>CM066036.1:683169768-686089082 GCA_033557465.1 Ichthyophis bannanicus | reverse complement strand
AGCAATGTCCGCATACAAGACCACTGCAGTACACACACAACAAACGCCTGTTGTGTTGTCAGGATTAGGCAACTTCACCAGTACCCATGATGCAACCAAATGCAGAGCAGATGTCCACAGCTGCTATCGCAGTCTGTAAGTGTATAGAGACACCGATACACATATGCACACACCACCATGAAATGAATGCCCTGAACCAATAAGGCATGCCAAGGAAGCGAAGATTCCACAATAGAAAGGGGGGCAGGGGCCCTGCAGACGGGGACCATCCCGTGGTGCATGGTCAGTGGACCATGGGCAAAATGGGGAATAGAAACCCAAAAGGAGCAACCTGAGAATTGAACCCACACAACATTGTTTCCAACAACAGCAGTACCAACCCCCCAAGCCAACTGCCGTCCCACCTGTATAGAATAGTGATTAGAACCATAATGTAAACATCCAACATGTGATAGACAGGATGCATAGAGTGCACGATCGTGGTGCACCAGCGAAGAGCAGAGAGGGTGTGCTAAGAGGTTACGAAGTTGCAGCCCTTGCATGGTAAGGGTAGCAAAACACAAAAAAAACAAAGAAGAGAAAGAGAACAATGCCTGGGATCAAAACCCACAACCTATGGTGCACACATACATGCCTCTAACCACTATGCCAAACACCCACATGCAACTGCAATGTCTAATATGTACCACTAAATGCATGGCATGTGTGTGATGGAAAAGTCCCATGATGCACCATGTGAGGTGGCAGATGGCTGGCACACAGGCAACTGCCAGTGGTCCAGGACAGTCAGTATGGTGATGCAGCAGCACATACCAAAATGGTCGGTACATAATGTCACAGCACAAAAAGCCACTGGTCCGCCACAGAATCAGAAGCATAACTGATAGGTTCAGGAGATGCAAGGTGTGCACATATACAAAGTGGTTGCTGCATGTGGAGGCCCAACACACCCAGGAGTCCATGAATTTTCCAGTAATGCATAATGTGCCTGGCAATACAGGACACACAAGACCGGTAAAAGCATATCCAGCTAGAATGCCTGCATAGCCCTACACACAGATATATGTGATGGGTGTCAAGAGCCTGGCCATGATATCAAGCAAAACAGTGTCCATGTCAACATACCCTCATAATTTACATTAAACAGTGGACAGATGATTAACTGGATCCCCATCAGAGGCCAATGCAGGGTAAATGTGGCCTGACAAATGCTACATAGGGAAGTGAATCCAGGTCCCCATGGTTCGCAGACCAGTGTGAGAACCATAGTGCCCCACACAAACACAGTCACCATCTCTGCAGTGGATAATGTGTGAGACAAGGAGGCTGGCGCATATTCCAATCAGTCCCTCAAGGCCACTGCCAGCACCAGTGGCAATGAACACACCAATGGTCAGTTATGTCGCGACACACACATCCCAGGCGTGGGTAGTGGTAGAGGCCTGCCAGCCTGGGCATGCATGGGCCCAAATAGTAGAGATGCATACCCACCACTAGAAGCCACAATGCCCCAAACACAGATGCCATCCAGACTTTACGGCTGTGGTCACATGGTATCGATGAATGTCACCTTTTGTTGAGAATGGAATATGTATTGGTTGTCCAGGCCCACTGAAACCTATCTGGTGCATAGTATTGGCTGGGGGGCTCAGCAGACAGAAACGTCCAATACACTACACACACCGGGGCGCTGTGTAATGAATAGAACCCACACATGTTGGACATGACCTCAAGGTCGACCAGGCGACACAGTGATGTGAGTGAACCAGAATGGCACTGATGTGCGCTGTCTGCCATCATCATGGGAATAGCACAATAACACACAAGCTAACAGTGGGCATTGGTGCAGCCTGGTTGTCACACAAGCTGGCCACATAAGCTAGGAGGCGATGCTGGGGTTGGAACGGAGGATACCTAGATGTAATGCCATAGCAGTAGTCTTCGGTCAGGTCTGCAGTTGCAACAGTGCAAATGGCAGAAACATAACAGTAACCAAATGATGCCATGTCCCAGTTTGGCGCCAAGGGACAGCAGCCCCGGCCACTTGTTGCAGAGCATAAATGTGTGGGTATCAATGGATCCTACGGAGCGGGGGTGCTTGTGAGGAGTTGGGCCCAGTGTGCCAAGAGGAGTGACGTGATGTATGTGAGAAGAAGTCTCAGAACATCAGTTACGCATGTACAGAAACACCTTAATTTAATGACCCCAAATGGGAGCAATAACAGTTACACAAGACAAAATGAAGGACACAGAAACAGGTAGGAGATGTTTACATGTTGCCAAAAAAACAAACCATAGCCAAACCTCCAAACAGAGATAGAGGTAGCACAATGCAGAAGGCTTGCTGCAATGGGCATTGTGGATACAGAAGCACCACAGAGTATGCCAATGAACAGGGAACTGCACAACCTAAGGCAGAAATATGAGACACCCCCCCCGCACATACAGCCAAGGTAATGGTGCAATGTCCTGTGGCACAATGCTATGACGAGTAGGAGGTCTGGTGCACACATGCATTGATGGGGAGGTAAATCAATGTATAGCGGGGTCCATCTGTAGAGGAACCAACCCAATACAATAACATGTTATGCGTAGGTAGAACGAAGGGACTAAAATGGTGCATGAACCCACACAGAATCCATGTAGGCACATGCACCCATTGGCTTAACACTGGAATCAAGCAGATGCAGGCCACCTGTACCGTGGTATGGCACAATAATGACAGGAAGTGCTCCGCCCAGATGAACTGTTAAAGACACTCCCCCCTGCGAGTGTCAAACCGTACTCACCAGTCTTGGATGGTGGCTCGCGATCAACACGTGGGGTGATTGGTGGCTACAAGTGTGTGTCATGTACAAGTACAAGGTAGGCAAGACATAGCAACATGGCCTACAGGATGGTTTACCCCCCCCGTGGCACACACATGGGCCTGCATGCAACTGTCGCACAGAACATATAGCCATACTGCACTGCAGGTCACACACATGGCCCACTAACTACATTAACACATTGTCACGATAGATGGACAACATACAGTTGCGTATGTGACATCCTTCCTGTATATGTTCGGTTGAGTACACATTGTCCCCAGTGAAAATGTCCTCCGAAAGGTACACAATGGTGCTGGTACGGCTGTCACAGATCCATGGCATGCAAGGTTATGTGTGACAACTCAGTGTGCCACAGTAATGCAGACTGTACTGCGTGTCCATCATGATGAGCACGACATCAACGGCCAGAGTAATGGCAGTAATGTTGTGTCCAATTGTCCCTGCTCAGCATAAAGTAGTAGTCAAACAATAATGTACATCATAGGTGTGTATCCCACTCGCTGAGGCCCATCACCTAATGGCACCATCCCCCAGGGATCTTTGCATGGAGCTGCTCTGTCCACCAATGATACTGTGATGGGTAGGCCAGGCGCAATGTAGACGATATGCCATGTGTGTCCGCTGCGCCCTGTGATAGAGGGAGGAGAAACAGGTCATGGTATGCTGCACACAAAATAAGGTCACAATGGAGATGGAAAAACCTCCATATGTACATAATGAGATCTCAGACATCAGCACAGGACATGATTACAACACAGAGCAAAGTGCGAGTTTGCACACAGCTGGAGGATGGCACGGCTGACCAGGTTGCCATCTCAACCCGGCCATGTCTATGGCCATGTAACACAGGCTGCCCAATGGGCCACAGCCATGTCCAGCAGTATTGGTGCACACAGACCCCACAGAGGTCCCCGCCAAAACAGACAGCCCATAACAAACATGTGAAGTGTGATGTGGGTCAGAACAGAGCACACAATGCAAATGTACCGTCTGTGTGCAGCAGGTGTCCAATAGGGAATGTCCCACGCAGGTAAAGGCCACAAGAGGTCACAGTAAAGGTAGGGTATGTTGCTGCGATTCCTGCAATACCCCGGCCACATGTGGAGCCACTCAATGCCACATGTTCAATATCTTTGTCAATATCTGTGAAATGGAAGTGTTGATGTATAGTGGACTGGCAGCAAACACGAGACAGGTCAGTAGAAATCATAGAAGACATAGATAAATATGTGCACACACTGCACACAAGGCACCAGCACAGGGTTAGAGAAAGAGCAGTGACCACCACCGCACAGGTGTCCAGGCAGATCCCATCACCAGACAATGCACAAGAGTAGCAGAGAGTGTGCCATCAAATAGACACCTCCCAAAAACACAGACACACACACACACACAGTGAGACGGGGAGAGCATGCCGCCAGTAGCATACAGCCCCTGTGAGCCCACGCTGAAACCAGTGGAGGCAAGCATCACAGTCCATGCAATGAGACACAGATGTTGTATAATGGCACAATGCTACGGAAGGGGTGTATATACCACCCGCCACCAACACACCCTGTGCCTGCAGACACACACAACCCCGTCACATGTGCCACAAATACAGTTGTTTAAACCAAGAACCTGACCTGAACTACTTTCCATGTGGTTGCCAAACTGAAAATGTGGGGTAGGAAGGCACAGGCCAAACAGGTGCACCACAAGATAGGTGTAGTGGACAGAGAACAACAGAAATGTGATATGCTGCATTGCCCCCACAGTACATATACCGCTATACATATACCATGTTCCAACCTCAACGCACATTGTTCCATGTTATGCCACATGTGTAACCTACGTGTTGGGTGTAACACGTGGCAGTACATGCGTGAACGACATGCTTGCCATTGGAACGCATGTTGCGTAGACTGCACTTCGTACATAAAAGGTACAGCAGATAGGCAATGGCAGCACACCATGGAACAAAGCAGAGCATGGGAGATGGCAGCAGCATTGACACTATCAGAGGGGGAGCTGGACAGTGCCGAGTCAGGCCCATCCAGCCACGGCCAGGAGCTTACAGCAACAATGCGGAAGGTGTGGTAGGTGGCAGGTTGCCATGGCAGGCCTGTGCCAGGAACGATGCCATTAGGAGGGCAGCCCACACCACAGGAGGAGAATGACCTCCTCCTGGCAGCCGTCCTGGAGCACTACGAGTGCTTTTCAGGTGGCTCAGCATCACCACAACCATCGGCCAGAGAATGATGCTAGGAGGAGGTGACCACAAACAGTTGCCACAGCAGGGGGACCCACCCATGACACTGAAAGCATACAGAAATGATTTCACTATATTAAGTGCTCTGTCCGTTCCCGCGCCATTGCTGAATGACGCCAGGCATGTGCCACAGGAGGGGGTGAATCACACAGAGCCACACTGTCAGCCCTGGAACAGCACCTGGCAGACAGACTGGGGCCTATCTACCTCCACGGCCTGCCGCTGGAGCTGGATACAGTGGACCCCACAAGCAAGTGGGACATAGGAATGTGATCTAGGGTGTGACAAACACATGGGGGTAGGGGGAGGCTGGGGACATGCCACAGCCAAAGGACCATGCAGACAGGGTGCCAGGAGGGATAATGTGGCCACCAGTGACAGGAGCAAGCAGAGCAGCCATGGGTGATGGCATCAGCCAAGGCCCGTGTGGCCTGTAAGTGACATCTCACTGCAGACCTGTGACAGCGATAGAACAGCTGGGTCACACTGGACACAGGGGACCCTGAGAGGGTGACGTGATGATGGTGCACATGGTGAGGGTGCGTGGGCATAGGGCAGCAAGCGCATAGGGGGTCAGGCAGGAGGCAGGGATCATTGACCACCTATGTGCGGTGGAGCCACACTGGAGGAGGGCGGGGGGCAGAAAAGCACCCGGCAATGTAGGGTGTGTTGGTGACGGTGTCTCCCTGCACCCACGTGTGTGTTTGGGTGGCGGTGGTGGGACGGCCCGCAATGTGTGAATGTCAATCAATGGGGTGGGTGCACTGAGGTGGGTAGGGTGGGGAGGCAAGGGGGATGGGAGGGCAGCCACCGGATGCCAGACACAGGGAGGGGCACTGTCCAGGGGGTGGACATGGGCATGGGTGGCCGTTGCGGCCTGGCCAGACCCACGTGGCACACACACACCCATGCATCCCCGCGGCATAGGAACCCACTGTCCGAATGCCGGTTGTGCCATCACTACCCAATGCCATCATGGGGCAGGCACCCCTGTGCACGGATCCCAACCACCACAGGGCACACCTGTCCCAGGCAACGGTGGGCCGGCAACCCCACCAGTACCCCAGCAGCCCCAGCAGTGTATGTGGCCCATATCCATTTGCACACACACACATCCACTGGTGAGGCACTGCTGA
The DNA here is from genome assembly GCA_033557465.1 of Ichthyophis bannanicus. NCBI lineage: Eukaryota > Metazoa > Chordata > Amphibia > Gymnophiona > Ichthyophiidae > Ichthyophis > Ichthyophis bannanicus. The sequence goes on along the minus strand of CM066036.1, from coordinate 686,082,864 downwards.
CACTGGGGACACATACAACTGATGGCGCACCACACGTCCCTGCCCCGGAACTGACCCTGGCCACATATCCACAGCCGGGGCTGGCCCCGATTGCCCTAGGTCACCTGCACAGTTGGAGCTGTTACAGTGTCACAGGTAGCCATCGGACAAGTGATCAGGGAGATGCGTGCACACTCCGAGGCAGCACATGAGGATGCAAAGGGTGAGTGATCGATCTGTCTGTCCAGCCATCATGTGTGTACAGGTGACTGTGCAACCCGTGTCTCACTGCTTCCACTGTGTCTCACCCACAGGCACACAGATGGTGGCGGGACAGGATCGCCTGTGGCAGGAGATGCTGTGCCAACAGCGGCAGCTGGCGTCCTATGCCACGAGATGCAGACACAGAACAGGATTGCAACAGCAATAGCGGCCAGCATGGCTCAGATGGTGGCCATGCATGAGGCCATACTGGCATACATGGCGCAGCTTTTTGCACCAGCACAGGTGGCAGAGGCAGCACCCGCCCACGTGGTGCCCCGGGGACCTGCCAGACGTGGCACAGAGCGCAGCGGGAGCCCCTCGGGGCGGAACAGTGTGCACGGCTAGGGATCTCAACATGGGTGTAGATGGGGGGGTCATTGTGCACAATAAAGGAAGGTATCACTGGTGTAACCTGTGGTCATGTGTCTATGATTCCAGCTGAATGGTCCATGTCCTCCTGTCACACATGTGGCTACCCTGGGAACATGCCCCGGCCCCCCCCCCCTGCCCAGGGTGCACCCTCACCTAGCAGTCCCTGCTGGTCACGGCCTGCCCCCCCCCCCCGGGCTGGCGCCAGTCCAGAGTGTCTGCATGGCATGGGCCGCTGCCACATGGCCGTTCCCAGGGCGCATCTGCCTGGTACACCTCCGCACCCCGCAGCAGTGTTACATCCCTGCTCCTCTGATGTATGCCGCAGACCACCCACAGGGGTGCACGTACCAGCCCCCTGTGGACCTGGCAGGCGGACGCACATCAGTGTACCATGTCCCCTGCCCCTGCCTCTGTGACCCATCCCCCTATCCAGCCACATGGGGTACACCTTTCCCCCCCCCCATGGCCAGCCAGGGGGAGCAGCACATCTGCCCCCACCCAGACTCCCAGAACCAGAACTGTCACCATCCCCTGTGGCCCATGTGGGCCTGGCACAGCCACCACTCGGCACCTCTGCCCACCACGCCCCCTTGCTCCCCCACCCCAAGCCAAGTTGCATTGCCGTGCCCCCACAGTGGTGCCCCACCATGCACCAATGTCCAATACCCAGACACCCATTGCACACCAGACCATGCTCGCCTCACCCAAGTACATCATGTTGTCCATGGCAGGCCCCACCCCCAGCATCTACAGACCCCTGTGCCGCCATATCTCACCGCCCAGCCAGATGCTATGTGCCCTGCACAGTGCATGGGGGAATGGGTGTACACAGCCAGGCACACGGCCATAGCACGCTGACCCAATGCCATGCCCTGCCCCCTACATGCCACACATGGCAGGGGGGCATGTGCCCTGTCCATGGGACATCAGGTGTGTGGCTGTGCTGTGTGGCACCCATGCCATGTGCCATGCCATGTGTGCAACGTTGGCATTTGCATGCCACCATGGGTCTAGCCATGGCAGCCCATTGCTACCCCCCCCCCCCCCGTGCCTGTGCTGATGCATCTATCAGCACACATAGCCATGCACCACCCTTGCCATGGGGTGTCTACAATGTTCTGGTATGGTGATATGCAACCACGCACACACGGGCATGCCTACAACTGACATTCTCATCTCTCCTGCCATGTGGCTAGATGGGACACTGGACCAGTGTGCATTTGTTTAACATATATACATATTTATTTACAGGTTTGTCATGCCATTCTTTTGGGTTCCATCTCCTGCTCCCGGCAGTGATGGCAGTCCCAGGGCACAGGCTGGCAAAGGGTGGGGATCACGTGTGTAGCTGCCCCTCACACCCCCTGGGGGCCTCCTGGGCAAGATGGATGGCCGGCTGGGCCTGCCTTGCCCCTCTCCCACAGCATGCACAGCTGGTCATCCAACATGGACAGGGCCACCAGCATCTTCCCCAGGATGTATGTGTGCTCCCGCTGTGCATAGGTCTGGGCATGCACCACCACAGCCAGGCACAGGCCGCACATGCAGCCACACAGACACACATCCCCCCTTGTCTTTGTGCCTGCATGTACGGCACGTCTGCTTGCGGTGCTGGGTGGCAGGCCCTCACCCAGTCGAGGGACAGCACTGGCACCATGGGGCAGGTGGCCGGGGCCCCCAGTGCCCTGTGGCAGCCTGTGCCGCTCAGGACTGGCCATCCCCTCCCACTCCCCTCCCCCTCTGCCTCCGTCCCCTCTGCCCCCTCCCAGCCCCCTCCCCCTCTGCCCCCCTTCTCTTCCTCCCCCCCCCACATGGGGCCCCCATGGACCCTCACTCCCCCCTTGCTCACCTCCACCTCCCCCCCTCCACCTCCCCCTCCTCCTCCCCCTCCCCTCCATGCTTCTGGGCCCCTCTCCTCTTTGGCCTCCATGCCAGCTGTCGCCTCTGGGCCCCCCTCCGGCTGTTCCTCCTCTGCTGTCTGGCCTGGTCCAGCATCCGGCACTGCTGCACGCTCGTCTGCTTCTGCGGCCGCTGTGGGGGTAAACATGCATTACCGGTGCCGTCACACACCACATACACATCATGGGTACATGACCTGCAGCCTCACCAGCTGCTGGCCCACATGTGCATGCCATGGAGCATGGCACGGTTGGCATCACTCACCATCGTGCTGGTCCTGCAACTCTGCATGTACCCTGTGCAGGCACCTTGGGTACCTGGCCCTCAGCTCCTGACCCTTCTTATGTAGGTCCTCCACCTGTGAACACAGCAAGGTATGGGACCATTAGGGGTCAGTCAGCAGGGCCTATCCTGGGCTACACAGCACACATAGCTGTGGGCAGTTGGTGGCTACCTCCGATGCGTGCTGTGTGTCCGATGCTTACTGTTGGCCATAGCACACGAATGTGTGAACATGTCATGGTCTCGCCCTACGTATGCTGCAGCTGGGCCGCAACACCCTTGCAGCCCATCGGCCTGGCCACATGTGGCCCTACACACCACCGCGTCATATGTGCCGCTGCCATGCTGCATGTCACATGTGCCAGTGGCGGTGGACATGCATGGTGCCATCATCCATACATGGTGTGCCCGGGTGGGAGCCGGGCTTGCCCCACACCCCACACATGTGCACTATGTCAGCATGTCAGCTACACCCATCTACCTAGCTATGACACATGTCCCACATATGCACAGGCTGCATGGCATGTGCCGCTATATGCATGGGGGGGCTGACCATGGTGTGCCACCATTGGGCCTTGGGCACTGCGCCAGCCAGGCCCAGGTGGGGCCAGGTGTGGGCCACCCCGCACCTTCCGGTTTCCTGGTGCAACATGTGGGTGGGCCAGACCCGCACCCATCAGCCTGTGCACCGATCATTACACCAGGGTGACCGACCTACCACCCGGATGTGGCCTGTGCAATCCTGTGAGAATAACCCACGGTTGGTCACGTCAGCACAGGAATAGATGACTGGACTCCTCAATGAGCCCTGGGGCATCCTGGGGCTAAAAGACGGCCTATGAAACTCAACCAGGAGCAGGGACCTCAGCACCAGGATAGATAACAGGGCTCTGCAAGGAGGCTTGGGGCATCCTGGGGCTAAGGCAGCCCTGTGGAACTCAACCAGGAGCAGGGAACGCAGCACCAGGACGGATAACAGGACTATGCAAGGAGGCCTGGGGCTTCCTGGGGCTGGGCAGCCCTGTGGAACTCAACCAGGAGCAGGGAACATAGCACCAGGATGGATAATAGGGCTCTGCAAGGAGGCCTGGTTCATCCTGTGGCTGGGCAGCCCTGTGAAACTGTAACAGCTGCAACCGCCATACAACCAGGATGCATAACAGGGGTCTGTGGTGAGGCCTAGGGCATCCTGGAGCTAGGGCAGCCCTGTGACACTGTAACAGCTACAACTGCCATATAACCAGGATGCATAACAGGTGTCTGTGGTGAGGCCTAGGGCATCCTGGGGCTAAGGCAGCCCTGTGAAACTCAACCAGAAGCAGGGACCTCAGCACCAGGATGGATAACAGGGCTCTGCAAGGAGGCCTGGGGCATCCTGGGGCTAAGGCAGCCCTGTGTAACTCAACCAGGAGCAGGGAACGCAGCACCAGGATGGATCACAGGGCTCTACAAGGAGGCCTGGGGCATCCTGGGGCTGAGGCAGCCCTGTGGAACTCAACCAGGAGCAGGGACCTCAGCACCAGGATGGATAACAGGGCTCTGCAAGGAGGCCTGGGGCATCCTGGGGCTAAGGCAGCCCTGTGGAACTCAACCAGGAGCAGGGAATGCAGCACCAGGATGGATCACAGGGTTCTGCAAGGAGGCCTGGGGCATCCTGGGGCTGGGCAGCCCTGTGGAACTCAACCAGGAGCAGGGACCTCAGCACCAGGATGGATAACAGGGCACTGCAAGGAGGCCTGGGGCATCCTGGGGCTGGGAAGCCCTGTGAAACTGTAACAGCTGCAACCCCCATACAACCAGGATGCATAACAGGGTCTGTGGTGAGGCCTAGGGCATCCTGGGGCTAGGGCAGCCCTGTGACACTGTAACAGCTGCAACTGCCATACAACCAGGATGTATAATAGGGGTCTGTGGTGAGGCCTAGGGCATCCTGGGGCTAAGGTAGTCCTGTGAAACTCAACCAGGAGCAGGGAGCTCAGCACCAGGGTGGGTAATATGGCTCTGTGATGTGGCCCTGGGCATCCTCGTGATGGGGCATATTTGTGGGCCTGCAGAGGGGAAAGTAACCTCAGCACCTGGCCATTCTCACATCTCTTGAGGGACAATGTTCTGATGAGATATTCCTATCATATGGTATGTCACACATGATCAGAGCAGGCAGAGGATCACTGTTTGCTGATATTGCATATGGTGGATACAGGTTCCTGATATATACCACATTGTAGTCAAAATGCTGGATGACGTTTAATTACTTCAAGTAAGCTTTCAAAGGGTTGGCAGACCTCTGTGATGCTGGCTGGTGCATCCTGCAGATGGGGCAGACCTGCACACATCAGCCGTGATGCCTACGATTTTCCCTGATTGCCTCACATACACATCCTGTTCCATTGGTGTGCATGTCAGATGTGTCTGTTGGTTGCCGGATATTGGTTTACACTGCTAGGTTTGTGTGCCTGTCCCCATGCACTTACTTCACATGGGTAGTCTGCAGCGCGATTGTAGTGCCTGGTGAGGTGCACCTATGACCTCCTCACCCTGTTAAGGTTTTGTCTGTGTGATGAGCCAGGGAACAGATGCTCCTGGCGCAGACAGATAAGTTCAGCCAGCAGGTGCAGGTCTGCATCGGAGAAAGCAGGCTTCCGTGACCTGGCAGCCATCTTGTCTGCTGTGTGCACAACGCTCCGATGACACAGCAGTGGCGCATGCCCACACACGTACCCCCGTGCGTCCAGCACACGTGCGTACTGCTGTGCATGCACGCACACGTACCCCCGCGCGTACATACATTTGAGACATTTGATTTGTTAGTTTGAGGCATTCTGTAAGGTATCTCGTCACGGCTAATATTTGTGACTGGACCATTGGCAGACTGGCAATACTGTGTCTCTTTGCCTGTACACCCTCTCTAGTCAGAACCTGCCATGCACCTTCAGCAGCATACAGTGTGTTGTAACCATGCACTGTCTACCTCCAGACAGCCCACCCAACCATAGGGTGTGCAGCACACACACACCACACTGGTATGTTGGTGATTATGCCTCAGACCAGGGATCACACAGGTGTCACTGCTAAGAGCTAGCATAGAGCACTATGGGGTATCCTGGACATGCCATGGTCACTGCTAGGTCAGGGCGAGACTGGCCTTCCAGCATGACATGCTGTGTCCACCCTGTACATGCAGGTGGTGTTCACACACTGGTGTGTCCCAGCCATGGTCCTACTCCATGGGCAGATACAGCCTGGCTCCCTCGCCTTCTCTGGGACATACCCAAATACCTTGCTCCTAATTATTCACATTTGCAGGGTGACGCTTTCAAAAGTTGGACAATGTGGGCCCAGAGCCTTGTGGGCAGCCACAGAGACCAATGGTTCAACATATACACACACACACACGCACACTCCTACTGCAGCACTGTGCAGTTTTCATGGTGTTTGGGAGGCCTGCCCACCACACCACAGACATCTTTGAACTGTGCAGGAGGTGGTGTTGATGCGGTGATGGTACCTGCAACTCCGGCCTGGACCCAACAGCCTTACTCTACCTGCGGTTTTGGATGGTGGTACCTGTGTGAGTGGACTTTGTACCAGTGTTGTCTGCTGCTGTGGGAATTGCACTGTAGGATGTTGTATCTACCTCGTTGGGGAAAATGTGGTGCTGTGCTCTGCAGGGTCTGCATCTGTGACCTGACTCTGTGCCTCTCTTCTCTGGGACACACTCAAGAGTAGTTACTCACCTGTAACAGGTGTTCTCCAGGGTGATGTCAGCGCCGACGGAGCCCCCGTGCGGAGCATTTCCCCAGCTTTCAAAGAAAGCCTTTGGGAATGCAGCACGCATGCGCGGTCCCCTTCCCGCCCAGTCTGATGACATAGCTAAAAGACAGCAAAAATAACAAAATAAAGCATATGACTGCAACTCCAAGGGGAGGAGTGAGGGTTGTGAGGACTGATTCCTGCTGCTCCTGGAGAACACCTGTTACAGGTGAGTAACTACTCTTCTCCAGGACCAAGCAGGAAGTCAGTCCTCACATATGGGACTCCCCAGCTTAAGACTACCGGAGACCCAAAGCTGAAAAATGAGCTCCCTCTAGAGCCTCAGCATGCAAGAAAAGAATCTTCTCTGATAACGCCCCCGAACGGTAGCCCAACACCAGGGCCGGAGGGTAGGAGTTGCCTAAACCCCAAAGAGATTATGGAGTACCGCCTGCCCGAAAGCACTGTCCCTGTGGGACTCCCTCTCAAGGCAGTAGTGGGATGCAAAAGTCTGGCTTGAAGACCAAGTAGTGGCCCGGCAGATGTCTGCCAACGGAACAGAGCGGAGATGAGCCACTGAGGCAGCCTTCGCCCTGGCACGGTGAGCTGTGACTCGACCCTGCAATGAGAGGCCGGCTGCCCTGTAAGCCCAGATGATACAGTCGGCTACCCATATGGACAAAGTACACTTGGAGAAAGCCAACCACAACTTATTGGGGTCAAAAGAGACGAAGAGCTGAACAGCCCTCCGGTGTTCCCGCGTACGGTCAAGGTAGAAGGACAACGCCCTCCTACAGTCCAGGGTATGCAGGACCATCTAAGCCCGGCTGGCATGCGGCCTGGGAAAGAAAGTTGGAAGAATCACCTCCTGATTAAGGTGGAAGGAGGAGACAACCTTAGGAAGGAACTTAGGGTGAGTCCGTAAGACTACTCTGTTCCTATAGAACCTAGTATAAGGTGCATCTGATACTAGGGCCTGAAGCTCACTCACTCGCCTTGCTGAGGTAAGGGCTACCAGAAACAACGCTTTCCAGGAGAGAAAACGCAGAGGGCAAGTAGCCATAGGTTCAAATGTTGGGTAAGTAAGCCGTTGCAAGACCACATTTAAATCCCATTCAGGGGCAGGTGGACGCACTGGAGGCTTAAGCAAAAGCAGGTCTCTGAGGAAGCGAGCCACCAAAGGATGGCTTGAGAGAGACTGACCCTCCACTGGGGAGTGGTGTGCTGAAAGAGCACTAAGATGAACTCTCATAGAATTGGACTTAAGGCCTAGGTTGGACAGGTGAAGCAAATATTGTAGCACTACTGGTACTAGGCATGAGAAAGGATTCTCGTTGTGTTGAGTACACCAGGTAGAGAATCTACACCACTTAAGGGCATAAGACTTTCGGGTGGACTGCCTCCTAGAGGCCAAGACCACGTCTTCCACTTCCCTAGGCAGTAGTAAGGGCACTAGAACTACCCTTTCAGCAGCCAGGCCATCAAATGGAGGGACTGGAGATTGGAGTATAACAGAGATCCCTGCTCTTGAGACAGGAGATCGGGTTGCACCCCCAGAGGAAGAGGAGTGTCCACCACTAGTTGCAGAAGAAGCGGGAACCAGGGTTGCCTCGGCCACCTGGGGGTCATCAGGATCACTGAGGCCTTGTCCCGGATCACTTTGAACAGTGTCTTGGACACTAGAGGCGTGGGAGGAAACGCATATAGGAGGCCTGTAGACCATGGAATGAGAAATGCATCCGCTGCTACTCTGAGAGGATGCGGTTGTCTGGAGCAGAACCTGGGAAGTTGACGGTTCAGAGGACTGGCAAAGAGATCTATGGTGGGAAGACCCCATCTCAGGAAGATCTGTTGAACCACTAAAGGATTCAACTGCCATTCATGTGGCTGCAGGATCCTGCTCAATCTGTCCGCCAGTTAATTCTCCTGACCTGGGAGATAGACCGCTTTGAGAAGAATGCCGTGATTGACTGCCCAGGAGCACAGATTCTGCGCCTCCTGACACAGAAGACGGGACCCTGTGCCCCCTTGTTTGTTCACATAGAACATAGCAACTTGATTGTCTGTCTGGACTAAGACGGACTGGTGAGAGATGAGATGGGAGAAAGTTCTCAGGGCTAAGCGGATAGCTCTCAGTTCTAATAGATTGATCTGCTGTGCGGCCTCCCAAGGAGACCACAAGCCTTGAGTACATGCTCCTTGGCAATGTGCACCCCAACCTTGAAGAGACGCATCTGTTGTCAGCACTTGGTGTCTGAAAGAACACCCCTTGCACTAAATTCGGAAGATGGAGCCACCACTGTAGAGAAGACTCGAGTAGTTTGGACACCCTCACTCTGTCCATGAGGTTTCCTGTGGCCTGGTGCCACTGAGTTCTGAGGCCCCATTGAGCTGGCCTCATGTGTAGTCAGGCATTTGGAGTTACATGGACCGTGGAAGCCATGTGGCCTAAGAGTCTCAGGAATTGTCTGGCGGAGACCAGAGAATTGCTGTGGAACTGCCTGGCTAGATCCATCAATCTGTGGGCCCTGTCCACGGGTAAAAAGGCCTTTGCCTGAAGGGTTCCAGTCTTGCTCCTATGAACTCCATGTTCTGTGAGGGGTGCAAAGTGGACTTTGCGAAGTATATAACAAACCCCAGGTGCTGAAGCAGAGCGACAGTGCGAAGCGTGGCTTGATTGGCCTCCTCTGGGGATTGACCCCTGATGAGCCAGTCATCCAGGTATGGAAAGACAAAGAGGCCTTGAACCCTTAGGTAGGCCGCCACCACCGCCAGGCACTTGGTGAATACCCTGGGGGCGGAGGTTAGGCCAAAAGGTAGTACTCTGTACTGATAGTGGTTTCCTCCCACTACAAATCAGAGATATTGTCTGTGGTCTGGATGAATAAGGATGTGAGTAAAAGCATCCTTTAGGTCTAAGGAGCATGGCCAATCTCCCTGCTGGAGGTAGGGCAGCAGGATTCCAAGGGTAAGCATCTTGAACTTTTCCCTCTCCAGGAACTTGTTGAGATTTCGCAAGTCTTGGATGGGCCTGAGGCCTCCTGTTCTTTTTGGTACCAGAAAGTACCTGGAATAGAAGCCTTGACCTCTCAGGTGGTAGGGCACCGGTTCCACTGCCTGCTCCTGTACAAGACTTGCCAACTCCTGCAGGAGTAAGTCCCTGTGCAGAGGGAGACTTGGAGGCTCCCCTGGAAAGTAGGAGGGAGGTACCTGGTAGAAGTGGAGGAGATAGCCCCTCTGGACTATACTTAGTACCCAGGTATCCCTTGTTACGGCTGACCACCTGTGGGCGTACAGGGCCAGATGGCCTCCTGTGCTGATGTGGGCCAGCTGAGGAGGAGAGGCTATGCCACTGGAGTCAAAACCCCGCTCCCTGCTGTGCAGGAGCCGGAGCTGGCGGCTTGGGGGTTTTCTGCCTACGGGGCCCATGTCCCTGCCCCTTGGCCTGCTGACCCTGTTGGGGAATTACAGAGGCCTGAAAATGAGGGTAGGGTTTATAGGCAGATGACTTCCTCGGGTAAAAGGGCTTTTTCCCTGAGCCCTTCTTCTTCTGAGAAGGGGCAGAGGTTTTCCTGGACAGTCTTGTCCGGGTAAGAGTCTCGGTCTCGAGTTCCTTAGCCTTTTCAGCCATGGGCTTGCCAAAGAGGTTTTCACCTCGGCAGGGGACATCGACCAACTTGTCCTCCACCCATGGCTCGAGGTCCGATGACTGTAGCCAGGCCTGACGGCATGCACCGATGCCGGCCGCGGCTACCCGGGCCGAAGCCTCGAAGCCATCATAGGCTGCTCAAGAGATAAACTTCTAGCACTCACGAATACCCGATGACAGAGCATTGAACCTCTGCAAAGGTTCCTCAGAGAGACCAGCAGAGAACCTGGCAATCTCCTTTGCCAGGTCTCGAAGTTACATGCCCATGTACAGCTGGTAGGTCTGGACACGGCAAGCAAGCATAGAGCCCTGGAAGCACTTCTTACCAAGGGCATCCAGGTTCCGGGCCTCCCGACCGGGAGGCACCAAGGAGTGCATCTTCCGACTCTTCAGATGATGCATGGCCGATTCCGCAACCATGGAGTGGTGCGGTAATTGTGCCTTTTGGAAACCGGGGCTCTTGCGGACTCGATAGATGGAATCGACTCGCTTGCTCAAAACCAGCGTCGAGGCCGGCACCTCCCACATGCGGAAGAGCAACCGTTCCAGCATCGGAGGAACTGGTACAGTAAAGGCCTCCTTTGGAGGAGAGTCATACTGTAGGGCCTCGAGCTCCTCGGCTCGAGGCTCCTCCTCGGGATCCACGGGGAATGCCAAGGCCTTGGCCATATCCCGCATGAAGTCTGAGAACCGGGTATCCTCTGGTGGAGACCGTCTTCGAGGCTCAGACTCCAGTGAGTCCAATGGGACACACCAAGTCCGAAAGGTGTCGGGTGACTCCTCATCCTCCGTTTCCCAGCTGGACCCCTCGGAGGAGGAATCAAGCGGATCCAGTCGGGCAGGCACCGATGCCATCTGCCCCAACGCCAAGGGTACCGGCATCGACGACCTCGGTCCCGAGCGGGAGGCCGAGGGAGACCTTGGCCGAGGATCGACTCGAGCGCGCATGGACTTGAGGATCAGCTCGGCCTCCGGGGTCGACTTAGACGTCAATGTCCCGGTGGTCGGGGCAGATGCACCAGTGAGACCGGCGATCAGTGCCCAGTACTGTTCCATGAAGGCAGCCAAGCTGCACTCCAAGGCCGTCAACCTGAGTCTGAGCTCAGGAGACTCAGCAGCCACCGACGGCGTCGGGCCCGACGTCGGCTCCCCTGGAGGAGAGTCCACGAGGACTACAGTACTCACGTGACCCGGGGACTCCATCTCCACACGAGGTTGTTTTGCAGGCCTCTCCGACTCCGAAGACCCGGGACGGTGCTCGGGGCTATGCGACTTGGCCCTTGAGGAGCCAAGTACATCCACTGACGCCGCCCTCGCGGGTTTTTTCTTCTTGCGATGCTCCCGCGAGGGAGACCCCCTCTCAGAGGAGCCTCGGCGCTGCTCGGGGCCGGAGTCCCGAGATGTCGAGGCCTCTGACGAAGTCCGGGCCCGTCCGGAAGCGGAGTCAGAGAAGATTCTTTCCTTTTGGTGCTGCCGACTCCTCAACGCCTTCGAGGACATATTCCCACACGGACCACAGATCATCGGGTCATGATTGGGTCCGAGGCACCGGAGGAAGCAATCATGTGTGTCGGTGAGAGACATAAGTTTCTTACACCAATCACACTTTTTAAACCCGCTGGCAGCCATTGGGGGAAAAAGGGCCCCTGCGAGGTCAAAAGACAGGGCTGCCAGTGAAAACAGAAAAAATGGTGCGTATGTTAGTCACTAAGGACAAAAACCGAAAAAAGAAGTCCGGGCTCGATACCGATGTATCGGGCCCAGGCGGGAAAGGGAAACTGGCGTCGAACTGAAGAAAAACCTGTCCACGCAGAACAAAATCAACTTTTTCCTCGGGTGAAAACGAAACACGTCTGTCGGGCTCCGCGGAAAAAAGAAGACTGAGCAAGACTGCACCCTTTGGCGGGAAGGGGACCGCGCATGTGTGCTACATTCCCAAAGGCTTTCTTTGAAAGCTGGGGAAATGCTCCGCACGGGGGCACCGTCAGCACCGACGTCACCCATATGTGAGGACTGACTTCCTGCTTGGTCCTGGAGAACTGTGTGTACTACACCTCAGTGCTGCCACTGATTCACAGCAGTCCATGTGGCTACCTTTACTTCTCCTCAGCCAGACCTTTGCTGTTTTTATGTTGTATGCTCATGTTTTGATAAAATGTGGTTTGTACTCTGTCAGACCCACTGCTGGGGACTGAACCTTTGACCTTCTGCTCCAGGTTATATTGCCTGTGTGTACTGCACCACAGTGTTGCCACAGAGACACAGGGCTCCATAGGCTACCTTTACTTTTCCTCCCTCAGACCTTTGCTGTTTTTCTGTTATGTGTACATAGTAAGCTAAAATAGTGGTCTGTGCTCTGTTGGATCCGCAACTCGGACATGAACCTGTGACCTTCTGCTCTGTGTTATTCTGGCTGTGTGTACTGCACCACTGTGTTGTCACAGGGGCACAGCAGTCTCTGGGTCTACTTTCACGTCTCCTCAGCCAGGCCTTTTCTGTTGGACTGTGCACCACGTATTGGTACAGGGCATGGCCTGGGTCAACTGCAGGTGGGTGGCACTGCTTCCTCCACACAGACACCCCCACCCTGGCCTGCTGCCATGCCCATATGCTGTTGGTGCCGGTGGTGCTCTGTCCCAGGCCCTCCTGGGGGCAGGTAGGCAGCTGCCTAAGGTGTGTGTTCTAGGGTAGGGGTGCCTACATAGATGTCGACGCTTCCCACGGCACCGCCTGTCAATGTTATGCACCCTGTGGGGTGCCTGCTGGGTGATGTCTCCTGGATGGGACACTGTGGGACACGGACTCATGGGCATGTCTGACCCTGGTCAGTTGCTGTCTTGCTGGTTTCCATTTTCTGCGTTCCTACGTGCCACCTTGGCAACCGCCTAGTCCACCCTGTGCCCCAGTGGCCCCCACTGCAGGTCCCACCTTCAGCCCCCATGCCCCTTAGCTTCCCTAATTTCTCTCTGTTCATTCTGACCAGGTGAATAATAGTATAACTTTACTGATATCCATAGTGCTTTATTTCTCCTATAGAATGTTTATAGAAACATAGAAAAATGCAGCAGATAAAGACCATATGGCTAAGATTAGAGAATGGCCAGTATAACTCCAATTTTTTAAAAGGGTTTCAGGGGTGATCCAGGAAACTATAGACTGATGAGCCTGATGTCAATACTGGGCAAAATGGTAGAAATCATTATAAGAATAAAATGACTGAACATGTAGACAGTCATGATTTAATGGGAGAAAGCCAATATTTAGCCAAGAAAAGTCTTGTCTTACTAATCTGTTATATTTTTTTGAAAGTGTGAATAAACAGGTAGATTTATTTATTTATTTAACAAATATTTCTATACCGCGCTTTCTACTTGATCAAGTGCGGTTTACAAAAAACAATTTTCTGAATAATCTAACAACATACATATTAAGTTACATGGAACAAATTGAAACTATATACATAGCGATATCTAATTCAAACAGTGAACTCATAACCTTTAACTATATACAATATATGTGTAGGGACATGGTTTTGCGTTGATAAAGTTGAGTAGATAAAATTGAGTAGATAAAGTTGAGCTGTTGATGTGGAGCCCCATTCCAGGAGGGTAATGTCCAGGCTGTCTAGACATCCCCACTGAAGATGGGGCCCTTCTGGTCCATGGGAACAAACGTTCCACAGGAGCCAGAATCGGGCCCGAGGCCAGCCTGGCATGCCCCTCCTGCATGTGGGGATGTCCTCCCCGCAGGCGCCCCAGACATCTGTGTCTCCAGCCCCCCAAATCCCCGCCGCCCGGCCCATGGCTGGACTCTCTGCGACCTGAATCGGGCAGCAGGGAACCTCCTGCACCCGTCCTGGCCCCGGGGGTGGCTCTCCTGCCCTGTTCTTCCCAATTGCACTGCTTATACCACCTCTGAGATGGTGTAAGCAGCATACCTCAGCAGACCTGGCAGCACATCCCCACTCCACCTCCCTCCTGCCCCTTTACGGCTCTCCCCGTCCTGAAGCACAGGACATATGGGGAAAGCCAGTGGGAGAATAGAGTCTAGGTGGATTGCAATCTGCGTTCTAGAATGAGGACCATGGTGTATCTGAATTTTCAGAAAGCCTTTGAGAAGGCCCTCATGAGAGACTCTTGGTGAAATAAAAAAGTTATGGGATAGGAGGCAATGTACTACTGTGGATCAGGAACTGGTTAAAAGAAAGCAGAGAGTAGGGCTAAATGGCCAATTTTCTCAATGGAGAAAAGTGAATAGTGGAGTACCTGAGGGATTTGTGCTGGGTCTGCTGCTTTTTAACATATTCATAAATTATCTGGAAATAGGAATAATGAGTGACATGATCAAATTTGCAGATGACATAAAATTATTCAATGTTATTAAAGCACAAAAGGATTGTGAAAAACTGTAATAGGACCTTGATAAACTGGAAGACTGGACGTCCAAATGTCAGATGAAATTGAATGTGGACAAGTGCAAAGTTATGCACCTAGGAAAGAACAAACCAAACTATGGTTATATGATGCAAGATTCCACATTAGGAATCACCACCCAGGAAAAAGATTTAGGCTTCATTGCGGATGATACGTTGAAACCCTCCGCCCAGGGTTAGGACAGCCATTATAGTTGGTGATTCAATCATAAGGCATGTAGATAGCTGGGTGGCTGGTGGACGTGAGGATCGCCTGGTAACATGCCTGCCTGGTGCGAAGGTAGCGGACCTCACGCACCGCCTAGATATGATCTTAGATAGTGCTGGGGAGGAGTCTGCTGTCTTGGTACATATCGGTACCAATGACATAGGAAAATGTGGTAGGGAGGTTCTGGAGGCTAAATTGAAGCTTTTAGGTAGGAAGTTGAAATCCAGAACTTCCAGGGTAGCGTTCTCCGAAATGCTTCCCATTCCACGTGCAGGACCCAAAAGGCAGGCAGAGCTCTGGAGTCTCAATGCATGGATGAGACGATGGTGCAAGGATGAGGGTTTTGGATTTGTTAGGTACTGGGGAACATTCTGGGGAAAGGAGGGTCTCTTCCGAAGGGATGGGCTTCACCTTAACCAGGATGGAACCAGACTGCTGGCATTAACCTTTAAAAAGGAGATAGAGAAGCTTTTAAACTAGAAAATAGGGGAAAGCCGACAGTCGCCCAAGAGCGCATGGTTAGGAAGAAGGTATCCTTGAAGGATACTACCAAAAGCAGTGAGGTTCCAAAAAAGAGTAAAATAGCCCAAATGCCCTTGAGTATGGTATAGACAGCACGTAAAGATTCCAAATTACCCATGCCTACCAATAGCTAGATTAATATTAATAAAATACAGTCTCTAAAATGCTTGTATGCAAATGCTAGAAGTCTAAACAATAAGATGGGAGAGTTAGAATATATAGCACTAAATGAGAGGTTAGATATGATTGCAATCTCAGAGACATGGTGGAAGGAGGATAACCAGTGGGACACTGTGATACCTGGGTACAAACTATATCGTAATGATAGAACTGATCAAATTGGTGGAGGGGTTGCGCTCTATGTTAGAGAGGGCATTGAGTCAGAAAGGATTAAAGTTTTGCAGGAAACTAAATTTGCTGTAGAATCTCTATGGATTGAAATTCCATGTATGAAGGGGAAGGTGATGGCAGTGGGGGTGTACTATCGACCGCCTGGCCAGAATGAACAAATGGATGATGAAATGCTCAAAGAAATCAAGGAAGCTAACAAATGTCACAGCACAGTAATAATAATGGGTGATTTCAATTACCCCGGTATCGACTGGGTCAGTGTCACGGCAGGACATGCTAGGGAGATAAAGTTTCTAGATGAAATAAATGACTGCTTCTTGGAGCAGCTGGGTCATGAATCAACCAGAGGGGAAGCCATACTGGACCTAGTCCTTAGTGGAACACTAGAACTGGTGCAAGAAATAAGGGTGTGGGGGCCACTTGGCAATAGTGATCATAGCATGATCATGTTTGATTTAATTAGTGGAGGAGGGATAGTAAAGAAATCCACAGTACTACCTTTTAACTTTCGAAAGGGAGACTATGATAAAATGAGGAATATAGTTAAGAAAAAACTAAAAGGAGCGGTTGCAAAGGTTAAAGACTTACATCGAGCTTGGGTGTTGTTTAAAAATACTATCCTGGAAGCCCAGACCAGCTGTATTCCACGCATTAAGAAAAGTGGAAGAAAGTCCAAAAAACTGCCAGCATGGTTTAAAGTTGAGGTCAGAGAGGCTGTTGCTGCCAAAAATGCATCTTTCAGGAAATGGAAAATAGAGCCAAACTACGAAAACTGTAAACAGCACAAGCACTGGCAAGTTAAATGCAAAGCATTGATAAGGCAGGCAAAACGAGAGTTTGAGAAGGAACTTGCTACGGAAGCAAAAAACGAAATAAAGACTTTTTCAAGTACATTCATAGCAAAAGGCCTGTGAGAGAGTCAATTGGACCGTTAGATGATAGAGGGGTAAAAGGGGCAGTAAGAGGAGACAAGGCTATAGCAGAGAGGCTGAATGAATTCTTTGCTTCGGTCTTTACTGAGGAAGATGTAGGGATGTTACCCAAGACTGAAGTGGTATTTAAAGGTGATACTGCAGAGGAACTGAGAGAAATATCGCTACACCGGGAAGATGTGCTACAACTATTTGATAAACTAAATAGTAGCAAATCACCTGGACCAGATGGTATACATCCAAGAGTGTTGAAAGAACTGAAATATGAGATTGCAGAACTGCATTTAGTAATCTGTGAACGTTCATTAACATCTGTAATACCTGAAGATTGGAGGAGCGCCAATGTAACGCCAATTTTTAAAAAGGGTTCCAGGGGTGATCCGGGAAACTACAGACCGGTGAGCCTGACGTCAGTACCAGGGAAAATGGTAGAAACCATCATAAAGAACAAAATTACACAGCATGTAGATAGTCATGGCCTAATGGGAGACTGCCAACATGGCTTTAGACAAGGAAGATCTTGTCTTACTAATCTGATATGTTTTTTTGAAGGTGTGAATAAACAGGTAGACAAAGGTGAGTCGGTTGATATAGTGTATCTGGACTTTCAGAAAGCCTTTGACAAGGTCCCTCATCAGAGACCTTTGGCAAAACTAAAAAGTCATGGGATAGGAGGCAGTGTACTATTGTGGATCGGGAACTGGTTAAAAGATAGAAAGCAGAGGGTAGGGCTAAATGTCCAATTTTCCCATTGGAAAAAGGTGAATAGTGGAGTACCCCAGGGACCTGTACTGGGTCTGCTACTTTTTGACATATTCATAAATGACCTGGAAAAGGGAATAACTAGTGAGGTTATCAAATTTGCAGATGACACAAAACTGTTTAAAGTTGTTAAAACCCAAGAGGATTGTGGAAAACTGCAGGAGGATCTTGATAAATTGGAAGACTGGGCATCCAAATGGCAGATGAAATTTAATGTGGACAAGTGCAAAGTTATGCACCTAGGAAAGAACAACCCACACTATGGTTACACAATGCAAGGTTTCACATTGGGAACCACCACCCAGGAAAAAGATTTAGGAGTCATTGTGGATAACATGTTAAAACCCTCCGCCCAGTGTGCAGTTGCGGCCAAGAAAGAAAATAGAATGCTAGGTATCATAAGGAAAGGAATGGAACATAAAACAAAGGATATTATAATGCCTCTGTATCGTTCCATGGTACGACCACACCTTGAATATTGTGTGCAGTTCTGGTCGCCGTATCTTTATTTATTATTAAATGGTATTTATATACCACCTTATCATTCAATCAAAGCGTTTTCCACGGCAAACAATCAAGGGGGCAAATGTTTCCATGCAGTGTACAGAGTGGTGTGTATGTGTTGGCAGGGATGTGATTAGATTTGGTTTATATACATAGTGCGCTATTATACATCATGAGCTATTATACAGTCTTATATACAGTCTTGGGGTGGTGGGGGGGGATGATGATCTGACTTGTATGCTGGTTCAGGGGGTATGTCCATAGTAATCAATGAACAGGGTTGTCTTCAGCTGTTTTCGGAAGTCCTTGATTTCTGTGGTTAGTCTCAGATCATCTGGGAGGGAGTTCCATATGGATGGAGCAGCCAGGGAGATTGCTCGTTGTGCGGTGTCTTTGCGGGTTTTGGTGAAGTCTTTTGGGGTGTTAACCCGATTGGAGGTGCCTCTTCTTCTTGGCCGTGTGCTTGTGTCGGGTTGTATGAGTGTGTGTAGGCTTATGGCGGAGGAGTGTTGTTTGATCTTGAATATGTTTATGATAGTCTTGTATTTGATGCGTGAGATGATTGGGAGCCAGTGCAGTTCTTTCAGTATGGGTGTGATGTGATCGTGTCTTGTAGTACCGGCTATTATGCGGGCAGCTGTGTTTTGGGCCAGTTGTAGTGGTCTGAGGGTCTGCTTTGGTAGCCCGGTGTATATTGGATTGCAGAAGTCTAGTAGAGGGGTTATCAGCGCCTGGCAAACGGTGCGAAAGTGCTCTGGGTCGAGGAGGGGCTTGAGTCTTCTGATGAGTCGCATTCTTTGGTATGCACTTTTGGTTGCTCTGCCTATGTGTGCTTGGAGGTTAAGTTCTTTGTCCAGGATGACTCCGAGGTACTTAACTTCTGATTTTATGGGTATGAGTGCATCTCTTATCTTGATGTTGGGTGGGGGGATAAAGGCCAGGTTTCGCGTGATGATCAGTGCCTCCGTCTTGCTGTAGTTGATAGATAGGTTGTTTTCCTGAAGCCAGTTTGCCATTTGGGTGAGGCAGTTTGTTATGTTGGTGTAGTCCGGGTTGTCGACTGATATGGTTGTATAGATCATGATGTCATCTGTGTAGATTGTATAATGTATGTGGTGCTCTTTCATGATGGCACATATTGGCTGGATGTATAGGTTGAATAGGAGGGCTGAAAGGGCTGATCCCTGTGGCACTCCTTGTTTGACTTTTATGGGTAGAGATGTGTTGTGTCCTACTTTGACCTGTATTTGTCTGTCGGTTAGGTATGAATGGAACCAATTCAGGGTAGCACCGTGTAGACCGATGTTCTGTAGTCTATCCAATAGAGTCTTGTGGTTAACTGTGTCAAATGCAGATGAGATGTCAATGAATATAATGAGTATGCCTTTCTTGGTGTTGTCTATGATGCGGAGGATGCTGTCGAAGAGGTATATCAGAAGAGTTTCTACCCCGTGGTTGGGGCGGAACCCGTGTTGATTGTTGTCCAGGGGAGCGTGGTTGTCTATGTGTTCTTGTAGTTGGTGCTGTACAGTTTTTTCGATTATTTTTGCTAAAAGTGGTAAGCTGGAGATGGGTCTGTATGCTGCTGGATTGTTCTTGTCAAGTGTGGATTTCTTCGGGATAGGTCTTATTGTTGCGAGCTTCAATTGATTTGGCATGCGCCCTTGGGTTAGGGAGGAGTGTACTATCTTGTGGATGGTTTGGATGAAGTTTGATTTGGTGGCCTTGATCCAGGGCACTGGGCAGGGATCCGTGGGGGCAGTGCTTGTCTTGATTGCTGAGATGATGTGGGAGAGTTGCTCCGTGGATGGGGTGTTGAATGTTCCCCAGGTGTTCAAGGGTGTGATAGTCTTTGGGGTTGGGCTGGGTCTTGTTTGTTCTGCTGAGTGGAACTTTTCTTGGATGTGGTCTGCAAATTTTTGTGGGTCCAGTTGCACTTTGTCTTTGGTATCCTGGTCTTTGGTGAGGGCTTTTACGATTTCAAATAGTTCTCTGGGTTTGTTGTTGGAGTTTCTTATGAGGTTTGCATGGTATTCCCTTTTTGTTTGGTTGATGCATTCGTTGTATTGTTTTTGCTTTGTTAGGTATAGTTCCTGGTTCTCGGGTGATTTGTTCTGTCTCCATCTCCATTCTATTTTTCTGAGGTTCCTCTTTTTGTTTCTTATAGTTTTAGAGTACCATGGTTTGTGTCTTATCTTAAAAAGGATATAGCGTTATTAGAAAAGGTACAGAGAAGAGCCACCAAAATGGTAAAGGGGATGGAAGGCTACTCCTATGAAGAGAGGCTACAAAGGTTAGGGCTCTTCAACCTGGAAAAGAGACGGCTGAGGGGAGATATGATAGAGGTCTATAAATTAATGGAGTGGAACGGGTAAACGTTGATCAATTGTTTACGTTATCAGAATATAGAAAGACTAGGGGACATGTAATGAAGCTACAGGGTAAACTATTTAAGACAAATAAGAGAAAATATTTTTTCACTCAACGTGTAATCAAACTCTGGAATTTGTTACCGGAGGATGTAGTAAGGGCTGTTAGTGTAGCTGGGTTTAAAAAAGGTTTGGACAAGTTCCTGGAGGAAAGGTCCATAAACCATTATTAAAAACGGACCCAGGATATCAATGCTTGATCTAATACAAGCATTGTGGAACCTGTGTCTCTTGGGGATACTGCTAGATACGTATTGTCCCCAGGCGTCCCTACTGGCGTAGGAAATAAGGGCGTCTGGTGACATTTAATTTATATTAAGGAGTGGTTGAGCTGAAGGACCAGGAGGAATCTGGTCCTTGTAGTGAAGAACTCCTTATAAAGAACAATCTACGCCAAAGTGTAGGGTAATAAGGCTTTATTTCCCCGGTCAACGCTTAGGTTCAATAAGACACAAAAGAAAATGAAGGTAATTCTTTCCTCTAACAAAAAGGTTCCACCGTTATATAAACAGTTAAGGGTTGTAGGCTTCACAATTAACTGTTTATCTGGGTTAAGGCTTCATTCAAACCAATAGAAATTAACATCAGGAAACAAATGGTTATCAACTTCACCATATGCAGAGTTCTCTTTTCTCTATACATCTAGCAAGGCAATCAAGCTAGTTCTTGAACAGAAGTTACATTCCATTGGTTCACTCTGAGGAATGGGAACACTGGTTTCACAATCAAAGTCCATTGATTCTGGGTCACTACCTTCTTCAATGCTATGACTGTCTTCAGTATCTGTTAACGCCTCACAGGGGCTCTTCGGTTTCTCATACAACTTCCTTAGCACACTGTTGGGAAGTACTTTTAAAAGGTTAGCTTTACTTCTTCTAGCTTTTTGAGGCTTATCTATTTGCATAAGGTTTTCATCACTTAAACTTTCCCTTATAATGAAAGGCTTTTCATACCTTGGCTTCTGTAGGCTGCCACACCCAGGACTCAGCTTGTGACGTAGTTTCTCAGGCTGACAAGCTGTTCTGTGCACTGCTCTACAATCAGAGTTACCAGGAAAACCTGACGTGGATTTCCACTCTCTGCGTTTCTTGGCAAAAGTATCACTGTAGAAAGAATCTCCTTTCCTTGTGCCTTTCTGGTTTAGCATAGGAGACTTACTTGGGCTAGGAGGGTTGCTTTCATCAGGCCAGCTGCTTCTTTGGTTTGCTTGGCTTTGGACTCCGTTCCAATACCTTTGGCCTCTCTGGACTTTATCCCTTTGAGAATACCTCTTTTGGATTCTGTCTCCTTGAGTTGGCTGCACATGGAAGTCTTCCTCTTCCAGGCTTCTCTCACTGGTCCTGCTGCCGGTCCTTCTGACCTCGCTCTTGCCACTTCCCCAGCACTTGCTCTTGCCTCCGCCTCTGTCGGTTTCTCTCCCTGTTCCTCCTCCTGTTTCTGTTTCACTGATCATCTGGTTTCCTTTATAAAGGGATTTCTGGTTTGCACGTTCTGAGTTTGAGGACAGGTGAAACTGCTTGTTACTAATGTGATCAATGCTAGAGCACGTTGCTTCAGGTACTGTGTAATTGTTCATGCGCCCTCTGGCTGAGCTGCGCTGGAACTGCGCTCTCTGCCTTTTCTGAGTTCCATGAAAATCAGGAGTTTTTTCAACACTGTTTCTTCTCTAGCTCCAGCCTCATGACATATCCCCCGAGTTAAAATATTACAAGCTGAGTGTTCAGCCTCACTACAGCTTGTAATTCTGGACATCGCGTCCGCATTGTAGTGGAGCTTTCCAGCCCTGTGTTCCACCTTGTAATCATATGGCTGTAGCGCCATGTACCATCTAATGAGTCGATTGTTTTCGTTTCTCATATGGCTCAGTCATTTAAGCGGAGCGTGGTCTGTAATAAGGATAAATTTTCTTCCTGTCAGGTAGAATTTTAAAGCTTCTACAGCCCATTTTATAGCGAGACACTCGCGCTCAATAGTGGAATATTTCTGTTCCGTTTGGTTCAACTTCCTGCTGAGGAAAAGAATCGGATGTTCAGCACCCTCCTGGACCTGTGAGAGAACGGCTCCTAAGCCTATTTCTGATGCATCCATCTGAAGCATGAACTGTTGACGGAAGTCGACTCCTCGCAGTATTGGGGCCCTGCATAGTTTTTCTTTTAAATTCTGGAAGGCTTCGTCTGCCTCTGACGACCAGTGGAGCGTAGTCGGAGCGTTTTTCTTTAACATTCCAGTAAACAACGCACTTTCTTCTGCGAAGTGGGGTATAAAGCACCTATAATAGCCGATAAGGCCCAAGAAGCTTCGCAGTTGTTTTTTAGTTTGCGGAATGGGAAAAGTACGTACGCTCTCCACTTTGTCCAATAATGGCCGTACTGTGCCTCGGCCGACAATGTGTCCCAAATATTTAACCTCTGCAGCAGCAAACGTACACTTTTTGGGGTTTAGAGTTAACCCAGCCTGCCGCATAGCGGATAGCACCGCTTTCACATGGAGCAAATGTTGCTCCCAGGTGGCGCTATGGATAACTACGTCATCCATATAAGCGGTGGCGTAAATTTGATGAGGGCGTAAAACAATATCCATCAGCCTCTGGCAAGTGGCGGCAGCTCCATGTAAACCAAAGGGCATATGCCTGAACTGAAACAGCCCAATAGGTGTGCTAAATGCTGTACTGGGGCGCGCTTCCCTGGTTAGGGGCACTTGCCAGTACCCCTTCGTCATGTCCAATGTCATTAGAAACTTGGCTTGCCCCAGCCTATCCAGCAGTTCTTCAATCCAGGGCATGGGGTAAGCGTCAAACGTGGAAATCTCATTAACCTGACGGAAATCAATACAGAAATGCATGGTTCCGTCAGGTTTGGGCACTAGAACAACTGGACTATTCCAGGGGCTCCTGGACTCTTCGATCACGCCCATCTGCATCATATCCTGTACTTGCGATATGACCTCCTGTCTTTTCGCTTCCGGTAGGCGATAAGGCCTTAGCTGAATAATTTTTCCGGGGGTTGTAATTATCTCGTGCGCCACTAGATTCGTTTACCCAGGAAGGGGTGTCAGCACATCCTTAAATTCCTTCAACAGGTTGGATAGTTGCTGCCATTGTGTTATTGAAAGTTCCTCACTGATACGTGGCACAGGATGGGTTTTGCAGTCTGACAGGACTGGACCTAGGTCTTCATCCACTGACTCCTTAGTCACAGCTACAAAACTTTTCACTTCGGCTTGTCCTGTGGAGCCAAAGCCCCCGACTCCTCGGCTTGTAGGTGTTACCATCTCTATTTCCTCTAGAACCGGGAAACCAACCCGTTCACAAATTATTTGGGCGATACGGTCTCCGGTTTTTACCTCGAAGTCCTCATTAGCAAAGTTAAACCGGAGGACCTTTATTACGCCCCTGTAATCGGGGTCCACCACTCCGGCCCTGAAGTCCAGTGTCAATCAGAGCTTTGCCACATCTTGGAACGATCTTACTCTCCGCACTGTACAGATCGTATCCCGCAGCCTGGGCTGACGCTCGACAGGGACTACGTGCATGTTTGGAGGTCTTACAAAACCTCAAGGCAAATTTCTTTACCGGTTCCTCCGGTATCTTAACCTTGGTTCCTTTGGATTTTCCTAGGAGGGGACTAGGAATGGATGTTCCTTTAGTAAGGATGCTCGTAGATGCAAGAACCTAATGTGATCAATGCTAGAGCACGTTGCTTCAGGTACTGTGTAATTGTTCATGCGCCCTCTGGCTGAGCTGCACTGGAACTGCGCTCTCTGCCTTTTCTGAGTTCCATGAAAATCAGGAGTTTTTTTCAACACTGTTTCTTCTCTAGCTCCAGCCTCATGACAGTATGATCTAGATTGGCCACTATTGGAAACAGGATACTGGGCTTGATGGACCTTGGTCTGACCCAGTATGGCATATCTTATGTTCTTATGTTCAGTGTGCAGCAGCGGCCAAGAAAGCAAATGGAATGTTAGGAATCATAAGGAAAGGAATGGAGAATAAAACCAAGGCTATTATAATGCCTCTGTATCATTCCATGGATCGACTGCACCTTGAATATTGTGTGCAATTCTAGTCGCCATATCTTAAAAAGGATATAGCAAAATAAGAAAAGGTACAGAGAAGAGCCACCAAAATGGTAAAGGGGATGGAAGAATACCCCTATGAGGAAAGGCTTAAAAGGTTATGGCTCTTCAACTTGGAAAAGAGACGGCTGAGGGGGGGGGGTATGATAGAGATCCATAAATGAGTGGAGTGGAACAGGTAAACGTAGATTGGCTGTTTACGTCATCAAAAAGTAGAAAGACTAGGGGACATGCAATGAAGCTTCATGTAACCCATTTAAGGGTAATAAGAGAAATTATCTTTTCACTCATCACATGGTCATATTCTAGAATTCATTACCAGAGGATGCAGTAAAGGCTGTTAGTGTTGTTGGGTTTAAAAAAGGTTTGGACAAGTTCCTGAAGGAAATGAATATAAACCATTATTGAAGAGGACCTGGGAAATCCACTGCTAACCCTGGGACAAGCATTGTGGAACCTGTGTACCTTTTTGGGAACCTGGCAGATACTTGTGACTTCAATTGGCCACTACTGGAAACAGGATACTGGGCTTGATGGGCCTTGATCTGACCCAGTATGGCATTTCTTATATTCATATGTTATATTCTTATGCTTTTATTATATTCCAATATTTTAATTACAAATCTATGTAATTTTAATGGTAAATATATTCCAAAATACTGTAGAAATATTTTTCAATATCTTTCTGAAGAAAAACACTTCCGCTCTAGTCAATAAGTGAGCCACTAAAGATACAAAAAATAATCATGTTCAGTGAATGACTAGTATACAGTCAAGAACATATGGTAGGCAATGTGTTTGTATTTAAATAGACAGTACTATTTATATAATCAAAGGAGTAGCAATGCTTACATCCTGCTCAGCAAAAGAAAATTCAGTTTAAATATCTACCCAGCTCACATATAAAATATCTGTGTTATCAATCACAAACCCTTACTACTGTAAGGGGCATATTTACTAAACTGTGCTAATTAGTGCTCGGTTTACCATGAACTAAGCATGCCATGCTGATAGTTGGCATGGGGCAGTGCAGTAAAAATTGTACTTAGTGCGTGAAGGGTGGGGATTGGAACAGAGTCTGGGAAGGTTAGGGGCGGAACATGGGTGTTGATGGCACATTGCAGATAGCATGGGCAACATTGTTGCATGCTAACTGCAAATGTTGCCATTAGTGTGAGTATACTTGCTTCCTCTTCAAGGGCTGGTTTCAATGCACCCATGTAAAATGCACATGCTGGTTAGCGTGGTGAAGAATGGCTCCAATGCAGTAACTGCAGGGGGACATGCGGATATAAGAACATAAGAAAAGCCATACTGGGTCAGACCAAGGTCTGTCAAGTCCAGTATCATGTTTCCACCAGTGGCCAATCGAGGTCACCTGTCAGGATTCAAAAAAGATGCACAGATTCCACAATGCTTATCCTGGGCTAAGCAGTGGATTTCCCTGGTCCTCCTTAATAATGGTTTATGGACTTTTCCTGCAGGAACTTGTCCAAACTGTTTTTAAACTCAGGTACACTAACAGCTTTTACTACATCCTCTGGTAATGAATTTCAAGTTTGATACACACTGAGTGAAAAAATATTTTCTCTTATTACTCTTGCCTGTCCCCTAGTACTTCTACTTTTTGATAGAGTAAATAATGTATCTAGATTTATCTGTTCTATTCCATTCATTAATTTGTAGACTTTTATCATATCTCCCCTCAGCCAACTCTTTTCCAAGTTGAAGACCCCTAACCTTTTAAGCCTTTCCTCATAGGGGTATCCTTCTATCCCCTTTACCATTTTGGTGGTTCTTCACTGTACTTTTTCTAATTTTGCTATATCCTTTTTAATATATGGAAACCAGAATTGCACACAATATTCAAAATGTGGTCGTACCATGGAACAATACAGAGGCATTATCCTCCATTCCTTTCGTTATGATTCCTAGCATTCTATTAGCTTTCTTGGCCGCAGCTGGCCTTATCATCAATGGAGAAGAGAATGGGCAGGTTATGGGTGGAGAGTGGGTATGGGTTGTGTTGACAGCTACTTGAAGTGGGGTACCAGGGCCTCTGAAAGAATTAATATGGAAAATGAGAACAGCCTAAGCCTGGCAGTTTGGAATTCACTAGCAGCCTGGAGAGAGATATGTGTATAGAAACCAAGGTCATATTTTGCAGAAGCAGCTTCACCCGTAACATGTAGTGTTTAGCTTGACTTGTAACATGTAGATAAACAAAAAGTAGTGCATGACATCAGAACATACTGTAAGAACATAAGATATGCCATACTGGATCAGACCAAAGTCCACCAAACCCAGTATCTTGTTTCCATCAAGCCCAGTATCCTGTTTCCCACAGTGGCCAATCCAGGTCACAAATACCTAGCAGGTTCCCAAAAAAGACACAGGTTCCACAATGCTTGTATTGGGGCAAGCAGTGGATTTCCCAGGCCCTCTTTAATAATGGTTTATGCAAAAGCATGACATAGAGCGATAAGGCAAATTTGTACCATGTAGCCGTTTTTTCCTAATAAAAGAAGTACTATGGCCTAGCTGGAGTAGGAATTATTTATTTATTTAAAAGGTTTTATATACCACCTTTACAAAGATCAAAGCAGTTTACAATTTAACAACATTATACATAGAACATGATAGTAATGTTAAAAGGGATATTACAATAAAAACTATTAGGGATGATAAATGATAAATGAAAAACTCGAAAATTAACATGAGGCCATAAACATACAGGCTGTTTAACTTATATACAGGAAAACTATCTTAGTATAAGTAGGAGTAAGGATGTCTGGCCAGAATTCCTCTGCTTAAGCTTAAGTAGTACTGTCATAAATATAATTCTGTGTATATGTGATTTTATTCATTAGAGAACTGGAGCCAAAAAGCCGAGGTTGAATGTTGGTATTTGATGCCTGGTCAGGAGTAGGTCATACAAAGATATTCTTTCAGGTTGCACACTGCCTTTAGTGCATGATACTTTTACCACATGCTGTCAATGTTGCAACTAGTGTAGGTGCACTTAAGTGGAAATGTGCTAATTGTGGATGGTCTTAACATGTGATAAGGAACTTTTCAGTGTGGCAACTGCAGGGAACATGCTGGACATGCCCCTGAGAGTTACCACATGACTTCTGTACTTACTTTGTGTTAAATTCTACTCAAAACACATGGTAAGTGCAAATACTCACCACTCTATAGTAAAAGGGCCACTTAAGGGTATGTTTACTAAACCGTCTTAATGTTACTGGCGCTAGTTGCAGCGTTAATGTGAAGAATGCCATATAAGGTAGTGGGTGTTCCGGCGGCAAGATAGCAAGAATCTGTATCGCATGATAGTGGGTGCCGTGGCACGTTAACACATGTTAACCCTAAGTTCATGCCAGCGTAGTGTTAAAAGCTGTAAAGATGTAGCTCACTGGTTTGGTTACTGCGATGACTGTGGAGGCAGAGGTCATGGGTTCAATCCTACAGTGGTGTTATGCAAGAAGGCTGTCTGAGGCATTTCTTTTTCTAATTTAAATCAGTGCTGTCTAAGGCATTTCCTTTTTTAATTTAAATCAGTGCTGCCAGCAAAAACACCCTCACAGTGCCATAACCTAAGGTGCCGCATAAAGCGCCTTATAAAGCACTCCATAGGGCACAGTAAAAAGTGCCCTGTCTGCCAAGGCACCTTATAATGTGCCCTATAGGGTGCTCTATAGGGCGCCTTATAGGGCGCTCTATGAGGTACCTTAGGCTACAGCACTGTGAGGATGTTTCTGCTGATTTAAATTAAAAGGAAAAGCCTCAGACAGCCTTATTAAATAACACCACCATGGGATCATACCCATGACCTCTGCCTTTATAGTCATTGAAGTAACCAGTTGGCTACATCTCCATAGCATCTAGCATACCACTGGCTGGCTACAGAAAGACTGCAGGTCACCACACAAACTGTCTGCTGTGGTTACCAGGATGGGGTAAACCCACCCATATCCATGATGCACTGCACATGCAGATCAGCAGCCTACATCTGGGCATAAGATGGGGTATGCGCCTCTATAGCCCCCCGGCCTGGTAGGGGGAACTGACCATGTGTGTTACGGGCACAGAGTAGCTACAGACTGTGACATTGTGCAGTTCCTGTGCTCACCCTGAGGGTGAGGTGGGCGCCCAGCACCAGGTCCGCAGTACCTGGCTTAGCTGAGATAGGCTGTGCTGCAGGTCCCCATCAGTGCCAGTGTGAGATAGGTAGTCCTTGGAGACACACCCAGGAAACACCTGTGTCCATCTATATTTCCCAGACACGTCTAGCCCTTGTGGACTATGATGCACCCAGAACAGTGCATATCCTGTATGGTTGCCATGGTCACATGTTATAAGAGAAGGGTGGTGCTTGGACCCACATGCAGATTATGTAGCACCACCCAACCCGCCCTCTGTGGATCAGGGTGGGGGACAGGATCTCCCACCAACACATCCACATTCTACATCTCTGCAATGGTGGTAGTAGAGGGGACCCTCAACCCCAGTCCTGCTGGGGAACTGGCACCCTACAGGGCAGTCAATGCAGATCTGTACGCATCACATAGGACACTGGCAGACAGGCAGCAGGCCTGGAAAAGCTCAGCTGCCCCCACCACTATCTGAAATTCACCAGCAGAGGGCACAGTCAGTCTCCACCCTGCAAGGTGCTCCAACCATACACATGCTAACTGCAGACTGCTAGCTAGTACATAGTGCATGTTCCTGGAGAAACTGTGTGCACCCACAAAGTGGATGCAAACAAACACACACCAAGAAGGTATATCAGTGACTGGGCCCCAGAAAAGAAAACTCATAGATATCACTTGAGAGAAATAGTGTATTGCACTATGGGGGAACCTAGCCATGCCATGGTCACTGCTCAGTCAGGGTGAGAGTGAACCCCCAGCATGACATGCTGTGGCCACCCTGTCCATGCAGGTGGTGGTCAGGCACTACAATATCCCAGCCATTGCCCTATGCCCTGTGCAGATGCATCCTGCCCAGGCCGCCCTGTCTGGGCCATACCCACAGTACCTTGCTCCTCATTATGCACTGGAAAAGCATTGTGGGCTCAGTAAGGTGTAGGCAGCCACAAAACACTGGATGGACATACACACTTCCACAGCTATTTCAGCATTGTGCAAATATAGAGGTGGTTGGCAGCCCTGGCCGCCACACCAGTCCTGGGCACAGTGCAGGCATTGCTATGGTACTCAATACTGTTAGGGTCACTCCCCGGGGTGGTAAACACTGTCAGAAACAAAAACTGAAACACACTCCACAGATATCAGAAAGGCTGCTATGGTGAATCTGTCAACAAATTGTGTTTCACTTAGGATTTGTTATCTGACATTAATCATAGCAACCTTTTGATATATGTGGAACGTGTTTCCAAGTTTAAGATGGCATTGCCAAGGTATGCAGGTGCTAGTATTGGTAGATGCTACTTCACGCAGGGCCCAACAGCCTGACTCTCCATGAGCCGTTGGATAGTAGAGCCTGTGGGTGTGGGTGTTTGTGCCCCTGTTGGCCACTGCTCTAGGACAGAGGTTCCCAACTCTGGTCCTGGTGGGTCAAACACGGTTCAGGTTTTCATGCTGTCCCTAATGAATATGCATGGCTACATTTGCATACAATGGGGGCAGTGCATACAACTGCATCACAGGCATATTTATTAGGGACAGCATGAAACTTGAATGGTGTTAGGCCCTCCAGGACTGCAGTTGGGAAACTCTGCTCTAGGGAATGCACATGTTTATGGTGTATGTGCTCTGTAGGGTAAAATATAGGTGTTTATGGCATGTTTATTTTATCTGCAGTAAAGCACAGTTACTTACCTGTAACAGGTGATCTCTGGGAACAGCAGGAATAAGTCTTCACATATGGGTATCGTCGGTACCGATGAAGCCTGCGCGGGAACGCTCCCCAGCGTCCAATAAGAAAGCTTTTGGGAGCATCCCACAGCGCCTGCGTGCTGCCTTCCCACCTTTCCCAACCGCCTCTCTCCAGTTCGAGTTTTAAAGCTGAGACAAAGAGAGAGAGAGGAAAGGAAAGATAGATAGAGAGATACAACTCCTAGGGGAGGTGGGTAGGTTGTGAAGACTTATTCCTGCTGTTCCCAGAGATCACCTGTTACAGGTAAGTAACTGTGCTATCTCCAGGAACAAGCAGGAATGAGTCTTCACATATGGGGACTCCCTAGCTGCAGATGCCAGGGAGAAACCCCAGGTTGTGTGTCCTTGAAAAGGACTCTACCTCCCCCCATGAATCTCTGGCATCCGACCAGGGTAGGTGGGTAGGAGTTGATTAGGAATGGAACAGGTGTTTGAGAACAGCCTGACCAAACGAGGCATCCCGGCGGGAGTCCTTGTCCAAACAGTAATGGGCTGTGAAGGTGTGAACCAAGGCCCAGGTGGCCGCTCGACAGATTTGGTCGATGGACACAGAGTTTAGATGAGCCATTGAGGCTGCCATGGCCCTCACATTGTGAAATGTGACATGGCCCTCCAGAGAAATGTTCCTACTCTGGTAGGCGAAAGAAATACACTGAGCAATCCAGTTGGACAGTGTTCTCTTAGAGACTGGAAGTCCTAAATGAGAAGGATCAAAAGCAACAAAGAGTTGAGAAGACTTTCTATGTTGCTGTGTTCTTTGTAAGTAAAAAGCGAGAGCTCTCTTACAATCCAAGGTTTGAAGATTCCTTTCTGCACTTGATGCATGAGGTCCTGGAAAAAAGACAGGTAAATATACCTCTTGGTTCAGATGAAAAGGCGAGACCACTTTAGGCATAAAGTGTGGATTGGTCCTGAGGACTACCTTATCATGATGGAACCTTGTATAAGGTGGATTAGCCACCAAAGCTTCCAACTCACTGATGCGGCGCGCCGAGGTGATTGCAATGAGAAAAATAACTTTCCAAGAAAGAAATTTCAAGGAGGTGGTGGCTAAAGGTTCAAAGGGTGGCTTCATAAGCTGGCCAAGAACCAGGTTTAAGTCCCATGCCACTGGAGGTGGTCTAATGGGAGGTTTAGTTAAAAGAAGGCCTCTCATGAATCTTGCTATAAGAGGATGAGAGGAAATAGGTTGTCCATTGAGAGGCTTGAGGGACACTGCAATAGCACTCAATTCGTTTTCAGACCTGCATGGGATAGATGCAGGACATACTCTAGTAGAGAATTCAGAGGTATTGCAAGAGGGTTTAGACCCTTCCCTGAACATCAAATTGTAAATCTTTTCCATTTGAAAGCATAGGAACGTCTAGTAGAAGGCTTTCTAGAAGCATGAATAACATCTCTGACTCACTGAGAGAGATGAAAATCTTGAAGGTCTAGGCCCTCAGCAACCAAGCCCTGAGATGGAGAGACTGGGGGTTTGGGTGCCACAACGTTCCTTCTTCCTGGGATAGAAGGTCTGGTGCAGAGCCCAAGTCCAGGGAAGGAGCTTGAGAGAGATGCAGAAGTAGAGGGTACCACACTTGGCGTGGCCAATGTGGTGCTATGAGGATCATGGTCCCTCGATCTCTCTGAAGCTTGAATAGTGTTTTGGGAATTAGGGGAATTGGTGGAAAGGCATAAAGGAAGTCTTGACCCCAGTGAAGGAGGAAGGCATCCTTGGCCTGAACTCCCTGACACGGAATTCTGGAACAGAACCGGGGAAGTTTGGCATTCCACGGACTTGCAAAGAGGTCTATGTCCGGGGTTCCCCAAATTCGAAAAATCCTGGCTACCTGGTCCATGTGGAGGGACCACTCGTGTGGAAGCAGAACTCAACTGAGTCTGTCCGCCCAAGAGTTTTGAACGCCTGGAAGATATACTGACAGAAGATGGATGTGATGCTCTCTGGCGAAGGCCCACAGTCGCAAAGCTTCGTTGCAAAGCGACAGAGAGCCAGTCCCGCCTTGCTTGTTTACATAGAACATGGCTACTTGGTTGTCCGTATGGATGAGGGACTGTCCTGTAGCTGAGCAGGGAATGGAACACTCTGAGAGCTAAGAATATTGCTCTGAGTTCCAATAGATTATATGCAGAGAAGTCTCCTGTGGAGACCAGATGCCCTGGGTGGAGAGATCCTGAAGATGAGCTCCCCAACCCATTGGAGAAGCATCTGTTGTAAGAGTTGCTTGGGGTAGCGACTGCTGAAAAGGGGACCCCAGTAACAGATTTGGAGAGGACTTCCACCACTGGAGAGACCAAAAAAGGCGACTGGAGTTTGCTATTTTGTCTGACAGGCAACCTGATGCCTGAGTCCATTGGGTGGACAAAGTTCATTGAGCTGCCCTCATGTGAAGGCGAGCATATGGAACCACATGCACGGTGGATGCCATGTGACCTAATAGTTGTAACATCTCTGGAGCAGTTAAATGGGATTTTAACTGTATCTGGGAGGCTAACTGCACCAAGCGTAGGCAACGGGCCCGAGGAAGATAGGCCCTTGCAGTTGTGGTATCCAGCAAGGCCCCTATAAACTCCAGAGACTGAGTAGGGGTGAGATTGGATTTTGGGATGTTTATTACCAGTCCCAAATACTGAAGGACACGCATTGTGCAGGTTAGACAAGTCTGGGCCTCTGACTGGGATGGAGCTCGAATGAGCCAGTTGTCCAGATATGGGAATACGAATATTCCTAGAGTGCACAGAAATTCAGCTACCACTGCCATGCATTTCGTGAACACCCTTGGTGCAGAGGCCAGACCGAAAGGAAACACCCTGTATTGGTAGTGCTTTCCTTGAAAAAGGAACCGAAGGAACCTTCTGTGTGCTGGATGGATGAGGACATGGGTGTACACATCCTTGAGATCTAGAGAACAAAGCCAGTCCTGACTCTGAAGGTATGGAAGCAGAGCACCTAGAGAAATCATCTTGAATTTCTCCTTGAATAGAAACTTGTTCAATTCTCTGAGATCTAATATGGGTCTGTAGCCCCTGTTTTCTTTGGAATAAGAAAATAAGGGGAGTAGAACCCTGAGCCCTGTTGAAGAAGAGGTACTTCTTCTATTGCCCCTTGGGCAAGAAGGGTAGCAATCTCCTGACCCAGAAGGTTGAGGAGAGATGTTGGAGAATTGAACTGTTTCACCATGGTGTGAGGAGGAAGGCTTAAGAAATGAAGCTTGTACCCTTCCCTTATGATGGAGAGGGTCCATTGCTCTGCTGTGATTTGCTCCCATCTGGGAGCAAAGTAAGTCAACCTTCCTGGAATGGTGAGGGGCTCTGGTTCTTCCAGAGCTAGAAAGGCTAAGTTCTCTAGTTGCAAGTCAAAGGCCCTGAGGAGGCTGAGGCTGCTGGGCCGTGGCAGGCCTGGCAGCCTTTGACTTGGCCTGTGTAGGTGGCTGCTGACGCTTTGCAGCAAAACGACCTGCGGAAGATGCCTGCTGACCATAAGCAGGATAATATCTTCCCTTTTTAGAAAAATATGTCTTCTTGAACAATCTTTTCTTAACAGGAGCAGAGGTAGACTTTGAAAGTCGATCCAAAGCAGAGTTCTCAGCATCCATCTGAGTGGCCTTTGCTTGCCAATCCTTGCCAAAAAGGTTTTCACCTGTACAAGGATCCCAATTCATCTTGGACCCAGAGTTCCAAATCAGAGGCCTGTAGCCAAGCAATCTGAAATAAAAGGAGTTAAAGTCTGCAGATGATCTGTGACTTCTTTTAGAAACATCCCCATATAGAGACTATAGGAGTTGATTCTGGCAGCAAGCATATTAGCTTGGAAAACCCTTCGGCCAAAAGCATCTAGCATTCACGACCTGGAGGATTAGATGAGTGTCTCTTTGCAGTCTTTATTTTCCTCATGGCAGACTCTACCACAATAGAGTGGTGAGAAAGCTGAGTCTTATGAAAGCCAGGACAAGGAGGGACATGGTACATGGTGTCTAACCTACGAGAATGAGGAGAGGTGGTGAGAGGAGTCTCCCACATGCCCAACATGAGATCATAGAGAATCTCATGAATAGGTAAGGTAGCTGCTTCTTTAGGAGCCTTAGGATATTACAAAATATCTAATTGCTTGGCTCTAGGCTCTGACTCAGGGGCCACTGTAATGGAGAGGCCCCTAGCCACTTCCCTAATGAAGTCTTGAAAAGACAAGTCTTCTGGAGGAGACATTCTTCGTTTTGGAGAAGCAGACTCCTGAGGAAGAAGTACCGGTGCCTCGACAGAAGCCTCTGACTCATCAGAGTCTTCGGAGGAATCGAAGTATCGCCTGTCTGGATGCTCCTGTAAAGCCCGATAGGCGTACCGAGTGGGATTGACATCGGGAGTAAGCGGTACCGGTTCGGTACCGATGGGCATCATAGGACAGGGTACCGTTGCAGTCGACACCGAAGCCAATGTCGATGCAATCGGTACCGGCACCGGGAACGATGCCGGTGCCGGAGTCGGAACCGGCAATGGAGATTGTTGCGGTACCAGAGGCGTCGAAGCCTGCATAAACGCCATTAGGGTGCGCTTCATGGACAGAATCTTCTGATCCATCGATGCCACCAGAGTCTGGATGTCGGTACCAGTGGAGGCCACCGGTACCCCAGAACACGGCAACAGGTGATCGGTCGAGGCCGAGCCATCGATGTCAACCTGTGACCCCATAGACAATGCTTTGGAAGCCGGAACTTCCCGCCGGGGTAATTTTGCCGGTGCGGAATCCTCGAGGACAAGCCCGGAGGCATCTCGATGCTTAGAGGGAGATTTGCCCTTCGAGGACCGGCTAGATTTATGTTTGGTTACCTGAGATCCATGGGAGGAAGAAGAAGCCCTGGAAGACGTCGATGCCACCGAGGCTGCATCAGAGGGAAACAGGGTACTGAGCTTGGCTGCTCGGTTCTGCCGACCTTTTTTAGACATCATGGTACAGGACACACAATCCGTGATGGAATGGTCAGGACCCAAACATTTTAGACACCAATCATGGGTGTCGGTGACAGAAATAGTACCGCCACATTTTGTGCACTTTTTGAACCCGGAAGCCCCTAATGCCCAAACTGAAATTGCACAGTTGAAGAAAGAAAAGTTGTTGTTTGTTTTTTTTTTTGAAGAAAGAAAAGACCGGCGGTACCGGTCTGACGTCGAAGAAGGCAGACGCGACACAGAAAAATAAAGAAAAAAAATAAAGAACTTCTGCGGTGACAGGAACACGACCTGCTGGCTCCGTGGAAAAGAAGAACTGGAGAGAGGCGGTTGGGAAAGGCGGGAAGGCAGCATGCAGGCACTGTGGGATGCTCCCAAAAGCTTTCTTATTGGACGCTGGGGAGCGTTCCGGCGCAGGCTCCGTCGGTACCGACGATACCCATATGTGAAGACTCATTCCTGCTTGTTCCTGGAGATAGGTTCCGTCTTTATTACCACAGTTTAGTACTGGGTAAAATATAGGGATGTGATCTACAGAAGCCACAGCTGGGACTTGAACCTGTGACCTTATGCCCCTGAACACACTGGCTATGTGTACTGCACCAAACTGTTGCCACAGAGGCATGTCATTCCCTGGGGATACCATGACAGTTCGTCAGACAGACCTTGTCTGTTGCAGTGCATGTCACCCACCTGAACAGGGCTTGGCCTTGGTCTACTGTGGGAGTGGAGGAGTGGCCTAGTGGTTGGGGCAGGGTACTTCAGGCCGGAAGGTCGGGGGTTCAAATCCCACTAGAGGACAGCAACCTTGGGCTGGAAGGACTGGGGTTTCTAGTCCCACAGGTGCTCCTTGTGGTCTTGGGCAAGCCACTTAACCCTCCATAGCCCATGTTCCCTGTAAAATAGTTATCTCCAAGTTATAATGCCCTGTTCAGTGTAATTTCAGTTTGTTCAATGTAAACCGCACTGATGCAGAATAGCGCAGTATATA
This sequence comes from Ichthyophis bannanicus, assembly GCA_033557465.1. NCBI lineage: Eukaryota > Metazoa > Chordata > Amphibia > Gymnophiona > Ichthyophiidae > Ichthyophis > Ichthyophis bannanicus. The sequence goes on along the minus strand of CM066036.1, from coordinate 686,046,614 downwards.
AGAGAATGTAAATAAATGCCACTGCCCCCTCCAGCACCCCTCCGTCACCATGCTGACATGCCCTTGTGCTGGTGGTGCGCAGTCCCAGGCCATTCAGTGTGCTGGTAGGTGGCTGCCTATGGTGTGTGATATGGGGTAGGGGTGCCTGCCTAGACATCCATGCTTCCCCCTGGCACCACCTGCCAATTTTATGTGCCCTTTGGGGTACTTGCTGGGTACTGTCCCCTGGGACACTGTGGGACACACACTCGTGGACATGTTTGCCCTTGGTCAGTTGCGGTCTTGCTGGTTTTCCATTTCTACATTCCTATGTGTGACCTAGGCATCTGCCTAGTCCACCCTGTGCCCCAGCTGGTCCACTGCATGTCCCGCCTGCAGCCCCCTATACCCCATTTACACCATCACCATAGTGCCCTTTCCTACGTGGCCACTCTGCTGTTGCTGCACATGTGAAAGCCACATAAGCAAGCTGCCCAATATACACCACGGCAAAACCTCATCAACACTATCAATGTTGGAACATTCACTTTGTGGGGGGAATCAGATTTGACCCTTCCACAAGTGACATCTTCCTTTTTATTCTTTATGGGTAGTGTTGATTACCGTTTATCATTGTTTTTTCTATTGGCCAGCTCGGTGTTTTGTATTTCTATTTTGGTTCTGGTCATTATCTCTCTGGTTTTTGCATGTTTTGTTACTGCACATGTATCACTACTATCACTTATCTGGGTCTCCCTGCCTTTGCTGTTCATTTCTGACTGAACTGGTTTCTCTCTCCTGCAAATGTGCCTCTAACGCAAGGTTTTCAGTGGCGTTAGGTTTCAGACCCTGATTTCACAGCGTCAGTGTGCCTGGGACCTCTCCCTGTCCACTCTCCGCCCATTGACCCTTTATCTCCGCCCTCTGGGGAGCCTTACTCCACTCTCTGCACACCTTAACGCCGCTGGAGACGTTATCACGCGATATGTGACATTATCGCACAGTAATGTGCCATTATCGCACGATAACATCACTTATCACGAGATAACATCGCCGCTGCGACGTTAGCGCTGTTTAGTAAACATACCCCTTAGTGTGTGTTAAATTGATTTAATACATGTTTATCTATGAAGTAATGCATGTTAAGTTGATTATCACAAATAAAAATTTTTAATACATATTAAAATATTTTTATTAAAACATATGTGTGAAACAAACAAAAAAAGCCTTAAAATCAGGAAAAAAGCAAAATGAACCAAAAATGAACTGAAAATGTTTGCTTTGTGCACATCCCTTTAGCAAGATTGGCTCTACCATCAAGCAAACTCGGCAGTTGCCTAAGGCGGCAACCTCTGAGGGGTGGCAACGAAAAACAGCAGTTAAACCAGTCAAAGCAAAACAATAGATCGAAATGGCCGCAGTAACTCAAAGCACCATCAGCACATTCTTTTACCTGCAGGGAATGCGGGCAAAGCAAAACTTAATAGTTAAAAGTATGATGTCCAATTATGCACTTTTACAGGACTATTCTTGGAGGGATGGTATTGAAATGATTACGATTGCTGAGTTTAATAAACAAAATAGGTGGGTGGTGTCGTCACCCCCTGCCTGGGCCGGAGGCTTACAGGCAAAGGGCTGCCATATTTGTCCTTAAATAAAGATTTGCAACTTTGTCTCCAGCAGGGAATCCTGGGACTTGTAGTTCTTTTTCGTTTACTTAAAGACAAAGTAGTATGTGACCACTGGGGTTTGTTAAGGCAAAACAAGAATTTTATTTTGGGTTTCCTTCCGAGCATTAAAGTCAAACGCAGGCAAAAAGGATCAATCTCCAAATGAAAAACTTACAGGAAACAAAAGTACAACTGGAGCTGCAGAACTGAAAACACTTTTAAACACGGCAGCTGTTTTCAGCAAACAATTCAGCACATGTATTACAGCTTCTTTTCCAATCATTCAGCACAGGTAAATTCTTGTCATTTATCCAAATGCTGCTTTACTTATCAAACTCTGGTTTTGGCACAGTTCTTTACCTTAATGGAAGCTCTTAGCATTCTCCTGGCTAGGTGAAAGATTGCTCTTAAAAACTTCTTTTCACAGTCCTTTTCTAGAAACTTTCAAGCTTCCCTCTTGCATAAAGAACAATCCATTGGAGATTCATCACAAACAGAATCTGGTTCAAAAGAGTCAATTTGCAAGCCCTCCTGCCTTACAAATTGTTTGTCTCTTTCTGGGTTCTCAGTAATTCCTTCCAACTTACTACTTCATAGAAACTTCAGGATTTCTTTCCAGAGCTGCTCTCCCTGGTAAGAAATGGTTGTATCTTGGGAGTGGGGCTTCTTTCCCTGGAATAACTGCTTTAATGCTTCACCTGTGTTCAGCTCTGCTTCTCTGCCGCTGGCTGGGTTCTGGTCACCTCTGTTTGTAACTACGTTCACCCACCTTCTGGCAGCTTGGGTTCTCTGAACTGGCTCTTGGAACACTTTGCACTGCACTTAGTTCCACCTCGTCAGCAACCTTCCCAGCTACCCATCTGCTGGTCTCTGGTTCAAGCATACCTTTCACACAAGGATTGCTTCCTCTGTTGCTGGAACTGTTCTCCCATGTGGAGTTAAGCTTTCCACGTCTCCCTTCTCTCCTGTTCCTTCTTTCTCTCTTTCCTCCTTCCGCTCTCTCTTCTCTCTGCACTGAAGCAGGCTTAAAAAGCTGCTTCCTAGCTACCACACCCTTATCTCTGCACAGGTGGTTGTCATTAGAGTCTAAGCCTGCACCTACGTTAGGGCTTGGGTGTGGCTTAACCTCAGCAAGTACGTGCTTCTTTTGCTTGGCTGTAGTTTTAGCCCTGTGAAAACCTTGCCTGTCTCTTGTCTTAAAGGCATATTCACTGTTTTCCTCTGTTTCCATCGGCTCAGCACAGCTCTCATTGTCACAGTGTGCATAAGGCAGAATTTCTCCTGGGGCATCCGATATTGCACTGGTTCTGTCCTAAAATATTTCATGCATGTATTCTCTGAAGGATCTTCAAATCTCCTTACATACATGCTGATTTACATGTAAATATGCAAAGAGTGCATAACTCTTCTAAAATCTCCTCCAATATCTTTAAAATATTTGTAAATCTCAAGAGTAGGCAAATACCATGTTTGCTCAGAGTGACATTTAAGACATTTACCTACTCACCTTGAAACAACTGAAAATATTGTTTGTCTTTCTTAATCACTCACACGCGGTCACTTGCTCGAGTTCTTTGCTTTAAAAATCACTTTTCAGCACTGTGGGCAGCTCTGTGTAACTTCTAAGTTGCCCTCCTCCATACATTGGCTGAAATTCAAAAACTTCCCTTACTTTTTAAACTCAATTTATTGATGCTTTCTCCATTGAGTATTTCCCAGTTGATTCCTCTACCTGTCAAACCCCAACTGCCTCACTACTGTCACTCACAAGCCCCCCATCACTCAACACAAACTGTACTCCCGCTGTCTTGTGCTGGAAATCTGATCAGGGACCTCATTTAGCGTAGGACTTGGGATCCTTGTTTCTTTCCTTTCTCATGAAGAGTAATCCACTTTCCCCATGGCAACACACTCTCCTCAGGACCACTGCTATATTTGATCTGTTCCCCAGTCACTCCTGACAACAGAGGGAGAACTTCCCGAGGCTTCCCTTCTACCTCCTCCACTCCCAACATTTGATCAGTAGTGACAACATAGTCCCAGCTTCTTGGAGTACATGCTTAAACTCTAGCCCACTCATTTGCTGCTCCACCATACCTCCATCTGACTTTGGCCTCAGAAACAGCGCTGCACCCCAACTTCTACACTCGGAGTAGGAGTGCATTCTGCTGCTCCTGCAATCTGTTTTCTTGTTGCTAAATAAGCTCTGTGGCACTATCCTTTCTGTTCCAATCTGTCTTCCACCACTGTTGTACCCTGGAGTTTCCAAGCAGCAGGAGGAGCCTTGGCTGAATTCTCCTCCACTGCCCAAGACTGTTCTTGTCACACTGTCTCAATTAAAGGAGCCATAGCAAGTGTTCTGCTGCTGACTTAGCCGTGTCCATGCTGCCCGTTCTCTCAGCTATACAAGACCAGCTCCAGCCCCACTCACTCCAGGGCCATTGACACCATGGTTCACCTCCAGTTCTCAAGAGCCACTGTCCAACTTATACCTGCATACCTGTTAACCATAGGAATTCTATTTAAAATTAAAACTAAATAGCTCTAAGAAGGGGCCCACTGATAATAGACTCCTCTAGGTCATCACAGTCTAAAAATCAAGAAGAACAGAAGTCACCAAGTTTACACTCCATAATTTGTCCTCGAAGAACAAAGGCAACCACTGAAAAACTTCACCAGAAATACTAAGCTCAAAAATACAGATCCAACTTGCATAATCAGCAGGATCAGAAACAGAACAGAAATCAAAAAGAGATCAAGACGACATCATTTCTTCTTGTTGAAATCTAGGCTTCAGTTTCAAAAACAATTCAGGCTGAGCTGAACATTTCCCTCCCTAGAGAGAAGGGAGACCTAAAAAATTGGAGAGGTCTAAGAAATGTGATCTTTGACTGCTATCTCAACTATAATATGTTATGAAGTGCGAAGATACAGAACATTTGTCAGGTTGCCCTCTGTTTCCCACATGTACCTTTTCTCCAGAACTGTATCTGCTTTAAAAGGCTCTGTAGCTTTCCCAGTGGCTGTCAAGAGGAACTTTTATCAGTCTGAACATTCCCTGTGAATTCATTTTTATTTTACTTATTCCCTTTCTGACAGATCCTAATGTCAAACTCAGTGCAAAGCTTGGTTTTCTTCGATAATTTCTTTGTGCGTTGGCTGGGAAAGGTACAACAGAAGCAGAGATCTGGACTTGACCAACTTGCCACATACACCCCACATGTCATATTGAGCTAAGAGGCCTTTTGAAATCTCTTTTAGGGTTTCGGTGGGAGACTTCTGTCTTCTTTCCTGCTGCCAAGGCTGACTATTCCCCCTAAATATGTCATCTCCCAGATCTGTCAGATTCACTTAGGTAAGAAAGAAAAGTATCCATTTAGGAATGTGAAAGGTAGTGTCCTGAGGAGCAGGATGTGAATTGAGAAATTATAATCAATGACTAGGTTTGGGACTTAAATCATTGGCTCACTGCATCAAGCTACCCACATAGTGAGATATCTTGAAAGAAGGGACCTGGGTAGAACCCCGTGAACCAATGGGTGAGTGTCTTATAGTCCCTATAATCTCTGCAATCTGCACCCTTTAGCACTAGCGTTCTTGTAATAAGACTAGCAGAACACAGCTCAAGAGAAGAGAGGCGACACTGGATAGAGGAGAAGTGCTGTGTACTGAGGGGCAGAGGGAGCCAGTGATCCAGGAAAGACGGCAAGGATACAGTGGAGGTTCCTGGAGCAAAAAGACACAGAAGGCCAGGAGCTACCAAGGTATTCCTCTTGTGACTACATCTAAGATTGACTCCAACTCACAAGGATGAGGTTTCTAAACTCTGGGATAGCCACCCTGTAAGGAGAGAGAGAGTGTCACTGTGTGTTTAATATTTTTGTCTCTGTCACCAATATTGTTATTGTATGTGATCCCTCAAGATTTCTTTAGTAAACCTTGTGTTCAGACACCACTTTTGGTTTGGACTGAAATTTTGCAGTGAAAGTGAATTAGAGTAGGTGGATCTAAGGTGCTAAAGACCTCCCAATATTTGCTGGTCCCTTCCAAGCACCCTAATTTCCCATCAGGTTAAGAGTGCAAAGACAGAGTTAACCCCCTGAAGTTGTGCCCCCAGTCTGCCAAATAGCAGCTAATAGCCATTGTGAGGGTCTCCTTGACTTGCAGCAGTTACATTTTATTTTAGCTAGTTCCTCACCAACACAATATTCTTAAATTGGCTTTATATCTACTTCACTTCCATTCCTGTTTGCAGGCAGGGCCGTCCTGTCCACTAGGCAGGCTAGGCAGCTGCCTAGGATGGTAGACCTCCGTTGTTGGCAGGCTATTTGCTTCGGCACACTTGACCTGCTGCTTCTGGCCTCCATCTGACAGAAAGTTGTTTCAGAGGGGGGTCAGAAGCGGCAGGCCATGTGTGCGAAAGCACATGGCCTGCCACGGGCCGCTGTTGCCACCATGCCAAGCCAAGCTATCCCACCAATCCCTCCGATGGAATTGGCAGCAGCTGGGGAAGCGGCATGGCTTGGTGTGGGAAGGGGGTGGCGTGACTCAGAAAGAGGGGGCGGCACGGCTGGGGCTTTTACCTGGGGTGGCAGAAACTCTTGGGCTGGTCCAGTTTGCAAGGCCAGTGATAGACATGCAGGACTCAGGGCAGAAACTGAGGAGCCCCCAAAGCCCACCTTCAAGCTATTCCTCCTTCAGACTGAAATAGATTTAGGGCCCCTGTAGCATAGCAATTGCCCTGGGCCCCCTTAACTCAGCCAGTTTGTGCCTATTTTCTGCAGTCCTACTCCCAGCCCATCTTGAGTGAATGCCAAACAGAAATATTTGTTAAATAATTTAGCTTTTTCCTCACTAGATTCTGCATATTTCTCCCTTTCACCTTTGAGTCTTTCAGTGTCACTTTTGCACTTCCTCCTGTTACAAACATACCGGGCCAGTCCAGCAATCAGACAAGCTAGGCAGGCGCATAGTGTGGCAGCTTTTGGGGGGCTCAGCAGCAAAGAGCAGGGCTTTCAAGGCTAAACAATAAATTCTGACAGCCAGGGAGGGGGCATAAGGTTTAAGGTGTGCCTAGGGTGTCAACACCTTGAACCAACTCTGGGGCTGGCCCTGCTAACATACTTACTGTACATACCTACTGTACAGTTTTACCATTTCTGCTATTTTTTTAATTACAGCTGTATTTTTGCTTTCCTGCTTATTGTCTCAGCTTCTATTGCTTTTGCCAGATATTGTTGCTTGTCTTCTAACTATAATTTATTGTAATCTTTGAATGCTAATCATTTCCTTAAAGATTAACATGAGTTACATTCAAGCACAGTAGGCATTATCCTATCCCTTGGAGGGTATACAATCTAAGAACATAAGATATGCCATACTGGGTTAGATCAAGGTCCATCAAGCCCAGTACCCTGTTTCCAAGAGTGGCCAATCTAGGTCATAAGTACCTAGCAGTTTCCCCCAAAGACACAGGTTTCACAATGCTTGTACTGGGTCAAGCAGTGATATCCTGTGTGCCTTTTAATAATGGTTTATGGACCTTTCCTCCACAAACTTGTCCAAACCTTTTTTAAACCTAGCTACACTAACAGCTTTTACTATATCCTCCAGTAACAAATTCCAGAGTTTGATTACACGTGAAAAAATATTTTCTCTTATTAGTCTTAAATAGGTTACTCTGTAGCTTCATTACATGTCCCCTAGTCTTTCTATATTCTGATAAGGTAAACAATCGATCAACGTTTACCTGTTCCACTCCATTCATTAATTTATAGACTTCTATCATATCTCCCCTTAGCCGTCTCTTTTCCAGGTTGAAGAACCCTAACCTTTTTAGCCTTTCTTCATAGGAGTATCCTTCCATCCCCCTTACCATTTTGGTGGCTCTTCTCTGTACCTTTTCTAATAACGCTATATCCTTTTTAAGATACAGTGACCAGAATTTCACACAATATTCAAGGTATGGTTGCACCATGGAACAATACAGAGGCATCATAATATCCTTTGTTTTATTTCACTCAATAATGTACATCACTCAATAATGCTCAATAACCTAAGTCAGATAAGCATAAACTCTACAGTTCACAAATGGTTCACCTCTTACTTAAATAACAGAACACAAAATGTAAGAATAGGTAATCAAACTTCCACCACATATAATCAAGAAATAGGTTTACCACAAGGCTCAGCATTATCAGCCCTACTTTTCAATATCTACATAAAACCGGTCTGTAATATCTTTAAAAAATTTGGAGTACAATATCACCTCTATGCAGATGATATTATGATGTACATCCCATTTACGATCCCTAACCTACCGTTACAACTCCTCTCAGACTGTTATAATGAAATTACAATTTGGCTAAAATCTCAAAACCTCCACATAAATCATGCCAAAACTGAAGTCATAATCGTAACAAAAAATCAATCATTCATCCCCCCAACCCACATAACACTACAAGACCAAGAAATTAAAATAAAAAACGAAATAAGATATCTAGGTGTTATCTTAGATACACACCTTACAATGGAAACACACATTAGAAACACTATAAAGAAAATTTATTTCAAACTTAAAATCCTCAAACAATTACGCCCGCTAGTATTTGTTCAAGATTTTATCAATATAATACAGGCTACCATAACCCCGCACTTCGATTTTGCCAACCTAATACTAATGGGCATTTCAAAACAGAACATTAAAAGAATGCAACTAGCCCAAAATGCAACAGCTAGAATCATTTTAAAAATAAACTCTCTACAGCACATAACACCTATACTAGCATCCCTTCACTGGTTACCAATACAAAGCAGGATAATATACAAAACAATAATAACCTCATTCAAGGCATTAAATGACATGGCTCCGACTACACTATGTAACCTAATATGCAAAGAACCAACTAAGCCTACTCACAGAAAAGGACAATTAAATAAACTAAAGATTCCGAAAGATTTCAAAAAAGCACATAAATTAACCAACAATAGAGCCTTTTCCCACATAGCTCCAACTATCTGGAATTCCCTACCAGAGGATCTACGATCGCTAACAGAGATCATGTAATTCCGAAAAAAATTAAAAACGTATCTATTCACAAAACACTATAATACCATGGAAAACCTTGCAGTCAACTTAGACAAAGGCTAAACAGGTATATGATTTTAAAGTACAAACCTCTCACACTTAAATTGACAACACACATAGCTTAAACGAACCGACGACCCAATCTCTTATGCCCTAAACTTCCACATGTATATAGTTGTATCTGTTGTGTACTGTCCTACTTTATAGACACTACATTGTTAGTTAATTGTTTTTCACACTGTTCCAGTTTAATTATACTGTTTAGATGACTAGACTTAGCCTTGTTTAATTTAAGATGTTCTATGTAAAATTTAAGATGTTTTAAGATGTTCTATGTAAAACAAACCTCGCTTTGTTAACCTGTTGTTAATTGTACACCGCACCTGATCTCTGGAAGATGCGGTATATAAATGAGTGTTAAATAAATAAATAAATTAAATAAATAAAATAAATTTCCCATTCCTTTCCTTATGATACCTAGCATTCCATTTGCTCTCTTGGCTGCCGCTGCACACTGGGCGGAGGATTTTAACATGCTATCCACGATGATGCCTAAATCTTTTTCCTGGGTGGTGGTTCCTAATATGGAACCTTGCACCGTGTAACCATAGTTTGGGTTGTTCTTTCCTAGGTGCATAACTTTGCACGTATCCACATTAAATTTCATCTGCCATTTGGATGACCAGTCTTCTAATTTATCAAGATCCTCTTGCAATTTTCCACAATCCTCCTGGGTTTTAACAACTTTAAATAGTTTTGTGTCATCTGCAAATTTGATAACCTCACTCGTTATTCCCTTTTCCAGGTCATTTATGAATATGTCAAAAAGCAGCGGACCTAGCACTGATCCTTGGGGTACTTTATTATTATGCATTTTTGCTTCCACAGCAAGCTTCTTCTCAAATTCTCTCTTTGCCTACCTTATCAATGCCTTGCATATAACTTGCCAGTGCTTGTGCTGTTTCCAGTTTTCGTCATTTGGCTCTTTTTCCATTTCCTGAAAGATGTTTTTTGGCAACAGCAGCCTCTCTGAACTCACCTTTAAACCATGCTGGCAGTTTTATGGACTTCCTTCCACTTTTGTTAAAGCGTCCCACACAGCTGGTCTGGGCTTCCAAGATAGTATTTTTAAACAACTCCCAAGCTTAATGTAAGTCTTTAACCTTTGCAATTGCTTCTTTTATTTTTTTTCTTAGCTATTTTCCTCATTTTATCATAGTCTCCATTTCGAAAATTAAAATGTAGTACTGTGGATTTCCTTACCATCCCTCTCCATTAATTAAATCAAACGCGATCATGCTATGATCACTATTGCCAAGTGACCCCAACACCCTTATCTCTTGTACCAGATCTGGTGTTCCACTAAGGACTAGCACCAAAATGGCTTCCTCTCTGGTTGGTTCATGAACCAGCTGCTCCAAGAAGCAGTCATTTATTTCATCTAGAAACTTTATCTCCCTAGCATGTCCTGCCGTGACACTGACCCTGATTGAAATCACCGATTATTATTACTGTGCTGTAACTTTTGTTAGCTTCCCGGATTTCTTTGAAAATTTCATCATCCATTTGTTCATTCTGGCCAGGCAGTCAATAGTATACCCCACTGCCATCGCCTTCCCCTTCCTCTCCCTTTTTACATGGAATTTCAATCCATAGAGATTCCACAGTGAATTTTGTTTCCTGCAAAACTTTAATCCTTTGTGACTCAATGCCCTCTCTAACATAGAGTGCATCCCCTCCATCAATTTGATCTGCTCTGTCATTACAATATAGTTTGTACCCAGGCATCACAGTGTCCCACTGGTTGTCCTCTTTCCACTATGTCTCTAAGATACCAATCATATCTAACCTCTCATTTAGTGCTATATATTCTAACTGTCCCATCTTATTTTTTAGACTTCTAGCATTTGCATACAAATATTTTAGAGGCTGTATTTTATTCATATTAATCTGGCTTTCGGTAGGCTGGGGTAATTTTGAATCTTTAAACTCTGTCTTCGCTGTACTCAAGGGCATTTGGACTACTTTTGTCTTTATTGGAACCTCTCTGCTGATATGCCTTAACTTCAATCTTTTGCTAGTATCCTTCAAGGATACATTGTTCCCAACCATGCATTCTTGGGTGACTGTCGGCTTTCCCCTATTATCTAGTTTAAAAGCTACTCTATCTCCTTTTTAAAGGTTAATGCCAGCAGCCTGGTTCCATCCTTGGTTAAGGTGGAGCCCATCCCTTTGGAAGAGCCCCTCCTTTCCTCAGAATGTTCCCCAGTTCCTAACAAATCCAAAACCCTCATCCTTGCACCATTGTATCATCCACGCATTGAGACTCCAGAGCTCTGCCTGCCTTTTGGGCCCTGCGTGTGGAACAGGAAGCATTTCGGATAATGCTACCCTGGAAGGTCTGGATTTCAACTTCCTACCTAAAAGCCTAAATTTAGCCTCCAGAACCTCCCTACCACACTTTCCTATGTCATTGGTACCGACATGAGATTGTCCATTGCTTAAATTGTTTATTTTTTAAAATGCCGTCAAGTCAATGCTGACTCCTGGCAACCCAGCAGCCCCTGGGTTTTCTTGACAAGGTATGACCGGAAGTAGATTGCCAAGCCTTTTCTTCCAAGTCAATGGGTGATAAAGTGACTTGCCCAAGGTGAAAAGGAGTGCCAGTAAGAATCAAACTCTGGTTTCTGGGGTATGAGGCTGTTGCTCTAACCACTAGTTTATTAATTATTATTAAGTGCCATTGAGTGGATGTCAGCTCAAGGTGCCCCTGTGGAAAATTGTCCTAAACTATGTTAGATCTTTAGTCAGTTGGCTAATTGTTGATAAAGTGGCAGCTATATCTGCTGTAATTGTATTGATTTATCACATTGCCAGCCATCATTTTCATCAACCTTCAACCTCGCCAAGCATGATGTCTTTCTCTACTGCTCTTTGTCTTTTCATGATGTTTCCAATGCATGAAAATCAAAGTCTTGTTGTTTTCACCTCTAAGGAAAGCTTTGGTTGGATCTCTCCCAGTACGAATTGCTTTATTCTTCTGGCAGTCCATGGTATGAGCAATATTCTTTGGTAGCATCATAATTTAAAGGCAATGATTTTATTCCTGCTTTGCTTCTTTATTATCCAATTTTCATATCCCTATGATGTAATTGAAAATGCCATGGCTCAGGCAAGTTGTATCTGTGTACACAGAGATACATCTTTGCACTTGAAATCTTATCTAGGTCCCTCATAGTTGTTCTATCAAGCAGAATGTGTGATCAGATTTCTTGACTCCTTGTCATTTCATTATTGAGTACGGATCCATAGTTGTCTACTATTTCTATTTCTTCTCCATCAAGGAAGAAATTATTGATTTTGCCAGTGGTCAAAATCTTTGTCTTCTTAAGGTACAGGCCCATTTTAAGACTATATTCCTTGATCTTAATAAGCAGACTTTCATATTGTCTACACTTTCAGCCAGTAATGTATCATTAGCATAGCGAAGGTTGTTGATGAGTCTTCTACCATTCTTCACATCTCGATTTTCTTCATACAGTCCTGCTTCTCTGATGATTTATTCTGCATATACATTGAACAGGTATGGAGAAAGTATGCAGCCAGGGCCGGCCCCAGAGTTGATTAAAAGTGTTGGTACAGTAGGCAAACCTTAAGCCCTATGCCCCCTGGATGTCAGAATCTATTGTTTAGCTTTGAATGCCCTGCTCTTTTCTAACCCCTCCCTCCTCCCCCCCAAGAAGCTGCCACTTTAAGCAAGCACCTAGTTTGCCTGATGGTTGGACTGTCCCTGTGTGCAGATTTGTTGTACACCTTTGCGAATTTTAAGTCATTCTGTTTCTCCTTGTACCATTTGACCTGTTGCTTCTTCGTCAATGTGAAGGTTGTGCATGAGAGCTATCAGGTATTCTGGCATACCCATGCTTCTTAATGTGGCCCTTAATTTTTCATGATTTACACAATCCTGACTACACATTGCTGTAGCCAATGAAACACATGTAGATATCCTTCTGGTGTTCTTTTTTCTTTTCATGGATCCATTTCACATTACAGCAATGTCTCTTGTTCCTCACCCTTTCCTGAACTCAGCTTGCATTTCAGGAAATTCTCAGTCCAGGTATGGTTGTAGTCTCCACTGAATGATCTTGAGTAGAATCTTGCTGGTGTGTAGGAGTAGAGCGATTATACAGTAATTTCCACTGTTATATCACCTTTCTACATTATGAACACAGATCTTTTCCAGGCAGTCAGTCATGATGTTGTCTTCCAAATTTCTTTGCAGAGTCTTGAAGTACGATAACAGCTGCATCTGATTGCTGTAATACTTCACTGGGAATGCCATCAATGCACAGTGCTTTGTTCTTTGATAAAACCTTCAGGGTGCAGTTTGAAATGGCAGTTGATCTAGTTGATCTTTATGGTATAGTGACCCAGTGTATTCTTTCCTCCTTTCCTTGATTTTCTCAGCATCATTCAGCATGGATACTTGAGTGTCTTTCAACATTCCAATATAAGGCTGGAAATTTCTCTTTCTGTAGCTTTAGGAAAGCCTCTTCTATTTTCTGATTTTATTTCCTTGAATGCATCATTGTAGTACTTCTCTTTATCTCATCTTGCTGCATGTTGAAAATCTCTATTAAGTTCCATGACTACCTCTCTCCTCTGGTTTTAGCTTCTCTGCATTTCTGAGCAATTTTCATAGTTTCTTAAGTCATCTATTTTGGCCATTTTTGCTTTTCCACCTTTTGCAGATATTTTTTGCTTTCTTCGAGCACAACTTTCTTGATTTTATTCTAAAGCTCTTCTGATACTTTGTCATTTGTAACCAAAGCGGCAAATCAATTTTGCAGGCAGTCTTTAAATTCTGGATGTATATTTTCAAGATCATACTTTGCTACATTCATGAGTGATTTGCTCTTTTTCAGCATTAACTTGAGTTTGCATACTAGTAGCTGGTGATCTGTACTACAGTCTGCTCCATATTTTGTCTTTGTTGATGTTATTGAGCTTTTCCATCGTTGACTTCCACAGATGTAGTCAATTTGATTTTTGTACAATCAATTGGGTGAAGTCCATGTGTACAGTTGCCATTTGTGTTGCTGGAAGAAAGTGTTTGAGATGAATAGGTTGTTGGTTTTCCAGAATTCTATCAGTCTTTCTCCAGCTTTGTTTCTGTTACCAAGCCGATATTTTCCAGCTACTTTACTTTCTTGTTTGTTCCCAACTTTTGCATTCCAGTCATCCATGACTACTGGTGCATGTTCTGTTGATTTCAGCTTGTACTTGTTCATAGAACTGCTGAACTTCTTCTTTTACAGCTGTTGTTGGTGGATATACCTGTATAATAATTGTGTTGATGGGCATTCTTCATATAATTAAGCATTCACTGATTGCATTAAATTTCATTACAGTTCATGTAAGTGTCTTCTTAATTATAAATGCAATGCCATTTTTTCTTTGTCTTTAATTTCCAGCATAGTATACCATGTGATTATCAGATTCAAAGTGCCCAGTGCAAGTCCATTTCAGTTCACTGATACCTAACAGATTGCATTGTACATGTTCCTTTTCATTCTTGACCTCCAGCTTCCCTTGCTTCATGCTTCATACATTCCATGTCCTAATATGTAAAACATTTTTGCATCTTCTGACTCTCATCTCATGCACCGTTACATCCACAGGCAGATGTACCAAGGGCCTAAATCCAACACCATCATAAATGGTGGCTTTACTCTGAAGTGTCTTCAGCTCTTCTCCAGTAGCTCACTAAGGGGTATGTTTACTAAACTGCGTTAGTGCAAATCGCGTTAGGAGTCGCGTTAGTGAAAGGAAAGCCAAAAAAGGACATGGACGGGACATCATAACCACTAACGCGCGTTCCCAAAACTAACGAGCGTTACAGGGCGCCGTGGCACGTTACTGCACATTAATCGTATGAAGGCGTACAGACACAAAACACTGAAACAGAGCTGTAGCACAATGGTTAGTGTACTGACTGCTGTTACAGGCAGCATGGGTTCGAGTCCCCAGTGTGCACAACGCAGAAGGCTGGCCCAGGCATCACCCTGTACATTACATAGGGAATGAGGAGGCATGTTTTTCTTTACGTTGAGTAGTGGTTACAAAAACACACCCTCGCAGTGTGCGTAGCCATGTACGTTGGTGCGTGCGTGGCTGCGTGCGTTGGTACGGGCGTAGCCGTGTGCGTTGGTACGGGCGTAGCCCCGTGCGTTGGTGCGTGCGTACAAACGTGCGTGGGTACGTGTGTTTTTTCCAGCATGGGTACCTTATATTACAGACTCTTTAGGGTATCTTGCAACTATGCATTATGCTAACAGATGTACGTGTGATGGCCTATGGTGTCTCTGAGCCTGTGAGCAGGTGCTGGATTTACCCAGGGTTGGATTGTGCCAGTCACACCCATGATGCACTGCACATGCAAATCAGCCGTCCACAGATACACACCATGGGGAATGCACCCCACAGCACCTCGGCCTGGTAGGGGGAAGTGACCATGTGCACTCCCACAGCACCTCGGCCTGGTAGGGGGTACTGACCGTGTGTTGTACTGGCACAGAGTAGCTACACACCGTCACATTGTGCGGGTACTGTGCTCACCCTGAGGGTGCAGTGAGGCGCCCAGCACCAGGTCCAAAGCAGTGATAATGTGTGAGATAGGTAGTTTCTGCACAAACACCTTGGATTTCTCTGTCTGTTTCAGTCAGGTGTTGCCCCCATGCACCACCACCCCCCTCCCCCAGGGCCGAGAGTGGCAAACAGGTTCCCCAAACAATAGATCCACATTCTACCTCCCTGCAAAGGTGGCAGTAGAGGGGAACAGCAACCCCGGTCCTGCTGAGGGAACAGACACACCACAGGGCAGTCAATGCAGCTCTGTACACATCCATAACACAATAGCAGACAGACATCAGGCCTGGATATGGAAGCTGCACCCCACCACTATCTGATATTCACCTGCTGCAAGCCACTCCATCACAACACATACCAGCTGCAAACAGTCTGCTAGTTAGTCAATAATGCATGTGCCCAGTGGAGATGCATGCACCCAGAACTGGGATGTCAGCATACACAGCAACAGGAAACCCATATCTATCACATGAGAGAAATACTATATAGCACTATGGGGGTGCCTAGCCATGCTGTGGTCACTGCACAGTCAGGGTGAGAGTGATCTCTCAGCAGGACATACTGTGTAGGTGGTGGCCGGGCACTAAAATGTGCCTGTCACTGCCCTATGCCCTGTGCAGATGCACCCTGGCCAGGCCACCCTGTCCGGCCTATACCCATGGTACCTTGCTCCTCATTATGCACATTGGCAGCCCAATACTGGCAACATTGCTGGCAGTGTGGGCTGTGGAAGGTGTTTGCAGTCACCACACACTGGATAGACAGACAGCCACCCCCACACCTATGCCAGCATTGTGCTACTATAGAGGTGTTCAGCAGCCATACCCACCACACCAGTCCTGGGCACAGTACAGGCATGGATATGGTACGCAAGACTGTTGGGGGTCACTCCCCAGGGTGGTAAACAGTGTCAGAGACCAGACCTGCAGCACACACCACAGACATCAGAATGATTGTTATGGTGGAGCTCACTAAGCAAAATGTGCTTAACGTAGGAATTGATATCTGCCAGTTATCATAGGAAACGTTTGATAGCTGTGTACCATGTACCCAGGTGTAGGGTGGCATTGCTAAGGTATGCAACTGCTAGTATTGGGAGATACAGGCAGGGCCCAATGTCCTGCCTCTCCAGGAGGCATTGGCCAATGGGGCCTGTGGGTATGTGTGTGGGTGTGTCTGGCCCTGTTGGCTGCTGCTTTACGGCAGAGTTCCCCAACTCCAGTCCTGGTGTTTCAAACACTGTTCGGGTTTTTATGCTGTCCCTCATAACTATGCATGAGCTACATCTGCATACCATGGGGGTGGTGCATAGATATGCAGCACAGGCATCATTATTAGAGGCAGCATGGAACCTGAAAGGTGTGGGGCCCTCCAGGACTGCATTTGCGAGACTCTGCTCTAGGTAATGCGTCTGTTTCTGGTGTCTGTGTTTGGTGTGGTAAAATATAGGCATCTTAACCATGCATATGTTCTCTGCAATAAAGGTGTGTCTTTACTATCACTGTTTAGTGGTGGGTAAAACTATGGGGACTGGGTTGGCAGGAGCCCCAGCTGGGATTTGAACTTGTGACCCTCTGGTCTTACAGGCACTGGCCATGTCTGTTGCACCACACTGTGGCCACAGAGACAGTGCAGTCCCTGGAGATAGGAAAACCGGCCTGTCGAGTCGGAAACCCTGCTCTGCACAGGTTTACTGTGGGCTCATTTACCTTGTATGGAGACAGAGGTGCAAATAAACCTCAGAAAAGACCTAAAAAAAAGGGGCAAACACCCATAACCAAGCTGGGCAACAATGCTATCATTGGGCAACATTACAAAACACTCCCAGGACAGCTCCATTACAATGAAATGATCTTTGAAAGGGTCTACGGAGCGTAGACCCTTCCAAACATCATTTCTTTTTTTTGGTACTTTCCGGGAAGTGTTTTTCATTGTTGCCCATTGCTATCACTGTTGCCCAGCTGGATTATAATTTGTACAATGTTTCTTGTGGTCATTTTTAACGTTTTAGGTGAAATTTTGTTCTGTGCACATGTATCACACTGCTCACATTTTGTAGGTTTCCCCGGTTTTGCTGTACATTGCTGACGGAAATGGTTTCTCTTCCCTTTAATATGCCTTTAACGACAGGTTTTCATTCGCGTTGGAATTGAGCTCAGAAATTCAGCGCGTTAGTGTGAGGGGAGCCTCTCCCCGCCCACTCTCCGCCCATTGACCCCTTTTCTCCGCCCACTCTCCACCTTCTGCGCTGTTTTAACTCGCCGCGGGGCTTTACGATTGTTAACTACGGTTAACGCGCGTAGTATGACGTTAACGGTCGTTGGCACGTGATTACACGTGTTATACTGCACTTATGATCGTTAACGTCATACAACGCGCGTTATTCACATTTACCGCACTTTAGTAAACATACCCCTAAGTGCTCTCTGACCTGAGGATCTCATCTTCCAGCACTATATTGCAATTTGTTTTGTTGTGTCTATCTATTGGGTTTTTGTGGCAAGATATGGAAATTGATTGCCAGGCCTATCTTCCACACAGGTAATGCCAGTGTTGTTGCAGTTGTCATAGAAATGTGATCCTCCGCTGCCAACACCATCCCATATTGCTGTTGCCCCCAAATGAGTGGTTTGTCTTAGTCTGGCACCTCAGCTGAGACCTGTCCATCTTGGGAGACTCTGCCAATAGTTAAGCTGCCAACAGCATAGCTCTCAGCGTCACTGATGCACACCAACCCTTGCAGCACAACAGGAAGCAAATAGTATAGGACAATAATATGAATCAGAATGTCCCTATCTATTTTTAGCAGTCCAAAAATAAAACCACATTGATGATGTGGCAGGGTATAAATAAATAAACCAAATGTAATAATACTAATAAAGAAAATTGCATACTCATAAAACTAGAAATATAAATATAAAATAAACACAAAACCCAACATGGCCACGCTTCCTTTTCTGCCAGCATCAGTGGTAAACGTATACATCAAATTAAAATGTAGTGCGCTGTTTTCTCAAAAAGGAAATTCATGTAATCTTTCCTAGTGAAAATGCATCTGGGATTAATCTTACTAACTGATTGAAAACAGTCACAACAATCAATTCTCATGTATTATTGCAAATACTGTACTACTGTAAATGACAAATTGTTAGTGATTTGGTAACTGAAAATAGAACTGATGTTCTCTGCATAACTAGCTGCATCTTGTTCCTCAGGGTTATGCAATGTTTCATCAGTCCTGAGAGAGCAAAAGGGGTGGAGGAGTAGGTCTTGTTTTCAGAAACTCTTTCTGTATTGCTGTAGTATCAACAGTATGAAGTAGTAAGAACCTTTGTTATTAAAATTTAATGGTGAACCTAATAATGCTATTCTAAGTTTTGACACCAGGAAATAATGAGGAAGGGCTGGTACACTGGTTGGAGTTAATTAGTGAGTTGTCCATGCAGTTTTCTGAGCTGTGGATACTGAATGATTTTAATTGTGCAGAGTGTATTAATGACTTTAATGCAGTGCAGTTGATAGATTCTATGTTGTCTTGGGGATTCAGTCAGTTAATGAGCAGTCATATACATGTATGTGTATGTGTGGGGGATCATATCCCTGATTTAGTTTGTTTTTTCCTGAGTAGCATATTAGCTTGAGCTAGCAAATGCTTTACTATTTCCTTGTTCAGATTAATTTATTGTAAATTTTATTGAATAAATGACTCAGGAAATAACCTAAGACTGTAAGTGAAGCTCACAGATGTAGCAGAGCTTTTCTCTTTTCTTTTTTTTGTTTGAGAGGAACAATGTGGAACCTGCTATTAATTTGCTTGTGTGCTTGAGGTGATGTAATGAAGAATGGGCCTGGGGAAATTCACTGCTTATCCCTGGGATAAGCAGCATGGAATCTGTTCACCTTTGGGGAACCTGAAAGATGATTGCGACCTGGGTTGTCCACTGTTGGAAACAGGATACTGGGCTTGATTGTCCATGGTCTGACCCAGTATGGCATATCTTATGTCTTTATGGGTGTCCATCATTGCCAGAGGTTGTTTCATCCAGCGACTTTGGAGGCCTTGTACTAAGAAACTTGATATTTTCTGGTGGTTGCAGTTCAGTAGGAAGAAAAGCTGAAGGAGCCTTTTGGGGATCCAGGCTGCTAAAAAGCTGAAGGGAGCTGCCTGATATCCTGGCAAGCTAGGACTTGAAAAGGAGAACAATATCTCTG
This sequence comes from Ichthyophis bannanicus, assembly GCA_033557465.1. Classification (NCBI taxonomy): domain Eukaryota; kingdom Metazoa; phylum Chordata; class Amphibia; order Gymnophiona; family Ichthyophiidae; genus Ichthyophis; species Ichthyophis bannanicus. Next base: position 686,027,018 of record CM066036.1, on the reverse strand, counting down.
GTCTCAACAGCCAGAGAGCAATAGCAAGGAGTAAAGGAGATTCCAATTGAATGTAGGGAGAAAGCAGCTGAAGCCATCTGAGACTCAGCTGGCGCTTTCAAAAAGATTTATGCTGCAAAAGTACATGATATCATTCCTTGAAAGGTTGGTAAGACCCAGAAAGTGCATCGCACTTCACATATTAGGAAGTCCAGACTGCGATGTGAGGGATGTCTGGTGCCTTTTGCCAAATGGTATTTTTACATATGGCCCTGGCATTTTGGATTGATGTTGCATGGCATAGACATAGGTGTTTAACCAATGCACCAAAGGGGTGTATTTTGTGAGTGGTTTTCCAGTGAAAGAAGCAAGTCTATGGTACCAAGTCCAGGATCGGCAGCAAGTAGTAGAAGGACCCTATCATGTGAAAAGTGGTACAGAACGTTGCAGAGAGTGGCCCACTTGACTGCATTAAAAAGGGCTACGGTGTAACCCATTTAAGACTAATAAGAGAAAATACTTTTCCACTCAATGGATAATCAAACTCTGGAATTCGTTACTGGAAAATGTCGTAAAAACTGGATGAATGTACTAAAGAATGCAGATGTGAAAAATAGGAAAGGAGGATGGTAGAAGAGAATGGAAGAAAAATAATGGAATCAAAATACAGGAACAAAAGGGACAAAGTTGAGGATACTGCCTCTAGATGGCTATGTGAAGAAGACTGTGGAGAAGAACATAAAACTGAGGAAGAAGATGTACCATGGACTGGCACTGAGGGGAGAGAAAGTATATCTCCTATTCAGTCTGAATATGTTTGCATGGAAGATCAAGTTTTGTATCTTTTTATTCTTCTTAGAAAATCATCCAACACCCAAACATCTCTGAATATTTGCATACTTACATTCCTCTAAAATTTGCCAGAGTTGAGAACTGATGGTCCAGATTCCCTCAAACACATAAAAGAAAAACCCTATCATGTCACATAAATGATAAATAAGATCTTGGCAGCAAAACAGCAAATGGCATCCTGGCTGAAAATCCGTGATTAATTAATTGTGCACATCACTAACCTTTCATAGTCTGTTCTAATCTCTAATTACAAATGAAATAACAACACAGTTCATAGTTGTATGATCAGAAGTAAGGGCAAAGTCATTTAAATACACTGGATTTTGGATTTAGCTCATGCCTTTCTCAGGGTTCAAGGTGAATTATATTCAGGTACAGAAGGAATTTTCCTGTCCCAGAGAGTCTACAATCTAAGGGGCCCTTTTACTAAAGTGCACTAAGCAGTTAACATGTGTTTTCACATGTGGTAACTGTCCGCCAGGGCCCATGATAACTGTTGCCATGGGAGGGCATGACAGTTACCACATGCTGCATGCTAACTGCCAATCCCACTTTGAATGGATGGGTCAGAGGGCATGATGAGCACATTACACTTAGTGCAGGGGATATGTTGCATGCTGTCAATGTTGCAGTTAGCTCGCGTTCACATGATGCCATCTCAACAGGTGGAGTTAAGTGCACCCGCAGTAATTCAAAAGGGCCCAAACACGCGTTAAGGAGCCTATCTGCACAGTAGCTATCAGGCACATACTGACCATGCCCCCGAAACTTACTATGGAGCAGTTGCACATAACATGCATCGCGTTTGGCACAAAATGCATGTTAGATGCTAAAACCTAGCGGGCCGGATTTTCATTTGTGCGGTGCTATGTGCCGCATCAGTGCATAGCCCACCCACCGTCCATCTAACCCAGATTTTCAATGCCGGAATCATATGCTTTCCAGACAATAATTACACCATCCTTCGACTACTGTAACTCTATTTACTTTGGACTATCCAAACAATCAATCCGCCCTCTGCAAATGGTACAGAATACTGCAGCACGCATCTTAACTGGCACTTCTAGAGGAGACCATGTCACCTCTCTTCTGAACCAACTTCACTGGCTGCCTATCATCTCCCGTATTAAATATAAGTCTATTCTGATCATCTTTAAAATCATACATGACTCTACTGCAACTATTCTTAAATCTCTCATCACTATTGATTCAAATAACAGACCCAGAAGACAATCCAAAAGTTATATCTTAGCAATCCCTAATGATTATATAAAGCCAAGCAAATAACATCAAGAGGAGCTATTTCATTAGCTGCTCCTTCCCTTTGGAATTTACTCCCTGACTATCTCAGAGTCATCACTGATGCTAAGGATTTTAAAAAGAATCTGAAGACAACACTCTACCCTGAACTTTTTGGTGATATCACATGATTACCCATTTTATTTCTACTTTTATTGTTTTCCCCTTTTATTTCCTTTTATGTTCATATACTTAGGGGCTTGTTTACGATCGGAAACCGCTACTGCGGCTTGGTAAACAAGCCCCTTAGTTTTGTAAATAAGTTTATTTAATTTAATCCCTGTTTCTTCTTCCCTGTTTATTGTAAGACTTTGAACTTCATTGTGAACCGCTTTGATTTTAGGAAAAAGTGGTATATAAGTCCTGTTAAATAAATAAATAAATAAGCGGACCCGGCATTGAAAATCTCGTTTTTCACCACACATCCCGGAAGCCGCAGGAGCTAGCCAGGTAGCAGTGATTTTTGATGCTACCTGCTTAGCCCCTGCACCTAAAAGATAGGCAAGGAAAACCCTTGCCTATCTTTAATGTGCAGAGGGCTAAATGGGTAGCATCGAAAATTGCTGCTACCCGTTTAGCCCTTTCCTGCGCCCTCACTCCACCCCGGAACGTCCCCAACATGCCCAGATGCTAACCACATAGCATCTGGGTGCATTAGGGACTTATCCAGGATTTTCAAAAGGCAGTACCTGTGCTGGTGCCTTTCAAAAATCCAGGATAAGGCATTTACACGGGTGTCTAGGGCAGTTACCCACGCTAATGCCTTCGAAAATGCCACCCAGCATTCTTTAGCCAAAGAACCTCTAAATTTGTACCTTGTACCTGGTAGAGCAGAAGATCCATTTTTTATCCACTGTAATATGAAATAAAGAGTTTACCCAGCACAGCAAATTTTGGCTCAGCCTTTTGGATGCAAACTGGAAGAGATATGAAAACAGATTGATGTGATTACAATTCCTTTTATGGAGCTCCTTTATAAATAAAAAGTAAGAATGGAAAAGTTCACTTTGACCTGTTTCAGATTTTGGGCAGTTGACTGTGACCAGTTTTGACTTTGACCAACTTATGATTTAGGCTTAGATCATTTCTAAAATGTTTAGGCCCTTATTTTAGAAGCATCCCAACATAGCATTAACATGTGCAGATACCATTTTAGAAAGGGGACTATTTTCAGGATGTGATGCTCGCCTTGTTTAAGTTGCCAGGAGATCTGCTAGAGGTGGGAGTGGTTTGCACAGGCATAACATATCAATGTGGATTCACTGTCTTATAAGGGGAATCCAACAAAAACTCCATGTCATCATTTACACCTGCCCCCAGGCATGCATAAGTGCCTGCTTCAATGGGTAGCTATCAATGTCAAGGCCTGGCCCCCCTGATGACCTCCTTGACATTGCCACTCTCCTGGCCCTCCAAAATCATCTGATCTCCCCACCTCCCCAACACAACCATCTGAGCCCCCACCCAATCCCCACCACCCTGGAATGAGGAACTCACCTGATTCTACCCCCCCCCCCAACATGAAGAAAATTCCCCCCGAGGCCTGCCACAAAATCCTCCATACCCCACTCCCGCTCCCTTCCATGGCCTTACCGAAGGCCCCTGGTGTCTAACATAAGCAAGAGCAATCCTCAGTCGCTCCTGCTCTCCATGATCCTGGATCCAAAATGATGCCTGTGACTCCTACTGGTAATCTCACTATATTACTGCTAGGGGTCAGGCTGCCAAATAAAGGGATTACTAGGTTGAGTAGCTTTTTAACGACTAATGAAATGGATGTTGGAGAACATTACATTTAGAACCAGCAGGTTCTTTGAAGGGACCTGGATAGTCTCCTGAACTCAGACATTGCATCAGCTTTTCCACTGGTCTGTTAAAAGCATTGCAACTTAAATTAAGAATCCAGACCAGAGTGAGTGAAAGGAAATGTAGAGAAGAGTTGGAAAAGATCCAGGATGAGGGGGACAGTACCCTGAAGAAAAGGGCCAAACCATCTTAACTGTCATGCTTTATAGGGCATAAGTATCTAAAAACAAGAGTCATAAATATAAAACCTGCCTACCTGCTAAAACAGGAAAGCATGTGGCCCAGAAAGCTAGTGTACCAAAGCATTTAGATACAATATTTATACTTCTGCAGTGAAAGGTATTACGATCACTGAGGGATGCAGTTTTTTATTTAACATTTCTATTCCACACATTGATAATGAAAACAATGATTTAGTCATACCTGCAATATTATTATGAAATGAAAAGAATATGCTGTATAGTTTAACCTAACTTGTAATTTTACTCTCAGCTACACATTCTATTACACCTCATCTGTCCTTACCTAATATGCGCATAAATGCAAAGAGAAAAATATAACATCAATATTAATATATGTTTCAAAGGAGAATCATAATGGTGTTATGTTTTCCTAGAGCAATGAAGACATTCAGAGAAATGTAGAAATAATTGCCTATTTTCTGAACTTGCTTATAATAATATTTAATCCCGAACCCAAGAACTGACCCTGAAAGGATATGATGGCTAATTTACAGCTTTCATCACTTTATATAACCATCTTGACAGAGAACTTGTACATTTCACAGATGCAATCTTAACTGGAGAATGAGAATGAGAAAAGGAGGTAGCAAATTAGCAGTGTCGTGCTCAATGTGACTGGCTTTCCACTGCTAGGTTGCTTGGCATGATTGATTGACATGATTGCAACAAAGCATGGCAAAAATTTTCCATACAAGTGTTTAGTCCAAGCAATAGCAAAATAACATTCATGTTTAATTCAACTACTATTTTTTATGCAAAGTACTCAAGATATGAAACGTATCAGTAAGTGGTAATGTATCTATAGAAAAGACTCCGGCAATTACTTTTGTCTTAAATTATGAATATTCCTTAATGAAGACATGCTTTTTGGAGTTAGACTTCGCATATGGATAGCAATTTGGGTCTTACATTTTAAAAGGAGCTTGTCTTGCAACATGGAATTATGTAGATATTCACTGGGATTAAAAATACATTAAAAGGATAAAAGGCAATAAGCATGATATGCAGCAGACCTCATGCCGAGCTCCCTAAAGGCAGTTTATAATTGGAACCTGCAATGAAAATAGTCAGTTAGCCATATGCCTTCGGTGACAAAATCCACAGCTTGGCATCTGGAGGCTGCCTCACCATGCACTCTATAGTCATATAAAACGACAGAAGGTTGTGGATTTCAGTTTTCCACATAACCCCTTAGCTTATTTGAAATGTTGCCAAAATGAAGCAAGCTTGCTGAGCATAAATGAATATTAGAAGTGAGAAGAAAGGTTCATTTTATATCAACAGAGTTCAATGTTTGATTTATCAAGACCAAAATTAGACCTTTAGCAGCAACATATATTGTTGTTAAAAATCTAAACTGCAAACTAGATTAACCATTGCAATTGCTAATGATGAGTTGGTTAAAATTCTATTTAATTTTTGTCCTGTGACGTTTTTTCTTTCCCAAGAGCACCTTGCTTTTCATCAATCTTTTTCTTGTTTATAGAATGACGTTTATCAATTGATGCTGTCATACTGATAAAGTTAAGGGTTCTGCTGGTGAACAGAAAATATATGTCATGTCTTCAGGTTTCAGTTCCCTTTCACTGCTGGCATCAATGACCTAACCATGTTCACTAGATATTTATAGCCCAGATTTACATCTAGTACAAAGACATCATCAAAAGCAAACTGACCGCATTTCAATCACTTTTCACCAACTCACTATTTGGTAAAAGATGAAATTAAGGAAAAAGCATACATGGGAAGCACGCTATAACTGTGGCCTTGGTCAAGTCACTAAGTCACCCCCTGCCTTCTGTACTTCATAATACTGTAACCTCTTTGGGGGCAAGGATTCCTTATACCCAATGATCGTGATTCTGATCCTGCGGGGCACGTCTAGCCCCGTGGGATCAGAATTGCGATCAGACATGTACGTGCAGGCTGGAACTGCGATTCGGTCCAGCCTACACGTACATGCACAGCCTGACTAACTCAGTCAGGGCTTTTAAATGGAGCCGTGGCGCCATGGCGTCATGTTGCCATGGCACCGCGGCTCCATTTAAAAGTCACGATGCCGGCCACCTGCAACAAATGCTAATTCCCCACAGCCCGACCCCCGATCTGGCCTCCTAAGGCCAGGGTCGGGCTGGGAGGAATGTCCCCTGGCCCTCCCTGCCCCATCCATGCCCCGGAGGTGGAATAACTTCCCCGAACATGTTGCCAGCCTTGGACATACAGGGCCAACATTAGAATCGGCCCTGTAAGTCCAGGGCCAGCAACCACCCACTGCCTGTCCAGACTCCGCCCCTGGGCCACCCATTCCCTGCTTCCATCTAACTTTCCCGCAGAACAACCCCAGTGCATTTTTCCTAGTAAGAAAGGTGCCAGTACTCATACACAGGGCTCTTTCATTAATAGATGAGGACCATGGCTCAGTTTTAGCAGGCGATGAAAAAGGTGCTGCTACTCCGTACCACCACATACCCTCTCAAGAAAAGCTCTATACAAATATGACAAGTGATTTCAAGGCACTGTGTTTTTGGGTGTTATATAAATGCTAGAATTAAAAAAAGAAGAGATCCTATAATGACATCCATAGATTGTTTCTATTTGGCGATCATAAATCATCACAGTCGGTGAGAACTCACTTCACACCAAACTGCAGTAATCATAGTAATCCCCAAAACAATAACCCATTGCACACAGTCAACCGCAAACAGAGCTTTCAGTCTCTGTGCACCTAGAAGCTGGAATGCCCTGCCACCCAGCATACGAGCAATCACAGAGATAACTAAATTCAGGAAGGCCCTGAAGCATCACCTCTTCCTCAAGTGCTACCCTGAAGTAGGTACGCCAAAGTGCCCTGCACGCAACACAGATCCTTAACCACCTGATAACCATTCCACAATGTGATGTACATAGGGTATTCACCTTATGCCTTTTGTGTAAATAGTTAACATGTTATCCAAGTTAATCTCCCTGTTATCTGTAATTTACGGTGTAACCCCACCACAAAACTTCTCTGATGTTCCATGTAAACCGCACTGATGTCGAATAGCGCTATATATAAGAGTATTAAATAAAATAAATTAATCACCAGTTTTCTATTCTGTGATATACAGCAGAGGAGGAGCGTAAGCACTACTGGCTCTTCTGAAGAAACAAATAGCTCCAGGGCAACTTGGTGCAGCCATGTTTCTATCTCTACTGGCCATCTTCTTTGTGAGCTCATATCAAGTGACTCTTCATTTCAGACATGTGAAGGCACATTTTAGAAAAAATCATGGAAGTCAGAATTGAGACATGGAAACAATACGTCTACAATTCTAATGGTATTTTTGAAACAGCTCTGCTGAAAGTGGAGCCGTTTCTAAAATACATATCTACGTACAGGGAGAAATTTGCATGTGGGAAGAACAGATGGAGGAACCCCAGCAGCTTACACGTGTATGTTCTAGCATTTTAGAATGAGCACATGTAAATATTGGAATGTACACGTACATCCTGGCCATTTGGAAACCTGGACACGTGGATGCTGCTAATGGAGTACAGAGGACTCTGTGTTCATATTGTACACATGCATCTCCTGTACAAAATCAGAGATAGACATGTTGATTTTTGCCATGCCCAGGACATTTCGAGAAATGCTCCTGGAATGCTTCTTGGCCAAACAGTTTAATACAGACGTACCCTTATTGCAAAATAGACATGCCCTAATTGCAAAGGGACTTTCCAAAATCGCTTTTTACATGTGACTGAGGTTTGCATACCTTTCTGCCACCACATCTACATTTACAATGCACATAGGCCTTCTAAAATAACCCCTTTAATGAAGACTGGGGGTAAAAATCATACATAACATAGTAACATAGTATATGACAGCAGATAAAGACCAGTATGGTCCATCTAGTCTGCCCAGCAAGGAGGTAAGAATGGGTATACCTGCCACTCCTTGCAGGTCACCCCTCCCCATGCCTTTGTTTAGGGGTGTGCCCACTGCTCCATGTAGGTCACCCCTATTTATTGAGATATAAGAGATAGTTATGTTTATTTTGATTTTAACCTGTTGCTATAAAGGGATCCACTGTGTCTATAGCATGCCATTTTGAATTCTGTCATTGTATTTGCCCCCACCACTTCCATCGGGAGGGCATTCCAAGCATCCACCATCCTTTCACTGAAAAGTATTTCCTGACATTGCCTTTCTGTTTACCCCCTTGCAGCTTCATGTTATGCCCTCTAGTTTTACAGTTTCTCCATCTTTGGAAGAGGTTTGTTTGTTCATTAATACTCTTTAAGTATTTAAAGATCTCAATCATATCTCCCCTGTCCCTCCGCTCCTCCGGAGTGTACATATTTAGGTCTTCAAGTCTCTTCTAACAGATCTTCTGACACAGACTCCAAATCATTTTGGTCACCTTCCTCTGAACCGTTTCCAGTCTTTTTATATCCTTTACGAGATATGGTCTCCAAAACTGAACACAATATTCCAAGTGAGGCCTCACCAGCAACTTGTACAGTGGCATTAGTACCTCTTTGTTTCTGCTGGTAATTCTTCTCTGTATGCAACCTAGCATCCTTCTGGCTTTTGCCACCGCCTTGTCACACTGTTTCGCCACCTTGAGATCATCAGAAACCATCACTCCGAGGTTCTTCTCCTGGTCCATGCAGAACGACCTCTCGCCCCCTATCACATACAAATTCTTTAGGTTTCTGCTTCCCAAGTGCATGACACTACACTTCTTCATATTAAATCTTAACTGTCAAGCATTAGACCATTCTTCCAGTTTTTGTAGATCTTTCCTCATGTTATCCACTCCCTCAGGGGAGTCCACTCTGTTGCAAATTTTCATGTCATCTGCAAAAAGACAGACTTTTCCATTCAGTCCTTCAGCAATATCACTCACAAATACATTGAACAGTACCGATCCCAGGACCGAACCCTGGGGCACAACGCTAATCACCTTCCTTTCTTCCGAATAAATTCCATTTTCCATCACCTTCTATCATATGTTAATCAACCAATTTCTTATCCAGAAATTGGTTGACTGACGGGGGCCAAAATATTTAGTGGGTCTTCAGGTATTTGCGGAATGTAGGGAGGTTGGTGATGTTTCTTAGGGTGTTTGGGAGGGAGTTCCATAGGGATGGGGCGTACAGCTCAAATGCTCTGCAGCATGTTTGTTGATTGTATTTATGTTTGGTTTGTGGTATATTGAGTTTGTTGAGTGTAGTCTGTCTTTGTGGTCTGGATGTTTGTGTTTTCTGTAGTAGGGAATTGAGGCAAGTTTCTTGTTGTGAGTGAAGTGCTTTGTGTGTAAGGAGGAGGCATTTGTAATTTATTCTGCTGTTAAGTGGTAGCCAGTGTAATTGTTTAAGAAACATAGAAATATGACAACAGAAAAAGACCACATGGTCTATCTAGTCTGTCCTTCCATATCAACAACTACAACAGTCCCCTTTTTACCTTTAGAGATCATCTGTGTTTGTCCCATGCTTTTTTGAATTCAGTTACTGTCCTCATCTCTACCACCTCCACTCGGAGACTATTCCACGCATCTACCACTCTTTCCTTAAATATATATTTCTGCATATCACTCCTGAATCTATCTCCCTTCACCCTCATCCCATGTCCCCTCGTAGAAGAACTTGATTTCAATTGAAAGAGGCTCTCTCCCTGAACATTTATGCCACGGAGGTATTTAAACATCTCAATCGTATCACCTCTAGCCCGCCTTTCCTCTAAGGTGTACATATTAAGATCCTTAAGTCCGATGCCCAGCTGAGGATCCAAGATGGTCGCTTGAAGGGAGTGCCGTGCTGCAGCGATTTCATTATATGGGGAAAAGGAAAGCTAAAGGGGCTAAGAAGCCCTCTTCTACCCCAGCGACCTTGACCCCGTTACCTTCTCAGACGGTTGGACCGATTGATTCCTTTTTACTGCCACGGCAGCAGTCTCGGCAGACGGCGACAGGCGGCCCTAGGGAACTCTCGGCTGAGTTGAGTTCGGCGGGAGGATCCGGGCCAGACATCTCCTCGCCGGAGCAGTGGCGGCCCCTTAAAGAGCCTTTGTTGGAAAGGTGCCTGGTGCCGACGGTGATTCCTCCCCTGGCGACTAGCAGGGGAGAGGAGAGCAGAGGGACGTTGGTATCGGGGAACGGCACGTTTGCCACGGTAACCCTTCCTACAGCCAATTTGTCACCTTTGGCGGCATTGGGGTCTCCTGCTACGTCTGAAGTGGAGCGGCGGACTATGGAAGCTGGAGCGGGAGCGTCTGTTGCTGCTACCTCGGCGTTTCTCTCCTTTGAGAAACCTGCAGAATTCACTCTGGAGTCAATTTGGTCTGCAATAGTCAAGTTGGGTGAATTACTGGTTCCACAGATCTCTACCCTGAATTTCCAGCTACAGGAACATACAGGTCTTTTGCAGCAACACACGGTGGAGATTACCGCGATACAGAGCTCTGTCTCGGAGCTACAACAAAAAGTAACTCAGGTTGAAAACTTGGGATTGGGCTGGCAGAAAGATCTTGGGGTGACACAGTTGAGAGTGGAAATGTTGGAAAATATGGCTCGCTATCCTAATTTGCGACTGGTTAATTTTCCTAAGGCGCAGTCTGTTGGTTCAAAGGAAATGCTTAAAAAATATATGCTTGAAGTATTGGGAGTTCCGGTTGAATCACATCCACCTCTGGTTAAGGCATATTATTTGTCTGTTAGGAAAAAAGTGGAGGGTGGTGGAAATATACCTGGGGTGGATGTGGTTGATTCTTTAGATGTGTCTGCTATGTTAGAAACCTCCTTAATTGATACAGTTTCTCCTGCTACTTTAATTGTAACTTTTGCCTTAAATTCTGATAGGGACTGGTTCCTTAAAATGTTTTTTCGTAAACGTGAAGTTGTCTTCTTGGGTTTGTCTGTTCGGGTTTTTCCCGACTTCTCTAGGGAGACTCAGAAACGTCGGCGAGAGTTTTTGTTATTACATCCAGGCATATTATTATTGGGGGGTCAGTTTTTTCTTAAGTTTCCCTCTAAATGTCTGATTAAATTGAATTCTGCTATGTATGTATTTTTTGAACCATCCCAGTTGCTTGCTTTCATTAATGCCCACCGCCCCTCAGACGCAGTATAGGTTCTACTGCAATTTAATATCCTGACTGTTACCCTTCAGCTGTTTTCCTTCATTTTAGGTTTTCTTTTTTTTTCCTTAACCCTAATTGGATCCTCTCTTTAATGTTGGGGGCTGTAGAAGGTTCAGAACTGATATATTTTCTTGCTATGTTTATTTCTTTATGTTTAAATGTTTGTTTTCTGTATCCTTATTGCCATTCAAGTTGTATTGCTTGGATTAATTGTAAAATTCATAAATAGAAAATAAAAAAATTTAAAAAAAAAAAAGATCCTTAAGTCTGTCCTCATATGCTTTATAATGAAGACCACTAATCATTTTAGTAACCACGCTCTGCACCAACTCCATCCTGTTCCTTTTGAAGGTGCGGTCTCCAGAATTGCACACTATACTCCAAATGAGGTTGCATCAAAGACTTATACAGAAGCATTATCACCTCCTTTTTTCTGCTAGCCATTCCTCTCCGTATGCACCCAAGCATCCTTCTAGCTTTTGCTGTCGCCTTTTCTACCTGTTTAGCTACTTTAAGATCATCAGACACAACTACGCCTAGGTCCCACTTTTCTTTAGTGGACAAAAGTGCTTCACCCCCTATACTATATTGCTCCCTTGGATTGCTGCAGCCCAAATGCATGACCTTACATTTTTTAACATTAAATCCCAGCTACCAAATTCTAGACCATTCTTCAAGCTTAGCTAGATCCCTCCTCATGTTATCTACACCTTCCTGGGTGTCTACTCTATTGCAGAGTTTGGTATCATCCGCAAAGAGGCAAACCTTACCCGACAGCCCTTCCGCTATATCACTAACAAGGATGGGGGTGATGTGATCATATTTGTTTGCGCCTTGTATGGTACGTGCAGTGGTGTTTAGAGCAATTTGTAGAGGGAGGAGTATTGATTGAGGTAGTCCTTGGAAGATATTGTTACAGAGGTTTGCATGAGGGAGGATGAGGGCTTGTAGTGCGTAGTTGACTGCATCTTCATCTAGGCATTATTTCCACCTCTTTCCCACTAGTATTATATAAAACCACATTGGTGCCTATGTGTGCCTATGAAATACTAGTATAAGAAGCAGAAATCGTGCCCTAATTACAGGCACAGACATTTGCACCTGTTGAAGAGTAGGTGTAAATGAGCACGCAAAAGGGGGTTATTTTAGAACCTTACGCAATTTCCACATGGCAAATCCAGCATTTTCACATGGAAATGGCATCTACATATAAATGATGATTTTATAAAGGGATGAATTTATATGTGGGTGTCCATAATATGCAGAAATTGCAAAGGGGTGTGTCAGGGGTGGGTGCCTGGGTGGGTCAAAAATCTACACACTTATTCCCTGTTTAATTTAGGGAATGCATGTGTATGACCAGAATTGTCCACAAAGGGATTTACAGATGCTCCCTTGCACATATAGGATTTTCAGAAGTGCTAGTTTTGGCCTGTCCTTTACAGGTGGGAGTAATGGGGTTAACTTCTTAATCTCCTGTTATTCCTCCCCTCCAAACAGCAGCACCATTAGTTAATTTACAGCATTTAAACATATAGGTTTGCAAAATAAAAACTCACATGTGTAACTTGCATGTGTAAGTTGTAATCTACAAACTTGCACATGTAAGTGTAGCACTTACGCATGTAAGTTGCCAAGTTGCCTCCGTTGATTTTCGCACATACAGATTTGTAAATGGTTCTCCAGCTCTATGTGCTGGCACTACATTTGCACTCCTGCACATCCTTATCAGGGTTATTTTAGTATTCATCTTTTAAATGTCTATGTGGTGCCACAAAAAGGTGGAAGTCACGTCCACGTTTAAAATGCCATTTTAGAAAGGTTGTGAGATGCATGTTTCCACTTCCATTATGAAGATGTCTATACATCTCTGCCATGGGCATAAAGAGTAGTTACTCACCTGTAACAGGTGTTCTCCAGGAGCAGCAGGAATCACTCCTCACATATGGGTGACATCGATGTCGATGGAGCCCTTGCGGAGCATTTCCCCAGCTTTCCAAGAAAGCCTTTCGGAATGCAGGTACGCATGCGCGGTTCCCTTCCCGCCTAAAGGTGCCATCTTGCTCAGTCAAATGACATAGCTAAAAACTGCACACAAAAATGTAAAAATAAACTATGTACAACTGCAACTCCCAGGGGAGGAGAGAGGGTTGTGAGGACTGATTCCTGCTGTTCCTGGAGAACACCTGTTACAGGTGAGTAACTACTCTTTCTCCAGGACCAAGCAGGAAGTCAGTCCTCACATATGGGTGACTCCCTAGCTCTGGGCTACCAAGGAACCCAGGCTGAACAAGAGAACTCCCTCTAGTCCCAGCATCAAAGAAAGGCTTTTCACTGACAGAACCTCCACCGGTAGCCCAACGGAGGGCTGGAGGGCAGGAGTTGCCTAGACCTCAAAGAGATTCCGGAGTACTGCCTGGCCAAAAGCACTGTCCCTACGGAACTCCCTTTCCAGACAGTAATGGGCCACAAAAGTCTGGCTTGAGGACCAAGTTGCAGCCCTGCAGATGTCCACCAACGGTACAGAGCGGAGGTGAGCCACTGAGGCAGCCATGGCCCTGACACGATGGGCTGTGACCCGACCCTGCAAAGGAAGGTCAGCCGCCCTGTAAGCCCAGGTGATACAGTCAGCTGCCCAAGTGGACAAGGTACGCTTGGACACAGCTAACCCTAAATTATTAGGGTCAAAAGATATGAAGAGCTGAGTAGCCCTTCTATGCCCCTGTGTACGGTCAAGGTAGAAGGATAAGGCCCTCCTACAGTCCAGGGTATGCAGAACTGCCTCAGCCTGGCTTGCATGAGGCCTAGGGAAGAATGTTGGAAGAACCACCTCTTGGTTAAGGTGGAAGGAGGAGACAACTTTTGGGAGGAACTTTGGATGAGTCCAAAGGACTACCCTGTTCCTATAGAAGTGGGTGTAAGGCCTGTCACAGACCAGGGCCTGAAGCTCACTCACTCGCCTGGCCGAGGTTAGGGCTATCAAAAAGAGTGTCTTCCAGGACAGGAAGCGGAGAGGACAAGTAGCCATTGGCTCAAAAGGTGGGCGAGTCAATTGCTGCAAGACCACATTCAACTCCCACTCAGGAGGAGGACGACGGATTGGAGGCTTGAGCAAGAGCAAGCCTCTGAGAAACCGGGGTGAACCGACAGAGAATGTCCTTCCACCAGTGAGTGGTGAGCTGCTAGAGCTGAGAGGTGGACCCGAACAGAATTGGACTTAAGTCCCTGATTTGATAAGTGCAGTAAGTACTGAAGCACTACTGGTACAGCACAGGAGAAAGGATCTTCTGTACGTAGCTGACACCACACAGAAAACCTTTTCCATTTCAGAGCATAGGTTTTCCTAGTGGACTGTTTCCTAGAGGGTAGGACAACCTCCTCAACTTCCTGAGGTAGGCCCCAGGGAGCCAAAACTACCCTTGCAGCCTCCAGGCCATCAAATTGAGAGCTTTGAGATTGGGGTGCAGAAGGGAACCCTGATCCTGAGAGAGAAGGTCGGGTTGCAACCCCAGAGGCAGTGGGGGATCCACTGCCAGCTGAAGCAGAAGTGGAAACCAAGGCTGTCTCGGCCACCTGGGAGCCACCAGCAAGACCGAGGCCTTGTCCTGAAGAATTTTGAACAGGGTTCGGGCCACCAAGGGCGTGGAAGGAAACACATACAGGAGGCCCTGTGACCAGGGAATCAGAAAAGCATCTGCTGCTATCCGCAGAGGATGCGGTTGCCTGGAGCAGAACTTTGGCAGCTGTTTGTTCAGTGGACTGGCAAACAGATCTATGGATGGAAGTCCCCATTTCAGGAAAATCTTCTGAACCACCAAAGGATGGAAATTTTGAATTTATTAAACAAGCAACAAAAGACATACCAAAAAGCAAAAACAAAAACAATAACAAGCACCCCAACCAAATCCCACACCCCCCCAAAAACCCCCACCCCCCGACATAGCACAAAACAAGTATCTCCACCCCCCCGTGACCCACCTCCCCACCACCAAACCCAACAACCAGCACACGTGCCCCTTCCCCCCGACATCATCAACCCGCAATAGTTCAGCATGTCCAATGTCTGTCCCAACCCCCCAACAGCAACCCGCAGCAGTCCAACAGAAATGCAATGTCCATCCCAACCCCCCCCCCAACCACCCACAACAATCCCAGCACAGTCCAATGTCCCAAATGTCCATCAGGGCTGCCAAGCCCTCACTCACACCCACAAAAACAAAACGCATTCCCCCTTTCCCACCCCCGTCCCCACAAAGGAGCAACATCTCCTCCGCCCCCACCCCAATCCCTACCCCACCCCCACCCTCCCCATAAATAAAGAAAACCCCCACCCCCCTAAACAGAAACATACAGGCATGTGCCGTCCCCAACGAAAACCCACCAGAAACAAAACCATAATACAAATCAATAAATGAACACAAAAACCCAACCCTATCGGCTGAAACAGCGGAGCGGGATGCGCAGAAACACAAAAACAAAAACAAAAACAAAACAAACACACACCTGCTCCAGGGAGAAAACGAAAACAAACATCCCCCAGGGAGAGAGAGGGAGAGCGGACAAGTGGCCAACAACCCCCCCAGCCCTAGTGCAAACCCCCCTCCCCCCCACCGGAAGGAAAGCAACCCCAGATCCCTAAACCTAGGAAGAAACCCCAGGGACTAAACCCCCCCCCCCTCCTGTCTCACCTCCCTCCTCCACCCGGGAGACAAAAACAAAACCCCTAACCTCTAACAGGGAAGAAAAACCCCAGGGAACCCCTCCCCCTCATGGGGGGCGGAGGGTGAGGTGACGCCACAGACGCTCCCAACGATGGACCTCCACCACCCGCCTTTCGCGTTGCGCCATGCTGGACACTTCCTCCAGAATGTCCCACACCACCTCGTCGAGGGGCAGGACCAACCCCCGGGTCGAGACATGACAGCGCGCTTGCCACAGGTGGTAGCGCACTACAGCCGTGACTAGGTAGAGGGTCCCGGAATCCTGCCTTAGAGGAAAGGACCAGGCCCCGTACACCCACTCTGCATACGTGAGGAGGGAAAGGTCGCGCAGGTGAAGAGCAGCGGACACCAACCGGCAGGCCTCCACGTTGAAGGGGCACTGCCGGAGGAAATGGTCCATGGTCTCCGCCTGCCCCTCACACCCGGCCCTCGGACAGACCTGCTCGGCCTGTGACCTGTACTTGAGGTTGTCCCTCACGTACAAACGCCCGTGGAAAGACAACCAGGCTACATCCCGAACCTTCTTCGGTAGCCGAGGGGAGTTCAACAGCCGAAGGCCCCGCTGCATCACATCCACCGGACAGTCCCGCAGGGCCCACCGTGGTTGATAGTGAGAGGTGAGTACCATCCGGTATAATCCTTTCCGCCCCAAGGACTGGGCGAGCGGGTCGGTCACCCCCCACCGCCGAATGAGCCCCACCATCACAAATACGTACGATGGGGCCTGTTCCCCTCTCCGGCGCACACGTGGGACCGAGGACGCCCCCTCCCACTGCTCCCAGAAGCGGGAGAACCATTCCCGATAGGAGGCCACCCACCAAACCCCACCCCCTTCCCTCATCCTACCTAAGTGAAACGCCATAGACAAGACTGACAGGAAGACAAGGGGGTGCAACATACCCAAACCACCCTCTGCCCGATCCAGGCAGACGATGTTGCGCTGGACAGGGTTCAAGCGGTTACCCCACAGAAAACAGAAAAAGACGGCACAAACAGACGCCTGATGGGACAACGGAAGAACGAAGACCGTGGCCACGTGCAGAAAGAGAGGAAGCAGAAACGTCCCGAGGAGTTTGATCTTCTCCTCGTACGTACACCTCCACCCCCTCCACCGCAGCACCCGACACCGTGCAGTCTCGAGACAACGGTCCCAATTGGACTCCGCACAGTCCTCCGACCCGAAGACGAGGCCCAAAACGCGGACCTCCCCCACGGGAGGAGGAAAGGGGGCGCAGGAAGGCGGGGAGGCCTCCGAGGAGCCCAACCACAGCGTCTGGCACTTGCTGTGGTTTACAACAGAATGGGCTACCTCCGAGTACTCCTCCACGGCCTCTCGCAGGGCCTCTACCCCATCAGTGCCGTCCACGTAAACTGAGATGTCGTCAGCGTAAGCAACGACGGACACCGGGGGCGCACCGGGCGCCTCCAGGCCCCGCAACCCACCTGAGGACAATCTCCGGAGGAAGGGGTCGAGGGAGAAAACATACAGCAGGGGGCTCAAAGGGCACCCCTGCCGCACCCCCGAGGCGACACCAAATGGCCGTCCGAGCCACCCGTTAATAAACGGGAAGCTCACCCCCCCTCGGTACAGCGCCTGCACGACGAAGAGGAAACCTGCGGGGAGGCCGAAGTGCTGGAGCACCACCCACAGGTACCGGTGACTGACTCGATCAAAGGCTTTGGACTGATCCAAGGAGACCAACCAGTGGTCCCGTTGGAGCGACCGGCCTCTTTCCACCATCTCCCGGACTGTGGCGACAGCGTCCAGAACCCCTCTCCCCCGAACGGAACAATACTGGGAAGGGGACAGCAAATCGCCCGACACCTCCACCAGTCGGTTGGCCAAACACTTGGCCAGGATCTTCCGGTCCGCGTTCAGAAGAGAGAGCGGCCGCCAGAAGTCCAAGGAGCTATCGTCCTTCCCCTTGGAGAGCAGCAGCAGGACAGACTCGCGAAATGACCGCGGGAGATACCCCGTGTCCATGATCTCCTGAAACAGGGAGGTCAGGAAGGGGGCCAGCTGGGCAATGAAAGTGCGATAGAACTCCACAGGGAGCCCATCGCGCCCCGGCACCTTCCCCAACGGCATGGCACGAATCGCCCTCTCCACCTCCACCTGCTGAATCGGAGCAGCGAGTGCATCAACCTGTGCCTGGACCACAGCCGAATACACCGGGGGAAGGCCCAGGTACGTTCGGATATGGGTGAGGTCCACGGGGCGATCCCCAAACAGGTCCGAGAAGTATTCCCCCACTATCCGCAAAAGGTCCTCCTGGGAGGTATGAATGGTACCGTCCTCGCCCCGCAGGGCCATGACCTCCCGACGCTGAACCCTCTCCCTGCAAGTCCGGAAAGGGTCTGGAGTGGCGCCCCCACCGGCCGCCCCCTCGAAGCATAGGGAGGCATGGCGATCGTAAAGCAGGCCACGGAGCTGGACACGCACCTCTTCAACCTCCTCCCGCGCTGCCCCTCGGGATACCAAACGATCCAGCGACCTCCGGAGGACAGTGTAGGTGAGGTAGCGGGATCGAGCCATGGAGGTACCCCGGGAACGGAAGAGTTGTCGGGCACGCATCTTCACCTCATCCCACCAGGCGCCACGGGAAGGAAAAACACTCAGCAGGGTCTCCTGGTCTGCGAGAAAGGCCAAGAACTCCTGGACCACCTCTGATGTTGCCAACAACTGCACATTCAGTCGCCACAGGCCAGGACCCCTGCTAAGCTCCTCGTGGTTGGCCAGGAAGGACACAGAGAGGACGCGGTGGTCCGAAAAGTCAACCGCCTGCAACTGCGGAGGGGAACACTCCACCCGGGCACTCACATATATCCGATCGATACGACTCCTGCAGGTCCCATGGTAGTAGGTGAACCCCGGCGACCTAGGAAAGGCCCGGTGGAAAACATCCACGAGGTCAGCCGTCCGGGTCACCTCGGCCAAAAAGAGGCCCTCGTAACTGGGTGGGCAACGCTCCCCCCCTCGGTCCTGCAAAAAGGTGGTGGTGTTAAAATCCCCGGCAAGGACCACCAAACGGGAGGTGTGTAAGTAGGGGCGGATAACCCCGAACAGGGTCTTCCGCGCCAACTTAGACTGGGGGCCGTAGACCACCACGAAACGAAACCGATGGGGCCCGCAGTAGCCATCTAAAAGCAGACACCGGCCCTGCTCCAGTTCCCACACGTACTGCACCTGAAATCGGTTAGACGTGAACAAAACCGCCACTCCTGCGTAGGGCTGTGCCGCAAGGGACCAGTACGAAGGGCCCCACCTCCACTCCCGCTTCGCCCGATGAAGGCTAGCGAGCGAGGTGAGCCTGGTCTCCTGCAAGAAGATGACATCCAGCCCACTCGTAGAAAGAAAATCATAGGCCGTAGCCCGCGCCTGGTCTGAGAAAATGCTGGCCACGTTGATGGTGGCGCACGAGAACGCAGGAGTGCACGCCATGCCTATTTCGAGTGCAGTGACCCTTTCCTCCTCTTCTCACCAACCCCGGGATCCCCAGAATCCCGCTTGCAGGACAAGCCCGCGAGCTGGAGCGACTCCTCCTGGTCCACGTCGACCACCTCGAGGATCTCCTCCTCCTCCCGCTCAACCCTATCACCCCAGGAGGTGCTGGCGCCCCCGGGACCACCAGGCAAAGCTGTCGCGAGGGCAGACCCAGCCCCCACGGGATGAGGAGGCACAAACGGGTCAGGGGTCGGAGGAATGACCTCCTCCGTGGGGTCCACCACCTGTGCAGCCCCCCCCTCCCCGAACAAAGACTGAGACAATACGACAGTGCCCACCCCCGCGGGGGAGGCCAGGGCGGCCGGGTCAGCAGGGGGCTCCTGCGAAGGCCCCGAACCCAACTGCGGGGGTACAAGGCCATCCTCCCTCACCCGTCGGGCGCCATTATCCCCCTTGATTGGAGGACCCTGACTGCGGCGCGCCTTCTGCACCTTTGAAGGTCGCCGCTGAGGAAGAGGGGCCGCCCCCGCCGCTAACCGCTCCGAGCGCCGCACAGGAAGCCCTGCTTCCACAGGCAAGCCCTCATCCGCCTCAGCCGCATCAGCGGCCAAAAAGACGAAACGGTTGATGTCCAACACGGGCTCTGCATCCAGCAACGGGGATGTCTCCCGTTTCTTCCTTTTGGACTTGCCACCCTTGGAAGGGACCGTAGTCCATTCCTCAGGTGGCACCACCCTCAACCCACTATCCTGTCGTGCTACATTAACCTCCACCACATCAACCCTCTCCTCCTTCCTACCCGAATCCCCTCCCCCTGGTGGCTCCCTCGGCTCGATGGACTCCTCTGCACTAGGGCCCCCGGTCTCCTCCTGAGGGAGAGGGGCCTCCATAGCCTCCTCCCGCACAGGAGCCCGAGGTGGAGTGACGGCAACCCCCCCCGGTCCATTGTGTGACGCGGAGGGGCAGCGGGCAAAGGGGTGGCCCAACTCCCCGCAAAGGTTACACCGAATTAGCAGACACCCGGCCGAAGCGTGACCCCCGTCCACCACAACGGGTGCAGACCTGCTCGGGACAGTTCATGCTCAAATGGCGGAATGAGCCACAGCGGTGACACTCGCGGGGTTGCCCAGGGTAATAGCACAAGATGCGATCCCGACCGAGGAAAACCAGCCGAGCGCACGTGCTGCACCACGTTTCCCACCTCACGCAAACGGATCCTGCCCTTCCACGACCCGTCCCACACCCCTAGGGGCCCAGCGCCCTTAACCAGGGGTGCGAGAAGCACCGCATGGCGCGACAACCAAAACTGGATGTCCTGCCCTGGGAGCGACTCATTCCTGGATAGGATGGTCACAGGTACCGTCCCCTGGCGAGAGATAGGCACAACACGAAAGTCAGCCCACCCTCCCTGCCCCCTCTGCTGCTGGTATCGGTCCCAGAAAATCTCCAGCCCCCGTCTCAGCATGAAACTAACATCATATTCAATGGTGTTGTTCATGTGGATAAAGGCGTAGAGATCTCCCGGGAGAAACCCCAGCCCAAGGACCATCCTCAAGACCTGTTCCCTGGCTGGAGGGGACCCCTCCCCAGCCCATCGGATCTGCGCCACGTTGCGCCGTCGGACCTCACCCCCTACTCCTCTTTGAAACCCTCCCCCTCCTCCTCCTCCTTCCCCTCCTGCGGGACCATTCCCCTGAAAACCTCCCCTCCCCCTACCCTCACCCGACGGCCCCGGAGTGGTGCCCGACCCCTTCAGAGCCTCCGCAAAGGTACGGAGGGGGGGAGCCGGCCCCCCAGCCCCCATCTCCTGCCCTCCTTGATCTGTTCCTGCATCCATCTGCGGGGGATCCTGCTGCTGGACCGCAGGATCCGTAACCTCCTCACTTAGATCAACCGGAGGACTGGGGAAGGTCAACTCCGCAAAGACAGAGTCTGGGATGCTACCTCCTCCGGATCCCTGAGTGCCACCGAGAACCCCTGGACCACCACTTATCTCTACCTCCGGCTGCCGAAAGGCAGTAAAAGCCCCGGGAGGGCCCAACGGGGCCTCCAAAGCCAATCGTAGGGCATCACAGACCTGGTTCTCGGTAACACCCAGGGAACCGGAAGGCTCCCCCAAACCTCCTTCCCGCATTCCCGACCCAGCGCAAGGCTCCTGGGTTTCGGCCACCACTACCGGGGACGGACCCCGCTCCCCTTCATTCCCGGGTTCCAAGGGGACCACCGCCCCCCCTGACCCTACGGAGAACAAGTCCTTCCCTCGTCCTGAAGCAGCCACTACCTCCTTCCCCACTATATAACCAGTCGTCCGCTCCCCCCCTTCCTCCATCAGCCCGTCCTGTAGCCCATCATCCGCCACCCCCTGTATGGCTATCGACAACAAGGCAGGACCCGCCCGAGACAACAGGGCAGATCCCCCACCCAGCACCTCCCCCACACCCCCACCCCCCTGCCCCTTGTCCCTCCCAGGTCCTACCTGGTTGCCGGTGCCAGACGTGGCACAAGGATCCAGAAAAGTTTGGCCGGTAGTCAGGGCTCCAACAGAAAGGGCGGACACCCCCCTGCGAGCCAGGTCTCCGTCGGCCGCAATAACAGACAACAAAGGCAGCTGCGCATCCCGCTCCTCTACCCCCGGCCGCAGTGACAGCTGACTAGCACTTTTCTTCACCATCTCACCCACGGGGACTGCAGAAAAGAAAGAGCAGACCCCATCCTGCCCCTTTCTCCTCCTTCCAGCACCCCTCCGGCCCCAGTCAGCCACCTCAGAACATACTGGGCGAGTGCCCTGTAGCTTTCTAGGGGCCGGGAGGGCAGCCACAATAGGGGAGTCCTGCCCACCAGCCATCCCCCTACCAAACCCCTTCCCAGTAACCTGGACAGGCATCGTAGCTGAAGGAGCAGGATTCCTATTACAGGTGGAGAAATCCGCCACCCGTGGATCCTCAAGTGGCACAGCAGAATCAAACGGCTGAGGCCAACCAGTCTTCCGCCGCCGGGGATCCCGTGCAGAAAACCCCTCAGAGCCGGAAACATCCAAAGACAGTGGATCAGTAGTATGCTGAAAAGGAACCGCCGAATACTGCTGCCTCTCTACAACACCCCCTCCAATCGAGGGGCATGAAAAAGAAGCTCCCTCTGTGCTTAAAGAGTGCCGTCGAAAATCCCGCAGCAAATCAGAAGATGGGGAAGGTCGTTCTGCAGACTTCCTGGGTTTCCCGGAAGCGTCAGTACCCATTACTCGGCGGCCATCTTGTGATTGTAATCTGGCTGGGGGAAGTCCTACAGGCAGCTCCTGCAACGACCTCACTTCTGTAATGACGTCATCAGAAAGACCCCGGCGGCCATCTTGCGATTGTAAGCTGGCTGGGGGAAGTCCTCCAGGCAGCTCCTGCAACGACCTCACTTCCTTAGTGACGTCATCAGAAAGACCCCGGCGGCCATCTTGGATGGTCCCTTCAGTGTTACACGACTGTTGGTGAGCCACCAGGATCAACGGAGCACCCTGGGGACGTGCAGGAACAATCTGAGCAGACAGCATTTCGGAGGGAGGAACCAGCGCATTCACAACATCACAACCATCACCCTGCTGCAGGTAAGACACAGGACATCCAGGAAATGCTTTAGAAGAGGAAGGCAGGGAACGGGTGGTAGACTTCCCAGGAACTAGAATGGGAGAGGGCATACTTCTAGAGGAGGATGGACCCCCCTGCTGACCCTCCCCCGGGGGCCTCCCCTGGACTGCAGGTATCTTCCAACGATTATAATTCTGGTAAACTTCGGCAAGGGACCCACAACCCTGGTTCTGATAGTACGCAATCTCCAAGTACTTGGCCTTCAGGGCCCGCTTTACCCCCTTCCGATAGGTAGCATAGGCCACCCATTCCTCCCCGGGAATGGTGGCCTGCAGGCTCTCCAGGTGGGAGAGCTGGGCTTGCAGCTGGGCCGCCTCCTCCTGGAGACCCCGAAGCCGTCGCACTGCCGCCACGATGTCATCTGGGGCCCTAGCTGACTGCTGGTAGGACGGCAGGCCCGACCCCCCGTCCTCATCCTCACTGGAGGAGGTAGAGGCCTCCTCCAGGACCCAAAGTGGAGGGGGGAACCTGCCTCCTCCAGTTCTATACTCCACGGTCCTCCAGGGTCTCCCCAGGGCCTCTCCCTGCTGCCACCCAGCCTCCACACCCTGCCTGGGGAGGAGACAGGAGCCTCCTCCCTGGGGTAGCGGGCCCAAACCTCCATACCTGTGGGTCCCTCCTTCCTGACCAGGTGCAGTCCTACCTGGGGAGTCCCCCTCCTGGGGCTCCAGCTGTTCCAGGTTGCCAGTTTCTCCATCCACTGTCCGAGTAGGAGGCCCACCAGGCTTGGCAGGCCTCTGGGCCTGGGCCTCCCTTGCTGGAGGTGGCCCAGGGCCCGACATCCAGGCACAGGCAGAAAAAGGAACTGCTCCCTAGCAGGAGCTCTGCACAACTGATCCTCTCAGTACGACAGCCAAACAGGAAGTGGGTGGAGCTGCCACTCGTGGGGCTGCAGAATCCTGCTCAACCTGTCGGCCAGGTAGTTTTCCTGGCCAGGTAGATACACAGCCTTGAGGAGCATGTTGTGCCTGAGAGCAAACAAGCAAAGGTCCTGTGCTTCCTGACAAAGGAGCCTGGACCCAGTTCCGCCCTGCTTGTTCACATAAAACATGGCTACCTGGTTGTCTGTTTGAACTAGGACAGACTGGTGAGCCAGGGTTGGAGAGAAAGTCTTGAGGGCTAACCGAATAGCCCTGAGTTCTAGTAGATTGATTTGCTGTGCGGCCTCCCAGGGAGACCACAGGCCCTGGGTGCACTTGCCTAGACAATGAGCCCACCAGCCCTGCAGGGAGGCATCCGTGGTCAACACCACTGTGAACCCAGGAATCTGAAAAGGCACACCTTGCAGTAGATTGGGTGGGTGCAGCCACCAGCAGAGGGAGTTCAGAAATTGTCTGGACACCTTTATCCTGTCTCTGAGGCTGCCTGTGGCCTGTGACCACTGAGTCCGAAGGCACCACTGTGCAGGCCTCATATGGAGCCTGGCATTGGGGGTCACATGTACTGTCGAAGCCATGTGGCCAAGAAGCCTCAGGCAGAGTCTGGCGGAGATCAGGGACCTGCTGAGAAACTGGTTTGCTAAGTTTATCAGTCTTTGGGCTCTGTCTTCTGGCAAGAACGCCTTTGCCAGCAGAGAGTCTAACCTTGCCCCTATGAACTCCAAGTTCTGGGAGGGGAGCAAAGTGGACTTTGTGAAGTTAATTACAAAGCCCAGGTTTTGAAGAAGAGCAATAGTTCTGAGGGTGGCTTGTCTGGCCTCCTGGCACATCTGACCCCTGATGAGCCAGTCGTCCAGATAGGGGAAGACAAAGATTCCCTGATTTCTTAGGTAGGCCGCCACCGTTTCCAGGCATTTGGTAAAGACCCTGGGAGCGGAGGTGAGGCCAAAAGGCAGTACCCTGTACTGATGATGGTTTCCTCCCACAATGAACCTGAGGTACTTTCTGTGGTCTGGATGAATGAGGATGTGAGTGTACGCATCCTTTTAATCTAAGGAGCATAGCCAATCTCCCTGCTGGAGATAGGGCAGAAGTGTTCCAAGAGTAAGCATCTTGAACTTTTCCTTCTCTAGGAATTTGTTGAGATTTCTGAGGTCTAGAATAGGCTGGAGGCCATCGGTTCTTTTGGGTACAAGGAAATACCTGGAGTAGAACCCTTGACCTTGTAGGTGGGGAGGCGCAGGTTCCACTGCCCAGTCCACCAACAGACCTTGGAGCTCCTGAAGGAGAAGATCTGTGTGCAGGGGAGGCCTTGGAGGCTCCCCTGGGAAGTATGGAGGAGGCAGCTGTTGGAAGTGTAGCAGATAGCCCTTGTGGACTATGCTTAGCACCCAACTGTCCCCAGTGATGAGTGGCCACTTGTGGGAAAACAGGGCAAGGCGACATCCTGTGCAGGGTTGGGAGAGCAGGGACGGCGAGGCTATGCCTAAGGAGTCAAAAACCCCCACCCTGCTGAGTGGGAGCAGGGGCCGGAGGCTTGGGAGTCCTCTGCCTACGGGGCCCATTACCCTGCCCCTTGGCCTGCTGACCCTGAGGGGGAGCTTGGGAGGCCTGGTACCGTGGGTACTGTTTGTAGGCAGTGCCCTTCCTCGGGTAAAAGGGCTTTTTACCCAAGCCCTTATTTTTGTGAGAAGGGGCAGAAGTCTTTCTAGACAGCCTTGTCCTCGTGAGGTGCTCGGTTTTGAGCTGTGCGGCCTTCTCGGTCATGGGCTTGCCAAAAAGGTTCTCACCTTAGCAAGGGACATCGACCAACTTGTCCTGAACCCATGGCTCGAGGTCCGATGACTGCAACCATGCCTGGCGTCGAGCTGCAATGCCGGCTGCCGCAACACGGGCCGAAGCCATCGTAGGCCGCGCAGGAGATAAACTTGGAGCATTCCCGGATCCCCGAGGACAAGGACTTGAACCTCTGCAAGAGTTCCCCGGAGAGACCAGCAGAGAACCCAGCCAGCTCCTTGGCCAGATCCCACAAGTACATGCCCATGTACAGCTGGTAAGACTGGACACGGCAAGCAAGCATCAAGCCCTGGAAGCACTTTCTACCAAAACCATCCAGGTTTCGGGCCTCCCTGCCAGGGGGCACCGCAGAGTGCATCTTCTGACTTTTCAAGCAATGCATGGTCGATTCCACCACCATGGAATGGTGTGGTAGCTGCGCCTTCTGAAAGCCAGGGCTCTTCCGGAGTCGATAGATAGAATCGACCCGCTTGCTTAGAACCGGCGCCGAGGCCGGTGCCTCCCACATCCGGAAGAGGAGCCGTTCCAGCATCGGATGAACCAGAACAGTAAAGGCCTCCTTCGGAGGAGAGTCATACTGAAGGGCCTCGAGCTCCTCGGCTCGAGACTCCTCCTCGGGGTCCGCAGAGATAGCCCACGCAGTGGCCATATCCCGGACGAACACCGAGAACCGGGTATCCTCCGGAGGGGATCTACTCCGGGGCTCAGACTACGGTGCGTCCGACAGGACGCACCGAGTCCTGAAGGTGTCGGGGGACTCCTCGTCCTCCGTCTCCCAGGTGGACTCGTCCGATGAGGAATCAGGGTCTGACCTCGCGGGGCCTGTGAGCACCCGCCCCAACGCCGAAGGCACTGGCGTCGACGCCCTCGGTCCCGAACGGGAGGTCGAGGGAGACCGCGACCGAGGTCGACCTCGAGCCTTCATGGTCTCGAGTATCGGCTCGGTCTCCGGGTTCGACTTCGATGTCGATGTCCCGGTGGTCGGGGCAGATGCGCCAGACAGGCTGGACTTCAGTGCCCGCTGCTGTTCCATGAAGGCAGACAATCTGCACTCCAAGGCTGTCAGCCTGAGACCCAGTTCAGGAGACTCAGCAGCCACCGACGTCGGCTCTCTGGGAGGAGAGTCCATGAGGACTACAGGACTTACGTGTCCAGCAGACTCCGGCTCCACATGAGGTACTTTTGGAGGCTTCTCCTGTTCCACGGTCCCGGGGCGACGGTCGGGGGTCTGAGACCTAGCTCTCGAGGAGCCAGGGACCTCTTCCGACGACGCCCTCGCAAGCCACTTCTTCCTCTTTCGTTCCCGGTCAGGGGACCCCCTGTCCGAGGAGCCCCGACGGTGCTCGGGATCTGATTCCCGAGATGTCGAGGCCTCAGATGAGGTCCGGGCCCGGCCGGAGGCCGAGTCGGAGAAAAGCCTTTCCTTTTGGTGCTGACGACTTCGAAGTGCCTTGGAAGACATCTTTCCACATGGTCCGCAGATCTTAGGATCGTGGTCAGGACCCAGGCACCGACGGCAGCAGTCGTGTGTGTCGGTGAGAGAAATTAGTTTCTTGCACCGATCACACTTTTTGAAACCACTGGAAGCCATCAGGGAAAAAAAGAGTCCCCGCGAGGTCAAAGGACCGGCCTTCCAGGAAAAAAGAAAAAAAGGGCGCGAATGCCAGTCACAAAGGGCAAAAACCAAAAAACAAGAGCGGGCTCGATACCGGTGTACCGAACCCGGCGGGAGGTGAACCGGCGTCGAACCGGAGAAAAAATAGCGAAGGAATCGTGAAAAAATCCAAATATTTTCCGGGAGGACTAGGACACACGTCCGACGGGCTTCACGGAAAAAGAGAGACTGAGCAAGATGGCACCTTTAGGCGGGAAGGGAACCGCGCATGCATATCTGCATTCCCAAAGGCTTTCTTGGAAAGCTGGGGAAATGCTCCGCAAGGGCTCCATCGACGTCGATGTCACCCATATGTGAGGACTGACTTCCTGCTTGGTCCTGGAGAATGGGGGTGTTTCTAGGCACAGCCTGGACAAGGCATATGCCTGGATGTCCATGATGTATTTCACATAGGCTGGAAACATGAAGGACAGATTATCAAACATGCCAATCTACAACTGCTATAAATCAATAAGGATGGGACTTTGTTGTCTCTGGGGCTGCATGTGGTGTTGGTGTTTGGAGGAGCTTGGCTTGCAAATTATTGGCTCAAATGACATTTTTGTTCATGTAGATGTCATTTGATCTGCCGTTTGTTCACCTGCAGTGTATCCTGCGCTTTTTTGCAACCTACCCCCTCCTCTTCCAAGATCCATCAGAATCCCATTCCCCATCCCCCCCCAGCTGTGCCAATCCCACACATCCCATGACACATTCCTTGACCCCTGCTGTATCTGACTTCCCTCTGTCCTGTTTCCTCCTGGCAGCCTGTGGGTGCCCCAGTGCTCCTTGTGGCCTCTGTATAGTTCCCTGTACTCTGTTAGCCAGTGTTTCTGTGTGTGTGTGTGTCTGTGTGTATGTGTGTGCATGGAGGTACAAGTGTAGCTGTGGGTACTGGGAGTGGGAGTTACTGGGTGCTGAGGATAGGAGCCACAGGGTATTGGTGGAGGGAGCCAGGAACCATAAATGAGATGAAAACATTAGTTGTACTGACCCTGCTGCATAAGGCCCAGAGGGAGCACCGCTGAGTTATTTGGAGGCACCCATATAAGAGGGTCTACAGGCCCAGGATCCAATTCCTAGACCTCACGGATGAGCAGTCCTTCATAAGGCTCTATTTTGACAAGGCAGCCATCCATCTATGCCAGGATCTACAGCAGTTCCTCTGCTCTACGACACAGAGGGGCCTGCTCATAGCTGTCCATCTCAAAGTCACTATGGCCCTCACCTTCCTAGCCACTGTGAGTTTCTAGTCTTTGTTGGCTGTCACTGCAGGTCTCAGCCAGTCATCCATCTTACAATGCAGCTCTGTCTGAGGGCCTTTGTAACCCATACTGCACAGGGCCGGATTTACCTTGAGTGAGGCCCTACGCCAACAAAAATTGTGGGCCCCCAGCAGGGGCGGCCCAAGGGGGGTGCGGGGCCTCATTTGCATAAGGGGCCTCATTTGCATAAATATTTGCATAATGTTACCATATACTAACTTTTAGTAAACGTGCCTCTTAATGCGTGTATGGATAAAGAAAGACTAAAAGATTTCTACATTACTATAATCCAGTGCCAACTGCCAGACACATTAGGAACTACTACAAACACTGCCCATTTAGAACCCATAGTAAACCCGCCGTATCCTAACAGCACTACCAGGACTCACAAAGCACCATACCCTACCAATCAAAAGGCAACACTGCAAATATTAAACCAATACATTTCAGAGAACAACAATACATGACCTACTGGGGAAAGAGAACAAGTGGCAATGTCAAATAGGAATTATATAAAACAGAACACCTCAGCTCAGTTACACATGCAGAACATAGACCATCAAACAAGTAATCATAATTTAGAAACAGGAAGACAATAATTAAACTGGGAATCCCAAAAGCCAAACTTGGAAAGTACAACACTGTAGAAATAAAACTATACATTAATTTGCTCTTGTACTAAACAAAGCGCAGACGTTAATGAGGCACATTTACCAGAGCTGACATATTCCAATTAATAAATTCAAAATAAAGAGATATTTTTCTACCTTTTGTGCATTTTTTTCAGCTGCAATTGCTCCAACCACTTTCTTCTGGTTTCTTCGTGTCTTCTGCTAACTCTCCATCGTCTGCTGTCCATTTGTCCTTTCTTCTCTCTTCTAGATTTTTTCCATTCTCTCTCTACATCTGCTTTAACATACTAATCTTTCTCCTTTTGCTCTTTCCTCATTCCTATTTCATCCACTCAAATTTTACCCCTCCATCCTCAATCCCCACTTACTCTCCCAATACCCGGCCAATTGTAGATTTTTTATCCCTCCCACACAAAATATTTTTCCCTTCTCCATTTTACTCTTCCAGCCCCATCCCATTCTAATCCTCCCCCAACATCAGCTCCCTTCTAGTTCCAGCCTCACCCAGCATCCATTCCCTTCTAGTCCCTGCATCAGCCCATTTCCAGTCCTAGCCACCCATCAGCCCATTTCCAGTCCTAGCAACCCCCAACCCAATACCAGTCCTAGCCCCCCATCAACCCACTTACAGTCCTAACCCCCCATCAACCCATTTTCAGTTTAAGCCCCCCCTATAACCCATTACCAGTCCTAACCCCCCATCAGCCCACTTCCAGTCCTAACCCCATCAACCCATTTCCAGTCAGCCCCCCATAGCCCACAGCCCATTACCAGTCCTAACCCCATCAGCCCACCTCCAGTTTTAACCCCCCCAGCCCATTTCCAGTCCCAGCCCCCCATAGCCCATTACCAGACAGCCCCCATCAGCCCACAGCCCATTACCAGTCTTAACCCCCCCAAAGCCCATTACCAGTCTTAACCCCCCCCCAAAGCCTATTACCAGTCCTAACCCCATCAGCCCACCTCCAGTCTTAACCCCCCAGCCCCTTTCCAGTCCGTGGCCCCCCCTAGCCCATTACCACACAGCCCCCATCAGCCCACAGCCCATTACCAGTCTTAACCCCCCCACAAAGCCCATTACCAGTCCTAACCCCATCAGCCCACCTCCAGTCTTAACCCCCCAGCCCCTTTCCAGTCCTAGGCCCCCCATAGCCCATTACCAGACAGCCCCCATCAGCCCACAGCCCATTACCAGTCTTAAGCCCCCCCCAAAGCCCATTGCCAGTTCTAAGCCCCCCCAACAGCCCACAGTCCATTACCAGTCTTAACCCCATCAACCCACCTCTAGCCTTAACCCCCACCAGCCCCTTTCCAGTCCCAGCCCCAGCCCCCCCCCCCCATAGCCCATTACCAGTCCTACCCCCCCACCCCCGTCGGCCTAAAGTAAAATGTAATTTAAAAAAAAAACCTGCTGGCTGCCGCCGCGGGGCCCCCTCTGCTGCCGCGGCAGCACCGACTGACCCGCGGGGGCCCCCTCTACAAGCTAAATCCGGGGGGTCGGGTCGTTCCTTCCTCCCTCCCTCCGTGCACGCTGTGAGAGGCGCGAAGGGAGAGTGTCTCCGTCGCGCCTCTGTTAAGCCCGCAGGGGCTGATGGGAAATTTCCCATCAGCCCCTGCCGGCTTAACAGATTCAGCCTGCATGGAGGGAGAGAGGGAGGAAGGAACAGCCTGCACGGAGGGAGAGTTGGAGGAAGGAACAGCCTGCACGGAGGGAGAGTTGGAGGAAGGAACAGCCTGCACGGAGGGAGAGAGGGAGGAAGGAATGACCCGACCCGACCCGACCCGACGGATTTAGCTTGTAGAGGGGGCCCCCGCGGGTCAGTCGGTGCTGCCGCGGCAGCAGAGGGGGCCCCGCGGCGGCAGCCAGCAGCTTTTTTTTTTTATTTTATTTAAAAAAAATTAACTTCTTCTTTTTTTGTGGGCCCCTGCCAGCTGTGGGCCCTACGCCATGGCGTATAGGTAAATCCGGCCCTGATACTGCACAATATGTAGTGTTCCCAGAGATCATGAAGCAAAGGCGGCAAACCATGATCCAATTCCATGCAGTAGCCTGCTTTCCATTGGTATGGAGTCTCAATTGCACCCATGTGGCCCACAACAGGAAAGCATTCCACTCAGTCAACATGCAGGTGGTCTGCAATGCACAGGGGCGATAACAGATGTCTTTTCCAGGTTTCTGGTTTCCTGCCATGACTCCTACATCCTCAATGACTCTGGCATCTTTGAGAGATTAGAAAACAGACAAATCACCAATGGATGACTGCTAGATAAGCACCTCACCAGCCCTCCCTATCATGTAGGTTGCACTCAGATATCTGGTACCTGTGTGTCAGAGAGACCAGTACTCAGCACTCCCATTGGTGCATTCCATTAACTGGCATCACCATCCTGCACATAATGATGCCCTACATAATTGCCTGGGTATTCACTGTGACACCTGCATAGTGCTTCTCTTTTCCACCTTCTCATGCTATCACCATCCACCACTTATGGCACTCTGGCCTGGCTTGGGGCCTTATGCTGCCTCTCTCTGTCTATGTGTTTCTTCCTGTGGGTCCCTGATTCTTGCTTCTGATTCCCTCCCCCCGACATTCTATAAGTTTAAAGATACTATGTCCTCCTGGACACATCGTAGACATTTTCTACTATGTATTGAAGCTGCTATGCAGGGCTCACTGATGCATGCCAGCATGTTGGCTTATGACCTGGCTGCTGTAGCAATACAGCTAGTGCCCAGTGTGGCCACCACATGTTGTAGATGCATGGTGGCATGCACCTCATGGCCTTGTCCTTTGCAGATGGGAATTCAGGGTCACCTCTTTACATGTCCCTTCTGTGACACATATGCTATGACTTATCTTGCTGCCACTGTAGCTCCAGCTACACTGCAGCAATTGGGGCCAGGTCCTCCACACAGCCCTGAATCTGACCTTCAATGATTCCAGGTCTCAAAGGATGTGGAAGCGGTTGTTGGGAATAAGAGGTGGTATCTTGCTGAGGCATAAACTCGATTCCACATTTCTTCCTCTGTAATCCACCAGATTCTCTCAACCTTTTGCCTTTAGATTGAGAGTCAGTCCTGTCCAGGTGTATAGAGGCTGTACCATCATTTGTTGTGTGCTGGTACCCGTGTAAGTCACATCTTCCACCCCTCCCTTCTGACATCCTGGCTCCCAGGATGACCCATGTACATTGCTGATGACTAACACTTGCGATGGTGCATTATCTGGCCACAGTGTGGCTGCCTTCCTTCTGTAGTGCCTCTGTGTACATGGTTTTGTCTCTCCATGACTATAGGGCCAAAGCATTTGCAGACATGCCCGTTTGTCACCGGTCACATATCCCCATAAACAACACATGTGTGATCAAAACCAAGGAGAGTCCAAATGCCAGCTCCAAAGAATCATACAACCAAGCAAGTGGAAAATGAACTGGCAGGAAGAAGCAGATAAAAATAAACATAATTAAAAGTTTAATATAGTTCACAATATAACAATTATAAAATGATCACAGTTCATCCATCAGCAGAGAAGATGAGACCCAAGTCAGTTGTATTCATCATTTCAGGAGTGTCCTGATATGTTTCAGCACTATAATGCCTGCATCAGGGGCAGGATCTTAGAAAGGTAACTCCAGGACTCTGAACTGTGCTACGTTTACCACAGGTGACCGGACAACCAATAAATACAAGAAAAAATAAACCAAAAAAACATCTAATGCATCTTGTAAAAATTAACAGACAGAAAAGAAACAAGCAGACAAAAATGAAAAAAGAGAAAAGGATCCTAAACCATAAAGAAGAAAAAGGATAAAGTGAAAGGAAGAGAAGAAAAGTAAGGAGAAGAAGAAGACCAAACAATCACAGAAAGCCACCCTGTGCTAGAAAAACAATTGTTCTGTGTGCACTATTCTTGATGTATTGCAAAAGTAGCTAAGGTATAAAAAATCCTTCATAAAGGGGTAGCATATGTGTTAAATGGTAGTGGGACCAGTATAGATCTCCCTTGAGAAAATTGACCACTTACCCCTACTCTGTTTTCTATCTTTTAACCAGTTCCCATTTCACCATAGAACACTGCCTCCTTCCCCATAATTTTTGAATTTCCTCTAGAGTCTCTCATGAGGCTCTCATGTGAAAATCCAGATACACTATATCAACCAGCTTACCTTTATCTTTCGGTTTATTCACACCTTCAAAAGCATAGCATTGGTGAGGAAAGATTTCCCTTAGCTAAATCCATGTTGGTTTTATCCCATTAAGGGCCTCATGCAGAGATGTGGGTTTTGGGGCTGCACGTCCCTCCGGGATGTGCAGCCCTGCAAGCCGTCTGGGCTCGATTCCCTCTCCAGCTCTCCCCATATGTCCTGATGCTCAGGACAGGGAGAGGCGGCAGGGGGCATGAGGGGCTGGATTGGGGTGGAGCAGGGACGGGCCAGCCCGGCAGCACATACAGGGTCAATTCAGGTATATGTCTGAGCCTGCTATAAACTCTTAACTAACCATTGTAGCTGCTCCTTTTAGTTTTTTTCCTAACCATTTTCTTCATTTATCTTAGTCTCCCTTTGAAATGTAAATGCTAGCACAATAGGTTTCTTTGCTGTCTTCTCTCCATTTATTAAATCAAATTTTATCATGTTATGATCACCATTGCTTAATACTGCCACCTCCCACACTACTGTAGATCCTGTGTTCCATTGGGCTAGTTCCAAAATAGCTGCACCATGAAGCATGCATTGGTTTTATCTAGAAACTTCATTTCCCAAGCATGTCCTGATGTGACATTGACACAGTCAATTCTGGAGTAACTGATATCACCCATTAATACTGTGTTGCCAATTCTTATTAAGTTCCCTAACTTTTGTTGCCATTTCATCATCTGACCATTCATTCTGACCAGGTGGATGGTAGTATATTCCTACTGCTATTTCTTTCCCCTTCTTACATGGAATTTCAATCCATAAAGTGCATTTTTTCATGCAAAACATTTATCCTGCTTGACTCAATGCCTTCTTTAACATATAGCACTATCCCTCCGCCAATTTGATCTATCCTAACATTGCGATATAATTTGTACCCTGGTATCACAGTGTTTCAATGGTTATCCTCCTTCCACAAGGTCTCTGAGATGCCTAATATATTTACCTCTTTATTCAGTACTTTATAATCTATCCCTCCCATCTTATTCTTTAGACTTCCAACATTTGTATAAACATATCTCAAAGTATATTTTTTGATTGTAACAACCTGTTTATCAGGGTAATTTGGAATCTTTCAGCTCTGTATATTTTCTATTTAAAGGTACATAGATTAACTTTATTGCCTTTCTATCAGGATGTCCAACCTCCCTATTTTGGTAGTATCCTTCTATTTTCTTTTAAAGCTATAAGAGCCTACCTAAATCTAACAGAAATGAACTAAAAACCTCTAAAGCAAGCTATTATCTCCCTGCTTAGAGCCTACCTAAATCAGAAAAACAAATACCCAATCTATTAGAATAACCAACTCATCAGATAAATCTAACAATAATTTTGGTTTTTTGTTAGAAATGCCAGCACAGTAAGAAGGGATAACTCTTTCACCGCTGTGGCCCATCCATTTTAATGAAGAAACGTTTGTAAAACAACTTGTACTTAGCTGAAGAAAAGCTTTCTCAAGGCTGCACCCAGCACCACCGCAGTCAAATCGACGTGACACGTTTCGGATTCTTCAAATTAAACACCCTGCTTCAGGTCAAGCACTGCGTGTACAGTCATCAGCCATCAGAGAAGCGTTCTGAAGAGAATGGATTTTTTTGTTAAACACGGTCCACCCGGCGGGTCTTAACATGCAAGTAGATTGGCACACCATATTTTAGAGGCACTCAATAAATATGTAGCCTTTCAGTTGGGATGAGGCTTCTGAACAGTGACTCCTCCTCCTATCTGATTGGCTAAATGTCAGCTGCCTATCTTGGTGGTTGTTACTGAACAGCTGTGCAAGCGTCGTTGATATTGGGATATTTAAACCGTGACTCAATATCATTCCTGCCCGGTTAGCTTCTGGGCTGTGCGGCATCCCAAATATTCAATATCAGTGGCCGGATATGGCCCCGGCATTGAGTATTCGGGGTTAATATTCAGCAATGACAGTTATGTGCTTTATAAGCACTAGCTGCCGCCGCTGAATATCGGGTCCCTTATTCCTAGATGAAATGCTTACAACGAGCCCTTTTGAAGATTAACACACAATTAGCCTGCTAAAATTGCCTTTTCAGTTATTCTACTTACCTAGTAATATCTTAGTTAACTCCTAAAATGGAAACAATGGTTAGTGCATTAGAGTTTCCAATAAGCGAGGTAGCTGAGGTCTTTTTAAGATTCAGCTTTAGCAGGTTGTCAGTTAACTTGGTACTAACTTTGGTTAGACAGGTGTTCATACTTGATAAATAGAGCGCCCGGAATCTATAAAAGCTATAAGTAGGATGTCATCAGCAAAATAATATGCTGTAGTTCTTGAATCTTGAACTAGTGATGCCAATGGGTGAGGAAAGTTATTAAATAGTAAAACACTAATATTGATCCTTGTGGGATTCCACAATTAATGTTTGGGAAGACAATGATAGAGAACCAGTTTTCATTGAAAAGGAATGCCTGAGTAAGAATGAGATAAACCATGTTAGGACTGTATCTCTAAGGCCAATTGTTATAGACCAGAAAGTAAAATCTGATGATCAACCAAGTCAAATGCTGAAGATGGATCTGGAGAGACAGCCAGGATGAATTTACCATGGTCTAAAATACCTTATATTTCACTAAGGAGAGATATAAGTATTGTTTCAATACTATGAATTTGTTGAAAACCTGATTAGCAGGGACATAAAATGTTTATCTTGTCGACATGGCTCCAAAGTTGAGAAAATACTTTTTTCAGCCAGCTTAGATAGGGAAGGTTAGAAACCGGACAGTAATTAGATGGATCAAATGTAAAGTTTTGGATATTTTGCAATAGGCTGAATAAGAACCTTCTTCCTTGAGACAGGGGCAAAGTCTATAGATAGACTATGAATGACAATAGTGCAGGCATGTGATATGAAATTAAGGGATAGTTCTCCAAGCCAACTGGATGGAGGTGGGTCAGAAGAACAGGCGATTTTCCAGGTAGTAGAGATGGTTTTTGTTAGTGAGAAAACTGTTGCAGGATTAAAAGTGGGACTTGCATGTATTAAGGTAACTGTTATGGTCTCCTATGAGACTGGGTCAATAGAAGGTAACACAGTATTCAAGTTCGTAAAACTCCAGCAGATGTCTTGCACCTTGGAGTTGAAATATTGTGCCAAATCCTCTAGGAAAGGGCCAGACCATTGTACAGTTGAAGATTCTGGGTTTGCAGAACGCAACTGAGTGACAATTGAAAAAAGCTTTCTTGACTGATTAGCAAAATTACTTATCAGTTATCGAAGTAGACCCTCTTAGATTCTGTTATTTTGGTGTGATAGAATGGGTGGTTATTAAAAATTTCTAAGCTATATGATGTCCTGTGCTTTCATCAGGATCTCTTGGCTTTTCTCGACATTTAGTAATAGAAAACTAGCATGATGCCATAGCTTTTGTAGTCTAGAGGCAGGCCTATGAGGTTTCAAAGGGCCACTATCAATGAATACAGCTCTGAGTTGAATCCCCCAGTTCTGCTTATTGTGTCAGTGAAAAATCAACAAAGTGCAGTGGGAAGAGGGAATCATCAGGTGGAAACAAGGTTATTGTGTTTTTGTAAACTTTGGGTTGATATTGGAAATGTAAGGTAGCCATTAGGGGGGGGCAAACATAGATAAACCCGATCTTGAGTGGCACATGCATGACCAGATATCACCATAAGGCATAGAAGCATAGCTGTGTAAATGTGAAGGCATAACAGAGCAGAGTCTGGGTGTGATGTCCACATACATGTGGAACGCCGATATTCTATGGTGGTGTGCAGGCACATAGAGGGGCCAAAATTGTGTAACGCTAGGCCAGGGTTTCATGCGGTAAAGGGCCCACCAGAAAATCCGTATTGGCTATGCAGGCATATGCCGCTCCATGAGCATGCAAACCGGAAAGGAGGTTAAAGAAATGGGTAGAGGGATGTGGTGGCTACTCATGCAACAGCAGAGGTGGAGACACCATGTGACACAATGGTGCAAGCAGCAAGAGATAGACTGATCTGGGAGATTTGCTAGTGCGAGTACACCTATTTATTCACATAACATGCAATACAGATCACCAATACCATCACTGATGTGCCCTCTTCCCATACAGAATCTCTTCCTGTGACCTTCCAAACCTACTCCCAACCCAGGCACTACACCTCAGTGGTGGTGCCTCTGAGGCATTGCTAGCTGTCTCATCCTTCTCCGCAAAGTTTGAGGCCTCAGCAGGCTGTAGTCTGACAATTCCTGATGTCATGCCATAGCTCCCCAGGGGAACAGCTGCCTCAGGTGCCTGCCTCACAGCTGCAAGATCATATAGAGAACGTGAGATGGAGGCCATGTAAGCATCTGTCTCCCTGGATAGGCAGCGAACTGCCTCCTGGTGCCTCTCCTGCCACTCTGCCATTTCATACAGCAACTGGGTTGCATCGCTGAAATCTTGCCTGAACTCCTTGAGATTTGTGAGGATGCCCTTAGTTGGCCTGACCATCTCTGCCCCCTCTTACAGCATCTGCTTTTCAGCAGCATCAGAAGAATTGTCGATGGATTCTTCAAGGATGGGGAACTCCAGCTCTAGCAGATCCTGGGGATGATCTTGTGGCTGAGGAGGTTGAGCAATTTTTGCAGCGGTGGAGTAGTCCTGAGGGCTGGGGAGTGTGGCAGGTTCAGTGATATGGCTGGGTTGTTCCAGGATACCAGGACACAGCTGCATGTGCACTCCAGAGGGACCTGTGTTTTCAGCTGGGACTCTGGTTGGGGGTCCATCTGTGGGAGAGGAAGTAAGCAAAGGGTTAGGGTGAGGAGGGGACTTCTGCCTAACCCCGATCTTGCTAAATAGACAATATGGAAACACACTCAGTTGACTAATGCAGTGCCTACCTTTCCCTTGGGCCAGTTGCCATGACTAGCATCATGTGTGGTCAGACATGGTGGTGGTACTGGGAGGCAGAGTGGCATGGGAACGTTACAAGGGATCCAGGAAGGATGTAGTAATTTCTGAGAAAAAAAACAAAATATGACCTGGACAGGATTAATGGCACCCTTCACAAATATTTGGTTGCACAACCTTTGGCAGTGATGACAGCCTCCAAACATTTCTTGTTGCCATCTATAAGTTTCATACATCTTTCTGCTGGTAGTTTCTCCCACTCTCCAACTGTGATTTGTTCCAGCTCATGAATGTTTCCAGGATTCCTTTTACCAATGGCAGATTTCAGCTCTTTTCAAAGGTTCTTGATTGGATTGAGATCAGGACTTATTGCTAGGCAGTTTAAAACAATCCATTTTTTCCTTTTTAACAATTTGTTTGTACTTTTGGATGTATGTTTTGGGTCATTGTCCTGCTGGAGGACCCATGACCTTCAACCCAGACATAGCTTTCTGACACTAGGAAACATATTTCACTTTAAAATACCTTGGTAGTCCTCTGACTTCATGATCCCTTTAATACGTTCCATGCTTCCACTTCCTGAGGCAGCAAAACAGCCCCACAACATTATGGAACCTCTACCATATTTAACTGTAGGAAGGGTGTGTTTTTTTCCTTATAAGCTTCATTTCTTTGCCTGTAAATGAAATTGCTGGTCTGCATTGCCAAAGAGCTCATGTTTGGTTTCATCTGTCCACAGAACATTTTCCCAGAAGGACTGTGATTTCTCAAGGTGGGTTTGGGCAAAGATCAGGCATGCCTTTTTATGTCTGTCTTTGAGCAGTGGGGTCCTCCTTGACCTTTGCCCATTAAGTCCTTCTTTGTTTAGTGTGTAGCATATGGTGCAGGTTGAAACCACCACTCGATTGCTCCAGGTCAGCCTTAAGCTCTGTGGATGTTGCACATGGTGTTTTTCCAACAGTTCTGTCTAACCTTCGAAGACTTCTTGGATTAATTTTCCTCTTCCCACCACATCCTGGGAGGTTCTTGACAGTTACATTAGCAGAAAACATCTTAACACTGTGAACTACAGAGACAGAAATCCCAAGGTCTTTGGAGATGGCCTTGTACCCCTTTGAAGTTTGATGTTTGGTGATAATGGCTTTTCTGATGTCCTCAGGCAGTTCTCTTGTCTTCACCATTGTGAAAATGGAACAGAGAGTGAATGTGGCCATTTTAAACATACAAGTTTAAAATGGCCACATTCACTCTCTGTTCCATCATTGGTTGATTCAAGTCATGTGAGTACTGACAATTGATCACAGGTGCATCTAATTTTACTGCAAAGAGAATGTGGTTCTTCTGTTCAAACTGATTTGAATTGTTTATAAGGGTGCCAATAATCATGTCCTCTAAATACAGATCAAAAACCAGTTGATAGAAACACATTGTTATGGTTTACAAGTGATCATCCGAGGCCCCTAAAAGAGAGTTTGCCAGTGGGGCAGTTTTTACATTTGCGGTGAATTTGTATCTCTTTTACAGATTTTTTGGCTAAGACAGATGATTTAAAAGACAGATTGTTAATCGGGGCTATCAATCTATGGCTATTGCTCAGGCTTTTAAGTGAGCAAGATATGCACATCGAGATTGGCTATTATTACCTCAAGGAGCTGAGTCTTAAAGGGCTGAGTCTCTGGCAGATGATCGGATGGTATGTGCTTTGCCATATTCTAATATGGCTCCAAGGCTAGCTTGGCTGATTTGACGGCAGTGATGCACCCTGCGGGTTCTGAGAAGTGTCCCATTAAGTCCTCTTTGCATTGCCTATAAATGAGGAAAAAATATAAATAAGTGGTTGCATGGAAGGCAGGGAACCAGCTGTGGTCATTGCCGCTGGTATGAAAATACCATTACTGGCCCAAGCTGAACTCACCCTGGAACTCAACAGCAGTTCAAGCTTTGGTGTATTACATCTTGTAATTCTAGTGGGGTTGTCTATTTAATCATCTGCCCATGCCCCAAAATATATGGGGGGGTCGCAATATTTGCTCAGTTCGCAAGCGTTTGAATGAACATCATGGGTGAATAGTTAATCAAGTGTTATCTGCCCCGACGGTAAACTATTTTGTGGAATGTCGTCATCAAGCCTTGCAATTTCAGTGGTTAGTGATTGATCAAATTAAGATGGATTGATATGGAGGGGATCAATTGGATAATTTAAATTATTTGGAACAATGGTGGATTTACTGTTTAGGTTCATTGGAACCAGCGGGCTTAAACAATGAAATTGGCTCTTAGTACTTAGTGTCTGTATAACAGTTTTGAGATGTTTAATTGATTGGATGATTGTTAGTGGGTGTGTAAGTTGGAGGTCACATGAGTATTTTCTCTATATTCTGTCACCACTTTAGTTTTGGTTAACAGCCGAATGGGCTGGATGGCGAAGATAGCTGGGAAGATGATTGCATATATTCCCCTGAAGCAAGATGTTTGGTTCTGAAACATGATGTCATGTTGGGTGTGCTTTGACTGCTTTGTAAAATATTGTGTGTAACAGATGAGACCTATGAATGATATCGTTTGGAACTTTTAAAGTATTAAGGGATATTTTCTTCAGTCAAGTTCCTGTAATGGAGGTCTGATGGTCTCTCTATTGAATTTGTTTGAATAGCCATATAGTCTTGTAAGTACAAGAGAAAAGGCTTTGAATGAATCTTGGAGTGAGTTTGTTTGAGTTGGTAATAATCATGTCCTGGCAATGTCCCCGTTTTTATACTATTTCCTTTTGTAATTGGTATTGTTTTATTTGATTCTTTTATGTGTCAAATATGTGTGCACATATGGTCCAAAGCCATTTCACTGTCTACTTTAGGAGATATTGGACATTAAGGGGTTGAACTGCAAGGGTGCCAATAATGCTAACCTCAACTGTAAGTGGTAAACTGAGCATATACACCCTCTTTTTAAATTTTATCTTTATTAAGTTTTATATAACAATCAAGACAAAGTCTCATACAGAAAAGAAAAACTCTCAAACAAACAAATATGCCTTTAACAAAAGGAAAATAAGGAAAAAGATCCAGAATTCTCTTGTAGTCCACTATTGACTGGGGGTGTGTACAGAAATCATATTCAGGGAGGAGGTTAAACCCCTAAATATATCAAGGAAAAATGTAAAAAAATATATATATACAACATGGCTATGGAGTGGTCCAAGGCAAATACAGTAATAGCACAGTTATAGCACCTCTCGCAACCCAGTGGTATGCGATGACACCGGTAACCTGGCATTCAAAAAGGCTACTAGTTCACTTGGCTGAAAGAAAGCACATCTCACAGATTTAAACACTACCAAACATTTACATGGAAATCTCTGATGAAAAGAAGCACCTAGTTGTGGCACCCCAGGTTTCAGAAGCAAAAATTGTTTACAACATTTTTGTATTTCTCTCGCGATGTCGGGAAATATGGAGATTGAGAAGCCACAGAAATTTGCAGATCACTTCTTAAAGTACATTTTACATTTATAACACCGCATTTTGACTATTGCAAGGTTTGCCTAAAGCCACTTTGCTTCCTCTCCAAATGGCACTGCACACCGCGGCACGTATGATCCAAGGAGCATCAAAGTTCGATCATATTACACCTATTCTAAAACAACTCCACTGGCTTCCACTGCTCAGCCACATATGCTATAAAATCCTACTCCTGACTTTCAAAATCATCAACAACCAGTCATCACACTACCTCCAATAACTTCTAAATTCCTCCAACTCAAGCCAGACAAGAAGACAACACACAATAAATATGCTCAATATACCACATGAGAAAATCAAAAGCACCCAGTAAGCTTGTAATAGAGCATTCGAACTATGTGCTCCAACAATCTGGAACTCTGAACCAGAAACTCTCCGAGCTGCCAATGATCTCTCCATGTTTAGAAAGCTTCTTAAAACCAACCTATTCAATCAACATGTTGGCTCCATCACATAATCCCTTCTTCCACCTTCTCTCCCCCTCTCCCCGCCCGGCAGAACAAAAAACTTATCCACACACACAACCTGTAGAGAAAACTACATATCTCAATGTAAATAAGTTCCTCTATTCTATGTAATATAAGTTCTCTTTGTTCTCTGTACAAGCTGTTGTTGTAATGTACACCGCTTTGCTCTGGTGAAAAGTGGTCTAAAAATCCAGCCAAATAAATAAAATAAATTTTAAGAATCCATTCTTTATCTGCAAACAGAGCACATGAAACCAATAAAGTAGCAGGCTTATAAATATCCTGACCAGAGACTCCAGAAGCTCGGGCACATTCAGTATTTCAACAATGGAATCTCTCCCTGGACTAGTTGGCTCTTTTTTTCTTGATGGGAGATAATAAACTTTAGTCAAAGGGAGTATCAGTTCCTGAGGGACCAGGAGAACCTCCATTTAAACATCTCCATAGCCGAGATCCCCACAGCAACACTTGTAAATTAGTAACGTGGGTGGAAGTTTTCAACAATTCCAGCTTAAATCTCAGCGCAACATTGTCTTTAACAAGAGCCAAATTTGCAACAGAAGTTACTGCCAACTGATAGTCATGCTCTTCAACTTTTGATTTTAAATTGTTCACTGCACTTACTGTAGCCACACGTTGCTCCGAATTCTGTTGGACTCTGGTTAAAATATCAGCCATCTGCCTGGATATGGCATCCGCAAGCATAGCTATAGAATCCTATATAGAATTAAGCATGGACATTTTGGGTCATGGGAGTGAGAAGGAAATCAGGGGGTCCAGGTAATTGTTTGCCAATGCCAGGGCCACTGGCCATTGGTGTTCCAATCGCCAACTGACTTCCCAGGGCGACCAGTAAAAACAGGGACAGGCCCAGACCCTTGAGCTGACAGTCCCCCTCAAACAGAGCCCGACACCACTTCGAATTCTGATGAAGTCAGCTCCTGGCTGATAGGCGAAGGGAGAGGCACTCCCGCACATGGTAGCAGCATAGGTACCTCGGGGGACAGAGAAAGATCGATATTAGAGAGCTGCAGCAGCTCCTCCTTATCAGCCACAGCCAAACCTAATCTTATCCCCTGCATGACAGCCTCGAATACTCTGATGAAATGGCCCATTGGACCCACCACATGAGGCTGGAAGTCCAAGGAGTAATTCCTCACCTTCCCCTTGCACTTAGGCATTCAGATGAAATGGAGCTCCCACTCATGCAGCCATCTTAAAAAAACAAATGCACCCTTTGGGGCAGCCAGAGCGGTGCTAGCATGGCCAGTGAACCCAGAGATTCAGCTGTCATTAATACATATGACCACCCTCTCCTCTAGGGCACTCAGGGCCTTCTGTGCTCTGATGGAACTTTCAGATTTGCTGCCTGCTTCTCCTTGGTGTACTGTCAGACTACACGCCACTTTTCTTTATGTCCTTGACCTCCCTATTATGGTGGTGTACAGCATTCAGCTGCCTGGCAATGCCATGCCAGGCACATTGCTGGTTGTGGACATCCCCAGATCCGAACAGACGATTATGCTCCTTAAGTATAAGGCCAATGGTGAGATCTGCCTCTGCTGGCAAGAAGTTTTGGTTCCTTGTCCTCTAAATGGCTGAAATCCAGCCTCTCTGGCCTAACCATGCATATCT
Source organism: Ichthyophis bannanicus (assembly GCA_033557465.1). Taxonomy (NCBI): domain Eukaryota; kingdom Metazoa; phylum Chordata; class Amphibia; order Gymnophiona; family Ichthyophiidae; genus Ichthyophis; species Ichthyophis bannanicus. The sequence goes on along the minus strand of CM066036.1, from coordinate 685,983,016 downwards.
ATCACATACGCGGATATGACACAAGCAGCATCAACCTATCCATGGATATTGCACTGTTACACAGGTATGTGGGGCCACACCCATGCACAAATAGCTTCCTCATAGGCGTGTTCAAAAGAAGGCACCTTACCACTCAAAATTGCAGATAGCTCTACATCCATGTTGAGAACAAAGCAGATTAGCAATGACTGCTTCAATATCCGGCGTTTTGCCTGTGTATGTAGACGTAAGTGCATATGACAAATATGCCATTGAGGTGCATAGCTGGTTAGGACAGGCCAAAGTCCCAACCAGACTCAGGTATGTGCACATCGCTTTTCAGGTTGCCTTTGATACATGAACTTTACTTCTTTCTCTCCCTTTTCTCCACAGGTGCTCTAACAGGTAATGGTATGCGATATGACCCATACAATGATCAAAACTGAGTCTGTGGGTCCCTCCAAGTATGGATGGTGTCCAAGGGCATGTGCTGAGGTGGCTGCCAACCCAGCTGCATGGGTCAATGTCAGTCAACTTGGGATCACAGAACATGGCATTCCCACCCACTATGGAGCCTGCTGAACTGCTACATATGGGAATAGTTAGATAATTCCACCTTGCTATAAATGGTGCTCTGAGCAATAGGAAATCTCATACCTTCCACATGATATTGTACTCTGTAGAGCACCCAGTGAAGCACAACATGATAATATGTGCCATGCTCAATGCCTGCCTCAATAGTTAGGTGTCCTGACATTACCACATCGACACAGTACCCATGCACACCATCTGTGATAATGCCACAAACCCTAGTGACTATATCCACCTACATTTCTGCATGCGGCAGTCAGTGCATGACTTGCATATGGTTGGCATACCAATGTTTTGCAGCTGTGGCTGACAGTGGCCCTGGTGCAGATGTATGTAGGTGACACAGGGCACCAAGACCCCACTGTGAGGTTGCAGTAAGTAGCTCTTCTGGAGGGCTGCTGTTCAATGGATTTGTGGGGTGTCTCAGGTGAACCATGCTGATGTACTACTACTATTACTACTGATCATTTCTATAGCGCTAATAGGCATATGCAGCACTGCAGAGATACATGTTAGGATGGTCCCTGATTGTCAGAGCTTATAATCTAGACAAGCCAGACAATACAACAGCTAAGGAAGAGAACACAATGAAGGAAAATAAGATGACACGTGGGAGATAAAGAGGATCTGGATCCAAAAGCAGCCTCAAATAGGTGCTCCTTCAGCACAGATGTGAAAAGGGGCAGGGATGAATCCTGATGTATGGGATCAGGTAGTTTGTCCCAGATATAGGGAGCAGCATGATGCAAGGATCAACCTCAGAGGTTGGCAGTGGAAGGAAAGGACATAGACAGTAGTAATTCACCAGAACTGCAGTGTTCACATGGAGGGGTGTAGGGAGAGATGCAATAGGAAAGGTAGTACCTTTGAGTCTGCCACTTAGGGAGACTGTACAGGTCTGTGGCTGATGCCTGCAAATGCAGATGTCATGGCAGTGTACTAGACGTGAACCTCTGTCTTCATGATTTGGCTGCTGTGCTCTTTCAGACTGAGTTATTGTGTCTGCTTTGGATGTGGCTGCCTTGTTGTTTGCTATAGGGCAGCCCTGGGTTGTGTGACATTGCAGCCATGGCTACTTTCTCCTCCCAGAGACTGTTCTCTCTTGTGTGATGGATGGCTTTTGGGAGTTCAGTCCGGGGTTGAGGGTCATCCCTTCTTGTCTTGCCAACTGTCATTACCCACCCCCAGCAATCACCTAGCGCCATTTGCCTACTTACCTGAGCATATGCAACTGGATGGCCCTCCAAATGCATGTGACCAGCTGTAGATTGGCTCTGCAGTAGCCCCTGGGGTACAGCACGCCACAAATGGGTAAGTGGAAAAACCTGCATCACAATGCCAGGGTATCCATGGCAGGATCCCCCATTGGCTCACTCCCTGTGTAGCCCCCATACAGGAGTCATAGACAAAATTGCGAGTCAGAGATGGCAGAAATTTTCAGCAAGGAGGAGGCTGAGGCCCTAGCACGCATGATGCTGAGGTGGGAGGGGGTGCTTTGCCCCAGGGGCCAATGCAGAGCTATTGACCAAAATGTGTTCCTAATGGGATATGTCATGATGCCCAGGTATCCACTGCAGGGTCCCCTATTGACCCACTTCCCGTGTAGCCCCCCCCCCCCACCCCAAAGAGGGGTCACAAACAAAATGGTGAGTTGGAGATATCGGAAAAATAAGTGATCTTAATCTCATTCAACATGTTTCTTTTCCTATTCATTCAGCTGGGTACATGTTGAATGAGATTATGATCAGTCACAAATTTGTCAAAGTCCTTCACAGTTTGTTGTAGTGAGGTCTCCCACTTGGAGCAATTTTGGAAAGTGGTGAATAGCTCAGGGAATGATTGGAAGAGCAAATGTCACTTGGTAGATTTAAGTGTGGTGGACAGTAGGCCACAAGTAGATGGATTCTTGGAACAATCTCAGTTCTAATCATTAAGGCTTCTGCATAAGCAAGGAGCCAGAAGCTAATTTGGTTATAGGCAACAAGCTCCTATATATTAGTGTAACATCACCTCCAGTTTTGGATACTCAGGGATTAGAAATGACCGTGCATCCTGGTAGAGCACATCTTTCAACAAAGTTTCTGTTAGCCACAAATAGCATTAGTGTGAACAAAGTCATTTATCAGATGTGTTTTCAACTTTAAGAATCTACAGTTAATGAGATCCAATTTGTGTAGCCTATGGTATGGAAAAGACAAATGATTTCAGTGGAGCACAGTCTATTAAATTGCTCACCTGACCATCGGATATCCAGTGCTCAGTGACCCTACATTGCTGGTATAGTCATCATATTGATCTGGCACAGCAAAGAAGGGACATGAAGAAATATGGTGGAAGTGGACACTGGAAAAGTTAAAATAAGCAGGGCAAGAAGGAATACATCACAGAGCATACTATAGTCAATAACTCGACTTAAGGAGCAGGTCAAGATCCTTGACCGTGTGCCGCCACAATATGAAATGTCACTGTAACTTTTAATGTAAAGGTCTCTAGCATCGATGTCACCTTGTGGCATCTGGTCATTCCTAGTCATGTGATTATCAGGTATGGCAGGCACAATGGGTAGCACATACCAGCACAGCAAAAATAGCAGGCTGCCTGTAGAAACTATAAGCATGGCATAGTCTTTATATGCTATCATTTTCTCTGTTTCTATGTATTAATGAGTAAATTTTCCTTAGGGTACCTAATTTCAAAGGTATATGTGCAGTTCTATGCCCACATAACACAAGCTGATTTTCAAACACAAGATATCTGTGTACCTGTACTGGAGTACCTGTGCCTGTACTGGAAATATATTTGCATACATTGGAGATCCAGACTATGAAAATATATTCCATGCATATTCATTGTGGGTGTCCTGAATTCAAGTTTTACTGTATTTTGAAATATTTAAGTTTATTTAGCTCGCTTAAGTGTAACTTTAATATTTTCACCTGATCTATGAAGCAATTTGTAATTTCAGCTTTCCCTATACAATATAATTTCTGGAAAATAATCTGCCCACCTACATCATCAAGATGGCAGCTGTATAACTGAATTTCAAAATATTGCTATGACACAATGACAGAATTTGGGCAAGGGAGACAGTCCTTACAGGTGTGCTGGATAAATGAACATCAAGAGGGTCAGTTTTCAAAAGACCTTATCCAGATAACCACAGAGGCTATCTGGATAAGGATGCCGAGAGAGATATTCAGTGGCTCTATCCAAATAGTGCTGCTGTATATCTACACAGACCATCTCGGTACAATGTGGAGAATGCCAAGGAAGTCCATGAGCGGAGCAAGGGCACTGCCAGCCATTACCCATAGAAGTGTTGCCTTAATCCGGATATAGTGACAATTTTCAGCTGCTATCTGGATAAGTTATGTGGATAGCCTGGGCTGTTGAAAAAGCTGTCTTAATTTGTTATCTAAATAACGTATCCTGAAAATTGATACTATCCAGCTAATGGCAATGATTATCCAGATAGCGGCTGCACAATTCCAATATTCTATGGCAGCCACTATCCGGATACTACCCCTGAATATATCTAGAAGAGACGCCACCACAGAGTATCATGGCATTTAAATATCTGATGCTCTGAATATTCCTTCCAATATTTTTAACAGGAAGCTGGGGATCTTTTCCTCGCACCTCATTTTCTTCCTCTCTCTAAATTAATTTTCTATCTTTCTCTGTATCTTATTTCACTCTCCCTCTGTCAGTCATTTTCCTTTATTTCATCTCTCCTCTTTCATTCTGTCTATTTTTCTGTCTTATTTTCCTCCATTACTACCCTTCTCTCACTTCTCATTTGTCTTACTCCCCAATTCATCAATCTTCGATTTCATTTGATTTGTAACCCACTTCAAACCCACTTTTCTTCTTTTAACTTCCTTTTCCCTCTTTCAGCTCCCTGTTCTCTATCTTATTCACCTCTCAATGGGTGCTTCTGTTTGTCCTCACTAGAGATTTGGAGGCACAGAGGAAATTCTTGTTACCTCTATCACTTCACAACCAAACACTTGGAGCTAGGAACAGGAGAAAACACCTCTCTACGGCATACTAGAGGTATCTCTACTTCTGCTTCCACCTACAGCCACCAACAAACACCAGAAAGTGATAAGCAACATATCTGACTACTATGTAATTAAAACAGCATATTTAACAACTCTGGAAAATGCAAATGAGGTGTTTTGCCCTATAATACTTCCATCACTCTCCTTATCCACCCAAGAAAGATGTGGGTCAATATTCAGAAACACTTATGCAACTGATGATGGTGCTGACCATATAAGTATTATAAAAATAATCTCAGGCATTTAAATGGATAATGTTGGGTCCTTAGGTCAGTAAACAACCAGTTATCCATGTAGAATGAAAGGGAATTAGGGGAATTCCAGGAGCAGGGCTTAAAGTTATATGGAGAGCAGTGAAAGCATAGTTACTCACCTGTAACAAGTGTTCTCCAGGGACAGCAGGAATCAGTCTTCACATATGGGTGACATCAGTGCCAACAAAGCCCAAGCAGAGCATTTCCCCAGCTTTCAAAGAAAGCCTTTGGGAATGCTGCCTTGCATGCGTGGTCCCCTTCCTGCTCAAGGGTGCCAGCTTGCTCAGTCAGATGACATAGCTAGGATGATAGTAAAAACTAAAACAAGGTAGGGAGGCAACTCCCAGGGAAGGAGGGAGGGTTGTAAGGATTGATAACTGCTGTCCCTGGAGAACACCTGTTACAGGTGAGTAACTATGCTTTCTCCAGAAACAAGCAGGAAGTCAGTCCTCACATATGGGACTCCCTGGCTCCAGGCTGCCAAGGACCAAACTACGACAGCACCAGCGGTGACCAATTGGTTAGCCATGAGTTGCAGAAGTTGAGTCCCCACTGAGAGACTGCCTGACCAGATCTCCGTCACCAGCACTGAGTGGAGGTTGGCCACTGACGTGGCCATCACCCTCATGTGATGCACTGTGATCCGGTGCTCAAGGGAGAGACCAGCTCGCTCATAGGCAAGGGTAATACAGACCGCCACCCAAGTGGACAGAGTTCACTGTTACGGGGAGGCCCCGTTTACTGGGGTCATATGACATGAAAAGCTGAGGAGCTGTGCGATGGGCCTGAGTCTGCTGTAAGTAGATGGACAGGGCTCATTTGCAATCTAGTAAAGGGCTATGGGGGAGCTAGGACTGGAAATGGGCTGATGGGGGGTTAGGACTAGTAATGGGCTGATGGGGCTAAGACTGGAAATGGTCTGATGGGGGGCTAGGACTGGAAATGGGCTGATGGGGGGGTTAGGAAGTAATGGGCTATGGGGGGCTGACTGGAAATGGGCTGATGGTGGGGGGTTAGGACTGGTAATGGGCTATGGGGGGGCTAGGACTGGAAATGGGCTGATGGGGGGTGAGGACTGGTAATGGGCTATGGGGTGCTAAGACTGGAAATCGGCTGATGGGGGGTTAGGCCTAGTAATAGGCTATGGGGGAGCTAGGACTGGAAATGGGCTGATGGGGGGTTAGGACTGGTAATGGGCTATGGGGGGCTAAGACTGGAAATGGGCTGATAGGGGGTTAGGACTGGAAGTGGGCTGATGGGGGGTTAGGACTGGTAATGGGCTATGGGGGGGCTAAGACTGAAAATGGGGTGATGGGGGCTTAGGACTGGTAATGGGTTATGGGGGGCTTAGGACTGGTAATGGGCTGGGGGGGTTGCTAGGACTGGAAATGGGCTGAGTGGAAGGAGGGCTTGAACTGCAAATAGCTGATGGGGACAGGGGCTTGGAATGGAAATGGACTGAGTGGAAGGGGGGTTTGAACTGCAAATAGCTGATGGAGAGGGGGTCTTGGAATGGAAATGGGCTGTGAGGGGAGGGAGCTAGGACTGGAAAATGGCTGAGGGGGGCAGCTAGAACAGGAAATGGGCTGATGGAGGGGCTAAGAAAGGACTGGAAATGGGCTGTTGGGGGGTGCTAAGATTGGAAATGGGCTGTAGTGGGGGCTTGGATTGAAATGAACTCATGGAGGGGCTAGAACTGGACGTAGGCTCATGGGGGGCTTGGATTGGAAATGGGCTGAGTGGAGGGGAGCTAGGATTTGACATGGGCTGATTGATGGTGGGGCTAGGAAAGGACTAGAAATGGGCTGATGGGAGCTGGGATTGGAAATGAGCTGATGGAGGGACTCGGATAGGACTGGAAATGGGCTGATGGTGGGGCTAGGATAGGATTGGAAATGGGCTTATTGGGGGGCTAGGACTGGAAATGGGCTGATGCGGGGACTAGAAGGGAGCGGATGCTGGGTGGGGCTGAAACTAGAAGGGAGCTGATGTTGGGCGATGATTAGAATGGGATGGAGCTGGGAGAGTGAAATGGAGAGGGAAAAATATTTTGTGTGGGAGGGAAGACAAATCTACAGTTGGCCAGATATTGGGAGAGTAAGTGGAGATTGAGGATGGAGGGGTAAAATTTGAATGGATGAAATAGGAATGAGGAAAGAGCAAAAGGAGAAAGATTAGTATGTTAAAGCAGATGTAGAGAGAGAATGGAAAAAAAACTAGAAGAGAGGAGAAAGGACAAATGGACAGCAAGCAATGGAGAGCTAGCAGAAGATATGAAGAAACCAGAAGAAAGTGGCTGGACCAATTGCAACTGAAAAAAATGCACAAAAGGTAGAAAAATATCTCTTTATTTTGAATTTATTAACTGGAATATGTCAGCTCTGGGAAATGTGCATCATTAACGTCTGCGCTTTGTTTAGTACAAGAGGAAATTAATTTATAGTTTTATTTCTACAGTGTTGTACATTCCAAGTTTGGCTTTTGGGGTTCCCAGTTTAATTATTGTCTTCCTGTTTCTAAATTGTGATTCCTTGTTTGGTGATGGTCTATGTTCTGCATGTGTAACTGAGCTGAGGTATTCTGTTTATGTAATTCCTATTTGAAATTGCCACTTGTTCTCTTTCCCCAGTAGGTCATGTTATTCTCTGAAATGTATTGGTTTAATATTTGCAGTGTTTCCTTTTGATAGGTAGGGTATGGTGCTTTGTGAGTCCTGGTAGTGCTGTTAGGATAAGGCGGGTTTGCTATGGGTTCTAAAGGGGCAGTGTTTGTAGTGGTTCCTAATCTGCTTGGCGGTTGGCACTGGATTATAGTAATGTAGAAATCATTTAGTCTTTCTTTATCCATACAGTCATTAAGAGGCATGTTTACCAAAAGTTAGTGTATGGTAACATTATGCAAATATTTATGCAAATGAGGTCCCTTATGCAAATGAGGCCCCACACCGAGTCTCCGCACATGCCCCGCACCCCCCTTGGGCCGCCCCTGCACTGAACTCAAACCACACACATGACCCATGTGGTCCACCGCAGACCACCCTGCCCTCCTCAGGGGCCATGCACATGTCTTCCACATTATAGATGATAAGTAGGTACTGGGCACTGCCCCAGTGATCACAGTTGCCACTATGGCTGCAATTGGAGTTCTGGGGGCTGGAATCAGTTTGCCTCTCCATTACCCATAATGCATCAGACATTCTGAGCAGCTAGAAGCAACTGATGGCCACATGAAGAAAGCGTAGTTACTCACCTGTAACAGGTGATCTCCGGGAACAGCAGGAATAAGTCTTCACATATGGGTATCGTCAGTACCGACGGAGCCCACGCGGGAACGTTCCCCAGCGTCCAATAGGAACACTTTTGGCAGCGTGCATCCATGCATGCGCGCTGCCTTCCCGCCCATCTACCTCCCTCTCTTCAGTTGAGTTTAAAGCTGAGACCGAAGGAGAGAAATAGATAAAAATAGAGAAAGAGAGAGAGAAAGACAACTCCTAGGGGAGGCGGGTGGGTTGTGAAAGCTTATTCCTGCTGTTCCCGGAGATCACCTGTTACAGGTGAGTAACTACGCTATCTCCAGGAACAAGCAGGAATGAGTCTTCACATATGGGGACTCCCCAGCTGAAAGATGCCTAGGGAAGACCCAACATGTAGCAAATCTATGTAGATGGGCCATGCTTCTCCCAGGGACCTCAGGCATCCAAGTGGATGGAGGGTAGGAGTTGAACTATGAGTGGAAAAGGTGTTGCAGAACAGCTTGACCAAACAAGGCATCCCGGCGGGAGTCCTTGTCCAGACAATAATGGGCAGTGAAAGTATGTACTGAGGCCCAAGTTGCTGCTTTGCAGATTTCATCAATAGCCACTGAAAGAAGGTTAGCTGTTGAGGCTGCCATGGCTCTGACATTATGAGCTGTGACATGGCCTTCCAGAGGTATTCCTTTACTTTGATATGTATAGGAAATACAATCTGCAATCCATCTAGAGAGGGTTCTCTTAGTGACAGGAAGACCTAAACTGATTGGTTTAGATGAAAAGGTGAAACCACCTTTGGAAGAAAATGAGGATGAGTCCTAAGGACCACCTTATCATGATGAAACCTCGTATAAGGTGGATCAGCCACTAAAGCCTGAAGTTCACAAATGCGTCTTGCAGAAGTGATGGCAATTAGGAAAATGACTTTCCATGAAAGAAACTTCAGATCCGAAGTAGCCAAAGACTCAAAAGGTGGTTCCATGAGTACCCCTAGAACAAGGTTAAGATCCCATGCCACTGGAGGTGGTTTAATGGGAGGTTTCGTTAGAAGAAGTCCTCTCATAAATCTAGAAATAAATGGATGAGAGGAAGTTGGTTGTCCAACTAAGAGCTTATGAGATGCAGCAATAGCACTAAGATGGACTCTTAACAGAATTGGTCTGAAGACCAGAAGCCAACAAATGAAGGAGATACTCTAGAAGAGAGTCTACTGGTACTGAAGAGGGAGTAAGTCCTCTCTGATAACACCAGGAAGAGAACCTTTTCCACTTAAAAGTATAAGAGTGTCTTGTGGAAGGCTTCCTGGAGGCCAGAAGAATGTCCTTCACTTGTTGAGACAGGTCTAGATCTTGAAAGTCTAGGCCTTGAGTAAGCAGGCCTTGAGATGTAGGGACTGGGGACTGGGGTGTAGTAGAGATCCGTTGTCCTGGGACAGAAGATCTGGAGACCTCCCTAACTCCAGAGGGGTGGCTTGAGAGAGATGCAAGAGAAGAGGGTACCATGTTTGCCTCGGCTAGGAAGGCGCTATGAGGATCATGCGTCCTTTGTCCCTCTGGAGCTTGAATAAGGTTTTGGGGATTAGAGGAATTGGTGGAAATGCATATAGGCAATCCTGACCCCAGTGGAGCAGGAATGCATCCCTGGTTTGAGAGTTCTGTGCTGGAAGTCTGGAACAAAACCGGGGAAGTTTGGCATTCTGTGGACTTGCAAAGAGGTCTATGTCTGGTGTCCCCCAGGCATGAAAAACCCGAGCAAGATGGTAGGAGTGGAGTGATCACTCGTGTAGCAGGAGTACTCGACTGAGTCTGTCTGCCCAAACGTTTTGAACACCTGGAAGATAGACTGCCAGCAGATGAATCTGATGCTCTCTGGCAAAGGCCCATAGTCGCAGAGCTTCGTTGCATAGTTGCAGAGAGCCTGTTCCGCCTTGTTTGTTGAGGTAAAACATAGCTACTTGATTGTCTGTTTGCGCCAGAACTGTTTTGTTTATGAGCTGGGTGCAAAAGACTTGAATAGCATTGGAAATGGCTCTGAGTTCTAATAGGTTTATATGAAGAAGAGCCACCTGTGAGGACCAAAGGCCCTGTGTTGATTGCCCAAGTGGGCTCCCCAACCCACCTTGGAGGCATCTGTTGTTAGGATAGCCTAAGGTGGTGGTTGCTGGAAAGGAGAGCCTATTAAAAGGTTTTCTAGAGACTGCCACCAACGGAGAGACGGAATCAGGCGTGTGGTAGCTCTGATCTTGTCTGACAGGCTTCCTGAGGCCTGGGACCATTGGGAAGCTAAGGTCCACTGGGCCACTCTCATGTGAAGACGAGCGTAAGGTATTACATGGACCGTAGATGCCATGTGACCTAGTAGGCAAAGCATCTGTCGAGCAGAAAGGAAGGTCTGCAGTGCTGCTTGAGATGCTAGCTCGATGATTCGCAGACAGCGTGGTTGGGGCAGGAAGGCCCTTGCAAGCTGTGTGTCCAAACGAGCCCCTATAAACTCGAGGGATTGAGATGGGGTGAGCTGGGACTTTGGAAGATTTATGACCCATACCAAATACTGGAGTATTTTTTTTGCTCGCAATAGGGCCTGATGAGCTTCTTGAGCTGACTGCGCCCGGATGAGCCAATCGTCCAAGTAAGGGAAGACAAAAATCCCCAGGGTCCTCATGAATGCTGCTACTACTGCCATGCATTTTGTGAAGACCCTTGGAGCAGAGGCCAGCCCAAAGGGAAGGACTCTGTATTGGAAATGTCTTCCCTGGACTAGGAACCGAAGAAATTTCCTGTGATCTACATGAATAAGGATATGCATGTAGGCGTCTTTTAAATCTAGAGAACATAGTCAATCTTGCCTGTGAAGGTATGGCAGAAGAGAGCCGAGGGAAAGCATTTTGAACTTCTCTCGGACTAGATATTTGTTCAGCTCTCTGAGATCTAGAATTGGCCTTAAACCCCCTGTCTTTTTTGGGATGAGAAAATAGGGGGAGTAAAACCCTGTACCTTGTTGGCATAGAGGAACCTCTTCTATAGCTCCTTAAGCTAGAAGAGTAGAGACCTCTTGTAGCAAGAGGTCTATGCCTAGAGGTTGAGAGTTGAACTGTTTTACTACTGTGGGTGGTGGCAAGCTGAGGAAATGAAGCTTGTACCCCAGACTCACTATGGACAAAGTCCAGGCTTCTGATGTGATTTGTTGCCATCTTTTGACAAAATGGCAGATACGGCCTGGAATATTTAGAGGTTCTGGTCCTAACACAGGAAGAATGATTAAGTTCTCTAGATAAAAGTCAAAAACCCTGAGGAGGCTGAGTCTGATGAGCCTGCTGAGGTTTGGGTTTTCTTTGTCTCGTCTGTTGTTGCCCTTGGGGAACATATGCCTGTTGGGTGGAAGATGGATAGAACTTTTTCTTCTTAGAGAAAAAGGGTTTCTTAAAGGAATTTTTCTTAGCTGGGTTATCAGAAATTTTTGACAATCTATTTAAAGTAGCATTATCAGTGTCAAGCTGATTAGCCTGAGATTGCCAATCCTTGCCAAAAATATTTTCTCCAGTGCAAGGAATATTTCCCAGCTTTTCCTGCACCCATTCTTCCAAGTCTGAAGCTTGGAGCCAGGCGATACGTCATGCTCCTATAGCTATGGCAGAAGTTCTGCTAATACATTCAAAACAGTCAAAGGTAGCACGATTCATGAACTTAGAGACATTCTGAGCATGTTTGACTAGTGATGAATTGTCTTCTCATTTGTCCTCTTGAAGGAAAGGGTTCAAAAACTCTAAATTTTTTGTAACCTCCTCAAGAAACATTCCCATGTATAAAATATAGGAACTAATCCTTGCTGAAAGCATGGAGGCCTGAAAACATCTACGCCCAAAGGCATCCAGGGTTCTAGATTCACGACCTGGTGGATTAGAAGAGTGTCTCTTTGTACTCTTAATCCATCTGATGGCAGACTCCACCACCATAGAATGGTGTGGTAGCTGAGTTTCTTGAAAACCTGGACAAGGTGGCACTCTATACATAGTGTCAAGGCGTCTAGAATGTGGGGATACTGTTAAAGGAGTTTCCCACATCCTCAGCATTAGATCATGTAAGATCTGATGTATGGGGAGCATCGCTGCTTCCTTTGGAGCCAAGGGGTATTGCAGAATTCTTAATTCTTCTGCCCTAGGTTCCTTTTCAGGTACCATGGTAATGGCAAGTGCCTTTGCCATATCACGCATAAAATCGAGAAAAGACATGTCCTCAGGAGGGGACATTCTGCATTGAGGAGAAGGAGTTGAATCTTTTAAAAGTTCAGCTCTGGTACCAGTGGAGTCATCTGAGTCATCGGAATCGGAAGACTCAGAGGGATGAAGCACCGGGTTCTCCTTTAAAAGATGTCTTCGGTACCGCTCGAGGTCGGTACTGAAGCGAGTTGGTTCCTGATCCCCCATGCTTGAGAGTGATTCTAAACTCAGCATCGGGGGAAGTAAGCCTGCCAAAGCAGGTACCGAGGGTACCGGCACCAGTACCAACAGTGATACCAGTGCTTGTGGAACGGTCTACAGCGACTTTAGTGGTACTGAAGTAGCCAAAAGATTCGCTAAACTGTGTTCAATGGCAAGGAGTCTTTTATCCATCACCATTTCCGATGCCGGGGTGTCGGTATCGATCGAAGCGGCCACAACCCCCGAGCATGCAACAGGAACATGGAACAGGAACATGGAACATGGAACAGGAACATGGAACAGGATTTTCTGTCATCATGTTTCTATGTTTCTATAGGTGATATGATTGAGATGTTTAAATACCTCCGTGGCATAAATGTTCAGGGAGAGAGCCTCTTTCAATTGAAAGCAAGTTCTGCTACGAGGGGACATGGGATGAGGGTGAAGGGAGATAGATTCAGGAGTGATATGCGGAAATATTTCTTTACAGAAAGAGTAGTGGATCCATGGAATAGTCTCCCAGTGGAGATGGTAGAGATGAGGACAGTAACTGAATTCAAAAAAGCATGGGACCAACACAGAGGATCTCTAAAGGTAAAAAGTGGACTGTTGTAGTTGTTATGGAAGGACAGACTAGATAGGCCATGTGGTCTTTTTCTGTCATCATGTTTCTATGTTTCTATAGGAATGTCCATCGAGGCCGAAGCCTCGTGAACATCCTGAAGCCCCGATAATGCTTTGGAGCCGGAAGACTCCCGCCGGGGCTGCTTTGCCAGTGCAGGATCCTCGAGGGCAACGCCAGAGGCATCTCGATACTTAGAAGGAGATCTACCTCTCGAGGACCGGCTAGACTTAGATTTATGTTTAATTACCTGAGATCCCTGGGAAGAAGTAGAGGCCCTGGAGGACACTGATGCTACTGACATCATGTCCGATGCAAACAGGGCACCGAGCTGATTTGCTCGATTCTGAAGACTTATTTTAGTCAGCTTCCTGCAGGAGAGACACTCCGCTGGGCAATGGTCAGGACCTAAACATTTAAGACACCAGTCGTTGGTGTCTGTGACAGAAATTGTGCTGCCACACTTTGAACATTTTTTGAAACCAGTAGCTGGTTTTTCCATGTTAAAAAGTAGAGGGGCCTAGTGACCAAAATGGCACCAAGCACCAAGCAGGGGAAAAACCCCTGAGTGAAAAACACAAGTTCTGTGTGTTGTTTTTTTTTTTTAGAAAGAAAGAAAGAAAGAAAAAAACGCCGATGGTACCGGTGGGTGTCGAACTAAGGCAGGCGCGACCACAAATATTAAGAAATAAAAGTAGAATGTTCTGCGGTGATAGGGTTAACGTCCTGTCGGCTCCGTGGAAAACGAAGAACTGAAGAGAGGGAGGTAGATGGGCAGGAAGGCAGCGCGCATGCGTGGATGCACGTTCCCAAAAGCGTTCCTATTGGACACTGGGGAGCGTTCCCGCGCGGGCTCCGTCGGTACCAACGATACCCATATGTGAAGACTCATTCCTGCTTGTTCCTGGAGATTGCAAAGATCCATCACAGCAGCTCCGTAATATGCAGGGACATTGTGTGCATCATGCACATAATAGCTGCCACCTGAATGTGAGGAAGGGCACACATCATAGAGGGAGGAGTGACTCAGTGGTTGGGACAGGTTACCTCAGGCCAGAAGGCAGGGATTCAATTCTCACATGGAGACAAGCAACCTCAGGCTGGAGGGACTGGGGTCTCCAGTCCCATGGCCACTCCTTGTGGCCTTGGGCAAGCCACTTAACCCTCCATTGCCTCAGGTACACTTAGACTGTGAGCCCTTCAGGGACAAGGGAATAAAAAGTAACTGTTAGTATACATGTAAACCACACTGCTTCTAAAGAGCATAGTATAAAAAAATAAATCACCTGGTCCCCAGAGCAAGTACTGCAAGAGATGGCTTTTCCAGGTTCTAGACACATCTATATCATTGCCAGTGTGCTAATCAATTTTTGTCTGAAGTGTGTGATGCTAATCACGTGGTATTCTGCATAGTTGCAGTAAGACAGAGTGGCCTCTCTTAACTGGACCTTGTGTCCTGCTCATGTTGGCCAGTGGGCTCTACTATAATACTTTATGTCTGTCCATAAGGCTGCAGCAGCTCTTTCTAAGGAACCCCATTACAGTGAGTGTTGTCTGAGCAACAGGGCCTGCCAAGAACCTAGCTATCAGCCCAAGGACACCTGCTAGCCTCACTGTCAGGGAATTTTAATCAACTAAATCAATCTCCCCTCTCTTGGTTTGCAGCTTGTCATGCTGTGAGGGCTTGTGTGCATCAGTGATGCTGAGAGCTAAGCTATCAGTAGCTTAGCTACTGGCAGGGTCTCCCATGATAGACAGGTCTCAGCTGAGGTGCCAGACTAAGACAAACCACTCATCTGGGCAGCAGCAGAATGGGACGGTGTTGTAAGCAGAGGATCATATTTCTGTGACAAATGCAACAACACTGGAACTGCACGAAAGAAAGGCTTGGCAAATCTACTTCTGTATCTTGCCATAAATACCCAATGGATAGTCACAAAACAAATAGTGCTGGAAGATGATACCCCCAGGTTGGAAGGCACTAAAATGGCTACTGGGGATGAGTTGAAAGCTTCTCAGAGTAAAGCCAGCATTTATGATGTGGTTGGATCTGCTGATGTAGCTATGCATGAAAAGAGAATCAGAAGTTGCAAAGATGTCTTACATATTGTGACATGGAACGTATGAAGTATGAACCAAGCGAAGTTGGAGGTTGTCAAGAATGAAATGGAATGTATACAACTCGATCTGTTGGGTGTCTGGCTTTTGGGCACTTTGCATTTGATGATAACATAGTCTACTATGCTGGAAATGAAAGACAAAGAAGAAATGGTGTTGAATTTATAATGGGGTTGCAAGAACTGTATTGAAGTATAATACAGTCAGTGAATGCTTAATTTCTATTCATCTATGAGGAATGCTTATCAACACAACTATAATTTAGGTATATGCCCTAAGAACAGCTGCAGAAGAGGAAGATGTTGATGAGTTCTATGAACAAGTGCAAGCTGAAATTGAAAGAACATACAAACAGGATATCCTAATAGTCATGGATGACTGGAACACAAACGCTGGCAACAAAGAAGACGGCAAAGTGGTTGGAAAATATGGACTTGGCAACAGAAACAAAGCTGGAAAAAGAATTATGCAAGACCAATGATCTATTCATCTCAAACACCTTCTTCCAGCAACACAAGTACCAACTGTACATGTGGACTTCACCCAGTGGATTGTATAGAAATCAAATTGACTACATCTGTGGAAGACAACGATGGAAAAGCTTGATAACATCAACAAAGACAAACCTGGATCTGACTGTGATACAGATCACCAACTACTAATATGCAAACTCAAGCTAAAGTTGAAAAAGAGCAAACCACTCATGAATGTAGCAAAATATGATCTTGAGACTATACAACTATACACTCCACTCCTATGCATTGATACCCTACTTGTATATAGTTGCAACTGATATGATCTGCCTATGCGGTAGAGTCAGTACTTTGTTTAAATTGTTACACAATCTGTGTTAGTTGAATTATTCTGCTTAGTTTTTAAACCTATGTGTGCATGTTAAGATGTTCTATGTAAAAAGTTATTCTGTTCCATGTAAAACAAGCTCTGCATTGTTAACTGTTGTTAATTGTACACCGCAACTGATCGCTGGAAGATGCGGTATATAAATAAGTGTTAAATAAAAATAAAATAAAATAAATACAACTGGAATTTAAAGACTGCTTGAAAAACTCGATTTGCTGCTTTAGATACATATGACAGAGTTCCAGAAGAGTTATGGGATGACATCAAGAAGGTTGTGTTGGAAGAAAGCGAGAAGTCTCTACATAAAGAGAAAAAGCAAAAATGGCCAAAATGGATGACTGAAGAAACTCTGAAAATTGCCCAGAAATGCAGAGAAGCTAAGGTCAGAGGAGAAAGAGAGGCAATTGCAGAACTCAACAGAGATTTCTAACATGCAGCAAGACAAGACAAGGAGAAGTACTACAATAACACATGCAAGGAAATAGAATCAGAAGCTATTAGTGGAAGAACAAGATCGGTTTTTCTAAAGCTACGAGAGTTAAAGAAAAAATTCCAGCCTTGAATTGGAATGCTACGAGATACTCAAGGATCCATGTTGAATGATCCTGAGATGATCAAGAAAGGTGGAAAGAATATACAGAATCTTTATACCATAAAGATCAAGTAGATCAATAGCCGTTTCAACCTATACCTTACGATCAGGAACCATTGGTGATGAAAGAAGAAATCCAAGCAGCATTGAAAGCCTTATCAAAGAACAAAGCACTGGGCATTGATGGCATTCCCATTGAAGTATTACAGCAATCGGATGAAGTTGCTACCACAATTACAAGGCTCTGAAGGAAATTTGGAAGACAAATTCATGGCCAAATGACTGGAAAAGATCTGTGTTTATACCAATACTGAAGAAAGGTGACCCAAATGATTGTGAAATTATCACACAATCGCTCTGATCCCACATGCCAGCAAGATTCTACTCAAGATCATTCAGCAGAAACTACAACTATACCTGGAACGAGAACTGCCTTAAGTGCAAAAGAGAAATCATTGGAGAAAGACAGACATAATGCTTGGCAAGGTAGAAAGTCACCATAAAAGAGGAAGGCCAAAATGAGATGGATCGATAAAATAAGAGTAGTTATGGATACCACTCTATTAACAATGAGCCACTTGGCTGAAGTGCAAACAAAGTTTAGGTTAACTATTCAGAGAGTCTTCAGGAGTCAACACTGACTCGACAGCATATTCCCAGAATCCTCTACTCCTCATTATGTATCCCTTTATACTTAACCTGGGGGCAGCTTATGCAATGCGAGGAACAGTGGAAAGTGCACCAGAGACAGACTGCGAGTGCATGCATAGACACTGCAAAACTGGTCAGGTCAGCAAATGTACTCTCCCATGCTGCTGACGCATTGCCCCCTCCCAAGAGTGTGTGTTAGCATGGCAGGTTGGATGTTAGAACAGTTGCTGACGGCACATATGCCACCATTCCCTGCCTTTTTGTGCTCTATCAACATCCTTGTGACTGTCAGACCCAGTGCCCGTGAGGCTCTCATGCAATTTAACACATGCAGACATTGCATAGGCCCACATACCTTCTGGCTATGTGAACATAGGCTATGGCTGGCAATGCCACCTATGAAGAGTACCTTCTAAATATGTATGGTACTGTTACCCCCACCCCAACGTTCACCATCAGGCACTGCCTTCCCATATGGTGGCAGACGATGTAGAGACCAATATGAAATCTTGTGCCACATTTTGGCAGCTGGAATTGTGTACACACCATTCAGAGTTCAGTGTTCCACAGTCACAATAAGGCACACAGGTGCATTTGGACTCTCAATAGAGGTGATAGGTAGTGTACTACTGAATGCTTTAGTCAAAGAGTTGTAGGCAGTGTTACGATGGTATTTATTGTGTGTAAATTTGCATGATATGGGCCTGCCTGTATGTGCATACACTGCATGGAACAAAGAGTCCCCCGGATTGCACTTTGTGACTGCAGCATAGGACAAGAGCAACATGCATGCAGGTAAATCGCAGAATCTTTTCAGTGTCACTAAGTGAATGAATTGGACGTTCACAGATGCTCCCCTCCCCCCCCCCCCCCCGAGTCTAGGAGTGGCCTAGTGGTTGGGGCAAGGTACTTCAGGCCGGAAGGTTGGGGGTTCAAATCCCACTAGAGGACAGCAACCTTGGGCCGGAAGGACTGGGGTTTCTAGTCCCACAGGTGCTTCTTGTGGTCTTGGGCAAGCCACTTAACCCTCCATAGCCCATGTTCCCTGTAAAATAGTTATCTCCAAGTTATAATGCCCTGTTCAATGTAATTTCAGTTTGTTCAATGTAAACCGCACTGATGCAGAATAGCACGGTATATAAGAGAATGTAAATAAATAAATAGGCTGCAGCTGCACCAGTTGGGCTGACACTGTTGTCATGGATACAGATGTTATGGCAGTTGACATTAATCAGACCTCTCACCTGTGCAATTCGGTATGTCCCGAGGCCTGGGGCTCATTCAGAGGTAGGGCTGCAACACACACATATGTGTCACAGGTGATTTGGAAGCTGCATAATAGTGTCATGTTGGGAGGTAAGTGTAAGGGAATCCTGTGGGGATGGGCCTTGACGCTGGTGTACCTGGGAATGTATTAAGCCACAGGTTGCAACTACTTAATGTAAACTAAGCTTCTGCTTGCCAATGGTGTCTCATACAGTATGTTGGGTTGCTTACTGACAGCATATTGTATGCACATCCAGAAAGCCTGGGTACAGTGCATTGCTGAGGCTGACACTACTCTGGAGACACACACACATTAGCCCGCTGTCCAAAAATGATGCAGGTTGGAAGTCTTGCCTGCCCCTTAGGCTTTCTTTGATGCTCTTATCTCTCTTTACAACCTCCCTTGGGAAACCTCTGGCAAACTGCTTCTATCTGTGCCCTTCTCTTCTACTGCTAACTCCAGACTTTGCTCCTTTCACCTTGCTGCACCTTATGCCTGGAACAAACTACCTGTGTCTGTATGCCAGGCACCTTCTCTGACCCTCTTCAAATCCAGGCTGAAAACTCACCTCTTTGCTGCTGCTTTTGGATCTTGACTCACCTGATCTCCATTTTCTTCTCCTTCCCTTTCCCCCTTGTTTTATCCCAACCTACACCTTATGTGTTGTCTGTCTTGATTAGATTGTAAGCTCTATGAGCAGGGACTTCTCTTACATGTCTGTGCAGCACTGTGTATGACTTGTAGCGCTATACAAATGCTCAGTAGTAGTAGCTCCACCATTGTCAATGTCTGTTCAGTGTGCAGGCTCTGCAATGCTAGGGCGCTGTCAACACTTGCTCAGTATATCAGTGCTATTTGAGTGCTCTGCTATCCAGCTGTGGGTGGTGCAGCTTTTCTCCTTGTGACAGCTAAGTGTGTAGACTCTTGCTAGAAACTGCACTTGCTGATACTGTTCAGGATACATTGGATAAAGTTAACACACCTGGACATACCATTCCTGATCCACAGGCTGGTCTTGAACTTGTGACACTTCTTTCATACACACATTGGCCATGTGTTTGGAGCCACAGAGCAGCTATGTGTCTGCATTAATCCATGGCTATATATGTGGTCTTTGTCAGGATATATGAAGGCATGGGGTGGGGTATGCCTATGTCTGCTGAGATATCTGCAGGTTCTGTGCCATACTTGTCTGACAAGGTATGTTTGGCAAGTGAAGGAGAGGGACATTTGTTAGGTCTGTATATTGCACTGCCTTACTATGCTGCTGGTTCAGCTGACATTCATGTCTTATGTATGGACTCTGTCTAGTCAAAGGGGCAGGTCATGATACATGACCACACACATTCCATACCACAAGTGTCTTAGCAGAATGACCAACATACCCATATCCTGGTGTGTGTTTGTGGGGCAGTCATGGAATGATCTCATATTTTCCAATCCAAAGTGGCTAATTTGGATGCACATGTGGCTGAGATGCTTGTAACTGACTGACTACTTACTTATGGAGGGGATTACAGGTTCACACATAGATTATGGTTATCATTTGGCAAGTAAGGGTGCAGGGCAGGCATTTGTTCTCTGACATGGGCTGTTATCATATAGCATGGTATTCCTGTCTCAGTGGCATATTGTTCCCTCCAAATGCACATATCCACTCAATATGTGCAGGAGGGGGACATCCTGATCCCAGGGCAAGCCCATCTGAAATTTAGCCAGGTGCCAGGGTCCAAGGATCATGGTGGACAGCATGCTGGCCAATCCTTCCATCACTGCCATTGTGCAGCGGCGGCCAAGAGAGCAAATAGAATGCTAGGTATGATAAGGAAAGGAATGGAAAATAAAACAAAAGATATTATAATGCCTCTATATCGTTCCATGGTGAGACCGCACCTTGAATATTGTGTGCAATTCTGGTCGCCGTATCTTAAAAAGGATATAGCGATTTTAGAAAAGGTTCAGAGAAGAGCCACCAAAATGGTAAAGGGGATGGAAGGCTTCTCCTATGAAGAAAGGCTAAAAAGGTTGGGGCTCTTTAACCTGGAAAAGAGACGGCTGAGGGGAGATATGATAGAAGTCTATAAATTAATGAACGGAGTGGAACGGGTAAACGTAGATCGATTGTTTACCTTATCAGAATATAGAAAGACTAGGGGACATGCAATGAAGCTACAGGGTAAACTATTTAAGACTAATAAAAGAAAATATTTTTTCACTCAACGTGTAATCAAACTCTGGAATTTGTTACCGGAGGATGTAGTAAAGGCTGTTAGTGTAGCTGGGTTTAAAAAAGGTTTGGACAAGTTCCTGGAGGAAAGGTCCATAAACCATTATTAAGAAGGGACCCAGGATATCAATGCTTGAACCAATACAAGCATTGTGGAACCTGTGTCCCTTGGGGAAACTGCTAGGTACGTATGACCTAGATTGGCCACTGTTGGAAACAGAATACTGGGCTTGATGGACCTTGGTCTGACCCTGTATGGCATATCTTATGTTCTTATGTTCTTATGGCACATCCTACACTTTAGTGCTGCAGGCGGCCTTACTGAGGTTGCACACATGCAGGTAGTCACACTATGCTGCTCCTGTTCCCCTTCACCAGGGGATGTGGACATGTGTGCTGCTGCCTTAGACCTCGAAGGGAAAGGATCACTATGTGCTCCACTGTACCTGCTGCTGACAAGCTGGCCATCCCACTGACAATGGCAACTGCAGCATTGCACCTGACACAGGGCCGAGACACAAATGTTGTCTGCAGTAGGCTGCAGCTGCTACGACCACCACTCCCATTCTCACACAATGCAGACATGGCAGCAAGGTGGCAGTGGGGGTGGCGCAATGTGCACCCTAGGTAATGTCTTATCAGCCTAGTTGCCCTGCCAGCCCCACTGTATCACCCACGTGACGCTTCCTTTGCAAAATTGACACCAACAACATAGTGACCTTTCTTACTGGGACACCATGCTGTTGCTACCTATGGTGCACTACTATCACTAATTTGGGGACTCTTATCGGTGGAGCACATTGCATACATAGAAATATGCTCTCTCCCCTCAGAAGGAGAAATTAGACCTTACCTGCTAATTGTCTTTCCTTGAGTACTCTCCGGGCCAGTCCAGGTACAGTTGGGTAGTCAATCCCCTCCAGCAGCTGAGGACTGAATGCTGAAAGTTTTGCTGACAGCTCCCCTAGCTCCCCCTGCTGTTAGGAAGCCAGTCACGTATTGTCAAAGCAGCGAAGTAAATACAGAAAGTACCTATCTCCACCCAAAAAAAACAGTAACTTTAGACAACAACAAGAACACCTAGAAAGTTACATCCCAGTACTAAGAAGCTCCCCCTTAAGAATCTGTAAGAGGGTCTAAGCTTGCTGACCCCGAAATCCTGTGTTTTCTTCTTCTATTTTTTTTCTTTAACATCTGTAGGGCCTCAACTTAGCGGGAAGCCCCCAATATCCTCTTCCATGAAATCCGACCGTCAGCCGTAACTGTGGACCCGTGAAGCAACCGAGAAGGAACACGCACGAACTACCGAACCAATGAATGAATTGCTGCTCGCAGACCATTCGGGCGGGACCTGGACTGGCCCGGAGAGTACTCAAGGAAAGACAATTAGCAGGTAAGGTCTAATTTCTCCTTCCTCTTCGTCTCTCCGGGCTAGTCCAGGTACAGTTGGGCAGTACCAAAGCAGTACCTAAACTGGGGGGGGACCTGCGAGCCCTGCTACAATGGCCGAAGCTCCAACCCTGGCATCCACCCGGGCATGCACATCCAACCTATAGTGCTTCGTGAAAGTATGTAAGGTGGACCAGGACGCCGCCCGACAGATATCTGCTGGTGGAGTCAAGGCCAACTCAGCCCAAGACGTTGCCTGAGCTCTTGTTGAATGTGCCCTGAGCTCCAAAGGAGGCGATCTGCCTTTTGCTTCATAAGCCGCAGCTATCGCTCGCTTCACCCAGCGAGCTATAAAAACCTTGGTAGCCGCCTTACCTTTGCGCGGTCCTCCAAACAGAACGAACAACCGATCTGACTTCCGAAACGGCTTTGTCCTCCGCAAATACTTCCACAATACACGACCCATATCCAACTTCCGTAGCGCCTGATCCATATTACTGCCCCCCTGCGACCGAAAGGTGGGAAGCGAAACGGACTGATTCATGTGAAACCCCGACACCACCTTCGGCAAATACCAAGGCACGGGCCTTAGGACTACCTTTTCATTCGAAAAATGCAGGTACGGCTCCCTACAAGAGAGAGCCTGCAAATCCGAAACTCTCCTAGCAGAACACAAGGCTACTAGGAAGGCTGTTTTCCAAGACAACTCTCGTAAACGTACGGAAGTACTGGTCTGAAAAGGCGGTCCCGTCAAGGCCTCAAGTACCAAATTTAAATCCCACGGCGGGACCACACGCCGAAGTGGCGGATGGATTTGCTGGACTGCCTTGAGGAATCTCTGTACATCCGGATGAGTCGAGAGAGAGTGCCCGCGCACCCGTCCTCTAAAACAAGCTAGAGCTGCGAGATGCACCTTGAGAGTATTAAGGGCTAGACCCCTTTCTAGGCCACATTGAAGAAACGCCAGCACGTCCGGTAAATCTGCGGAGGCAGGCCGAATGCCTCTGTCACCAGACCATGCCTCAAAAATGCGCCAAAAGCGAACATACGCTAAAGACGTCGACCGTCTCCTAGATTTTAACATAGTATCAATTATGGACCTCGAGTATCCTCTCCGCTGCCATCGTTGCCTTTCAAGAGCCAAGTCATAAGCAAGAATCGATCCACCTGAGGCATCAAAACCGGACCTTGACTCAAGAGGTTGAGCCGCTAGGGCAACCTCCAAGGAGGATCTACCAGAAGTCTCACCAGATCCGCATACCAGGGATGCCTGGGCCAATCTGGCGCAATGAGAATCACCTTGCCGCTGTACCTGGATATTCTGCGGATGACCCTCCCTTTCAAGGGTCACGGAGGGAACACATACAGAAGCTGTCCTATCGGCCAGGGCTGAACCAGACCGTCGAGACCTTCCGACATGTGCTCTCTGTGCCTGCTGAAAAACCGGGACGCCTTGGCATTGGACAGAGTAGCCATGAAGTCCATGCCCGGCTGGCCCCAGTGAACTGTGAGCTCGTGAAAAATCACCCAGTTTAATTCTCACTCTCCGGGATCCAGGCGATTGCGACTGAGATAATCTGCCTGAACGTTGTCCTTCCCTGCCACATGAGCCGCCGAGAGCACCTCGAGATGGAGTTCGGCCCACTGCAGCAAGGCCTGACTCTCCTGCGGCAACATCGAACTGGACGTGCCTCCTTGCTTGTTGATGTAGGCCACTGTTATTAGGTTGTTGGAAAACACTCGCACCGCACGCCGCTCGAGGAGACCTGAAAAAGCCTGAAGTGCGAAACAAACCGCTCGCAGCTCCAAGCGATTGATTGACCAAGCACTCTCCTCCTCCATCCAGGTCCCCTGCGCCACCTGAGACAGACAATGAGCCCCCCAACCGGAAAGACTGGCATCCGTCGTGACCAAAACCCACTCCAGATCCCTCAGCGGAACTCCTGCCTGAAGGTGCGCAGGAACCTGCCACCACTGCAGACCGACCCGAACATCTTCCGGGCACTCCAACTTTTGAGACATTGGATGAAGCTGAGGAGACCACCTGGAGAGTAAGGCTTGCTGCAGAGGCCGCATGTGAGCTCTTGCCCAAGGAACCAGATCTAAGGCTGCAGCCATGGACCCCAACAACTGTAAATATCTCCAAGCTGTTGGAGCCGATAGACGCTGGAAAATCGTCACCTGTGACACAATCTTCCGTACTCTGTCCGGCGGAAGTTACACCTCTCCGCTCTCTGTGTTGAACAAGGCCCCAAGGTAAGTCAGCCTTTGCAACGGAATAAGCTGACTCTTCGCCTGGTTGATGACCCAACCTAGGTGCTCCAAAAATTGCACCACCCGAGCAGTCACCGCTACCGACTCCTCTCGAGACCCTGCACGAATCAGCCAATCGTCCAGGTAGGGATGTACCTGGATTCCCTCTTTGCGCAGAGCCGCCGCTACCACCACCATCACCTTGGTGAAGGTACAAGGCGCGGTGGCCAGACCGAACGGCAAGGCTCTAAACTGAAAATGTCCCATGGGAACCACAAACCGTAGAAACCGCTGATGCTCCGAGCGGATCGGAATGTGCAGATAAGCCTCCATCAGATCTATGGAGGAAAGCCACTCTCTGGGCTTCACCACCCAAATAACCGACCGCAGGGTTTCCATCCGAAAATGCGGAACCCTTAAGCACCGGTTCACATGCTTGAGATCCAGAATAGGCCGAAAGGAGCCCTCCTTTTTGGGCACCACAAAGTAAATCGAGTATCGACCTAAACTGCAATGGTCTAGAGGCACCAGCACCACAGCTTGCAGAAGCAGCAAGCGCTGCAGAGTGCTCGAGATAGCCTCCTGCTTCGACTGCGGCCCGCCGGGGGACAGCACGAAGGCATCCGCCAGAGGAGAAGCAAACTCTAGCGGATAACCTTCACGGATGATTCTAGAACCCAGAGATCAGAAGTTATGGTGGTCCAGGCGGAGAGAAACCCCTGCAAACGTCCTCCTACCGGAAACTCAGCCTGGACCAGCCTCGCTTCATTGTGGCTTCTTAGACGAGGTTTGCTGGGTGTTAAAGAACCCCCTGCCAAAGCCTCTGGCTCCTCAAAAGGACTGACCCCTGGAAGGAAACCGACCCCTCTGGTAAGGAGCAAACCGAGATCCCCTGACCCGACGAACCTCCCTGCCATGACCTCTCCGCATTGTTCCGGTTTTGGACCCCCGAGGCCGGTCTTTCGGCAGATGACCCCCTTTGGAGTCGCCTAAATCCTTAACAATTTTCTCCAACGCTTCCCCATAAAGCAGCTTGCCCTTGTATGGAAGCTTACTGAGGCAGGACTTCGAAGAGGCATCTGCCACCCAGTTTCAAAGCCAAAGAAACTGCCGAGCAGCAATAACTGAAGCCATAGACTTCGCTGAAATCCTAATCAAATCATAGAAGGAGTCAGCGAGGTATGCCCCTTTCTCTCGTTCACTTAAATCTTCTCCCCTCTGCTCCATTATCCAGAAGCTCTTTTACTCCATCTCCATACCTCACCCCCAACGCACATTCTGCTTATCTACTCTCCCCCAGCCCTTCGTCCTGCTCTTTGGGACTCTCTCCTCCTTACCATATCGGACCTTTCTCTTGCATTTCCTCATTTACTCATCGCAGGTGACTTCAATCTTCACCTCAATCCCCCTGCCTCTACTAGAGATCACAATTTTGCCTCTCTCCGTCAGGATTTATCCTTGATCCAACATGTCCCTTTCCCTACTCATTCCGCCGGTTATACACTTGATCTCCTCTTAACCCCCTCCTCCTCTTCCTTACAGCTTCATAACCTGTCCTCCCTTCCTCTTCCCTGGACCGATAATTTTTACCTCTCTGCTCTCTGTTCTCATTTGAGAACATCACCCTCGCCTTCATCCTCTGCAACATCTCCCGTACTACGATACTCTCGCCACATTACCCCACTCACCATCCAGTGTTTTCCCCCTGCAACCGAACTTCTCCCCTCTGAATTCCCCTCCCTCTCCCCCAGCTCTCAGGCTTCCTTCTGGTCCTCCACCCTCTCTACTGCCCTTGATCATCTAGCACCCCTGCGACCTTGTCCTCCCAGACGCCACCTAAAACAGCCTTAGTATCACAGAGGCCTTCATTTGTTCCGTACTCATCTTCGCAGAGCCGAAAGACTGTGGGGCAAGGCCCCCTCCCCAGCTACTCTGTCATCCTTCAAAGCACACTTTTCATACTATCGGTCCAAAGTACATCTTGCCAAGAATTGCACACTATACTCCAAATGAGGTCGCACCAAAGTCTTATACAGAGGCATTATCACCTCCTTTTTTCTGCTAGCCATTCCTCTCCGTATGCACCCAAGCATCCTTCTAGCTTTTGCCGTCGCCTTTTCTACCTGTTTAGCTACTTTAAGATCATCAGACACAACCACGCCTAGGTCCCGCTCTTCTTTAGTGGACAAAAGTACTTCACCTCCTATACTGTATTGCTCCCTTGGATTGCTGCAGCCCAAATGCATGACCTTACATTTTTTAACATTAAATCCCAGCTGCCAAATTCTAGACCATTCTTCAAGCTTAGCTAGATCCCTCCTCATGTTATCTACACCTTCCTGGGTGTCTACTCTATTGCAGATTTTGGTATCATCTGCAAAGAGGCAAACATTACCCGACTGCCCTTCCGCTATATCACTAACAAAGATGTTAAAAAGAATCGGACCAAGGACAGATCCCTGGGGCACACCACTGGTAACATCCTTCTCCTCAGAGTGAGCTCCATTTACTTGTACTCTTTGTCACCTCCCACCCAACCAATTTCTAACCCAAGCAGTAACTTTAGGGTCCATCCCTAGGGTGCTCAGTTTGTTTATAAGTCGCCTGTGAGGAACAGTGTCAAAGGCTTTACTGAAATCTAAATACACCACATCTAGAGCTCTCCCTCGGTCCAACTCCCCTGGTCACCCAATCAAAGAAATCAATCAGATTTGTCTGACAAGACCTGCCTCTGGTGAATCCATGCTGCCTCGGATCCTGTAATCCGCTGGACTCCAGAAACCTCACTATTTTCTCTTTCAGCAGCGTTTCCAATAATTTACTCACCACCGAAGTTAAACTAACCTGCCTGTAGTTTTCAACCACATCCTTACTTCCGCTTTTGTGTAAAGGCACCACCTGAGCCTCTCTCCAGTCCTTTGGCACCACTCCCGACTCCAACGAGGCATTGAAAAGGTCAGTCAGTGGAGTTGCTAGAACGTCCCCAAGTTCCCTCAGTATTCTAGGGTGTATCCCATCCGGTCCCATCGCTTTGTCTACTTTAAGTTGAGCTAGTTTCTCACGAACACAGTCTTCTGAAAATTGTTCAAAATGTCCCTCGCTTCTGTTCCTATTTGTGGGTGTTTTCTGAGGTCCTGCTCCTGGTTCTTCATCTGTGAATACAGAACAAAAATATTTGTTAAGCAATTCCGCTTTATCCTTATCAGCTTCTACATATTCCCCCCTGCACCCTTGAGTCTGACAATACCACTTTTGCCCTTCCTCTTCTCACTAATATATCTGAAAAATGTCTTATCCCCCCATTTTATTGCATTGGCTATTTCCTCCTCCTTTTGAATCTTTGCCTTCTTGACTACTTTGCTAGCTTCTCTAAGTTTTTCCAAATACAGATGCCTGTCTTCCTCTCTCTGTGATCTCTTGTATTTCATGAAGGCCTCCCTCTTTTTCTTCACTTTTTCAGCTACTTCCTTCGAAAACCATAGCGGTCTCCTTTTCCTTTTGCCTTTATTTACCATCTTAACAAAAAGGTTGGTTGCCCTTAAAATACCCCCTTTCAGTTTTGCCCACTGTTTTTCTACATCCCCCAGCTGTTCCCATCCCACTAACGACTCCCTGAGGTATTGGCCCATCTTCGCAAAGTTAGTCTTCCTAAAGTCTAAGATCCTCACCTTGGAATGGATTCTAACAGCCCTAGTCCTAATACTGAACCACACCATCTGGTGATCACTAGATGCAAAATGATCTCCCACTACAACATCAGAAACACTTTCACCATTGGTAAGCACCAAGTCCAGTATGACCCCTTCACGTGTGGGGTCTGTTACCAATTGCCTGAATAGTTCTCCCTGTAGAGAATCCAGGATCTCCTTACTTCTAGATGATACTGCAGCAGGAATGTGCCAATCAACATCTGGCATATTGAAATCTCCTATCAGTAGCACTTCCCCTTTCCTAGCAATGCTGCGTATGTCTTCAATTAACTCTCTGTCCACCTCTTCCTCTTGTGAGGGAGGTCTGTATATCACACCAATGCAAATAGATTTCTCTTGCCCTCTTTCTAGTTTAACCCACACTGCCTCCTCTCTCCCTTTTAAGCTCTGTAATTCCAAAGCTTTAATAGTAGTTTTTACATATAGTGCCACTCCTCCTCCCCTTCTTCCTACCCTGTCCTTTCTGAATAAAGTATAGCCAGGTATAGTTACATCCCAGTCATGGTTTTCTGTGAACCATGTTTCTGTAACTGCCACTAAATCCAAGTCAGACACTCCCTTCAACATCAGGGATCTTATTTCCCATGCTACGGGCATTTATACACACTGCTTTCCATATGCCACCGAAGGAGAACCTCTTGATTGAAAGCGAGCTCCGCTACAAGAGGACATAAGATGAGGATGAAAGGGGATAGACTCAGAAATAATATATGGAAATATTTCTTTACAGAAAGAGTGGTAGATGCGTGGAATAGTCTCCTAGTGGAGGTAGTCGAGACAAGGACTGTATCTGAATTCAAAAAAGCATGGGATCGACACAGAAGATCTCTAAAGGAAAAAAGGGGACTATTGTAGTTGATATCGAAAGGCAGATTAGATAGGTAGGCCATTTGGTCTTTTTATGCCATCATTTTTCTAAATAACGTTTTTATTGTACATCTTGAGGTGATTTTAAATATTAGAGAAGTAAGCTCAATTGCCCTCTCAGTCAATGGTGGAAACCCAAGTGCAAGCAAGCAGGTTAGGGGACATGTCTGCCTTGGATCAAGCATAAATACTGATGTCCAGAATTTTTTAAAGAATGTATTTTCTTGCCTTTGTAGAATCAGAAATGCATGCAGCCTTTTTTGTCCAGCTCAAAACATGACCTGTTCAAAACTGTGCATGCTGCAGATTTAGAAGCATAAATAGTGGCTTTCTAAAATAGCTATTTACGTGCAGAACTGGCCCAAGACTATCTACTACTCTATGGTAAGAACATTCCGCCATGCGCACTCCTCTGCAGCATCTCCATCCATGCCTCCAGCATCTCCTCTTCTTATTCCTTCCCCAGGTGGCCTGCATCTCTCCTTTGCTCCCCCTCTGCATTCTTCCAATGTGCTGAATGTAACAGCTGCAGCTCTGGAGGACAACCAAGGAAGTGGGGGGCAGCAAGTAGAAGGGAAGGGGAGAGAGAAGAGATTCACTGCTACCTTCAGACTTTTGCCAGACTAGGAGGTGCCAAGCCTGTGTTAGTCATTGCTATATGCACATGTAAAAGTCAGATAAACCTTTAAAATGAG
Source organism: Ichthyophis bannanicus (assembly GCA_033557465.1). Lineage (NCBI taxonomy): Eukaryota > Metazoa > Chordata > Amphibia > Gymnophiona > Ichthyophiidae > Ichthyophis > Ichthyophis bannanicus. The sequence goes on along the minus strand of CM066036.1, from coordinate 685,953,209 downwards.
TCAGAAGCTGCAAAGATGTCTTACATATTGGGACATGGAATGTACAAAGCATGAACCAAGGGAAGTTGGAGGTGGTCAAGAATGAAATGGAACGTATACAACTTGATCTGTTAGGTGTCAGCGAACTGAAATGGACTTGCATCAGGCACTTTGCATGAGATGAACACATGATCTACTATGCTGGAAATGAAAGACAAAGAAGAAATGACGTTGCATTTATAATGAAGAAGAAACCTGCAAGAACTGTAATGAAACACAATGCAGTCAGTGAACGCTTAATTTATATTGGTCGAATGCCTATCAACATAACTATAATTCAAGTATATGCCCCAACAACAGCTGCAGAAGAGGATGAAACTGATGAGTTCTATGAACAAGTACAAGCTGAAATCGACAGAATAAGCTAACAGGATATCCTGATAGTCATGGGTGACTGGAATGCAAATGTTAGCAACAACGAAGAAGACAAAATGGTTGGAACATATGGACTTGGCAACAGAAATGAAGCTGGAGAAAGAATGATAAAATTCTGCAAGACCAATGATCTATTCATCTCAAACACCTTCTTCCAGCAACACAAGCAGCGACTGTACCCATGATTTCACTCAATGGATTGTACAAAAATCAAATTGACTACATCTGTGGAAGTCAATGATGGAAAAGCTCTATAACATCAGCAAAGACAAAACCTGGTGCAGACTGTGGTACAGATCACCAACTACTAATATGCAAACTCAAGCTAAAGTTGAAAAAGAGCAAGCCATTCATGAATGTAGCAAAATATGACCTTGAGAATATATCACTGGAATTTAAAGACTGCCTGCAAAATTGATTTACTGCTTTAGATACAAATGACAGAGCTCCAGAAGAGTTATGGGATGACATCAAGAAGGTTGTGTTGGAAGAAAGCGAGAAGTCTCTACAAAAGGTGAAAAAGCAGACACGGCCAAAATAGATGACCGAAGAAACTCTGAAAATTGCCCAGAAGCACAGAGAAGCTAAAGCCAGAGGAGAAAGAGAAGCAATCTCAGAACTCAACAGAGATTCCCAAAGTGCAGCAAGATAAGACAATGAGAAGTATTACAATGACACTTGCAAGGAAATAGAAGCAGAAACTATTAGAGGAAGAACAAGGTTGGCTTTCCTAAAGCTACGAGAGTTAAAGAAAAAGTTCCAGCCTCGAATTGGAATGTTACAAGATGCTCAAGGTTCTATGTTGAATGATGCTGAGAAGATCAAGAAAAGGTGGAAGGAATATGCAGTTTTTATATGATAAAGATCAAGTGGAACAACAGCTGTTTCAACCTGTACCTTATGATCGGGAACCATTGGTGATGAAAGAAGAAGTTGAAGCAGCATTGAAAGCCTTATCAAAGAACAAAGCACCAGGCAATGATGGCATTCCCCTAGAGGTATTACAGCAATCTGATGCAGCTGTAACCATACTTACAAGCCTCTGCTAGGAAATTTGGAAGACAACATCATGGCCGACTGATTGGAAAAGATCTTTGTTTATACCAATGCTAAAGAAAGGCGATCCAACTGACTGTGGAAATTATAGTACAATCGCTCTGATCCCACATGCCAGTAAGATTCTACAGAAGATTTTTCAACAGAGACTACAATCATACCTGGAACGAGAACTACCTGAAGTGCAAGCAGGGTTCAGGAAAGGGCGAAGAACGAGAGACATCATCACGGATCTGAGATGTATCCTTGAAAAGACAAAGAATACCAAAAAGATATCTATTTATGCTTTATTGACAACAACAAGGCTTTTGACTGTGTAAACCATGAGAAACTCTGGACTAGGGGACATGCAATGAAGCTACAGGGTAAACTATTTAAGACACATAAGAGAAAATATTTTTTCACTCAATATGTAATCAAACTCTGGAATTTGTTACCAGAGGATGTAGTAAAGGCTGTTAGTGTAGCTGGGTTTAAAAAAGGTTTGGACAAGTTCCTGGAGGAAAGGTCCATAAACCATTATCAAAAAGGGACCCAGGATATCAATGCTTGACCCAATACAAGCATTGTGGAACCTGTGTCTTTTGGGGAAACTGCTAGGTACGTATGACCTAGATTGGCCACTGCTGGAAACAGGATACTGGGCTTGATGGACCTTGGTCTGAACCAGTATGGCATATCTTATGTTTGTACATTAAGAAACATGGGTACACCAAAAAACCTGATTGTTCTCTTGCACAACCTTTACATTGATCAAGAAGCAACAGTTTGAATGGAACAAGGAGAAACAGAATGGTTTAAAATCAGCAAAGGTGTATGACAAGGCTGCATACTTTCCCCCTACCTGTTTAATTTATATGCAGAACAAATCATCAGAGAAGCAGGATTGTATGAAGACAACAGAGGTATGAAGATCGGTGGAAGACTCATCAACAACCTTCGCTATGCTGATGATACCACATTATTGGCTGAAAGTGAAGATAATCTGAAACATTTGCTTCTTAAGATCAAGGAACATATTCTTAAAATGGGCCTGCATCTTAAAGTAAAGAAGTCAATGATCATGGCAAGTGGCAAAATCAATAAGCTCATCGTTGATGGAGAAAAAATTGAAATAGTGGACAACTTTAACCTACCCAGCCACCCACCCCTGGGATAATCGCAGCTTTATAGGTACTTACACATCTTAAAGGAAAGGAGGTGCTCTCAGGTGAAGCTCGTTATCCAAATCAGTCATACCCTAAGGAACTGAGATCAATTAAGCTTCAGGTGAACAAGGTATATTAAACGTATTAGGTACAGTTTTATTAGTATAAATATCCATAGCAACCCTTAGTAAGTAAAGAACTTAAAGATCTAAACACAAGCTTAAAACTAAGATGCAGACAGCAGTCCAGCAGCGAGATGGGGGCTTTCCATTCTTTTGCATTGAGTGTCACATGTATGATTTTCTCCCAGTTGGTGAGAGGTCTTACGTGTGCACTAGGTGCAAGGAGCTCTTTGCACTCAGGGAATGAGTCCATTCTCTAGAGGCTAGAGTAGCAGACTTGGAAGACATAAGAAAGACAGAGAGGTACATAGACGAGACCTACAGGGATATAGTCCTGAAGTTCCACCTCCAGTCTGGCAGCATCCCTGTTGCCATGGAGGAGAGAGGTCACGTGACAGGAGAGCATCACACTGGTGTGGCAGGAAGTGATCCTGTAACTAGGACCTGTCCTCCAGGTGATGTAAAACCCTCTCGCACCGAGGAAGTTTCTCCAGGGCCATGTGCCCATGAGGGAAGGGTTAGGACATCCGTTATAGTTGGTGATTCGATCATTAGGCATGTAGATAGCTGGGTAGCTGGTGGATGTGAGGATCGCCTGGTAACATGCCTGCCTGGTGCGAAGGTAGCGGACCTCACGTGCCACCTAGATAAGATCTTAGATAGTGCTGGGGAGGAGTCTGCTGTCTTGGTACATGTTGGTACCAATGACATAGGAAAATGTGGTAGGGAGGTTCTGGAGGCGAAATTTAGGATTTTAGGTAGGAAGTTGAAATCCAGAACTTCCAGAGTAGCATTCTCCGAAATGCTTCCCGTTCCACGCGCAGGACCCAAAAGGCAGGCAGAGCTCCGGAGTCTCAATGCGTGGATGAGACGATGGTACAAGGATGAAGGTATTGGATTTGTTAGGGACAGGGGAACATTCTGGGGGAAGGAGGGGCTCTTCCGAAGGGATGGGCTTCACCTTAACTGGGATGGAACCAGGCTGCTGGCATTAACCTTTAAAAAGGAGATAGAGCAGCTTTTAAATTAGATAATAGGGGAAAGCCGACAGTCGCACAAGAGCGCATGGTTCGGAAGAATGTATCCTTGAAGGATACTACCAAAAGCAGAGAGGTTCCAAAAAAGAGTAAAGCAGTCCAAATACCCTCGAGTATGGAGCAGACAGAACTTAAAGATCCCAAATTACTCATGCCTACCAATAGCCAGATTAATATGAATAAAATACAGTCTCTAAAATGCTTGTATGCAAATGCTAGAAGTCTAAAAAATAAGATGGGAGAGTTAGAATATATAGCACTAAATGAGAGGTTAGATATGATTGGAATATCAGAGACATGGTGGAAGGAGGACAACCAGTGGGACACTGTGATACCTGGGTACAAACTATATTGCAATGATAGAGCTGATCAAATTGGTGGAGGGGTTGCTTTCTATGTTAGAGAGGGCATTGAGTCAGAAAGGATTAAAGTTTTGCAGGAAACAAAATTTGCTGTTGAATCTCTATGGATTGAAATTCCATGTAAAAAGGGGAAGGCGATGGAAGTGGGAGTGTACTATTGACCGCCTGGCCAGAATGAACAAATGGATGATGAAATGCTCAAACAATTAAAGGAAGCTAACAAAAGTTATAGCACAGTAATAATAATGGGTGATTTCAATTACCCCGGTATCGACTGGGTCAGTGTCACAGCAGGAAATGCTAGGGAGATAAAGTTCTTAGATGAAATAAATGACTGCTTCATGGAGCATCTGGTTCATGAACCGACAAGAGGGGAAGCCATATTAGACCTAGTCCTTAGTGCAACACGAGATCTAGTGCAAGAGATAAGGGTGTGGGGCCACTTGGCAATAGTGATCATAGCATGATTGATCGCGTTTGATTTAATTAGTGGAGGAGGGATAGTAAGGAAATTCACAGTCCTACCTTTTAACTTTCGAAAAGGAGACTATGATAAAATGAGGAAAAGAGTTAAGAAAAAACTAAAAGGAGCAGTTGCAAAGGTTAAAGACGTACATCAAGCTTGGGTGTTGTTGAAAAATACTATCTTGGAAGCCAAGACCAGCTGTATTCCACGCTTTAAGAAAAGTGGAAGGAAGTCCAAAAAACTGCCAGCATGGTTTAAAGGTAAGGTCAAAGAGGCTGTTATTGCCGAAAAAGCATCTTTCAGGAAATGGAAAGAAGAGCCAAACAACGAAACCTGGAAACAGCACAAGCACTGGCAAGTCAAATGCAAGGCATTGATAAGGCAGGCAAAGGGAGAATTTGAGAAGAAGCTTGCTGCGGAAGCAAAAACTTGAAATAATGACTTTTTCAAATACATTTGTAGCAAAAAACCTGTGAGAGAGTCAGTTGGTCCATTAGATGATAGAGGGGTTAAAGGGGCACTAAGAGGCGACAAGGCGATAGTGGAGAGACTGAATGAATTCTTTGCTTCGGTCTTTACTGAGGAAGATGTAGGGATGTTGTTACCCATGACTGAAGTGGTATTTGAAGAAAGGCTGAAGTGGTATTATGAAGAAAGGCTAAAACGTTAGGGCTCTTTAACCTGGAAAAGAGACGGCTGAGGGGAGCAGGGCCGGCCCGTCCATTGAGCAAGAATGTTTTTTGCACAGGGCCCCGCGTTTCAGGGGGCCCCGCGCAAAAAACATTCTTCAGCATCGCAAGTTAAAAAAAAAAAAAAAAAAAAACCCGGTTGCTTCTGCCGCGGCAGCATCAAGAGCTCTGCCGCGGCAGCATCAAGAGCTCTGCCGCGGGGCCCCCCCCCCTGCCCGGCAGAGCCTCCCTGCATCTCTGCTTTCTTCAAGTCACAAAACGCGGGCTTCTTTCAGAGCCGCGAGAGTTTCCTTTCTCGCGGCTCTGTTAATCCCGCCGAGGGTGATCAGCCCCGGCGGGATTAACAGAGCCGCGAGAAAAGAAACTCTCGCGGCTCTGAAAGAAGCCCGAGTTTTGTGACTTGAAGAAAGCAGAGATGCAGGGAGGCTCTGCCGGGCAGGGGGGGGCCCCGCGGCAGAGCTCTTGATGCTGCCGCGGCAGAAGCAGCCGGTTTGGGGTTTTTTTGTTGTTTTAATTTGGGATGATAGGGGAGAAGGGGGTTTAGGACTGGTAATGGGCTATGGGAGGGGGGGAGGCCAAACTGGAAGTGGGCTGATGAGGGAGGGGGGTGGTTAGGACTGGTAATGGGCCATGGGGGGGGGTAAGGACTGGTAATGGGCCATGGGGGTGGGGGTAAGGACTGGAAAAGGGCCAGGGGGGGGTGGGAAGGACAGGTAATGGGCCATGGGGTGGCTAAGGGGGCTGAGGGGGGGGGTAGGAAAGGTAATGGGCCATGGGGGGGGTCAGGACTGGTAATGGGCCATGGGGGGGCTAAGAGGGCTGATGGGGGGGGTTAGGACTGGTAATGGGCTGATGGGGGGGCTAAGACTGGAAGTGGGCTGATAGGGGGGGGGGTTAGGACTGGTAATGGGCCATGGGGGGGGTCAGGACTGGTAATGGGCCATGGGGGGGGAGGCTAAGACTGGAAGTGGGCTGATGGGGGGGGGTTAGGACTGGTAATGGGCTATGGGGGGGCTAAGTGGGCTGATGGGGGGGTTAGGACTGGTAATGGGCCGGGGGGGGGGAGGCTAAGACTGGAAGTGGGCTGATGGGGGTGGGTTAGGACTGGTAATGGGCCGGGGGGGGGGAGGCTAAGACTGGAAGTGGGCTGATGGGGGGGGGTTAGGACTGGTAATGGGCCATGGGGGGAGGCTAAGACTGGAAGTGGGCTGATGGGGGGGGTTAGGACTGGTAATGGGCTATGGGGGGGCTAAGTGGGCTGATGGGGGGGTTAGGACTGGTAATGGGCTATGGGGGGGCTAAGACTGGAAGTGGGCTGATGGGGGGGTTAGGACTGGTAATGGGCTATGGGGGGGGGCTAAGGCTGGAAGTGGGGTGGTGGTGGTGGTGGTGGTGGTGGGGGGGGGGTTAGGACTGGTAATGGGCTATGGGGGGGGCTAAGACTGGAAATGGGCTGATGGTGGGGGTTAGGACTGGTAATGTGCTATGGGGGGGCTAAGACTGGAAATAGGCTGATGGGGGGGCTACGACTGGAAATAGGGTGATGGGGGGTTAGGACGTAATGGGCTGATGGGGGGGTTAGGACTAGTAATGGGCTATGAGGAGGCTAGGACTGGAAATTGGCTGAGTGGAAGGAGGGCTTGAACTGCAAATAGCTGATGGGGATGGGGGCTTGGAATGGAAATGGGTTGTGAGGGGGAGGGAGCTAGGACTGGAAATGGGTGAGTGGGGGGGCGCTAGGACAGGAAATGGGCTGATGGAGGGGCTAGAATAGGACTGGAAATTGGCTGTTGGGGGGGGTGCTAAGATTGGAAATGGGCTGTGGTGGGGGTTTGGATTGAAATGGACTCATGAAGGGGCTAGAACTGGAAGTAGGCTCATGGGCTTGGATTGGAAATGGGCTGAGTGGAGGGGAGCTAGGATTTGACATGGGCTGATGGTGGGGCTAGGAAAGGACTAGAAATGGGCTCATGGGGGACTGGGATTGGAAATGAGCTGATGGAGGGACTCGGATGGAACTGCAAATAGATGGGGGAGCTAGGACTGGAAATGGGCTTATGGGGGGCTAGGACTGGAAATGGGCTGATGCGGGGACTAGAAGGGAGCAGATGCTGGGTGGGACTGGAACTAGAATGGAGCTGATGTTGGGGGAGGATTAGAATGGGATGGAGCTGGGAGAGTGAAATGGAGAGTGAAAAAATATTTTGTGTGGGAGGGAAGACAAATCTAAAATTGTCCGGATATTGGGAGAGTAAGTGGGGATTGAGGATGGAGGGGTAAAATTTGAGTGGATGAAATAGGAATGAGGAAAGAGCAAAAGGAGAAAGATTAGTATGTTAAAGCAGATGTAGAGAGAGAATGGAAAAAAAACTAGAAGAGAGAAGAAAAGACAAATGGACAGCAGACTATGAAGAGTTAGCGGAAGACACGAAGAAACCAGAAGAAAGTGGCTGGAGTAATTGCAGCTGAAAAAAAATGCACAAAAGGTAGAAAAATATCTCTTTATTTTGAATTTATTAATTGGAATATGTCAGCTCTGGGAAATGTGCATCATTAACGTCTGCGCTTTGTTTAGTACAAGAGCAAATTAATGTATAGTTTTATTTCTACAGTGTTGTGCATTCCAAGTTTGGCTTTTGGGATTCCCAGTTTAATTATTGTCTTCCTGTTTCTAAATTGTGATTCCTTGTTTGGTGATGGTATATGTTCTGCATGTGTAACTGAGCTGAGGTATTCTGTTTATGTAATTCCTATTTGACATTGCCACTTGTTCTCTTTCCCCAGTAGGTCATGTATTGTTGTTCTCTGAAATGTATTGGTTTAATATTTGCAGCGTTTCCTTTTGATAGTTAGGGTATGGTGCTTTATGAGTCCTGGTAGTGCTGTTAGGATACGGCGGGTTTGCTATGGGTTCTAGATGGGCAGTGTTTGTAGTAGTTCCTAATGTGTCTGGCGGTTGGCACTGGATTATAGTAATGTAGAAGTCTTTTAGTCTTTCTTTATTCATACACTCATTAAGAGGCATGTTTACTAAAAGTTTGTGTATGGTAACATTATGCAAATATTTATGCAAATGAGGCCCCTTATGCAAATGAGGCCCCGCACCGAGTCTCCGCACATGGCCCCGCACCCCCCTTGGGCCGCCCCTGGAGGGGAGATATGATAGAAGTCTATAAATTAATGAATGGAGTGGAACGGGTAAACGTACATCGATTGTTTACGTTATCAGAATATAGAAAGACTAGGGGACATGCAATGAAGCTACAGGGTAAACTATTTAAAACTAATAAAAGAAAATATTTTTTCACTCAACGTGTAATCAAACTCTGGAATTTGTTACCGGAGGATGTAGTAAAGGCTGTTAGTGTAGCTGGGTTTAAAAAAGGTTTGGACAAGTTCCTAGAGGAAAGGTCCATAAACCATTATTAAGAAGGGACCCAGGATATCAATGCTTGACCCAGTATAAACATTGTGGAACCTGTGTCTTTTGGGGAAACTGCTAGGTACGTATGACCTAGATTGGCCACTGTTGGAAACAGGAAACTGGGCTTGATGGACCATGGTCTGACCCAGTATGGCATATCTTATGTTCTTATGTACTTGGATCAACTATCAATAATGAAGCAACAAGCAGTTAAGAAATCCGATGACGCATTGCTCTTGGCAAAATCGCTATGAAGGACCTAGACGAGATTCTCTGATGTCTCTCTCCATACAAAGATTCGACTTGATCAAGCTATGGTATTTTCAAAAACGTCATATGGATGTGAAAGTTGGACAGTGAAAAAGACAGAAAGGAAGAAAATTGATGACTTTGAATTACAGTGCTGGCGATGAAAACTGTGTATGCCATGGACTATCCAAAGAACAAACCGGTCATTACTAGAGGAGATCAAACTTAAGCTTTCTTTAGAAGCTCAGATGACAAGACTTTGACTTTCCTACTTTGGACACATCATGTGAACAGAAAGATCATTAGAGAAAGACATCATGCTTGGCAAGGTAGAAGGTCAGCGCAAAAGAGGAAGGCCAGCAATGAGATGGATCGATACATTAACAGTAGCTATGGGTGCCAGTCTGCAAACAATGAGCCCAAACACAACTGAAGAACAAGCACAATTTAGGACAACTATCCGGAGGGTCGCCATGAGTAGACACTGACTCGATGGCATTTAACAACAACAACAAATGTTACATGTACCGTATTTTAATATTTTTTTTCTGTTTATTTATTAAAATTTCCAGATCACCCTTTTTAAACTTCCTCCCAGAGCAGTGTACAATCATAGAAATATAGAAACATGATGGCAGAAAAAGACCACATGGCCTATCTAGTCTACCCTTCCATATCAACCACTACAATAGTCCCCTTTTTTTCTTTAGAGATCCTCTGTGTTTGTCCCATGCTTTTTTGAATTCAGATACTGTCCTCATCTCTACCACCTCCACTGGGAGACTATCCCATGCATCTACCACTTTTTCCATAAATAAATATTTCCACATATTACTCCTGAGTCTATCCCTTTGAGGCAGAGTTTGCTTTCCATTGAAGGTGGCTCTCCTCTTGTGTATTTATGCCATGGAGATATTTAAATGTCTCAATCATATCACCTCTATCCCACCTTTCCTCTAAAGTATATATATTAAGATCCTTATCTCTGTCCTCATATGATTTATTATGAAGACCACTAACCAGTTTAGTAGCCATCCTCTGTACCGACTCCAATCTGTTTAAATCCTTTTGAAGGTGCAGTCTCCAGAATTGCACACAATACTCCAAATGAGGTCACACTAAAGACTTATACAGAGGCACTATCACCTCTTTTCTTCTGCTGGCCATTCCTCTCCCTCGCACTGAAGCATCCTTCTAGCTTTCGCCATCACCTTTTCTACCTGTTTAGCTACTTTAAGATCATCACACTTAGATCCCGCTCTTCTTTTGTGGACAGAAGTACTTCACCCCTATACTATATCGCTCCCTTGGATTGCTGTAGCCCAAATGCATGACCTTGCATTTTTTAACATTAAATCTCAGCTGCCAAATTCTAGACCATTCTTCAAGTTTAGTGAGATCCCTCCTCATGTTATCTATATCTTCCTGGGTGTCTACTCTATTGCAGATCTTGGTATCATCCGCAAAGAGGTAAACCTTACCCAACAGCCCTTCCATAATATCACTGATAACCTCCTTCTCCTCAGTGAGCTCCATTTACCTGTACCCTTTGTCACCTCCCACTCAACCAATTTCTAACCCATGCAGTAACGTTAGTGTCCATCCCTAGAGTGCTCAGTTTGTTTATGTCATCTGTGTAGAACTGTGTCAAAGGCTTTCCTGAACTCTAAATACACCTCATCTAGGGCTCTCTCTCGGTCCAATTCTCTGGTCACCCAGTCAAAGAAATCAATCAGATTTGTCTGACAAGACCTGCCTCTGGTGAATCCATGCTCTTCGTGTCCGGTAATCCGTTGGACTCCAGAAAACGCACTATTTTCTCTTTCAGCAGCACTTCCACTAATTTACTCACCACTGAGGTTAAACTAACTGGCCTGTAGTTTTCAACCACATCTTTACTTCCGCTTTTGTGTAAAGAGACCACATGTGCCTCTCTCCAGTCCTCTGGCACCACTCCTAACTCCAATGAGGCACTGAAAAGGTCAGTCAGTGGAGCTGCTAGAACGTCACCAAGTTCCCTCAGTATTCTAGAGTGTATCCCATCCGGTCCCATTACTTTGTCTACTTTAAGTTTAGCTAGTTTGTCATGAATACAGTCTTCTGAAAATTGTTCAAAATGCCCCTCACTTCTGTTCCTGTTTGTGGATGTTGTTTGAGGTCCTGCTCCTGGTTCTTCATCTGTGAACACAGAACAGAAATATTTGTTTATCCTCATCAGCTTCTACATATTCCTCTTCTTCACCCTTGAGTCTAACAATACCACTTTTGCCCTTCCTCTTCTCACTAACATATCTGAAAAATGTCTTATCCCCCCATTTTATTGCATTGGCTATTTCCTCCTCTTTTTGAATCTCTGCTTTCCTCACTACTTTGCTGTCTCTCTAAGTTTTTCCAAACATAGATACCTGTCTTCCTCTCTCTGTGATCTCTTGTATTTCACGAAGGCCTCCCTCTTTTTCTTTACCTTTTCAGCTACTTCTTTCAAAAACCATAGCGGTCTCCTTTTCCTTTTGTTTACCATTTTAACAAAAAGATTGGTTGCCCTTAAAATATACCCTTTCAGTTTTGCCCAGTGTTTTTCTACATTCCCCAGCTGTTCCTATCCTGCTAACGACTCCCTAAGGAATTGTCTCATCTTTGCAAAGTTAGTTTTCCTAAAGTCAGAGCCTCACATTTGAATGGATTTTTATCAGTCCTAGCCCTAATACTGAACCACACCATCTGGTGATCGCTGGATGTGAAATGATCTCCCACTATAACATCAGAAACACTTTCACCATTGGTAAGCACCAAGTCCAGTACTGCCCCTTCAAGTATGGGCTCTTTTACCAGTTGCCTGACTAGTTCTCCCTGTAGAGAATCCAGGATCTCCCTACTTCTATATGATACTGCAGCAGGGATGTTGAGTCTCTATTTACATTTCCTGGGGACATGAACAATTTTTCAGGGGGTAGGAAGAAGCATCTCTCCTGCCTGCATATGGCCCTACCAAGGCTAAATCTGGCTGTGGTCAAATACATGGGTATGAAATGATGTTTCTGTATTCCTGAAAGACTGAGAACCAGCAACTTATGTCTGCTGCAACCATTAATTGGAAACACGCCAAATTACAACTGTTAAATGTTTAGATTTTTTTTTCAGAACAACAAATCCTGCTCTGAATAGTTGCCTTTTGGCAGATAGTGGCTGTCTTGCCACACAACCTAAACAGGTGTGTTGATATCTTTTGTAATTCTCTGAGAGCTAGGTTTCCTGGATTAATTGAAAAAACATGTTCCAACAAAATAAATAGCACAATTAATATTCAGCAGAACAGCTGCTACTTAACATTTTTCTGGATATACTATCTGGATATCCGTAAGCATATTTTCAGACACATCATCCATTTATTTATTGGCCTGCTGAATGTTGTTGTTAAGTGCCGTTGAGTCGGAGTCGACTCATGGCGACCCTCTGGATAGTTATCCTAAATTGTGTTCGGTCTTCAGTCAGGCGGCTCAATGTTGACAGACTGGTACCCATAGCTGCTGTTATTGTATCGATCCATCTCATTGCTGGCCTTCCTCTTTTGCGTTGACCTTCTATCTTGCCAAGCATGATGTCTTTCTCTAATGATCTCTCGCTCCGCATGATGTGTCCAAAGTATGAAAGTCGAAGTCTTGTCATCTGAGCTTCTAAAGAAAGCTTAGGTTTGATCTCCTCTAGTACAGACTGGTTTGTTCTTTGGGCAGTCCATGGTATACACAGTATTCGCCGCCAGCACCATAATTCAAAGGCATCAATTTTCTTCCTGTCTATCTTTTTCACTGTCCAGCTTTCACATCCATATGATGTTATTGAAAATACCATGGCTTGAACAAGTCGAATCTTTGTATGGAGAGAGACATCTCTGCTCTTGAGAATCTTATCTAGGTCTTTCATAGCCATTCTGCCAAGAGCAATACGTTGTCTGATTTCTTGACTGCTTGTTGCTTCTTTATTGATAGTTGATCCAAGTAGGTTAAAGTTATTCACGATTTCAATTTCTTCTCCTTTGACGATGAACCTGTTGATTATGCCAGTTGTCATGATATTTGTCTTCTCCCATTTTGAGACTATGTTCTTTGATTGTGAGAAGCAAATGTTTCAGATCATCTTCACTTTCCGCCAGTAATGTGGAGCAGAGACAAACCAAGGTCACACACGTCAGAGCATAAACATCAAAAATTTATTAATGACCCAACATGGCCATGTTTCAGCTACTGCCTGTATCAAGGGTTTATAAACAGATAAATAACAATACATTAAAAACATATTGAAGATGTTTTAGCTGGTTAGCAGATCCGCTATCCAGTCAGCAGTGATATTTAACTGCTAACTGGATAGCGTAAGTGGTTAAAGTTAGGACAGGTGAATGGCTATGCATTATCCGGTTAGTGGCTGAATATCACTGCTAACTGGATAGTGGAGGTCAGAGGCTGGCCAATCCAGATATTCAGTAGCGGAAACCAGATATGTTCTGTCACTGAATATCCAGTATTAGTTAAAGTGACAGCGGTGGCTAGGCATTTTCTTCAGCCTAGCCTGTGCTGCTGAATATGTTCCCCCATAGATAACAAAATATGTAAATAGAGAAAATAAAATTTAAATAATATATACGTAAAAACAAGGGGCCAATATTCTGCTAGGCAGGCTATGCGCTGCTATGGTGCATAGCCCTGCCCACTCTCCTCTAACCCCAGATATTCAATGCCGCGGCGACGGCATTGAATATCCCATTTTGGCACCTAGGGAAATCCGCCGCAGAGCCTAATCAGGTAGTGGCAATATTGTACTGCTACCCAGTTAGCATCTGCAGCTAAAACTAGGCGAGCCAAAAGCTGGACTGGTTTTAGCCACGGATCACTAAATAGGTAGCGGTCCAATATCGCCACCACTCGCTTAGTGGTACTCCCTGCCTCTGCTCTGCCCCTGACACTCACTGATGCTAACTGGATAGCACTAGGGCATGTAGGGGACAGACGGGGATATTCAACAACACTAACTGTGAAGATAATGTTGAATATTCCCGTTTAAGGTATTTACATGGTTTATTGGGCTGTAAACCATGTAAATGCCTTTCGAATATCGGGCCCAAGGAGTCCAACAGTAAAAGTGGTACCAATGACCTCAACTGTCTCTGCTATCTCAATAAATAGGGATGACCTGCATGGAATGGTGGGTACACCCCTAAAGAAAGGCATGGGGAGGGGTGTCCTGCACGGAGCGGCAAGTGCACCTACTCTTGCCACTTTACTGGGCAAACTAGATGGACCATGATGGTCTTTATCTGTCGTCATAAGCTATGTTATGCTACTATGTTAATGACAAATGTGACTACAAATACATAAAAATACAACACAATCCATACTGTGAAGACAAATAACTTGTATTAAAAACAAATTACTTGCAAAGAAAGCACAGCTACTTACCTGTAACAGGTGATCTCTGGGAACAGCAGGAATAAGTCTTCACATATGGGTACGTCAGTACCGACGGAGCCTGCGCGGGAACGCTCCCCAGCGTCCCAAAAAAGGAAAGCTTTTGGGAGCATCCCACAGCGCCTGCGCGCTGCCTTCCCGCCTTTCCTAACTGCCTCTCTCCAGTTCGAGTTTTAAAGCTGAGACAAAGAGAGAGAGAGAGGAAAGGAAAGATAGATAGAGAGATACAACTCCTAGGGGAGGTGGGTGGGTTGTGAAGACTTATTCCTGCTGTTCCCAGAGATCACCTGTTACAGGTAAGTAACTGTGCTATCTCCAGGAACAAGCAGAAATGAGTCTTCATATATGGGGACTCCCCAGCTAGAGATGCCTGGGAGATCCCCAAGGTTGTGAGACCCTGAGAAGGGCTCTACCTCCTCCCATGGATCTCAGGCATCCAACTAGGGATGGAGGGTAGGAGTTGATTAAGCATGGAACAGGTGTTTGAGAACAGCCTGACCAAACAAGGTATCCCGGCGGGAGTCCTTGTCCAAACAGTAATGGGCTGTGAAGGTATGAACCGCTCGACAGATCTGGCCAATGGACACAGAATTTAGATGAGCCATAGAGGTGGCCATGGCCCTCACATTATGAGCTGTGACATGGCCCTCCAGAGAAAGGTTCTTACTCTGGTAGGCGAAAGAAATACACTGAGCAATCCAATTGGACAGTGTCCTCTTAGAGACTGGAAGTCCCAAATGAGAGGGATCAAAAGCAACAAAGAGTTGAGAAGACTTTCTATGCTGCTGTGTCCTTTGTAAGTAAAAAGCAAGAGCTCTCTTACAATCCAGGGTATGAAGATTCCTCTCTGCACTTGATGCATGAGGACCTGGAAAAAAGACAGGTAAATACACCTCTTGATTAAGATGAAAACGTGAGACCACTTTAGGCATAAAGTGTGGATTGGTCCTAAGGACTACCTTATCATGATGGAACCTTGTATAAGGTGGATTAGCCACTAAGGCCTGCAGTTCACTGATGCGGCGAGCTGAGGTGACTGCAATGAGAAAGATATCCTTCCAGGAAAGAAATTTCAAGGAGGTAGTGGCTAATGGTTCAAAGGGTGGCTTCATGAGCTGACCAAGAACCAGATTCAAGTCCCGTGCCACTGGAGGTGGTCTAATGGGAGGTTTAGTTAAAAGAAGGCCTCTCATGAATCTTGCAATAAGAGGATGAGAGGAGACAGGTTGTCCATTGAGAGGCTTGAGGGATGCTGCAATAGCACTCAAATGGACCCTTACAGAATTTGTTTTGAGGCCTGCATGGGAAAGATGCAGGAGATATTCTAGTAAAGAATTCAAAGGTATTGCTAGAGGGTTAATACCCTTCTCAGCACACCAAATGGTAAACCTTTTCCATTTAAAAGCATAGGAACGTCTAGTAGAAGGCTTTCTGGAAGCATGAAGGATATCCTTTACTTGCTGAGAAAGATGCCAATCTTGAAGGTCTAAGCCTTCAGCAACCAAGCCCTGAGATGGAGAGATTGTGGGTTTGGGTGCCATATCGTTCCCCCCTCCTGACAGGAGATCTGGAGCAGACCCCAAGTCCAGGGAGGGAGCTTGAGAGAGATGCAGAAGTAGAGGGTACCACACTTGGCGTGGCCAACGTGGAGCTATGAGGATCATAGTCCCTTGATCTCTCTGAAGCTTGAACAGGGTCTTGGGAATTAGGGGAATGGGTGGAAAGGCGTACAGGAAGTCTTGACCCCAGTGAAGGAGGAAGGCATCCCTGGCCTGAACTCCCTGACACGGAATTCTGGAACAGAATCGGGGAAGTTTGGCATTCCATGGACTTGCAAAGAGGTCTATGTCTGGGGTTCCCCAAATTCGAAAGATTCTGACTATCTGGTCCATATGAAGGGACCATTCGTGTGGAAGCAGAACTCGACTGAGTCTGTCTGCCCAAGAGTTTTGAACTCCTGGAAGGTATACTGCCAGAAGATGAATTTGATGCTCTCTGGCGAAGGCCCACAATCTCAGAGCTTCGTTGCAAAGCGACAGAGAGCCAGTTCCTCCCTGCTTGTTCACATAGAACATGGCTACTTGGTTGTCCGTGTGGATGAGGACTGTCTTGTAGCTGAGCAGGGTATGGAAGACTCTGAGAGCTAAGAAGATTGCTCTGAGCTCTAAGATGTTGATATGTAGGGAGGTCTCCTGTGGAGACCAATTGCCCTGGGTGGAGAGGTTTTGAAGATGAGCTCCCCAACCCTTTGGAGAGGCATCTGTTGTAAGGATTGCTTGGGGTAACAATTGTTGGAAGGGGGACCCCAGCAACAGATTTTGAGTGGACTTCCACCACTGGAGAGACCAAAAAAGGCGCCTGGAGGTTGCTATTTTGTCTGACAGACCCCCTGATGCCTGGGTTCACTGGGTGGACAAAGTCCATTGAGCTGCCCTCATGTGAAGGCGAGCATAGGGGACCACATGCACAGTGGATGCCATGTGGCCTAGCAGTTGTAACATCTCTCGAGCAGTTAGATGAATTTTTAACTGAATCTGAGAGGCTAACTGCACTAAACGTAGGCAACGGGCCTGGGGAAGATAGGCCCTTGCAGTTGTGGTATCCAGCAAGGCCCCTATAAACTCTAGAGACTGAGTAGGGGTGGGTTGGGACTTTGGAATGTTTATCACCAGTCCCAGATACTGCAGAACACGCATTGTGTAGGCTAGGGAAGTCTGGGCCTCTGATTTGGATGATGCTCGGATGAGCCAGTCGTCCAGATATGGGAATACGAATATTCCCAGAGTGCGTAGAAATGCAGCTATTACTGCCATGCATTTTGTGAACACTCTTGGAACAGAGGCCAGACCAAAAGGAAGCACCCTGTATTGGTAGTGCTTTCCTAGATGAAGGAACCGAAGGAACCTTCTGTGTGCTGGATGGATGAGTATATGGGTATACGCATCCTTGAGATCTAGAGAACAAAGCCAATCCTGACTCTGAACGAATGGAAGGAGAGTACCTAGAGAAATCATCTTGAATTTCTCCTTGCATAGGAATTAGTTCAATTCTCTGAGATCTAAGATGGGTCTGTAGCCCCCTGTTTTCTTTGGAATTAGAAAGTAGGGGGAGTAGAACCCTGAGCCCTGTTGAAGAAGAGGCACTTCTTCTATTGCCCCTTGGGCAAGAAGGGTAGAAATCTCCTGACCCAGAAGGTCGAGAAGAGATGTTGGAGAATTGAACTGTCTCACCATGGTGTAAGGAGGAAGGTTTGAAAAATGAAGTTTGTACCCTTCCCTTATGATGGAAAGGGCTCTGCTGTGATTTGCTCCCATCTGGGAGCAAAGTGAGCTAACCTTCCTGGAATGGTGAGAGGCTCTGGGTCTTTTAGAGCCAGAAAGGCTAAGTTCTCTAGCTGCAAGTCAAAGGCCCTGAGGAGGCTGAGGCTGTTGGGCTACAGTAGTCCTTGCAGCCTTAGGCTTGGCCTGTTTAGGTTGTTGACGCTTTGCAGCAAAACGACCTGCAGATGATGTCTGTTGACCATAAACAGGATAATATCTTCCCTTCTTGGGAAAATATGCCTTTTTGAACAACCTCTTCTTGACAGGATTAGAGGTAGACTTTGAAAGCCTATCCAAAGCAGAATTTTCTGCATCCATTTGAGTGGCCTTTGCTTGCCAATCTTTGCCAAACAGGTTTTCACCTGTACAAGGAAGATTTCCTAATCCATCTTGGACCCAGGGTTCCAAATCAGAAGCTTGTAGCCAAGAAATTCTGCGTGCACCTATGGCAATGGCCGAGGCTCTGCTGGCCCCCTCAAAAGAGTCAAAGGCTGCACGGTTAGAAAATTTGGAAACATCCTGGGCATGCTTAAGCCAGGTAAGAAAGTCTTCCCTTTTATCTTCTGGAAGAAAAGGGAGGAAAGTTTGCAGATGATCTGTAACTTCCTTCAGAAACATCCCCATATAGAGACTATAGGAGTTGATTCTGGCAACAAGCATACTGGCCTGGAAAATATTTCTGCCAAAAGCATCTAAGGTTCTACATTCTCTTCCTGGAGGAGCAGATGAGTGCCTCTTTGCACTCTTTAACTTTTTCATAGCAGACTCTACCACGATAGAATGGTGAGGAAGCTGAGTTTTATGAAATCCAGGACAAGGAGGGACACGATACATGGTATCCAACCTACGAGAATGAGAAGAGATGGTGAGAGGAGTCTCCCATATGCCTATCATGTGGTCATAAAGGATCTCATGAACTGGCAAAGTGGCTGCTTCTTTAGGAGCTTTGGGATATTGCAAAATATCCAATTTTTTGGCTCTAGGCTCTGTCTCAGGGGCCACTGAGATAGAAAGCCCTTTGGCCACTTCCCTTATAAAGTCTTGAAAAGACAAGTCTTCTGGAGGGGACATTCTTCTTTTTGGAGAAGAAGGCTCCTGAGGAAGAAGTACCGATGCTTCGACAGAGGCCTCCGATGCATCAGAGTCTTCAGAGGAATCGAAGTATCGCCTGTCTGGATGCTCTTGTAAAGCCCGATACGCATACCGGGTGGTATCGACATCGCGAGTCATCGGTACCGGATCGGTACCAATAGGCATCATTGGACAGGATACCGCTGCAGTCGACACCGAAGCCGATGTTGATGCAACCGGTACCGGCACCGGAACCGATATCGGAGCCGGTGTCGGAGCCGGTACCGACAACGAAGGTTGTTGCGGTACCAACGGCGTCGCAGCTTGTATGAATGCCGTAATGGCACGCTACATGGTCAGGGCATTCTGATCCATCGACGCCATGAATGTCTGGAGGTCGGTACCGGCGGATTCCACCGGTACCCCAGAACATTGCAACAGGTGATCGGTCGAGGCCGTGCCATCGATGTCAACCTGTGACCCCATAGGAGGAGCTTTGGAAGCCGGAGCTTCCCGCCGGGGTACTTTTGCCGGTGCAGGATCCTCGAGGGCAAGCCTGGAGGCATCTCGATGCTTAGAGGGAGATCTACCCTTCGAGGACCGGCTGGACTTATGTTTGGTTACCTGAGATCCATAGGAGGAAGAAGAAGCCCTGGAAGACGTTGATGCCACCGAAGCTGCATCAGAGGGAAACAGTGTACTGAGCTTGGCTGCTCGGTTCTGTAAACCTCTTTTAGACATCATGGTGCAGGACAGACAATCCATGATGGAATGGTCAGGACCCAAACACTTAAGACACCAGTCATGGGTGTCGGTAACAGAGATGGTACGCTGCACTTAGTGCATTTTTTAAACCCGGAGGCGGGTTTTTCCATGAGGAATTTTCTGTTAGGCCTAAGGCCCAGCGAAGAAAAAATGCATTGAAGTGGAACGGAAGTATCTTTTTTTTTGAAGAAAAAGAAAGAAAAAAACGGCGGTACCGGTCCAACGTTGAAGAAGGCAGATGCGCGACCAAAGAAATAAAATAAAATAAAGAACTTCTTCAGCGGTGACAGGAACACGATCTGCTGGCTCCGCGGAAAAGAAGAACTGGAGAGAGGCGGTTAGGAAAGGCGGGAAGGCAGCGCGCAGGCGCTGTGGGATGCTCCCAAAAGCTTTCCTTTTTTGGGACGCTGGGGAGCGTTCCCGCGCAGGCTCCGTCGGTACCGACGTACCCATATGTGAAGACTCATTCCTGCTTGTTCCTGGAGATCATCAGTTATTTGTGGTATGTCATTAACATTGTCTGCTTTTTCTATGCAATTGTTTGTTTTTTTAAATATAGGTGGTTTTGTTTTACATTTTTTATGTAAACATCTATTTGTCTTTACAATCAGCGTCACTTTGAGGAGCAAATAGCTGGAATGGACATCCCATAGGGACGTCCATCCCCGCTATTTGGCCTCTCTGCCAACCCCAACTATCTTCCCCGCACGGCAAGGGTTGGCAGTGGGTGGTCGGCGGCCCCGGACATACAGGACCAATTCCAATGTCGGCCCTGTATGTCCAGGGCTGGCAGCCAAATGGGAACTTATTCCACCTCTGAGGTGGAATAAGTTCCCCCTAGTCATGTGGATCGGGCAGGCCTGAGGCGCAGAAAAGGCAGGAGGGGGTAGAGAAAATTCCCCGGAGCCTGACCCTGGCCTTGGGAGGCCAGATCGGGGGTCAGGGTGCAGGGAATGATTATTTTGGTCTGGTGGCTGGGGATCACGGTTCTTGAATGGAACCGCAGTGCCATGGTAACTGGACGCCATGGCGCTGCGGCTCCAAAGGCCCTGACTGAGTTAGCCGGGGAATGCCTGTACGTGCAGGCACACCAGAATCGGGGTCCCGGTCTGAACTTACAGGCCTGGACGTGATTTTGATCCCGCGGGGCTAGATGTGCCTCACGAAATCAGAATCCTGGCTCACTCTGTGTATCCGGTTTCAACCAGGTGCACAGAGGGCCAACACTTCCAACTCGGAATTGGGCCCAATATAGATTGTATTGTATTGTATTTTTATGTATTTGTTAGTCATGTTTTTCATTGTTATCACTTGTACTGTTGGACTCCTTGTTTTAATGTATTTTTTAAATGTTGATGTCTGTGTTATTATTGTATTCTTTATTTCCATATTTTATTTTCTATATTTTTAGTCCATTGTTATTTCTGTCTTTATAGACCCTGACCCAGGCAGTAGCTGGAACACGGCCATGTTGGGTCACTAATAAAACCTTGATGTTTACTTTCTGACTTATGTGGCCTTACTTTGTCTCTGCTGTGTGTGTGGCATGATTCAATTGTGCATTATTGTAGCGCAGAGTCATCACCTAAGTATCACTGTCTCAGCTACAAATCAAGCTCTGTTTAACACTGGATAGACAAGAATTCTTTAAAAACAACTGAAAAAAACAGAACCATATTTTAATTATAAGACCTTCTATATCATATTGAAGCTATCCTTGAAATGGCTGTTAAATGCCTGTCTTGGATCTGGTAAAAATCATACTCTGTAAAACAAGAGAAACTTGGAAAATGCCAAGATAAATACAGCAAACAGCCAAAATCATGAAACCGGAATTATTGCCTTGAACTGAAAGCTTACATTTAAAGCTGTTTGGAAAGAGGTGAGGGATTAATTTGTTCCCTGAATGAAAGGTATGTACCTTGGACTATAGTGCTTCTTAAAGACCGCAAGACTATTCTATGATATTTTAGATAAGAAAGACTTAAAGTAGGCTTATAGAGAAAAAATGGAATTAAAAATGCCCCCAGATGAAAAACAACTTTTACAGGCCCTTTAACAAATTTTTGTGTTGTTTCTCTGGCTTTGCCTGATCAAAGATTCACAGGTGGCATGCATTTATAAAATTTCACTAGAACAGCTTCTGGAAATAAAATTAATAAAAATGGGGCCCGATATTCAAAACTGATTATGTAACCAACTACATTTATCCAAATACAGTATAAAAGGAATGAAGTTAGGAGCAGGCCAGTGGCTGACACAATAGTTATCCAGAGAGTAGCAAAATTCATCCACTCTCAGCATAATTTATATGCATAAGTTAGACCTGCAAATAAAGTGACAACACGGTCGCCACTTACATGTGCATTCAGTGGTGCTACTTAAATGCACAGAAACTCGTTTTATAATTTCCATTACCTGTGTTAATAACCTCTTATAGAAATGGTGTAAAAGTAGGTGCATTAATATGAATGCATGTACTTTGCCAGTGGGCATAGCCCTGAGAGTGGTATGACCGGAGATAGGGTAGAGTTCGTAAGTACATGTGTTGGTTATAAAATATTTTAATTTACTTATTCTAGAGCAGATATGGAGGAGTAGCCTAGTGGTTAGAGCAACAGCCTAATACTCAGAAGATCAAGGGTTCAATTCCCACTAGCACTCCCTTTGACTTTGGGCAAGTCACTTTACCCTCTATTGCCTCAGAAGAAAAGACTGGCAATCTACTTCCAGTGATACATTGCCAAGAAAACCCAGAGATAGCTGGATCACTATGAGTCAACACTGACTTGATGGCACTAAAAAAAAAAGAGCAGATGTAAATGTCCATGCCTAAATTTAAGATGCAGTCTCTACCACTTATAAAGCAATTAGCCACCTACATATCTTTATGAGGTAGATTTAAAATAGGCCTGTTTTGGCTGCCTTAACCTAGTTGTGCTGTTTTAAAATTACCCTCAGCAGTGCTGTTCGTACTTTATATTACTTGGTGGCTGAAAATCCAAGAATCTTTCAAAATTAGCTATCGCAGGCTTGTATGGAAGTGGACAAATAGTCTAGTGGTTAAAGCAATAAGCTATTACCTATGAAATCAGGGTTTGATTCCCATTGGCAGACTTTGGGTAAGTCTCAATGCCTTGGAAGAAAAGACCAAACAAGCTATTTTAGCTAATACCTTACCAAGAAAACCCACGGGCTGCTGAGTCAAAATTAACATGATAATATTTTTTTAAAAAGGACTCTTATTTAGTAATCCACATTAAAATAGCAATTTTGCATGATATTTTACTGCACAAAAATTTGCCACAGGATTCACCAATCTGTGGGACCTCTGCTGTCTTTGAAAAGTGTCAATAACATTCAACCCCCCCCCCCCATCTCGATCCCTTATAGAAAAGATATCCCTCCAAAACCATCCCCGACCCCTAATATGGTCCTTGTATAAAATATGCCATCTTTAGACTCACCCCTACCTCAACTAGATCCTTTGTAGAAAATGTGGTTTCTATCTAGAATCCCCAGTGCCCTGGCTCAGATTCTTACCAGGGAATTCTTGGTGTCTCCTGGGAGCAGGAGAGACCCACAACACTCCTGCTCTGACGTCTCCATTTTCTAAAGTGGGCTATTTTTGTATATTCACCTTCCCCTTGAAAGTATCTATGGGAGTATAGGTTGGTGGGCCAATGTTCCTAGGGAAAGTTAATGATGCCTCTGAAGGCAGTGTTCAATCAGTAATGCTTCTTGAGAAGTTTAATACAAGCTGCTTTATTCATTTTGCATAATAAAGAGCCATTGGGTATACATTTACATGTAAAGCAGCTCATTAATTTTAATGTGCACTGAAAGTGTTTTTTAGTTGCATTATGGCCAAATAACACATATTAACTGACCATAATGAATATTGTCATAATACATCTTAGTAAATAAGACCCTGAATTTTTGATGTTGCTTTTAGTATATCAAGATGAGTGTTATTACTGTGTTATTTACTAATTGTGACTATGCACCCAGATATTGCCTTATGCTCCCTGCAGCTGCTTATATATTGCAGAAGACAGCCCTTTGCAACTTCCGACTCCTAGAGGTTTTCTAGATTAAGGCCTCCAGGACCTGGAATCAGGGTTCTGGGACTCATGCCAGCTGTAGTGTAAATGACCTGTATCACAGGAGACAGTTTCTCCTAAGCCCTGTAATACACCCCTTTGCACCTGCAGAATTCACCAGAAACATGTGGAGGCCAATTCTGTGCTGTGCACGCACGGCCGCCATACATACATAGAACTTAGCTGAGGCCATGATAAACCCCATTCTACTACCGCGGGGCCCAGACATACCCGCGATGACGAATCGGGGTCATAGATATCTGGACGCTCCCCGTATGCTGAACACATTGATGTACAGGGAGCTGCCTGTCCTGACACCAGAATACCACTGCTGGTGCGAGGGAGCAGTGGCGTCCTGGCACCATGGCAATGAGCCATCCACAAAATGGCTCAAAATGCCATGGTATACATCTGCCCCTGCAGCCCACTATCTGGCCATCATCTGTGGCAGCTGTGGGCTGGATCAGGGCCATGAGACTGTGGTGCAGGGTGTGCGGCATGCAATGTGGGGGGCATCCAAGACTTATTCCACCTTCGGGGTGGAATAAGCTGGGCATGCAGTTGTATGCCGGTAGACGTACAGGGGCTGGACATGAATCGGCCCTGTATGTCCCGGCACCTGGCCACTCCCCTGCTCCACCTCCACTCTGCCTTTGCTCTGCCCCTCCTGCCCCCATCCGGTGCTCCCCACACAAATGTTGTGTATGTGCGGGGAGCGCTGGCACCAGAATAGGGTCAAGGCAATGAGCATAGGTTGGATGTCCAGACCACACGTCCAATCCCGCTATTCGAGGATCAGAATGCTGGCCATAGTGTTCAACAACCATCAACTTTATTAGCATCTAATGGTTAGCTGTACTGTATAAGGTAGCATGTAGGGTCATAGCAAAGATTGTACGAGTGGTGCAGGGTCATAGCAAGGGTATGTAGGGTCATAGCAAGGGTTGTGCGAGTGGTGCAGCCACATAGGGTGCAAGTATGGAAGGGGCACTGACATCATCACTGGGGCTTCCAGGAAGCCAATAGTAGTGAGTTGCTGCATGTGGCTGGATGGAAGGAGGGCCGCCAAGTCTGCAAGTCTCATGGGGTGCATTTCTAGCTTGCTATGGTTCTGGTAGCATGTAATCGTATTTACAGGAAAATAAAATAGCTTAAACATTAGCGTAATACTATACAAAAAATCTATTGGTTACAACCACAAAAATAATCCAAAAACTAAGATTAAACTGGCAACACTCCATTAATGTACTTTTTTGTTGGAACATTAGTCATGAAGGGACAAAAATTCCTCGCTTGAAACAAACTTTCTGTTTTATGTTTTATGCAAGAGTTAAAGGCAACACTTGCCAAAATCATGTGCAAACACCACCATAACATAGCACACATTCATGAAATTGTAACTTAACTAGCAGCATGGCAATAAATTAGCTTATAATATGGTAAACACCAATTTGTCCAAGTCCCAGTAGACGACACCACTCCGGTCAGGAATCTGCCAACTTCTGAAACCGGTAAAAGGTGAACCGCTGGAGTTAAATCAAAAATCAGGAATCCCATAGAAATATGACGCGGCACAGGCCTGTGTTTTGAACTCAGCGCATTTGAACGAGCTCTGTCTCAAGTGATAACACTGAGAGAGTTCCTTCACTATGGAGGTCATTCTAGAACCCGAATAGGCCATTTGCACGTGCGCAGGAGATCTGTATCTCGCAAAACTGTCTACGGGCCTATTACGTACACATCGCATGGGGATGTCCATGGCACTTGAACAGGGATCTCAGCCCGTGGCTGAGAAGGGTGGAACGGGGGCATGGTTTGCCACAGAGATGTGTATAATATAGTCCAGAAAGGCCTATGTATGTTTTTTTACTTCCCAGCAGACATGCTCGTTATTCCTGCCTGAGACATGGAATAAGGCCAGTACTTAGAAATTTTCTATTGTGTTCTACAATTCGTTCCTGCAAGTGGAAGTGTGTGTGTGTGTGTGCGTGTGTGTGGTTTGAGGGTTGCACAGGTGGATCTGGTGTGCTGATCTGCAATTCAGGGAGAACATGAATGCCTGGCCAGTACCTGGACCTTACGGATGACCACAGTGTCACCAGGTGCCAGTGTGATAGGGCAGCCATACATCAGCTGTGCCAGGCACTGGGAGACATGACTGATGTTGTGCCAACATTCCCCAGATTGTGCCATGAGGCCTACATCCTTACCCAGTCCAGAATATATGCAAGCTGCGGTGATACTATATATCTGGAGGCTAGCTACATTATATAATGACACAGGGATCCCTCCTTCCATGTCCACACAGACCTGACCATGGGAGCATTGCCACAAAGCAAACTGTGGGAAGGCAGACAGGGTTGTCCCAGAGATAGTGGATGCATACAGACTAAAAAAGTCCAATTCAGAGAGTGGACATGGTATGGGACAGGTATAGCCACATGTACGGAACTGCTGTGAGAAATGCCAGTACCCAGATATGTAGGAAACAGATACCATAGCCAGAAAGCCATAGTTATTAAAAGAGCATAATTTTGTAACTCAGCAATATTATGCATCCTTTGGGGAATTGCAAAGTTAGTTAAAGTTTTTTTTGAACTTGGTAAGGGTACATATTAGTATTTTAAAGAGTGTTTTTAGAGATGTCCAATGCGAGAATAACTAAAGCATTTTTATACTGCCAAGTACTTTTTCCTGCAAGATATGTCATGATAAACATGTTAATATTTACTTTCTCTTATAATATATTGGAGTGCACTGCGATTACTTAGCACTTTTCTGGGCATGAAAAAGACTAGTATATTGTCTAGTTTGCATCAGCATTCATTTATCGTTAGTATTTATGTCTACTTTGCATCAGCAAAATACTGTCAATGAGAACAGCAGCTTAGGAGAAGCACATTTTAACCAAGGAGGTGTGGCTGTTAGAACTGTCCATGGGTATATCGTGGAGACAGGCACAATCGGAAACATGCAGCTGTCCAGAATACGATGAACATGGGGACATCCAAAACCATTTCAACACCTACCCATGTCCCATAATATTAGCGAGGACAGAATTCTCCGCCTCACTGTATGGCCCTTGCCTGCATCCATGCACAGCTCTTGCTCTGAATATGTGCACAGGCTGACTGAACAGCATGTTCGACATATCACACTTGACACGTCTACGTGCCGCTTCCATAAACAGGGGCGCGTCTATACCCGTGGATGTGGAATTAGGTTTCAATCATGCCCATGTCCAATTTAAATGTGTCCGCTAGAGATAAGTGGCCTATATGGAGTCTGTCTGTATGTTTTTTGTCTTGATTAGACAGCTCTGAAGAGCAAGGACTGTGTCTTACATCTATATGTACAGCACTGCATACGCCTTGTAGAGTACGCCTTGTAGCGCTATACAAATAATGTAATTAATAGTACTAGTAATAGTATCTACAATCTGAGGTCATGCCATGCAGCTGGTGCCAAAATGAAGCCTGCTTTAGATGCTACACATTGTGCTTTTATTGCTCTCAAAACTTATATATATTTTCCTTTTTATTTTACAAACAATGCTTCATGTAGAGAAGGTGTTCATGGATAAAAGTATACCTACATTTGAAAGGAGTCTTTTAAACACAAGGCCATGAGCGCATCTAAGCCTCTGGCAGAGGTTTGGTATCCTGATTTATGAGGATGTCACCGTAACTTTTCAACATGTGCATAGCTTCATGCTTATCAGCTTTCTTAAAAGGGAAGGAGAATGTCCTCTTTTTGTCTCCTCCTTTCTTTTTAGATATCCTGTTTTCTTTTTTTAATAGCTTTATGGTTTGGAGGGCAAATAACTCCAGACATTAGGTTGTTTCTTATAACAGCTGCTGTAAAAGGAAGATATTTGGAATTTATTTTTTTAAATATTAATTTTGGATCAGGAAAAATATTTGGTTTGCATGTGAGGAAAGGCCACCAGCATGGAATAAATACAAAGGATCTGTTAATGGCTTGCCGATACTAATGGGAACAGTGGTTCAACACAGAAGAGCAGTAAAATGATTATACTGTGTTTCCAAGAGGACAGGAGGGGTAGTGGCATAGCTACCATTGAGTGAGCCCAGCAAAGAGTCATCGGTCAACTGCTGCTGGGAGGACTGCTGAATTTGAGGAGCAGCAGATGTCATGCTGGCATAGTACTGGAAAGTCAGTGTGGCAGACACTGCACTTATTTTCAGCAGTGTTGCCGCGTTGCCTCTGATCTCTTTAACCTCCCATGCAGCCGATATGTGACAAAACTGCTTAAATCCTCAATATTCCCACATACACTCTGCCCTAAACACTCCTCAACTTGCATACATACTCTCATACAACTTCCCGTGTTCCTTGAGGACTCTCTCTTCCCCCACTATCTTGGATCCATCTTAATTTCTTTTCAAAGAGCCCACTCCATCCTAGCTAAGTCACTCAAGGAGGGTGACTTGCACAGAGAGGCAGTTACAGTCCTACCTGTAAATAAAATGACATAGGAGGGTAATTCACACGAAGTGCAGCAGTTGCAATCTAAACAGAATGGCATGAAAAGGCCACCTGCACGAGACTGCAGTTACAACCACTGGGCAGACTGGTTAGGCCATTGTAGTCTTTATCTGACATTATTTACTATGCTACTAGATTGCAACAAACTGTATAATTTACTCTGTCTCATACTGCAAGCTAGAAATGCGACAATGCCTTTAACTCAGTTAAAATTACTGGCTACACTTTCTTATGGTGAAAAGAACGTTTAAAGAGAAAGCACCACTTCAACAGGACATCATGGTACCAGACTTTTAAAAACACTCTGTCCTAATTATAATGTGCCCGAATTTGAGCTGGGCAATGCTATGTGCCGTGTCGGTGCATAGCCTGCCCACCTCCCGCCTAACACAGATTTTCTATGCTGGGGTCATATGCAGCCCCAGCATTGAAAATCCATGTGTCACTGCACAGACAGGAAGCCGCAGGAGCTATCCAATTTTCGATGCTGCACGGTTAGCCCTAGTACCTTAAAGATAGGTGAGCTTTTCCCACGCCTATTTTTAAGGCACAGAGCGCTAACCGTGTAACATCAAAAATCAGTGCTACGTGGGTAGCGCCATGGCCCGCTTCCGTTCTACCCCGGATAGCATCTAGGCGCGTTAGGGACATATCCGTGATTTTCAAAGGTGCTACCCATGTAGGTGCCCTTTGAAAAACCCGGATAAGGCCTTTACATGGGTGACTAGGGAAGTTACTCATGTAAAGGCCTTCGAAAATCAGACCCGACATCTTAATATCTTTTGGAACCTGCACACTATCTTGAATTATCTTCAGTTAAGCATTCTGTTACCTCCCTCCATTTTTCAATTTCCTCCCCCTCTTTCAATTCTTCTCTATTATGCAATATGGATCTGTACACAACCTTTATACATACTTGTAGCAACAGAGTAGATTGCCTGGCAATCTATTTCTGTATCTTGCCATGAAAACCCAATGGATAGTTACAACAAAACAAATTGTCCTATAGTGCTGGAAGATGAGACCCCCAGGTCGGAAGGCACTCAACTAGCTACTGGGGAAAAGCTGAAGACTTTTCAGAGTAAAGCCAGCATTTATGATGTGGTTGTATCAAAGCCCTCGGGACGCCTGACTGCTGATGTAGCTGCGCATGAAATGAGAGTCAGAAGCTGTAAAGATGTCTTATGCATTGGAACATGGAACGTACGAAACATGAACCAAGGGAAGTTGGAGGTGGTCAAGAATGAAATGGAACGTGTACAACTTGATCTGTTGGGTGTCAGCGAACTGAAATGGACTGGCATCGGGCACTTAGCATCAGATGATCACATGGTCTACTGTGCTGGAAATGAAAGACAAAGAAGAAATGGTGTTGCATTTATAATAAAGAAGAAACTTGCAAGAACTGTAATGAAATACAATGCAGTCAGCGAACGCTTAATCTCTATTCGTCTACGAGGAATGCCTATCAACACAACTATAATTCAAGTATATGCCCCAACAACAGCTGCAGAAGAGAATGAAATTGAAGAGTTCTATGAACAGGTACAAGCTGAAATTGACAGAACATGCAAACAGGATATCCTGAAAGTCATGGGTGACTGGAACGCAAAAGTTGGCAACAAAGAAGAAGGCAAAGTAGTTGGAAAATATGGACTTGGCAACAGAAATGAAGCTGGAGAAAGACTGACAGAATTCTGCAAGACCAACAATCTATTCATTTCAAACACCTTCTTCCATCAACACAAGCGGCGACTGTACACATGGACTTCACCCAATGGATTGTATAAAAATCAAATTGACTACATCTGTGGAAGTCAACGATGGAAAAGCTCTATAACATCAACAAAGACAAAACCTGGAGCTGACTGTGGTACAGATCATCAACTACTACTATGCAAAGTCAAGCTAAAGTAGAAAAAGAGCAAACCACTCATGAATGCAGCAAAATATGACCTTGAGATTATACCACTGGAATTTAAAGACTGCCTGCAAAATTGATTTGCTGCTTTAGATACAAATGACAGAACTCCAGAAGAGTTATGGAATGACATCAAGAAGGTTGTGTTGGAAGAAAGTGAGAAGTCTCTACAAAAGGTGAAAAAGCAAAAACGGCCAAAATGGATGACGGAAGAAACTCTGAAAATTGCCCAGAAACACAGAGAAGCTAAAGCCAGAGGAGAAAGAAAGACAATAACAGAACTCAACAGAGATTTCCAACGTGCAGCAAGACAGGACAAGGAAAAGTACTACAACGACGCATGCAAGGAAATAGAAGCAGAAACTATTAGAGGAAGAACAAGATCGGCTTTCCTAAAGCTACGAGAGTTAAAGAAAAAGTTCCAGCCTCGAACTGGAATGTTACCAGATGCTCAAGGTTCTATGTTGAATGATGCTGAGAAGATCAAGAAAAGGTGGAAGGAATATACAGCGTTTTTATATGAGAAAGATCAAGTGGACCAACAGCCGTTTCAACCTGTACCTTATGATCGGGAACCATTGGTGATGAAAGAAGAAGTTAAAGCAGCATTGAAAGCCTTATCAAAGAACAAAGCACCAGGCATTGATAGCATTCCCATAGAAGTATTACAGCAATCTGATGCAGCTGTTATCATACTTACAAGGCTCTGCCAAGAAATATGGAAGACAACATCATGGCCAACTGACTGGAAAAGATCTGTGTTTATACCAGTACTAAAGAAAGGTGATCCAACTGACTGTGGAAATTATCGCACAATCGCTCTGATCCCACATGCCAGCCAGATTCTACTGAAGATTATTCAAAAGAGACTACAACCATACCTGGAACAAGAACTACCTGAAGTGCAAGCAGGGTTCAGGAAAGGGCGAGGAACAAGAGACATCATTGCGGATGTGAGATGGATCCTTGAAAAGACTAAAGAATACCAAAAGGATATCTATTTGTGCTTTATCGACTATAGCAAGGCTTTTGACTGTGTAAACAATGAGAAACTCTGGGCCACATTAAGAAGCATGGGTATACCAGAACACCTGATCATTCTCTTGCACAATCTGTACATTGATCAAGAAGGAACAGTTCGAACGGAACAAGGAGAAACAGAATGGTTTAAAATAAGCAAAGGTGTGTGGCAAGGCTGCATACGTAACCCCTACCTGTTTAATTTATATGCAGAACAAATCATCAGAGAAAGCAGGATTGTATGAAGACAACAGAGGTGTGAAGATTGGTGGAAGACTGATCAACAACCTTCGCTATGCTGATGACACCACATTACTGGCTGAAAGTGAAGACAATCTGAAACATTTGCTTCTCACAATCAAAGAACATAGTCTCAAAATGGGCCTGCACCTTAATGTAAAAGAGACAAAGATCATGACAACTGGCATAATCAACAGGTTCATCGTTGAAGCAGAAGAAATTGAAATCATGAACAACTTTAACCTACTTGGATCAACTATCAATAAAGAAGCAACAAGCAGTCAAGAAATCAGACGACGCATTGCTCTTGGCAGAATGGCTATGAAAGACCTAGATAAGATTCTCAAGAGCAGAGATGTCTCTCTCCATACAAAGATTCAACTTGTTCAAGCCATGGTATTTTCAATAACATCATATGGATGTGAAAGCTGGACAGTGAAAAAGATAGACAGGAAGAAAATTGATGCCTTTGAATTATGGTGCTGGCGGCGAATACTGTGTATACCATGGACTGTCCGAACAACAAACCAGTCGGTTCTACAGGAGATCAAACCTAAGCTTTCTTTAGAAGCTCAGATGACAAGACTTCGACTTTCATACTTTGGACACATCATGTGAAGAGAGAGATCATTAGAGAAAGACCTCATGCTTGGCAAGATAGAAGGTCAACGCAAAAGAGGAAGACCAGCAATGAGATGGATCAATACAATAACAGCAGCTACGGGTGCCAGTCTGTCAACAATGAGCCACCTGACTCAAGACCGAACACAATTTAGGATAGTTATCCAGAGGGTCGCCATGAGTCGACTCCGACTCGACGGCACTTAACAACAACAAGCAACAGAGTAAATAATTCTTTACTTGTTTAATTAGTTGGTTTACATGTGAAATGGTAATTTCATAAGAGAGCACCAAAAACATTTTCAAAAAAGCGCCTAAGTATTTTATGCTTATTTTCTATGGGTCACAGGGATCAGGGCTTGGTCAAGTTCTTTTTAACATTTTTGTAAGCGATAGTGCAGAAGGGTTGT
Organism: Ichthyophis bannanicus; assembly: GCA_033557465.1. Lineage (NCBI taxonomy): Eukaryota > Metazoa > Chordata > Amphibia > Gymnophiona > Ichthyophiidae > Ichthyophis > Ichthyophis bannanicus. Next base: position 685,920,803 of record CM066036.1, on the reverse strand, counting down.
AGGGCAAGGTTTCCCTCCTTGCAAATGATGCTAGCAACTGAAATAGGGTGAAAACCCAGAAAAGTGTGGACAACATAAGAAGGGATTTTGCATAGCTTGAAGAATGGTTTAGAATTTGGCAGCTAAGATTTAACGCTAAAAAATACAGACTCAGCATTTAGGCTGCAAAAAATCCAAAGGATATGAACACTGTAGGAGATGAAGTACCTCTGTGCATCCACACTTATGGGGCAACTTTAGAAGCCCTATTCGTGCTTTGGATGTCTGAAAATGGGCATGAGATGTCCTCAGAGCCATTTTAGAAGCTGGCTCTGTGGACATCCCTGCGATGAGCAGGGGCCACGGAACACCTCTCTGATAGGGGGGGGGGCAACCTCCATCTTGACTCCACCCCAAGTTCCGCCTCTAACCCTCCACGACCTTCCCCTCCTGTTCTGGCCACAGGGATCCCATCTCCTGCAGGCAGAAGAGAAAGGAATCTGTGGGATCCAGTTTCCCACAGACAGGAGTCTGCCGCCATTGTGGATGGCAGGCAAACTTTTGTAGGGCCAGGACCTGTATGGCCTACCAATTCCAACACCTATGGGGATGAGGACATCCAAGTCTGAACAGAGGTTTGTAGTAGGTGTGTTCAGAGTGTTCTGAGAACTTAGATGTCCTCACCTGATTTCAGAAATACTTCTACCTACTGTAGGAGTGGAGGAATAGTCTAATGGTTACAGCATTAGCTTGGGCACTGAAAGACCAACATTCAATTCTCACTAGCACTCCTTGTGGCCTTGGGCAAGTCACTTAACCCTCCATTGCCTCATAAGAATCAAAGTTATCAATGTCCCTGTTTAATGTACATTACCAAGTTTAAGTTACTATGTAAACTGCTTTGACTAAATGATAAAGTGGTATAAAAAGCTTGTTAAATAAAAGTGCTTATTTTGTCAGATAGGCATCTGGAGGGTGTGGAGAGAGAAGCAAGCTCCTGTCCCCTATATTTTCCATGATGATAAGAACATAAGATATGCCATACTGGGTCAGACCAAGGTCTATCAAGCCCAGTATCCTGTTTCCAACAGTGGCCAATCTAAGTCATACTTACCTAGCAGTTTCCCCAAAAGACACAGGTTCCACAATGTTTGTACTGGGTCAAGTATTGATATCCTGGGTCCCTTCTTAATAATGGTTTATGGACTTTTCCTCCAGGAATTTGTCCAAACCTTTTTTAAACCCAGCTACACTAACAGCCTTTACTACATCCTCCAGTAACAAATTCCAGAGTTTGATTACACGTTGAGTGAAAAAATATTTTCTTTTATTAGTCTTAAATAGTTTACCCTGTAGCTTCATTGCATGTCCCCTAGTCTTTCTCTATTCTGATAACGTAAACAATCGATCTACGTTTACCCGTTCCACTCTGTTCATTAATTTATAGATTTCGATCATATTTCCCCTCAGCCGTCTCTTTTCCAGGTTAAAGAGCCCTAACATTTTTAGCCTTTCTTCATAGAAGTATCCTTCCATCCCCTTTACCATTTTGGTGGCTCTTCTCTGAACCTTTTCTAATAACGCTATATCCTTTTTAAAATACGGCGACCAGAATTGCACACAATATTCAAAGTGTGGTCTCACCATGGAATGATATAGAGGCATTATAATATCTTTTGTTTTATTTTCCATTCCTTTCCTTATGATACCTAGCATTCTATTTGCTCTCTTGGCTGCCGCTGCACACTAGGCCGAGGGTTTTAACATGTTATCCACAATGACGCCTAAATCTTTTTCCTGGGTGGTGGTTCCTAATGTGGAACCTTGCATCGTGTAACCATAGTTTGGGTTGTTCTTCCCTAGGTGCATAACTTTGCACTTGTCCACATTAAATTTCATCTGCCATTTTGATGCTCAGTCTTCCAATTTATCAAGATCCTCTTGCAATTTTCCACAATCCTCTTGGGTTTTAACAACTTTAAATAGTTTTGTGTCATCTGCAAATTTGATAACCTCACTCGTTATTCCCTTTTCCAGGTCATTTATGAATATGTCAAAAAGCAGCGGACCCAGCACAGATCCCTGGGGTACACCACTATTCACCTTTCTCCATTGGGAAAATTGGCCATTTAGCCCTACCCTCTGCTTTCTATCTTTTAACCAGTTCCTGATCCACAATAGTACACTGCCTCCTATCCCATGACTCTTTAGTTTTGCCAAAAGTCTCTGATGAGGGACCTTGTCAAAGGCTTTCTGAAAGTCCAGATACGCTCTATCAACCGACTCACCTTTGTCCACCTGTTTATTCACACCTTCAAAAAAACATAACAGATTAGTAAGACAAGATCTTCCTTGTCTAAAGCCATGTTGGCTGCCTCCATTTGGCCATGACTATCTACATGCTGAGTAATTTTGTTCTTTATGATGGTTTCTACCATTTTTCCCGGTACTGATGTCAGGCTCACCGGTCTGTAGTTTCTCGCATCACCCCTGGAACCCTTTTTAAAAATTGGCGTTACATTGGCGATCCTCCAATCTTCAGGTATTACAGATGATTTTAATGAAAATTCAGATTACTAATAGCAGGTCTGCAATCTCATATTTCAGTTCTTTCAACACCCTTGGATGTATACCATCCGGCCCAGGTGATTTGCTACTCTTCAGTTTATCTAATAGTTGTAATACATCTTCCCATTGTATCGATATTTCCTTCCATTCTTCCACACCTTTAAATACCACTTCAGTCATGGGTAACATCCCTACATCTTCCTCAGTAAAGACCGAAGCAAAGAATTCATTCAGTCTCTCCGCTATCGCCTTGTCGCCTCGTAGTGCCCCTTTAACCCCTCTATCATCTAATGGACCAACTGACTCTCTCACAGGTTTTTTGCTAAGAATGTATTTGAAAAAGTCATTATTTCAAGTTTTTGCTTCCGCAGCAAGCTTCTTCTCAAATTCTCCCTTTGCCTGCCTTATCAATGCCTTGTATTTGACTTGCCAGTGCTTGTGCTGTTTCCAGGTTTCATCGTTTGGCTCTTTTTTCCATTTCCTGAAAGATGCTTTTTTGGCAACAACAGCCTCTCTGACCTCACATTTAAACCATGCTGGCAGTTTTTTGGACTTCCTTCCACTTTTCTTAAAGCGTGGAATACAGCTGGTCTGGGCTTCCAAGATAGTATTTTTCAACAACACCCAAGCTTGATGTAAGCCTTTAACCTTTGCAACTGCTCCTTTTAGTTTTTTCTTAACTATTTTCTTCATTTTATCATAGTCTCCCTTTCGAAAGTTAAAAGGTAGTACTGTGGATTTCCTTACTATCCCTCCTCCACTAATTAAATCAAATGCGACCATGCTATGATCAGTATTGCCAAGTGGCCCCAACACCCTTATCTCTTGCACTAGATCTGGTGTTCCACTAAGGACTAGGTCTAATATGGCTTCCCCTCTGGTCGGTTCATGAACCAGCTTCTCCAAGAAGTCATTTATTTCATCTAGGAACTTTATCTCCCTAGCATGTCCTGCTGTGACACTGACCCAGTCGATACCGGGGTATTTGAAATCACCCATTATTATTACTGCGCTGTAACTTTTGTTAGCTTCTAAACTTCCTGTAATGTGTGCCTTCAAGTCAGTCCTGATTCCTGGTGACCCAGAAGCTCCTGCGTTTTCTTGGCAGTGTCACCAGAACTAGATTGCCAGGCCTTTCTTCCAAGGAAATGGAGGATTAAGTGACTTGCCCAAGGCCAAAAGGAGAGCTAGATGGAATTGAGCCCTGGTGGCTTGGTTTCCAAGCCAGTGTTTTAACCACTAGGCTACTCCTCCACATCAGCTAAACTTCCTATTAGGTATATTAAGGGGGGACTATTTTAAGAGCTTTATTTGCATTGTATATTTGGATGTGGTTGCTGATGCATGTGTAAGCTGCATCTATATGGAAAATGTGATTTTGGAAAGACCGTGTTTACATGTTGCTGCATTGGATATGTTGTTCTATACAAATTTTCCAGGAGGTGTTCAGGGTGTTCAGTGGTGTGACCTGCATGGAACATAAACTACATGTGTTTTCCCTATTTCATTTATAGGAATGCACGTGTAAACCCAAAGTTGCCCATGTTTGGATTTACACCTGCTCCCTGACATGAATAAATGTTTTAAAAGTGCTCCCTGTGACCATCCTTTACAAGAGTGATTAAGGAGGATATCCCCCTTACGATGTTTATTGCCCCCTCCAAATTGAAATGGGATAAAGATAACACAGGTACACTACCAAAAAACTGCCTCCAGTTTTGCAACTGATTCCTATAGATTTTGGGGTGCTGAATCCAGGAAAAATAGCCAAAATGTTCCATCACGTCACGTTTTCTTGCAAAATTAGATTTCTTACCCATATAAGGAATGTTCACATAATTTCTTTTTAGCCGACTGCAGTTTATTTTCTTGGCCCAAAATAGAGGTTGTAATGGTTAACTAACTAGAAACACTCCCTCATGATATTATAGAGTGTTTTGTATTCATTTTATACATTAACAGGACAATTGGGAGGCGGGGGGCTAAATCCAGTACTCGCGCTGGCGCATGTTCTTTCCTGTTCGCCTCGCCTCGTTCGCTCGCTCAAACACGGTGGTTGCGACATGAACGTTCCTGTCAAATTTCAGTTTCTTGCAAGTTCATTATTACCTTTTGTTTGCTCAGTCCAGCTTTATTCCGAAGTGGTTCACTACAGTTGTAGTTTGCAGTGCTGTGTATTTGTGATGGCTCACAGAGCCAGAGGTTGCGTCAACTCTCCGGACAGTTTTTGTTTTATTTGTGGGGAATATACCGTGAAAAAGCGGCAGAGGAACATTTCTGCATTTATTAAAAAAGTATATTTCGCCTATTTCGGTTTGAAGTTAGGCGATCAAGACAAACCGTGGGCTCCTCACAAAGTGTGCAAGACATGTGAGGAAGATCTATGCTTATGGATGAAAGGTAAAAAACAAGCATTTCGTTTCGGAATACCTATGATGTGGCGTGAACAAAGAGACCACAGCAGTGACTGCTATTTTTGCTCTTGCATTGTGAAGGGATACCCCAACCTTCCCTCAGCAATTAGGCCTATGACTCATAGCAACGAAGTACCTGTGCCTGAACCACCAAAATCTTTGGATCATATTTGTGTGGACGGTTCTGATCATGATGAGACTCATCAGATGGCTTTTCCCGATGAGTCCAGTACTTCCGAGTTTGAAACTGAACCAGATCCGAAACCTGAACTTTTCTCTCAAGCTGAATTGAATGATTTAGTCCGGGATTTAGGACTCCCAAAAGATGCTGCCCAACTGCTAGGTTCTCGGCTTAAACAGAAAAATCTATTGTCACCAGGAACAACTTTTTATTGGTACCGCAACCGCGAGACACAATTTTTGAAGTATTTCAGCAAAGAGGAAGATTTGGTATTTTGCAACGATATATACGGAGTGATGGAAAAGTTGAAACTCAAGTATGATCCTGCTGAATGGCGGCTGTTCATTGATTCGTCAAAAGACAGCATAAAAGGTGTTCTTCTTCATAATGGCAACACATTCCCTTCAGTTCCTATTGCTCACTCTGTTATTCTCCAAGAAAAATACGAGAATTTGGCCCTGATTCTTCAGAAGATTCGTTATGATGAGCATAAGTGGATGATTTGTGGAGACTTTAAAATTCTATCCATGCTATTAGGGCAGCAATCCGGTTTCACCAAATATCCCTGCTTCCTTTGCTTGTGGGATAGCCGGGCCCGCGACCTACACTGGGGGAAAAAAGACTGGCCAATTCGGGAGTATTTGAGACCCAGTGAGAAAAATGTTCTTCATGAGAGCTTGGTACCTCGTGATAAAATTCTATTACCACCTCTCCACATTAAGTTGGGTCTCATTAAGCAATTCATCAAGTCCCTTCCAAAAGATGGTGAGTGCTTTCGGTACCTTTGCTCAAAGTTCCCCCGACTTTCTGAAGCAAAGCTAAAGGAAGGAGTGTTTGTTGGCCCTGATATAAGGAAACTCATTTCAGATGGAGCATTCGCTGAAACGATGTCTGAGAAGGAAAAAGAAGCCTGGGATTCCTTCAAGGATGTTGTTCTCAAATTCTTGGGGAACAGGCGGGATGAGAACTATAAGGATATTGTTGCCAGGATGCTCAATGCCTTCAAAGAACAAGGCTGTAACATGAGCCTGAAAGTCCATTTCTTGCACTCCCATGTGAACTACTTTCCCGAAAACCTGGGGGCGTACAGTGAAGAACAAGGTGAAAGGTTTCACCAGGACATCAAGGACGCAAAGAGAAGGTACCAAGGAAGATGGAACACCACTATGATGGCTGATTTCTGCTGGTTGCTGCTGCGGGAAACCCCAGATGAAAAATACGCCAAGCAGCGCACCAAGAGAAGCATTCGGGGGAAGAAGAAACGGGCCCACCAGGAGATTGATTGACCCAAGAATGACTTTAAAATCTAAACTGTGTTGACAAATATCGTGTTTTTACTAAACTTTGAAATAAAAATTTGCTAGTTATTACCTCAGTGTCGGATCTCATTTATTAGAATTTTATTTTCACACCATCGGGTGTTTGTCTTCATGTATTGCAATGGTGCAGTTTGCGTTTTCTATTCTTACATACATACCTGTACAACATTTTTTGCACATTTCTTTGCTTTGCTTTGTGTCTAACCTCGCTCTTATATGCTCAATGTTTGTGCACATGTATGTGGCTGTTTTAAGTGCAGACAATTTTGCTACCATCACAGTGTGTTTTGTTGACATTACTCTATTCTTATGTGCTGCCTTGTTACAATTTTCTTTATTCTTATTTGAATTACTAAACAATTAGTATAAAGAATTCATCCAAGAAACTTTTATCTCGATTGCACTCAATCTGAAACGTTCACCTCAAACTGCTAACCCAATGTAGCAAAAAATTTGTACGTGATGGAGCAAATTGGTTACCAGATTTGGATTCAGCGCACCAAAAAACGTAAAAATCAATCAAAACATTAGAGGCAGTTTAAAAAAATTTTTTTTTAGTGTACCTGTGTAATTAAGAGCATCTATATATCTAGGCTTGCAATATGGCTCAGATACATGTGTAAGTGATTTATTTATGTATTTAAAAACATTTATATGCCTCTCTACAATCCTAGGTGGATCACATACACAGAGTATACAAACTAAATGGCATTTACACATGTACATTGTGAAATACTCGTACATGTGCACATTGTATATTTCTGAAATGGCTCCTCTTGCTGTCCATGGCTATAAATCCCTATGCATTCCTGTACCTCGTTTCCTTATTTTAGAAATGGCTCCACTAGAACCGTTTCTAAACTAAGCTTTATGCACCCATATCAGCTTTATGCACTCATATTTCTTGTATACACTGAGAGTAATTTTATAATCTCCTCCACAAGTTGCACGCACCTTAACATGCACACATAGGCCATATTTTATAAAGTAAAAGTGCTTGCACTGTACCTTATAAAACAGGGGCAAACAGACGTGCTGGAACCTAGGTGTGGCCACTTACACTTGCTCTAGGATAGTGTCACCACCAGGTAGGCAGGCTGCTGCCTAGGGCTAGCAGGTCTGGGTCTGATGGTGGTTAATGAAAATAAAGTAGTTGTAGACATGAATGATAAGGTAAATTAGGATTTATTTCCCCTCCCAGGGTCGGATTCTCCATATGTATAACACAGCAACTTAGGACACATAAACCATACTTTCTGGTATAATATAAAGGAAATAGAAAAGCTTCTTCTTGCTTCTTAAAGTAAACGGTAATTGTAAAGCATATGAAAACTCAGCACACAGCTCCTCTCTGTACAAATAGGCACTCTTCACATATAGTGTTAGCTTCCAGCACTATACAGCCTCTGTTTAACAAAAAGAGGTTATTCTATCAGAGAATGTTAATGTACAGTCCATCGGGTCTCCGAATGAGCATTCACTGAGGCTATCAGTGATCATGGGTTCATGCAGGTTCTCAGAAAGACCTGAGTTTTCCTGGCTACAAAATGTCTGCAAGTTACCTTGTAACGTCTCCTCACAGAGCCTATCTGGCCAGCTCCCTCTAGGGCTGGAATAGCTGCTGCTGTACTTCTCTGTGTCTGAGAGAGAAGGAAGCCACCATTCAGGGTTTCTAGAAACCAACTTCTTATAGTTGTTTCTATCTTTGGGATATTTGTTGGCTCTAGCTTCAGGCTTTGGCACCGAGTAAAAGTATTCCTCTCTCTTATCAGCACAAGGTTTAGCTCTGCGTGGCTTTCTTTGAGGTTTAGGAACTTCTAACACCTCTTCCTCTGTCATGCAAATATCTTCAATGGCATACCTTTCTCTTTCAGGGACTTTTAACTGCTCTCTCTTCAGCTCTTCAGATAAATCCCTCGGCTGGGTGTTACAGCCCTGCCCCCACCTAGGATTTCTCACACGAGGCTTCTCAGTATTAACCCTGTAGGTATTTCTACTGTCAGTATATTCTCTTAGCTCTCTGCCAGAATCACTCTCAAGGTTACAGCTTTCAGATACATACTGTTTGGGTTTCTTAGGCTTCCATTCACACCAGCTAGAACATTGCCTCTGAGTTTCAAATGACTTTACTTCAGCAGAGCACTCACAGCTGCTCTCTGACCTCACTGCTCCTAGCTGCTTACTCCTGAGGTATTCTGGGTAGCTTCTGGGTTGAACTCTTCCTGGTTCCTGAACTCTTCCTGGTTCTGAATCTGAATCACCTCCTGGGTCAGACTCGGAAGCTGAAACGGAAACTGAACCCGAACCTGAACGCCAACCTGAAACTCTATTTCCTGCGTGACTCTTATAGTGGCTAATAGCCCTCCCTCTATCCAGGTGCAAGCTATTAGGAACTGGGGAATGTTTTTCAGCTGGGCGTGTTTGCAAACCCCGTGGCTGGGTTTGTTTATGTTGCCCCTGACAACTACTGCTCACATGGCTTGTCTGCCTGTCAGCTTCTAGGCTAGAATTCACTGAATCCTGTGTTTTTAGGGCAGAGAATGAATCTTCCTCATCACAATAGGCACAATGTGCTGCTCCTAGTTTGGTATGCTGACTTGGAAAACTTACACGTGTCAATCAAGACCGCACCTATGCTCTGCCCAAGCGCTTCCCATGTGCTTGCCGCAACGGGCCTTAGGCATAATGATGATGATGTCTCGCTTACAGAATAGCAGTTGGCTGAAGTACACATGTAAGTGCCCATTTTACGTACATAACTCCTTGAAAATAGGACTTATATGTATAAATCACAAGTAACTTTCCGTGCCACCCTTATAAAATCAGGCCCTAAATGTCAATGAATGTCAAATAGCTTCCTCAGCTTCACTATTGATGTATTTAAAATCTCTTTACATTACTAAGAGGCATGTTTACTAAGCTGCATTAGCTGATGATGTGGTCTTGAGTGCATGCGCAACCTTGGGGTCATCTTTGACTCCTCTCTCTCCTTCTTCACACACACACACACAACTGATAGCTAAAACCTGTCATTTCTTTCTCTATAACATCAGCAAAATTCACCCCCTTTGTTTCTGAATACATTACTAAGACCCTTATCAGGGCCGGTGCTAGGGTTTCTAGTGCCCCCCTGCAACCTATAAATTGGCTCTCCTCCCTCATTATTATTAGTCGACTGCACCCTACCCTCCCAAAACCGCTTTGTGAACTCTTTTCAAGCGATATTAGTATTTCTTCTTCAAATCCAGTATTGTAAGAAAATTGCAGCGAAAGAGCAATTGCATAGCCAAAATAAAAATAATTAGCAGTAAATAGCATCAGAAAAACAGGCTGTGATAGTCCAAAAAAAAAATCTGATTCTGGTCATCTCACTAACAACAACATAAACATTCTCCAGTGCCAGGCATATTATGAACTAATATAAAACACTGCTAAAGTCACTGAAGATCTACAAGGCCAAATCTACCATACCATACCAGCATGCACTTCCAAAACTCATACAAAACACTGCAAATGGGCCCCAAAACATCCATACACCTATTTGAAAAGCTGTACAAGTCAAATTACTTCAGTACAGATACTGTGGTGGCGAGGCCACGGGAGAGCAGGAGGAAAGGGGGAAAAAACAGGCATTTTCCTCTGGGAAAGGAATTAGCTCCAGGAGTTTAGGGGTTAAAACTCCAGAGTTAGAAAAAGACTCCCTGCAGAAAGTTGGTGTTAGAAAGACATGCCCTAGCTCCATGGCAACCAGCACTGCTCACGAGGAACAGCTGGGGGTGGAGATAGAAAACGAAAGGGAAATACACAGATATAAGGTGGAGGAAGTTAGAGGAAGGGAGGAGCATAAGCAGCAGCACAGGAAGCAGCAGCACGAGGAGCACGGAGGGGAGAAGGAACACGGAGCAAGGCCTGTACACAAAGTAAGGCATGAGCCCAAGTAGTCCTGCAGGAGGTACGGAAGAAATCCTTTGAGAGGGAAAGCTTATCAGGGAGACGAACCAAGCTATGAAAATGGCAGAGAGTTGTCCCCAGCAGAGCAGATGGAGACAGAGCCTTCGGCAGTAAAGTCTGAGGAGAGCTTATTTCCACAAAGTAAGGTGAGCACCTTAAAAGCCTCTCATAGCTTCCTGAGAGATAAGAAACCTCCTAATTCCTCCAAGAGCCCTCAGCAGAGAGAGAGGAAGCCATATTGCAGAAAGTTTTAAAGGTTTTAGAAAAGTTAAAGCCTGTTACTTCTGAGACAAGGTTAAACCATTTGCCAACAGATTCTGAAGGGGAAAGCATGGACCTAGAAGAATCTATGCTAGAGGATTTGCCCTCAGATATGGAAATGGATTGCTCTTTAGTTTATGCCCAAAACTGACAAGCTATAAGGTTTAGAAAGTAGGAAACCTAGAAGCTTAGCTTTCAGTGGGGCAGTGCAGAGAATAATATGCAAATGAGGTGCTGAGCTCCGAGGCTTGACTCAGAGTTTCTCAAAAGACTGTTTTGCAAGTGAAGGCCAGAGTTGGTAATTCAGCCTCTAAGGAAAGCCTGTGGATGAGAGAAAAATAGTTGCAGTAAAAGTGCTGAGGCAGCCATGAGGTTTTACATAGTGATCAGCTTGCTAAGAGAAGACAAAGGTTTCAGTAGGCACCCTTCCCCCCCCCCTCCAGGCCTGAGCACAATACCCCCTTGCCCAGAAATCAGCAGACCAGAGCATACTGGTTTGGACAGGTCACCCAGGCACCTTCCCCAGGGGCTGCTGATTGGTGGACAGGAAATACCTGAGACGAATGAGATTGTAGAATGAGTTTAAAATTGTACTGTATATAAGACAGTGTGGGACGTCCTTCGGGGCTCAGATTTTTGTGGAGGGTACCGGCTCTCTGTATGAACCTGTGTGCACATTAAAAGATCCTGTTTGCATTCCAGCCTGTCTGTGTGCTTCCTTCTGTGGGTGAGTGAGAGAATGAGAGCATTTTCAGCTGCTTGGCTGCAACATTTGGCACCCCAAGTGGGACCCTTTTAAATTAAACAAAAAGCCTCTCTCATCACACCCACGGTGGGAAGACTTCTGCTCTTGCAGCATCGGGCCTCCACCGGTCAGGGACCGGCCCCTCCAGGTGATTAATGGTCCTTGGCCCTGGCCCCTTTGTGCTCCAGAAGGACACCTTGACTTGTCTGGTCAGTCGGTCCCTGCGGCTGACCCCCCGATTGAAAACCGGCTGGATAGACTGGCATCCAAACTCTCTCTGATCAGAAGTCTGGTGAGTACTACTGCCTTACTGTTTTACTGTTTGGGTAGTTCTGTATTCTGTATCTGGAAATTCTGGTAAATCTGGTAAATCTGGTAAATTCTGTGAACCTGTAGCGGCATGATCACCCGCAACGAGCAGTCCGAGTAAGGGCCCCAGAATCCCTGAAACCATTGTTCGTCCAGTCTGTATTGGGTACTGTTTTGGGTAGTTCTGTATTTCTGGAAATTCTGGTGAAATCTGGTAAATCTGGTAAAATCTGGTAAAGGAATAGGGGGGGGGGGCGCTTGCGAGCGCCAGTAAATGACTGCAGTATAAATTCAACTCTGTCACCTCGGGTCCCTTAAAAGTATTTAAAGCGCTGCCAAAGCTATTAAAATGCCTAAAATATTAGCACTTGACCCCCTTAAGTGGGCTTCTTTTGTGTTGCTATGTGCTTCTAGTGCTGGGGGCTTCTTTGTGTTGCCATGTGCTTCTAGTGCTGGGGGCTTCTTTTGTGTTGCCATGTGCTGCTAGTGTTGGGAGCGTCCCTTGTGTTGCCATGTGCTTCTAGTGTTGGGGGCTTCTTTTGTGCTTCCATGTGCTTGTGCTGCCATGTGCTTCTAGTGCTGGGGGCTTCTTTTGTGCTGCCATGTGCTTGTGTTGCCATGTGCTTCTAGTGCTGGGGGCTTCCCTTGTGTTGCCATGTGCTTCTAGTGTTGGGGGCTTCTTTTGTGCTGCCATGTGCTTGTGCTGCCATGTGCTTCTAGTGCTGGGGGCTTCTTTTGTGTTGCCATGTGCTTCTAGTGCTGGGGGCTTCCTTTGTGTTGCCATGTGCTTCTAGTGTTGGGGGCTTCCTTTGTGTTGCCATGTGCTTCTAGTGTTGGGGGCTTCCTTTGTGTTGCCATGTGCTTCTAGTGCTGGGGGCTTCTTTGTGTTGCCATGTGCTTCTAGTGCTGGGGGCTTCTTTTGTGTTGCCATGTGCTGCTAGTGTTGGGAGTGTCCCTTGTGTTGCCATGTGCTTCTAGTGCTGGGGGCTTCTTTTGTGATGCCATGTGCTTCTAGTGCTGGGGGCTTCTTTGTGTTTCCATGTGCTTCTAGTGCTGGGGGCTTCGTTTGTGTTGCCATGTGCTTCTAGTGCTGGGGGCTTCCTTTGTGTTGCCATGTCCTTCTAGTGTTGGGGGCTTCTTTTGTGTTGCCATGTGCTTCTATTGTTGGGGGCTTCCTGTGTGTTGCCATTTCCTTCTAGTGTTGGGGGCTTCCTTTGTGTTGCCATGTGCTTCTAGTGTTGGGGGCTTCCTTTGTGTTGCCATGTGCTTCTAGTGCTGGGGGCTTCTTTTGTGTTGCCATGTGCTTCTAGTGCTGGGGGCTTCTTTGTGTTGCCATGTGCTTCTAGTGCTGGGGGCTTCCTTTGTGTTGCCATGTGCTTCTAGTGTTGGGGGCTTCCTTTGTGTTGCCATGTGCTTCTAGTGTTGGGGGCTTCCTTTGTGTTGCCATGTGCTTCTAGTGTTAGGGGCTTCTTTTGTGCTGCCATGTGCTTGTGCTGCCATGTGCTTCTAGTGTTGGGGGCTTTTCTTGTGCTGCCATGTGCTTGTGCTGCCATGTGCTTGTGGTGTTGGGGGCTTCTTTTGTGCTAGTGATCCTGGAGCTCCATCTAGTGGACATTAGAAAAATAGCTAGCTATATTTCTCATATTACTATTATCCTCATGGTAAAAGTTAAATCCTATGCTACAGCTAGAGAGAGTGTGTGTAATGTGTATTTGTAACAGCTGCTACTGAGGAAAGAGAGTGTATGAGTATTCGCTGCTGAGACGTCTCTGTTTTCTGTTTTCCCTCTTTCTTTTTCCCTTTGTGGTCCTGTGTGTTTTGCGCAACCAAACTCTGACTGTTACCTGGATTATATTGTATATTGTATTCCCAGAAGTGAGATTAGAAAATTTACACTGAACATTGCATTCCTTGAATTGAGATTAGACGATTTACACTGTAACTTGTGATTTGTAAATTGTGATTAGAGCATGAGGTCCGGAGGCTAAATTGTAGTGAAGGAGCATCCGGACCAGTTTCCCTATATAGATTCATGGCTGGTCCATATAGTTAATGTGCTGTTATGTAGAAACTGTTAGAGTGTCTCTGTGCTTAGTTGTGACATTAGGGAAAGATTAGGGAAAGAAAGTTTTTGTCCAGACATTAGGTCTTTATATTTCAGGATTGATTTTGATACTCTATCAGTAAAAGGTGAAGTTATTAACAAGTCGCCCCTGTGTCCCCAAACAGTGAAAAACACCAGGTCTACTGATTGCAGGGAAAGGGACAGTTTAGAAAATGTTTTGGTCATGCCTCTCAGCGGTGGGTGGGGGGTGGTTGGAACTGCTGAGATGGTTTGCATAACTACAGAAAGATACTAGGAATGAAACCATTGAAATTGTTTGCATAGCTATAGAAAGATACTGGAAGATCAGCGAGGAGTTTCTTCTTCTAGCAGATGAATGGAGGCCTATTAGAGAGGACAAAAGGACAAATCACCTAGGAGTCTTTCTCCTAGCAAACAAATGAAAACCCATTAAAGAGGACAAAAACCCCCCAATTCACCTAGCCTCACCTAGCCTCCAAACAATCCTCTTGTCATCAATTTTAATTGTAGAGTTTAAGCTTCTAGAACCATGGGGGGTGCCTCCTTTGAGCATCCTCAGATGTCTGACCAGCATCTTGATTGTGTAAGGGTGGGATCAAACAAAGGCTGGTCAAATTACTATTAGCAAAGATGTATGGGGTGGGGAATATCTGTAAGGCAAAGCTCATGTGTAAGAGCTAGCCTGCAAACCATTTGTTACAGCCTATAAAAAGAGAGAGAAAAATCCTTATAAGATTATGAAGAAATAAAGACTTTTTTACTTTTTTAAGGTTCCTGTTTTTCCCAAGATGTTGTTAAAGCATGTTACTTTTCAGAACTACCCAGGGGGGAGGGTTTAGTGAAATGTATCAAGAAAACCTCCTTATTCCAATCAGATAGGCTGCTAGCTGCTATACTTAAAAGACTAATAGTCTTGTGTTTAAATGTTTTAATCTACAGTAAATATTGTTTTTCTTTCATTGCAGGCTGTTCATTGCCAAGTGCCCCTGGATGCTAGATCAAACAAACAAGGCATGAAACTAAGGAAACTGTTTCTGTTTTCCTTTGACCTTCAAAGTAGAGGTTAAGAGCTCTGAATAAAAAGGGTAATCCAGCTTGAATTTTTATCTCTGGTACATATATTTGGTTTTGACTGCATATACAAAATTAAAAGTTAAAAGTGATTTTATATACTGTGGCAAGCACCTCACAGAGGGTTTTCAGATCAGTTTGATGCCAGTCTCAGGTATTGTTAGGTTTTAAATTAAATGTGAAAAAGAATATTCTGCATTAAAAATATACAAGGAGAAGTGTTTGCATTCCAGATATCCCCCAACCTTTTCATGCAAAAGTATCAGTTTCATCATTTGAATGCCTGTTTTCTGAACTGTAAGATTTAAGGCAGCTCAGTGCTGATGACTGCTGAACAGGACAGTAACACCATAGGTGCCAATTACACCAGAAAATATGGAAATATTTGTAAAATTATTTAACTTGAGTTGATTGGACAAAACCAAATTTTGCTTGTCAGCAATGATCCAGGAGAGGTTTGAGAAAAAGAATGAGAGAAAAGAAACAATACTAAGTTTTTTAAACAATTGTTTGATATTCTTAGCAGCCTTGCCAAATAAGGATACATTAGTATGGTATAAAAACATGAAAGGGACCTATGTATGTGATTGGTGGAATGATGCAGGTGATGGGGGAGTGTTGTGAGGGATGAAGTGGGATATTAAGAAGAAGGACTTTGATGGACATTAAACTGATGAAGGTAATTTGAAGTGATGTATCTGGCTAATGAATATGTAAACAAAAACAAAAACAAAAAAGGAGATGAGCACTTTATTCAACTATGCCGTCTCCAGAATCTTCAATTTAGGAATTCATCTAAGCCCCAACACATACTCAACAATTAAAAATAGACATCTGGAGACAGGCTGGGTGCACCTTGCACCCTGATGAGCTTTGGAAAACCCACACGGGCCATGTGGTACTTCCAGATGCTTTTTGCCTCATTTTGCCCCTGTATGTCCTGGCCAGGCACGCATGGGCAAAAGAGGGATGATTTGATGACAAATTCTCACAAAATTGGTATAATTCTAAAAAAACCTTGCCAGAAATCGCAGAATATGTGTGTGCAACTTGTCTGATCTATAAACATGTAAAGATCAGTCAAGGGCATAATGGAATATTTCTTACCTGCAAAGGAATCTCCAGTGGTAAAGAGACAGAGAGACAAAGAGTTTATCAAACTGAGAGACATAGTTGACACCATATGAGATAGTTATGATCTTAAGTAAATATGGATGAAATTAAGTTTATATCATTGTGAAATCTAATCCAGCATATTTAGTGTTTTTTCATTCAATATTGGTGCTGCTTTTCTGAATAAGGCCTGGAGCCATGTCACCAATTACAATACAGAGAGTCCAGCAGAGGGTATTGGCCAGAGTCCAGATGGAACAGACCATCCCAAGAACTCAGAACTACCCACCGCTGAAATGTGTGAAGGAGTCCCTATCTGGATCAGTGTGTCACATTGAAAAAGGGCCAAGATATCTGCCTATGAGAATGAGAGGTTCAAATTTTACGAGAAACAGAACTTAAACTTCAGAGAAAGGTGAAGCACACTGCGAGGTCCTGGGGAACTGCTGAGAGGCAGGACCACATTGTCTGAGAATGGGAGGAGGACTATTGGACTGACTGGGGGTTTTTGGGGGCTTTTGTGAATGACTGTATTGTTATCCTTTTAATATTGTTTTCTTAGAAAGTAACTGAAATCTACAAGCCATTTCGGCTTCAGCAATTGCAATACCCACACCAGCTCACGTTTTGCTGTACTATTCTCAGAGCTTTCTTTATCACATTATTAAGCACTGCTGCTTTTGATACACTTTCATGTTATGTGTTTTCAATATTATTGAGTTGCTGCAAGAAAATGATGTTACAATGTATGTTGTCTCTAGGGAACAGTACCAGAAGCTGCTTTTCTGATGCCCCTTATCTGTCTCAAATGGTTGTTGTCCATTGCCCTTAGTGGGATTACCTTTGCCCCATTCACAAGAAAAGAAAAAGAAAAATTGGAGAATGAAGGGAAATTGGCTGATAGGTATGTCTAGTATGGCTGCATCCTTGCCTGAGGCTGTAATACATTATGATGGCACGAAAAAAACATGTGGGCTAAGAAAATGAGTACCCAGAGCCCAGAACAACAAGAGTAAAGCCAGGGGGAACCATACTATGAACAGAAGTGCACAGAAAATGGACCCAGCTAAGAAAAGACATGCCAGGCCTGAACAGATTGAACAGGCCTGAGCAAGTTGGGCAAGCCTGGACAAGTTAAACAGGCCAAACAAAGCTGGTGATACAAAGTGCTCATGAGCCCTGAAGACTACAGTGCCAGTGATTAATGAAACAAAGGGGATGGCAGGGTGTAGCCAGAATGACTCAACACTAGCAAGAATAAAAGCCATTAATATGTTAATAAGGGTGGATCCCAGGGAAAGAGCCTTTGCCCCAAAGGAAAGAGGCCTCTGCAGACGTTTTGCACACGGCCCTCCTTTGTCCCAAAGGAAAGAGGCCTCTGCAGGCCCTACAACCTTTTACAGACAGTACAGCAACTTTTGCACACGGAACAAAACTTTTGTGCAGGAGTTGCTACAGAGGGTATAGGATAGGGTATGTGTTGTTTTAAACTCACTGACGCAAGTGTTTCCATTGAACACTCTATCCAAGACCTACGTGATCTAGTTAATCATATTACTGACCCGTCCATGGGTCCTGGTGGTTTATGAAGTGGTTCAGTTGGCTAGGGGGACTAAAAATCCTAGTGGTAGGGGTTCTTTTTATTTTACTGCTATGTGCCATTCTGCCATGTTGTATCCCCATTCTTTACCGCTTCATTACCACCACCCTTGATACCCTGGTAGAACGCAAGGCGGTTACCACTGTCATGGCCCTGACCCAATACACTCCTCTGCGGCTTGCCTCCAGTAATATTGCCCTCTACCACCCCTAGCGGTTGAGGTCTCACTTAAAAAGGGGGGAGTGAGGCAGCCATGAGGTTTTGCATAGTGATCAGTTTGTTAAGAGAAGACAAAGGTTTCAGTAGGCACCCTTCCCCCCCCCCCTCCAGGCCTGAGCACAATACCCCCTTGCCCAGAAATCAGCAGACCAGAGCATACCGGTTTGGACAGGTCACCCAGGCACCTTCCCCAGGGGCTGCTGATTGGTGGACAGGAAATACCTGAGACAAATGAGATTGTAGAATGAGTTTAAAATTGTACTGTATATAAGACAGTGTGGGACGTCCTTCAGGGCTCAGATTTTTGTGGAGGGTACCGGCTCTCTGTCTGAACCTGTGTGCATATTAAAAGATCCTGTTTGCATTCCAGCCTGTCTGTGTGCTTCCTTCTGTGGGTGAGTGAGAGAATGAGAGCATTTTCAGCTGCTTGGCTGCAACAGTGCCATTGGTCTGCATAACCTGAAGAGTGTAAAGTTTGTAACCAAGCTGGAAGCTGTTGTTTGGCATGAAGAGTACTGGCTATTTCCACCTGAAGATATACTGTTGCCTGGCATTGTAAATAAG
The DNA here is from genome assembly GCA_033557465.1 of Ichthyophis bannanicus. Lineage (NCBI taxonomy): Eukaryota > Metazoa > Chordata > Amphibia > Gymnophiona > Ichthyophiidae > Ichthyophis > Ichthyophis bannanicus. The sequence continues at coordinate 685,902,423 of CM066036.1, read as the reverse complement.
CTAACTTCAGAAGCAATTTATTCTGTTGATTTTGTTTCACTGGAGAAAGTATCCACCATTTTTATGTTTTGGTATTTTTGAACCACTAAGTTCATTTGGCGGAAGAATAAATAAAAATCCTGTGTGCCTTGGAAAAACCTCTCGGCTGAATTCATTCAACCTCACAACTACATGCATAGGTGATTAAACAAGGGACATTAAAAAAAAAAAGTTCCGTCCCCCACCACTAGGCTACCGCCTGGCCAGTAGGGGGTGCGACATTGGCGTAGTTCTTGGATTTTTCTTCAAGCCCATATCCTGACATAAGGAGTGTGTGGAGTGATACCAGAAGGAACTACAGGGACCTGGACCAGACCACCAGCAGAAGGAAGGACCGGACCGGAGGATCCAGAGGGTGCCTACTTTGCTGAGCCTGAGTCAACCCTACTAGCAGGTAACCCGTAGATAAAGAGGGTTGATCTGCATTGCCTACCAGGGTGGGGTACAGCGGTTCCTAAGCAGAGTACTAGGGAACAGGGTGCGTGTGAGAGAGCCACACTTGGTGGGGGGTTTTTTTGTTTCTTTTCCAGCATCGTCGCAGAGATGGAGCAAGCAAAACTGCTAAGCTGGATGGCCGAACGGTTCCGGGAGCAGCAAGAAGTGGCCGCTCAAGCCCAGGAACGCGCAGTCGCCATGATGAGGGACCAGCAGCAGCCGCTCCTCAAGATGATGAGTGACTGGTTAGGGGAGCAAAAGAACACTTCTGATGCTTTGAGGAATATGACAGGTTCCTTAGGAGCCTCACAAGGACTGGGGTTACCCGGGAAGGGAATCTTTTCATTTGGTCCTCTAACCCAGGAGGACGATATAGACGACTATATGGAAGTCTTTGAAAGAGTGGCCCACCTAAGTGGATGGCTCCAAGATCAATGGGCAGTCCGCATAGCTGCCTCACTCACTGGTGAAGCACTAGCTGCTTATCGCGCAATGCCCAGCGATCTGGCCTCCTCTTATGAAGAGGTAAAAAAGGCAATAAGGGATAGAATGGGTCTTACTCCAATGGTCTATAGATGCCATTTAAGGGCGTGTAAGATAAAACTGGGAGAGACACCACGGGCCTTATGCCAACGTATAAAAGGTTTAGTATGGAAGTGGTTAGAACCACAGGGTAAAAGTCTTGATTCTCTCCCAGATTGTATAATTTTGGAGCAATTTGTGGAAGCTGTTCCTATGGAGTTAAAATCTTTCAGGATTCTCCAGGACTGCAAGAACACCAAAGAAGCAACTTCGCTGGCGGAGCGCTTCCTGGAAGCCAGGTTGGTCAGCCAGGCGCAGGTGGGTGTTGCAAAAAGTCCTGAAAGTAGAGTTTCAGAAAAGAAAGGAAACACAATGCTGGGGGAAATCATGGGAGTTAAGCCTAAGAGAAAACCTGTATTTGCTCAAGGTAAATGTTTTACTTGTGGGGAAGTGGGACACTTCAGTAGGAATTGTCAGGCCAGGACAGCGCTTGTATCCACCCGTTGTAAGGAAAATGGGGAAGGATTCTTGCTGGCTGTGGAGGTAGAGGGCATTCCCACAGAAGCCCTGTTGGACTCGGGTGCTGATCAGTCAATGATTTCAAGCAAACTATGGACTGATATCCAAGCCCACAGTGATCAGGCCCCAAGACCAACTGAGCAGAGTATTAAGATTAGATGTGTGCACGGTACCACATCGTCATACCCCCTAAGTAAGGTGAAAGTGAAGGGCTTAGGTTTAGAGCGAGAGACTTTAGTCGCTATAGTCCCTAGGCTCCCTCATGCCTTAGTTTTAGGGAAGGACTGGCCTCAGTTCAGGAGAGGCCTAGTGAAAGGCTTACAAGGAGAGGCAACTGGGGAATTCATCCCAACACTGTCGGGAACTAAAGGGTCAGAAGGGTGCCCTACTCCAGGCAGTGAGAAATTATCCCTAGGGGGTAAGGGGGAGAAAAGACCACCTGGAACCTCTTGTAAGGCCCCGGTCAGGACAAAAGCGCTACCAGCCCCTTTGTTTGGGAAGAGGCCAGAGAGGAGAATACCCCAGAAAGAGGGCCTGGATAGTAAACCCAAGTTTATTTTGAAGTTCTGTCGTACTACCCCGAACGCTAGGATACCAAAGCGTGCATCCGAACAAGCCGCAGGGTTTGATCTGCACAGTGCAGAGGATGTGACCATCCCCAAACAAGGTAGAGCCCTAGTAGAAACAGGCATCCAGTTGGAGATACCCCCTGGTTGTTATGGGCGAGTGGCTCCACGCTCAGGGCTAGCGGTTAAAAATTCCATCAATGTAGGGGCATGGGTAATTGACCCTGATTTCAGAGGGGCAATAAAGGTCCTATTGCTCAATTTCTCCCAGACAGATTTCAGAGTAAACACCGGGGATAGAATAGCGCAGTTCATTTGCGAGAGAGTGGGCTTCCCGCCCATAGGAGAGGTGGTGGAATTAAGCACCACGGTAAGAGGGTCAGGAGGATTCGGTTCCACTGGCCGAGCCGAGTTCAGGGGGCTAGCAGCAATGTGTGAGGAGAAAGCGGACATGGATCTAGGCCTTCAACTTGCTGACTGCAAGACTCTGCCTGTTCCTAGAATAGGCGATGAGCTATCGTGGCATCAACAGCAAGCCTTATTAAGGCTGTTACATAGATTTCCAGACGTGTTAACACCCCTTCCTGGAGAGACCAACCTTGTTGCCCATGAGGTAGTAACCCCTCCTGGAGAGGTTATTCGCCAAAGGCCATATAGGTTACCTGAGGCGAAGCAACAAGAGGTGAAGGATCAGGTAAGGGAAATGTTGGCGTAAGGAGTCATAGAAGAGTCCATAAGCCCATGGAATAACCCGATAGTGTTGGTTCCCAAACCTGATGGCAGTACACGATTTTGCATTGACTTTCGTAAAGTCAATGCAATATCTCGTTTTGACACCTACCCCATGCCAAGAATCGAGGAGCTCTTGGATAGACTTGGCCAAGCAGTATATCTAACTACGTTAGATATGACAAAAGGGTACTGGCAGATTCCCCTCACAAGGGAATCTCGCCCAAAAACAGCCTTTAGTATCCCCATAGGCTTGTACCAGTTCCGCCGAATGCCCTTCGGTCTGCATGGTGCAGCGGCAACGTGCCAACGCCTAGTCGATAGGGTACTGCGTCCACACCATCAATATGCTACTGCACACACGGACAATGTGGTTATCCATAGCGATAGCTGGGACCAACATTTATTCAATATCGGGGAAGTATTAGGTGCCATGAGAAAGACGGGTATTACCCTCAACCCAGCTAAGTGCATGTTCGGAGGGAAAGAGGTGAAATACCTTGGTCACCTAGTGGGAAGAGGAGTGGTAAAACCTTTGATAGATAAAATAGAAAGCATTAAGGCCTTTCCCAAACCCTCAACAAAAAAGCAGATACGCAGCTTTTTAGGTCTGATAGGGTACTATCGGAGGTTCATACCCCATTTTGCCACAGAAAGTGCAACTCTTATGGAGATGCTCCGAAAAAATGCCCCGAACACTGTACAGTGGTCACCGGAGGCGGAGCATGCCTTCGTACAGTTAAAAGAAAAGCTATGTTGTGTGCCCATTTTAAGAGGCGTAGATTTCAAGCGCCCGTTTATAGTGCAGACGGACGCCTCTGAAACGGGGTTGGGGGCTGTTTTATCGCAAAAACAAGACGGGGTAGAACATCCCATAATGTTTTTAAGCAGGAAACTAGCGCCACCCAAACAGAAATATTCCACTGTGGAATGGGAATGTCTGGCTATACGCTGGGCAATTGAGGCCCTCAGATTTTATCTGGTAGGCCGTACATTTCTCCTGGTCACAGATCATGCCCCTTTAAAATGGCTTAATAGAATGAAGGACCACAATCCGAGGCTCACGCATAGGTATATGGCCCTGCAGGCCTACGATTTCCGAATAGAACATAGGGCCGGTAGGCTGCATACCAATGCTGATGCGCTATCGAGAATTCCGTGCTGTGCCAACAGTTGTCTGCCAGCCCGGAATGTCTTAAGGGGGGGGATCTGTGGTGGTGAGGCCACGGGAGAGCAGGAGAAAAAGGGGGAAAAAACAGGCATTTTCCTCTGGGAAAGGAATTAGCTCCAGGAGTTTAGGGGTTAAAACTCCAGAGTTAGAAAAAAACTCCCTGCAGAAAGTTGGTGTTAGAAAGACACGCCCTAGCTCCATGGCAACCAGCACTGCTCACGAGGAACAGCTGGGGGTGGACATAGAAAACGAAAGGGAAATACACAGATATAAGGTGGAGGAAGTTAGAGGAAGGGAGGAGCATAAGCAGCAGCACAGGAAGCAGCAGCACGAGGAGCACGGATGGGAGAAGGAACACAGAGCAAGGCCTGTACACAAAGTAAGGCATGAGCCCAAGGACTCCTGCAGGAGGTACGGAAGAAATCCTTTGAGAGGGAAAGCTTATCAGGGAGACGAACCAAGCTATGAAATTGGCAGAGAGTTGTCCCCAGCAGAGCAGATGGAGACAGAGCCTTCGGCAGTAAAATCTGAGGAGAGCTTATTTCCACAAAGTAAGGTGAGCACCTTAAAAGCCTCTCATAGCTTCCTGAGAGATAAGAAACCTCCTAATTCCTCCAAGAGCCCTCAGCAGAGAGAGGAAGCCATATTGCAGAAAGTTTTAAAGGTTTTAGAAAAGTTAAAGCCTGTTACTTCTGAGACAAGGTTAAACCATTTGCCAACAGATTCTGAAGGGGAAAGCATGGACCTAGAAGAATCTATGCTAGAGGATTTGCCCTCAGATATGGAAATGGATTGCTCTTTAGTTTATGCCCAAAACTGACAAGCTATAAGGTTTAGAAAGTAGGAAACCTAGAAGCTTAGCTTTCAGTGGGGCAGTGCAGAGAATAATATGCAAATGAGGTGCTGAGCTCCGAGGCTTGACTCAGAGTTTCTCAAAAGACTGTTTTGCAAGTGAAGGCCAAAGTTGGTAATTCAGCCTCTAAGGAAAGCCTGTGGGTGAGAGAAAAATAGTTGCAATAAAAGTGCCATTGGTCTGCATAACTTGAAGAGTGTAAAGTTTGTAACCAAGCTGGAAGCTGTTGTTTGGCATGAAGAGTACTGGCTATTTCCACCTGAAGATATACTGTTGCCTGGCATTGTAAATAAGCTAACTTCGGAAGCAATTTATTCTGTTGATTTTGTTTCACTGGAGAAAGTATCCACCATTTTTATGTTTTGGTATTTTTGAACCGCTAAGTTCATTTGGCGGAAGAATAAATAAAAATCCTGTGTGCCTTGGAAAAACCTCTCGGCTGAATTCATTCAACCTCACAACTACATGCATAGGTGATTAAACAAGGGACATTAAAAAAAAATAAGTTCCGTCCCCCACCACTAGGCTACCGCCTGGCCAGTAGGGGGCACGACAATACCTACATACAAACTCCATGTTAAAAGAACACCTGGACTTGGTTGTACACTCAGAACACAGACCTTCACCAAGTACAGAATAAGTGACCACAATTTAAAGTAAAAAAAAAATATGTAGACAAAAATTAAAATGAAACCCCAAGAAGCCAGACTCCTCACCAGATAAGAGATGCAGTTCCCCATACTGTGTGAAATATAAAGACAGCACAAAGTCCAATCACTAAATTGAAAATAAAATTATTTTTTCTACCTTTGCTGTCTGATGATTTTTGATCATGCTGGTCCCGATCTGTGGTTTCTGTTTTCCTCTGTCTTCTCTTAGCTCTCTTTCTATGGTCTATACTCCATCTGCTATTTCTTGTCACTCCTTTTGCTTTCTTCATTTTCTTCCATCAGCCTTTTTCCAATCCCAGTAACCCTCCCCAGTATCAGCCTCCTTTACAGCCCCTCTCCCAGTGTTAAGCCCCTTTGCATTCCCGGCACTGCCACTGGTGTCTATTACCTTCCAGTCCCCCTCCTTCTTCATCATTCAGCCCCTTCTAGTCCAAATACCATCCCAGGTATCAGTGAACTTCCAGTCCCTGTATCTCCTCCCGTGTCAGTTCCCTTCCAGTCACCCTGTCCTCTGGCCATCCCTCTTCCAGTGCCATCCCCAGTTGTCAGCTCCCTTCCAGTCCCATCCCCAAGTGTCAGCTCCAATCCAGCTCCCATCTTCCCTCCAGCCCCCTCCTTCCCCTCTTTTCCGCTCTTTCCAACCCCCATGTGACCTCCCTTCCAGCTCCCACCACCCCCATCAGTAGTCTTCCAGCTCCCCTCCTATTACCCAACCACCTTCCAGCCCCATCCCCAAGAGTCTACTCCCTTCCTGCCCCCTCGTGTCTGCTCCCTTCCAGCTCCTCCCAGTGTCTGCTCCCTTATAGCCACCCATGTTTGCTCCCTTCCAGCCCCCCAGTGTCTGCTCTCTTCCTGCTCCCCTCATGTCTGCTCCCTTCCGGCTCCCCAGTGTCTGCTCTCTTCCAGCTCCCCCCATCTGCTCCTTCCAGCTCCCTCCATGTCTGATCCCTTCAAGCTCCCAAGTGTCTGCTCCGTTGTAGCCGCCTATGTCTGCTCCCTTCCAGCTCCACCCAGTGTCTGTTCTCTTGTAGCCCCCCATGTCTGTTCCCTTTCAGCTCTCCCCCATGTCTTCTCCCTTCTAGCCCCCCCCCCCATGTCTGCTCCCTTCCAGATCCCCCGTGACTGCTCCCTTGTAGCCCCCCATGTTTGCTCCCTTCCAGCTCCCCCTATGTCTGCTCCCTTCCGGCTTCTCCATGTCTGCTCCCTTCCAGCTCCCCCCATGTCTGCTCCTTTTCAGCTCCCTCCATGTCTGTTTCCTTTCAGTTTATCCCCCATGTCTGCTCCCTTCCAGCCCCCACCCATGCTTGCTCCCTTCCAGCCTCCCCCCCATGTCTGCTCCCTTCTGGCCCTTCTCCTTCCCTCCCCTTCTCTCCTCTCCTCTCACTGATTCATCCTTCAATAAAAGAATGCAGCCGCGGGAGCATTTCTCTGTTCTCGCGGCTCTGCTATCTTTCACACTGCTGGGTCGCGGAGTTTCTAAAGGCAGTAATAAACATTTCCTGTTTTTTATGAGAAACAGGAAATGCTTGCTACTGCTGGAAATTCTGCGGTCCAGCAGTTTAAAAGAGAGCAGAGCTGTGGGAACAGAGAAATGTTCCCGTGGCTGCTTTCTTTTTTAAAGTGGTGGGTGGCGTGTGGCTAGCGACGGCACCTCCTTGCCGCCAGTGCCCTCCTGCCATGCTTACCCGGCTTACTCGGTAGCACCAGCCCTGACCCTTATTCACTCTTTAGTCATCTCCCATCTAGACTATTGCAACCTCCTTCTTGCTGGTCTCCCTCTGAATCATCTTTCTCCCCTGCAATCTGTTCAAAATTCAGCTGCATGGCTAATCTTTCTACAGTCATGCTATGCTTATGTAACCCATCTTCTCAAGTTGCTTCATTGACTCCCTCTCTATTTCCGTATTCAGTTCAAATTTCTCCTACTGACCCATAAGTGCATTCATTCCGCTGCTCCTCACTACTTTTCCTATCTTATTTTTTATTTTATTTATGAGACTTGATAAACCGCCCAAACCGGAGTATCAGAGCGGTGTACAATAAAAGCAGGCTGCCAGAAAATTAAAAAGGGAAAAGGAACGCCATTCAAATGACAGGAAAGTACTGTAGAAATAGATAGAAAGAAAGAAAGAGACAGAGCAGTATGGCTAAAGAGTTAGGGGCAACAGGAAGGACGAAGGAAGAAAGGGAAGGGTTGGAGTGGCATACGGTGTAAGGGCCTGCGTAACTGTCAGGGGGGTGCTGGGAGATCAAAAGCCTGGGAAAACAGATGGGTCTTGAGAAGGGCTTTGAAATGTGGAAATGAAGGTTCGGTGCGGAGTGAGTGAGGAAGAGAGTTCCATAGAGCAGGACTTAAGAAAAAGAAAGCGGAATGACGGGTAAGTTTGAGATGGGCTTGAGATGGGGAGGGAAGAAAAAGGCGGTTACTGTGAGAAGAACGGAGAAGGCGAGGGATGGGTTGATGGAAGATAAGGTCGGATAAATATTGGGGAGTACCTGTGTGAAGAACTTTGTGGGTGGTAATAAGGTATTTATAAATGAACCGAAATTTAACGGGAAGCCAGTGAAGGGAAAGAAGGCAAGGAGTGACGTGATCATGAGGGGAAGATCTTATCTCTCCCCACACCCCTCTTCGTGAACTCTGCTGTTCAGGCAGATTGCTTCTGTCTGTGTCCTTCTCTTCCATTGCCAACTCCAGACTTTGATTGTTCCACCTTGATGCTCCTTATGCCTTTTCAAATCCAGGCTAAAATCTCACCTCTTCTAGGCCACTTTTGGATCCTGATCCGCATAGTCTTGTGCTCTCCAACTTTGTATCTCCTTACCATTCCCCTAGACATATCCCAGTTGTTGTGTTGTCTGTCTTGACTAGATTGTAAGCTCTGGTGAGCAGAGATTATCTCATGCATGTTTCTGCACAGTGCTGCATATGCCTTGTAGTGCTAAATGATTAGTAGTAGCAGTAGTAGTAATGCTAATGGACTATGCTAACAGCATACATGCTACACAGGCAGCATGGGGTTAACTCCATTCTATCTGTTTAGAATTGATGGGAAGGCCAATGGATACGGTAGGGACAGAGCACAGGAGTGTTTGAAGAACATGGTTAGTGCAGAGGTTGACAGCGCACATATGCTATCAATGTTGCAGTTAGTATGGCTGCACATACTGCCATCCCACATTAAGCGTGATTGCCACCGGCACATGTTAGGGTCCACCTCACTGTGGAATCTGCTGGGGCCATGCTGTATTGTTCCATGTACTGCATGTTTATTTTTATTCTAAATGCATGATATCTTGAAAACCTTAACACACTTAGAATACATGCCTCTTAGTTCTAACTGGTTTCTTATCAGCAATCAACTTCACCAACACCCAACACTGATATTTCAACAAGGAAGCTTTATTTAGGGATCTCTTCATACATGTTGAAAATACAAAGACTATTATGGCTTCAGTGAGGCTGCAGATATGATAAGCAGTATATCAAATAAAGTTGGTTTGTGGGCAGCAAAATAACTCTCATCACTACTTATTAAAGCTTGAAGCCACGTTCCATTTTCAATGTCATGCTGCCCACAAACCATTAAAATTAATTCAGCAGCCTCATCTCTAGGGCTATATCCTCTTGGAAACAGCCAATCACAGCTGCCTAACATATATCAAGACAGATTTTAGAAAGGACGTCCAAGTTAAATCGTGGACGCTCAGGGTAGAACGTGCAGAAAAATGACAGGGACGTCTATGCCTCTGGCTGATTTCAGGATCATAGAAGTCTCTGACATGGACTTGCACGCGGGCAGCCACATAGATGTCTCATTAGGGAAACTTGGAGGACCTCAGGCAAACTAGCATAAGGGGACGTCTGGCAGCATAGCACAATGAAAACATGAGCTCCCATTCCCCATCAGTATTCACTGATAATAGTGTAAAATTCAGGGGGTTTTAGTTTAGCTTCTTCTCCACACCCTCCAGACATTTGCCTGACAAAATGAGGACTTTTCAGATGCCTATTTGTGCCAGAGCAGGTGTAACTTTAGACAAAATTTGGGATGCCAAGGCATTTCTGAGATTATGTAGAGACCTCCAGGTTCTTAGGAACACCCCAGTCATGCCTCTGCCACAACCCTGTTCAGACTTGGATGTCTTGGCACTGGGGATGTCCCCAACCTGGCTTCTAAAATGGCTCTGGGAACATCTCTGTGATTTGGACATATGCATGCCAGTTTGCAGATATCCAAATTGGGGGTCATTTCGAGGCACGAATAGTGAGGATGGATGTTGGGACATCAATCCTCGCTATTTGGGCCTTTTCCCGGTCCTGTCTACCTTCCCCACATGTTGTAAGGAGAAGGTAGATGGGGTGGGAAAGAGGCAGATCGGGGGTGGCTTCAGGGCGGGAAGTGGGCGGTCATCGGCCCCAGACGTACAGGGCCAATTCCAATGTTGGTCTTGTACATCCGGGGCCGGTGGCTTGCATGGGGAACTTATTCCACCTCCGAGGTGGAATAAATTCTCCTAGTGGCTGAGGAAAAGCGGGCTCAGGGTGCGGAAGGGGCAGGCAGGGGCCAAGGACATTCTCCGCAGCCCGATCCTCGCCTTAGGGGGCCAGATCGGGGGTCAGACTGCGGGGAAAGCAGCTCTGTAGCCAGTGACTGGGGATTGCGGCTTTTCAATGGAGCCACGGTGCCATGGCAACCAGACACCATGGCGCCACGGTTCCATTGAATAGCCCTGACTGAACTAGTAGGGCAAGGCCTTCATGTACAGGCCCATTCACAATTCTAATCCCATGGGGCTAGACATGCCCTGCAGAATGAGAATCCTGGCTCCCTCTGTGCGTCCGGTTCCGACTGGATGCACAGAGGCCCGGAGATCTGCGACAGAATTGGGCCCATTGTGAATAGCGCTTTTAAAATAAACCCTTTTGTTAATAAATAGCTGCCCATTCAATTCCAAATTTAAACCCCATGGTGCAATAGTTCATAATTTATAAATCCATGAATGCTAAGGCTGTATGAACCTTCACCCAAGTTCCCCTCCTTGCCATGTGGGAACAATATAATCGAAAATAGTGAATATCAATTTGGTGAAATTATGTGAACATTTTCAACAATCTGCCACAATATATGCTTCCACATTGTTCTTCAGCAGTCAATTAAATGGGTGCAGGACATCCTGGTGGTCTTTCCAATGTAAATAAGATTTCAGATTTCAACTTTATTTGATATATTGCTTATCATATCAGTGTCTAAGCAGTTTACAAATGAAAGACAAATTAAAATAGAAAGAAAAGTAAAGAAAATATAAATTTAAGAAAATTACAATTAAAATAGAGATTAAGGGAAATAATGAACAAATAAAACGATACAGGCACTCATAATAAATGAAACACACAGGATTAAAAACACATAGGCAATTCAAAACAAGAAATAAGGATTCAAGGAAAGGTTAAGATTACTCTTGGTTAGCACAGACTCCTGGTCTGACCAGCCACAAACATGGCAGTCTTGAAATGGTTTAAGAGGGAAAAGCAAGCAAAAAATAATGGATCTTAAGGGCTACTTTAAATGTAGCATAGGAGGACTCCAAGCAGAAGCCAAGGGCTAGTTCATTCCACAACTGGAGAGCTATGACTCCAAAGGTGTATTATTTATTTATTTAGACATACTTGTATACCACCTTATCCTACAATCAAAGTGGTTACATTACATCACAATTGGGTTACATTCAACATGTAGGTACTTTACAACATTTAACATGAGGGTATTTAACAACATTAAGACAACATAGGTTGAGGGTTACATTTTTCATGATGGTGTCGTGAGTCTAGCTGGGTTAGATAAGTATTGAGCTTGCAGTGGCGTTTACGTTGCAATCCCGCTCGGGCGGGGGGTGTTGTATATCTGGTGAGGGCTGTTGTCTGTCTGCTCTTAATTTTCTGTGAAGAGCAGGGTTTTAAGGGCCTTGTGGAAGTCTGTGATGTCCTCTAATTCCCTTATGCTTGTTGGGATGGAGTTCCATATTGTTGATGCCATTAGTGATGGTGCTCTTCTTGATGTATTTTGTTTAGTCTTGTGATATCCCGAAGGTGTGCTGATCATGTTGTCATAATTGCTCCTTCTTGGCCTGTTACTGATATTCCTTGTTACAATTTCTTGTAGTACATCCGCTGAGAGATGGTGGATGCTCTTGAAGATGATCAAGATTATTTTATATTTTGCTCTGGCTACTATTGGTAGCCAGTGTAATTGTTGTAAGATAGGGGTGATGTGTTCTGATCTTGAGGTATCAGTGATGATGCGTGCTGTAGTGTTTTGCACCATTTGAAGTGGGTGTAAGGTCTGTTGGGGGAGGCCTTGATATAAAGAATTTCCATAATCAAGCAGAGGAGTAATGAGTGCTTGGCAAATTGTGCGGAAGTGGTCCTGGCGGAGTAGTGGTTTTATCTTTCTTATGGTCCTCAATTGTTGATAGGCCTTGTTTGCGGTTTTGGCGATATGAGATTTCATGTTCAGAGCTCTGTCCATTGTGATGCCCAAGTACCTAACTTCATCCTTGACTATTATAAGTTTGTTTAGAATGCTGATATTCTGTGGTGGAATGAAGCTAGTGTTCCTGGTGACGAACATGGCTTCAGTTTTATCGTAGTTGACCGTCAGGTTATTGTCTGCGAGCCAGACATTCATGTCTTCCAGGCATTTAGTTATTGTTGTGGTGTTAAGTGCTAGTAGATTGATTGGAGCATACACCATAATGTCGTCAGCATATATGTGATAGTGGAGTTTGTGTCGTCTGATGATGTTGCATATGGGTTGAATGTAAATATTGAAGAGCATTGATGACAGGGCAGATCCCTGAGGTGTTCCTTGTGTAGCGGGGAACTGTAATGATTTCTTTTGGGTGCATTTGACTTGCTGTGTACGGTCTTCCAGGTATAATGTGAACCATTTCAGAGTGTTCTTGCGTAATCCTATCTGTTGCAGGCGCTGTAGTAATCTAGCATGGGACACTGTGTCAAAAGCTGCTGAAATGTCTATGAATACTAGCAGGAATCCATTCTTTATATTATCTATACCTCTTATGAGGATGTCAAAGAGCGATGTGAGTAGTGTTTCCACACCATGCTGTGGTTTAAATCCATGCTGATGAATGTCCAGTGGGGCATTTATGTCAATGTGGTCCTGAAGTTGTTTTTGCACTGTTTTAGGGCGGTATGATTTTGGTTCAGATGGGCTTAGGTTATTACCTTTCACTATTGGACGTATCATGGCGTGCTTGAGGGACTGTGGCATGTGTCCTTGTTGGAGTGAATCTTTGACAATTTTATGAATGTGCTGGGATAGCTGGCTTCTTGTAACTTTTATCCAAGCCACTGGGCAAGGGTCTGATGGCGAGGTTGTTGTGTTAAGCCCATGTATTATGTCCTCTACTTGATATTCTGATGGTATGCTGAAATCCTCCCAGGTATGATGTGGCTCTTTCATTTCATAATCATCCATTTGTCGTATGGTGGAGCATGTCTGGGTATGGTTTTTCGCTCTCATGTAGTCGGCAAATTCCTGTGGATCAAGATGATGGGTACATTGCTGTGTGGTATCCCTAGTGAGCTTTTGGACAATGCCGAATAGTTCTTTCGGTTTATTGATGGACTTCAAGATTAGATTGGTGTGGTGCTGTTGTTTGCGCTCATTTATCAGATTGTTATAGTCTAGTAATTTAGCTTTATATAGGGTCAGGGAGTTATGCGACTTATCCCGCCTCCATTTTCTCTCCAGTCTTCTGATATCATTTGAGTACCAGGGGGCATTGATTCTCCTTCATACTTGTGGCTTTATGTTTGTAGGGGCTGATGCTGCATTAGATATTATGGAGTTCCATTTTTCTATGCTTAGTTCAAGGGTGTCGCATTCTTGCTGGAGTTGTGGGATGATTTCATCTAAGAATGAGTCTTTATTGAAGGCTCTATATCGTCTGGTGATGCTCTCATATTCTATGTGTTGGGTGATATTCTTTAGGGCCAGGGTGAATTCTATCACGTAATGATCCGACCGAGGGACTGGTGTGATTTTTGGTGTTGTGGTTTTGTCCTGCTCCACCAAGTACATTGGAATGAAGACCATATCCAGTACTGTACCATGCTGGTTTGTTGGGGTGTTGATTGTCTGGCTGTATTTCAGAGATTCCATAGCTTTTAAGAATGTTGCGGCTTCTTTGGCGGGTGCAGAGGTCAGGTTGTAGTCTCCTAGTACAATGAGGGGCTTATGTTTTGTGTTATGTGCAAATATTGTTTCAAGTACCATGGAGAGGTGTTCAGTTGTTGCTCCAGGAGGCCTGTAGGTGAGGGAGAAGCTTAAGTACTTGTTAGCTATGGTGATTGTGTTGGATTCAGTTGTGCTAGTGCTAGAGATTGTTTTAAATCTGTATTCCTTTCTGGCCAGTATTATCACCCCTCCACCTCTCTTATGTTCTCTGACACAATTGAAGGCCAAGTGGTCTGTAGGGGTTATCTGATTTAATATTACCTGATCAGAGTCATCCAACCATGTCTCGGTGATGCAGATTTTATCCAGTTTTTTGTTTAGGATGAGGTCTAGGATAGTGTTTGGTTTATTCCTAATTGATCTCGCGTTTATTAAGGCACATTTAATTTTAACTGTTAAGATTGGGTTGGTATGTACCCTGTTTGTGGAGTTATTGGGTGTAGTATGTGCGGCATTATGTGGTCTGTGAGCTGTAGGCTTAGTCTGCTTGTGCTCTTTGTGGTTGGAGGAGCCTAGTATCCATGCAGTTTGGTTGGTATATAGATGGAGCAGGGGGACTTGCGGTTGGGTCCAAAGCCCTGTGAGCAAGTTGCGAATGCGTGGAGCAATGTGAGGTAGGCAATAAGGTAGTAGGGGGTGGATTGCATTTTTGTGAATTAGTGATGTAGGTTCTGCTCGAGTTGTGTCAAGGTGGGATAGGTGTTTAATCCTTATCTTGCATATTTAACTTGCCTGTTTTCTTTGGTCGGTATTTCCTCTCTCTAAGAGACTCAAGTCTGATGATAGTTCCTATCTGCTGTGCAATAAGTTATTATACAATTAGCGGAGTGTTAATCAAGCATACAAGCAACAGATTAGGGTAGCAGTGGGTTAACAGACTAAGTAACATATGTTATCTACAATGGCTAAGTAGTGTTTATGAACTACAGCATGTGTTATTTACATCACATGTGGTCTACAGTAGATTGAACAGAATATGTTAAATTTATTACAGTAGATTGAACAGAATATGTTATTTACAATACATGTACATATATTTATGTGGCATACAGTTAATAGAGTAGTTGAAGCAGGATTCACCTGAGTAGCCATGCAGGTAGTGCTGCATACCTGCCGGCATTCTATAGGTGCAGGAGCTTTCGCCTCCCCGTAGTTAAGTATCTTTCCATTGCTGCGTTGAGCGTACAGCCCTTTAGTCCCCTTTGCAGTCGGTTTGATTCCCACTCCAGGGCTCCTGCCGAAGGGCCACGCCAAAGGGCCCTCTGGCGCAGGCACACCTGGTGGCGGCTGCCCTTTAGGCTCCTCCTTCTCCTCACCCACAACCCCGATTGGGCTGGAGCTTCTGAGTGGGAGGGTTTCAAATCTCCCGCTCAGGCGCTCAACCCCGATCGGGGGAGCTTTGTGTGATGCGGGCCGCGTGTGTGGGCTGCAGAGGTCTTCTCTGGCGGCGGCTGCCCTTCAGGCTCCTCCTTCTCCTCTCCCACAGCCCCGATTGGGCTGGAGCCTCTGAGCGGGAGGGTTTCAAATCTCCCACTCAGATGCTCAACGCTGATCGGGGAGCTTTGTGTGATGAGGGCCGCGTGTGTGGGCTGCAGAGGTCTTCTCCGGTGGCGGCTGCCCTTTAGGCTCCCCCTTCTCCTCTCCCACAGCCCCGATTGGGCTGGAGCCTCTGAGCAGGAGGGTTTCAAATCTCCCGCTCAGGCGCTCAACCCCGATCATGGAGCTTTGTGTGATGCGGGCCACGTGTGTGGGTTGCAGAGGTCTTCTCCGTCGGCGGCTGCCCTTTAGGCTCCTCCTTCTCCTCTCCCACAGCCCCGATTGGGCTGGAGCCTCTGAGCGGGAGGGTTTCAAATCTCCCGCTCAGGTGCTCAACCCCGATCGAGGAGCTTTGTGTGATGCGGGCCGCGTGTATTACCTTGCCAATTCCTGTAGCACCTTGCAGCGTGACAGCACTACAAGTAAAGTTTGTTGAGTGGATCGAAATGCCTGCCCTAGAATACAGGGATAAGAAAGAAAAAATGAAAGTCATAAATAGAAAAATTTGCTGAACCAAAATAAGCAGTTTATAATGAAGCCTGATGGTAATAAATTTAATTAATTAATTCATTAAAAGTACCTTGGGTTCAGGGCTCCAAGGTGGATAAGAGCCGGTTTGGGGAAGTGGCATGGTGCATGGGGAGCCGTGATCGGCCTCATAGTGGCTCCTACGATTAAAGATGGGGTCGTTGGCAGAGGCCATCGGCGAGCCATGCTCCCACAATACTCACTAGGCCCTGCGTATGGCTCTGGGGCTGCTGGGCAGATCAGCTGGTTGGATCGGTTGCAGCCATGCACCGCGGCTGTTCCAGATTTCAGCTGGGGCTGCTGCTGGGTGTTTGGGGAGAGCCACAATCATCGTGGCTTCTCCTTTTGGCAACCGCAATGCCTGTAGCTGCTCCTGGGTGCCAGGGCTTCACAAAGATTGTATTGCTACCATCCAGAAGGCCACAGGACCATGCGAAGGGGAGAGTAGGAGTGAAGAATCTGTGCCATTTGGCCCAGAATGCAACCCACGGCTAGACCAGGAGCTGTAATGGGGGCAAGAAGGCTGAGTTCGGGCCAGAATGGCCCAGTAAAAGACCAGAAGAGGCACGGGGGGTAAGAGCAACCTGGGAGCATCGGGACTCCAGAAACACAGTGAAATTTAGGCCTGGTTGAGGCCTTTCTATAGAGGCAGGGTCAGCCTTAAAGGGGCCAGGAGCCCTTTATTCGACCAAAATCAGCCACAGCAATTGGGGGGGGTGGGTTGTTGGAGGTCTCAGGGCATCGAGGGGTGCCCGGATAAGCAGGCTAGGGTAGGGGGAGTCCAGAAAAATGTATTTTGATTTAAGGGGCCTTTTTGCCGTGATTTGCAGCGTTATATAAAAGGTAGGGGCTGACTTCCCGATGTTCTGGGTGGGCACTGGAACCTTGGTTTTAATTAAAAAGACCTGATTGTAGAGTGTGACTTTAATTTTAACAATCAAAATAGACTCTTCTAAAATTAAAGTTTTGGTACTGGGTAGTACCCGGATGTTTTGACTGGTTATGTGCTGGATTGTGTGGTGCCAGAGGCCTCTTGGATAGCGAAATGAATGTGAGTTTCAGACAATTTGGTTCTGAATGAAAGCGAGAAGGTTTTGAATGGGTTTGTATGGATTGGAGGTTTTTGTTTTTTTGTTAGGTTGTAGGTGCAGTTGTGGCTATCCCTCCCTGTTAAAATGGATCTTTCTGGAGTAAAAAGGGAAAGTTGTAAAAGCAGGGAAATCATTTTTTTTCTTCCCTTTTCCTGTTTCATTGAACTTTCTACTGTCTGATATTTATTTATTTAGATGTGTATACCACTTTTTCCTACAAAGTGGTGGGTTACACAAAATAAATTACAAAAATAAGGAATGACATAACATTGGATATGTTTGGATTGAGAGTCTGAGAGAAAGAGGATGATTGTAACAGCTTAGGTTTTTTATTAAAGACATAAGAATATGTATTTGCTTGGTTAAAATCTGATTTTAATCAACAGATTTTCATTTACCATATTTTTTTCTAAAGAGTGGAATTGAGTGTCAAGTGACTCAGAATTTAGGAGCTATGGTTTGGTAAGTGCTGAGTTAAAAAAAAATCCCTAACCATTCTTTTTGGAAATTTGTGTGTGAGATTTATGTAGCTGATTCCTAAAAAAGGAACTTTTACACCAGAAGTGGTGTGTTTTGTGGTTGGTGACCACTGATAGAGAGGAATCCTGAGAGTTCAGAAAGCAGAAGTAGTTTGGCTTTGTTGGATTGCCAAAGTTTGAGTTTTATTTCTGGTGCTATAGCCTTGATTTACTTAAAGGGTTTTTTTGTGCATGTGTTAGAATGGAAGGTGTCAGGCTAAATGTGGCTGACTGAAACCTTGAATGGGATGGGATTGATTGAAGGGTGAAAGCAATTGAATGTGAAGGGGGAAACTTAGGGAAAGATCTTTTGAAACAAACTAGCAAGCTTGCAGAGTGGAGGAGTAGCCTAGTGGTTAGAGCAACTGCCTAATACCCAGCTCAAAGGTTTGATTCCCACTGGCACTCCTTGTGATCTTGGGGAAGTCATTTTACCCTCCATTGCCTCAAAAGAAAAAAGGCCTGGCAATCCACTTCTGGATTACCCTGCCAAGAAAACCCAAAAGCAGTTGGGTTGCTAGGAGTCAGCAATGGCACAATAAAAAGAAGGCTTGCAATTTTTTTTCTTAGCTTCATTTTAATTGAAAAATAGAGAACCATTGCTGGACTGGAATTAAAAAGATAGGTAAATTTTAGAATTATTGAAGGTTAGGTGATAGTGAAAAAAATATATCTTGAAGGCTCAAGAAAGAAGAGTTTCAGTGACCAGAAAAGAAGAAGCTAGCCTAGGCCCCAACAGAAGAAGAGAATTCCTGAAGATAAGTAGCACTACATACATGACACCTCTGAACACTGTTATATTTGGCATCAAATATAGTAAGAACTCCTATAAACAGGAATTGTAATTTTGACTAGTACTTATAAGACCTCTGTTTAATTTTTGAGGTTCTTAAAAATTAAATTAATACTTCTTTGAATAGATGTTTACTTCTAAAAAGGTAAAGTGACACTAGCCTAATACACAGAAAATAACTTTGAGACATTTCAGAAAAAATTAGAAGCTATTAGCCATTCTAAGGGGCATGTTTACTAAGGACTGTTAAGGGCGCAAAGTTGCCGTCTGTATGAGTTATCAGCGCACAATAGCAGTTGCCACCACAGGAAGCACCGATCACTGGTCAACATTGAAATCGTTACTGACTTTAAAAGGCCCTAATCTGTAGTATCTTGGTGGGCTGAACATGAATATAACATTAAAAAGATTTTATTGGCTCTCGTTTTGAAGATATTGCATGTAGTTCATTTTTGACGTTTCACCGTGTAAATTTATCCAGTAGGACATCAACAACATCCCAAATAAGCCTTGAATGATGTAATATTGCATCACATTGCATAATACCAGCATGCACACATCATCCAGAGTTGATTGCATCATTTTCTGATGCAATGCAATACTACTGTCAGGTGGCTGCTGAAGCCATCTGACGTCAACAGTGTACTATAGGCAGTCGGAAAGGAAAGTAATCTGATATTCTGTTTCGATATTGAAAGCCTCATGAATGCCTTAAAAATCACTCATGACCCACAAGACTGGATACTATTTATAGACTCTTCGAAACTGAGTCTGAAGGCTGTGCTTTTGAACAATGGAAACCGTCTTCCATCTATTCCAGTAGCACATGCCGTCCACATGAAAGAGACATACGATAACTTAAAGCATCTACTGACTTCCATTAACTAAAACAAGTACAGCTGGCACCTCTGTGGTGACTTGAAGGTAGTTGCCCTTTTAATGGGACTGCAGCAGGGATATATAAAATACATGTGTTTCTTATGTGAGTGGGATAGCCGAGCAAGGGATTGGCACTACTTGCGGAAGGAATGGAATCACAGCCAAATTGTAACAGTTGGAGAGAAGAATATCCAGCACCCAGCTCTGGTTGAGGCTCACAAAATCCTGCTACCACCCCTTCACATCAAACTAGGTTTGATGAAAAACTTCGTAAAAGCCATGGACCGCACTTCGCCAGATTTCCGATACCTGCATGAAAAATTCCCTCGACTCAGTGAAGCAAAGATTAAAGAGGGAGTTTTTGTGGGTTCTCAGATTCGAGAGCTCTTCAAAGATGACCGGTTCAAAAACTTGCTGCAGGGTGATGCGAAACAAGCATGGAATGCTTTTCGCCTAGTGTCAACAAACTTTCTCGGGAATGTTAGGGCAGAAAACTACAAGGAACTAGTAGAAGACATGCTGATGCAGTATCAGAAACTTGGCTGCAATATTTCTCTAAAGATCCATTTCCTTGATTCCCATCTCGATTTCTTTCCTGACAACTGTGGTATGGTTAGTGATGAACAGGGCGAACGTTTTCACCAGGATATCGCAATGATGGGACAAAGATACCAGGGGAAATGGTCCACTACAATGCTGGCTGACTACTGCTGGACACTCCCAGAGAAGCTCCCGAACAGCTGTAGAAGAGACAGGCGAAAAAATCTAAGAAGTAGTCTATGACTTGGTTTTTTACAGGTATTAACCGAAGGCCTATTATATTTACTATTGACATGCATGTCGTGATGTAAACATTAATTCTTGTAGATTACAAAAAAAACTAGAGCCAACTTTGCAATTCACTGTCATATTCATGTTCAGCATATAAAAATTGATAAGAAATGACTATTTTTATTTCAGTAACATTACTTTTGTAAATATTTGTTGACCAGTGGGCTTACTGGCTGGTAACATGTTACTGGGCAGTAAGCTGCAAAACAACGGAGAAGGGGCATTAATTGGGCGGAGCATAGGCAGAGATAGCCAGTGTGCTCTAACGGCCATACCAGTACCATGCATTACAGGCGCAACCTCCAAGAACATTATTATTATTATTATTATTATTATTATTAAGTGCCGTCGAGTGGGTGTCGACTCATGGCAACCTTCTGGATAGTTGCCCTAAATTGTGTTTGGTGTTCAGTCAGGAGGCGGCTCATTTATGACAGACTGGCAACTGTAGCTGCTGTTATTGTATCGATCAATCTCATTGCTGGCCTTCCTGTTTTGCGTTGACCTTCTACCTTGCCAAACATGATGTCTTTCTCTAATGATCTCTCTCTACACATGATCTGTCCAAAGTATGAAACTCAAAGTCTTGTCATCTAGCTTCTAAAGAAAGCTTAGGTTTGATCTCCTCTAGTACTGACTGGCTTGTTCTTCGGGCAGTCCATGGTATACACAGTATTCGTCGCCAGCACCATAATTCAAAAGCATCAATTTTCTTCCTGTCTATCTTTTTCACTATCCAACTTTCACATCCATATAACGTTACCGAAAATGTCATGGCTTGAACAAGTCAAATCTTTGTATGGAGAGAGACATCTCTGCTCTTGAAAATCTTGTCTAGGTCCTTCATAGTCGTTCTGCCAAGAGCAATGCGTCATCAGATTTTTTGACTGCTGTTGCTTCTTTATTGATAGTTAATCCAAGTAGGTTAAAGTTGTCCACTATTTCAATTTCTTCTCCATCAACGATGAACTTATTGATTTTGCCAGTTGTCATGATCTTTGTTGTTTTTACATTAAAGTGCAGGCCCATGTTAAGACTATGTTCCCTGATTATGAGAAGCAAATGTTTCAGATCGTCTTCACTTTCAGCCAGTAATGTGGTATCATCAGCATAGCGAAGGTTGTTGATGAGTCTTCCACCATTCTTCACACCTCTGTCTTCATGCAATCCTGATTCTCTGATGATTTGTTCTGCATATAAATTAAGCAGGTAGGGGAAAAGTATGCAGCCTTCTCATATGCCTTTGCTGATTTTAAACTATTCTGTTTCTCCTTATTCCGTTGAAGTTGTTGCTTCTTGATCAATGTAAAGATTGTGCAAGAGAAAGATTAGATGTTCTGGTATACCCATGTTCCTTAATGTGGCCCACAGTTTCTCATGGTTTATACAGTCAAAAGCCTTGCTGTAGTCAATAAAGCACAAATAGATATACTTTTGGTATTCTTTAGTCTTTTTCTAGGATCCATCTCACATCCGCGATGATGTTTCTCGTTCCTCCCCCTTTCCTGAACCCTGCTTGCAGTTCAGGCAGTTCTAGTTCCAGGTATGGTTGTAGTCTCTGTTGAATAATATTCAGTAGAATCTTGCTGGCATGTGGGATCAGAGCGATTGTGCGATAATTTCCACAGTCATTTGCATCACCTTTCTTTAGTATTGGTATAAACACAGATTTTTTCCAGTCAGTTGGCCATGATGTTGTCTTCCAAATTTCCTGACAGAGCCTTGTAAGTATGGTAACAGCTGCATCAGATTGCTGTAATACTTCTATGGGAATGCCATCAATGCCTGGTGCTTTGTTCTTTGATAAGGCTTTCAATGCTGCTTCAACTTCTTTTTTCATCACCAGTAGTTCCTGATCATAAGGTACAGGTTGAAACAACTGTTGATCCACTTTATTTTATCATATAAAAGCTCATAACGTTTCTGGAGCTCTGTCATTTGTATCTAAGGCAGAAAATCGATTTTGCAGGCAGTCTTTAAATTCCAGTGGTATATTCTCAGATTTTGCTACATTCATGAGTGGCTTGCTCTTTTTCAACTTTAGCTTGAGTTTGCATATAGTAGTTGATGATCTGTACTACAGTCAGCTCCAGGTTCTATTTTTGTTGATGTTATAGAGCTTTTCCATCGACTTCACAGATGTAGTCAATTTGATTTTTCTACAATCCACTGGGAGAAGTCCATGTGTACAGTCACCGCTTATGTTGCTGGAAGAAGGTGTTTGAGATGAATAGATCACTGGTCTTGCCAAATTCTCCAGCTTCAATTCTGTTGCCAAGTCCATATTTTCCAACCATTTTGCCTTCTTCTTTGTTACCAATGTTTGTGTTCCAGTCACCCATGACTATCAGGATATCCTGTTTGCAAGTTCTGTGAAATTCAGCTTGTATTTGTTCATAGAATTCATCAATTTCATCCTCTTCTGCAGCTGTTGTTGGGGCATATACTTGAATTATAGTTGTGTTTATAGGCATTCCTCGTAGACGAATAGAAATTAAGCATTCACTGACTGCATTGTATTTCATTACAGTTCTTGCAAATTTCTTCTTAATTATAAATGCAACATAATTTCTTCTTTGTCTTTCATTTCCAGTATAGTCGACCATGTGATCATCTGATCCAAAGTGCCCGATGCTAGTCCATTTCAGTTCACTGACACCCAACAGATCAAGTTGTACATGTTCCATTTCATTCTTGACCACCTCCAACTTCCCTTGGTTCATGCTTTGTATGTTCTATGTCCCAATATGTAAGACATCTTTGCAGCTTCTGACTCTCATTTCATGCGCAGCTACATTAGCAGTCAGATGTCCTGAGGGCTTTGATCCAACCACATCATAAATGCTGACTTTACTCTGAAAAGTCTTCAGCTCCTCCCCAATAGCAAGTTGAGTGGCTTCCAACCTGGGGGTCTCATCTTCCAGCACTATAGTGCAATTTTTTTTTTTGTGACTATTCATTGGGTTTTTGTAGTAAGATACGGAAGTAAATTGTCAGGTCTTTTTTCTGCGCAGTTTAAGTTTAGTGTTGTTGCCATTGTCACAGAAATGTGATCCTCTGCCGCCAACACCATCCCATTCTGCTGCTGCCCAGATGGGTGGTTTGTCTTGGGAACCTTAACACCAGCTAAAAGCACCCAGAAAGACCATTCACATGTAGGCAGTGTGCACCTCCCAGACAGGAGACCTGAAATTAGTGATAGTAGTGCTCTATTGGCAGTTAAAGAATGGTGCCCTTTCAATAAAGGGCACTATGTTGTTGGTGCCAAAGTGGCAATATATTCAGGAAATAGTAAAACACAAGCCGGAAGGTGCTTACATTTATCCTGTATCAATCAATCAAATTCTTTATTACTGAACCAAGCTCATCTAAACACTGGACACAGTCGAAAGGATATCCTCTCTGAAAAAATCTCAGCACCATATTTTGAGTTTGTGTCTTAAACTCAGCATCTGATAAACAAATCCACTGCGTTCTAAAGAATTAGCTTACTGGTAGGCTATGTTTCAAATGGCAACAATGTGCATGAACGTGAAGGCACATTTTAGATAGGATGTGCATACAGTAAGAGAATTCACACATCTACAGGGTGGCCCAAAAAAGGTGAGAACATCTCATAGCATATAAGTTATTTAAAAATTTAAAAAGACAGATGTAAACGATTGACAAATTAAAAAAAAAAGATGGTGACCGGAAATTGTCGAAATAAAGACGTTATATAGTGTGATGAAGAAGATGCTAGTGAGCCTATGGAGATAGGAAAAACTAGTGAATGTACCTTTAAAGAATGTGACAGATTTGCAATACACACACTGCAGAGTGTAGCTAGAGGGAGTAAGCACAGAGAGTCTGAAGTTAGGTTGCCACACCCAAGCTATCCTGACATAGTTACAAACTTAGAGGATGATCACACACACCTGGGGGGAGTGAGAGAGACCCTGACAGAGAAGCAGCTTTATAAGCCTTGCTTAGAAGGAGAGAAAGAGAGAAGGGGGAGAAGGTGACAAAGCAGCACCAAGTAAGGCAGCTAGAGTGGCTGTCGTTGCAGGATAAGAGAAAGTTCCAAAGAGGCCAGCAGACCCAAGGTGGAGAGCTCCAAGGAGAAGCCGTGAGGTACCAGGAAAGCACAGCTCAGAGCATAAAAGTCTTCCCACGTCTATGCCGGACTGGCAGTCTCAATGTGTTCAGAGGTGGGTGCCCAAGGCTCAAGCTAGGAGGCAGAAGAACCCAGCCTGGAACAGGGAGCCATCGATTAACACCAGAGAGGAACTTAAGCAAGGAGGCCAGGAACTGTTTAACCGCAGCTGGAGAGAGGTTTGTGAGCCTAGCCAGAAAGTAATAGCTCAAACCCCAGATACTTGTCTTCCATACCAGGTAGACCACTGCTGGAGGGAATTACAGAGATCCCCAGAGGAAGTATATCCTGGGAGACACGGGGAAAGCTCAGAGCAAGTTGATGTTTCTTCAGAGCAGGAAGAAATGCAGATAGATCCTAGCGAACAGGATTCCTTGCTACCTGAGTTTCCCATGGATTGCACATTATGTTTGGCTGGAAGCAGGGAGTCCTTAACTGAGGAATAGCTTTCATGATGTGCACTCTTTGAGTAACAGAGTAAAGAAGTCTGACCTTGTTGAAGGTAAGAGCTTGTTTAATCAAAGGAATATTGCCTATCACCTGTGTTTGGTGTTACTAAGGAATGAAAGGATAAAAGAGAACATTTTTACTAAGTTGAATGAAGAAGCTTCTGTTTTGTTTTATCTGCTATATTTTGGATTAAAACGCCTGCACAGAAGTAATGACTGTGAAACACATGCAACCTGAGTTTTGTAAATATCCTTGGAAATACTAACTGGAGAGAATATCATGATGCTTTATGTTGAACCTTGTGACATTGGGGAAATAAACCTATATCATTTACCTTCATACTGGTTTGTCACGGCTATACTTTTAAAAGGGAAACTACAACTCCCAGCATGCCTCAGTGCTGAAGATAGTTTTTCAACCCGTTTATGAAGGACATAATGTCCACCCTAGCTCTTTAGGCATGTGGCCGGGGGCTGGGGTGTGACAATTGCTAAAAAAGGTAAATAAGTAAACTATTTAAACTTTTAATTTATGAGATGTTCTCACTTTTTTTGGGCCACCCTGTAGGTCAGGATGTGGAGAATTTCAAAATTATTTTACAAGAGATTCTGCCAAAAGCCTCTTGTAAAATAGGTGCAGGATTGGAGGACTGCACGGGTATGGCTTTCCACATCTGGTAGGAGCAGTGATTTTAAGAAGTTGCATGTGGGGAAGTAAAATGAAAAATACCCTCATATATGCATGGAAGCAGCTTCTTAAAATCACTGCTCCCAATCTGCATATTCACCTGTTTCAGCACCAGCAGCCACCCCTCCAGATCATCTCTGACCTTCATCTCAAATTTCCTCAGTCTCCTTCTACTGCCCCTCAAAAGTATCTGATCTTCCCTTCCTCCCTAATGCATCTGAATCTCTTTACCTCCCTCAGCCATCCAATCCTCTTCAGTAAGCAAAACCCTCCTCTAGTACCAGCACCTCCTCATCTGATTCCCCCTCCCTGAGCTCACCTGCAGCAGCCCCCTCCAACCCACTCCTCAATCCCCCTCCCTGGGCTTACCAGTGGGAGCACGAATGATGTCCACTCGCTCCTGCTCATATAGCACCAGGATCCAAACTGGCACCAATGGCCCTTAGAAGTGACCATCAGGGTTTTTGATGATGAAAGGGATGACTTGAGAGGGTATGGGGTTCAGATGCTTTTGAGGGGGTAGGAG
Source organism: Ichthyophis bannanicus (assembly GCA_033557465.1). Classification (NCBI taxonomy): domain Eukaryota; kingdom Metazoa; phylum Chordata; class Amphibia; order Gymnophiona; family Ichthyophiidae; genus Ichthyophis; species Ichthyophis bannanicus. Next base: position 685,876,680 of record CM066036.1, on the reverse strand, counting down.
GAAATCAGATGTTGTAGGAAGTCAGGGATGGGAGCTTGAGGTCAGTGAGTGATCAGGGTGTGGGGAGACCTCGACCTTCACAGCTACCCTTGCCAGCAAGAGCTTTTGCATGCCTAAGAGAAGCTGTAAATTCTGACATTTCTGATTTTGGGAAGAAACGTGGATTCTCTATATGAAATGGGGACTCCACATCTCTACTCCCTCTCTGTGCCCTCACCAACCCTCCAGGGATTTTAAACCTAGTAAGCATCCCCATGTTTAAAAAGCCCATGTTCAGAAATGACAAGGGAGAAGTAGCCTAGTGGTTGGGGCAAGGTACTTCAGGCCAGAAGGTCAGAGGTTCAAATCCCACTAGAGGACAGCAACCTTGGGCTGGAAGGACTGGGGTTTCTAGTCCCACAGATGCTCCTTGTGGTCTTGGGCAAGCCACTTAACCCTCCATTGCCCATGTTCCCTGTAAGTATTAGTGTATGTGTCTCACATCCCACGTGTTAAATGTATCCCCCAATTGTGTTGTGACCGCTTTGATTGAAGGATAAGGTGATATACAAAACTGTATAAATAAATTCACATGTTTATACCTATCCACATATGTAAATACTGCTTTTTAGACATGGGGATGCTTTTAAGATAACCCTCACAGTGTAAAGCACAGTTACTTACCTGTAACAGGTGATCTCTGGGAACAGCAGGAATAAGTCTTCACATATGGGTACGTCGGTACCGACGGAGCCTGCGCGGGAACGCTCCCCAGCGTCCAATCAGAAAGCTTTTGGGAGCATCCCTCAGCGCCTGCGTGCTGCCTTCCCGCCTTTCCAACTGTCTCTCCTCAGTTGAGTTTTATAGCTGAGACAAAGAGAGAGAGAGAGGAAAGGAAGATAGATAGAGAGATACAACTCCTAGGGGAGGTGGGTGGGTTGTGAAGACTTATTCCTGCTGTTCCCAGAGATCACCTGTTACAGGTAAGTAACTGTGCTATCTCCAGGAACAAGCAGGAATGAGTCTTCACATATGGGGACTCTCAAGTAAAGTTCCATGGAGCCCTAGCATGTTGGAGATTGAAACATGCTACACCTCATATGGCCAGGCATCCTGAGGATGGAGGGTAGGAGTTGAAAAAGAGAGGAGCTGTAGAAAACAGCTAACCTAAGAGAGGACTACAGGCAAGGAGTCCTTGTATGCATTATAATTATTGTGAAATATATTGAAATGAACAATCGCAATATGGACCTCACCTACTGGATTGCAGGAAGTAGAGAGGCTGATGGAGTCTACTGGGGATCCAGTAGAGGAATCTTCAACCTCACTGAAGTGAAGGTGAAGGTCAAAATCTGGAAGTGACAGGTGACCCCAGGATTCAACTGGGGTAGTACAAAAACGGTAGGTCTTTAGTGGGAAGCTTTATGGAAAAAGCTGAAAACTCTTTTGGTTACAGAGTTACTCACAGTTAGGAGCAAAAGAGGAAGACTGACCGATTTGGACAAACTGGCCTAGTCCTTGAGGGAAGAAGGGGTATGGAAAAAACCCCGTATTCCCAAAGAAAGGACAGATGTCTGAGAAGTTGAAACCTCAGATCTACTGAAGATCCACCATGTCTTTCCTAACTGGTGAGAGGTAGGAAGATATTGGGGCATGGAGCTTCAGGGATACCTAAACCTTGGATTATGGTAGGAGCTGTCAGTACCACAGCAGTGGTTGTGTGCATAATACCCCAAACATACTGTGGAACAGTATGAACATGTGCAAAGCCCACTGTCTGGAACATATAGGAAGGTAAACCCTGTATGGGCATAGACAGTTAGAGAGATAAGTATGTAAATACATATCTACCTATAACGAAGCATCTCGACAGATACAGCACAGTTACTTACCTGTAACAGGTGATCTCTGGGAACAGCAGGAATTAGTCCTCACATATGGGTACGTCGGTACCGACGGAGCCCGCGCGGGAATGCTCCCCAGCTTCCCAAAAAGGAAAGCTTTTGGGAGCATCCCACAGCGCCTGCGTGCTGCCTTCCCGCCTTTCCTAACCAACTCTCCTCAGTTCGAGTTTAAAGCTGAGACAATAGAGAGAGAGAGGAAAGGAAAGACAGAGAGAGATACAACTCCTAGGGGAGATGGGAGGGTTGTGAGGACTAATTCCTGCTGTTCCCAGAGATCACCTGTTACAGGTAAGTAACTGTGCTATCTCCAGGAACAAGCAGGAATGAGTCCTCACATATGGGGATTCCCTAGCTAAGATGCCTGGGAGATCCCCAAGGGTATGAGACCCTGAAGGGTTCCTCGTCTTCCTATGGATCTCAGGCATCCATTCAGGGAAGGAGGGCAGGAGTTGTTCAAGAATGGAACAGGTGTCTGAGGACAGCCTGACCAAACAAGGCATCCCGGCAGGAGTCCTTGTCCAAACAGTAGTGGGCTGTGAAGGTATGAACCGAGGCCCAGGTGGCTGCTCGACAGATCTGGTCGATGGACACAGAATGAAGATGAGCCATAGAGGTGGCCATGGCCCTCACATTGTGAGCTGTGACATGGCCCTCCAGAGAAAGGTTCTTACTCTGGTAAGCAAAAGAAATACACTGAGCAATCCAATTGGACAGTGTTCTTTTAGAGCAGGGGTCTCAAACTCAAATTGCTTTGAGGGCCGAATGAGGACTTGTAAAGTAACCCGGGGGCCGCATAAGACACGGGCCTCATTTGCATAAGGGGCCTCATTTGCATAAATATTTCCATAATGTTGCATAATGAGTGCATGGATAAAGAAAGACTAGAAAATTTCTATATTACTATAATCCAGTGCCAACCGCCAGGCACATTAGGAACTACTACTAACACTGCCCATTTGGAACCCATAGCAAACCCCCCGTATCATAACAGCACTACCAGGACTCACAAAGCACCAGACCCTACCTATCAAAAGGCAACACTGCAAATATTAAATCAATACATTTCAGAGAACAATACATGACCTACTGGGAAAAGAGAACAAGTAGCAATGTCAAATAGGAATTACACAGAATACCTCAGCACTGTAGAAATAAAACTATAAATAATTTCTTGTACCAAAGCACAGACATTAATGATGCACATTTCCCAGAGCTGACATATTCCAGTTAATAAATTCAAAATAAAGAGATATTTTTCTACCTTTTGTGCATTTTTTTTCAGTTGCAATTGCTCCAGCCACTTCTGGTTTCTTCGTGTCTTCTGCTATCTCCATCGTCTGCTGTCCATTTGTCCTTTCTTCTCTCTTCTAGTTTTTTTCCATTCTCTCTCTCTACATCTGCTTTAACATACTAATCTTTCTCCTTTTGCTCTTTCCTCATTCCTATTTCATCCACTCAAATTTTACCCCTCCATCCTCAATCCCCACTTACTCTCCCAATACCTGGCCAATTGTAGATTTGTCTTCTCTTCCAGACAAAATATTTTTCCCCTCTCCATTTCACTTTCCCAGCTCCATCCCATTCTAATCCTCCCCCAACATCAGCTCCCTTCTAGTTCCAGCCCCACCCAGCATCTGCTCCTTTCTAGTCCCTGCATCAGTCCATTTCCAGTCCTATCCTAGCCTCACCATCAGCCCATTTCCAATCCTAGCCCCCCATCAGCCCATTTCCAATCCTAGCTCCCTCCCCTCACAGCCCATTTCCATTCCAAGCCCCCCTCCCCATCAGCCATTTGCAGTTCAAGCCCCCCTTCCACTCAGCCCATTTCCAGTCCTAGCAACCCCCCCAGCCCATTACCAGTCCTAGACCCCCCATAGCCCATAACCAGTCCTAACCTCCCCATAGCGCACTTCCAGTCTTACCCCCCCATCACCCCATTTTCAGTCTTACCCCCCCCATAGCCCATTACCAGTCCTAGTCCCCCCCATAGCCCACTTGCAGTCGTATCCCCATCACCCCATTTTCAGTCTTACCTCCCCTCATAGGCCATTACCAGTCCTAACCCCCCAATCAGCCCACCTCCAGTCCTAACCCCCATCACCCCATTTTCAGTCCAGTCCTGGCCCCCACTATTGCCCATTACCAGTAATAACCCCCCCCCCTGTCAATAGCGCACTTCCAGTCCTAACCCCCATCTGCCTATTTCCAGTCCTAGCCCCCACCATAGCCCATTACCAGTCATAACCCCCCCTGCCAATAGCCCAATTCCAGTCCTAACCCCCATCTGCCCATTTCCAGTCCTAGCCCCCACCATAGCCCATTACTAGTTATAACCCCCCCCCCCCGCCCATTACCAGTCATAACACCCCCTGCCAATAGCCCACTTCCAGTCCTAACCCCCATCTGCCCATTTCCAGTCCTAGCCCCCACCATAGCCCATTACCAGTTATAACCCCCCCCCAGCCCATTACCAGTCATAAACCCCCCCCCCTCCCCCTCTGCCAATAGCCCACTTCCAGTTCAGTCAGCCCCTCCATAGCTCATTACCGGCCAACAAAAAAACCCCCAAAACCCTGGCTTCTGCTTCTGCCGTTGCCGCCGTGGCAGCAGCAGAATCAATTGTCAAATTAAAAAAAAAAACTGACTTCTGCTGCTCAAGCAGCTGTCCTGCGGCCCCTTTCCCTCTGCCCGGAGATCCGACTCTGCTCTATCAGCGGCGTGCTTTTCAAGCCGCGACGAGAGTATTCCCCACTCGCGCGGTTTTTCAAGCCGCGCGAGAGGGGAATACTCTCTTCGCGGCTTGAAAAGCACGCCGCTGAGAGCAGAGTCGGATCTCCGGGCAGAGGGAAAGGGGCCGCAGGACAGCTGCTTGAGCAGCAGAAGTCAGTTTTTTTTTTTAATTTGACAATTGATTCTGCTGCTGCCACGGCGGCAACGGCAGCAGCAGAAGCCAGGGTTTTGGGGGATTTTTGGTTTTCCGCCGTCGCGGGCCGCACAAAGTTGTCCCGCGGGCCGCGTGTTTGAGACCCCTGTTTTAGAGACTGGAAGTCCTAAATGAGAAGGATCAAAAGCAACAAAAAGCTGGGAAGACTTTCTATGTTGCTGTGTCCTGTGTAAGTAAAAAGCAAGAGCTCTTTTACAATCTAGAGTATGAAGGTTCCTCTCTGCAGTGGATGCATGAGGAGCTGGAAAAAAGACAGGTAAATATACCTCTTGATTAAGATGAAAAGGTGAGACCACTTTAGGCATAAAGTGAGGATTTGTCCTAAGGACTACCTTATCATGATGGAACCTTGTATAAGGTGGATTAGCCACTAAGGCCTGCAGTTCACCGATGCGGCGAGCAGAAGTGATTGCAATAAGGAAAATAACCTTCCAGGAAAGAAATTTCAAGGAGGTAGTGGCTAAGGGTTCAAAAGGTGGCTTTATAAGCTGACCAAGAACCAAGTTTAAGTCCCATGCCACCGGAGGAGGTCGAATGGGAGGTTTAGTTAAAGTTAGGCCTCTCATGAATCTTGCAATAAGAGGATGAGAGGAAATAGGTTGTCCATGGAGAGGCTTAAGGGATGCTGCAATAGCACTCAAATGGACCCTTACTGAATTTGTTTTAAGGCCTGCATTAGAGAGATGCAGGAGATATTCCAATAGAGAATTCACAGGAAGTGCCAGAGGGTCAAGACCCTTTTGAGCACACCAAATGGAAAATCTTTTCCACTTAAAAGCATAGGAACGCCTAGTGGAAGGTTTTCTGGAAGCATGGAGGATATCCTTCACTTGCTGAGAAAGATTGAAGTCTTGAAGGTCTAGGCCTTCAGTAACCAAGCTCTGAGGTGAAGGGACATGGGGTTTGGATGCCACAAAGTCCCTTCCTCCTGGGACAGAAGGTCTGGTGTAGCTCCCAAGTCCAGGGAGGGGGCTTGAGAGAGATGCAGAAGTAGAGGGTACCACACTTGGCGTGGCCAGCGTGGAGCTATGAGGATCATAGATCCTTGATCCCTCTGGAGTTTGAACAGAGTCTTAGGAATCAAAGGAATGGGTGGAAAGGCATACAGGAAGCCCTGACCCCAATGAAGGAGGAAGGCATCCTTGGCCTGAGCTCCCTGACACGGAATTCTGGAACAGAACCGGGGAAGTTTGGCATTCCACGGACTTGCAAAGAGGTCTATGTCTGGGGTTCCCCATTCCTGGAAGATTCTGAGTACCTGATCCATGTGCAGGGACCATTCGTGTGGAAGCAGAACTCGACTGAGTCTGTCTGCCCAAGAGTTTTGGATTCCTGGGAGGTATACTGCCAGGAGATGGATTTGATGCTCTCTGGCGAAGGCCCATAATCTTAGAGCTTCGTTGCAAAGCGACAGAGAGCCAGTTCCTCCTTGCTTGTTTATGTAAAACATGGCTACTTGATTGTCCGTATGAATGAGGACTGTCTTGTAGCTGAGGAGGGTATGAAAGACCTTGAGAGCTAGGAACACTGCTCGAAGTTCCAAGTGGTTGATATGAAGAGAGGTCTCCTGTGGGGACCAAGTGCCTTGGGTGGAGAGGTCTTGTAGATGAGCTCCCCAACCTGTTTGGGAGGCATCTGTTGTGAGGGTTGCCTGGGGCAACAAAGGTTGGAAGGGGGACCCCAACAACAGATTTTGAGTGGACATCCACCATTGGAGAGACCAAAAGAGACGTTTGGAGGTTGCTATTTGGTCTGAGAGAACTCCTGAAGCTTGAGTCCACTGGGTGGACGAAGTCCATTGAGCTGCTCTCATGTGTAGGCGAGCATAGGGTACCACATGTACTGTGGAAGCCATTGGCCTAGCAGCTGTAGCATCTCCCTGGCAGTTAAGTGACTCTTTGACTGAATCTGGGAGGCTAACTGCACTAGACGTTGACAACGGGCCTGAGGGAGGTAGGCCCTTGCAGAAGTGGTGTCCAACCAGGCCCCTATGAATTCCAGGGACTGAGTAGGGGTGAGCTGGGACTTTGGGAGGTTTACCACAAGTCCCAGGTACTGCAGAATGCGCCTGGTGCGATTCAGGGAGATCTGAGCCTCCGACTGGGTTGGAGCTCGGATGAGCCAGTCGTCCAGATATGGGAAGACAAATATTCTCAGAGTGCGTAGAAATGCAGCAACTATTGCTATGCATTTGGTGAACACTCTTGGAGCAGAGGCTAGACCGAAAGGAAGCAGTCTGTATTGGTAATGTTTTCCCTGGAACAGAAAACGTAGGAATTTTCTGTGAGATGGATGGATGAGGACATGAGTGTACGCATCCTTGAGATCTAGAGAACAAAGCCAATCCTGACTCTGCAGGTATGGAAGGAGAGTGCCTAGAAAAAAGCATCTTGAACTTCTCCTTGCATAGAAATTTGTTCAATTCTCTGAGATCTAGAATGGGTCTGTATCCCCCTGTTTTCTTTGGAATGAGAAAATAGGGGGAGTAAAACCCTGACCCCTGTTGAAGAAGAGGAACCTCTTCTATGGCCCTCTGGGCCAGAAGGGTAGTCACTTCCTGATCCAGAAGGTTGAGGAGGGATGTGGGAGAATTGAAGTGTCTCACAATGGTATAGGGAGGAAGGTCTGAGAAATGAAGTTTGTAACCCTCTCTTATGATAGAGAGGGTCCACTGCTCTGATGTGATTTGCTCCCATCTGGGAGCAAAATGAGCTAACCTTCCTGGAATGGTGAGAGGTTCTGGCTGTTGTAGAGCCAGAAAGGTTAAGTTCTCTAGTATCAAGTCAAAAACCCTCTGGGGGTTGGGACTGCTGGGTTGCAGCAGCCCCTGCAGGTTTAGGCCTGGCCTGTTTAGGTTGCTGACGCTTAGTAGCAAAGCGACCTGTAGAAGGTTGTTGGCCAGAAGTGGAAGGAAATCTGCTCCTTTTATAAAAAGGCTTTTTGAAAGATTTTTTTTTGGCTGGAATGGAGGTTGACTTGGAAAGTCTATCCAGAGCAGAATTCTCTGCATCCATTTGAGTGGCTTTTATTTGCCACTCTTTGCCAAAGATATTTTTACCCGTACAGGGCAGATTTCCTAAGCCATCCTGAACCCAGGGTTCTAGATCAGAAGCCTGGAGCCAAGCAATTCTGCGAGCAGCTATGGCAATGCCTGAGGCTCTGCTGGCACCTTCAAAGGAGTCAAAGGCTGCCCTGTTGGAAAACTTTGAAATGTCTTGAGTATGCTTAAGCCAAAGGAGGAACTCATCCCTTCTATCCTCTGGAATAAAAGGGAGAAAGTTGTGCAGCTTTTGTGCAACTTCCTTTAGAAACATACCCATTATAAAGGCTATATGAGTTGATTCTGGCAATAAGCATGCTGGCTTGGAAGATTTTCCTACCAAAAGCATCCAAGGTCCTGCATTCTCTTCCTGGAGGAGCAGAAGAGTGTCTTTTGGTACTCTTTATCTTTTTCATAGCTGACTGCACCACAATAGAGTGGTGAGGAAGCTGAGTTTTCTGAAATCCAGGACAAGGAGGGACACGGTACATAGTGTCCAATCTGCGAGAATGAGGAGAAAGGGTGAGAGGAGTCTCCCATAAGTCAATCATATGTTCATGAAGAATTTCATGAATTGGCAAGGTGACTGCCTCTCTGGGAACCTTAGAGTATCCTAAAATATCTAATTTTTTTGCTCTAGGCTCTGCTTCAGAGGTTACTGAAATAGAGAGTCCTTTAGTCACTTCTATTATGAAGTCTTGAAAGGACAAATCCTCTGGAGGAGACATTCTCCTTTTTGGAGAAGCAGGCTCCTCAGGAAGGGTAATGGATACTTCAGGAGACTCATCTGATGAATCAGAATCATCAGAGGAATCGAAGTATCGTCTGTCCCCTTCCAACGATCGATACGCGTATCGATCGGTACCGACATCGGGCGTGCCCGGTACCGGATCGGTACCGAGAAATAGCCCTGGACAAGGAACCTGAGTCGGTATCCTGGCCGATGTCGATGCAGTCGGTACCGGTATCGGAGCTGGTACCGGTACCGGCGCTGGTACCGACAACGGAACTTGTTGTGGTACCGTCGGCGTCGCAGCTTTAATAAAAGCCATTATAGCCTGCTGCATGGATTGAACAGTGTGATCCATGGACGCCACGACTGCCTGGATGTCGGTACCGGGAGATTGTGCCGGTACCCCAGAGCAGTCTAACAGGTGATCGGTCAAGGCCGTGCCATCGATGTCAACCTGTAACCCCATAGGAGGAGCTTTGGAAGCCGGAGCTTCCCGCCGGGGTTGTTTGGCTGGGGCAGGATCCTCGAGGGCAAGCCCGGAGGCATCTCGATGCTTAGAGGGAGATTTGCCCTTCAAGGACCTGCTAGGATTATGTTTGGTAACCTGAGACCCATCGGGAGAGGAAGACCTGGAAGATGTCGATGCCACCGCTGGTGCATCCGTGGGAAACAGCACATGGAGCTTGGCTGCTCGGTTCTGTAACCCTCGTTTAGACATTAGAGAGCAGGACTGGCAATCCGGAATGGAGTGTTCAGGACCCAAACATTTAAGACACCATTCATGGGTATCTGTAACAGAAATTGTACCGCTACACTTAGTGCATTTTTTGAACCCGGAGGCTGGTTTTTCCACGAGGGAAAAATTTCTTGTGGGCCTGGAGGCCTAAGAAGAAAAATACACCAAGTGAGGAAAAAAAATATTTTTTTTTTTTTGAAAGAAAAGAAAAGAAAAGACCGGCGGTACCGGTCCGGCGTCGGGGAATGCAGACACGCGACCAAAGAAATAAATTAAAATAAAGAACTTCTTCAGCAGTGACAGGAACACGACCTGCTGGCTCCGCGGAAAAGAAGAACTGAGGAGAGTTGGTTAGGAAAGGTGGGAAGGCAGCGCGCAGGCACTGTGGGATGCTCCCAAAAGCTTTCCTTTTTGGGAAGCTGGGGAGCGTTCCCGCGCGGGCTCCGTCGGTACCGACGTACCCATATGTGAGGACTCATTCCTGCTTGTTCCTGGAGATACATATATATATATATGGGTATATATATATATATCTATAGTGAGATCTAGAAGGGCATAACATATGCACACGCAGCTGACAGACATATGTATCTATAGAGATGTATATAGATATATATACATATATGAATATATAGGTCTAAAGATAAATGTCTGCAATTAAGCAGACAGAGATATGCCTATAAGAACATTCACATGGGAGATGTGAAGAGGAAAGATTCATCCAATAACAAGAAGGTGGACCCTACTTGAGAAGATATATAGAGAATCTATTCCCCCTGGTTATGATGGTGCAGGAATACTATCCAGTGAAATCAGCAGGATGGTTACATGAAAAAACAGTCAGTAAGCAGCAAGTCCTGAGTCTTGTAGAACTCTAGCATGGTAAAGGGACAGAGAACGCATAAGAATGAGATACCAGGTTGACCCACTTGAGGGACAAAAAGGGTATCATGCGTTCTTTAGTTAAATATGTGCTGTCCCTGAAGGATTAGGATACCATGAGGACAAACTGCAAGGAAAAAAGAGCATATTCCCTGTAGGAATTGACCACTCTTTAGGCTTTCACGTAGAGAAGGCTTATGTCCTTTGTTTTAAAGGGAAATAGTAGGGTATGAAGAACCCTCACAGTCATGGGGTGCATGACTGAGGAAGACTTTTTTCAACCATGTAGGACAGTCATTAGAGAAAAAAACCCATGCTCTCTAGCAAGGGCCCATAGTGGAAAGCTTCTCTGTAAAATTGCAGAGAGCATTATGCAGGAGAATTGGGAGATAGAACTGGCTGTTGGAAAAGCCAGCAGCCACGTCAACTATGCTGCCAAACCCAAAGGAATTGGAGATGGCGAGAATAGAAGATAGTGTGATAAGCCTGTAGTGATAGGGATTGCCCAAGAAAGATGTATGCACTGTCTTGGAATCACTACTAAGGCCAGACAGAAAGTGGTGGAGGACAACTGTGTATACTTGTGGAAAAGTACCAGTTGTCCAAACACTAGAGCTCCTGCATGGGCAGCTGCTGATAAGACAGCAGAGAGAATTTTTCTGTGTAAAACAGAAAGAACAGACAGAACAAGAGTAAGAAATCTCTGTCCCTGTCTGATGAGCTGCCCAAGCAAAAGGAAGGGAGTTTACTCGAGTGAAAAGACTCCACACTGGAATGGAAAGACTAGAAAGGCTGAAGAAGAAGCCCTCAAGTGCAAAGGTACCACTCTTACAGGGGAAAAAAAACTGGATAAGAGGGTAGAGAAACAAGAGCTGAAAAGTGACTTACCATGTGGTAAGTCTGTAGAAGGAAAGAATTCATGTTGGTACAGAAAAACTATCATGTGATAGTTGTTAAACCCCTCTTCTTAGCAGGAAGAAGAGGAGAAAGCTGTGACCCATAGACATGAATATCCTGACAGCTCAGTATATCTAGGAGAACTGGATGCCATGTGTAAAGTTTAGAATGAAAACAGTGAAAAACTTCTGCTGAGAAGAAGTCAACTGTAGGTTCTAAACTCCAAGAGGCAGAAAAAAGATTAATCAGAACCCTATGGTTGCTGGGTTTGTTTAGCCTGGCGAGAGTTTGGATTCTTCAGACCAGGGCGATGCTTCAGACCAGGGCGATGCTTGGGAACATCTGTATGATGGGCAGGAGAAGAGTAAAACCTTCTCCTCCTAGGGAAAGAAGGTTTGGCAGGGCATTTCCTACCTACTGGGGAAGGAGAAGGCTTAGGATAGCCTTCAGAAACAGGGAAGTCAGTGGACCACTGAGCAACCTGATATAAAGACTCCTTATTGAAGAGATTTTCTCCAGTGCAAGGAGTATTATCCAGTCTTTGTTGTGCCCATTTGTCTAAGTCTGAAGCTTGGAGCCAGGCTCTACGTCGTGCCCCTATGGCTATAGCAGATGTTCTGCTAACAGACTCAAAAGAGTCTAGGGAAGCACGAATAAGAAAACAAGAGATATTTTGAATATGACTAAGTAGTAAGGAATAGTCTGCAGTCTTGGGCTCTGAAAGAAAAGGAGTCAAAAGATATAATTTCTTTGTGACCTCCTGAAGAGATAGACTCATATAAAAAATATATGAGAGAATCCTTGCTGACAGCATGGATGTCTGGAAGGTTTGACGTCCAAAGGCATCTAGTGTCCTAGACTCACAACCTGGTGGGTAAGAAGAGTGCTTTTTCTTACTTTTCACCTTCCTTATTGCTGATTCCACTACAATGGAATGATGAGGAAGTTGAGTCTTTTGAAACCCTGGAGAAGGGGGCACCTGATACAGAAGATCAGTTGCTCTAGAAGGTGGGGGTACCCTTACAGGTGCTTCCCACATTCTTAGAAGAAGATCCCGCAAGGAATGATGCAAAGGAAGCATTATGTTCTCCTTTGCTCCAGTAGAAACAGAGCCTTGTGTGGGATCATGGCCAGGGATAGGAATGGTAAGGGATCTTGCCATATCCAAGAGGAAATCCTGAAAAGAAGGATCTCCAAAGAGAACCTTCCCAGGACAGGCTAGATCTGAAGAACTAGCCTGGGCACCGGAGGATCTACCTGAGTATATAGGAAGATAAGATCCTGCACGGTGCAAAAAAGGATCCTTAAGAGATGGATGTTGGTACTGGAGGTCAGGACCTGTGACAGTCAGTACTACATCGTCTATGCCAGGTATCGACTCCAGACTTGGTATAGAAAGGAGCGACCCTGGTGAAGGAAGCATGGAAGGAGCTGGCCCCGATGCTATTGCGGATACCGGTACCGAAACCGATACCGGTAGCGCTGTCGGAATCGAAGGCAACACCGACATCGGAGCAGTCATCGGTGGCAGTTCAATCGGTACCGAGGTAACTGAACGCCTTCGGTAATTATCCTCGGGACCTAGCATCCGGTACCGAGACGTGTCGGTACCGAGACGTGTCGGTACCCAGTCTTCCAGACTAGAGATCGATTCCAGACTCGGCATCGAGGGGAGCGAGTCTATCGATGCATGTCTAGAGGGTACCGACGTCGGTGGTAGTATCGGCGTCGATGCCGATACTGGAAAGTCAATCTGGAGCGTATCCACCGGTCCCGAAGGTACCGAGGAAGCCAGATGACGATCCCTGGTAAGGAGTGTTACGTCCAACACCAGTGCCGATGCCGGGGTATCGGTACCGCTCGAAGCAGATGCCACCACCGAGCATGGCTCAGGTATGTTCTGTGAGGGGTGAACCCCAGGAACAACCTGAAACCCCTCATAGGCTTTAGAGGCCAAAGACTCCCGCCGGGGTTGTGAAGCCAATGGACCCTCGAGGGCAAGGCCGGAGCCGTCTTCATGCTGGGCATGAGACCTACCACTCGAGGGTTGGCTAGTCTTAACAGACTGTTTGTGGGTTACCTGATGCCGTGTAGAAGAGGAAATGTTCGGTGCCCTGACACTGGAAGGGAACCTGGTATCGAGGGAAACTCGATGTGGAAAATCTCTTCTCACAAAACTGTAGCCCGAGGACTCCGGAGGAAAATGGTCAGGACACCAGCTTTTGGAGTCTAAAAATAAAGCTGTACCGCCACAGCGTAAACATTTCTTCGAGAAAGTGGCCGGCGGTTCCATGAGGGACATGGACAGGCCTAGAAGGCCTAAAAATTTAAGACAGAAGAAGAAATATACCCTGAAGGGAAAAAATTACAGAAAAGAAAAAAAAGAAACACCGGCGGTACCGGTGGTGTCGGGGAGACAGCCGCGACCACAAGAAAACAAAAGAATTAAAAGAAGAATTTTCTGCGGTGACAGGAGGACGTCCTGCCGGCTCCGCGGAAAAACGAAAACTGAGGAGAGACAGTTGGAAAGGCGGGAAGGCAGCACGCAGGCGCTGAGGGATGCTCCCAAAAGCTTTCTGATTGGACGCTGGGGAGCATTCCCACGCAGGCTCCGTCAGTACCGACGTACCCATATGTGAAGACTCATTCCTGCTTGTTCCTGGAGATTAAATTGTTATGATTAGTTGCTTGCTGAAGAATTGAAAACTCAAACCCCAAATCTAACTGCATGATCTGCAAAGCCAAAAAAGAAATCACAGTTGATTGTGCAGTGAATACAAACTGCTAACTGCAATTACACCCATTAAGCCATGTGAAAGAAAGCATTTAAAAACAACAGATTACCCATCACAGATATACCACTTCCAAAACAAAATTTGTGAAGGCATCTATGTATAGCCTTTCTAAAATAAGCTTCTGCAATGACCAACAATAGTGCACCAATTCTCTTGCACAAATTTACACCTACTCTGAAGGTATAAATGTGTTTAAGTAGTCTATGGTGCTCTTTTACTAAAGTGTGCTAAGCATTTAACCCATGAATTAGTGTGTGCTGTTAGTGCAATAACCAGGGCCGGTGTGACTATTGGGTGAACTAGGGAGTTGCCTGGAGAATCATTGCTCTGAGGGTGGCCCACTGCCACCACTGTCACCCCTCTCCAGGACCTGCAGCAGAGGCAATTACTTCTAAACAGCAATGAAGTGCTTACCATAAACTTTGGCACTGCGCCGCTTTTCCTGCTTCTGCTCCCTGCAATGCAAACAGGAAATCTACATCGAGGATAGAAGCAGGAACAGCAACGCAGCACCAGAGTTTATGGTAAGTGCTGCATCGCTCTTTAGAAGTAATTGCCACTACTGCAAGTCCCAGAGAGGGGCAGCAGTGGTGGCAATGGGGGCAGGGTGGGAGCAGAGGAATGAGATACGCCTAAGGCACCCTATATTCTTGCACTAGCCCTGACAGTAACCATTATTCTGTAGACATGAAACCGCATGCCAATTCATGCTCTAACTACATGGCAGGTGTTCTGGGGTAGGTTATGGGCAAGGAATAGACATGGACTGCACATTGCAGTTAGTGCACAGTTACTTACTGCACACTGTCATTGTTGCAGTTGGGGCAGAGGCACTTAGAACATAAGAACATAAGATATGCCATACTGAGTCAGACCAAGGTCTATCAAGCCCAGTATCCTGTTTCCAACAGTGGCCAATTCAGGTCACAAGTACCTAGCAGTTTCCCAAAAAGATACACACAGGTTCCACAATGCTTTTATTGGGGCAAGCAGTGGATTTCCCGGGTCCTCTTTAATAATGGTTTATGGACCTTTCCTCCAGGCACTTGTCCAAACTTCTTTTAAACCCAGCTTTACTAACAGCTTTTACTACATCCTCCGGAAATGAATTCCAGATTATGATTACACATTGGGTGAAAAAATATTTCTTCTTATTAGCCTTATATAGCTTACACTGTAGCTTCATTGCATGTCCCTTATTCTTTCTACTTTTTGATGGTATAAACAATTGATCTATGTTTACCCATTCCACTCCATTCATTAATTCATAGACCTCTATCATATCTTCCCTCAGCCATCTCTTTTCCAGGTTGAAGAGCACTAACCTTTTAAGCCTCTCCTCATAAGGGTATCCTTCCATCCCCTCTACCATTTCGGTGGCTTCTCTCTGTACCTTTTCTAATTCCACTATATCCTTTTTAAGATATGGTGACCAGAATTGCACACAATATTGAAGTTGCAGTCGCACCATGGAACGATACAGAGGCATTATAATATCCTTTGTTTTATTCTCCATTCCTTTCCTTATGATTCCTAGCAGGGCCGGATTTACCTTGAGTGAGGCCCTACGCCAACAAAAATTGTGGGCCCCCAGCAGGGGCGGCCCAAGGGGGGTGCAGACCTCATTTGCATAAGGGGCCTCATTTGCATAAATATTTGCATAATGTTACCATATACTAACTTTTAGTAAACGTGCCTCTTAATGAGTGTATGGATAAAGAAAGACTAAAAGATTTCTACATTACTATAATCCAGTGCCAACTGCCAGACACATTAGGAACTACTACAAACACTGCCCATAGTAAACCCGCCGTATCCTAACAGCACTACCAGGACTCACAAAGCACCATACTCTACCAATCAAAAGGCAACACTGCAAATATTAAACCAATACATTTCAGAGAACAACAATACATGACCTACTGGGGAAAGAGAACAAGTGGCAATGTCAAATAGGAATTATATAAACAGAACACCTCAGCTCAGTTACACATGCAGAACATAGACCATCACCAAACAAGTAATCACAATTTAGAAATAGGAAGACAATAATTAAACTGGGAATCCCAAAAGCCAAACTTGGAATGTACAACACTGTAGAAATAAAACAATACATTAATTTGCTCTTGTACTAAACAAAGCACAGATGTTAATGATGCACATTTACCAGAGCTGACATATTCCAATTAATAAATTCAAAATAAAGAGATATTTTTCTACCTTTTGTGCATTTTTTTCAGCTGCAATTGCTCCAGCCACTTTCTTCTGGTTTCTTCGTGTCTTCTGCTAACTCTCCATCGTCTGCTGTCCATTTGTCCTTTCTTCTCTCTTCTAGATTTTTTTCCATTCTCTCTCTACATCTGCTTTAACATACTAATCTTTCTCCTTTTGCTCTTTCCTCATTCCTATTTCATCCACTCAAATATTACCCCTCCATCCTCAATCCCCACTTACTCTCCCAATACCCGGCCAATTGTAGATTTTTTATCCCTCCCACACAAAATATTTTTCCCTTCTCCATTTTACTCTTCCAGCCCCATCCCATTCTAATCCTCCCCCAACATCAGCTCCCTTCTAGTTCCAGCCTCACCCAGCATCCATTCCCTTCTAGTCCCTGCATCAGCCCATTTCCAGTCCTAGCCATCCATCAGCCCATTTCCAGTCCTAGCCCCCCCATCACCCCACTTACAGTCCTTAACCCCCCATCACCCCATTTTCAGTCCTTAACCCCCCATCACCCCATTTTCAGTTTAAGCCCCCCCTATAACCCATTACCAGTCCTAACCCCCCATCAGCCCACTTCCAGTCCTAACCCCATCAACCCATTTCCAGTCAGCCCCCCATAGCCCATTGCCAGTCCTACCCCCCCCCATCAGCCCACAGCCCATTACCAGTCCTAACCCCATCATCCCACCTCCAGTTTTAACCCCCCAGCCCATTTCCAGTCCTAGCCCCCCATAGCCCATTACCAGACAACCCCCATCAGCCCACAGCCCATTACCAGTCTTAACCCCCCCAAAGCCCATTACCAGTTCTAATCCCCCCCCAACAGCCCATTACCAGTCCTAACCCCATCAGCCCACCTCCAGTCTTAACCCCCCAGCCCATTTAATGTCCTAGCCCGCCCCCCATAGCCCATTACCAGACAGCCCCCATCAGCCCACAGCCCATTACCAGTCTTAACCCCCCCAAAGCCCATTGCCAGTTCTAAGCCCCCCCCCAACAGCCCACAGTCCATTACCAGTCCTAACCCCATCAGCCCACCTCTAGCCTTAACCCCCCCAGCCCAGCCCCCCAATAGCCCATTACCAGCCCTACCCCCCCAGTCCATTTCCAGCCCCAGCCCCCCCAATAGCCCATTACCAGTCCTACCCCCCCCATAGTCCATTACCAGTCCTACCCCCCCCCATAGCCCATTACCAGTCCTACCCCCCCCCACATAGCCCATTACCAGTCCTACCCCCCCCCATATCACATTACCAGTCCTACCCCCCCCACCTAGCCCATTACCAGTCCGACCCCCCCCCATAGCCCATTACCAGTCCTACCCCCCCCCCATAGCCCATTACCAGTCCTACCCCCCCCGGCCTAAAGTAAAATTTAATTTAAAAAAAAACCTGGTGGCTGCCGCCGCGGGGCCCCCTCTGCTGCCGCGGGGGCCCCGTCTACAAGCTGGTCGGGTCCGGTCGGGTCGGGTCGGGTCCGGTCGGGTCTCTCTCCCTCCCTCGCTGCAGGCTGCGAGAGACGCATCTTCGCGTCTCTCGCAGCCTGCAGCGAGGGAGGGAGGGAGAGAGACCCGACCGGACCCGACCGGACCCGACCCGACCAGCTTGTAGACGGGGCCCCCGCGGCAGCAGAGGGGGCCCCGCGGCGGCAGCCACCAGGTTTTTTTGTTAAATTAAATTTTACTTTAGGCCGGGGGGGATAGGACTCCTACCCCCCCCCGGCCTAAAGTAAAATTTAATTTAAAAAAAAAACCTGGTGGCTGCCGCCGCGGGGCCCCCTCTGCTGCCGCGGGGGCCCCGTCTACAAGCTGGTCGGGTCCGGTCCGGTCCGGTCGGGTCTCTCTCCCTCCCTCGCTCGCTGCAGGCTGCGAGAGACGCGAAGGGAGAGCGTATCCTCGCGTCTGTGTTAAGCCCGCAGGGGCTGATGGGAAATCCCATCAGCCCCTGCGGGCTTAACACAGACGCGAGGAGACGCTCTATCTTCGCGTCTCTCGCAGCCGGGAGGGAGGGAGACGAGGGGAGACGAGACTCGACCAGACCAGACCAGACCAGACCAGACCATCTTGTAGACGGGGCCCCCGCGGCAGCAGAGGGGGCCCCGCGGCGGCAGCCACCAGGTTATTTTTTTAATCGAGTTGAAAAAAAAAAACCTGGTTCTATTTTTTGTGGGCCCCTGCCGGTTGTGGGCCCTACGCCATGGCGTACATGGCGTATACGTAAATCCGGCCCTGATTCCTAGCATTCTATTTGCCTTCTTGTGTGCTGCTGCATACTGGGCAGAGGGTTTCAATATGTTATCCATGATGACACCTAAATCTTTTTCCTGGGTGATGGTTCCTAATGTAGAATTTTACATCGTGTAACCATAGCTTGGGTTGTTCTTTCCTAGGTGCACAACTTTTCACTTGTCCATATTAGGTTTCATCTGCCATTTGAACGTCCAGTCTTCCAATTTATCAAGGTCCTCTTGCAATTTTTCACAATCCTCTTGTGTTTTAACAAATTTGAATAATTTTGTCATCTGCAAATTTGTTTACTTCACTCATTATTCCCTTTACCAGGTCATTAACAAATATGTTAAAAAGCAGTGGACCCAGCACCCAGCACTCCTGCAGTACTCCACTATTCATCTTTCTCCATTGGGAAAATTGGCCATTTAGCCCTACCCTCTGCTTCTCTTTTAACCAATTCCTGATCCACAATAGTACACTGCCTCCTATCCCATGGCTTTTTAATTTTGTCAAAGGCTTTCTGAAAATCCAGATACACTATATCGACTGGCTCACCTTTGTCTACCTGTTTATTCACATCTTCAAAAAAAATATAACAGATTAGTAAGACAAGACCTTCCTTGGCTAAAGCCATGTTTGCTTTCTCTCATTAAACCATGACTATCTACAACATGCTCAGTAATTTTGTTCTTTACAATGTTTTCTACCATTTTGCCCAGTATTGACGTCTGTAGTTTCCCAGATCACCGCTGGAAGCCTTTTTAAAAATTAGCATTACAATGGCCATTCACCAAATCTTCAGGTATTACAGATGATTTTAATGATAGTTCACAGATTATTAATAGTAGGTCTGCAATCTCATAGTTCAGTTCTTTCAACACCCTCGGATGTATGCCTTCTGGTCCAGGCGATTTGTTACTCTTTAGTTTATCAAATACTTGTAGTACATCTTCCCGGTTTATCAATATTTCTTTCAATTCTTCCAATGCACAAACTTTAAATACCATTTCAGTCATGGGTAACTTCCCTAAATCTTGTTTAGTAAAGACTGAAGCAAATAATTCATTTAGCATCTCTGCTATGGCCCTCTTAGTGCCCCCTCTATCATCACTTACTGCCATGTGAGGCTGGACGTACATGTCTTCTGTTCCTTCTGTTCCTATAGAGGAAAGAAACATATCATCAAGATGGCAACCAGGAAGGAGAAGACTTTTTGTTAGGAGTCCCTCCTCCTGACCAAGCTCATGCTGGTAGAGAAGGCCATTGTCTTATGAGGGGTGGGATGCACTCTTTCCATATTTCAACTCATTGGGCTTGGGAAAATATTCAGGGGGGGAATATTCATCACCATCTAAGGCCATTGTCCACTTATATGTCAATATTCATATGGGCCCCAGATGCAAGCATTTATGCTGAAACATGTTGGGCTATTGGCTCAGTTCCAATAAATGAGATATTTATAAGGCTCTGCCAGGAAATTTGGAAGACAATATCATGGCCAACTGACTGGAAAACATTTGTGATTATACCAATACTAAAGGAAGGTGATCCAACTGACTGTGGAAATGATTGCACAATCACTCTGATCCCACATGCCAGTAAGATACTACTCAAGATTGATTATTCAGCAGAGACTACAACCATACCTGGAACGAGAAATGCCTGAAGTGCAAACAGGGTTCAGGAAAGGGCAAGGAACGAGAAACATTATTGCAGATGTGAGAATACCAAAAGGATATCTATATGTGTCTTATTGATTACAGCAAGACTTTTGACAGTGTAAACCATGAGAAACTCTGGGCCACATTAAGAAGCATGTGCATTCCAAAACACCTGATAGTTCTCTTACACAACCTTTACATTGATCAAGAAGTAACAATTCGAATGGAAAAAGGATAAACAGAATGGTTTAAAATCAGCAAAGGTCTACAACAAGGCTGCATACTTTCCCCCACCTGTTTAATTTATATACAGAACAAATCATCAGAGAAGCAGGACTGCATGAAGATTGGTGGAAGACTCATTAACAACCTTCGCTATGTTGATGATACCACATTACTGGCTGAAAGTGTAGATAATCTGAAACATTGGCTTTCAAGATCAAGGAACATAGCCTTAAAATGGGCCCGCACCTTAATGTAAAGAAGACAAAGATCTTGACAACTGGCAAAATCAATAAGTTCGTTATTGATAGAGAAGAAATTGAAATAGTTGACAACTTTAACCTACTCGGATCAAGTCTGCTAGTGATTCCATAGCTCTTAAGTTAGGAGGTAGAGAGTTCCACATAGAGCGAGTTCTGATTTTCCTCTACTCTTCTGCTCTGATCTATACTGTGCAGTTGGTTTTGCCTCTTCCATTGTCTAGACTATGAAGATTGAGAGGACCATGGAGAGGTAAGCCTAATGTGTAGTGTCGCTTGTGAATGAGATAAGATTCTAGAACAAGTAAAGCTGTACAACTGGACTACCCTGCCATTGAATAACGACTCTCATGGTCTTACGCTGTTTAGTGGCAGGGGACACTGCATTAGAACCAATGCCCAGAGTGGGTGATCTGTCACCCTCTGCTCATGTTCCTCTAATGATCACATTAGTGTTTCAGCTACCTTCATATCTGTCTTAGAAGAGACCAGACATTTGGATCAGCAGTGCATTCATAATCATAGGGGTATGCTTCTCTCTTTGCCCTTTTCTTCCACTGACAACTCTATACTTTGGTTCTTTCACCTTGCTGCTCCTTATGCCTGGAAGAAACTTCCTGAGTCTGTACGTCAGGCTCCATCTCTGTTCCTTTTCAAGTCCATGTTGACAGTTCACCTCTTTAAAGCTGTTTTTGGATCCTGCCCCCATTTTTCTTTGCATTTCCTAACCCTCCTTTTCCCCTTATTCTTATCCTTTGTTTTGTCTGTCTTAATTAGATTATAAGCTCTCTCATGAGCAAGGACCATCTCTATCTATGTTTGTACAGCACTGCATATGCCTTGTAGCACTTTATAAATTACTATTAGTAGTAGTAGTATGTTTACTAAAAGTTAACGTACATTAAGTGCCACTGGCAACAGGGCAGTGGCACTTAACGGACATTAAAACCGTTAGGGGTATGTTTATTAAGAAGTGTTAAGGTAGCAATGGTGCCATTAACAGGCAATGCCGTGGGAAGTGCCGATAACGCCGGATTAAAGTGTGGAAGCTGGGCCCATAGTGCTAAGGTAAAAGGAGGTGGAGAGTGGGAGTTAATGGAGACTGGGCTGGGATAGCATGTTCCCCTTTAATGCTGGTTGGTGTAACCATGCATTAGAGCTTCTGGAGCTGGGAACCCTAACACCAGCTTGTGGTAAGGGCTATTTCTGAGGGGAGAGAGCCTATTTCAATGTATGCAATGTGCTCCTCCCATTGTAGCTCCCAAATTAGTGATAGCAGTGCTCCATTAGTAGTAACAGCATGATGCCCTATTAATAAAGGACAATGTTGTTGGTACCAAACTGGCAAAGGAGGTGCAACATTAGTGATGCAGTGGGGCTGGCTGGTCCACTAGGCTGACAAAGCAGCTGCCTAGGGTGTACATCTGCGGTGCCTGGTATGACTCTGATGTGACAGTGGCAGCACACATACATGCAGACACAGTCAAAAAGGAGTTGCACCACAGCCACTGCTACCATGCTGCCATATCATCATTGTATGAGGGTGGGGGTGGCAGTCACAGCGGCTGCAGCCTGCTGCAGACAACATCTTTGTCCCAACCCTGTCAGGTGCATTACTGCAGTTGCCGTTGTCAGTGGCATGCCAAACATATCAACAGCACAGGGTGATCCCTCTTCTCCGAGGTCCAAGGCTGCAGCGCATGTGCCCATATCCCCCAGTGGAGGGGGGCAGGAGCATCATGGTGTGACTAGCTGCATGTATGCAACTTCAATAAGATTACCTGCAGCACTGAAGTGGCGGCTGTGCCACGCTTGCAGGGAGGGAGTGATTACACAACCTAAATCGATGGTCCCTTCACAGAGCAAAAAGCAGATCACTCTTCTTAAAACAAAAATGCTCCACTTCAACTGATGCGTTGTGACTCTAGAACTAATGGTGTGGGGTATTATAACAAAAACGTAATACCATTCATACACGAAAGAATCTATCTCTGGAAAGGTCTCAGACTCAATAGCGCTTTTTATGGACTTCAGTACTTATAATACTGTCGAATGCGCTGGCAGCATCAATGACCAATCCAGAGAACATGAAAATTGCAAAGACAATAGTAAATCCGCAAAACTAAAATGTCAATTGCATTTAAAAACCACACCATAGTCTTAACAAAAAATGCTTATCTTGAAACATATCGGGGCAATTCACACCACGATATGTTTCAAGATAAGCATTTTTTGTTAAGACTATGGTGTGGTTTTTAAATGCAATTGACACTTTAGTTTTGCGGATTTACTATTGTCTTTGCAATTTTCATGTTCTCTGGATTGGTCATTGATGCTGCCAGCGCATTCGACAGTATTATAAGTACTGAAGTCCATAAAAAGCGCTATTGAGTCTGAGACCTTTCCAGAGATAGATTCTTTCGTGTATGAATGGTATTACGTTTTTGTTATAATACCCCACACCATTAGTTCTAGAGTCACAACGCATCAGTTGAAGTGGAGCATTTTTGTTTTAAGGGGAGGGAGTGATTGGCAGGCATGCTGTCTACCATGATCAATGGACCCTGGCACCTGGCTAGTTGCCTAGTGGATGGGCTGGTCCGGGGAATATTCCCAGGGTTCGCAGAAATGCAGCTACTACTGCCATGCATTTCGTGAATACCCTTGGTGCTGAAGCCAGACCAAAGGGAAGAGCCCTGTACTGGAAATGTTTTCCACTGAAAAGGAATCATAAGACTTTCCTGTGATCTGGATGGATCAGAATGTGAGTGTATGCATCCTTTAAGTCTAGAGAGCACAGGCAATCCTGGCTTTGAAGTTATGGCAGAAGAGTTCCTAGAGAAATCATTTTGAACGTCTCTTGAAACAGGTATTTGTTCAATTCTCTGAGGTCTAAAATGGTTCTGTGTCCTCCTGTTTTCTTTGGAATAAGAAAATAGGGGGAGTAGAACCCTGCACCCTGTTGAAGAATGGGTACCTCCTCTATTGCCCCTTGTGCAAGAAGTGTTGAGACCTCGTGATCTAGCAGATCGTCTGCGGAGGTTTGAGAATTGAATTGCTTTAGAATTGTAGGAAGGGGCATGCTGTGAAAATGAAGCTTGTACCCCTCTCCTACAATGGACAAAGTCCAATCTTCTGCTGTTATCTGATGCCATCTGCTGGCAAAGTGGCATAACTTGTCTGGGATATTGGGGGTTTGGGGACCCCTCAGAGGCAGGAAGGTTAAGCTCTCTAGGAAGGAGTCAAAGCCCTTGACGGGGCTGAACCTGCAGAGCTGGTTGGGCTCTCGGGCCTTTTGGCTTCCTTTGCTGTCTAGTTTGTCCCTTTTGGGCAACCTGACCCTGAGTCTGACTCTCGAGTATAGGAAGGATAAAACTTCCTCTTTTTGCTGAAAGAGGGTTTTTTTATAAGGCTTCTTTTTGGCTGGAGTGGCTGTCGATTTTGACAATCTATCTAGAGTAGTATTGTCAGCATCCAACTCATCAGCCTTTTCCTGCCAGTTCTTGCCAAAGAGATTCTCTCCCGTGCAAGGAATATTGCCTAATTTGTCCTGTATCTAAGACTCCAAGTCTGATGCCTGAAGCCAGGCAATCCGTCGTGCGCCAATGGCAATAGCAGAGATTCTGCTGATGCATTCAAAGCAGTCAAAGGCTGCATGATTGACAAACTTGGAAACATCTTGAACATGCTTAACTAGAGCAAGAAAGTCTTGTCTCTTGTCATCTGGGAGAAATGGGCTCATAACCTCCAAGTCTCCTGTAACTTCCTTGAGGAACATTCCCATATACAGAATATATGAAATGATCCTAGCTGAAAGCATGGAAGCCTGAAAAGTTTGGCGCCCAAAAGCTTCCAGAGTTCTGCATTCACGACCTGGGGGATTGGATGCATGCTTCTTTGCACTTTTCATCCTACGCATGGCTGACTCCACCACCATTGAATGGTGTGGCAGCTGAGTCTTTTGAAATCCAGGACATGGCGGAACTCTAGAATGAGGAGATGTAGTCAGAGGTGTCTCCCACATTTTGAGCATCAACTTATGCAGAATTTCATGGATGGGCAGAGTGCCTCCTTTGGAGCTTTAGAATATTGGAGAATTTCCAATTCCTTTGCTCTGGGTTCCTCTTCAGGAGCCACCGTGATTGAAAGGCCTTTGGCCATGTCACAAATAAAATCCTGAAAAGACATGTCCTCTGGAGGTGACATTCTGCGTTGGGGAGAAGAGGGATCTTCTGGGAGAAACCCTCTAGTACCAGCAGAATTGTCAGAGTCTTCGGAATCGGAGGATTCAAAGTATTCCTGATCACGATGCTCATGCAAAGCATGGTCCCGGTATCAATCGAAGTCGGTACCGAGTTGATCCGGTACCGACCTGTCGATTCCAGCCGAAGATGGCATGGGAAGAATTACCACCAGGGCCGGTACCGTCGGTACCGGTGTCTGCACCGGTGTAGGTACCGGCATCGGTATCAATACCGGTGCCCGTTGGACCAACGGTACCGCAGCTGAGAAAAGAGCTGCAATGCTGCATTCGATAGCGAGGAACCTCTGGTCTATCGACGCTGCCGATGCCTGGGTGCCGGTACCGGTGAAAATGGCCAGGACCCCTGAGCATGGCACAAGTAGTTCTTGCGAGGTTGGGGCCTCGAGAACATCCTGAAGCCCCATTGATGCTTTGGAAGCCGAAGCCTCCTGCCGGGGCTGCTTTGCCGGTGTGGTTCCCTCAAGGGCAATGCCAACGGCCTATCGATGCTTAGCAGGAGAGCTACCCTTTAAGGACCGGCTTTTATGTTTAGTTACCTGAGATCCATGGGAGGAAGAGGAGGCCCTTGAAGATGTCGATGCAATGGATCTGGCATCCGAAGAAAAGAGGGTACCAAGCTTTGCAGCACGGTTCTGTCTTCCTCTTTTAGTCATTCCCATACAGGAGAGACATTCAGATGGAGAATGTTCAGGCCCTAAACATTTAAGACACCAATCATGGGTGTCAGTGACGGAAATGGTACGGGTACCGCTACACTTAGTACATTTTTTTAAAACCACTAGTTGGTTTTTCCATGTTTTAGGAATATGGGGCCTAGTGCCCAAAATGGCGCCTAGCACCAAAAAAGAAACGTTTCTGAAGAGAAACAGTTCAAAGTATAAGGGTTTTGGGGGTTTTTTGGAAAAGAAAAGAAAAGAACTGGCGGTACCGGTAAGTGTTGTGCGGAGGCAAACGCGACCACAAGAAAACAATTTTAAAGATGTAATTTTCTGCGGTGACGGTATGGATCCTGCCGGCTCCGCGGAAAACTAAGAACTGAAGAGGGACAGTTGGAAAGGCAGGAAGGCAGCGCGCATGTGCTGAGGGGTGCTCCCAAAAGCGTTCCTATTGGACGCTGGGGAGCATTCCCGCGCAGGCTCCGTCGGTTCCAACGATACCCATATGTGAAGACTACATTCCTGTATGTTCCTGGACATAATATGCTACTGAGGCAGGAATACTATGCAATATGATTACAGCACATGTCAGAGAAAAAATGACCACCCTGCTCTCTAACTTGCTAAATGATAACTATAATCTGTGCATGAGTAAGTATTCAGTCAGTCACAACCATCTAAGCCTCATGTGAATTGAAAGTAGTTACTGTGATCTGCAAAATATGAGATTATCCTATGACTGACCTACAAGCACACATCAGGAAATGGGTACATTGGGCATTCTGCTAGGTCACCCATGGTCTGGAATGTGTGTGTTCATGTAGCTGTCCCTTTGGCTGGACAGATCCCATATGTAAGACATGAATGTTAGTTGAACCAGCAGCATATCACTGCCGTGCAACATACAGACTTAACAAGATGTCCCTCTCCCACACCTGCCTAGCATACCTTGACAGACCAGTATGGCACAGAGCTTGCAGAGATCTAAGCAGATATACTATTCTGCTACTACTACTACTGAACATTTATATAGCGTTACAAGATGTACACAGCACTGCATAGACAAATGTAAGAGACAGTCCCTGCTCTTAAGAGCTTAAAATCTAGTCAAGACAGACAACACAATCAAGACAAATAACACAGTAGCTGTAGACATGTCTAGGGGGAATGGTAAGGAAACACAAAGGAGATCAGGTGAGTCAGGATCCAAAAGCAGCAGCGAAGAGGTGAGTTTTCAGCCTGGATTTGAAAAGGGCAACAGAAGGCACCTGACATACAGACTCAGGTAGTTTGTTCCAGGCATAAGGAGCAGCAAGGTGAAAGGAGCAAAGTCTGGAGTTAGCAATAGAAGAGAAGACATATTGGCATATCCCAACTCATCCCCTCATGTATCCTGACAATGACCACATATATACCCATGGATTGATGAACCCACACAGCTGTTGTGTGGCTCCAAACACATGGCCCCTTTGTGTATGAGAGAAGGATCATGGGTTCAAGACCAGCCTATAGATCAGGTATGGTATGTCCAGGTGTTTTAACTTTATCCTATGTTTCCAGAACTATATCATCATGTGTAACCTTCACATTTTGTACAGCATGAGTCCACACTCAGTTGTCACACTGAGAAGCTGCACCACCAATGGCTAGATGGCAGAGCATGCCAATTGCACAGTAACACTGAGAGGGCATTGACAGTGTCCGAACAGTGCGCTAATAGCGCCTGCACACTGAGTGGGCATTGACAATGGTGAAGCCGAGCCTAAGGAGCAGATAAGAATGCCAACTTGCACCACTTTTGGACAGCGGGGTCATGTGTGTAAGTGTGTATTTCCAGAGGACTGTGATCTGCAGCAATGCACTATGCATGCATGTGATGCCCAGGCTTTATGGCTGTGCATATAACATGCTGCAGGTCAGCTATTCAGCAATTCCAAATACTGTGTGAGACACCATTTACAAGCAGAATGTTAGTTTTCAATAAGTAGTTGCAACCTGTGGCTGTGACACTGTAATGCATTTTCAGTTACATCATCGTCAAGGTCCATCCCCACAGCATTCCCCACACTTACCTCCCAACATGACACTGCTGTGTAGCTTCCATATCACCTGCTGGTTTGACTGGAATGAGCAGGGGGCACACATGCATGTGTTGCAACCCTCACCTCTGACTGAGCCTCCAGGTCTCAGGACACACCAATTTGTACAGGTGAGAGGCCTGATTAATGCCAATTTCCATAACAGCTGTATCCGTGTCAACACTGTCAGTCCGCTTGGTGCAGCTGCAGCGTGTAGGGAACTAGGCTCAAGTGGAGGGCTAGCTTCTGTGAATGTCCAATTTAGTTACCTAGTTGGTGACACTGAAAAGATACTGCAATTTACCTGCATGCACATTGCTCTTGTCCTATGCTACAGTCACAGAGTGCAATCCAGGAGACTCTTTGCTCTATGCACAGTATGCACATACAGGCAGGTCCATATCAGGCAGATTTTCACACAATTTACGCCATCTCAACACTGTCTACTGATCATTGACCAAAGCATTCAGTAGTATATTACTCCAAAATAGAGTCAAAATGAACTTCTTTTGCCTGATTGTGACTGTGGGATACTGACCTCTGAATGGTGCATGCACAATTCCAGATTCCAAAATGTGGGCACAGGATGTCATGTTGGTCTCTGCATCACCTGGGCCACCATATGGGAAGGCAGCGTCTGGAAGTGAATGTTGGAGTGAAGGAATGGGTGGGAGGGAACAGTACCATACATGTTGAGAATGTGCCCTTCATAGTTGGCATTGCTGGTCACAGCCTATGTTCACATGCCCAGATGTTATGCAGGCCTACTCAGAGTCTGCATGTGTTACATCAGAGGGCCTGCATGGCAGCCTCACCCGCTCCCCCTGGGCACTGAGCGTGACAGTCCCACCAATGTCATTAGAGTACAAAGAGGCAGGGAATGGTGGTATATATGTAGCCAGTATCTGTACCAACATTTAACCTCATGCCCAATCTGCCATGCTTCCACATGCTCTTGGCGGAGGGCACTGTGTCTGCGGAGTGGAAGAGTTCATGGGCTGCACTGGCCAGTTTTGCAGTGTCCATGGCTAAGGACATGACATTATATGTGTGTATAAGTATGGCACTATGTTTATTGTTCACTGCCAAAAGCTGTGTAGGGGGACACCATATTTGGGTATGTGACAGACGTCTCTATGGACCAGCATGCACTTGCAGCCTGTCTCTGGCCCACTTTCCGCTGTGCTTTGCATTGCATTGACTGTCCCCAAGTTCAAAATAAAAGGGTACAAAATGAGGAGTAGAGGATTCTGGGTATTGCCTAAAACAGAATGATTTGCACAGGATGTATATGAGTCAGAGCTTAGGTCAATGGCTGAGCCATCTTAACAAGGGTCTGCCACAGGCATGGCCTGGGTACACACATCTGTTCATGATGAGAGGCCATTCTCACTCTTGACCGAGCTGTGACCATGTCATGGCTATATATCTACATGGCGCTATATAGAATCAAGCTGCAATGATATGGGTGCTATTTCTTTTTGGTAGTCTAGTCACTAGACAGACTGCTGAATGCCCATACTGTTTGTTTATTTATTTTTATTTTATTTAACTGCATTTATATCCCGCTTTTCACCGGGTCAAAGCCAATGTTTTCATGGTGGCTATGTGAACATGTGGTGGGTGGTGATTAGCAGACTGGGCAAAAATGGTATGTTAGTGGCTGACAACCCAGGGTTACCCAACATATGCAAGCTGTCTGTGATTGATCTACCTGATTGGAATTTTCAGAAAGAGAGGCTAGCAGGTGTTCTTGGGCTGTTAGTAACCTGCTGATAAGTACGGCCTTAGCAGGCCCTTCTGTTTGGTGTTAGCACTCCCCATTCTTGCCTAAACAACACTCACTGCCATCAGGTTCTTTGGAAACAGCTGCCACAAATTAGGGATTGACATGAGATGTTATAGGAGAGCCCCTGACCAACAGGTGCAGGATACAAGGGCCAGATAAAACAGATCACTCCTACCTGCTACAATTGTACAGAATACTAAATGACAAGCATCATAAACTGCAGAAATACCTATAAACACACTAGCAATGATTATAGATCTGCTCCAGAATCTGGAGAGTCCATCTATTGAAGTGCTTGCTCTGGGGACCAGGTGATGTGTGCTCTTCCTCACTTTTAGGGTGACTGCTGAAATAGGTCATTTGCACATTCGAGGCACACAGTTTCCCTGCGTATTACAGAGCTGATGTGATGTATTGCTGCATTCTCCATATGGGCAACAGTTGCAGATATCTGTTCAGATTATGAGGTGCATCATGAGTAATGAAGGGGCTAACCAATACCAGCACCCAGAGCCCCAATTGCAGTCATAGTGACGACTGTGATCACTGGAGCATTGCCCAGTACCTGCATGTCTTCTATAATTGTGGAAGAAGCATGCATTACCCCACAAAGAGGGCAGTATGCTCTGCGATGGACCTCATGGGTCATGAATGTGATTTAAGTTAGGTATATGTGCAAATGTACCTGTCTTGCAGTGTACAGCAAATCACAAGGGACTGCATGTCCTGCACATGTGCTGCCTCAGGAGTTAATGCCACACTGCAGCCCAGCAGACCTCTGTGTGTGACTATTGTTTGGCGTTGGAGGTACAGTGGAGGGACAGGCATCTTGCCCTCACATGTCGCTTGGCCTTTGGATAAGAGATGCATTCTGTAGCTGTGTGCTATTATGCAGCTACAGTACATTGTAGTATGTACTGCATGCGTGTTGCTGTGAGCAGGCCCTAGGTGTAGTTTACCATTGTCTCAGAATGTACCAACCATGTTGTTTCATGTCCTGGGTTTTGGCCATTGTAGGCAGGGACCTGCAGTCTCTTTGATTCTAGACATTGCTACAGAGCATGGCATGGAGGTATAGCCGAATGGTTAGAGCACTAGCTCAGTAAGCAACAGACCAAGGTTTGAATCCCATTTGTTATCTTTGTGGCTATGGGAAACTCACTTCAATATACTGTCCAGAAACAGTCCAGGGTCTGCATTGACTGGAGGACACACATCAATGCTGCTTTTTATTTGTTACAATAGCACATTGGGTCTGCAAATATGCATACTGCAATCATGCCCATCTGACAGCATGACTTTATGACACATGAGTTGTACATGATTGGAATATTTCATCATAACTGTTTGAACATCTTTGGCTCCATAACATATATGCAATACCTGCAGGCACATCAACTTCTGGGATGGCCGCCTGCAAAGATCATCACATGCCCTTACTTGCTCCATATGGCCAATATGAGAGACCCTTGTCCAGCTATTATATGCACATATGTCAGGAAGATTGTATGCTGGTTAGATAAGCTGAGATAGTTGTCACACCCAAATAGCTGGTATTGGAACTTCCCTGTGGCACAGCTATTATTTTTGCACACTTACTACAACTGTATTTGTGCGGTCACATCAGATATATCAGGGCAGCAAGGCCACTATCATCTACCGCCATCCATCCCTCAGACCATCCATCAGTATATGCCCATCATGTACAGTCATGTATTCTCCTGCCAGCTGCTACATCACGGCCCACACAGGAATATTTTAATCATTAGGACGTATCACTCACACCTCTCCTTTTAATGATTTGCATCACCACTCGTGCTCATTCATCCATTTGATGCCCACATCATGGCCATGCTGGCTCTGCCAGGGCATACTTTTTCCCAATCCTATGCACACACTGACATTACAGCAGATTATATGAGCACCCCTCACTGATACAGTACAACTGCCTCCCAAATTATCAACCCACTTACTGACTAAAATATAGGTTACATATGGATCTGACATGTCCATCAGTTCTTACGCTTCTTTCAATTCATCACCTAAAATGTGACTTTCACAAGGCATCCTTTATCCTGCGTTAAGGCGACTGCCATTTTTGGGTGTTATGGTGTACCTTTGCCACATTACCACCCGGTATCCTGTTAGCGCCAGTTAAATGGAACCAAGACCCCTTACTGCTGGAACCCCTAATCCCTGCCCTGGGCTTCATCGCATGAAAACACCCTTAATGCTGCCATTTACACTTGATTCTACTGCTCTTTTGTAAACATACTCCTTAGTAAACATGCCCCATACTCCTATTTTAGGAGGCGATAAGTTAGTACCCTTACTGTGCAGTAAAGAACCTGTATGGGAACATATTGAGAATCCCTCCAAGTTAGGACACAGGCTATGCACTTATCACATGTTAATTTTTGCATCTAATGTGGTAAGTACAAAACCTTATTTTATTTTTATCAATTATTTCAAATTATATTAAAGAATAAAACACCCCACTGGAATGATCAGGTAAAACGGAAAAATATCTCTTTTGCAATATGTTAAAACAACAAAGGAAATCAAATAAATAAATTTGAGCCCACAAAAGAAGTAAAAATGGGGGGCTACTAAGGAAAATATTCAAAAGGAAAATAGTACACATAAAGCAGGTAAGACAGAAGAGTGCAGTTGTGGCTTGAACAGTACCCATTAAGGAGGAGAACAGTATCTTGGGCTCTGACCTGAACTATTTAGGGTCAAGGAAAAGGTGGGATTTATCCCCAAGGAAAATATAACATCAACAAGAAAACTTTAAATTAAAACTGCCACCCAATGCCAGGACTCTTGAGTTCAAGTTCAAAAATTCCCAGTGCCTCACTTGGGTAGATTGCAACAAATCAGTAAATATATGAATATTTTCTCCTAAAAACAGCTGATTCATATGACAGAAGAATAAACATAGCATGATGTTTCAATCAGGTTCCAACTCAAAAGAAACCAACAAAGTCATTCTTCCAGTCACAAAATCCAACAAACTTTCCTGGAAACTAGTAAAGTTTACTACGCTTTAGTAAAAGGGCCCCTATATGTGAACGAGTATATTTCATAAACTAAGGCATAGGTGTCAAACTCTGGCCCGCGGGCCAAATTTGGCCCGTAGTGTAATTATATTTGGCCCGCGAGGCTATACCAAATGACTACTAGAGCTAGCCCGCCAGTATTATACAGCGCATTCATTCATCGCTAATACTACAAATCCCATAATGCCTTGCTGTTGTTTTGGCGCGTCAATCAGGACAGGTCCCAGAAACGCCCTATCCTGTGTGACAGAAGTCATAGCGATCTCAAGCTACAACTGTCACTGTGGAACCCCTTCCCAAAAATGGCAAAAAGAAAGGCAGACAACAGGAACTTTCTGGACAGGTGGGAGACAGAATATTTGTTTACATATGTAAAAGACAGACCTGTTTGTCTGATTTGTGGAGTCAACGTGGCTATAGCTAAGGAGTATAACATTCGACGACACTATGAAACAAAACACCATGACAAGTACAAGGACCTGGACATGACTCAAAGGAGCCAGAAAGTGGAGGAGATGAAACTGATGAACACCTTCGCTCGATACTGAGGATTTCCTCAGCTCAAAGCCTGAGCCCAGACATTGATGAACTATCATCCAAGAAGAGATGCCAGGTATCTGGCTTGGGCACATCAGATTAGATCAGTGTGCAGCAAACTGAGCAATAATTAACGTTTTCTTTATGCACTTTTTCTTGCTACTCCAAGACATGGGCTTGAATGGTTGATTAATTTTATTATTGTTATTTTATTTTAAAAATTATTATTTATTATTATTTAAATCTTATTTAATAAATGAATGTCATTGATGTTTTTTTTATTTGAAATTGGTTTTTGCATATCTGAACTATTAAGTTATAAATTGTATAGTAATAAGTGTTGCTTCATATTCAATGTTAAAGCAAATCTTGTTTGGGTCCATATTAAAAGGTTCATTTGTTCAATGCTGGCCCGCGACTTTGTTCAAGTTTTACATTTTGGCCCACTGTGTATTTGAGTTTGACACCCCTGAACTAAGGGGTATGTTTACTAAATTGCGGTAACGTAGCAGTGGCTACGGTAACGTAGCAGTGGCTACGGTAACGTAGCAGCGGCTACGTTACGCCCGTTAGGTAACGTTAATGCGCGCTATGTAATGTTAACCCGCGTTAAAGTTACGTTAACGCATGTTAACAAAACCTAATGCGCCTTAGCTTTCCCGGCTGCGGTAAACACTGCAGAGGGTGGAGAGAAGGGGTCAATGGGCTGGGAGTGGGCGGGGAGAGGCTCCCACGACACCAACGTGGGGAACTAAAGGGCTGGAAAGACTAGAAAAGGGGACTGTTACTTCTGGAGAGAGATCTGCAACTGTGAGTATATACTTCTGGGAATTTTCTGAAAGGAATTCTTTTTATTAAAGCTAATTAATCTGTGAACCCACTATTTTTTGTTAAATCAGTCAGGGCCTAGTAGCAGCAGTTTAAGTTTACATTTAAAACACAGAAGAGAGCTTTCTGGTTAAATTTAGAACCCAGCAGAGAGCTTGTAGTTTAAATTTCATAATAAGTTAGAGCCTAGCAGCAGCAAAGAGCTATAATTTAAATCAAATAAGAATATAGATTAGCACAAAAGGCAAAACAGGGTCAGTACTCTTTGAGCAGCAAATAGTCTTCTAGAGACCTTTACAAAGAGGACTTCTACCTAGGGGGCAAGAGACCTGTGAAACGTTTTTCAATAGGTGTAAACACCAGGTGGCAGATCAAAAGGCCATTTTGAAAGACTCCTTCTATCCAAGAAAGGACTGTTAATCATCCAGGAAGTTGGTCACAGCTTACCTCAGCAGCACAGGCATAAATAGCTCAACCAGAGCTCTGTGAGCCTCAGTCTTGAAAGACTAGAAAAGGGGACTGTTACTTCTGGAGAGAGATCTGCAACTGTGAGTATATACTTCTGGGAATTTTCTGAAAGGAATTCTTTTTATTAAAGCTAATTAATCTGTGAACCCACTATTTTTTGTTAAATCAGTCAGGGCCTAGTAGCAGCAGTTTAAGTTTACATTTAAAACACAGAAGAGAACTTTCTGGTTAAATTTCATACCCAGCAGAGAGCTTGTAGTTTAAATTTAATAGTCATTAAGGCCTAGCATCAGCAAAGTACTTTTAGTTTAAATTTAAAACACAGAGAGAGCTTTCTGGTTACATTTAGAACCCAGCAGATAGCTTGTAGCTTAAATTTAATAGTCACTCAGGGCCTAGCATCAGCAAAGTACTTTTAGTTTAAATTTAAAACACAGAAGAGAGCTTTCTGGTTAAATTTAGAACCCAGCAGAGAGCTTGTAGTTTAAATTTCATAATAAATTAAAGCCTAGCAGCAGCAAAGAGCTATAATTTAAATCAAATAAGAATATAGCTTACTTCAGCACAGGACAGGGTACTGTGTAGCAGCCCTCTTTTAATAAGTGTAATAAGTTTAATAAGTGCACGGAGCTGCAGTTATCACCAGAGCACTACTACTACCCCCTGCACAGATTAGCAATGTCGGCACTGTGATCAGGACTAGTGTGGCAGGCAGGGTTGTCAACCACCTCTATTTTTGCACAATGCTGAGAGTGTGGGAGTGTGCGTATGTCTCTCCATTGTTTTGTGTCTGCCAACACCTCACTGAGCTCACATTGCTCACACTGTTTCCAGCGTTAGCCTGTAAATGTGCATAATGAGGAGCAAGGTTTTGTGGGTATGGCCCAGACAGGGCAGATTGGCCAGGATGCATCTGCTCAGGGTGGAGGGTAATGGCTGGGACACTGTAGTGCTCGACCACCACCTGCATGGGCAGGGTGGCCACAGCATGTCACGCTGGGAGGTCATTCTCACTCTGACCGAGCAGTGACCATGGCATGTCTATGTTCCCACATAGTGCCACACATTTTATTTTTGTTTGTTTCTAGTAATATCTGTGTTCCTGGTTCTGGGGCCCAATCACAGAGATGCCTGCTTGGTGTCTGTGCTATGCATCCCATCTCTAGGTGCACAGGGTTCTCCCATGAGCCTGCACTATGGACTGGCTAGTGGGCTGTCTGCAGTTGGTCTGTGCATGGTGGGACCACCCTGTAGGATGCTGCAGGTGCTGTCTGCTGGTGAATGGCAGACTGTGACGTGGGGCTGTTGAGGCTTCCTGCCCACCCCCCAAAGCATCTCTGCTGGTCTGCCACTGTCAGAGGTATGGCTCTGGCCCATCAGCCCTGGAGGGCTGTCATCTGCCAACAGGGCAGTGGTTGCTGGTACTACAGCCATTCTGCAGGGTGCAGGCACCTGTCCCACCACACCCTCATATACAAAAGGGTTGATTGTGGGCCCTTTGGGGTATATAGTGCACACCACTTAGACCCATAGAAACAGTGCTACCTAAACCTCATGCGAGTCTAGACACCCTGATGCCCTGATAACAGGTGCCCATGGCAGCAAGACCTTAATACCACATAGGCACTAATTTGGGTGGTGTTCAGTCCCACAGGGCCACATGTGACTGCAAAACACAGATGGGAA
Organism: Ichthyophis bannanicus; assembly: GCA_033557465.1. NCBI lineage: Eukaryota > Metazoa > Chordata > Amphibia > Gymnophiona > Ichthyophiidae > Ichthyophis > Ichthyophis bannanicus. Next base: position 685,840,803 of record CM066036.1, on the reverse strand, counting down.
CAGAAGTACTCTCAGTTACACTGCTGGAGCACCTGTCACACACTGGTAGCGATGGGGATGTGCAGCAGGACCTATCTCTAGCATCACATGTACTGTGGAACTAGTGCTGGATGCCCGTCCTATCCCTCATGGTGAACACGGAACCTGCACAATGGCATGGTCTGTAGCTACTCTGTGCCAATATCACACACCATCAGTCCATCTTACCACGCTGCAGGAGCGGAGAGGTGCAGACCCCATTTGGTGGTCAGCTGTAGGCCGCTGTTCTGCATGTGCAATGCAGCATGGGTGCTGGTGGAGTTACCCTATCCTGGCACACAGAGCAGATGGTTTGCGCCATGACCTGCAGTCCTTCTGTACCCAGCCATTGCTGTGCAACAAGCCATAGAGGTATATCCTACTGGTTAGTACACTGATGTTCTAGGCAGTGGTCATGGGTTTAATTCCTTTGTTCCTTCCTGTCCATGTCAGATATTTTGCATGCCTGTGACAGTCATATCTTTGCAGATCCATGCTGCCAGCCCATAATACCCTCACCACAGTTGCCATCACTCCTTATAAGGCGTTATAAGGCACCTTATTAGGCACAGTAGAAGGCACGTTACAAGGCACCTTATTAGGCACAGTACAAGGCCCGTGCCTTGTAGTGTGCCTAGTAAGGTGCTTTGTAACATGCCTTATAACGTGCCTTGTACTGTGCCTAATAAGGTGCCTTGTAACATGCCTTATAACGTGCCTTGTACTGTGCCTAATAAAGTGCCTTATAAGGCGTCTTATAATGTGCCTTGTAATGCGCGTTACCTGACACGGCTTTCCATAATGATGCACCGCCCATTCCCTTATATGGGCATCCAGGGAACCTAACGCGGGGAAGGTTACTGCAGTCTAGTAAATATACCCCTAAGATTACTATATCATTTCCCTTTGGAAATTATAGTAATGCTACTTAGTGTGATGTCTTGTATGGGTGGGCCCTTCTACTAATACTCAAAAGCTGTATGTTAGTGATGAAATGCATCTACTTTCATGCCTTACTGTCCTTTCAGTTCTTCCCTCTAAGCATTTAGCCCTGCACAGGCTCTTGCTGCCCAGTCAATGTGGAGGATAAAAATAAATTAATTAAATAAAATTTAAATAGCTTGAGCATCCATGTAATGCAGAATGCATGAACTTTCAGAAGGCCATTCGAGGAGGAAACTAATGGGTCATTATTCAAACAGAGGAATGCTGCATCATTTGCAGAAACAATGATTCTTTTGAGCTAGCTGCAAGGCACTTATACTAGGGTGGGTATTTATTCCTGCACTACAAGTAGCAGCAGCAGAAAAGCTAAAGAAAAAATAAATCTGTTTTCCAAACAGAGCCTCTAACTACTTCACCCAATGAAGTGGCAGCCTCAATGCCTGTTACACAAATCACCGTGGAGAAGATGAGGGGATGTTCAGCATTACTGCCCCAGAACAAGCAGCCGACAGCATCAAAGGTGGTAATAGTACACTGGGGAAATGATTGCCTTGGATGACGAGCCCCTGCGAGTGGTTAATAACATGATGTTTAAGAGGTTACTGCTGTTCCCAGCCCCCTCCCCCCATGTTATCAAATGCCCTCCAGAAGAACACTTCCTCCCAAACTAACACATTTTGTGAATACAGTTATCAAAGGAGATCTTGAGGATAGATGCTACTTTTAGTGCTGACCTGCACACTGAACCCCAATGGCCAAATCATTGTGAGAATTGCCCCCCCCCCCAACCCAACCCAACCCAACCCAACCCAACCCACTGAACACCAGTGCCTAATGCTGGTGCCACTTTGCCCCTCTGCAAGTACCTGGGGGGTCTTCCTGCCACTATTTCTTTATTGGCTTCACATGTAACAATCCTAGTCACATACAGCTCTTTTTTGACATCCAGGGGAATAGTCAGAGGAACATTTCGGGGCCCTTTTATTAAGGTGCATTAAATGTTTGCACTTATCGCACAATCTGAGTAAAAATTAACAGTGTGGTAAACGCAAAAGTCATGCAATAAACATGTTTCTTACAGTTACTGCACTAAAAAGTCCCTTACAGCACTTTAAGAGCATTCACAATTACCATGGATGCACTTAACACCATCTATTCAGATGACGTTAAGTGCACCTGCGCTAATTTCAACATTGACAGCACACAGTAAGTATTGTATGCTAACTGAAATGTGCAATCCATGTCTACTCTTTGCCCATTCCTCACCCCATCGCACGATTAGCAATTAACCTGGGAATTAGTATATGATAACTGTCATGCTAGCTCTGTGGCTTTGTGCTAACAGTTGCCATATACTAAAATGCAGATTAATTGCTTAGTGCACTTTAGTAAAGGGTTCCTTAGGCTGCATTCAAATCTACTTCTTTAAAAAGGGGCCCTAATTTCTTTCAGGTGATCTTTCTGGCACTATGACAGAAAGTAGACTCTTGCAGTCAAATTCTCTCCAACAAGACACTTGGATTCTTCTTCATGAATCCTTCAGATGGGTTCAATTTCCCACATAACTTGGAACCCTCTTCATGCTTCTTTGCCTATACCCAGAGAATTTGGGGTTCTCCTAACAATGTTGATGCTGTTCTACCTCTTTCCCGCTGCTTTGGGGTCTTCCTGCAAATATTGGTATAGCTTTGCTTCTCTTCTACTGTCTTCCTGAGAATGTGAGTGCCCTCCTCTCCTTTTTTGGTGCCAAGACGTCTTCATGCCACTGTCCTGGTCTTGGAGCACTAATGTTTCTGTGGCAGATACATATCAGCAAGTTTTAGCAATTTTGAATCAAAATTAATGGAAAACCCCACTGGCAAGAATGCAAAATTGCATGCCCCATTGACTTGAATGGATTCATATAATCAGAATAATTTGTAGTCCGAAGATGAATCAAAAGGATGACTGAACTAAAGACGAATTGAATCAAAAATGTTTGCCTTGCAAATGAGGTACAGTGGTATCCTCTGCAAATGTGTTCATTTGATCAGTTCCTCAATGGGAATTACTAAACTTTAGCATGGCTTTTAGAAGAAACAAAGGGGCATGATTAATAAGCCCCATGCTGGTAACACAGGTTTGGGCCGCATTACTAGCACAGGGCACAGTGCTAGATAGAGAAAGGTGGGGACAGCCATCACCCTGCAGTTAGTGCAGCTCACTGCATTAATACTACTGCGGAGAGCAACTATCATCACCCATTGTGCTGGTGGTAGTTGCCCCTCGCCAAGTGCCGGCAGTCCGGTATTTCAAGGCCCATGCTAGTGGCGGGATTGCCCATGCCCTGCCCTGGCACCACCCAGAAGTGTGCTGTCCAGGTAGCACAGGTGTTTTAGCGCAGTGCCAAAAACGTCTGCTACCCCCATGCTACCCGGGTAGTGTACTTTAGTAAACATGCCCCAAAAGTAGAAATCTGATGATTAGTATTTCAGTACTGAAAGAAGAATGTATCTTCTGAGTATTATTGAAGCTTCAGTCATTATATGCCACAATCGTATTTGTTTAGAGATGCAAAACAGGAGGGTCGGACAATGGATTTTAATTCACTGAGCAGCATACATTTCTCACAGCATCTTTTGTCAAGGCAAAAATTTAGGAAGACACTACTTTCTTAACTTTTTCAACATAACTTTTAATTTTCATTATCGAGTCACATTACTTTAACAGAGCAAAATTAGTTTGCATAGGTTTTATGAAGATGAAAATCATTGCTGGCTGAGTCACTCAGAAAAGAACTGAAAAATAATATGCAAATGCTTTTAATCAGTTTGAAAACTATGCACTGATATGGCAAATATTTCCATTTTCCCTTTTTCCCTAGAGACATTGCACTAAAATAGGGCAAGATGTGAATTACTGAATTAATTATCAAGAAAACCATGGCAATGGAATACTTATGAAAGCATTTTACTTGATATGAAGAAATATCAATCTGTGATTTTGCATTATGGTTTCTGCTTATTGGGCAGAATATCTCAGCATATAACTTTCACCTACCACTAAATATAAAACTTCATGCATTGTGCATTTACTTTATAGCATCTCCATATATGACATGTATCTTGCTGTTATGTTATAGCACCACTGATATATAAAATGCCCTCTTATGTCAATTCTCTTTGGTTTGCGAACAGCAAAAGGAGGGCTGTGTTAATTCATTTATAAGGCAGATGCTACTCCTCTTTGTGACTATTATGCCATCCTAGAGTAACAATTCTGCCATAATACAAGGAGCACATGTTCGGCTGCTCGGTAAAATCACTTCACCAGCAGATATCACTCATATTTTATTCAGGTTCTATGAACTGCTGCTCGTTAACTAACAGTTGTTAGACAAACATTCCCATTAATTTGTGTTTTGCAGCCAAGAGGTCACTGGATATGTCCATCTCTAAATATCACACTACTTGACATGATAGGCAGCACTAGGACAGTAAAGTAGCACAGACAGGAGTCAGTTCAATGGAGACAATTGATTAAAATCTTTAGGTACTGTGCTAGACTCTAACAAAGGTTGGTTGTCTCAAAATGTTAAAGATTATTCACCCCAATTATTCTATTTTTTGGCATTCTGTAAATAGCAATGACTAATTAAGGCAAATTCATGCACATTATGTGGTAGTTTCATTATGACTGTTGAAAACAAGCTCATTTCTTTGAAGCCCTGAGGTTAAAAAATTAGACTCTGATGGTATGTAGGGCATCTTCTGAAATAATAAGTTGAGACACAGAGTCAGGTTAAAATTTTGAAAAGTAATTGTTATTTGAATAGAAGGTGACACGTGTGGTGATTTTTATTAAAGGGATGAAAGAGAAAACAGGTTAACAAGTTCATTCTGACAGCCTCAGAACAATCCAGTGTAGTAAGAACTGTATTTTAATGGTGTTGATTAAGAGGGTATTACGTCAATAATCCAGGTTTCAGAATAATTAATTTAGGCAGCCTGTTGAAGCTGAATAAAAGGTTAAGCGCCCGAGAATGCCATGGAGAATTGTGACTAGTAGAAGCAGTGTATCAGGAAGCACATTAACAAGGATGACCCCACTTACAGAGTCCCCTGTGTCCAGCTGACCTTCTTACTTGAGAAATTTTAATCAAGTGTTGTGCTTCCAGCAGACTCTTCATCATGCATTCTGTGCTCGAGTTCCTCTATGTGTGATAGTCTACTTATGCTTCCCACTGACTGTGCCCCTAGGTTGGTCATACTCTGTTATGCAGCTGGATTAATACAGCACCATCTTGTATTATGCCAAACATTATGTCAGAAGAAGGAAATAAAACAATTCTAATGTCTAATATCCTATGAAATATAGTAATGTGCTTTGCTAGGCTGATTTTTATTCAAAAATAATGATTTTCCTCAGGATATCAAACTTAAAAAGCAGGCTTTTGGCACTTCCTGACACCATACAGTATGTGATGACCAAATGTACTTGAAAGAAACCACAGGCTCCAACAGGTTAAAAAAGAGGTATTGGTTTAATACATTTTATTACATGCCATATGCAAGTTTTATTTTAGGAGCACTTATAGGGGTATGTTTACTAAAGAGCATTAAGGGCACACTGGTTAGCAAGTGGCAACGGCAGCGGCAAGGGTGTCATCATATAGTAAAGGCTGGGGCGGGCAGTAGGTGTTCCAGCGATAAGGGCACTTTGCTCCACTTATAGGGCGCTAACAGGACATTGGGCCTGAAAATAATAGTCACCTTAATGCAGGATAAAGGTGCCCCTTTGAAAGTCACATTTTAGGTGATGGATGGAAGGAAAGGTAAGATCTGATGGATCTGTCAGATCCATATGTATCCTACGTGTCAGTCAGTAAGTGGGATGAGCATGTGGGAAACAGCTGTACTGCATCAGTGAGGGGTGCTCAATTAAATTGCTGTAATGTCAGTGCATAGCAAAGGATTGGGAAGAAGAGTCCCCTGGCAGAGCCAACATCACCAACAGTGTGATGATCACTGCAGGTTGTCATCCCAGAAGTGGGATGTGCCTGCATGTACTGTATACATGTGATGGAGCCAAAGATGTTCAAACACAGTTATGACGAAATATTCCAATCATGCACAACTCATGTCATACATCTGCAGGGTGAACATGTATGACCCTTTGGAATGGGCTGCAGCAGAGCCAATAAAGTCATGCTGCCAGATGGGCATAATTGCAATGTGCATGTTTGCAGACCCATAAAAACCAACATTAATGTGTGTCCGTCAATCAATGCAGACCATGGACTGTTTCTGGCACTATGTTGAAGTGGGTTTCCCACAGCCACAAAGAGAACAAGTTGGAGTTAAACCCCAGTCTATCACTTACTGAGCCAGTGCTACTAACCATTAGGCTACACCTCTACACTCTTTGCCATAGCACTGTTTAGAATCAAAGAGACTGCAGGTCCCTGTCTGCAATGCGCGAAACCCAGGACATGAAACAACATGTCTGGCACATTCTGAGACAGTGCTATACCACACCTAAGGCCTGCCTACAATGGCACACATGCAGTATGCACTGCACTGCACATTCAGTACACTAGCTGCATAAGAGACACACTGCCATAGAACACATCCCTTGTCCAAAGGCCGAGCCGCATATAAGGTCAAGATGCCCATCCCCCCACTGTACCTCCAACACCAAACAATAGTCACACGCAGAGGTCAGCTGCATCGCAGTGTGGCACTAACCCCTGAGGCAGCACATGTGCAGAGCATGCAGTCCCTTGTCACCTGCTGTACACACCAAGGTAGGTACACTTACACATACACCAAATGCAGACCACATTCCTGATCCCTGCAGTCCATCACTGACCACCTTGCCCTCCTCGGGGGCTATGCATATATCTCCCACCATTATAGAAGACAAACAGGTACTGGGTAATGCTCCAGTGGTCACAGTCACTGTTATGGCTACAATGTGGGCTATGTGTGCCGGTATTGGTTAGCCCCTTTATTTCCCAGGATGCACCTTACCATCTGAGCACCCATACGCTACTTTTTACCCAATGGAGAATGTAGCGATCCATTACATCAGCTATGGAATGTGCAGAAACGTTATGTGTGTCATGGACATAACACCCGCCACATGTACAAATGACCTTTTTCACCATCCACCCTAAATGAGCGGAAGGGTACACATCACCTAATCTCCAGAGCAAGACCTGAAATAGATGGACTCTCCAGGTTTTGGAGCAGATTTTTTATCACTGCTACTGTGTGATACTAGTCATTTAGTAATTTGTACAGTTACAGCATGTTGGAGTAGCCTGTCTTGTATATTGGTTTAACTAACATTCATGTTTTACATATGAGATTTGTCCAATCAAAGGGCTGACTTTATTGGTATGCATAAAGCTCTCTTTGGTTTTCCATGGTACAGCTGCCTTGGGTTTTTTTTTTGTGCTTTACAGTCACTGCAGGTAAAGTGGTTGTTTCTGGTTTTCAGTCAAAGGGACAGGCCATAATACAGGAACACACACATAGCAGACCATGGATGTACTAGCAGAATGACCAACATTCTTATTTCCTGGTGTGTGCTTGTGGGGCAGTCATGGAATAACCTCATATCTTGAAGAGTAACATAGTTGATTTTGTTTCACATTTCGGTCAGATGGTTGTAATTCACTGAGTACATACTTATGGGATGGGTCACCAGTTCATACACAGATTATGGTCGTCATTAGGCAGGTGAAGGGCATTTTTATTCTGACATGAGCTGTTATCATAATGCATACTATTCATGCCTCAGTGGCATATTTTCCCCCCCACATGAACATATCCACTCAATATGTTTGGGTGGGGGGCATCCTGATCCTAGGGCCAGCTCATCCACTCAGATAACTAGAAGGTGGAATACTTCACAAAGTTAGATTAGCTTTGAAATATAAAAATCCTAAAGGGATCTTACTTATTTTATCTGTTTGAAATAAGCTTGCAAAAAGTGACAAGAATCTTCCAATGAGGCAAAAACCAAGAAAAAAAAGTCACCCATTCCCCACATGGAATGTCAGCCTTGCAGAGAAACCACTGCACTGAGCACAGTAGGACAGACTGCAAAACTTACCTGCATAATGAACTGAATTTGTTATTTATCTTTTAAGGACTATAGATGGAATTAAGGGGCCTTTTTACTAACTCAAAAAGTTGTGCACTTAATGTGTATTTGTAATGCACGGTAAGTGCAAAGCCTCCATGTTAATTGTCAGAAGCCTGACCAACATGTCCCTTGCAGTTAATGTGGAGCAATTAACATGGGTGCACTTAATGATACTCTTTGGAAGTTTCATTAGGTGCACTCCTGTTAATTGCTATGTTAGCGATGATCATGTGTTAATGTGCTATCTATCCATGTCCATGCTCCGCCTCTAATGCACCCACTCTGGGATCCCTTTGTAAAAATTGGTGTTCTATTTTCCAACCTCCAATCCTCTGATATTGTGATCATTTTGCATGATAGGTTACAGATAAGTAGTAATTGATTAGCAACTTCATATTTCAGCTCTTTCAGGACTCTGATTTGAATGCCTGGGGTCCTGGCAATTTGTTGCTCTTGAGTTTGTCAGTTTGATCTATCACGTCTTTTAGATTTACAGTAATGTGCTTTAGATGCTCCAAATCATCACCATCAAAGAAGGTTTCCATTGTCAGTATGACCTCCAACATTCTCTTCAGTAAAGCAGAGGCAAAAAAAAGGTTTTGCATTATTTTTTGCCTCTACAGCAAGCTGCTTTCCAAAGTGTCTATTGACCTGCCTTATTAGTTTAGTTTGTGCTCATCCCTGTTTCTTTCATTAGGATCTGCTTTCAGTTTTCTGAAAGATGCCCTTTTAGCTTTCACCGCCTCTTTTGCTTCATGATTAAGCAATTCTGGCCATGATTTGGCTTTCTTTTGACCTTTTTTATGCATGGAATATATTTTATCTGTGCTTCCAAAATAGTCTTTTTGAATAATATGAATGCTGTTTGCATTAAGTTGCAAAGGAAAGGCACATACGCTAAGTGAAAGGTAAGAATCCTATAAAAGGAACAGTATTGCCTTTCTGAAGAATGTTCTTAGAAAAATTAACTGTAAATGTTAATTAGGAAGTGAGCTACAATGCCACAAGCTGCAGGCTTAATGTAAGAAGTCACAAGCTGGGAGATGCCACCTAAAGTTTCAGGTTGCAATTTGGACCAGAGAGGGTCTATTCAATGCTATGGATTAAGGAAAGCACTGTGGATAAAGTTGTACAAGTGGCTATGAAAGCGGCCTAATGCTAAATATGAAAGTTGTTAAGAAATATATGGAAAAGCTTCCCATCTAAACTATTTACTGAAATTTATAAATAAACCATGTTTATAGTACACCAGTGTCCTGCTCATTCATGGAGGTGGCTGTAGAACTGAGTTGCTAGCACAGAGAGTTATCCAGAAGGGACCCTTTCATCACTGTTTCAGTATTTTCACTATTGAGACTTCCTATTTCCAGCTTGTAATTAACTTGTTAGAAGTCCCTGCTTCCAGCTTCTTGCCATCAGTATTCTATCACTACCAGACATTTAGCTTCCAGCTCTGGCCCTGAGTTCCAATGATGTGGCTACTGTCTTGTCAGATCCCTGCTGTCAAAGCCTTGATTTCAACAATGCTGAATGGCTCCTTCACCCCAGAAGTTTCCACTCTACATCACTGCTATCCACCCTAGTATGAGATTTCCAGTACTTATTTCCCATGTTAAGAAAATACATTTGAGTAAAATGAAAATAATAAGACCAATGACTGTTTTAACAGTCAATATAATTATTTATTCTATTTCTTTTATAGATGTAGCCCTGGCCTATCCTCTGGTCAGATATAGGAGGGGTGCAGGGGTGATATGACCACTCATGCTCCGAGGTTCCCTTTCTGGCAGGGGTGGAAGGTATTCGTTCAAGGATCTTAGGTTTGTGGGATAGCTTATTGCCAAATTCCAGCAGAATAAAAACAATGCACACATGCTTGGGGCTGTTCCAAAAGAAAACAGTTTATTGTGGTACTTGATACAAGTGAATTATTTGGGAGACAGTATCTTTACATCTGGAGTAATCCATAAAGAGAGTCAAAACATCAAAAACAGTCCAAGAGATCCATACTTAATTGCAATCTGTATACACTAGATGTGTTATTGTGAAAAATTGCAAGAGGACCTTGATAAATTGGAAGACTGGGCGTTCAAATGGCAGATTAAATTTAATGTGGACAAGTGCAAAGTTATGCACCTAGGAAAGAACAACCCAAACTATGGTTACATGATGCAAGATTCTACATTAGAAACTACCACCCAGGAAAAAGATTTAGGCGTCATCGTGGATAACACATTAAAACCCTCTGCCCAGTGTGCAGCGGCGGCTAAGAAGGCAAATAGAATGCTAGGAATCATAAGGAAAGGAATAGAGAATAAAACCAAGGATATTATAATGCCTCTGTATCGTTCCATGGCGCGACCGCACCTTGAATATTGTGTGCAGTTCCGGTTGCTGTACTGTATCTTTAAAAGGATATAGCAGAATTAAAACAGGTACAGAGAAGAGTTACCAAAATGGTAAAGGGGATGGAAAGATACCTCTATGAGGAGAGGCTTAAAAGATTTGGGCTTTTCAACCTGGAAAAGAGACGGCTGAGGGGAAATATGATAGAGATCTATAAATTAATGAATAGAGTGAAACGAGTAAACATAGATTGATTCTTTACACCATGCAATGAAGCTACAGTGTAACCCTTTTAAGACTAATAAGAGAAAATATTTTTTCGCTCAACACATAATCAGACTCTGGAATTCATTACTGGAGGATGTAGTAAAAGCTGGTAGTGTAGCTGGGTTTAAAAGAGGTTTGGAAAACTTCCTTGAGGACCATTATTAAACAAGACCTGGGTAATCCACTGCTTGTGCCAATACAAGCATTATGGTACCTGTGTGTCTTTTTGGGAAACTACTAGGTACTTGTGACCTGGATTGACCACTGTTGGAAACAGGATACTGGGCTTGATGGACCTTGGTCTGACCTAATATGGCATTTCTTATGTTCTTATGTGTTCTTGGCAATCACTCCCTAGGAAAAAAACTCTTTGGTAAGGTATCTACCCTTAGTTTTTCTTGTATTGGTACCTGTAAAGCCTAATTTTAATTGATTTAATTGAGGCATCCTTGTTTGATTTTTTTCTCTCTTGTTGAGACTTGACTTTCTCCTGCTGCACTTGCTTATCTACATCAGTCTTGTCCTGGTTATAGTTTTCTGTCCCTCCACCTCCCTCAACGGCATGACAGTGGTTTGGCCCTCTTGTTTTCTTCTGCTTATTTGGTTTCTCGTCTTGACTCTTATGTCTCCCCAACTTTAGAGGTTCTTATCTTGAAAGTTAATGCCTCTCTCCTCTTCGCTTATTGTTTTCTTGGTTTATCTTCCTCCTCATGTTTCAATTGAGGCTCTTCACACTCTTTATGATGTAATCACTCCTATGGTCACCCCTCTTCCCTAGTGTGACCACTCTCTTATTTCGTTCTCCCTTACTTATTTTTTCCCTCCTCCCCTTTTTTCTCTATCCCATGTTCTCAGCGATGTGATCTCCATAACTTTATTCCCAATTCCTTTCTGGTGTGCTTTCCTCTGCTTCCCTCTGACTTTTCCAAGCATGATACTGATGCCCAGGCTCTTTTTCTTTCTTCTTCCCTTGCCTCTACTTTTGTCTGTGTTGCTCCTCTGCATTCAATGCCTTCATCGTCTACTTTATCTTCCCCTTGGTATCACCCTGGCCTTCGCCTTCTTAAATGCCAGCTTCGCCAGTTGGAGCATCATTGGAGTAAGTTCCGTTCTCCTTTCTTGTTCTCTGCTTTTTGTCAGTCTTCTCTCTATTATCACTTAGCCTGTACTAATGCCAAAAAGTTTTATTATTCGACACAGAATCATAGGGATTCTTCTTCCTCTCATCTGTTTCTTCTTTTTCACCAGCTTACTGATCCTCCTCAGTCCTCTTCTTCTCCTCCTTCCTCCCTTTCCCCTACTGACTTTGCAATGGCCTTTCAGAATAAGGTGCTTTCCATTCAACCTACACTTTCTCGTCCCTCTTCCTCCTCTGCTGCTTTCTCCCTTCCTCCTCCTTCTGCTCTTTCTCTTTCTTCCTTTTCCCTCCCAACTTACCATGATATCTCTCAGGTTATCTCTTCATCCCGTCCTACTATTTCCCCATCTGATCCTATGCCTTCTGGGTTGTTTCGGCTAATTAGTGCCTCTTTTCTTTCTCTCCTGTAGCTCATTATTTCATCCTCTTTTTCCTCTGGTGTTTTCCCAGCTTGCTGGAAGGAAGTGATTATTCTTACTATTCTGAATTCTGCTTTGGATCCTTCTGATCCCCTTAACTATAATCCTGTTTCTCTTTTGTCTTTTCTATCTAAGGTCACTGAGCACCTGGTGGCCCAACAACTTCAGAAATTTCTTTCGCATGCCCAGATGCCCCATTTCTTCCAGTCTGGCTTCCGTCCCCATCACTCAACTGAACATTCTCTCAGCTATCATCGATTACATCCGCACTTCTTTGGACTCTTGTTATTACATTGTTCTCATTTCTCTTCATCTCTCTGTGGCCTTCGACTTCGTGAACCATTCCATTCTTCTTTCTCAGCTTTCTTCTATTGGGATCTCTGGTTTTGCTTTCTCTTAGTTTCAATCTTATCTGTCTAGCCGCTCTTTTCGGGTCTCTTGGTCTTCGGCCTTGTTTACTCCCTTTCCCTTGCACTGTGGGGTCCCACAGGGTTCGGTTTTGGGTCCTATTCTCTTTAAAATTTATTTGGCCCCTTTAGCCTCTTTGATTTCCTCCCTTGGTATTACATCTTTTATCTATGCTGATGACATTCAGCTACTATTTCATTTTGTCTCCTACTCTGCTTCTTCCGCTTTCACTATTTCTTCTGCCTTGGATCAGATTTCAGATTGGCTCTCTTCTCATGGCTTAAAACTTAACACCTCCAAGATGGCTTCTCTCCTATTTTCCCTTCTGTCCCCTATTTCTTCTGAGTCTTTATCCCCTCCTTTAGTCGATGGCGTTCTCCTTTCATTTTGTGCCTCAATCAAGATTCTTGGCATGCTTTTCGATTCTCAGCTTGCTTTTTCCCGCCATATTTCTTCAGTCATGCAGTGCTGCTTTTTTACTTTATGCCAGATCCGTTCTGTGAGTAAGTTTCTGGACCATTCTTCACTCCATCTTCTTCTTTTATCTCTTGTTTTAACACATCTCGATTACACTAATACCCTTCTTTCTGGTCTTCTGCTTTGTCAGGTAAGGCGTATTCAGTTAGTTCAAAATACCGCTCTTAAGCTTCTCTATGGTGCTCATCGGTTTACTCATGTCACTCCTTCTTTTCTTTCTGAGCATTGGTTAGAGATTTCTTTCCATATTAAGTACAATGTCCTTCTGTTGACATTTCATGCCCTTTGTACCTGTTTTCCTGTCTTCCTCTCTGATCTCTTGGTTCCCTACATTCCCTCGCATGTCCTCCATTCCTCCTCTTCTCAGTTGCTCACTGTCCCTGGGGTCCGTTCTGTTCATTCCAATCTTGCTCGAACTTCCTCTTTTCACGTCACTGACCTGACTTTTTGGAATTCTCTTCCCCTTGATTTTGCACTCCGAGCTTTCTCCTTCTCGTTTTAAGGCCCAACTGAATATCTATCTCTTCTCTCTGGCCTTTCCTTCGGGTTCTTTTCCTGGGAGTTACTTTCTTTCTTTTCTTCTTTTTCATGCAGCTCTGGCTATAGTGCCTTCCCTTCCCCTTTTTCCTTCCCTTCCTATTGTTCCTTTATATACTTTTGCCGTAATTGTAACCTAGGCCTTCCTTTGTTTCTTTCTCTCCTCTGTTTAGGTGCTAATTCCTCTTGTCTTGTTGTGTTTGTCTCCTCTGCTTCTGTCTTAGTTATATTATGTTTTATCTGTATTGTAAACCGCCTAGTTACTACCCGCTATGGGTGGTATATCAAATTCTAATAAACTAAGTAACTAATGTAGACTCTTTCTTTCTTTTTTAAGTAGCAAGATTGTACTACTCCTCCTAAAACGTAGGGCCCAAAATTCCTATCTCTGTGCTGGTGCAATTCCTCTTTTTTACTGAGACTGTGGCCTTGAATTTTTTCACAGCTCTCATGCTGCCACTAGTCCTAGGACACAACACTGCACCAGAGATGCGATTGCTGGCCTTCTGCCTTGCCACAGGCCAAGAGCTCAACTTCCCTTCTTAAATGCAGCTGAACACAACCAAGATTTTTTAACTTTTAAACCATGAGACCCACAGCAGTCCCCTGCACCAGCATGGCCTAACACCACTTATAATGTAATCCTCCACACATATGCCATGATTTAAGGCCTATTCCAGTACTTTCTCCCACAGCTTTGATTTTTTTTTAATAATGCAGAGCCCCAATTTTTTTGTTTATTTTCTCTGTCAGCTCTTCCTCATTTTGGGTCCCGTCATCTCTTCAGCAGCCAGCAACACCCTTCAGGGCCTCAGGCAACTCCAAGGGATTATCCTATCTAGATTGCACATGAGATCTGCCACCTTCTCACCAGGTAGGAAAGTGACCAAGTGATCCTCACACCCACCAGCCATCCTGCCAGCTAAAAGCCTAATAATTGAATAATCAATTAAACCAGCTGTCCTAACTCTTCCTTCCTGGGCAAAAGCTCTGGAGACACATGCTTGGTGCGAGCAGATATTGCATCTCCTGGATGACAGATCCTGGCTACAGGATTACTTCCTCCAACACTAAGGTCAAGGTCCCCTTCCAGGTGACCTCTCTCCTCCAAGGCAGCAGAGAGGCTGCCAGACTAGAAGTGGGATGTCTATGACTGAAGATCTCCTCCAAAGCATTGTGTACCATTTTAACAGTAAAACTGTCATTAGCATTGCAATCTGCTTTATTCACATTGCAGCTGAATCTTATCTATATTTAATGTGGGCAGCAAAGGGAGGATTGTCCATGAGCGCTCTTGTGGAACAGTCACAGGAGAGGTGTGCATGATATGGCTAACTGCTGCAAATGACCCCTGATGGCCATGGTGGGGCAACTTACTGCCAGTAAGCTGCCCCACTATGAATCTCCCTCGCAGTCAGTTGGTAGGTGCAGGGCTGTGCCTTGGATCTTCCAAGCAGAGAGTTTGCAATTTGTGTGGTGAGTGGATGTATGAGATCATACAGGCCAAAAGCATTTGGTGTGTGTGAACCAAAAGTAGCAGTGCCATGTGGTACATGAAACGCCATTTGTGCGGGTGGGACTGGTGCCTCAGCCTGTGCAACTGCAAGACAATACACCCGACAGAGTGGCATGATAGAAAGGGACAAGTTGAAACCATTTGCCCCATGTGGGGCAAGTAATGATAGCAGAACAGTGCAGGGGATGGCTATGCAATGAGTGTTAGGTGCCTGAATGTACGAGATATATCCTCTTTACGTAAAGCTGGGAAGTCACAATGATGGCAAAACAGAAATGCATCTATACCAGTTGACCCAGACATTTGCTGCTTATACATCACTGACCCACTGCAATGCACTATGGCAGAGCCACTAAAGCCATGCTCACAGATATCCATGATGGGGAACACTGGCTTGGGAACCCAGAGACCAGGGTTCAATTCCCACTAGCAATACTTGTGGCCTTGGGCAAGTCACTTAACCCTCCATTGCCTCAGAAAAATCCAAGTTATCAATGTCCCTGTTTAATGTACATTACCAAGTTTAAGTTTCAATGTAAACCGCTTTTATTGAAATGATAAAGCGGTATTTAAAACCTGTTAAATAAATAAATAAATGTTGGGCTACCCAATGTGTCGCCATAATGCATAGAAATTTAGAAGAATGATTGTCTGCATGTCACAGTAGAGCCAGGACTATGCGAGGTGGGTAAGCGCACCCAGGCACAAAATGAACAAGTATGAAACAAACCCTGGACCTTTGACCATGAAGACATTGCATCAACCAGTAAACCACACCTCCACACAGCCTACGGATCTCTGACCAAACTGTTTGCTGTCTATGCAGGTATAGGTTGGGCCCTCCACTAGCCATGAGGCACTGCACATGCAAAACAGCGGTCTGCTGCTGAAAAAGTAATGGAGAAGGCACTGATCATGCATATCAGCTCACTAAGACGCACTGGCTGCGTGTGCTACATGCACATAACAACAGCAAGCCATGCTGCAGAGTGGTTTCAGCTGTCATCTTGAGGGTGAGGAGGGGTGCCCAGCACCTGGTCCACTGAACCTGCACTGTTAGAGATGGTCTCTGCTGCTGGTCCACATCACTGCTAGTGTGTGGTAGATATTGTTTGCAGTGTGTTATGCTTTTTCTCCTTTATTTCCTACATTCTGTAGGCGATGGTGATAGCAGCAGCTTGGCCCTGTATTTTGCGCATGTTGGACATCACCCTCTGATAACAGTGTAGGCTAGTGGATAATGTTAATATACTGCTACTATGGGCAGCCAATGCAGTGGGGTAGGTATAGGCTGGTGTGGGGCTAAGGCTATTGGCCTGCCAGGATCCCAGGGAGTAGGCCATAAACCACTGCTGTCACATCCATTGAGAACAAACAACTAACTACAACATGGGCAGAAAGACTGCCCCACTGCCTTTCACTGAGCTGTGCCAGCCAAGCACAAGCCAACTAGAGTAGATCTACCGGCTAACATACCCATACCAGCTTGAGAGCCAACCATTTACTCAGTGATTAACATCTCCAGCTGAAAAATGCACCCACATCACTGAAACCAAACAGTACAACAAAGCTATGTGGATACATAGCCGTGACATGGTCACTTTTTGGTCACTGAGAATGCCTTCTCAGCAATCTCAGCATAACATACAGTAGCCACTCAATGCACATGGCAGACGGGCACAATGGCATCTCAGCCAGTGACCCTACCATTGTGGCAGACACATCTAGGCCAAGCTGCGCTGTTTCAGGTGATACCCACAATCCTCTGCTTTGTCTTATTCACATTTTCCAAAGAGGCTGGAAAAAACTCAGACAATGTGAGCCAAAATGCAATGCAGAAAGCCAAGAACAAAGGGGAGCCATACACATACGCATACACTCTCATTGATGTACTGAGCAAAAGTGAAGATGGATTGATAATGTGTTCTATTAGCCTCCAACCAACTGTGGATAGTGGAGCCTGTCAGTGCTGCTGGTGGGTGTTTCCACCTTTGCTAGCCATCTCCTTGAGAGTTTAACATGCTGGAGCCATACTTCCATTATCAACTAAACTTTGTCCACAGGAATATGCAATACAGAAGCCCCAGCAGGGGCCTGAACCTGTGACCATCCACACATATACACACCAACTGCGTGTATTGCATCACAGTACTGTCTTATGGGGATAACAGTGCCTATTGCTGACATGCTTTTCTTCAGGTGATCTTTGGCACATGCACACGACCAGGACAAGGTTTCTGTCTGTTGAAGGCTAGTGCCACTTCCCATGCCACCACCAACACCCCAATATACTCTCGGTCTACCTTTTGGAGGGAGATGTACTGTTAGAACTAAAATATACCCTCTATTAATACAAAACAAGCTCCAATCTCGAACCTCTTTCCTTCACAGCAACATCTGGCCACAAAAACCTCTAATTGCCCAACATGACAACTCAGAATGAACCAATGGTCTCAGTTTAAAATTATGCAACACGGGATAAAATACCCGAAGCTGCTAACTCCGATCACATCAATGACCATATGTTTGGTTCATACCCTTATTTAGCCAGACTTTTTTACTTGAAAAATAAAATAGAAGTTGGAACTTATCTGAATATTGAAAGTTTTTCTTTTCCAAATCGCAAACAATGAATGTGCTTTAGTTTCACAGTGATTTGCTATGGATCATTGGTTCATTCTGAGTTGTCATGTTGGGCAATTAGAGGTTTTTGTGGCCAGATGTTGCTGTGAAGGAAAGAGGTTCAAGATTGGAGCTTGTTTTGTATTAATAGAGGGTATATTTTAGTTCTAACCACCAACACCCCACCATGCAGACATGTCCAGGCACTGTCAGTGGTGGTGGCCACAGTCCCAGCATGTTAAACATGCGGGTTTGGCGGGCACCTTGGGCAAAAGGTCCAGATGTGGGGGCAAGGACACAAATTGACGGCCATGCAGCCCCCCAACCAGCTGCCCCTGCAGGGGCCCCATTACTGCCTGCCACCGATACATCTCGGGGGGAGGATGGCAGCCACTGCTGTAGTATTTCCCCAGGCACCTGCATTCTCCAGCTACCTGGAGGGCTACAGCATCTGGCACTCTTGGCCTCTTCCCCCATAGCTGGGTTCTATGGCAGCAGGGGAAGGCAGCCTAGATCTCTGCCTGGGGTGCCAGGACCCTTGGACCACACTATGTGGCATATTGTCTTTCCTCAGCAGTAGCAGGACTGTGTGCTGCCATTGTCACTGTGGGATCATGACGAAATATCACAGATGGTTCTACGGATGGCAGAATACCCCTTTGTGGAGAGGCTAAAAAGGTTGGGGCTCATCAACCTGGGGAAGAGACGGCTGAGGGGAGATATTATAGAGGTCTATAGATTATTGACTGGAGTGGAACAGGTAAATGTAGGTCACTTTTTTATGCCATCAGACTGTGAACAGACTAGGGGACCTGCAATGCAATTATAGTGTAACCCATTTGGGTGTTCTAGGTGAAAATATTTTTTCAGTCAACGCGTAATCAAACCCTGCAGTCCATTACCAGAGAATGTGGTAAAAGCTGTCAGTATAGCTGGGTTTAAAAATGTTTGGACGGGTTCGTGGGTAACGGTCCATAAACCAAGCTATGCACTGCTTGCCCCATTACAGTTATTGGCGATCCTGTGTGTCTTTTGGGGAAACTGCTAGGTACTTGTGACCTAGATTGTGCACTGTTGGACACAAGATACTGGGCATGATGGACCTTGGTCTGACACAGTTTGGCATATTTTGTAGTCTTATATTCCTATGTGCCATCTAGGCAGCTGCCTGGTCCCCCTGTGCACCAGTAGTCCCCACTGCATGACCCATGTGCCACCCTCTTTGCCCCCATTTGCACCATACTTGGGCACTATGCTGTTGCTGCTAATGGAGCACTACTATCACTCTTTTGAGCTCCCCTCTCTGCACATCACATTGCAGATGTAAAACTGGCTCTCTCTCCTCAAAAAACACCCTTTCCGCCAGATTTTGAATTGCGTTAGGGTTCCTGCCATTAAGGTGCCTGCGTTAAGGGAGCAAGCCTTGTTCCTTCCCACTCCCCGCCCACTGACCCCCACTCTCAGCCCTGTGCACGCCTTCTCTCCACCCACAGGGCACTTTATGCTGCTGGTGCCAGGCATTTCAGGACAAAGCACGGCAGGAGACAGCTTCCACTCCACCTCGGGAGGCTCAGGATTCTGTGGAGTCCTCGACTCCAAATCTGGAAGCGGTTTCCTGCTCCACGGCAGTTCCCGGACCCTCCACATCTCAGAGTCTGGGAGAGGGGGATCACTGGGATGTTTTCTCCGGAATTTGTCCTGTTGCTGCATCAGGCCTTCTACTTACGTCAGCAGGGATCAATGGGTGTTCCTTCGACGTTCGAGCACGGTGCCTAACGTACAGCGGTTGCGAAGGACAGCGAGCCAGGAGCGGTGCCTTTTTTTTTTTTTTTTTTTATTCCCTTGTCCCCGAAGGGCTCACAATCTAAGTGTACCTGAGGCAATGGAGGGTTAAGTGGCTTGCCCAAGGCCACAAGGAGCAGCCATGGGACTAGAGACCTCAGTCCCTCCGGCCTGAGGTTACTTGTCCCCATGTGGGAATTGAACCTCCGGCCTGAGGTAACCTGTCCCAACCACTGAGCCACTCCTCCCTGTTATTATCCTACATTTTTATGTAACTGCTAAACATATGCAGAGTTAATTGTTAGATGTAAACCGCTGCTGATCACTGGAAGGAGCGGTATAAAAATGTGCTCAAATAATAAAATAATAAATAAATAAATAAAGTGCCTTTTTGCACGTTATAAGTGTGCACATGCACAGTTAGCATCTGCTAATGGAACTCTTGCTCCTTTACCACCGTTTAGTAAACATACCCCAAAGGTTACAATCAAGAGGTTACCCAGAACATTATATCAAGCAAGCCTATCAAAATGCTAGATAGGCAGATAGAACTAACCTTATGTTTATGTAATTTCTTAATATACCACCCAGGCTGAAGGGCATCAGAGCAGTTTACAATCACTACAAGCAGGAACTGGATACATTCCTTTGTCTCCAAAGGGCTCACAATCTATGTGTACCTGAGTCAACAGAGGGCTAAGTAGCTTGCCAAAGGCCACAAGGAGTGCCTATAAGACTAGAAACCCCAGTCCCTCCAGCCTGAGATTGCTGTCCTCAGGTGATTCTGCCTCCCAGTGCACTGGAACAGGGCATGGCCTTGTTCTGCTGCAGGTGGGTGCCACCGCCCCCTCTGCCACCAACATCCCCCCCCCGCCATGCTAAAATGCCCAAATGCTGTCAATGCTGGCAGTCCCAGGCCATCCAATGTGCAGGTAGGCGGGTGACTAGGGTGCAGGGTCTGGGGTGGGGAGGCATACATGGACATCCACACATACTCCCCATTACCGACTGCCAATGTTATGTCCCTTCCACCTGGGGGAGAGACGGCTGGGGGGTGTCAGGTTGGTGCTCTAGCAACTATTGGCTAGGGTGGACCAGGTAAACATAGGTACATTGTGTTATGCCAACAGACTGTGGACAGGCAAGGGCATGAAATGCAGTTTGGACTACTGGGTTTATATATGTTTCAGATGACACGTGGTCACACCCTGCACTGCCTTACCAGGAGCTGTAGTAAAGAATGTTCATTTAGCTGGGTTTACGAACAGTTTGGGACGCATCCTGGGGAAGGTCCATAAACCCTTGTTAGAGTAGTCCTCAGATGTATACTGCTTGCCCCATTACAGGCATAGTGGTACCTATGAGACCTTTTGGGTTCCTGCTGGTTACATGTCCCCTGGATGGGACACTGTGGAACACAGACTACTGGGTATGCTTGACCATGGTCAGACGCTGTCTTGCTGTTTTCCAGTTTCTGTGTTCCTATGTGCCACCTAGGCGATGGCCTAGTCTGCCTTGTGCCCCAGCTGCCCCAAATGCATGTCCTGTCTGCAGCCCCCTTGCCCCATTTGTACCATCACCATAGTGCCCTTTCATACTTGGGCACTATGCTGTTGCTGCAATTGGAACACTACTCTCACATTTCTTGGACTCCCTGTCTGTGCTGTACATTGGTCTCTCTCTCCTGCAAAAGTGCATTTACCGACAGGTTTTCACTGGTGGTAAAGTCCTGGCATTATTGTTCCGGCGTTAGTGTAGCAGGGGCTTCTCCCCACCAACTCCCCGCCCATTGACCCCTACTCTCCACCTTCTCCCCACCTTCTGGGACATTTACCGCTGCCGGTAATGTTAACGCACGTTAACGTTACATTAGGTAACGTTACTATGCGGTAATGTTACCTATGCTACATTAATACAGTTTAGTAAACATACCCCTTAGGGGTATGTTTAGTAAATGGCGCTAACGTCACAGCTGCGACGTTATCACGTGATACTTGACGTTATCGCGCGATACGTGACGTTATCGCGTGATATTACCGTGCGAGAACATCACGTATCGCGTGATAATGTCTGCGGCAGTGTTAAGGTGCGCAGAGAGTGGAGTAAGGCTTCCCAGAGGGTGGAGCAAGGCTCCCCATGGCGGAGAGAAGGGGTAAATGGGCGGAGAGTGGGTGGGGAGAGGACCCATGCACACTAGTACCATGAAATGTAGGGCTGAAAATTAGCGCCAGTGAAAACCTCGCACTAGAGGCACATATGCAGGGGAGAGAGACCATTTCAGTCAGCAATGTGCAGCACAAGCAGGGAAACCAAAAAATGATAGCAGTGATACATTTGCAGCAACATCACAGTGCCCAAGTACGAGAGAGCACTATGGTGAGGCTGCAAATGGGGTATAGGGGGCTGCAGGCAGGACATGCAGTGGGGCAGCTGGGGCACAGGGTGGACTTGGTAGATACCTAGGTGATACATAGGAAAACCAGCAGGACAGCAACTGACCAAGGGCAAACATGGCCACGAGTGTGTTTCCCAGAGGACAGTACCCAGCAAGTACCCCAAAGGACACATAACATTGGCAGGCAGTGCCGGGGGGGGGGGGGGAGGGAAGCGTGGATGTCTATGCAGGCACCCCTACCCCATATCACGCACCATAGGCAGCCGCCTACCGGCACACTGGATGGCCTGGGACTGCGCACCACCAGCACCACTGGCACAAGAGCATATCAGCATGGTGGCGGAGGGGTGCTGGTGGCGGAGGGGGCAGTGGTATCTGTTAGCAACTTTTTGGTGGTGGTGAGAATCGAGGAGGAATGTGACACATTCTATCTACCCTTTTGATGTCTAGGACATCTGTACCTTGCCCACTCACAATCTTAAATGACAGAGGTGTAAGGCAGGGGTCTCCAAATCCAGCACTGGAGGCCACAAACCAGTCAGGTTGGCAGGCTATCTCTAATGCATATATATCTCATGCATATTTATTAGGGATATCCTGAAAACCTGCAGGGTTGCAGACCTCCAGGACCGGATTTGAGTAGCTCTGGCCTACACCTTACTGAGCCCACACTGCTTGCACTGTTTCCAGAGTTGGCCTGCCAATGTGCATAATGAGGAGCCTGGTACTGTGGGTATGGCCCAGACAGGGTGGCCTGGGCAGGATGCATCTGCACAGGGCATAGGGCAATGGCTGGGACATTGTAGTGTCTGCCACCACCTGCACGGACAGGGTGGCCACAGCATGTCATGCTGGGAGGTCACTCTCACCCTGACTGAGCAGTGGCCACGGCATGGCTAGGTTCCCCCATAGTGCTATACAGTATTTCTCTCAAATGATATTTGTGGGTTTCTTTTTCTGGAGTCTAATCACTGATGTACCTGCTTGGTGTGTGTGTGTGCGCGTTTGCATCCCATTTTTGGATGCACACAGTTCCTCCAGGAACGTGCACTATGTACTAGCTAGCAGACTGTCTGCAGTTAGCATGTGTATGGCTGGAACACCTGGCAGGGTGCAGACTGACTGTGCCCTCTGCTGGTGAATGTCAGATAGTGGTGGGGGGCAGCTGAGCTTGTCCAGGCCTACTGCCTGTCTGCCAGATGTGATGCGTACAGATCTGCATGGACTGCCCTGTAGGGGTGCCTATTCCCCAGCAGGACTGGGGTTGATGGTCCCCTCTACTGCCACCATTACAGAGATGTAGAATGTGGATCTATTTGTGGGAGATCCTGTCCCCCACCCCTGAGCCACAGAGAACGGGTTGGGTGGTGCTACATAATCCACTTTTGGGTCCAAACACCCCACCCCACCCCACCCCTTTCACATGTGACCATGGCACCCACACAGGATATGCACTATTCTGGGTGCATTGTAGTCCACAAGGGCTAGATGTGACTGGGAAATACAGATGGACACAGGTGTATCCTAGGTGTGTCTGCAAGGACTACCTATCACACACTGGCAGTAATGGAGACCTGCAGCATAGCCTATCTCAGCCAAGCCAGGTGCTGCTTACCTCGTGCTGGGCGCCCCACCTTGCCCTCAGGGTGAGCACAGGACCCGCACAATGTCACGGTCTGTAGCTACTCTGTGCCAGTAACACACACGGTCAGTTCCCCCTACCAGGCCGAAGTGCTGTGGGGGTGCATACCCCATCTTGTGATCAGCTGTAGACTGCTGATCTGCATCTGCAGTGCATCATGGGTACGGGTGAGTTTACCCTATCCTGGTAACCACAGCAGACAGTTTGTGTGGTGACCTGCAGTCTTTCTGTAGCCAGCCAGCAATGTGTTAGCACCTATAGAGATGTAGCTCACTGGTTACTTCAATGACTGTGGAGGCAGAAGTCATGGGTTTGATCCCACAGTGGTGTGATTTAATAAAGCTGTCTGAGTCTTTTCCTTTTAATTTACATCAGTGCTGCCAGCAAAATGCACCCTCACAGTGCTGTAACCTTATGGTGCCTCATAAGGCGCCCTGTCGGGCACCCTATAAAGCAACCTATGGGGCACATTAGAAGGCACCTTGGCGAACAGGGCACTTTATAGTGTGCCCTATGGAGTACCTTATAGGGCGCCTTATGCGGCACCTTATGTTACGGCACTGTGAGGGTGTTTTTGCGGGCAGCACTGATTTAAATTAAAAAAGGGAAATGCCTCAGACAGCACTGATTTAAATTAAAGAAGGGAAATGCCTCAGACAGCCTTCTTACGACACCACCACAGGATCAAATCCATGACCTCTGCCACCACAGTCATTGCAGTAACCAGTGGGCTGCATCATTCTAACTTCTAACACTGCATGAACTTAGGGTTAATGCGCATTAACGTGCGATGCAGAGTCTTGCTACCTTGCCGCCGGAACGCCCACTCCTTATATGGCATTCTTCACATTATCGCTGCAACTAGCGCTGGTAACATTAAAATGGTTTAGTAAACATACCCCTTAGTCTTCTTCAAAATAGTCTTCCCATTGACTTTCTCTCAACAGTCAAGACATATCTCAAGAATAGTACAAGAAGAATAGCAAATCATTCAGATGCTCCCTTGTTTTTCGGATCAGCAGGTCACAATAGCTCATAAGAGGAATATCAATTTAAGGAATCCTCTAGTCCCATCTCCACTGACAGAATGGCCCTTCCAATCTAAATATAAAGGATAGTGCCAATGTGAACAATGTTCTGTTTGTTGTCATGTTATGCCTGTGAAGCCTTTTATGCACAAGAAATATTTGCTGAAAGATTTTGCTAACTGCACAACTGAGTCATTTATGTCATTGTATGCCCATGTCCAATGCTTTATGTGGGAAAAACTATAAATAGCATTCGGACACAGATAGTTGAACATAGAAGTTGTCTAAAGAGAAAAATGATGGAAAAACCGCTGGTCCAACATTGGATTGACAAACAGCATAAAATTTCTTACCTCAGATTCTTCGTCATTAAGGTTGTAAAGCCCAATTGGAGAGGGGGCAACCTTGACAATGTTTTGTTCGAGTGAGAAGAACATATCTATGGGGCATGTTTACTAAACTGCGGTAATGTCATTTGCGTTAGGTTCCGCGGTAAAGGTACAGATGCCCATATAAAGGCGTGTGCCTAGTAAGGTGCTTTATAACATGCCTTATAACGTGTCTTGTACTGTGCCTAATAAGGTGCCTTGTAACATGCCTTATAACGTGCCTTGTACTGTGCCCAATAAGGTGCTTTGAAACGTGCCTTATAATGTGCCTTGTACTGTGCCTAATAAGGTGCCTTGTAACGTGCCTTATAACGTGCCTTGTACTCTGCCCAATAAGGTGCCTTTTAACGTGCATAATTAGGAGCCTTATAACGCCTTATAAGGATTGCTGGCAACTGTGGTGAGGGTACTATGGGCTGGCAGCACAGATCTGCAAAGATATGACTGTCACAGGCAAGCAAAATATCTTCCTTGGACAGGAGGGAACAACAAGGAATTGAACCCATGACCTCCACCTAGAACGTCAGTGTACTAACCAGTAGGTTATACCGCTATGGCCTGTTGTAGAGCAATGACTGGGTACGGAAGGATTGCAGGCCACTGCACAAACCGTTTGCTCTGTGTGCCAGGATAGGGTAACCCCACCAGCACCCATGATGCATTGCACATGCAGAACAGCAGCCTACAGCTGACCACCAAATGGGGTCTGCACCTCTCTGGTACTGCAGCGTGGTAAGACAGACTGACAGTGCGTGATACTGGCACAGAGTAGCTACAGACCATGCCATTGTGCAGCCTCCATGTTCACCCTGAGGGATAGGATGGGCGCCCAGTACTAGGTCCACAGTACATGTAGTGCTAGAGATAGGTCCTACTGCTCATCCCCAGCACTGCCAGTGTGTGACAGGTGGTCCCAGCAGTGCAACTGAAGGTACATCTGTTCTAGCTGTGTTTTGCAGTCACATGTGGGACCAGACACTACCTAGATTAGTGTATACCTGGTTTTACAATCTGGCTGCCATGGGTACCTGTTATCAGGGCAGTGGGGTGTCTAGACTCGCATGAGGACGATGCAGCACTGCCACTATGGGTCTAAGTGGTATGTGCTATATACCCCAAGGGGCCTCAATCACCCCTTGTGTAGAGACAGGTGCCTGCACCCTACAGCATAGCTGTAGTACCAGCAACCACACTCCTGCTGGCAGATGACAGCCCTCCAGGGCTGCAAGCCTGTGCCATACCTGTGACCATTGCAATCCAGCAGTGATGCTTGGGGTAGGCAGGGGAAGGCTCAACTGCCCCATGCAACAGTCTGCCATTCATCAACAGACAGAACAGTCAGACTGCACCTGCAGCATCCTACAAGGTGTTCCCATCATGCACAGGCAAACTGCAGATAGCCCACTAACCAGTCCATAGTGCATGCTCACAGGGGAACCCTGTGCACCCAGAGATGAGATGTACAGCACAGACACCAAGCAAGTATCTCTTTGATTGGGCCCCAGAAACAGGAATACAGAAGTACCACTGGAAACAAATAATGTGTGGCACTATGTGGGAACATAGACATGCCATGGTCACTGCTTGGTCAGAGTGAGAGTGACCCCCCCCCCCCCCACCCAGTGTGACATGCTGTGGCCACCCTGTCCATGCAGGTGGTGGTCGAGCACTACAGTGTCCCAGCCATTGCCCTCCACCCTGTGCAGATGCATCCTGGCCAATCAGCACTGTCTGCGCCATACCCACAATACCTTGCTCCTCATTATGCACATTTGCAGGCTAACGCTGGAAGCAGTGTCAGCAATGTGGGCTCAGTGAGGTGTTGGCAGACACAAAACAATGGAGAGACATACGCACACTCCCACACCTATCTCAGCATTGTGCAGAGATGGAGGTGGTTGACAACCCTATCCGCTGCACTGGTCCTAATCACAGTGCCGACATTGCTTATCTGTGCAGGGGGTAGTAGCAGTGCTCTGGTGATAGCTGAAGCTCTGTGCTGGGGCCAACAACCTGAAACTCCATGAAGCTATGGATAGTGGAGCCCTTGTGAGTGGGTGTCTATACCCGTGTGCACCACTGCGTTGGGGTTTGCCCATGTTGTTGTTGTGGCTGCAGTGTGGGCTAAAACTATGGGGAGATGCTCTGCAGGATCCACAGATGGGACATGAACCTCTGCTCTTGGACATGCTGGCTGAGTGTACTGCTCCACACTGTTGCCATGGCAGCATAGTGGTCCCTGGGGCTACCCTTATGTTCCTCGGCCAGACCTCTTCTGTTGCACTGTATACCACGTACTGGTACAGGGCATGGCCTAGGTCCACTGCAGGTGGGTGCCACTGCTCCCTCCAGCACAATCACCCACCCCCTCTGCCATGCTGCCTTGACCATATGCTGTTGGTGCCGGTGGTGCGCCATCCCAGGCCATCCAGGGGGCAGGTAGGCGGCTGCCTAAGGTGTGGGTTCTGGGGTAGGGGTGCCTACGTAGATGTCCATGCTTCCCCAGGCACTGCCTGTCAATGTTATGCACCCCTTGGGGTGCCTGCTGGGTAGTGTCTCCTGGATGGGACACTGTGGGCCACAGACTCATTGGCATGTCTGACCCTGGTCAGTTGCTGTCTTGCTGGTTTCCATTTTCTGCTTTCCTATGTGCCACCTCGGCAACTGCCTGGTCCACCCTGTGTCCCAGTAGCCCCCACTGCATGTCCCGTCTGCAGCCCCCATGCCCCATCACCATAGTGGCCTTTCATACCAGGGCACTATGCTGTTGCTGCAAATGGAGCACTACTATCACCTTTCTTGGGCTCCCTGCCTATGCTGTACATTGCTGACTGTGAAATGGTTTCTCTTGCAAATGTGTGCTAACGCCAGGTTTTCAGTTGCGTTAGGATTCAGCCCTTACTTTCTCCATGTTAGTGTGGAAGGGGCCTCTCCCCACCCACTCCCCGCCTACTGACCCCTTCTCTCCGCCCTCTCTCCACCCTTTTCTGGACTTACCGCAGCTGGGAACGTTAAGGCGTGTTATGTAACGCCTTAACGTTGCATAACGTGCCTTAACGTAGCCGCTGCTACGTTACCGCAGTTTAGTAAACATACCCCTATATGTTGAATTCCATGACCCCTAAAGGGTTTAACATGGATATGGATCTTTCTGTATTTCTTTAAATCATATGATATCCTTTATTTTTTACATTCCTTTCCTCTGTTCCCCCATCCTACACCTCCCATTCCTTTCCCTCCCATCTCCCCTTCACACATACCCCTTCTTACCCCTCCTGCTTCTCCCTCCACCTCCTTCCCCTCTTGCCCCCTCCCGCTTTCCTTCCCCCTTCCCCCTCCCTGCCCCCTTCCCCCATGTTCCATATATTCACGCATTTCTATTTATAGTTTTAGATTTTGTTTTTATATTAAGATTGTGATTTTAATTGTAATTATAATTATGTTACCTTTTACTCTTTTATTTTGTTTTTATATTATGGGATTTTAATCTTCCCATTTTATTGCAGGTATATATTCAGTAAGGATACTATTTTCTTTTAATTTATTTTAGCTTGAAGTATATATTGACTGGTCATCTACATCTCCTTCTTCCCACCCCCTCCCCTTTCCCTTCTCCCTTCCCCCATCCCATCTCCCCCTGTCCCCCAGAACCCTCCCCGCCCCATTTCCTCCCCTCCTCCCTTTTTCTTCTGCTTCCCTTCCCTTCCCTCCCCTTCCCCCACCCTCCCCTCCCCTGCCCCTCCTCCCTTTTTCCTCCCCTCCCCTCACTCTCCCCCTCCCCCCTCCGTTTTTTGATCCCCTAAAGCATAGTTACTCACCTGTAACAGGTGATCTCCGGGAACAGCAGGAATTTAGTCTTCACATATGGGTATCATCGGTACCGATGGAGCCTGCGCGGGAACGCTCCCAGCGTCCAATTAGGAAGCTTTTGGGAGCATCCCACAGCACCTGCATGCTGCCTTCCCGCCTTTCCCAACTGCCTCTCTCCAGCTGAGCTTTAAAGCTGAGACAAAGAGAGAAAGAGAGGGAAAGAGAAAAAGATAGATAGAGAAATACAGCTCCTAGGGGAGGTGGGTGGGTTGTGAAGACTAAATTCCTGCTGTTCCCGGAGATCACCTGTTACAGGTGAGTAACTATGCTATCTCCAGGAACAAGCAGGAATGTAGTCTTCACATATGGGGACTCCCTAGCTTTAGATGCCAGGGAGAGACCCCAGAAGTTGTGTGTCCCTGAGACAGGGCTCCACTTTCCCCCATGGATCTCTGGCATCCAACCTGGGATGGCGGGTAGAAGTTGATTAGGTATGGAACAGGTGTTGGAGAACAGCCTGACCAAACAAGGCATCCCGGCGGGAGTCACTGTCCAAGCAATAATGGGCTGTGAAGGTATGAACCGAGGCCCAGGTGGCTGCTCGACAGATGTCGTCGATAGACACAGAGTGCAGATGAGCCATTGAAGCTGCCATGGCTCTCACATTGTGAGCAGTGACATGGCCCTCCAGAGGAAGGTTCTTACTCTGATAGGCAAAGGAAATACACTCTGAAATCCAATTGGACAGTGTTCTCTTGGAGACTGGAAGTCCCAAATGAGAAGGATCAAAAGCAACAAAGAGTTGAGAGGACTTTCTATGTTGCTGTGTTCTTTGCAAGTAAAAGGCTAAAGCTCTTTTACAGTCCAAAGTATGAAGATTCCTTTCTGCATTTGATGCATGAGGTCTTGGAAAGAACACAGGCAGGTAGACCGCTTGGTTAAGATGAAAAGGCAAGACCACCTTTGGCATAAAGTGTGGGTGAGTCCTAAGCACTACCTTGTCATGATGAAACCTTGTATAAGGTGGATCAGCCACCAGTGCTTGCAACTCACTGATGCGACGTGCTGATGTGATTGCAATGAGAAAGATAACTTTCCAAGAAAGGAATTTCAATGCGGTAGTAGCTAAGGGTTCGAAAGGTGGCTTCATGAGCTGACCAAGAACCAGGTTTAAGTCCCATGCCACCGGTGGTGGCCTAATGGGAGGCTTAGTTAGAAGGCCTCTCATAAATCTTGCTATAAGAGGATGAGTCTTCCAGTCTCAATAACAGAAATAGGACGAATCGCTTTGTTTATTGAACATATTATTAGCACCTGTTCCTAATAACTTTTAGCCATGCTGTAGTATTATATCTGTAAATAGACTGTAAATAGTTTCCCCTGTTATCCAAGTTCCTTCCCTTGTTATCTGTAAACTCATGCATGTTATTGTACTGAGACTTTTTGTTCTATGTGAACCGCGCTGATGCCGAATAGTGCGGTATATAAGAGAATGTAAATAAATAAATAGATGGGAGGAAATAGGTTGTCCATTTAGAGGCTTGAAAGAAGCTGCAATAGCACTTAAATGGACTCTTACTGAGTTAGTTTTAAGTCCTGCATTGGATAAATGAAGGAGATACTCAAGTAATGATTCCAGAGGTATCACAAGGAGGTTAAGACCCTTTTGTGAACACCATATGGTAAACCTCTTCCACTTAAAAGCATAAGAGCGTCCAGTGGAAGGCTTCCTGGAAGCATAAAGGACATCCTTTCCTTGCTGAGGGAGGTTAAGACCATGAAGATCTAGGCCCTCAGCAACCAAGCTCTGAGATGCAGAGACCGGGGATTGGGATGCCATAACATTCTGTTCTCCTGAGACAGGAGATTTGGAGCAGACCCTAACTCCAGGGAGGGGGCTTGAGAGAGATGTAGAAGCAGAGGGTACCACACTTGCCGTGGCCAATGTGGAGCTATGAGAATCATACACCCTCTGTCTCTCTGAAACTTGAACAGGGTTTTGGGAATTAGGGGAATGGGTGGAAAGGCATAAAGGAAGTCCTGACCCCAGTGAAGGAGGAAGGCATCTCTGGCCTGAGAACCCTGAGCCGAAATTCTGGAACAGAACCGGGGAAGTTTGGCATTCAACGGACTTGCAAAGAGGTCTATGTCCGGGGTTCCCAGATTTGAAAAATCTTGGCCACCTGGTCTGCATGTAGAGACCATTCGTGTGGAAGCAGAACTCGACTGAGTCTGTCCGCCCAAGAGTTTTGTATGCCTGGAAGATAAACTGCCAGGAGGTGAATCTGATGCTCTCTGGTGAGGGCCCATAGTCGCAAAGCTTTGTTACAAAGCAATAGAGAGCCTGTTCCTCCCTGCTTGTTCACATAAAACATGGCTACTTGATTGTCCATGTGGATGAGGACTGTCTTGTAGCTGAGCAGGGTGTGGAACACTCGAAGAGCAAGGAAGATTGCTCTGAGTTCTAGGAGATATGTAGATGAGTCTCCTGTGGAGACCAAGTGCCCTGGGTGGAGAGGTCCTGCAGATGAGCGCCCCAACCCACCGGTGAAGCATCTGTTGTGAGAGTTGCCTGGGGTAAAGGCTGTTGAAACGGGGACCCCAGCAACAGGTTCTGAGTGGACTGCCACCACTGGAGAGACAAAATGAGACGATTTGTGTTTGTTATTTTGCCTGAAGGCACCCTGATGCCTGGGTCCATTGAGTGGATAGGGTCCACTGGGCCACTCTCATATGGAGGTGAGCATAAGGGACCACATGCACTGTAGATGCCATGTGGCCTAGTAGTTGTAACATTTCTCGGGCAGTGAGCTGAGGTTTTAGCACTGCTTGAGAAGCTAACTGCACCATGCGGAGGCAACGGGCCTGGGGAAGATAGGCCCTTGCTTTTCTGGCATCCAGCAAAGCTCCTATGAACTCTAGAGACTGAGTGGGAGTTAGACTGGATTTTGGGATGTTTACGACCAGACCCAAATACTGAAGAATACACATTGTGCAAGATAGGGAAGTCCTGGCCTCTGACTCTGATGGGGCTCGAATGAGCCAGTCGTCTAAGTAGGGGAAGACGAATATTCCTAGAGTACGGAGAAATGCTGCTACCACAGCCATGCATTTCATGAACACTCTTGGTGCTGAGGCCAGGCCAAAAGGAAGCACTCTGTATTGGTAGTGCTTTCCTTGAAAAAGGAAACTTTCTGTGGGTTGGATGGATGAGAACATGAGTGTACGCATCCTTGAGATCTAGAGAACAAAGCCAATCCTGACTCTGAAGGTATGGCAGCAGAGTTCCTAGAGAAATCATCTTGAATTTCTCTTTGAACAGGAATTTGTTCAATTTTCTGAGGTCTAAGATAGGTCTGTATCCCCCTGTTTTCTTTGGGATAAGGAAGTAGGGGGAGTAAAACCCTGTACCCCGTTGATGAATGAGTACCTCTTCTATTGCCCCTTGGGCAAGAAGCATAGTGACCTCTTGATCTAACAGGTTGATAAGAGAGGTCTGAGAATTGAACATTGTGAGAGGGGGCATGCACAGAAAATGAAGCTTGTACCCCTCTTTTATAATGGAGAGTATCCAATGCTCTGCTGTTATCTGCCCCCATCTGGGGGCAAAGTGACATAACCTTCCTGGAATTGTGGAAGGCCGTGGACCATTGAGGGCCAGGAAGGCTAAGTTCTCTAGATGAAAGTCAAAGGCCTTGTGGAGGCTGAGACTGCTAAGACGGCTGAGGCTTGGCAGTCTTTGCTTTCCTCTGTTTGGGTGGTTGCTGACCCTTTTGGACAAGCTGACCTGCAGAATGTCCCTGCTGGGAATAAGAGGGATAAAGCCTCTTCTTTTTCGAGAAGAAAGGCTTCTTGAAAGATTTCTTTCTGGCAGGATCAGCTGTGTCCTTGGACAACCTATCCAAGGTAGAGTTGTCAGCATCCATCTCATTGGCTTTTTCTTGCCAGTTCTTGCCAAACAGGTTCTCACCTGTACAAGGGATATTTCCCAGTTTGTCCTGCACCCAGAGCTCCAACTCGGATGCCTGGAGCCAGGCAATTCTTCGTGCACCTATGGCAATGGCAGAGGTTCTGCTTATGCACTCAAAACAGTCAAAAGCTGCATGATTGACAAACTTCGAAACATCCTGGGCATGCTTAACCAGTGTGAGATAATCCTGCCTTTTGTCCTCAGGAAGAAGAGGGCTCAAAACCTCTAAATCTCCTGTGACCTCTTTAAGGAACATTCCCATATATAAAATATAGGAACTGATCCTTGCAGAAAGCATGGAAGCCTGGAACGTACGACGTCCAAAGGCATCCAAAGTTCTACACTCACGTCCTGGAGGATTAGAGGCATGTCTCTTTGCACTCCTGATCCTTCTCATAGCTGACTCCACAACAATGGAGTGGTAGGGAAGCTGAGTTTTTTGGAAGCCAGGACAAGGAGGGACTCGATACATAGTATCTAGCCTGCGAGAGTGAGGAGAAGTGGTAAGAGGTGTCTCCCACATTCTCAACATGAGATCATTAAAATCTCATGGATAGGCAAGGTAGCCGCCTCCTTAGGAGCCTTGGGATATTGTAAAATCTCCAACTCCTTAGCTCTGGGCTCTGTTTCAGGAGTCACAGTAATGGACAACCCATGAGCCACCTCTCTGATGAAATCCTGAAAGGAGATATCCTCTGGAGGAGACATCCTATGTTTAGGGGAGGAAGGCTCCTCCGGGAGAAGTATCCCGGTACCGGCAGAACTGTCAGAATCCTCAGAGTCCTCCGAGGATTCGAAGTACCGTCTGTCAGGATGCTCTTGAAGAGCCCGATGCCCGATACCCGTACCGACCGAAGTCGGTACTGGGGGTAATCCGTACCGGTGCATCGGCACTGGACGGCATCGCATGACTGGGTACCGGCAAAGCTGATACCGATGTCGATGCTATCGGTACCGGTACCGATACCGATACCGGCATCGGTGCCGGTACCGACTGAACCGTCTGACGCGGTTCCGAGGGCGTCGATTCCGCAAGGAGAGCCGCCAGACTGCGCTCAATAGCCAGGAACCTGTGGTCTATCGACGCTGCCGATGCCTGGGTGTCGGTACCGGATGCAACCGGTACCCCAGAGCATGGCACCAGTAGTTCTGCCGAGGTCGAGGCCTCGAGAATATCCTGGAGCCCCAATAATGCTTTGGAAGCCGAAGCCTCCCGCTGGGGCAATTTTGCCGGTATGGAACCCTCAAGGGCAACGCCAGAGGCATCTCGATGCTTGGAAGGAGATCTACCCTTTGAGGACCGGCTAGACTTATGTTTAGTTACCTGAGATCCATGGGAGGAAGACGAAGTCCTGGAAGACATTGATGCCACCGAAGCTGCATCGGAAGGAAAAAGGGCGCTGAGCTTGGCAGCTCGGTTCTGTCGACCCCTTTTGGACATCATGGCACAAGCCATGCACTCGGAGATGGAGTGGTCAGGACCTAAACATTTAAGACACCACTCGTGGGTGTCGGTGACGGAGATGGTACCGCCACACTTGGTGCATTTTTTAAAACCCGAGGCGGGTTTCTCCATAGTGGAGGAAATTTTGGGCCTAAGGCCCAAAATGGCGCACACTTGGAAAAATTTGGAAAAAAAGAATACTATTAATATTATCTTTTAAAGAGAAAGAAAGAAGAACCAGCAGTACCAGTATAGCGTCGAGGAAGGCAGACGCGACCACAAAAAAATAAAGAAAGAAGAAACAATTTTCTGCGGTGACAGGAACACGACCTGCTGGCTCCGCGGAAAACGAAGAACTGGGGAGAGGCAGTTGGGAAAGTCGGGAAGGCAGCACGCAGGTGCTGTGGGATGCTCCCAAAAGCTTCCTAATTGGACGCTGGGGAGCGTTCCCGCGCAGGATCCGTCAGTACCGACGATACCCATATGTGAAGACTACATTCCTGCTTGTTCCTAGAGATATATATCTATGCCAACTTTTATATTTTTATTGATTTTAGCTAATAAGTAACATTTATTTTGTTTTAATTGAGATCTTTGTCATTGATGTGAGGTTAATAATTTTTTTAACCTGTTGTGGTAGTGATATTTTAAGCTGTTGTAGTAATGATTTTTATTATTTTTAATACATTGAATTCTCTCACCCTTGCTTCACCTCCCCTTCCTCTCTTCCCCTTCTCCTCCTCCCTTCCTCCCCCATTTCCCCTCTTCCCCTTCTTTCCCTCCTCTTTCTCCCCATCTCTCCTTCCCCTTCTCTTTCCCCTTTCCCATTCCCTCCCCCTCTTCCTTTTTCACAGTTAATTATTTAATATTTATTTAAAAAAGATTTTACATCAATGATTGGTAATGGTCATAGGGCCATTTCCAATTGGGCAAGCTATGCACTGCATTGGAGCATAACCTGCCTGCCGACCCCCTTAACCCGGATTTTCACTTCCGTGGCAATGGGAGTGAAAATCCAGGTTTGGCTGGATACACCAGCAGCCGCCAAGGCTAAGCAGATAGCAGCAATTTTCGATGCTAGCCGCTTAGCCTCTGCCCCTGAAAGATAGGCAAGGAAAAACCTTGCCTATCTTTAAGGCGCAGAGGGCTAAGTGGATAGCATTGAAAATCGCTGCTATTCTCTTAGCCCTTTCCTCTGCCCCCGCTCCACCCTGGAACACCCCCAACACGCCCCGATGATAACCACATAGCATCTGGGCATGTTAGGGACTTATCCGGGATTTTCAAGGGCACTACCCATGTAAATACCTTCAAAAATGCCACCCATAGTCCTTAGGTAAGTATTTATTTATCTATTTTTAATTGGTTGATGTATGGCTCATACAAAATATAATCCCGAGGCATGTCCATACTCTCCGTGTGTGCTAGTTTTTTAGTCTCCCTCCTTTTATCCTTTTTTATTTATTTTATTTTTATCAGTTTAGTGTAATGATCCTCAGCGTTAACCTTTAACTTTTTTTAATAACCAGGTTGCTCCATATTCACCATTTTTTCCTTGTCTAACAAAACATAATAGCCAGTGGCTGGTCTCCATCCACTTTTTACACTTCTCATTTTCATTTTTACAACTTTAAATACACAAACATTTAGTACAATGATCCCCAGTTTTAACCTTTTAGTTTTTTGATAATTCAAATTTGATGGTCGTTCCATGTTTTTCACTTGTTTTATAAAATGTTAAGAGCCGATGGCTGGTCTCCGTTCACAATTTAAAACCATAAATGTCCTATAGAATTGTCTGTGCATTGCGATATAAGGAAGATAAGTGCCATTTATCTGCAGGGGTTAAAATATACCGCATAGATACATGAGCCTATTTGTGTCAAAAAAGGTTCAACTATAAAATATAAAAACAGTTTTTAAATTCAATTTAAGATTAATTTCGGATACGGTTTTTTTTCCCCCGTGAACGTTTTTCTTACCACATGTACCTATGGATCCAATTTTTTAAGTATGTGGATACTAGCGATCTCTTGTTTTCAAGCATAACTAAATTACAGACTTGAATTTGCATATATGTGGAGCCTGATTCTGGAAGGGGCACGTCTGAACTGTCTGGACGTCACCAAGAAGGACAGACCCATTTGGACCCGATTCTGAAACATGGGAGCAAAATGTTCCCGCAGCATTCAGAATCAGGCCCGACAATGGCCCGGCATGCCATTCCTGCAGTCGTGAAGATGTCCATGGGACTGAACGGCCAGGCCCCACAAACTTGCCGGTGACTAGACAGCCCAATGCCCCCATCTGGTGTCACCCGCACGGCCCTCGGTTGGCTCATTAGGGCCATAGTTGGGCAGCGGGCCAGTGCCTGCTGTGCGTCCACTGCGTTGGGGGACTGCCAGGCTGGAGCGCATGGAGGACCAGTGCTTATTCCACCACTGAGGTGGAATAAGCAAAGCGTCCCCCTTGTCCCCCCTGGATGTACAAGGCCGTTACCTGAATTGGCCCTGTATGTTCAGGTGTCTGGCCCACCCATGCTCTGCCCCCATGCTGCCCTCATCTCCATCTCCCCGCACAGTGCCTCTGTGCATGTGGGGAGACAGTGTTCTATAATTTGAGCAGGACGGATGGTGGAGCTGTACCCCCTCTATTCTCCTTTCTGATTCTGGGCCATAGTGATTAAGTATAGATTTGACAAGGGTAATAACATAGCGCATCCTGGGTCATCATGACAACTTAACTCTTCCCGCCAAAATGGAAGTAAAAGACAAACTGCGGCAGCGGGGCATCCTTTCAGAATTTGGACTGTATCCAAGATGGTACGATACAACATTAGGTAAGGAAAATGCTGGCAGTTTGATAGTTTATTTACCATTGATTTCCCTCATGATTAAATAGGCTCCATTAAATTTATAGGAAATGCATTAAAAAATCAGAAAGACAGTATTTAAATTTAAGGTTTAAAACTTATTTTAGAATAGATATTTTGATGGCTGTAATTTTCTTACCAGCAGGGTTTAAGAAATTTCTACAGCGGCAGCATACTAGATATTAGTATACAATGGCAAGTCTAGAATTCTTTATGCTGATAGTGCAGATTTATGATCTCACAAATAATGGGGTCCTTATTCCTTTGATAGCTTATATGTCATTTATATATTTTTATCCAGATGCAGTGAAAGAGTGATATCTTCTGAATCAGGCACAGAATCATTAGTGTGCCTGTATCAATAAAGTACAGACCACATATGTTCCTTCCTTTTTAGGTTCTCTTCTAGGTTTAGTGTAATATTAAATCTCACCTATTTATGTCTTGCACATATATTTTGTGAAATTATGTTATATTAACAAAGTTTTTAATACATCAATGGATGTTTTAAATGTATTAATTTATTGTTGCACCAAATGAAGTTTTTTTACTTCACTCACACCATTAGTTTATTATGGGGTATGTTTACTAAACTGCGGTAACGTTACATACCGCTCGTTATGTAACGTTAACGATCGTTAGGTAACATTAATGCACATTAATGTTACTTAATGATCGTTAACGTCCCCAGCCATGGTAAACACCGCAGAAGGTGGAGAGAGGGCGAAGAGAAGGGGTCAGTGGGCGGAGAGAGGCCCCTTTCACACTGACGCGCTGAACTGAAGGGCTGAATCCTACCACGAATGAAAACCTGCCGTTAGATGCACATTTGCAGGAGAGAGAAACCATTTAAGTGTCAGCAATGTACAGTCTAGGCAGGGAGTCCAAGAATTGTGATAGTAGTGCTCCATTTTCAGCAACATCATAGTGCCAAAGTATGAATGGCCACTATGGCGATGGTGCAAATGGGACATAGGGGGCCGCAGACGGGACATGTAGCATGGGCAGCTGGGGCACAGGGTGGACCAGGTGGGCGCCTAGGTGGCACATAGGAACATACAAACCGGAAATCAGCAAGACAGCAGCTGACCAAGGCCAAACACAATCCACCTATATCTACCTGGTTCACCCTAGCCAATAGTTGCTAGGGCACTGACCTGACATCCCCCCAGCCATCCCGCCCCCATGTGGAAGGGACATAATATTGGTAGGCAGTGATGGGGGGGGGGGGAATGTGAGGATGTCCATGTATGGCCCCCCCCCCCATCACGGGATCCGCTCCCTAGGCGGGCGCCTACCTACACAGTGGATGGCCTGGGACTGCACACTACCAGCACTGACAGCAAATGGCCATGTCAGCTTGGCAGGGGGATGTGTGCCCATGGTGGAAGGGGCAGTGCCAGCTCCCTGCAGTGGACCTAGGCCTGCATGGAGTGGAGGAGTGGCCTAGTGGTTGGGGCAAGGTACTTCAGGCCGGAAGGTCGGGGGTTCAAATCCCACTAGAGGACAGCAACCTTGGGCCGGAAGGACTGGGGTTTCTAGTCCCACAGGTGCTCCTTGTGGTCTTGGGCAAGCCACTTAACCCTCCATAGCCCATGTTCCCTGTAAAATAGTTATCTCCAAATTATAATGCCCTGTTCAATGTAATTTCAGTTGTTCAATGTAAACCGCACTGATGCAGAATAGTGCGGTATATAAGAGAATGTAAATAAATAAATGCCCTGCATTGGTACGTGGTGTGCAGTGCAACATACAAAGTCTGGCTGAGGAAAAGTACAGGTAGCCCCAGGGACTATTGTGCATCTGTGGCAACAGTGTGGTGCAGTACACCCAGCCAGTGTGTCCAGAAGCAGAGGGTCACAGGTTCAAGCCCCAGCTGTGGTTCCTACAGAGCATGTCCCTATGTTTTAT
The DNA here is from genome assembly GCA_033557465.1 of Ichthyophis bannanicus. Classification (NCBI taxonomy): domain Eukaryota; kingdom Metazoa; phylum Chordata; class Amphibia; order Gymnophiona; family Ichthyophiidae; genus Ichthyophis; species Ichthyophis bannanicus. The sequence goes on along the minus strand of CM066036.1, from coordinate 685,801,733 downwards.
CCTACAATGCAGATACAACAGCAACATGTGCAAAGCTCAAAGCAGCAGCGAACAGGGGTACAAACACCCACCCACACAGGCTCCACAATCCAAAGATGCATGGAGAGTCAGGCTGTTGGCCCCAGCATTGAGCTGAAGTTATCACCAGAGCACTACTACTACCCCCTGCACAGTTTAGCAATGTCGGCACTGTGATCAGGACCAGTGTGGCGGGCTTTGCCAACCACCCCTATCTTTGTACAATGCTGCAATTGGAGTGAGCGTGTGTGTATGTCTATCCATTGTTCTGTGGCTGCCCACCCTTCACTGGGCCCAAAACGTCCCACTGTTACCAGCGTTAGCCTGAAAAGGTGCATAATGAGGAGCAAGGTATTTTGGGTATGGCCCGGACAGGGCAGATTGGCCAGGATACATCTTCACAGGGTGTGGGGCAATGGCTGGGACACTGTAGTGCCTGACCACCACCTGCATGGACAGAGTGGCCACAGCATGGCATGCTGGGAGGGCACTCACTCTGACCGAGCAGTGACCATGGCAGGTCTAGGTTCCCACATAGCACTCTGCCCTATCTGCCTCCAGTGATATGTTTGCGTTCCGCAGTGCTTGGGTCCCAATCACTGAGATGCCTGCTTGCTGCACACAGTTTCTCTGTGAGCATGCACTATGGACTGGCTCGTGGACTGTCTGTAGTTAGACTGTGTAAGGTCAGAACACCTATATTTTACAGTCTGCTGGTGGGAGGCAGTTGGGGTTTTCCAGACCTAATCCCAGCATTGCTGCTGGTCTGCCACTACCCCAGTCATAGGTATGGTTCTGGCCCACCAACCCTGGAGAGCTGTCTCATACAAACAGGATGGCGGTTGCTTCCCTTGGGCAAGGGCACCTGTTCTTTACCTACAAAAAGAGTGATGTGGGCCCTTTGGGGGCAATTCTAGGAACCCCTCTGCCCTGATAACAGCTGCCCATGTCAGCCAGACCCTAACACAGGGTACACACCAATCTGGCTGGTGTCTGGTCCCACAGGGCCACATGTGACTGCAGGATACAGATGGACACCAAATTACCTTCGGCTGCGCTGCAAGGAACACCTGTCACACACTGGTAGTGATGGAGATGTACAGCAGGACCTATCTCTAGCACCACATGTACTGCGGACCTAGTGCTGGGCACCCATCCTATCCCTCAGGAAGAACACAGAACCTGCACAATGGCATGGTCTGTAGCTACTCTGTGCCAGTATCACGCACTGTCAGTTGGTCTTTCCAAGCTGAGGTACCAGAGAGGTGCAGACCCCATTTGGTGATCAGCTGTAGACTGCTATTCAGCATGTGCATTGCATCATGGGTACTGGTGGGGTTACCCTATCCTGGCATTCAGAGCATATAGGTTGTGCGGTGACCTGCAGTCCTTCTGTACCCAGACATTGCTGTGACATACACCATGGAGGTATAGCCTACTGGTTAAAACAATGCCATTCTTGGCAGTGTTCATGGGTTCAGTTCCTCATTGTTCCCTCCTCTCATGCCTGTCCTACTCAAATAGTGTGCATGCCTGTAGAGGTCATATTTTTGCAGATCTCTGCTTCCAGCCCATAATACCCTTGCCACAATTGCCAACATTCCCTCGGTCCGTCTATCTGCGTCTGTCAGCTGTGTAGAGTCCTGTCTGCCATTGCAGGCTGCCACCCCATGTCATGCACTGCTACCCTTTCCTGCATTGCGCCTCTTCATGCTTGCCTCACCTGTGCCTGATCTGCATGGCACCACCACTCCTCTATCCACCCATCATTGTAACTATCCTGCCACCTCCGCCTCCACTGGGGGACATGTATTCCCATCGTCTGCCACCAACTGTTTTTACGGTACTTTACATTGCCAACACCCTGTGCTGTGGTACAGCTGCCCCACCATGTTTGTCATCAGTACTGGCAGGCACATGGGATGCCCGCAGATATGGCAGGTCCAGCGGCTCCCACATCGCCCTCCTTCACTCACCTGTTCATTGCCTTTCCTGAGTGCTCTATAAAGTGTTAGGGCTACATCTGTCTCTGTTCCGCACAAGTCATGCATGCCATCCTGAGGCACCTTGCAGTCCCTAGGGCACACTAACCTAGGACACCATAACCTTGTTAGGCCACCTTAACCTATGGTTCCATAGCCCAGGATGCCTTCTGCAGTGCCTTGTCCAAGGGTGCCTAAAATGGCGCTTAGCCTAGGAGGCCCTATAGGGCGCCTTATGAGGCACCTTACAGGGCACCTTACTAGGCACCTTACAAGTCACCTTACAAGGAGGAGTGGCCTAGTGGAGGAGTGGCCTAGTAGTTGAGTGGAGGAGTGGCCTAGTGGTTGGGGCAAGGTACTTCAGGCCAGAAGGTCGGGGGTTTAAATCCCACTATAGGACAGCAACCTTGGGCCGGAAGGACTGGGGTTTCTAGTCCCACAGGTGCTTCTTGTGGTCTTGGGCAAGCCACTTAACCCTCCATAGCCCATGTTCCCTGTAAAATAGTTACCTCCAAGTTATAATGCCCTGTTCAATGTAATTTCAGTTTGTTCAATGTAAACCACACTGATGCAGAATAGCACGGTATATAAGAGAATGTAAATAAATAAATAAAATAAATAAACAAGGTGCCTTGCAAGGTGCCTTACAAGGCGCCTTGTAACGCTCGTTAGTCTAAGGTGCCTTGTAACACGCGTTAGCTGCTACAGCTTGCTGTAACGATGCAACGCCCATGCCTTTATATGGGCATCTCTACCTTTACCGCAGAACCTAACGCGAATGACATTACCGCAGTTTAGTAAACTTACCCCTATGTTTTATAATCATATCAAGGGATGGTGTTCCTTTTCATTTCATCTCATTTGTTCATTTCTTTATTTATGTGGAGCCTGAATCAGCAAGGGGCACATCTGGGCTGTCTAGATGGCCCAGAGCAGGACGGGCCTGTGTGGACCCGATTCTGCACCACAAGAGCAGAAGGCCCCACGGGTGCAGGAAATCCTCCCCATGGCTCCAGCTGTGTTCTGACTCGGACCCCTTGTTTCCCAGCCGCCTGACCCCGTTGGGGGCAGCTGGGACCCAGATCAAGTAGTGGGGACTCTCCTTGCTCTCCGCCATTGCTGCTAGGGGCTGGCTGGCCGATCCAGGGGGGCGGCCAGTGCTTATTCCACCTCTGAAGTGGAATAAGCTGGCCGTCCCCCCAGTGATCCCCAGACATACAGGGCCATCACTGGAATCAGTCCCCCGAACGCTCTGCCTACTTTCTGCCCCATGCCACCCCCATCCCCTGCAGCACGCACAGCGGCTCTGTATGTGCAGGGCCGGGAGGCAGAATCAGCTGAGGGCAGATAGCGGGGCTGGATGTCCCATCGGGACGTCCAGCCCCGCTATTCGCCTTACAGAACCGTCCAGCCCTGCTATTTGCCTTACAGAATCAGGGCCTTAATGTTTTATTGTTTCTTCAAAAAATCTTTTAATATATGGTTAATATGTTTTTAGTATTATTTTGATATGTGTTTATCTTTGGATAGTCCAGTCCCCTGATGAAGGCATGTTGAGTGGCCTCTTGCACCCCGTAGGGGTGGATGAATAAATAAACTGTATTTAGTTCACAACTCATGTGTCATACATCTGCAGGATGAACATGTCCAACCCTTTGCAAACAGAATAATGGGCATGATTGCAATGTGCATGTTTGCAGACACAATGTTCTGTCGTAAGGCATAAAAAAATATGTCCTCCTTTCCATGCAGACCCTAGACTGTTTCTGGCAATATATTGACGTGAGTTTCCCACAGTCACAAAGAGAATAACTGGGATTCAAACCCAGAACCTGAAACAATGTGTCTGGCACATTCTGAGACAGTATTAAACCACACCTAGGATCTACCTACAGCGGCACACATGCAATATGTACTGCACTGGACATTCATTACTGTAGCTGCATAACAGACACACAGCTGCAGAATACATCTCTTGTCCAACGGCCAAGCCACATGTGACTTCAAGATACCCATCCCTCGACTGTACCTCCAACGCCAAACAACAGTCACACGCAGAGGTCTGCTGCGCCGCAGTGTGGCACTAATCCCTGAGGCAGCACATGTGCAGGGCTTGCAGTCCCTTGTGACCTGCTATACACTGCGCATACACCTAATTCAAACACAATCATGACCCATGCGGTTGATTGCAGTCCATCCTGCCCTCCTCGGGGGGCCATGCACTCACCTCATAGAAGAGAAGCAGGTACTTGGGCCGGAAGGACTGGGGTTTCTAGTCCTACAGGTGCTCCTTGTGGTCTTGGGCAAGCCACTTAACCCTCCATAGCCCATGTTCCCTGTAAAATAGTTATCTCCAAGTTATAATGCCCTGTTCAATGTAATTTCAGTTTGTTCAATGTAAACCGCACTGATGCAGAATAGCGCGGTATATAAGAGAATGTAAATAAATAAGAATGTAAATAACTGTGCAAATCTCCAATGATCATAGTCACCACTATGGCTGCAACTGGGACTCTGGGTGCTGGTTTCAGTTAGCCCCTCCATTACCCATGATGCACCACACAATCTGAGCAGATATATGCAACTGATGCCCATATGGAGAATGCAGTGATCCATTACATCAGTTCTATAATATGCAGGGTCATTATGCGCTTCTTGTGTCTGTTATGCAGCTACAGTACTGCCAAATGTGCAAATGACGTGTTTCAGCAGTCACCCTGAATGGTAGGAAGGGCACACATCACCTGGTCCCCAGAGCAAGCACTCCAATAGATGAACTCTCCAGGTTCTTGAGTGGTTCTGTGTGTGATATTAGTTGTTTGTAGGCTTATTCTGTCCTGGATGTAGATCCTCTCTGTATGTCTGGTCTGAACTGGGTGTATAGAGGGTATTGCAATTCTGATCCTGTGGGGCATGTCTAGCTCCATGGGACCAGAATTGTGACTAGTTCTGTATGTGCAGGCCAGAACTATGATTCAGTCTGGCCAGCATATACAGGACTGTACCTGGCTAACTCAGTCAAGTCTCTTCAATGTAGCCGTGGTGCCATGGCACTGTAGTTCCATTGAAGAGCCGCGATGCCGGCTGCTGGAAAAAAAGCTTATTCCCTGTAGCCTGACCCCTGATCTGGCTTTCTAAGGCCAGGGTTGGGTTGCAGGGAATGTCCTCCGGCCATCCGTGCCCCAATATTGCAAACAAAACACGTGCAGGGAAGTTATTCCACTTCGGAGGTGGAATAATTTCCCCGCACATGTTGCTGGCCCTACAGGGCTGACATTAGAATCAGTCCTGTAGTCCAGGGCTGGCTACCGCCCAGACTCTGCCCCTGAGCCACCCCCGTCTAACTTCCCCACACAACCGGCAGGGAACTGAGATGCGGCGGGGGAAGGCACAAATTTGTGGCACAGAATCGGGCCATTGGTGTCTGGTACAATTACAGCATGCTGCAATAGCCTACTCCTATTGGCCAAGGACTTTTCTATAACATCTCATATCAGTACTTAAGGTTGCGGCAGCTGTTTTCAAGGAATCCGAATCCAGTGAATGTTGTCCAGGCAGGAAGGAGGGATGGTAATACCAAGCAGAAGGATTTGCCAAGACCATAATTATCCTGAAACCAAAATAGAGTGAAAAAACAGATGTGTGAGCTAGCGTGTAAATGTATTTTTGTCGGAAGATCAGCCCTGAGGATCAAACTAGCCTCTCGAAGCTGTGACTTCCATTTTACTCAGTTTTATTTAAACCATTCAATAGGCCCACAGCGGAGCCGCAGATAAGATAAAAACACCACAATTGGATGTCACCTACACCAAAATCAAAAATTTAAAATAATTTTTTTGATTTATACGAATGCAAAGCAAAAAGTGGTACTTATCTCAACCGCTGTCTCCCCGCCCTTAATTCACCTTCACGGGAGAACAGACAGTGACCACAATCTTGAAACGTCCATTCTCACTTCTGATCAAATGATCAACAGCAGCAGTTACCAAAACGTACACAGCACTGCGTTTCGGGCGAATATATACTTTACACGCCCTGTTTCAACACTTGAGCGGACTGCCAAAAAGTGTTGACACAGCCTCTCCACCTCTCCGAGACGCCGACGCATGCTCATTAGTGATCCAAGCCAAGCAGCAAGTCCCAAAGATTAAATAGCATCAGGAACCAATAGCTGTGAAGTAAACATTGTCCCCAGAACTATCAAAAGTTAAAGGATACTAATCCAGTCCAGTTCTTTATTGAGACCCGATGGTACAACAGTGTCCCAAGTAAAGATCCACTTTTGTTCAAGCTTTTGGAGTAATTGCTCATGATCACCACCCCGAGGATTCTCAGGAATCATATCCAATACTCGCCAAGTAAACTCCGCAAATGTATGATTAAAGTCCAAACAATGCTGCTCCAGTGGGGCTGTAAGTACGGAATTCTTGAGTCTAGAGGCATGTTCACTCAACCTAATACGCACAGGATGGATCGTCCGTCCAATATATAATAGACCACAAGGACAAACCAGCACATACACCACAAAAGACGTTAAACAGGTAGTATGCCATCGAGCCCTGTGGACTATAGTAGAATTAGGTACCAGCCATTCATTGCCCGTTATGGCTTGAGAGCAAAACTTACAGGAAGTACATGTAAAATGACCCACTTCCAAAGATGTTACCGATGTATATCTGTCTAAAGGGGAAGATGTAACCCCCACAAAATCACGAAGATTAGAGCCCCTAGAATGCGCTATCCGCAATCGCCCCTGAAAGCACGGGTGCAGTTGTAAAACATGCCAATGCTTTAAAAGAATCTTTCTAATAGAGTCAGTATGCAACATATATGGAAGTATTGCCACAACCCCTTCAAAATGAGTGGCTATATGCTGATCACATGGATGCTCCAAAGTAACGGGGGAAACAACCATTCCCTGTGAACATATTTGGCTCTCAAAAATGCTTGTTTGATAATCTTAGGATAACCTCGTTGGGCAAGTCGAGCCGAAAGATCATGAGCATGCCTAAGGAACTCATCAAAGTCATAACAAATTCGTCGAATCCTGAGGAATTGGCCAAAAGGAAGACCTTTCTTTAAGGGCAGAGGATGAAAACTAGTAAAAGTAAGCAATGTATTTCGTTGCACTGATTTCCTAAATAACGTAGTATGGAATGAATCTTGACACTTAAACACCAAAACATCAAGGAATTCCAATTGACATAGATGATGGTGCATGGTAAAAGATAAATTAGATCGCAAGGAATTTAACCATTGTAGAAACAACTGTAAAGAATCTTCCATATCATTCCATAGAAAAAAAATGTCATCCAGGAACCGGACCCATAAAGGTATATTCTCAAACCACAATGATGAATAAATCTGGGACTCTTCAAAATCATTATTTTGTTTAATTTTGGAAGACCATAATTATCAGCAGGTTGCCAACATCCCAAGAACCCAACCCCCCAAAAAATCACTCAGGCCCCTTTTTATCTCTCTCCTCCACGGCCTTGTAGTATTTTATCCCAATCAATAGGCCCAAAATGGGACAGTAACAATTACCAGTGGGTCTTTGCTCACCTCTACTATTGTTCAAAATGGCACTGGTCAACCTAAGGGCACTATTTTGCTGTACAATTCTTCATTATTTGGATTTTATGTGCTCCATCTTGAGCCCTTGTTGGTTAAGCAGAATAGAAATGTTGGATTAAGTTAAATTAAATCTTAAAATTGCCATCTGTCAGTTCAAATACAAAAGAATATTCAGTCTGCATGGTTTTTGTTAAGCCATGTGGAGTGAAATAAAGGTTCACATTGAGGTTACCAGTACAAATCTGACTGTGGTTGGTATTGACTGAAAGTCATTAGGATCTAAAAGCTATTTTTATGCACAGCCATCTTAACATAATAATCTGCCTTAAAAGGCTTCCACCCATCCAGTCAAGCTGTTCTTCTCATTGCTTTATCTGCAGTTTACACAGTGGAAGTGAAGACTGTATGTAATCAACAGTATTTCTTTTCGATTCATGCCCCTGTCTACTTTTGTACAACAGTTTTGTAATGTACTAGTTAATCTTGTACATAGTCTGTGATTATTTTTCTAAAAAAAAATCCCGATATATATAATTCAGAAACCAACAATGTTTAAATAATACTGTAATTAAATATAAATTTAGTGCATACTGAAGTTTTAATCACCATGCTCCTTTAAGCTTTTATCCAGGGCTGGCGCTAGAGGGTGGCAAACAGGGCAATTGTCCAGGGCAAAAAAGACATAGCGGGGATAAAAATAATTCCCACAGAATCTTCTTTAAGTCAGTCTCAAGATGCAGAAGACTTGGGCATCTGCTGTACAGCAATGCGCCTTGTCTGCTTCAGAAAATCTGGTCAGTTGGTTCCTGCATTTTATTTCATAATAATAATAATGGTCACTTAGCCTGTGGACCATTGCTGAAGTGTGCAGGACATTGTTCAGAAGATCTACATTTTAGTAGCAGTATTTAGCTCATACCTTTCAAGAAGTAGTTCAAGGTTACTTACAGTCAGGTACAGTACTGTACTTCGCTGTTCCCAGAGAGCTTATGATCTAATTTTATACTCGAAGCAATGGAGGGTTAAGTGACTTACCCAAGGCCACAAGGAGTACCAGTGGGATTTGAATGCTGGTCTCTGTGGTCAGAGAGCATCACTTTAACCACTAAGCAGCTGCTGCTACTGCTACTACTACTACTTCTTCTTCTTATCATTTGTATAGCGCTACAAGGTGCAGCAATTCTTCCACTGAACAGTAGTGGCTTGCTCACCACCACTTTCTTCTGGGATAATATTTAGAAATGATTGCCCCCTGACACAGGCGATTGATGTTGAAACATGGCTGTGTCAGGCTAAGGCTAATAAAGATTCTGTGGGAGTCATTTTTATCCCCGCTGTGTCTTTTTTGCTCTTTGGCTGTGTGGGGTTTGCCCCCCTTCTTTCTGATGATCAATTGTCCTAGGTGCCATGTCTGCCTAAAGCTGTTGGAGGCATAGCCTGCAGGTGGGCTTTGGGGCCCCCTCATCAGTTCCTGCATGTCTAACATTGGCCCTGCTTCTAGCTCAACTGGAATTGGCTTCTACTGGACCAGGAATCTCCAAATCCACCCCTCAAGGATTGCTATCCAGTAGAATTTTCAGAATGAATATATATGGTCCAAAGGGTTTATAATCTAGGTTTGTACCTGAGACAATGGAGGGGTAAGCGACTGGCCCAAAGAGCTTGACCAGAATTCAAACCCTGATCCCTTTGGTCAGAGGCCACTGCTCTAACCACTTGACTACTCCTCTACTTATAAAGCACACATGCATTTACTGTGGATATTCTGATAAACAAACTAATTTATGGCCTTAGACATCAAAATTTCAAGATCTCTGCAGTGGCCTCTGCATCTATGAGCCTTCATTCACAATTATCCAGGATTTTCACACAAACCCATCTGGCCCAGCTATCACAGCAATAGTCCTTACACTGGGTCTTCTATCCAGAGCCTTTACAAATGCTTCTCCAGAGATTTTGGCTCCCTCCAGAAAAACACACCTGGTCTGAATACTTGATGCAATGACTGAGGTATCTTCTCTCCAAGAACCATGAGCAGTGTCTCCACAGTATTTGATTCAGGCTTACGCTTCTAGGATAGCCTAACAGAATTCTTCTTCTGTTTAAAAGCAGTGATACAGAAAAAACATTTCTACATTTTTGCTTCAGATCAGTTATCTAAAAACAAAACTGGATAGCAAAACTAAATTAAGAAAAGTGCCATTTTAGAGTATTCTTACACAACAAAACCCCCTGCAGTCTATTAAGAAAGAATCTATTTTAGCATAATACACTCTACCACTGTAGAATACAAAACATGAAAGAGTAAAATGAAGACAAGATAAGAGGACCTTCTTGTATGCATTCAAGACTTGAGAACCTCAGCTTTAATCATTTCTGTTGACTAACTTGAATCCAGCTAAATCAAAAAGATAATTCCAGACCCTGACTCTTCTCTTCTAAATGAATGAATTTCAATAATTCTTACACATTCATAAAAATTGTGTGTTGCAGATCATTTTGGCCTTTAAGACAGAACCTTTGAAATATTCAAGGGAGAGGGCAGAGTCCTGGTCGCTATGAGTAACTGAGCACCCCAACTAATAATATAGTGAAGGGGACCTGAGAGTACTATGGCAGCTGGTAATACATGTATTGGCTGATTGCCTTTTGGAGACTTAGGGGTCTCTTTACTAAAGTGCAGTAAGGTTTTGCTCTTATCATACCTTAACTGCAAACCTGAACATAAGAAATGCCATACTGGGTCAGACCAAGGTCCATCAAGTCCAGTATCCTGTTTCCAACAGTGGCATATCCAGGTCACAAGTACCTGGCAGGTTACCAAAAAGGCACACAGGTTCCACAATGCTTGTCCCCGGGTAAGCAGTGGATTTCTTGGGTCCTCTTTAATAATGGTTTATAGACCTTTCCTCCAGGAACTTCTCCAAACATTTTTTAAACTCAGCTACATTAACAACTATTACTATATCCTCCGGTAACGAATTCCAAAGTTTGATTACACGTTGAGTAAAAAAAGATTTTCTCTTATTAGTCTTAAATGGGTTATATTGTAGCTTCATTGCATGTTACATTTACTCGTTCCACTCCATTCATTTATTTATAGACCTCTATCATATCCCACCTCAGCCGTCTCTTTTTCAAGTTGAAGAGCCCCAACCTTTTAAGCCTCTCCCCACAGGATTATCCTTCCATCCATCCCCTTGACCATTTTTGTCATTCTTCTCTGTACCTTTTCTAAATCTGCTATATCTTTTTCAAGATATGGTGACCAGAATTGCACCCAATATTCATGGTGCGGTCGCACCATGAAATGGTACAGAAGCATTATAATATCCTTGGTTTTATTCTCCATTCCGTTCCTTATGATTCCTAGCATTCTATTTGCTTTCTTGGCCGCCGATACACACTGGGTGGAGGGTTTCAGTGTTTTATCCATGATGATGCCTAAATCCTTTTCCTGGGTGGTGGTTCTTAATGTGGAATCTTGCATTGTGTAACCGTTGTTTGGGCTGTTCTTTCCAAGATGCATAATTTTGCAAGTGCCCACATTAAATTTCATCTACCATTTGAACGTCCAGTCTACAAATTTATAAAGGACAACTTGCAATTTTTCACAATCCTCTTGTGTTTTAACAACTTTGAATAATTTTGTGTCATCTACAAATTTAATCACCTCACTCGTTATTCCTATTTCCAGGTCATTTATGAATATGTTAAAAAGCAGCAGGCCCAGCACAGATCTCTATAGTACTCTACTATTCACTTTTCGCCATTGAGAAAATTGGCTTTTTGGCCCTATTCTCTGCTTTCTTTTAACCAGTTTCTGATCCACAATACTACACTGTCTCCAATGCATTGACTTTTTAATTTCGCCAAGAGTCTCTCATGAGGGACCTTATCAAAGGCATTCTGAAAATCCAGATACACTATATCAACTGGCTCACCTTTGTCTACCTTTTTATTCTCACATTCAAAAAAACAGCTGATTAGTAAAACAAAATTTTCCTTGGCTAAATCCATGTTGGCTTCCTTCCATTAAACCATGACTATCTACATATTCAATAATTTTATTCTTTATATTGGTTTCTACCATTTTGCCTTGTACTGACATCAGGCTCACCAGTCTGTAGCTTCCTGGATCACTCTTGAAACCCTTTAAATTGGCCATTCTCCAATCTTCCGGTATTATGTATTATTTTAATGATAGTTCACAGATTATTAATAGCAGGTCTGTGGTAATTGTAAAGCATATGTGGGGGTTATGTCCAGCATCTGTCTTACATTTATCACATAGGACAAATATTTGCCACAAGGGTCTCATGTTAGATGCATCGGCAAATAAAATGGGTGCACCTGAGCTGTCTGCTGATGCATGTAAAGCAGGGACTACTGCTGTCCTTACACTTCCCCCACCAAAATAGCAATTTCCCCCCCCCCCCCCCAATCTCAACCTGGGATCTGTCAGAATACCATCCCACACCCATAGTCCAATCCCTGATCTGATCCTCCCAACATATTTTCCCACCTCCAATGCCAACGCCCCCCCCCCCCAGAGCAAGACACAACCTTCCCCTATCCCTTTGACCCCCCAATATTTCCTCCAAAGTCATCTCTGAAATCTAGCAGACAGGGCAGGAGCAATCCCCCTTTGCTTTTGCCCCACTGTCACCGAGGTTCCAAATGACAGATCTGACCTCTAGCGGTAATCTTGGAGTACTACCATGCACCTTAACTAATAATGTGGTGAGTGGTTTCTTGCTAGGGCTAGATGGGCTGTGTATGGCTTGGGTGCTTTTATATGCCATGCTAATAAAGTCACACTCAACGTGAGCCAATAAGTCGTGTCTGCAAGGTTATTTGGGAGTGGGAAGAGGGTGGCAGAGGAGAATTAATCCTAATTGCCTTTGTTAAGTGTACTTATAAAGAATTATTAGCATTTCAGGCAGAAATTGTTGGTCTAACTTAATAAACCAACTTACTAAAGCAGGGGTTCTCAACCTGTCCTCAGCACACACCAGGCCAGTCAGGCTATCCACAATGAATATGCACAAGATAGATTTACATACCATGGAGGCAATGGGGGTTATTCTGAGCTACGAATAGCGGGGATGGACAGCCCAATGGGACGTCCATCCCCGCTATTCATGCCCTTGCCTGCCCCCAACTAACTTCCCTGCTGGTTGTGTGAGAAAGTTAGATGAGGGTGGGGAAGGGGCAGTCTCGGGGCGGGGTCTGGGTGGACAGTGGGCGGTTGCTGGCCCTGGATGTCAAGGGCCGATTCTAATGTCGGCCCTGTATGTCCTGGGCCAGTGAAATGTCCAGGGAAGATATTCCACCTCCGAGGTGGAATAACTTCCCTGGACTTTTTTTTTGACAGCCCGGGGTCTGGATGGGGCAGGGGGCCAGGCTTTATTCCCCGAAGTCCGACCCTGGCTTTAGAAGGCCAGATTGGGGGTCAGGCTGTGGAGAATAGAACCCTTTTTGCTGGCAGCCGGCATTGCAGCTTTTAAATGGTGCCGTGGTGCCATGGCAACATGATGCCATGGCACCGCAGCTCCATTTAAATACCCTGAGTTAGCCGGGTGCAGTCCTGCACATGCAGGCCGGACAGAATCGCTGTCCTGGCCTGCAAATGCAGGACTGTTCGCGATTCTGATCCTGCGAGGCTAGATGTGCCCAGCTGGATCAGAATCGTGAACCCTTCTGTGCGTCCAGTTCAGACTGGACGCACAGAGGGGCTCTACGTCCAGGACAGAATCGGGCCCAATGCAGGCAAATCTATCTACTGCATATTCATTGTGGTTACTGGCTGAGTGTGTCCTGAAGTCTGAGTTGAGAACTCCTGCACTAAACAATAGTGTTAATGTGCGTAAAAGATGAATTACTGCAGGTTATCAAGAAGCTCATTTTCATAGTAAAAATCAGGTGCAACATGCACCAAAAATAATTCAGTTGCAAAGCAACATTAATATTCAAATATCTTAATAAAAATTGTGATAAACATCCCAATTTGTGATGAGCTGTAGAAATTAACTGCACCTCAAAAGGTAGAACTGACTTACTCCCAGAGCACCAGTAGGCTAATGATCCTGCCAATGCTTCTAAGCCCCCATCCAATGATGCTTGAAGGTGTAGGAATCCCAAGTTAAAAACCCATCATTGAAACAACTCCTTCTTACCAAATCCTCCTCCTGTTAAAGAATCCTCTGTGACCCCCCTTTCCTCAGTATCACTGGCGCAAAACACTGTCCCGTCACCCAAAATTGAAAATATTACACCCTGGGCTTTTCTTATCTGCAGGAACCCCATTTTGAATGACAATACCAGTAAGGTACAAGTTACTGGGAATCGCTAATACCTTATTACCACCCAGTGACTCCTATGGGCATCGGAGTTCGGTTGGGGGGGGAAGGGTGGCAGGTAACTGTATGGGGAAATGCCAGTTTTTGCATTTTGTGTATACTGTGTGGAAGGGCAAGTTCTGAGCGTGCCTATTTGTACATGCTGGAGGAGGGAAGTATGGGAAATGGGCCTAGAGGGAGATTTAGTATGGGAGCATTGTTTCAGTGCTGAAACACTGGAGTTCCTGGAGGAGCTGGGAAAGAGTAGTTACTCACCTGTAACAAGTGTTCTCCAGGAGCAGCAGGAATCAGTCCTCACATATGGGTGACATCGACGTTGATGGAGCCCTTGCGGAGCATTTCCCCAGCTTTCCATGAAAGCCTTTGGGAATGCAGGCACGCATGCGCGGTTCCCTTCCCGCCTAAAGGTGCCATTTTGCTCAGTCAAATGACATAGCTAAAAACAGCACACAAAAATGTAAAAATAAACTATGTACAACTGAAACTCCCAGGGGAGGAGGGAGGGTTGTGAGGACTGATTCCTGCTGCTCCTGGAGAACACCTGTTACAGGTGAGTACCTACTCTTTCTCCAGGACCAAGCAGGAAGTCAGTCCTCACATATGGGTGACTCCCTAGCTCTGGGCTACCAGGAACCCAGGCTGAACAAGAGAACTCCCTCTAGTCCCAGCATCAAAGAAAGGCTTTTCACTGACAGAACCTCCACCGGTAGCCCAACGGAGGGCTGGAGGGCAGGAGTTGCCTAAACCTCAAAGAGATTCCGGAGTACTGCCTGGCCAAAAGCACTGTCCCTACGGGACTCCCTCTCCAGACAGTAATGGGCTGCAAAAGTCTGGCTTGAGGACCAAGTTGCAGCCCTGCAGATGTCTACCAACGGTACAGAGCGGAGATGAGCCACTGAGGCAGCCATTGCCCTGACATGATGGGCCGTGACCCGACCCTGCAAAGGAAGGTCAGCCGCCCTGTAAGCCCAGGTGATACAGTCAGCCACCCAGATGGACAAGGTACACTTGGACACAGCTAACCCTAAATTATTAGGGTCAAAAGATATGAAGAGCTGAGTAGCCCTTCTATGCCCCTGCGTATGCTCAAGGTAGAAGGATAAGGCCCTCCTACAGTCCAGGGTATGCAGAACTGCTTCAGCCTGGCTTGCATGAGGCCTAGGGAAGAATGTTGGAAGAACCACCTCTTGGTTAAGGTGGAAGGAGGAGACAACTTTGGGAAGGAACTTTGGATGAGTCCTAAGGACTACCCTGTTCCTATAGAAGCGGGTGTAAGGCCTGTCACAGACCAGGGGCTGAAGCTCACTCACTCGCCTGGCCGAGGATAGGGCTACCAAAAAGAGTGTCTTCCAGGACAGGAAGCGTAGAGGGCAAGTAGCCATCGGCTCAAAAGGTAGGCGAGTCAGTTGCTGCAAGACCACATTCAACTCCCACTCAGGAGCAGGAGGACGGATTGGAGGCTTGAGCAATAGCAAGCCTCTGAGAAACCGGGACACCAAGGGGTGAACCGACAGAGAATGTCCTTCCACTAGTGAGTGGTGAGCTGCTAGAGCTGAGAGGTGGACCCGAACAGAATTGGACTTAAGTCCCTGATTAGATAAGTGCAGCAAGTACTGAAGCACTACTGGAACAGTACAGGAGAAGGGACCCTCTGTACGGAGCTGACACCACACAGAAAACCTCTTCCATTTGAGGGCATAGGTTTTCCTAGTGGACTGTTTCCTAGAGGCTAGGACAACCTCTTCAACTTCTGGAGGTAGGCCCCAGGGAGCAAAAACTACCCTTGCAGCCTCCAGGCCATCAAATTGAGGGCTTTGAGATTGGGGTGAAAAAGGGAACCCTGATCCTGAGAGAGAAGGTCGGGTTGCAACCCCAGAGGCAGTGGGGGATCCACTGCCAGCTGAAGTAGAAGTGGGAACCAAGGCTGTCTCGGCCACCTGGGAGCTACCAGCAGGACCGAGGCCTTGTCCTGTAGAATCTTGAACAGGGTTTGGGCCACCAAGGGTGTGGGAGGAAATACATACAGGAGGCCCTGAGACCATGGGATCAGAAAAGCATCTGCCGCCAGCCGCAGAGGATGCGGTTGTCTGGAGCAGAACTTCGGCAGCTGTTTGTTCAGTGGACTGGCAAACAGATCTATGGATGGAAGTCCCCATTGCAGGAAAATCCTCTGAACCACCAAAGGATGGAGCTGCCACTCCTGGGGCTGCAGAATCCTGCTCAACCTGTCGGCCAGGTAGTTTTCCTGGCCGGGGAGGTACACAGCCTTGAGGAGCATGTTGTGCTTGAGAGCAAATAAGCAAAGGTCCTGTGCTTCCTGACAAAGGAGCCTGGATCCAGTTCCGCCCTGCTTGTTCACATAAAACATGGCTACCTGGTTGTCTGTTTGAACTAGGACAGACTGATGAGCCAGGGTAGGAGAGAAAGTCTTGAGGGCTAACCGAATAGCCCTGAGTTCCAGTAGATTGATCTGCTGTGCAGCTTCCCAGGGAGACCACAGGCCCTGGGTGCACTTGCCTAGACAATGTGCTCCCCAGCCCTGCAGGGAGGCGTCCATAGTCAAGAACCACTGTGAACCGAGGAATCTGAAAAGATACCCCTTGCAGCAGATTGGGTGGGTGCAGCCACCAGTTGAAGGAGTTCAGAAATTGTCTGGACACTCTTATCCTGTCTCTGAGGCTGCCTGTGGCCTGTGACCACTGAGTCCGAAGGCACCACTGTGCAGGCCTCATATGGAGCCTGGCATTGGGGGTCACATGTACTGTCGAAGCCATGTGGCCAGGAAGCCTCAGGCAGAGTCTGGCGGAGACCAGTGACCTGCTGAGAAACTGGTTTGCTAAGTCTATCAGTCTTTGGGCTCTGTCTTCTGGCAAGAATGCCTTTGCCAGCAGAGAGTCCAACCTTGCTCCTATGAACTCCAAGTTCTGGGAGGGGAGCAAAGTGGACTTTGCGAAGTTTATTACAAATCCCAAGCTTTGAAAAAGAGCAATAGTTCTGAGGGTGGCCTGTCGGGCCTCTTGGCACATCTGGCCCCTTATGAGCCAGTCATCCAGATAGGAGAAGACAAAAATTCCCTGATTTCTTAGGTAGGCCACCACCACTGCCAGGCATTTGGTAAAAACCCTGGGATTGGAGGTGAGGCCAAAAGGCAGTACTCTGTACTGATAATGGTTTCCTCCCACAATGAACCTGAGTTACTTTCTGTGGTCTGGATGAATGAGGATGTGAGTGTACGCATCCTTTAGATCTAAAGAGCATAGCCAATCTCCCTGCTGGAGGTAGGGCAGAAGTGTTCCAAGAGTAAGCATCTTGAACTTTTCCTTCTCTAGGAATTTGTTGAGATTTCTGAGGTCTAGAATAGGCCGAAGGCCACTGGTTCTTTTGGGTACCAGGAAATACCTGGAGTAGAACCCTTGACCTTGCAAGTGGGGATGCACAGGCTCCACCGCCCTGTCCACCAACAGACCTTGGAGCTCCTGAAGGAGAAGATTTGTGTGCAGGGGAGGCCTTGGAGGCTCCCCTGGAAAGTATGGAGGAGGCAGTTGTTGGAAGTGTAGTAGAGAGCCCTTGTTGACTATGCTTAACACCCAACTGTCTCCAGTGATGAGTGGCCACTGGTGGGCAAACAGGGCGAGGCGACCTCCTGTGCAGGGTTGGGAGAGCAGGGACGGAGAGGCAATGCCTAAGGAGTCAAAAAAAACCACCCTGCTGAGTGGGAGCAGGGGCCGGAGGCTTGGGTGTCCTCTGCCTACGGGGCCCATTACCCTGCCCCTTGGCTTGCTGACCCTGAGGGGCAGCTTGGGCAGCCTGGTATTGTGGGTACTGTTTGTAGGCAGTGCCCTTCCTCGGGTAAAAGGGCTTTTTACCCGAGCCCTTCTTTTTGTGAGAAGGGGCAGAAGTCTTCCTAGACAGCCTTGTCCTCGTGAGGTGCTCGGTCTCGAGCTGTGCGGCCTTCTCGGTCATGGGCTTGCCAAAAAGGTTCTCACCTCGGCAAGGGACATCGACCAACTTGTCCTGAACCCATGGCTCGAGGTCCGATGACTGCAGCCATGCCTGGCGTCGAGCCATGATGCCGGCTGCCGCAACACGGGCCGAAGCCTCGAAGCCATCGTAGGCAGCGTGGGACATAAACTTGGAGCATTCCCGGATCCCCGAGGACAAGGACTTGAATCTCTGCAAGGGTTCCCCGGAGAGACCAGCAGAGAACCCGGCCAGTTCCTTGGCCAGGTCTCGCAAGTACATGCCCATGTACAGCTGGTAAGACTGGACACGGCAAGCAAGCATCGAGCCCTGGAAGCACTTTCTACCAAAACCATCGAGGTTCCGGGCCTCCCTGCCTGGGGGCACCGCGGAGTGCATCTTCCGACTTTTCAGGCGATGCATGGTCGATTCCACCACCATGGAATGGTGTGGTAGCTGCGCCTTTTGAAAGCCAGGACTCTTCCGGAGTTGATAGATTGAATCGACCCGCTTGCTTAGAACCGGCGCCAAGGCCGGTGCCTCCCACATCCGGAAGAGGAGCCGTTCCAGCATCGGAGGAACCGGAACAGTAAAGGCCTCCGGAGGAGAGTCGTATTGTAGGGCCTCGAGCTCCTCGGCTCGAGGCTCCTCCTTGGGGTCCGCAGGGATAGCCAACGCAGTGGCCATATCCCGGACAAACTCCGAGAACCAGGTATCCTCCGGGGGGGGGATCTACTCCGGGGCTCAGACTGCGGTGAGTCCGACGGGACGCACCGAGTCTGGAAGGTGTCGGGGGACTCCTCGCCCTCCGTCTCCCAGGCGGACTCGTCTGATGAGGAATCGGGGTCCGACTGCGCAGGGCCTGTGAGCACCTGCCCCGACGCCGAAGGCACCGGCGTCGACACCCTCAGTCCTGAATGGGAGGTAGAGGGAGACTGCGATTGAGGTCGACCTCGAGCCTTTATGGTCTCGAGTATCGGCTCGGTCTCCGGGGTTGACTTCGATGTCGATGTCCCGGTGGTCGGGGCAGATGCGCCAGACAGGCTGGCCATCAGTGCCCGCTGCTGTTCCATAAAGGCAGACAGTCTGCTCTCCAAGGCTGTCAGCCTGAGACCCAGCTTAGGAGACTGAGCAGCCACCGACTCGGGCCCCGGTGGCGCCGGGCCCGATGTCGGCTCTCTGGGAGGAGAGTCCATGAGGACTACAGGACTTACGTGTCCAGCAGACTCCGGCTCCACTCGAGGTACTTTGGAAGGCTTCTCCTGTTCCACGGACCCGGGGCGACAGTCGGGGGTCTGTGACCTCGCTCTTGAGGAGCCAGGGACCTCTTCCGACGACGCCCTCATGAGCCACTTCTTCCTCTTTCATTCCTGGTTGGGGGACCCCCTGTCCAAGGAGCCCCGACGGTGCTAGGGATCCGATTCCCGAGATGTCGAGGCCTCAGACGAGGTCCGGGCCTGGCCGGAGGCTGAGTCAGAAAAAATCCTTTCCTTTTGGTGCTGATGACTTCGAAGTACCTTGGAAGACATTTTTCCACATGGTCCACACATCTTAGGATCGTGATCAGGACCGAGGCACCGAAGGCAGCAGTCCTGTTTGTCGGTGAGAGACATCAGCTTCTTGCACCGATCACACTTTTTAAACCCACTGGAAGCCATCGGGGGAAAAAAGAGTTCCCGCGAGGTCAAAGGACCGGCCTTCCAGGGAAAAAGAAAAAAAGGGCGCGAACGCCAGCCATGAAGGGCAAAAAACGAAAAAAGAAGATCGGGTTCGATACCGGTGTACCGAACCCGGCGGGAGGGGAACCGGCGTCGAACTGGAGAAAAAAATAGCGAAGGATCGCCAAAAAATCCAACTATTTTCCGGGAGGACTAGGACACACGTAGGGTGGGCTTCACGGAAAAAGAGAGACTGAGCAAGATGGCACCTTTAGGCGAGAAGGGAACCGCGCATGCGTGCCTGCATTCCCAAAGGCTTTCATGGAAACCTGGGGAAATGCTCCGCAAGGGCTCCATCGACATCGATGTCACCCATATGTGAGGACTGACTTCCTGCTTGGTCCTGGAGAATGTATGCTTCTGCAAAGAGAAAAGTACGTTACTGCTACTAGAAACATTCACATGTTCCCATCTGCAAAAACAACCCTTACTTTGGTATTTACTACACTGTGGTACTCACTTACTGCAGTTTAGTGAATATTGCAGAAACTAAAGTGTGTCAAATTGTGTGTAAAAGCAATTTTTTTGCCCTTTAGTAAATAGGCCCCAAAATTAATAGCTATTTCAGTGCTGCAACATGTTTGTAAAGCATGTTGCAGATCAATAAATAATTTACATATCATCTATGAAACACCCATGTGGTGGAACCCAATGCTACAAAGCCATTGGAGGGGTTTAGTTACTAAGATTTATTTATTTAGCAGTGCTTACATACCCCTTTTCACTGAGTCAAAGCACTGTATGTTCAGGTACAGCATATATTTCCCTCCTCCCCAAAGGGCTCACAATCTACATTTTGTACCTGAGGCAACAGAGGGTTAAGTGAGACTAGAAACCCCAGACACTCTAGCCTGAGGTTGCTGTCCTCCAGCAGGTTTTGAACCTCTGGCTCTGTAGCCCAAGGCAACTTGCCCAAACCACTACATCACATTAATGCGTGCTGTTTTAATACAGGTCCCATCTTACTAATAACATGTGTTAATGGTGAATTAGCGCACGTTAACATTAGCACAATCTACTTCAGTTGTATATTGCTAGGAAAACCCAGAAGATAGTTGCAACATGGATAACTATCGACAGGGTCGCCAGACGCACTGAACAACAACAACAACATTAGGGTACCTTAGTAACTAGATCCTGGAATCTGTATGTGAACTTAACTGGGTTTTATTCCACAACAGCTGAGCAAATCTTTAAAAAATGAAATATCGTGGAGCAGGATAGCGGACATCTACGTAGCACTGTAGCTCTATGAGTGTTTGCATGCCTTGATTTTTCCTTATCTTACTATGGTTAAGAGAAAGGAGAAAACTTGCAGCCAAGCAAGAGGTGTGGGTCCTTCCAGCTGCTCCAGGTCAATTGATGTTTTTGCTTGTAGCAGAGAGTTAGCCTATGTTAGCTCTCGGAGGCAGCTGCTGGAGGAGAGTGCAGTGGAAGAAGGGTCACTATCCTCCCAGACCTTGGAAACCACGCTTGGTCCAAAGGATCAGAAGCACCCATCAGACCCTTCATCGTGCATGGTCCAGCGAAGTATGCAGCAAGTGTTTCTCCCCAGGCAATAGCAGAGGAAATTCCTCGTGGTGCTGCATCAGGCGGGGGAGGGGTACGGAGTCTGTGTTATCCAACATGGTAAATTCTTTCTCATGAGGGGCCTTTCAAACTTTGGGTGCATGTTCTCTATCTGTATATCAAAGGGGAAAGACAATGTTGTTTACTGTGGAGGCAATATGGTCTGCTATTGATGGCTTGGGTAAAGTATTTTTATGAGGTCAGCTTCAACGATTATCGTTGCAGCTTTGCTACTGAACTTTCTGAAAATGTGGCAGTAGTCAATTCATGTAAAGCAAGGGTGGATATTCTTGAAGGAAAATTGGAGAAGCTGCTTCAAGATCAGGGTGTTTTGATTAATGATAACACTTCATAGTAAATTAGAAAATATGGAAAATGTGCTAAGGAGGAAGAATTTGAAACTAATACATTTCCCTAAAGTTCCTTTATTGTAATATAGGGAAATTTTAAGAAACTATATGGTGGAAATACTTAAATTTTGCCACTGCTTGCTAATATCTTTTATTTGCCATCTACTATGAGTGTGGTTCAGTAGAAGAACAGATTAATACATCTGAGGGATTTGACTGCTGTACTAGAATCTTCTCAAGAAAATACCTCACAAGCTATTTTGCTGGTATCCTTGGTTTTTGAGATTGATTGGGATCTAGTCTTGAGACTACTTCAAGAATAGACAGGAATTATTCTATAAGATTAAGGGGTATGTTTACTAAAGTGCACTAAGTTAACAGGTGTTAACGGCAGTGATAAGGGGCATTAATCCTTAAAAGGCAATGGGCGAGTAGGGGGTGTTCTGGGCCAATTAACGCATGTTAACAGGGCACCTTGGCCATTTAAAGTACATTAACAAGGCATCGCACGTTAAGGTGGAAAGCATGCTCCTTAAGACATGAAAACGGCTGTAACCCAAACAATGGATAGAGTATGAAGGAAAGTCAATGTAAAGGTGATGGAAGGAAGGACATGTAGGAGCTGATGAATCTGCCATATCTGTGGGCACCCTATGTGGCAGCCAGTAAAGCGGACGAGCATGTGGGTGGTAGCTGTACTGATGCACAGGGTGGTACCAATGTAAAGTGCTGCAATGTCAATGTGTGGCATAGGATGGGGAAGATGTATCCCCCAGCGGAGCCAGAAGAGGCAGGATGTCTGCAGCAACAGGAGGACAGAGTAGTAATAGTGATGTGCAGATCAGGCACAGGAGAGGCGAGTGTGAAGAGCCGAAATGTGGAAAAGAGTACCAGTGTAGGTCATGGAGTAGCAGTCTGCACAAGAAGACAGGACTGTACACAGCCGACAGAGGCAGATAGATGGGCTGAAGAATGGATGGCGGCTGAGGAAAGGGTAGTATGAACTGGCAGAACAGATCTTCAGAGCCCTGACTGTTACAGGCATGAAAATGATCTGAGTAGCACAGTCACAAAAAAAGAACAGGCAGGAATTGAACCCCTGTCTCCTGCTTACAGGGGCCTTGAACTAACTACTAGGCTATACCTCAATACCTCTTTGCATAGCAACTAGGGAAGTGAGGTGTTCCAGGCCTACTCCCACTATTGCTGGTAGGGCCAGCAGAATGCTCAGTAACAACTCCATGCAGGTCTTCAGACCCCTCTCCTCTGATAGATGGTAGCAGCAGCAGCATTGCAACAGTAGGTATTACACTATTCTGTTCTAGTGGCCCTATTGGACCACTTCCCAACTAGGTCCAACATTCACCCACAGCATGTACAGACAGATTGCACCTGCTGCACACCACTGGATGTCCCAGCCATGCATATACAACTGCAGACAGTCCACTGGCCAGTATGCATTACATATGCACAAAACAACCCTGTGTAACCAGGCTTGGAACATACAGCATGGCAACCCAGCAGTTGATGCAGTGATTGGGCCCCCAGAACAGGAAGCACTCCTATATCACTAGAACTAAGCACTGTGTAGATATATAGCCATGCCATGGTCACTGCTCGGTCAGAGTGAGAGTGTCCTTCCAGCATGACATGCTGTGGCCACCCGGTTCATGCAGGAGTCAGTCGGGCACTACAATGTCTCAGCCATTGCCACCCCCGATGCAGATGCATTCTTGCCAATTCACCCTGTTTGGACCATACCCACAATACCTTACTCTTCATCATGCACATTTGCAGACTAATGCTGGAAACAGCTTAGGCATTGCGAAGCTCAGTGAGGTGTAGAAAGCCACAAAACAATGGATAGACATACACACACACACACACACTCATATCAAAGCACTGTGCAAAAACGGGGTTGATTGGCATTCCTGCTCCCAATTGGCCACTCTGGTCCCAATCTCAGCTCAGGCATTGTTAAGGTGTGCCCGTTGTGCAGGAGCTAGTAGTGCGTTCTGATGTTAATGGCCACTCAGTGTGCCTGTCAGCCTGACTCTCCATCCAGCTGAGGATAGTGGAGCCTGTCTGTGTGGGTGTTTGTACCCTTGTTAGCCGCTTCATTGGGGGTTGCACATGTTGATGTTGTACCTACACTGTGGGATAAAATGTAGCCATAGAGACATGCACTGTATGATACACAGATGGGACCCAAACCTGTGACCCTTTGCTTACATACACACCAGCTGTGTGTAGTACACCACAGTGCTGCTACATAGTCAGATCAGTCTGTTGGGTTGACATGCTTCCCATCACACTGACCCTGGCACATGTCGCACAGCACATGGCGCACTGCATCAGGGATGGCTTCCATCTGGTGCAGCTGGGTGCCGCTTACTCCCCCCCCCCCCCCGCACCATGCTGACATGCACATGTGCTGTCAGTGTTGGTGGTATGCAGTCCCAAGCCAGCCAACGCACAGGTAGGCGGGTGCCTAGGGTGCATGATCCAGGAGGAGTGGGGGCATATATGGACAGACACACATCCCCCCCCTCGCCATCTGCCTCTCCAGGGTACCCTCACCACCTGCCACTGTTATGTCTCTTCGACCTGGGAAGGAGACGGCTGAGTAGTGTGGGTTTTGAGGTCTAGGGCAGATTTCCTGCAATGGGGGAGATAAACATTGGTCCATTGTCTCTACCATCAGAATGCTGAGGGACTAGGGGACATGCACTGCAGTTACAGTATCCCCCGTTCCGAACTACTAGGTGAATGTATTTTCTCCTTTCACACATCCTCACACCCTGCAATTCATCACCAGAGGATGTATTAAAGGCTATAGTTGAGCTGTGTTTCATAAATGTTTTGGAAGGTTAATGAAAAAGGCCCATAAATCATTATTTGAAGGACCTAGGATTTGGACGGCTTGCCCCATTTCAGGCATTGTGAATCCTGTGTGTCTTTGGGGGACACTGCTGCATACCTGTGCCCTTGTTTGGACACTGCTGGACACAGGTTTCTGGGCATGTTGTACCTTGGTCAGACACGGTCTTGCATATTTTCAATTTCCATGATCCTCTGTGCCACCTAGGCAACTGCCTGGTCTGCCTTGTGCACCAGCCACCCTCAGTGTGTGATCCACATGCACCCTTCTTTGCCCCATTTGCACTATCAACATAGTGCCCTTTCATACTTGGCCACAATGCTGTTGCTGCTAATGGAGCACTGCTATCACTTTCTTGAGCTCATCTGTCTGTGCAGCACATTGCAGACATTTAAATAGGCTCTCTCTCCTCAAAATGCACTCTTACCAATAGGTTTTGATAAACGGTAAATTTCCTGATGTAAAGCTGCCAGCGGTAATGTAGTATGGCCTTGTTTCCACCCACTCCCCGCCCATTGACCCCTACTCTCCATCCTCTCTCTGTCCACTGGAACATTTACCGCTGCTGGTAACATAAACGCACGTTAACTTTACATTAGATAATGTTAACGCGCATTAACGTTACAGATGCTACATTACCGCCGTTTAGTAAACATACCCCATAGACTGCCAATGGGCTTTACAGTCAAGCAGGTCCCTATTCAAATCTGCTTGAGACTTAGAAATATGTATTTAAATAAATTATTTGCTGTTTGTGGGAAAGTAGGGGGGAGTATGAGAATAAAAAAATCCTCAAGCAATCATGCATGGGGTAGGGGATGCCAGAGAGCATATTATCAGGTTAAGGTAAGAGAGATAGAATCTTGGAAGAATGATCCAAAAATCATTAAAATAAAATTGTTGGGCCCAATATTCAACAGCAGCAGCAGCAGCTAGCTATCGCTGCTGAACTTTAGACTCGGATATTCAAAGATGGGTCTTCTAACCACATTACTTAATCACTTTCAATATCTAGCTCATTCTTTTTTCCAAAGACACATCCTAAAAGATAACAGCCATGATCACTGGTAAAAGAGGCAAAAAGAAGCAACTTTCATGGTATTATATGGTATCAAGAAATTAAAACAGAACCCTCTATCACTACAGAGAATGACTGCTGGAAAGGAAAGGGAAGCTGAAATATCCTCTACTGTGATCATAAGCCATTTTTAGACTGCACTGGGACAAAATCTGTACGGACCTTTGACACATGGACTTTGCATCAAGTTTCAAAGAGAAAGCACACATACGCTTTTACTTTGTGACTTGTTGCAGCTGCCAAATAGCTGAGGATTTTGCACCTGCTATTTGAATATGCACTTTTTAAAATGGAAAATAATGCATGTAGAATTGAAAATGGAATCTATATAATTTATTTCCCCCTCCACCCCTGATCTAAACATGCCGTAGACATACTGTCCCTCAATGTGTCTGAAAATACAGACATCGTAGAACACATCTTGTATGCAGCCAAAAGTACTTGTGCTGTGGAACACTGAGGGGTCTGTCTACTAAATAGCACTAGCCTTTTGCAGCTAATGTGGGGAGATAGCTTCAAAAGCAGTGCAATAGCTATAAAAGGCCCATGGTATCTGCAGGGGGTGTTTCCAGCGTTCCCCCTGCAGATACCTCGGAGGAAACGCTGGGTTTTCAGGGGAGAGCTTTGCAGAGGCAGCTATCACCACCCATTCAGCTAGCAGCATCTGCATCCGTGAAGCCTGCAAATCAGAGCAGCTATCACAAAATGCAATCACCCATGGAAGCTGCTCCTGGCAGGCCCATCCACACACCGCCCGCTCTCCACCCTAATCCCACCTTTGCCTATAGCTACCGCAGAAACTACAGACATTGCAGAAGTGCTCTGCGATGTCTGCACTTTCCCTGCATTATCTGCTACCGCCAGGTAGTATTTCTGTAGCAGCTAATATGGTTTAGTAGACAGACTCCTGAACATATCTCTAACAATAAATATGTACGGCTCCCCGCCCCTGATGAATTCAGGAGTGGGTGCATAACAGAGCTCAGCTCCATCCTCTGATTCACCAGGAGTGAGGTGAGCAGATGGGGTAGGGCTGTCCTCTATATTCTACTGAAATAGCTCTTGCCAAAGTCATAAGTAACTTGTTCCTGGCCAAATCCAAGGGCAGGGGGGCAAAGAGCATGACAGAGGAGTGACCAGGGGCATTCTGTGCAAGTTGGATTTGTGTGCCTTATTTCAGAAATGGCAAGCACATCCCCACCCTAAAATTAAAACTGGTAGCTTAAGTTTATGACTTAGCTTATAACTTAGCTTCTCAACACCAAATGTGAGCTTTGTAAAAGAAAGTCCCCAATCCAAAATGTACACAGCAGTGCATTTCGAGCTCCTCCAAAGATTTGCGAGCTCAGCTTCAGACACTTTTGGTTGAGGGCATACCGCTCACTTAACTTCCAACTTACAAATTAGTATACAAGCTTAAAGGTATGAGCTCTTAAACAGACACCAGCAGTTTGGCGGGTGACATCAGCAACCCAGCTACCACATATTAGTTAAATGATACAATTAGAAAGTCTTAAATGAGATTCCACCAGTCAAGCTCGAGGTTGAGAACCCCGGGAGCTACCCGTCTGTAGTTTGAAGATCCATGATTGCTCCACATATTGTAATTGAGATTCATGATCCCCTTGTGTGGATCGGGGAGAACAAAATCAATTATCTGCTATTTGAAATCAAGGAAAGTATGTTTCATTTGCAGACAATAAGGAACAATGGGTGCAATAATTGGCCCAAAGGCAAACCTCTCCTAAGGCGGCCAGGATGATAACTGTAGTAACGAAGTAAATTGTTACGCTCAACAGGCTTTTGAAAAAGTGGTACACAATTTGTCATGGCATTTGTATACCAGCACGTCAAGAAATTCTATTTGCATGACATAGTATTTGGCAGTAAATTGTATATTGGGTTTGATGGCGTTGACCCAATTTAAGAAGAGCTCTAAGATGGCTACAGGACCATTTCACAGGAAGAATATGTTATCTAGAAAATGCACCCATAATAAAATATGGACAAAAAAAAAGAAGTATAAATAAAAGATGATTCAAAGTCAGTCATATAAATGGTTGCAACTGGCAGAGCAACGCTCCTATTGTTATTTCAAAAATTTGTGTCATATAAAAATAGTTGTCAGCTAACACTAATTCAAGCAACTGCAAAAGAAAAGATTTTGGGATCCTTTGAGGGAGTTCAGGATATTTTACAATAACAGAAAGAGCCTCAGATTGGTTAATGTTAGTGTACAATGCGGCTACATCCATTGTAACCAAAACAACAGACTCACAATTTATTGAATATGATTCTGAAAGAGTTATAAAATGTGAGGTATCATGTACATATGACTTAACTTGAGCTGCTGTCTTTTGGAGAAAATAGTCACAAAATTTGGTGCCGATGTCGGTGCCGGTGCCCGTTTTACCAACGGTACCGTAGCTGAGAGAAGAGCTGCGATGCTGCGTTCGATAGTGAGGAACCTCTGGTCTATCGACGCTGCCGATGCCTGGGTGTCGGTACCGGTGAAAACGGCCAGGACCCCTGAGCATGGCACAGGTAGTTCTTGCGAGGTCGAGGCCTCGAGAACATCCTGGAGCCCCATTGATGCTTTGGAAGCCAAAGCCTCCCGCCAGGGCTGCTTTGCAGGTGTGGTTCCCTCAAGGGCAATGCCAATGGCCTCTCAATGCTTAGCAGGAGAGCTACCCCTTGAGGACCGGCTTTTATGTTTAGTTACCTGAGATCCATGCGAGGAAGAGGAGGCCCTTGAAGATGTCTATGCAATGGATCTGGCATCCGAAGAAAAGAGGGTACCGAGCTTTGCAGCCCGGTTCTGTCTTCCTCTTTTAGTCATCCCCATATAGAAGAGACATTCAGATGGAGAATGTTCAGGCCCTAAACATTTAAGACACCAATCATGGGTGTCAGTGACGGAAATGGTACTGCCACAGCCACACTTAGTACATTTTTTAAAACCACGAGTTGGTTTTTCCATGTTTTAGGAATATGGGGCCTAGTGCCCAAAATGGCGCCTAGCACTGAAAAAGAAAAGTTTCTGAAGAGAAACAGTTCAAAGTATAAGGTTTTGGAGGGGGTTGGAAAAGAAAAGAAAGGAACCAGCGGTACCGGTAAGCGTCGTGCGGAGGCAAACACGATCACAAGAAAAGAATTTTAAAGACGGAATTTTCTGCAGTGACAGAGTATGGATCCTGTCGGCTCCGCGGAAAACAAAGAACTGAAGAGGGACAGTTGGAAAGGCGGGAAGGCAGCGCGCATGTGCTGAGGGATGCTCCCAAAAGCGTTCCTATTGGACGCTGGGGAGCGTTCCTGCGCAGGCTCCATCGGTACCGACGATACCCATTTGTGAAGACTACATTTCTGCTTGTTCCTGGAGATTACATATATACAGTGCTGCTGATGTGTACATATAGCAGTGCTGAATATACGCATTAATGTAAAGGTGGATGTTGATGTTTAAATTATTATGGTCATCACTACAGCTGACCCCACTGGGGGTAATTTTACAACAGGTCACCTAGATGGGGAGGACCAAGTAGGCACCTTTGCTGGGACTATTTGACTCTCTGATCCCACACACAAACAAGATTCTACTCAAGATCATTCAGTGGAGACTACAACCATTCCTGGAACGAGAACTGCCTGAAGTGCATGCAGGGTTCAGGAAAGGGCGAGGAATGAGAAACATAATTGCGGATGTGAGATGGATCTTTGAAAAGACAAAAGAATATCTATACATGTTTTACTGACTACAGCAAGGCCTTTGATGGTGTAAATTATGAGAAACTCTGGGCCACATTAAGAAGCATGGGTATACCAGAGCACCTGATAGCTCTCATGAACAAACTTTACATTGATCAAGAAGCAACAGTTAGAACAGAACAAGGAGAAACAGGATGTCTGCATCGGAGGGGCGAGACCGGCAGACTAGCAGAGCCATCCTTGGCTGCATGGAGGGAATGGCCCTGCAGCTCTTTTTTTGTTGTTTTTTACTGCTGCCGCAGATCCTGGTAAGTGGCAGAGGCAGAAATGGAGTTGGGGAATTAGCAGTAGCAGCAGAGGGAAGAGAAGGAAGATGCTGCATGGTCACTGTTGGGGTGGGGAAAGCTTAGCCTCCCCAAGTCTCTTATGCATGGCACCTATGTGTCTTTATAAAAACAAGCTAAAAATAGGGACTTTCTTCACCTCCAAATTCAGGCGCCCTTTTGTAAAATTACTCTCAATGTATGCATAATTTTTAAGAATAGGACTGATGTTCAAAAGTGGCGGCCAGCACTTGTAAAGCAGCTGGTAATCACTGTTTTAAATTAGATCCAAATATTCAATGTTGGGGTCATTTCTGGCCACCAGCACTGAATATTCGATTTGCTCAGTTAGCGTTTTAGCTATCTGGTCGGCAGTGATATTCAGCCACTGGCCAGACTAAAGTTAGGCCAGCCTTTTTTTAACTTAACTTTAATTGGGTTAAGTGGCCAATGGCTGAATACTGCCAGTGACCCCAAAATGCCCCGATGCTCTGCAGTTAGCACTGGGGTGTGCAGTGGAGTTAGGAGGAGATATTCAGATGCAGAAAATGGCTATGTGCCGCTGCATGTCCCACTCACTGGGATTAGCGCAGTTAGCAAGTCCCCTTTTGAATATGCCCCTCCATAATTTTTTAATCATTTTTTCAGATTGCTTGTGAGGTTCATAGTCTTTTCCTTAGCTAGACTAATTATGCAAAGGTCTGATTATCCAAAATACAAAGACATCAGACATACATATTTCCCAAAGCTGACATATTCCAATTTATTAAATTCACAATAAAACACATTTTTCTACCTTTGTTGTCTGGACACTTTGGGCCCGATATTGCAAGGCATTTACACAGCTTGCAAACCTGTAAATTTTGTAAATGCTGCTGAATGGGATATTGAACGACATTAACATGGTTAGTGCCACTGAATATCCTCTACTAATGCTGCTACACGCCCCAATAATAAACACTTAGCATCGGAGTGTGTCATGGGTGTTCTGGGGCATGTCGTGGGCAGTGACAGTCTCTAACCAGGTAGTGATGATATTGAACCACTGCCTGGTTAGCGACACACAGGTAAAGATAGGTGCAGCAAAAGCGTAAAATAGTCCTGATTAGCTTCTGCAGCGGCGGAAGCTATGCAGCGACCCCAGATATTCAAGGCAGGGGCTATATATGACCCCAGCATTGAATATCTGGGTTTATTGTTCAGAGCCGATGGCTAGGCACTGTACTTGCTCCTAGTCGCTGTCGCTGAATATTGGGCCCTGTATTTTTATCATCTGTGTTGTCCCAATCTCTGTTTTCTACTTTCTTCTGTTTGTTTTCTCTCAATGTTTTCCAGGTTTTCTTACCCATTTTCCATTTCTTCTCTTTCTTTCTTCCAATCCTCTATCCATCTCTGATAATGATCTTTTCTGTTTTAGCTTTTTCCTCCATAGCTTTCTCTTCTGCCTCTCTATAAATTCAAATTTCACCCTTTAGTTCTCAGTGTCCCTCTTTTAACCTTTCACCCACCTACCAGCTTTCCATCTACTTCTCTCACCTCCTTCTTAGCCCATTTCTCTACTTACCCTCTCCCTAGGTTCATTCACCCATTCCCATCCCCCTTCTCACACCCCTGCCATCTGCAAGCATCAGTCTCCTTCTGCCAACCCCATCCCAGCATCTCTTCCCTTCTCCTATACCTTTCTTCCTATTCCTTACTTCCCCTCATGGTCCAGCATCTCCCATTCTCTTCCCTTTTCCCTAACCCACTCCACTCCATGTTCCAACATCTATCCTTTTCCTTCCCTTCTCCCATAGTCTAGCATCTCTCCTTCCTTTCCCTCCCTCACCCACTTCCCCACACTCCATGGTCCAACATTTCCCTGCTCTCTTCTCTCTTACTCCAACCCCACCCCTTCCCACTCCACTCTGTGGGCCATCCAGCATCTCCCTGTTCTCTTCCCACCACCCATTTTGTAATCCTGCATCTCCCCTCTCGTTTCTCACCCCCCAGCTTGTGGTTCAGCATCACTCCTCTCCCCTACCCTTTGTGGCTGGGTATCTCTCCTCTTTTCCTAGGTATCCCTCACACCTGGTCTAGCATCATCCCCTCTCTCTTCCCTCCCTTCCTATGCTTCCTTCAGCCCAGCATTTTCCTTCCAACCTCTCTCCCTCCCTTCCTTCTGCTATGAACAGGTGGGGCTGACAGCAGCAAAAGCAGCAGAAGCCACACAAATCATAAATAAATTAGCACTAGAGAGCCTTCATTCTCCTGCTTTCTATAGCCCAAATATATCCCCCCCCCCCCCCCCGAAGCTATTTCTTGTTGCCATGGAGTGGAATGCACCAGAGCTTTGGAGACAGCAGGATCATGAAGTTTCCCCAGCACTCATTTCTTTGCTATTTGTGCTGTTTTTGCTTCTGGCCCCTTAGGGGATCTTTTACTAAGGTGTGCTATGCAATTAGCACAGGTTACTTACTACCTGCTCTTCTGATCCTATCCCCACTCATCTCCTCAATTCCATCTCCTCCTCCATCATCCCTTCCATCTCACATATTCTCAGTCTTTCGCTCTCCACTGCAACCTTCCTTTCAGCCTTCAAGCATTCTGTAATCACTCCTCTCCTCAAAAAACCCTCACTTGACCCAACTTGTCCTTCTAATTATCGACCCATCTCCCTTCTCTCATTCATTTTCAAACTTCTTGAACGTGCAGTTCTCCGCCACCGTCTCAAATTTCTCTCCTCTCAAATCCTCCTTGATCCACTTCAGTCTGGTTTTCATCCCTTTTATTCCACAGACATGACTTTTGCCAAAGTCTCCAATGATTTGTTCCTGGCCAAGTCCAAAGGCCTCTACTCGCTTCTCATTCTTCTGGATCTTACTGCTGCTTTGATACTGTTGACCAACTCCTACTCCTTGGCACTTTATCCTCTCTTGGTTTTAGGGACTCTGTGTTGTCTTGAGTCTCTTCTTATCTTTCTAACTGCTCTTTCAGTGTCTGTTCTGCTGCTTCCTCCTCTTCTGCCATCCCTCTCTCAGTTGGTGTCCCCCAAGGATCTGTTCTGGGCCCTCTCCTTTTCTCTCTTTATACCCTCATCTCTTCCCATGACTTTCAGTATCATGTTTATGCTGATAACTCTCAGATCTATCTATCCACTCCTGATATCTTCCCTTCACTCCAAGATCATATCTCTGCCTGCTTATCTAACATTGCTGCCTGGATGTCTAACCGCCATCTGAAGTTAAACATTGCTAAAACTGAACGCCTTATTTTTCCCCCTTAAACCCTCCTCCCTCCTTCCTCCTTTCTCTCTCACTGTTGACAACACTCATCTTTTTCCTGTTTCCTCAGCCCGTAACCTTGACGTCATCTTTAACTTCTCCCTTTCCTTCTCCATACATATTCAACAGCAAAAACCTATCGTTTCTTCCTCTACAACATTAACAAAATCTGCCCCTCCTCTGTGAACACACTACTAAAACTCTTGTCCACTCTTTGGTCACTTCTTGTCTTGACTATTGCAACCTCTTCCTTGCGAGTCTCTCTCAGTGCCATCTCTCTCCTCTTCAATCTATCCAGTACTCTGTTTCATGGCTAATCTTCTGCCAGCCCCATTACACTCATATTACTCCTCTTCTGAAGTCACTTCACTGGCTCCCCTTCCACTTCCGTATCCAATTCAAACTTCTTCTTCTAGCCTATAAATGCATTCACTCTACTGCCCCTCATTACCTTTCCTTTCTCCTCTCCCTCTACACCCCTCCTCATGAACTCTACTCCTCCTCTAGCTTTCTCTCTATGCCCTTTTCTTCTATTGCCAACTCCAGGCTTCCGTCTTTTCACCTTCACCATAAACAAACGAGTGCAGGGACGGATGCAGGGGGGCGGGGCCATGTCAGGAGTCCCACAGAGACGCATGTCCTCAGCCAGTCCCATGCAACATATGGCGTAACCCACACCTGGTGCACCATCCCCAAAATTCCCCTGGACCACAGCCCCCTGTCAGCCATGTACGGTGTAACCCGCCACCCACAGACTCCACACATGCAGACGGCCAAAACCTGGCCCAATGGGGGGTCACCATCCCATACACCCACACACCCCTCCCCACGCCATGTCCCCAGCTCCACACCATGTGGCCCTGACACAACCGGCCACCATGCATTGCCATCCCAGGGCACCTGCCAATCCCAGCAGGGCCCTGCAAAGGCCCATGGCCAGGTCCAGGGACCCCACTCACCCATTCACGGGCTGGCAGCCCTCGGAACCACAGACAGGGGCACGGACAGCGTGCTGCCACCTGCCATGCATGGCCCAGTGCCAAGAATAGTCCTGCAAGGTGCACAGACCGCCACTGCACACATGGGCATGGGTAGAGCACCAATGGATTGTGTAAACAGGGTGAAACGAGCAGGCCACAAACAGAACCATGGGGTACAACCCCTGGGGACGGCATAGCAGTGGGGGTGCAGCAACAGGTACACACACAGAGGTAGCATTACGTAGGGTGGGGGGCCACTGAGGACAGTACAGAGCCATACACCCATCCGAGAACATGGACACAAGGATGTACCTGGCAGTGGCCAGCCAGCAGGGGAGGTGGCAGAGGGGGACCATGGTTCGACGTACCAGACAATGGTGGAGGTGCTGGGACTGGGTCGGAAGGGGCGGCCAGCCTGTTATGTCGGGGGTGTCGAGCCCAACACCATCACCCCAGCCAGAGGGACGAGGCATGTGGGTGAACACAGGGACCCCAGGACAGAGCACGGATCCAGGTGCAGACCCGTCAGGCGGTCGGCAGGTGTCAGGCAGTGCACGCCTGGTCTGGCCAGCAGAGATGGGGGCGATCATGTCTGGAAGCTGGGGCAGGAGGGGCAGGGCTTGCACCCCACATGGCACCGGAAAGCGTGTGGGTCACGGGGTGGGTGGGGGTCATGGACATGCATCAGGCATGTCGCGTGCCGATACTCCCCCAGGGAGCGACAGCAGTCTGTGGGGGCAGGTGCCGGCAGTGACAGCGCCGGCTGGGAGATGGGTCAGAACAGCAGAAGCAGGGCATGGCTGCCATAGATCGAGGGGAGGAGACCAACACAGAGGCAGTGAGTGGGGCGGCACAGGCATTGCTGAAAGTGCAGGGTCCAGAATGGGGGTTGATGTGGCAATGTATTACGGGGGTTGGCACGGCGTGGTGTAAGGGTGCAGGGGTGGGGGGTGACAGGCCCGTGGTAGCAGCATTGGGTGACAATGTGTTATGGGGACACAGTGCAGGGGTGGCGAGGACAGCAAGGCCACATGGGTCGGTACGTGGGGGAGACAGAGGTGGACTGCACCTGTGTGTGCCATAGGCACTGGGTGCAGGGACACAGGTGGCGATGGGGTGGCACAGGGTGGGTGGCTGTGTGTGCTGGTGGGGGGGAGAATGGCCATGGTAGCATCGGACACCAGACACAGGAGGCACCAATATACAAGGGGCGTCATTGGTGGGGGGCATAGGGGCCCCAACACAGACCCGTGCGGCTCATACTCACACATGCGCCTGCTATGTGCAGCCACCCACAGCCCACCGCCATTTGCATCACCACAAGCCCGCCCCACCCCGGCCCTTGAACCCATGCACGCATATCCCCGCCACCACAAGGCACACCTGTCTCTGGCTACACCAGCACAGCACCCCAACCCAACCGCAACAGTCACACCTGGCCATGTGGGGTGTTCCCAGTCACACGCACACACAGGAACTGGTGACCCACTGCAGGCACTTGGGACATGGACATGGGATGGTACCACACACATCCCTGCACTGGTAACGTCTCTGGCCACATGTACGCAGCCTGGGTACCCGCACACTGACCAGGGTGCCCTGTGTCCCACATGGTCCGTAGATATAGGATGTGACAAGGGCAGGCAGCCAGCCATGCCCCACCTGAGCTGTGTACCCTGTTCCCCCACAGGTGACATACATGCCATAGAGGAAGTGGAGGAGGGGGTGGGGCACCCAGACCCCGGGCTGTAGCCCCTTGATGATACAGGGCCGGAGGCGGGTCCGACAGAAGGGGCAGCTTCGGTACAGGCAGAGGTGGGGGGTCCAGCACCACCTCTGGAGGGCGACGGCGGGCTGAGCCAGGGGCCAGCCAAAGACAGTATGCCAACTGCCGCTGCAGCCACCGGGGCAGCGGAGCCTTCTGTACCGCAACATGCCATGCGGGATGCGCGGTCTGCCCTGGCGGAGGTGATTGGGGAGATGCGGGCACACTCTGAAGCGGCGCATGGTGATGCACAGGGTGAGTTTCCTACCATGTGTATATGATGTTGCATGTGTACAGGTGGCAGGTGAAAACCATGTCTCACGGTGCATAACCTGTCTCCCCCACAGGCATACAGCAGGTATTGTGTGCGGTCCTGCGAGAGCAGCGCTGGCAGCGGCACGAGGCGCATCACATGTACCATGCAGTGGAGCGCTAGGGGCTGGCGGTGGAGGGGATCCTGGCCAAGATGAGGGGCCTGGCCGCATCAGCGTGGGCCATAGCTGCCAGCGCGGTGGGTATGGTGGCTGGCCGGGGGACCCCCTCGGAACAACATGGTCAGCCAGCAGCAGCGGCAGCTGTGGCACCCGCACCACGGGGTGGGAGGGGCCGCTCAAATCGCGGCAGATCACATGGGAAATAAATGGCCGCACATGCGGCACTGCCTGAAGTCACATGTCCTGTGGTTATTGTGACAGCCCCATGTACGCCCTGCCCTACCCGTGGCCGCCCTGGACACCGACTCCATGCCACCCCCTCGGGCAATCTGTGTCACTCCCTGTGATTACCATGGATCGCGGCAGCAGCCATGCCACCCCCACTCACCCGCCAGCCCCCCAACACCCCTACCGCCCCCCTGCCCTGCCAGTGTCTGGAACCCCCCCCTCTCCCCCTGTCCCTCTGCTTCACCCGCCACCTGTCCCCACTGGTACCTGCTTAGGGCATGTTGGTGTGGCACTGGATATGTCTCCGTGCAGTGCCATCCACATCTCATTGGTTGGATATCATACCCTGTATGCCCAATGACATATCCACGCTGTCTGTCCCGTCCACATGTCCACCTCTGGTAGCACACTGCTGGTGTCCCGTTCTCTGCCCTGTCCTGGTCAGTGTGATGTGTGCTGTGGAGGTGCCCCCCCAGCGGGCCCATCTCCTGAGAAGCGTACACACTGCTGCTGTATGTAGTCAGACACATGCTGCACGGCCTGGCCACATCTCCCCCTTCCCATGGGGCCTGCAACGGTTCCCAGATGTTTGCTGGGTACACTGTGGATCTCCCATAGTTGTCCACAGGGCACGTCGGTCTGGTACCCCGACCCACCCCAATGCCCAGGTACATCCCCACCCCCCCATATGTGCGTGTCCAGCCACAGTGGTGCGAGTTATACCCCACCCCCCAGGCCCCCTGACCGCCACCCATCCCTCGACATCCTGCGTCCCTGGTCCTGGTCTCTGGGCCCCCCTGCCCTCTGCCTGGAGGCACTATGACCTCCCACGCCTGCCCCATGGCACACCCCATCTGCTCCGCGTATGCATACCCCCGCCCATTCCCACCCCCTCACACACCATGATTGGATCACCTCTCCGTCCCTCCCGGCCCATCACCCTGCTCGCCCCTATGTCAGCCATCCCCACGTCCACGTGCATTGCACTGTCCACCCTGTGTCGTAACCCTTGCCACTAGTGGCCGTACCCTTGCACGTTCCACCACTACTGCTCCATGCTGTCCCTGTCCTGTGCGTGATGATGCCACCACGAAAAGGCAAATAATCACGTATAGCAGCGAACCCAGTACAAGACATGATTATATAAAAACAGAGTTTATTGACTAATTCTTACTGCCAACCCGACACAGACCGTGTTTCGCACACTTCATCAGGGGTTGATCAGGCAGATAAAACTAAAAACATGAACATATAAAATTGATTAATAATAAATACATAAATCACTTTAAAACACATAAAAGAACAGATGGTACAATAAAAATGAAAACATCTGACATGCATAAAACCATTTATGAACTCTAAAAACATAAATATATGCATAAGGGTAAAAAAGTGTGAATAAAACTAATAATTAATAACCGCATGACTACTTACAACAAATGCTTCACAAAAGATTAAAAAAACTCATTAAACAAAATTCTTATACACATTAATATGAGGAAATAGAAGAGAAGAACTGTAAAATGTGACAAACAACACTAAAAGAGGGATAAATACCTCTGAGATGATAATAGAGGACAACTTTATGAATGACCTTAGTATAATGACAATCGTGCTAAAAAATAAAAACAAATACAAAATTATTCTTATTTAAAACACTAAAATAAACAACACCATATATATATATATATATACTTTTGTGAATAAAGGACCGGAAGAGAACAAAAAGGAAAGTGGCAGGAGCGTGTGGTGAAAGTTCTTATCCTCATTGGGGTAAAAACATGCCATCAAAAATTGCCCATTGTAAAAGTGACTCAAATAAAAACCTAGACCATTACCCATAAAGGTATACTAACCTACATAAATTGTATGTAAAAACCAAATTGTTATCGCTGGAAGGGGGCTATAAATAACATGGACGACCGACTGCTTTTATTTAGACGCTCACCTTTTTTTCAAAAACAATCCATATAGGAGAAAATTAACCTTACATATGCTGAAACTAAGATAAGATTTGATGAATAAAATGTAATGAATAAAATTTAAACCAACCAAGAGCCGTTAGCAACTTCTGCAGACTGCCGGCACCAGCGCACTTTTTAGTTGTTTATTTTAGTGTTTTAAATAAGAATAATTTTGTATTTGTTTTTATTTTTTAGCACGATTGTCATT
Source organism: Ichthyophis bannanicus (assembly GCA_033557465.1). Taxonomy (NCBI): domain Eukaryota; kingdom Metazoa; phylum Chordata; class Amphibia; order Gymnophiona; family Ichthyophiidae; genus Ichthyophis; species Ichthyophis bannanicus. The sequence continues at coordinate 685,763,368 of CM066036.1, read as the reverse complement.
ATACTAAGGTCATTCATAAAGTTGTCCTCTATTATCATCTTAGAGGTATTTATCCCTCTTTTAGTGTTGTTTGTCACATTCTACAGTTCTTCTCTTCTATTTCCTCATATTAATGTGTATAAGAATTTTGTTTAATGAGGTTTTTTAATGTTTTGTGAAGCATTTGTTGTAAGTAGTCATGAGATTATTAATTAATTATTAGTTTTATTCACCCTTTTTTACCCTTATGCATATATTTATGTTTTTAGAGTTCATAAATGGTTTTATACATGTCAGAAGTTTTCATTTTTATTGTACCATCTGTTCTTTTATGTGTTTTAACGTGATTTATGTATTTATTATTAATCAATTTTATATGTTCATGTTTTTAGTTTTATCTGCCTGATCAACCCCTGACGAAGTGTGCGAAACACGGCCTGTGTTGGGTTGGCAGTAAGAATTAGTCAATAAACTCTGTTTTTATATAATCACGTCTTGTACTGGGGACTGCCACACTTAGTACATTTTTTGAAACCACTAGTTGGTTTTTCCATGTTTCAGGAATATGGGGCCTAATGACCAAAATGGCACCTAGCACCGAAAAAGAAAAGTTTCTGAAGAGAAACAGTTCAAGTTTTTTTTTTTAAAGAAAAGAAAAGAACCGGCAGTACCGGTCATCATCGTGCGGAGGCAAACGTGACCACAAGAAAATAATTTTAAAGGCGGAATTTTCTGCAGTGACAGGGTCCTGTCGGCTCTGCGGAAAACGAAGAACCGAAGAGGGACAGTTGGAAAGGCAGGAAGGCAGCACGCATGTGCTGAGGGATGTTCCCAAAAGCGTTCCTATTGGACTCTGGGGAGTGTTCCCGCGCAGGCTCCGTTGGTACCGACGATACCCATATGTGAAGACTACTTTCCTGCTTGTTCCTGGAGATCTACATTGATCCCATTTGGACACACAGCTACCTGCTTTTCCCTTGCTGTGCGTGTCTGATATGTGTGTTGGTTACCAGGTTTTTTTTTAAGTCCTAGGTTTGGGTGCCTGTCCCCATGCACTTACCTCATGTGGGTAGTCAGAGCCTCTATTATATCACCTGGTGAGGCGCACCCAGGCCCTCCTTACTCTGCTGGGGTCCTGCCTATGGGAGGAGTCTGGAAACAGGTGCTCCTGGCGGAGGCATATTAATTTAGCAAGCAGATACAGGTCTGCATGGGTGAATGCAGGCTTTCTCGACCTGGCAGCCATCTTGTCTGCTGTATGTGATCAGACCTCGTATGATGCAGTAAAAAGATGCCTGTGCCTTTGTACCCATGTGTGTAACCTCTGCTTGTGATGTGTGTTGGTTTATTTGTTTATGTTACAGGTATCCTTTTCTATATCTGAGCATGACTGGTCTTTCTGTTTGTGACATGCCCTATACCCATCCTGATATCCCCTTCTGGGATTTGAACTCACAAGACATTGTAGGCTGACATATTGCCTAACCACTGTGCTACACATACCACATTATATTGCTCTGACGGACCATGTTCTTGTGGGCATTGAGGCCTGATGTTACAGCGTGTCAGGCTTTCAGCCATCTGGGCCTCAGGCGCGTGTTAGGCTAATGTTGATTACAGTGCCTTGGAGCGTGCCTTACGCAATGGTACGCTAAGGAGGGTGTCCTGGGACTCCCCAGCCCTAAGAGCATGTTGTACGTCGCCCGATACCGCGCTTCAGAACATGGCACGTTCGTGGGTTCCTTCTATGGTATATTGTGCTACCACGCCTTAGTAGGCACGTTACTGGGCACCATATTGTACGGTGCCGTATAGGATGCTCGTCAGGTGCCTTGTGAGGCACCTTCTACGGCACCTTATTGGGGTCCCTAGGCAGTGCACTGTACTGGGCACACCTGGACAGGTCATCTTCGTGGGCTCCCTGGGATATTTTGCCAATGTTCACAGTGGCATAACACTGTCACGGTGCCCTAGGTTACTTTGCCCTGCGACCTGCAAGGTGCCTCAGGTTGACATGCATTACGTATGTCCAGAGATACTGTCACCCTAACACTGGATTGGCCACGGGTTACTGCCACTGCACAGGTGATTGAGGGTGAGGGCTGGAGGCTCCTGGACATGCCATATCTGCGGCCAGACCATGTGGGTGCCAGTACTGTTGACAAGCATGTTGTGGGCAACTGTACCACAGCTCTGGGTGTGGGCAATGTAGGAGGACAGTGGGTGGCAGATGGTGGGCATACGTGTCCCCCAGGGGAGGCGGGGGTGCCAGGATGGTTACGATGAGGGGTGGACAGAGGTGTGGTGGTACCATGCAGCTGAGGTACAGGTGAGGCAGGCAATGTAGAGTTACAATGCAGGACAGGGTAACAGTGGAAACAGCACAAGCACTGGCAAGTTAAATGCAAAGCATTGATAAGGCACGCAAAGCGAGAATTTGAGAAGGAACTTGCTACGGAAGCAAAAACACGAAATAAAGACTTTTTCAAGTACATTCGTAGCAAAAGGCCTGTGAGAGAGTCCGTTGGGCCATTAGATGATAGAGGGGTAAAAGGGGCAGTAAGAGGAGACGAGGCTATAGCAGAGAGACTGAATGAATTCTTTGCTTCGGTCTTTACTGAGGAAGATGTAGGGATGTTACCCAAGACTGAAGTGGTATTTAAAGGTGATACTGCAGAAGAATTGAGAGAAATATCGCTACACCGGGAAGATATATTACAACTATTTGATAAACTGAATAGTAGCAAATCACCTGGACCAGATGGTATACATCCAAGAGTGTTGAAAGAACTGAAATATGAGATTGCGGACCTGCTATTGGTAATCTGTGAACTTTCATTAAAATCATCTGTAATACCTGAAGATTGGAGGGTCGCCAACGTAACACCAATCTTTAAAAAGGGTTCCAGGGGTGACCCGGGAAATTACAGACCGGTGAGTCTGACATCAGTACCGGGGAAAATGGTAGAAACCATCATAAAGAACAAAATTACACAGCACGTAGATAGTCATGGCCTAATGGGAGACAGCCAACATGGCTTTAGACAAGGAAGATCTTGTCTTACTAATCTGATATGTTTTTTTTTAAGGTGTGCATAAACAGGTAGACAAAGGTGAGTCGGTTGATATAGTGTATCTGGACTTTCAGAAAGCTTTTGATAAGGTCCCTCATCAGAGACTTTTGGCGAAACTAAAAAGTCATGAGATAGGAGGCAGTGTACTATTGTGGATCGGGAACTGGTTAAAAGATAGAAAGCAGAGGGTAGGGCTAAATGGCCAATATTCCCAATGGAAAAAGGTGAATAGTGGAGTACCCCAGGGATCTGTACTGGGTCCGCTACTTTTTGACATATTCATAAATGACCTGGAAAAGGGAAGAACGAGTGAGGTTATCAAATTTGCAGATGATACAAAACTGTTTAAAGTTGTTAAAACCCAAGAGGATTGTGGAAAACTGCAGGAGGATCTGGATAAATTGGAAGACTGGGCATCCAAATGGCAGATGAAATTCAATGTGGACAAGTGCAAAGTTATACACCTAGGAAAGAACAACCCACATTATAGTTACACAATGCAAGGTTCCACATTGGGAACCACCACCCAGGAAAAAGATTTAGGAGTCATCGTGGATAACATGTTAAAACCCTCTGCCCAGTGTGCAGCAGCAGCCAAGAAAGCAAATAGAATGCTAGGTATCATAAAGAAAGGGATGGAAAATAAAACAAAGGATATTATAATGCCTCTGTATCGTTCCATGGTACGACCGCACCTTGAATATTGTGTGCAGTTCTGGTCACCGTATCTTAAAAAGGACATAGCATTATTAGAAAAAGTACAGAGAAGAGCCACCAAAATGGTGAAGGGGATAGAAGGCTACTCCTATGAAGAGAGGCTACAAAGGTTGGGGCTCTTCAACCTGGAAAAGAGACGGCTGAGGGGAGATATGATAGAGGTCTATAAATTAATGAATGGAGTGGAGCGGGTAAACGTGGATCAATTGTTTACGCTATCAGAATATAGAAAGACTAGGGGACATGCAATGAAGCTACAGGGTAAACTATTTAAGACAAATAAGAGAAAATATTTTTTCACTCAACGTGTAATCAAACTCTGGAATTTGTTACCGGAGGATGTAGTAAGGGCTGTTAAGTGTAGCTGGGTTTAAAAAAGGTTTGGACAAGTTCCTGGAGGAAAGGTCCATAAACCACTATTAAAAAGGGACCCAGGATAATCAATGCTTGACCCAGTACAAGCATTGTGGAACCTGTGTCTTTTGGGGATATTGCTAGGTACATATGACCTAGATTGGCCACTGTTGGAAACAGGATACTGGGCTTGATGGACCTCGGTCTGACCCAGTATGGCATATCTTATGTTCTTAGTGCATGACCTGTGGTGCAGTCTGCACAGGCAGTCAGGACTCTACACAGCTGACAGACGCAGATAACCGGACCAGAGGAATGTCGCCCACTGTGGCGAGTCTCTTATGGACTGGCAGCACATATCTGCAAAAATATGAGTGTTAGAGGCATGCAAGATATCTGAGTTTGGCACGCATGGGAGGGAGGAACAATAGGGGATTGAACCCATGGACACCATTTGGAATGTCATTGTACGAACCAGTAGGCTATACCTCTATGGCCTGCTATACAGCAATGCCTGGATACAAAGGGACTGCAGGTCACCGCATGGACTGTCTGCTCTGTGCGCCAGGTTAGGGTAACTGCACCAGCACCCATGATGCATTGCACATGCCGAACAGTGGTCCACAGCAGATCAACAAATGGGGTCTGCACCTCTGTTACTGCAGCCTGGTAAGATGGACTACCGTGCATGATACTGGCACAGAATAGCTATGGACCCTGCCATTGTGCAGGTTCTGTATTCACCCTGAGGGTATGGATGGCTTTCCAGCACTAGGTCCACAGTACATGTGGTGCTATATATAGGTCCTGCTGCACATCCCCATCACTGGCAGTGTGTGGCAGGTGTCCCAGGCAGTGCACCTCTGTGCCCATCTGTGTTCCACAGTCACAGGTGTCCCCCCTGGGACAAGAGACCAACCAGATCAGTGTGTACCTAGTGTTAAGGTCTGGCTACCCTGGCCACCTGTTAGCAGGGTGGAGGGGTGTCCAGTGTCTTATGAGGGTTATGGCCCCCCCTACTGTTCAGAGTAGTATATACTATGTGCCCCAAGGGCCCCATAACACCCATCTTGTAGGTAGGGGCGTGGAGGGACAGGTGTCTGAGCCTACAGGACTGGCTGTGGGACCAGCAAGCCTGTTCCTGATGACAAAGAATATCCCTCTAGGGCTAGTGCGCATGAGACATACCTGTGATTGGAGCATTGGCAGACCAGCATTAATGTGGGGTTGCCATGTGAATCCTCACTTGCCATATACCACAGTCTGCCATGCATTATCAGACAACACTATCGGACTGCACCAACATACACAGTGTTCTCACCATGCACAGACCAACTGCAGACATGCCACTGGCCAGTCAGTGAAAGAGTGCACATGCATGCATGTGTCAGTGATTGGATCCCAGAACTGGGATCACACAGGTATCTCTGGAGATGGATAGTATCAAACACTATGGGGGAACCTGGACATGCCATGGTCACTACTGAGCCAGGGTGAGACTGCCCTCCCAGCACGATATGCTTTGGCCATCCTGTCCATGCAGTTGGTGTTCGGACACTACAGTGTACTAGCCATTGCAATACTCCCTGTGCAGATGCAGCCTGCCCAATTTGCCCTATCTGGCCCATACCCACACTACCTTGCTCCTCATTATGCACATCCGCAGGCTAATGCTGGTAACAGTAGGACAATGTGGGCTGAGAGTAGAGTGGGCAGCCACAAAACTATGGATAGACATATACACACACACTCCTACTGCAGCACTGTGCAATGATAGGGGTGTTTGGCAACCCTGCCGACATTTCTGAACTGAGCAGGAAGTAACAGTGGTGCTGTGATGTTACCTGCAACTCTGTGCTGGGGCCAGCAGCCTGCCTGTACAGTATGATTTGGATGGTGGAGCCTGTGTGGGTGGGTGTTTCTACCCCTGTTGGCCGCTGCTGTGGGGCTTGCACGGTTTGATGTTGTATATGCTTCATAGGGCAAAATTTTGGGATGCGTTCTGCAGGGTCCACAGCTGGGACCTGAACCTGTGACTCTCTGCTCTGAGTCACACTGGCTGTGTGTACTTCACCACAGTGGCACTGCAGTCCCTGGAGCTACCTTTACTTCTCCTCAGCCAGACATTTCCTGTTTTTGTGTTGTATCTACGTAGTAGGGCAAAAGTTTGTGATGTGTTCTGCAGGGTCTGCAGCTGGGACTTGAACCTGTGACTGTCTGCTCTGAGTCACACTGGCTGTGTGTACTGCACCACAGTGAGGCCACAGAAGCACAGCAGTCCCTGGGCCATAACGTTATGTCTCCTCAGCCAGACATTTCCTGTTTTTCTATTGTATCTATGTAGTACGGCAAAAGTCTGTGATGTGTTCTGCAGGGTCCACAGCTGGGACCTGAACCTGTGACCCTCTGCTCTGACTCACACTGGCTGTGTGTACTGCACCACAGTGAGGCCACAGGGGCACAGCAGTCCCTGGGCCATACCTTTACGTCTCCTCAGCCAGATTTTTTCTGTTGCACTGCACACCACGTACTGGTACAGGGCAGGGTATGGGTCCACTGCAGACAGGTGCCACTGCCCCCTCCAGCACGGCCACCCCCCATACTATGCTGACATAACCATATGCTGTTGGTGCTTGTTGTGCACCGTCCCAGGCCATCCACTGTTCGGGTAGGCAGGTGCCTATGGTGCGGCGTCTGGGGTGGGAAGGCATACATGGACATCCCCACCCCCATCACCGCCTAACAACATTCTGTCCCTTCAACATGGTGGTGGGATGGATGTGGGGATGTCCTGTCTCTGCCCTGGCAACTATTGGCTATTGTGGACAATGTATTTGTATATTGTGTTTGGCCTTTGTCAGATGCTGTCTTTCAGACTTCCAGTTTCTATGTTCCTATGTGCCACCTGGCGACACCCAGGTCCACCCAATGCCCCGGCTGCCTCCACTACATGTGCCGCCTGCAGCTTCCTATGCCCCACTTGCACCATCGCCATAGTGGCCTTTCATACATGGGCACTAAGCTGGTGCTGGACATGGAACACTACTATCACGTTTCTTGTGCTCCCTGCCTATGCTGTACATTGCTGATACCGAAATGGTTTCTCTCTCCTGCAAATGTGCATCTAATGGCAGGTTTTCATTCATGGTAGGATTCAGCCCTTCAGTTCAGCGTGTCAGTGTGCAGGGAGCCTCTCCCCGCCCATTGACCCCTGCTCTCCGCCCTCTCTCCTCCCTCTGCGGTGTGTACCGCACCGCGGAATGCTTCCATGCGGTTTGTAACGTTACTGCGTGCTAACGTTACATACTGCGCGTTAACGTTACCTTACGAGCGTTAATGTTACCTAACGTGCGGTCTGTAACGTTACCGCAGTTTAGTAAACATACCCCATTATTGGGCCCTCTTACTAAAGTGCAGTTAATGTGCGTTTGTAGTCAAAAATAATGTGCAATAAATGCAGTGGCCCCGCATATCCCCCCTTCATCACGCTACCACCGGATTTGCAATTCGCAAGGTGGCATTGACAATTAGCATATGTTAATTGCCCCTGCACTAGCCACAATGTGCAGTCAAAGCCCACTCTCTGCCCCTATCCCGCCCAGTCCCTGCCCCATCACATACTAAGCACTAAGCATGTGATTTTTACAATGCTGGCTATTTTACGCATAGTACCATTTACTACAGTCCTGCATTAACTGCGTAGCATACGCTAAACCCTGTAGTAAACATTAGCGCACTTTAGTAAACATGCCCCTAGATTTTCTATAATACTCAGACTCTAGCAATGCCAATGGACTTGAATAGAAATGCATAACCAAAATCTACTACTATAATAGCCTCATGCTTATTTAATGAAAGACAAAAGTAATTAAAATATAATCTGAGGAGGGGGCGGAGCCTGATGTCCAGCGGGTAGGACGCTTTGCGTTGAAGCTCCCGAGAGGCCTACTTAGAATCCTGACTTAATACCTATACAAATTTACTATTTCGCTCCGAGCTGACCGGGGCACCTCGGGGGGGATGGCGGCCCATAAACCAGCGCGCTTGGACTTCGGGTCTCCTTCTTCTTCTCACGGAAAACGCTCCAAAACAGAGGTGTCCTCCCCACAGAAGATGGTCCCATTTCGTGAAAACCCCGAAATGCACCTGGAGATTTTGGAGGAAATACGCGGCGTGAAGGAATTGGTGCAGTCCAATGGAGAAGCGCTTCGAGCCATGCGAGAAGACTTTGGAGTGCTCCAGGACCGACTTGAAAGTCTTTCATTACGGCAGGACAACATGGCGGGGGTCCTCGACTCGCACGAGGTGCGCTTGGGCAAACTGGACAAGGCTGAGCGCCAGATACAGAATCTTCAAAAGGAGTTAGAAGATAGCAATAATCGAGCCCGTCGCAACAATGTGAGGCTCCTCGGAATGCCGGAGGGGGTGGAAGCAGGAGATATAAGAGAATTCTTGCTCAAAATTCTTCCCTCCTTGCTGAAGATCACTTTTCACAGAGAACTGGAAATCGATCGAGCACACCGTGTTCCTGCCCACATGGCGCTCAACCGCACGACCCCCCGGCCTATTATCTTTAGCTTGCTACGATATCAACAAGTGGAACAAATTTTACATGCTGCCCGAGCGAATCCTCATCTGGAATTTGAAGGTCGTAAGGTCTCCTTCTTTCCTGATTTGGCAAAGCCTACCGTTGACCGTCGGAAGAAACTCCTTGCTTTTCGCCCTCGACTTCAACAGCTACAGGCTCGCTTTGGCCTGTTGTATCCAGCGAAGCTCCGAATGACTCTCCACAACCAAACCAGGACGTTCGAAGATCCTGATCTACTATCAACATTTTTAGACTCCAAAGAAGCAGAGCAGATGCGCTAATCCCAAATCTTGGACTCTTATCTGCCGGCTCTATCCGCCATTTTGAAGGGCCCGATGCGGCGGTCATAGCCAAGCACAGAAATAGCCTGGACTTTCTTTCTTTCTCTATATGACTTTTGTTTTTTTGGTCTCCTATCCCTTCATGATGTGTGCCTCGGTCGGATTCGGAGCACGCACAGTCCTACAGGTTATGTGTATTTTCAATTTCGGCCTTCTCTGGGGTTTCTCCCCGCAGACACATGGTCGCCAGTAATTTTGGGGTTTTGCTTCTCCTCTACCGTACTGCGGTTTTCTTTGTTAATGTGGGGCGCTTCATTGTATTATATTAGCTCATTGTATTATATTAGCTTATTTTTCCTATGTCATGTGTACAGCCAGATACAGTCAGTTTGAGGGACATAGTGAAATTATGTGTGCTATCATGCTCAGAATTTTTAACTTTTCTGAATGGCCTTATGTAAAATCTTATCATTCACCGTCAAAGGCATTAATGGTCCACTCAAAGGAAAGAAAATCCTTAGCTATCTTAGCCATGAGCATGTTGATTTAGTGTTTCTTCAGGAAACGCATTTAATCTCTGCTGAAACACTGAAACTCAATGCTAAGCCTCACATGGTAGCTGCCTATTCTCCCACCGTTTCCAAATGGTACGGGATAACCATTCTGGTTAAGAAGTCTTTGCATGCTACTGTACCTGATATTAGCGCTGACAAGGAGGGTAGATGGGCCCGTGTACACCTTGAGGTTGGAGATAGTGAATTCACGTGTATTTGCATTATGCCCCGAATGTGGACAACCCTGCTTACTATGCAAGTATTGCGCAGTTGGCCTCGGCCTCTGCTAATGCTCCATTAATACTTGGTGGCGATTTTACTCAAGTGTTCCCTCAATCTTTTCTTCTCAAACAAGGTGCTCGTTGGTTGGAAGATCCAGTACCGAGTAGACCTGTGTGGCTAGATATAGAAGCGGGCCTTTGCAAACCGATTCCTCTTACCTTTCTCCCTGGTATGACTCTCCCATCAGACTCCCACTATCTACCAATGCTTTTAGACACTTTAGGTGCCTTTAATACTCTTATGCAATCTTTAGACTCCCGACTCTGGTCAGTGCAACTTCAGCATCGCCTTCGGAGCACTAGAGTACTCCCGCCATCGGCATTCCCTACATAAGGTTGATTGGAGACTTTCCGATCTCTCGGTAGTTTACCGGGTGTAGCATCCAATTTTACTAAACCTTATGTAATGCTATAACTAGAGATACCCCTATAGCGCAGAAAGTATGGGAGAGAGAATTGCATGTGACTTTGACCTCGGAGCAATGGAGCCTTATCTGGAGTAGAGGGACGCGGGTTCCCGATCCGCCTCACTCACTCAGACCCTCTTCTTTCTAGCCCACCGGTGTTTTTACACTTCTCACAGATTAGACAAATGGAATACTACTCAGGGCAATGGTTGCTGGACACGTCCTGCGGCCATTGGTTCATTGCCTCATGTTATGCATGAATATCCCGCACTACAGTATTACTGGCGTCGGGTTTGGGGTCGTATCTAGTCTATCTCGCACTCTCAGGAGCCCCTTTCTTGGAGGATAGTGGGACTTCGCCCAATTGCGGGGATCCCCTCTCTCCCAAAAATGGCTTATCTCCTTTCGAACTTTATGCTTGGCATTGCTATTTCCCTAATTAAGTAATACTGGAAAATTAGCTCCCATCTGAGCCCCAATGAATGGTGGAATCATGCCTGTCTTTACAGTAAATATGAACAAATACCTCGTCTGTTCGCTTCCTCCGTTCAGACTCCTTCTCATTGGTCTCAATGGAAGCTGCTCAATGACTATGTACATTTTGCTAAATGCTCTCATCTGACTGTCTAACTTTGTATATATCTCTGTCCCATGATCATGCTGTATTGTAGATACTCTTTTGATCGTTTGATGTATAATCACTGTTAATTGGAAGCGCTCACATGCTGATATAATCGGGTAGAGAAGAAGCATCGGGGTGGGGGGTAATGGGTTTACTTTTCCTTATTGTATACCTGTTTTGTCTCTTTTGGTGTGTTGTTTCTTTTGTTTGTTGCAAAATGAAAATAAAAGTTTAAAAAAAAAAATAAAATATAATCTGATAAAATTTAGGACCTTGTGCTCAAAACCAAACATTCAAGCAACTACTATTATGCTCTTATGTAAAATGAGTGCAGGATTTTTATAATAGCAAATCAATTTTTTCATATACCTGTAAGACTGATCTTAATATATTAATCTTATTTTTCTATATTATTTTTGCGATGCCCTACTTTTTAGAACTGTTGGTTGATTTTGTTCATTATTTTGAAGGAGTCGGAACCCTGATGTGAAACAGCCTAGTGGTTGACATTTGCTTATAATTTTAGAGTGTTGGTGGAACCCAGCAGGATGGGACAACCCCATTGCTTTCATCTGTACAAGTTTTGCTGCTAAAGGACAAAGAAAGATGAAAAGTAAAACAGCTTATAAAAGTGATTACATCTTTACAAAAGCTTTGCACTACAAATTAAATCCAGTTGATTTGAAAAATAAACAATATTTTTTGCATACATTCTAAGGGGGGAAAGAACATGCTAGATTTGCTAAATTTCTCTATTTTGTTAACACATGCTACTGTCACTATAAATAGGTCCCATTGAATAAAATGAGACCTGCAGTAAATCTGTGTGTTGATGCATGTTAGTTCATGGTAACATGGCAGCGCCTTTTAGTAAATCTGGCTTGATGTTTTTCCCTACTTGAATCTCCAGTTTTCACTTTCCTTTGTTCCTTTATACAACAACCAAAAAACAAGCAAGTTGAAACATTAGCATTTTGTCAAATGAGCTCCCGACAAGGCTCTTTTAGTTTAATTTGTTGAAACACCACAGTTGTAAACAAATGTCAGCCATCCCCTTTAACAAACCCTGATTTTGCCCCAATATTTTTCGGATCAGTCTACTGCCCTTATTTGGTAAAAGGATTGAGTATAACTAAAAAGAAATTATTTCAACACATCATCAAAAGAGCCTTTAATATAAAGGCTCATATTGATGGAAGAAGTTAAAATCTGGTAAAATCTTGAAGGTCACTAGTGAAAGGGACCCTCAAAGTGCAAAATTCCTCCCCCCCCCCCACAAGCTCGCTGGTTAAGATTTATGAAAACCATTGCCTGAACATAAAGGGGTTATTTATTCACAATTTCCATGTTTAAATTCAGGCATTTATATGTGGAAATGGGGATTTCAGAAAGGGAAGAATTTATATGTGGATATCCTTACTAGGTAGAAATTGCAAGGGGCATGTTGGGAGCATATATAGGGATGACATGGATGAGTCAGAAATCTACATGTGTATTTCCCATTTCATATAGGGAATGCATGCGTATGACTGCAATTGTCTACATCGGGATTTACAGCTGCTCCTTGGCATGTTTACGTTTTCAAAAAGTGCTCCTTTCAGCCAGCCCTTTACAGAAGGGAATTAGGAGGTTGTTCTTTTTAATCCTCCTTTGTTAATGTCCCCTTCCAAACTGAAATTCAATAAAGAAAATGGCCACCATAGTTAATTGGTGGGATTTGTATGTATAGATTTGCAAAACGACCCACATACACATTTATGTGCCCACACTTACACATGTAGGTTGTGAAATACCAACTTAAACATGTAAATACCATCTAGATTTGCAAAATTGGTTCTCTGCCTCCGTGCAGGGCTGTACTGTCGGTGAAATGCGCCCTGTGCGAGTTGCACATCGGGCACGTGCCCTCCCCCCTCCTGCACCTCCATCTAGCCACTTTATGGGGGCGGGAGAGAAGAGGCGCGCACCTGATGTGCAACTTGCCGGCACACTAAACAGGTCTGGACCCAGACCTGCTTAGTGTGCCAGCAAGAAGACTTAAGGGGCGCATTTCGGATGGGCTAATCCCGAGGCTGAAACTGAGTTAGGGGAGTCCCAGGACTTAAGGGCTGGTGGGTCTCCAGATCCAGCCGCAGCGTTGACACTCACACCCACCATAGCGGTCCACGCTCCGGATGTGTAGCGTCATCACCCTGGCAACAGAAGCAACCACCGGTTGCATGAGTCGAGGAAGGGGGACGCCGTGGATGCTTCGGTCAGCACCAGGACCGTACCAAGCCCTGTGCTGAAACGCGCCCCTTAAGTCTTTGCGCCCTGTGCGGCTGCACTGCTCGCACAGGGCTCGGTACGGTCCTGCCTCCATGTATTGGCTAATACATATGCACTCCTCCAGAACCTTTTCTAAAATACTCCCAAAAATGTGCACATTGCAACCTGAACATTTAATTTTCAGTTTCCACCTATCATCTTAATATTTAACTGGATAAAAAAGGCATTGTTTGGGGAGTGATTTAACTTTAGCTGATCAGAGCTGGTATTCAGTACTGGCTGGCCAAACTACCCAGATAACCCTAATTGGTAGATTAGATGCCCTAAGATATCTGGATAAAACTCAGGTGAACTTTATCCAGATAAGTTCTGCTGAATATCCAGAGAACTTACCAACTTGGCAGGTTTTTAAATTTGTATCTTTTGGTTTTCATAAAGTATTACCTTAGGGCCCAATTCTGTCCCACACGTACATCTCCTTTATATGTCCGGGCTGACCTGGACATACAAAGGAGATCGCGATTCTGATCCTGCGGGGCACGTCTAGCCACGCAGGATCAGAATCACAAACAGCCTGCACATACAGCCACAGCCCAGCTAACTCAGCCAGGGCTTTTGAATGGAGCCACGGTGCCATGGTGTCACTTTTCCATGGCACCGCGGCTCAATTTAAAAGTTGCGATGCCGGCCGCCTGCAAACGGAGTTAATTCCCCACAGCGCAACCCCCAATCCGGCCTCCTAAGGCCAGGATCGGACTGCGGGGAATTAACTCTGCCCTCCCCAGCCCCTTCCACACCCCGGGTCGCTTATAAAAACACAACCCAGTGGAGTTATTCGACCTTGGAGATGGAATAATTTCCGCATCTATTTTGCTGGCCCTGGACATACAGGGCCGACATTAGAATTGGCCCTGTACGTCCTTGGACTGCGACCGCCCACTGCCCCCAGACCGCCTCTTACCCACCCCCAATTAACTTCCCCGCACAACTGGCGGGGAAGTTAGTTGGGGACTGCCGCCGGCACGAATAGCAGGGATGGATGTCCCAACGAGACATCCATCCCCGCTATTCGTGTCTCAGAATAACCCCCTTAATGTTCAGAATATACTGTTCCAAGACCTTGAAAGCATAGAAGTACAATGAATTCACTTTGCCTGAGAATCAAATATTAAGAAAAAAAACTGATGTAAACATATTTGAGAAATAAGTAAAATGATTATCCACAATGGAGTAAAGCCAACTCATAAAGAAAAGCAAGATCAAACAGTTTCACAATTTATGATTTGCCAGGAAATAAAATCTCAATGGAGTCTGGAGCTCGTTTCGCTGAAGAAGACACTTCACATAAACTGTTTGTATTCCGAAGGCCTGCCATGGTAAATAGTTTGACATTTTGATAAATGGTTCCCTTGTTTATGAAGATTCAGATGCTACATTTTTCCTTTGGAAGCAAATCTCTTTGCATTTTCTACCGTCAGTGCAAGTTGTGCCAAAGGTGTGAGCTTATTCATCTTCCAAAGCCCAGTTTCAGAATATCTGTGGTACATCTTTACCTGTCCTCCAGACAAAAATACTGACCAGGTTCAAACTCCGCAACATATAAATGCCACATCCTCAGGCTTCTGAATGTTGTTAAAAATGCTGTAATTGGATAACCACTAGACAGATAGCAGGTTTAGAAAATAATTCCAAGAAAGATTGTGCTGCAGAAAGGCCTCTCTCTGAAGGTCTAAATGAGTTATTAATAGTGCTGCAGAAAGCAACCGTTGAAGTAGGACAGTTTAATAACCTCAGTAACGGAATAGTATTTGTTTTTCCTTGCTGTGTTGTCATAATTCTCCTGAAGAGGGCATCATGTGAAGCATATACGAGCTTATGCCATTACATTGCCTAACAATATCATAGGACTAACGCGACAAGAATGACCTGAAAATCTCAGCCAAATTTTTAGCACATTTTTTTTCTTTACTTATTTTAATTTTACTTTGGATACATAGTAACATGGTATATGACAGCAGATAAAGAACAGTATGGTCCATCTAGTCTGCCCAGCAAGGCAGCAACAGTAGGTGCACTTGCTGCTCCGTGCAAGTCACCCTTCCCCATGCCTTTGTTTAGGGGTGTACCCATTGTTCCGGGAAGGTCACCCCTATTTGTTGAGATATAAGAGATCGTTATGTTTATTTTGATTTTATCCTGTTTCTATAAAGGGATTCACTGTGTCTGTCCCATGCCATTTTGAATTCTGTCAATGTATTTGCACTCACCACTTCCATCGGGAGGGCATTCCAAGCATCCACTACCCTTTCAGTGAAAAAGTATTTCCTGACATTGCTTTTCAGTTTACCCCCTTGCAGCTTCATGTTATGCCCTAGTTTTGCAGCTTTGAAATAGGTTTGTTTGTTCATTAATACTCTTTAAGTATTTAAAGGTCTGTATCATATCTCCCCTGTCCCTCCTCTCCTTTAGCGTATACATATTTAAGTCTTCAAGTCTCTTCTCATATGTCTTCTGGCGCAGGCTCCAAATCATTTTGGTTGCCTTCCTCTGAACCATTTCCAGTCTTTTTATATCCCTTGTGAGATATGATCTCCAGAATTAAACACAATAATCCAAGTGAGGCCTCACCAACAACTTGTACAGTGACATTAGTACCTCCTCCTTTCTGCTGATAATTCCTCTTGGTATGCAACCCAGCATCCTTCTGGCTTTGTCCACCTCCTTGTCACACTTTTCATCACCTTGAGATCCTCAGAAACAATCACTCCAAGATCCTTCTCCTGGTCCATGCACACCAACCTCTCGCCCCCTACTGCATATGATTCCCTTGGATTTCTGCATCCAAGGTGCACTTTTTCACATTCAATCTTAACTGCCAAGCATTAGACCATTCTTCTAGCTTTTGTAGGTCTTTCCTCATATTATCCATTTCCTCAATGGAATTCACCAAATTTTCATGTCATCTGCAAAAAGACAGACTTTTCCAGTCAGTTCTTCAACAATATCATTCACAAATATATTGAACTGTACCGGTCCAGGAGCGATCCCTGGGACATGCCACTAATCACCTTCCTTTCATCTGGATGAGTTCCGTTTACCATCACCTTCTGTTATCTGTCAGTCAACCAATTTCTGATCCAGTTCACCACCTTGGGATCCATCCCCAGGCTGGTCAGTTTATTGATAAGCCTCCTATGAGGAACAGTATCAAAGGCTTTGATGAAATATAGGTAGATCACATCCATTGCATGATCTTGATCTAATTCTCTGGTCACCCAGTCAAAGAACTCAATCAGATTTGTTTGGCATGATCGTTCTTTGGTAAAACCATGTTGCCTCGGATCATGCAACCTGTTGGTTTCAAGAAAATCCACTATTCTCTCTTTCTGGGGCACCTCCATTACTTTTCCTACCACCGAGGTAAGGCTTACTGGCCTGTAGTTTGTCACTTCTTCCCTATTACCACTTTTGTGAAAGGTACCACATCAGCCCTTCTCCAGTCCTGTGGAACTTCTGTCTCCAAGGATCTATTAAAAACATCCTTTAAAGACCCTGCAAGAACCTCTCTGAGCTCTTTCAATATCCAGGGATGTATCCCATCTGGTCCCATGGCCTTGTCCACTTTCAGTTTTGCAAGCTGTTCAAACACATCATCTTCTGTGAATGGTACAGTATCTACTCCATTCCCATTTATATATCTGTCAATCACAAGTGGTCCTTCTCCAGGATGTTCTTTGGTAAAAACAGAAATGAAGTATTTGTTTAGCATTTTTCCTTTTTTAATGTCACTTTCCACAAATCTGTTCTCGGCACTTTTGAGTCTTGCAATGCCACCTCTGATCTTCCTCTTCTTCTGAATATACCTGAAAAAAGTTTTGCCATCACGCTTTAGATCTTTAGCCATCTTTTCTTCAGTCTTTGATTTTGCTATCCTTATTTCTCTTTTTGTCTTTTAGCTTTATCCTGTATTCTTTTCTGTGTTCCTCTGTTTGCGAACTTCTGAATTTTGTGAAAGCTGTGTTTTTGCCATTATTTATGCAGTCACTTTTTTGGAGAACCAAATTGGTTTTCTTTTCTTCTTGTTTTTATTTACTTTCCTTACATATGTATCTGTTGCCCCTTTCATTGCCTCCTTCAATTTAGCCCATTGCAGTTCTACTTCCCTTACTTCCTCCCACCCTGCAAACTCTTCCTTCAGGCACTTGGACATTTTACTAAAGTCAGCGTTTTTGAAGTCTAGGACTTTGAGCTTGCGGTGATTGGACTCTGCCTTGGTTTTTATCTCAAACCATACCGTGATGATTGCTGCTGTTCATATGGGCACCCACCTGGACATTCAACATGCTATCTCCGTTGGTGAGTACTAAATCCAGCATCAAACTTTCCTTAGTCGGTTCCATCACCATTTGTCTAAAAGCAATGCATCTTGAAAGGCATCCACAATTTTTTTTATTTCTTTCCAGATTTGCAGATGGAATACTCCAATCCACATTGGGTAGATTAAAGTCACCCAATATGATCACTTTCCCCTTCATGGCTACCTTTAAAATATCAATAATCAAGTCTCTATCCATTTCTTCGGTTTGAGTTGGAGGCCTGTAGACTACACCAGTATGGATGATAGTGCCATCTCCTCTTTCCAAGATCCATAGCACTTCTTTTCCCCACGTCCCCTGCATTTCAGCAGCTTTAATATTGCTTTTGACATATAGGGATACTCCTCCTCCTTTTCTGCCTTCTCTATCTCTTCTAAATAAATTATAGCCAGCTATGGCTAAGCCCCATTCATGTGACTTGTTAAACCATGTTTCTGTAATAGCCACAATGTCCAAGTCCATTTCCACCATTAGGGTTTCCAGGTCAGGAATTTTGTTGGCTAGGTTTTGAGCATTTGTGTTCATTGCTTTCCAGCATTTGTTGACTGACTTGCCTGTATTTTGAATGGATTTTGTTCTACACACCTCTTCCCACTTGCCATTGATGTGTGGGTTAATAGTGTGGCTGTTTCCAATGTTATTATGTTTTTGCAGTGAGTGACATCCTGAACTTGTTCTTCTCCATCCATCACCCCTTTCCCTAGTTTAAATGCCTGTCCACATACTGCCTAAATTTTTCACTTAGGATCCTTTTCCCTGAGACAGATAGATGTAGTCCATCAACCCAGTATAGACTCTTGTTGTTCCATCTATTTCCCCAGTCACCTATATATTTAAATCCTTCTTGTTTGCACCAGGTTTGTAGCCATGTATTACAGTTGTTTATGTGATGCAGCCTTTCTGCACCCTTACCATAAACAGGTAGAACTTCTGAGAGTGTTAACAATGGGTTTGAGTTGCTCTCCCAGAATCTGGAAGTCTCTTTGAACTGTAGAGGTACTGTTTCTAGCCAGGTCATTTGTACCCAAGGGGATGACAACATCAATTTTGGAGTGCTCACTTTCTGCACTGTGGTCTTGGGCAAGCCACTTAACCCTCCATAGCCCATGTTCCCTGTAAAATAGTTATCTCCAAGTTATAATGCCCTGTTCAATGTAATTTCAGTTTGTTCAATGTAAACCGCACTGATGCAGAATAGCGCGGTATATAAGAGAATGTAAATAAATAAATAAATAAAATTTGGTTCATATTCTGGCTGGGAGGCATTTGACCATCTTCTCTCCTTTGAACTGTGTTCCCAAGTTGGTGCCTCTGATGATGGAATCTCCAAGTAATAGTAGTTTCCTGTTTGTTTTTTTTCTTCATATTTGGTGCATTATCAGTAGATTGGGCATTAACCTACTCATTTAAGGGCACTTCAGTTTCCACTAATTGGGCACTCTCTTTTTCCAAGACAGAGAAGGCATTATGCAGGGATATCTCTTGATGGTATAGGGCAGCGATGGCGAACCTATGGCACGCGTGCCAGCTGTGGCATGCGAAGGCCTTGCAGCTGGCACGCGGGAAGGTCCGCAATTAAGTATGCGGCGCGGCGGGAGGTGAGTGTGCCATCACTGCTCTAGATAGTCACCCTGAGCGCAAAGAACAGGAAACTGAACTCAGCCCCCCTGCAAACAGAAGCATTTACTATGCTGCTAGGACAGGTGTCTGCCTCCCTTCGTCTGTCCTTCCTTTAGAGGCGGGACAATGCTGCACGGAGCCCGTCAAGACAGGAAGGGCTCCGCAACGATTTTACAAGCACAGCCGCGGTTCCCTAAGAGGCAGGGAGCCGCGGCTGCAGATGAAGGGAGGCAGACATGGGGAGAGGGGGCTGACATCGACATGGGGCTGATATGGATGGATTGGGGAGGGGGGCTGACATGGAAGGAGGGAGCTGATATGGATGGATGGAAGGAGGGGGGCTTACATGGAGGGAGGGAGCAGATATGGATGGATGGAAGGAGGGGGGCTTACATGGAGGGAGGGATAGATGGAGGGAGGGGGCTGACATGGACAGAGGGGGCACTGACATGGAGGGAGGCTGACATGGACAGTGGGGCTGACATGGAGGGAGGGAGGGAGGGGACTGACATGGACAGATGGAAGGACGGGGGCTGACATGGAGGGAGGGGGGCTGGCATGCACAAAGGGGAGAGACAGGGACATACTGGACAGACGGGATAAATGCTGGAGAGAGGCGAGAGACAGTGCGGCTTAGGATTATAATGGGCTGATGGGGGAGCTAGCACTGGTAATGGGCAGATGGGAGGGGACTAGGACTGGTAATGGGTTGAAGGCTAGGACTGGGAATGGACTGATCAAGGGGGGGGGTTGGGACTGGTAATGGGCTGATAGGGGGGTATGACTGATAATGGACTGATGGGGGGCTAGCATTGGAAATGAGCTGATCGGTGAGGTTAGGACTGGAAATGGGCTGATGGGGGGGATAGGACTGGTGATGGGGGGTAGGACTGGTGGTATTGGGCTGATTAGGGGAGGCTAGCACTGGTAATGGGGTTGAGGGGGGATTAGCACTGGAAGTGAGCTGATTGGGGGGCTTTGACTGAGAATGGGCTGATTGTGGGGAGGGGAGGATAGAGCTGCTGGCCCTGGAAGAAAACTGGGGGCTAAGGCTACAAATGGGCTGATGCGAGGGGATGGGAGAATGGAACTGGAAGGGAGTGGATCTGAGAGGGGCTGCCATGGTATTTGTACTAGAAGGGACTGGTCAGTGGGGAAGGAGGGGGACTGGAAGGGAATGGACACCAGTGGCAATCATGGGAATGCAAGTTGACATTGGAAGGTACTGGGAGTGAGGACTGGAAAGGGGCTGATACTGGGGAGGGTTTACTGGGACTGGAAATAGGCTGATGGAAAGAAGTGAAGAAAACGAAAGAAGAGATAAGAAATGGCAGATGGACCATAGACCACAGAAACAGAGCTAAGAGAAGACAGGAAAGCAGAAGCCTCAGATCGGGACCAGCATGATCAGAAAATAAATTGGTCAGACAACAAAGGTAGAAAAAATAATTTTATTTCATATTAGTGATTTGACTACAAAATCATCATAATTTTGAAATCAAATATTGTTACTTGTTGTGATTAATTAACCGTATTTTCCGGCGTATTTTTTTTGGTGTGCGCTGGAAGAGGGGTAGTCTTATACGGCGAGTATAGGCCAAACACCTATATTTTAACAGGAAAAGTAGGGGGTCGTCTTATACGCCCAGTCGTCTTATACGCCGGAAAATACGGTAAGTTAATTTAACGTTTTCTATGAAAAGTAGTTCTGAGGGGGGTCAAAAAAATATTAAAAGAAAAGTGACAATAATATAATAATATATTTATAATGTGGATTACATTTGGGCCCTCATATTTACCTCAGGCTATGATTGTGATTGTGATTATGATGGTACACTGTAAGAAACAATATGCAGTGTTAGATTTGTTTTAAATGTCGCAATGGTTTTGCGGCTCCCAGTTTTTTTTTCCCTTCGGAAACGGGTCCAAGTGGCTCTTTATGTCTTAAAGGTTGCAGACCCCTGTGCTAGGAGAAAGGCCCCAGCCCAGCCCCGCGCTTCCCCTTCCGGTCAGAGCTTCTGCGCGCCTCTCGCCGAGAAGCTGCGCGCTAGGGCTCGTGCGCCATCCTCTCGCGAGATTATAGGACCCGCGCGGGAGCTGGGTTCCAAAGAAGAGCAAAACCTACCACTTTCATGATGAATGGGAAATGGACTACTTCTTCAT
The DNA here is from genome assembly GCA_033557465.1 of Ichthyophis bannanicus. NCBI lineage: Eukaryota > Metazoa > Chordata > Amphibia > Gymnophiona > Ichthyophiidae > Ichthyophis > Ichthyophis bannanicus. The sequence continues at coordinate 685,742,084 of CM066036.1, read as the reverse complement.
CATGGTGAAAGACAAGTGTTGTCTAATTTGTAACGCCCCAGTATCCTTGCCCAAAAAGGGTGATCTGGAACATCATTATAAGGCTCTAAAATCTTGTTGTTAAGGTTTAATTGACGTGCTGGCACTTTAAGGAAATTCTTTGGTTTTGTGCGGCAGTTTGGGCACTCGGGCTCAAAAAGGTTAGCCATCACTGGTATAGGGTGTCTCTGTGTTACAGGTCGCAACCTACCAGAGCCCACTGTGATCGATTTGTTCCTGGGCTGTTTGATTCTTTGTGGGAGCAATGGTGGATTTTTTTCAATTTGTACCCTAGAGGAGGTGTGTTTAATTGCAGCTAATTCTTCCCTTAATAGAATCAATTCTTTAAGCATAGCAGATAACTTGAGACATATTGGGCAAGCTCTTAAGGTCCAAATGAGATAATATAATAAAGTAATGAGATACAGCATAAACTGAGGTTAAAATATCTACACTAAGGGGTATGTTTACTAAAGGGCGCTATTTGCGCTGCTGTCATGTTATTGCACGATAAGGCGCCTTATCGCGCGATAATGGTGCTTTACCGGGCAATGAGGCGTCTTGTCGCGCGTTAACACACGCAGCGGCGCAAACGAACGCTGAAGGCGGAGAAAGGCTCCAGGAGGGCGGAGGAAGGCTCCCCAGGGGCGGAGAGAGAGGGTCAATGGGTGGAGAGTGGAAGGGGAGAGGCTCCCTGCACACTAACGCTGTGGATTCCTGGGTTGAAAACTAACGCGAGTGAAACCCTCGCGTTAGAGCAGATTTAAAGGGAAGAGAAACCATTTACGTCAGCAATGTACATCAAAGCCAGGGAAACCTACAAAAAGTGATAAGTGTGATACATGTGCACGGAACAAAAGGGCAAATAAACATTGAAAATGACCTGAACAAACTGGAAAAAAAAAACATAACCAAGCTGGGCAATAGTGATATTAATGGGAAACATCAAAAAACACTACCGGGAAAGCTCCACAAAAAGGATATCAATTTTGGAAGGGGCTATGCTCTGTCCCCATACAAGTTGAATGATCCCACAGTGAAATAGCGCTGATCAGGGTTTTCCCTTTCTATTGGACAGGTTTCCTATGGCATGCACATGTCCTGCAACAGCAGGGTGGGCATGTCGGAATGGGCAACTGGACAGATGCTGGAAAAGGGGATACAGAGGGCTGCAGGCGGCACATGCTGTGGTGCAGCTGGGCCACAATGTGGACTCGGGTGATGCCTAGGTGGCCCACAGGAATGCTGAAACAGTAGAGCCGCCAGACAGCAACTGATCAGGGCCCAACATGGGCATGAGTGTGTTTTCCACAGTGTCACAGGGGATAGTACCCATCAGGTACCCCCAAGGGCACAGAACATTGGCAGGCGGTGCTTGGGGGAAGCATGGACGTCTATGCAGGCACTCCTACCCCAGAACCCACACCATAGGCAGCTGCCTACCGGCACACTGGATGACCTGAGACTGCGCACCACCAGCACCACCAGCAGAAGGGCATGTCAGCATGGCGACAGAGGGGTACTGGTGGTGGAGGGGGCAGTGGCAGCTGCCCACAGCAGACCATGGCCTAGCCCTGTTTAGGTGGGTGCCATGCACTGCAACAGACAGACCCTGTCTGACGAACAGTCATGGTATCCCCAGGGAATGAACTATCCCTGTGGCAACAGTGTGGTGTAGTACACACAGCCAGTGTGTTTAGGAGCAGAAGGTTACAGGTTCAAGTCCCAGCTGTGGCTCCCACCAACCCAGTCCCCATATTTTACCCCGTACTAAACTATGGTAATAAAGAGGGAACCTTTATTGCAGATAACATAAACATGCCTGAAATGCCTATATTTTACCCTACAGAGCACAGACACCATAGACATGTGCAATACCTAGAGCAGTTTCCCAAATGCCGTCCTGGAGGGACAAACTCCATTCAGGCGTCATGCTGTCCCTAATAAAGATGCCTGTGCTGCACTTCTATGCGCCACCCCCATGGTATGCAGATGTATTCATGCATATCCATTAGGGACAGCATGAAAACCTGAACAGTGTTTGGCCCACCAGGACTGGAGTTGGGAACCTCTGCCCTAGAGCAGCGGCCAACAGGGGCAGAAACACCCGCACCCACAGGTGCCATTATCCAAAGCCTCCTAGAGAGGCAGGATGTTGGGCCCTGCGTGCAGCACCATCTCCCAATACTAGCACTTGCATACCATAGCACTGCCACCCTAAACCTGGGAATACGGTACACATATATCAAAAGGTTGCTATGATTACTGACACATAGCAATCCCTAGGTTAAGCACAATCTGCTCATTGAGCTGTATCATAGCAACCTCTCTGATGTCTATGGAGTGTATTTCAGGTCTGGTGTCTGACAGTGTTTACCACCCTGGGGAGTGATCCCAACAGTATTGCGTACCATAGCCATGCCTGCACTGTGCCCAGGACTGGTGCGGTGGCCAGGGCTGCCAAAAGCCTCCATAGTTGCACAATGCTGGCATAGGTGTGGGAGTGTGTGTCTGTCTACTCAGTATATGGTGGCTGCCAACACATTCCTCAGCCCACACTGCTTGCACTGTTGCCAGTGTCAGCCTGCCAATGTGCATAATGAGGAGCAAGGTACCATGGGTATAGCCCGGACAGGGTGGCCTGGCTAGGATGTATCTGCACAGGGCATAGGGCAATGGCTCGGACATTGTAGTGCCCGGCCACCATCTGCACGGACAGGGTGGCCACAGCATGTCCTGCTGGGAGGTCACTCTCACCCTGACTGAGCAGTGACCACTCTCATGTGTGTGTATAGGTCTCAGACTAATATCGGCATTGATTGTGCACCACTTCAACTATGCCAATGCCATACTCGCATCAACGACTTCTTAAAATAATTCACACACGATATTTAATGTCTTATCTATTAGGGATCCCCACAAAAACAGAAAGTGCTTATCTTCGTTGTTCAACGTTGTTATTTCATATGCCCCGACGCCACATCCTGGCACCTTATAAGCGTTTCACTCCAAAGAGTTTCTTCAGGGGATTCTTCTTATTCAAGCACTATGCTGATGCTTATTGAACTTTCAGATGCAAGCTCCCCATTCAATCTCGTTGTTATGGAAGGACAGACTAGATAGGCCATGTGGTCTTTTTCTGTCGTCATATTTCTATGTTTCTATGTTTCTATGTTTCTAACACTATCCTCCATTATCAGAGTGCCAGACAGAAGAAAACTCTCTGGGACATAGGCAATGTGGCGGGTATGCTATTTGTTATGTGTCAGAAGAAGTAACAGAATTTCAATATCATAACATTCACTGTACATTACAACATAGCACTACTTGCAGTTCCTCTGAAGTGGTGTATTGTATAAGATGCCCCTGTGGTTTGATCTACATTGGTAAAACGATTCGTGCATTTAAAACCCGGATAAATGAACATCGCAGTAGATTGCGATGTAGAGTACTGGAAGCACCCATGGTAACGCACTGTTTGGAGCACAATCATGTTTTCGACGAGCTTAGATGTTTTTGTATCGACGTTATAAGTAAGAGTAAGGGGGGGAAAATCTCGAGAACAGTCCCTCTTAATTCAAGAGCAACGGTGGATACACCGGTTACAAATGGTTGTTCCGGGTGGTTTGAACAACGAGATTGAATGGGGAGCTTGCATCTGAAAGTTCGATAAGCATCAGAGAACGGAAGTTTGAGAAACGTTCCCCTTTTTTGCAGCGGTTCAGTTTAAATAATTGAAACATTATACACAGCTGACTATGCTCGCCAGGTATTTAAGGTTTCAGTGTTATCTAACCCGCATGCGCAGCGTTTTTTGGGAGCTGAGGGGCTTTGGCCATCACGCTGAGCAGATGGGATTTGCCTGAAATATACAAATGTACAGGTCTGCTGACATTTCTTTTTATAATTGGGGGTAAGATGGTGCATAAGGCTATGTTGTTAGAGATATAAAGTAAGGCATATTAAGTATTAACTGAGTGGTATTATTCTATTAATAGTGCTTGAATAAGAAGAATCCCCTGAAGAAACTCTTTGGAGTGAAATGCTTATAAGGTGCCAGGATGTGGCGTCGGGGCATATGAAATAACAACGTTGAACAACGAAGATAAGCACTTTTTGTTTTTGTGGGGATCCGTAATAGATAAGACATTAAATATCGTGTGTGAATTGTTTTAAGAGGTCGTTGATGCGAGTATGGCATTGGCATAGTTGAAGTGGTGCATAATCAATGCCGATATTAGTCTGAGACCTATACACACACACGAGAGTTGTAAGATCTAGCTGGTCCCCTTATTATAGAATAAATGTCATTTGACATAACATTTGCCTTGAGGAAACTTTGGAGGAATTTACAACAAGCAGTTGGTAGTTCAATCCTCTATAACTTTGACCTATATCACGAGTGTGAGCAGTGACCACGGCATGGCTAGGTTCCCCCATAGTGCTATATAGTATTTCTCTCATGTGATATTTATGGGTTCTCTTTTGAGGCCCAATCACTGACTTATCTGCTTGGTGTGTATGCTGACATCCCAGTTCTGGGTACACAGATCTCCTCCAGGAACATGCACTATGGACTAGCTAGCAGACTGTCTGCAGCTAGTATGTGTCTGGCTGGAACACCTTTGTTAACACTGTTGTTAACACACGTTGTTAACACACGTTGTTAACACTGTTGCATTCTCAGAGGTTCTACCTGTTCTTGGTAAGGGGACAAAAAGACTGCATCGCATTAACAGCTTTAATACATGGCTCCAGACCTGGTGCAGAGAAGAAGGATTCAGATTTATTGGCAACTGGGACAACAGATGGATCAACAAGAGACTATACTGTGCTGATGGACTACATCTCTCTTCCACAGGGAAAAGAATCCTAAGTGAAAAATTCAGGCAGTATGTGGACATGCATTTAAACTAGGAAAAGGGGGTGACGGATGTGGAAGGTCAACATCTGCATGCCACCCCCAACAAAAGCAGAACAACATCAGAAACAGCCACACTTTTAAACCACACATCAAAAACATGTGGGAGGAAGTGGGCAGAACAAAATCAATGCAAAATACACACAAGCCAGGAAAGTGCTGGAAAGCAATGAGCACAAATGCTCGAAGCTTAGCCAACAAAATTCCAGACCTGGAAGCCCTAACGGCAGAAACAGACTTGGACATTGTGGCCATTACAGAAACATGGTTTAATGAATCACATGATTGGGATATAGCCATAGCTGGCTATAATCTATTCAGGAGGGACCGAGAAAATGGAAAAGGAGGAGGAGTAGCCTTGTATGTCAAAAGCAATATTAAAGCTACTGAAATGCAGGGGACATGGGGAAAAGAAGAAGCGCTCTGGATTGCGTTGGAGAGAGGAGATGGCACTGTCATCCATATTGCTGTAGTCTATAGACCTCCGACTCAAATTGAAGAGAGAGACAATGAATTGATTAGAGATATTGCCAAAATAGCATCAAAGGGGGAAGCAATCATATTGGGTGACTTTAATCTACCTGATGTGGATTGGATTACTCCTTCTGCACATCTGGAAAGAAGCAAAAGAATTGTGGATGCTCTCCAAGATGCATTATTTAGACAAATGGTGATGGAACCAACCAGGGAAAGCTCAACGCTGGATGTAGTGCTCACCAACGGTGATAGTGTGTCAAATGTCTGCGTGAGTGCCCCTGTGAGCAACAGCGACCATCACACGGTGTGGTTTGAAATAAAAGCCATGGCACAGGCCAATCATAGCAAGCTCAGAGTCCTAAACTTCAAATACACTAACTTCAATCAAATGGCAGAGTATGTAAAGGAGGAGATGACGGGGTGGGAAGAGATAAAGGAAGTGGAATTGCAATGGGCTAAACTAAAGGAGGCATTGAAAGGAGCAACAGATAAATATGTAAGAAAAGTAAATAAAAGCAAGAGGAGAAGGAAACCTATTTGGTTTTCCAAAGAGGTGGCTGCTCATATAAAGGCAAAAAACACAACTTTTGCAAAATTCAAAAGCTTGCAGACCGAAGAACACAGAAATGAATACAGGATCAAACTCAAAGAGACAAAACGAGAAATAAGGATAGCAAAATCAAAGGCAGAGGAAAAAATGGCTAAAGATGTTAAGGGTGGCAACAAAAATTTCTTCAGGTATATTCGGGAAAGGAAAAAGATCAGAGTTGGAATTGCAGGACTCAGAAGTGCTGGGAAAGGACTCGTGGAAAGTGACACTGAAAAAGCAAAATTGCTAAACAATTACTTCTGCTCTGTGTTTACTAAAGAGGATCCTGGGGATGGACCAGCTGTTACTCCCAAGTATAGGAATGGGAATGAAGTGGATACCACACCATTCACAGCAGAGGAGGTGTTAGAACAACTTGCTAAACTGAAAGTGGACAAAGCCATGGGACCGGATGGGATACATCCCAGGATACTGAAAGAGCTCAGAGAGGTTCTTGCAGGACCGTTAAAGGATGTCTTCAACAGATCCTTGGAAACAGGAGAGGTTCCTCAGGACTGGAGAATGGCTGATGTCGTACCTCTACACAAAAGTGGTGACAGGGAAGAAGTGTCAAACTACAGACCCGTGAGCCTTACCTCGGTGGCAGGAAAAGTAATGGAGGCGCTCCTGAAAGAGCGAATAGTGAACTTTCTGAAAACCAACAGCTTGCAAGACCCGAGGCAACATGGTTTTACCGAAGGACGATCTTGCCAGACAAATCTGATCGAGTTCTTTGACTGCGTGACGAGGGAACTAGATCAGGGGCATGCAATGGATGTCATCTACCTGGATTTCAGCAAAGCCTTTGATACTGTTCCTCATAGGAGGCTTATCAACAAACTCAGTAGCTTGGGGATGGGTCCCAAGATGGTAAACTGGATTAGAAATTGGCTGACTGACAGACGACAGAAGGTGATTGTACATGGAGCTCACTCGGATGAGAGGAAGGTGATTAGCGGGGTGCCCCAGGGTTCGGTCCTGGGCCCGGCACTGTTCAATGTATTTGTGAGTGATATTGCTGAAGGACTGAATGGAAAAGTCTGTCTTTTTGCAGACGACACAAAAATTTGCAACAGAGTGGACTCCCCTGAGGGAGTGGTTAACATGAAGAAAGATCTACAAAAGCTGGAAGACTGGTCTAAAGCTTGGCAACTACGATTTAATGCAAAAAAGTGCAGTGTCATGCACTTGGGTAGCAGAAATCCAAGAGAAATGTACAAGATAGGGGGAGAAAGGTTGGTATGCACAGTTCAGGAAAAAGACCTTGGTGTGATTATCTCTGCTGATCTCAAGGTGGCAAAACAGTGCGACAAGGCGGTGGCAAAAGCCAGGAGGATGTTGGGCTGCATACAAAGAGGGATTACCAGCAGAAAAGAAGAGGTACTTATGCCACTGTATAGGTCACTGGTGAGGCCTCACTTGGAATACTGCGTTCAGTTTTGGAGACCATATCTTGCAAAGGATGTAAAAAGACTGGAGACTGTTCAGAGGAAGGCGACCAAAATGATTTGGAGCCTGCGTCAGAAGCCTTATGAGAAGAGACTTGAAGACCTAAATATGTATACCTTGGAGGAAAGGAGGCACAGGGGAGATATGATTCAGACCTTTAAATACTTAAAGAGAAATGATGAACAAACAAACCTCTTCCAGAGACGGGGAACCTGTAAAACTAGAGGGCATAACATGAAACTGCAAGGGGGTAAATTGAAAGGCAATGTCAGGAAATATTTTTTCACTGAAAGGGTGGTGGATGCTTGGAATGCCCTCCCGATGGAAGTGGTAGGGGCGAACACGGTGACGGAATTCAAAAAGGCATGGGACAAACACAGAGGATCCCTTTACAGAAATAGGAAAAAAAAACAAAATAAACGGTACCATCTAACTTCCGAACCATCTAACTTCCGAACCATATAACGTCTCAACAAATAGGGGTGTCCTATATGGAGTGGTGGGTTTACCCCTGAACAAGGATATGGAGAGGGGTGGCCTGCGCGGAGCGACAGGTGCACCTACTCTTGCCATCTCGCTGGGCAGACTGGATGGACCATGCTGGTCTTTATCTGCCGTCAACTACTATGTTACTATGTTACCTTGCAGGGTGCAGTGGCTGGAGGCTTGCTGCTGGAGAATGTCAGATAGTGGTGGGGGGAAACTGAGCATTTCCATGCCTACTGTCTGTCTGCTATTGCTTTATGGATGTGTACAGCTCTGCATTGCCTGCCCTGTAGGGTGCCTGTTCCCCAGCAGGACTGGGGTTGATGGTCCCCTCTACTGCCACCATTGCAGGAAGGTAGAAAGTGGATCTGTTGCTGGGAGATCCTGTTTCCCACCCTGAGCCACAGAGGGTGGGTTGGGTGGTGGTACATAATCTGCCTATGGGTCCAAACACCCCTTCTTCACCCTCATCATGTGACCATGGCACCAACACAGGATATGCACTATTCTGGGTGCATCACAGCCCATAAGGGCTAGAGATGACTGAGAAATACAGATGTATCCTAGGCATGTCTGCAGGAACTACCTATCACACACACTAGCACTGATGGGGACCTGCAGCATAGCATATTTCAGTCATGAAAGGTGCTGTGGACCTGGTGCTGGGCGCCCCACCTCACCCTCAGGGTGAGCACAGTACCTGCAAAATATGACGGTCTGTAGCTACTCTGTGCCAGTAACACACACAGTCAGTACCCCCTACCAGGCTGAGGTGCTGTGGGGGTACACACGGTCAGTTCCCCCTACCAGGCCGAGGTGCTGTGGGGGTGCATACCCCATCTTGTGATCATCTGTAGACTGCTGATTTGCATGTGCAGTGCATCATGGGTACGGGTGGGTTAGCCTTATCCTGGTAACCATAGCAGACAGTTTGTGTGGTGACCTGCAGTCCTTCTGTAGCAAGCCAGGGGGTTGTTAGTAGCTGTAGCCCACTGGTTACTTCACTGCCTGTGGAGCCAGAGGTCATGGGTTTGATCTCACAGTGGGGTTATTTGATAGGGCTGTCTGAGGCATTTTCTTTCTTAATTTAAATTAGTGCTGCCAGCAAAAACACCCTCACAGTGCTGTAGCCTTATGGTGCCTCATAAGGCGCCCTCTCAAGCGCTCTATAAGGCGCCCTATAAGGAGCCCTATAGGGAACATTATAAGGTGCCTTGGCGGACAGTGCACTTTATAATGTGCCCTCTGGAGTGCCTTATAGGGCGACTTATGCGGCACCTTAGGTTACGGCACTGTGAGGGTGTGTTTGCTGGCAGCACTAATTTAAATTAAAAAAGAAAATGCCTCAGACAGCACTGATTTAAAGTAAAGGGTAATGCCTCAGACAGCCTTACTCATCAAGCCCACTGGGGGATCAAACTCATGACCCCTGTTTCATCAGTCAATGTATTAACCATTGTGCTACACCTCTGTTGCTGGGTTTGTAGGACAGCGCACCTAATTAAGGCTAACGCGCATTAACATGCTCCCTCTATCTTTTCGGCTCCCTCTATCGCATGAAAAGTACCTTATCGCATGATAACCCTAAATGCTAGCTTAAGACCGGAACGCCCACTACCTTATATGACATCCTTCACACTAACGCCGGCTGCACGTTAAGACTGCTTAGTAAACATACCCCTAAATCAGAATTGTGTGGTAAAATCAAAGTAAACTTTACTTTAGTGTGAACATGGAAGTTAACTTTATAACGCTGCTAAAAAATTGAGCTAAAAAGTCCTAAGAACATAAGATATGCCATACTGGGTCAGACCAAGGTCCATCAAGCCCAGTATTCTGTTTCCAACAGTGGCCAATCTAGGTCATATGTACCTAGCAGTTTCCCCAAGGGACACAGGTTCCAAAATGCTTGTATTGGTTCAAGCATTGATATCCTGGGTCCCTTCTTAATAATGGTTTATGGACCTTTCCTCCAGGAACCTGTCCAAATCTTTTTTAAACCCAGCTACACTAACAGCCTTTACTACATCCTCCAGTAACAAATTCCAGAGTTTGATTACACGTTAAGTGAAAAAATATTTTCTTTTATTAGTCTTAAATAGTTTACCCTGTAGCTTCATTGCATGTCCCCTAGTCTTTCTATATTCTGATAAGGTAAACAATCGATCTACGTTTACCCGTTCCACTCCGATCATTAATTTATAGACTTCTATCATATCTCCCCTCAGCCATCTCTTTTCCAGGTTAAAGAGCCCTAACCTTTTTAGCCTTTCTTCATAGGAGTATCCTTCCATCCCCTTTACCATTTTGGTGGCTCTTCTCTGAACCTTTTCTAAAATCGCTATATCCTTTTTAAGATACGGCGACCAGAATTGCACACAATATTCAAGGTGCAGTCTGTGATAAGGAAGCTTATCATAGTTCAGGAGGGAGCTATAAAAGAGGTGAATTGGCTTTGAACAAGCAACCTGTCTTTGCTGGTAGAAATACTAAAACAGAATGTTTTCATAAAAGACTACCAGTCCCAGAATGCACCAGGTTACAAACAGCCTCTAGGAGAGCTGAAGTGGGGAAACGTGTGCTCAATCAGGAGAGCTATGAGGTAATCCCCAATCACTCATCTCCAAGGGCAGGGCTTGATTCAGCACACCTGGGCTGTGCTAGGGTGGAGTGTCCCTCTAAGCACGTTAAAAGTAAAGGATATTCTACACAGGGACAGAGCAGACAGAACAGAGAGAACAAGGAGAGACAGAAGCAGAAACCATTGTAGAAAGAAGAGAGAGGACTACAACAGCAAAAGCAACGTGGAAGGAAGAACAGAAAGACATCTTGGTGGTCTAAAGAAGGAGCCCACAGCAGTACGTGTGTTAGGAGTGATTCCAGAGGCAAGCATACTCCATTGGACTGGAGGAAACCAGAGGAGTGGGGTTATAGAGCCAGGAACGTCCAAACGGCACCTTTGAAGGAGACGGCTGCATTTGGAAGGGGCCCTAAGACCGGTGCAAGAAGGTATGTGAAGAGCGACCCAGTGTCCAGGGATCTTGATTGGAAGGCTGGACATAAAAGCTGGACTACGTACTGGCCAGGATACCAGGAGAGGAAACCTAACAGCAAGGAAAGCTCAGGTATGAACTTTGATCTATGCCCTAGCTCTTCATTTGGAAGACAGCAGGGAAACAAATATTATCCTGAGAGTGATCAATTAAGGAATTCCTCTGAGCCAGACCATGATATTGATTCCATGATATTTGAGGAAGAAGGAGATATTTCAAATGATCAGTTAGAATACATGGACTGCTCTCTGTCTAGGCTGCTGTTTTAAAGTAGTTTCTCATTAATACAACAACCACCAAAAGGAACTGTAACTTGTTCTTTTATCTACCCAGAAATGTCTCTGCAAGAAACCTTTAGGGTAGGATTGAGCCACGTAGAGAGAGTGAACCAGCAAAGGAGTTTGCAGCTGGCTAATTATTGGTAAATGAGCCAGGCACAAGTGCACGTGAGCTCTGGAAGGAAACTTCTATTTTTTTGTGTGTGTAAATAGAAGAAAGTTATCCTTGATAAAGAACAGTTTTTTTTGTTACTTTTGGGTTTTGTTTTTGCCTTTTGGAGCACTGCTAAGAAGGTCATTAGCAGGAGCCATCAAAAAGACCTTTTCTGTTTCCCATCAATGTCTTTATTGATTTATTGCTTAAGAAGTTCAGTTACCTTATAACATGTTTTGTTTTTCCTGAGTACAATACTGAAGCAAGTGTCCTTTTGTGTTACCAAGTAAATCTGTGTGGGAGAATTAACCCCATGAATAAAATCTGTTTTCTTTGCTTACACTCGAGCATCACAACTCATTATTTTGTGAACGACTGATTCTGGTACGAATGAACTACAACCCCCACAATCCTTTGCAAGTCATAATAATATTTTGCCTTTGCTAAGACTGTGGACTTTCACGACCAGCGCCCCCGTTTACAAGTCTCACCATGGAACGATATAGAGGCATTATAATATCTTTTGTTTTATTTTCCATTCCTTTCCTTATCATACCTAACATTCTATTTGCTCTCTTGGCCGCTGCTGCACACTGGGCCGAGGGTTTTAACATGGTATCCACAATGACGCCTAAATCTTTTTCCTGGGTGGTGGTTCCTAATATGGAACCTTGCATCGTGTAACCATAGTTTGGGTTGTTCTTCCCTAGGTGCATAACCTTGCACTTGTCCACATTAAATTTCATCTGCCATTTTGATGCCCAGTCTTCCAATTTATCAAGATCCTCTTGCAATTTTCCACAATCCTCTTGGGTTTTAACAACTTTAAATAGTTTTGTGTCATCTGCAAATTTGATAACCTCACTCGTTATTCCACTTTCCAGGTCATTTATGAATATGTCAAAAAGCAGTGGACCCAGCACAGATTCCTGGGGTACACCACTATTCACCTTTCTCCATTGGGAAAATTGGCCATTTAGCCCTACCCTCTGCTTTCTATCTTTTAACCAGTTCCTGATCCACAATAGTTCACTGCCTCCTATCCCATGACTCTTTAGTTTTGCCAAAAGTCTCTGATGAGGGACCTTGTCAAAGGCTTTCTGAAAGTCCAGATACACAATATCAACCGACTCACCTTTGTCCACCTGATTATTCACTCCTTAAAAAAACATAACAGATTAGTAAGACAAGATCTTCCTTGTCTAAAGCCATGTTGGCTGTCTCCCATTAGGTCATGACTATCTACATGCTGAGTAATTTTATTCTTTATGATGGTTTCTACCATTTTTCCCGGTACTGATGTCAGGCTCACCGGTCTGTAGTTTCCCGGATCACCCCTGGAACCCTTTTTAAAAATTGGTGTTACATTGGCGATCCTCCAATCTTCAGGTATTAGAGATGATTTTAATGATAGTTCACAGATTACTAATAGCAGGTCAGCAATCTCATATTTCAGTTCTTTCAACACCCTTGGATGTATACCATCCGGCCCAGGTGATTTGCTATCCTTCTTTATATTGGCTTTAAAAAGTCAGACAATTGGAAAGGGCACTGAAATAGACTTTATTTTTACTATTCTGTCATAATTCCTGGACATTCTCACACCAAATAAAACCAGTATTATGTAGTTAGTACCTTGTCAGTCCTATTTGGTTTGGGCAAGTATGACTGGGTATTGAAGGCTGTTTTTTTGAGAGAGGAGTTCGTTGGTAGTTTATGTGATGTTTGAATGCTGTGTCTTTTGTACTTCAGTGTATTTCATTGTATTTTACTCTATTACCTTCTGTTTGTGTTTGAAATGAATCTTTACAATGCGATGTTTGTTGGTTTTTCCTTTGTCAGTCAGAGTGGAAGAGAGGATAAATGTGGAGATGTGGATGCGTGTGAGAAGAGGGTGAGATCAGACAGAAAAGATAGGAGAAGCATGGCATAGGTGAAGGAGAGACGTAAGGTTCTATTGCCAGCTTGCAGGGAGCTTAGCTCCTGAGAGAGTTTTTCTGAGGTGAATATCTGACTTCATACCTGTTGGTGTCCGTGTGCCTCACCAGGAAGGTTGGCCATGTCTATTTCCTTATGGCCTCTATTTCCTGCCAGAAGCCATCTTTTTCCTGTCAGGACTCCTATATAAGCTCAGGCACTGTTTGGTTTCCTTGCCAGAGTTTGATCTACAATTCTTGGTGTTGCCTTGTGGCTTGGCTGCCTGCATCATTCCAGATACTAATTCTCTCTGTTGGATGCTCTGTTATCCTGCTCCAGTTCCTACTTGGCCTCAGCCTTTTTCCCACCTCGACTTCCATGGGGAGTGCCCAATGCTCTAGTTTCCTTCCAGGGTTCCCCTGGTTTCTGTTACTCACCTCGAGGGCTGGATTCTGGCAGCAAAGTCCTCGCAGCTGTCAGTACCAGGCAAAAGACCCCACTCTATCTTCTCCAGACCCAGGGTATCATGTCCTATGGGGCGCCAGCTCACTGTTCATGGGTCTTCTCTACTGACAAGAACTGTTACAAACAGGCGGGGCATATGCTAGTGAGAAAAGCATGAATCAGTGAGGAAGAGGAGGAGGCAGAAGGGGTAGTGAGAAGGCACAGGCAGACGGCAAATCAAGAAGAGGAGTAGTGGAACACTGGATTGGAATAAAGGGTATGTGAAGATGACAGAACAGAAGCAGGAGAGAGTAGGAATCTAGGAGGAGGAAGAAAAGTCAGGGAAGTAAAGACACACTTCAGTCTACTAGGGCAGGTAATAAGGTGCCAATTGGGCATGCATTTCACTGCAGTGAAGGACCTGATGACATGCCTCATCTGTGAAAAATACCACCAGCAATTTGGAAAGAAGACATCCTTAGAGGCCAAGGCGAAGATATGAGAGAGCATTTGGATAGATGCCAGTAGCTTCAGTGTCTGCAACAACACATCTGGAACCCCTGCCAAGGCATCAAAGCAAAAAAAGTGAAGACTGCCAAAGTCCAGCAACAAACCAAAGGAGGTGCTACCTTCAGAGAACCTGATGTGAGCAATGCTTCTGCCTGAGTCTGTGTCAGGTCTGCCAGCAGGCACTGGCACAGATGAGATTTCAGCTTGGGCTCCAGAAGGCAATTATATCATTTTACACTACTGAACCTCTTACTAAAATCATATACACAACATGCATTACGTCAATTCATGTTTTTTCCCACACAAGGGAGCAGGTAGCACAGCTGATGTCACAAGAGCTTCTTTGCTGTCTTAACTTAAAGCACTTACCTCTATGGATAGCAGCTGAATAGTACCACTATGGGAGTCATTTTCTAAGGGAATCATGTAAAGGTATACACCATTTATGCATATAATTCACTATTTCCAAGAACCTATGTGTGCTATCAATTTATTCAGTGGTGATACACATACAGAGAGCAGTGCTAAATATACATTTGTGGTCAACATTATTAGCACCCTTGCAGTTCAACCCCTTAATGTCCAATATCTCCTAAAAAATGGCCAGTGAAATGGCTTTGGACTATATATGCACACATATTTGACACACAAAACAATCAAATAAAACAAGACTAATTAAAAAAGGAAATAGTATAAAAACTGGGACATTGCCAGGACATGATTATTCCACCCACACCATTGATTTCTTCTAACTTATTAATTCATTAGAACCGGCTGAACTACCCAACCATGAATATGTAAGTGTATGTTGTTTTTGTTGGATCACTCACCATGAGGGGAAATTCCTCTCTTGCAGTGAGTCCTCCTTTTTATTCAATTATAAAAGACCCAAAGGTCCTAATACTGGATTCGGCAGCATATATAGCTTCCGTTCTGATTTAAGGTATTAGAACTGTATCCTCCAAAAGTTTATCTTCCCAAATTGTAAATCTTATAAAGTTGCTTTAAATAACATGAATTAATCATTATTAGAACACTTAGGTGATTCAGATGTTAACTTTGATCCAACAGCAATGTCGATAATTCTCACCCTTCCGGGTGATGACACCAACTGCATTCGATGTTAACTCTCAATCCAACTGTGATGATGACTCTTATAACCCTCCTGGGTTTCCGGCTTCAACCCTAGTTGATCTCGATCCGCCTTCCAGGCGATAAACCCAGTCCCATACGATGTGAATCTGCTGTGGTTATTCACAAACCAACAGCTATGAGGACTTATTCTCACCCTCCTGGGCTATGGTTTCAGCCGCAATCAGTCTCACTCTACTGTGGATAGGCTGTGGATAAGCTGAACATCAAAACTTGCAAGGTTCTCGCAACACCAATTAGTGTTTCAAGCCACTCAGCCTCAAGGCTCTTCTTCAGGTGAATGAACCCCACAATATCCGGTTCCAAGTTATATGCAACTGAGAATGACATCAGAGAATTTATATCCCAAATGAAACACTTGAGAAAAATTCACTATAAATCATAATTTCAGTCCCCACCAATCTATCTCCGCATTCATGCCCTGTGGAGCTACTGTTTGCAGACGAAAGATCCACTGCTGTTCTTTAAAAAGCAAACGTGCTTGACGATCACCACCCCTCAAAGTGGGGGGAACCTGATCTAGAATCAGTCATCTGAGATCTTAAAAATGATGGCCTTCTTGTTGGCAGTGCGGAGCCAGAGGAACTGTCAGCTGTAACGAGTTGATACGTGATCTATGTTCTAAAAAGCGTTTCCTTATTGGTCAAATAGTTCTGCCCACATATTTAAGTTTGCACGGACAAATCAACAAATATATAACAAAAGCTGATGAACACGTGGTTACATATCTTAATTGATGGCCCTAATGACTTCTGGTAGCGAGTTCCACAGTGCTGGCGCCATGAGGGAGAAAGCTCTTTTGCTGGTAATTTGCTTGGTCTTTCTATGAAGAGTAGAGATGGAAATCAATTTCCTGTTATTGGTTCTTATAGGATGATTGTACAGGTCTCGTGTGATCAGAGCTTGTAGACTTTCTGCTGTCATGTTCTGTAAAATTTTAAATATAATGAGTGTGGTCTTGAATCTGGTGTGTGAGTGTACTGGGAGCCAGTGCAGGTGGTTCAGGAGGAGAGTTATGTGGTTGTGTCTTGCTGATCCAGTAATGATGCGGGCTGCAGTATTTTGTGCCATTTGCAGTGGGTGAATGGTTTGCTTTGGAAGGCCTTGGTATACTGAATTGCAATAATCCAGGATTGGTGTTATGATGGTCTGGCAGACAGTACAGAAGTGATTTTAAGTAGTGGTTTCAGCTTTCATATGATCTTCATCTTGTAATATGCAGTCCTTGTGGTCTTGTTTATGTGTACTTGTAGGCTAAGACTTTGATCCAGTGTGAAGCCCAAATATCTTACTTCTTTCTTTACTGTTAGACTTCTGTGTGGTAGTTGTATTGTTGTAGCAGGGACAAATGCTGTTTCTTGTGATGTGGAGAGTTTCTGTCTTTTTATAGTTTATCTTCAGTTTGTTGCCGATGAGCCATGGTTTCTAGGCAAGTGATGATATTTGAATAGTCAGGTTTATCTACGTTGATCGAGGTGTATATCATGACATCCTCAGTATACAAATGGTATTGGATGTTGTGCGTTGATATGATGTTGCAGATGTGTTGTATATATAAGTTGAAGAGTAGCAGGAATATGGAGGAGCCTTGTGGGATGCCTTGGTGTATTGAGAATGGGGTGGATTTGTTCTTTCCATGTATAATTTGTTGCTGTTGATTGTCAAGGTAGGATTCAAACCATTTTAGTGCGGTGTGGTAGAACCCTATTTCTTTTAGCCACTGCAGCAGGATGTGGTGGGAAACCGTGTTGAAGGCTGAGGATATGTCTAAGAAGATGAGTAAGAAGCCATTTTTTGTTTTGTCTATGCCCTTGATAATGCTGTCAAAGAGAGATGTAAGTCAAGTTTCCACACCGTAGTAAGCTTTAAAGCTGTGTTGGTGAGGGTCCAGTGGGGCATATGCATTAATGTGATCCTGTAGCTATTGCTGAACTGCTTTCTCTATGATTTTAGCAATGAAAGGTAAGCTGGAAATTAGCAGATATGATGTAGGATCGTTATGGTCTAGTGAGGCATTTTTAAGGATTGGTATTATTGATGCCTGTTTAAGAGTTGGAGGCATGTATCCTTGAGTGAGGGATGTTTGCCTGAACCTATATATGACTGGACTGAATTCATTCTTGGATGCTTTGATCCATGACATAGATCATGGGTCTGTTGACAATATGGTGGTGTTTAGCTGGAAGATGATATGTCCTATTTGTTCAACGGTAGGAATGTGAAATTTGCCCCATATACTGCTGGATTTGGGGCATATAGCATATGTATGTGCCTGTAGTTGGATAATGGGGAGTGTGTTCTTGTGTTTTGCTTTTAAGAACTCTGCCATCCGTTGTGGATGTATATCACTTCCCTTTGTGAGAGCAGGTTCCTTGGTGAGTGAATTTAGCATGAGGTTTGTGTGATAAGCTTTTTTGCATCGGTTAATTAGGTCATTGTATTCATTCTGTTTATTTCTGTATTATTGAAGGGTGTCATCGGATTTCTTATGTCTCTGTTTTCTTTCAGTCTTCCCTAGGATCTTCTTTGCTTCCCTTATTTCATTTGAATAGCAGGGTGCGGAATGGATTCTTTGTTTTGTCCTCCTTTTGTAAGGTGCCGCTGCAGCTTTTGTAATGGTATCATTCCAGTTATTAATTAGAGTATCCGGGTCAACTGTGGATTGGTTTATTTTCAGTAATACATCTTGGATGGTGTTGTGTGTTAAAACGCTTGAACCTTCTGCCTTCATGTTGCTCCTGCCTTGGTTAGATGGTTTGATATCTGTCTTGAATGATATGATGATGATCTGACCATGGTATTACGCTAGAAGTGGGGGAAGATATGGCGTCATGTTCTAGGAGTTGGTTGGAGACAAAGATGAGGTCAAGGGTTGTTCTTTGTTGGTGTGCCAGTGCTTTATTATTATATTGAAATGATTCCATGGCTGTTAAGAAGGCTTTAGCTTCAACAGTGGGTGCTGATGTGAGATTTTGGTCTCTAAGGATGATTAAGGATTTGAATGGAGAGGAGAATTGACATGCTGACTCCTACAGTGTAGATAGTTCATCAGCCTTGGCGTTCGGGGCTCTGTATGTGAGGCATATGGAGAGTATTTGTTGGTGACAGTGATGATGTTGCTTTCATCTGTGCTGGTAGTTGAGACAATTTTGAATTTGAAATGACTCCTTGCTAATAATAGCACACCACCCCCTCTCCTGTGCATACGTGGGCAGCTGTGGACGGAGTATGTAGATGGGGTGATCTGATTCAGGATGATGTGATCTATATCTGTTAGCCAGGATTCTGTTATGCACTTGATATCAATCTCTTGGTCATGTTAATTTTATTTTTCACAGATCGGGCATTGATTAGCACACATTTTATGGGGGTATTCAAGATTGGACTGTAGTGGACAGTGCTTGTGTATTTGGTAGTATTGATATGTATGAGTCTTTGAGGTCTTTTGCTTGATTGTTTGTAGACATGGGCCTATGGTTGAACTTGTTGCATTATATTTAAGATGGGCATCATGAAGGTGGTGGCTTGTGCAGGCACAACTCCTGTGTAGTGTAGGAGGAGATGCAGCGGAAGAGTTAATAGTAATATTGCTGTGTAGATTAATTATATATTTATAAAGGCTGCTTCTGTAATTCGGTAGGCTTGTGCATGTTGCTCTGTTGTGCTGCAGTACCTGTAGGATTGCTCTTCTGTGGGGGGTATGTCCTGTGTTCCTGTGGATTTGGTTTGGTCGGCAGGATGTTTTCAATGGTAAAAAATGAGTTTCTAGCATTGTGCCATTGTAGCACTTACCCTGAGTTATTCCATTGTGCTTGTGATCACTCTGCTGGGCCACTCCAGGGCCAATCCAAGGGCCATGTCTAAAGGTCCTTTGACATGGCCCTTAGGCGCGGGCGCACCTACAGTATGTGGAGATTTAAAGAGCCGGGACTGGCAGAGAGCGATTGTGTGGAAGGAAGAGATGGAGCTTATCACCTGGCTCAAGCTGCTGTTTAGAGTCCGATGCTTTGTGCTTGCTTGGCTGAGGAAATCGGGTGGGAGCAACGAGGTATGCTGGGCAGATGGATATCCGTGCTGTGGTGCAGCTGAAAGGAGGAAGAGATCCTAGCACTCCATTTTAAAGAGCTGGTACTAGCACAAAGCGATCACGTGGAAGGAAGGGGTGGAACTTACCATCTGGCTCAGACTACCAGTTAGTATTTGATATTTGGCTGAGGAGATTGGCTGAAAGCAACAAGATTTGCTGGGCAGATGGACATCTTAGTTGCGGTGGAGCCAAAATATGGTGGAGGTTCCATAATGTTGTGGGGCTGTTTAGCTGCCTCAGGAACTGGAAGCCTGGAACATATTAAAGAAATCATGAAGTCAGAGGACTACCAAGATATTTTGGAGCAAAATGTGCTACCTAGTGTCAGAAGGCTAGGTCTGGGTTGAAGGTCATGGATCCTTCAGCAGGATAGTGGCCCAAAACATACATCCAAAAGTACAAAAGAATGGTTAAAAAGGAACAAATGAACTGTTTTAAACTGGCCAGCATTGAGTCCTGATCTCAATCCAATCGAGAACCTTCAGAAACAGCTGAAATCTGCCATTGGTAAAAGGAATCCTGGAAACATTCATGAGCTGGAACAAATCGCAGTTGAAGAGTGGGAGAAACTACCAGCAGACAGATGAATGAAACTTATAGATAGCTACAAGACACATTTGGAGGCTGTCATCACTGCTAACACTTGTGCAACCAAATATTAGTGAAGGGTGCCATTAATCCTGTCCAGGTAATATTTTGTTTTTTTCTCATACATTACTACATCTAAATTGCACAGACATCTTTTTTTTGTTGTATACCTTTGAACATACTATTCAAATATTATGATGACATTTTTTTTTTAGTGCCATCAAGTCAGTGTTGACTCATAGCAACCCAGCTACCTCTGGGTTTTCTTGGCAATGTATCACCAGAAGTAGATTGCCAGCCTTTTCTTCTGATTATAAAAATAATGATGAATTACTCCACTCTAACATGCAGCTGCTATTTGGATTACCAGCAATATTTCATATATATTTCTTAATCTGTTAATCTATTTATCTCTTCTTTTCCCACCTGTAGTCTCAGACCAGTATAGCGCTCATGACCACTACTTGAGTGAGAAACAAATAGCGCTTTGATTGCATCAATGACTACTGGGAAAGTTTTCTTTTTATGTAGAATAACTTTGTTTTTGTTGCAATCAATATCACCAGTATTCCACCACCAATGTGTTTCCAAAATGCTATTGAACAAGCATAAAAGCTATTAAACAAGCTTATCTTTTATCCACTGTATTTCAGTGGTTCTCAAACTTCGCTTGATCTTTCTCAACTTTATAAAAACATTATCTTGATCTTTCTCCTTCAGGAGGATCTATGAAGCGAGAAATGAAACAATTTAATAGCGCCAACCTTCATAATGTTGTCTGCTGCTTAATGATTATAACCTGGATTTTCTTCTGAGGCAATGGAGGGTAAAGTGACTTGCCCAAAGTCACAAGGAGTGCCAGTGAGAATTGAACCCTTGATCTTCTGGGTACTAGGCAGTTGCTCTAACCACTAGGCTACTCCTCCACTCATATGATGACATACAGTTGGAATATTTTCAAGTATTTCTCAAGATATTGTACACAACATACCTAAGATGTAAGGATGCCAATAATGTTGACCACAACTGTAGAGGTTATGAATTGGCATTTAACTTAAGCCAATGACTGTGTGTGAAGAGGAGTATAGACAAGATCCCTCGTCCTCCTTAAAGGACAACAGCCCAATCCATCATAAAAGGGGCATGGATGAGGTCAAGAGCGGGACTCAGGCAACTGTTTAAAAGCTCAGGCTCAGAGTGAGGCAGAAAGTGCCTGAAAAAGAAAAGGAAAGCCTCAGGAGTAGGAGTATGAGCCAACAATGGGACTGTTTAAAGTCTGCAAAGGTAAGGTTCCCAGATGTCCCTGATATTCAGGAATTGTCCCCGATTTTGAGCTCTGTCCCTGACTCCCACCTGTTTAGAAGCCCCTTGGCCCCATTTCCAGCAATGGAGTCAGAAGGGTAGAAAAATATATTATTTTCAATTTAGTACTTTGCACATGTATTGGAAGAGTAGTCTAATGATTAGCACAACAGCCTAGTACCCATATGATCTGGGTTTGATTCCCACTGGAACTCCTTGGGTAAGTCCCTTTATCCTCCATTCCCTCGGAAGAAAAGGACTGGCAATCTACTACTTATCACACCTTGTCAAGAAAACCCAGGGGCTGCTGAGTTGTCAGGAGTCAGCACTGACTTGATGGCACTTAAAAAAAATAAATTACACATGTCAGATTTTAGAATATGCATCCATTATTTTTATATTTTGCACATTATGGTGGAAATGCATCAGTTTCTATTTCTCTGTTGATTTGGGGTCTGGGTAAAAAACAGGTCCTCCAGATCTAAGTAATACCACCTCAAGTTGGATCCCCAGAGGATCCAGCTTTTACCTACTTGATAGCGGGGATTTAAACATGCTCCGGTGCTAGAGGTATCCAGTGGATCTGGACCTAGATCCATACGTGTAGTTGGGGAAGACATGGGGGGGGCAGTGCCCCCTCCCCAAATGTTGCAGACTAATAGTGAACTGGTCCCCCTACCCTCACTGCCAGTATGACTTTCTTACCCTTCCCCCCCCCCCCCCCAAAATAAGAAGGCAAACTACATCGATGCCTGGATCCAGGCATCCGCCATCAGGTAGGTAATAGCTGATGGATCCAGGGAATCTGGATTATTTAGTGTTTACCTATTTCTGTTGATTTGTCTGCTTTAAAGAGATATTGTCCAAAATAAAAATAATTACTCTATTAGCAACAGCATCTATTGAAGAACGATATTGTAGGAGCAAGTATAATTCTTCATCTATAAAAATAGCGCAGGGATGTCTCAGACCATCGGCTTAAAACAAAGACACAAAAGTTAAGAGTGCCGTAATAGCATCAAGGACTATCCACTGGGCATTGAATTAACGTGTTCAAAAACTCCTTTTAAAGATATTCAAAAACAGTGTCAAAACAGCAACAATATTGAAAAACAGTACTTAACTTCAGACACCCCAACGCCAGCTATCATAGCGCTATTCAATGCGTTTCACTCAATAAGACTGAGTTTCTTCAGGGGGATTTAGAACTGAAAAACAAAAGTTAAGTATAAAAACACCGTTCCAATAAAATCTTCATATTGATGCAAAAAATCATTTATAACCCCTCAACCAGCCAAATAGCATACCTGAAAGTATAAACCACTGCTGCCCACGTTTTACAGTAAAGAGCTTAACTTGAGTGATATCAGTGCTCACAAAAACGCCGCGCATGCGGACTAAAAACTAAGTGCACCCTGTAAATATTGAACGTGACGTGAACCAGCAACGTCACTATTGGAGTCCGTCACTAAAATCCTCATTAAGAGTGTAAAAATTTACCAGGGATGTTTCAAAAAATTAGCAACCAGAATTTGGCAAAAACCAATGATGCAAAAATGAACCTAAGTTGACATCTTCAGAGTGACTTAGATACACGCACCCCAATCAATGGCTGCATTAAGCCCACCGGGAAATACAGATTGTAATGTAAAAATCCACCATTGTTCACGATACAGTAAAGATTCTTCTCGCGATTTTCCGTTCACACTTTTCACTACCTCTTCTATGCAAAAGCATTGTAGGCTCTCAAAAACGTGTCCCTGCAATTTACAATGATGAACAATCGGCGCTGTCAATACTTCATGTTTCAGACGGCTTTTATGTTCTTGTATTCTGACCTTTAAAGGTCGAGTCGTTTTTCCGATGTATAAAAGGTTGCAGGCACAACGAATAGCATAAACAACATAACTGGTTGCACAGGAAGTATGTCCTTTCAACAGGTATGTATGTCCATTGTCCTGGGAGGCCCATAGTATCCACTACTGGCACCCTACTGGAACCACTTTCTTTATTTGTGGATTCCTATTTGCGACCTCTGCTGAAGGATATTCCTTCTTATATCCGAGACACCTCTCATTTTTTGGATGTGTTGTCCCATCATTCACAGTTGGCTATAGAACCTGATACACTTTTGGTGACCCTAGATATCACTGCTTTATATACAAGCATTCCTCAGGCACAAGCTTTATCTACGGTAAAACACGCCTTGGAACAAAGAGGAGACTTATCAGAAGAACAACTTTTGTTTTTGTTGCAATTAACTGAATTGGTTATTTATCATAATTATTTTTCTTTTGAACAAGTGATTTATCATCAAATTTCCGGAGTTGCTATGGGGGCCTCATGCGCCCCCTCTATTGCCAATCTTTTTATGGGGATTTTTGAACAACGTTGGATAGTTACTTCCCCTTATCAGAACCATATTAAATTGTGGCTACGGTTTATTGACGATGTTTTTTTGATTTGGACAGGGTCTGAAGATTCTTTAGTCACTTTTCTGGCCTGGCTCAATGGACTTGACCATCACATTCAGTTTACACATACGTTCGATGAGTCTACTTTAGCCTTTTTAGATGTCCTAGTGTCAAAGGGTCCTTCAGGATGGCAGACGTCTTTGTACAGAAAACCAGTGGACAGAAATACCTTCTTGCATTACACCAGCGCTCATCCTTTGCATTTGAAGGATGGTTTGCCTATTTCTCAATTTTTGAGATATCATAGAAATTGTTCAGATGTACGAGATTATAAGATACAAGCTACTAAGCTAGCTAAAGATTTTACTGCTCGAGGTTATCCCATAAGGGTTGTAAATCAAGCATACCAACGTACCTTGTACAATGATCGATCACAATTGTTACATTCTCGTGCAGCTAGTGAGACTCAGATTACTGATCCTGATTGTATTAATTTAATTACTGGCTATTCGCCTTTGAGTTTTAGGATCCAGAAGATTATATCAAAACATACGAATGTACTGAGCTCTTTTCCAGGGCTGGCTACTAAGAGGATTCGATGCGTATGGAAACGAGGCCGAAATCTCAAAGAGCGTTTAAGCCCTGCTGTTTTGCGAATTACAGATTCTCCTGTTGTGTCCGGTCAATCGATTGGCCATAAGAAGTGTGGCCAATGTACTATTTGTGCCATTACTTGGGAAACAGATCATTTCACTTTACAATGGACATACATACCTGTTGAAAGGACATACCTCCTGTGCAACCAGTTATGTTGTTTATGCTATTCGTTGTGCCTGCAACCTTTTATACATCGGGAAAATGACTCGACCTTTAAAGGTCAGAATACAAGAACATAAAAGCCGTCTGAAACATGAAGTATTGACAGCGCCGATTGTTCATCATTGTAAATTGCAGGGACACGTTTTTGAGAGCCTACAATGCTTTTGCATAGAAGAGGTAGTGAAAAGTGTGAACGGAAAATCACGAGAAGAATCTTTACTGTATCGTGAACAATGGTGGATTTTTACATTACAATCTGTATTTCCCGGTGGGCTTAATGCAGCCATTGATTGGGGTCCGTGTATCTAAGTCACTCTGAAGATGTCAACTTAGGTTCATTTTTGCATCATTGGTTTTTGCCAAATTCTGGTTGCTAATTTTTTGAAACATCCCTGGTAAATGTTTACACTCTTAATGAGGATTTTAGTGACGGGCTCCAATAGTGACGTTGCTGGTTCACGTCACGTTCAATATTTAAAGGGTGCACTTAGTTTTTAGTCCGCATGCGCGGCGTTTTTGTGAGCACTGATATCACTCAAGTTAAGCTCTTTACTGTAAAACGTGGGCAGCAGCGGTTTATACTTTCAGGTATGCTATTTGGCTGGTTGAGGGGTTATAAATGATTTTTTGCATCAATATGAAGATTTTATTGGAACGGTGTTTTTATACTTAACTTTTGTTTTTCAGTTCTAAATCCCCCTGAAGAAACTCAGTCTTATTGAGTGAAACGCATTGAATAGCGCTATGATAGCTGGCGTTGGGGTGTCTGAAGTTAAGTACTGTTTTTCAATATTGTTGCTGTTTTGACACTGTTTTTGAATATCTTTAAAAGGAGTTTTTGAACACGTTAATTCAATGCCCAGTGGATAGTCCTTGATGCTATTACGGCACTCTTAGACACTTTTGTGTCTTTGTTTTAAGCCGATGGTCTGAGACATCCCTGCGCTATTTTTATAGATGAAGAATTATACTTGCTCCTACAATATCGTTCTTCAATAGATGCTGTTGCTAATAGAGTAATTATTTTTATTTTGGTCAGTTTCATTACTCTACGAATTGACCTACGACTATTCTGTACGATTACAATTAAAGAGATATTGTTGCTGACATGGGAAGGATTGGTGGGCGGAGGTAATGATTCCTCTTCCTCCCTTCACGCCTTGTTGCTCAAACCTGAAACTAAGGTGCCCCTTCCTTCCCTTCCCTCTCCCCACAAACACTTTGGATAAATTTCCCAGATTTCCTGAAAAATCTGGCAACCCTATGCAAAGGGTAAGACAAGTATTTCTTTTGTGTTTGGAAAGAATAGAGATTTGGCTTTTGTTTGGAATTTGGGTTCAGTTAGCCTTTATCTCAAGGGCCTCACTGTCGACCCAGAAACCCTGACTGGATGCTCATGCTATGACCCTAATATAACTATTTTGAAATCAATCCTGGTCCTATCTGGTAACCAAAGCAAGTCAAGCAGTGCAGTTGAACATGATCATACAACTTAAGACCCATAAATATGCTTGGTGCAGTGTTCTGAACATATTATAGCCTACCTAGATGTTTCTAGATGCTCATTATACAAAACCTTATGTAACAAGTGTTGCAAATGGCTGCTGTATGTAGCACTGGAAGGGGTCCCGCTGCGATGCTTTTGTTGAAGTTCCTTGGAAATTGTTATTGCCTTCTTCTGGCTGCAAATATCTCCTTCACGAGGAAGCCTAAGAATGAGGCAGCTCAACCAAGACCAGTGCTATATAAGTTTATTTCAGCTGCTAACAAACATTAATGCATATTTCTAAGCTGGGTGCAACGCACGTTTATAGTCCTTTTACTGGTAGCTTCACACACAGTCCATCTAGATGGGCACATAACCAGCCATTGCTGGCTACTGATCAGCTGGATTTAAAATAAATAAAAAGGAACATGATATAATCACAATTCTTACAATTGGGCTGGTCTGCTCACCCTTTCTGGGAGCTTTACTTTCCACTACTGCAGTCTGAGCCACCTTTCTAGTCCAGCAGGGCATAAGTAGAAAATGTCCCACAAACACGTAAATCTCTTCAAATAGAGACAGTGAGGGAGATTTTCCATGGCAGCAGCCAGCACGCTTAAAGAGGTTATCTGTCACCTCTTTCATTTTGTCCTGAATATTCAATGCCACAGCCATTTCCGGGCACTGGCACTGAATATCCAGGTTGCCTGGATTGAGATTTTGCAGTCTGGTCAGTGGCAATATTCATCCACTGTCTGGATTGCAAAACCTGCTAAAGTTAGGACAGCCATTCAGTTGTTCTAATTTTAGCTGCTTAGGGTTAACTGAATATCTGAAATTCTGCCCCTGCTCCGTCCCATGAATGCCCCAATGTTAGGCGCTTAGGGTCAGGGCATTTAGAGGCACAAACTGGGGATATTCAGCAGCACAACCCATTTCCATGGAAGTATTTCAGCAACTGGATGTGGCTGTTACCATACTTACAAATCTCTGTCAAAAAATTTGGAAGACAACATCATGGTCAACTGATGGAAAAGATATATGTTTATACCAATACTAAAGAAAAGTGATCCGGCTGACTGGAAATTATCGCACAATTGCCCTGATCTCACATGCCAGATAGATTCTACTCGAGACCATTCAGCAGAGACTACAACCATACCTGGAACGAGAACTACCTGAAGTGTAAGTAGAGTTTAGGAAAGGGCGAGGAATGAAAAACATCATTGCAGTAGTGAGATGGATCCTTGAAAAGACAAAAGAATACCAAAAGGATATCTATATGTATTTTATTGACTACAGCAAGGCTTTTGACTATGTAGACCAAGAGAAGCTCTGGGCCACATTAAGAAGCGTAGGTATACCAGAACACCTGATAGGGAAGAACAACCCAAACTATGGTTACAAGATGCAAGGTTCCACATTAGGAACCACCACCCAGGAAAAAGATTTAGGCGTCATTGTGGATAACATGTTAAAAACCTCGGCCCAGTGTGCAGCGGCAGCCAAGAGAGCAAATAGAATGCTAGGTATCATAAGGAAAGGAATGGAAAATAAAACAAAAGATATTATAATGCCTCTATATCGATCCATGGTGAGACCGCACTTTGAATATTGTGTGCAATTCTGGTCGCCGTATCTTAAAAAGGATATAGCGTTATTAGAAAAGGTTCAGAGAAGAGCCACCAAAATGGTAAAGGGATGGAAGGATACTCCTATGAAGAAAGGCTAAAAAGGTTAGGGGCTCTTTAACCTGAAAAAGAGACGGCTGAGGGGAGATATGATAGAAGTCTATAAATTAATGAACGGAGTGGAATGGATAAACGTAGATCGATTGTTTACGTTATCAGAATATAGAAAGACTAGGGGACATGCAATGAAGCTACAGGGTAAACTATTTAAGACTAATAAAAGAAAATATTTTTTCACTTAACGTGTAATCAAACTCTGGAATTTGTTACCGGAGGATGTAGCAAAGGCTGTTAGTGTAGCTGGGTTTAAAAAAGGTTTGGACAAGGTCCTGGAGGAAAGATCCATAAACCATTATTAAGAAGGGATCCAGGATATCAATGCTTGACCCAGTACAAGCATTGTGGAACCTGTGTCTTTTGGGAAAACTGCTAGGTACGTATGACCTAGATTGGCCACTGTTGGAAACTGGATTCTGGGCTTGATGGACCTTGGTCTGACCCAGTATGGCATATCTTATGTTCTTATGTTCTCTTGCATAACCTTTACATTGATCAAGAAGCAACAGTTTGAACAGAACAAGGAGAATCAGCAAAGGTGTGCAACAAGGCTGCCTACTTTCTCCCTACCTGTTTAATTTATATGCAGAACAAATCATCAGAGAAGTAGGACTGTATGAAGACAACCAAGGTGTGAAGATTAGTGGAAGACTCAACAACCTTTGCTATGCTGATGACACCACAATACTGGCTGAAAGTGAAGACAATCTGAAACATCAAGATCAAGGAACATCATCTTAAAATGGACCTGCATCTTAATGTAAAGAAGACAAAGATCCTGATAAGTGGCAAAATCAATAAATTCATTGTTCATGAAAAAGAATTTGAAATAGTTAACCTGCTTGGAACAATAATAAAAAAAGAAACGACAAGCAGTCAAGAAATCACAAAGCACAGAGACCACTAAACACCCCAGCTACAATCACAATAGAGCTTATCAACGCCAGATCCATACGAAACAAAATTAACACAATAGCAGACCACATAGAAGATCAACGAACTGACATACTGTGCATCACAGAAACATGGCTCACCCCCACCGATAACGTACTACTTAATCAATTAGTACCATCCACCTACTCAGCATTCAACTGCCCAAGCGCACAATGAAGAGGAGGAGAGGTCTTGATCATCGCAAAAAACAGCCTAAGACTCAAGTCAAGAAGTGCCTCAAACACAAACTATCAAGGTCATGCAAGGCGTACCTCAAGGATCCGCCCTATCAGCATTATTATTTAACCTTTACATCCAGCCAATATGCAGCATCATAAAAGAACACGGGATAAAATACACAATCTATGCGGACGACATAATGATATACACACCACTCACCCTCAACAACCTAGACTACACCAAGATAACAGAATGTCTCATGCACATGAACAGCTGGTTTCAACACAACTTGAACATAAACTACAGCAAGACCGAGGCTCTAATCATCACACGAAACTCCAACTTCATCCCTCCTCACAACATCAAGATAGACAACACAACCATACCCATACAACCTGAAGTGAAATACCTCGGAGTGACCCTGGATAAAGAACTGAACCTTCAGTCCCACATCAGCAGAACCACCAAAAATGCATACCACAGGATGAGACTAGTCCGATGCCTCAAACCCCTCCTCTCTCAGGAACACTTCTGCACAGTCTGTCAGGCACTAATAACCCCAATCCTAGACTTCTGCAACCCAATCTATCTTGGCCTAACAAAACAGACACTCAGGCTACTGCAACTGGCCCAAAACACAGCAGCTCGCATAATAACTGGCACCACAAGACAAGAACACATCACACCTACCCTAAAAGATCTCCACTGGCTACCAATCAGCTCCCGCATCAGATACAAGACAATCATAAACATATTCAAAATCAAGCAACAGTCGTCAGCTTTCAGCCTACACCCACTCATACAACCCAACAGCAGCACAAGACCGAGGAGGAGAGGCACATCCAACCGTGTCAACACACCTAAAGACATCAACAAGGTACGCAAGGACACCGAAAAACGAGCCTTATCAAAGGCGGCACCAACAATCAGGAACGCCCTCCCCGATGAACTACGGTCAACAACAGACATTAAGGACTTTAGGAAACTGTTAAAGACGACCCTCTTCATAGACCACTACGGTGACATCACTTAAACGGTGCAACAGACAATACCTCAACTCAACACCCCACCCTAGCGACATGATTTAGTATTAAAGTAAAGTCCTGATGTACATAGTATTGTAAATAGCACACGTTGTAAATAGCTCACCAAGAATTAATGTTCATCTACACACACACGCACTCACTGCTCAATGCATGCGCACACTAGACACTGTATCTTGTTGACTGTTTGCTGTGTAGACCGCCTTGATTGTAGGAAAAGGCAGTACAGAAATCCGTTTAAATAAATAAATAAATAAATTATGCATTGATCTTGGCAGAATGGCTATGAAGGACCTAGACAAGATTCTCAAGAGCAGAGATGTCTCCTTCCATACAAAGATTTGACTTGTCCAAACCATGGTATTTTCAATAACACCCTATGGATGCGAAAGATGGACAGTGAAAAAGATAGACAAGAAAAACATCAATGCCTTTGAATTATGGTGCTTGCGAAGAATACTGTGTATACCATGGACTGCCGAAGAACAAACCAGTCAGTACTAGAGGAGATCAAACCTAAGCTTTCTATAGAAGCTCAGGTGACAAGACTTCGATTTTCATACTTTGGACACATCATACAAAGGGAAATATCATTAGAGAAAGACATCATGCTTTGCAAGGTTGAAGGTCAATGCAAAAGAAGGCCAGCAATGAGATGATCAATCCAATAACAGTAGTTATGTATCCCATGCTATCAACCATGAGCCACCTGACTGAAGACCGAACACAGTTTAGGACAACTATCCAGAGGGTTGCCATGAGTCAGCACCGACTTAACAACACTTAATAATAAACAACCAGGTTAGTGTTGCTGAACATTCCAGTGAGCTGCATTTAGGTGGTTTGTAGGTCTGCCTTTGCTAACCATGTTAATCCTTTGAAAGATCAGGCCCATTGACTTTAGTAAAATGGGGAATGTGACTGGGGTCTATAGAGTGTTGCCCTTCCCTCACCAGTGGGATTATCAACAGGCCCCTTTAAGGGAGCCTGCATCTTTGAGTTCAAAGCTGGGAGGGTGTGGCTCACAAGGAGAGGTTAAAACCCAGCAGCTTGCAGAAGGGATACAGGCATGAGGAGCAGGAGTCCTTTCAAGGCAAGCCGTACAAAGGTAGGAACTTTAACTAGGCAAGGAAGGAACTTTAACTGAGCTGGAGGAAAGGTCGGGAGATCAGCTTTGTGAAGGTGTAACAAACTGGATCTGAATAAAACAAGTTTTGTTTTTCCTGAACTGCTGTTTGTTTGGTGTTTTAACAAAAAAAAAAACCCTTCCCCCACACGCCACACCACCTCATATGGTGGTTGCTTGGAGATTTTCTCTACCATATGACTGTGGGCAAATCCACATTCCTCCACAGCTGGGCCTCTACAACAGGTCAGGGTTTTTTTATTTGTTTGTGTGGGCTAAGAGGGCTAACCTCATCCTAGTTAGGGAGCTTTCAGAAGGTTTAGTCAGTGCTGGACAGACAGGCTTTGTTTTGGCCACTAGAGGCCACTAAATATTTGCTGGACTGGAATACTGCAAGGTTAACTCATCTGCAGAAGGGGAACCTGTAGTGGTGGTATTGTAAGTGAACAGTGACAAGCCTGGATGGAGCAGCTCCTCCAGATTCTGGCAGAAGGTCAGCAGCAACAACAACAGTACCAGCAGCAACAGCAACAATGTCTGCATCAATTTTAACACACTCTGCTGGAAGGGCAGCAACAACAGGAGCAGCAGATTCAGGATCTTATTTGAGCACAGGGGGAGATACAGAAGAATTCCCTAGCTCAGTTGACCTAGGCTCTGTAGAGTACCCAACTCCACCCTCCAGCACAAGTGCTTCTTATAATTACAGCAGAAGACAAACCTGACCATGTCGTGGTGAGCTTTTAATGGACCACCTGCCTGGCTGGGTGGCTGGAAGTGACATGGACTACCTATTTGGAAACGCTGCTGACAGGCAGCAGTCAGGCTGCATTCCAGGACACCAACCCAGATGGGTGAGCTACGTATGCAACTATCAATGCTGCCATACTGGAATCAAATGGCTGTACCCCAGAGGCCTAATGCCAGTGATTCAGAAGGTGGGGATTCCAGATAAAAGAGAGGCCTCAGAGGCTCCTCTATCGATTGAAGGATCTCATATGGAAGTAGCTGCAACCGAGGGAAAGACTGTGCCCGAGATATCCAAGATTGTGCTGTTTGAGCAGTTTCTGGAGGGCTTAACCGCCCCGATGAAATAGTGAGTATTTCAGCACCCAAGCTTTCACTGGAGAGTGCACTGGAAATAGCTAAGGGGTATTATGAAGCCCAGCTGGTGACTGAAGCAGACAGTGAGAAGGGGAAAAAGTCACCCATCAGCCCAGGAAGACAGAAGGGGAAGCTGGAACGGATGTTGGGTCCCATGCTCCAACCCCCAAAGTCACCTCCTAAGCGAGGGCTCCTTCACTTGTTTTAGGTGTGGAGTCTGGGGACACTCTGCTTGAGAATGTCCCCGAAGAGCCTATGGAGGATGACCTAACCACCCCTCACACCTGTGCTTTTGTGGACAGTCACCATCTAAGGGCACAGAGCTTTGTGATTCCTGTGGAGCTTGAGAGGACCCACCTTCAGGCCTTGATAGACTCTGGAAGTGTGTGGACCCTTATTTGCTGGGAAACCATAACTTGGTTTCACATTGATGATGCAGAGACAGTAACACTGGCTTGTGTGCTTGGAGACCAGAGGCAGTATCCAACAGCACAGGTTATCACTTAAAATTCCAGCAGGGCAAGTCACTGTTGAGGTTGTGGTACTGCCCTGGCTACTGTATCCAGTGGTGATTGGCTGAGACTACCCAAACTTTGGAGCGATATGGACCCAGCTAACTGATGGCTCTGCTAAGCTGAACCAGGAAGATTTCCCAGAGATCTTCCTACTGGAAGACCCGGATCAGTATGTCAAAATTTTCAAGCCTGCTAAGTCCCAGAGTCAGCATCATCAGGAAAAGCTATGCTAACAACAGAATCTGGGGGTGGCTATGGGGGAGGGATCCAGGTATGGACCGTCTAGGGAAGAAACCCTTGGGGATAGCTCAGAGCTCAGCAATAGTGACCCAAATACAACTGTCTCTTTGTCAGAGTGGGGGTTGGGGGAAGGCCCAGAAACCTTTGGGAGGGCCCAGCAAGAGGATGAGTCCCTTAAACATGCCCGAGAGTAGGTTTTGGAGGTGGATGGGGTTATAGTAGGTAAGAGAGTCCCCTGCCTGAACCCACCCTTATTTTGTGCTAAAAGAAGATTTATTATACTGAGTAGACAAGGAGACCCTAGAGGGAGAAGAGGTAGAACAACCAATAGTTCCCAGGCCCAGTCATTAGCAGGTGTTATCGTTGGTTCATAGTCATTTATTAGGAGGACACCTCAGGGTGGAGAAAACATTAGTGTGTTTTGGTCCAAATTTTCTGGTCTGGGGTCCATAAACAAGTGCAGTTATATTGCCAGTCATGCCCTACCTGCCAACTTCATAGTCCTGCCAGAATCTGACCTGCCCCTCTAGTGCCTATGCCTATTATTGAAAATACCATTTGAAAGAGTGGCAATGAACCTGGTAGGTCCCTTGGAGTGCACCGCCCGAGGCAACAAATATATTTTAGTCATACTAGACTACGCTAACCGCTACCCGGGTAGTCTAAGGAATATGAAGACTACTACAATTGCAAATGCCCTCTTGGAAGTATTTTTGCGGATGGGAATACCCAATGAAATCCTCACAGATCAAGGAACATCCTTTGTATCCAAGATAATAGAAACATAGAAATATGACGACAGAAAAAGACCACATGGCCTATCAAGTCTGTCCTTCCATATCAACAACAACAACAGTCCCCTTTTTACCTTTAGAGATCCTCTGTGTTTGTCCCATGCTTTTTTGAATTCAGTTACTGTCCTCATCCCTACCACCTCCACTGGGAGACTATTCCATGGATCCACTACTCTTTCTGTAAAGAAATATTTCCGCATATCACTCCTGAATCTATCCCCCTTCACCCTCATCCCATGTCTCCTCGTAGCAGAACTTGCTTTCAATTGAAAGAGGCTCTCTTCCTGAGCATTTATGTCACGGAGGTATTAAAACATCTCAATTATATCACCTCTATCCCGCCTTTCCTTTAAGGTGTACATATTAAGATCCTTAAGTCTGTCCTCATATGCTTTATAATGAAGACCACTAATCATTTTAGTAGCCACCCTCTGCACTGACTCCATCCTGTTCACATCCTTTTGAAGGTGCGGTCTCCAGAATTGCACACTATACTCCAAATGAGGTCGCACCAAAAACTTATACAGAGGCATTATCACCTCTTTTTTTCTGCTAGCCATTCCTCTCCGTATGCACCCAAGCATCCTTCTAGCTTTTGCCATTGCCTTTTCTACCTGTTTAGCTACTTTAAGATCATCAGACACAACCACGCCTAGGTCCCGCTCTTCTTTAGTGGACAAAAGTACTTCACCCCCTATACTATATTGCTCCCTTGGATTGCTGCAGCCCAAATGTATGATCTTACATTTTTTAACATTAAATCCCAGCTGCCAAATTCTAGACCATTCTTCAAGCTTAGCTGGATCCCTCCTCATGTTATCTACACCTTCCTAGGTGTCTACTCTATTGCAGATTTTGGTATCACCCGCAAAGAGGCAAACCTTACCCGACAGCCTTCCACTATATCACTAACAAAGATGTTAAAATGAAACAAGCGTATGCCTCGGTGAAGGTCAAAATGCTGTGAACATCAGTATATCACACACAGATGGATGGCCTCATTGAGCGATTCAACAAAACTCTGAAACAGATGTTTAAAAAGTTCATGCAGGAGGATGGGAAGAATTGGGACATTCTCTTACCCTATTTGATGTTTGCCAACCGCAACATACTTCATAGTTCCCCAAGGTTTTAGCCTTTTGAATTGCTCTTCAGAAGACTGCTAAGAGGCATATTAGATGTGGCAAGAGAGAAAGAACCCCATGCCGGGCATAATTTGGCAGAGTACATTATAGAAATGCAAAAGAGGTGGCCAATCTCAGTCTGGAAAAAGTCCAAGCCGAGCAGGCTAGGAGCTACAATCAGGCAGCCATGCACTGCACCTTCCACCTGGGAGACAGAGTCTTAGTCTTGTGCCATCATCCGAAAGCAAGTTACTCTGTAAATAGCAGAGGCCCTATGAGGTCGAAGAGAAAGTAGGGCCTATTAACTAAAAAGTTGCCAGCCAGATAAATGGAAGAAAGACAAAGTTTACCATATTAACCTATTGAAAAAGTGGACTCCAGTGATGGCTATAGTGGTACAAGGAGATGATTTTGGGCTGGAAATCTAACAGCCCAGTCTGAGCCAGCTCAAGTCCCGACTGGAGATCAGCTCTTGGCTGCCGAAAGAAAAGATCTAGAAGGGTTAATCCACCGGAACCTGAAAGTCTTCTCCACCAGCCCTGGATGAATCCATCTCATTTATCATGATGTCATTACTGACCCTGGGATGGTTATCCAGCAATGACCCTATTGGATTCTAGAGGCCCGGCAACAGGCTGTCGCCAAGGAGTTGGAAGAGATGCTTAACCTAGGAGTTATAGAAGAGTCTATGAGTGACTGGTCGTCATCCATCATCTTGATTCCTAAACCAGATGGAAGCATCATATTCTACATTGACTCCTGGAGGGTCAATGTGGCTTCTAAATTGGAAGCGTATCCCATGCCCAGAGTAAATGAGCTAATTGATTGACTTGGTGGAGCATGCTTTATATCAGCCTTAGATCTGACAAAGGGATACTGGCAGGTACCCTTGACTCCAGCTACCAGGGAGAAAACTGCTTTTTCATACCACAAAGTCTGTTCCAGTTTACAAGGCTGCCCTTTGGATTACACAGGCTCCCGTCATGTTAAAAAGTGTATATATCATGATGTCATTGGCAGAAATGTGGTAAAGGATGTTGAAACTTTGTATTAATAAGCATAATGGCTGTATGTAAATGCTGAATAGTAAAGATGAGCATTCAGGATCCCTGTGGTAATCCTTGGTGATGTTTTATGGGTTTAAAGTTAATGGGCCTATCCTGATCTGTTGTTCGCGATTCTTGAGGTATGATTGGAAGCAATCTAGGATGGTGCCTTGTAAGCCAATTTTTTGTAGACTGTTGAGTCTGGTGATTTATTGAGTCAAAAGCCACTGAGATATTCAGAAAGAATTGAATGAAGGCTTGTCCTGGCTTCGTTATGCCTTTTAGGATTCTGTCTAGAAGAGTTGTTATAAGAGTTTCTACACCGTGATTGGGTTTGAAACCATGCTGTTGAGAGTTGAGTGGTATGACAGTATCAATGTGTTCTTGCAGTTGGAACTGAACTACTTTTTCAACTATTTTGGCTAAGAATGGTAGGCTGGCCTGTAGGAGCTTAGGTTTTTAGCTTCTAGGGATTGCAAGGGCAGAGGAACATACAAGCTAATTTTGTCTGGAGGGGCCAAATAAACTAATCTCCAGCCCTGCTCCCAAGCTCTCTAGTTGCTGATGTTATATTAGGGAAATATTGGTGGGGCCATGGCCCCTGTGGCCCACCTGATTCCGCTGTCTATGAGGGATGGGCTCTTTAGTAATGGTCTGACCAAGGCATTCTGAGGCTGGAGGGCATGTGTCCTTGTGAGAGGGCCAATTGAGTAGGTTTGGAGCTAATTCTGGTCTAGCTAGTTTGATCCATGAAACTGGGCATGGATCTAATGGGGAGGTAGTTGTGTTAAGGCTGGTAATGATGCCTTCCAGCTGTTCTGTGGAGATTGAGTTAAAAGTGGACTATTTAGAGCTTACTTCTTGCAGTGTGCAAGCCTTTGCTATGTTTGTGTTAAATTTATTCTGGAGGAAATTGGCCATCTGATGTGGACACAACTTGATTTTGTTTCTCCCTTGGTCAGGGTCCCTGGTTAGTGATCTTGTGATCTTGAAGAGTTCTATGGGGCAGTTGAGTGAGCTCATAATGGTGTTTGTGTGGTATTCTTGTTTGCTTTTGTTTATTAATGTAGATGCACTTGAGGGCAAGAAATGGTGCCTCTCTCTTGCCAGAGTACAGGGCACATCGTTTATTTATTTTATTTATTTGACAGGATTTTTATACCACTTTAACATTTCAGTCAAAGCAGTTTACATTGTAAATTAAACTTGGTAATGTACATTAAAAGGGACATTGATAACTTTGATTTTTCTGCACATATATACTCTGCCAACAAGGAACAGACACGTGGCAGATGTAGTTAATGAGTTCCATTGCAGGAGCTGGTATGCTATGCAGACCATGGGAACTAATGAGTTGCAGTGCCTCCAGACCATGGGGGCTGCGGAAGCTCAGGAGGAGAGAGAAGGAGTGGAGACAGACAGTGCTTGGAGGGAAGAAAAGGAAGAGAGCGATTGCCTTTGGAAGAAGGGACATCAGGTGATTGAAATAGAGTATCTTAAAGGGGAAAAGGGAGAAAGTGCCTGAATAAAAGTGGAAGGGAAAGAAGAAAGAGAGTACCAGGAGGCATAGGAATCAGAAAGGGGTGGGCCACACAGGCCCTGACACTACCAATAATTCTCTGTCAAATAGGAGGGGAAGACCATGATCACGGCCCAGCAGGCAGCAATCTGCCCATGGGGATCCCATCCCTGTGGGCAGAAGAGCGCCTCAATCATGGCAAAGACCCCTCCTTTTCTGTCTACAAGAGATCAGATCCCCATGGGCAGAACAGGAGGTGAAGGTAGCAATCATGGCTTCATGCAGGTTGTCTGGCCACGTACCTAGGGGGTGGAGCTAGGGCAAAGTTAGGAAAGTGCTTGGGGAGCATTTAGGGTGGAGCTTCGAGCCCCTCAAAGAAATAGGTGTTCTGCTCCCCCTGCCTAGAGGTGGGAAGAAAAGATAGAGAGAGAGAGAACAAGTGGCAGGGGGAGAGAAGGAACAGAAAAACAGACAGAGACAGTTCCTAGAGGGGTGAAAGGTAATAAAGAGAGAGAGTGTGTCTTGGGAGAGGGGAAGGAGGGAGCGAAGGGAATATTAGAAAGGGAACAAGGGATGGTACTCGAAGGGGTGAAGACGAGGCAGGGAGAAAGAGACTGTGCCACCAAGATTTTACCAACACCACAGTACCTGAAGTTTTATGTTCTGGGAATAATGCGAGGAAGGTATGTGTAAGTGCCTATGTTAGCGCCTTTGAATAGCAAGCTGTTAGATATTTTCTATTATACAGAGAACTGTCCTAAGAGAATTTCAGTCTTAGTTCTTTACTGCTGACATCTGTAAAATTCCCATCCCTGTGTGACTTCATCCAATTCAGATTCTGAAAAATGTAATATATACGGCAGAACCAACAGAGAGAACCAACAGAGAAAACTGCCTTCAGTTCAATTAAGTGAGTGGACTTTCAGCAACATTTATTATAGATAGATATTCTTAAGTTCTGTCTGTCAGACTGTTCTCTCTGAATGTATCTACTGTAATGTTCTTATCTATTAGCATCCTGGAAGATATATGAAACATGAGCATGCATTTTTTTGTGGATAATGCTTTTTTGCACAAATTATATCAGTATAGCTTATGACAACAAAACTCCATGACAAAAGCAAGTGGGGAAAACATGCAGAGCATGGCTCATAGAATTCTTTCCAGTCCTTCTGTCTGTGTATGTGCACGCACTTGTGCATTTGTATGTGTATGTTTCTGTGTATCTGTGTTGTCTCTGTATGTCTATGACCTGGAGAAGAGAGGTGAGGAAAGAATAAAAAATGAAACCAAGTAAGATCATATATCACACAATTAGATGGCACTAGCAACATATTTGAAAGGATGGATTTTACAGTTTAACCACTGAGTACCACTGCTCCATGGCAACAGGTATTAATGTAGGGCACAATTTTCGAAGGCCTTTACACGGATAACTTCCCTAGTTACTCACGTAAAGGCCTTATCTGGGATTTTCGAAGGGCACCTACATGGGTAGTGCCCTTCAAAAATCTCAGATATGTCCCTAATGCGCCCAGATGCTATCTGCATAGCATTAGAGCTTGTTGGGGGCATTCTGGGGCGGAGCGGAGGCGGACCATGCTGCTACCCATGTAGTACCAATTTTCGATGCTACACAGTTAGTGCTCTGTACCTTAAAGATAGGAGAGGTTTTCCCAAGCCTATCTTTGCTACACAGGTAGCTCCTCGGCTACCTGGCTGTGCGGTGACACTCAGATTTTCAATGCCGGGGCTGCATATGACTCCGGCATGGAAAATCTGGGTTAGGCAGAAGGTGAGCGGGCTATGTGCCGACGCAGTGCACAGCACTGCCCAACTGAAATTAATGAAATTCTTTACCTCTAGTTGGCAGTCCACATAGCAGCCAGAAACAAATTAAATGGTTCAATCTCTAGGTTTCATCAAAAAATTTATAACAAAGAAAATGTACACATTTGAATCACTAAGAGCTCGCCCAGCAAAGAGAGAGGTGTTGCAGCACTGGGGCAGGGGTACATGCTGGGAGAAGCATGCAGAACATACCGCCTGGAATTCCAATCCCACTGTGTGCGTTTGTCTATGTTTTGTATGTGTGTGTCTGTGTAAGTTTGTATGTCTGTATTTTATTTGTGTGTGTCTGTATCTACATTTTATGTGTATGCCTGTTTTGATTGTGTATGTGTAAGTTAGTTTTGTTTGTGTAAGTATATTTATGTTTTGTGTATGTATATGTGTTTATTTTGAGTGTGTATGTATTTTGTTTGCGTGTGTGTTTTTCTACGTATGTCTTTATCTATGGTTGCGTGGGCATATGTGCATGTGTTGGTTCTGTGTGTCTGTGACGGGAGAATAGGCATGGGCACTTACACTTGCAGTAGGGCAGGCATAACTGCTGCAAGTAGGTTAAGGCACGTCAGTACACCCCTTTTAACTTATAAAATAGGCTCAAAAGATGTACATGGCAATGCATGTGAAATGTATGGGAGTTTATAAAATTACCTACCACATGTCAGAAGGGAAAAAAATCTCATCATTATCATTGCACATGTGGAGGGGAATTTTATAAAGGATGTACCAAGTGCAATATGGGACATCTAAGCCAGAACGTTTGAAAAATAGCTGGGATATCCACATGCAAACATGATTTCAGAAATGTGGACGTGCCAGATATGGTGTCTACTTAGACAACCCTAGAATAGTACTTCAGAACCTGGATGTCTAGGAACAGCCTAATGGTTAGAGCAGTGGACTAGGTATGGGCAAGCCAGGGTTCAGATCCAAATGCTGTTATCACTGAAATTGTGCTACGTACTAGGGACAATGGAGTGCTTTCTTCTCTGCACCCTCTGGATGTTTTACAGTCAAAACAAGGATTTTTCAGATGCCTGTTCATGCTTGGAACAGGTCTAATCTTAGGGGCATGTTTACTAAACTGCGTTAACGTAGCAGCGGCTACGTTAAGGCGCGTTATGTAACGTTAATGCGCCTTAATGTTCCCGGCCGTGGTAAGTCCTGCAGAGGGCGGAGAGAAGGGGTCAATGGGCAGGGAGAGGCCCCTTCCACACTAACGTGGGGGAATGAAGGGCTGAATCCTAACGCAACTGAAAACCTGGTGTTAGCACACATTTGCAAGAGCGAGAAACCATTTCAGTGTCAGCAATGTACAGCATAGGCAGGGAGCCAAAGAAAGGTGATAGTAGTGCTCCATTTGCAGCAACAGCATAGTGCCCAAGTATGAAAGGCCACTATGGTGATGGTGCAAATGGGGCATGGGGGCTGCAGGCGGGACATGCAGTGGGGGCTACTGAGGCACAGGATGGACTAGGCGGTTGCCGAGGTGGCACATAGGAATGCAGAAAATGGAAACCAGCAAGACAACAACTGACCAGGGTCAGACATGCCCATGAGTCTGTGTCCCACAGTGTCCCATCCAAGAGACATTACCCAGCAGGTACCCCAAGGGACACATAACATTGACAGGCGGTGCCGGGGGAAGCGTGGACATGTATGTAGGCACCCCTACCCCAGAACCCACACCTTAGGCAGCAGCCTACCTGCCCCTTGGATGGCCTGGGATGACGCACCAACGGCACCGATACCATAGCATATAGTCATGGTGGCATGGCAGAGGGGGTGGCTGATTTGTGCTGGAGGGAGCAGTGGCATCCGCCTGCAGTGGACCTAGGCCATGCCCTGTACCAGTACGTGGTGTGCAGTGCAACAGAAGAGGTCTGCCCAAGGAACGTAAGGGTAGCCCCAGGGACCACTGCTGCTGTTGCAAAAGTGTGGTGCAGTACACTCAGCCAGCATGTCCAAGAGTAGAGGTTCAGGTCCCATCTGTGGATCCTGCAGAGCATCTCCCCATAGTTTTAGCCCACAATGCAGCCACAACAACAACATGGGCAAATCCCAATGCAGTGCTGCACAGGGGTACGGAGACCTACTCACAAGGGCTCCACTATCCACAGCTTCATGGAGTGTCAGGCTGTTGGCCCCAGCACAGAGCTGCAGTTATCACCAGAGCACTATTACTACCCCCTGCACAGATTAGCAGTGTCGGCACTGTGATCAGGACCAGTGCAGCGGGTAGGGTTGTCAACCACCTCCATCTCTGCACAATGCTGAGATAGGTGTGGGAATGTGTGTATGTCTCTCCATTGTTTTGTGTCTGCCAACACCTTACTGAGCCCACATTGCTCACACTGCTTTCTGCAAATGTGCATAATGAGGAGCAAGGTATTGTGGGTATGGCCCAGACAGTGCGGATTGGCCAGGATGCATCTGCACAGGGTGGAGGGCAATGGCTGGGACACTGTAGTGCTTGACCACCACCTGCATGGACAGGGTGGCCACAGCATGTCACGCTGGGGGGGGGTCACTCTCACTCTGACCGAGCAGTGACCATGGCATGTCTATGTTCCCACATAGCGCCACACATTATTTGTTTCCAGTGATACTTGTGTGTTCCCGGTTCTGGGGCCCAATCACAGGGATACCTGCTTGGTGTCTGTGCTGTGTATCCCACCTCTGGGTGCACAGGGTTCCCCTGTGAGCATGCACTATGGACTTGTTAGTGGGTTGTCTGCAGTTTGCCTGTGCATGGTGGGAACACCTTGCAGGGTGCTGCAGGTGCAATCTGACTGTGCTGTCTGTTGCTGAATGACAGACCGTGGTGTGGGGCAGTTGAGCCTTCCCCTGCCTACCCCAAGCATCACTGCTGGTCTGCAGTGGTCACAGTTATGGCACAGGCCCAGCAGCCCTGGAGGGCTGTCATCCACCAGCAGAACTGTGGTTGCTGGTATTACAGCCATTCTGTAGGGTGCAGGCACCTGTCCCACCACACCCTCATCTACAAAAGGGGTGACTGGCGTTGGGACTTTCTCTAAAAAAGATAAGCCTGACTTATTTAATTTTGAAAAAGGAATTTTAAAAAAATTAATATTAAGAAAACTTAAAAAAAAACAGTTATTTGGGTCATTGATGCAAATCGGAGCATTTGGTATAATAAGCTTTTGCCACAGCTCCTGTGAGTCTGAGACCCATAGTTAAACACTTTAAATGATGTATGTGAAAAAAATCAATTGTGATATACATCCATTAGATCGGAGTAATTAGACATTATCTTGCCTAACGGTATTATTACTCTGGAACACATAGACCAATTTTTTGCTGTTCTGCATGTGCAATGCATCATGGGTGCTGGTGGGGTTACCCTATCCTGGCACACAGAGCAGACGGTTTGTGCGGTGACCTGCAGTCCTTCTGTACCCAGCCATTGCTATGCAACAAGCCATAGAGGTATAGCCTACTGGTTAGTACACTGACATTCTAGGGGTTTGATTCCTCATTGTTCTCTCCTGTCCAAGGCAGATATTTTGCTTGCCTGTGACAGTCATATCTTTGCAGATCCGTGCTGCCAGCCCATAGTACCCTCACCACAGTTGCCAACAATCCTTATAAGGCGTTATAAGGCTCCTAATTAGGCTCAGTACAAGGCATGTTACAAGGTACCTTATTAGGCACAGTACAAGGCACATTAAGGCATGTGCCTTGTACTATGCCTAATAAGGTGTCTTGTAATGCGCATTACCTGACACGGCTTGCCATAATGATGCCCCGCCCACGCCTTTATATGGGCATCTGTACATTTACCGCAGAACCTAACGCGAGTGACATTACCGCAGTTTAGTAAACATGCCCCTTAGATACGATGCCAGATGTCCAGGACATTTCTGAGATCAGGTGTGGACATTCGGGTTCCTAGGAACACCCCAGCCACACCTCTACCATGCCCCCATTCAGACATGGACATCCTCATGCTAGGGATGTCCACAGACCTGGCTTCTGAAATGGCTCTGGAGACATCGCTGTGCTTTGGGCATCTTTATGCCCATTTTCAGATGTCCAAAGGATGAATAGGGTTGCCAAAATGACCCCCATAATAATTATAGGTGACGAAATAACCAGCATTGTATAGTATAGTTCTCTTATTTTCTTGTGTCTTTTTATCCACCAGCCAAAGTTTATAGCTCACAAACTTGGGTGTAGCATTAATAGTTCATAGTGGTCTTGGGTCCACCAACCTGAAGCCACTATTCATCACGCACCAGCAGCCTCCTGCTGCTCATGGTTCTCTTTCCCTCACCCCCTTCTCCCTGGTCAAGCATTTTGCACCCTGCTGTGGCTCCTGCACCTTACTGAGCCATGACCAAGATAACTATAATAGAAAACCCAGTAAGGCATGCAACCGCTGCAGAGCCTTCTGGCTCTATGCTGTTACAGTTCTGCTGTATCCTGCCCCATAAGGAAGCGCACATGAGAGATACAGCACACCTTGCTGTCTTTTTATTGCTAATGCTAGCTATGGCTCAATAAGGTGAAGAAGCAGTGGTTTC
The DNA here is from genome assembly GCA_033557465.1 of Ichthyophis bannanicus. NCBI lineage: Eukaryota > Metazoa > Chordata > Amphibia > Gymnophiona > Ichthyophiidae > Ichthyophis > Ichthyophis bannanicus. The sequence goes on along the minus strand of CM066036.1, from coordinate 685,698,173 downwards.
GCACCGAGCATGGCGCTGGGCCATGAGGGGAAAAAGGCAAAAAGGTAAAGACTCAAGGGGGAGGCAGAGAAAGAGGGGTCATGTGATGTAGGGCCAAATATACAGAGAGCTAGGGAGATGCTGGACTATGGGTGGGGGGAGTGGGGAGAAGATGCTGGATTAGTGGGGAGAAAGAAAGGGAGATTCTGAATCACATGGGGAGCAGGGAGGAGAAGGGTGATCATGAAGGGGGCAGAAAATAGAGAGAAGAGATAGTGGACCTCATGGGGGGAGGGAAGAGAGAGGGGAGATGCTGTATCATATAAGGGTGGAAGGAAGAGATAGGTGTGATGCAGGATCAGTAGAGAGGGTGTGGAAGAGAAAGGAGGAGATGCTGGATCAGTGGGATGGTATGGAACAGACAATGTGATGAATCACGGGAGGGGGATTAGGAAGACAGAACAGATATTGGACATGGGGCGGGGAATAGGGAGACAGAAGGGAGATGGTGGATTGGAGGTGGAAAAAGATAAAGTTGGCAGTGGCAGAGGGTGGAAGAATTGGGAATCATGTTAGCAATGTCTGATGCTCAGGGCTGATACTGGCAAATGCTGGGGGTTGGTGGTAGAAGAAGGGGGGTGATACTGGAGGCGAGAAGGAAGAGGAGGACATATACTGTGAGTGGGAGCAGAAGCAAGGGCATATGAGCCATGACCAAGATAGCTATAATAAAACAAAAAAACAGTAAGGCATGCAGCCACTGTGGAGCCTTCTGGCTCTATGTTGTAGAAACTCTGCTGTATCCTGCCCCCATATGCAGGGGAAGATGGACACAGGGGGCAGAGGAATGGATTCTGGGGCTAAAGAAGAGAAAAGACAGGGTAAGTAAATTTTGGAGAAGAGGTAGCTGGTGGATGCTGGAGAATGGGAGAAGGCAGTGTGAGGAAAGAGACAGGAGAATAGAAGCTGGGGAAGGTGAAGATACAGGAGATTAATGATGATACCATGAGCTTAAAGGGTGCTTTAAAAATGAGTACAGTTATGGTGAACATTATTGGTACCCTTGCAGTTCAACCCCCTTAATGTCCAATATCTCCTAAAAAAAATGGCTAGTGAAATGGCTTTGGACTATATATGCACACACACTTGACACATAAAAGAATCAAATAAAACAAGACCAATTAAAAAAGGTAATAGTATAAAAACTGGGACATTGCCAGAATATGATTATTGGTAACCTTATAAACAATTCAAATCAGTTTGAGCAGAAGTGCCACATTCCCACTGCAGTAAAATGAGATGCACCTGTGATCAACTGTCAGTACTCACATGACTTAAATCAACCAATGAATGATGGTCCTAATGTTTAAAATGGCCACATTCACTCCATGTTCCATTTTCACAATGGTGAAAACAAGAATGCTGCCTGAGACTGTCAGAAAAGCCATTATCACCAAACATCAAACTCCAAAGAGGTACAAGGCCATTTCCAAAGATCTTAGGATTCCTGTGTCTACAGTTCACAATGTTATTTTCTGCTCATGGAAATGTCAGGAACCTCCCAGGAAGTGTTGGGAAGAGGAAAGTTAATTCAAGGGGTTTTCGAAAGTTAGTGCGAACTGTTGGAAAAATACCACATACAACATCCAAAGAGCTTAAGGCTAACCTGAAGCAATCTGGAGTGGTGGTTTTAACCCATACCATACGCTGCACACTAAACAAAGAAGGATTTCATGGGCGAAGACCAAGGAGGACCCCATTGCTCCAAGACAGACATAAAAAGGCACGCATAATCTTTGCCCAAACCCACCTGGAGAAATCACAATCTTTCTGAGAAAATGTTTCGTAGACAGATGAAACCCAAGTTTATTTATTTATTTAGACAGATTTGTATGCCACCTTATCCTTCAATCAAGGTGGTAACATCACATCACAATTGGAGGGTTACATTTAACATTAGGGTACGTATAAACATTTAGACATTACAGTTAGGCATTAGACATTACATTTAGACATTACAGTTACTTGTCAGCATATGGACAGTACAATATAAGGTAACATTTAGCATAAGAATATTTAATAACTCGGTATGATAAACTTGTGTATGTGAGTAGGATGAGTGCGTGCTTAGTTGGTAGCGGTTGTAGTGTTTCAGTACGGGTTTGGGATGTTGCCTGGATGTTGAGGTCTCTTGCAATGCAGACCATCAATACATTTACAGGCAAAGACATGAAGCTTATAAAGAAAAAAAACACCCATCCTATAGTTAAATATGGTGGAGGTTCCATAATGTGGGGCTGTTCTGCTGCTTCAGGAACTGGAGACTTGGAACCTATTAAAGGAATCATGAAGTCAGAGGACTATCAAGGTATTTTGGAGCGAAATATGCTACCTAGTGTCAGAAAGCTAGGTCTGGATCGAAGGTCATGGGTTCTCCAGCAGGACAATGACCCAAAATATACATCCAAAAATACTAAAGAATGGTTAACAAGTAAAAAATGGACTGTTTTAAACTGGCCAGGAATGAGTGCAGATCTCAATCCAATCGAGAACCTTTGGAAAAAAATGAAATCTGCCACTGATAAAAGGAATTATGGAAACATTCATGAACTAGAACAAATCACAGTTGAAGAGTGGGAGAAACTGCCAGCAGACAGATATACAAAACTTATAAATGGCTAAAAGAAATGTTTGGAGGCTGTTATCACTGCCAAGGGTTGTGCAACCAAATATTAGTGAAGGGTGCCATTTAATCCTGTCCAGGTCATATTTTAAGTTGCACAGACATCTTTTTTTTGTTGTATACCTTTGAACATACTAGTAAAGTATTATGATGACATACAGTTAGAATATTTCCATTATTTGTCAAAATATTGTACACAATATACCTAAAATGCAAGGGTGCCAATAATGTTGACCACAACTGTATGTATGTAATGCCCATTCTGATGGTCTTCTCTCATATCAAAAACTTTTTTCAAAATTTTTTTTGAAATTTTAAAGGCTGAGTTTTGTAGATGATTTTGTCACAGAGCTTACACAAGTGGTATTACAATATATATATTGGAGCTATATTATTGACTTCTGTGTGAGATCTAGATATAATTTGGGGGATGGAGATGAAGCAGAGATAATGGATGCTGGGTAAAGAGAAAAAAGAGTCAGAAAGCTATGAAGCAGGTGAGAGACAAAAGAAGTGAACCAGTCTTTGAAGGAAGTGAGAGAGGGTAAAAAGTGAGAACTGGAGCTTGGTGAAGGACGTAAGACACAGGAAGAGGCTGGAGATGGAGATGGGATGAGTGACAGGGAAGGTGCTGTGGTTGGTGAAGGGATGAGAGGCAAAAATAAGTGAGGGTGGGAAGGGAAGGAATTCAGAGGGTAGAAATGGAGAACTAGAAAACGAGTGAAATGCAGAGGGGGAATAGGATGCTGTCAAAGGAATGAGAGACGGATTTGGAATGGGAGGACCAGAGAGGTAAGCATAGAAGTAAAAGCTGCTACAGTATGCGCTGGGAGGAGGAGAAAGTTCTGGGGGGAGAGGAGAGAGAGTGTGTCAGGAGGGATGGGAGGATGAAAGAGAGATTTGCGTTCTGGGAGGGATGAAGGGGGAGGAGAGTATGCCATGATAAGGAAGGGAAAGGAGGGAGACAGAGAAAGGGTGGGGGAGGGAAGGGAGAGACAGGCTGGGGGAGGGGTAAGAAAAGAGATTGCAGGGCCTGCCCAACCATTAGGTAAGAATAGGTTGTTGCTTAGGGCAGCAGCTTCTGAGGGGCAGCAAAGAGCAGAAGTTGTCAAAGCAATACAGTAGATCTTGATAGCCACACAAATTCAGAGAGCCATCAACACATTTTAGTTGCAGGGAGAACAGGCACACACATATATACAAAGCAAAGTTTCATGTTTACAGGATTGTTATGGGAGGGACGGTGTTGAGATGATCATGATTGTTGAGTTTAATTATCAATGTTTCAGTTAGGAGGGGTGTAAGGCTGAAGGGTGCCAAACACCCTTGCAGCAGCTCTGAGAAGTAGTAGAAAAGAGGAGGAAAGATAGAGGGACTCGACAGCTGGGTAGTAAGTATCATCTCTAACCCTATATATCAACAGTTCAGTGCATCACCAGCTTAAACAGTCACCCTACGCCCCTGCTCATAAAGCAGTGTCAACCTAAATGATCTGGTTCTTTGGATTCAGTCTACAATTAACCAAATAATTCTGCAATTGAACTCAATGTCCAGAAGATGTAGATAGTTCTGCAAATTGAAGTTTTTTGTCATTCTCTGTAAGACAGTAAAGTCTCTTGGTACAAAGGACTAAACCCAGAATTCCAATTGATTGCATTTTCAGAATAGATATATTTAATTCCCAGAGAATCACAGCAGATACAGCAAGCACAGTTGCATGAGTAAAACATTATGCACACAAAATTCAGCTTTTGTGATTTACCAACTGAATAGAACTTAACGTTTAGCCTGAATGTTGGTTTCCATATAAAATATTTGTGCTGATTCAGCAAGTGGAATCTATGAATCTGGCTGATCTCTTTTTTTAGGTCTAAAGTGCCTATAAACTTTTTGAAACTGAAAAAATTGGCAGAATAGATATTTCCTAGGTAAAATTTATGAGTTTTGTATATCTGGGTAGATGTCTTTTAAATGTAGCCGATGATAGGAAGTCGTTTTTGAGTTGAAAACAGGTTAAGAAAAACTTTCTTCTGGTGCTCTAGTTATAAAAAATAACAAGGGAGGCCAGGTAAATTATTATTAATATTACTCATTTGTACAGCACATACCAGATGTATGCAGTACAGCATAGAGATACATATTGGAGAATCCCCCCCCCCCCCTTAGAATGCAGTCTAGTCAAGACAGATAGACAAAACATGCAATGCAAAACAAGAAAGGTTATGAGAAGAAAATGAGGGCCATGAGAGGAAAGAAATAAATCAAGAGGGAATATGAAGGAAGTGCAGCTTTCATTGAATAAAGAATCGCTATATTACCTCATGGGTGAGGTAGTCAAAAATAAAATCATTGCCCAGAAGCAATTTATATAAGAAAAACAGAACATGAGATGGGTAAATGAAGACTGCGAAGGGCTAGGAAGAAACTAGCTAAAATATGGGTAACAAGGAGGGTCTTTCAACTATTCCTGTACTTGAGAGCATCACTTTAAATTTTCACTGCAGGATAGCTAAGTTATCTACCCAGGTAATAATGTTCACAGTCAGTTACCTCACAGACACAGTCTGCTTTTTTCAGAGCAATTTATAGACTCCATGTAGATTTTGCCATTCTAGGGATACCTTGCACGCTTGGGACTGAAAGTCAATTTTTAAAGGAAAACGTCCTGCAGATTGAATATGTCAAAGAGCATAAAAGTAATTCTGAGTAGTAATAGAAAGCTGCTTTGAAAAGGACAGCTCAGGGTCAAGACTGATCCCAAGGTAAAGAATGGCGTCAGTAAAAGCTATAGGGGTAATGGAGATGTATGGAGCTAGAGCAGGATAGGAATCTTGTCTGGACTCGTATAGCCTGTATACCATCCTGTCTAGATTGTAAATAGCTTGTATATAGTTACCCTGTTCTGAATCCAAGTTGCTCCACCCGTTCGATGTAAGTGCAGAGCAGGCTCTTCCTACTCTGCACAAAACATTATCTGTAAACGGCCCTGATTTTAAAGAGTGCGGTATATAAAAGCATTAAATAAATAAATAAATCTTTGCCTGTGAGATCTGGAGATATTTAATTTAAGAAGGTGGGAAGGAAGCTATGTGGATACCATGCTTAGAAAGTTATTAATAACCATAAGATTGGGTGAAAAGGGGCCAGTAAAAGCTACTGATACAATTTTATTGGCAGAATAATGATCTTCCATTATTGTGGCTAAAGGGGCCAAAAAAATATTAAACAATAGGTGAGTCAGGATAAAGTCCTGGGGAATATCTTGTATCAAAAGAATGACTCATGTGAAGTAACAGCCTGGAAAATACGATCCTGTAAAAAAGAAGAGAACTAAGCAAGGACTTAACCGGACAAGTTTATATCTGCCAGATGGCGAAGAAGTAAAGAATGATCAACCACATCGAAGGCCAGGGATAAGTCCAATGAAACTATAAGGGCAGCTTAGCCAGAAATGAGATGAGCATGTATCTCACAGAGAAGGACAATGACTACTGCCTCGGTAGTGTGCCCAAGTTGGAAGCCTGATTGGTATGGATGCAGTACATTAGTTCTGTCAACAAAGTCAGTCAGTTGAGAAAATACTGCTCTTTCTATTAATTTTGAAAGACAGGGCAGATAGTTGGCTAGAATAATGGAGTCCAGATTTGTTTTTTTTTTAGGATTGGTCTAATAAGATTCTTCTACTTCCGATCAGCTGATGCACCTTCCACAGACTCCTGGTCATCATAGATGGGAGATGGTACTGGAAGGTCAACCACCTCTCCCTCTTCTTCACATCCTGATGTCTTTCCTGATTACACTGGTCTTCCACCTCAGTATGTGCATCACCCTCTGCCTGGGCTGTCATGGTCTGAGGGGATTCCTTCTCTAGGGATCTGGCCCCTGTCCTTAGCACTACTACTCTCATATGGGTCATATCCTGTGGCCTCTCTGATAGGTAGGTAGGAAAAGAAATTAACTCATTTACTCTGTGCAAGCCATAACTTTACCCATTGTGAAATAAACATTGTGGGGTTGATATTCAAAGCCCTTAGTCAGCCAGCCAATGGGAGGCCAGCTGGCCAAAGGCACTGACCTCAATATTCAGTGGCATTATCCAGATAGTGATGCCTAATATCTTCACAGACTGACCTGACACTCTCCAATTAGTGTATGGGTGGTCTGTGGGTGGGGCAAGAGCAGTGTTGGTGCTAACTAGATCAATAGTGACGTTATCCAGTTAGCTGGATTTTCACTCACTACTTAACCAGCCAACTCAGGCCACTTGAAAAGCTGTCCTAAGTTGGAAGCCAGATAGTTAATGGCTTTATCTGGTCAGTGCCACTCAATTCAGATATTCAGCAGTAGCTCTTATCCAGACACTGCTGCTGAATATCCTGCTGATATGTAAGCACCACAGCTGATCCCATGGCGTCTGAAAATTGTTTTGCAAATCAGCCCCAGCATGTTTGTCCTAATTAAGATAGCCCTTCTTGTCCAGATGTGCACAGTGTGTGACTGAGGATGACATGCTCAATGCTGCCTTCTATGGTACCAGCATTTTCCATGCCTAATCAAGTTATACAGTGATAAGCTCCAGCCCTCCCTACTACACACTGCATAACAGCAGCTACAGGTGACAGTCTGTCAACAATGAGCCACCTGATTGAAGACTGAACACAATCTATCCAGAGGGTCGCCATGAATTGACACCGACTCAATAGCACTTAACAACAACAACAACAGCAAGCAAAATGTTCCCTAGCATACATTTGGGTGAGGTTGGGGAGGTGGACTATGCACATAGATAATTACCACTCATGCACCTAGGCACATGTGGTGAAAGCTGATCAGACTGGATACCTCAGGGAAACTGCTGTTGGACAAGAGGGTGTTGATGAGCTTGGCACACAATGAGGAACAATGGGTAGATAATTCTTTCAGATGTGAATAGTGCTCTGCAACTCTCTCAGCAACAGTCCCGGAGAGTACCCTTTGTGCCTCACCAAGCCCCTTTCCAACTCAGTTGCTCTACCCTTATTGGTTGTAGGGTGCTGCCAAGGGAATAACCTGACCCTTGGGGAGCATCAGTGTGGTTCTCTACAGATGTACACCCAATGCCACATGGAGGGGACATTGGAAGGACATCAGCCACACCACTGCAGCATTACAGATGCTAGGAGGTGAGACCACACCACAGCATGGCATGATCACACTTTTGGTGACTGGTGCCTACTTCTTTTCCCCCATATGCACCACTGGAAAGGCATGGCACATTCACTTCCACTGTGGGTGAGGTCAGTGAGGATATGGTGATTTCTGACCACATGTTCTACATCAGGCCTAGGTGCAGAGGAGGTCTCAACAATTAGTGGGAGAGTATGCAGGGAAAAGTAGTAATGGAATGAATGGTGTTCTAGAGATACCTACTGTAGTCCTGTGGGGCTCTGAAAGTGTCTAGGTCGTCCACTCCCCTCACAGACTCCTCATCTATTCTGAAGAGAGGGTAGGCTCTATCAGGATGTGTGAGGAATGTGGCATCTGGGCTGACAGGGCTGGGATCATACTCCTGCCTTTGCAAATTGAGAGGAAATCATTAGTGATGCAAGAGATGCCCTGCACCTCTTTACATGGTTTTAGCAGCCACTTTTACAAAGTACACTCTAACAAAGACCCTGTCTACTGAAAAACCAACCCCTCAGAGTAAATCAACTAATTTTTTGTCGGAAGTGCCAGCACAGTGAATAGGAACCATGCCTAACACCGCTGTGACTTTTCCATTTTAATAAAGTGAATCATTTCCAAAAAACAACAGCTTTATTTAGCTGATAAGTGACTCGTTTTCAGGCTGCTCTCAGTCGCTCTGCTTTTCGCCAATCCGACGTGCCATGTTTCGGGTACATCCAACTAAGGCACCCTGCTTCAGGTCAGCACCTCTGATTGGTGGTTGCTGACTGACAGCTGTGCTTACGTACTTGAAGTAAGGACTTTTAAACTGTTTCTCCTCGGACTGCTCACACTATGGCTGACGATTTCCCGTGCATTGTTTGACCTGAAGCAGGGTGCCTTAGTTGGATGTACCCGAAACGTGGCACGTCGGATTGGCGAAAAGCGGAGCGACTGAGAGCAGCCTGAAAACGAGTCACTTATCAGCTAAGTAAAGCTGTTGTTTTTTGGAAATGATTCACTTTATTAAAATGGAAAAGCAACAGCGGTGTTAGGCATGGTTCCTATTCACTGTGCTGGCACTTCCAACAAAAAATTAGTTGATTTACTCTGAGGGGTTGGTTTTTCAGTAGACAGGGTCTTTGTTAGAGTGTGGTATTGTTGACTCTGTTAATAGGGAATTTTTTGGTCTTTTACAAAGTAGCCTATATAGGGAATACCCCAATACTTGATTTCACACTATAATCTTTTTGTAACCGTTATGTTTTATATGTATTTTTTGTCGGATAACTCACCATGAGAAGGAATCATCCTACTCCCGAAGTGAGCCCTCCTTTTTAATTAAGTATTAAATGACCCATTACAGATCTAAAAACCGGGTGCTACAGCACTACCAAGCTGTTATACCCATACCGCTAAAATGGACCTCCTCTTCATCCAAAGAAATCTCAGTCAATTGTTGGTCCCCACAGATTATACTCCCCAAACAATAATATCCTCCCAAGGTACTTATCAAAATGAAGCAGAAACCCGCTGCCGGTATCTTGAAGAAGACCGTATCGGCGTGACTGCTGATTGTATGCCTTCCTTTGTACCGCTCAACACAGGAGTGTCTGGAACAAATCACCACTCAAGATTTCTTCATCCAATGTCCCAATCAGTGATAGAACCGTATAGTTCATGTGCAACACCAATTAGTGTTTCAAGCTGCTCAGCTCTGCAGCTCTTTCTCAGGCCAATGAACCATACCAGCACCAAACTACCAACTTTAAGTCAATGAAAGTGACGTCAGAGCAATCCTCATTTCCTGTCGCAGTAAGACCAATCACATAAAATCAGCAGTCACGCCGATACGGTCTTCTTCAAGATACCGGCAGCGGGTTTCTGCTTCATTTTGATAAGTACCTTGGGAGGATATTATTGTTTGGGGAGTATAATCTGTGGGGACCTACGATTGACTGAGATTTCTTTGGATGAAGAGGAGGTCCATTTCAGCGGTATGGGTATAACAGCTTGGTAGTGCGGTAGCACCCGGTTTTTAGATCTGTAATGGGTCATTTAATATTTAATTAAAAAGGAGGGTTCACTTTGGGAGTAGGATGATTCCTTCTCATGGTGAGTTATCTGACAAAAAATACATATAAAACATAACGGTTACAAAAAGATTATAGTGTGAAATCAAGTATTGGGGGGGATATAGTTGGGTTGATTTCAAGGGGTGTAATTTGATATAACTATATAGGGAATACAGCAAACTGTAGAGAAAAGTGTGCATGTATTATCTATGCCACAGTGGTGAACCATGCTTATATTGGGGGAGAGGGTTGAGGGATCCCAAATACCTGCCTGCCTTATTTACCTTCCTGCGGTGGCATGAGTGATATAGCCATCTCCATATGAGCTGGATCAAGGCTACCTTGCTGTCTGACCTGCTCTATACAGCATGATAAACTACATGATTTGTAGACCCTAACATAACATAAAAACAGTTTGGAGTATGTGTCTGTATGTCTGTTTGTGTGTGCTCTCGGGCAGGCTGCAAATATACTCCTATAATTTCAGTGTGTTGCTGTCTACCCCATAGGTGCTATCTCAGGCGTAGATGTCAGCCTAATAGGTGCTGGAGTGGGTGGGAGGAACAGGGTTTATACTTGCCTGGCCACGGCCATCTAGATCCTCTCCCATACCTTCAATGCTGCAGTACGTGGGGACCTGAAGCATATCAACATGATTCTGCATGCATGTAAACTGGGGACTCCAATGGGGGCATTACCCTACTTTACCTTGATGATATGAGTGTCACGGGCGGCTGAGTTATCTCAGGTAAGCCACCAATAGAAACCACCAGCTTACAGAGAAAATATATTTTTATTTTTCTACAAAGCATTCTACAGCTCCTTGAACCTTAAAATTTAAATCAGGACTTACCAAAGGGGTGAAAACACTCCCACAAGGAACCACTTAAACAAGATGGACTTTAGAACATTTTCTACTTTAATTGAAAAGATAGTGCAAATTCAGTTTTTGCAAACAAGCAATAAATAATCTTTATAAATGTAGTCAAGTATTTTCTGTGAACAAATCTTTAAATGCTTCTATTCAACAGTGGTACAACATCGTCTCTTTCAAAAAACAGGCAAGTAGTACTTAAGCAGTTTAAAGCATGAGATTTATTTACTCCTTAGTAGAAGAAAAGTTCAGTTCTAACACTGTCTTTTATCTGTAACTTTGCAGGTGAATGAGTATTATTCAGCTAGACACCTTTGTTTCAAAAAGATTTAACTACTAGTGCACTAGTGTTTTGCCAAAAAATAGTCACTGTGGTGAGTCAGTCACTTATCTCAAATCTTTCAGGTCTTGCAGCTTTCTTGGATGTTGGGCATCTTAGGATCCCCTTTGCACCAGCGATGTCCAGTTGTAGTCAGGATACCTACTACCTATCTTTAAAAATCAATAACAGAAACTATCTCCCTAGCTATTTATATACCAACTAGAAAAGGGTTCCTGTCCTCTTCCTTAGTTTCTGTTTCTTTCTAATACTTATGAGGCTTGTATGCCCCAAAAAAGAAAAGATAATCTTTCCCTCCTACAGAACTCTCTGTGCAAAGACCAGTTTTTGTTTTTAGGTGCCAGAGTCAATCATTCAAAATTTGCAGACAGTTCTGGAAAACTATACCAATTGCCAATTAACTTTAGTTCTCTTAAATCTGGCAAAGATTTTTTTTCTTTTATCCACACATTGAGTCCTTCTCTCTTTCACACAAGCACTTTCTTTCTCACTGAAACAGGCTGTATCAGGATTAAATAGTTCCTGTGAGCAAGCACTCAGTTTTAAAACAATTCACTTTCAGGGTTTTTCTTCTCACTGTACTGGGAGTTTTATATCTTCAGCCCTACTTTTCCTTCCAGTGCTATTGAATGCAAAACAGTGCTATTGAATCAAAACAGTGCTCAGAATTAAACTCACTCTCCAATAAGTCACTTCAAATTCTCACTCTCCAATAAATCACTTCAAATCCTCATTCAGCTTGGACTTAAAACTGCTTTAATGAGTTACAGAGCTCCTTTAGTCTTATTTCTGTCACCAAGGAAAAAGTTCTCACATTTAACATTTACATTTTTTCTTCAGCTTTCATTCAAGCTTCATACACACTTCTCTTCTATAAAACAAATTCTTAATTGGCATCAAACAATATATAATATCAATCTTTCACACAGACATTTACTCTGACATGTCTTACCCCCTAAGAGTTTTCTGCCATCACAGCACTGAAGTTATTGCAGGTGGATTCTATCCTCTCTGTAAAAGTGTTCTTACACCCAGCTCCATCTGGAAATAGTTCCTTACTAACTTCATTCCAACTCACAAAACACACATTCATAGCTCTAAAGCCCCTAGCAGATCTTTGCACACCTTAAGATAATTTTATAAGTCATTTTCTTTAAAGTTTGCTTAGGATCTGTATTATTTATTAAACTACCTCATGCTTTTTTATCTCCTCAGAGCTTTCCCTATGCTTGCCACAGGCTCAACTGCATCCTGCATCAGCTCTGCTGTGTTCATTAACTCCTTCAACACTGTATTGAAACTGCAGTCTGATTCCCCATATATTCATACACATACATATTCCTTCAGAATCAGTAAAAATGTATTTATTTGTCATGTTCCCTTATTTGACACTTCATTTGAACAAGCCAGCCTTTCATTTTAAATGTTTATTTCCTTATTTGAGACTTTACTGACCCTTTTCATTTATTTTTAATGTGGCTGTCGGTCTTTTTTATTTTAATTTTCAATCCCTTTTTCCTTTCTATTTGTCCCCCCAAGCAGCACCTTGATGCCACGGCAAACCTGGGCAGCCAGAAAACATACTCCCCCTGCCTCCTTACAGCACACATTTGGGCTAAACCTGCCCTACTTTTAAACACATAGTCAAGCATTTTTAAACGTTTTACTCTGCCATTACTTGCACATGTGCAGCGTAGTTGGACATGTGTATTTTGCCACCAAACAGCACTTACACATGTAAGATACGCATTTAGTAGGCAAAAATATGCTTCCTTGAATGTGCATCCACCCCATTAATGCCCTTTATGATTCCACATGTGCCTGGCCTGGTTGCCATGGTTGCATGTGCAACTCAATTTGAGAATGACATTGCATATCTTTGCCATCACTTCTGTCTAATGCATTTTTCTATGTGTACATACCTCTATTTCACAACTCATACAGGTGTATTTTGCTGCTGCATGTTTTTACAAAATACATCTACTTCAAGGGGCGGGGATATGTCAGTTTTACATTGGCCACACATGTGCAAACCCTTTCTTCTTAAAGCTGACATAGATTTGAAGACATTTTCACTTCCACATCCCATCCACCCCATAAATGGCCTTTCTAACATGTGCCTTTTTGAGACAATATTCTGCGGATATCTGTATAGGCCAGAAAATAGCTTCTAAAATTAAACCACTCAGCTATAGCTAGAGCAGCTGAATCTCGCCACTGTACATATAGTTGCCAGTGACAAGAGCTCTCCTCTGTATATTCAACGCTGCCGCCCCACCATGACCTCAATTTTAAAAAACAAGCTTGCCACTGGGTTTAAATATCGCAACATCACTTACCTTGGCATTCCTCAATACCAGTTAAAATGGCTTCAGACTCTCCAAAATACAGCACTGCGTATCCTTACTCGAGCCCATAGACTTGATTGCCATCCCCATTACTTATTCACTACCATTGGCTGCCTGTCAGCTATCATATTCATTTCAAATTGCTGGCCCTCGTTCATAAGCACAGCTCCAGATATACATCCTCACTTGTGTCGTTGTATGCCCCAGCCAAAGCACTTCGTTCCTTACATGGTTTTAGGCCACACTTTCCCTCCCCAGCTGCCATTAAATATGAAGGTACTCGTAGGTCTGCCTTCTTCACAGCCACCCCCGCACTTTGGAACAGTTTACCTGTGCCTACTCAGTCCAAACAAAACTTCAAGAAAATGCTCAAAACATTTCTTTTTGATACTGCTTTCAGCCTCGTGTCCTCATTCCAGTAGGTTGTGTTGCCTGTTGGAGATGGAACTGGCAAACCCAGATCTCCTTCCCCCCTTCCCCCTCCCCTCTACTCTGTCACCCTCCCCTTCCCTATTTATAGTATTTATATTGCTAACCTACTTTTCTCTTTCTTGTATATTTAATGGAGTTCTTTTCTATATTTTTATTTTTTAATATTTTTTGTAAACCGCATAGACTGTTCACATTTTGCAGTATATCAAATAAAGCTAACCATAACCATAACTATATGGACTCAAAAGATGCTTTGAAGTAGTCTATTTTTATAGCCAGAGGACAGGAACTAACATGATATGAAGAAGGAAAGTCACACTAAAGGACAGATGCAAACGTCATTCCTTTCTCTTTGACTGTATCCTGGATATGGATTTTAGAGTCTCACTGGCTATGCTTAAACGGGGGCAATTGAATTTAGTTTATAATATGGGATAATCAAAGAGCAGGAAATGTTTCTCCTTTTTTAATTGTATAGTAAACGCAGCCTGTTCCAATCTACGTCTGTTTGGAAATGATGTTGTACATAAAATCCCAAGCGGTTTTGGTTATGTAAACTAGATGATGTGTCTAATCCTAACATACTAATGTTAATAAATGATTCTTTAGTGGTCTGTCTTTGGATTTATACTATAGTACTAATCCAGCACAGAAGAGAAAAATGCTCAATAGTGTCTCACTGGAAACCCATTTAGAGGTTTGAATCAATGCTTTAATAAGGAATAGCATATTGATACTTCATAGCTCAAGAATGCATCTAACTCTAATTGTACTAGATACACAGACCAGCAAAGGAAATGGGAGTCTGGAAGGTTTTCATTAACTCCAACTGCCTTAAAATATTTTCAGCTCTTAAAGAGGCTGGGCATTGATCTCACATAGGAATGATATACATTACGCTTCTGAAAAGATATGCATTGATTTATTGCACATGAAGGACAATTTTTAAAGATACTGTATTTTGCCAAGTTCAAAAGCAATTAATCTGCGCAAATTGGATTTATGAAAATTGCTCATACTCAATCCATATAAAAATACATATAGGGTTCCATAGCCAGAGTGGGGAGGGCATTTCCAGAGGTGTATTTGGATCTTGAGATTTACACATGCTTTTTTCCAGCAAACGTTTGCCCACAGAGAAAGCAGGTTCTTTGTGCCTGTAGGCAATCTTCCGAGGAAAATTATAGGTATGCCTGGTGCATGGGTGGACTTTACTACTAGAAGGGTGGTTTGAAAACTGCTCTCTTCCCCCAAAATAATCCCTTTCATGGAATGTTGTATCTGCTTATATTAGATTAGAATGTTGTATCTGCTTGTATTAGAAAAGAAAGCAAATTCTGTGTAATACATGGTAACATATTGGGGTATGTTTACTAAAGGGTGTTAAGGTAACAGGCATTAATGGCAGCGATAAGGGGTGTTATATGCATAAAGGGAATTGGGCGGGTAGGAGGTGTTCCAGCATAAAGGGCACTATGGCCATTTAATGTGCATTTTTTAAATTCATTTAACATTTCTTATATACTGCCTTTCATGATATCAAGATGGTTTACATTGAACAGGGCATTATAACTTGGAGATAACTATTTTACAGGGGACATGGGCAATGGAGGGTTAAGTGGCTTGCCCAAGACCACAAGGAGCATCTGTGGGACTAGAAACCCCAGTCCTTCTGGCCCAAGGTTGCTGTCCTCTAGTGGGATTTGAACCCCCAACCTTCTGGCCTGAGGTAACTTGCCCCAACCACTAGGCCACTCACATCAAGTGTTAAGGTGTCAAGCATGCACCTTATCATCCAAAAATGGCTGTAACCCTAACGCTGGATAAAGGAGCACCAAGGAAAGTCAATATAAAGGTGATGGATTGAAAGACAGGTGGGAGCTGAAGGACCTGCCATATCCGTGTGCACCCTATGTGGCAGTCAGTAAATTGGACGAGCATGTGGGAGGCAGCTGTACCAATGCACAGGGGGGTGCCAATGTAAAACGGCAAAATGTCAGTGTGTAACACAGGATGGGGAAGACATGTCCCCCAGCGGAGTCAGCATTGGCAGGGCGTGTGCAGCAACAGGAGGACAGAGTAGGTGTGGTGACATGCAGATCAGGCTTGCATGAAGAGCTAAAATGCGGAAAAGAGTACCAGTGTAGGCCATGGTGTAGCAGCCTGCACAAGAAGACATGACTGCACACTGCTGATAGAGGCGGATAGATGGGCTGAAGGAAGGATGGCGGCAGAGAAGAGGGTGGTATGGGCTGGCAGCGATATCGATGTGCCATAGGTACCATCCCCAACGTATTTGTACTGTGTGTGTGAAAATGTGCATCAGTGCCACGTGGAAGGCCTGATACCAGACATGCGGGTCTCACACCTGTCCCAGCCACAGAGCCACTATACAACACCCCAGACAAATGTGCAGATAACAACTGGACAGGTGTCATCCAAACTGGGCATATGGGGTGCATACGGACATAAGGTGATACTTGCAGGTGGCTATCCAAGGGCTAGGATGTGTGTGCATGTACTGCACAGATGTGATGGAGCCAAATCTACATAGTCACAGTCATTATGGCATACATGACCCATGTTGCACAAGCAGGTTACAGCTGTATGCATGTAATTACCTGTTAGTATACCGCTGCATCAGTGCAGCAATTTTGGGATACCTTGTAACGAAAAAGTTGTAATGTCTGACAAAAAAACAGGGACTGTAAGAACCCAAAGTCAGCTGAGGCAATGGCAGATTAGGTAATCTGCCTGAGGTCAGAAGGAGGTATGGGCAATCCATGACGGGTGTTGCATACATTAAACTGCACAGTAAAACCTTCCTAAGTGTCACAAAAGGAGTGCTAGAGGGCCTCGAACCCTAGGTCTCAAGCCTGTGCCATGACCATTACACCACACCCTCAAGCAGTTGCCAGACATCTGAAGGGTGAACATGTATGATCCCCTGCAATGTGCTGTAGCCCAGCTAATAAAGCCATGCTCTCAGAAGGGCATGATGGTGAATAGTCTGTTTGCTGGCCCAAACTGTGGGCAGAACGCATAACCAACTATAAGGCTGTATGTCTGCCAGTCACAGCAGAGTCCTGACTGTTACAGGCATGAAAATGATCTGACTAGCACACAGTCACAAAAATAACAAGCAGGAATTGAACCCCTGTCCCCTGCTTATGAAGACATTGCACTAGCCAGTAGGCTACACCTCCACACAGGTTGGCACAGAAATGGCTGGATACAAAGAGACTGCAGGTCACTGCCTAAAATGTCTCCCATGTGTGCCGGTATAGGTTAGCCCCTCCAGTACTCATGATGCAGTTCACATGCAGAACAGCAGTCTGCAGCTGATCACCAAATGGAGAATGCCCTGATCCATCACCTCAGCTCAGCAAGATGCATTGACAGTATGTGATACAAGCATAGAATAGCTACAAACTGTGCTACTAAGCAGTGTCTGCGGTCACCCTGAGGGTGAGGATGGGTGCCCAGCCCATGGTCCTCAGAGCTTGCACTGCTAGAGATGGTCTCTGCTGACCGTGCTGCAGATCTACATCACTGCCAGTGTGTGGCAGCTATTATCTGTAGTGTGTTATGTTAGTCACCTTGTTTACTGCAGAATTGTGGCATGCTGTAGGTGGCTGTCACATCTACAACCTGTGTCCTGCCCCTGATGGACAGGGCTCCTGCTAGAACAGCACATGTCAGTGTCCAGTGTTGCAGCAGCAAGTGCCATGCACACCAATTGCAGTGGGGGCTGACTAGGTCTGCTGCCACCATCCTGCTGGTCCTGCCATGACCACAGTGAGCAGGGCAGGAATGGCTCCTGTCCCAACCATCTGGAACTACCAATCCACCACAGCAAGCACAGTTAGACTGCACCTACTGCCCACCACAGAGCAGTCTCAGCCATGCACATACCAAATGGGGCCAATCTGCTGGTCAGCACACACTACATGTGCACAGGGCGAGGATGTACACCCTAGTTTGGGACAAACCGCATGGATACCCAGCATGTAGCATAGTGATTGGCCTCCCAGGACAGGGAGTGCACCCACATCACTGGAGTAGCATGCTATATAAGCGCTATGTGCATACATAGCCATGCCATGGTCACAGCTTGGTCAGAGTGAGAGTGCCCTCATAGTGTGAACTGCTGTGGTCACCCAGGCCATGCACATGACAGACAAGCACTACAAATTCTCAGCCATTGACCCTACCTCTGATGCAGACATATCTTGGGCAAACCGCTCTCTTTATGGCCATACTCACAATCCTCTGCTCATCATCATGCACATTTGCAGACTAATGCTGGGATCAGCCTAGGCAATGAGAGGCACAGTATAGTGCAGAAGGCCACAGAACTCTGGAGACACACACACACACACACACACTCACATCACCGTGTGGTGCAAAAATGGGGATGGTTGGCATTTGGTCTCCATATCAGCTCAAGCATTGTTAACGTGTGCTCATTGCGCAGGCGCTAGTAGCGCCCTCTGACATTAAAGCCCGCTCAGTGTGCTGGTGCTATCAGGCTGACTTTCCATGCAGCTGTGGATAGTGGAGTCTGTCTGTGTGGCTGATGGGTGTCTGTACCCTTGCTGGCCAATTCATTCGGAGTTGTACATGCGGGTGCTGTACCTGCACTGTAGGCTAAAGATTATCCAAAGGGACATGCAATATATGCTCCACAGCTGAGCCTTGAACCTGTGACCCTCCACGCATAATTATTTATTTATTTGCTTTTATATCAGCACGGTTTACATAGAGCATGAACAATTGCACTGTTTTACATAGGACAGGTATTAAACTGGAACAAGTGATTAACAATGAACAGGAACTTCAACGAACAGGGGGAACTAAATTACAAGTTGGTAAGTAGATCTTAACGGTTACATAGGGGAGGTTGAGCTGTAGGTTGACAGGCATTGGACATGTCCTATCTATGGAAAGTTGTCATAGAATAGCTGGAACAAGTGAGTCTTTATGGCTTTTCTGATGGTTGAATGGTCAGAGATGGCTTGGATTGAAGCAGGGAGAGCGTTCCACAGAGTTGGTGCATATAAAGAAAAATCACAGTTCTTGGTGGCTTGGATGCACATCCTTATTGATGAAGGGGTCATCAGTGTGTTCGCCGTGCTTGATCTCCTCATTCTGTTGTTTGGGGCACATTGTATAATTGCGGCAAGGGTGTCCACAGATATGTCGTGTATGATATTGAATGTCATCAATAGGGCTTTGTAAATCAGATGGCTTGCTACTGGGAGCCATTGTAACTGCATTAAGATGGGTGTGACATGTTCAAACCTGGACCCTCCATGTAGTGTTCGGGCCGCTGTGTTCATGGCCAACTGGAGTGATTGGAGTGTGTGTTTTGGCAGGCCTTGGAGAATAAAATTGGCATAGTCCAGGTGCGGGAGAATGAGCACCTGGAATACTATACGAAAGTCTGAGGGGTCCAGGAGCGGGCATAGATGACGGAGGATCCTTATCTTATGATAAACCGCTTTGATGACATTTCATATGTGCGCTTCCATACTCAGTTGTTGGTCCAAGATGACTCCCAGGTAGCGCACCTCATGCTTCGTCATCAGCTCTATGTCATTCACCCGCAGGGAAGTTGGGAAGAGACTTCCGTCTTCTTGCAGTTGACTTTAAGATTGCATGTGGAGAGCCAGTCTGAGACAGCGGTGAAACATTTTGTAATGATGGTGAAGTTAGGACGGTCTATGGAGAATGGGGTGTATAGTAAAATGTCATCGGCATAGATATGGTATAAAATGTATGACTGAATTATTGCGCAGATCGGCTGGATATAGATGTTGAAGAGCAGAGATGAAAGAGATGAGCCTTGTGGGACTTCCTGCATTTGCTGGAATGTGTTTGATATCTGCGCTCCTATGCGTACCTGTTGCTAGTGACCAGTCAAGTAAGAACTTCACCAGTCAAGGGCTGCATTCTCTATCCCTTTTTGCTGTAATCAGACAAGTAGAAGATTATGATTGACCGTATCAAACGCCGAGGCAATGTTCAGGAATATTAGGATGAATCCCTACTTTTTTAAATCTATTCCTGTGAGGAGTCTGTCAAGGAGGGTAGCCAGAAAGGTTTCAACCCCATGCTGCTGACGGAACCCATGCTGCTGTAGGTCAAGGGGAGCGTGGGAGTCAACGTAATCCTGGATTTGTTGCTGGACAATCTTTTCTGTTATCTTAGCCAGGAAGGGGAGGCTGAAAATGGGTCTGTGGGAGCTGATGTCCGAAGGATCTAGTTTATTGGTTTTTAGCAATGGTCTGATGAAGGTGGTTTTCAGGGATGGTGGTAGCACACCCATGGTCAGGGAAAGTTGTATGATTCTGGCGATGGCAGTGCTTAGGTCAGATCATGCTAACTTGATGTAGTATGCAGGGCATGGATTGATTGGAGCTGTGGTGGTATTCATTCCACATATGATGTTCTCGATCTGCTCAGTGGAGTATGGGTAAAAGGCCTCTAGATTGGGGAGAACAGTGTCTCCTGTTGGAGGGTTGTCCATGTGAGGATCTTCTGAAAGAGGATTTACTGAGTGAGGACTCGTCATATTTGTTTTGCTGTGGAAATGTGTGGCAAAGGCCTCTGAGCTGGGGGTATCTGCCAGATGGTTCTTAGATGTGTCCTTTGTGAGGGACTTAATAAGGCCAAAAAGCTCTCGTGGCTTATTAAGAGAGCACATCAGGATATTGGTATGGTATTCCTTTCTTTTCTGGTCGATTGCTCTGCAGTGTTCATGTAAGCTGTTCATGTATTCAACATGGCCGTGAGAGAGTCTGGAGTGTCACCAACGTCGTTCAAGCTTCCTGAGACGTATTAGAGATTCACGCAGCTTGGTGGTGAACCATATGGCCTTGTGGTTCTTCCTGGTGGGCTTCGTGGAGTGAGGTAGTAGAGAGGCTTTACTTAAGGTGTTGTTCCATATATCTATCAGCTCATCCAGCTCAGTAGCATTAATACTGAAATCCTGAAGAGTGTCTTGGAGGAAGGCTTCTTTGTTAAAATACCTGAAGCGGCGAGAGGCTGGTGGGCCAGTTCCGGAAAGTAACTGAACCGGCAGCAGATCCGGAAGGCAACATATACACAATTTTTTTTAATTTAATTTTATTTTTATTTGCAATTCTTATATACCACACTATTTACGATCAGCGCGGTTTATATAAAACGAACAGTATCCGACAATAAACAAAAGTCAGGTCATTACATCGAACAGGAAAAGGTAACTTGGAGAACAGGGGAAACTATATACATTCAGTACATTTAAATGGTTTGTCTCCCACATGGATCCTTTGGTGATTTTGGGGTGTCTTCCAATAACGTAATGTTTATCAACCACTGCTTCTGGTGTTTTGGTTCTTTGTTTTTACTCTGCATTTGCATACAGGGGTCTTGTGCTCTCATGTCGGATTTCTTGTCTCACGTGTGAGTCGTTTGGTGATTATTTAGTTTTGAAAACTGAGGGAAGTGTTTATTACACTCGGTTAATGTAAAAGGCTTTTATCCCGTGTAGATCCTTTGATGATTTTTTAAAGTTGAAAGCTGGGTGAAGCTTTTATTACACTCGGAACATGTAAATGGTTTGTCTCCCACAAGGATCTTTTGGTAAAGTTTTAGATTTGAAAGCTGAGTGAAGCTTTTATTACGCTCGGTACATGTAAAAGACTTTTCTGCCACATGGATCCTTTGGTGACTTTTTAAAGTTGAAAGCCAGGTGAAGCTTTGTGTGTTGAGCCATAGAGCTGCCATATGGATACACCAGTCCCTGGGGCTGACATGTTACCTATTAGGCAGACCTGGTCACATGTGGAGATGTGATCGGCACATAGGACCATGACATGGGTCTTGTCTGCTGCAAGCGGGTTCTGCTGCACCTGCCACCAGCACCCCCACACCATGCTATCATGCCAGCATGCTGTCAGTGGGGAGGGGTGCGCAGTACCGACTGGACCACCATGTGGCTTTGGCTGATGCCTAGGGCACCAGGTTCAGATAGGTGGGGCAGAGGCTAACATTGATGGACATGCTGTCCCCCCAAACAACTGCTGCTGCCAGAGCCCCATCACCACCTGCTTCTGATATATCTTGGAGGGAGGCAGGCAGCCACAGCTGTGGTATTTCCTTGGGCGCCTGCATTATGTAGTTCCCTGTAGCACTACAGCTGCTGGCGCTATCATCCTCTTCCTCTGGAGCTGGCTTCAATGGCAGTGTGGGGGGGGGGGTCTGGCCGGTGTCCCTGCCTAGGGTGCCAGATAACCTTGGCCCGCCCCATGTGGTGCATCACCTTTCCAAAGCAACAGCATGTCTGTGTGCTGCCAATGTTGACATGGGATCATGAAGAACATCACAGACGTGCCACCTGAGCAGCTGCCTGGTTTGCCTTGCATCCCAGAAACCCCCACTACATGACCGACGTGCCACCTCCTTTGCACCATTAACATGGTGCCCTTTCATACTTGGGCACTATGCTATTGCTGCTAATGAAGCACTACTATCACTAACTTGGGCTCCCCTGTCTGTGTATCATATTGCAGATGTTTAAATAGGCTCTCTCCTCTCAAAATACATTCTTTCCATGAGGTTTTACTTAGCATTAGGGTTCCCAGCGCTAAAGGGCTTTAACACACGTTAGCACAACAGGCGTTAACACCCATTGTTAACACCCACTTTCTGCCCCGTTAATGCTCACTCTCCGCCTACTGCGCCGTTAACACTGCAGGAGTTTTTAATGTCCGTTAATGCAGCTTTTTCTCAGCATTAAGGGCACAAGGGTGCCGATAACAGGCGTTAACAGCACACTTGCTCCCTTAACAGCCTTTAGCAAACATACCCCATTGTTTCATGTTTCTTACTGTTGAAGATAGTGTGCTCACAGGCCCATATAAAGGGCTATTTTCAAAAGGAGATTTTCTGCACAAAAAGGCCCTTTGAAAATTTCCCTCCCTTCTGCATGGGGAAAACAGGAGAAGTTGGGGACAAGGTTGGGATGGGATGGCCAAAATAAACATGGCAGTTTCATGTTGAAATCTTCATATTTTCTTCTATAGATTTATTCAGTAGACGTTGCACCCACAAAGTATGCAGGGTAAAATTTCCCCACAGTGGTGGCTCTAAAAGGAGTATCACTTTAAAAAATCAACATATAGATCCCTTGGTTACAAAATAGCTGCAGGTATGCAAGCTTCCTGGTTTTGCTGAAAATTAGTCTCCTATTAATGCATGTATTTTCTTAACTAAAGCACAAAATAGGACAGGGTTTCCCCAAACCTCTCCTGGAACCTTTACAACCAGTCTGGTTTTCAGGATATGCATGAGATGGATTTAAATACGCTTGGGTCTCAGTGCATGGAAATGTATCTCATGCATCATCAATATAGATATCCTGAAATCCTAATTGGCTGTTGGGTCTCCGGGAGAGGTTTGGTTAGACCTGATATATGACATACCGACAGTATAGCATATTGTAAGCACTTACGAAAGCATTCAATCATGTGCTGTGAGGATTGTCTACATCTAAGTAAAGAATATATATTTAAAGAGTAATTTTATAAGGGATTTGACCACGCAGAACATTATTTTACATGCTCAAGTAGGTTCTTATAAAATTGTTAAGGGTATACATGCATAAAATTAGGCGCCCAGAAATTATAGCAAACGTTTTTATGTGATATATGCATAGTACCAGGCCCACAATAGGCATCTCTGCTAGTGGGAAACAGGCAGAGCAGGGGCAGGATCAGCCCTTTTGTTCAGCACTGATTCTCACCAGAACATGCACAACTCTCGTAGTAAGTATACATTTTATGCATTTCTGTTTTGATGGATAGAGACAGTATTATGTGGGAGGAGTGGCCTAGTGGTTAGGACAAGGTACTTCAGGCCGGAGGGCCAGGGGTTCAAGTCCCACCTGGGGACAGCAATCTCAGGCCGGAGGGACTGGGATTTCTAGTCCTATAGGCACTCCTTGTGGTCTTGGGCAAGCCACTTAACCCTCCATTGCCCTTGTTCCCTGTAAGTATTAGTGTATGTGTGTCATATCCCCTCGTGTTAAATGTATCTCCCAATTGACCGCTTTGACCTGGTGAAAAGCGGGATATAAATACAGCTAAATAAATAAATAAATTATGTGGTTGCCTAGAGCGCTGAGATTCCAAGGGCAGCAAAAGGCAGCAGATAGGTAATTTAAATCCCTTCAGTCCTGGTTCCCACCCTTCCAGAGGCTCTACCCCATCATTTACCATGACAGCTCAGCCCCCATGACAAGCAAGAAGGAGGGAATTCAATACTATTTTTCCTCTTCTGGTAGGATCAATCTTGTGTTATGAGCTGCTAGATCCCATAACCTCGTAGCTTACTGCAAGACTAGCATACCATTAAGCACTCCTCCTCCTGCTGGCCACAGGGACTGAGTAGCCAGGGATAGTACTGAGTTATTTTCTCTGGGGGAGCTAAGCTAAGCTGGCAGGTTGCAAGAGGGAGGGCCAGGGCGCACATGCTTAGACCGCCAGATATTCTTGCAGCAGCTTGTTGTTGGAGTAATTCTATAAAGGCACACATTTGCATATGTCATCTTTATAACATACAGGGTGGCCTAAAAAAAGTGAGAACATCTCATAGCACAGTGATGGCTAACCTTTTTGAGCCCGAGTGCCCAAACTGCCGCACAAAACCAAAGAATTTCCTCAAAGTGCCAGCACGTCATTTGCATAAGTGGTCTTATTTGCATAAATATTTGCATAATGTTACCATACACTAACTTTTAGTAAACATGTCTCTTAATGAGTGTATGGATAAAGAAAGACTAAAAGATTTCTACATTACTATAATCCAGTGCCAACCGCCAGGCACATTAGGAACTACTACAAACACTGCCCATTTAGAACCCATAGCAAACCCGCCGTATCCTGACAGCATTACCAGGACTCACAAAGCACCATACCCTACCTATCAAAAGGCAACACTGCAAATATTAAACCAATACATTTCAGTGAATACTGGGGAAAGAGAACAAGTGGCAACGTCAAATAGGAATTTCCTCTTGTACCAAACAAAGCGCAGATGTTAATGATGCACATTTCCCAGAGCTGACATATTCCAGTTAATAAATTCAAAATAAAGAGATATCGTTCTACCTTTTGTGCATTTTTTTTCAGTTGCAATTGGTCCAGCCATTTTCTTCTGGTTTCTTCATGTTTTCTGCTAACTCTCTATCGTCTGCTGTCCATTTGTCCTTTCTTCTCTCTTCTAGTTTTTTTTCCATTCTCTCTCTCTCTACATCTGCTTTAACATACTAATCTTTCTCCTTTTGCTCTTTCCTCATTCCTATTTCATCCACACAAATTTTACCCCTCCATCCTCAATCCCCAATTACTCTCCCAATACCTGGCCAATTGTAGATTTTTCATCCCTCCTACACAAAATATTTTTCCCCTCTCCATTTTACTCTCCCAGCCCCATCCCATTCTAATCCTCCCCCAACATCAGCTCCCTTCTAGTTCCAGTCTCACCCAGCATCCATTCCCTTCTTCAAGCCCCCCACTTCCCCTCAGCCCATTTCCATTCCAAGCCCCGTCCCCATCAGCTATTTGCAGTTCAAGCCCCCCACTTCCCCTCAGCCCATTTCCATTCCAAGCCCCATCCCCAACAGCTATTTGCAGTTCAAGCCCCCTTCCACTCAGCCCATTTCCAGTCCTAGCAACCCCCCCCAACCCATTACCAGTCCTAGCCCCCATAGCCCACTCCCAGTCCTAATCCCACCAGCCCATTTCCAGTCCTAACCTCCCCATCAGCCCACTCCCAGTCCTAATCCCCCATCACTCAAGTTTTAGTTTAAGCCCCCCCAGCACCTATCACCACTCCTAACCCCCCCAGCGCCCATCACCACTACTACCCCCCCCAGCCCAGCGCCCATCACCACTCCTAACCCCCCCAGCCAGCCCAGTGCCCATCACCACTCCTAACCCCCCCAGCCAGCCCAGTGTCCATCACCACTCCTAACCCCCCCAGCCCAGTGCCCATCACCACTCCTAACCCCCCCACCCCAGCCCATCACTACTCCTAACACCCCCCAACCCAGCCCAGCCCAGCCCATCACTACTCCTAACCCCCACCCCAGCCCAGCCCAGCCAATCACCACTCCTAACCCCCCCCAGCCCAGCCCAGCCCATCACCACTCCTAACCCCCCCAGCCCAGCCCAGCCTATCACCAATCCTAACCCCCCCCAGCCCAGCCCAGCCCATCACCACTCCTAACCCCCCCTCCAGCCCATCACCACTCCTAACCCCCCCAGCCCAGCCCATCACCACTCCTAACCCCCCCCAGCCCAGCCCAGCCCAGCCCAGCCCATCACCACTCCTAACCCCCACCCCCCCAGCCCAGCCCAGCCCAGGGAAAATTAAAAAAAAAAAGAAAACCTGTCTGCTGCCGCTGTCGGGGCCGCCGCGGCAGAATCGAGCGTGCCGCGGGGCCCCCCTGTACCCACCTGGCAGAGCCTGCCCTCCCCGTAGCAGCTCTCTCTTTGGAGCTGCAGTCAGACGCGCCGGCTTGCAGAGCGCGAGGGAAGAGTTCCCTCGCTGCTCTGTTAAGCCCGCGGGGGCTGATGGGAAGTTCCCATCAGCCCCCGCGGGCTTAACAGAGTCGCGAAAGGGAAACTCTTCCCTTCGCGCTCTGCAAGCCGGCGCGTCTGACTGTAGCTCCAAAGAGAGAGCTGCTACGGGGAGGGCAGGATCTGCCGGGTACAGGGGGGCCCCGCGGCACGCTCGATTCTGCCGCGGCGGCCCCGACAACGGCAGCAGATAGGGTTGTTTTTTTTTTTCTCGATTGCGGACCTTCCCGCGTGCCAGCTGCAAGGCCTTCGCGTGCCACAGCTGGCACGCGTGCCATAGGTTCGCCATCGCTGTCATAGCATATAAGTTATTTAAAACTTCAAAAAGACAGATGTAAACGATTGTCAAAATAAAGACGTTATATAGCTAAAAAAGGTAAATAAGTAAACTATTTAAGCTTTTAATTTACGAGATGTTCTCACTTTTTTTTGGGCCACCCTGTAGATGCAAGAGGAAGTGACATCAGCCTAGCAAATGGAAGCCTAGAATGAGAGCCAAAAACCTTCCTCAATCACATTTACCTTACGCCATCCATGTTATAAGCATAATCAAACGTGATGGGAAACTTTACTGGCTGGAATAACGTCTGTGAAGTTCAATGCTACTGACATTAAGTTTCTTTTGTGTGCAAGTAATAAGCTGTTGGTGAAGCCGCTACCTGCAGAAAAGGAGAATGGCCTGGACATGGTGTGAATGTGAACTCTGATTTTAGTGGTTAGCTCCTGAGGCTTAAAGATAGGCGAGGGTTTTTCTCGTTTATCTTTTAGCTGCAGGTCCCTAACCGGGCAGCATGCAAAATTGCTGCTGCTGCCCAATAGGGACTGTCACTGCCTCCGCTCCTCCCCAGAACGCCTCCAGCATGCCCCAATGCTAAGCAGTTAGCAGTGGAGTGTATAAGGGAGATAAGCACAGATATTCAGTGGTACTAACTGTGTTAGTACCATTGAATATTCCGATTAGAGGCATTTACGTGGTTTACTAGGTTGTAAACTGTGTAAATGCCTTTCGAATATCAGGCCCTTATAGTCTAGTCAAGACAGACAAAACAACTGAGGATAAGGATACATCTAGGGGAATGGTAAGGAAACGCATAGGAGGTGAACAGGAGATCTACAGTGGTGCCACAGAGGTTGCCCTTGTGGTGATAGACTTGTCAGCTATTTTAGTTTCTATGGTATTACCTGGTACGGACAGTGTCCTCATCCTGAGAGAGTAAATATCCTCACTCCTGAATTTGTCTTGAAGGGAAGAAAACCCATGATCTGAGTTTAAGTTTGTACAGTGACATCAGGCAGAGAACAAGGAATTGGCAGAGAAGTGGTGAATAATCTGGAAAAGTGAAGACTATGAAGTAGCCCAGCTGATAAATCAAGGTACCAACTTGGTGCAAATTGCTGGTGAGGAAAAAGAGAGCCATCTCTCTGGTGTTCAGTCAAAGGAGAAAGGCAAAAGAAGCAGCAGAGATCAGGCAATGGAACCAAAGTTACAATAGAGTGTCCCTATGGAGAAGGAACCCATCACCGGTCTTAGAGAAAACGACATTCCAGGAGGAAACAGAAGACATCCCAGGAGGGCCAAGAAGGAAGATAAGAAGCTACACTCATTGAACCTGTGTATTATGGAAACTACAAGGAGAAAATGTACCCTGTACAAAATCTGTTAGCGGTCTGAAACTAACACCTTGGGCTCTGAAGGAATCATCCTTCCCTCCTACTAAAGAACTCAGTCAGGGTCAAGAGGCAGGAATCAAAACTCAACTCTAGTATCAAGGAGTGCCCAGGAAGGATGATTACATGTGATCTATCTTTATATACTGCTTTTCATTCAAAACATTTCCAAAGGCAATACTTCACTAGCATACATACATATACACAGCTTCCTTGGTGGTGAAAAGTCTAGTCTAACTGCTTGGTAGCTCCTAAAGCAGAGGGAAGACAGAAAAATGTTATTACTATTAGTCAATTACCATTGGCTAACTCAAGATATAGGAAAATAAAGTGGCACAAGCAAAGTCTCACACAGAGAGTCAATGAGTGCTGAATTCTCCTGACCCTTGACATATGGCTCTGAATTCTAATCACATGCCCTGCAAATTTTCAACAGCACAGAAGGTAGCATTTATGTGTTCTCTTGCCCATGATGGATGGCTTATTAACAAAAGAGAACACAACTGTGGATTTTCAAGGTAACCATTCATTTCTGGTATTTGTGAACTGCCAACAATATTTTATATTTCCACATATACATTTAAAAATAAGCATGTGTCTGAAAGAAAAACTTAACAAGTGTTATACTCAGTGATTGCTTCTCAAGCCAACATTCCCTTGGCAATGCTCGAGTTATTGACTCTGCTTATACTTGTTAAAAGCAGAACAAATTCTTTTAGGACTTCCATCCCTGGACTGCAGGGCTAAAATCAATGGTGCTTTATGGTCTCTGAAAGACTGAAAAAGTAATGGACTGCTGTTGGTAAAATTAAGTGGCCCTTTAATCTATCACACAACTGAAACTAAGCAGTGAACTTCAAAAACAAAGCAAGGTCTCTCCAAAGACAAACAGGAAAATGGAAAATCAATTAGAAACGAAAAGTATAACTAAGATCCCTGTTTCCCATAGCAAATTATGAATAGATTCCGTGGAGGCATTTGCATATTCTCCAGCAGATTTTTCAAGTTTTTACTGCAATTATGAGGCACAATTTTCAAAGATATTTATGTGTATAAACAAGAATTTATGCAGAGAAATGGCCTTTTTGGAAACTGCCCACCCTGTATGCATGTAAACTGATGCGCACAGTGACACAACATACTTCGATTTATGTGCCTACAGAGGAGTCATGTCTGCGGGGGAGGGTTGGCATACCTTTACAACAGTGGTTCTCAACCTTTTTTGAACCGTGACCCCTTTTACCATTGGTCAACTTGTGGTGACCCCCAATGATAAAATCAAATGCGTCTCTCTTCCTTTACCGTTAACGCATTGTCACTGTAATCATTTGTTGAATTATTAATATATTATAGGCCTTTGCAATATGTTTTTATTTATAAAATTTACTCAAACCACAATAATTAATCACAGTAACAATATTTGATTTTGAAATTATTATGATTTTGTAGTCAACGGTTTTAGTATGCTTTATTCAAAAAGACTGATGAAGGGCAAAAATGTTAGCATTGTCAAACCTAAAAAGTAGGCCTATGCTATCAGTGCGAAGGTTGTGCTTGCTTCCTTCTCGCAAGATGTGAAATTCTCGGCTCAGTCTTTGCGAGAGCACAACAAAGATCATCTTCTGCAGCAAGTCTATTTTGGTATTTACTCTTGATAAGCAACAAGCTTGAGAAGCTGGTTTCACACAGATATGTTGCTGGAAACGGAAGAAGTAGACGCAACACAATCTCAGACAGTCCAGGATAGAATTGAAAATACTTGATCCAGAATTTAATTAATGACAGTGAAGAAAAATCATTTTTCGCTGCATCGCTGGTAATGAGTTCAATGAACTCTTCTTGTGCAATCTCAGGAACATCCTCAACTTTAACTGTGAATGGACTTCTGGCAAGTGCAAATGGTGTGCCAGGTAAATTTGGAAAATACGCTGAAATTTCTTCTTCCAGCATTTCTAAGTGCTGTTTGACAGAAATTATAATTCCATTTCTTGTGTCAAGTTCAATCTCGTTTTCTTCAAAGAAAGCGGATAAGTTGAGCAATATGTATGTTCTATTTCAGCTAACTTTTTCTGCCAAAGCCGAAGTTTCATTTGAAATGCTTGGATCTTTTTGGACAAATCTAGGCACGCTGCGTTTGGTTCTTGCAGTGATAAATTTAATTCATTCAGTATTGCAAAGAAATTAAACAAATAATTTTAGTCCACAAATGGGGACAAGAAAAAGGAAAAAATTATAAAGATAAGAAAAAGAGAACCCCAAGAGGCAGGTAGGGGTAGGGCACAACCCGTGACTATAACCCACACTTCCCAGGAGTGATCAGGGCGGATTATAGTCAGGGGATGTGGACTTGACTGAGCTCCTAGAGTTCATTTGGAGATCATCACTGGCTGAACTACCCTGATCATATCTTCTGCTCTGGAATCAGACTGGGGTATTGTATTGTGCTTGTTTTGCAGGAATACTAATGTGAGTTTTTGGGTTCAAAATTGTGAATATTTCCTGATTTTTCTCCTTAGTTTCTGTTTCAAGGAGGAGATAGTGAAGCTGTGAGGTCCCCAGTCAACCCCAGCTGCTTATCCCCCTACCTGCCTCTTGGGTTTCTCTTTTTATCGTGTAATTTTTTTTCCTTTTTCTTCTCCCCATTTGTGGACTAAATTATTTATTTCTTTATGTAATTCCTTGCTCATTGTGATTTTTCTGGGATCATTCAATGTTACCTGAATGTTATGTGATAATTTGTATAAATACCTCCCCTTTTTTTATAGGCAGGTGGCTGTACTATCTAAACAAAATTTTAGACAGTGCTAGAGAGAAGCTAGCTGATTGCCATTTTACATATGGGTACCAATGATATAGGAAACTGTTCATGTGAAGGACCCATGAATTAGCTGGAGTTCCTGAAGTCTCCATACACGAATGAGATGGTGCAGAGAAGAGGAATTTAGATTTCTTAGAAACCTAGCAACATTTTGAGAAAGGGAGAGCCTCTTTCAAAAAGGGCTCCATTATAACTGGAGGTGGGACTAAGTCACTGCAGTAATGTTTAAAAGAGAAGCTTTCAAAACTAGAAGATGGGGCAATGCTGATAGCCCCTCAGGAGCATATGTTTTGAAGTACACTAGGAAACATGTAAGTAAGGATATCCTCAGCTGCAATATGCCGATCAGAAGGCAGGCTGTGGGGGAGATCGGTGCACTGGTCTTCCGATCGCACCCGCTGCCACTGGTAAAAGTAAAGCCCTTTGAAGCCTTTGGATTGGCCATGGGTGCACTGTTCGGGGAGGAGCTTGGCTTCCCTCTCACTCACCCGACACCGATCAGGGTAACTGGGCTGGTCCGATCATGGTCTGTCTTCACGCCCTATGGCGCTTACAATTTAAAATGCAGTTCCTAGGCCCTGATTGGTCTGCGGTCTGCTATTGGCCTGCTCTGGAGGATCGGGGAGGAGCTGAGCTCACCCGCTCCATTGTAGACCGCTGATCGGGGCTCCGGTGTGGGCGCGGGGAAGCGGCTGCAGAGTTTAAATGTCCCGTCAATCGGCCTGCTCAGGAGGATCGGGTAGGAGCTGAGCTCACCCACTTCTTTGTAGACTGCCGATCGGGGCTCCGATGCGGTAATCTGCCGCTGCCAAGAAGTGGACTCGGCAGCGGAAGCAATGTGCGACCCCTGCAAATCCTGAGGCGACCCCTGTGGGGGTCGCGACCCACAGGTTGAGAACCGCTGCTTTACAATAAGCATTTACATGGCAAAACATTTGCAAAAAGTAGTGCCTGCTTCTCAAGGTTTGGAACTGTTGCAGAACCAGTTCTCTTTTGAAGTTACTAACATTCATAAGAGCATCACAGAAATACAACCTGGTCGAGAAGTTTGTTGTCAGAGCAAATCTTGAGCTTTCATAATCAAATGCTACTTTTGGATTTCCTGCTTTCACTAATATTTTTAAAAAGTCTTGTTCCCTGTATTACCATTTTTGCCATTTTTAATTCCATTTGCATCTTGCTCTCCTGACTGCTTTTCTGGATGTTGTTGTCTTCTTCATCTCTTGTAGTTTATTAATGCTCAACTTTTTTCCTTTCTTTTTCAGCTACTTTTAAAAACCTCTTTTACCCCTTTCCTTTTATTTGCTTTCCTAACAGAGGTCTATTGCCCTTACATCATCTCCTTTCAATTTTTCCCATTCATCTACTTCTGCCAGATTTTCCGTAGGCATCTGAAGTGTTAACTATTTTGTCGGGTATTTGATGATTGATTTGGTATCTGTTTTTATGCTTTGTCAATGTATTTTTATTATTTATGTTTTTGTTCCGCCTTCAACTGTGTGATTAGGTGGGTTATAAATGCTACAAATTAATTAACTAATTAACAACTTCTTGAGGTACTCCACACTTGCTTTTGAATAAAATGTTTCTACCTGCACTCTAATACTCAATCACGCCAGCCAGTGATCCTGGATTATCATCTACTACAACATTATAAATATTCTCCCTGTTTGTAAGAACCTGGTCCAGTGTACAGTCCATTACCAAAACAGTTTTTCTTGCAGAGGATCCAGGACCTCCCTACTTCTAAATGATATTCAGCCCAGATGTCCCACTCAACATCCAGCAGATGTTGCAATACAACTTCACCTTTCATAGCGATTTTATGAATGTCTTTAATTAAATCTATTTCTTCTGCCTGTAAAGGGGGTCTGTATATAAACCAATATAAATACTGTGGCTGTTTCATTCCTTCTTCCAAGTTTAAATCAAATTGCCTCCTCCTTTTCTTGTAAGACCCATAGTTTCACTGCTTTAAAATTATTTTTCAAATTTAGCACCATGCTTCCTACCTTTCTTTCTATTGTATCTTTTCTGAATAGATTATAGCACAGTATAACTATATTCCAATCATAGTCATCCTTGTTTTACATCTTTGTGACCACCTCTAAATCCTGTTTAACTTCTTCTATGACCACTGCTAGATATGGGACTTTATATGCCATTAGTATACATACTGTAGTTTTCCAGATGTTCCCCTTTTTTCTAATTTCTATACAAGTGTTTAATGTCTTACTTATCTAAGGGCACTGTCCACCCATCCCTGATGATCCTAATTTAAAGCCTTCCTCTGTAGGTTAACCAGTCCTTTCTAGAAGATGCTTTGCCCTTTCTTCAACAGGTAGATGTCATCAATGGTCAACGGCACTTGGAAAATTGCCCCTTGGTTCAGGAAAGCATAGTTACTCACCTGTAACAGGTGATTTCTGGGAACAGCAGGACTTTAGTCTTCACATATGGGTGACATTGGTACCAATGGAGCCCGTGCGGAAATGTTCCCCAGCGTCCAATAGGAAAGCTTTTGGAAGCATCCCACTGCATCTGCGTAGTTGCCTTTCCGCCTCTCCCTCCTCAGTTGAGTTTGTAGCTGAGATAAAAGGCGAGAAAGAAAAAGAAGATCTACAACTCCTAAGGGAGGAGGGTGGGTTGTGAAGACTAAATTCCTGTTGTTCCCGGAAACCACCTGTTACAGGTGAGTAATTACGCTAGCTCCAGGAACAAGCAGGAATGTAGTCTTCACATACGGGACTCCCTAGCTAGAAGATGCCAGAGAGATGACCTCAGAACAGCTGTGGATTTTCACAGGTGTGCCTAAAGAGGTCATGTATCCCACCTGGATGTCTGGTATTGAAACCCGGGACGGAGGGTAGGAGTTGCTCTAAGTCTGAAAGAGATGCTGGAGAACAGCTTGGCCAAACATGGCATCCCAGCAGGAGTCCTTGTCCAGACAATAGTGAGCAGCAAAAATGTGGATGGAAGACAAAGTTGCTGCTTTGCAGATCTCAATAGCTACAGAGCACAGATTTACCATCGAGGTAGCCATGGCTTGAACATTATGGGAAGTGACGTGACCCTCGGTCCTGCCTTCTGATAAGCAAAGGTGATGCAGTCAGCTATCCACTTGGAGAGAGTACATTTGTAGACTGGCAAGCCAAGGTGACTTGAGTCAAAGGAAATGAAAAGCTAGGAAGCTTTTCGGTACTCTCAAGTTCTCTGGAGATAAAAAGCTAAGGCACATTTACAATCCAGAGTATGGAGGGTTGCTACTGCCCTAGACGAATGTGGTCTAGGGAAAAACACAGGAAGGTCGAACGACTGGTTCAAATGGAAAGGCGAGACCACCTTCGACATAAAGTGAGGATAAGTCCTAAGGACGACCTTATCATGGTGGAACTGTGTCTAAGGAGGGTCAGCCACCAAGGCTTGGAGCTTACTAATGCACCTTGCTGAAGTGAGGGCAATAAGGAAGATGACCTTCCATTTGAGAAACTTAAGTGAAGTAGTGGCTAGAGGTTCAAAGGTTAGTTTGAGGAGCTGTCCTAGAACAACATTAAGGTCCCATGTCACTGGAGGTGGCTTAATGGGAGGTTAGGTTAATAGAAGACCCCTCATGAAGTGTGCTACAAGCGGCTGAGAAGAGATGGACTGGCCATCTAAGGGCATGAGAGAGGCCGCAATTGCACTTAGGTGTACTCTTACCTCTCTTACCGAATTGGTTTTGAGATCAGAAGAAGATAGGTGGAGGAGATTCTCAAGCAGTGTCTCCACCAGAGCTGAGAAGGGATTAAGATTCTGCTGAGAACACCAGAAAGAAAACCTGTGCCACTTGAAAGCATAGGACTGTCTGATGGATGGCTTCCTAGAAGCTAAGAGGATATCCTTAACTCCTGGGGAGGTTAATTTCTTGGAAGGCTATGCTTTCAACAGCCATGCTGTGAGATGGAGAGACTGTGAATTGGGATGGAGCAGTGTCCCCTCCTCCTGAGAGAGGAGATCTCGAGCAGACCCCAGATCTATGGGTTCAGCCTGAGACAGACGTAGAAGGAGAGGGTATGACGGTTGACATGGCCAGCGTGGGACTATGAGTATCATGAAACCCTTGTCTCTCTGGAGTTTGAAAAGAGTCTTGGGAATTAGCGGAATGGGAGGGAAGGCATATAGGAAGCCCTGACCCCAGTGGAGGTAAAAAGCATCCATTTCCTGGCTGTTTGCTGCAGGAGTCCTGCTGCAGAAGCGAGGGAGCTTGGCATTTTGAGAACTTGTGAACAGATCTATCTCTGGAGTTCCTCAGATTTCAAAAATGTGAGAGACTTTGTCTACATGAAGAGGTCACTTGTAGGGAAGAAGAATTCAACTTAATCTGTCTGCTAAAACATTGTGCTTGCCCGGGAGATACACCGCATAGAGATGAATGCGACGATATATGGCAAAGGACCAGAGATGTAGAGTCTCGTTGCAGAGGGTCCGAAAGCCTGCTCCATCCTGCAAGTAGAACATGGCTACCTGATTGTTGGTTTGCGGCAATGCAGATGGTCCTGGAAGACTTTCAGAGCATTGAAAATGGCTCTGAGTTCCAGCAGATTTATGTGGAGTTGTGATACCTGCTGAGACCAGAACCCCTGAGTGGAGAGAGTTTCCAGATGAGTTCCCCAGCCCAGTCTGGATGCATCTGTTGTCAGTGTACATTGATGTGCTAGCATCTGAAAAGTTGATCCTACAAGGAGATTTTCTGGAGATCATCACTACTGGAGAGATGAGATCAGAAGGGTAGAGACTGTTATCTTGTCCCCCAGGTGACCTGATGCTTGAGACCACTGGGATGCCAGTGTCCATTGGGCTGTGCACATGTGTAAGCGGGCATATGGAACAACATGTACTGTTGATGCCATATGACCCAGAAGCTGTAGCATTTCTCAAGCCGTAAGAAAGTTCTTGAGGCATGCTTGAGATGCAAACTGATTGAGTCAAGCACAGCAGAGCTGGGGCAGAAATGCCCTTGAATGCTGAGTGTTTAGGAGGGCCCCTATGAACTCTAGAGTTTGAGAGGGAATGAGTTGGGACTTTGGAAGATTTATAACAAATCCCAAGTGTTGTAACACCTACATGGTGCGTGAGAGGGACAGACTGGCTTCTTGAGAAGTGCTTGCCCATATAAGCCAGTCGTCTAAATAAGGGAAGACAAATATCCTTAGAGTCCTTAAGAATGCGACTATTACCGCCATGCATTTTATGAAGACTCTTGGGGCAGAGGCGAGGCCGAGAGGCAGGACTTTGTATTGATAATGTCTTCCTTGGAACATGAAGCACAGAAACTTTCTGCGCTCTGGATGAATAAGAATGTGAGTGTACACTTCCTTTAGATCTAGAGAACAGAGCCAATCCTGATTCTGGAGGTAGGAAAGAAGGGTCCTTAGGGAGATCATTTTGAACTTCTCCCGTAGGAGGTGCTTGTTCAGCTCCCTGAGGTCCAGAATGGGCCTGTATCCTCCTGTTTTCTTTGGGATAAGAAAGTATGGAGAATAAAGACCCAGTCCCTGCTGGGATGGTGGAATTTATTCTATTGCCTCTTGCAGGAGAAGGGAGGTGACCTCTTGTAGCAACAGAGCAGTGAGAGGGGGTTGAGAACGGAACTCTCTTAGTGAAGTCTGGGGTGATAGACTTCGTAGATGAAGTCTGTATCCCTCCTGTACTATGGACAATGTCCATTGCTCCGAGGTGATGAGATGCCACTTGTGGGCATAATGACTGAGTCTGCCGGGAATGTGGACAGGATCGGGACTCTCCAGAGAAAGGACAGTTATGTTCTCTAGAAAGGAGTCAAAAACCCGGAGCAGTCTGGGTCTGCTAAGGTGGCTGTGACTTGGGAGTCTGAGCCTTCTTTTGCTATTTTGGAGGCTGCTGCCCCTTCTGTGGAGCATGATGCTGACACTGAACAGCAGGGGTATAAGAAGGATAATACTTCTTCTTTTTATTGACGAAAGTTTTCTTTGCTGCTTTCTTCTTAGCCTATTGAGGGTAGTGTTCAGATTCCAACTAAGAGACCTTGTCCTGCCAATCTTTGCCAAATTGGTTTTCACTGGTGCCAGGGATATTACCCAGCTTATCATGAACCCATTGTTCAAGATCCAATGCTTGGACCCAAGCAATCCTGCGTGCACCAATGCAGATGGATGAAGTCCTGATGATGCATTCAAAGCAATCAAAAATTGCTCTGTTAACAAACTTTGAAACATTCTGAGCATGTTTCACAAGGGTGAGATAATCTGCCCTCTTGTCATCGGGGAGAAGAGGAGCCATTAACTCTAAATCCTTAGCCACCTCTCTAAGGAACATACCCATATAGTGTATGTAGGAACTAATCCTGGCCAATAACATGGAGGCCTGAAAACAATGTCTACCAAAAGTGTCGAGGTTTCTCGATTCCCTACCCAGGGGGTTTGAGGAATGTATTTTTGCACTCTTGATCCGACGCATTGCCGATTCCACTACCAGGGAATGGTGAGGCAATTGTGTCTTTTGGAAACCGGGAAACTCCGGTACCCGGTACATTGGATCGAGCCGTCGGGTATGGGGAGAAATTGTTAGAGGTGTCTCCCACATATGAAGCATGAGGTTGAGCAGTATCCGATGGATAGGGAGCATAGCTGCCTCTTTTGGAGCTGTGGGGTATTTGAAAAATTTCCAATTCTTCAGCCCTAGGCTCTTTCTCCGATGTCACTGTTATCGATAGTCCCTAAGCAACATCGCAAATAAAGTCTTGAAAAGACATGTCCTCTGGCGGGGACATGCGACCAATCGAAATCGTACCCGGAATTTGTGTGGTCGGAACCTCAGTACCGGAAACGGATTCGAAGGCCGACATGAGCGGTAGCATGGAAAGTGGCAAAAAAGTTGATTCAATTTGTATCGTACCGAAGTCAGTACCGACACCTGCGGAACAGACTGGAACCGAGGCCACCAGTAAGGCCGCTAAACTCCGCTCGATGTCAAGGATACGTTGATCCATGGAGCTTGCCGATGCCTGGGTATTGGTACCTGAATTGCGGGCCACGATCCCTGAGCATGGCACCAGGAGCTCTTCAGAGATGGAGGCCTTGGGAGCATCCTGGGACCCCACTAAGGCTTTGGAGGGAAGGTCCTCCCGCTGGGGTTGTTTGGCCAGTGTGTCCCCCTCCAGGGAAATGCCCGATGCATCTCTATGTTTAGAAGGAGATCTACACTTGGGGGGCTGGCCAGCCTTCAATAAAGACTTAGACCCTTACCTGAGACCCTTGCGAGGAATATGAAGCTCTCGATGACATCGATGCTAAAGAGACGGCGTTGGAGGCAAAGAGGGTGCCCAGCTTTGCAGCTCGATTCTGTAGGCCTCTCTTTGTCATCTTTCTACAGAGAGAACATTCTAATGGCTGATGATCAGGCCCTAAGCATTTTAGACACCAGTTATAGATGTCTGTGGCCGAGATGGTACCGCCACACTTAGAACACTTCTTAAAACTACTAGATAGTTTTTCCTTTGTGTCAGTGACAAAATGGAAGGCCTAGGCCTAAGATGGTGTTGATATGCCTGAAGAAAAGAAGAATTCTTTTCCTCACAGATTTTTTTTTTTTGAGAAAGAAGAAAGAAAGAAAGACCAGCATCGACGGGAAGGCAGACGTGAACCACAAAAATATGAAAAAGCAGGAATTTTCTGCGGTGATAGAAATTGCTCACTGTCGGCTCTGCAGAAAACAAAGAACTGAGAGAGAGCTGGAAAGGCGGGAAGGCAGTTATGCAGGTGCAGTGGGATCCTCCCAAAAGCTTTCCTAGTGGATGCTGGGGAGCATTCCCGCACAGGCTCCGTCGGTACCAACATCACCCATATGTTAAGACTACATTCCTGCTTGTTCCTGGAGATGCCAAAATATTCTATTGATATCACCTATGCAGCCATGCATTCATCTCCAGAATACAAGATTCTCTTTGTCCTCAACTGGAAAAATTAAGGAGAATATCACCTGTGCAACCCTCTGCTTTATCCTCTTTCCCAAAGCCATGAAATCACTTTGGGTACAATTGGAACGATACCTTGCATAAGAACATAAGGCCATAAGAATTGCCATACTGGGTCAGACCAGAGGCCCATCAAGCCCAGTTCATAAGTACCTGGCATATCCAAAAATTCCACTTGCTGAAAACATTACAGAAATACCAGGATTTGCAGCCATTTAAAACACTTATGAAATTGCTTTACTCAGAGCTCCTAAGTCCCTAGTGGCCTCCCTTCTCTCAAGGCTCCTGTAAGAGTAATGTTGGAATCCACACACTTTCCCTTGGAACACCTGCACTCTGCATCTCCTTAGAATTGTTCTGCTGTCTCTTGATCTCTGATGGATGCCCCCAAACAGGAAATAGATGCAGATCTCTCCACACTTTACAACAGCAATACACCCTTGTTCTGTTAGCCACATTAGAAGAGGAAGCTATCTCCTTTTAGAACATAAGAACATAAGATATGCCATACTGGGTCAGACCAAGGTCCATCAAGCCCAGTATTCTGTTTCCAACAGTGGCCAATCTAGGTCATATGTACCTAGCAGTTTCCCCAAGGGACACAGGTTCCACAATGCTTGTATTGGTTCAAGCATTGATATCCTGGGTCCCTTCTTAATAATGGTTTATGGACCTTTCCTCCAGGAACTTGTCCAAACCTTTTTTAAACCCAGCTACACTAACAGCCTTTACTACATCCTCCGGTAACAAATTCCAGAGTTTGATTACACGTTGAGTGAAAAAATATTTTCTTTTATTAGTCTTAAATGGTTTACACTGTAGCTTCATTGCATGTCCCCTAGTCTTTCTATATTCTGATAAGGTAAACAATCGATCTACGTTTACCCATTCCACTCCGTTCATTAATTTATAGACTTCTATCATATCTCCCCTCAGCCGTCTCTTTTCCAGGTTAAAGAGCCCTAACCTT
Source organism: Ichthyophis bannanicus (assembly GCA_033557465.1). NCBI lineage: Eukaryota > Metazoa > Chordata > Amphibia > Gymnophiona > Ichthyophiidae > Ichthyophis > Ichthyophis bannanicus. The sequence continues at coordinate 685,658,222 of CM066036.1, read as the reverse complement.
TTTAGCCTTTCTTCATAGGAGTATCCTTCCATCCCCTTTACCATTTTGGTGGCTCTTCTCTGTACCTTTTCTAAAATCACTATATCCTTTTTAAGATACGGCGACCAGAATTGCACACAATATTCAAGGTGCGGTCTCACCATGGAACGATATAGAGGCATTGTAATATCTTTTGTTTTATTTTCCATTCCTTTCCTTATCATACCTAGCATTCTATTTGCTCTCTTGGCCGCCGCTGCACACTGGGTCGAGGGTTTTAACATGGTATCCACAATGACGCCTAAATCTTTTTCCTGGGTGGTGGTTCCTAATGTGGAACCTTGCATCGTGTAACCATAGTTTGGGTTGTTCTTCCCTAGGTGCATAATCTTGCACTTGTCCACATTAAATTTTATCTGCCATTTTGATGCCCAGTCTTCCAATTTATCAAGATCCTCTTGCAAATTTCCACAATCCTCTTGGGTTTTAACAACTTTAAATAGTTTTGTGTCATCTGCAAATTTGATAACCTCACTCGTTATTCCACTTTCCAGGTCATTTATGAATATGTCAAAAAGCAGCGGACCCAGCACAGATCCCTGGGGTACACCACTATTCACCTTTCTCCATTGGGAAAATTGGCCATTTAGCCCTACCCTCTGCTTTCTATCTTTTAACCAGTTCCTGATCCACAATAGTACACTGCCTCCTATCCCATGACTCTTTAGTTTTGCCAAAAGTCTCTCATGAGGGACCTTGTCAAAGGCTTTCTGAAAGTCCAGATACACAATATCAACCGACTCACCTTTGTCCACCTGATTATTCACTCCTTAAAAAAAACATAACAGATTAGTAAGACAAGATCTTCCTTGTCTAAAGCCATGTTGGCTGTCTCCCATTAGGTCATGACTATCTACATGCTGAGTAATTTTATTCTTTATGATTGTTTCTACCATTTTTCCCGGTACTGATGTCAGGCTCAGCGATCTGTAGTTTCCCGGATCACCCCTGGAATCCTTTTTAAAAATTGGTGTTACATTGGCGATCCTCCAATCTTCAGGTATTAGAGATGATTTTAATGATAGTTCACAGATTACTAATAGCAGGTCTGCAATCTCGTATTTCAGTTCTTTCAGTTTTCCCTTTGAACTCCTCAAAAGTTGCAAGCCAGCAGGCACTTCAACTACGCCTTCTCCACTGACTCCCGCCATATAAACGTTTAAAAATTTCTCCCATAAACATAACTCCACTGTCAATATAGTTCTTTTTTATTTGCATATTCTTCATAGATATCAAGAAGGCTTGAATACAATAAAGAAAGAGTTAAATACAACTTTGCTACAGGGCTTGACTGGTTTCAGACAATCATTTCTAAATGCAGACCTCTAGAAGAGAAGATCCAGGAGATCAAAACACAAGGGATTCAAGGGGTACTAATAAAAAAAAGCATAAACAGCAGAACTAACCCCCAAAACCTAATATAGTATAAACTTAGCACTAGACCATACCATCCACATTTCTATTATCCATAGAAAACAAAGATGGGAAAGCTTGAAAAATATGTAGGCATTTTCCTACTTCATTATGCATTTGCACAGATAATACAAAGGGGGTTATTTTAGAAGAGAGAAATATGAGATGGATGTCCCAAATGCTGACATGGATGTTGCAAATACTGGGATGTGCTGAAGGTGACTTCAGACCTGGGCAGATCTGCACATCCCAATGGCAGCCACATCCTAGTCTGGACATCCTAAGGTGGGTGTGTTCAAGAGCATTTCTGGACATGGTAGGATGGAGCAAGTAGTCACACGGCCAAAACATATTTTGCATAGTGCTCAGAATGTGCCGGGCATGTTAGGCAAATGTCTCACTCTACACTTGTTATAAAACATGAATAGCTGCCCCCATACAGCTTCTGTTTCTGTCCAGACAGACAGCCTTATTCCAATTGAAGGACTGGTTCCATGTGCAAGATGCCTGCAAACTGAAGCCCTAATGAAACAAGTGGAGGAGCTCAGAGACGAGGTGGTGAGGCTAAGAAGCATCCTTGACAACGAGAAGTACATGCTTCTTGAGACATCCAAGCTCTCTGACAGAGGTGAAGATGGTATGCCACAGAATGAAGAGAGTTGGACATGAGTCACCAAAGCCTTCAGAATTGACAATCCAATGCCTCCAGCCCTTGAATTAAAGAACCAGTATGCTACCCTGGAAACGGAGAAGGTGAAAACATCCCAGGAAAGGGAAGAACCAGAGCTGAAGCACCTCAGTGTTACAGAATCAATGACCACAAGGAGGCGAAGGATAGTGGTGGTTCATGACTCTCTTCTGAGGGATACTCGGGCATCCATCTGTCAACCAGATTTGATGTCCAGGGAGGTGTGCTGTCTGCCAGGTGCCAAAATCTGAGAAGTTATGAAGAGTTTGCCGAGACTCATCAAGCCTACTGACTATTATCTGTTGTTGCTCATCTATGTTGACACAAATGATACTGCTAGGTATCCCTTCGAGTGTTTCAAGAATGACTTCATGGCTCTAGGAAAGAGGGTGAAGCAGATAGGTGTGCGGGTGGTGCTCTCTTCAATGCTCCCTGTTGAGGTTAAAGGCCAACGCAGAGAAACTCACATCCTGGAGATGAATGCATGGCTGCATGTGGATGGTGTCATCAAGAGCGTTTTGGTTTCCAGAACCATGGGATGATTTTCCAAGGGTTGCAGAACAGAGGTGGCATCCACCTATCCAAGAAGAGTCAAAGTGTCTTCAGCAACAGACTGGCTAATCTTCTGAAGAGGATGTTAAACTAGGTTCACTGGGGATGGGTGAAGAAAGTCCCCAGGTAAGTAAAACATTAAATACCTCTGTAGAAATGGGTAAAAGGGGCAACATCTAGAAATCAGTTTGCATAAATACCTGTAGTATGGGAAATAAGATCACAGATTTTGAGGCTTCAATGGAAGAGGCTTGAATTGGATTTAGTGGCGATTACGGAGACATGGTTCACGGATAGCTATGACTGGGATGTAATTATACTGGACTATACTTTATTCAGGAAGGACAGGGTAGAAAGAAGGGGAGGAGGAGTGACACTATATATAAAGCTACAGAATTACCGGGCTTAAGAGGAAACACTGCGGGTTAAACTAGAAAGAGGGAATGGGAAATTCATTTGCATTGGTGTCATATACGGATATCATTCAAAGGCAGAAATGGACAGAGATTTAATAGAAGACATACACAGTATTGCCATAAAAGGAGACGTGCTACTGATAGGTGATTTCAATATGCTGGATGTTGATTAGCACATCCCTGTTATGGTGTCATCCAGAAGTAAGGAGATCCTGGATTCTCTACAGGGAGAACTATTCTGTCAACTGGTAACTGAACCCAGCTATGAAGGGGCTATTCTGGACCTGGTGAATACCAATGAGGAACATGTTTTGGATGTTATCATGGCAAATCATCTGGCATCCAATGTGGTTGAGTATTAAGAATAGGGCTGATAGGGGGGCGGAGCCTGATGTCCAGCGGGTTAGACGCTTTGCGCTGAAGCTCCCGAGGGGCCTACTCAGAATCCTGACTTAATACCTACATTAACTTAATATTTTGCTCCGAACTTACCGGGGTGCCTCGGAGGGGATGGCGGCCCATAAACCAGCGCGCTTAGACTTCGGATCTCCCTCTTCTTCACACGGAAAACGTTCCAAGACGGAGCTGCCTTCCCCACAAAAGATGGTGCCATTTCGGGATAACCCCGAAATGCAACAGGAGATCTTGGAGGAAATCCGTGGTGTGAAGGAACTGGTGCAGTCCAACGGAGAAGCGCTCCGAGCCATGAGAGAAGCTTTTGGTGTGCTTCAGGATCGATTTGAAGGTCTTTCATTGCGGCAGGACAATATGGCGGGGGTCCTCGACTCGCACGTGGTGCGCTTGGTGAAACTGGATGAGGCTGAGCGTCAGATACAGAATCTACAAAAAGAGTTAGAGGATAGCAATAATCGAGCCCGTCGCAACAATGTAAGGCTCATTGGTGTACCGGAGGGCGCGGAAGCAGGAGATATGAGAGAATTCCTGGTCAAAACTCTTCCCTCCTTGCTGAAGATTACTTTTCACAGAGATCTGGAAATTGACCGAGCACATCGTGTTCCTACCAGCATGGCGCTCAATCGGACGACCCCCCGGCCCATCATTTTTCGTCTACTGAGATATCAGCAAGTTGAGCAAATTCTAAATGCTGCCCGGGCGACTCGTCATTTGGAGTTTGAAAATCATAAAGTCTCCTTCTTCCCTGACTTGGCTAAGCCCACAGTAGACCGTCGGAAGAGACTCCTTGCTTTTCGACCTAGACTTCAACAGTTACAGGCTCGCTTCGGCATCTTATATCCAGCGAAGCTCAGAGTGACTCTCCATAACCAAACTCGTACCTTCGACGATCCTGATCTGCTAGCAACATTTCTAGCTTCTAAAGAAGCAGACCAGATGCGCTAATCCAACAGCTTGGATGGAATCCGCTGGAACTGTCCGCCATTTTGAATGGCCCGATGCGGTGATCGCTGCCTGAAACGGAGACTGCCTGGACTTTTCTTTCTCTTTATATATACCTTATTGGTCTCCTTTCTTCCCACGATGAGATCCTTGGTTAGTTTCGGAGCTTGTATAGCACTGTAGGATTTATGTTTCAATTCAGGCCTTCTCTGGGGTTTCTCCCCGCAGACATCAGGCCGCCAGTAATTTCTGGGGTTTTGCTTCTTCTCTAAGGCACTCCGGTGCTTATTTTGTTATATGGGGCGCTTCATGGTTCTCCTTAGTTTAATTCCTATCATGTTGTTTCTGTAATCATTTACTGGTACTATGAGCGACATTGTGTACCTCTGTGCGCTATTATGTTTCTTTTTCAGATTGTTTAACTATTTGGCATGGCTTTATGTAAGTTATCATTACTGACTGTAAACGGCATCAATAGTCCATTCCAAAGAAGGTCAATCCCTAGCTCTCTTAATCATGATTATTCTGAGTTAGTGTTTCTTCAGGAGGCCCATTTACTGGGCATAGCTATTTCCTATCTTCTTCATTACGAAATACTGGAAATTGGCTCCCATCTGAACCTCAATGATTGGTGGAATTATGTCCATTTTTACTGTAATTATGAGCAACTACCTCGTATGCCAATCTCTTCCACTCAAGCCCTTCACTGCTTGTTTAAAAGGAAGGTGTTCCATGATTATGTTCTAACTGCTAACTGCTCTCATTTGGCTGTTTAATTTTGTATACATTTCTGCCACAGGATCAGCCTGTATCATCAATACCAATTTTGCTTGTTTGCTGTACAATAACTGTTGTGTGTAAGCGCTTATGTGATGACTTTTATTAGCTTAGAGAAGAAGCATAGGGGTGGGGGGTAATTGGGGTTGTTTTCCTTATTGTATGTGTGTATTTGTATCTTTTGGTGTGTTGTTACTTTTGTTTGTTGTAAAATGAAAATAAACGTCTTAAAAAAAAAAAAAAAAAGAATAGGGCTGATAAGATTTAATACATCCCCCTGACTCCGGGATGTATTAAATCTTACAGATGTTATAGAAAATTCTGGTTTAGAATCTCAAGTTCCATCTACATTGTTGATTACCTGTGCCCTGTTATCCGACAAGGAATGGCTTTTGAAATTGTTTTTCCAGAAGCGCAAACTTTTATTTCGAGGTTTATCAGTGCGCATATACCCTGATTTATCAAGGGAAACGCAAAAGCGTCGTAGAGAGTTCTTGTTGCTTCGACCGGGGGTGCTACAACTGGGGGGGCTGTTTTTCTTAAACACCCTTGTAAATGTTTGGTGAAATTCCAATCTTTTTCTTATATCTTTTTCGAGCCCTCCCAGTTGTTGGCTTTCATTAATGCTAAGAGTCAGGAGGCCCCTCTGGCTCATTGAGTTAGGCTCTGTGCTTAGACTGCTTGCATTTTTCTTCTTGTATTGTGTATAATTTCCAAATGGATTTCCCCCCATTGTGGGCTAGAGAGAATAGGCAATTTTGCTGAATGTAATGATGTTTTTCATTATTGATTCCTGGTTGTAGGGATTGTTTCTTTTTGCCTTTCTATTTCTTCAAGAATTGGTGTCAACCTTTCTTGTTATTTTTTTGAAAATTGCATAAATAAAAAATTTAAAAAAAAAAAAAGAATAGGGCTGATAAAGTCCATTCAAAAGGGAGGGTTCTATACTTTAGGAAAACTAACTTTACCAAGATAGAACAATACCTCAAGGAGTCATTAGCAGGATGGGAACAGTTGTGGGATGTAGAAAAGCATTGGGCAAAACTGAAAATTGATATTTTAAGAGCAACAGTCTTTTTGTTAGGAAAGCAAATAAACTGAAAAAGAAAAGGAGGCCACTATGGTTCTCAAAAGAAGTAGCTGAAAAGGTGAAGAAAAAGAGGATGCCATCACAAAATATAAGAGATCATAGAAAGAGAAAGACAAGCATCAATATTCAGAATATACTTCAAAAAGCTAGGAAAGCAATCAGGAAAGCAAAGATACACATAAAAGAAAAAAATAAGCAGTGCAGTACAAAAGGGGGGGACATTTTTAAGGTATGTTAGCGAGAGAAGGATGTGCAAAAGTGCAATCGTCAGACTGAAGGGTGAAGGGTAGGAATATGTAAAAGCTGATGAGGATAACACGGAATTGCTTAATAGACATTCTTGTTCTTTGGCCACAGATGAAGGGCCAGGAGTAGGACCTCAGAAACACCCACAAATAGGAACAGAAGTGAAGGGGATCTTGAATGATTTTCAGAAGACTATGCTCACGAGGAACTAGCTAAACTAAAAGTAGGCAAAGCAATGGGGCTGGATGGCATACATCCAAGAGTATTGAAGGAATTTAGGGAAGGTCTAGCAGCTCCACTATCTAACCTTTCCAATGTTTCTTTAGAGTTGGGAGCAATGTTCCCTCTAATTTTCTGTAGGCTGTGTGCGCATAAAATATCAGCTGTGTGCAGCTTTTGAAGGAAGGTTAAATTTTTGTGCGCCACATAACAACACTCGGAGTTATATACTTTAAAATTTGACTACACGTCAGAATACAGTATGTACACCACATTGATTTTGATCAAATGAAATGAAAATAGACGATTACTGAATGAAGCAGGAAATTTCTAGTAATTACAATCATAACTTTTAAATTTTAAGACGTCTGTGTTGTTTTCTATCAGAATCAGAGCTGTAATTTTTGTGCGCTCTGTTGTAAAGTATGTGCGCTCGCTCGGCGAGGTGTGTGCGCGCGCACACGCGCACAGCTTAGAGGGAACAGTGGTTGGGAGTGGTCCCAGAGGACTGGAGAAAGGCACATGTGATTCTCTTACACAAAAGTGGAAGTAAGGATGTGGTTGAGAACTACAGATCGGTTAGTTTGGCATTTGTGGTGAGTAAATTAATGGAAACGCTGCTGAAACAGAGGATAATGAGGTTTCTGGAGTCCAATGGATTGCAGGATCAGAGGCAGTATTTACTAGAGGCAGGTCTTGTCAGACAAATCTAATTCATTTTTCTGACTGGGCAACCAGAGAGATGGACTGAGGGGGAGCCCTAGATGTGGTGTACTTAGATTTCAATAAAGCCTTTGACACCATTCCACAGAGGTGACTTATAAATTGAGCAGCCTAGGAATGGACCCTAGAAATTAGTTGAGTAGACGGTGATAAAAGATACAAGTAAATGGAGATCACTCTGAGAAGGATGTTACCAGTGGTGTGCCATAGGGATCTGTCCTCGGTCTGATCCTTTTTAACATTTTTGTTAGTGATATTGCAGAAGGGCTATCAGGTAAGTTTGCCTCTTTGCAGATGATACCAAAATTTGCAATAGAATACACACCCAGGAGGGAGCAGATAATATGAGGAAAGATCTAGCTTACTTGAAGAATGAAGAATTTGGTAGCTGATATTTGATGCTAAAAAATGCAGGGTCATGCATTTGAGCTTCAAAAATCCAAGGGAGTGCTACAGTATAAGGGGTGAAGTACTGTACTTCTGTCCATGAAAGAAGAGCGGGATGCAAGACCTGGGTGTGATTGTTTCTGATGATCTTAAGGTGGCTAAATAGGTAGAAATGGTGACGGCAAAAGCCAGAAGGATGCTTGGGTGCATAGGGAGAGGAATGGCTAGCAGGAAGAAGGAAGTGATAGTGCCCCTGTATAAGTTCTTGGTGAGATGTCATTTGGAGTATTGTGTGCAATTTTGGAAACCACTCCTTCGAAAGGATATTAACAGGATTTAGTCGGTGCAGAGGGTGGCTACCAAAATGGTCAGTGTTCTTCATCATAAGGCATATGGAGGCAGACTCAAAGATCTCAATATGTATGCTTTGGAAGAAAGGAGGGAGAGGGGAGATATGATAGAGACATTTAAATACCTCCATGGCACAGAAGGAGAGCCTCTTTCAATTGAAAAAATGCTCTGCAATGAGGGAGCATATAATAAAAGTGAAAGAGGATAGGCTCAAAAGTAATATGTAAAAATATTTCTTTATGGAAAGAGTGGCAGATGCATGGACTAGTCTCCCGGTGGAGGTAGTAGAAACTAGGACAGTATCTGAATTCAAGAAAGCATGGGACAAACACAGAGAATATCTAAAGGGAATATAGTAATTGTTATGGAAGGGCAGACTGGTTAGGTCATGTAGTCTTTTTCTGCCATCATATTTCTATGTGTCTGTGTTTCTGATTTATTGTCCATGCTGACCACTGTATGCAGTTATGACTAGAGGAGCTTGTACTGGAGAGTGATTGGTGTGCCTGTCGGCTATGTCTACCAAGCATTGTTTGTAGTGAATCCCCTGTGTCTCTGCAGTTCATTCCCCTCCCCCCTGAAGTGCTCACCATATCCCATTGTATCCCATTTGCTAATCCCTAGCCATCAGCCACTCCCATTCCCCTCTCAGTCCTGATGGCTCCACTTCCCTGCCTTGCTTCAAGCCCATGGTTTGCTCATCTCTCATGACAGCTGAACATCTCACTCCCTCTGCAACTTCTCTATCAAGAAAGCTTCAGCAACTGGCAAGAAAGAGCCAGAGCCCTTGCTTTCACACAACAATGGAGGCAGCATGAGATGGGAATCCAGACTTAATGAAACCTTGCTCTCCAGGCTAGAGGCAACCCTCTCTGCCTCATGCAGAGATTAGAATATCTTGCTGAAGGTAGGTGCCAAGCGAAACTCTGGATTGGAAGTTGGCATACCCAAGAGGATTAAGGTAACAGGGAGAACCTCATATCTTTCCCTTATGCTTTTGGCATACAAAAGAAAGAGCCAACACTAAGGGGAAAACCCAACAAGAAACACTAGCACTTCCGAGCATTCCTTGGTGTGGTTGCCAGCATTATGTTATCTTGGATCTCCCTACCACCTTCAATTTCTTTCTAAAGCCTATACAATACCTTGGTAGTGTCCTTGTAGGACTTACATAGGTACCAGGATTTTGAAGGTATTTTTTCTTATTTAATAAGGAAATTATTTAAGACTATTGTGCTAAATTAAATTTTTTCACAAAATCACTCAAAGCAGATAATTTTAGAAAGTTATTCCTGTGCATAAATGAGCTCTCATAAAACACCACCTGGAGTAAGAGTACAAGTGATGGCACGTACTTTGCCAGTAAGTGTAGCTGGGACCACAGTCTGGACAGAAAGCAGATAGAGTTTGCATGTATGTGTGTACATTACAAAATGCTTTAATGTACACGCATGCGTACGTGCGTTAAGTATGTTCGTTCATTTCCACCAGCTCTCAAGCTGATATAAGTAATTCTGCCCACATTCAAGGTGCATCCTCTGCCACATATGCCAGCATTTTATAGAGACAAGTAGGCGCCTATGTTTCTTTATAAAATCCATCTAAGTGGGTGCTTTTCTAGGTACTTACCTATAATGCCCTGTTCTAAAATTACTCTCAAAATGTCCTGAGCCATGCAGAAATGGAATTTGTGCAAACTTTGTTGTGAGATAACTTAACAAATTTTGCTTTTGCAAATAGTAAACTTTCATGCATAGTTTGCTACACATAAACGTTTCCAAAATTCTACATTGATGAGTTGCTGGAATGCAATATTATGCAAAGCAGCTCATTAGTGCAGAATTCAGCAAAAAAAAAAAAAAACCAAACAGTCAGGGCCTGTAGCAAAGTTTCCTGTGCAAGTTTGCTATGGAGATCATTTACAAACATTCTTGGGAAAAAGGCCACTAACCCATGGAAAATATATTACATTCTCTTTTTCCTCAGAGAAAAGATGAAAGAAAAAAACATATAGGATATAGAATGATATGTGCAGCAAATACATAGCAACAGGTAAGGACAAACGATTACACCATTACACAGCCATATTTTCATTTGAAAAGGTTAAAAAAATCCATAGGGCATTCAAGGGACATTCATAGCTTCAAAGAGAATGTTCATAAGGGGATTTAAAAGACTAGCAGGTGTAAATTTTCTAAGCAGTTATGAGCACAAATCCTGTTATTTGGTAACGGTATTTGAACACAGAATCCAGCAGTTTTACAAGAATCAATATCTTATGGGAAAATCTATAATGGTGTTTTGGTGTGACTGGGCTGAGATTTATACCTGACTGCAATTGAAGAATTGTTCCTCCAGTCATTTAACATGATTACTAAATTATGGATCAGAAAGTACTTTGTAACTTTCCAGTTTCTTTTTGCACTATCCTTCATAATTAATATCTTTGCTAAAACTATTACGTGGTGGATGTGTGGAAGAAACTGTTCACAATCCTGAATTTATACATTAATCTACTGTTATATATTTTTTTTGTCAAATAAAAGCTCACTGATTTGAAGAAACAGAAAACAGAACATTAGCAGTTTTCAGATATACCAATGTAGCCAATTACTAACCAAAAGTCTGAGGGACCTTTGAATTAAAAAACTCACAGTAAAAATATGTTAGTGTGCACACTGGTAAACATGTAACATACATGCTAAAATGGGGCTTACCATGCTATGCAATAAATTTTACCGCAGGCACACAAAAAATCACCCTTAATACCCTATGGGCATGATTCCGACATCGATGTGTCAGTCCTCTGTGCACCCGGTTGGAACCAAATGCGCAGAGGGAACTGCGATTCTGAACCTGAGGGGCATGTCTAGCCCCGTGGGATCAGAATCGCAACCAGGCCTGTACGTGCAGGCTGGGACCCCGATTCAGTCATGGTGTCCAGTTGCCATGGCATCGTGGCTCCATTGAAAAGCCACGATCCCCAGCCGCTGGCTCCAAAGATGCTTTCCCCGCAGCCTGACCCCCGATCTGGCCCCCTAAGGCTAGGGTCGGGCTGTGGGGAATGTCCTCTGCCCCCCTGCCCTTACCACGCCCCGGGCCTGCCGTCCCCCACTGACTAGAGAAACCTATTCCACCTCCGCTGGCCCTGGACGTACAGGGCTGACATTGGAATTGACCCTGTATATCCGGGGTCGATGACTGCCCACTGCCCGCCCTAACACTGCCCCCGATCCGCCCCTTTCCCGCCCCTGTCTACCATTCCCGCTATTCATGCCTCAGAATGACCTGTATGTATGTTATTAGCATGGATGAAAACACAAAGAAGAAAAGCATCTAAACTAGCTGCATTGAGCGATACCCTGGACATCTTTTTTTCGACAAGCTTCCAAGACCTGCTATTTGACAGCCCCTGTTTTTCTGGTGTGGCCCCTAAAGCAAGCAGACTACTCAAACATCCATGTCGGGCCTGCTTACAGTTGAAGGTGGATTTGTGAAAAGAGTAGTACTGTACTCTCTCAATGTGGTGTTGCAAATTGGGATGATATTGGGGAAAAGATATGAACCATAAAAATGCTAAGATAAGTTGGCTGTTACCATTTGTGTTAGTATTTGTTATTTAATGAAAAATTCATACTGGATACATAAAAACAGAAAAAAAGGTCAAAGAAAAAGAAAATTAATGACTTCTATTGGCCTGGGAGACAGATGATGAAAATGTAGTGGTTATAGCAAATCATATTGAATTTGGCTTTTACTATACCTTTGATATCTCCCTGAGGCCCTTTTCCATCTCCCTGAGGCCCTTTTCCATTATTTCTTAAGGGATTTGGCTCGTACGATTTTTGAATGTTTGTTGATATATAGAGGAGTTTGTCACTTGATATTTATTCATTGGAACAGTAGGCAGGCGGTCACCTTAATGGGCATAGGTGTGCTCTATAGTGCCAGAGGGAATCCTGCCAGTATCAGCAGGAGGGATACTGATGTAATGAGAAGTTGTCAATGTTTTGATGATGCAGGGCTGTGGGGGAGTTACTTCCTCTGCTGTCCCTTTATTTTTGGGCCTGATAGCATGAAGGATTTCTTGAGAAAGTGTGCATGCCCAATATTTAACACCTGGTTCAAGGCAGGCGTTAACATTTTAGCTTTAGCAGGTATATGGTAAACAGTCAGTGAAGCAGAGCAAATTATGCTACTTACCAAAAGTTTGCTAAAGCCCCATTTCCATGTGACGTTTCCTCATTTACATCAGTACGTGCTAATTTTAGTGCACATGTTGAAGGACTATTTGTAATGTGCACAAAAGGTCCTTACTGTATAAGCTAAGCTCTCATAGGCCCCTATATTTTAAAAAATGGTTGTTATACAGTACAAACTACTTACACTTTCAACATCTTATAAACAATAAAGTGCATAGAAGTGAGATAGCATGTAATATAGAGATGCCTATGTGAAGGCACATTTTAGATAGTACGTGGAGAGGGAATTCACACACTCAAGACGTGATATGGAGAATTTCCATAGTATTTTACAAGAGGCTCTGCCAAACATAGAACGTCTTGTAAAACAGGTGCAAGACTACACATGGATGTCTCTCTACTTGCTGCAGGAACAATGACTTTTAAAAGCTGCATGTGAAGAAAATATATGCAGATATCCCCATATATGCATGGAAGTAGCTTTTTAAAATTACTGCTCCTAGTCCTGCAGCAGCAGTCATCCTGCATTTTGCCAATCTACACAGGTGAATGCTGCTATTTGAAAAACAAGGGTAGGATAGAAGACCATGGAGTATAAAAAAGTCCTTTATTAGCAAATCTGACTTGGCCCTGTTTCGACTGGGATAGCCTTCATCAGAGATCAAACTTCAGAAACTCAGCAAATCAATATCTCAAGTATCTCATGTGAGATATTGATTTGCTGAAATTTTTAAGTTTGATCTCTGATGAAGGCTATCCTAATCGAAACTTAGCCAAGTCGGGTTTGCTAATAAAGGACTTTTTATACTCCATGGTCTACCTCCACACTCTGCTTTAGGACTAATGCTACTACTTGCACATTGGGATATTTCTAAAATAACCTCCACAGTGAAAAATAATACCCCGTACCAATTTACTGAGGAGGGAGTTGCTGTAATATACCATGGGTTTCCAGCACTCAGAGGCCAATTTTAATATTTTCACACAACCCCCCTCCCCCCCTCTTGCCACATCTCCTCTGACCCTCCACCTTTTTCCTGGTGATCCAACGACAGCTTTCAGAAGGACAGCATGGCTGGCAGTGAAGCAGGCTCAGGACTTTTTAACCTGCTCTTCCTGCCCATGCAGTTCACAATTCAGGTTGGTTGTTTGACTGCTTGGTGCCCCATAGATTTCTGGTGTGCACTGGGATAAAAACCCCAGTGACAAGAAAAAAGTGCTAGAGATGAACTTGGCCTGAGATGCCACTGTCACGTAGGATCGGGCAGCAAAGGTGGGTGAGAAAAGAGGTGACGGGCACCTATAAGCATTGAGAAGAGGCATTACTAGGTCCTTAAAAAAATTGGGGTGCAAGCCCTTACAGCCCTCCCTCCCCAAGATTTTGATTACTAAAGCAATAATCAAGTTTCCCCCCTCCAAACCAAGAATGAACCTATAATAAAAAGATAACTGGACTTCATGTTCTTAAATACAGTATTAAACATTACATGAGTATTTTAATATGTGTCACAATAATAGCAACACAACTTTTTTTCCAGCCTAGTGTCAACTGCAAGGTACAGTATAATGTAAAACCATGCAAAGAGCCTATAGTAAAAAGTATCATAACAGCACCAACCCTACCTATGAAAACACAGCACTACAAGTATTATACCAAATCCTTGAAAATCAATGCATTTCTGACTTTGAAGCTATCCTCCTTAATCCCCCATTGTTTATGGCCCCTCAAAACTGAAATTAAATAAATAAGCCTTCTGCAGTTAATTGACAGGAGGTATACCTCAAGTTTGCAAAATGACCCACATACAAGTCTTTTTTTGAGGGGATACTTGGTGGTACAGAGTACCGGCACCATTTTCAGTCCCTACTAAAATTAACCCATGCTCCTCATATATTAATGAAAGAGCCCTGCACATGAGTACCAACACCTTTTTTTCATAGGAAAAATGCACTGCATACTCGTGTAAGTTGTAATACCAACTTCGACATGTAAGTACCAGCACTTAGAAATATAGAAATATGATGACAGAAAAAGACCACATGGCCTATCTAGCCTGTCCTTCCATATCAACAACTACAACAGTCCCCTTTTTACCTTTAGAGATCTTCTGTGTTTGTCCCATGCTTTTTTGAATTCAGTTATTGTCCTCATCTCTACCACCTCCACTGGGAGACTATTCCACGGATCCACTACTCTTTCCGTAAAGAAATATTTCCACATATCACTCCTGAATCTATCTCCCTTCACCCTCATCCCATGTCTCCTCATAGCAGAACTTGCTTTCAATTGAAAGAGGCTCTCTCCCTGAACATTTATGCCACAGAGGTATTTAAACATCTCAATCATATCACCTCTATCCCACCTTTCCTCTAAGGTGTACATATTAAGATCCTTAAGTCTGTTCTCATATGCTTTATAATGAAGACCACTAATCATTTTAGTAGCCACTCTCTGCACCGACTCCATCCTGTTCACATCCTTTTGAAGGTGCGGTCTCCAGAATTGCACACTATACTCCAAATGAGGTCGCACCAAAGACTTACACAGAGGCATTATCACCTCCTTTTTTCTGCTAGCCATTCCTCTCCGTATGCACCCAAGCATCCTTCTAGCTTTTGCTGTCGTCTTTTCTACCTGTTTAGCTACTTTAAGATCATCAGACACAACCACGCCTAGGTCCCGCTCTTCTTTATTGGACAAAAGTACTTCATCCCCTATACTATATTGCTCCCTTGGATTGCTGCAGCCCAAGTGCATGACATTACATTTTTTAACATTAAATCCCAGCTGCCAAATTCTAGACCATTCTTCAAGCTTAGCTAGATCCCTCCTCATGTTATCTACACCTTCCTGGGTGTCTACTCTACTGCAGATTTTGGTATCATCCGCAAAGAGGCAAACCTTACCCGACAGCCCTTGCACTATATCAATAACAAAGATATTAAAAAGAATTGGACCAAGGACAGATCCCTGGGGCACACCACTGGTAACATCCTTCTCCTCAGAGTGAGCTCCATTTACCTGTACTCTTTGTCACCTCCCACCCAACCAATTTCTAACCCAAGCAGTAACTTTATGGTCCACATGTAAGTTGCTGAGTTTCCCCATTGATTTTTCCCACATGTAGATTTGTAAAATAGCTCCTCCGGCTCCTGATAATGACAAACACACATGCACTCCTACACTATTCAGAAAAGGCTTCACATATAGCAGCTTATTTTCTGAAATACTGCCAAAACTGTGTGCATCGCAACCTTGATATCTCAATTCCAGTTTTCATGTACTATCTGAAATGTACCTTAATATGTATTTCATGAACAGGAGATAAATATTTTAATTCCCAAAATTATTTTGGCCCATAATCTCACTGGATATACAACAAAATTGTATAAATGTCCTGCTCTTCAGTAATATCTTCCAGTTCCAATGAGATTACAGGTAGAATTGCTTTTGCACAGGAAAGAATTACCATCCATTTTTTATAATATCCTTTTTTCTTGTTTCATGAAATATAACTTGTGGTGGGGGCAGGACCGATGCAAGGATATAAGGCACCCTAGGTGAAACTCATTCCTTATGCCCCCCCTGTTCCTGCCCTGACCCCCATTGCCGTTGGCCTTCTCTGGGACCTGCAGCAGCAGTAATTACTTCAAACAGCTCCACAGTGCTTATTTAAACCTCCAATGCTGCGGAGCTGTTTGTGCGTCTGCGCCATCTGATGCATAATGCTTACTTCCTTTTGCATTTATTTATTTAGATGCTTTTCTATACCGCGCTATTTATTATCAGTGCAGTTTACAGATAACAATTTGACTCTAGGGCGGTAACAGAGCTGCCCTGAGTTTACATATAACAGGGAAGATAACATGGGAGTTGAACTGGGAGCATAAACGACACCATGCAAATAGGAAGCACAAACAGCCATATAGCATCAGAGATTTAGGTAAGTGCTGCGGGGTTGTTTGAAGTAATTGCCGCTGCTGCAAGTCCCTGACCATTGGTGCTGTAAGCAACTGCCTAGTTCACCCAATGGTAACACCAGCCCTAGGTGGGGGATGCCTTATTGTACAGACACTGTTTTTAGAAAATAAATATTTTATTTATTTAGCAGCTTTTTCATACCTCTGTATCTACAAGCCACAGCAGTTTACATGGAACAGGTTTAACATAATTTTACATAGAACGATGTAGGTAATATTAAAACAATTAATAGTAATAACAATACTAAAACTTCACAACATTATTAATGAGCACATCAAGGACATATTTGCTTATTAATATACGATGCACCATGGTTAACCTTGAGTAACATAATCCCCATCTTCTTTTGACTTTGGTCAGTGAATTCAGTGTTTGAACAAGAAGCCATAAAGCAGATTTATGTGTTTCTTAAATTACATGAAATGAAGTCTTAAGAAATAAAAGAATCATATTTTCCTCTCAAAGGTTTTTCTTGTATCCATGATCTCATGAACTGAAGTTTATAACTGGAACTAAATTAATGGGAGACATGAGTAATAACACTTTACACTGTCAGTCATCCCTGAAGCTGACATTTAATCTAAGTCATTTGAGAAGGGTTCGGCACCATTTACATGTGTAGAAAAACAATTGGACCTGTAAATGGTCACACGTGTAAGTAATGATTTTGAAAAAGCTGCTACTTATACATACATGCCCACGGCACACATTTGATTAGAAGGAGGCATGTTTATTTATTTATTTACATTCTCTTATATACCGCGCTATTCTGCATCAGTGCGGTTTACATTGAACAAACTGAAATTACATTGAACAGGGCATTATAACTTGGAGATAACTATTTACAGGGAACATGGGCTATGGAGGGTTAAGTGGCTTGCCCAAGACCACAAGGAGCACCTGTGGGACTAGAAACCCCAGTCCTTCCGGCCCAAGGTTGCTGTCCTCTAGTGGGATTTGAACCCCTGACCTTCTGGCCTGCAGTACCTTGCCCCAACCACTAGGCCACTCCTCCACTCCGGGTGTTTTTTAGGTGTACCTTAGAATTATTTGTGTAGTCCCTTTTTTGCAATGGAAATATATATCTACTTCCAAAAATTTTAAAGCAGGCCTTTACATGTAACTGTTGGTTAACTGCTTATTTGAACCTTGGGTTTGAAGGAGTGATTGATGGGTAATTATGCTTGCCTTTCTTTTATTCAAAACTACCTCATAAAGCAAAACATTTGACTGGTCAATAATCAGATGCTAAGTCAGCATTTTTTAAATGACAGCCATGGCAGTTAAAAAAATTGGGATATTGAGCGCTGGTAATGGGATAGTGACTGGTGCTGAATATCTGGAGAGAACAGTGACCGTAGCCATGAGCAGGACAGCAGCGATGTTCAGATGGTTTGTTGTCCTAAGTTAGCCAGATAGTTATGTGGATAACGGTGGTGAATATCACTACGATGTGGATAATTTGCCCCTCTGCTCTGTTCTGACACTATCTGGATAGTGCTGAGGTGGTCTGTAAGATAGTCAGCAATATTATGCAACTAGTGCCTCTGAATATCAATGGATAGCTCCAGCCAGTGCCACTTTCACAGACAGCAGCACTTACTATCTGGATAAGTGGCTTTAAAACAGGAAGTGGAAGAGTAGCCTAGTGGTAACAGCACCAGCTTGTAACCAAGAAACCAGGGTTCAGTTCCCACTAGCAATCCTTGTGGCCTTGGGCAAGTCACTTACAGGGTCATTCTGAACCACAACTAGCAGGAATGGATGTCCCAATGGAAAGTCTATCCCTGCTATTCATGGTGGCTGCAGGCCCCAACTAATTTCCTCACTGGTTGTGTGGGGAAGTTAGTTGGGGGCAGGGAAGAGGCAGACTGGGGACAGGCAGTGGACAGTCACCAGCCCTGGATGTACAGGGCTGATTCTAATGTCAGCTCTGCATGTCCAGGGCCAGCAAAATAGGTGGAATAATTTCTCTGTATGTCATTTGTTGTCATCATCAGGGCACGGATGGGACTGGGGGGGGGGGGCAGAGTTAATTCCCTGCAGCCCAACCCTGGCCTTAGGAGGTCAGGCTGCAGGGAATTAACTCTTTTTGCTGGCATCACAGTTTTTAAATGGAGCTGCGGCTCCATTTTAATGCCCTGACTAAGATAGTTGGGCAGGGCATGTATGAGCAGGCTGGGACTGAACCCAGCCTGCACGTACATGTCTATTCGCAATTCTGATCCTGCGGGGCTAGACATGCCCCGCGGCATCAGAATCGCAATCTCCTTTGTACATCCAGCTCAGTCCGGACGTACAAAGGAGATCTACACCTGAGACAGAATTGGGTCCTTAGCCTGGTCACACTGCTCAGAAATCCCAGGAGTTGCTGGGTTGTCAGGAGTCAGCAATGACTCAAAGGCATGTGTTGTTTTGCAAGTGGTTTTGAATAGCAGGCCCTGAGTTTTGGTGCTCAGCTCCTTATTTGGTTCTCCTCTGACATGCAGGTTTGCAAAATCCAGCAGTTATATGTATAGGTAGCCAAATATCCTGCCAACACATGTAAATGCTGGCATTTACACACACGAAGGCCCAAATGATGCCGCTCTTTTTTTGAATATTTATAAAATGGCTGTTCTTGCTGTATGTGCTTCCATAATACATGTATTTTTACCATGGTCTTATATGTATTTTATAAGAATCTCTATATTCAGTGAGACTTTGTAAAATAGGCAACACTGTGTGAATATCCTGACTTGGATGTCTCTGTTCCGACCTAGATGACCTTTGTGGGCTTAATATGTGTCAAGAGGTTCCAGTGGTGCCATCCTTCCCTGCCCTTGGTTTTCCTTTTCCCTCCCATGGCCCAGTATTTGCAGGGCTTCTCCAGCACAGTACTAATTCTTTTTTATAACAGCTAAAACCATAGTCACAGTAAGAGTGGTAATATCGGAGGAGGTGGAATAGCCCGACTTACACAGTGTATCATAAGTGCTATGGGACTGCTGGCTTTTGACATGTATGGGGTATGCTGGGAAGTGTTCCAGCAGGGGTTAATTCACACCTTGCTGTGTGCTATTGCTTACTAGGCATACCTGATGTCCTTCATTAGTCTCCAGTAATGTGCCACTGTTATATGTACTTCTATGAACTGTTCACATATGTTTTTGCATCTGAGAAAAGCTAAGAATACCATGAAATAGGTCTCAAGTTGTTAACGATTATGCTGCTTGCTATGACAGAAAGTACTTTGTGTGCTGACAAGTTTAGGCTTCCCTTTGATTTGTTTCTTCAACTGAGATAAAGAAGCTTTCCAGCAGGAAGCAAATTACTTCAGAACTTGCCACTAAATATAACCCCAGAATAAGTTGTACATTTCAGTAACAGAAGACATGCACCATCAAAATAATAGCCAATTAATTTATAAACCATGATTGCCATTCAGTTTTCTCTTTGATGAAAGGCAGGTGAGAAAAATGGCTCTATATATTTAAAAATCACTCATCTTTTTACATTTTTAAATAAGAATGTTCTTTGGTGGAAAGATGATAGAGTTAAATAGCTATTCAGCTAGGCTGGCAAACAAATATGAACTTTGTTCAATGATAGTGCAGAAGCTGAATGGGGCAAATGCGGGCAAATGGGGAAAAATATAAGGCAATATAGGACTCTCATTTCTCTGTGCATGAATCTCATCCCTTTTAACACCTGCTATGTCACATTGAGCTCCCTATACGCAGGCGGAGTAACTAAACTGAACATGCTCGGGCCATGATGCCAGTGTGATTTAATGGTAGAAAGTACGCCAATACCAAAATATGGGTGAAAAAATATATTTGTCCTATAAATTCCAATTAAGTCATACAAACAAGTTCATAGAAAAAAGGAATATCAAAAAAGCTGTTTTACTTTCTTTTTAAAGCTTAATTTAAAAAAATAACTCTCAGAAAACTTATTTAAATAAGTTTCACACACCATATTTCATTAGATCGGTGCACCATATATTATCTGAAAATACTAAGATCTTCAGTGTGCTGCATTTTATACGTCTTTGTCTGGATATTTTTTTGAAAAGTGTATGCAAGCCAAGTGATATCCAAATAACTATTTACATTAGCCATTACCATTTAAATTCACCATTGCTCACTAAAAGAGTCCTTTAGAATAGTTCCTGGATGCATACCAAAACCTTTAGTTTAAAAACAATATATAGGGGTGTGTTTACTAAAGGACATTAGCTGCCGCAGTAGTGCTAATACAGAAATACCATACAATTTTCAGGCAGTAGGGTGAAGGCTTGGGTGGGATTAGGGCAGAGAGTGGGAGTGCCTGTAATGGGTGATTACTGTGGATGTTACCAGCATGCAATAATTGCCAACATTTGCAGGCTTCATGGATGCAGCTATCACTACCTCACTGAGTAGCAATAGCTGCATATACAAAGTCTACCCCCGCGATCCCTGCATTTTCTCCTTGGAATCTACAGAGGAAATGCTGGTAATATCCCCTGAATATACTGTGGGACTTTAGCAGCTAACACCGGCTTTTTGAAGCTATCACGCAGTGTCAAACTGCAGAAGCCTAACACTGTTTAGTAAATATACAAATGATTGTTTTTTGTACTGTGAAAAACCACTAGTTCTTATCTACATCATCCCCTTTCATGTTGTGTAAGAACGTAAGATTTGCCACATTTGGTCAGACCAATGGTCCATCAAGCCCAGTATCCTGTTTTCAACAGTGGCCAATCCAAGTCACAGGTACCTGGAAAGGTCCCAGAAGGAGACAGATTCCACATCAGCACCTACATGACATTACTCAAATTGCAGTCTGCATATTCAGTTAAGGTAAATTCAAATGCTAAGCGGGAATGTATAGATGTCTGGACCTCTGAAGCATGTATATGCAACGCATCTGCTGCATTCGTGATATTTCATCTGTTGTATAGAATGCAAAGGTGGTTTAATCACAGAGATATAAGATGAAACCAAATAATCCTTCATGCCTCATTGAAAAGCAAAACAGGGCTTGTACAGAAAGACCCTGTGCACCTGTAACACAGACCAGTGGGGCTATATAATCTTTTTAATAACAAACACATAAGAAAAAGGAAGAATACAGGTAAATCGAATATCGTTCTGTTCCTTCGGTCATATAGACTCTCTTAATCACTTGGTGGGAATAATTTTTTTTCATAAACCATGATGACTAATAAATTGATTGATGCCGAAATTGTGAATCTGAACTACACAATCTAAGTAATCTCAAGAACTAACCTATTGGAATATTATCCCACAGCAACCTACAATGACAGCTAGTATGCTTAAGAATGTTACTGGTGAGGAACAGAGGGAGGAAAGCCATGTGAGGGGAAAGTTCCTGTCCCGAGCGCCCAATAAATCACTAAAAGGCCTGCCCGGAAACTCCCAGAAGCATGATAGGGTACAGAACAAGGATCTGAAAAAGTGAATCTGCAGAGCAGGGTTAGCAGAGGAGCATGCGCCACAAAACTGTGTAGAGAAACGGGGGGGAACTAAAGATGGCCGCCGAACTGAAAAAAAATAATGCACTGGAGGATCAATTGAATAAACTACAATCAACAGTGAATAATATAAAAGAGAAATCTGAAAAACAACTCCAATGAACAATAGAAATGGAACAGAAAATAGCAGCACAGGAAAAAAAACCAGACAGGTTGGAAGCCAATGCAAACCTCTTTAAAAAAGAAGAACAAGCTCAACTCCTGGATAGAACAGAGGAGAAGGAAAATTGCTCCCGACGCAACTACCTCCGGGTAATTTGGCTGCCAAAGAAAGTATCAGAAGGTGAGCTTTATAAATTCTACCAAGAATGGCTTCCAGCCCAGCTAGGCCTGCAAGGGGCGGTGGGAGAATAGCGGTGTGAGCAGGTGCCCCAAATCGACCTCAAAATCAATGACCAACAGAAACCGAGGTCAGCCATTGGGCACTATTTAACTTGATCAGCAAAAGAACAAATACTGAAAGCCTTCTGTAGCCATAAGACATTGGAATACGATAATCAGAAGCTGTTATTATTTAATGATTACTCCAGTAGAGTGGCCACAAAGCAGAGAGAATTTGCGCCCATATGCGCCAAGCTATACCAACAAGGGGTGCGATTGTCACTGTTGTTCCCCTACAAACTGAAAATCACCCATGAGGGGAAATCTTTCTTCATAAACACAATTGAAGAAGGGAAGATGTTAATTGACTGACTGACTCAGGAGGAGTACAGGAGATGTAGAGCAGCAGAAACTAATCGGACTGAGGCAGAGCATTAAAAGGAGAGAGAGACCGCTAACCTGCTGGCTCAATGGAACCTGGGCCAGCATTGCTCCTGGTGAGCATCTCTTGCCCCCCCTCATGCCTACCTAGGCTCTAGAGGGCTCCTTAAATGCCATACATCAAGGCTTGGTGCGCCCACCCCCAACAAGACTGAATAGAGGACTCTAGCCCCGTATAAGGGAGAGAGTGTCAAGATGGAGCTCTGGAAGAGGGGAGGTGGTAGAGTTGAGGAGTGAGAGGAACAAAATGCCTGTTGAAGCCTGAAGTAGATGGATGGCAGCATAAAGATGTTAAGATAAGATGAGAAACTAACCACTCCTGATTGCAGTTATGGGGCCTGGGGGAAGGGGTGGGGGGGCTGGACGGAGAGGAGGGGGATCTGAAAAAGAACGATAGAATGGAAAACCATGGAGGGGAGGGCTGGGGCAAGATGGAATAGGGCACTAAGTAATTGGCATAGGGAGGTAGGTGGGACACCTGCATGGGAGAAGAGTGGGGAAAGGTTAGGCAAAGGATGTTGTGTGACTGGTGAGAAAGGGGAGATGTCTGGAGGGATAGGAGTGAAGAACAGGGAGGGAAGGTGGGGTGGGGTGGGGAAGGGGGTGATAAGACTATAATGGAATAGGAAACCACCGAACAACCTCAAGGCTATTTAAGAGACAGGGGACAGAATCTATAATAGACCGGGGGCAAGACAAACCCCAAAAAGCACAGAATCTATCCACGGAAGTCAGGCTGGGCGACACCAGTGGAGACAATACAGAAAAGACAGAATATGTACCATACAATACAGAGAGGTAATAGCTGACCTAAAAATCACAACACTGAATGTGGGAGGTATACATTTCCCAGCTGAAATGCAAACGTATCTTAACATACTTACGCAAACTCGGAACGGACATAGTGCTCTTGCAAGAGACACATTTGACCCAGATCGAGCATGCCAAATTAAGGAAATGATGGGTGGGGGAAGTGCTGGCATTCTACTTTAACTCTAGGCAAAGGGGAGTGGCAATACTGGTGGGGAAAAGGACATCATATGAGATACACAAAAAAATCCAGGACCCTGAAGAGCAATACATATTAGTTTGGGGCATCTTCCAACAGACGAAAATGATTCTGGGGAGCATATACACCCCTGTTGTTGTTGTTAAGTGCCGTCGAGTTGAAGTCGACTCATGGCGACCCTCTGGATAGCTATCCTAAATTGTGTTCGGTCTTCAGTCAGGCGGCTCATTGTTGACAGACTGGTACCCGTAGCTGCTGTTATTGTATCGATCCATCTCATTGCTGGCCTTCCTCTTTTGCGTTGACCTTCTATCTTGCCAAGCATGTCTTTCTCTAATGATCTCTCTCTTCGCATGATGTGTCCAAAGTATGAAAGTCGAAGTCTTGTCATCTGAGCTTCTAAAGAAAGCTTAGGTTTGATCTCCTCAACTACCGACTGGTTTGTTCTTCGGGCAGTCCATGGTATACACAGTATTCACCACCAGCACCATAATTCAAAGGCATCAATTTTCTTCCTGTCTGTCTTTTTCACTGTCCAGCTTTCACATCCATATGATGTTATTGAAAATACCATGGCTTGAACAAGTCGAATCTTTGTATGGAGAGAGACGTCTCTGCTCTTGAGAATCTTATCTAGGTCTTTCATAGCCATTCTGCCAAGAGCAATGCGTCGTTTGATTTCTTGACTGCTTGTTGCTTCTTTATTGATAGTTGATCCAAGTAGGTTAAAGTTGTTCACAATTTCAATTTCTTCTCCTTCAACGATGAACCTGTTGATTATGCCAGTTGTCATGATCTTTGTCTTCTTTACATTAAGGTGCAGGCCCATTTTGAGACTATGTTGTTTGATTGTGAGAAGCAAATGTTTCAGATCATCTTCACTTTCAGCCAGTAATGTGGTATCATTAGCATAGCGAAGATTGTTGATGAGTCTTCCACCAATCTTCACACCTCTGTTGTCTTCATACAATCCTGCTTCTCTGATGATTTGTTCTGCATATAAATTAAACAGGTAGGGGGAAAGTATGCAGCCTTGTCTTGCACCTTTGCTTATTTTAAACCATTCTGTTTCTCCTTGTTCCGTTCGAACTGTTGCTTCTTGATCAATGTACAGATTGTGCAAGAGAACGATCAGGTGTTCTGGTATACCCATGCTTCTTAATGTGGCCCAGAGTTTCTCATTGTTTACACAGTCAAAAGCCTTGCTATAGTCGATAAAGCACAAATAGATATCCTTTTGGTATTCTTTAGTCTTCTCAAGGATCCATCTCACATCCGCAATGATGTCTCTTGT
Organism: Ichthyophis bannanicus; assembly: GCA_033557465.1. Taxonomy (NCBI): domain Eukaryota; kingdom Metazoa; phylum Chordata; class Amphibia; order Gymnophiona; family Ichthyophiidae; genus Ichthyophis; species Ichthyophis bannanicus. Next base: position 685,633,192 of record CM066036.1, on the reverse strand, counting down.
TCCTCGCCCTTTCATGAACCCTTCTTGCACTTCAGGTAGTTCTTGTTCCAGGTATGGTTGTAATCTCTTTTGAATAATCTTCAGTAGAATCTTGCTGGCATGTGGGATCAGAGCGATTGTTCGATAATTTCCACAGTCAGTTGGATCACCTTTCTTTAGTATTGGTATAAACACAGATCTTTTCCAGTCAGTTGGCCATGATGTTGTCTTCCATATTTCTTGGCAGAGCCTTGTAAGTATGGTAACAGCTGCATCAGATTGCTGCAATACTTCTATAGGAATGCTATCAATGCCTGGTGCTTTGTTCTTTGATAAGGCTTTCAATGCTGCTTCAACTTCTTCTTTCATCAGCAATGGTTCCCGATCATAAGGTACAGGTTGAAACGACTGTTGGTCCACTTGATCTTTATCATATAAAAACTCTGTATATTCCTTCCACCTTTTCTTGATCTTCTCAGCATCATTCAACATAGAACCTTGAGCATCTTGTAACATTCCAATTCGAGGCTGGAACTTTTTCTTTAACTCTCGTAGCTTTAGGAAAGCCGATCTTGTTCTTCCTCTAATAGTTTCTGCTTCTATTTCTTGCAAGTGTCATTGTAGTACTTTTCCTTGTCCTGTCTTGCTGCACGTTGGAAATCTCTGTTGAGTTCTGCGATTGTCTCTCTTTCTTCTCTGGCTTTAGCTTCTCTGCGTTTCTGGGCAATTTTCAGAGTTTCTTCCGTCATCCATTTTGGCCGCTTTTGCTTTTTCACCTTTTGTAGAGACTTCTCGCTTTCTTCCAACACAACCTTCTTGATGTCATTCCATAACTCTTCCGGAGCTCTGTCATTTGTATCTAAAGCAGCAAATCGATTTTGCAGGCAGTCTTTAAATTCCAGTGGTATATTCTCAAGGTCATATTTTGCTGCATTCATGAGTGGTTTGCTCTTTTTCAACTTTAGCTTGAGTTTGCATACTAGTAGTTGATGATCTGTACCACAGTCAGCTCCAGGTTTTGTCTTTGTTGATGTTATAGAACTTTTCCATCATTGACTTCCACAGATGTAGTCAATTTGATTTTTATACAATCCATTGGGTGAAGTCCATGTGTACAGTCGCCGCTTGTGTTGCTGGAAGAAGGTGTTTGAGATGAATAGATCATTGGTCTTGCAGAATTCTATCAGTCTTTCTCCAGCTTCATTTCTGTTGCCAAGTCCATATTTTCCAACTACTTTGCCTTCTTCTTTGTTGCCAACTTTTGAGTTCCAGTCACCCATGACTATCAGGATATCCTGTTTGCATGTTCTGTCAATTTCAGCTTGTACTTGTTCATAGAACTCTTCAATTTCATTCTCTTCTGCAGCTGTTGTTGGGGCATATACTTGAATTATAGTTGTGTTGATAGGCAATCCTCGTAGACGAATAGAGATTAAGCGTTCGCTGACTGCATTGTATTTCATTACAGTCTTGCAAGTTTCTTCTTTATTATAAATGCAACACCATTTCTTCTTTGTCTTTCATTTCCAGCATAGTAGACCATGTGATCATCTGATGCAAAGTGCCCGATGCCAGTCCATTTCAGTTCGCTGACACCCAACAGATCAAGTTGTACACGTTCCATTTCATTCTTGACCACCTCCAACTTCCCTTGGTTCATGCTTCGTACGTTCCATGTTCCAATGCGTAAGACATCTTTACAGCTTCTGACTCTCATTTCATGTGCAGCTACATCAGCAGTCAGACTTCCCGAGGGCTTTGATCCAACCACATCATAAATGCTGGCTTTACTCTGAAAAGTCTTCAGCTCTTCCCCAGTAGCTAGTTGAGTGCCTTCCGACCTGGGGTCTCATCTTCCAGCACCATAGCACAATTTGTTTTGTTGTAACTATCCATTGGGTTTTCATGGCAAGATACAGAAGTAGATTGCCGGGCCTTTCTTCCGCGAAGTTTAAGTTTGGTGTTGTTGCCGTTGTCACAAAAATGTGATCCTCCGCCATCAACACTATCCCATTCTGCTGCTGCCCAGATGGGTGGTTTGCAGCTTGGTTTGCAGCTTGTCGTGCTGTGAAGGCTTGCGTGCATCAGTGATGCTGAGAGCTAAACTATCAGTAGTTTAACTACTGGCAGGGTCTCCCAAGAAGGACAGGTCTCAGCTGAGATGCCAGACCAAGACAAACCACCCATACGCCCCTAACACATATCAATATAGCTTCTTTTCAGGATTAATAGGCCTTCTAGTGGATCAGACCGAATACCAAATAGTGTTGGGAGGCAATTTCAATATGATAGCTGATGCCTCTATTGACAGTCATCCACCTAGGCTGGGATCACGAGGAGCAAACCAAAGAGGAGTTAACCTGTTATGCGTAGACCTAGAATTGATCGATGGCTGGTGCATCTTGCACCTGAGTGACAAAGAGTATACACACTACTTAGGACCACATAAGATAAATTGAAAAATAGACTACATGCTCCTCGCAGAGCACCTTTTCCCCAGACTAGGTAGTGCGGAAATATAGCTGCAGATAGTGTCAGATCATGCTGCAGATTAAACTGAGAGTAGAGCGCCAAGACAGTGAAAGGATCTGGAGACTGAACCCAGTCTGGACGTGAGATGTAGCCTTTCAGAGATTTCTCAGGAAGGCCTGGGGAGAACACATAGCAGAGAATCCAGTGGAGGATGTAGACCCTATAATGTACTGGGAGGCTGCCAAAACGGTACTGAGAGGGTGAATAATTGGCTACACTATGGCCAAAAACCGACAACGTCATGCTTTACAACAGGGGTTGCGGGATCTTTGGGCATTGAGGGATGCCTGTATGCAGGAAGAGACAGCAAGATCTAAACAACAGCTGCAGGAATGCCGCAATAGAGTTCAGACTATACTGCAGCAAGGAGCCATGAAGAGCAAAAGGCTCTATAAACACCAGCTATACAAATGGTGGGATAAAATGGGGACGTTATTTGCCAATTTAATTAGGCCTCCTAGGGTAAAAACTACTGTGACCCGCCTAAGGCGGAAAGATGGAACAACCACAGGGAATGACACAGAAATAAGCCAACATTTCAAGGAATATTTCTAGACATTATACCAGGAAGAACTTAGCGAACCACAGGCGAGCACTGTTCCCTCTAAGCTGTGCTCGTGCGCGCGCGCACATACCTCACCAAACGAGCGCACATACTTTACAACAGAGCGCACAAAAATTACAGTTCTGATTCTGATAGAAAACAACACAGACATCTTAAAATTTAAAAGTTGTTAAGTATTTACGGTTTTCACAAGTTCTACAATGTTTTCTAGTGCAATCAATGTGGTGTACATACTGTATTCTGATGTGTAGTCAAATTTTAAAGTATATAACTCCGAGTGTCTTTATGTGGCGCACAAAAATTTAACCTTCCTTCAAAAGCTGCACAGCTGATATTTTATGCGCACACAGCCTACAGAAAATTAGAGGGAACATTGCAGGCGAGGGAAAAATTATTTAACGGACTGAACTTACCTGTGATCAGTGAGGAACAGAGAACCCTATTGAACTAGCCACTTCAGGTGGAGGAAATACATGCAGTAATCAGGAAATTGGCACCAGCATAGGCCTCAGGACCTGATGGCTTGGGACCCAAATTCTATAAAATACTGAGAGATTTAGTGATCCCTCCATTGTTGGCAATGGGAGACGCAGCAGTGGCAAAAGGAAAGATGGGAGAGTATGCGAATAGAGCAATGATAGTGCTTCTCCAAAAACCGGGGTGGGACATGGAAAAGGCAGAGTCCTATCAGCCGATATCTTTACTGAACCAAGACCTAAAGATCTTGATGACGGTGTTAGCCAGGTGGCTAAATATAGTGCTCCCCGGGCTTATCGACCAGGACCAAGTTGGGTTTGTTAAAGGCAGAAGCTTGGTGGGGCACATACTCAGAGCATTAACAATGTTCCGGAAAAACAGGTCTAGAGGGGAACCAGCGGCAGTAGAAGGCGAGAAGGCATTCGATCAGGTATCATGGAACTATCTTTTTTGGCTACTGCCAAGATACAGAATAAGCAGTTACTTCTTGAGTTGGATACAGACACTACACTACACAATGAACCAGCTGTGCAGATACTGGTGAACAGACAGTTCACAGCACCATTTACGTTATCACAGAGAACGCGACAAGGGTACCCACTGTCTCCATTACTACTTATATTATCATTGGAACCATTATCGATTAACGTGCAAGCCACAGCAGCAATAAGAGGAGTGTAGGTGAGACACACAGAAAGCAAAATCAGTCTCTTTGCTGACGATATGCTGGCTAGTATGCAACATATTCAGGAAGGCTGGCGAGCATTCACTCATCTGTTGAAACAATATGGCGCATTTACAGAGATGCACATTAACATGGATAAATCAGAAGCATGGCTTTTGGGTGAAGGGGTGGGGGGAGACAGCGTAGCCTTTAGATGGTTTGATCAATCTTTAAAATACCTAGGCATATACATACATAAAGATTTGAAGAAGGTGTACCAGCTAAATATCCAAGATAAATTGAGGCAGATAAAAAGTTTTTGTGGAAGATGGGCTGAGTTACCCCTCTCCTTATATGTCAGGGGGGCACTGATGCTTATGGCCATCGTCCCAAAGATTTTGTACCAATTGCAAATGCTTCTAGTATGAGTACTTAAGGAGGAGGAAAATCTATTTAAAAGCATGATAAGGAGTTTTATTTGGAGAGGCAAAAGAGCCCATATCAAACATGCCAAAATGATTCTGGAAAGAGAACAAGGAGGTGTGAGACTCACAGATTTACGTCTATATAACGTTGCAGCTCTTATGTACTGGATACATGAGGCATACACGACCTCGCCCCAATACACGTCTCTGGATCTTCTTGAAATGTAGAGTCAACCATATGGTCTGATTAATCTCCTACACTATTCCAAAGCTTATTTGACATACCCAGAATTTGGGGCATTCCTAGGGCCGCTGAAACGTGCCTGGCAATGGTGGGCAGAGAACCACCAGAGAGGCTGGCAAATTATCCCGTTTATATAGATAACAGGAAACCCAGGCTTTAAACCAGGAATAGGAAAGAGCCAGTTCCAAAGCTGGGTAAAAGACAGCATATTAGACTCGGGACAACTAGTGAACTAGGGAAGAGGAACATAACCAACATTTAACATATTAAAACAACAACTGGAACTGCCTAAAAAATACTATTACTTCTACATACAGCTCAGGCACTATTGGAAAACACTGCAGGCAACATGTCTATAGGATATAGAGATCCAGGAGAGTGACGGAGATTTTCGAAACCTCAACCTACATTGGAATAGAATTGGGAATTGGTACCCCATGCTCCGAGACGCACTGCCAAGGCCACACAGCCCTCTTAGCCCGACAATGGACAGAAGAATTAGGGGAACAGGTGGAGGTGGAACAGATGGAAAAGCACTTTCAACATATCAACACATCTACACGATATCAAGAAATGCAATACCAAATCTTATATAGGGAATACATGACTAGGGAAAGAGGAACCCAGCTTGGCTTTTGAGAGCAGAGCATCTGTACCAAATGCCAAAGACAGACAGATGCATTTAGGCACGCATTCCTAGAATGCTCTTAACTGGCCAAAATGTGGGGAAAGTCGATGCAGTGTCTGGAGCAATGATCCAGAAGCCTATAAAGTGGACCTACACCATGCTCCTGTTGGGTGACAAAGGGCCACTGGAGGAACATAAGATATGAAAAATGGAAGGAAAATGTATACTGATAGGAATAGGATGTGTCAAAAAATTAATATAGAGGAATGGGTGGGGGATCAACCCCCCTCCCCCTCCTATAGGCAATGGGTCAAAACATGCATACCATAGCCCAAGTGGAATTATATGTCACTACCAATCATACAACCCCCAGGTGGTTGCGATATAGATGGCTCTGGACTGAGTTTCTCCAAAAACACCCAGAGGTAGCTGAAAGGGGAGGGTGCGGGGGGGGGGGGGGGGAAGGGGAGGAAGAGAGGGGATAAAGGATAAAAAGCAGCATACAGAATAAGCATGAAGGCATGCAAAAACAGACTTTACCTACGAAAGGACATAGGGAAAGCAATGGGTAATTAGCCAATCTTGACAACTAAAATATCGAAGAGTGGGGCTATATAGAATCTGGCTAAGAGTGGTGATAGGTTTGAACATGATAAGTTGAAGGTGATAAGTTTGAAGTTGTGATAAGTTTGAAGGTGAATTTTTAGATCCCAACCTTTTTATGTGTATGTACATATGTAACCCCTTGTACACCCAATATGGATGTCTAAATGCTGAGACCGACACTACTGGGGTTCGGAAAGGCGGAGGATGAGAAGAGGTTTGAAGGGGTAGAAATATATAAAAAAGAAAACTATTGAACTGTTTATCAAGTTGTATTCTTGGGGAGGTCATGTAAATGTAACCATGACACCCCGGGGTGTTACCTTGTTTATTGGTTTAATAAATATTGATTTTAAAAAAATTAAGAAGACTTTTCCTATCAGTTTCTTTTTTTAAATAAAAAATAGATGAGATAAACCCCTCTGATGTTTTGAAAATATTAATGTCCAAAAAACAAGATATTTTGGTGATTCTGTGCAGTAAACTGTAAATTTGGGTCACACTGATTAATCCATGAAGCAAATTGCAAGAGTGCTGCATAAGAACCCTGCCATTATAAAGAAAGCATAGTTACTCACCTGAAACAGGTGATCTCTGGGAACAGCAGGAATTTAGTCTTCACATATGGGCATCGTCGGTACCAATGGTGCCTGCGTGGGAACGCTCCCCAGCGTCCAATAGGAGAGCTTTTGGGAGCATACCACAGTGCCTGTGTGCTGCCTTCCCGCCTTTCCCCAACTGTCCCTCTCCAGTTGAGTTTAAAGCTGAGATAAAGAGAGAGGGAAAGAGAGAAAGAGAGAGATAGAGAGATACAACTCCTAGGGGAGGTGGGTGGATTGAGAAGACTAAATTCCTGCTGTTCCCGGAGATCACCTGTTACAGGTGAGTAACTATGCTATCTCCAGGAACAAGCAGGAATCTAGTCTTTACATATGGGGACTCCCTAGCTGCAGATGCCAGGGAGAAACCCCAGAAGTTGTGTGCCCTTGTGAAAGGGCTCCACTTCCCCCCATGGATCTCTGGCATCCTACCAGGGATGGTGGGTAGGAGTTGATTAAGTATGGAACAGGTGTTGAAGAACAGCCTGACCAAACAAGGCATCCTGGCGGGAGTCCTTGTCTAAGTGTAGCAGCTGATAAGCATGCAATAAATAAAACCAGGAGACAGTTCAAAGATCCAAGCCAATTTATTGTGCACATGGCCCAGTTAGTCAAAGCTTTAAAAGGACTGAGCCCCATTCTTACAGAGACATACTCATTTATACCTTTTCTTCAGTTTGATACATGCAAACCTTCTATTGGTTCCAACGCCCCTGCACCTGTCCAATCAGAGATCCCTGCTGGGCCTGGCTCCCTGCTCCCCCTTCCCAAACTGTTCTAACAATGGTGCAGTTTCTAGGTTTGATACTTCTCTACTGCAAGGTCGTTCCTGGCTCTAGGAATGCAAGTATTGAAACATTTCTATTTTCACAGCACAAGAGAATAATGAAAGATTTATGCATTCATGAAAACTTCTTATTAAGCAGTTTAAACAGTTTTCTCAAACTTTTACAGACTTTGGTTCTTTACTACGATGGAAGTTGGAATCAGGGCCTAACTTACAGGCCTTTCATATTTGCAGACTATTATAGGCCATAGCCTGCCACATTCCCCCCTTTGATTATTCTCACCCGCTAGTGAGAAAGGGTGAGAATTAAATCACATATTATACTTGCGTAAAAACATCATTTTGGGGTATAGGGTAATATTGCCACATAGCTAAAACTTTTCATAGCTGCCTTCCTTTCTACATTGCTATCAATGGCTGCTGACTTTATTCGACTGTGATGAATCCAGGGTTCGAGTTCTGCAACTTTAACTGCTGTTGGGGTTAACAAGATGAAAACATAAGGTCCCTTCCAATGCGGTGCCAACGGTGTCTTTCTCCACTCTTTGATCCACACCGAGACTCCAGGCTTGAGAGGATGCAGGGGTTCTGTTAGATGGATGGGCAGCTGGTCTTGTACCCACGTATGAAGACTCGGCAAAACAGAACTTAAAACCAATAGTTCTTGTCTAGTAATTTCAGATCTAATCTGTTCCATATCTCCCTTTATTTCCTATACAATAGGCGGGGGTTGCCCATACAGAATCTCAAAAGGGGAAACTCCTAAAGACTTAGCAGGGGCTAAGTATATCCTAAGAAGGGCTATAGGAAGAACCTGGGGCCACTTTAGGTGAACTTCTTAGCAAAGTTTGGACAACTGAGATTTCAGGGCTCTATTCATACATTCTACTTTTCCTAAATTCTGAGATCTGTAGGCAGTATGCATCTGATAATGTCAATATCTCGGGGCCATACTTAATGGACTTGCTTCCTGAGGTTATCAACCCTCATTCTTTGTACAGGGCCCCATGTGCATGCAAGGTTGTAGAGACATACTTGGAATCTGGGTACACATTTAGACAGAGCCCCTTTTCCTATTGTCAGTGCTCTAGTTAGAGCTATCAGTTCAGCTTTCTGTTCTGAAGTTCCTGGGGCCAGGGCTGAGGACTCAACTACCAGATCAAGGGTCAACACTGCATATCTGGCACAACAATGTCCATTAATGATGACAAGACTGCTTTCATCTACAAAGAAAGTCCGTTCAGAGTTCTCCAAAGGAACATCAGTCAAATCCGGGCGGCTTGAGAATATAGTGTCCACAGTTTCTAGACAGTCATGATCAGGGGGGGTCAAGACCAACTGGTAACAATGTAGCAGGATTCAAAGCTTGACTGACCTTCAATTGTATCTGGGGGTTTTCACACAACATACTCTGATACTTCAACATTTGTGAATTTGTGAGCCAGAAACTTCCTTTGTGTTCCATAATGGTTAGAACAGAGTGTGGTACAGTAACTTGAAGATTCTGTCTCAAAGTGAGCTTCTCTGCATTGCTCACTAGGAGGGCTGTAGCTGCAACAGCTCTCAAACAAGGGGGCCAGCCTTTGTAACTACATCCGATTGTTTTGACAAATAGGCTATTGGCCGTTGCCAAAATCCAAGAGATTGAGTCAACACTCCTAGAACATTTCCTTGTGACTCATGAACATAGAGACTGAAAGGTTTTCTGGACATCTGGTAGACCCAGAGCTGGTGATGACATCAAAGCGGTTTTCAAAGATCGAAAGGCTGCATCCTGTTCAAGTCCCCATTCCAATGGAGACTTTTCCATTCCTTTGGTAGCTTGATACAATGGTTTTGCTAGCAGCGCAAAATTGGGGATCCATATACGACAGTATCCTGTGGCACCCAAGAAGGCTCTCACTTGCCTACAGCTTCTTTGCGTTCTGGTCCCAGGCGTCGAATTTCGCTGGACAACTGGAATCCTAGGTATTTAACTTGTTTGACATAATTGCACCTTGGCTCTTGAGACTTTGTATCCAGACTCATTTAAAAGGTGCAAGAGTTCACTGATGGCTTGTAGACATTCACTTTCTGAATTGGTGGCTATGAGCAAGTTGTCCACATACTGAAGAAGAACCCTTTCTCCTGGGTTCACATGGTAGCTTGAAAGATCCTGATTTAAAGCAGCATTGAAGAGAGTAGGTGAATTCTTAAATCCTTGGGGTAATCGAGTCCAGGTGAGTTGGCCCCGCCTTCCTGTTGTGGGGTCTTGCCATTCAAAAGCAAACAAAAGTTGACTGGTGGGGGGCTAAGCGTATGCAGAAAAAGGCATCTTTCAGGTCCAGGACAGTGAAATGAGTAGCCTCAGCGGGGATCAGTCCCAAGAGAATATAAGGATTTGGTACCACTGGGTGTATAGTTTCAGCTGCATCATTCACTCGCCTCAGATCTTGTACTGGGCGGTAATCCCCTGTCCCAGGTTTCTTAACTGGGAGAAGGGGGTGTTCCAAGGTGACTGGCACTCCTTGAGAAGTCCATACTTCAATAGTTTCATTAGCTGGTCGGGGAAGAGGATACTGCTTCACATGCACTGGTTCCGCTCCTGGCTTGAGGGTGACAATGACAGGGGCTATGTTCTTCGCTAGGCCAGGTGGATTATCTTCTGCCCATACTTCAGGTGGGGCTATAAGGTTGGTGGGTATACAGGAACTAGCTGGCTTGATTGGAGATGCACTATAGAACCGCTACTCTTTTTCTCGGGGAACAGTCAGCACCATCAATCCAGCAGGCTTTGGGTTCACCATCATCTTCATTTCTCCCCCTTCAGCAAAGGATATTTGTGCCTGGAGCTTTGCAAGCAGATCTCGGCCGAAAAGTGGAATAGGGCATCCAGGCATATACAAGAACTGGTGCGTTATTTTCTGTCCCCCTAGTTCACACATGCGGTTCTGCAGGAAAGGCTTTGTGGCCTTAGCCCCAGTAGCTCTGACAATGGTGATGCATCGAGAAAACAAAGGGGCTACTGGCTTTAGTATTCTGCTCCTGTATCCCCCATAAAGTCCATATATTGGTCCCCTATTTTCAGACTGACCATAGGCTCCTGGGGACCCAGGGAAACTTGGAGCCCGGTCTGGCCTAGTCTTCATCCATGCTGTAGCCCTCTTTGGCTGCCACTCACTCTATAGCTGCTTCCCTCTCTTGCTGGAACACTGTGCTCGGTTTATTCTTTCATGACTCTAAAATCAACCTCCTGTTCTCCAAGTGCTCCCTCCTCCCTTCCTGGGGGTGGAGTCAAGATGCGGGTATTCACTTCTCTAATGTCCTTCTTCTCTGCAATGGGCGCACTGATTCGCACCCAGTGGGGGCCGATCATTTTCACGACCCCTTCCACTTCCTCTGCTCCTTCGATTAGGAAAACCTCCTCCATGCCATTCAACTAAAGTATCAGCAAGAAGATCTGCTTTCTTCTTTATCTTACATTCACTTTCTCTGTCACATTCATTTCCACAATTCACAAAAACTTTCTGAGCAACTTCCATTAACTGTGCTGTATTCATACTCGCAAATCCATTCATTTTCTGTAATTTTCGTCTTTTATCTCTCTGGGACAGACTGACAAAAACTGCATCTACCATACACAAATTCTCCTGGGCTGCTGGATCGCATGGGGTATATAGTGAGAGCTGCCTGCACTATTTGGATCCCACTTGGGGCCATCACAGTCGCCTGGCCAGGAACTGCGCTACTCAGGAGTCCACTTTCACTCGGTCTGTATTTCAAGACCTCTCAATCACACAGGCAATCATATTATCACAAAAATCATTTTTCAAGTGCCCAGGTTTTCTGACTAACTGACTATTCCAAACAAGAAGGGTCGATGGCTTCCCCCCGCGCATACTCATGCGGGGTCTACTAGGACCGCCCTTATGAGAGGTGATCAAGCTCTCTTGTCTCGCGCATACCCATGCGAGATTTTCCCAGTTAGTCTATACCAAATCAGTCTTGCGCATACTTATGCAAGACTTTTTCCCCAGGCTGCACTGACTTTTAAACAAGAAAATATCTACTCACCGGATCCAGTTCCCGATACCAAACCAGTTCTTGGGTTGGATCCTGGACTCTCCTCGGGTTCTGAGGTGTTGGCCAGCTGGACCCAGTGGCCCGCCGAGGCAAGGCAGAACCCTCTCCAATACAATAAGACCGGCGGCGCCTGAGAATTCCCCTGCGGTCGGACAGACATGGTTCCAACCGGACCAAACCTTTGAGGCGAGAAGTCGTGGTATATTCACTTGCATACCATCCCCTGCTCGCACATTCCCGGCCAACGCACCAAGAATATGTAGCAGCTGATAAGCATGCAATAAATAAAACCAGGAGTCAGTTCAAAGATCCAAGCCAATTTATTGTGCACATGGCCCAGTTAGTCAAAGCTTTAAAAGGACTGAGCCCCATTCTTACAGAGACATACTCATTTATACCTTTTCTTCAGTTTGATACATGCAAACTCTCTATTGGTTCCAACGCCCCCTGCACCTGTCCAATCAGAGATCCCTCCTGGGACTGGCTCCCTGCTCCCCCTTCCCAAACTGTTCTAACGATGGTGCAGTTTCTAGGTTTGATACTTCTCTACTGCAAGGTCGTTCCTGGCTCTAGGAATGCAAGTATTGAAACATTTCTATTTTCACAGCACAAGAGAATAATGAAAGATTTATGCATTCATGAAAACTTCTTATTAAGCAGTTTAAACAGTTTTCTCAAACTTTTACAGACTTTGGTTCTTTACTACGATGGGAGTTGGAATCAGGGCCTAACTTACAGGCCTTTCATATTTGCAGACTATTATAGGCCATAGCCTGCCACATAAGCAGTAATGGGCTGTGAATGTATGAACTGAGGCCCAATTAGCTGCTCGATAGATGTCGTCGACAGACACAGAGTGAAGATGAGCCATAGAGGTTGCCATGGCTCTCACATTGTGAGCTGTAACATGGCCTTCAAGAGGAAGGTTCTTACTCTCATAGGCAAAAGAAATACACTGTGCAATCCAGCTGGACAGTGTTCTTTTGGAGACTGGAAGTCCCAAATGACTAGGATCAAAAACAACAAAGAGTTGAGAGGACTTTCTATGTTGTTGTGTCCTTTGCAAGTAAAAGGCCAAAGCCCTTTTACAGTCCAAAGTATGAAGATTCCTTTCTGCATTTGAGGTGTGAGGCCTTGGGAAAAATACAGGAAGGTAAACCGCTTGGTTTAAATGAAAAGGTGATACCACCTTTGGCATAAAGTGTGGATGAGTCCTAAGGACTACCTTATCATGAAGGAACCTTGTATAAGGAGGATCAGCCACCAACACTTGAAGTTCACTGATGCGACGTGCTGATGTGATTGTAATAAGAAAGATGACCTTCCAGGAAAGGAATCTCAAAGAGGTAGTAGCTAATGGTTCAAAAGGCAGCTTCATGAGCTGCCCAAGAACCAGATTTAAGTCCCATGCCACCGGTGGTGGCTTAATGGGAGCCTTAGTTAAAAGAAGGCCTCTCATAAATCTCGCTATAAAAGGATGAGAGGAAATAGGTTGTCCATTTAGAGGCTTCAAAGAAGCTGCAATAGCACTCAAATGAACTCTCACTGAATTGGTCTTAAGCAATGTATTAGACAAATGAAGAAGATACTCCAGTAATGATTCCAGAGGTATTGCAAGAGGGTCAAGACCCTTTTGCGAGCACCATATGGTAAACCTTTTCCACTTGAAAGCATAAGAGCGTCTTGTGGAAGGTTTCCTGGAAGCATAAAGGATATCCTTTACCTGCTGAGAAAGGTTAAGACCATAAAGTTCTAGGCTTGCAGCAACCAGGTCCTGAGATGGAGAGACTGGGGATTGGGATGCCACAGCATCCCGTCCTCCTGAGAAAGGAGATCTGGAGCAGATCCTAACTCCAGAGGCGGGGCTTGAGAGAGATGTAGGAGCAGAGGGTACCACATTTGCCGTGGCCAATGTGGAGCTATGAGAATCATATGACTTCTGTCTCTCTGAAGCTTGAACAGGGTTTTGGGAATTAGGGGAATGGGTGGAAAGGCATACAGGAAGTCCTGGCCCCAATGGAGGAGGAAAGCATCCCTGGCCTGACAACTTTGAGCCGGAATTCTGGAACAGAACCAGGGAAGTTTGGCATTCAGCGGACTTGCAAAGAGGTCTATGTCCGGGGTTCCCCAAATTTGAAAAATTTTGGCCACTTGGTCTGCGTGGAGAGACCATTCATGTGGAAGCAGAACTCAACTGAGTCTGTCTGCCCAAGAGTTTTGAATGCCTGGAAGATACACTGCAAGGAGATGAATCTGATGCTCTCTGGCAAGGGCCCATAGTCGCAAAGCATTGTTGCAGAGCGACAGAGAGCCTGTTCCGCCCTGCTTGTTCACATAGAACATGGGTACCTGATTTTCCATTTGAACTAGGACTGTCTTGTAGCTGAGCTGGGTGTGGAATACTGGAAGAGCAAGGAAGATTGCTCTGCGTTCCAGGAGATTGATGTGTAGATAGGTCTCCTGTGCAGTCCAGGTATCCTGGGTAGAGAGGCCTTGCAGGTGGGCTCCCCAACCCACCTGTGAGGCATCTGTTGTCAGAGTGGCCTGGGGTGGGGGTTGTTGGAAAGGGGACCCCACCAAAAGGTTTTGGGGTGACTGCTACCATTGGAGGGACAAAATAAGACAATCTGAGTTTGTTATTTTGTTTGACAGGCAACCTGATGCCTGAGTCCATTGAGTGGATAGAGTCCACTGGGCTGCCCTCATAAGGAGGCGAGCATAAGGAACCACATGCACAGTGGATGCCATGTGGCCTAGCAATTGTAACATTTCCTGAGCAGCGAGGTGAGGCTTTAGCACTGCTTGGGAAGCTAACTGCACAATGCGAAGATAGGCCCTTGTCTGTCTGGTATCCAGCAGAGCTCCTATAAACTCTAGAGACTGAGTGGGAGCAAGGTTGGATTTTGGGAAGTTTATGACAAGTCCCAAATACTGAAGGATGTGCATTGTGCAAGAGAGAGAAATCGTGCCCTCTGGCTCTGAAGGGGCTCGTATGAGCCAGTCGTCTAAGTAAGGGAAGACGAATATTCCCAGGGTGCGAAGAAATGCTGCCACCACAGCCATGCATTTTGTAAACACCCTTGGTGCCGAGGCCAGGCCAAAAGGAAGAACCCTCTATTGGTAGTGCTTCCCTTGAAATAGAAAGCAAAGGAACTTTTGATGAGTTGGATGGATGAGAACATGAGTGTACGCATCCTTGAGATCTAGAGAACAAAGCCAATCCTGACTCTGAAGGTATGGCAGCAGAGTTCCTAGATAAATCATTTTGAACTTCTCTTTGAACAGGAATTTGTCTTTGCCTAGGTTGTTGCTGCTGTCCCTTTTGGGCAGACTGACCTAAACGATGCCCCTGCTGGGTATAGGAGAGGTAAAACTTCTTCTTCTTACTGAAGAATGGTTTCTTGTAGGATTTTTTTCCTTGCAGGATCAGCTGTAGATTAGACAATCTATCCAAGGTGATATTGTCAGCATCTATCTCATTAGCTTTTTCCTGCCAATTCTTGCCAAAGAGATTCTCTCCTGTGCAAGGAATATTCCCCAGTTTATCCTGTACCCAAAGTTCAAAGTCAGATGCCTGGAGCCAGGCAATCCTGCGTGCACCTATGGCAATAGCAGAGGTTCTGCTTATGCACTCAAAGCGGTCAAAGGCTGCACGATTTACAAACTTGGAAACATCCTGAGCATGTTTGACAAGGGCAAGGTAATCCTGCCTCTTATCATCAGGAAGGAGAGGGCTCATAAGCTCTAAATCTCCCTTGACCTCCTTAAGGAACATTCCCATATATAATATATAGGAACTGATCCTAGCAGAAAGCATGGAAGCCTGGAAGGTTCGACGTCCAAAGGCGTCAAGAGTCCTACACTCACGTCCTGGAGGATTAGATGCATGTCTTTTTGCACTCTTGATCCTTCTCATAGCTGATTCCACCACCATGGAATGGTGTGGTAGCTGAGTCTTCTGAAATCTAGGCCAAGGAGGAACTCGATACATGGTGTCGAGCCTTCGAGAGTGAGGAGAAGTGGTTAGAGGTGTTTCCCACATCCTTAACATGAGATCATGCAAGATCTCATGAATAGGTAAGGTAGCTGCCTCCTTGGGAGCTTTAGGGTATTGCAGGATTTCCAATTCCTTTGCCCTAGGCTCTTTTTCAGGAGCCACTTTGATGGAAAGATCTCGAGCCACATCTCGGATAAAATCCTGAAAGGACATATCCTCTGGAGGAGACATCCTTCGCTGAGGAGAAGAAGAATCCTCATGAAGAAGTACTCTGGTATCGGCAGAGCTTTCAGAGTCTTCAGACTCATCCGAGGGTTTCAAGTATCTCCGATCCGGGTGATTGTGCAAGGCACGGTACCAGTACCGATCGAAGTCGGCATTGGAGGGGTCCAGTAGCGACTTGTCAATACCGGATGGATAAGCATGACTCGGTCCCGGTAGAATATTGTGGCGCTCGCGCCCCTCCTAGGCGGATGCCTATTAGGGACGGGAGTCCATCTTGTATTCCTTTGTTCCAAAGGTGTAGTTGTGAACTCAAAGTAAAACCAAGTGGATGTTTAAAGCGCACAGGAATTTTATTGGGTTCCGTTTAAGCCAACTTGGTTACAGTCCTTAAAGAAACTTTCACTCTCAGCAAAAAGAAACAAGGATAAACTTCTCCAAATTAAAGAACATGAAAACAGTGTTTCAGTGGAATTATTTACAATAGCTTCTTTTCCCCTTTTCCTTTAAGAGGCTTCTTGCTTTAGGGTTAACAAAGGTACATGTGGATACAACACACAATCAAGATCAGCAGTGCTGCCAGCTCTCTCTCCTTGCTGCTTGCAATTAAACAGTTTCAGCTGTCTAGCACAGACTTGATTGCTCTATCCACTTTTCTGTAGGAAAGAATCTTATCGCTTCAACATAGGATTCCTTCTCCCTTTTCCTTCTTGCTTTCAGCTATGCCAAACTGATAACAGCTTCCTTAATTTTTCACCAATGCATACAGCACACTCCATCTCAGAACATGTGGATTCCTGGTCACTCTCCCTATCATCCACTTCCATGCTTTCTTCTGAGCTGGCTGCTGGGGAATCTTGGAACTGTTCAGGTACTTTTTGGTTAACGTCTTTTAAAAGCTTAAACAGCCTATCCCACTGTACTGCCTTCCCTTCCTTTGGCAGAACCCTAGCAGGCTTTCCTTGTTCAGCTTTCTTTAAAAACCCCTTCCTTCTGTTCTGGGTTTTTCCAGATATAATCCTCTCCTCAGAATCTGAGCAAGAGATACAAACATTAGCTCTCTCTGGTTTCTTTCTCCTACCTTGGAGTTTTACTGTGGGAGTTTCCTGGCTGGAGTTTCTGCTGGCTGTAGCTATCTCTGCCTCAGAGCTAGTCAAGGAATCATTGTAGGATTTCCTCTCAGTTACCCGAGGTTTCCTCTGCCTGAAGACACGCCTTTCTTCAGAGGAGTCTGAGCTCTCTTGCCTTGGCTTCTCCACCACCAACCTTCTGTCTCTCTCTCTCTTGCCACTGTGTTTGGTCCTCTCCTGGGAGTGTTGTCTGCTGCTCTCCTGGCTGCAGCGCTGGCTACCTTTGCTCTTGTCCTGGCTCTCCGTGGCCTCCTTGGCTTCCTTGCCTTGCTTGCTTGGCTTACCTCCCTTCTCTGGCTTATCTCCCTTCTCTGGCTTGTCTTTTCTCTTTTCTGTTTGCTCCAACTTAAACGCTGAGCAGGGCACCTCCCCTTCTGACTCCACCCCCTTGTAACTCCTATCCTTACTTAGGGTTGCTATGGAGTCTGGGTGGGGCTTTAGCCTAGCTCTACAGCTGTGATTTCTCTCACTGCCTTTAGTTTGGTATATGTGTTCAGGTGCACCCATCCCCCGCAAAGAGGAAAAAGTCCCTTTTCCCTTTGTTTCCCCAGGCTGGGCTGCCCTCTCCTTACCACAATATCTGCCGATGTCGATGCAGTCGGTACTGGTACCGAGGTCGGTACCGGTACCAGTTGAATTGTCTGAAGTGGTTTCACGGGCATGGAGGCCGTGAGAAGAGCCGCCAGACTGCGTTCAATAGCCAAAAACCTCTGGTCTATCGACGCTGCCGATGCTTGGGTATCGGTACCAGATGAAGCAGCAGGTACCCCAGAGCATGGTACCAGTAGTTCTGCCAAGGTTGGGGCCTCGAGAACATCCTGGAGCCCCGTTAATGCTTTGGAAGCCGAAGCCTCCCACCGGGGCAGTTTTGCTGGTACAAGTCCCTCAAGGGCAATGCCAGAGGCATCTCAATGCTTAGAAGGAGATCTACCCTTTGAGGACCGGCCAGATTTATGTTTAGTTACCTGAGATCCATGGGAGGAAGACGAAGCCCTGGAAGACGTCGATGCCACAGACGCTGCATCGGAGGGAAAAAGGGTGCTAAGTTTAGCAGCTCGGTTTTGCCGGCCCCTCTTCGACATCATCCCACAGGCAACACACTCCGAAATAGAGTGGTCAGGACCTAAACATTTGAGGTACCACTCATGGGTGTCAGTGACAGAGATGGTACCGCAACACTTGGAACACTTTTTAAAACCTGAAGCAGGTTTTTCCACTTTAAAGGAAAGTTGGGCCTAGTGCCCAAAATGGCGCGTGGCACCTGAGGAGAAAATACCTGGAAAAGACTCCAGAAGAAAAAGGGTTTTTTTGGGTTTTTTTAAGAAAAATGAAAGAAGAACCGGCGGTACCGGTGTAGTGTTGAGGGAAGGCAGATGTGACCACAAAAAAAGAAGATAAAAGGGAATTATTTTCTGCGGTGACAGGATGTGCGACCTGTCGGCTCCGTGGAAAACGAAGAACTGGAGAGGGACAGTTGGGAAAGGCGGGAAGGCAGCATGCAGGAGCTGTGGGATGCTCCCAAAAGCTTTCCTATTGGACGCTGGGGAGCATTCCTGCGCAGGCTCCGTCGGTACCGATGATACCCATATGTGAAGACTACATTCCTGCTTGTTCCTGGAGATATATAATCTATAACACATTTTCACAAAGATATATATTGCCAAAAAGCACTAGTATAAACATGTTCATATGCAAAAGCTGAGACATAAAAACATGCTACGGAGGGGGCAACTGTAGCCCCCTTTGCCATGCCTTTTACTTTTTGATAGAAAAAATACCCAAATATAAAATAAGTTTTCAGCAAAATCGGTGTCAACAATTCAATAAAAAATATGACCTGAATCTCAGAATAGTTCTCTTGCTGTACTATAGATTCCACCAATTCAATAAAAGCTGTCTGGGATGTGTTGGTATATATATTCCTTGTCATCAGAAGACATGTTGAATCCACTTCAGTGAAAAATATCAATGCTTGGATAACATGTATTAAATCACGAATATACTATTCACTCCTGGCTACCAGAGCTTGCAAGAATTTATCTAACTAAACAAAGGTTCAAGAACCAGACCTATCCCTGCAACAATGGTGCATCCAGATAATTTAGACAAACAATAAGAGTTTTCAGGACCAGATTAAAAATCATATGTCTTTTGTTTAACCATGTCATGGGCAAAAGGTCCTCATCCAGAATATCTTTGAATTTGTTGAGTGGGATCTCTATCCAGTACCCTATAAAATTGGGTATTCCCTAATTGACAATTCAGTTCCTGTACATAATCATCACAGTTCATAACCACCATCCCACCCCTCTTATCTGCTAGCTTGATAAGAATAACAGTGATAAAGTATGCCCACACTTCTTGCCTCATTTGCATGCTTCTTGAAACATTTATTCGCCCCAGCTCCTAGGATTCAATGGGGAAATTCCTTGCATTCACACAAACATACCAAATCACTTATTAAAAGAGGAAAAAATACTGTCAATGGCTGTAATCTGCAGTGTATGAGAAACTGCTGGAAAAGAAGGCTAACATCAAAATATTAAAAAACAACAACACAACAACATATATTACCATTACACATTTGTATTATCCATTCTTTACTCATGGCTGTCCTGTCTATGAAGGGACAACATTCACAAAATACTGGCCAAGTATATCTTGGCATCTACATATACAGTGCAAATCAGAACTTTACACTGCAGTCATGGCCTCTTCATTTCACAGTCCCCTTCCACATATATGCATAGAACAGCAAGGCTAAGGGCACTGGATAGGGAAGCCATCACTGAATCACTTACCTTGTATCCACCACAGTCATGCCATAAAAGAGGAGGTTCAGCTTTCATACATCCCATACCTGCCAATACCCTGCCACTTTCTACAAAATATCCACAACATATATTAACATAGTAGCTGATATTTCAGGAACCCCTGACAACTGTTCTTTGTTATGTATCTGTATAAGTACTGTATATTGTATGCATTAAGATATGTTGGCAAGCGTGACATACTTACAGAAATAGAAACATCTGGAGGCCATTCCCTACTTTTTACTCTTTCTCTAAATGTTAATCAGGTCAGTATTCAGAACTGATGGCAAGTATTTTATTTTAAACACTGGACACCATGATTAAAGTTATGTATATTCAGGGCCACTACCTGGATAGGCAGCAGTAATGAATGTATGTAGAAAGTGCTCACCGCTGCTAATTATGGCGATCATTTTGGAAGCCCTATTCATGATGGAGTGGAGGAGTAGCCTAGTGGTTAGAACACTGGCTTGGTAACGCAGCAACCAGGGTTCGATTCCCACTAGCACTCCTTGTGGCCTTGGGCAAGTCACTTAACCTTCCATTGCCTCGGAAGAAAGGCCTGGCAATCTACTTCCGGTCACACTGCCAAGAAAACCCAGGAGCTTCTGGGTTGTCAGGACTGACTCAAAGGCACACATTGCATTGCATTCATGTTTTGGACATTCAAAAATGGGCATAGAGAAAGCTCCAGAGCCATTTAGAAGCTGGCTCTTGGGACATTCAAGTCTGAATGAGGCTTGGTTGAGTCATGGCCAGAGCATTCCCAGGAATCTGGACATCCCAACTTGATCTCAAAAACATCATGGACATCCGGTATCACATCTAAGTTTAGACCTGCTCTGGGAACAGGAAAAGTGCTTGTTTTGGCTGAAAAACATCGCAAGGGTGTAGAGGAGAAAGCACTCCATCGTTCCCGGTACTCAGCATAATGTCAACAATATCAGTAGTGGGATTTTAACCCTGGCTGCTCTATTCCTAGCCCACTACTATAATCATTAGGCTATCCTAGACATCCAGGTTCTGAAATAAGGTTCTGGGGATGTCTATATAGATACCTCTGCAGATGTCCATATTAAACACATCCACATTTGTGAAATCTCGCTTGCACCTGGATGTGCCTACTTTTTTTCCAGACATTGCACTTGGACTTCCCTTTTAAACTTTCCCGCCATGTGTATAGCAATGACATTCAACCATATACATATAGTTAAGTGGTTTAAATTAAGACTGTTTTTTGGAAGGCCTAAATTAAACTGCTTAGCTAAGGGGGTCATTCTGACTCGTGTTTAGCGGGTCTGGATGTCCGGTTAGGATGTCCATCCCCGCTAAATACCCAGGACCGTATTCCCTGCCCAAAGCTCCCCGCACGTACAGGGGAGAAGTGTGGGGAGCTCTGGATGGGGGCAAGAGGGGGGCCAGCTAAGAGAGGAGCAAGGGCAGGCCGTAGGCCTGACCCCTAACCTGGATGTACAGGGCCTATTCTGACAATGGCCTTGTACGTTTGCAGGACAGCGGATAGCCGGGGAACTTATTCTACCTCAGAGGTGGAATAAGTTCCCCCAAAGACAGCAGCGGCCATCGGGGGGACCAGGAATCAAGGTGAGGTGGGGCAAGGGGGTTCCCCGCAGCCCGATCCCGGCCTAGGCAGGCCCAATCGGGGGTGGGGCTGTGGGGAAAAAGGCATCTGCATGTCTGCAGACAATCAGGGCTCCTGCATGGAGCTATGGTGCCATGGTGATGGGACACCACCGCACCGCAACTCCATGCAGGAGCCCAGGCTGAGCTATCCAGGTAGTATGCTGGATGTTTGGGCCATCAGGATTGGGGCACGGCCTGCAAGTCCAGGCCGGTTGCACCCGATTCTGATCCTGCGGAGACATCTAGCCTCCATAGGATCAGAATTGAGTGCAACTCCGGCCCATCCAGATTCTGGACATCCGGACGGGCCAGAGATGCCCAAACCTGAATGGTCTCCACATCAATAGCGCTGGCACTATCTGGGGCATTTAGGGAATTTTTGGAGGCAATATCTGTATAGTGCTGCTGGAAATTCACAGATAGGGGACTTACATGTTTAGCAGCATCCACTAAACATATAAGTTCCTTTGAAAACTCACGTAGATATTTATAATCACAAAAGAGCACAAATAATGATCATGTGGTGACACTAGACTGAATATAAAGATGCTGCCATCATGAGCTTATGTGGGTCAAGGAGGAGAAAACAGTGAGGACCAGAGCCTTCACGCCGACCCACAGTCACTGCCTATTGACCTTCCTGCAGCTGGACCACCAGAACCAGGACTGGGACCAGGAGGACTCCTTCTTCAGGATCCTTCTGCCAACTTCAGTCTCTCTAGTATGTCTTTTCTTTTATCCTTCTGCGTGCATTGTGGATGGGTCCAGTAGGTGCTGCCAATGAGAATGAACCATTTCTCTAGACTCAGTCCACTAATGAGTGTCTTCCTGTTTAATGCTTTTCAGAAAGATTAAAATTCCTTCATAAATCTGCTTCTGGGCTTTGGAGCAAGGCAACCCTAAAGGGAACAGGCAAAAGGTATCTTAATGGCTGATGGAGAGCTCACAGAAGTACAAGAAGGACCAGCTGTGACTGGTGAAACACATCCAGCCCAAGGATTTCCTCCCAGGGTAATGTCTCCAAATGCGTAGATCTGCACAAACCATGATAGAATGAACATCTCTCCGATGTCAGGGTACATTGGAGATTATCTCAGTCCCTCATATTTACTGCTAGTGCTTGGCTCAACATTTGCACTGAGAGCCTCCTTCTGGAGTTCACAATGTCTCAAATGTTCAGGTAACATATCAAGGTATGCTTAGAAATATTCTTTAATCAGACCAGTGGTGCCCAGTATAACCAGGATAATACAGTATCTGTATCCTCCTGCCATATTTTTCTTGATCTCTGGTTGTATTGGTCAGTTCCATCTTGAACAATTTTCAGAAGACTGTGTTCGTGAGAAGCTAGTTAAACTTAAAGTAGTCAAAGCAATGGGACCTGATGGGATACACCCGAGAATACTGAGGGAACTTGGGGACATTCTAGCAGCTCCACTGACTGACCTTTTCAATGCCTTGTTGGAGTCGGGAGTGGTGCCAGAGGACTGGAGAGAGGCACATTCTACACAAAAGCAGAAGTAAGGATGTGGTTGAAAACTACAGGCCGGTTAGTTTAACCTCGGTGGTCAGTAAATTATTGGAAGCGCTGCTGAAAGAGAAAATAGTGAGGTTTCTGGAGTCCAACGGATTACCAGATCCGAGGCAGCATGGATTCATCAGAGGCAGGTCTTGTCAGACAAATCTGATTGATTTCTTTGACTGGGTGACCAGGGAGTTCGACTGAGGAAGAGCCCTAGATGTGGTGTATTTAGATTTCAGTAAAGCCTTTGACACTGTTCTGCACAGGCGATTTATAAACAAACTGAGCACCCTAGGGATGGACCCTAAAATTACTGCCTGGGTTAGAAATTGGTTGAGTGGGAGGTGACAAAGGTTACAGGTAAATGGAGTTCACTCTGAGGAGAAGGAGGTTACCAGTGGTGTGCTCCAGGGATCTGTCCATGGTCCAATTCTTTTTAACATCTTTGTTAGTGATATTGCGGAAGGGCTGTCGGGTAAGGTTTGCCTCTTTGTGGATGATACCAAAATCTGCAATACAGTAGACACCCAGGAAGGTAGATAACATGAGAAGGGATTTAGCTAAGTTTGAAGAATGGTCTAGAATTTGGAGCTGGGATTTAATATAAAAAAATGGAAGGTCATGCATTTGGGCTGCAGCAATCCAAGGGAGCGATATAGTGTCCACAAAAGAAGAGCAGGATCTAGGCATGATTGTGTCTAATGATTTTAAAGTAGCTAGACAAGTAAAAAAGGCAACGGTGAAAGGTAGAAGGATGCTTGGGTGCATAGGGAGAGGAATGGCCAGCAGAAGAAAGGAGGTGATAGTTCCTCTGTATTTGGTGTGACCTCATTTGGAGTATTGTATGTAATTCTGGAGACTGCACCTTAAAAAGGATATAAAAAGATTGGAGTCAGTACAGAGGGTGGCTACTAAAATGGTTAGTGGTCTTCATTATCAAGCAAATGAGGACAGACTTAAGGATCTTAATATGTATACTTTAGAGGAAAGGTGGGATAGAGGTGATATGACTGAGATGTTTAAATACCTCCATGGCATAAATGCACAGGAGGAGAGCCTCTTTTGATTGAAAGCAAGCTCTGCTACGAGGGGATATAGGATGAGGGTGAAAGATGATAGACTCAGGAGTAATATGTTGAAATATTTTGTTATGGAAAGAGTGGTACATCCATGGAATAGTCTCCCAATGGAGGTAGTAGAGATGAGGACATTGTCTGAATTCAAAAAGGCTTGGGACAAGCACAAAGGATCTCTAAAGGAAAAAAGGGGACTGTCATAGTGGTTGATATGGAAGGGCAGACTAGATAGGCCATGTGATCTTTTTCTGACGTCATGTTTCTATATTTCTATGTTTCCTGAGGATTTACAGTACAGAACAGCCATTTGGCACTGACACTTCTACTGTATTATCTGCAGTTCTTGTATCTTTCTCCTTTACCATCTACAAGTACAACTATCACAGCTCTGCCATATGGTGAACTTTTTTGAAAGTTTTTTCCTATCGTGCGGAGCAGGTTACTTTCTCCATGTTTTTTTTAGGAAGCAAAACAGTCATTTAACATCGGTTAAGAGTTTAGGTTCTTCCTTCTTTGTTACCTTCCTCTTGTTATTTAGGGATCCACTGAGTTTATCCCATTTTTTCTTGGAATCAGAGGGAGAGAAATGCCAGACAAATGGGAAATACTACAGTATCGGTCTGAAAGGAAGTCAGTAGGGGCTCATCTACAGTCTTACCATGAGAAGAAATGTAATTCTTCAATGAAGAGAGAGTTCTGCACCAAGCTGTATGGGTATCAATATAGGGAAAGCCCAGAGTGGGTCCCTTTCTAAATAGTGCCTTTGCTATGGAGTAGTGGGTGAAGAAACCTTAGTGCGCACAGATTTCCAAGGACTACAATATAGACTGTATTGATTTTATATGTTTGTTATCAATTGTTCCAGATTTATTTTCATCAAGTAACCAAGTAAACTCTTTAATTTTGAAACAAACCTCATCTGGAGTGATAATGTGTTTTGGGGGTTTTACTAGGAGGTGGCATAAGGGCCTTAAAAGACTATCTCCCCACCTCCACACACCCACCCACTCCCCTTTTCAAGAAAAGGCTTGTGTTGTTGTATGGCCCTTAAGCTCCCAAGAGAAATCTTATGTCCGATTAGAGGACAGAGTAAATCTCTGACTTCTTCCCTCTGCACATAGAAGCAAGTCACCTGTGCCAGGTTTATTTGTATGTCATTTGGTAGCAAACATGAAGCACCAAGAGGAAAAGTATGAGCATGCTCCATTTGGCATGCTCATACTTTTTGGTTTATCCTCGTTAAGTGCCATGCTGCTCTTCTTCTTCTTTAATCCTTAGCTGGCATTTGGGGAGCAGGTCGTCCTCTCAACCAATACGCTGCTGTAGGTGCTGCTGGCGATTGGTGGCAATATTTCTGGCCTCGTCGATTGTCAGTCGCTGGTTCCTTAGTTCTTCCTCAATGTGTTTGAGCCACGTTTTCTTCGGTGCTGCTCATTGAAAACTCCAATGGACAGATCGCTCTCGCCAGAGGAGTTTGCATGGCGGCCGACTGGTGTTCATTCTGCAAACATGACCAAACCATCGCAGTCTGCGTTTTTGGATTTGTTCTTCAACTAAAGGTTGATGGTCGCACCTTGTCCGAATTGTCTCATTTTGATGGTGATCATCGAGGGAGACGCCCAAATTCTGTCTCAGGTAACGCATTTGAAAGACCTTGAGCTTGTTTATGTCAGGTTTGAGCAGAGTCAATGTTTACGATCCATACAGGAGAATTGGTAGGATCAGTGTTCGGAAGAGGCAAATTTTAGTTTTGGTGGAGATATTGGCCTTCTTCCAGAGGCACCATTTGAGCAAGGCAAATGCTACTGTTGCCTGGCCAATCCTGCTGTGGACTTCAGTGGTGGATGCCACCTTCTTCTCTTGCACCAGTGATCCCAGGAATTTGAATTCTGGGACCTGCTCGATTTGGACCTGGGACCTGTTCAGTTGCTGTATGTAGGTTAATAGCATCCCCATGCTATTGTGGACAGATTTTAGTCATGCTAAATCTCATTGCATCATTTATTAAGTGGTATTTTAATGGGTGAATTTCTTCATAAATCCTAATTAAGAAAGAAAGAATGTGACTCGGGTGTTGCTAAGCCCTGAAGTTATCCCTAGGAGAAAACATGCCTGGCGTGTGTGTGTATGTGGGGGGGGGGGGGGAGGGAAGACAGGGAATTCTGTGCCCTGGAATCAGCATGCCTTCCACTCTAATAATTTTCCATGAGAGTTTCTGGTCAGCCCACCCCACAGGAGGGCCTGAGAGGTTACTTTTGTGGATTATCTATACCCATGGTTTTGGAGGGAGAGTATCTTATTCCTTAAATCAAGGGCAAGCATTTTGTCTACCATACTCAGGTAGCAGAGGACTGGAAGGAAAAGCACCTCTGTTCCAACAAGGAGTATTTGTAAGGTGGCTACTTTCTTCTGGACTCTGACCCAGCTCAGTAACATTTCGCTCAACCAAACCCTACAACCCCCTCTGCCCAGACACCACAACAGCTCAACCCACAAGCATCCACAACCATGCACGCACATACTCACTCACACCAACCCCCACCATCAACCCCACAAACCACCACCACCTCTCCCTCTCACTCATAAACGCTCGCTCAGTTAGAAACAAATACCACATGCTCCAGGACCTGATCACAACTGAGAAGATTGACATCCTCTGTGTAACAGAAACCTGGCTAACAGACCACGACACAGTAATAATGAACCAGCTAACACCAAAGGGATACAGCCTTCAACACTGCTCCCGGACACATGCCAAAGGCGGAGGCGTAGCCATCATTGCCAAGGACAACCTCCACCTGCGGCTCCACGCCTCAGAAACCTCCAATGAGGCAGACATCCTCACCCTCACCAACAAGCACCTCTCGATATGCCTGATCTACCGTACACCCACCACAACCACCGACCTACCACAGATACTACACCTCATCTCCGAAAGCACCAGCCCTTCAAAGGAACAAATTATCCTAGGAGACTTCAACCTCCCATCGCTCCAGGAAAAACAAGCAGAAACCTTTCTCAACGCCATGACAGCAATGGACCTGACACAGATCATACAGGAACCAACACATGAAAAAGGAAACACACTCGACCTCGTATTCCTAAACTCCCAAACCGCCTCCTCATACAGAAGACCGTCAATATCACCAGTACCATGGTCAGACCACTACATCATCAACATATCCCACACCTATCAACTCAAAAATAACAGAGAAAACGAACACCACGCAAGGAGATTCAAAGCATTTAGCAAGGAAGACTTCCTATCACAAACCCTGCCTAACCTACACACAACCTCCAACAATCTTGATGACCTGATCCACAACTGGAATACCATGATCTCCTCAGCAGCCAGCACAACCAGAAACAGCACCAATACCAGACCCATCTCCTCAAAAGCCCGATGGTTCACCCCCGGCCTCCGAAAACTGAAAACCAGACTTAGAAGAACCGAAAGGAAATGGAGGAAAACCAAAAGCGACAGAGACAAAGCAAAATATCTCTATGAACTCAATGCATACCACTCAGAAACTGACAATGCCAAAAAAGCCTACCACACCAAAATCATCACAACAGCCATAAACAAACCTCGAGAGCTCTTCCAAATTGTCAAAAATCTAACAAGGACACCCAGTAGCTCTGACCAGCTGCCAGATATCCCCTCTGACCTTCTGGCCCGACAATACAAACAGCTTCAACAACCACAAAGCCCACAGCGCTATGCTGAAACAACCAAGACAAACTCATACCCCATCCTGAACAGAGTCTGGAATACATTCGACACAACCTCAAAAGAAGAAATATCTTCCACCATCTCCTGCTTGAACACCACCACCTCCCCGCTGGATCCCTGTCCTACTGACTGGATAAAGAAAACCAAAGAAGACCTCAGTGCACCACTAACCCACATCGTAAATGAATCCTTTACCCAAGGCCACATGCCAGTGCCCTCAAAACCACAATCATTCGACCAACCCTAAAAAAGCACAACCTAGATCCCGTAGACCCCACCTCCTAC
This sequence comes from Ichthyophis bannanicus, assembly GCA_033557465.1. Classification (NCBI taxonomy): domain Eukaryota; kingdom Metazoa; phylum Chordata; class Amphibia; order Gymnophiona; family Ichthyophiidae; genus Ichthyophis; species Ichthyophis bannanicus. Next base: position 685,605,208 of record CM066036.1, on the reverse strand, counting down.
AGACCAGTAGCGAGCCTCCCACTCACCACAAAAATAATCGAGAAGATAGTACAACGTCAGCTTCAAGAACACCTAAACGTCAACAACATACTAGACCCGCAACAACACGGATTCCGACCATTACATGGGGTCGAGACCCTCATGACCACGCTGATGAACACCCTCATCATAGGAACCCAAGAGAAACAATCAGGATTCATCCTAATCTTCCTGGACATATCAGCGGCCTTCGACACCATCTCCCATAACACCCTTATCCACAGACTCCAAACAATTGGGATCAAAGATACTGTACTCCAATGGTTCAAGTCCTATCTAACCAACCGACAGCAACTAATCCGCAACAAAAACTCAACCTCACCCCCCTTCCAGCAACATCAAGGAGTACCGCAAGGATCCACATTATCAGCCATGCTTTTCAACATCTACCTCTGTCCACTCTGTTCAGTCATACGCACTCACAATGTCCACTTCCACATATACGCCGACGATATAATGCTCTACGCCCCAATTACAACCACAGATCCAACAAACGACCAGCTGTCAACCTGCTTCACTGACGTATCCAACTGGCTACAAGAGAACAACTTATCCAAATAGTGGAGTGGAGGAGTGGCCTAGTGGTTGAGGCAAGGTACTTCGGGCCGGAAGGTCAGGGGTTCAAATCCCACTAGAGGACAGCAACCTTGGGCCGGAAGGACTGGGGTTTCTAGTCCCACAGGTGCTCCTTGTGGTCTTGGGCAAGCCACTTAACCCTCCATAGCCCATGTTCCCTGTAAAATAGTTCTCTGTGTGCTGTGCTTTCCTGTCTAATCAATGTGTTTATACCTCAAAAATTTCCTGTCATGATTTGACAATTTCCAATCTGTAATCAAACCGCTGCTGATCACTGGAAGTAGCGGTATACAAATGTATACTAAATAAATAAAAATAAAAATAAATTAACATAAAGAAGACCGAGGCTCTTATAGTGACAAAAGACCCAGACTTCAAACCACCCACTCACATCACCATGGGAACCACGCAAATCCAAATACAACCACACATAAGATATCTCGGCATTATCATTGACCAAGCCCTAACCCTTAAGCAGCAAATCAACAAGACCACTCGAACAGTATTCCACAAGGCAAAAACGGTACAACGTCTCCAACCTCTCCTCGAACCACAGGACTTCAGGACAGTAATGCAAGCTCTGACACTCCCTCATCTAGACTACTGCAACATAATCTACCATGGCCTACCTGCCACACAAACCAATCCTCTCCGAATTGCCCTAAACACCACGGCGAGAATAATTCACAATGCAAAGAAAAGAGACCACATCACCCCAATTCTGAAAGACCTTCATATTCTCCCCATTGAAGCAAGAATCAAATACAAAGCTCTTCTACTCACCCACAAAACCATCCACCAAACACAAGGCACCCCACTCTGCTCCCTACTACCTCGACCAACCCACAGCAGAACGATCAGACAATCCTCCAACAGCTCCATTGCAGTCCCCCACAAAAGGACCAAGGCAACACAACGGACCTGCAACAGAGCCTTTGAACTCTATGCCCCATCCCTCTGGAACTCTCTACCAAACCACATCAGGAACAACGGTGATCTCCCATCATTCAAAAAGCAGCTAAAAACCATCCTATTCCAAGAACATCTCTGAATAGGAATCCCCCTATTTTTCCTCAAGAGCTCCAGACCAGTAACTATGCTACCCTGTCAGTCTCTATGTTCATCCCAAAATCATCAATGTTGAACCCCTGGTGATGGGCCCCCCCCCCCCCACCATTGATTCCCCCCCTTGTTATATGTCCCACCGCTTTGACCCGGTGAAAAGCGGGATATAAATACAGTTAAATAAATAAATAAATAAAAATTTCAGGTACAGTGGGAAACAGCCACATCAACGGGTTCCCTTCTTCTACAAAGCTGACCTGGAACAATGGACTATCCCAAATCAGTGGGGCCTTTGAGCGCACAGGCAGTTGAATACAAAAGAAAAACAGCAGGAGGGGTCTATAAAGCATCCCTTGATGCCTGAGAGTAAGAGTGAGTTCCCCTGGAAATGGTCCTGTCACCCTCTGGAGAGAGGATCCATTAACCACTAACAAAGCAAAGGTCCTGGGATTAAACCTGTAGTGCTCATGGTGCAGAGTGGGGTGAGAGGATAAAGAGTATCTGATTATTACATGAAAAGACAAGTATGTCTGTCGTAATGCTATGGAATCATGAGAAGAAGCAATAACCACCTCATTTATGTTGCCATCATTTTACTGTATATTGACTTATGTACTGTTTCCAAATGTTCATTGCCCTTGGGTCATTAAATTTGAGTTAACCTTTATCATCAGTGTATGGAGTGGACTTACTAGAACAGGTTATCTGCAGAGTGGAAGGGCCTTAGAAAGATTTCTCCACCATAACCCCTCCCCCAGCTCCTTATTGTTAATGTAACCCCCGAGATTGCTATCTGTACATGACATATTGCTTTGCAAAGCCACAATAAACACGTTTTAGCATGAGTCCTTCTGCATAGGCCTTTGAGTGCATACTTGTGAGAGTAATTGTAAGAAGGAGGTACAAAAGGTGAGGAGGTGGATTTGAGGACATTGCAACTAAGATGCTTAGTCAGTGGGCAACCACTTTTAAACAGACAAGTACTGTGATGTGCTACAGTGGCTATAGTACTGCCTCTTTAAGAGCGGTGAGAAACAGCCCTGAAATTAATCTGCTTCAGATCTCTTCCCTGACACTTATTCCTGTTCCTTCTAATGGAATAATCTAGAGTGAAAAGAAAGTGGGCGGTACTGCACAACTGGCATGGGAGGAAATCAAAATAGAAATGTTAATTATTGCTCCCCTGGGAAATAATGAGAGCTAGGTGGGCACAAACAAAGCAGACAAACTTATTCTGAGCAAGAGGAAATATCTTGGACTTCACAGAGGTGAATAAAACCCGTGTATCTAAGTGGATGAATAACCCTTTGGGGACAGGAAGAGGCAGACTGGAGCCTGGTCACAAAGTACTGGATGTTTGCCTCTTGTGCACTTCAAATTGCTTTTTTGCAGGCCTTTCTGAATTATTTTTATCTCTTTCAAAAAAACACAAAGGGAAAAATATTTCTTTTTGTGATAGTTAATATTTGGTAAAAAAACCAACACCACTCAGTCCAAACCTCTGAACATGACTTAACGCCCCTAGTCCTTACTCCCTTGAGAGTTACACATCAGCCATTCACTTTGGATGGCTAGAAGTCTGATGAGAAATCTGCAGCAGAACATATTTTGATCAATGCTCAAAAGGCTCTACCCGTATAACTTCCAGTTACGTGAAGTAGTCCCATGCTTTCAGATTCCTGTCCTTCTGAACAAATAGTGTTTGGCCATATAAGTTATGTGGATACAGCAGGTCCGGATTAGCGTGGGCCCAAAAGTTATCTTGATAGTGGAAATATTCAGTCACCATCTGGAAAACCTTTCCATATGAGCCTGAATTTATTATTATTATGCAGGAATAGCAGTCCTATCTTTCTACAGATAACTTATCCATACAAAGTTAGGACCGCATATTCAGCAATCTTATATAGATATCTTAGCAGAATATATGCATAAAGATATACAAATAAGTTTGCATATCTTTATATGGTTACCATGCTGCAGAATTGTGATCCCCTTTGAGGTTACTTATTTGTGTAGTTTATATCCTGGAAGAATCTCCCTATTACATTTATGTTTTCTTTCAACCTCAAGTTGCACTTAGGTTTAAATTAATGATTAATAAATGTTTATAAACACAGGCTGTGTTCTGGAGCCATTATCCAATATTAAGAATAGTTTCTAATGCTTAAATCATATCTTGTAAAATAAACATGTTACAATAAGTAAATGAAATTTGAACAAGATATCAAAGTAAGAATGAAATATGACATCTAGTAGAATTCTCTGGACTGGTATAACATTTCTTAAAACACTGTTTACAGTAATGACTAATGAAGGCAAAGAGGATATGTAAACATGACGACATAAAACTTAAAATCTTTGGGACATGTTTACTAAAATGCAGTAACGAAGTTTAACACATGGTAAACGGTCAACCTGGGGATGGCTACCGTGCGATAAAATAGTCAGCTGGTAAAAATCCTGTGCTAACAAGCACACAACAGGGTGGAGAATGTGTTGATTAGGGGCTGAGCGTGGGTGTTGACTGGACATTGCAATTAGTATGGGCGAATTATCATGCATTAATTGTCAATGCTGTAATTAGCATGGGTGTCCTGAACTCAATGAGTGGCTTTAAGTGTACCCATGTTCAAGGCCGGACCAACCACTAGGCAAACTAGGCAGCCACTTCTGAAGGGCAGCAAAAAGCTGGGCATTCAAAGCTAAACAACAGATTCTGACAGCCACGGGGGGCATAAGGCTTCAGGTTTGCCTAGGGTGCCAACACCTTGAACCAACTCGGGCCGGTCCTGCCCATGTTAATTGTGAATGATGTTTTAGCACAGTGAAGTACTTTTCAGTGCAGTAACTACAGGGGGACATACTGAGCACACCCTGAACAGTTAGTGCACAGCCTTTGCACTTACCTCCCTCATTGTTGCTCTTAGCATGCAGTAAGTGCAAAAACGTGCCATACTTTAACAAATATGCCCCTTCCTAGTTATAGGGCCCAATATTCAAAGGCATTTACACAGTTTATAGACCAGTAAGCCGTGTAAATGCCGCTGAATAGGATATTCAGCGGCATTAACATAGTGCCGCTGAATATCCCTGATTATCTCCGCTACACACCCCAATGCTGATCGCTTAGCATCAGGGTGTGTTGTGGGCATTCCGGGGGCGGCACCAGCCACTAACTGGGCAGCGGTGATATTTGCTACTGCCCAGTTAGCACCCATGGGTAAAAAATAGGTGCAGCAAAAGCTGGCTTATCTTTACCCACAGGAGCTAACCGGGCAGCAGCACAATATCACTGCTGCCCAGTTAGCTTCTGTGGGCTTGCAGGCTATGCGACAACCCCGGATATTCAATGCTGAGCTGCATATGACCCCAACATTGAATATCCAGAGTTAAGGTCAGCAGCGATGGCTATATGCCCCAGCAGCACATAGCCATCCCAGAAGAATATCAGGTCCATAGTTTATTGTACTTGATACGCCGCCTCTCTGGATAATCAAAGTGGTTTACAACTGACATTGTATAAATAAAAGAACTGATATAGGTGGAGGCACTATGCTGAAGAATGGCAGAAATAAGCAGGGATGTATTCATCATGAGCTGGATTACCTGCACCAATGGCCTCTGATTCCCCAAGCTCTCATTCCCATTCCTTGCAGTTCCTCCATCAGCCTGTGGGGGCCACCTAAGCCTCTTCTACCTTATGGATAAAGTAAACCCCCTCTTATTAAAACATCCATAGGTATTTATAGACAATAAAATTAAACATCTCAGGACTCTGTGAAACTGGGGAACACTGGAGGGCTAAGATTAAATACAAGGTCTGAATTAAAAACTGAAGATAGTCCTTTCTTGGACTATTGACTGAGGGATCTATTCTGACCCACGAATAGTGGGGATGGACGTCCCAATGGGACATCCATCCCCACTATTCGTCCCCCTTGCTGTCCCCGACTAAGCCTCCCTGTACAAACTTTGTACAGGGAGGCTTAGACGGGACAGTGTGGAAGCGGAGTTAGGGCAGGCAGTGGGTGGTCTGAGGCCCCAGACGTACAGGGCCGATTCTGAAGTCAGCCCTGTATTTCTGGGGCTGGCAGATTGGACGGGGGACGAGAGGCCCGACCAGGGACAAAAGGTGAGGTGGGTGCAGGAGAAGCCCCGCAGCCCGACCCTGGTCATGGGAGGCCAGATCGGGGGTCAGGCTGTGGGAAAAAGAAATAGTAGTTGACGGCCGGGGATCATGGATCCTGAATGGAGCTGCGATGCCATGGAAACCGGATGCCATGGTGCCACGGCTCCATTCAGGAGCCTGAGTTAGCCGGGCAGGGGCCTGTATGTACAGACTGATGGGAATCGGGTCCCGGCCTGCACATACAGGCCTAGACACGATTCTGATCCCGCGGGGGCTAGACGTGCCCCACGGGATCAGAATCATTTTTACCTTTGTGCGTCCGGTTCCGACTGGACGCAGAGAGGCCAGGACACACAGTACAGAATGTGCCTCCAAGTGAAAAGATGCAAAATACAGGGGTGTAAAACCCTTTGGGGATACAAAGCTGTTTGGACCCTTGCCAAACTGGGAGGCTTAAATTTCCAGTAGAAAAAATAAATCAAGAAATCGTGGTATCTTTAACAAAGTAAATGAAGATTTTTGTATAGGAAAAATAACTACCAACTAGGAAAATAATTTTTGAATCACTTTATTAGTGTGAGGTGAATTCTGTAGTAAGAATTCAAAAGCTGGCAGTAATTATCCAATGGGAGACATGGAGAGAACAGTGTTTCATATTGCCATGTGACAATATCACTTTGGGTAAGCTATGAGAATCCAGGAGCATGTTCCATCTCATTGGCAGCAGTGGAAAAGCGTACTTCTAGAAGAATGAGGATGGAGGCAAAGTTAACTTTTAAACAGACATCAAAATGTAAGATTTGGGGATACTGTTTCAACACATCAGAATTATTGAGTACCACTTTAGCTGAATTTCTTCAGAAAGGTGGCAAATAAATACATCTATCTTCACTGATTGTCTATGTCAAGATGCTTAAACATTTGGCACGTTGTTCAGCTAAAATGAACCCTACTTTCAAAATCTGGAGAATAACATGAAGCAAAGAAGGTGCAGGCAAAGAACTGTAGGATAGCTGCTTTGCTACTGGCACTACATTTACAATAATTAATCAATAGTTTTAGTGTGAAGAAAGCACTAACAAACATTGATAAGGAAGCTCCAATTGTGCAATTTTTAAGGTCAGGATCACGATTTAAATAACTGAAGGCAGATATGTCTTTATAACTTGCCCCTAAAGGCAAAGCCACAGCATCCCAGTAACCATGCATATTACACCCTAGAGGGTACATGAAGCCTTGTGGACTACCTTGCTTAAATAATACCTCAGTGTTTGTGCTAAGATAAATTGGCCGTGAATTAAATTAATAAAATGTATTCATTCTGTTGAGCTGACTAAAGCTTAAACAGCTGAATTTTGTTCTAGGAGTTGTTTTAATTTTTCGGTAATACTTAGATATATCCGTGCATATCTCATGCCTTCTCTTTTTATTGCCTGTTCAATAAAACCTTCAGAACTCCCTAGACTTTGCTAAAATGTACATCGAGTTCTCGTGCAGTGGGATTCGGTGGTGTCCTCTAAATGTTATTCCCTGTATGGAACTACCTGGAGAAGTTTGGAAGGTGTGTTCTGTCCTTTACCATAGCACTAACGAATCTGTACAGGATGGAGCCAGGAGTGAAGTAGGAAGAGGTGCTGCGATATTGTGCTTTTAATCGCCAGGAGCAGAGTGCGTGCTCCTCGCAACTAAAAACGTGGCATCACCTATGACAGCAATGTGAGTAGATGACTGTCACTCTGCTTGGTGGGAACGTTGGGCAGCAGGTGGATGTTACTAAACTGTGAAATTGTGAGGTCTCACTATTTTCCCTGTAATGGGAGATTTTCCAGTGCAGAATAAATCTTCCATTTTGGGCTCATGTGATTTATATCTATTGATCTGCTTTTTGTTGTCGATCACCTGTACCTGTCAGCACACTTTAGTGCTTATGGTAGAACAGCAATGCTTTGTATGTAGGATGGGGCAGAGAATGCCTGTGGTTACCACATACTTGAAGGCCTTTCTAAGTTCTCTGAAGTGAACTGAACTGACAATTGGTTTCTGTTCCTTTGCACTTTGAGGAGCTGCACTTCAGGCTACAGCCATAAATTGTCTGTTCTGAAATATACAATTAAAAATGAATTATTTTAATAATATCCCTCTCTGTTTTGTAGGTCGACTGTGGTTCTAAGGTCCCTGAATCACTAGGAGGATTGCTGTGCTTTCCACATTTCCTCCAACCGAACCTACTACCCACAAAGATTAAGTACTGATAGCATAAGAAGATTGTAGAGCTCAGGAAACGACATCAGGAAAGTGTTCATGCAGTTTAGGCACAAAAACATTTCAATACATTTATGTACTGAAAAAAAAATTAAACAGCCACAAAGGCTTGATATTTGCAATTACATTTACATGTTAAAATTTTCAGACAGGCCCCACATTTCTTATCCAAGCTGAATCTGTATCTAATTAAAAGACAACAGCATGGTATACCCTGAACTATGATGTGTAAACTACTGGCAGAAAGCAATGAAAACAGATGACTGGGCAATTTAACTATTGAATACTGATCAAAATGTTTCTATCAATTTGAAATTGGCGAAATATCTGATTTTGGTAAGAGTTTTCATAACAATGATAGTCTAGCTTTCGTCCATACCTATTTGCTGATGACTCTGAATGAAGGTTTGAGTAGGAATAAGCTCGTTTCAGTTTCTGCTAATGTAATCCTAGGTAAAAACCTCGGGAGAAAGTGAAGACCTGCTCCTGAAACCTTACAGTACCGCCCGCTTCTCATTAAATTCCAGCCCAACTTCTGGTACACATCCTGGGAGAATGGTCAGGCTGTAGCTCGAGTATGTTCCTCTTCCAAAAGTGTTCTTAAAATGTGTCTTGCCCGCTTTCTGAGAACCTTTAACCCCAATCCGTGTATCTATCTCATCAGACGCTGCCCAGATAATGCTAACAAATCACTCAATGCGCTCGGTGTAAAGCCCAAATGAATGCCAGGAAGCTGCCAGTCTGGAAGTTCAGATAAATTTATTCAAGAAAATGTAATATTGGAAACATGATGCCATTCTCCCTCCCCACCAGAGCGCTTTGCAAACGGAGCAAGAACACAGAAGCTACGAGCGTGGAGGGAGCTTTAGACGCCAGTGGCAGAAATCGGATCAGTATACAAAAAAAAGACAGTAAAAAGATAATCGAAACACTTAAAGCTTCCCCACCCCCCATCACATCCTGTAACTTCCCCTTTGTATAAAGAGGAAAAAAGTCAACATTTTGCTATGAAAGATAGTAAAACGTGTCTGAAACGAAAATATGAATATTACAATCAAAAGTGCTGCACAACAGTCAATGAGTCGTTTGTGTGTTTCGGGTGCTGCTGTTATTTCGTCACAAGCGCATTCTCAGAGGTTCCGCTTAGGGCCGCACAGTCCTGGAGCCTTTTTCTCCACCCCTAGATGTTAGTTCCTCGATCAGGCCGAGGCCACGTTTAATTCCCGCTTTACACTGCAACAAACCCAGAACTTTGCATCTCTTCCCCCTTCACTCTCTCCGAGTGTGCTAAAGGGGAAAACAGTCACTTCTCTTCCCGGGACATCGGATTTTAGCTGCCGTCCAGAGGTCGGTTAGTAAGGACCCACGGCCACCGCCTCCATCTCCTTGGAAGGTCTCCGGTCCTTGACCAGAAAGTTGATCATGCCCTCGGACTTGATGAGCAGGTTGCAGCCCAGGAAGAAGATGCCGAAGACTACGGTGAGGGAAAGCACGCACATGACAGCGATCTGCACCACCCGCATGATGTACAAACTCCGCTCGTCGGGCGCAGGTACCGCGAAGCCGTCGTCGCTCACCACGGAAGCCTGGGTGCAGCAGCGCAACACTTCCTCCAGGGGGCTCCCGCTAGCGCCACCCCTGCTCCGGTTGACGAAGGCGAGCGCAGCCTCCGTCTGGTTCCCCAGCACCGCGTCCATGGCTCCCAAACTTCTGCGGCGGCAGTAACAGGTGCGCTCGGAGCTAGATAAGGGCGGGCTGGGGCGCCCGCTGAGCAGACGCGCTGACCGGGCTCTCCAGCAGCTCCGATCCGAAGTCACTTCGCTTCCGTTCCTCGGCGGCCAGCACTGCCTGCTTTCGGCTCGCTCGGCACTCTTATACTCCACTTGTCGCCGGAGCGAGGGAGGCGTTGGGTTCTGAGGGAAGGAGAGGGACGTTGGCGCCCCCTTCCGTTTGCAAATCTCAGCTGCATAGAGGCATACCTGGACAAGTTTTGCTCTATAGGACTGAAGCAGGGCGGTAAGTTAGCATCTCGCTCTCGCCATAGTATATGCATGAGGGAAGGAGAGTGTACCTAAGCGATTAGCGTTTGATTCCCCCGTGCACACCTTTGGCAAGTCACTTTATCCTTCATTGCCTGGGAAGAAATGGCGTGGCAATCTACCTTGCCAAGAAAACCCAGCGGCTGCTGGGTCGCTAGCAGTCAGCACTGACTTCATGGCACATAAAAAAATTGATTACTTACAGTTGCAATACTGATTTCCTTAAGATAAATCAGTGGGAAAAGCAGAACTACCATACAGCTTTCTCTGCAACCATCACTGGCTCAGCCTCCTTGGGGGCCCTTGGGGAAGGTGGAACCCCCTAGGGATGGGAGAGTGAAACCTGCAGCTGCTCACACCACTGCCAAATCTCCTAGTTTGCTCTGGAATAAGAAAGTCAAAGAAATGGAATTGGTAGGTATGAATATTTGTATGTAAGACTTATGGCAACGTTACAGTTGTGCTCAACATTATTGGCACCCTTGCATTTTAGGTATGTTGGGTACAATATTTTGAGAAATAATTGGAAATATTCCAACTGTATGTCATAATATTTAAATAGTATGTTCACAGGTAATACAACAAAAAAACAGATGTCTAGGCAACTTAGAGGTAGTAATTTCTGAGAAAACAAAATATGACCTGGACAGGAGTAATTATTTATTTTATTTATTTTTTATTTAGCACACATTTATATACCGCTCTTTCCCAAGTATCAAGTGCGGTTTACAATGAACAGAGAAAATTCAAGGTACATGGTTAATCATGTCCTAGTCATTTTACAGGGAACAGATTTAACTTTTTACATTTAACGGTATAATTAAAGACATATAAACTGTGATTTCATCCGGTGGTATTGAGTGGATGTAATCAAACCTTTTTACATATTTACATTAATTTTATAGAATTTGAATTACATGAAGACCATCTTTTAGTATCAGATTATGCATTTATTTTGGTTAAGTGAGTGTATGCCTTGTAGGGATTATTATCCTGTGTCAACTTGTATGGTTTGGCAGTCCAGAGGTGTATAATGTAAGGTGAATAGATGTGGTTTTAGTTTTTTTCTAAATTCTTTGAGTTCAGTTAGGAGGCGGATATTGATATTGTAATGGCATCCTCAAAACATTTCTTGTAGCCAACTATAAGTTTCGTACATCTGTCTGCTGGTAGTTTCTCCCACTCTTCAACTGTGATTTGTTCCAGCTCATGAATGTGTCCAGGATTCCTTTTACCAATGGCAGATTTCAGCTCTTTCCAAAGGTTCTCGATTGGATTGAGATCAGGACTCATTGCTGGCCAGTTTAAAACAGTCCATTTGTTCCTTTTTAACCATTCTTTTGTACTTTTGGATGTATGTTTTAGGTCCTTGTCCTGCTGAAGGATCCATGACCTTTGACCCAGACCTACCTTTCTGACACTAGGTAGCACATTTCACTCCAAAATATCTTGGTAGCCCTCTGACTTCATGATTCCTTTAATACGTTCCAGGCCTCTAGATCCTGAGGCAGAAAAACAGCCCCACACATTCTGGAACCTCACCAAAGTTGTTTTTTTTTCTTTATAAGCTTCATTTCTTCACCTGCAAATGTATCGCTGGTCTGCATTGCCAAACAGCTGAAGTTTGGTTTCATCTGTCCACAGAACATTTCCCTAGAAGGATTGTGGTTTCAGGTAAAGATCAAGCGTGCCTTTTTATGTCTGTCTTTGGCCTTCCTTGACCTTCGCCCATGAAGTCCTTTGTTTAGTGCACGATGTAGGATGACACTTCTCCAGATTGCTCCAGGTGAGCCTTAAGCTCTTTGGATGTTGTACATGGTGTTTCTCTGCGCATGAGGTCTCCAAAGTATGAAAGTCAAAGTCTTGTTATTTGAGCTTCTAAAAAAAAGGTTAAGTTTGATCACCTCGAGTACTGACTGGATTGTTCTTCAGGCAGTCCATGGTATACACAGTATTCTTTACCAGCATCATAATTCAAAGGCATCGATTTTCATCCTATTTTTTTTTTAACTGTCCAACTTTTGCATCCATATAACTTTATTGAAATTACCATGGCTTGGACAAGTCGAATCTTTGTATGCGTACATCTCTGCACTTGAGAATCTTGTCTAGGTCCTTCATAGTCATTCTACCAAGAACAATGCACTGCCAGATTGCTTGACTGCTAGTTGTTTCTTTATTGATTCAAATAGATTAAAGTTGTCCACTATTTCTTCGTCATCAAGAATAACGTTTGATTTTGCCAGTTGTCAGGATCTTTGTCTTCTTCATGTTAGTCTTAAAATGGGGTCTGCACCCTATGTTCCTTAAGGGTGTGGGGATAGAAGCTTTTTCCTTCAGTTCTTCTTGATGTACATTACTAGGCCCAAATCCTAGGTGAGGAGCCTGGTTCTGGCTGAAGGATTTAGTGGTAATTCACTCTCAGTACTAGGAGTCATTTCTCTGAGAGTGTTTTTGTTTGGAAGGAAGTCTTATCCACCTTTTCTTTCCACAAGAAGAGGACTGAGAGAAGCCAAGACCTGTAAGAAGAGCCCAGTTCATAAGGGATTATGTCTCTTGCCAGACAGACCCTGTTAGCAATTTGGTTTTAGAGCGAAGAGTTTTATTTTTGTGACTAGAAACATTTGATCCTTCAGTCTGAGAGACATAGTGCCAATCTGGGAGCAATGTGGAAGAGTGGATAGTCTATTGGTGATCAATCTTTAAGCCAAATTGCTTAGGAGTCCTCTGCTGCTTGTAGGGGGAGATTCTGTTATATCATGCTTTTAGTTACAAGGATCAGGCAGTTTTGGCAGGAACATTGTTGGTAAGATATTGGGAGAAAAGATGAGAGGTATCAACCTGTTCCTCACCAGTGGAGACAACTAAGGAGAGAACTGGAAAGTGACGCTCAAGCGGTTGATCTCAGGTACTCGGGGAAATCTCTGTGGATTTGGAGGAACCTATTTAGTCTGTCTTGTAGCAGCTCCCAAAGTCCAAGATAAAACAGTAGGGACTTGTAAAGGAACAGGCAAGAAAACTGTTTGCTTTGTGAATGTTACCAGAGAAATTTGTACTGGGTGCCATTCTGGCACTACTGAACAAATTCTTCAGCATAGTTTTATGCTGGACTACCATATTGAAGTTCAGACTATTATTTGGCATGCTACTAAAGAAATCACACTCTACCTCCCCTCCCTCGTAGTCATAACCACATTGAAAAATTTTGAAAAGAAGCCAGTAAGTAAGTCCTGTGACATATTGAGCCCTTTAACTATGGGACAGGCCCAGGACAGATTTAGACAGACATGCATACATACAGTATACACACATCTCTCTCTCTCTCTTTTATTCATTATCCAAAGATGAACATTTAAAAGTAAGAAGCATAGAAAATGACAGCAGATAAAAACCATATGGCCTGTCTTTTCTGCCCATTGAAGTTCTACAGTTTCTTTCTCTACCTCAGAGATCCTCTGCATTTGTCCCATGCATTTTTGAATTCAGATACAGTTCTCATCTCCACCACCTCCAGTTGGCGGCTGTAGGGACTTTCACTGTGGTAACTGCTGGGAAGGTGCTGGGCATGCCCCCAGCACTTACTGCACTTTTGCATTTACTACGCAATAAAGTTTATTCAAAATGTACTGTAAGTGCAAAAAGCTGCTGTACTTTAATAAAAGGGCCCTTTATTGTTGTATAATTTATATTTTGGTGTTTTTTTTCTGTTACGACTATGAGCCACCTTGAATTTTGTATGGAGTGGTTGGGGCAAGTTACCTCATACTGGAGGGCCAGGGGCTCAAATTCCATTAGAGGACAGCAACCTTGGGCTGGAAGGACTGGGGTTTCTAGTCTCACAGGTGCTCCTTGTGCAAGCCACTTAATCCTCTGTTGCCTCAAGTACTAAAACATAGATTGTGAGCCCCTTTGGGAACAAAGGAAAAGAGTAGTTCCTTATCGTCACTCCAGTCCAGTCCCTTCACTTCTGGGTTGCGCAACCCTTCCAGCAGCTTGGAGGCTGAGCCCAACCTTTTTGGGGGATGGAGCGGTATAAATACCACTGGGACCACCCACCCACTCCAGTATTCTCAGCCTCCAAGCAGCTGGAGGGTTCCGTAAGCCTGGGGCTTACTGGAGTCCTACCTTGAATTCCTTAATTTCCTTAATTTTTAGCTTAATTGTGGCTTAATCTGCTTATTTCATTTAGTTATTAGACTTTATTTTTTTAGCGTGTTTAGGGGCTCTGCTCCTTTAAGAATTGTTTCTCCCTCTTCCCCCCCCACCCCCCGGCTCCGACGCGGCTCGCAGAGCAAAGCCTCGGGTCTGTAGCAGTGAGGAGGTGCTCTGCTCTACCCGGCTTCCTGCTCCTTTCTGCTCTGCTGTCTTCGGGGGAAACAGCCTCGCGCCGAAGCCCTGAAGGTGGCTGAGCGCTAGAGGCTGCATCGTCAGCCGGAGGGAAGCCTGCCATCCCGGCCCGACGCGGCTGACCGCAAAGAGGATCCGCGCAGTGTTCCGGTTACCTCACGGTGCGATCGGATGGCGATCGCACTCGTGCTGCAGAAGGGGCTCTGCGCCGGTTTCAGCGTGGAGAGCAGGCAGGCGCCAGAGTCCTTTTTTCCCCGAGCAGGCTCCACGTGGTGAGGCCTACCACGTGTAGAGCCCTCGGGTGGGATTCATAGCATCGGGCCCAGGATCTTCAATCTACAAACAGCAAGTACCTCCCTTAGGGGACTAAGGAGTGCTAGCCATTATTTGTATTTAATTTCGATTTGATTCTAATTACTTTAATTGTTTTTGTTTCATGCTCGATTTCTTTTTTATTTTAATTAACGTCTATTTTAATCGCCATTAACTTTTGGCACCCCCTTTTGAGTTTAGTTTAAGGTAATCCCTTTAATTCTCCTAGGGGTATTTTAAAGGAATTGTGTCCTAAGGGAAAGTGGGCTTTAGTTGCAAGGGCCTACAAAGTTAAGCCTCAACCTTTCCCCATGGCATCTAAGCCACGCTGTCCTTCATGTGGGACGCGCAGGGGCACCTCCGCAGAGGCAGGAATCTGCAGGAGCTGCGCCGCAGTAGCTGCATCAGTAGAACAGGAGATATTGCAGCCTTCCCAGGGATCATCTGACCCTCTAGTAGGGGAGGGGGGGTCCCAGAGTTCAATCTCTACCCCCTCTGAGCTACCCACGCCTCCTCCGCTTCCCCCGCCCCCACCCTCGAGTGCAGGAGGGGACGGAGAATTTTTCTCCCCTGACTTCATCCTTTTACTCCATAAGGCCTACTGCCTGCGCAAGCAGGGCCTAGGGGTAGAGGAGGTTGCCACCCAGTGGAAGAGAGATCATCCAGACTCCTAGGGGCTATCAATCCAGAACCTAGCATCCCTTCTAAGCGTCAGCGGCTGGACGGGGAAGTCCTCCTACCGTCCCTTTCCCAGGGGACTCCGGAGGAGGATGGCTCGGTGAAGGATTTGGACGAGGATGAGGAGGAACTGGAAGAAGGAGAGATCCCGGAAGAAGACCAGTCTCGGATAGTTAGGGTCTTTAGGCGAGAGGAGCTTCCGGCGTTAATTAATGAATCCTTAAAAGTACTCAATGTGGCCTCAGATGTGCCATCGCAGGAAGAGGCATTGGAGGACCCCTTAATACAGGCCATTAGGAGATCCCAGAAGGTCTTTCCGGTCCACAGAGTAGTACGCCAGATGATCCAGGAAGAATGGGACCAACCGGAATCCAGTTTAAGGGGAGTCCGAACCATGTCTCGCCTATACCCTCTCCCAGAGTCAGATAAGGAACTGCTAAAATCGCCCAGGGTGGATGCAGCGGTATCAGCAGTCACTAAGAAGACGACTATCCCTGTTGAGGGCAGTTCAGCCTTAAAAGACGCACAAGACAGGAAGCTGGATACACTCTTGAAACAAGCCTTTGATGTAAGCGCTCTTGCATTACAGGCCTCAGTGTCAGGAGCCTGGGTAGCTCGGGCCTGCTTAAGATGGGCTCAGCAGCTTCAATCAGAGGACTCTTCGGCCGAGATCCAAGCAAACTCGTCCAGAGTGGAATCCGGCGCAGCCTACTTGGCGGATAGTCAGTATGACCTCATCAGAAGCCTAGCCAAAAACATGGCCTCGGTGGTGGCGGCTAGGCGTTATCTGTGGCTACGTAATTGGGCAGCTGATGCTTCCTCGAAGGCTCGGCTAAGTCGGCTCCCTTTTAAAGGGAAACTCTTATTTGGGGAGGATCTGGAGAAGCTGGTCAAAGATCTGGGCGAGTCTAAGGGAGGTAGACTCCCAGAAGATAGGCCGAGACAAGGCCGCTCCCTAGCCCCAGTACGCACACAGCCTAGGGAGGCGCGGAGATTTCGAACAGCCAGATCAAATCCCTTTTCCAGGGGCCGGTTTCCCTCTAAGGGACAAGGCTTCAGAAGTTTTTGTGGGGCAGGTCGGGGATTTGGGGCTTCCTCCTCCTCCTCCTCCTCCTTCTCGGGCCCTAGGAAACAACAATGAGGTGTCGGGGGTCCAGGGGGGAGAACGGCCGGTAGGCGGCCGCCTGAGGCTGTTTCTCCCCGCCTGGACCCGGGTCACGTCCGATCAATGGATCCTAGAGGTGATCAGAGAAGGTTATGCACTAGAATTCGCAAAGCAAATCCCACCAGCATTTGTTCAGTCGCCCTGTGGCGCTCCAGCAAAAAGGGCGGCAATCGAGTCTACTCTTGCCCGTCTAATAGCCTTAGGGGCGGTAATTCCAGTGCCTCCAGACCAGTGCGGATCCGGTCGGTACTCGATTTACTTTGTGGTCCCAAAAAGGGAGGATTCCTTTCGGCCAATCCTATATCTAAAACAAGTCAACCGCTGCCTCAGGGTTCCTCACTTTCGGATGGAGACCCTACGTTCAGTCATAGCGGCCGTGAGAGGAGGGGAGTTCCTCACTTCCCTCGACTTGACGGAAGCCTACTTGCACATCCCGGTCAGGAAGTCCCATCAACAATTCCTGAGATTCGCGGTACCAAGAGGCCACTTTCAGTTCCAGGCCCTGCCCTTTGGCCTAGCCACGGCGCCCAGGACGTTCACCAAGGTAATGATCGTAGTGGCGGCCTTCCTAAGGAAGGAGGGCATATTAGTACACCCCTACTTGGACGACTGGCTGATCCGCGCAAAGTCGGCACAGGAAAGCCACTCGGCAACGTCCAGATTGATTCAGGTCCTAGAGGAGTTGGGGTGGGTCATCAACCGGACAAAGAGCAGGTTGTCTCCCTCTCAGGAACTCGAGTACCTCGGAGCAAGATTCGACACCCTCAGGGGCAGGGTATTCCTGTCTCGGTCAAGATCAAGGGATCTAAGAGTTCTAATCATGCAGTTTCTGGGCAGACGAAATCCCTCAGCCTGGCATTATCTCCAAGTTCTGGGAACTATGGCGGCTTCAATAGAGGTGGTGCCATGGGCCAGGGCCCACATGCGACCGCTGCAGCGGGCGCTATTGCGTCGTTGGTCTCCCCAGCATCAGCCCCTCTCTATGCAGTTACCTTGCGCTCCACGGACCAAACAGTCCCTCCAATGGTGGAGGTGCCCGAAGAACCTGGACCGCGGAATGCCCCTCGATCCCCATCGGTGGTTGCTGTTAACGACGGATGCCAGCCTGTCAGGGTGGGGAGCACACTGCGAGGACCAGTTCGTTCAGGGTCGCTGGTCACAGTTGGAGTCACAGTGGCCCATCAACAGACTGGAATTGCGGGCCGTCACTCTGGCCCTCAAGGCATTCAAGGGATTAGTGCAGGGAAAGGCAGTTCGCGTTCTCTCCGACAATGTCACCGCGGTGGCCTACATCAACCACCAGGGAGGCACCAGCAGTCGCGCCTTAGAGAAGGAGGCGGACTCTCTCTTCCACTGGGCGGAGTCCCGACTACTGGCTCTGTCAGCGCAGCATGTGGCGGGAGAGGACAACGTCACTGCCGACTTCCTCAGCAGGTGCAAGATAGACCACGGAGAGTGGGAGCTAGAACAAGAGACCTTCAACCGGATAGTAGCCCTTTGGGGCCTCCCAGCCAAGGTGGACAGATTCTTCAGCCGAAGGAAGGAAAGGATGTCCGAAGGGCTAGATGCCCTGTCTCAAAAGTGGCCTTCGGAGGGTCTGCTCTATGTATTCCCCCCTTGGGCTATGATTGGGAAAGTTCTCCAACGGGTAGAGTCTCACCAGGGCTTGGTAATCCTCATAGCTCCGGATTGGCCTCGCCGCCCATGGTATGCCGATCTGAACAGGCTGCTCGCCGACCGTCCTTGGCGGCTCCCTTACAGAAGGGACCTGCTGAGGCAGGGTCCGGTCCGGATGCCTCACGTGGATCGGTTCTCGCTTACGGCCTGGCTATTGAGAGGGCGCGGCTGCTAAAACGGGGCTACTCAGGAGCTGTAATCTCGACTCTGCTGAAGGCCAAAAAGCGCTCGACCTGTCTTTCTTATGTAAGGGTCTGGTGCATCTTCGAAGCTTGGTGCGCGGAGCATCATCGGAAACCGCTCTCGGCCTCGGTTCCGGAGATTCTGGACTTCTTGCAAGCAGGTTTCGAAAAAGGTCTGGCACATAGCTCCTTGCGGGTTCAGTTGGCGGCTATCTCTTGCTATAGAGGAAAGGTCCGGGGTAAACCCTTGGGGGCCCACCCGGACGTTTCCAGGTTCCTACGAGCGGTTAGTCGGCTACGTCCGCAACGGAGATCGGTCATCCCTCCTTGGGATCTCAACTTAGTTCTAAGTGCCTTGATCGGGGAACCCTTCGAGCCAGTGAAGAGAGCCTCCTTTAAAGGATTTAACTCTAAAGACAGTCTTCCTGGTCGCCATCTGCTCGGCCAGAAGGGTCTCGGAATTGCAGGCGCTTTCTTCCCAGCCCCCCTTCCTGGCCTTCCTCAAGGACAAAGTGGTTCTGCGTACAGTGCCGTCCTTTTTACCCAAGGTTATCTCTCCTTTTCATGTGAACCAGACAGTTACCCTACCAGTCTTTCCGTCCAAGGGGCAGGTAGGTAAAGACGACAGGCTGCGTCTTCTAGACGTGCAGAGGATTTTGAAACGTTACCTCTCTCGCACAGCGCCATTCCGAAAGTCCAACCGACTATTCATCCAGTTTGGAGGGCCGCACAAAGGGGAGGCGGCGGCCAAGGCTTCCATCTCCAGGTGGATCAGAGAGGTGTTTGCCTCCGCTTACATCCTGAAGGGGAAGCAGGTTCCGGTGGGGCTGCGGGCCCACTCCACTAGGGCTCAGGCGGCCTCTTGGGCGGAATTTTCCCTGGTACCTCCGCTGGACATCTGTAGGGCAGCGACTTGGTCATCGCTGCATATCTTCTCCAAGCACTATAGGTTGGACGTGCAGAGTGCAGCGGACGCCCGGTTCGGGCTAGCGGTTCTTCAGTCTGGTATGCCGGAACCCACCCAGGGGTGAACTGCTCTGGTACTTCCCAGAAGTGAAGGGACTGGACTGGAGTGACGATAAGGAAATAGTAATTAGATCTTACCTGCTAATTGCTGTTCCTGAAGGAACGACAGTCCAGTCCCTGATCCCACCCGCTTCCGGCAACCGTTTTAGACCTCGGGTTCATGGCAAGGCATTGTGTTGGCCGTAGCTCCGGTACGGCAGGAAGAAGACCGGGAGGAAGCCGACTCGGGTAGAAGCAGACATCTCCTCAGGCTATCCCCAGGCCTCCTCTCCTTTGTTTTCCCTTAACATGAAAAAAAAAAAAAAACCCAGAAACAAAAGAAGAAAAGTTTTCAATATATATGCCTGTTACATAGGTTTGAGTTGTTACAGTTAGGTTACGTTATGTAGTTTCCAGTAGGAGTTAGTTAGATCTGCTTTTTCAATCGAATACTGGAGTGGGTGGGTGGTCCCAGTGGTATTTATACCGCTCCATCCCCCAAAAAGGTTGGGCTCAGCCTCCAAGCTGCTGGAAGGGTTGTGCAACCCAGAAGTGAAGGGACTGCACTGTCGTTCCTTCAGGAACAGCAATTAGCAGGTAAGATCTAATTACTATTTACTCACCTGTAACAGGTGTTCTCAAGGAGCAGCAGGAATCAGTCCTCACATATGGGTGTCATCGGCGCCGATGAAGCCACAGCGGAGCATTTCCCCAGCTTTCTATGAAAGCCTTTGGGAATGCAGGCACGCATGCGCGGTTCCCTTCCCGCCTAAAGGTGCCATCTTACCTCAGTCAAATGACATAGCTAAGAACAGCACACAAAAATGAAAAATAAACTATGTACAACTGCAACTCCAAGGAGAGGAGGGAGGGTTGTGAGGACTGATTCCTGCTGCTCCTGGAGAACACCTGTTACAGGTGAGTAACTACTCTTTCTCCAGGACCAAGCAGGAAGTCAGTCCTCACATATGGGTGACTCCCCAGCTCTGGGCTACCGAGGAACCCAGGCTGAACAAGAGGACTCCCTCTAGTCCCAGCTGCAAAGAAAGGCTTTTCAAGGACACAACCTCCACCGGTAGCCCAACAGAGGGCAGGAGTTGCCTAAACCTCAAAGAGATTCCGGAGTACTGCTTGGCCAAAAGCACTGTCCCTACGGGACTCCCTCTCCAGGCAGTAATGGGCTGCAAAGGTCTGGCTTGAAGACCAAGTTGCAGCCCTGCAGATGTCTACCAAGGGCACAGAGCGGAGATGAGCCACTGAGGCAGCCATTGCCATGACTCGGTGGGCCGTAACTCGACCCTGCAAAGGAAGGTCAGCCGCCTTATAAGCCCAGGTGATACAGTCAGCTACCCAGATGGACAAGGTACGCTTGGACACAGCCAACCCCAACTTATTGGGGTCAAAGGAGACGAAGAGCTGAGTAGCCCTTCTATGCCCCTGTGTACGGTCAAGGTAGAAGGATAAGGCCCTCCAACAGTCCAGGGTATGCAGAACTGCTTCAGCCTGGCTCACATGAGGCCTAGGGAAGAATGTTGGAAGAACCACCTCCTGGTTGAGGTGGAAAGAGGAGACAACCTTAGGGAGGAACTTGGGATGAGCCCTAAGGACTACCCTGTTCCTGTAAATCCTGGTGTAAGGCCTATCACAGACTAGGGCCTGAAGCTCACTCACTCGCCTAGCCGAGGTAATGGCTATCAGAAAGAGTGTCTTCCAGGAGAGGAAGCGTAGTGGGCAAGTAGCCATCGGCTCAAAAGGTGGGTAAGTCAGTTGCTGCAAGACCACATTCAGCTCCCACTCAGGGGCAGGAGGACGGATGGGAGGCTTGAGCAAAAGCAAGCCCCTAAGAAAGCGAGACACCAAGGGGTGACCAGACAGAGAATGTCCCTCCACCAAAGAGTGGTGAGCTGCCAGAGCTGAGAGGTGGACCCGAACAGAATTGGATTTAAGGCCTTGATTGGACAAGTGCAGTAAGTACTGAAGGACTACTGGCACAGTACAGGAGAAAGGATCAACTGTACGGAGCTGACACCACACAGAAAACCTTTTCCATTTGAGAGCATAGGTTTTCCTAGTGGACTGTCTCCTAGAGGCTAGGACAACCTCCTCAAGATCCTGAGGCAAGCCCCAGGGAGCCAAGACTACCCTTGCAGCGTCCAGGCCATCAAATTGAGAGCTCTGAGATTGGGGTGCAGAAGGGAACCCTGCTCCTGTGAGAGAAGGTCTGGTTGCAACCCCAGAGGTAGTGGAGGATCCACCACCAGTTGAAGCAGAAGAGGAAACCAAGGCTGTCTCGGCCACCGGGGAGCCACCAGCAGGACCGAGGCCTTGTCCTGAAGAATCTTGAAGAGAGTTCGGGCCACCAAGGGCGTGGGAGGAAACGCATACAGGAGGCCCTGAGACCAGGATATCAGAAAAGCATCCGGTGCTATCCTTAGAGGATGCAGTTGCCTGGAACAGAAGTTTGGCAGCTGTTTGTTCAGAGGACTGGCAAACAGGTCTATGGATGGAAGTCCCCATTTTAGGAAAATCTTTTGAACTACCAAAGGATGGAAATTTTGAGTTTATTAAACAAGCAACAAAATACATACAAAAAGCAGAAACAATCACCCCAACCAAGTCCCACACCCCCCCAAAACCCCCACCCCCCCGACATATCACAAAACAAATATCACAACCCCCCCGTGACCCACCTCCCCAAACCCACCACCAAACCCAGCAATCAACACGCGTGCCCCTCCCGACAACAACCCACAAACGTCTCTGACAATGTCCATGTCCCCTCCCCCCCTCGGTCCATTGTCCCTGCCCGACCCAACCCCTCCCTGCAAGAACACCCCAAAGCAGTCCACACATTGTCCGTCTTGCAATCCCTGAACCCTTCCCCCACACAACAGTCCCCACCAGTCCAAATGTTTATGCAGTCCTCCAGTGTGTGGGAACTGCCAGACTCCCCCCCCCCAACCCCCTCAAAGACAGAGTCCCCTGTCCCCATCCCTCCCCCTGCAGCGGGAGCAGCAGCTCCCCCTCCCTCCACCCAATCCCTGCCCCCTCCCCATCCGTCCCACAGAACCAAACACATCAAAAACAAGCCTCCCTACCCCCACCCCCCAAACAGAAACATAAGGGCATCTTAAGCCCATCCCCAACATAATCCCACCAAAACAAAGCATAACTAATCATACAAATCAAAGGCTAAACCAAAGCAAAAATAACACAACCCCTGTGCTGCCCTGCGATCAGCCAGCGGAGCGGGATGCCCAGGACACAGAAAGGACATACAAAACCACTAACAACAACAACAATTGGGACAGCCCCCTCGAAGAGGAAAGGGAGAGCGGACAAGTGGTCTCACCCCTGAAGCAGCACCAGCTCACCCCCCCCCCCCCGGGAGAAAAACAACCCCAAAGTCATACTCAGAAATAAACCCCAGGGAAGGAAACCCAACCCCTCCTGCCACACCCCTCCCCTAGTGAAACAAAAACAAACCTCAGAGCCCTACAGGGACGATAACCCCAGGGAACCCCTCCCCCTCACGGGGGGCGGAGGGTGAGGTGACGCCACAGACGCTCCCAACGATGGGCTTCCACCACCCGCCTTTCACGTTGCGCCATGCTGGACACTTCCTCCAAAATGTCCCGCACCACCTCATCGAGGGGCAGGACCAACCCCCGGGTCGAGACATGACAGCGCGCTTGCCACAGGTGGTAGCGCACTACAGCCGTGACGAGGTAGAGGGTCCCGGAGTCCTGCCTTAGAGGAAAGGACCAGGCCCCGTACACCCACTCCGCATACGTGAGGAGGGAAAGGTCGCGCAGGTGAAGAGCAGCGGACACCAACCGGCAGGCCTCCACGTTAAAGGGGCACTGCCGGAGGAAATGGTCCATGGTCTCCGCCTGCCCCTCACACCCGGCCCTCGGACAGACCCGCTCGGCCTGTGACCTGTACTTGAGGTTGTCCCTCACGTACAAACGCCCGTGGAAAGACAACCAGGCTACATCCCGAACCTTCTTCGGTAGCCGAGGGGAGTTCAACAGCCGAAGGCCCCGCTGCATCACATCCACCGGACAGTCCCGCAGGGCCCACCGTGGTTGATAGTGAGAGGTGAGTACCATCCGGTATAATCCTTTTCGCCCCAAGGACTGGGCGAGCGGGTCGGTCACCCCCCACCGCCGAATGAGCCCCACCATCACAAATACGTACGATGGGGCCTGTTCCCCTCTCCGGCGCACACGTGGGACCGAGGACGCCCCCTCCCACTGCTCCCAGAAGCGGGAGAACCATTCCCGATAGGAGGCCACCTACCAAACCCCACCCCCTTCCCTCATCCTACCTAAGTGAAACGCCATAGACAAGACTGACAGGAAAACAAGGGGGTGCAACATACCCAAACCACCCTCTGCCCGATCCAGGCAGACGATGTTGCGCTGGACAGGGTTCAAGCGGTTACCCCACAGAAAACAGAAAAAGACGGCACAGACAGACGCCTGACGGGACAACGGAAGGACGAAAACCGTGGCTACGTGCAGAAAGAGAGGAAGCAGAAATGTCCCGAGGAGTTTGATCTTCTCCTCGTACGTACACCTCCACCCCCTCCACCGCAGCACCCGACACCGTGCAGTCTCGAGACAACGGTCCCAATTGGACTCCGCACAGTCCTCCGACCCGAAGACGAGGCCCAAAACGCGGACCTCCCCCACGGGAGGAGGAAAGGGGGCGCAGGAAGGTGGGGAGGCCTCCGAGGGGCCCAACCACAGCGTCTGGCACTTGCTGTGGTTGACAACAGAGTGGGCTACCTCCGAGTACTCCTCCACGGCCTCCCGCAGGGCCTCTACCCCTTCAGTGCCGTCCACGTAAACTGAGATGTCGTCAGCGTAGGCAACGACGGACACCGGGGGCGCACCAGGCGCCTCCAGGCCCCGCAACCCACCTGAGGACAATCTCCGGAGGAAGGGGTCGAGGGAGAAAACATACAGCAGGGGGCTCAAAGGGCACCCCTGCCGCACCCCCGAGGCGACACCAAACGGCCGTCCGAGCCACCCGTTAATAAACGGGAAGCTCACCCCCCCTCGGTACAGCGCCTGCACGACGAAGAGGAAACCTGCGGGGAGGCCGAAGTGCTGGAGCACCACCCACAGGTACCGGTGACTGACTCGATCGAAGGCCTTGGACTGATCCAAGGAGACCAACCAGTGGTCCCGTTGGAGCGACCGGCCTCTTTCCACCATCTCCCGGACTGTGGCGACAGCGTCCAGAACCCCTCTCCCCCGAACGGAACAATACTGGGAAGGGGACAGCAAATCGCCCGACACCTCCACCAGTCGGTTGGCCAAACACTTGGCCAGGATCTTCCGGTCCGCGTTCAGAAGAGAGAGCGGCCTCCAGAAGTCCAAGGAGCTATCGTCCTTCCCCTTGGAGAGCAGCAGCAGGACAGACTCGCGAAATGACCGCGGGAGATACCCCGTGTCCATGATCTCCTGAAACAGGGAGGTCAGGAAGGGGGCCAGCTGGGCAATGAAAGTGCGATAGAACTCCACAGGGAGCCCATCTCGCCCCGGCACCTTCCCCAACGGCATGGCACGAATCGCCCTCTCCACCTCCACCTGCTGAATCGGTGCAGCGAGTGCATCAACCTGTGCCTGGACCACAGCCGAATACACCGGGGGAAGGCCCAGGTACTCTCGGATATGGGTGAGGTCCACGGGGCGATCCCCAAACAGGTCCGAGAAGTATTCCCCCACCATCCGCAAAAGGTCCTCCTGGGAGGTATGAATGGTACCGTCCTCGCCCCGCAGGGCCATGACCTCCCGACGCCGAACCCTCTCCCTACAAGTCAGGAAAGGGTCTGGAGTGGCGACCCCACCGGCCGCCCCCTCGAAGCATAGGGAGGCATGGCGATCGTAAAGCAGGCCACGGAGCTGGACGCGCACCTCTTCAACCTCCTCCCGCGCTGCCCCTCGGGATACCAAACGATCCAGCGACCTCCGGAGGACAGTGTAGGTGAGGTAGCGGGATCGAGCCATGGAGGTACCCCGGGAACGGAAGAGTTGTCGGGCACGCGTCTTCACCTCATCCCACCACGCGCCACGGGAAGGAAAAACACCCAACAGGGTCTCCTGGTCTGCGAGAAAGGCCAAGAACTCCTGGACCACCTCTGATGTTGCCAACAACTGCACATTCAGTCGCCACAGGCCAGGACCCCTGCTAAGCTCCTCGTGGTTAGCCAGGAAGGACACGGAGAGGACGCGGTGGTCCGAAAAGTCAACCGCCTGCAACTGCGGAGGGGAACACTCCACCCGGGCACTCACATATATCCGATCGATACGACTCCTGCAGGTCCCATGGTAGTAGGTGAAACCCGGTGACCGTGGAAAGGCCCGGTGGAAAACATCCACCAGGTCAGCCGTCCGGGTCATCTCGGCCAAAAAGAGGCCCTCGTAACTAGGTGGGCAACGCTCCCCCCCTCGGTCCTGCAAAAAGGTGGTGGTGTTAAAATCCCCGGCGAGGACCACCAAACGGGAGGTGTGTAGGTAGGGGCGAATGACCCCAAACAGGGTCTTCCGTGCCAACTTAGACTGGGGGCCGTAGACCACCACGAAACGAAACCGATGAGGCCCACAGTAGCCGTCTAAGAGCAGACACCGGCCCTGCTCCAGTTCCCACACGTACTGCACCTGAAATCGGTTAGACGTGAACAAAACCGCTACTCCTGCGTAGGGCTGTGCCGCAAGAGACCAGTACGAAGGGCCCCACCTCCACTCTCGCTTCGCCCGATGAGGGCTAGCGAGCGAGGTGAGCCTGGTCTCCTGCAAGAAGATGACATCCAGCCCACTCGTTGAAAGAAAATCATAGGCCATAGCCCGCGCCTGGTCTGAGAAAATGCTGGCCACGTTGATGGTGGCGCACGAGAACGCAGGAGTGCACGCCATGCCTATTTAGAGTGCAGTGACCCTTTCCTCCTCTTCTCACCAACCCCGGGATCCCCAGAATCCCGCTTGCAGGACACGCCCGCGAGCTGGAGCAATTCCTCCTGGTCCACGTCGACCACCTCGAGGATCTCCTCCTCCTCCCGCTCAACCCTATCGCCCCAGGAGGTGCTGGCACCCCCGGGACCACCAGGCAAAGCTGTCGTGAGGGCAGACCCAGTCCCCACGGGATGAGGAGGCACAAACGGGTCAGGGGTCGGAGGAATGACCTCCTCCGTGGGGTCCACCCCCTGTGCTGCCCCCCCTCCCTGGACAAAGACTGTGACAATACGACAGTGCCCACCCCCTCGGGGGAGGCCAGGGCGGCCGGGTCAGCAGGGGGCTCCTGCGAAGGCCCCGAACCCAACTGCGGGGGTACAAACCCATCCTCCCTCACCCGTCGGGCGCCAGTATCCCCCTTGATTGGAGGACCCTGACTGCGGCGCGCCTTCGGCATCTTTGAAGGTCGCCGCTGAGGAAGAGGGGCCGCCCCCGCCGCTAACCGCTCCGAGCGCCGCACAGGAAGCCCTGCCTCCACAGGCAAGCCCTCATCTGCCTCAGCCGCATCAGCAGCCAAAAAGACAAAACGGTTGATGTCCAACACGGGCTCTGCATCCGGCAATGGGGATGTCTCCCGTTTCTTCCTTTTGGACTTGCCACCCTTGGAAGGGACCGTAGTCCATTCCTCAGGTGGCACCACCCTCAACCCACTATCCTGTCGTGATACATTAACCTCCACCACATCAACCCTCTCCTCCTTCCTACCCGAATCCCCTCCCCCTGGTGGCTCCCTCGGCTCGATGGACTCCTCTACCCTAGGGCCCTCGGACTCCTCCTGAGGGAGAGGGGCCTCCACAACCTCCTCCCGCACAGAAGCCCGAGGTGGAGTGACGGCATCCCCCCCCGGTCCATTGTGTGACGCGGAGGGGCAGCGGGCGAAGGGGTGGCCCAACTCCCCGCAAAGGTTACACCGAATTAGCAGACACCCGGCCGAGGCGTGACCCCGTCCACCACAACGGGTGCAGACCTGCTCGGGACAGTTCATGCTCAAATGGCGAAATGAGCCACAGTGGTGACACTCGCAGGGTTGCCCGGGGTAATAGCACAAGATGCGATCCCGACCGAGAAAACCGGCCGAGGGCACGTGCTGCACCACGTTTCCCACCTCACGCAAACGGATCCTGCCCTTCCACGACCCGTCCCACACCCCTAGGGGCCCAGCGCCCTTAACCAGGGGTGCGAGGAGCACCGCATGGCGCGACAACCAAAACTGGATGTCCTGCCCTGGGAGTGACTCATTCCTGGATAGGATGGTCACAGGTACCGTCCCCTGGCGAGAGATAGGCACAACACGAAAGTCAGCCCACCCTCCCTGCCCCCTCTGCTGCTGGTATCGGTCCCAGAAAATCTCCAGCCCCCGTCTCAGCATGAAACTAACATCATATTCAATGGTGTTGTTCATGTGGATAAAGGCGTAGAGATCTCCTGGGAGAAACCCCAGCCCAAGGACCATCCTCAAGACCTGTTCCCTGGCTGGAGGGGACCCCTCCCCAGCCCATCGGATCTGCGCCACGTTGCGCCGTCGGACCTCACCCCCTACCCCTCTTTGGAACCCTCCCCCACCTCCTCCCCCTCCTGCGGGACCATTCCCCTGGGAGTTCCCCCTCCCCCCACCTTCACCCGACTTCCCCGGAGTGGTGCCCGACCCCCTCAGAGCCTCCGCAAAGGTACGGGGGGGGGAAGCCGACCCCCCAGCTCCCATCCCCTGCCTACCTTGGCCTTCCCCTGCTGCTACCTGCGGGGGATCCTGCTGCTGGTCTGCAGGATCCACAATCTCCCCACATGGGGCGACCTGAGAACTGGGCAAGATCATCTCTGCCAAAACCGAATCTGGAATGCTATCCTTTCCGGATCCCTGGGTGCCACCGAGAACCCCTGGATCACCCCCTGCCGCCACCTCCATCTGCTGAAAGGCAGCAAAAGCCCCAGGAGGGCCCGTCGGGGTCTCCAAGGCTAATCGCAGGGCAGCACAAACCTGGTTCTCGGTGACACCCAGGGGACCGGAAGGCTCCCCCAAACCTCCTTCCCGCGTTCCCGACCCAGTGCAAGGCTCCTGGGTCTCGGCCACCACTACCAGGGACGGACCCCGCTCCCCTTCATTCCCGGGATCCAGGGGGACCACCGCCCCCCCTGACCCTACTGAGAACAACTCCTTCCCTCGTTCCAAATCAGCCACTACCTCCTTCCTCACTATATGACCAGTCGTCCGCTCCCCCCTTTCCTCCATCCGCCCTTCCCCTAACCCACCGTCCGCTACCCCCTTTACGGCTACCGACAACAAGGCAGGACCTGCCTGAGACAACAGGGCAGATCCCCCACCCAGAACATCCCCCACACCTCCACCCCCCTGCCCCTTGTCCCTCTCAGGTCCTACCTGGTTGTCGGTGCCAGACGTGGCACATGGGTCCAGAACCACCTGGCCGGTAGCCATGGTTTCAGCAGGAAGGGCGGACGCCCCCCTGCGAGCCAGGCCCCCCTCATCCACACTGGCGGAAACTGCAGGCGCCTGTTCCTCCCGCTCCGCTGACACAGAAGACAAAGAAACATTCTGTCCCTGCTCTTGACTCCCCTCAGGGGCTGCAGAAAACGAACAGCAGCCCCTACCCCGCTCCTTCCCTTGTCCTGCACCCCTCCGGTGCCAGACAGCCACCTCTGAAAAAGATGGGCGGCCATCCTGCAGCCGTCGTGGAGCAGGAAGAGCAGCCAAGACAGGGGAGTCGCTATTCACAGCAGCCCCCCCACCCCAAGTCCGCACTGAAAATCCGGTACCCACTGCAGGGGAATGAACTCGGCGGTCAAACAGCACAGAGCCTTGAGATCCCCGACGCTGCTGCATCGGATCCGAGTGCGAATCACCACCTCGAGGACATTTTTCAGCGGAGGACGAGCGGGGAAATCCAGGCAGAGCCTCCTCAGACCGCCGTCGCTGCTCCTGCGGCAAGGCAAAGACAGAATCCCGGCTCGCTTCACACTTCCGGGAATACCCGGAAGTGACGTTACACCCCTGGCGGCGGCCATCTTGGAGTGTCGATCGGGCTGGGGGAAGCCCTACAGAGACCTCCTCCATCGGGGCAATCCTTGCATCGGCGGCAACGGTGAGAAGCCTGACGTCACGGGGAACTGCCTGGCGGCCATCTTGGGGCACCCCACCAACACACGCTGATGTCGGGAGAGCAGGTAAATGAACGGGAAAGGCCTGCTGATGGGAAAGATCAACTCCTCGGACACCCTGCTCACTGCCCCAATCATTAGTGCAGGACATCGATGTCTGCAATCGGGTCGTCGGCGGGGCTGTCATCATTGGCTCCAAAGAATCTAGGTGGGCAGGGACCCCGCCCCCAAATGCCCAGGCACCAGCTTTCACCAATTCAACTTCACCCTGAAAGGGCAACAGAGAACGGGACTGTCGATTTCCTACCGGCTTACCCACCCCCGGGGGCCTCCCCTGGACTACAGATCTACCCTGCCATCTATCATAGTTGTGATACACTTCAGACAGGGACCCACAACCCTGGCTCCTCAGATAGATGATTTCCTGGTGTTTAGCCTTCAAGGCCCGCTTTACCCCCTTTCTATAGATGGTATAGGCCACCCACTCCTCACCGGGAATGGTGGCCTGCAGGCTCTCCAGGTGGGAGAGCTGAGTTTCCAGCTGGGCCGCCTCCTTCTGGAGACCCTGGAGCCGCCGTACTGCCACCACAATCTCCTCTGGGGTCCTAGCTGGTTTCTGGAAGGATGGCAGGCCCGACCCTCCGTCCTCATCCTCACTGGAAGAGGTAGAGGCCTCCTCCAGGACCCGAGGCGGAGGGGGGAACCCACCTCCTCCAGCACCGTACGGGGCAGGCTTCCAAGGCCTCCCCAGGGCCTCTCCCTGCCTCCACCCAGCCTCCACACCCTGCCTGGGGAGGAGAGAGGAGCCTCCTCCCTGGGGCAGCGGGCCCAAACCTCCGGGCAAGTGGGTCCCTGTTCCCTGATCATCTGTAGTCCTACCTGGGGAGGCCCCCTCCTGGGGTATCGGCTGAAGACAGGTCCCAGCATCCTCAGTAGTCTGCACCAAAGGAGGCCTACCAGGCCTGGTAGGCCTCTGAGCCTGGGCCTTTCCTGCTGGAGGTGGCCCAGGGCCCGACATCCAGCCACAGGAAGGAAGCAGGAACTCCTCCCTAACAGGAGCTCTGCAGAACAGGTCTGCTCACCACAACAGCTGAACAGGAAGTGGGAGGAGCTGCCTCTCGTGGGGCTGCAATATTCTGCTTAATCTGTCTGCCAGGTAGTTGTCCTGGCCTGGAAGGTACACAGCCTTGAGGAGCATGTTGTGCTTGAGGGCAAAAGAACAAAGGTCCTGGGCCTCCCGACAAAGGATCCTGGACCCGGTTCCGCATTGTTTGTTCACATAAAACATGGCAACTTGGTTGTCTGTCTGGATCAGGACAGACTGGTGAGTCAGGGTAGGAGTGAAAGCTTTGAGTGCTAATCGAATAGCCCTGAGTACTAGGAGATTGATCTGCTGTGCAGCTTCCCAGGGAGACTAGAGGCCCTGGGTGCACTTGCCCAGACAATGAGCTCCCCAGCCTTGCAGGGAGGCATCTGTTGTTAGCACTACTGTGTACCCTGGAATCTGAAAAGGCACCCCTTTCAGCAGATTGGGTGGGTGTAGTCACCAGTTGAGGGAGTGCAGAAATGGTCTGGACACCCTTATCCTGTCTCTGAGGCTGCCTGTGGCCTGTGACCACTGAGCCCGAAGACACCACTGTGCAGGCTTCATATGCAGCCTGGCATTGGGGGTCACATGCACTGTCGAAGCCATGTGGCCTAGAAGCCTCAGGCAGAGTCTGGCGGAGACCAGGGACCTGCTGAGAAACTGATTTGCCAAGGCCATCAACCTTTGGGCTCTGTCTTCTGGCAAGAATGCCTTTGCCAGGAGGGTGTCCAACCTTGCCCCTATGAACTCCAAGTTCTGGGAGGGGAGCAAAGTGGACTTTGCGAAGTTTATGACAAACCCCAGGCTTTGTAGAAGAGCAATAGTCTTGAGGGTGGCGTGACTGGCCTCCTGACACGTCTGACCCCTGATGAGCCAGTCGTCTAGATAGGGGAATACAAAGATTCCCTGATTTCTCAGGTAGGCTGCCACCACTGCTAAGCACTTTGTAAAGACTCTGGGGGCGGAGGTGAGGCCGAAAGGCAGCACTCTGTACTGATAATGATTTCCTCCCACAATGAATCTGAGGTACTTTCTGTGGTCTGGATGAATGAGCATGTGAGTGTACGCATCCTTTAGATCTAAGGAGCATAGCCAATCTCCCTGCTGGAGGTAGGGCAGAAGAGTCCCAAGAGTAAGCATCTTGAACTTCTCCTTCACTAGGAACTTGTTGAGGTTACTGAGGTCCAGAATGGGCTGAAGGCCACCGGTTCTTTTGGGCACCAGGAAATACCTGGAGTAGAAACTGTGACCTTGGAAGTGGGGAGGCACAGGCTCCACCGCCCTGTCCACCAACAGACCATGTAGCTCTTGCAGAAGAAGGTCTGTGTGCAGGGGAGGCCTTGGAGGCTCCCCTGGAAAATATGGTGGAGGCAGTTGGTGAAAATGGAGGGCATAGCCCTTGTGGACTATCTCCAGCACCCAACTGTCCCCGGTGACAAGGGGTCACTGGTGGGCAAAGAGGGTGAGGCGACCTCCTGTGCAGGGTTGGGAGAGCAGTGGAGGAGAGGCTCAAGGAGTCAAAAAACCCCACCCTGCTGAGTGGTAGCAGGGGCCTGAGGCTTGGGGGTCCTCTGCCTACGGGGCCCATTACCCTGGCCTTTGGCTTGCTGACCCTGGGGGGCAGCTTGGGCAGCCTGATATTGCGGGTACTGTTTGTAGGCAGTGCCCTTCCTCGGGTAAAAGGGCTTTTTACCCAAGCCCTTCTTTTTGTGAGAAGGGGCAGAGGTCTTCCTCGACAGCCTTGTCCATGTGAGGTGCTCAGTTCCGAGCTGAGCGGCCTTCTCGGTCATGGGCTTGCCAAAAAGGTTTTCACCTCGGCAAGAGACATCGAGCAACTTGTCCTGAACCCATGGCTCGAGGTCCGATGACTGCAGCCATGCCTGGCGTCGAGCCGCGATGCCGGCTGCCGCAACTCGGGCTGAAACCTCAAAGCCATCGTAGGTGGCGCGGGACATGAACTTCGAGCAGTCCCGAATCCCCGAGGACAAGGACTTAAATCTCTGCAAGGGTTCCCCGGAGAGACCAGCAGAGAACCCGGCCAATTCCTTGGCCAGATCCCGCAAGTACATGCCCATGTACAGCTGGTAGGACTGACACGGCAAGCAAGCATTGAGCCCTGAAAGCACTTTCTACCGACGCCATCGAGGTTTCGGGCCTCCCTGCCAGGAGGCACCACGGAGTGCATCTTCTGGCTCTTCAGACGATGCATGGTCGATTCCACAACCATAGAATGGTGTGGTAGCTGTGCCTTCTGAAAACCAGGGCTCTTCCGGAGTCAATAGATCGAATCGACTCGCTTGCTTAGAACCGGCGCCGAGGCTGGTGCCTCCCACATACGGAAGAGGAGCCGTTCCAGCATCGGAGGAAACGGGACAGTAAAGGCCTCCTTCGGAGGAGAGTCATACTACAGCGCCTCGAGCTCTTCAGCTCGAGGCTCTTCCTCGGGGTCCGCCGGAATAGCGAAGGCAGTGGCCATATCCCAGACGAACTCCGAGAACCGAGTGTCCTCCGGGGGGGACCTACTCTGGGGCTCAGACTGCGGTGAGTCCGAAGGGACGCACTGAGTCTTGAAGGTATCAGGAGACTTCTCGTCCTCCGTCTCCCAAGCTGACTCGTCCGAGGAAGAGTCAGGGTCCGACTCCGCGGGGCCCTGGAGCACCCGCCCCAACGCCGGATGCACCGGCGTCGACGCCCTCGGTGCCGAACGGGAGGTCGAGGGAGACCGCGACTAAGGACGACTCCGAGCCACGATGGACTCGCGTATCGGCTCGGCCTCTGGGGTCGACTTCTATGTCGATGTCCCGGTGGTCGGGGCAGATTCGCCAGACAGGCTGGCCATCAGTGCCCGCTGCTGCTCCATGAAGGCAGACAATCTGCTCTCCAAGGCTGTCATCCTGAGACTCAGCTCGGGAGACGCAGCAGCCACCGACTCGGGCCCCGGCGGTGCCGGGCCCGACATCGGCTCCCTGGGAGGAGAGTCCTCGAGGACTACGGGGCTTACGTGCCCAGCAGACTCTGGCTCCACGCGAGGAACTTTGGCAGGCTTCTCTTGTTCCACGGGCCCGGGGCAACGGTCGGGGGTCTTAGACCTGGCCCTCGAGGAGCCAGGGACCTCCTCCGATGACGCTCTCACGAGCCGCTTCTTCCTCTTGCGTTCCCGGTTGGGGGACCCCCTGTCCGAGGAGCTTCGATGGCGCTCGGGATCGGAATCCCGAGATGTCGAGGCCTCAGACAAGGTCCGGGCCCGGCCGGAGGCTGAGTCCGAGAAAAGCCTTTCCTTTTGCTGCTGGCGACTTCGGAGTGCCTTGGAAGACATCTTCCCACATGCCCCGCACGACTTAGGTTTGTGGTCGGGGCCGAGGCACCGAAGGTAGCAGTCGTGTGTGTCGGTGAGACATTAGTTTCTTACACTGATCACACTTCTTAAAACCGCTGGAAGCCATCGGGGAAAAAAGAGCCCCCGCGAGGTCAAAGGACCGGCCTTCCAGGGAAAAATAGAAAAAAGGGCGCGAACGCCAGCCGCAAAGTGCAAAAAACGAAAAAGAAGAATTGGGCTCGATACCGGTGTACAGAACCCGGTGGGAGGGGAACCGGCGTTGAACCGGGAGAAAAAAATAGCGAAAAAAATCTAATTTTAACCGGGAAAACAGGACACACGTCCGGTGGGCTTCACGGAAAAAAAGAGACTTTAGGCGGGAAGGGAACCGCGCATGCGTGCCTGCATTCCCAAAGGCTTTCATAGAAAGCTGGGGAAATGCTCCGCTGGGGCTTCATCGGCGCCGATGACACCCATATGTGAGGACTGACTTCCTGCTTGGTCCTGGAGAATATATATATATATATATAGTATTAGTATCTGAATGTACACCTTTTTGACTGGTAGAAAAGCAGTATATAAGCCTAGTTAAAAAATAAATGATTAAGTAGTATATCAATTCAATTAAATACTGAGTCAAAACCAAAGGTCCATCAAGCCCAGCATCCTGTCACTGACAATGGCCATTCCAGGTCATATGGCATGGCAGGATCCCAAAGAGTAGATTTATTTCTTGCTGCTCACACCAAGAGACAGGCGATGGCTTTCCCAAATCTAACTGGCTGATAAAGTTTATTGATTTGTCCTCCAGGAGCTTGTCCAAATCCTTTATAAACCAATCTGCTGCTGGAAGATGTAGTTCAGGCAGTTAGCATAAATTCCATAGCTTCATTGTGCATTGTGCTACCTATTAGTTTCAGAGTGTCCCCTGGTATTAGTTTTATTTGACAGGGTAAACAACTGTTCCCTCTTTACCCATTCCACCCCAATTATGATTTTATATACCTCTATCATATCTTCTGTTACCTGTCTCCTCCAATAAAAGTCTTTAGTCTTTCTTCATAGAGGGTTCTTCCATTCCCATTATTCTTAGCATAACATTCACTTCAAAAAGATTCATAGACTACTCTAATATTGTGTAAGTATGATAAGTTTAACTCCCATTTCCTAAATTCTACATTTCTTTGATTTTTGAAAATACAACACTGGATAATTTAAAAAATGTAGATTGCATAATTCTCTTCAGTGAACGAAAGAACTGTAAAGCCATGGACTGACAAGCTAAATTCAGTGCGCAGCTAGCCAGATGGTCGCTTATCATCTTTTTGCATAATGGCTTTTGAGCTGCATTTCTAGTTATCAAGCTCAAACTCATTCAAACGCTATGCAAAAAAATTGACTAATAATTCTTTAATTTACTGTATGGCAATGAATTTTTTTTGTACATTTTTCTTCCAATACATAGTCAAGTCTAGATATGAACGCAGACTGTCTGTATCCTAAACTCATATGCTGAGGCATTTAAAGCAGTTTTAAAATGCTGATTAATAGCCCTGCTTGATTAGAATGCTGTTCTACTGTGTTAAGTTTTATGAATAAATAGGACTTTTACATGCTTAGCAATAAAGTATAAAATCCAAAATCTAACATTTTTTTTCAACATGCTGCTAGCATAAATGGAGAGAGAACCACCTTTCAAAATAATCTATTACATGACTTTCTTTCACTGTTTCAGTGTCTATAATGCCACTCAGTCATTATAGACACTGAAACTGCTGCCCTTGGTGGCCGCCTAGTCTTGGCTAATGGTTGAGCCAGACCTGTGCATCTGATCAGGGCATGCTCCAGGGTGTACATGCATGATGAATTGCTACCATGCTGGTGTCCTCCCCCTGTGTCTTTCTTTCTTAAGGAGATAAATTTATAGGGTATTTATAAGTATAAACCATTTTGCACATAAAAGCAGCTTAACAAATGGCCCAGGGGTATACATGTGTACTAATATGCGCTACCAAAGCATAGATGTAGTTTATAGATTAGCATTTCCAGGGGCAGAGTTAGAGCAGGAGTTGCACTTATTACATGCATCTTATGAAATATGCACATAACTGCTTAATCTTATATGAAAAAGTTATAACTACTTTGGGTCAAGTGTATGTTTGTGTAGAAGCTTTTGGGAAGAGTAAAGGCACATATTTTCTGCCTGTTTTATAAAGTCAGCCTAAGTGTCTCTGCTTTTCCATCCTAGGTACCATGTTATACAATTACTTTCCACAAAGGCAATTCTAAAAGCCAAGTGTGTGTGTAAAGCAGAGCTTTATGCACCAAAATAGGCATTTTCTGTGCATAAAGCTCTGCTTTACACACACACTTGGCTTTTACCCCTTTTAACCTACATCAACTCTACTCT
Organism: Ichthyophis bannanicus; assembly: GCA_033557465.1. Lineage (NCBI taxonomy): Eukaryota > Metazoa > Chordata > Amphibia > Gymnophiona > Ichthyophiidae > Ichthyophis > Ichthyophis bannanicus. Next base: position 685,568,783 of record CM066036.1, on the reverse strand, counting down.
TCCCCAATAACTACGGAAGTACCATGGTCTGACCACCACCTGATAACCTTTCACCTACTAGCACAAGCACCATCACAGTCTGCAAATACAACATCACATCACTCACGTTTCACCCGCTTTGACAATGATACATTCCTTGATAAGGTACTACCCAAGCTCACTACAAGCCTATCTGATATCGACCTAACTATAGAGAACTGGAACCAAACAATCCAAGAAGCAGCAACCCCTACTCAAACGATGCAGAAGAAAAAGAAAGAGTCACAAAAATGGTTCACTAAAGACATTGCCCTGCTAAAAAAGCAACTACGTAAACAAGAAAAAACCTGGAGAAAAACAAAATCACACGATAACAAAACCAAATATATAAACATACTTAATAGATATAAGGATGCAATCAACAAGTCAAAAAGAGATTACTATTCCAAATTAATAAATCTTGCTCTCAACCGGCCAAGAGAACTCTTCTCAATTGTGAAAACACTAACAAAAATACACAACCCAGAACCGAACCAAGACACAATAAGCGTACAAACCTTAGCATCACATTTTGCTGAAAAACTAAAGGTAAAACCTCACTCTCCAACCGCCACAATAAAATCTAACCATGACAGTAATTATGAATGGACAACCTTTCACAAGGTCGAACGAAAACACATCCTTAATATTGTAACAATGATCAACACCACAACCTCTCCGCTTGACCCATGCCCGGTGTCATGGATCAAGTATACTAAGGACTTTCTTGCAGAAAACATCCAATACATAGTAAACCAATCACTCTCTCAAGGAACTATGCCCAACGCCCTAAAGCTCTCCTCGATCCGTCCCATAATAAAAAACAATAAACTAGACCCAAAAGACCCCAACTCTTACAGGCCAATAGCTAGCATACCACTAATCGCCAAAATAATAGAAAAAACCATACAACTCCAATTACAAGATTACATAGATGAGCACAAACTCCTGGATGCGCATCAGTTTGGCTTCCGCCCCTTCCATGGAGTTGAAACTCTCCTAATCGCACTGATAGACCTACTCATCAGAGGTACTAACGACAATAACAAAGGTTTCCTTCTCCTCTTCATAGATCTATCTGCCGCATTCGACAGCATCAATCATAATACACTCATCAACAGACTAGAAAATTTAAAAATAGGAGGGACAGTCCTTGAATGGTTCAAATCATACATCTCACACAGATTAATACAGATACAATTAGGTAAAGAAACATCAGAAACTTTCCCTCAAGGTCAGGGTATCCCTCAAGGATCAGCCCTCTCCGCCCTCCTCTTCAATTTGTACCTCCAGCCTATTACAAACATATTCAAGAAGCATAAAATCAACCATTTCATATACGCGGATGATATCATGCTTGCCATCCCCATAAACCCCAACAACCCCAAATATGATAGCTTACTCCAGTGCATGAACGAGACTAGCTTGAAGACAACCATCTAAGCATCAACCTCAAAAAAACAGAAGCAATGTTCATAACGAGAAAGCCAGACACTGACTACAACTACCCAACTACAATCACAATAAGTAACACACCTATACCTGTTAAAAAGGAGGTAAAGTACCTTGGAATAATTTTAGACCACTCACTCACCATGCTCCCACACATAAAACATACAGTAAAAACTATATTCTATAAACTCAAGACAATACAACATCTGAGATCCCTACTTAACACACATGACTTTAGATCAGTAGTCAATACCCTCATCACCCCACACTTCGACTATTGTAATAGTCTCCTAAACGGCTTACCACTAAAGAGCATATACCTTCTCCAAAGGGCCCAAAATATATGCGCCAAGATGATCACAAAAGCTAAACTAACAGACCATGTGACCCCAATACTATTAGACCTGCATTGGCTCCCGATAAATAGCCGAATAAAATATAAAATCCTCCTAACTACTTTCAAACTCATTAATAACATCTCCCCCTCACAATTATCTACTCTAATACACCCCCCATCAGAAACTAGAACGTGCAGACAGAATGCAACCCATTCCCTCAACATAAAAACAAATTTCAGAAAAACTAAAGCAACAACAAGTGATAGGGCTTTCTCCTTTGCTGCCCCTACTCTCTGGAATGAAATACCATTAACCCTCCGCATGATAAAGGACCTTCAACAATTCAAAAAGGAACTAAAAACCTACCTCTTTACAAAACACTTTGAGATCCCCTATCAACAAAAAACCTCTCCAAAACAATCACAGAAACACATCCACAATACTCAAGACAGAACAAACGACTAACACAAGAAACTTTACATACTTCACACAACATGCAAAAGATTTACCCAAACTGTCGGCCATATCACTATTGTAAATAACTACTGGTAATTAGTTATATTATGTTCCATGTCTTATAACCTGTATATAGTTTAAAAGCACTGTTCCAGCTAACGTTCAAAAATATGTTCCCTGTAATTACACTTGAATATAGTTAAAACATTGTTCCTTGTAAAGTATACAGAAGTATACAAATTTTCTCTTCACTGTTCAATGTAAACCGCCCCTGATCTCTGGAAGGGGCGGTATAGAAGAAACTGTTAAATAAATAAAATAAAATAAATTTATAAAATCATGCATCTGATAGGCAAGTGAAGTTATGCACATTCAGTCCTATACAAGCGTAAATTATCCAGACTGGAAGGAGGGATTCTTGGAGGAGGGGGTTGGAGAAGGGTTTGCATTTGACCATACTTTTGGAAATATGTGTGTAAATGAGTAGTGTAAGTGCATAAATTCCCTGATCAAAGTGGAAGTACATGCATAGAGGCCAATTCTGTAGGTGTACGTCCGGGCCATCTGGACATCTAAAAATCTGGGTGGCCTGGAGATGCACCTGATTCCGCTCCCGCGGAGCAGAATTGCAGTATAGGGCCTGGACATCCAGGATGTGCTCCGATTCAGACACCCTGGACATCCAGGCACTTCCCTGACTTGCCCAGCCAGGCTCCTGCATGGAACTGTGGTGCCTTGGAGCTGTGGCTCCATGCAGGAGCCCCGATTGCCCACACTGCCAACAAATGACTTCTTCCCCTCCACCCGACTCCCGATTGGGCCTTCCGAGGCTGGGATCGGGCTGTGGGGAACCCCTTGTCCTGTTCACCTCTTGGGGGGGGGGTCCGGATCTACTGCCCGCCGACATCAGTGGGGGGGGGCTTATTCCACCTCCAAGGTGGAATAAGTCGCTGTCTAAATCCCTGAGCCTGGATGTACAGGTTTGTCATCAGAATAGGCCCTGTATGTCTGGGTTGAGGGTTATGCCTCTGGCCCACCCTTGCTCCTCCCATGGCCTGCCCCCTCCTGCCTTCATACAGAGCTCCCTGCACATCTCTGCTGTACATGGGAGGAGTTCTGTGCTTGGATTTGGCACCCTTGCGTTTAGTGGTGATGTACGTCCATACCGGACGTACATCCCTGCTAAATGCTGATCAGAATCTACCCCATAGTGTCAGTTTGAAAATTCACCAGCATCTGCAGGGAGGTGGACATACTGTTTGCACATGTGCTTAGTCATAAAATCATCCATTATATGGGCAGGGGAAAGAGAGAGGTGGATGAAGGGGAAAATGGCGCTTGACAGAGACAAGCGAATGTTGCATAGAAGAAGAAAGTGAAATGGGGATATGCTGGAGCCACTGCTGAAGGAGGGGAGCTGCCACCATCGAAGGAGCTGCCACCATTGAAGGCAGCAGAATGTAGCTCCATTCTGTGTGTGTCTTGAGTTGCTATACAGATAGTGTTGTGGGGCTGAAAATCCCTCTCACTAGCCTAAAACTATTTAGTTTATTTATAAAATTTGTTTAACTAGCCTTTTGGCCAATGGCCCAACAAGGAGGCTTACAATAAAAATACCAAGAGAGAGTATAAAAGTACATTTAAAAAAACCACACTCAAACAAAATAGAGGCAGGGTGCAAGCAGTACCTCGCAAATATCTGGATCCAGATAAGCTATGCATTTTGTTTAGGCCCACTGACTGTAGTGGCGATGATGGTGACCACACAGTACTACCTTTGAACTTTCAAATTGGAGACTATGATAAAATGATGAAAATAGGAAAGAAAAAATATAAAAGGAGCAGCTGCAGAAATTAAAGATTTACATCAAGCTTGGGCTTCGTTTAAAAATACTACCTTGGAAGCCCAGACCAGATGCATTTCACGCTTTAAGAAAAGTGGAAGGAAGGCCAAAAAACTGCCAGCATAGTTTAAAGGTGATGTCAGAGAGACTGTTGTAACCAAAAAAGCATCTTTCAGGAAACGGAAAAAGGAACCAAATGACGAAAATGGGAAACAACATAAGCACTGTCCAGTGAGATGCAAGGCACTGATAAGGCAGATAAAGAGAAAATTTGGAAAAAAAAGCTTGCTGTTGAAGCAAAAACACATAATAACTTTTTCAAGTACATTCAAGAGTCACTTGGGCCATTAGATGATAGAGGGGTAAAAGGGGTGCTAAGGGAAGCCAAGGCCATAGCGGAGAGACTGAATGAATTCTTTACCTCAATATTTACTGAAGAAGATGTAGGGAAGTTTCCCATGCCTGAAATGGTATTTAAAGGTGATGTATTGGAAGAATTGAAAGAAATATTGATAAACCAGGAAGATGTATCATAGCTATTTGATAAACTGAAGAGTAGCAAATCACCTAGACTGGATAGTATACATCTGAGGGTGTTGAAAGAACTGAAATATGAGATTGCAGTCCCACTATTAATAATCTGTGAATTATCATTAAATCATCTGTTGTACCTGAAGATTGGAGAATGGCCAATGTAATGCCAATTTTTAAAAAAGATTCTAGGGGTGATCCGGGAAACTACAGACTGGTGAGACTGACATCAGTACCAGGCAAAATGATAGAAACCATTATAAAGAATAAAATTACTGAACTTGTAGATAGTCATGGTTTAATGGGAGAAAGTCAACCTGGATTTAGCCAAGGAAAGTCTTGTCTTACTGTATTTTTTTGAAGGTCCTCATAAACAGATAACTATATTGACTGGCTCACCTTTGTCTATCTGGATTTTCAGAAAGCCTTTAATAAGATCCCTCATGAGAGTCTCTTGGCAAAATTAAAAAGTCATGGGATAGAAGGCAGTGTACTTTTGGAAATCAGGAACTGGTTAATAGATAGAAAGCAGAGAATAGGGTTAAATGGCCAATTTTCTCAATGGAGAAAGGTGAATAGTCGAGTAGCCCAGGGATCTGTGCTGAGCCTGCTGCTTTTTAACATCTTTAGTAATGATCTGGGAATTAGAATAATGATTGAGGTGATCAAATTTGCAGATGACAAAAAATTATTCAAAGTTGTTAAAACACAAAAGTGTTGTGAAAAATTGCAAGAGGACCTTGATAAATTGGAAGGCTGGATGTTCAAATGGCAGATGAAATTTAACATGGATAGGTGCAAAGTTGTGCACTTAGGAAAGAACAACCCAAACTACAGTCATACGATACAAGGTTCCACATTAGGAACCACCACCCAGGAAAAGGATTTAGGCATCATCGTGGATAATATATTGAAACTCTCAGCCCAGTATGCAGTAGTGGCCAAGAAAGCAAATAGAATGCTAGGAATCATAAGGAATGGAGAATAAAACCGCGTATATTATAATGCCTCTGTATTGTTTGTTCCATGGTGCGACTGCACCTTGAATACTGTGTGCAATTCTGGTTGCCGTATCTTAAAAAGGATATAGCAGAATTAGAAAAGGTACAGAGAAGAGCTACAAAAATGGTAAAGGACAGATACCACTATGAGGAGAGGCTTAAAAGGTTAGGATTCTTCAACTTGGAAAAGAGACGGTTGAGGAGAGATATGATAGTGGTCTATAAATTAATGCATGGAGTGGAACGGGTAAACGTAGATCAGTTGTTTACACCATCAAAAACTAGAAAGGCTATGGGACACTCGATGCAGCTATAATGTAGCCCATTTAGGGTTAATAGGAGAAAATATTTTCTCACTCAGTGAGTAATCAAAATCTGGAATTCATTCCTGCAGGATGGACAGTAGTAAAAGCTGTTAGTGTAGTTGGGTTTAAAAAAGGTTTAGAGAAGTTCCTGGAGGAAAAGTCCATAAACCATTTTTAAAGAGGACCAGGGAAATCCATTGCTTACCCTGGGGTAAGCATTGTGGAACCTGTGTGTCTTTTTGGAAAACTGCTAGGTACTTGTGACCTGGATTGGCCACTGTTGGAAACAGGATATTGGGCTTGATGGACCTTGGTCTGACTCAGTTTGGCATTTCTTGTGTTCTTATATTTACTAAAGTTTGCTATCAGATAGAGCAAGCATTCAGTATATGCCAAGTGTCTTTTGGTAAAATGTTCTGCATGCTAAAAATATGGCTATGCTAAAAATTCTGCAGGTTGGGGTACAGACTGGGCAATTCTGGAGTGAAGTGTCCTCATTGCAAGTAGCACATCTCCTGTAGATGTGGCATTTATTGTGGGTGCACACTGCCACCTCAGTGGGTAATATGAAGTGCACCCGTGCAGATCGTGCCAAAGGCAGCAAGCATGAGGGCAGCATGATATCCGTGCTATCAACATGGTGTCTTGCCAGGCACGTTTGCATTTGCTAGTACATGTTGAGCACCACCTGCTGATCGTGTGCTACTGCCACAGATCTTAGTAAACATGCCCCAGTATGTATATGCAGCACCACTGGAGATATGTACAATGGCACTGAATAAACTCCAGTACTGGGATTTAAATGAATCTACTCATTGCTGCTGCTGAAGATTGACTCCTGTGTGTCATTTCATATTATTTATGGAATATACTGAGGACTACTGGAGATATACATTTTTCGTGACCCCTTTTACCATTGGTCAACTTGTGATGACCCCCAATGATAAAATCAAATGCGTCTCTCTTCCTTTACCGTTAACGCATTGTCGCTGTAATCATTTGTTGAATATATTATAGGCCTTTGCATTGTTTTTATTTATAAAATTTACTTATTTAAACCACAATAATTAATCCCAATAACAAGTAACAATATTTGATTTCAAAATTATTATGATTTTGTAGTCAAATCACTAATATGAAATAAAATTATTTTTTTCTGTCTTTGTTGTCTGACCAATTTATTCTGTGATCATGCTGGTCCCGATCTGAGGCTTCTGCTTTCCTGTCTTCTCTTAGCTCTCTTTCTGTGGTTTATGGTCCATCTGTCATTTTTATCTCTTCTTTTGTTTTCTTCACTTCTTTCCATCAGCCTATTTCCAGTCCCAGTAACCCTCCCCAGTATCAGCCCCTTTCCAGTCTTCACTCCCAGTACCTTCCAATGTCAACTTGCATTCCCATGACTGCCACTGGTGTCCATTCCCTTCCAGTCCCCCTCCTTCCCCATTGTCCAGTCCCTTCTAGTAAAAATACCATGGCAGCCCCTCTCAGATCCACTCCCTTCCAGTTCCATTTTCCCATCCCCTCGTATCAGCCCATTTGTAGCCTTAGCCCCCAGTTTTCTTCCAGGGCCAGCGGCTCTATCCTCCCCTCCTCACAATCAGCCAATTTCCAGTCGAAGCCCCCCAATCAGCTCATTTCCAATGCTAGCCTCCCATCAGTCCATTACCAGTCCTACCCCAGCCCATCAGCCCATTACCAGTCCTAGCCTCTCCTAATCAACTCATTTCCAGTGCTAGTCCCCCCCTCAACCCCATTACCAGTGCTAGGCTCCCCTAATCAGCCTATTTCCAGTCCTAGCCACCATCAGCCCATTACCAGTCTTACCCCCCCCATCAGCCCATTTCCAGTCCTAACCTCACCGATCAGCTCATTTCCAATGCTAGCCCCCCATCAGTCCATTACCAGTCCTACCCCTCTATCAGCCCATTACCAGTCCCAACTCCCCCCTTGATCAGTCCATTCCCAGTCCTAGCCTTCCCTAATCAACCCATTACCAGTCCTAGCCCCCCCCCATCTGCCCATTACCAGTGCTAGCTCCCCCATCAGCCCATTATAATCCTAACCCACACTGTCTTTCCCCTCTGTCCAGCATTTATCCCATCTCTCCCCTTTGTCCATGTCAGCCCCCTTCCCTCCCTCCCTCCATGTCAGCCCCCCTCCCTCCATCCATCCATGTCAGCCCCCCATCTGTCCATGTCAGCCCCGTTGCAGGTTTCCCTGCCCCCTCCCCCCTCGTCTAACTCCTTCTTCTGCAGCCGCAGCTCCCTGTCTCTTAGGGAACCGCAGCTGGGCCTGTGAAGCCATTGTGGAGCCTTTCAGTCTGTAAATGGGCTCCGTGCAGCATTGTCCTACCTCCAAAGGAAGTGGTAAACAACTTCCTTTGGAGGCGGGACAATGCTGCACGGAGCCCGTCGAGAGACAGGAAGGCTCCTCAACGGTTTTACAGGCATAGCTGCAGTTCCCTAAGAGGCAGGGAGCCACGGCCGCATTAGAAGGGAGGCGGTGAGTTTGCCACTGCCGAGAAGTGGACTCAGCAGCGGCAGCAACTTGTGCGCTTTTTTAATTTTTTTTTTAACTTGGCGGAGTGAAGCGACCCCCACTAAATCCTGTGGCGACCCCCATGGGGGTCGCGACCCACAGGTTGAGAACCGCTGTTTGAAAAGCACTAGTCATGGGTTGGATATCTGAAAGCGGGCACTTAGATATGCAAATCATGGAGACATCCCTGGAGCCATTTTAGAGAGCCAGGTATATAGACATAGAAACATGAGAGCAGAAAAAGACCATATGGCCTATCCAGTCTGCCCTTCCATAATCGACTACTATAGTCCCTTTTCTTGCTTTAGAGATTTTCTGTATTTGCCCCATGCTTTCCTGAAAATAGATACTGTCATTTTCTCGACTACCTCCACTGCGCGACTATTCCATGCATCTAGCACTCTTTCTGTAAAGAAATATTTTTGCATATTGCTCCTGAGTCTATTCCCTTTCACCCTCATCCTATGTCCCCTCATTGTAGAGCTTTCTTTCAATTGAAAGAGGCTCTCCTCCTGTGCATTTATGCCACGGAAGTATGTAAACATCTCTATCATATCTTCTCTACCCTGCCTTTTCTCTATATTATAGATATTGAGATCTATAGGTCTGACCCCATGTCTTATAACAAAGCCCACTGACCTTCTGCATCGACTCCATCCTGTTTACATCCTTTTGTAGGTGTGGTCTCCAGAATTGCACACAATACTACAAATGAGGCCTCACCAAAGACTTATAGAGAGGCACTATCACCTTTCTTCCTGATGGCTATTCCTGTCCCTTTGCATCCACGCATCCTTCTGGCTTTCACCATTGCCTTTTATACATGTTTAGCTACTTCAAGAACACCAGAAACAATCATGCTCGGGTCCCGTTCCTTTTTTCGTGGATAGAAGTACAGTACATCATCACCCCCCCCCCCCACCATCCCCCTGTATTTTGAATTTTGAAGCCCAAATGCATGATCCTGCATTTTTTAGCATTAAATCTCAGCTACCAAATTCTTGACCATTCTTCAAGCTCCTCATGTTATCTACTCCTTCCTGGGTGTCTTCTCTATTTATTTTATTTATTGAACAGCTCTTTTATACTGCTCCTTCCAGCGATCAGGGGCGGTTTACATTGAACAATAACATGAAGCTACTATTACAGATTTTGATATCATCCGCAAAGAGGCAAAGCTTACCCAGCAGCCCTTCCGCTATATCACTAACAAAAATGTTAAAAGAATCGGACCAAGGACAGATCCCTGCTGCGCACCACTAGAAACATCCTTCTCCTCAGAGTGAGTTCCGTTTACCAGTACCCTTTGTCACTTTATTTATCCAGATTAGTATACCACATACATTTATTTTGTTTATTTAACAGGTTTTATATTCCACCTTATCATCAATTCAAGGTGGTTCACATGGAACAAACATAGCAATAAGCTTTTACATAGAACAGGGAGTAGAAACTTGGAGGAGTATATGGGGTATTAGATACATTTAACAAAGGCTATGTACAGAAACATTGTTGTAAATGAGGTGATATAGTTACATTAATCAGTTGTCCATTGCTACATCTGTAAGGTCTCACTGTGGCATTTGTTTTATTAGATAGGACCATTGTATTCACAGAATAGATGGGTCTTGATGGCTTTTCTGAAATCAAGTAGGTCTTTGATTGCTCGTATTGGGGAAGGTAGCTGATTCCAAAGTTGGGGAGCATGCAGAGAGAAGGCTCAGGTGCAAGTAAATTGCTTTGATGTTCTGTAGTTTTTTAGGATTTCGATGATGTTAGTGTCTGTACTTCTTCTTGTTCTGATTGTAGTTGATTTCTGGATCAACGGTTGAAGAGTCGGCGGGGATAGATTATGTAATATTTTGAAGATGATTACTATGCATTTGTATTTAGCACATGTAGCAACAAGAAGCCACTGTAGTTATTTAAGAATTGGAGTTATATGATTGTATTTTGCAGTTCCTGTAATGATTCTCGCCGCAGTGTTTTGCACGAGTTGCAGAGAAAGAGTTGTTTTTCTTGGAAGTCCATGAAATATTATATTACAATAATCAATTATAGGAGTTAGTATGACCTGACATACAGTTCTGAAGTCATTATCTGATAGTAGTGGTTTCAGTTTGTGGAGGGCTCTCAACTTGTCGTAGATTGATCTGGTTGTCTTTTGTTATGTGCGGCTGAGATGTTGGTCAAAAGTAATTCCAAGATATTTGACCTCTTTTTTGTTGGTTAGAGTGTGTTCTAGTATCTTGAGTGAGTCTGGTGGGGAGAATTTAGTATTTCTGGTGATGTGGATCATTTCAGATTTTTTAAAGTTAATGAGAAGATCCTGTTGTTTAAGCCACTCGGACATTGCTTCAAGGCATGCTGTGATTTGGGAGTAGTCCGGTTTATTGATGTTGATTGTAAGCTCTGATGAGCAGAGACTGTCTCTTACATGTCTGTGCAGCGCTCCGTATGACTTGTAGCGCTATACAAATGCTCAGTAGTAGTAATGGTAATCTGGGAGAATATCATTATATCGTCTGCGTAGATTCTATAGCGGATGTTATGTTGTTTTATGATATTACATATTGGTTTAAGATATATATATAGATAGATATATATATATTAAATAACAGTGTGGAGAGTGCTGAGCCTTGTGGAACACCTTGAAACTGTCTAAATGGTTTTGATTGTTTTGTTTTTGGTTCTCACTCGTTGGTTACGGTGTGACAAGTAGGAGAGGAACCAGTCTAGAACTGTTCCATTTATCCCTGTTTCTTGGAGTCTCTGGAGTAGTGTGTTGTGGTTGACAGAGTCAAATGCAGCAGTGATATCTATAAAGCATAAAAGGAAGCCATGTAATATGTTGTCTATGCCTGTGACAACAGTATCTAGAAGTGATGTAATCAGTGTTTCCACACTGTGATTTTGTCTAAATCCGTATTGATGTGGGTCCAGCGGGTCAGATGTGTCTAAGTGGTCTTGTAATTGATACTGTACTGTTTTTTCAATTATCTTTGTTATGAATGTGAGACTTGATATTGGGCAGATGGAACTTGGGTCACTTTTGTCGAGATTATTGTTCTTAAGAATGCCTCCATCAAACCTATCCTTAAGTTGAGAGGGGAGGTATCCTTGGGTAAGTAATGATTTTACTATTTTTTGTATGTATGGTAGTAGGAACTCTCTTGTTTGCTTGATCCAGCTAACAGGGCATGGGTCATTGGGTGAGGTTGTTGTCTTTATATTAGTTATAATCATATGGAGCTATTTTTTTGTAGGGACATGAAATTCATTCCATGTGATGTCTGTGGTGTTTTGAGTTTGTTTTATGTGGTTTCTCAAGTGATCTTTTAATCAATTCACTGGTTAACAAATTTTTACAAAAGTCATGTTACTGAAATAAAAACAGTCATTTCTTATCAATTTTTATATGCTGAACATGAATATGCAAAGTTGGCTCTAGGTTTTTTTTGTAATCTACAAGAATTAATGTTTACATCATGAAATGCATGTCAGTAGTAAATATATAATAGGCCTTCGGTTAATACCTGTAAAAAAAACAAGTCATAGACTATTTCTTAGATTTTTTCGCCTGTCTCTTGTATAGCTGTTCGGGAGCTTCTTTGGGGAGTGTCCAGCAGTAGTCAGCCAGCATTGTAGTGGACCATTTTCCCTGTTATCTTTGCTCCATCGTTGCGATATCCTGGTGAAAATGTTTGCCCTGTTCATCACTAACCCATACCATACCACAGTTGTCAGGAAAGAAATCGAGATGGGAATCAAGGAAATGGATCTTTAGAGACATATTGCAGCCAGGTTTCTGATACTGCATCAGCATGTCTTCTACTAGTTCCTTGTAGTTTTCTGCCCTAACATTCCCGAGAAAGTTTGACACTAGGCGAAAAGCATTCCATGCTTGTTTCGCATCACCCTGCAGCAAGTTGTTGAACCGGTCATCTTTGAAGAGCTCTCGATTCTGAGGACCCACAAAACTCCCTCTTTAATCTTTGCTTCGCTGAGTCGAGGGAATTTTTCATGCAGGTATCGGAAAGCTGGCGAAGTGCGGTCCATGGCTTTCACAAAGTTTTTCATCAAACCTAGTTTGATGTGAAGGGGTGGTAGCAGGATTTTGTGAGCCTCAACCAGAGCTGGGTGCTAGATATTCTTCTCTCCAACTGTTACATTTTGTCTGCGATTCCATTCCTTCTGCAAATAGTGCCAATCCCTTGCTTGGCTATCCCACTCACATAAGAAACACATGTATTTTATATATCCCTGCTGCAGTCCCATTAAAAGGGCAACTACCTTCAAGTCACCACAGAGGTGCCAGCTGTACTTGTTTTAGTTAATGGAAGTCAGTAGATGCTTTAAGTTATCGTTTGTCTCTTTCATGTGGAAAGAGACAATCGTTTGTCTCTTTGCATGCGCTACTGGAATAGATGGAAGACGGTTTCCATTGTTCAAAAGCACAGCCTTCAGACTCAGTTTCAAAGAGTCTATAGTCTCCAGTCTTGTGGGTCATGAGTGATTTTTAAGGCATTCATGAAGCTTTCAGTATCAGAACAGAATACCAGATTACTTTCCTTTCCAACTGCGTATAGAACACTGCTGACGTCAGATGGCTTCAGCAGCCGTCTGGCAGTAGTATTGCATTGCATCAGAAAATGATGCAATCAACTCTGGATGATGTGTGCATGCTGGTATTATACAATGTGATGCAATATTACATCATTCAAGGCTTATTTGGGATGTTGTTGATGTTCTACTGGATAAATTTACACAGTGAAACATCAAAAATGAACTACATGTAATATTTTCAAAACGAGAGCCAATAATTTTTTTTTAATGTTATATTCGTGTTCAGCTCACCAAGATACCACAGATTAGGGCCCTTTAAAGTCAGTAATGATTTCAATGTTGACCAGTGTTATTTACCATTATTTATGTAAGTCATCCTCTTTTTCATCACCTTTTTCACTACTACTTTTGAGATCCATAGCGGCCTCCTTTTCCTTTTATATTTATTTACTTTTCTAACAAAAAGGTTTGTTGCCCTTAAAATATCCCCTTTCAATTTTGCCTACTGCTTTTCTACATCCCCTAGCTGTTTCCATCCCACTAACGTCCTCACTTTTGAATGGATTTTATCAGCCCTAGTCCTAAGACTGAACCACACCATCTGGTGATCATTGAATGCAAGATGATCTCCCACTATAACATCAGCAACACATTCCCCATTGGTAAGCACAAAGTCCAGTATGGCCCCTATATGTGCATTCTGTTATCAGTTGCTGGAATAGTTCTTACAGTAGAGAATCCAGGATCTCCTTGCTTCTAGATGACACCGCCACAGGGATGTGCCAATCAACATCCAGTATATTGAAATCACCTATCAGTGGCACATTTCCTTTCCTGGCAATACTGCGTATGTCTTCTATTAAATCTTTGTCTACTTCTTCTGCCTTTGAAGGAGATCTATATATCATACCAATGCAAGTGGATTTCCTGTTCTCTCTTTCTAGTTTAACCCACAGTGCCTCCTCATTCCCTTGTAAGGCCTGTAATTCTGCAGTTTTAATATAATTTTTTTTTTACATACTGTATTTTACCACGCCTCCTCCCCTTCTTCCTACCCTGTCCTTCCTGTATATCCTGGAATAAGTGGTCCAACAAAAGGGCAAGGATCACGTTAAACCAGAGACACAGTCCAAAGACGTGATGGTAGTGGAAAAACAATTTTATTAACTGAAGCCTCTTGTCAACCCGACACAGGCCGTGTTTCGCAAACCTTCATCAGGGGTTGAATAGGTCAAATTCTAAAAGCATAAAAATAAAAACATGTGATACACAAACATAATTAAATTGATGTGAAGGAACAGAGCAATAGATAAATTACATACATATATAGATGAAATAATCATCATAAATAATTAAGATAATAAATATGATAAATAAACATAAAACAAATAAAACAAAAAGTGTGGACACACAATTGTAAATAATACATTAAACCCTAATATACACTTATAACTTATAAAACTAAACATAGACTAATAGTAACTAAATCAGAGATAGAACAGAAACGTGACAAACAGGTACCTCAATATGAAGACCCAGCACCTGTGGCCTTTGGAGAAAATACGCTTGTATAGCTAAAATAAATAACCCACAAACAATTAAATAAATAAATATGAATGCACTTCCCTTTAAAACATACATATTATATTGATAAAACCTACTAAATTTAATTTGGAACCAAATAGGGCAAGAGCAGCAGAAGCAAAAAGTAAAAACATCAATAAATGAATAAATAACTAAAATTCGCAATAACTTTTTGACATACATAATAAATACCATAGTTTAAAAACTGACTAGATATAAAGAGAGACACAGCTGACTAAAAAAGATAAAAAAACAGCAGGAGCGAAGAAGCAGGAGAATCAATAGCAGACACGAACTTCAAAGTTCTAGACGTCTTCTATATTAGCTACAGAACTAATCCTTAAAGTGTCGCTAAAACGAAGGAGCGGGAGGCCCCCTCAATAAATAAATAAATAATTAAAATTCGCATTATCTATTTGACATACATAATAAGTTAATTTAAAAAAAGACTGAATGTGCAGCAGACAAAGCTAACTAAAAAAGACAAGAAGCAGCAGGAGCGAAATGGCGGGAGGTAAAAAACAATCACGGACTTCAATGTACTAGATGTCTTCTATATTAACTACAAAACTAATCCCTAAAGTCGTGGCTAAAACTGCATTTATTGATGTTTTTACTTTTTGCTTCTGCTGCTCTTGCATTCATATTTATTTATTTAATTGTTTGTGGGTTATTTATTTTAGCTATACAAGCGTATTTTCTCCGAAGGCCACAGGTGCTGGGTCTTCATATTGAGGTACCTGTTTGTCACGTTTCTGTTCTATCTCTGA
The DNA here is from genome assembly GCA_033557465.1 of Ichthyophis bannanicus. Classification (NCBI taxonomy): domain Eukaryota; kingdom Metazoa; phylum Chordata; class Amphibia; order Gymnophiona; family Ichthyophiidae; genus Ichthyophis; species Ichthyophis bannanicus. The sequence goes on along the minus strand of CM066036.1, from coordinate 685,553,380 downwards.
TTTAGTTACTATTAGTCTATGTTTAGTTTTATAAGTTATAAGTGTATATTAGATCATATTATCTTAATTATTTATGATGATTATTTCATCTATATATGTATGTAATTTATCTATTGCTTTGTTCCTTCACATCAATTTAATTATGTTTGTGTATCAAATGTTTTTATTTTTATGCTTTTAGAATTTGACCTAATCAACCCCTGACGAAGGTTTGCGAAACACGGCCTGTGTCGGGTTGACAAGAGGCTTCAGTTAATAAAATTGTTTTTCCACTACCATCATGTCTTTGGACTGTGTATCCTGGAATAAATACATCTCAGTCATGGTTGTCCATGAACTGTGTCTCCATAACAGCTACTAAATCCAAGCCAGCCTCTTCTATTAAAGCCTCAACTTCTGGGATCTTATTTTTGCATTCTGCGGGCCTTTATGCACACTGCTTTCCAGATGTTGCTCCTTTTACCCATTTCTGCAGAGGTATTTAATATTTTACTTACCAGCACGAGAATGTCCATATAGCACGGGGGCCTGGGTGGAGCAAGGGAGATGCGATTTCAGAATGGCAAAAGCATGTCTGGCCCTAGTTGTTCAGGTGTCTGTGCCTATAGCTGCTCCCGACCACAAATAAGGTGCAAAAAAGTGCTTGTTTCGTGGCTGCAATGCTTCCAGGGGGAAGAGAAAAATGTGCTTACATCACAGTGATTAATAAAGAAACCTGCCCATAAATACATACTCAACATTCAAAAAGACTTATCCAGGGGGAGGGATATTCAGTGGTACAGTGACTGCCTTGGCACTATCTGGATAATGCCAGGGCGATCCATAGGTGGAACTGAGGTGGGTGGAGCCAGCACTTATCTGGATAGTGGCAATTTTCAGTGCCGCTATCCATATAACAATTCTCAATACTTAAAAGAGTAAAAGAGCCGTCCTAAAGCTTGATGTGGATTGCCTCTCCAGACAGTGACTGAAAATCACATCTATCCGGATAATGCTGGCACTGACCACTAAATCTAGATATTCAGTGCCAGCCAGTATATGGATACCAGTGCCAAATATCTAGGTTATATTTAACAGCAGCAGCTGGTGTTGAAAAGAAACCGTAGTCTGCCACCATTAGATATTGACCCAAACATACTCTGTGATTTTTGGCTTGCATGAGCATTGCCTATATGAAGTAGGACATACAAGTGTAGATTTTTTTACCACACCTAGACCATGCCCCCGACATACTCCCTTGAAACCTTCATGCACAAACGTCATCCACTTATAAATTGGACCCTTTCTAAACTGGCCATTTACACATGCCTGATATATGTGTGTCTGTTTTCAGACGTCCAACTCACTAAAGAGCTTCTAAAATACCCCCATTATCTCCTCATTATTCAGTTTCTGTACATGGCAGTAAGTCAACATATTTGTTACTCCTGTGTGTTATGTTTTTTCTACATTAATGGTATAATCACCTTACAATTATTTAATCTGTGCTGCCATCTAATGGAAGCAGGCTCACATAGGAAAATTTTCAGCAACTAAACAGACCTTGTGCAAATTGCTCTATTGGGCGGAACACATCAGAATTATTTGTTGCTCTTGCACACATGGCTTTCCCTCCCTGATTTTCTCATTGCTGATAAGAAGGATGTTCAGTATTTTGGCAACTCAAGTGTTTTATTTTGTACCAGCAGATTTTCACTCCCCTTGGTTCTGAGTCCATGAATCAAGTACTAGGATTTTCCTCTCTAATTAGCAGAGCATGGATGTGATCTCTTGCCAGCTCTGTACAGGGATCTAGGCATATCTCAGAATTTATGGATCCTAGGAAATTCCTACAGTCCATGTCCTTAGTAATGATGTTAGGAATATTTCTTTTGCATTTTCCTATGCTACAGTAACCTAAAAGGTATTCACAGCATCTCTCATCTCCTAATTGAAACTATTTTTGCTTTCATTTACAATTTTAGTCTCTATATCCATATCACACTCCTTCATTCTCACTTCACACATGTTCTCTGTTGGCCCTATTTATAAAGCTGTGTTAGCTCTTAATGCAGAAATTACTACATGCTAATAGTTAACATGGAATGGAGGAGTAGCCTAGTGGTTAGAGCAACTGCCTCATACCCAGAAGATCAAGGGTTCAATTCCCACTGGCACTCCTTGTGACCTTAGGCAAGTCACTTTACCCTCCATTGCCTCAGAAGAAAAGGCTGGCAATCTACTTCCAGTGATACATTGCCAAAAAAACCCAGAGATAGCTGGGTCACTATTTATATACTGCACTATTCTGCATCAGTGTGGTTTACATTGAACAAACTGAAATTACATTGAACAGGGCATTATAACTTGGAGAAAACTATTTTACAGGGAACAAGACCACAAGGAGCACCTGTGGGACTAGAAACCCCAGTCCTTCTGGCCCAAGGTTGCTGTCCTCTAGTGGGATTTGAACCCCCAACCTTCTGGCCTGAAGTACCTTGCCCCAACCACTAGGCCACTCCTCCACTCCAATACTGACTTGATGGCACCAACAAAAAAAAAAATAGTTAACATGACAACTTAACAGCAAGTGGTAATTTCTGTGACAACCACCTAAAGTGAACATGTGATTAGTTACTGTGCATTAACTGTTAGTAGAGTTGGTAATGTGCCTAGTTAATGCCACCTCAAAAGATGCAAGTAACAGCATTCTGTGCAATTCAGTTAACACATGGCAAAGATTTTATTTGTGTGTTAACTGAATGACAAAGGTTGGGAACGCCCCTACAGTTAACATGGTTTTGCACATTCATTTTGGCCATTAGCCCATGGTTTCTGTAAAACTTTACTGCGGTTTGGTACATAGGACCCTATATATTATCAGCATTGTTGCAAACCATTTATTACATGTCGTCTTCTAATTTACTTGAACAAACTGCTCAGTTTCATGGGGATATATATCAACAGGACTCTATGGATTCTGACATACATTTAAGGTACCATCATACAACCCAATAATCTTAAAAGCCTGAGTTTCTCTCTTAGACACACTCACCTCTTTGCACTGTTCTTGTTACTACATGCGAACATTTCTGTATCACAGCCCACTGCATTGTATCTTTCATACCACTCCTTCACGCTATGGGGCATGTTTACATTTTTAGCACATGTTCAACCCCAAAGATTAGCACGGAGGCTGGCACTAACTTTGGGGCATGTCCACATGTCCCCCTGCCATTAGCTTGTTACCACACTAACCAGTACACGGGTGTACTTACTGCCATCCCTTGAAGACGTGGTAAGTGCATTCGCAATAACAGCAACATTCATGGTCAGTGCATGCCAGCGCCATTTATGCTGTCAATGCCCACATTCTGCCCCTAACCTGCCCAGTCCCCACCCCATCCCATGGTTAGTGTGGGACTTTTACTGGGCTACCCCATGCTCTCAGCATGGCATGGTTAACCCGTGCTAACTGCTAGGGGCATGTTTACTAAACCACGTTATGTTAACATCTTCATTTTACAGTTCATCACTTTTCTTATGCACACTTTAAAGTACAAAACATTTGAAGCCTGATAGTCAAAGTTGTTTACACAATTGCAGACCTGCATGCTAATCAGGATATTCAGCGGTGGCACTAACACAGTTAGTGCCGCTGAATATCTGCAGGTGCCACCACTGCACACCCCAGTGCTAACTGGTTAGCATTAGGGCATACCAGGGGCATTCTGGGGATAGTACCCATTGCTAACCAAGCAGCAACGATATTGAGATGCTGCCCAGTTATGGCTATGCAGCAAAAGTAAGGCGGAGCAAAGGCTGTCCTTACTCTTGCCACGGAAGCTAACCAAAAAACTAGATCAGGTCTATATCAAGAGTGAACTACAATCCCACTTATATACACTTAAATTCACTCATGTAAATTCAACACTTTGTTCTATGTGCCAACGGTCTCAGATAAACGGTAATTTTGACACTTTTTATGGGTATTAAAACTCTCCCAATATTGTGTCTGTGGATAATGCGCGGCGTCTTTTGGTGAAGAGTTCAGCAACGACCGACAGTGTTGAAGATCGGTGCAGAATAAAGAACTGGGAAAATATTGTAAAGACCAAAAGGAAAACAAGTGTTTCAATAACCCTCAGAAGAAGTATCGTGTTGATCCCCTTGACAAACCCATGAGGAGAAACGCCGGAGCGCTTAGAATGTTGAGGCGTTGGGGTTCTTCTTCTTTTTCATCAAGTTGGAAGGGACGTTGAATGACACCATTCTACATAAGATGAGTGGTGATTGGGTTTTAAAGAAAAGATAATGAGAAAACAAAAACAGCAAAAAGAACAAAAGCAATGCAGTGATTTAATAATTAGAAAAATAAAAGTGCCTTGGTCATTGATGTGAACGGACACAATATTGGGAGAGTTTTAATACCCATAAAAAGTGTCAAAATTACCGTTTATCTGAGACCGTTGGCACATAGAACAAAGTGTTGAATTTACATGAGTGAATTTAAGTGTATATAAGACGGAAGCTAACCAGGCAACAGCTGAATATTGCTGCTGCCCAGTTAGGTTTCGGGTTCTGCAGCTAACCTAGATATTCAATGCTGGTGGCCGAATATCCGGGTCTAAGGTTCAGCGCTGGTGGCTAGTCACTGTAGGAGTTCTAGCCGACGGCGCTCAATATCGGCACCTTGAGTATTATCCACTAACCATTTGCTCATAGACACAAAATGGAAAAAGGTTAAATTAGACTTACCTGCTAATTGTTGTTCCTGGAGTGGAACTGTGGGCTTTCTTAGCACCCCCTCACCAGCAACCTGCAGGGCTCTTGGAGACACAGAAAACTACATTCAAAGCAATGAGAAGGTAATCTAAAGACAGCAATAAAATACCACACACTTCTATATAGATACACCAAAGCTTTGTGGAGAGAAACAAATAGAAACAAGTTCTCTTTGTTTACTCTAACTGTTAGCCATGGTTCACTTTATGTATAAGGCTCTTTTGGATGATACAGCATAATTGCACTTTATTATGACACGTCAGATATTACGTATTTATCACATCATAGGTCAACTTCTAATCAGTGTAGGTCAGTATGAGGAGACATACATGTATTCCAAGACATAACTGTTTACTGCTGACTGCTTGATATCTAATAACCCTGAGACAGAAAGGCTAGAGTACAGCCTGCCCCTTTTCTTTATTTACAGGACATGTAACTCTTCACCTACTTAGTAAGCAAATATATAAAGTTTATTTCTAAGCAAAGTTCTGAACAACATTAACTCTCTCAGGTTTTCTTAGACAGTCCGGTTGTGTACACCACCCTGTACAAACAAACATACTTTCAGGAACCAGTCTAGTCCCGAAACCTCTGGGTTGCCTATCTGATCCAGCAGCTTGGAGACTGAGAAACACCTCTTTTGTGACCTCACTAGTATATCTCTCCGGGGACCGCCTCCTGCCACCAGTATCCTATTGACAAAGCAGACTCACCGGAGCAACAATTAAGAATTTATCTAAACATATCTAAACATATCAACACCCCCCGAACTGAACCAGGAAATATTAGGAGAGGAAAAGAGACCCTCTGCAACACTGTGACTTAAAAAACTGAACAGGTCACTCCCTCCTGCAGAAGAAAACCCATCCAGTCCCCCCAAAAGACTAAGGAATACAGACATAGACTATTCCCTCTTTTCTTTTTTTTTTGAAAGAAATCAAACAGCTCTTACCTGTGAATCATTGGCACATTTCAGGCCGGGGCACTACTGTGAACAATCGGGAGGGATACGGGACTAGACTGGTTCCACTCCAGGAACAACAATTAGCAGGTAAGTCTAATTTAACCTTCCTGATTGTGTCCCCAGTCTAGTCCCGAAACCTCTGGGTCAATACCAGAGCAGTGAAACATCATCACCCACGGGAGGGACCTGGTAAACCAGCCTGAAGCACTGCCGAACCGAACGAAGTCTCTTCTGACCCCTGGACATCCAGCCGATAGTGCCTCACAAATGAATTTAAGGACGACCAGGTCGCCGCCTTACAAATCTCTCCCGGCGACACCAAACGAACTTCGGCCCAGGAAGGGGCCTGAGCCCTAGTGGAGTGAGCTCTGAGACCCTCCGGTACCACTCTACCTTGTATGACATAAGCCGATGCAATTGCTTCCTTTATCCACCTAGCAATAAATGTCTTGGAAGCCGCATCCCCCTTGCGGAGGCCCACAAATAGCACAAAGAGTCTATCAGACTTACGAAAGGACGCTGTACGCTTAAGATACTTCTTCAGCGCTCTCCGAAGATCCAGCCGATGAAGCTGCCTTGAGGATTCCTCTGACCCTCCAGAGAAAACCGGAAAAACGATCTCCTGGTTTACATGGAAAGCCGAAACTACCTTTGGGAGAAAGGACGGCACCGTCCGCAGTACTACCTTTGTCGCCGAGAACGACAGATAGGGCTCTCTACAGGAAAGGGCTTGCAACTCTGAGACTCTTCTAGCGGAACAAACAGCTACCAGAAACACTACCTTAAGAGTGAGGTCCTTGAGCATCGCTCGGGCTAAGGGTTCAAAGGGCTCTTTCTCCAAAACATCCAACACAAAAGGCAGATCCCACTTCGGGAACAAAGGCCTAGACGGTGGCCTCACGAGTGATACTGCCCTTAAAAATCGCTTGATATCTCGATGGGCACCTAGAGTCTGCCCTGCCACCCTACCTCGATAGCACGCCAATGCCGCCACCTGCACTCGCAGAGATGCAGCAGCCAACCCTTTGACAAACCCATCCTGCAAAAATACCAAAATATGGGAAATAGCCACTTTCAAGGGCTCGACCTTCCTCTCCGTACACCACACCTCGAAAACCCTCCAGATACGCACATATGCTAATGAAGTAGACCGCCGCCTGGATTTTAACAAAGTAGTAATGACTGCCGCTGAATAGCCCTTGGACTTCAGCCTCGCCCTTTCAAGAGCCAAGCCGTAAGAGAGAATCGATCCACGTGAGGCATGACGAGGGGTCCCTGAGTTAACAGATCCTGTCGCAATGGAAGCCGCCAGGGTTTTGCCATCAGCAGTACCAGGGACGAGGCGGCCAGTCTGGCGCTATGAGGATCACTTGACCCTTGAAAGGCTCCACGCGTTGCAGAACTCTTCCGATCAAGACCCACGGAGGAAAGACATAAAGCAGCTGCTCCTCCGGCCACGTCTGCATGAGAGCGTCCAGACCTTCCGACATCCGTTCCCTGCGTCTGCTGAAAAAGCAACCGACCTTTGCTGACGCGAATGTCACCATAAGATCCATGACCAGCGACCCCCACTTGCGAGCTATCATGCCGAAAACGCCTGGATGAAGAACCCATTCTCCCGGATCTACACTCACCCGACTGAGAAAATCGGCCTCCACATTGTCCACTCCTGCCACATGCGCTGCCGAGAGATCTTGAAGGTTTGCTTCCGCCCAAACGCAGGGGGCTTCGGCCTCGGCTTCCAGCGTTACACTGCTGGTGCCCCCCTGCCTGTTGACGTAAGCTACGGCCGACGTGTTGTCGGACAACACACGCACCGACCGTCCCCTGAGCAACGTTTGAAACTCCCGAAGTGCTAGCGTGATCGCTCTCAACTCCAGCCTGTTTATTAACCACGTCTGCTCCTGGGGATTCCACTGCCCCTGCGCGAATTCCCCCTGACAATGAGCTCCCCAGCTGGCATCCGTCATGAGCGCCACCCAAGCTGGCATCTCCAGTGACCTTCCCTTTTCCAAGGACCCGGGTTTCAGCCACCAGCTTAGTGCCTGACGTGTCCCCTCTGGGCAAGGCAATTTGCAGGTCAGCGAATCCTGCTGGTGGGACCACCGGCGAAGCAACGCTCTTTGCAACGGCCTCATGTGCGCCCTCACCCATGGAACCGTTTCTATCGAAGCCGCCATGGTTCCTAACACCTGCAGATAATGCCAAGCTGAGGGAGCCCTGTACTTCAAGAACTTCTCCACCAACTGCCGCAGACCCTGCACCCGCTGATTGGTAAGAAAAACTCTTCCAATTCGAGTGTCAATGCGAGCTCCCAAGTAGTCCAGGTTCTGGGAGGGATTCAAGTGGCTCTTTGCCATGTTGACTATCCAACCGAGGCTTTCTAGAAAGGCTACCACTCGTGACGTGACCGCCACACTCTTGTCCTGCGACTTTGCCTGAATTAACCAATCATCCAAATAAGGGTGCACAAGGATGCCCTCCTTGCGCAAGGCAGCCGCCACCACCACCATTACTTTGGTAAAGACTCTCGGCGCCATCGCCAATCCGAAGGGCAACGCCTGGAACTGAAAGTGCCGAACGGGACTGCGAATCTGAGAAATTTGTGATGATCCGGCCTGATGGGAATATGGAGGTAGGCTTCGGATAGATCCAGAGAGGTGAGAAATTCTCCTTTCTGAACGGCCACTATGACCGATCGCAGCGTCTCCATGTGGAAATGAGACACTCGCAGGCAACAATTCACCCCTTTGAGATCTAATATCGGCCGAAACCCCCCATCCTTCTTTGGAACCACGAAATAGATGGAGTATCGACCGCAACTGCACTGGTCTGAGGGCACCGGAACTACCGCCCTGAGGTCCAGAAGTCTTTGAACTGTCTCCCACAAAGCCGCACACTTGATGGCGGATTTGGTGAGAGACTGGACGAAAACCTCTCGCACAGGATGCGATAATTCCAGTGCGTAACCTTCACGAATGACCTCCAGCACCCACTGATCTGACGTAATTTGGGCCCAGGCAGGGAAGAACTCCTCAAACGCCCCCCTACAGCGGTAAGGGGCGCCTGGGCCCCCCTCATCTCACTGAGACTTTCTGGAGGTAAACGAGGACGAGGAGGAGGACCCAAAACCTCTCCCCGCTCCTCGAAACCCCCGGAATCCCTGGTTTCTATTAGGGAACCGACCTCTTTGACCCGAATTAAACCTTTGGGACCGGAACCGATGAAAATCTCGCACCTGTCCTCTACTCGCCTGGACATTACGACCCGACTTAGCCTTGTCCTCCGGTAACCTACCGCCCTTGGACTCACCTAGATCCTTAACCAACTTTTCCAACTCCTCACCAAACAACAGCTGGCCCTTAAACGGTAACTTGCTTAACCTAGCCTTAGAGGAACTATTTGCCGCCCAATTCCGTAGCCACAGGTAACGGCGCATTGCCACTGCGGATGACATGCTTTTGGATAGACCCCGCATGAGATCATAATGAATGTCCGCCAGGTAGGCAGCTCCGGATTCCAAGCGGGCAGCCTCCTCCGCTAACGGACTAGCCTGACCCTCTTGCACCTGCTGCGCCCAGCGAAGGCAGGCCCTAGCCACCCACGCCCCGCAGATATCCGCCTGTAAGGAAATAGCATTGACATCAAACACCTGTCTCAGTAACACCTCCAACTTCCTATCTTGTGCATCCTTGAGGGCCGTACCACCTTCTACCGGAATGGTAGTCTTCTTAGTCACTGCCACGACAGCCGCATCCACTTTGGGCGACTTAAACATTTCCTTATCTTGATCCAAGAGCGGGTAAGAGTAGTTACTCACCTGTAACAGGTGTTCTCCAGGAGCAGCAGGAATCAGTCCTCACATATGGGTGTCATCGGCGCCGATGAAGCCTCAGCAGAGCATTTCCCCAGCTTTCCATGAAAACCTTTGGGAATGCAGGCACGCATGTGCGGTTCCCTTCCCGCCTAAAGGTGCCATCTTACCTCAGTCAAATGACATAGCTAAGAACAGCACACAAAAAAAATGAAAAAATAAACTATGTACAACTGCAACTCCAAGGGGAGGAGGGAGGGTTGTGAGGACTGATTCCTGCTGCCCCTGGAGAACACCTGTTACAGGTGAGTAACTACTCTTTCTCCAGGACCAAGCAGGAAGTCAGTCCTCACATATGGGTGACTCCCTAGCTCTGGGCTACCGAGGAACCCAGGCTGAACAAGAGTATTCCCTCTAGTCTCAGCAGCAAAGAAAGGCTTTTCAAGGACACAACCTCCACCGGTAGCCCAACAGAGGGCAGGAGTTGCCTAAACCTCAAAGAGATTCCGGAGTACTGCTTGGCTACGGGACTCCCTTTCCAGACAGTAATGGGCCGCAAAGGTCTGGCTTGAAGACCAAGTTGCAGCCCTGCAGATGTCTACCAAGGGCACAGAGCGGAGATAAGCCACTGAGGCAGCCATTGCCCTGACACGGTGGGCCGTAACCCTACCCTGCAAGGGAAGGTCAGCCGCCTTGTAAGCCCAGGTGATACAGTCAGCCACCCAGATGGACAAGGTACGCTTGGACAAAGCCAACCCCAACTTATTAGGGTCAAAAGAAACGAAGAGCTGAGTAGCCCTTCTATGCCCCTGCGTACGGTCAAGGTAGAAGGATAAGGCCCTCCTACAGTCCAGGGTATGCAGGACTGCTTCAGCCTGGCATGCATGAGGCCTAGGGAAGAATGTTGGAAGAACCACCTCCTGATTGAGGTGGAAAGAGGAGACAACTTTTGGGAGGAACTTTGGATGAGTCCTAAGGACTACCCTGTTCCTATAAATCCTGGTGTAAGGCCTATCACAGACCAGGGCCTGAAGCTCACTCACTCGCCTAGCCGAGGTAAGGGCTATCAGGAAGAGTGTCTTCCAGGAGAGGAAGCGTAGTGGACAAGTAGCCATCGGCTCAAAAGGTGGGCGAGTCAGTTGCTGCAAGACCACATTCAGCTCCCACTCAGGAGCAGGAGGATGGATTGGAGGCTTGAGCAAAAGCAAGCCCCTGAGAAAACGGGACACCAAGGGGTGACCTGACAGAGAACGTCCCTTCACCAGCGAGTGGTGAGCTGCTAGAGCTGAGAGGTGGACCCGAACAGAATTGGACTTAAGTCCCTGATTTCATAAGTGCAGTAAGTACTGAAGCACTACTGGCACCGTACAGGAGAAAGGATCCTCTGTACGTAGCTGACACCACACAGAAAACCTTTTCCATTTGAGAGCATAGGTTTTCCTAGTGGACTGTTTCCTAGAGGCTAGGACAACTTCCTCAACTTCCTGAGGTAGGCCCCAGGGAGCCAAGACTACCCTTGCAGCCTCCAGGCCATCAAGTTGAGAGCTTTGAGATTGGGGTGCAGAAGGGAACCCTGCTCCTGTGAGAGAAGGTCGGGTTGCAACCCCAGAGGCAGTGGGGGATCCACCGCCAGTTGAAGCAGAAGAGGAAACCAAGGCTGTCTCGGCCACCTGGGAGCCACCAGCAGGACCGAGGCCTTGTCCTGAAGAATTTTGAAGAGAGTTTGGGCCACCAAGGGCGTGGGAGGAAACGCATACAGGAGGCCCTGAGACCATGGAATCAGAAAAGCATCTGCTTCTATTCTCATAGAATGCGGTTGCCTGGAGCAGAACTTTGGCAGTTGCTTGTTCATTGGGCTGGCAAAGAGATCTACCAAAGGGAGACCCCATTTTAGGAAGATCCTCTGAACTACTGAAGGATGCAGCTGCCACTCGTGGGGCTGCAGAATCCTGCTTAATCTGTCAGCCAGGTAGTTGTCCTGGCCTGGAAGGTACACAGCCTTGAGGAGCATGTTGTGCGTGAGGGCAAATGAACAAAGGTCCTGAGCCTCCCGACAAAGGATTCTGGACCCAGTCCCGCCCTGTTTGTTCACATAAAACATGGCTACCTGGTTGTCTGTCTGAACCAGGACAGATTGATAAGCCAGGGTAGGAGAGAAAGCTTTGAGTGCTAATCGAATAGCTCTGAACTCTAGGAGATTGATCTGCTGTGCAGCTTCCTAAGGAGACCACAGGCCCTGGGTGCACTTGCCTAGACAATGAGCTCCCCAGCTCTGCAGGGAGGCGTCTGTGGTCAGTACCACCGTGTACTCTGGAATCTGAAAAGGCACCCCCTTTAGTAGATTGGGTGGGTGCAGCCACCAGTTGAGGGAGGTCAGAAATTGTCTGGACACCCTTATCCTGTCTCTGAGGCTGCCTGTGGCCTGTGACCACTGAGTCCGAAGGCACCAATGTGCAGGCCTCATATGGAGCCTGGCATTGGGGGTCACATGTACTGTCGAAGCTATGTGGCCTAGAAGCCTCAGGCAGTGTCTGGCGGAGACTAGTGACCTGTTGAGAAACTGGTTTGCCAAGGCTATCAATCTTTGTGCTCTGTCTTCTGGCAAGAAAGCCTTTGCCAGCAGAGAGTCTAGCCTTGCTCCTATGAACTCCAAGTCCTGGGAGGGGAGCAAAGTGGACTTTGCGAAGTTTATTACAAACCACAGGCTTTGAAGAAGAGCAATAGTTCTGAGGGTGGCTTGTCTGGCCTCCTGGCACGTCTGACCCCTGATGAGCCAGTCGTCCAGATAGGGGAAGACAAAGATTCCCTGATTTCTCAGGTAGGCAGCTACCACTGCCAGGCATTTGGTAAAGACCCTGGGAGTGGAGGTGAGGCCAAAAGGCAGTACTCTGTACTGATAATGGTTTCCTCCCACAATGAACCTGAGGTACTTTCTGTGGTCTGGATGAATGAGGATGTGGGTATACGCATCCTTTAGATCCAAGAGTAAGCATCTTGAACTTTTCTTTCTCTAGGAATTTGTTGAGGTTCCTGAGGTCCAGAATGGGTCAAAGGCCACCGGTTCTTTTGGGGACCAGGAAATACCTGGAGTAGAATCCGTGACCTTGCAAGTGGGGAGGCAGAGGCTCCACCGCCCTGTCCACCAACAGACCTTGAAGCTCTTGAAGAAGAAGGTCTGTGTGCAGGGGAGGCCTTGGGGGCTCCCTTGGAAAGTAAGGAGGAGGCAGTTGGTGAAAATGCAGTGCATAGCCTCTGTGGACTATGTCCAACACCCAACTGTCCCCGGTGATGAGGGGCCACTGGTGGGCAAAGAGGGCGAGGCGACCTCCTGTGCAGGGTTGGGAGAGCAGGGATGGAGAGGCTACGCTCAAGGAGTCAAAAACCCCCACCCTGCTGAGTGGGAGCAGGGGCCGGAGGCTTGGGGGTCCTCTGCCTACGGGGCCCATTACCCTGCCCCTTGGCTTGCTGACCCTGGGGGGCAGCTTGGGCAGCCTGATATTGAGGGTACTGTTTGTAGGCAGTGCCCTTCCTCGGGTAAAAGGGCTTTTTACTCGCGCCCTTCTTTTTATGAGAAGGGGCAGAGGTCTTCCTAGACAGCCTTGTCCTTGTAAGGTGCTCTGTTTCGAGCTGAGCGGCCTTCTCGGTCATGGGCTTGCCAAAAAGGTTTTCACCTCGGCAAGGGACATCGACCAACTTGTCCTGAACCCATGGCTCAAGGTCCGATGACTGCAGCCATGCCTGGCGTCGAGCCGCGATGCCGGCTGCCGCAACTCGGGCCGAAGCCTCAAAGCCATCGTAGGCGGCACGGGACATGAACTTCGAGCAGTCCCGAATCCCCGAGGACAAGGACTTAAATCTCTGCAAGGGTTCCCTGGAGAGTCCAGCAGAGAACCCGGCCAACTCCTTGGCCAGGTCCCGCAAGTACATGCCCATGTACAGCTGGTAAGACTGGACACAGCAAGCAAGCATTGAGCCCTGGAAGCACTTTCTACCGATGCCATTGAGGTTTCGGGCCTCCCTTCCTGGGGGCACTGCAGAGTGCATCTTCTAGCTCTTCAGACGATGCATGGCCGATTCCACAACCATGGAATGGTGTGGTAGCTGTGCCTTTTGAAAGCCAGGGCTCTTTCTGAGTTGATAGATCGAGTCGACTCGCTCGCTTAAAACCCGCGCCGAGGCCGGTGCCTCCCACATACGAAAGAGGAGCCGTTCCAGCATCGGAGGAACCGGGACAGTAAAAGGCCTCCTTCGGAGGAGAATCATACTGCAGCGGCTCGAGCTCTTCAGCTCGAGGCTCTTCCTCGGGGTCCGCCGGAATAGCCAACACAGTGGCCATATCCCGGACGAACTCCGAGAACCGAGTATCCTCCGGAGGGGATCTACTCCGGGGCTCAGACTGCGGTGAGTCTGACGGGACGCACTGAGTCTTGAACGTATCGGGAGACTCCTCATCCTCCGTCTCCCAGGCGGACTCGTCTGATGAGGAGTCAGGGTCCAACCCAGCGAGGCCCTGGAGCACCCACCCCGACGCCGGAAGCACCGGCATCGACGCCCTCAGTCCCGAACGGGAGGTCGAGGGAGACCGCGACTGAGGTCGACTTCGAGCCATGATGGACTCGAGTATCGACTCGGTCTCCGGGGTCGACTTCGAAGTCGATGTCCCGGTGGTCGGGGCAGATGTGCCAGACAGGCTGGCCATCAGTGCCCGCTGCTGCTCCATGAAGGCAGACAGTCTGCTCTCCAAGGCTGTCATGCTGAGCCTCAGCTCGGGAGACGCAGCAGCCACCGACTCGGGCCCTGGCGGTACCGGGCCTGACGTCGGCTCTCTGGGAGGAGAGTCCTCGAGGACTACGGGGCTTACGTGTCCAGCAGACTCCGGCTCCACGCGAGGAACTTTGGCAGGCTTCTCTTGTTCCACGGGCCCGGGGCGACGGTCGGGGGTCTTAGACCTGGCCCTTGAGGAGCCAGGGACCTCCTCCTCCGACACCCTCGCGAGCCGCTTCTTCCTCTTGCGTTCCCGGTCGGGGGATCCCCTGTCCGAGGAGCTTCGATGGCGCTCGGGATCGGAATCCCGAGATGTCGAGGCCTCAGACGAGGTCCGGGCCCGGCCGGAGGCTGAGTCCGAGAAAAGCCTTTCTTTCTGCTGCTGGTGACTTCGGAGTGCCTTGGAAGACATCTTCCCACATGGTCCACACAACTTAGGGTCGTGATCAGGACCGAGGCACCGAAGGCAGTAGTCGTGTGTGTCGGTGAGAGACATTAACTTCTTACACCGATCACACTTCTTGAAACCGCTGGAAGCCATCGGGGAAAAAAGAGTCCCCGTGAGGTCAAAGGACCGGCCTTCCAGAGAAAAAGGAAAAAAGGGCGCGAACGCCAGCCACGAAGGGCAAAAACCGAAAAAGAAGAATCGGGCTAGATACCGGCGTACCGAACCCGGTGGGAGGGGAACCGGCGTCGAACCGGGAGAAAAAACAGCGAGAATCGCCGAAAAAAATCAACTTTTATCCGTGATGTCAGGACACACGTCCGGTGGGCTTCCCGGAAAAAAAGAGACTGAGGTAAGATGGCACCTTTAGGCGGGAAGGGAACTGCGCATGCGTGCCTGCATTCCCAAAGGCTTTCATGGAAAACTGGGGAAATGCTCCGCTGGGGCTTCATCGGTGCCGATGACACCCATATGTGAGGACTGACTTCCTGCTTGGTCCTGGAGAACAGCCGGTTCATAATCCTAGCTCCTTTCAGAGCCGCCTCCGGAAGACTCCACTCCTCCTGAATCATCTCTTGAAACACTCTATGTACCGGAAACGCTCTTTGGGTCTTGCGGAAAATCTGCAACAACGGATCTTCCAATGATTCATCCTCCGCGTACCCCGGTACTGGCATGTTAAGCACCTTTAGCATCTCCAGAATGAGCGCCGGCAGCTCTTCTCTGCGGAAGACCCGAACTACTCTTGCCTGATCTTCCCTCTCCGATAACTCTCCTTCCTCCATTTCCTCTTCTAGGAGCAAACTGTGAGCATCCTCATCCGATAGAGGACCCTCGGAGGGCACCAATAGCTCTCTGAGGTCCCCTTCACCACGGGACCTCTTACTCCCACTCAGCTGGCCCTCCACTAGCAGGGGCGCCGCACGCTTCTTCGCCCTGCTCGCGCCCGCTATGACCCCCTGCTGTCTAGCCTCTCCCAGAACCGTTTGCTGAAGCAGGGTCACAAACTGAGGCGAAAAAATGGAAGCCAGCTCCTTAGGCAGAAGCCCTTGAGGGGTGGGCAGACCCGAGCCAGAAGAGGGACCCTCCAATGGATCCTCCTGTTCCAAACCTGGGACCAGCGGGTGTGTATCCTCCGCTTCAATGCCCGAGCTCCCTTCAACCTCCACAAGGATGTGCTCCGCGGGCGCCGGATCTCTTGCACACAATGTACAGACTCCTGGACCAGAGCCCTTCCGAGCCCCACACACAACGCAATGTGGCTTGGCTGGCATTGTACGCTGCAAAGAAGAAGTGAACCAAGAGCTGCCCCCTTAATCCGCAGACAGCCCCACTGAACCAGGGAGCTGTAAAACCTCTAGCTCAGACCAGGTCCTGGAGCTCCCTACAGGCAAAGACCACTTATACTGTGCCTTAAAGCCTCCTTTTAACAATCCTTTAGGCCCTGAGGATGCCCCGTCCTATCCTTGAAGGCCCAGGCAAAAGACCAAGTCTCTGGGCCCGAAGCCTGCGCACACTGCCACCACGAGGCTGGGCCCACATTCAGTTTCGTGCCAAAAGTCACTGAGGAAAACGCTGTGAGCCAATTCTACCCCCTTACCTGTTCCTGTCGGTTCACTCTCCACCCCGCGCTCTCCTCCGGCTCCGGAGACACTCCTCTGTTTCAGAGAAAACTGCCAGCACCGGACCACTGAAAAACGAGCAGCCGGCTCCGTGTGTGGGGTGAGGGCCGCCAGGCGCGCTTGCAGGCAGACACCTCTGCATGGCACCGGTCAAGCCCTGTCCTTCTCTTCTCCCCTCAAGTCAGCACTTGTGCTGAGCACTGGTCCTGCATTACCGGGCACAATCCTCCGATACAGCAGACTCCTCTAGATCCCAAAGGCAAAGAAATTGAAATATAGGGAGGAAGGGGGGGGGGGGGTAATGTGAGAGATCTGGCCTGCCCAGATTCTAAAGGTACAGATTTTAAAGGCACAGATAGTTTAAAAACAGAAACTACCTCCTACAGTAAATAACCCCTATAGCTAAAACTACACTGCCAAGACTCCAATCCTGAATTGTTTCTCCAGCGAGCCCGGACCCCCGGGCTTCCTATCTATCCAGCTGCTTGGAGACTGAGGATACTGGTGGCAGGAGGCGGTCCCCGGAGAGATATACCAGTGAGGTCATAAAAGAGATGTTTCTCAGTCTCCAAGCTGCTCGATCAGATAGGCAACCCAGAGGTTTCGGGACTAGACTGGGGACACGATCAGGAACATCTGCTTTTGGTATGAGAACTGAAACCACACACTATACATGTAACAAAAATGTAACAGCTGTTGAGAAAAATTATACCATATGCAGCTTTCTTCTTGGTTGAGGGGATGGGAAAGAAGTGGAGAGTTGCTGGATTCCATTCTCCCTGTCTGGGATCTGTCAATACAAGGAAGGGGTTCTCTGCACCTCCTGTCATTTTTATACCAACGTTTGTACCAAGCTACACAGGAATCTTCTCATCACACTGCTGCCAGTAGGGGGAAGTACTGCAATATCGCTCAGTCACTAAAAGCGCAGTAGCGCAGCACGACTCTCTACTGGAAGGACTGTGGACCGATGACTCCTACGCACTTGGTAGGAACAGTAGTTATAGAATGTCATTAAGGTAACTAAAATAGAAGAGAAATAGCATTACATAACAAGTACTTAAATTGTCCCTTTGATTTTACGCACCCAACTATATTAATATATTGGCTGTGAAGAGAATGGTCCTTGATGTGCAATTCTCATTAAAAGGGAGTCAGAGCAAGGTATAATATGCAGTAGTGATGAGGCAACATTGTTTTATTTTTATAACATTTTCAAAGTAAATACAGCTTACGAGAAAGTTGGGAGCCTTACTTAAACATACAGCACAAGCATTCTGATTAGTTCACAAATACTAAGGCAGGATCAAGAGGCCATCAATTGCCCAAAGAAATCATTAAAAGAAAGGCAGCAGAAGAAAGTCTTTGCAGAGTCCCATGAGTGTCTCCCTGCTGAGACTGTGGCAGGGATCATCCAGAAGATCGCTCGGGGCTCACATAAGTGGATAACTGAAACAGAATTATACATTTGCCTGGGAAACGTAACACTCATCTGCAGCAACACTGGTCTCAGCAACAAAAATGGCTTTAAAAAAACCTCTCAGATACTGAAGGAAAATACTCAATACACCAAAAAAACCCTTCATCACTCTCAAAACACCATGAGGAAGCCCTCTGAATAAAATCAGTTATACTATCATTATCAAAAATATGTAAAAGAGACCAACAGAAAGGAGCCATATACGTGTCTAATATAACAGCTTGCTCCCAATATCAGTCATAAGTACCATTAAAGATTTTCTAGCCATCTTTTTTCTTAATTATGGAATTCGTTTTGGAAAGCCCTATTCGTGCTTTGGACATCTGAAACCAGGCATAGAGATATCTCCAGAGCCATTTTAGAAGCTGGCTCTGTGAATGTCGCCAGCTCATCTCAGAAATGTCCTGGACATCCAGAATAGCGTCAAAGATTAGATCTGCTACAGGTACGTCAACAGTAGTCATTTTGGCTGAAAAACATCCAGAGGGGGGTCAAAGGTCGGAAGAGGAGAAAGCACTGCATCATCCCCAGTACTCAGCACAATTTTAATGATAGTAGCAGTGAGATTTGAAACCTGGCTTCCCTATGCCTGACCCCACTACTCTAACTATTAGGTTATTCCTAGACATCCAGGGTCTGAAATACTATTCTAGGGATGTCTATTTAGATGCTCCAGCTGATGTCCATACTGGACATGTTCACGTTTGTGAAATCATGTCTGCACCTGGACATGCCTGCTTTTCTTTCAGGCGTTTTGGCTTAGACGTACCAGATTGTACTTGTATGTCCTTTCTAAAATCCCCCTCCACATGTACTATAAAATTCCTTTTCAGTTTTATGAGTGCTGAAGGCTTTTTGGGTATATTTGAGTATTCTAGGCCACATATGGAAACATACAAATCTTACAATCCAGAAGAGATTCATCTGGAAATTTAAGAAAAATTCTAAGTAACTGTTGTCTGGTGTTGTTAAGTATCGTTGAGTTGATGTCGACTCATTACAACCCTCAGGATAATTGTCCTAAACTGGGTTCGGTCTTCAGTCAGGTGGCTCATAGTTGATAGTGTGGCATCCATAACTGCTGTTATTGTACCACTCCAACTCATTGCTAGTCTTCCTCTTTTATGTTGACCTTCAACCTTGCCAAGCATGATGTCTTTCTCTAAAAATCTCTCTCTCTCTTCGCATGATGTGTCAAAAGTATGAAAGTCAAAGTCTTGTCATCTGAACTTCTAAAGAAAGCTTAGGTTTGATCTCCTCTAGTACTGACTGGTTTGTTCTTCGAGCATTCCATGGTATATGCAGTATTCTTCACCATAATTCAAAGCCATTGATTTTCTTCTTGCCTATCTTTTTCACTGTCCAACTTTTGCATCCATATGATGTTACTGAAAATACCATGGCTTGGACAAGTCAAATTTTTGCATGGAGAGATGCATCTCTGAACCTGATAATCTTGTCTAGGTCCTTCATTGCCATTCTGCCAGAGCAATGCATTGCCATATTTCTTGACTGCTTGTCATTTCTTTATTGATTATTGATCCAAGCAGGTTTGTTATCCACTATTTCAATTTCTTCTCCATCAACGATGAACTTATTGATATTGCCAGTTGTCAGGATCTTTGTTCTCTTTACGTTAAGTTGCAGGCCCATTTTAAGACTATGTTCGTTGATCCTGAGAAGCAAATGTTTCAGAACGTCTTAACTTTCAGCCAGTATTGTGGTGTCATCAGCACAGCAAAGATTGGTGAAAGACTCTTCAACAATCTTCGCACCCCAGTTGTCTTCTTACAATCCTGCTTCTCTGATGATTTGTTCTGCATATAAATTAAACAGATAGGGGGAAAGTATGTAGCCTTGTCGTACACCTTTGCTGATTTTAAACCATTGTGTTTCTTATTGTTCTGTCTGAACTATTGCTTCTTGATCAATGTAAAGATTGTGTAAGAGAACTATCAGGTATTCTGGTATACCCATGCTTCTTAATGTGACCCAGAGTATTTCATGGTTTACACAGTCAAAAGCCTTGCTGTAGTCAATAAAATACATATAGATATCCTTGTGGTATTCTTTTGTCTTTTCAAGGATCCATCTCACATCTGTGATGATGTCTCATTCCTCGCCCTTTCCTGAACCCTGTTTGCACTTCAGGCAGTTCTCGTTCCAGGTATGGTTGTAGTCTCTGCTGAATGATCTTGAGTGGAATCTTGCTGGCAGGTGGGATCAGAGCGATTGTTCAAATTTGCACAGTCAGTTGGATCTCCTTTCTTCAGTATTGGTATAAACACAGATATTTTCCAGTCAGTTGGCCATGATGTTGTCTTCCAAATTTCCTGGCAGAGCCCTGTAAGTATCTTAACAGCCATATCTGATTGCTGTAATACTTCAATGCGAATGTCATCAATGCCTGGTGTTTGTACTTCATAAGTACTTGGACATCCCTGCTTTTCGCCTTCTGTTGTTCTCTCTTGTGATCTCCCGTATCAATTATGTTAATTTACTTTTCTCTGGCATCCCCAGCCATCAGCTTTCCTGCTTGCAGCTAATTCAAAATACTGCTGTGAAGCTGCTTTATGGTGCATACCAATTGGATCATGTCACTCCTTTTCTTTTGGCGAAGCACTGGCTCCCTGTCCTTTTCAGGGTTTCCTATAAGGTTGCAATTCTTACTTTCCATGCCCTTCACAACACTTGTCCCCCTTTTCTGTCTTCTCTTCTTCAGCCATTTTTCCCCTTGGTCTCTCCATTCCGCCTCCTTCCACCTTTTAGTGGTCCCTGGTCCCCGTGTGCTTCGGTCTGCTACTGACTGCTCCTTGGCTTTTCGGACAGTGGTACTGACACTCTGGAATTCTTTGCCCCTCTCTTTATGCACTCAGCTTACTTATGGTTGTTTTAAGGCCCAGCTGAAGACCTATTTCTTTGTGAAAACATTTCCATCTGTAGCTTCCTGATCCTGTTCTGTTATGCTGGCCCTTGGGCCATTGTCAGACCTTGTGACTGGAAGTTGTAGTCCCATTTGGTATCATCTTGACAACCTTTTGTGGTTTTAGGTGGCATGTCTTGGCTTTGTAAGCTAGGCTTCCTGTCCCTTCCTTGTCTTGTTTGTGGGTCTTCATCTTGTTCTCTGTTTTGTGTTTGATTTTATTGTGCACTGATGAGATATATGGTTTAATCGGCAGTATATCAAATGAATAAACTGTAACTGTAAATTGTAATAATGCTTTCAATTCTGCTTCAACTTCTTCTTTCATCACTAATGGTTCCTGCTCATAAGGTACAGGTTGAAATGTCTGTTGATTCACAATCTTTATTTATTTATATTTCTTATATACCGCACTATTTGCAATTAGCGCGGTTCACATGGAACAGAAACATCCGACAACTTAAATATGTCTGGTCATTACATTAAACAGGAAATGCAACTTGGAAAAAGGGTACACTATATACATATGAGGTGTACTGAGAAAGGATAATGTTTGGTGTTTACATTGTAGGGGACGCCTGTTGCGAGGGCTAGCCTAGTTGACTACTATTATTGTTGAGGTGCTCGTTATTCGAGTGGGACTGAGGATCGGAGATGTCAGTGAGATATTTGGTGAAGAGGAAATGTTTAAAGGCCTTTCTAAATTGGCTCAAGTTGGGGATTGCTCTGATATGTGCTGGTAAGGTATTCCATAGACTTGGGGCACAGAGTTGGAAGGCTCTGTTAGCTGTTGTTTTGGTGCATTTAGTTGCTTCTTTTGGAATTACTAGCATGTTGGACTCTGCAGATCTTCTTGGTCTGTTAGGTGCAAGTGGTTGGATGAGGTCAGATAGAGAGGAGGAGGAGGAGAGCTCATTGCCAGCTTTGAAAGTCATGAGCAAGGTCTTAAAACAAATCCTGGCTTGAATGGGGAGCCAGTGTAACTGCTTCAGGAGTGGTGTCACATGGTCTCTCCTGGATGCGCCAGTCATTTATGGCATAATGACTCTATATATTCCTTCCACCTTTTCTTGATCTTCTCAGCATCATTCAGCATGAATCCTTGAGCATCTTGTAGCATTCCATTTCAAGGCTGGAATTTTTCTTCAATTCTCATAGCTTTAGGAAAGACAATCTTGTTCTTCCTCTATAGTTTCTGATTCTATTTCCTTGCATGCGTCATTGTAGTACTTCTCCTTATCTCATTTTGCAGCACATTGGAAATCTCTGTTGAGCTCTGTGATTGCCTCTCGTTCTCCTCTAGCTTTAGCTTCTATGTGTTTCTGGGAAATTTTCAGAGTTTCTTCAGTCATCCATTTTGGCTGTTTTTGCTTTTTCACCTTTTGTAAAGGCTTCTCACTTTCTTTGTGGAAAACTTTCTTGATGTCATCCCTTAACTCTTCTGGTGCTCTGCCATTTGTATCCAAAGCAGCAAATCAATTTCGAAGGCAGTCTTTAAATTCCGGTGGTATATTCTCAAGGTCATATTTTGCTACATTTATGAGTGGCTTGCTCTTTTTCAACTTTAGCTTGAGTTTGCATACTAGTAATTGGTGATCTGTACTACAGTCATTTCCAGGTTGACTTTTTTGACGTCGAGCTTTTCCATCGTTGACTTCCACAGATGTAGTCAATTTGATTTTTGCCCAATCCATTGGGCGAAGTTCATGTGTACAGTCACAGCTTGTGTTGCTGGAAGAAGGTGTTTGAGATGAATAGCTTGTCGGTCTTGCAGAATTTTATCAGTCATTCTCCAGCTTCATTTCTGTTGCCTAGTCCTTATTTTCCAACCACTTTGCCTTCTTAGTTGCCAACTTTTGCATTCCAGTCACCCATGACTATCAGGATATCCTGTTTGCATGTTCTGTCAATTTCAACTTGTACTTCTTCATAGAACTCATCAACTTCATCCCCTTCTGCAGCTGTTGTTGGGGCATATTCCTGAATAATAGTTGTGTTGATGGTCATTCCTCATAAACTCTAATTTTAAGTGTACATTTAAGGTTTCAGGTGCCACCTCCTACCCTCCTTCCTTTATCTTTTCAAAATATCAAATAATCTAAATGATCAAAGGGCAGCTGAAAAAGCTTTTCCATCATAGTTTTCCTCTTGGCTTGAGAAAGGGAAATAGATTTTGGAAATAGGAGGGAAGGAAGATTCTGGAACTTAAATGACTCAAAAAAGACAGCACATAAACATATCAGAAGCAGACCAGTTGGTAGTTTAAGAAAATTAATCTGGCGCAAATTACTATACCTAACCATATTCTCCAAACTTTCAGTTCAATTATGAAGAAACACATTATCTTTGATTATTAGTAAATCATCAGATTCCAAGGTCTTTAATTTATCCTCTTCAATGTCCAACCTTTTACCACAATCTGCCACTTGAGTCTTTAAAGCATTTCTTTCAAGAATTCACCATTCATCTTGTAAATTATCTGAGCACCTTGAGCAGATAAATTAGTATTCATTTTAGAGATAGCCATCTATCGTCTCAAAATTAAATTGCTGAAGTCTCTTTAACATAGAAAATGATGAGAGATAAAGACTACATAGCCTATCCAATCCGCCTCTCCATACCAACTACTAATTTCTATAATTCATTTCTCCTGTTTAGAGATCCTCTGTGCTTGTCCCATGCTTCCTTGAATTCAATTACAGTCCTTGTCTCCGTCATCTCCACTGGAAAGCTATTCCATGCATTTGTTTCTGCAAATATTTCCTAAATCTATCCCCTTTCCACTTTAATCCTATGGCCACTCTTCTAGAGCTTCTTTTCAATTGAAAGAAGCCCACCTTCTATTCTTTTATGCCATGCTTTTGTTCCAAACATACATAATAAGATTTTAAAGTCTATTCCCATATGTCTTACGATGAAGACCACTCACCATTTTAATAGCTGCCCTCTGCAATGACTCCATCCATACTTTTTGAAGGTGCAGTCTCTAGAATTGCACACAGTACTCCAAATGAGGCCTCACCAGAGACTTTATAAAGACCCCATCACCTCCTTTTTCCTGCTAGTCACTCCTCTTCCTTTACACACAAACATCCTTCTTGCTTTTTCCATTGTCTTTTCTACCTCTTTGGCCACCTTAAGATCATTAGATATAATCACCCCTAGGTCCCTCGGTTCTTTCATGCATAGTGGGCTCACCCAAAGGAAGAGTGACTGAGTCCCTCCATATCTCTCCAGAAGTATTCCAAACCTGCACAGTCACTTGCCTAATTTCCACAAACACCTTGGAAATCCCTGGACTCTGGAGTGCTTCTGTTTCTGGGACTCAGCGTGCTCCTTCAAGCCCCTCACCATCAGCCATTGCCTGCCCAGGGGGCTTCTTCCTTCTCTCTTTATTGTCACTCTTGGTGTGATTTACTGATCTAGTGAGAGCAGAGCAACCTCTGGGGTAGCCAGCAGCTGAGCTTGTTCACTCAGTACCCCCAGTAGGGTCTTCTCCAGAGCGACGTCTGATGCATCAACCAGCCCGGACTGGGGCACCAATGTGGGCTCCAATGAAAATGCTGCACATTCCCCTCATGCTTCACCACTAAGATAAGAGTTGTTGGTCTCTGCAAATCTCATGGTGACTCAAGAGTATCACTCAAGCAGCAATCTTGTCCTCTCTTTTTTATTTCTACATATGAACCTGCGTTTCTAAACTAACATGCAGTATAGCATTCTCATTAACTTTAAATATATTTTCCTTGGAAACAAAAAGTAAAAAAATGTTTTCTTTTCAATTTCCTTTGGAGCTGGGATACATAAGTGAACTACTGACAAAGCAGACTCACAGGAGCAACAAATAATTAACTATACTTTAAAATCAACTGCATCGCTAATGATTAACTGTAAACTGAACTACTAACCGCGTAACTCGAGAAAGTACCAAAAAATCTCTTTTTTTTTCTTGTTCTCATGGCGTTTCTTATTGTTTTACTTTCCCTGAGCCACCTCCTAAGTAATTAAGAGAAAGAGGGAAAATAAGAACAGACATTAATACTTACTGCGATCCAGGCCACGAAAGCTTCCTGTTGTTCCTTCAGAACTGATGCTCCTCCCCATCTGAAAATGAACCCTGAAGAACACCCCACCGGGAGGGAATGAGGACTAAACTGGAGTTCCTCCAGGAACAACAATTGCCAAGTAAGTGTAATTTCTATTTCCTGATCGTCCCTCCAGTTTAGTCCTCTACCTCTGGGATGTATCAGAGCAGTAATCACTGGGAGGGTCCTTTCCAGCCGGATCGCAACACCGCTGACCTGAAACAAGCATCATTCGCCACCATAACATCCAGCTGATAGTGTTTGCTGAAAGTATGAAGAGAAGACCAAGTGGCTGCTCTACATATCCCCACTGGCGAAACTAAACCGTGTTCCGCCCATGACGTCGCCTGCGCCCTTGTAGAGTGGGCTTGCAACCCCATCGGTGCCTACCGCCCTTGCAAGAGATAGCCTGACGCAATTGCTTCCCGGATCCATCTGGAAATAGATGCCTTAGCCTCCGTCTCCCCTTTACGGAGGCCTCCGAACAGTATGAACAGACGGTCAGACCTACAAAAGACCTCTGAAACTTTTAAGTTGCTGTCCTCTGCGGAACTCAAAACTGGAAGAGACACAGCTTGATTCAAGTGAAACGGAGATACCACCTTAGGTAAAAATGAAGGAACTGGACGCAACACCACCTTTTCTCTAGAAAAGGACAAAAACGGCTCCCGAAACGATAACGCCTGCAGTTCCGACACTCTCCGCGCCGAACAAGTGGCCACCAAGAAAACTGTCTTTAGCATTAAATCTTTAACAGAAGCCTGGTGCAGGGGCTCAAATGGCTGTGTAGTTAATGCCCCTAGCACCAAATTAAGATCCCAAGAAGGAACCAAAATTCTGCGAGCGGGTCGTAACCGCGACACTGCCTTAAGAAACCGCACCACGTCGCTGCGACCCCCCAGAGCCACACCTTGGATCTTACCTCTAAAGCACTCCAGCGCAGCCAACTGTACTGTTAAGGAACTGGCTGCCAGGCCTTTCTCAAAGCCATCCTGCAGAAAACTTAACACCCCAAACACCGACACTGTAGCGGCCCGAAGTTGTTTCCGCGAACACCAGTCCTCAAACATAGGCCATATGCGAATATATGCAAGGGAGGTAGATTTTTTCCTCGCTCGAAGCACGGTTGCAATAACCACCGCCGAATAGCCCTTCTTCCTTAACCTTGCCCTTTCAATGACCAATTCGTAAGCGAGAACCGATCCACCTGAGTCATGCGGAGTGGACCCTGCAGCAGCAGATCGTCACATAGTGGCAATCTCCAAGGGTCTCCGTCCAAGAACCAAACAAGATCGGCATACCACAGCCTCCTTGGCCAATCCAGAGCCACTAACAGCACCCTTCCGCGATGGGCTTCGATGCGCTGCACCACTCGTCCTATGAGCGCCCATGGCGGGAACACATATAGGAGACCCGAAGTCGGCCACGGTTGAATCAGAGCATCTATCCGCTCTGACATCCTTTCTTGCTGCCTGCTGTAAAAACAACTTGTCTTTGCCGAAAGAAAAGTTGCCATGAGGTCCATAATCGGCAGACCCCATCTGCGGACTATCTGAGCAAACACCTGCGGATGGAGCTCCCACTCTCCGGCATCCACCCGGACCCTGCTGAGAAAATCTGCCGTCATATTGTCTCGACCCGCAATGTGAGCTGCCTAAATGGCTAGGAGGCGAGCTTCCGCCCATTTGAACAACGCCTCTGCTTCCTGTGCCATGGCCACACTTCCTGTGCCCCCTTGCCGGTTGATGTAGGCCACCATCACGGAATTGTCGGAGAACACACGAACGGCCCGGCCCTTCACCGCAACCTCAAACGATTGAAGCGCCAAGACCACCGCTCGCAACTCGAGCCAGTTGATGGACCATTCGCTCTCCTCTCCTGACCAGACCCCTTGAGTGACCAGATCTCCGCAGTGCACCTCCCAAACTGTGAGACTCTCATCTGATAACAGCGGAAGCCACTGCGGCTGTTCCAAGGG
The DNA here is from genome assembly GCA_033557465.1 of Ichthyophis bannanicus. Lineage (NCBI taxonomy): Eukaryota > Metazoa > Chordata > Amphibia > Gymnophiona > Ichthyophiidae > Ichthyophis > Ichthyophis bannanicus. The sequence continues at coordinate 685,526,538 of CM066036.1, read as the reverse complement.
TAGACCCGCTGCCAGGTGCTGCGGCACCATCCACCACCGAAGGGACTTCCGGGCTCGGAGCAGACAAGGGAGACGCTTGCTCAGAGAATCGTTCTGATGAGTATCTATATCCTCTGTTAAAACTCCAGTCACAGGGCCTAGCGCCAAAACCGCGATAAATAAAGAAAGCAAAGAAAAAAGGGAACCCGGCACCCCCCCAGGAAACCCTCCAACTGAGCCCCGGACTATCCGGTTTGCAATGCCGGTCAGGCTGCAGTGCAGAGCGTGTCATGCGGCTGCACGAGCTTCCCCAAAATGGCCATCGGTGTAAAAGTGCTTTGGTGCCAAAACCGCCGCGGTACTCGCACCTGCTCCAGAGACCCACTTTCGGCCTGCCGGATGGCGCTGTGTCCCGGTCTGGCCTGGGAGCCCCCCCAGAACCTACCGTTGGGTGTCTGCCCTGCCAGCTGCGATGCCGCTTGGCCCGGAGAGCGACGCTCGCAGCAAGGGCAAGTCTGCCGGGTGGAGCACTGATAGCTGACAGACAGCGCGCCGCGGGCAACACCAGCCGGTAAAAAGTGAAGCTGAACTCAGCAGAGCTCTCCCCCGTACCATCTAGGGGGAGAGATCTATGTCCACCGCTGATCTGGCCAAGGCAGAGCAGGAAAGCAAAGACAGAAAGGCAAGTTTTGTTGTTGTTTTTTTTTTTTTTAAGACAAAGCACCCTCAGGGGAACCAAAATAAAATAAGATACAGGGGAACAAAGAAATTTGAAGTTTGGTAAACTAAACTACACTATGCTGCTCCTGATCCGTTCCTCGAGTGAGCCCAGCACCTAGGCTCACTAAGTCCTCCTGCTGCATGGAGACTGGACACACTGGGGTTGATGATAGATGGCAGCAGGCTACATCCAGTGATGTCACAAGTTTTGACATGCCCAGTCTCCAAGCTGCAGGAGGAGGTTCACTACCCAGAGGTAGAGGACTAAACTGGAGGGACGACCAGGAACTCAGAATTAGAATTTCATGCAGTACAGTGACATCTAATGCACACAAAGGCTAAATTTATAACAGGCCACCTAACATGCAGCAGGTGATACCTGGGAACAAATTTTATTACAAAGATAGAGTAGATCAAATTGATAGAGTGGTTGCACTATATGTTAAAGAGGGCATTGAGTCAAATTGGATAAAAGTTTTGTAAGAAACAAAATACACTATAGAATCTCTATGGATAGAAATTCCATGTGAAAAGAGTAAGGCAATGGCAGTGGAGGTATACTACTCTCCGCTTGGCTAGAATGAACAGATGGATGATGAAATGCTAAAAGAAATTAGGGAAACAACAAAAGTTCCAACACAATAATAATGGGTGATTGTTGGTACCGACGGAGCCTGCGTGGGAACGCTCCCCAGTGTCCAATAGGAACGCTTTTGGGAGCATCCCTCAGCACATGCGCGCTGCCTTCCCGCCTTTCCAACTGTCCCTCTTCAATTAAGTTTGTAGCTGAGTGAAAGGATAGAGGGAGAGAGGAAAGAGACAAAGAGAGAGAAAGACAACTCCTAGGGGAGGTGGGTGGGTTGTGAGGACTAAATTCCTGCTGTTCCCGGAGATCACCTGTTACAGGTGAGTAACTACGCTATCTGCAGGAACAAGCAGGAATGTAGTCCTCACATATGAGGACTCCCTAGCTGAAGATGCCAGGGAGATAGCCCCAGGAAGGTGCCACCGTCGAAGGTGAGAATCCTTCCTCCCATGGATCTCTGGCATCCAACCAGGGTTGGTGGGCAGGAGTTGGTTTAGGTTTGAAAGAGATTTTTTTTTTTTTAATTTTATATTTATAAGTATACAATAGGTCAAGGAAAACTTGAACATAGAAACACAATAAAACTTGCAAGGAAATATACATCAATAAACAATAAAGAATAAATGCTATGCAAGTATTATACATTAGCCCACTAAGGAGAGGGGAGTAAGCTAGCAGCAACTTAAGACTTAGGGGAAACCCCAGGAAACTAAACTAAGGAAAAACAAGAAAGACGGAGTGTTCATAGGCCCCTATCTTCACAATGGGTGTACATAACCTACTCAGGGATGGAAACATTAGGCAACTGTGCAGAAATAAAAGTGGATAACTCCTCAGGAAAAAAGAAAATATATCTCTGCGACTTATAAACAATTAAACATTTACAGGGGAACCTTAACATAAAGGTAGCACCCAAACTAATCACCCCAGGCCTCAACAACAGAAATGCTCTTCTTCGCTTCTGCGTCTCCTTGGACACATCCGGGAACAAAAAAATTTTCTTCCCATAAAACAGAGCCGTTCTTTTTTTATAGAAAATCTTCAGCAGCCATTCTCTGTCCGATGTCAAAGCTAAAGTAACCAGTAGAGTTGAAACGGCTATATCTTCCTCCTTAGGGGACTGGAGCAAGTCGGAGACGTTTAGAGAATCCAACTCCTGTAAGCCAACAACCACTTTCCCAGCTTTTTTTCCTGGAGGGAGATAATATATCTTTGACACAGGTGGCATCAAATCAGCAGGTACCAAAAGAATCTCCTGCAAATACTTCTTGAATAGCTCTAAAGGAGCTACCCCAACAATAATAGGGAAGTTCAACAAACGTAAATTTGTTGATCTGATCGCATTCTCCAACGACTCCGTTTTATTTCTTAATGCAGTGTTGAATTTAACCAAAGATACCGTAAGATCAGATATCTCTTCAACCTTCCGTTCCACCACAGACTGCTTCAAATTAATTCCTTGAATATCAGATTTAACCATAGTAATAGTTTCCTCAACAGAGGTTACCTTACTAGAGAATAAGGACAGCTGTTGACCCACAACAGTCGATAAATGGATGAGAGCGTCCCAAATACTGTCCAAAGTCACAGATTCATGGCGAGGAGGTAATAAAGGTCTGGAGATCGGGAAATCATCCCCCGTAGAAGAAACACCAACCTGAGCAAGGCCCCCGCCAGTAGATGGTAAATTTGCCACCTCAGCAGTCCGAAACCCTTCAGAAAGCACGCCGACAGACTCATATGATGAAACCCGCTCCAGCGCAGCTGCTCCCACCGCTTCGGACGATTCAGCCGCGTCAATCACCAACTGAGCCACCGCGCTGCTGGGGGGGACTGGAGGAACACGCCCATTGGGGGAGAGCGAGATATCAAGAGCGGAGGACGCCGGTTCTTCCATCGCAGGCGCCTCCAAGCCTGCTCGAATCCCCTGTACCTGGGCCTTCGAAAGCTGCACAAACCGATCCATAGGTCGCTCTGAATTGGGCAAAGGTGCCGCGGGAGCAACCTTAGACTTGCCCTTCCGTTTAGGCATCGTCAGCACTCACAACCGCCATCTTGAGAAAGCCACTCCCCCCTGCTCGTTTGAAAGAGATTTTGAAGAACAGCTTGGCCAAAGAAGGCATCCCGACGGGAGGCTTTATCTAGGCAGTAGTGGGCTGTGAAGGTGTGTACCAAAGCCCAGGTGGCTGCTCGACAAATGTCATCGATAGACACAGAGTGGAGATTAGCCATAGAAGCTGCCATGGCTCTGACATTATGAGCTGTGATATGGTTCTGAAGAGGAAGACCCTTACTCTCATAAGCAAAGGATATGCATTGGGCAATCCATTTAGATAAAGTTCTTTTGGAGATTGGAAGTCCCAAATGACTAGGATCAAAAGCAACAAAGAGTTGAGAGGACTTTCTATGTTGCTGTGTTCTTTGTATGTAAAAAGCCAAGGCCCTTTTACAATCCAAAGTATGAAGGTTTCTTTCTGCATTAGAGGCGTGAGGCCTCGGAAAAAATACAGGAAGGTAAATTGATTTAAATGAAAAGGCGAAACCACCTTTGGCATAAAATGTGGGTGAGTTTGAAGTACAACCTTATCATGATGAAACCTAGTATAAGGAGGCTCAGCCACTAAAGCTTGCAATTCACTAATGCGACGGGCAGAGGTGATTGCAATTAGGAAGATGACCTTCCAGGTCAAAAACTTAAAGACTGCAGTGGCTAAAGGCTCAAAAGGCGGCTTCATGAGCTGCCCGAGAACTAGATTTAGATCCCATGCCACCGGTGGTGGCTTGATGGGAGGTTTAGTTAATAAAAAGCCTCTCATAAATCTTGATAGGAGTGGATGAGAGGAAATTGGTTGTCCATTTAGAGGCTTATAAGAAGTTGCAATTGCACTAAGATGGACTCTTACCGAATTGGTCTTTAACCCAGAATTCGATAAGTGAAGGAGATACTCTAGTATCGATTCTAAGGGTATGACCAGGGGGTTTAATCCCCTCTTGGAGCACCATATAGTAAAATGTTTCCACTTGAAGGCATAAGATCTTCTTGTGGAAAGTTTCCTCAAAGCCTGAAGGATATCTTTTACCTGCTGGGACAGGTTGAAATCCTGGAGGTCTAAGCCTTCAGCAACCAGGCTGTGAGGTGCAGGGACTGGGGATTCGGGTGCCATAGTGTCCCGTTCTCCTGGGAAAGGAGATCTGGAACATGCCCTAACTCCAGAGGTGCCGCTTGAGAGAGATGTAGAAGCAGGGAATACCACGTTTGGCGTGGCCATCGTGGTGCTACGAGAATCATGCGACCCCTGTTTCTCTGAAGCTTGAAGAGTGTTTTGGGGATGAGGGGAATGGGTGGGAAGGTATAAAGGAAGTCCTGACCCCAGTGAAGGAGGAAGGCATCCCTTGCCTGACAGTCGTGCGCCGGAATCCTGGAACAGAACCGGGGAAGTTTGGCATTCAGTGGACTTGCAAAAAGGTCTATGTCTGGAGTGCCCCAGAGATGAAATATCTTTGCCACCTGGTCTAGGTGGAGTGACCACTTGTGAGGTAGCCATACTCGAATGAGTTTGTCTGCCCAAAGGTTTTGAATGCCTGGAAGATATACCACTAGAAGGTGAATTTGATGCTCTCTGGCGAGGGCCCATAGTCGTAAAGCTTCGTTGCATAACGACAGAAAGCCCGTTCCGCCCTGCTTGTTCACATAGAACATGGCTACCTGATTGTCCGTCTGGACTAGGACTGTCTTGTAGCTGAGCTGTGCGTGGAACACTCGAAGAGCTAAATAAATTGCTCTTAATTCCAGGAGGTTTATGTGTAAACTAACCTCCTGTGGAGTCCAAGTGCCCTGGGTAGAGAGATGATTCAGGTGTGCTTCCCAACTCACCTGTGATGCATCTGTTGTTAGGGTGGCCTGAAAGAGGGGTTGATGGAAAGGAGACCCCACTGTCAGATTTTCTAGTGATTGCCACCATTGGAGGAACAAAATTAGTCGTTGAGAGATTGTTATTTTGTCTGACAAATGACCCGTGGCCTGTGTCCATTGTGTGGAGAGGGTCCACTGAGCTGCTCGCATGTGGAGGCGAGCATATGGGACTACATGAACTGTGGATGCCATGTGCCCCAGTAACTGCAGTAGCTCCCGAGCAGTGAGGGAGGATTTGCCTACTGCTTGGGAAGCTAGCTGCATTATGCGAAGACACTGGGCTTGTGGAAGGAAAGCCCTTGCCTGTCTGGTATCCAGACAGGCTCCTATGAATTCTAGGCATAGGGAAGGAACTAGTTGAGATTTTGGGACGTTTATTACCAATCCCAAGTATTGGAGGATTTGCATTTTACGGGACAATGCAGTGCTGGCCTCTGCAACTGTGGAGGCTCGAATGAGCCAGTCGTCTAAGTAAGGGAAGACGAAAATCCCCAGGGTTCGTAGAAATGCAGCTACTACTGCCATGCATTTCGTGAATACCCTTGGTGCTGAAGCCAGACCAAAAGGAAGAACCCTGTACTGGAAATGTCTTCCCCTGAAAAGGAAACGTAAAAATTTCCTGTGATCTGGATGGATGAGAATGTGAGTGTATGCATCCTTTAAGTCTAGAGAGCAAAGCCAGTCCTGACTTTGAAGGTATGGCAGAAGAGTTCCTAGAGAAATCATTTTGAATTTCTCTCGAAACAGATATTTGTTCAATTCTCTGAGGTCTAGAATGGGTCTGTGTCCTCCTGTTTTCTTTGGAATAAGAAAATAGGGGGAGTAGAACCCTGCACCGTTGAAGAATGGGTACTTCCTCTATTGCCCCTTGGGCAAGAAGTGTGGAGACCTCGTGATCTAGCAGATTGTCTGCAGAGGTTTGTGAATTGAATTGTTTTAAAATTGTAGGAGGGGGTATGCTGTGAAAATGAAGTTTGTACCCCTCTCCTACAATGGACAAAGTCCAATCTTCTGCTGTTATCTGATGCCATCTGTTGACAAAGTGGCATAACCTGCCTGGAATATTGGGGGGTTGGGGACCCCTCAGAGGCAGGAAGGCAAAGCTCTCTAGGAAGGAGTCAAAGCCCTTGAGGGGTCTGAACCTGGAGAGCTGGTTGGGCTCTCGGGCCTTTTAGTTTCTTTTGCTGTCTAGTTTGTCCCTTTTGGGCAACCTGACCTGGAGTCTGATTCTGCTGGGTATAGGAAGGATAAAACGTCCTCTTTTTGCTAAAAGATGTTTTTTTATAAGGCTTCCTTTTGGCTGGAGTGGCTGTAGACTTTGACAATCTATCTAAGGTAGAATTGTCAGCATCTAACTCGTTAGCCTTTTCCTGCCAGTTCTTGCCGAAGAGATTCTCCCCCGTGCAAGGAATGATGCCTAACTTGTCCTGTACCCAAGTCTCCAAGTCTGATGCCTGTAGCCAGGCAAGCTCTGTCTTGAAGGACTAGAAAAAGGGACTGTTACTTCTGGAGAGAGATCTGCAACTGTGAGTATATACTTCTGGTAATTTTCTAAAAGGAATTCTTTGTATTAAAGCTATTTAATCTGTGAACCCACTATTTTTTGTTAAATCAGTCAGGGCCTAGTAGCAGCAGTTTAAGTTTAAATTTAAAACACAGAGGAGAACTTTCTGGTTACATTTCATACCCAGCAGAGAGCTTGTAGTTTAAATTTAATAGTCACTCAGGGCCTAGTAACAGCAAAGTACTTTTAGTTTAAATTTAAAACACAAAAGAGAGCATTCTGGTTACATTTGGAACCCAGCAGAGAGCTTGTAGTTTACATTTAATAGTCACTCAGGGCCTAGCATCAGAAAAGTACTTATAGTTTTAAAACACAGAGGAGAACTTTCTGGTTACATTTCATACCCAGCAGAGAGCTTGTAGTTTAAATTTAATAGTCACTCAGGGCCTAGCATCAGCAAAGTACTTTTAGCTTAAATTTAAAACACAGAAGAGAGCTTTCTGGTTAAATTAGAACCCAGCAGAGAGCTTGTAGTTTAAATTTCATAAGAAGTTAGAGCCTAGCAGCAGCTAAGAGCTATAATTTAAATCAAATTAGAATATAGCTTACCTCAGCAGCACAAGACAGGGTACTGTGTAGCAGCCCTCTTTTAATAAGTGTTATTTCCCTCCCCACACCCACCCACCCCTGGGATAATCGTAGCTTTATAGGTACTTACACATCTTAAAAGGCAGGAGGTGCTCTCAGGAGAAGCTCGTTACCCAAATCAATCATACACTAAGGACCTGAGATTAGTTAAGCTTCAGGTGAACAAGGTATATTACACGTATTAGGTACAGTTTTATTAGTATAAATATCCATAGCAACCCTTAGTAAGTAAAGAACTTAGATCTAAACACAAACTTAAAACTAAGATGCAGACAGCAGTCCAGCAGCGGGATGGGGGCTTTCCAGTCTTTTGCATTGAGTGTCACATGTACGATTTTCTCCCAGTTGGCGAGAGGTCTTACGTGTGCACTAGGTGCAAGGAGCTCTTTGCTCTCAGGGAACGAGTCCGTTCTCTAGAGGCTAAAGTAGCAGACTTGGAAAGCATAAGACAGACAGAGAGGTACATAGACGAGACCTACAGAGATATAGTCCTGAAGTCCCACCTCCAGTCTGGCAGCATCCCTGTTGCCATGGAGGAGAGAGGTCATGTGACAGGAAAGCATCACCCTGGTGTGGCAGGAAGTGATCCTGTAACTAGGACCTGTCCTCCAGGTGATGTAAAACCCTCTCGCACCGAGGAAGTTTCTCCAGGGCCATGTGCCCATGAGGGAAGGGTTAGGACAGCCGTTATAGTTGGTGATTCGATCATTAGGCATGTAGATAGCTGGGTGGCTGGTGGACGTGAGGATCGCCTGGTAACATGCCTGCCTGGTGCGAAGGTAGCTGACCTCACGCGCCACCTAGATAAGGTCTTAGATAGTGCTGGGGAGGAGTCTGCTGTCTTGGTACATGTTGGTACTAATGACATAGGAAAATGTGATAGGGAGGTTCTGGAGGCTAAATTTAGGCTTTTAGGTAGGAAGTTGAAATCCAGAACTTCCACGGTAGCGTTCTCCGAAATGCTTCCTGTTCCACGCGCAGGACCCAAAAGGCAGGCAGAGCTCCGGAGTCTCAATGCGTGGATGAGACAATGGTGCAGAGATGAGGGTTTTGGATTTGTTAGGAACTGGGGAACATTCTGCGGAAAGGAGGGGCTCTTCCGAAGGGATGGGCTTCACCTTAACCGGGATGGAACCAGGCTGCTGGCATTAACCTTTAAAAAGGAGATAGAGCAGCTTTTAAACTAGATATTAGGGGAAAGCCGACAGTCGCCCAAGAGCGGATGGTTCGGAAGAATGTATCTTTGAAGGATACTACCAAAAGCAGAGAGGTTCCACAAAAGAGTAAACTAGCCCAAATGCCCTCAAGTATGGAGCAAACAGAGCTTAAAGATCCCAAATTACCCATGTCTAACAATAGCCAAATTAATATGAATAAAATACATTCTCTAAAATGCTTGTATGCAAATGCTAGAAGTCTAAAAAATAAGATGGGAGAGTTAGAATATATAGCACTAAATGAAAGGTTAGATATGATTGGAATATCAGAGACATGGTGGAAGGAGGACAACCAGTGGGACACTGTGATACCTGGGTACAAACTATATCGTAATGATAGAGCTGATCAAATTGGTGGAGGGGTTGCTCTCTATGTTAGAGAGGGCATTGAGTCAGAAAGGATTAAAGTTTTGCAGGAAACAAAATCTGCTGTAGAATCTATATGGATTGAAATTCCATGTAAAAGGGGGAAGGCGATGGCAGTGGGGGTGTACGATCGACCGCCTGGCCAGAATGACCAAATGGATGATGAAATGTTCAAAGAAATCAAGGACGCTAACAAAAGTTACAGCGCAGTAATAATAATGGGTGATTTCATCTACCCCGGTATCGACTGGGTCAGTGTCACGTCAGGACATGCTAGGGAGATAAAGTTCCTAGATGAAATAAATGACTGCTTCTTGGAGCAGTCGGTTCATGAACCAACCAGAGGGGAAGCCATATTAGACCTAGTCCTTAGTGGAACACCAGATCTAGTGCAAGAGATAAGGTTGTTGGGGCCACTTGGCAATAGTGATCATAGCATGATTGCCTTTGATTTAATTAGTGGAGGAGGAATAGTAAGGAAATCCATAGTACTACCTTTTAACTTTCGAAAGGGAGACTATGATAAAATGAGGAAAACAGTTAAGAAAAAACTAAAAGGAGCAGTTGCGAAGGTTAAAGACGTACATCAGGCTTGGCTGTTGTTGAAAAATACTATCTTGGAAGCCCAGACCAGCTGTATTCCATGCTTTAAGAAAAGTGGAAGGAAGTCCAAAAAACTGCCAGCATGGTTTAAAGGTGAGGTCAGAGAGGCTGTTGTTGCCAAAAAAGCATCTTTCAGGAAATGGAAAAAAAAGCCAAATGACGAAACCTGGAAACAGCACAAGCACTGGCAAGTCAAATGCAAGGCATTGTTAAGGCAGGCAAAGGGAGAATTTGAGAAGAAGCTTGTTGCGGAAGCAAAAATGCTAAGTAAAGACCTTTTCAAGTACATTCGTAGCAAAAAACCTGTGAGAGAGTCAATTGGTCCATTAGATGATAAAGGGGTTAAAGGAGCACTAAGAGGCGACAAGGCGATAGCGGAGAGACTGAATGAATTCTTTGCTTCGGTCTTTACTGAGGAAGATGTAGGGATGTTACCCATGACTGGAGTGGTATTTAAAGGTGCGGAAGAATTGAAGGAAATATCGATACATCGGGAAGATGTATTACAGCTATTAGATAAACCGAAAAGTAGCAAATCACCTGGGCCGGATGGTATACATCCAAGGGTGTTGAAAGAACTGAAATATGAGATTGCAGACCTGCTATTGGTAATCTGTGAACTATCATTAAAATCATCTCTAATACCTGAAGATTGGAGGATCACCAATGTAACGCTAATTTTTAAAAGGGTTCCAGGGGTGATCCAGGAAACTACAGACCGGTGAGCCTGACGTCAGTACAGGGAAAAATGGTAGAAACCATCATAAAGAATAAAATTACTCAGCATGTAGATAGTCATGACCTAATGGGAGACAGCCAACATGGCTTTAGACAAGGAAGATCTTGTCTTACTAATCTGTTATGTTTTTTTGAAGGAGTGAATAATCAGGTGGACAAAGGTGAGTTGGTTGATATTGTGTATCTGGACTTTCAGGAAGCCTCTGACAAGGTCCCTCATCAGAGACTTTTGGCAAAACTAAAGAGTCATGGGATAGGAGGCAGTGTACTATTGTGGATCAGGAACTGGTTAAAAGATAGAAAGCAGAGGGTAGGGCTAAATGGCCAATTTTCCCAATGGAGAAAGATGAATAGTGGTGTACCCCAGGGATCTGTGCTGGGTCCGCTGCTTTTTGACATATTCATAAATGACCTGGAAAGTGGAATAATGAGCGAGGTTATCAAATTTGCAGATGACACAAAACTATTTAAAGTTGTTAAAACCCAAGAGGATTGTGGAAAATTGCAAGAGGATCTTGATAAATTGGAAGACTGGGCATCAAAATGGCAGATGAAATTTAATGTGGACAAGTGCAAGGTTATGCACCTAGGGAAGAACAACCCAAACTATGGTTACACAATGCAAGGTTCCACATTAGGAACTACCACCCAGGAAAAAGATTTAGGCGTCATTGTGGATACCATGTTAAAACCCTCGGCCCAGTGTGCAGCAGCGGCCAAGAGAGCAAATAGAATGCTAGGTATGATAAGGAAAGGCATGGAAAATGAAACAAAAGATATTATAATGCCTCTATATCGTTCCATGGTGAGACCGCACCTTGAATATTGTGTGCAATTCTGGTCGCCGTATCTTAAAAAGGATATAGCGATTTTAGAAAAGGTTCAGAGAAGAGCCACCAAAATGGTAAAGGGGATGGAAGGATACTCCTATGAAGAAAGGCTAAAAAGGTTAGGGCTCTTTATCCTGGAAAAGAGACAGCTGAGGGGAGATATGATAGAAGTCTATAAATTAATGAATGGAGTGGAACGAGTAAACGTAGATCGATTGTTTACCTTATCAGAATATAGAAAGACTAGGGCACATGCAATGAAGTACAGGGTAAACTATTCAAGACTAATAAAAGAAAATATTTTTTCACTCAACGTGTAATCAAACTCTGGAATTTGTTACCGGAGGATGTAGTAAAGGCTGTTAGTGTAGCTGGGTTTAAGAAAGGTTTGGACAAGTTCCTGGAGGAAAGGTCCATAAACCATTATTAAGAAGGGACCCAGGATATCAATGCTTGAACCAATTCAAGCATTGTGGAACCTGTGTCCCTTGGGGAAATTGCTAGGTACATATGACCTAGATTGGCCACTGTTGGAAACAGAATACTGGGCTTGATGGACCTTGGTCTGACCCAGTATGGCATATCTTATGTTCTTATGTAATCCGTCGTGCACCAATGGCAATAGCAGAAGTTCTGCTGATGCATTCAAAGCAGTCAAAGGCTGCATGATTGACAAACATGGAGACATCCTGAGCATGCTTAACTAGAGCAAGAAAATCTTGTCTCTTATCATCTGGGAGAAATGGGCTCATAAGTTCCAAGTCTCCTGTGACTTCTTTGAGAAACATTCCCATTGTGACACAGTATGCAGTATAGAGCACATGGAGGTAAGAGAAAATGAGGAACTTACCTCAGATTTAGCTGAGCAGCAAATAAACTCAGTACACGTAGGAACAGCTAAGCAGCAAATACATTCAGCACAGGAGAAGCCAAAAGGCATTAGAATGAATTTTCCTGGTGATAGTCCTGACGTAGTTAGAAACAGAAAGCCTCATCAGGAACACCTGTTCACAAAGACCCACGTAGCGTGCAGAGAAGGGAAGCATATAAATTGCTGGCTAGAACCAGAAAAGGCCAGCAGGGGCAGCGACTCAGGAGGATTGAGCAAGCAACCAGTGAGCACGTGTCATGCTGAAGGAAGTTTGCTGGGAGAAGGAAACAGTAGGTCTGACCCCAGAGCAGGAAGCAGCCAGGGACGTGGCCAGGAGCCTGCTAGGTTTGATGGTGGTTGCAGAGTCCGGGAGAGAGCTGTCAGAAGCCCAGAAACAAGAACCAGAAACACAGTTAAAAGGTGGGAACCTTGCTTTTCTGAGGAAAAGGCTAAAAGCTCTGTGTGTTTCAAAGGGCAAGGGCGTGGCACTGGAAGTGACTTTAATGTTGAAAGATATCCAGTGATTCCACCAGGTTGGAAGAGAAAGGAAAGCCAGAAAGAAGCTATCACCATACCAGGCATTCAGAGCCCTAGGTTTGAAGAGCACTTTTTGGGAAACGTAATCCATGCACCACAGGAGGGTTTTCAGGAAGCCAGCACATGTAAAGAATGTGACCCTTATGCTATCGGGAGTGAATCCGAATTAATGCAGTGGGAGAATAACAGCTGTACTCCTGACCTGGTCCCTATGGATTGCACAATATGTTTTTCAGATGATGTCATATCTTTATGTTAAGCCTGTGGAAAGCAGCCCTGTGCTAGTGTCAAAGGAAAAGAAGATATTTTTCTTTGTAGCAGTTTCTTTTTGTTTTCTGCTGTTTTGTTTGTGTTGTATCCAAAGAATATCCGTTTGGGAAGGGGAATAAAGCCCTGACATTCTTTTGCCTTACCATTTGTCTACAAGACTCTTTTTGGTAGAAAGGCAGCGTGAACTTCAAAGCCCTAGGCAGCCGCCTAATAGGGCTCAAGGGAGGTCTATCTTACAGACCCCATCACACCATATATAGGATATATGAACTGATCCTAGCTGAAAGCATGGAAGCTTGAAAAGTTCTGCGTCCAAAAGCATCCAGAGTCCTGCATTCACGGCCTGGAAGACTGGATGCATGCCTCTTTGCACTTTTCATCCTACGCATGGCTGACTCCACTACCATTGAATGGTGTGGCAGCTGAGTTTTCTGAAATCCAGGACATGGTGGAACTCGATACATAGTATCAAGTCTCCTAGAGTGAGGAGAAGTAGTCAGAGGTGTCTCCCACATTCTGAGCATCAAGCTATGCAGAATTTCATGGATAGGCAGAGTAGCTGCCTCCTTAGGAGCTTTAGGATATTGGAGGATTTCGAATTCCTTTGCTCTGGGTTCCTCTTCAGGAGCTACTGTGATTGAAAGACCTTTGGCCATATCACGGATGACATCCTGAAATGACATGTCCTCTGGAGGTGACATTCTGCATTGGGGAGAAGAGGGATCTTCTAGGAGAAACCCTCTAGTGCCAGCAGAATTGTCAGAGTCTTCTGAATCGGAAGAATCGAAGTATTCCTGACCCCGATGCTCTTGCAAAGCACGATCCCGGTACCAATCAAAGTCGGTACCGAGGTGACCCGGTACCGCTTTGTCCACTCCAGCCAGAGATGGCATGGGAAGAGTTCCCACCGGCATCGTCGGTGTCGGTACCGGCATCGTCGTCGATGTCAGCACCGGTGCCCTTGGGACCACTGGTACCGCAGCTGAAATAAGAGCTGCAATACTGCACTTGATAGCAAGAAACCTCTGGTCTATCGACGCTGCCAATGCCTGGGTGTCGGTACCGTTAAGAATGGCCGGAACCCCCGAGCATGGCACAGGTAGTTCTTGCGAGGTTGAGGCCTCGAGAACATCCTGAAGCACCATCGATACTTTGGAAGCTGAAGCCTCCCGCTGGGGCTGTTTTGCCGGTGTGGTTCCCTCAAGGGCAATGCCAATGGCCTCTCGATGCTTAGCAGGAGAGCTACCCGTTGAGGACCGGCATTTATGTTTAGTTACCTGAGATCCATGGGAGGAAGAAGAGGCCCTTGACGATGTCGAGGCAATGGATCTGGCATCTGAAGAAAAGAGGGTACTGAGCTTTGTGGCCTGGTTCTGTCTTCCTCTTTTGGTCATCCCCATGCAGGAGAGACATTCAGTTGGAGAATGATCAGGTCCTAAACATTTTAGACACCAATCATGGGTGTCAGTGACGGAAATGGTACCGCCACACTTAGTACATTTTTTAAAACCACTAGTTGGCTTTTCCATGATTTAGGAAAAATGGGGCCTAATGCCCAAAATGGCGCCTAGCACCAAAGAGGAAAGTTTCTGAAAAGAAACAGTCTAAGTTTAAGGGTTTTGGGTTTTTTTAATGAAAAGAAAAGAACCGGTGGTACTGGTAGGCATCGTGTGGTAGGCAAACACGACCACAAGAAAGAAATTTAAAGATGGAATTTTCTGCGGTGACAGAGAATAGGTCCTGTCGGCTCCGTGGAAAACGAAGAACTGGAGAGGGACAGTTGGAAAGGCGGGAAGGCAATGCGCATGTGCTGAGGGATGCTCCCAAAAGCGTTCCTATTGGACGCTGGGGAGCATTCCTGTGCAGGCTCCGTCGGTACCAACGATACCCATATGTGAGGACTACATTCCTGCTTGTTCCTGGAGATTATTGAGATCCACAAGATACTTAGGAGAATCCATAAGAGGGATGCTAAAAATAAGAGCTAAAATTGTATAATTTATTCTTCTGTAAATGATTGGAAGCCAGTGATATTCTTTCTAAAGGGGAGTAACATGATCACATATCTTCTTAGACAGTATTTAGTAACATAGTAAATGTCGGAAGATAAAGACCAGTATGGTCCATCTAGTCTGCCCAGTACGATGTCAAGAGTAGGTACACCTGCCGCTCTGTGCAGGACCCCCTTCCCCATGTCTTTGTTTAGGGGTGATCCCACCACTCCTTGTAGTACACCCCTATTTGTTAAGGAATTAGATCAGTCTCAGGTTTATAGGCATCAAATAAACCCGCAAAATTGGGTGGACTTTCTAAGGACTTTAGGGGCATCTTTACTAAAGGGTGTACCTAAGTAGTGCATGTTTTTGGTGCCACATGGGGCCCTGAAGAAAACAAAAACCACACTACTCAGGCAGTGTGCATCTGGGCAGCACTTGGGCAGGACATGGACGTTCCCACTGTGGTTTTGCTAGCATGGGCCTTGAAAGTTCATGATGCTATTTATTTATTTAACAATTTATTTTTTATACTGCCTTATCCTCAAATCAAAGCAGTTTGCATTTCAACTCAATAAACATTACAGAGAACTTACGGTGAAAATGTAGGTAAGGATAGCATACGGGACAATGCTTAGGAGCTTAACTTACCTACAGTGTAACATATGTACATTTGCCTTTCAACATAATCCTAAGTATCTGAGGAATAAGACCATGATAGGGTAGTCCAGAATTTGGAGTGCTAGGTGAACTCCCTGAAGTGTTCTGTGTGATGGCCATCCAGTACAATGGGTGGTGGTAGTTGCTTCCCACGGCAGTGTCCCACTAGTACTCCTTGTGGCCTCGGGCAAGTCACTTAATCCTCCGTTGACTCAGATACAAATTTAGGTTGTGAACCCTCTGAGGATAGGAAAATGCCTTTGGTATCTGAATGTAACGTATCTTGAACTACTGGAAAGGTGTGAGCTAAATACTACTAAATAAATTAATTAATGCAGCTAGCTGTGCTAAACATGCCCCTTAGTCTGCTCAAAGTAGACAGCTAAGGTTCCTTTGTAACTAAATTGTGCAAGGCATATTCACCTTCATGGACATGTAGCCTGGGGAGAAAGGTTGGAAGGATAATTGATTGATTAAGGTGGAAATCCAATACCATTTTACGCAGTGTGGATTTTGAAATAAGATTACATTACACCATGCATTTTTTTTGTTTTGTTAGTAAGAAAGGAAACTGTATACAACTGAATGCTTTCTCTAAAGTTCCTTGCAGCAGCCCTAACTTATGCAGGAGATGCATCAAACATTACAGATGATTTATATAAACATTTGCCAACCTTGAATTATAACACCTTATCTTATCGGTGTGTAAGTTCCTGGAGACACAGTCATGCCACATGTTTGACTAGTC
Organism: Ichthyophis bannanicus; assembly: GCA_033557465.1. Taxonomy (NCBI): domain Eukaryota; kingdom Metazoa; phylum Chordata; class Amphibia; order Gymnophiona; family Ichthyophiidae; genus Ichthyophis; species Ichthyophis bannanicus. The sequence continues at coordinate 685,510,354 of CM066036.1, read as the reverse complement.
TGAAGCCCAACAAGTCAGCAGTCTATTATTTCTTAGGTTATTTTAGCTTTTCAGTCTCTAGTTAACCCTTTCTTTCCACATTTCTTTCAAAGAAGTATATACAATACAGTGAGAGTTTTACTCCCCTTTTTCTTTTTTTAGGAGAGATGAAATCTTAATTCAAAAGTTCTTTGTTTACTGATCTGATACCTCCTTCTGCTTCAGAGTTCAAAGGCTACTGAGGAACTCTTAACAAAGATTTGCTGAGATCCTAGACAACCTTGACAGATTCTGTATGAAAATGACCAAATTCATTTGGACTTGAGACCCATAAGGCTACAGGAACAACAAAGAGTAGAGCGAGGCCAACCATTAGGCAAACCAGGCAGTTGCCTAGGGCAGCAAAGTCTAGGGCATTCAAAGCTAAACAAATAGATTTTGACAGCCAAGGGGGTTATAAAGGTTTAAGGTCTGTCTTGGGGGGGAGAGGGGCTAACACCTTGAACCAGCTCTGGGGAGAGGGTCCATTTGTATAAGTATGGGTCCGGACAGAGGTTGTGATACAGGGTTTCCTGAAAGTCTCCACTGAAAGGTGCTTCAGAAAACTCACAATATTTGAGGACTGATCTTGTGACTGCAGAGGATTTGTGTAAGTTGTTCATTATTGCAGGTGGGCCTGGTTGTGAGACCACCTTGGGTTCTTCTTGGCCAGCATCCTCCTTGCCTAGTCATGCCTCTTCAGAGTCACAAATATACATGGTTTCAGTTACTTAATGCCTTTTAGGGTCCTTGGGGAGCTCACCACACTAGGAGGACACCTCTGCTAGTTCACATTTATGGTCCTCTCCTAGGCCTAAACCTCTTCCCTGAGCTATACTATAGCCTGCAGGGGAAGCAATTGTTCTTGCTTTTAATTTTCCTAGTTTAGTTTTTTTTCCAACTACTTTAGAATAACAATGTTTTGCTATTTGCACCAGCTTTTCTGAGTCCATCCACAGCAATAGGTCTTAGTGAGGTGGCAATAGTCCATTAACAAATGCAGCTCCTATTCCTCAGACTGCAATATTTAAAGGATCAATTATGCCTGTATGTTTCTTAAATTCTGCCTGTATTCTTTCCCAAGCATTAATCTAATTGGAAACTGACAGAATTGCCCCCTCCCTGTTCTATATCAGATTTATTTATCAGGTTTTATATATCACTCTATCCTTCAATCAGAGCGGTTTACAAAATAAAATAAGTTGTCTTATATCTACACAACAGTATAACTAACACTTAATTTTAGCGAACGTTGGATTGGAAGGAGATATAAGGCTACTTGGAGGGAGGATGAGGTCACTGGAGAGGGATGTTTCAAGGAAGGGAGTAAGGGAGCTATTTACAGTGAGAGGTCTTTGCAAGGAAGGGGGGAATGCAGGGACGGGGAGAAGGGGTTCAGGGTTCTTATTTACAAATAGGAGAGATATTTACAGCAAGGGAGAAAGCTGGTGTAAGGGCTTTATTGAATAGAGAGTGGACTATGTGATGGTCCCATAGTAATCAGCAAATAGGAAGGTCTTCAGTCCTGTCTTGAAGTCCTTTGCATCGGTTGTAGTCCTGATGTCCTGGGGGAGTGAGTTCCAAAGGGAGGGTGCTGCAAGAGACAGTGCCCTCCTGGATGTCGAGTTCAATGATTTGCAGTATGATGCCGGTGTCTGGATGATGTCCATCACTGCTCTACGTCTGGGCCTAGTGTCAGATTTTGTTTTGATCAAGTCCTTGAGGGTGTCCGGTGCCAGATTACGCTGTCAAATTCTCCTTATCTTTTCTAAACTAGACACTTGGGTGAGCTAGTGTGTTATCAGTGGCTTGCATCTGTGCCTTTTAATGTGCAAAGCAAGTCTTTGTTGTCTCTTAACTAATTTTAGTGTTTTCCTGGCCTAGTATTTTATTACTCGCTGCTCCCTGTTTTTTTTTCCTTTCTGTGAAGTATTAAGCACTTCCGATAAAAGATCTGTCTGCCTACACTTTATCTATTTGGACAGCATTTTTTGCTTAAATGAATCACTGAATAGCATATTTGTTTTTCCCAAGTTAGGCAACCAACAAAAAGCGTTTTTTGTTCTTTTATACAGAATGCTGCTACCGGTCTTCAAATCATGGTACAAAATAAACCTTTTACCTAGAATACCGAGGGAATTGGGGACATTCTAGCAGCTCCACTGACTGACCTTTTCAATGCATCTTTGGAGTAGGGAATGGTGCCATAGGACTGAAGAGAGGCACATGTGGTCCCTTTAAACAAAAACGGAAATAAGGATGTGGATGTGGTTGAAAACTACAGGCCGGTTAGTTTAATTTCGGTGGTGAGTAAATGATTGAAAACATTGCTGAAAGAGAAAATAGTGAGGTTTCTGGAGTCCAGCAGATTACAGGATCCGAGGCAGTATGGATTCATCAGAGGCAGGTCTTGTCAGACAAATCTGATTGATTTCTTTGACTGGGTGACCAGGGAGTTGGACTGAGGCAGAGCCCCAGATGTGGTGTATTTAGATTTCAGTAAAGCCTTTGACACCGTTCCTCACAGGCGACTTATAAACAAACTGAGCACCCTAGGGATGGACCCTAAAGTTACTGCTTGGGTTAGAAATTAGTTGAGTGGACAGAGACAAAGGGTACAGGTAAATGGAGCTCACTCTGAGGAGAAGGAAGTTACCAGTGGTGTGCCCCAGGGATCTGTCCTTGGTCCGATTCTTTTTAACATCTTTGTTAGTGATATAGCGGAAGGGCTGTCTGGTAAGGTTTACCTCTTTGCGGATGATACCAAAATCTGCAATAGAGTAGACACCCAGGAAGGTGTAGATAACATGAGGAGGGATCTAGCTAAGCTTGAAGAATGGTCTAGAATTTGGCAGCTGGGATTTAATGTTAAAAAAGTCAAGATCATGCATTTGGGCTGCAGCAATCCAAGGGAGCAATATAGTATAGGGGGTGAAGTACTTTGTCCACTAAAGAAGAGCAGGACCTAGGTGTGATTGTATCTGATGATCTTAAAGTTGCTAAGCAGGTAGAAAAGGCGACAGCAAAAGCTAGGATGCTTGGGTGCATAGGGAGAGGAATGGCTAGCAGAAAAAAGGAGGTGGTAGTGCCTCTATATAAGTCTTTGGAGTATCCTCATTTGGAGTATTGTGTGCAATTCTGGAGACCGCACCTTCAAAAGGATATAAACAGGATGGAGTCAGTACAGAGGGTGGCTACTAAAATGGTTATTGGTCTTCATTATAAAGCATATGAGGATAGACTTAAGGATCTTAATATGTACACCTTAGAGGAAAGGCGGGATAGAGGTGATATGATTGAGACGTTTAAATACCTCCATGGCATAAATGCACAGGGGAGAGCCTCTTTCGATTGAAGCAAGTTCTGCTATGAGGGGACATGGGATGAGGGTGAAAGGGGATAGATTCAGGAGTAATATGTGGAAATATTTCTTTACGGAAAGAGTTGTGGATCTGTGGAATAGTCTCCCAGTGGAGATGGTAGAGATGAGGACAGTATCTGAATTCAAAAAAGTGTGGGACAAACAGAGTATCTCTAAAGGAAAAAAGGGGACTGTTGTAGTTGATATGGAAGACAGAGACTAGATAGGCTATGTGGTCTTTTTCTGTCGTCATTTTTCTATGTTTTTATGTTACAAATATATATGGTATTCTTAATATAGTTTGCAAATTTAAAAATTTGGGCTGGAAGAAAACTAATCTGAAAATGCCATATAAGGACAATCACAATATTGAAATGATTACTTAAACTAAGAGGGGTTATTAGTGTCTAGAACCAAAATGAAAATCAAGAATTAATCAATTATATCAAAAGAAGGCCAACGCAAAATTATATTACAATTTTTCTAAGGCACATAAGTCAGCTTTAAACAATCTTCGCAACAATAACTCAATAATTATCAAGCCTGCAGACAAAGGTGGGGCATTAGTAATACAAGATCGTACTGCCTACATTGCTGAGGTCATGCGTCAACTTAACAACACAGATTTTTATGAAAAAATTTATGATGACCTGACAAAACAGTTGCAGCAACAAATAGATACTCTTTTATATGTGGGTAGTTAAGCAGGCTATCTGACATCTAAAGAAATATCATTTCTTACAGTATCACATCCAGTTACTCCAACAATTTATATGATTCCCAAAATCCATAAAACTCTTGAGAATCCCCCAGGTCGTCCCATAGTTTCAGCCATAGGATCCCTCCTTGAACCAATATCAAAATTTCTGGATATTTTCTTAAGACCTTTCGTCTCTAAAGCAGATTCCTATGTGCAAGATTCAACCCATGACATTAACATACTACAGAGTTTTTCAGGGTATCATGATAAACTAGTATTAGTTACATTGGACATTAACTCACTTTACACCAATATACCTCAAAAAGCAGCTGTAGAAATTCTAGCTAATACCTTGATTCAACGACCAAAGCCTGTTCGCATCCCCACTTTCTATCTCACACAGTTAGCCTCCATAGCTATGATGGAAAAATTTTTTGTGTTTAAAGGAGTATTTTATAAGCAAGTGAAAGGGGTGGCCATGGGCTCGTCAATGGCCCCAGATGTGGCTTATTTATATGTGGCGAATTTTGAGACACTGTTTTTGAGTTGCCATCCCTTCAAATCCCATATACGTCTATGGAAGAGATATATTGACGATGTGTTATTGATATGGGACGGCACTGAATTAGATTTACAACAATTTTTCCGTTGGCTCAATAGTTTGGATCCCAATCTACAGTTTGAAGGCACATTCAGTTCTGAACGTGTAGCGTATCTTGACATAATGATTAGGAAGGGAGATAATGGATTTGTTACAGATTTATACCAAAAACCCACTGATCGCAACACTTTTCTGCAATATGATAGTTTTCATAACACTTCCTTAAAAAACAATTTACCTGTAAGCCAGTTTCTAAGGATTAAAAGACTTTGCACTACTGATATAGATTTTGAAAAACACGCAATTGACATGCACCAGAGATTTCGACAACGTGGGTACCCTAAACACTGTATCAAAAAAGCTTTTTTTAGGGCCTGCAAGACAGATCGTACGGATCTCTTACAGAAGAAGCAGCATTTAAAAAACGATAGAGTCGTCTGCTCGCTCACTTTTTCTCACCATTCCAAGGAAATCAATATATTGAAACAAGAATGGCATTTGCTAGCCTCTTTACCCACTTTCGCATCTAAAAGAGTCATGGTGGCTCATAAACGTAATCCCAACTTAGCGAATATTTTGGTACCATCTGCTCTCACATATTCTAAGCCATTACCTAAGATCAAGGGCCACTTTAAACGTGGAAGTTGTTCTGTCTGCTCACATACTATTACAGTCAAGGACGTTTTTATTCACCCAGTTACGCAACAAAAAATATACATAAACAATTTTTCTAACTGTAAAACTGATAAAGTGATTTACTTGATAGTATGTCCCTGTAATTGAATCTATGTTGGAAAAACCATACGACAGATCCGTACCAGGATCATAGAGCATAGAGGTTGCCTGCAAAGGAAAATTTCAGATAGTCCACTTGTGACACATTGGCTGAAAAAAACAGCATACCATTAATGATTTGAAATATTTAGTTATTAGGACAGTAGTTCCCCAGTGGAGAGGAGGAGATGTTAACAAGATATTGTTAAAACTTGAGCAGAGATACATTTTTGAACTTACCAGTCTGGAACCAAATGGGTTAAATCAGGAAGTAGATTTGTCAGTGTTCTTATGACCCATATGCCTCTCTGCCACAGTTTGATTTTGACTCAACACACTTTCACAGTTACAATAATGTAATTTATTATTTTCAATACGTAAAACAAGGTTATTTGATTTTACATGCTTAATTTATTATTTTAATATACATAACAACGGCATTTACATTGTTCACAATACCGGTTTTATTGGGTTCATAATTTTTTATTTTATTTATTGGACCTTTATGTCTCCTTTCTAATTTATTGTTTTTTTGATTTATTTGTAGGCCAAGGGGTATTGTTCCATGTTATTATCAGATCGATGGAGATGAATGTCTGTCATCGTAGGCTCTTATGATTTTAAATTTATTCACTGTTTGATACGAGGTTTACAGTGGGAGTAATTGTGTTTTCTTGGATTGCACAATCAACTTTTAATTTTGGCGTTCAAGTGTTCACTGCTCGCCGCCTTAAGCATGATGTGTCACTCAAATGCTGAGTTAGCCACGCCCCTCACTTTTGGCGCGAGTTTCGGCGTCTTCAAAATCCACCTCCTTTCACACTGCCGGCTTTCAATGAATTGCAGTTTAGCGGCGTGTCTCCTTTTGACAGATACAGTTGATTCAGTTTCTAGCGACACAGGCACAGTATCATAGGGTCTTTTAATATACAATTTCTATTGGATCTTTTAATATATATGGTTTGACCTTTATTGTTTTAGAAGGCGTTTTTTGTCTGCACAGTAAGATCTTCACTGTGTTCAGTTCTGGCGGTTTTTACAGCACCACTTGCACTTATGTTTCATGTACCATGTAAAACATTTTTTAAACAAGCAATCGAGATTAGATTTTAACGCGCCGATTATTTACTATTCTTTATTTCATATAACTATATATTTTGCAGTATATTCGTCGGGCACACTAGCATTAATTTTCTTTTTTATAAAAAAAAGGTTTTTGTCCATGCTTCTAGTCCGCGGTGACAGTTCACGAATAGTATGGTTTGGTTTCTTTTTAATCTTCAACACATTCCTTTTAGCCACGTTTTTAGGATTACTTGTTTTGACATGTTTTCTAAATGATGTTTTTTAATCATTACTTTTAAATCATAGTTTTTATCTTCACTCTAGCATTACATCAAGACAGTTTCTTTTTAGACACCCGTATATATTTATAATCCTCTTCTCCTGATTAGTTACACAATGGTTAGGATTAGTTACACAATTCAGTGTATTTATTTTCACTCAGCCTCTTAACTCTACAGGCATATTTTCTTTTCTTGCTGTCTTTAGCGATACTAAGTTTTTTAGAGAGTTTCAAGACAGTAAGTTTTTGTTTTTATTACGCAATATGTTAGTTTTGTTACAGTTTTTCATTTTTATGTTATATTTTAGTTTTGTTAGTTACAACACAGTTTTATCTTGCAAGAGCCAGTTGTTGCCAGCTCATGGTGTTATCTACAACATAAGAGGATTCACGTTTAGGGTCTCTGTACCCACAGTGCTTGAATGTGAGTAACATGTTTCTATATCTGTACATTGATTTTTACATTACTTGATACTTCAATTTTGCCCTGCGTCTTCTGTGCATATTTTTTTACATAATTGTATATATGTGGTTTTACTTATTTATTAGTTATATTGAATATAATTATTGTTTTTATTGTAAAACATTTTTATTGTTACATTTACATATTTTAATTGTTACCAACATGCCCACTTAATTTTAATTTGTTTGGTTTATTATGTTTTCAATGTGGTTTCTTTTGTATTTAAGTACCCACCCCCCGAAGAAGGCATCTGCCGAAACGCGTTGGGGATCAATAAAGCACTTGTGCTCATCCTTTGCTCTTGCTTCTTGTGTACTGCTAAGAGCACATTTAGTAACATACCTACATGCATATAAACTAAACAGTATTAATATCTCGCAGTGATACAATATATATCTGTTTTGCTCACTTAGTTGTTCCTCTGAAACTGAGATCAGGAAATATTTTAAAACAAAATGCACTTATCTGGAAATCAAACCATTTTTTTTAACAACACTGAGCTCAACAAGTAATTTTTCCAGATCACATTTTGGAAAACTGCACAAGAAATGAAAGCATAATTTAATTTATATATCAAATAGATCTGGGAGACAGAGAACGTAGAGGTATTTAAAGCAAATTTCCCTCTTGCCATTACTATGACCTTCTAAAGAAGAAGATCAGCACATGAAAAAAATCTAACAGCTAATTACCAAGTTAGTCAAGCTGTTTTAATCTTTTACAAGAAAATGTTATCTTTTAAAAGCATAGATAGCATAAGGAAAGTAAACATAAGCTCTCCCTTTTGTTTTTTTCTTGAGAGACAGGCAATTAAATAAAACTGCAGTCTTGGGTTGTTTTTTCTTTTGCACTCCTGAAATACACTATTTTTTTTGTAAAACTCTTTTTACAAAAACAGCATCACCACCAATTAAAAGGACAGTAGCACATCTATTCCTACTGTGTGATATGAGAACTATAATCCCCTCGCTGCTCTTTACAATCACCCCTTATACAAATAGCCAATCAATGAACAAATAAACAAGCTATAGAAAGTATTTATTGACCTTTTCCTTCCTACATATATCCAGGAGGAGGGTAGTATTTACAAGTCCTGTCCTTCTACCTCCCCGTTACAATAACCCCACCCCCATTCAGGGAACTGCAAAATAACATTTCATTTATCTAAATATTTGCAGGTATCATAATGAGTATTTTTATAGGCAGCTGAACCAGAGAGTGAAGTCTTAATTACTTTTACTGTCCTCATCATTTCTTAATTCTCCTTAATATTAGGAGGTGTAACTCTGCTGGAAACCCATTAGGGCTTTTTATTTCAATGAAATTCCCACCAACTTAGAGAGACTGCGACCTTTCTCCCCATTGAGAGAAACCCCAACTCTCGAGGAAGCACCAGCAACTGTTGCCTAACAATTCTGCTACCTCCTTCCCTCAGCGGACACACTGGAAACCAATCACCTACATCTGTACAAACCCCACTCACTGGATTTCAATCTGCTTGAGTTAAAAATGTTATTTAAAAGTTTTACAAACACGGCCAATTATGATTTGTCATTAAATTATTAAATAAACCCACATTCACAGTTCTTTTTCACCTTAAGGTATCAATTTTCAAGCTTTATAAACTTTCACAATTCCTTTTTTTTTTTTCAATTTTAGTATGTGGATAATAGTTATGCCTTCTAGAAAGTACCTGCCAAAATATTAAATATTCCTCCTTTAAAATCTTATGCTGGTTTGACAAAATGCATATAACATGTAATTTTATGAAGTCAGAGACAAACACACAGGGCACAAGACATATACCACATAAACAAAAAAATAAGACTCAAGCAGAATTACCTTTTCTATTCTTTTACTTACTCAGAATCTAAATAATTTTCAGGTTCTAGGCTCATAAACACTAGCTCAGAAATCGTGGTGTCTTGACAGAGCTGTCTAGCAGTGGCAGGATCCGATCCGAACAGAAACCAGTTTGGATCGATCCCAGCAATGACAGGACAGAGCAGGAGGCAGCATGCACATGTTTGCATTGCCGCCGCCGCACGCTTAGGCCGCTGGCGGTCACCACAGGGCAGCAGCTCCCTGGTGGCCCAGCGGCCCGATTCTCCCCACCCGCAAGTGGTTTGATGACATCGGAAACTTCCTGCAATGCCGCGGTCCACTGATGCCGTCAAACCACAGGTGGGCGGGTGGAGTCCTGCCAGTGCAGCGCCGGCATCTGGATGCCATGTTCGACCCAGTTCGCTGAACATAGCCCGTGGAAGGAAATGGTTTGCACGAACCGGGCCGAACCGGACGGATCCCACCACTGCTCTTAACCCTTACTTTGAAAGTCAAAGGAAAACAAAAGAATTTTCCTTACTTTTCTTCATCTCCAGCAAAGAACTCTGGTCAGTTCAACACAGGTACTTAGAGCTGTGGCACTAGATGTCCCTGTTTGGGCGCCAATTTTTGGAATCTGAAATAAGATTACAATATACCATACCTGCTTGAGCATTATTTTTTTATTTTGCTAGCAAGAGAGGAAAGAAACAGTGTACAACTGAATGCTTTCTCTAAAGTTCCCTTGCAGCAGCTCTGACTTATGTAGGATAGGCATCAAAGTTTACAAATAATTTACTCAAATATTTGCCAGCCTTGAATTATAACACTTTATCGTATCGATGTGTAAGTTTCTGGAGACACAGTCAAGATACATGTTTGATCAGGTTCATTAATTAGTCTGAAGCCCAAGTCATCAGTCTGTTATTTCTTAGATTACACAGGTACACTAAAAAAATTTTTTTTAAACTGCCTCTAATGTTTCGATTGATTTTTACGTTTTTTGGTGCGCTGAATCCAAATCTGGTAACCAATTTGCTCCATCACGTACAGATTTTTTGCTACATTGGGTTAGCAGTTTGAGGTGAACGTTTCAGATTGAGTGCGATCGAGATAAAAGTTTCTTGGATGAATTCTTTATACTAATTGTTTAGTAGTTATTCAAATAGGAATAAAGAAAATTGTAACAAGGCAGCACATAAGAATAGAGTAATGTCAACAAAACACACTGTGTGGTAGCAAAATTGTCTGCACTTAAAGCAGCCACATACATGTGCACAAACATTGAGCATATAAGAGCGAGGTTAGACACAAAGCAAAGCAAAGAAATGTGCAAAAAATGTTGTACAGGTATGTATGTAAGAATAGAAAACGCAAACCGCACCATTGTAATACATGAAGACAAACATCCGATGGTGTGAAAATAAAATTCTAATAAATGAGATCCGACACTGTGGTAATAACTAGCAAATTTTTATTTCAAAGTTTAGTAAAAACACGATATTTGTCAACACAGTTTAGATTTTAAAGTCATTCTTGGGTCAATCAATCTCCTGGTGGGCCCGTTTCTTCTTCCCCCGAATGCTTCTCTTGGTGTGCTGCTTGGCGTATTTTTCATCTGGGGTTTCCCGCAGCAGCAACCAGCAGAAATCAGCCATCATAGTGGTGTTCCATCTTCCTTGGTACCTTCTCTCTGCGTCCTTGATGTCCTGGTGAAACCTTTCACCTTGTTCTTCACTGTACGCCCCCAAGTTTTCGGGAAAGTAGTTCACATGGGAGTGCAAGAAATGGACTTTCAGGCTCATGTTACAGCCTTGTTCTTTGAAGGCATTGAGCATCCTGGCAACAATATCCTTATAGTTCTCATCCCGCCTGTTCCCCAAGAATTTGAGAACAACATCCTTGAAGGAATCCCAGGCTTCTTTTTCCTTCTCAGACATCGTTTCAGCGAATGCTCCATCTGAAATGAGTTTCCTTATATCAGGGCCAACAAACACTCCTTCCTTTAGCTTTGCTTCAGAAAGTCGGGGGAACTTTGAGCAAAGGTACCGAAAGCACTCACCATCTTTTGGAAGGGACTTGATGAATTGCTTAATGAGATCCAACTTAATGTGGAGAGGTGGTAATAGAATTTTATCACGAGGTACCAAGCTCTCATGAAGAACATTTTTCTCACCGGGTCTCAAATACTCCCGAATTGGCCAGTCTTTTTCCCCCAGTGTAGGTCGCGGGCCCGGCTATCCCACAAGCAAAGGAAGCAGGAATATTTGGTGAAACCGGATTGCTGCCCTAATAGCATGGATAGAATTTTAAAGTCTCCACAAATCATCCACTTATGCTCATCATAACGAATCTTCTGAAGAATCAGGGCCAAATTCTCATATTTTTCTTGGAGAATAACAGAGTGAGCAATAGGAACTGAAGCGAATGTGTTGCCATTATGAAGAAGAACACCTTTTATGCTGTCTTTTGACGAATCAATGAACAGCCGCCATTCAGCAGGATCATACTTGAGTTTAAACTTTTCCATCACTCCGTATATATCGTTGCAAAATACCAAATCTTCCTCTTTGCTGAAATACTTCAAAAATTGTGTCTCGCGGTTGCGGTACCAATAAAAAGTTGTTCCTGGTGACAATAGATTTTTCTGTTTAAGCCGAGAACCTAGCAGTTGGGCAGCATCTTTTGGGAGTCCTAAATCCCGGACTAAATCATTCAATTCAGCTTGAGAGAAAAGTTCAGGTTTCGGATCTGGTTCAGTTTCAAACTCGGAAGTACTGGACTCATCGGGAAAAGCCATCTGATGAGTCTCATCATGATCAGAACCGTCCACACAAATATGATCCAAAGATTTTGGTGGTTCAGGCACAGGTACTTCGTTGCTATGAGGCATAGGCCTAATTGCTGAGGGAAGGTTGGGGTAACTTATTACGTTCTTATTTTTTAAGTTGTATCCCTTCACAATGCAAGAGCAAAAATAGCAGTCACTGCTGTGGTCTCTTTGTTCACGCCACATCATAGGTATTCCGAAACGAAATGCTTGTTTTTTACCTTTCATCCATAAGTGTAGATCTTCCTCACATGTCTTGCACACTTTGTGAGGAGCCCACGGTTTGTCTTGATCGCCTAACTTCAAACCGAAATAGGCGAAATATACTTTTTAATAAATGCAGAAATGTTCCTCTGCCGCTTTTTCACGGTATATTCCCCACAAATAAAACAAAAACTGTCCGGAGAGTTGACGCAACCTCTGGCTCTGTGAGCCATCACAAATACACAGCACTGCAAACTACAACTGTAGTGAACCACTTCGGAATAAAGCTGGATTACGACTGAGCAAACAAAAGGTAATAATGAACTTGCAAGAAACTGAAATTTGAAAAGGAATGTTCATGTCGCAACCACCGTGTTTGAGCGAGCGAACGAGGCGAGGCGAACAGGAAAGAACATGCGCCAGCGCGAGTACTGGATTTAGCCCCCCGCCTCCCAATTGTCCTGTTAATGTATAAAATGAATACAAAACACTCTAAAATATCATGAGGGAGTGTTTCTAGTTAGTTAACCATTACAACCTCTATTTTGGGCCAAGAAAATAAACTGCAGTCGGCTAAAAAGAAATTATGTGAACATTCCTTATATGGGTAAGAAATCTAATTTTGCAAGAAAACGTGACGTGATGGAACATTTTGGCTATTTTTCCTGGATTCAGCACCCCAAAATCTATAGGAATCAGTTGCAAAACTGGAGGTAGTTTTTTGGTAGTGTACCTGTGTTATTTTAGCTTTTCAGTCTCTGATTAACCCTTTCTTTCCACAGCAGGAATCGAGGATGCATTTGCAAGGCTACTTTATTGTTAGGAATCTTAGTCTAGGATGGATCAGTCATTAAGGCCTGAAACTCACTGTCCCTACAAGCCAAAGTGACTGCCCCTAGGTACTTCAGCTCACATCAGTCTAACAGCTCAAAGGAAGCTTTTATCAGTTGGGTTACAATGGCATTGTGGTTATACGAAACGAACACAGGAAGCGAAGGCCGTGTAAGGTCACTGGGGTTATTTTGAATAAAACTAGCACCAGTGACCTTACACGGCCTTCGCTTCCTGTGTTCATCTGTGCTCCTGTGCGAGAGCCCAGCTCCCTTTGTGTTCCTCCCATTGTGGTTATAAGATACATTGGGAGGCTTGATGAGATGCTTCAAATAGAAGCAAGCCCTGTATTAACAACCAAAGGCTGTAAAGAGACAGGTTTATCTTCCACATGGTGTTGATATGTGCCCAACTGGGTTATTTATTTATTTTTAAATATTTCTATACCGCCGTATGCAAATGCATTCAAGGTGGTGAACAAGTGACAAAGCAATCATACAAACCAACCCCTATCCCCAACCCCGCCCACCCCCATACTAAGTAGCTGCCAAGCCTAAGTCAAACCTGCCAAAAGATCAAGGAGGAAATAGAAAGATCCTTAACATCTTCTGAAAGGTAACCAGCTCTGTCTCCATCCACAACCCATCCGGCAGCCTATTCCAACAGGGAGGTGCAGCCACTGTAAAGGCCCACTTACGCCATCTTTGCAATTGCACATGCTGAAAATTTGGAATCTTGACCTGTAGCAGCAAAGCGCAGACAAACCAATGATACCAGGAGTCTGTTCAGAAGGTCCAAATCATTTATTTGTGCACAAGTCTCAAGCAAGTCAATTTCAAAATGGCTGAGCAAAGTTTTCAAGCATTACAACAACTTTTATAGACTTTTGTTCCATTCTAGGTATAGAAAAACATTTCATTGGTCCCGGTAACCTCCCGTACCTCCCGTACCTCTTCTATTGGTCCCGGTACTGATAAGTTTATCCAATTATGTCCCTTCTGTGGGCATGACACCTGCCTGCCCCCCTTCTAGTCCCAATTACAATGGTCAGTTCATCAACTTGTTACTTTCACACTCTCAAGGTTATGGAACCAATTTGTGCATACAGAAGAGCAAGGTTCTGTAACTCATCTGTCAGCACTCCTCATTATTTCTCTGCAGATGTACTTTTTCTTATCAGTAACTTTCAAACATGTCTTTTCTGTATTTTTCCATTTCTTAGTTCTGCAGTTCTGCTTACCTAAGCAAATTCAATACTTCTACTGAGTTCTATCTTACAATAGCAGCATATTGGGGGATGTGCAATCCTATATGCCTCTCCACAGGCCTCATTTACAGGTCAAGCTAGCCATGCTGGCCTGCCTATGTCAGACACCGTGGGTCACAGGCCTGCACCTGCCACATTCCCCCCTTTGATTAATCTCACCCTATTACTCAATAAGGTGTGAGAATTAAATCACTTTTTAGAAGAATCACATCATGATTGAAGGATTTCTACTAGGACTAGCTTTGTATAAAGCCATTATTTTAGTTGCGGTCTTCCGCTCTACTATGGTATCAATAGCACTATGAATGGAACGCATACAACATGGGATTAAACATGGTAATAAGAAGATAACAGCAACAAGGATTAGTACTAAAACAATGAAAGTCTTAAATCCTCCCAGCCAAGAGAAAAGGTTAGCAAACCAGTTAGGAAATTTCAATGCGTGCCAAGTCTGTACTGGCACATAAGCATGTCTTTGCATATCTTTAGCAATTTCTTCAACTACTTGACCTTTATCATCTATTTTCAAACAGCAATTAGTTAAATTCAGCTTACCACATACTCCTCCTTCAGCTGCTAGCAAATAATCAAGTGCTAAGCGGTTCTGGTATATAGCAGTGCGCATCTGAGTACTTTGTCTAGCTAAGAGCGTAAGAGCATGGCTAGTTTCATTGGTTATTATTTCAACTACTGCTTGTAAGCGAATAATACGATTAATCATATAAATTGGGGTACGGTAACCATACATACCATCATCATTCCAAGTGGCGGGTCCATAATACTCAATAATTCTTTCTGGTGGCCAATCATCACCTTGCCACTTTTCCCATTTGCCTATCTGTAAGGCTTCTCTTTTCTGTCTCAATGCTCTTTTGTGTCTGTGGGTAGTGTATACAGGGTATCCTAATTGTTCTCCATGTTCAGTGTTTAACAGGAAGAAAGAAGGTCTGATGGTTCCTAAGACACATGCTCCTCCCCAGTGTGGCGGGAGTTGGGCATATGCTCGGTTTCCACAGATCCAATATAGGCCAGGTGGGGCTTGCCAGGCTTGGACTTTGGCAAGGTTAGTCCATAGACCTGCAAGTTCAGGAAATCTAGCTAATGGGTTAGGAGGTTCAGGATGTCTGATTCCTGACCACCATGCTGTCTTTTTGGTCGTGGCATTATAGTATTTCTGGCTAAGACAGACCAGCTGTCCTACCTTTTGGGTGAACTGGGGTCCAGTTCTGGCATAGCAAAGACGTCCAACGATTGAGTGCGCTAACACCCATTCACTGGTAGTCTTGTGTAATTCAGTCTGATTGTAAATCATGGAATAATTCAATTCTTGGGCTTCCCAGGGCCATTGGTCTCCCATTTGGGTTCCGCCACAGAAATAACAATCTGTGATCTTAAGACTAGATACTACTGCTCCGGCTAATTCTAGAAACAAATTCTGTGAAGGGTGAGGGATCTCAAACTTATTTACATGCATAGCTTCATAAAAGGTATTATGAATATGATATTTAGACGACTTGTGGGCTTGGGTATTCAATCTGATATACACAATGGTCCCTGGATCTATTGCTCCTCCAGCAATACGTAAACCAAATTTGTATCCTTGTTTCCATGCATGGGGATTATGTACACGCAAATGTAAGGGGTTGCAAGCATCTTTCTGACATTTATCATTTGTGGTTGGCTTGGTTAGAGTAGCCATCCGCTTATCTATTTTCTCATTAGTTATACCAGTGTTCCAGGTAGCATAAAAAACACATCCCCAATACGGGCAATAGTAGTCTGCCGCTGTAGCAGTACTATACCCTGATCCTGTTTACCAGTACACTTCCACCAATTTGTGGCACCTTCTGGACACATATACTTATGGTCATTTCGATACGCTTTCTCCCATGTACCACAGGTGGACTGACTATCTCTATTAATGGCATTACATGCATCAAAATTCAAAACAGCAGGTTTAGTAATGTCCTTAAGTGGTGGTGTAGCAGCTAATATAGGTCCATCTGCATCCTTCCATCTTATTTCCAACGTGTAATAGGATGGATTCTGATGCGGATTATAGCATGCTTTGATTTTGCCATGAGTGCAAACATTTAGTTCAGTGGTGTTATAGATACACCGAGTTATTGTTCCCTTGCAGGTATAGTAAGAATGGTAAAGCAAAGTTTGAGTTACTTTCAGTCCAGTTCTAGTAGAAGTAATGCAAGCAGTGCATGGAGGTAAAGCATAAGTCAGTTCAAAACCTCCAAAGAAGGCAACCAAGGCAAAGCAAAAACAAAGATACATGTTGATGTTGATTGGAGTTCTTCTGAATCCTCAGCTTGCTGATCTTGATCACGACGGTCTATTATTCTTCGTCCCGTTTGCTAATGAAGCAATTTAACGGGTGCTGAGTGTTGATTGAAGATCCTCAAGATGTCCAGCACACATTAACCAACTTAGCAATTCAGTTGGCTTGTGAAGTCTGGCTTAGTCAATGTAGTCTCAAAGTAGTGTGTCAAATCACACACAAATCGGGTTCGTTGAAACAAAACTGTTGCTGCATGGAAAGCAGCAATCCTCTTCGAAAGACTTGGCTACTGCAAAGCACTTGTGATGAAGTGTCTATGCTGCTGGTTGCCGTCTCAAAGTAACTCGCAAGGGTACATCAGGGTGCTGCTCTGCTGTCCACCGCTCTGGTTCAGGATCGGCGGCGGGCTTGACTCTACTGTGGTGGATCCAGGCGTCGATCTCGGCTACCTTTACTGCAGTTGGGGTAGACAGGATGACGGTGTACGGTCCCTTCCAATGGGGTTCCAACGGTATCTTCTTCCAATCTTTGATCCACACCGAAGTTCCAGGCTGGTAGGGATGCAAGGGTTCCGTCAAGTTGATAGGCAACTGGTCTTGGATCCACGTATGGAGAGTCTGCAGAACAAAACTAAGAGCTAGGAGTTCTTGTCTGGTTACTTCTGAACCAATCTGGGCTAAACTTCCTTTGACTCCCTGCACTATTGGTGGGGGTTTACCATACAAAACTTCAAAAGGGGAAAATCCTGTTGACTTTACAGGGGCTGAGCGTATTCTGAGTAAAGCTATGGGGAGCACTTGGGGCCATTTCAAGTGTGTCTCCTGACAAAGCTTGGACATTTGGGCTTTCAAGGTACGATTCATTCGCTCAACTTTCCCTGAACTCTGGGGTCTGTATGCAGTGTGGAGTTTCCACTGTATCTGCAAAGCTTTTGCTAACTGCTGAGTAACTTGGGAGACAAATGAGGGTCCATTGTCTGACCCTATTACTGCTGGGATTCCAAATCTGGGAACAATCTCTCTCATTAAGACTTTGGTAACTTCTCGGGCTTTCTCAGTTCTGGTTGGGAATGCTTCTACCCACCCAGAGAAAGTACAAACTAATACTAGTAGATAATGGTATCCATTGGCTTTTGGCATTTCGGTAAAATCAACTTGGAGGTTGTACATGGGGGTGACACCTCCTGACTGAACTCGGGGTGCTGTAATAAGGCCTTGCTTGGCATTATTTTTGGCACAAGTTACACATTGACGTGCCACTGAGGCTGATATGGTTGTCATCAAAGGGATGTAGAAATGTGGTCTGAGTGCTTTCTCCATAGCACTCTTCCCATAGTGGGTGGCTTCGTGGAAAGCTTTGACAAAGGATGGTCCTAACAGTTCAGGAATTACTATTCGTCCTGGAGGTTGACTGCCCTCTTCTGGTGGCAGCTCAATCCATCCATCTTTCAGTACTCCATTTTCTCTGTCACAATAGTAATCCAATTCTTTGGTGGTATATCGTGGGGTCCATAGATTCAAGGGTACTGGAAACAATGCTGCTTGCATTGGCATGGCTTGTGGGGCAATTTGTCCTGTCATAGCTGCTTGTCGTGCTGAGGCATCTGCAAATCTATTTCCTCGGGCAACTTCTCCTTTTCCTGCTTGATGTCCTCTGCAATGCATGACAGCTACACGTGTTGGGGCCCAAATGGCATCAAGTAACATCAATATCTCGGGACCATATTTGACTGATTTTCCTCCGGATGTGATGAGTCCTCTTTCTTTATAGAGAGCTCCATGGGCATGCAAGGTGGTGAAGGCATATTTGGAATCTGTATATACATTTAGCACAAGTTTTTCTCCTAACAACAATGCTCTGGTGAGTGCTATCAATTCGGCTTTCTGGGCTGATGTGCCTGAGGCTAGGGCTGATGATTCAACTACTTCATGTTGAGTGACGACTGCATATCCGGCACAGCGTCGTCCATCAAGGATGAGACTGCTCCCATCAACATAATAGATCTGGTCGGGATTGTCTATGGGCACATCTGTTAAGTCAGGTCGACTGGAAAACACAGTTTCCATGACTTCGATGCAGTCATGCTCTGGGAGTTCTTCACTGATGGGTATCAAGGTAGCTGGGTTCAAGGCATGGCTCACTTCGAGTTGTATTTGTGGGTTTTCACATAACATGCTCTGGTACTTCAACATTCGGGAATTGGTGAGCCAATAATTTGCTTTTTGTTCCATAAGGGCAAGGACTGCGTGTGGCACAGTGACTCGTATGTTCTGTCCTAGTGTGAGTTTGTCTGCTTCACTCACTAGTAGCGCTGTAGCTGCAACTGCTCTCAAGCAAGGTGGCCATCCTTTGGCCACAGGGTCCAATTGTTTCGATAGGTAGGCTACAGGTCGCTCCCAATTTCCTAATTTCTGAGTCAACATGCCTAGGGCATTTCCCTGTGCTTCATGTACAAACAAGTGGAAAGGTTTGTGGACATCTGGTAGTCCAAGTGCTGGTGATGACATCAATTCTTCTTTTAACTTCTGGAAGGCTGTATCCTGCTCAAGTCCCCACTCCAGTGGTGACTTCTCTTCTCCTTTTGTGGCTTCATACAGTGGTTTGGCAATTTGGGCAAAGTTGGTTATCCAGATTCGGCAATATCCTGCCGCTCCCAGAAAGGCTCTGACCTGCTTTCTGGTTGTTGGAGTTGGAATTCTGCATACTGCTTCTTTTCTTTCTCTGCCTAATCTTCTGCTTCCTTGGGTAATACGAAAACCCAAGTATTTCACTTCTTTTTGACATAGCTGTGCTTTGGCTCTGGAAACTTTGTATCCAGCTTCATCTAGTAACTGCAAGAGATCTTTGGTGGCTAATATACATTCTCTTTCTGATACGGCAGCTATCAACAGATCATCCACGTACTGGAGAAGCACTCTCTTCCCCGGGGCTACTGGATAGCTTGAAAGGTCTTGATTTAGTGCAGCACTAAAGATGGTAGGTGAATTCTTGAATCCTTGGGGTAATCTTGTCCAGGTAAGTTGGCCCCCTCTTCCAGAGATGGGGTCCTGCCATTCAAATGCAAACAATATTTGGCTTACAGGGGCTAATCTTATGCAAAAGAATGCATCTTTCAAATCCAGTACAGTGAAATGGGTAGCTTCAGCAGGTATCAGTCCTAGAAGAGTGTAAGGATTGGGCACAACTGGATGTATGGTTTCAGCTGCATCATTCACTCTTCTCAAATCTTGCACTGGGCGATAATCATCTGTCCCAGGTTTCTTTACTGGCAAAAGTGGGGTGTTCCATGGGGATTGACATACTTTTAGTAGGCCATACTCGAGCAATCTTTGTAGGTGGCGATGGATGCCTTCAATTGCGGCTCTTGGGAGAGGGTACTGTTTGACGTGCACTGGTGTAGCACTAGGCTTGAGGGTTACAATCACTGGAGCTATATGCTTGGCTAGGCCTGGGGGACTGCCTTCTGCCCATACTCCAGGTGGTGCATCAATACTTTTCAAAGTTTGTTCAAAATAGGTGTCTTGGACAGAATCATCAATGTAATACCTCCATTCTTCTTCTCGGGGAACTGTCAGCAGCATCACTCCTGCTGGTTTGGCTTGGGAATTTACTGTCATTTTCATTTCTCCTTGCTCAGAGAAAGATATTTGTGCTTGAAGCTTGGCTAGCATATCTCGTCCCAGTAGCGGCACTGGACATTCGGGCATGTAAAGGAATTGATGAGTTACTTGCTGTCCTCCTAGACTGCATATTCGGTTTTGAAGAAAAGACTTTGTGGCTTTGGCACCAGTTGCTCCTATAATGGTGACTGCTTTTGTAGTGAATGGGGCTATCTTTTTGTCTATTACTGAATGCTCTGCTCCAGTATCAACCATAAAGTTCATAATTTGGTCTCCTATTTGTATTCCGACCATAGGCTCCTGGAGACCTAAAGCAAACTTGGAGCCCGGTCTGTCCTAATCCACGTCATCCTCATCATGGGCTGGTGTGGCCAATGCTTGAATGGCTCCTCCTCTCTCTCTCTGGTATTGTTCTCGATTGGCTCCTCCTCGGCCTCGGGGACGGCCTTGTCTTTCTTCTCGCCACTGATGATCGTTGTCGTCATCTTGCTGGGCGTCTTCGAGTTGCGGGCACATATCTCTCCAATGTCCTTCCTCTCTGCAATAGGCGCATTGGTTCACGCCTAGTCTCTGGGTCCGGCCTCCGCCTTGACCCCGCCCTCTTCCTCTGCTCCTTCGACTAGGGACACCTCCCCTTTTCTTTTCAACTATGGCCGCAGCCAAAAAATCAGCTTTCTTCTTCATCTTTCTATCACATTCTCTCTGTCTTTCAGTATCACGATTCACATACACTTTATGAGCGACTTCCAATAACTGTGTTGCATTCATGCCCGCAAACCCTTCTAATTTCTGTAATTTACGTCTAATGTCTGGTTGAGACTGGTTTACAAAAGCAGAATTCACCATGCATAAACTTCCTGGTGCCTCGGGATCATAGGGAGTATACATTCTGTAGGCTTCAGTTAATCTTTCATAAAAATCTGCTGGGCTCTCATCTATCCCTTGGATAACTCCCGTAACTTTGGAAAGGTTCATAGCTTTTTGGCCCCCCCTTCTCAGGCCTTGTAAAAAGCCTTGACGAAAACGGGCTAGGGCTGTGGATCCTTCATCTGTATTTGGATCCCATTGGGGGTCTTCATTCGGGAATTCTCTCTGAGCTGCTTCCCTACGGTCTATTATATTCTGCCCCTGCGCCGGAGCTGCAGGGTTTTCTGCCATCCATTCAATAGCTGCTTTTCTAATTCTCGCTCGTTCTTCTGTAGTGAATAGGGTGGTCAGGAGCTGACGGCAATCTGGCCAAGTGGGTTGGTGAGTTTCCATAATACTAGTTACTAATTCTGTCAGCTCCTGGGGCTTACTAGTATAGGAGGCATAATGCGACCTCCAATTTAATAAATCAGTTGTAGAGAAAGGGATATACACATAAGTTAGGGGTCCCGCTACCACTTCATCATTATCATTCTTTACGGGCACTCCCGGGACTTGCCGTAAGGGAAACAGTTTAGCTGTTACAGGCGTCTTTTGGGATCTAAGGGTTATTGTCGTTGCCTTTGCAGGAGTCACTTTCTTTTTCTCAACAGGTTTTGCTTTGGGTTTCTCTTTCACTGGCGTGCTAGTGCTAGCGCTGGCTTTCTCGATTATTTGTACACTGTCCTCCTCCTCTTCTGGGGAATTCTCTCTTTCTCCTTCTTCTATCTCCGCTTCTGACTCACTTTTTATGTCCTCTACTTCTCTTTCCACTAATTCTTCCTCTTTCTCTTCTCCAGGAGGGGGATCAGGGGTTGGGTCCCGCCTCGGCTCTGGCCGTCTCTGGGGTTCTGGGGCAGGACGCCGGGCTACTCTTACTGGACCTGGGGTTCGGGGCTGCCTGAGGACTATTTCTGGGGAATCAGGATCTACCAAGATGGGTTTCTTCTTGGCTTTCTTATCCTGCTCTTTCATTCTAGGCTGTTCCGTTTTCTGTCTAGAATCTGTTTTAGCTAACATTATTCTGCACTGTTCCTCATAACAGCGCTGCGCCCAGGAGGGCGGATCTTCACAAATACTTAACCAGGAATCTATATAGGGGTATTGATCGGGGTGCGCTACCCGCACTCTACGATGTATTGACTGAATAATCTCTACAGTGAACGTTCCCTCTCGGGGCCAGATGGGGTCTAGATCGGGCCACTCCCTAGTACACAAAATCTGCAAACGGGCTGCTGTCATTTTAATACCATAATCTCCTGAATATCCCTCTTTAAAATGTGCGATCATACATTCTAATGGAGTGTTTCTAGTAGACCCCGCCCCTCCCATTTCGATGTGTGCGCGCAACAACAGACAGAAGGGAAAAGGAGGGCGGACCGTGGGTAAGGGGTCCTCACGGCCCTGGAAACGTATAGGGAATACAAATAACAAGACAAGACGACAATCGCTTCCCCCTTTTCGCGACCTGAACGCGGTCGCCCGGTCAGGAAATGCGCTAATCAGGGGTCCGCCTTCACTTGGTCCGTGCTGCCAGACCTCTCATTCACACTTCGTTCACACAATCATGCTAGCAACGTATCCCAGAATGCATTCGTTTCTATCTGTTCTGACTAGTCTTTTCCCAATTACAAAGAGGATGAGGGTTTCACCCAGCGAATTCCCATGCCAGGCTACTCGGCTCTTCCTTGAGAGTTGATCATGCTCTCTTACCAATTCCCAATATCTCGAGATTACAAATTCCAAATTCCAATGGCAGTACTGCTCTTTCTATTTCTGTCTAGACCCAAAATCAAAACTATACTCACCGGATCCGGTCCTCAAACTTCCCAAGCAGGCGCATGAGTTGGACCTCGGACTCCCCTCACTCGGGTTCGAGGCGTTGGCTCCAACCGGGCCCGGCACCCGCCGAGGTCCGACCAGCTCCCTCCGATACAAGGGACCGGTGGCGCCAGGGAGCAGCCCTCGTCGGAAGGGCGCGATCCCGGCAGGACCAAGCCTATAGAGGCGGAAAGTCGTGGTATATTGCCCTATATACACTTTGATTCCACAACTTCCCGGCCAACGCACCAAGAAATATGTAGCAGCAAAGCGCAGACAAACCAATGATACCAGGAGTCTGTTCAGAAGGTCCAAATCATTTATTTGTGCACAAGTCTCAAGCAAGTCAATTTCAAAATGGCTGAGCAAAGTTTTCAAGCATTACAACAACTTTTATAGACTTTTGTTCCATTCTAGGTATAGAAAAACATTTCATTGGTCCCGGTAACCTCCCGTACCTCTTCTATTGGTCCCGGTACTGATAAGTTTATCCAATTATGTCCCTTCTGTGGGCATGACACCTGCCTGCCCCCCTTCTAGTCCCAATTACAATGGTCAGTTCATCAACTTGTTACTTTCACACTCTCAAGGTTATGGAACCAATTTGTGCATACAGAAGAGCAAGGTTCTGTAACTCATCTGTCAGCACTCCTCATTATTTCTCTGCAGATGTACTTTTTCTTATCAGTAACTTTCAAACATGTCTTTTCTGTATTTTTCCATTTCTTAGTTCTGCAGTTCTGCTTACCTAAGCAAATTCAATACTTCTACTGAGTTCTATCTTACAATAGCAGCATATTGGGGGATGTGCAATCCTATATGCCTCTCCACAGGCCTCATTTACAGGTCAAGCTAGCCATGCTGGCCTGCCTATGTCAGACACCGTGGGTCACAGGCCTGCACCTGCCACAGACCAATAGCGCTTAACTGGACCGCAGTGTCCTTCCTGGAAAATGCCAGGATAACGCATTCTGCAGGTAGCTGGACCCCTGGCCCCTCGCCACCTTAAAGGTTAATACCAGCAGCTTGAAAATATACTGCTGTTGTATCTGTAGCCAGTGAAGCCGACAAAGCATCTCCAACGCTGGGTCCCTTTTACCCAAACCTAACAATAAGCGAGCCAGCTTATTCTGAACTATCTGCATTTTCCTCACCATATACGCTAGAAAGCCCATATACAAAATATTGCAGTAATCCAAGACGGAAAGAACAAGTGCCTAGACAAGGATCTACATGGCCTCCATATCCAAAAAGGGGCACAACTGCCACACCACCTGCAATTTACTGTAGGCAGCATGCACCACATGCGACACCTGTACCTGAAGTGACAGGTCCACATACAGCTGCACCCCTCCAAGTCCTGAATCTCCTGCTTCCAGATGAGCTGAACCCCACCAGTCGAGAGTCCATCCCGCAGGGTGGCCTCCGCCAAAACCCCACACAAAAGCACCTCAGAGACTTTCCCACATTCAGAACCAGCCATTCTGCAACCTCTTCCAAACAGAGGTTCACACACTTCAACACAGCCAACTCATCCTCATCAAAAAACACAACCAACTGAATGTCATCAGCGTAAATGAAGCCCTGAAAACCATGTTTCTGGATAATCATTCCCACTGGACTCATAAAGATATTGAAAAGTACCGGAGACAATGCCGACCACTGCAGCACCCCACACAACAGGCTATGAATGGAGGTAAGTTGACTCCCCCAATGAACCAGAAACTGCCGGCCAGATAAAAATGAACCCAGCCACCATAAAAATGAACCCCCTACCTATCTCCAAAGCCCCACACCTCACCAACAAAATATCCCAAGCCACAAGATCGTGGCAGACAAGTCCAAAGTAACCACCAAAGATACCCTCCCACTATCGCTCGCGCAACACAACAAATCCAAAACTGACACCATCAAAGACTCATTCCCTACAAAAACCTGCCTGCCCCAAATCAAGCCCCCCTTCCTTATCCAAGAAATCATTTAATTGTCATAACACAGCCTTCTCCAGGATCGTCACAAGACACATCAAGGAAGAAATAGGCTATAGGTTCTTACAACACAGATCATTCCCCTTTTTAGGAATGGAGATCACCACTGCTTCCTTCAGGTCCAGCAGATAAAGATCCTGCCCTAAGGACACATTTACAAGGTCAGTCATCCACTCAAAACATTCACAGAAACTGTTCTCAATAATGGGCCAAAGATAGGGTCCAAGTGCATTCAGGAAAGGTGCAACCTCTATACCAAACAATGCAATGAATCACTCACGAGAGGTGAAAAAGAAACCCACTTAACCCCCCAGCCTCCTCATCTCACTCCCCAAACCAATTACCCATCCCTAAACTCCAAAGCACCTCCACATTCCCAACAAAATAATCCGCCACCACCTCCGCGTCCAAACCTCCCTTGAGCCCCACCCCCCTCGACCCTGACCCAGCCGTTGTTTTTTTAAACATGACTCTGGAAGATGTAGAAGGTATTCAAATGGCTTTTATGTGGGATAGGAAAAAGGATCTAGGGCCTTTCTATTACACCAGACATCAAACCTCTTTTGTAGGAGTCTTTCCTAGAAACCAACATCTAGGATGTGAGGGCTAGGAAGCTGATACTAGGATGTAACAGATTTCCGAGATTCTGCATGATTAGAGCTTGGAAACATCCCAACTAGATCAGTTCCCTGATGGACAACTTCTATAATAGTGAGAATCAGATCTGTCTCAGTCAGTAAGAAGCTATGTATATCATAGTTCCTTGGTCATTCTGAGTTTCAGAAGAATTATTGCCATTAGAGGTGTCGGACGATACACATATAGGAGTCCTTCCTCCCAGTCTAGGAAGAATATCTTGTTTGCTACCTCTCTGTCCAGGAACACTCATATGCTAGGATGCTGTCCTTTCCTGCCATATACATGGCTCTGAAGCTCATCCTGGGTGGCATGGCTTGATAGTCTCCAAACACAGAAGGTAAGATGAAGATGGGCCCGGGGCAGGCACAACAGAAGAGGGCTTGGATTAGGGAGTGACTGTTCTCTGCTCTGTTCCAGCCTCATCCCCTCACCCCTTTCTCTTCAGGCTACTGGGAAGGGAGTGGCTGGAGCAGAATGCCCTTGCTGTTCTGAAGTCTGAAAAGAAGTGCTGCAATAGCGTTCCAGTATGTTCCCCCAAAAATTAAGCCCTGCTTAAGGCCTATTATTTTGAACTGGTATTTGGTGAGAAAAGGTACAGAGAAGAGCCACCAAAATGGTAAAGGGGATGGAAGAATACTCCTATGAAGGGAGGCTTAAAAGGTTAGGGCTCTTCAACTTGGAAAAAAGATGGTTGAGGGGAGATATGATAGAGGTCTATAAAATAATGAATGGAGTTGAACAGATAAACATAGATCAGTTGTTTACTCCTTCAAAAAGGAGAAAGACTAGGGGATACACGATGAAGCTACGATGTAGCCTGTTTAGAACTAATACCATAAACAATATTTTTTCACTCCACACATAATCAACCTCTGGAATTCATTACTGGAGGATGTAGTAAAAGCTTGTTAGTATAGCTGGGTTTAAACAAGGTTTTGGACAAGCTGCTGGAGGAAAAGTCCATAAAACATTATTAAAAAAGACCAGAGAAATCCTTTGCTTACCCTGGGATAAGCAACATAGCACCTGTGTACCTTTTTGGGAATGGTACTGTACTTGTGACCTGGATTGGCCACTACTGGAAATAGGATACTAGGCTTGATGGACCTTAGTCTGACCCAATAAGGCATGTCTTATATTCTTATGTGATGTACTGGACTTAAAGAGGACTCAAGCTGCAGTCATTCTATATTATATTTTTTCCTTTTCTTTTTCTCCTCTTTCTTCCCTTCTTCTCTGTATTACATTCTTTATCTTTCTTCTTTCCCTCTTTTCCTATCTCCTTCAAATACTTCTTTTTTATTACTCCTTTTCCTTTCTTCTATTTTTGTTTTGTCATTCTTTTTGATTTTATTGTGAAACTGTGTTATTCTTACTTTTATGATTTTAGTTAAATTGTATCCCATCTTGATGTATTTCGAAAGGCGGATAATCAAAAGCAACATAAGGTATGACCCTGTTTCTCCTTGTTTGTTCACATACCTGATTGTCTGTATTAGGGTGATTTTGTTGGACAATCTCTGAAAGGCTTTAGATGAACATTCCAGACTGACCTTAGCTCGAGGACGTTTATCCCAAGAAGGCAAGAGGCCTTGGGTGTGCAGCCCTCTGCTTGAGTTATTCAGTTCACTAGGGGCACATCTGTGGTTAAGAGAATATGAGTTTGAGGAATATGGAAGGAGACATTTTGGCAGATTAGCTACAAGTACAGAGAGTTCCTGAGCTGCTGGGTGACATGAATGGCATCTCATAAGTTCTGAGTGGCTTGAATCCATTAAGGATTTTGGCTTCACTGAGCTTATCTCATATTAAGGCATTCAATGGGAGGTACAAGTACTGTTGATGCCATGAAGTCTAACAAGCTCAGTGTGTCCCATGCTGATTTCTGTTTGCTTTTTCTTATTTTTTCCATAGTGGATACAAAAATGTCATCCATTCTTGTGGAAGAAAGGCTTTTACCTGAGTAATATCTAGTAGAGCTGAGTAGTTACTCACCTGCAACAGGTGATCTCCAGGAACAGCAGGAATTTAGTCTTCACATATGGGTTTCGTCGGTACTGACGGAGCCTGCGCAGGAACGCTCCCCAGCGTCCAATAGGAAAGCTTTTGGGGGCATCCCACAGTGCCTGCGTGCTGCCTTCCCACCTTTCCAACTGTCCCTCTCCAGTTGAGTTTATAGCTGAGACAAAAGAGAGGGGGGGGGGAGAGAGGGAGAGAGATACATACAACTCCTAGGGGAGGTGCGGGTTGTGAAGACTAAATTCCTGCTGTTCCCGGAGATCACCTGTTACAGGTGAGTAACTAAGCTATCTCCAGGAACAAGCAGGAATGTAGTCTTCACATATGGGGACTCCCTAGCTGCAGATGCCAGGGAGATGTCCCCAGGAAGTTGTTAGGCCTTGTGAAAGGGCCTTACTTCCCCCCATGGATCTCTGGCATCCTACCAGGGCCGGTGGGTAGAAGTTGATTAAGTCTGAAAAAGGTGTTGAAGAACAGCCTGGCCAAACAAGGCATCCCGGCAGGAGTCCTTGTCTAAACAGTAGTGGGCTGTGAAGGTATGTACCGAAGCCCAAGTAGCTGCTCGACAGATGTCGTCGATAGACACAGAGTGAAGATGAGCCATTGAGGCTGCCATGGCTCTCACATTGTGAGCTGTGACATGGCCTTCAAGAGGAAGGTTCTTACTCTCATAGGCAAAGGATATGCAATGAGCAATCCAGTTAGATAGAGTTCTTTTGGAAACTGGGTTCAAAAGCAACAAAAAGTTGAGAAGATTTTCTATGTTGCTGTGTCCTTTGCAAGTAAAAGGCCAAAGCTATTTTACAATCCAAGGTATGAAGGTTCCTTTCTGCACTGGAGGCATGAGGCCTCGGAAAGAATACAGGAAGGTAAACCGCTTGGTTTAAATAGAAAGGCGAAACCACCTTTGGCATAAAGTGTGGATGAGTCCTAAGAACTACCTTATCATGGTGGAACCTTGTATAAGAAGGATCAGCCACTAACGCTTGCAATTCACTGATGCGACGTGCTGATGTGATTGCAATGAGGCAGATGACTTTCCAAGAAAGGAATTTCAAAGATGTAATGGCTAATGGTTCAAAGGGCGGTTTCATGAGCTGCCCGAGCACCAGATTCAAGTCCCATGCCACCGGTGGTGGCTTAATGGGAGGTTTTGTTAAAAGAAGGCCTCTCATAAATCTTGCTATGAGAGGAAATAGGTTGTCCACTTAGGGGCTTGTAAGAAGCTGAAATAGCACTAAGATGGACTCTTACTGAATTTGTCTTGAGACCCGCATATGACAAATGAAGGAGATTCTCCAGTATCGATTCCAGAGGTATCGCAAGAGGGTTAAGACCCTTCTGCGAGCACCATATGGTAAATCTTTTCCACTTAAGGGCATACGAGCGTCTTCTGGAGGGTTTCCTAGAAGCATGAAAGATATCCTTTACCTGTTGGGAAAGGTTAAGATCCTGAAGTTCTAGGCTTTCAGCAACCAGGCCCTGAGATGCAGAGACTGGGGATTCGGATGCCAGAGCATCCCGTCCTCTTGGGAGAGAAGATCTGGAGCGGATCCCAACTCCAGAGGCGGAGCTTGAGAGAAATGTAGGAGCAGAGGGTACCACGCTTGCCGGGCCAACGTGGAGCTATGAGGATCATATGACCTCTGTCTCTCTGAGGCTTGAATAGGGTTTTGTGGATAAGGGGAAAAGATGGGAAGGCATATAGGAAGTCCTGACCCCAGTGGAGGAGGAAGGCGTCCCTTGCCTGACAACATCGAGCCGGAATTCTGGAACACAACCGGGGAAGTTTGGCATTCAGTGGACTTGCAAAGAGGCCTATATCCGGGGTTCCCCAAATCTGAAATGTTTGGGCCACCTGGTCTGCATGGAGAGACCATTCATGTGGAAGCCGAACTCAACTGAGTTTGTTTGCCCAAGAGTTTTGGATGCCTGGAAGATACACCGCAAGGAGATGAATCTGATGCTCTCTGGTGAGGGCCCATAGTCGCAAAGCTTTGTTGCATAGCGACAGAGAGCCTGTTCCCCCCTGCTTGTTCACATAGAACATAGCTACCTGATTGTCCATTTGAACTAGGACTGTCTTGTAGCTGAGCTGGGCGTGAAATACTCGAAGAGCAAAGAAGATTGCTCTTAGCTCCAGGAGACTCCTGGAGACTCCTGTGGAGTCCAGGTACCCTGGGTAGAGAGATCGTGCAGGTGGACTCCCCAACCCACCTGTGATGCATCTGTTAGGGTGGCTTGGGATAGGGGTTACTGGAAAGGAGACCCCACCAGACGGTTTTTGGGTGATTGCCACCATTGGAGGGACGAAATAAGAAAGTTTGAGTTTGTTATTTTGTCCGACAGGCAGCCTGAGGCCTGTGTCCATTGAGTGGATAAAGTCCACTGGGCTGCTCGCATATGGAGGCGAGCATAAGGAACCACATGCATGGTGGATGCCATGTGGCCTAGCAATTGTAGCATTTCCCGAGCAGTGAGACAAGTTTTGAGCACTGCTTGGGAAGCAAGCTGTACAATGCGAAGACAGCGGGGCTGCAGAAGGAAAGCCCTTGTCTGTCTGGTATCCAGATGAGCTCCTATGAACTCTAGGGACTAAGTGGGAGCAAGATTGGATTTTGGGAGGTTTATGACCAGTCCCAAATACTGAAGGATTCGCATTGTGCGAAACAGAGCAGAGCTGGCTTCTGGCACTGTAGGGGCTCGAATGAGCCAGTCGTCTAAGTAAGGGAAGATGAATATTCCCAGAGTGCGGAGAAATGCTGCTACCACAGCCATGCATTTTGTGAACATTCTTGGCGCAGAAGCCAGGCCAAAGGGAAGAACCTTGAATTGGTAGTGCTTTCCTTGAAACAGGAATTGGAGGAATCTCCTGTGATTTGGATGGAGGAGAATATGAGTATACACATCCTTGAGATCTAGAGAACAAAGCCAATCCTGACTTTGAAGGTATGGCAGCAGAGTTTCTAGAGAGACCATTTTGAACTTCTCTCGGAACAAATATTTGTTCAATTCTCTGAGGTCTAAAATGGGTCTGTGTCCCCCTGTTTTCTTTGGAATAAGGAACTAGGGGGAGTAGAACCCTGTACCCTGATGGGGAATGGGTACTTCCTCTATTGCTCCTTGAGCAAGGAGCATTGTGACCTCTTGACCTAAGAGACTGTCGAGAGAGGTCTGAGAATTGAACTGTCTTGCAATTGTAGGAGGGGGCATGCTGTGAAAATGAAGCTTGTACCCCTCTCGTACAATGGACAGAGTCCAATTTTCTGCTATTATTTGGTACCATCTGTGGGCAAAATGACATAACCTGCCTGGGATGGTCGAGGGTTCTGGACCGTTCAGAGGCAGGAAGGCAAAGTTCTCTAGAGAGGAGTCAAAGCCCCTGAGGAGGCTGAGGTTTTGCAGCTTTTAGCTTCTTTTGTTGTCTAGGTTGTTGCTGTTGTCCCTTTTGGGCAGTCTGACCTGGACGGTGAACCTGTTGGGTATAGGAAGGATAAAACTTCTTTTTCTTATTGAAAAATGGTTTCTTAGTGGATTTTTTCCTTGCAGGAGCGGCTGTAGATATGGACAATCTATCTAAGGTGATATTGTCAGCATCTATCTCATTAGCCTTCTCCTGCCAATTCTTGCCAAAGAGATTTTCTCCTGTGCAAGGAATGTTTCCTAATTTATCCTGTACCCAAATTTCGAAGTCAGATGCCTGAAGCCAGGCAATCCAACGTGCACCAATGGCAACAGCAGAGGTTCTGCTTATGCACTCAAAACAGTCAAAGGCTGCACGATTTACAAACTTGGAAACATCCTGAGCATGTTTGACTAGAGTAAAATAGTCTTGCCTTTTGTCATCAGGAAGGAGGGGGCTCATAAGCTCCAAGTCTCCTGTGACCTCTTTAAGGAACATTCCTGTATATAAGATATATGAACTGATCCTTGCTGAGAGCATGGAAGCTTGGAAGCATCGACGCCCAAAGGCATCGAGAGTCCTACATTCACGACCTGGAGCATTGGATGCATGTCTCTTTGCACTTTTCATCCTTCTCATGGATGATTCCACCACCATTGAATGGTCTGGTAATTGAGTTTTTTTGAAAGCCAGGACAAGGTGGAACTCGATACATGGTATCGAGTCTTCGAGAATGAGGAGATGTGGTTAAAGGTGTTTCCAACTTCCTTAGCATAAGATCATGTAAATTCTCATGAATAGGCAGAGTAGCTGCCTCTTTGGGAGCTTTAGGGTATTGGAGAATTTCCAACTCCTTTGCCCTAGGCTCTTTTTCAGGAGCTACTGTGATGGAAAGGCCTCGGGCCACATCACGGATAAAGTCCTGAAAAGACATATCCTCTGGCGGAGACATTCTGCGCTGAGGAGAAGAGGAATCCTCGGGGAGAAGTACTCTTGTATCGGCAGAGTCTACAGACTCATCAGAGGATTCAAAATACCTCCGATCCCAGTGATTGTGCAAAGCACGGTACCGGTATCGATCAAAGTCGGTATTGGGTTGCTCCGGTACCGATCTGTCGATGCCGGAGACAGACGCATGATCCGGTATGGGTGGCATTCCCGCCGATGCTAATGCAGTCGGTACCAATACCGGTACCAGTACCGGTATCGGTTGAGGTGTCTGAAGCAGTTTCAATGGTACCGAAGCCGTGAGAAGAGCTGCTAGACTGAGTTCGATAGCAAGGAATCTCTGATCTATCGACGCTGCCGATGTTTGGGTGTCGGTACTGGTAGAAGTGGCCAGAACCCCAGAGCATGGCGCCAGTAGTTCTGCCGAGGTTGAGGCCTCGAGAACATCCTGGAGCCCCGTTAATGCTTTGGAAGCTGAGCCTCCTGCCGGGTCAGTTTTACCGGTGAAAATTCCTCAAGGGCAACACCAGGGGCATCTCGATATTTAGAAGGAGATCTACCCTTTGAGGACCGGCTAGATTTATGTTTAGTTACCTGAGATCCATGGGAAGAAGATGAGGCCCTGGAGGACGTCGATGCAACAGTCTGAGGGAAAAAAGGTGCTAAGTTTAGCAGCTCGGTTCTGCCCCCCCCCCCCCTCCTCTTTTTGACATCATTCCACAGGAGTGGCACTCTGAAATAGAGTGGTCAGGACCTAAACATTTGAGACACCAATCATGGGTGTCGGTGACGGAAATAGTACCGCCACATTTAGAACATTTTTTAAAACCTGAAGTAGGTTTTTACATTTTCAAGGAAAGAATTGGGCCTAGTGCCCAAAATGGCACCTAGCACCAAGGAAAAAAGTTTCTAAAGTAAAACACCTCAGAAACTATAATTTTTTTTATTTTTAGTTTTAAAAAGAAGAAAGAACTGGCGGTACCGGTATGGCGTCAAAGGAAGGTAGGCGCGACCACAAAAACAAAGATTAAAGACAAAATATTTCTGCGGTGAACGAAGAACTGGAGAGGGACAGTTGGGAAGGCAGTACGCAGGTGCTGTGGGATGCTCCCAAAAGCTTTCCTATTGGACGCTGGGGAGCATTCCCACGCAGGCTCCGTCGCTACCGATGATACCCATATGTGAAGACTACATTCCTGCTTGTTCCTGGAGATAATAAGTTACCTGTATTCAGCATATCATACTCCCCACCCTTCTATGCATAGTTAAAATAACCCTGTTATCCTGTATTTGTTACAATGTTCTATGTAACTTAACTTCAATGTAAACCACCTTGATAAACCAGAAAGGCGGTATGTAAGAAATGTTAAATAAAATACCTTTTGAGATGATGAGCTCAGCCTTAAATGGGAGATGAGGTAATTTAGGGCAAATTCTAGCACTGTCACTGATTCTACAGTTCCTCTATGAGATATGCTCTTGACCACCTAAACACCCTCCACTCTGCCCAAGAATCAGCCTACATGTGGTTATTCATTATTACACTTGTTGTTGTTGTTGTTAAGTGCCGTCGAGTCGGAGACGACTCATGGCGACCCTCTGGATAGCTATCCTAAATTGTGTTCGGTCTTCAGTCAGGCGGCTCATTGTTGACAGACTGGTACCCGTAGCTGCTGTTATTGTAGCGATCCATCTCATTGCTGGCCTTCCTCTTTTGCGTTGACCTTCTATCTTGCCAAGCATGATGTCTTTCTCTAATGATCTCTCTCTTCGCATGATGTGTCCGAAGTATGAAAGTCGAAGTCTTGTCATCTGAGCTTCTAAAGAAAGCTTAGGTTTGATCTCCTCTAGTACCGACTGGTTTGTTCTTCGGGCAGTCCATGGTATACACAGTATTCGCCGCCAGCACCATAATTCAAAGGCATCAATTTTCTTCCTGTCTGTCTTTTTCACTGTCCAGCTTTCACATCCATATGATGTTATTGAAAATACCATGGCTTGAACAAGTCGAATCTTTGTATGGAGAGAGACATCTCTGCTCTTGAGAATCTTATCTAGGTCTTTCATAGCCATTCTGCCAAGAGCAATGCGTCGTCTGATTTCTTGACTGCTTGTTGCTTCTTTATTGATAGTTGATCCAAGTAGGTTAAAGTTGTTCACGATTTCAATTTCTTCTCCTTCAACGATGAACCTGTTGATTATGCCAGTTGTCATGATCTTTGTCTTCTTTACATTAAGGTGCAGGCCCATTTTGAGACTATGTTCTTTGATTGTGAGAAGCAAATGTTTCAGATCATCTTCACTTTCAGCCAGTAATGTGGTATCATCAGCATAGCGAAGGTTGTTGATGAGTCTTCCACCAATCTTCACACCTCTGTGGTCTTCATACAGTCCTGCTTCTCTGATGATTTGTTCTGCATATAAATTAAACAGGTAGGGGGAAAGTATGCAGCCTTGTCTTACACCTTTGCTTATTTTAAACCATTCTGTTTCTCCTTGTTCCGTTCGAACTGTTGCTTCTTGATCAATGTACAGATTGCGCAAGAGAACGATCAGGTGTTCTGGTATACCCATGCTTCTTAACGTGGCCCAGAGTTTATCATGGTTTACACAGTCAAAAGCCTTGCTATAGTCGATAAAGCACAAATAGATATCCTTTTGGTATTCTTTAGTCTTTTCAAGGATCCATCTCACATCCGCAATGATGTCTCTCGTTCCTCGTCCTTTCCTGAACCCTGCTTGCACTTCAGGTAGTTCTTGTTCTAGGTATGGCTGTAGTCTCTTTTGAATAATCTTCAGTAGAATCTTGCTGGCATGTGGGATCAGAGCGATTGTGCGATAATTTCCACAGTCAGTTGGATCACCTTTCTTTAGTATTGGTATAAACACAGATCTTTTCCAGTCAGTTGGCCATGATGTTGTCTTCCATATTTCTTGGCAGAGCCTTGTAAGTACGGTAACAGCTGCATCAGATTGCTGCAATACTTCTATGGGAATGCCATCAATGCCTGGTGCTTTGTTCTTTGATAAGGCTTTCAATGCTGCTTTAACTTCTTCTTTCATCACCAATGGTTCCTGATCATAAGGTATAGGTTGAAACGGCTGTTGGTCCACTTGATCTTTATCATATAAAAACTCTGTATATTCCTTCCACCTTTTCTTGATCTTCTCAGCATCATTCAACATAGAACCTTGAGCATCTTGTAACATTCCAATTCGAGGCTGGAACTTTTTCTTTAGCTCTCGCAGCTTTAGGAAAGCCGATCTTGTTCTTCCTCTAATAGTTTCTGCTTCTATTTCCTTGCAAGTGTCATTGTAGTACTTTTCCTTGTCCTGTCTTGCTGCACGTTGGAAATCTCTGTTGAGTTCTGAGATTGTCTTTCTTTCTCCTTTGGCTTTAGCTTCTCTGCGTTTCTGGGCAATTTTCAGAGTTTCTTCCGTCATCCATTTTGGCCGTTTTTGCTTTTTCACCTTTTGTAGAGACTTCTCGCTTTCTTCCAGCACAACCTTCTTGACGTCATTCCATAACTCTTCCGGAGCTCTGTCATTTGTATCTAAAGCAGCAAATCGATTTTGCAGGCAGTCTTTAAATTCCAGTGGTATATTCTCAAGGTCATATTTTGCTGCATTCATGAGTGGTTTGCTCTTTTTCAACTTTAGCTTGAGTTTGCATACTAGTAGTTGATGATCTGTACCACAGTCAGCTCCAGGTTTTGTCTTTGTTGATGTTACAGAGCTTTTCCATCGTTGACTTCCACAGATGTAGTCAATTTGATTTTTATACAATCCATTGGGTGAAGTCCATGTGTACAGTCGCCGCTTGTGTTGCTGGAAGAAGGTGTTTGAGATGAATAGATCATTGATCTTGCAGAATTCTATCAATCTTTCTCCAGCTTCATTTCTGTTGCCAAGTCCATATTTTCCAACTACTTTGCCTTCTTCTTTGTTGCCAACTTTTGCGTTCCAGTCACCCATGACTATCAGGATATCCTGTTTGCATGTTCTGTCAATTTCAGCTTGTACTTGTTCATAGAACTCTTCAATTTCATTCTCTTCTGCAGCTGTTGTTGGGGCATATACTTGAATTATAGTTGTGTTGATAGGCATTCCTCGTAGACGAATAGAGATTAAGCGTTCGCTGACTGCATTGTATTTCATTACAGTTCTTGCAAGTTTCTTCTTTATTATAAATGCAACACCATTTCTTCTTTGTCTTTCATTTCCAGCATAGTAGACCATGTGATCATCTGATGCAAAGTGCCCGATGCCAGTCCATTTCAGTTCGCTGACACCCAACAGATCAAGTTGTACACGTTCCATTTCATTCTTGACCACCTCCAACTTCCCTTGGTTCATGCTTCGTACGTTCCATGTTCCAATGTGTAAGACATCTTTACAGCTTCTGACTCTCATTTCATGCGCAGCTACATCAGCAGTCAGACTTCCCGAGGGCTTTGATCCAACCACATCATAAATGCTGGCTTTACTCTGAAAAGTCTTCAGCTCTTCCCCAGTAGCTAGTTGAGTGCCTTCTGACCTGGGAGTCTCATCTTCCAGCACCATAGCACAATTTGTTTTGTTGTAACTATCCATTGGGTTTTCATGGCAAGATACAGAAGTAGATTGCCGGGCCTTCCTTCCGCGCAGTTTAAGTTTGGTGTTGTTGCCGTTGTCACAGAAATGTGATCCTCCGCCGTCAACACTATCCCATTCTGCTGCTGCCCAGATGGGTGGTTTGTCTTCGTCTGGCACCTCAGCTGAGACCTGTCCATCTTGGGAGACCCTGCCAGTAGTTAAACTACCGATAGTTTAGCTCTCAGCATCACTGATGCACGCAAGCCCTCACAGCACGACAAGCTGCAAACCAAGTGAGAGTAGTTTGGTGTTGTTGCCGTTGTCACAGAAATGTGATCCTCCGCCGTCACTTAGATACATTTTATTCACCTCCCAGAGACCTCAACTCCAAATATATTTACTTCAGCTCAGGGCTTCTGAGTGTTTTGAATCTTGTGATTTGCTGCTGCAAATCAGGGAGGCCAGGGTTCAAATCTACTGTCGCTCCCTGTGATCTTGGGCAAATCATTAACCCTCCAGTGGCTCAGGCACAACCTAGACTACAAGTCCTCTGGGAATAGGAAAGTACCTACTGTACTTGAACATAGCACACCTTGAAATGCTCTTGAAAAAGCTGTGATCTAAATCAGAATAGATTTTTGGCAGAGTAATTTTATAATGGAGTGCCTAAGTCAAAAGGGCAGGAATTTTAGAAAGGGCGTCCAAGTGCAAACTGGGACATCTAAGCCAGAACATCTGAAAAAAATAGCAGGCATGTCCAGGTGCAGGCACAATTTCACAAATATGGACATGCCCAATATGGATGTTTGTGGAGGCGTCTACATAGATGTCCCCAGAATACTAGTTCAGAACCTGGATGTCTAGGAATAACTTAATGGTTAGAGCAGTGGACTAGGACTAGAGAAGCCAGGGTTCAAACCCCTGCTGCTATCATTGAGATTGTGCTGAGTACTAGGGATGATGGAGTGCTATCTTCTCTACACCCTCTGGATGTTTTTCAGCCCAAACAAGCACTTTTCAGATGCCTGTTCATGTCTGGAACAGGTCTAAACTTAAATGTGACTCCGGATATCCAGGATGTTTCTGAAATCCGACAGGGACATCCAGGTTCTTAGAAATGCCCTGGCCACGCCCCTGTTCAGACTAGGATGTCCTTGTTCTGGGGACGTCCACAGAACTAGCTTCTAAAATGGCTATGAAAATGTCTCTGTCCTTTGTATGTCTCTATGCCCATTTTCAGACATCCAAAGCACTTCAGTCGTGGGTAACATCCCTACATCTTCCTCAGTAAAGACCGAAGCAAAGAATTCATTCAGTCTCTCCGCTATCGCCTTGTCGCCTCTTAGTGCTCCTTTAACCCCTTTATCATCTAATGGACCAACTGACTCTCTCACGGGTTTTTTGCTACGAATGTACTTGAAAAGGTCTTTATTTCGCGTTTAAGCTTGCTGCGGAAGCAAAAACGCGAAATAAAGACCTTTTCAAGTACATTCGTAGCAAAAAACCCGTGAGAGAGTCAGTTGGTCCATTAGATGATAAAGGGGTTAAAGGAGCACTAAGAGGCGACAAGGCGATAGCGGAGAGACTGAATGAATTCTTTGCTTCGGTCTTTACTGAGGAAGATGTAGGGATGTTACCCACGACTGAAGTGGTATTTAAAGGTGTGGAAGAATTGAAGGAAATATCGATACATCGGGAAGATGTCCTACAACTATTAGATAAACTGAAGAGTAGCAAATCACCTGGGCCGGATGGTATACATCCAAGGGTGTTGAAAGAACTGAAATTTGAGATTGCAGACCTGCTATCAGTAATCTGTGAACTATCATTAAAATCATCTCTAATACCTGAGGATTGGAGGATCGCCAATGTAACACCAATTTTTAAAAAGGGTTCGAGGGGTGATCCGGGAAACTACAGACCGGTGAGCCTGACATCAGTACCGGGAAAAATGGTAGAAACCATCATAAAGAATAAAATTACTCAGCATATAGATAGTCATGACCTAATGGGAGACAGCCAACATGGCTTTAGACAAGGAAGATCTTGTCTTACTAATCTGTTATGTTTTTTTGAAGGAGTGAATAAACAGGTGGACAAAGGTGAGTCGGTTGATATTGTGTATCTGGACTTTCAGAAAGCCTTTGACAAGGTCCCTCATGAGAGACTTTTGGCAAAACTAAAGAGTCATGGGATAGGAGGCAGTGTACTACTGTGGATCAGGAACTGGTTAAAAGATAGAAAGCAGAGGGTAGGGCTAAATGGCCAATTTTCCCAATGGAGAAAGGTGAATAGTGGTGTACCCCAGGGATCTGTGCTGGGTCCGCTGCTTTTTGACATATTCATAAATGACCTGGAAAGTGGAATAACGAGTGAGGTTATCAAATTTGCTGATGACACAAAACTATTTAAAGTTGTTAAAACCCAGGAGGATTGTGGAAAATTGCAAGAGGATCTTGATAAATTGGAAGACTGGGCATCAAAATGGCAGATGAAATTTAATGTGGAGAAGTGCAAGGTTATGCACCTAGGGAAGAACAACCCAAACTATGGTTACACGATGCAAGGTTCCACATTAGGAACCACCACCCAAGAAAAAGATTTAGGCGTCCTTGTGGATACCATGTTAAAACCCTCGGCCCAGTGTGCAGCGGCGGCCAAGAGAGCAAATAGAATGCTAGGTATGATAAGGAAAGGAATGGAAAATAAAACAAAAGATATTATAATGCCTCTATATCGTTCCATGGTGAGACCGCACCTTGAATATTGTGTGCAATTCTGGTCGCCATATCTTAAAAAGGATATAGCAATTTTAGAAAAGGTTCAGAGAAGAGCCACCAAAATGGTAAAGGGGATGGAAGGCTACTCCTATGAAGAAAGGCTAAAAAGGTTGGGGCTCTTTAACCTGGAAAAGAGACGGCTGAGGGGAGATATGATAGAAGTCTATAAATTAATGAACGGAGTGGAACGGGTAAACGTAGATCGATTGTTTACCTTATCAGAATATAGAAAGACTAGGGGACATGCAATGAAGCTACAGGGTAAACTATTTAAGACTAATAAAAGAAAATATTTTTTCACTCAACGTGTAATCAAACTCTGGAATTTGTTACCGGAGGATGTAGTAAAGGCTGTTAGTGTAGCTGGGTTTAAAAAAGGTTTGGACAAGTTCCTGGAGGAAAGGTCCATAAACCATTATTAAGAAGGGACCCAGGATATCAATGCTTGAACCAATACAAGCATTGTGGAACCTGTGTCCCTTGGGGAAACTGCTAGGTACGTATGACCTAGATTGGCCACTGTTGGAAACAGAATACTGGGCTTGATGGACCTTGGTCTGACCCAGTATGGCATATCTTATGTTCTTATGTTCTAAAAGAACCCCCATAGGCACCTAGGTGTCTTTAAAAAAAAATACTAGCACAAATCCTGCAGCAATTGTGCCTAGATTGTAGGTGCAGATGTTACACTTGCTCTTGCGCAGGCACAAACATTAGCACATACTTTATACATGTATAGGTGTAAATCATAACTCTACCCAAATTCTGCTCCTGAGCACTCCTACTGTACAAAGTCACAGTAGCTTGCACCATGTGTATGTTTAGGTGTGATCTAATTGGATAAGAACCTATTATGTGCATTAAACAGCATCTTACACTTGAATTTATGTGTGTTTGGGGTGAATCAAACCCAGTTGTTTTAAGCCAGGTAGGTATAAATTCTAACCTTAGCATGCTTGGTTCACAGAGTGTGGTGTGGTTTGCTGTTTAAGAACCTCAGTGAAAGGTTAGCTTTACTAAAAATAGCTGGTAAATATGATATCATCTGGCTCATTAGGCATAGACTGCTCAGAAGAAAGTCATTATCTCATGGTCTTTTCAGTAAACAGCCACATGCTCCCTAGGGCATTTTGCAAGGCATTGCTTACTAGAGAATAATACTTGTATATGGTGTTTTATTCTTCTAAGCAACAAATCTATTACACATCAAGTGTTTTTAATGGTTCATTTATAATTCTGAATACTCCTCTGGTGATAAAATCCACTGTACCAAAATAAGGCCTTCAGATCATTCTTAATCTCTGAGCTCTGGTCCACACTAGGTTAGTTCCCTGGCTGAATACACATTGGCTTATTGCACAATAAACAAATCAGGAAGCTCCTGATGATTCATTTAGGATCTGATATTTATTTTATTTATTTATTTATAGACTCTTATATACCGCACTATTAAGTATCAGCGCGGTTCACAAAAAACAGTGAGATACACAATTCAACAGTACTTTGTGTTTACAGAAAACAGGAGAATATAACTCGGATAACAGGGTATATAATTAATAAACATAGTCATAATATCATCATGGCTTCAGTTTTGTGTGTATGTGGTCTGTGGGATATCTGTATTGTATGTGTATGAGTGGAAGGTCTGTGGGTTGGTTGAGATGTCTTTATTGTTTACTGGATAAGATAAAAGGAAGAGGTAGTGTTTCAAAGCTTTGCGAAACTGCAAAAGGTCTGGTATTGCTCGGATGTTTTGAGGAAGGCTATTCCAACACCTTGGTGCACAGAATAAAAAGGCCCTGTCTGAAGTAGTTTTGGTACACTGTGATATTGATTTAGGGACTAACAGAGTAACATCTATCCTTCTGAATCATTCTGAGTTTAAAGGCTTTTAGCACTGGAGGGGCAAATTGAGTTTACTGCTCAATTTGTTTTCTTCCTGCTGTGTACTCCATCCCCTTATCTCTGCCACCTCACCTTCAGTCGATGCTTATTTCTCTTCTCATCTTCCTGTTATCTCCAGGAACAAGCAGGAATGAGTCTTCACATATGGGTACGTCGGTACCGACGGAGTCCGCGCGGGAACGCTTCCCAGCGTCCAATCAGAAAGCTTTTGGAAGCATCCCAACACACCTGCGTGCTGCCTTCCCGCCTTCCCAACTGCCTCTCCTCAGTTTTCGTTTTTCCACGGAGCCGGCAGGACGTCCTCCTGTCACTGCAGAAAATTCTTCTTTTATTTTTTAGTTTTCTTGTGGTCGCGGCTGCCTTCCCCGACGCCACCGGTACCGCCGGTGTTTCTTTTTTCATTTCTTGTAAAATTTTCCTTTTTAAGGAATATTTTTTCTTCCTTAGTGTCTCACGGTTTCTCAGGCCTTCTAGGCCTCTCCATTTCCTTCATGGAACCGCCAGCCACTTTCCCCAAGAAATGTACAAACTGTGGCAGTACAACTTTATTTTTAGACACTCACAATTGGTGTCTAACCTGCTTGGGTCCTGACCATTTTCCTTCGGAGCCCTCGGGCAATAATATTGTGAGAAGAAGTTTTCAATATCGAGTTCCCCTCGACACGCGGTCCCCCTCCAGCTTCAGGGCACCGACCATATCTTCTTTCCACAGGATCAAGTAACCCAAAAACAGTCTGTTAAGACTAGCCAGTCCTCGAGCGGCAGTTCTCATGCACAGCATAGAGATGCCTACGGCCTTGCCCTCGAGAATCCACTGGCTTCAAAACACCGGTGGGAGTCTTCGGCCTCCAAAGCCTGTGTGGGGTTTCAGGTTGTTCCTGAGGTTCACCCCTCACAGAACATACCTGAGCCATGCCCAGTGGTGGCATCCGCTTCGAGCGGTACCGATACCCCGGCATCGGCACTGGTGTTGGATGAAACATTCCTCACCAAGGATTGTCGTCTGGCGTCCTCGGTACCTACGGGCCCGGTGGATACGCTTCAGACCAACTTTCCAGTATCGGTACCGACACCGATACTAGTACCGACGTTGGTACCCTCCAGACGTGCATCGATAGACTCGCTTCCTTCGATGCCGAGTCTAGAATCGATCTCCAGTCTGGAGGACTGGATACCGACTCGCCTTGGTACCGACTCCCGTTGGTACCGAAGGCTCGGTTCCGATACTTCGGATCCGCAACTCTCGGTTCCTCCGATACCATTAGAGTTGCCACCGGCTGGCCTTCATCCACCGGTATCAGATACGGTACCGAAGTCGGTACCGATATCCACATTACCTTTGTTGTCGGTACCTTCCATGCTTCTCTCGTCAGGCTCGCTTCCCTCGATGCCGAGTTTGGAATCAATCCCTAGCATGGACGATCTGTTACCGACTGTCGCTGGTCCTGACCTGCAGTACCAGCGACCACCATCTAAGGATCCCATACTGCACCATTCAGGATCTTCTATTCCTAAATACTTAGATAGATCCCTCGGTGCCAATGCTAGTTCTTCATCAGATCTAGCCTATCCAAGGGAAGTTCCCTCTGGGGATCCTTCTTTCCAGACTTTCCTCCTGGATATAGAAACCACAGGAGAAGAGGATATCCGCAAAGCAAACCAAACCACAAGTGGACCACCAGGGACCAGGCCTACACGCAGATATGGTAATATACAAACTCAGTTTATTAAGGACCCAACTAAATAGTTTCGGCCTGAGGCCTTCTTCAGGGGTCTAAAAACATAAACAAAAAAGGAAACAAACATATTAAAATATACATGCATAAAAATACATTCATAAAGGTATACCATATACAAACCATATAAAGTTTATAATAATCAAATTGATTGTACATATATATAAAAATAAGACAGAGCAGGTTTCCTTTTAGACAAGGCAAACATTGCACAAAGTACAAACAAATTAAAAATGGTTGTAAAAAACAAATATCATAAAAAGACCACATATCATAATAGAGGAAAATACATTACCACAAGGGAAGGCAACAACAGTAAGGAGGCTCTCCTCAATCTGTGGGGATTGAAGAAAAGCATAAAAATTTTAATAAAAGCTGAAGGATATCATAATAATGAACCTGACACATTACAAAATGGGGAGACTGAAACATGAAGGCTAAAGTTCTCAAGGTGGTAATATTCTGCAAGATGTCTAAAAACTATAAACTAATTTATTACAAACATATTGGTGTACAATAATTAAAACTAAGCCACTTGTGAATAAAAACAAATGAAGTACACTGGTAAAATGGCTGGCCATATTTAGCAACGGAGAAATGGACAAAAGAGATATACAACAACAGGGTAAATAGGACAACCTAAAACGTGAACACTAAAATTGATAAAATGACATACATCAATGAGCTAACTAAATCTAAATTGCATGCGTGGCATATCATAAGGACCAGACGCAAGGGGATCAATATATTAAAAGGAAGGGACATTGCATTGAAGCATGCGTACATAAACGAAAAGACCTTAAAAAATTAAATGAATACATAGGCATCTAAAAAAGCACACCCGTGCAAACAGCAGGAAAAGATACATATTGTAATAACATGGAAGCAAGAAACTTGCAAACCGACAAGAGCCGTAAAACAGACCTAACAAAAAAGTACCTACCGGTAACTGAAAAATAAAAGTAGTGAGTGTGTTTCCACTTTACATAATCAAGTTTTGTTAAAAACACTAGTGAGACAATAATGTAATAAGAGCGTCTGTAGGGTCAGACGGCATTTGTAAAGCGCACCCGCGCAAAGCACAATGGTAAGGAGACCAAGAAAGGGATTACAAACAATAGTGAAACCAACAAGAATTGTAATGGGAACCTAACCAAAAAAATGTAAGTAGTGATTATGTCACCGCAATGACATCCCAAATTTTTCTTGAAGAAAGGACAGTGAAGCATTTGGGATATCCTGCTGCGAAGAGCCAAACAAACCATAAATAGCCCATGGAAAATGAGATTATCAATGACATGAGTAGGCAGAAAACTTCTAATTGCCCCGACCATTATGAAAAAGAGGTATGATAAGGAAGTACCAGGGTATCTTAATATAAGAGTATA
Source organism: Ichthyophis bannanicus (assembly GCA_033557465.1). Taxonomy (NCBI): domain Eukaryota; kingdom Metazoa; phylum Chordata; class Amphibia; order Gymnophiona; family Ichthyophiidae; genus Ichthyophis; species Ichthyophis bannanicus. The sequence continues at coordinate 685,466,118 of CM066036.1, read as the reverse complement.
TCGATGTGTCGGTGAAACGCTCATGACTGCGAACTGTGGTGCATTAAAACCAACGGCATGACAGCAATAGAAGAGATGGACATTTTTCATATAAAAAGAGGAGGAAACAATATGATGGAAACAGATGATGAAACAAGAAGTCACAAACATGGTATGTCATTAAAAACAGATAACAAGGACAGATTTAAAAATAAAACTAGAGATAAAACAACTTGAAGCAAGAAAGCTTATAAACATTACCAGCGTCGTTGCTATGTGCGGGAGACACCGCGCAGAAGCAAGAGGGATATTTAAATAGTTCCAAAACGAGACTGCTAATCCTCTACAAGGAGTAATTACACAAGTAAAAACAAGACTATAAAACGTCAATATTGGGCATCGAAAAAATGTGTCTTGACCTCTTTTAGTACACTTGCTGTTCATAATCAACTAAACATACAAGAAATCATTTTACTAAAAATAATTCTTGTAATCTAGGTCTGTTTCTTAACTAGTGGTGCAGGGGAGAGGGGGGAGAAAAGGGGGGGGGAAGGGAGAGAGGGAGGAGGGGGAAGGGGGAAGAGAAGGGAAGGAGGGAAGGGAAGGAGAGGAAGGTACAGACAACAGAGGAATACAAGTAAAAGCGGTTGAACTGCTGATTGCAGCCAAGGACATAAAATTTAACTGAATTAGATGACTAAAAACGGAACTATTGGTCCTCTGCAAAGAGTCATTGCACAAGTAAAAACAGGGCTATTTATCATCAGCACTAAGTATCAAAAAAATGTGTCTTGACCTCTTTTAGTACACTTGCTGTTCATAATAAACTAGACGTACAAGAGAGCATTTTGCTAAGATATAATTCTTGTGATCTACCTAAACACCCTAAAGAGGCTAGGATCCTCAGAAGCCCCCAACTCCCCATCTTCTAGGTCAGTGGCCCACTGATCCAGGTCTGAACCTGCCAAGATCTCACCTTCCTCCATACTCTGAAGCTCTGGGTAAGACAGACCAATGCTATCGGCGCCCCCTTGAGCCTCCTGGCCTGACTGGGAAGTGCCCTCCCCCGGGTCCAGTGAAGCAAGTTCCTTAGCCGGGAATTGGGAAGGCCGGGATGCAGGATCCTGTCCCTGAACTTGTTGCGATTTTAGACAGTAAGCGTGATGCAGCGCTAAAATAAAGTCAGCAGGGAAAACAGACTCCAAACTCCCCTGCGCTGTAGGCAGTGATAGTAAGGGAGCTTCCCCCACTTTCACAGGCTTTTTAGACTTGGACTTTTTCTTCCCAGCCTCTGGCTGACTAGAAACTAAAACAGGCTGCTTACCCGAAATGGCCGCCGTTCCCGCCATTTCTGAAGCACTCTGACGATCCCTGAAGAGATCCCCTGCATCGGGCCTACTCTCCATGCCGGCAACAGGACTATTGACGAAAATGAGCTGAAACCGAACTAACCCCGCTGTAAAAACCAAACCTGAGCTGGGATGACTACCGTGTGCCGAAACAACGTTTCCAAAACACTGTAACCACTGACAAACCTGTCCGTGAGTGCCCTGGTATAGCGCTGATCTCACCGCTGAAAGCCCTCACTCCCGCTGCTAGTGGAAAGGTGCTTCTTAATGTCAGAGGCGATCTGACAGACTTTGGGGGCTCCCTGCACCGTCCGATTGCTTTTACCGCCGGGACAAGAGCTAGTAGATTAAGGCAGGCTCTGCCTTCAAAATATTCAGCGCCACCACCGACTTCAAAAAAAAAATCTGCCGAAGCGAAGTGCTGTGCCGGGACAAAAAAGCCCTGCTAGAGCCTTTCTGTTGTATTAAAATAAATAAAACTAAAGAAAATAAAAAATTAAGCAAGGTTTCCTTTCGTTCTCCGGGAGCCAGACGGTTGAACGTCCTTTCCAGCTGCTGAGGACTGAAAGACTGAGGTTAGCCAGTAGGGGGAGCCAGATGCTAGTTCTTTTGGAAAAAGTTCAGTAGTCAGTCCTCAGCTGCTGGAGAAGGTTGACAACCCTCATGTGCCTGGACTGGCCCCGAGAGACGAAGAGGAATTTGCCTTTATATTTATAGCCTTAAGTATCATCCAGACTGCTTTACATCTAACCCACCATTTAGATTGCGGTGATGCCTAATTAATATGAGAATAATATTCAAAACCATTTATGTACATAAAACAGTGGTTTATGCTAGGAAATGGCTTGTTATAAAATTTTCTTTTGTGCATACTTGTACCCACGGCAAGCAGAGGTATTCTCAGGGGTGAAGCTGGGGTAGAATTTCGACTTACCCAGCATACGTTTAGAATTTCAAATGTATGTGGGTAAATTTGCTAGAACATGTTGTGCATATTAAATAGCTTGTATTAATGTGTGCTGGTATGTTCAGTGGTTTAATTTTCCATTTGAAAACTCGTGTAACCTATGCACATATTGGCTGCACAAGATGGCTGGACTGTTCGAAATTATCCTCTTCAGGAACAGCAGATTGGAAGGATTTTCACTATTGGCAAGATCATTGAAATCAAGAAGTTTTCAAACTCCATATATTGGGGCAAAATCTGCTGGTAATGTTAACTCTTAGACTTTGCACCACTTTTCAAAATGCACATATGCTTTTCCCTTCATGGCTCCTGTGGCCTCTGGTAGCCAAGGTCACAGGTAGCATCACATCCTGTTATCATAGGCTCCAGCCTCTGGAGTGGGGAGTAGCCTAATGGTTAATGGAATACACTACAAATTATGGAAACCAGTGTTCAAATCCCACTCTTGCCCCTTGTGATCTTGGGCAAGTCACATAACCCTCTATTGTTTCAGGTACAATCTTAGGTAATAAGCCCCTGCAAACAGGAACATACCTGAAAGTAACTCACCTCATGCTACTGCTGGAAAAGGCCATTAACTAAAAAAAATATCTTTGAAACTTTGCTGTAGACAAAGTACCTGCAGACATTTGCACCTGCATAGACTTTTTTCATAAAAGACTTACACATGTAGAATTTGAAATGTAATCTACATGTGTAATTTTCCTGTTCTGACCTAAGCATGTCCCCCCGGAATGCCTCATCTCAGTATGGCTAAAAGCACATATACTATGGAACAAGGCTCACTTTTAGCCACACTGATGGAGAGCAATTTTCAGGCAGCTGATTAACCCAAATAAAATGATTTTTACCTCTATAAATAAACTTGGAAATTGTCCTCTTTATTTTAATTTTAGAGTCTGCCATACCTAAGGTACCTCACAAAGAGCTGATGTGCTAGCCTGTGATATTTACCATGGGTAAGTGGCTATATCTTAATGAAAATTTGCTACATACACCAATGAGCATCCTTGCAGCAAAATATTTCATGTGTATTACTATGCCCGGAAGTTTTGCTCACTCCTGGTTGTGGCAACGCCTATGAAATTTCACAGCCTGCATGGATCCCTTTGTACCGATGGAATGTTTTTATAGATTCCATATGGCTCCAGTGACAGCTTCCTCCCCCTGTGTTGCCAGGTTTCTGGTGGGCCAGTGGGTAAGCATCACCTTTCCTCAGCCCCCTAAATGACTCAAAACAATATGAAAACATTCTCCCAATAGCAAGTGCTGCCCCTGAAAATGAATGGCACCAAAAGGCCTTTATTGCCCCTCCCCTACCCCCCAGTACAAGCACTGTGGAACCTGTGTCTTTTGGGGAAACTGCTAGGTACGTATGATCTAGATTGGCCACTGTTGGAAACAGGATACTAGGCTTGATGGACCTTGGTCTGACCCAGTATGGCATATCTTATGTTCTTATGTTCCCCCTCCCCTGCCACCACCATCTCTGCAGCTCTCTCAGCTTACCCCAAAGTTCTGCAGGTCAGTAGAGGCAGGACTGAGAAAAAGAGTGAAGAAAAGAGTATGTGGAGAGGAGGAGATACAGTAAAAGTGGTCAAGAGAAGATAGTTAGCATGATATGAGCCCATTGACTACAACTGCAGTCAATGTGAGAACCAGAATTTTGAAATGAAAATACAATTTAAATGACAAAAGAATTGAAGAAACCCCCCTGATCTGGCCACAATACCACGGCTCTTTCGGTCTCTGATCTCTCAAGCAGTGAGAAATAAGCAGAGAGTAACACAGAACACAATCACACACACAAAGTGCTACTTTCTTTGAGCTCAGAGGGAAAACAACAGACGGTCTATGGACACAGCACAGTTCCACGTCTATTGGATTCAAATTCTTCCTCCTGAAAAGCTCTTTTTATTAAAGAGAAAAGGGAAGTAACAGTCATTAATCATAACACAAGGTGTCGCTAGAGTTCTTTCTACAGAGTAAGAGCTGATTACATTGTATTAGATAAAATTTACTTGATTATGACAGAATTATTTATAATTGCAGAGTTGCAAAAATTACACTGTGTCAGCAGGGACCTATAGTTGACTGTACAGTGAACTATGGTTGCGCAGTTCATGTTGTTAAGTGCCGTCGAGTCGGAGTCGACTCATTGCGACCCTCTGGATAGCGCACAGTTCATAGCCTATGTTTACTCTTTATGCTTGCGTTAACAATGTTCCCAAACTATTTTAAAAGACAGTTACACAGAACTCATGATCATGATATCCTATTCTATTTAAGAGGAAGTAGGCAAAAGGACAAAATTCTGAGCACAGTTTAGAGATCTGCATCAAGAAATTCATCTATCTTTAATTACATATTGGGGATTCTGGTATCCCCTTTATCTGTCCATTTCTACAAGAATAAGTGGAGAGAGAGCAAGATGGAAAGAGGGGGGACTCTCTTACTGCCAACTAATATTTCCTTTTGTGAAGCCTATTCCATATTATCTAAATTGAATCTTCTAATAGATTTAACTAAAATATAACATGAAAAGGCTCTAAAGGTATTAATATCAACTACTGATTGATCAGAATGTTTCTATCAGTGCAAATGCATACATTAGCATTTCATGCTAAATGTGTATTTTTTGCCAGTCTGAAATATATACTGCAGTCTGATTTGTGAATGTTTAGTAGTCTTTGAGGAATAATGTCACTTGCTGCTGCAGTGCATGCTTGACACTTGAAAGGCATTCATTAATGCATTTCCAAGTGTCTGCAGCTGAGCATATGCTCACTGTGCCCAGCAAGAATGCTTTGGAAATACTGTAATCTACCGTGCCTGAAAACATATACAGGCACCTTTTTTAAAGAAACCATGGTTGAAATATTGTGTCTTTTGTTGAACCCTTTAACCAGCACTGAATATAATACAATATTTTTATCTTTTCAGACCAATGGCTGCACATCTCATCACCACCACCAGATGGCTCAGTATTGCAGTCTCATCTAGAAGAGGAGTGCATGTCTTGTAAAGAAAAACTTTACCAAAGAACAAAATAATAAATTCTAGGTTTAGAACTGCCTTCATTGATATATGACCAGTTTACTGGCCATCTTATTCAATTTTCTATAAAAATTAACTAATTCTTAATATATATCTTTACAGCAGATCAGTGGTATTCACTGATTGTCCTCGAGAGCTGCAAACTGGATGTTCAGAGTATCCCTAAAGAAAATGCATAAAACAGAACTTCATGCATACAGTCTCAATGGTATGCAAATCTGTCTCATGCATATTTATTAAACTTGTACTTTTTTGACTTGCACCGATTTAGAATGAAGGTTAGTTTTACTAGAATACTAGAGGACCCATAAAAACATATGCTTACAAGTCCTAACTCATTTAGAGGGCATTTTTCCAAGCTTTCCCAGTTTGTAAACATGGAAAAAGAACTGCTGACAATAGTCCTGCTTCACTGTAAGTAAAGTACTGAAATGTTTCACTGTGTGGCTATTTCACCTGCATCCTAAAAAGAGTGGAGTTGGCATGGAGAAAGGCTGGAGGAAGGATAATTTGCACACAGGGCAGAGGCTAAGGTTTCTGGCACTTCCCCTACAACTTGTAAATCGGTGCCCTCCTCCCTCATTAGCCAATGAACTGTGGCTACATCCACAATGTTTTTGATAGTACCTTAGTTTTTAATGTTTCTTTCACTTTTTCACATTTTTTCTCATTTTTATATTTTTCATGTCATTTTTTTTTATTTTTCAGTACTTTGGCACTCCCCCCCCCCATCCCGCCATGTTTCCTTGCTTGCTGTGTTGTGCTAGTTCCATCTACACAGACTTTCCATAGGTACATTTGCAGCTCCTGAAAAGCAGTTGCAAATAATACATTAGACATGCTATCCCGCTGCCAGCTAGAGTTTCAAAAGAAAATCTTGTATGCAGTTTCCCTTTGACAATATGCTTGCAGGTCCGCATTGGCCTTCAAGCACCATGTCTAGTCTAAAGATTGCCCCACTAATATATCTTGATCCTTCTGGTTTAATTTGTTAAATGTTGACTAGTGATTTTAAGCAAATCAAGCCAGCATAGATACTCAAGTGATCGGCACAGGTTATAAGGACTTCTAGAGCAATAGATTAAAATTATGTGAATGGCATGTGTCTACAGTTTGTTATTATTGTTGTGTTTTTGTTGCAATTATTGTTATTACTATTGTTAATTTATTAAACATAGATAATTAGATAATGCCCTTCAAAGAGAACAGGATACATCCCTTATACTTCAGAGCTTATTCTAATGTAGAATTAGGCTAAAGTGCTTATTAATGATAGTTATTTGCAACTGTATACTAGAATAATAAAGACTGTAATTATAATAGCAAGATGTGTAAGATTGTGTTTCTGTCTCATTCCATGTATTTACTTTTAAGGAATGAGTACATTCAGCTACCATTTTTGTCAACTTGTTTGATCTGTTATCAGCTGCATTTAGTGCAGAATAGCCGGTAGCACTTGTTCTGTTAATCATATTTCCGTTGCTGATATGATTTGCAACCTACAATACACTGTACAAAAGAACTCACTGGAAATATTTGACGGTGATGCTTGAAATTACAAAATGATTTTCTAATTCTTTTCATAATGATCATGCAGCCATGAAAATGTGTAATTAAAACAACATTAAAACCATTTCCTGCATCCAAATAATCGTGTTAGATTGCTCCTCAATTTTAGCAGAAATATCTGCTGAACTATTGACCTTTGCCTTTAGTACAAAAGAACAAAACTTCTTAGGGGTATGTTTACTAAACCGTCTTAATGTTCCTGGGGTTAGCTCCAGCGATAATGTGAAGAATGCCATAAAAGGAGTGGGCGTTCCGGTCTTAAGGTAGCATTTCAGGTTATTGTGCGATAAAGTCCGTTATCGCGCGATAGAGGGAGCCGTGGCACGTTAATGCGCTTTAGCCTTAATTAGGCGTGCTGACGTGGAAACAGAGCAACAGAGGTGTAGCACAATGGTTAATACATTGACTGATGAAACAGGGGTCATGAGTTTGATCCCCCAGTGGGCTTAATGAGTAAGGCTGTCTGAAGCATTACCCTTTACTTTAAATCAGTGCTGTCTGAGGCATTTTCTTTTTTAATTTAAATTAGTGCTGCCAGCAAACACACCCTCACGATGCAGTAACCTAAGGTGCCGTATAAGGCGCCCTATAAGGCACTCCAGAGGGCACATTATAAAGTGCACTGTCCGCCAAGGCACCTTATAATGTTCCCTATAGAGCACTTTATGAGGCACCTTAAGGTTAGAGCACCGTGAGTGTCTGTTTGCTGGCAGCACTAATTTAAATTAAAAAAGGAAAAGACTCAGACAGCTTTATTAAATCACACCACTGTGGGATCAAACCCATGACCTCTGCCTCCACAGTCAGTGAAGTAACCAGTGGGCTACATCTCTATAGCTAAAAACAAACCCCTGGCTGGCTACAGAAGGACTGCAGGTCACCACACAAACTGTCTGCTGTGGTTACCAGGATAGGGTTAACCCACCCGTACCCATGATGCACTGCACATGCACATCAGCAGTCTACAGATGATCACAAGATGGGGTATGCACCCCCACAGCACCTCGGCCTGGTAGGGGGAACTGACCATGTGTGTTACTGGCACAGAGTAGCTACAGACCGTCACATGGTGCAGGTACTGTGCTCAGCCTGAGGGCGAGGTGGGGCGCCCAGCACCAGGTCCGCAGCACCTGGCTTAGCTGAGATAGGCTATGCTGCAGGTTGTCATCAGTGCCAGTGTGTGATAGGTAGTCCTTGCAGACACACCTAGGATACACCTGTGTCCATCTGTATTTCCCAGTCATGTCTAGCCCTTGTGGACTATGATGCACCCAGAATAGTGCATATCCTGTGTGGGTGCCATGGTCACATGATTTAAGTGAAGGGGGTGTTTGGACCCATAGGCGGATTATGTAGCACCACCCAACCCACCCTATGGAGCTCAGGGTGGGGGGACAGGATCTCCCACCAACAGATCCACATTCTACATCCCTGCAATGGTGGCAGTAGAGGGGACCATCAACCCCAGTCCTGCTGGGGAACAGGCACTCTATAGGGCAGTCAATGCAGATCTGTACACATCCATAAGGCAATGGCAGACAGACAGTAGGCCTGGAAATGCTCATCTGCCCCCCACCACTATCTGACATTCTCCAGCAGCGAACACAGTGAGTCTCCAGCCACTGCACCCTGCAAGGTGTTCCAGCCATACACATACTAACTGCAGACAGTCTGCTAGCTAGTCCATAGTGCATGTTCCTGGAGGAGATGCATGAACACAGAACTGGGATGTGAGCACACACACCAAGCAGATAAGTCAGTGATTGGGCCCCAGAAAGGAGAACCCATAAATATCACTTGAAAGAAATACTATATAACACTATGGGGGAACCTAGCCATGCCATGGTCACTGCTCAGTCAGGGTGAGAGTGACCTCCCAGCAGGACATGCTGTGGCCACCCTGTCCATGCAGGTGGTGGCCGGGCACTACAATGTCCCAGCCATTGCCCTATGCCCTGTGAAGATGCATCCTGCCCAGGCCACCCTGTCTGGACCATACCCACAGTACCTTGCTCCTCATTATGCACATTGGTAGGCCAACACTGGAAACAGTGCAAGCAGTGTGGGCTCAGTAAGGTGTAGGCAGCCACAACACACTGGATAGACAGACACACACTCCCACATCTATGCCAGCATTGTGCAAATATAGAGGCTTTTGGCAGCCCTGGCCACCACACCAGTCCTGGACACAGTGCAGGAATGGCTATGGTACGCAATACTGTTGGGGTCACTCCCCGGGGTGGTAAACACTGTCAGAAACCAAAACTGAAACACACTCCACAGATATCAGAAAGGTTGCTATGATGCAGCTCTATCAGCAAATTGTGCTTAACTTAGGAATTGCTATCTGCCATTAATCATAGCAACCTTTTGATATATGTGTAACGTATTCCCAGGTTTAGGGCGGCATTGCTAAGGTATGCAAGTACTGGTATTGGGAGATGCTGCTGCTCGCAGAGCCCAACAGCCTGACTCTCCATGAGGCTTTGGATAGTGGAGCCTGTGGGTGTGGGCGTTTATGCCCCTGTTGGCCGCTGCTCTAGGGCAGAGGTTCCCAACTCCGGTCCAGGTGGGCCAAACACGGTTCAGGTTTTCATGCTGCCCCTAATGAATATGCATGAGATACATTTGTATACAATGGGGGTGGTGCATACTAATGCAGCACAGGCATATTTATTAGGGACAGCATGAAACCTGGATGGTGTTTGGCCCTCTAGGACTGCAGTTGGGAAACTCTGCTCTAGGGATTGCACATGTTTATGGTGTCTGTGCTCTGTAGGGTAAAATATAGGTGTTTCAGGCATGTTTATTTTATCTGTAATAAAGGTTCCATCTTTATTACCATGGTTTAGTACTTGGTAAAACATGGGAACTGGGTTGGCAGGAGCCACAGCTGGGACTTGAACTTGTGACCTTCTGCTCATGAACACACTGGCTGTGTGTACTGCATCACACTGTTGCCACAGGGACAGTTCATTCCCTGGGGATACCATGACTGTTCGTCAGACAGACCCTGTCTGTTGCAGTGCACGGCACCCACCTAAACAGGGCTAGGCCATGGTCTGCTATGGGCAGATGCCACTGCCCCCTCCGCCACCAGCACCCCTCCGCCACCATGCTGCCATGCCATTATGCTGGTGGTGCTGGTGGTGCGCAGTCCCAGGCCATCCAGTATGCTGGTAGGCAGCTGCCTATGGTGTGGGTTCTCGGGTAGGGGTGCCTACATGGACATGCGTGCTTCCCCCCCCCCCCCACACCGCCTGCCAATGTTCTGTGCCCTTGGGGGTACCTGCTGGGTAATATCCCCTGTGACACTGTGGGACACACACTCGTGCCCATATTGGACCCTCGTCAATTGATGTCTTGCTGCTTTACAGTTTCGGCATTCCTATGTGCCACCTAAGCATCTGCCTAACATGCAGTGTACCCCGGCTGGACCACAGCATGTGCCACCTGCAGCCCTCTATATCCAATTTACAGCATCAGTACAGTTGCCCTTTCCTACGTGCCCACTCTGCTGTTACTGCACATGTGCATGCCGTAACAAACCTGCCCAATATAGACGTGACAAAGCCCTGATCAGCACTATTTCAATGTGGGATCATTCACTTTGTAGGGAGGACAGAGCACAGACCCTTGCAAACATCTTATTTTTTGAGCTTTGTCAGTGGTGTTGCTTTATGTTTATCATTAATATAACTTTTGGCCAGCTTGGTTATTGGGATTTTAAATGTGGTTCAGGTCATTTTCTATGTTTATTTGCCTTTTTGTTCTGTGCACATGTATCACTACTATCATGTTTTGGGGTTTCCCTGGCTTTGCTGTATATTGCTGACTGAAATGTTTTCTCTTTCCTGCAAATGTGCCTTAACGTGAGGGTTTCACTGGCGTTAGTGTTCAGACTCAGATTTCACAGAATTAGTGTGCCTGGAGCCTCTCCCCTCCCACTCTCCGCCCATAGACCCCTTCTCTCTGCCCTCTGGGAAGCCTTACTACACCCTTCAGAGCCGGATTTCACAGCGTTAGGGTGCCTTAACGCCGCAGCCGCGTTATCGCGCGATAATACCGCCGCTGCACCGTTAGCGCTGTTTAGTAAACATACTAATCTCACCATTAGCGAGTTTTAAAAACAAATCAATCTTTCACTGTAAATATAAAACTAAAAAACCCCACTGTATTTTTAGTCATTATATAAGTTAGATTAGGATTGTTACAGAAATTGTAAGAGGTCATGGCAGTAATATTCACAAATTTATCCTTTATTAATATATATTTATTTTGCTAATGGGTATTTCACTGGTTCTATGATAACATAATATGAATGCCGGTGGCTACAACTGGCAAAATATTTCTGTTTGATATTCAGATTTCTGCAGTTTTTTAAAATCTAAATGCAAACAAAAACATCTCAGAAGACCATTAGGTGCTTGACCTGGGTAACCACAGCTAGGATCCATGTTTTTTTTTTGGGGGGGGGGGGTCGTTTTGTGCCATTAAGTCAGTGCTGACTCTTGGCGACCCAGCTGCCTCTGACTTTTCTTGGCAATGTATCACCGGAAGTAGATTGCCAGGCCTTTTCTTCCAAGGCAATGGAGGGTAAAGTGACTTGCTCAAGGTCACAAGGAGTGCCAATGGGAATTGAACTCGTGATCTTTTGGGTACTAGGCAGTTGCTCCTCCATGTACTGATTCCTTTTATGATTATTGCAAATAGGATTGTCACATTGTTTTAACTAGCCTAATTCTATTAAAAGTAGGACTTCTGATAATTCCATGTCCTGGTAAACTGATCAAAGTTGCTTTAACTGCATTGTTTGAAATTTCACCTTTGGTGGGTAAAGATTTCTGAAGTATCTTTCCCCTCCATTTATAAGAAAAATAAGAGATTAGAAGAACCCAGTGCACTAAGATTTTTCTCACGTTTTGTATCAGTGAACCAAGATTTTGATGAATGAAGGCCTAGATAGAAGCATCACCTCACCCAACTTGATCATTGCATTACAACTTTTCATTTCTCATGATTGGTGGGCAGCTGTTAAAATCTACTTTAAGTTATTTCAACATTAATCAGTTTGCTGAGTGTTGCGCTTTTGCAGTTACGCTTTATAGTGCTACAGCCACCTTCCACTTGGGTCGGACTACTTTGGAGCCGATTGATGTTTCTCATTATTCAATGACTGTGGATTTTAATGGGCAGTTACTTGATCATAGGATTGCATAAACATATAAAGCAAATCAGAATTTGGAAATGCTTTACTCAAAATAATTTAGGGGCTCTGGGCTCAATATTCAGCAGCGGCGGCTAGCACTGCTAATGCAGTTAGCCATCACCAATGAAAACTAACCCCTGATATTGCTGGGGCCACATTCAGCCACCAGCATTGGGCTGTATAGTGGAGGCAAACTGTGAAAATGCCTTTGAATATCACCCCCCTTTACTAACGTGTGATAGGACGTTGCATTTACAACACACTTAGCACTAAAAGTAATGCATGGTACATGCAAAACCTCCACGGTAGCTGTCAGAGTGTGGTCATCACATTCCTGACAGTTACTACATGGACACGCACCTTAATGTGCAGTAGCGGCATTGCAATTAACACAGGTGCACTTAAGGCCACACACTGAGGTGTCATTAAGTGCACATACACTAACTGTAACTGACAGCATGCAATATGTACCCCTGATCAAACTGCAATATGCTTTCCATGCTCACTCTCTGCCCCAAGCGGTCCACCATTCCCTGCCCCACCATGCAATTTGCACTTTCTGCAAGAATTAAAGCACATTAACTATCATGCCAGCACATGCTAAAACGTGCATGACCCACCTAATACACTTTAGTAAAAGGGCCCCTTAGTTTCCTAAACATCATGTCTGTCCTGCTGCTCTTCCTTTTTCTTTTAAATAATGTAAGAAAATTAAAACAGTTGTGTTAACATCTTCATGAAGTTGAAACTTTGTGGAGATCAAAAGGCTGTCACTAAGGAACCTGCTAAAAATATGATTGTGCAGGCTAGAATTGCCTTCAGTGACCTACTTACTAGAATAATGAGATGCAGGCAGTGCACATATTAAAAGAGCTGTTGTAAAGGAAGCACAAGCCACTGTGCCTCCTGATACCCCCATGACAACTGGTCAAAAAGTCGAGATCCAGTTAGCACAGGAGATACTTCCCTCCTCCCAGTGGGGTTCCAAGGTTCAAGACCTAGCTCCCATCCTACAGTGTGATATACCGTGAGAAGCAGCTGAGTGGCACCATTTTGAAACAGCAGCAGACCCAACAGGAGCTGTCTGCCTTCAGACCTATCAGCAAAGCAGTCTGGAGCTTGAGATTTGAGTGGATATTTGGAGGAAGTGAGAGAAATCAAAGTGCCTGAGCCTATTATTGTATATCTGGAGTTTGGGGAAAGATTGAGGTAGGGATGCTAGAGCCCCTATTTTTATGCAGTGGAGAAGGACTAGGGCAATGCTTCTCAACCCTTTCCTGGAGTACCCCCTAGCCAGTCAGGTTTTCAGGATATCCACAATAAATATACTGGGGAGTACACTAGGATAGGGTTGAGAACCAGTAGTCTAGGGGATGAACTGCAGGTTTTCACCATCACAACATTAGCTTAGACCTAGTTTTTCTAGCTAAAAGGAAGGTATAGATCCCAAGCCCAGAACCTCTAAGAAATGGTGTTCTTCACTGACTCAAAAGCTCAGCCATCACTGCAGAGAGGGTGCAGTGGGGCCCTTGGACTTATGAGCAGGATCAATGCAAGGAAGCATAGGATAATTCATAAGGACAGACAGGAAACCCCCAATGACCTTCCCACTCCCAGCAGAAAAAACCCTCTCCATAAGACAAAGAAATTAGCCTGCAGACAAACAATTCAGCTTTAGAAAGGTGACATTGAAGGAATCAGTATGGATTGCAGGTAGCTGTCATTAGTTAATTTATGGGTATTTGCTGAACCTCCTTTCAGAGAAAAAGCCATTAAGACTATTTACAATAACAAAATTGAAAAAAATGAAAAACACCAGGTAATTAGGAAAAGAGCCAGGTAGAACAGGTACCTAGGTCCCTGCAATGGGCACAAGTAGGCTCAGACAGACATCCCATATAAAAGTTACCTCTGTTTTATAAACTAGAATGCAGGAAAACACCATATGATAGGGTACATGTGTGCCTACATCGCACCCAGTTAGGCACATACTGTATGTGCTGCTTGTATAAGCATATGTGTCCTTGCAGCCAGGTATATGCATGGTGGCTGCAAGAGAGTATCAGTTCTCCTAAGGCCAACTTCACACAAGGGGAGGTTGACCTTCTGGTGAAGGAAGTGATTAAACATTTTAAGTCTCTTTATTGGTGGCATGTGAAAGGGAAAAAGGAAGGAGTTGCCCTCATGTCAGGGGTTCAGTTTCAGTCTATCCATGAGATAGTGCAGATACATGCTGGTAGACAGGGTTTTGTAGGGGAGAAGTGTGGTTCTGGGGAGCATGTATACTCCCAATGTCACCAATCCTGGATTCTTTTCGGGACTGGCGGTGGATATTGAAAAGTTCCCAGAACACCCTCTAATTTTGGGAGACGATTGGGAAGGGGTATTGGACCCCCAGTCTGGATACTTCTAGTGGTTCGTGGGAGGGGAGGCGACCAACATCTCGGCATTTCTGGCTCTTTGTCCGGAGGACCCAATTAGTAGATGTGTGGTGGATATTGCACCCTCAGGAACGGGATTATGCCCAATTATCCTGGGCACATGGTACCAGTGGGTGTTTGGATGCTTACTGGTATCTGAAGCTCTGTTTGGGGAGGTGGAAAAGATGGTGATCAGCCCATATGAGATCTCGGACCATGCACCTATTTGGTTGAATCTAACCTAGGGGGTTGGTGCTTCACCATGTCATCTTTGGTGTTTCCCACTCAACCTATACCGAGAGAAGGGCTTTCAGAAATATTTGTGGGACCACTGGGCAGATTACCTTTTCCACAGTGGCGGGCATGCAGCTATTCCAGAATTGTTTTGTGAGGCCTCCAAGACTGTCCTGTGAGGAGATATAATTGTGTACCACACTAAGAGATAGCGAGATATGGCTGTATGGGTCCTTCGACTCGAGAAGCAGATTTATAGAGAGCAGAAGCTGTTGGCACGACAGCCAGTGTCGGCGAATAGGGCCCAGTTGTTGACTATGCAGGTGGCGCTGAATACTTTATTACATCAAAGAGCTAAGAAATCATTGATGTATTACCGTTTTCATTTGTATCAGCATGGCGATAAAACAGGGAAGACTCTTGCCCACTGCTTATGAAAGAGCCAGGGGTGCCAATATGTGGCAGTCTTCTGGGACCGGGGAGGGACTCTGCAGTAGACCACTGTAGAAACTGGGGATATCTTGATGGACTACTACTGTACCTTGTATAAAGGGGAAGAGGTCTCCACTTCTAGGATGGCCCATTATTTGGGCAGGGCCTAATTGCCCTGGCTCACAGATGTAATGGAGCAATTGGGGGCCCTAATCATGGCAGAGGAGGTTCAGCGGATCTTCAGGGGACCTGCTACTGTATGTGCCGGGCACCCAGCCCTGATGGGTACAGGGCGGAATATTATAAGTTGATGCTGGATCTGCTTATTCTTTCCCTGGTCAAGATTTTTAATGTTTGATTATCCAGTGGCTCACTTACCTATGATGTCAACACTGCCCATATTGTAGTTTTGCCAAAGCCGGGGCAAGACTCTTGCTTGGCGGAGTCATATCGCCCTATTTCACTACTTAGCTTTGATCTGAAGGCTTTTCCTAATATCTTGGCGGATAGATTGGCACTGTGGCTCCTTTCTCTGGTCCACCTTTGCCAAGCGGGTTTTGTGTGGGGATGATATCCTAAATGCAACCTGTGTGTATGTAAATTTTAGCGTCACTGGAATGGGTACGCCGTCGGCAGTCACCCTCCCTGCTTATTAGCTTTGGTGTATGGGTCCTGTATCATGCACCCCAGGCTGCAGTCATGGTCAATGATGGCCTGACATACCGCTTCGGTTTGGAGAGAAGGACACGGCAGGGGTGCCTGTTGTCTTCATTGCTCTTCATGTTATCTTTGGATCCCCTGTTGTGGCTTGTTCCTCTGCAGTCTGATATTAAAGGGATCAAGATGGACAGTTTTAAATTTTAAAATCTCCACCTTTGCTGATGAATGTCTTGCTCACCTGACTGAGCCAGAGGTCTCCTTACCCCTTTTAGTGGAGTTAGTGGGCTTGATTAGCCTGTGAAAGAAATGAAAGCAGCTGAGCCCTGCATAAAAGGCTTCAGAGCCCTGCAATGTTGAGGCATTCCTAACAGTGGCTATATGTTTCAAGCAAAGGTAAGAGTTTGTGGCTTTTTAAATTACTAGCTCTCTGCCTGGTAGCTCTTAAAAGGGATTTGGTACATTTTTAAAACAAAGGTACATTCTTTTAGGTGCTTTAGTTTAAAAGGGGAAATATTTTCTTTAGTGGGGTAGGTTTA
Organism: Ichthyophis bannanicus; assembly: GCA_033557465.1. Taxonomy (NCBI): domain Eukaryota; kingdom Metazoa; phylum Chordata; class Amphibia; order Gymnophiona; family Ichthyophiidae; genus Ichthyophis; species Ichthyophis bannanicus. Next base: position 685,449,706 of record CM066036.1, on the reverse strand, counting down.
AAACTCTGCTTTAGTATCTTTCTCAGCTCTTTGAAGTTACTGACACCTCATCAGGTGTTAGTTCCCACCCACCCCTAGTGGGCAGTCTTGCTTTATAGGGCACCTCCCTAACTACACACAGGGACTTGTAACAGCACATTTTGAACACACAAAGAAATTTAACTGCTTTTTCTCTGAAAGGACGTCTAGCCCTTGTGGACTATGATGCACCCAGAATAGTGCATATCCTGTGTGGGTGCCATAGTCACATGATTTAAGTGAAGGGGGTGTTTGGACCCATAGGCAGATTATGTAGTACCACCCAACCTGCCCTCTGGGGCTCAGGGTGGGGGACAGGATCTCCCACCAACAGATCCACATTCTACATCCCTGCAATGGTGGCAGTAGAGGGAACCATCAACCCCAGTCCTGCTGGGGAACAGACACCCTACAGGGCAGTCATTGCAGATCTGTACACATCCATAAAGCAATAGCAGACAGACAGTAGGCCTGGAAATGCTCAGCTGCCCCCCACCACTACCTTACATTCTCCAGCAGCGAGCACAGCAGCGAGCACAGTGAATCTCCAGCCGCTGCACCCAGGGGCGGCCCAAGGGGGGTGCGGGGCCATGTGCGGAGATTCGGTGCGGGGCCTCATTTGCATAAGTGGCCTTATTTGCATAAATATTTGCATAATGTTACCATACACTAACATGTCTCTTAATGAGTGTATGGATAAAGAAAGACTAAAAGATTTCTACATTACTATAATCCAGTGCCAACCGCCAGGCACATTAGGAACTACTACAAACGCTGCCCATTTAGAACCCATTAAGTTAAATACTAATACACCCAATGAAATCAACCCAACTATATCACCCACCTAATACTTGATTTCTACTTAACTGAAAACAGCATATGTTGTGCTCCTACACACTCATAAATTCAACTCTAATTTTTGTCGGATAACTCACCGATGAGCAGAAACCTTTCTACTCCTGAAGTGAGCCCTCCATTTTAATCAAATTTCTCATAAAAACAGACCCACTACAGGTCTAGTTGACCCACCACAGGTCAAACACCAGGTGCTACAGCACTAACAAGCTGCCGCTCCTATACCGTTAAAGCAAAAGCTGAGTTCTTACTATAAAGACATCCCAGACTCCTATCGGTGCAATCCTTTATAACAAACTAGTACTCATCTGGAAAGAGCCGGGCCCAGCCGAGAATCCACGCAGTAGTGGGGCCTCAAAAGTAACATGGGATGTTCACAGCTTCTTCTTTTGAGGCCCCACTACTGCGTGGATTCTCGGCTGGGCCCGGCTCTTTCCAGATGAGTACTAGTTTGTTATAAAGGATTGCACCGATAGGAGTCTGGGATGTCTTTATAGTAAGAACTCAGCTTTTGCTTTAACGGTATAGGAGCGGCAGCTTGTTAGTGCTGTAGCACCTGGTGTTTGACCTGTGGTGGGTCAACTAGACCTGTAATGGGTCTGTTTTTATGAGAAATTTGATTAAAATGGAGGGCTCACTTCAGGAGTAGAAAGGTTTCTGCTCATCGGTGAGTTATCCGACAAAAATTAGAGTTGAATTTATGAGTGTGTAGGAGCACAACATATGCTGTTTTCAGTTAAGTAGAAATCAAGTATTAGGTGGGTCATTTAGAACCCATAGCAAACCCGCCGTATCCTGACAGCATTACCAGGACTCACAAAGCACCATACCCTACCTATCAAAAGGCAACACTGCAAATATTAAACCAATACATTTCAGAGAATACTGGGGAAAGAGAACAAGTGGCAATGTCAAATAGGAATTACATAAACAGAATACCTCAGCTCAGTTACACATGCAGAACATAGACCATCACCAAACAAGGAATCACAATTTAGAAACAGGAAGGCAATAATTAAACTGGGAACCCCAAAAGCCAAACTTGGAATGTACAACAACACCGTAGAAATAAAACTATAAATTAATTATCTCTTGTACCAAACAAAGCGCAGACGTTAATGATGCACATTTCCCAGAGCTTTCATATTCCAGTTAATAAATTCAAAATAAAGAGATATCTTTCTACCTTTTGTGCATTTTTTTCAGTTGCAATTGCTCCAGCCACTTTCTTCTGGTTTCTTCATGTTTTCTGCTAACTGTCCATCGTCTGCTGTCCATTTGTTCTTCTCTCTTCTAGTTTTTTTTTCCATTCTCTCTCTCTACATCTGCTTTAACATACTAATCTTTCTCCTTTTGCTCTTTCCTCATTCCTATTTCATCCACACAAATTTTACCCCTCTATCCTCAATCCCCACTTACTCTCCCAATACCCGGCCAATTGTAGATTTTTCATCCCTCCCACACAAAATATTTTTCCCCTCTCCATTTTACTCTCCCAGCCCCATCCCATTCTAATCCTCCCCCAACATCAGCTCCCTTCTAGTTCCAGTCTCACCCAGCATCCATTCCCTTCTAGTCCCTGCATCAGCCCATTTCCAGTCCTAGCTCCCCCATCCATTTTCAGTCTGAGTCCCTTCATCAGCTCATTTCCAATCCTAGCCCCCATCAGCCCATTTCTAGTCATTTCCTAGCCCCACCATCAGCCCATGTCAGATCCTAGCTCCCCTCCACTCAGCCCAATTCCAGTCCAAGCCCCCCATGAGCCTACTTCCAGTTCTAGCCCCTCCATGAGTCCAATTCAAGCCCCCACCACAGCCCATTTCCAATCTTAGCTCCCCCCAACAGCCCATTTCCAGTCCTATCCTAGCTGCTCCATCAGCCCATTTTCAGTCCTAGCTCCCTTCCCTCACAGCCCATTTCCATTCCAAGCTCCCTCCCCATCAGCTATTTGCAGTTCAAGCCTCCCCTTCCACTCAGCCCATTTCCAGTCATAGCAACCCCCAACCCATTACCAGTCCTAGCCCCCCATCAACCCACTTCCAGTCCTAACCCCCATCACCCCATTTTCAGTTTAAGCCCCCCTATAACCCATTACCAGTCCTAACCCCCCATCAGCCCACTTCCAGTCTTAACCCCATCAGCCTATTTCCACTCAGCCCCCCATAGCCCATTGCCAGTCCTAACCCCCCCATCAGCCCACAGCCCATTACCAGTCCTAACCACATCAGCCCACCTCAAGTCCTAACCCCTCCCCATCGCCCCCCATAGCCCATTATCAGTCCTAACCCCCCCATAGCCCATTAGCAGTCCTAACCCCCCATCACCTCATTTCCAGACAGCCCCCATCAGCCCACAGCCCATTACCAGTCTTAACCCCCCCATAGCCCATTACCAGTCCTAACCCCCCCCCATAGCACATTACCAGTCCTAACCCCCCCCCCATAGCACATTACCAGTCCTAACCCCCCATAGCCCCATTTCCAGACAGCCCCCAGCCCATTGCCAGTCTTAACCCGCCGCCGCCGCGCCCATTGCCGGTCCTAACCCCCCACCCCACACACACACACACACACACACACACACACACACACCGGCTTATGGCAAAATTTAAAAAAAAAAGCTGGCTCTGGCTGCTGCTGTTGCTGCTACCACCGCGGCAGCGGCAGAATGGAGTATCTCGCGGGGCCTCCTCTACTCGTTGAGCCCCTCTGCAAAAGCTTTCAGATTCGCGAAGGGAGACAGTCTCCCTCGCGTCTCTGTTAAGCCCGCAGGGGCTAATGGGAAATTTCCCATCAGCCCCTCGCGTCTAAAGGGGCAGATGGGAAATTTCCCATTAGCCCCTGCGGGCTTAACAGAGACGCGAGGGAGTCTGTCTCCCTTCGCGAATCTGAAAGCCTTTGCAGAGCCTTTGCAGAGGGGCTCAACGAGCAGAGGAGGCCCCGCGGGACACTCCATTCTGCCGCTGCCGCGGTGGTAGCAGCAACGGCAGCAGCCAGAGCCAGCTTCTTTTTTTTTTAATGAAATTAAAAAAAAAAGCAGAATGTTCTTTGCGCGGGGCCCCCTGAAACGCGGGGCCCTGTGCAAAAAACATTCTTGCTCAATGGACGGGCCGGCCCTGGCTGCACCCTGCAATGTGTTCCAGCCATACACATACTAACTGCAGACAGTCTGCTAACTAGTCCATAGTGCATGTTCCTGGAGGAGATGTGTGCACCCAAAACTGGGATGTGAGCACACCCACCAAGCAGATAAGTCAGTGATTAGGCCCCAGAAAAGAGAACCCATATATATCACTTGAGAAAAATACAATATAGCACTATGGGGAAACCTAGCCATGCCGTGGTCACTGCTCAGTCAGGGTGAGAGTGACCTCCCAGCAGAACATGCTGTGGCCACCCTCTCCGTGCAGGTGGTGGCCGGGCACTACAATGTCCCAGCCATTGCCCTAGGCCCTGTGCAGATGCATCCTGTCCAGGCCATATCCATGGTACCTTGCTCCTCATTATGCACATTGGCAGGCTAACACTGGAAACAGTGCAAGCAGTGTGGGCTCAGTAAGGTGTAGGCAGCCACAACACACTGGAGATAGACAGACACACACTCCCACACCTATGCCAGCATTATGCAAATATAGAGGCTGTTGGCAGCCCTGGCCACCACACCAGTCCTGGGCACAGTGCAGGCATGGCTATGGTACGCAATACGGTTGGGATCACTCCCAGGGGTGGTAAACACTGTCAGAAACCAAAACTGAAACACGCTCCACAGATATCAGAAAGGTTGCTATGATGCAGCTCTATCAGCAAATTGTGCTTAACTTAGGAATTGCTATCTGCCATTAGTCATAGCAACCTTTTGATATATGTGTAATGTATTCCCAGGTTTAGGGCGGCATTGCTAAGGTATGCAAGTGCTAGTATTGGGAGATGCTGCTGCACGCAGGGCCCAACAGCCTGACCCTCCATGAGGCTTTGGATAGTGGAGCCTGTGGGTGTGGGCGTTTATGCCCCTGTTGGCCGCTGCTCTAGGGCAGAGGTTCCCAACTCCGGTCCTGGTGGGCCAAACACTGTTCGGGTTTTCATGCTGTCTCTAATGAATATGCATGAGATACATTTGCATACCATGGGGGCGGCGCATAACAATGCAGCACAGGCATCTTTATTGGAGACAGCATGAAACCTGAATGGTGTTTGGCCCACCAGGACTGCATTTGGGAAACTCTGCTCTAGGTATTGCACAAGTCTATGGTGTCTGTGCTCTGTAGGGTAAAATATAGGCATTTGAGGCATGTTGCTGTTATCTGCAATAAACGTTCCCTCTTTATTACCACGGTTTAGTAGTGAGTAAAATATGGGGACTGGGTTGGCAGGAACCACAGCTGGGACTTGAACCTGTGACCTTCTGCTCCTGAACACACTGGCTGCGTCTACTGCACCACTGTGTTGCCACAGGGACAGTGCATTCCCTGGGGATACCATGACTGTTCGTCAGACACCACCACCAGTACCCCTCTGCCACCATGCTGACATGCCCTTCTGCTGGTGGTGCGCAGTCTCAGGCCATCCAGTGTGCCGATAGGCGGCTGCCTATGGTGCGGGCTCTGGGGTAGGGGTGCCTGCATAGATGTCCACGCTTCCCCCCAGCTCCGCCTGCCAATGTTCTGTGCCCTTGGGGGTACCTGCTGGGTACTATCTCGTGACACTGTGGGAAACACACTCGTGCCCATGTTGGGCCCTCATCAGTTGTTGTCTGGCTGCTCTACTGTTTCAGTATTCCTATGGGCCACCTGGGCATCACCCTAGTCCGCACTGTGGCCCAGCTGCACCACAGCATGTGCCGCCTGCAGCCCTCTGTATCCCCTTTTCCAGCATCTGTCCAGTTGCTCGTTCCGACATGCCCACCCTGCTATTGCGGAACATGTGCACGCCATAGGAAACCTGTCCAATAACAAGGGGAAACCCTGATCAGCGCTATTTCACTGTGGGATCAGTCACCTTGTATGGGGACAGAGCATAGACCCTTTCAAAATTAATATCTTTTTTTGGAGCTTTCTCGGTAGTGTTTTTTGCTGTTTCCCATTAATATCACTATTGGCCAGCTTGGTTATGGGTTTTTTTCCATTTTGTTCAGGTCCTTTTCAATGTTTATTTGCCCTTTTGTTCCGTGCACATGTATCACACTTATCACTTTCTGTAGGTTTCCCTGGCTTTGCTGTAGATTGCTGACGTAAATGGTTTCTCTTCCCTTTAAATCTGCTCTAACGCCAGGGTTTCACCGGCGTTAGTTTTCAGATCCGGAATCCACAGCGTTAGTGTGCAGGGAGCCTCTCCCCTCCCACTCTCCACACATTGACCCTCTCTCTCTGCCCCTGGGGAGCCTTCCTCCGGGAGCCTTTCTCCTCCTTCAGCGCTCCTTTGCGCCGCTGCGAGCGTTATTGCGTGCTAAGGTACCTTTGCACCCTGTAAAGCGCCATTATCGCGCAATAACGTGCCTTATCGCCCGATAACGTGCCTTATCGCCCGATAACGTGCCTTATCGCCCGATAACGTGACAGCAGGGCAAATAGCGCCCTTTAGTAAACATACCCCTTAATTCTAAAAAAGTCAATGTGCCTGTGTAATATGAATGCATCTACTGCCACAAAAGTTAGATAAACTCATTCTGCAAATACAGGGGTCACTCAGAGTAACATTTATCACATAACAAGTGTTTATATTCTTTTGAAAAATGAACCACCGTATTTACCTGAGTCTGCAGTTTAAAAACATCTACTGCCGCAATGCCTTGCTGCAACTGAATTTAAAAAAGCCATCAGCTATCTACGAAAACACCGGCTTCTGCACCATTGTAAGGCTGACTAAAAAACAGGTGAAAGAAGAAATGCATGCTGCACACCGTCTCGAATGCTGCAGATCAAAAATCATTCCTCGAGGATTGAGAATGAACAAAGCACCAGGATTATATTTAAATGAGGAGGGATTTGTCAAATGTGGTAACGCCATTTTAAACAAATGTTCGCTAGATTTAATGATTTTACTGATCAGTACAGCTAATAAAAAATCGGAGCTATATAAAGTTGAGTTAGATGAAAAATTCATCGCCTTAAAAGGGTGTGACAATAATTTTGATATAGTACACAAGGATTTCGAATGAAATATTCAAACCTTTAAGAAAGATATTAAAAACCAGAAGAAAGAAAAATTTAAAAGGGATGAAGAAGATTATATGTTTGGTTATGTATATCCTTGGTGTAAGAAAGTGGAAGATGATAGGTTGTGGGTTAAAAAAAGATCAACTATATTTGATTATAATGACAACAATAGGGAAGAATTTGATGAAGATATACCGCATGAACAAATAAAGAAGCGCAGTAGGAACGAGTCGGTGGAATTCGTGGATACATCTGCATCACTATTTGCATCTCAGAAAGACCAAGCAAAACCCATAGGTGAATGTGTAGTTAAAAAGAAAAGTAAGGACAAGCATTTTTTAAATATGAATTTACTATGGAAAGGGGGCGGCCGAGAACACTCGCGGCAACACACTCATCAAGTAGATACACATTGGAGCAGAGAAGAAGACCGAGAAAAGACTTATGCACTTTACAATCCATAAAGGGGGCGGGGTCAAGGACGAGGGAGGGGACGCAGGGGGTCCGAGAGATCCATGGAAAGGAGGTATTAAATGGAAATTACACTTACCTGGTAATTGTAGTTCCTGGAGGGTCCAGTTTAGTCCTCCACATCCGGGTAGTGCACCTCCTCCTGCAGCAAGGAGACTGGACCAATCAACTCTTTAGTAATCTAGCCTGCATCCTGCTGGAACTCCCATCAGCCCTCCAGTGAACTAGTAACAAAGCAGACTCAAAAAAGAACAGATTAAAGGAAAAAAAGGTATGTATCAGCATAGAGCACCCCTTAATCAGCTATGTGACCCCCTCCCCAAACAAGAGGGCTCGAACTCCGCACCTTGCTTCTGTCCCCTGCACCTAAAACCGGCAGTCAGAGCAGCAAGCTAATGAACAAACAACACCAGAGAAAAAAGAAAAAATCGAAGGAACGTAGAGACTCTAGAAAAAACCACCCATGGCCTTCGTCCGGTGGGGTTTTGACGCCCCTTTTTTTTTTTTTTTTTTTTTAAGTTGGTTACTCTTATGAGCTGAAAACATACCGACAGCGTCGCACAACGGACTTAGCGTGCCGCCCAGACAAAGTAGTTACAGAAACTTCCGGGCGGGAAGGAGGACTAAACTGGACCCTTCAGGAACTACAATTACCAGGTAAGTGTAATTTCCATTTCCTGAGCGGGTGTCCAGTTTAGTCCTCCACATCCAGGATGTACCAGAGCAGTTAACAACGGGGGGGGATCTTGCCACGCGGCACGCAAGACCGCCGACCCAAAACAAGTATCCTGAGCCGCCGCCACATCCAAGCGGTAATGTCTACTAAAGGCATGGAGAGAGGACCACGTCGCTGCCCTGCAAATCTCCTATGGCGGGACCAGACAATGCTCCGCCCAAGACGTGGCTTGGCCTCTAGTAGAATGAGCTCGCAGACCCAATGGAACAGCTTTACCCTGCAGAATATACGCCGAAGCGATAGCCTCCTTAATCCATCTAGAAATGGAGGCCTTCGCCACCGCCTCCCCCTTGCGAGGCCCACCGAACAGCACAAACAAGTGATCCGACTTTCGAAAGGACTCGGAAACCTTCAGATACCGACGCAGAATGTGCCGCACATCCAACCGATGAAGAGCGGTGTCGGACTCCTGAGATGATTCTGGGGAAAAAACGGGCAACACCACAGACTGATTCACATGAAAGGGAGAGACCACCTTTGGCAGAAAAGAGGGAACCGTCCGCAAAACCACCCGATCACGGAAAAAGGACAAGAAGGGAGCTCTACAAGAAAGCGCCTGAAGTTCCGAAATACGGTGCGCCGTGCAAATGGCAACGAGAAAGAACGCCTTCAGCGTCAAGTCTTTAACCGAGGCATGGCGGAGGGGTTCAAACGGCTCCCGAACCAAAGCCTGCAGCACCAGGTTCAAATCCCAAGGTGGCAAAGTAACCCTGCGCGACGGACGCAACCGAAACACAGCTTTTAGAAAACGTCGAATGTCCACATGCGCCGCAAGAGGGACATCCTGAATCTTGCCCCTATAGCACGCCAGGGCCGCTACCTGAACCTTCAGAGAACTCGCGGCTAGCCCCTTGTCAAACCCGTCTTGCAGAAAACTAAGAATGACCGCCACCGACGAAGACGCTGCCCGAACGCCATGCCAGGAACACCAATCCTCAAAAATTCGCCAAACTCGAACATACGTAAGGGATGTAGAAGCTTTCCTAACCCGAAGCAGGGTAGCAATAACCGCCGGGGAATACCCCTTCCTTTTCAACCTAGCCCTTTCAATGGCCATACCGTAAGCGAGAACCGATCCACCTGAGGCATGCGCAGGGGCCCCTGAACTAGCAGATCCACTAAGGGAGGAAGCCGCCATGGCACGCAGTCGAGCAGCCGCACCAGATCTGCGTACCAAGGACGACGGGGCCAATCCGGCGCCACCAACAAGACCTTTCCGCGGTGAGCTTCGATGCGTTGAACTACTCTTCCGATCAGAGCCCACGGCGGGAAGACATACAGAAGCCTGAACTCGGGCCACGGTTGGATGAGTGCATCGATGCCTTCGGACATGCGCTCTCGCCACCTGCTGAAAAAGAGATTCGTCTTTGCAGACCGGAAGGTCGCCATGAGATCCATGATGGATGGACCCCAACGACGAACTATTTGAGCATATATCTGCGGATGCAACTCCCACTCTCCGGCGTCCACATGCACCCGGCTCAGAAAATCCGCCATCACATTTTCTGTTCCCGCGATATGCGCTGCCGAAATGGCTAGGAGACGCACCTCCACCCAAGCGAACAGCGCATCCGCCTCTTCTTCCATGGCCAGGCTTCCCGTGCCTCCCTGCCGGTTGACGTACGCCACTGCCGCCAAGTTGTCCGACAGGACACGAACCGCCCGAGTCCGTACCGACGACTCGAAGGCTTGCAACGCTAGGTGCACAGCGCGCAGCTTGAGACGGTTGATCGACCACAGAGCCTCCTGCGGAGACCACGTCCCTTGCGCGAAACGGCCCGGACAGTGGGCTCCCCAGCCTGCTAGACTCGCATCCGTGATGACTGGTAACCAAACTGGTTGTTCCAATGGGGCTACCGCCCGAAGGGACTGTGGGCACAGCCACCACTGTAGTGCTTTCCGAACCCGGCTCGGACATGGCAATCGGCGATTGAAAGAATCTGACTGATGGGACCAATGACGTAACAGAGCCCGCTGAAGAGGCCGCATATGGAACCTGGCCCACGGAACCACCTCCAGAGTCGACGCCATGGTTCCCAGCAACCGGAGATACCACCATGCCGACGGAGCGGGACTCGCCAAGAAAAACTGCACCAGCTGACGCAACCCTTTTGTGTGGCAATCCGGTAGAGACACCACTCCCGCCGACGTGTCGAAGCAAACTCCCAGATATTCGAGAAGCTGAGTCTGAACCAAGTGACTCTTTTGTACATTGATCACCCAGCCGAGGCTCTGCAGGAGACGCACCACCTTGTCCGTAGCCTGTTAGCTCTCCTCCGCTGAGTTCGCTCTTATCAACCAGTCGTCGAGATAGGGGTGGACTAGCACACCTTCCCTTCGCAAGGCCGCAGCCACCACCACCATTACCTTGGTGAAAATGTGAGGAGCTGTGGCCAGGCCGAAAGGCAATGCTTGGAACTGAAAGTGACCCCAGGGAAACGCGAACCGCAGAAACTTTTGATGCATCGCTCTGATTGGAATATGTAGATAAGCCTCGGTGAGGTCCAGAGAAGTCAAAAACTCCCCCTGCCGCACTGCGACGATGACGGACCTGAGGGTCTCCATGCGGAAATGAGGAACCCGCAGACAGCGATTCACGCCCTTGAGATCCAGAATAGGACGTAAGGACCCGTCCTTCTTTGGCACCACGAAATAAATGGAATAACGACCGAGACCGCGCTCGCTCTCCGGAACGGGAACAACCGCACCGAGCACTAAAAGATGCTCCAAAGTAGCCCGAATGGCCAGTTCCTTCTGCCGCCCACTGCTGGGAGACAGAACAAAGGAGTCTCGCGGCGGAATGGCAAACTCCAACGCATAACCGTCTCTGACAATTTCCAGGACCCACTGGTCCGTTGTTATGTGGACCCAAGAGGGAAGGAAGTTCCGGAGGTGCCCGCCAATCACTTGGCCTCCCTCCGGGGTCCGCCTCACTTCATTGCGGTTTGCGACTAAAGGAAGAGGCCGAGCCGGAGGAACCTGACGAAAATCCTCTGCCAGCACCTCGGAAACCACGAAAGGACTGCGATCGAGACGGGAACCTGCCTCGCTGGGAACTCCAAAGGCGGGAAGACCGAAACCTCCTAAAGTCCCGAAATTGACCCCGGACTACAGGTAGACCTCTACCGGACTTAGGCCTGTCCTCCGGCAGCCTCCCTCCTTTAGACTCTCCCAAGTTCTTCACCAACTTATCCAAATCGTCCCCGAACAACAACCTGCCTTTAAAGGGGAGTTTGCTGAGCCGAGATTTGGAAGAAGGGTCGGCTGCCCAGTTGCGCAACCAAAGGGATCTGCGCGCCACCACCAACGAGGCCATACTATTAGCCAACGTCCGGATCAAATCATAATGGACATCCGCCATATACGCTGAACCAGACTCTAAGCGCGTGACCTCGAGCAACGCTTGCTGATCTAAGAGTGGATTCTGGCGCAACCATTGAGCCCACCGCAACGAGGCTCTAGCTATCCAGGCTCCACAGATAGAAGCCTGCAACGACAAGGCATTGGTTTCGAATGCTTGTTTCAACAAACCGTCCACTCTGTTATCTTGAATGTCCTTCAAGGCCGCACTGCCCTCCACCGGGATTGTGGTCTTCTTGGTCACTGCCGAAACGGCGGCGTCCACGCGAGGCAACTTAAACTTCTCCTTATCCTTGTCTGCCAAAGGATAGAGGCGATGCATGGTCCGGATCCCTTTCAAACCAGAGTCCGGCTGGTCCCACTCAGTTTGAATCATTTGAGCCACAACCCGGTGTACTGGGAACACCACCTGTGAATCCCGAACCGCCTGAATAAGAGGATCCTCCAAAGCTTCGCCGTCCCCCGGAGGCGGCGCAGAGAGATTGAGTGTCTGAAGAGCCTCCGTGATAAGAGGAACCAATTCCTCCCTACGAAACACCCGAACAATCCTAGCTTGATCCTCAGGGTCCGGAATCTCTCCTTCTTCAAGATCATCCATACTGCCCTCAGGCTCTACCTCTGCATCCATGTCGTGCCCTTCCAAATCCTCGTGAACGAGGTCTAAAGACCGAGGTCTCTTAGCCTGCTTGGAAACCCGTCCGGTCAGTTCCGAACTAGCGGGCGGAGGGGCAGGAGACGAGGACAAGGACTCAGGCCATTTGCCCAACCACCCCAATTTGAAAGCCTGATGCATAATCAGCATGAAGTCCGGCGAAAAATCCGTAAAGGCAGAAGGAAGGTCCCCTGGTTCTACCGGAATCCCAGACCCCTGATCCTGAGATCCAGACGAAACAGGCGGCAACAGAGGACGGGGAGAAGCATTTCCTTCAGCAGATAATGCAGATTCCAAGGGCTCTGTCTGAGAAGTGCCCGCCATCTGTTGATCTATATCACAGGAGACAACAGCACAGCTCCCACAGAAGCCAGAAGCAGACACTGACCGCCTACGCGAACCGCAGACCACACACTGCGGTTTTGAGGACATGAAGAACAGCCTACAGCCCCGCAGAACGGGAAGGGACAGACTGAGAGAAGCAGCTCGCAGAGAAAAAAGGCCGAGGGCCAATGCAGTTATCTGAACACCGCCCGGCTCTAGTTCTCTGCTTCGGGCCCTGTACTTTTTTTTTTTTTTAGTTGTTATGTGAGATGCAGAGAAATCAGCAACCTCCCAACCCTGCTCGGGACCAAAAACGCCACCAAACTAGCAAGGCAGGAAGCCTCTAATTCCTTTACCGCCCAAAACGCAAAGCTAAAATGGCTGCCGCGGTCGAGCCGCGCTGGAGAAAAAAAGGCGCCAAAAACTAAAAAAGAAAAGAGCCAACGAAACTAACATCCCCTAAAAATCGGAGAGAAAGCACTTACCAGGCAAACAGCAATACATGAAAGGCCCGCAATGCCGCTCAAACCAAGAACGGGAACGTGCAGAGAGCCGTTTACTGCAGGGCAGCTGAAGTGCCGGTCCTCAGCCGGACAGCTTAGAGCCGTGCCATGAGAAAAGCAACACCTGCCAAGCCCGGGAGCCCACGGATCCTACCCCCGAACCGTCCTGGGGGAGCGATCACAGTCTGCTGCGCACTCTGAGCTGCCAGAAGAGTACCGGGTAAGAAGAGCAGTGCCGGTTCGGCTCCTCCACCGCGCTTGCCCCTTGTTTTTTTGTTTTTTTTTCCAAGGTACAGGCTGCAATTAAAGGAAAAAAATAAAGAGAAAGGAACTGAAAATAAACCAAAGGGATAAATGAAACAGCTAACAAGATTCGAAGTGAGCCTAGCGCCAGGCTCACACCACCTCCTGCTGCAAGGAGACTGGACACACTGGAGGGCTGATGGGAGTTGATTGGTCCAGTCTCCTTGCGGCAGGAGGAGGTGCACTACCCGGATGTGGAGGACTAAACTGGACACCCGCTCAGGAACACCTCACATAGTTAGTAACGTTATTAATATTTCAAAATATACCCTCACTCCTGATGAAGAATCTCTTTTAAATAAAGGACTGTCTTTTGTGCCTGCAAGAAATTATCACCCTTTTGAAACTCAAATAGACCTTTTTAAATTTTTTCAAAAGTTTAGGATATGACAATTCTTTAATGACCAAGAATCCCCTGGCATTGATCAATCCATAATAAAGAGAAAGTCCTGCTGGGTTCCTCCTCCCAACACTGACCCCTTAATTGAGGCTTTTGAGAAGGTAGTTCTAAAGGAATTTAATAAATTGTACGATAAAGTTCATTCACCTTATCATAACCTTACTGTCAAAGAAAAAGAAGCGATTAAATCTCTGCAAAGCAATAATGAGATTATTATCAAACCGGCAGATAAAGGGGGAGCTATAGTTATTTTAGACAAAGCTTTTTATATTGATGAGATACAGAGACAACTCAAAAATGTCACCTTTTATTCTCGTTTGGAGGGGATCCCACTTCATCCTTGAAAAAATCTATCAACAATTTGATTCTGACTGCTTTTGAGTTCGGACATCTTACTGCAAAAGAGAAGGCCTTTTTTATAGTGGAGTTCCCTATTATCCCTACTATTTATATCAATCCCAAGATCCATAAATCTGTGAAAAATCCCCCAGGCAGACCAATTGTGTCTGCCATTGGTTCTCTTTTGGAATTGATTTCACAGTTTATGGATATCTTGTTAGGTCCATTCGTTGAAAACATGTGGTCTTATATCCGGGATTCCTCACATGTTATTAATATTTTGGCATCTATAAAAGATTTCAGTTCGGAGATAATTTTAATCACATTAGATGTTGAATCCCTATATAGGAATATTCCACAGAAGGAGGCTTTACAAATTATTGAACAATATCTATATAGAAGAGAGATTCATAAGCGGATCCCCACAGTATTTTTAATAGATCTGGCACGGTTTGCCCTCTGTGAAAATTTCTGTTTTTGCAATCTATTTTATAAACAAACTAAGGGAGTAGCAATGGGTTCCTCAATGGCCCCAGATATCGCTAACCTATATGGGTTTGAAGAAAGGTTCATCAAAAATAATCCTTTTGAAGCTAACATAAAGCTATGGATATGATATATCAATGACATTTTTGTTCTGCGGGAGGGCTCGCTGGACCGTTTGTCAGAATTTAACGTATGGATTAACGATTGTGATACTAACTTACAGTTCCAGTTGACGTATGATAGTTATCAGATACCTTTCCTAAATTTACTCATTAAAAAAACAAATGAGGGGTTCATTACCCCCTTATATAGAAAACCCACAGATAGAAATCAACTGTTACATTTCACCAGTTTTCACAACGCTGCATTAAAAACAACCTCCCTGTGGATCAATTTTTAAGGGCAATGAGAGTATGTACATCTGATCAAGATTTTGAACAGCATGCCTCCATCATGAAGAATAGATTTAGAGCAAGAGGATATTCGACATACCAGATCAATAAGGCGTATAATAGAGCTCGCTAGGTACCCCGTGAGAATCTATTACAACTACAACAGAAACAGGCTAATGAAGGGTTAGTTTGTACCTTATTCTACTCTCATCAATCCCATAGTATAGGTAATCTTTTAAGAAAACATTGGCACCTTGTACAAGCCCTTCCAGCATTTCATGATCTTTCTTTGACGATGGCTTATAAGCGCAACGTGAATCCCCGCAACATGCTAGTTCCTTCAGCTTTCACTGAGCGAAAATTTCTTTCAAAATACAAGGACATTTTCAATGTGGACATTGTTTAGTATGCATCCATGCGCTGCCGGTCAGAAATCAACTCAACTCAAAAATGTCACCTTTTATTCTCGTTTGGAGGGGGATCCCACTTCATCCTTGAAAAAATCTATCAACAATTTGATTCTGACTGCTTTTGAGTTCGGACATCTTACTGCAAAAGAGAAGGCCTTTCTTATAGTGGAGTTCCCTATTATCCCTACTATTTATATCAATCCCAAGATCCATAAATCTGTGAAAAATCCCCCAGGCAGACCAACTGTGTCTGCCATTGGTTCTCTTTTGGAACCGATTTCACAGTTTATGGATATCTTGTTACGTCCATTAGTTGAAAACATGTGGTCTTATATCAGGGATTCCTCACATGTTATTAATATTTTGGCATCTATAAAAGATTTCAGTTCGGAGATAATTTTAATCACATTAGATGTTGAACCCATATGAATATTCCACAGAAGGAGGAGTGGAGTGGAGGAGTAGCCTAGTGGTTGGGGCAAGGTACTTCAGGCTGGAAGGTCAGGGGTTCAAATCCCACTAGAGGACAGCAACCTTGGGCCAGAAGGACTGGGGTTTCTAGTCCCACAGGTGCTCCTTGTGGTCTTGGGCAAGCCACTTAACCCTCCATAGCCCATGTTCCCTGTAAAATAGTTATCTCCAAGTTATAATACCCTGTTCAATGTAATTTCAGTTTGTTCAATGTAAACTGCACTGATGCAGAATAGCACAGTATATAAGAGAATGTAAATAAATAAAATCAATTTATCCATACAATCAGTAATCATAAATTTTACTTAGATGATTCTTCTAACTGTGCCACTAGTCATGTAATTTATGTTATTCAATGCCCTTGCAATAAGTTATATATAGGTAAGACCAACCGTCCCATTTGCAATAGAATAATTGAACATAGAAGTTGCATCAAAAGAGGTGCGGTGGACAAACCCTTAGTCACCCATTGGCAAGAAAAAAACCCATAAAGGGGTATGTTTATGAAACTGTGGTAATGTCATTCGCGTTAGGTTCCGCGGTAAAGGTACAGATGGCCATATAAAGGCGTGGACGGTGCATCGTTACAGCAAGCTGTATCAGCTAACGCATGTTACAAACTAACGCGCGGTACAAGGCGCCTCATAAGGCACCTTACAAGGCGCCTCGTAGGGCGCCTTGTTAGGTGCCTTGTAAGGTGCCGTATAAGTAAGGTGCCTTATAAGGCGCCTTGTAAGGTGCCGTATAAGTAAAGTGCCTTATAAGGTGCCTTGGAAGGTGCAGTATAAGTAAGGTGCCCTATAAGGTGCCTTGTAAGGTGCCTCATAAGGTGCTTTGTAAGGTACCCTATACAGTAGGGCTCCTTAGGCTATGCACCGTATTAGGCACCCCTGGACAGGGCACCTTAGAGGGCACCCTGGGTCACGGAACCATAGGTTACGGTGGCCTAACAAGGTTATGGTGCCCTAGGTTAGTGTGGCCTAAGGGCTGCAAGGTGCTGCAGGATGACATGCATGACCTGTGAGGAACAGAGACAGATGTAGCCCTAACACTAGATAGAGCACTCAGGAAAGGCAATGAACAGGTGAGTGAAGGAGGGAGAGCTGAGAGCCGCTGGATCTGCCATATCTGTGGGCATCCCATATGGCTGCCAGTACTGATGACAAACATGGTGGGGGCAACTGTACCACAGCAGAGGGTGTTGGCAATGTAAAGTACTGGAAAGACAGTTGGTGGCAGACGATGGGAATACGTGTCCCCCAGTGGAGGCGGAGGTGGCAGGATAGTTACAATGATGGGTGGACAGAGGAGTGGTGGTGCCATGCAGATCAGGCACACGCGAAGCAAGCATGAAGAGGCGCAATGCAGGAAACGGTAGCAGTGCATGACATGGGGTGACAGCCTGCACAGGAAGACAGGACTCTACACAGCTGACAGATGCAGATAGACGGACCGAAGGAATGTTGGCAATTGTTACGAGGGTATTATGTGCTGGCAGCACAAATCTGCAAAAATATGACTGTTACAGGCATGCACACTATTTGAGTATGACAGGCATGAGAGGAGGGAACAATGAAGAATTGAACCCATGAACACTGCCAAGAATGGCATTGTATTAACCAGTAGACTATACCTCTGTGGTGTATGTCACAGCAATGGCTGGGTACAGAAGGACTGCAGGTCACCGCACAAACTGTCTGCTCTGAGTGCCAGGATAGGGTAACCTCACCAGTACCCATGATGCAATGCACATGCTGAATAGCTGTCTACAGCTGATCAGCAAATGGGGTCTGCACCTCTCTGGTACCTCAGCTTGGAAAGACGAATTGACAGTGCGTGATACTGGCACAGAGTAGCTACAGACCATGCCATTGTGCAGGTTCTGTGTTCTACCTGAGGGATAGGATGGGCGCCCAGCACTAGGTCCGCAGTACATGTGGTGCTAGAGATAGGCCCTGCTGTACATCCCCATCACTGCCAGTGTGTGACAGGTGTTCCTTGCAGTGCAGCTGAAGGTAATTCGGTGTCCATCTGTATCCTGCAGTCACATGTGGCCCTCTGGGACCAGACACCACCCAGATTAGTGTGTACCCTGTGTTAGGGTCTGGCTGACATGAGCACCTGTTATCAGGGCAGAGAGGTTTCCAAACTTGCATGAGGTTTGTGTAGCAGTGCCTTGATATTCAAAGTGGTATACACTACATACCCCAAAAGGCTCACATCACCCTTTTTGTAGGTAAGGAACAGGTGCCCCAGACCCTGTGAAGCAACCTCCATCCTGCTGGTATGTGACAGCCCTCCAGGGTTGGTGGACTAGAGCCATACCTGTGGCTGGGGCAGTGGCAGACCAGCAGCAATGATGGGGTTAGCTCTGGAAAACCCCAACTGCCTCACACCACTGTCTGCCAGTCACCAGCAGACAGCATAGTCAGACTGCACCATATAGGTGTTACAACCATGCACAGTCTAACTGCAGACAGTCCACTAACCAGTTCATAGTGCATGCTCACAGAGGAACTATGTGCACCAAGCAGGCATCTCAGTGATTGTGGCCCCAGCACCGGGAACACAACAGGATCACTGGAGGCACATAATATAAAGCGCTATGTGGGAACCTAGACATTCCATGGTCACTGCTCGGTCAGAGTGAGTGCCCTCCCAGCATGCCATGCTGTGGCCACCCTGTTCATGCAGGCGGTGGTCGGGCACTACAGTGTCCCAGCCATTGCCCCACACCCTGTGAAGATGCATCCTGGCCAATCCGCCCTGTCCGGGCCATAGGAGGAGTAGCCTAGTGGTTGGGGCAAGGTACTTCAGGCCGGAAGGTCGGGGGTTCAAATCCCACTAGAGGACAGCAACCTTGGGCCAGAAGGACTGGGGTTTCTAGTCCCACAGTTGCTCCTTGTGGCATTGGGCAAGCCACTTAACCCTCCATTGCCCATGTTCCCTGTAAGTATTAGTGTATGTGTCTCATATCCCCATGTGTTAAATGTATCCCCCAATTGTGTTGTGACCGCTTTGATTGAAGGATAAGGCGGTATACAAAACTGTCTAAATAAATAAAAATAAATAAATACCCATAACACTTTGCACCTCATTATGCACATATTCAGGCTAACGCTGGTAACAGTGGGACATTGTGGGCCCGGTGAGGTGTGGACAGCCACAAAACAATGGATAGACATACACAGACACACTCCTATTGCAGCATTGTGAACGGATAGGGGTGGTTGGCAACCCTGCCCACCACACTGGTCCTGATCACAGTGCCGACATTGCTAAACTGTGCAGGAGGTAGTAGTAGTGCCCTGGTGATAACTGCAGCTCAATGCTGGGGCCAACAGCCTGACTCTCCATGCATCTTTGGATTGTGGAGCCTGTATGAATGGGTGTTTGTACCCCAGTTCTGTAGGCCTCTCTTTGTCATCTTCATACAAAGAGGACATTCTGTCGGTTGATGATCTGGTCCTAAGCATTTTAGACACCAGTCATAGGTGTCTGTGGCCAAAATGGTACTGCCACATTTGGAACACTTCTTAAAACCACTGGATGGTTTTGCCATTTTGTCTGTGACAAAAAGGGAGGCCTAAGATAGCGTTGATGCGCCTGAAGGAATAATTCTTTCCCTCAGAGATTTTTTTTAAAAATAGAAAGAAAGAAAGAAGGAAAGCACTGATGGGGGTTGGTACCAGCGTCGACGGGAAGGCAGACACGACCACAAAAAATAAGAAAGGAAACATTTTCTGAGGTGACAGGAATAGCTTCTTTTCTGCTCCACGGAAAATGAAGAACTGTGGAGGGAGAGATGGAAAAGCGGGAAGGCAGCTACGCAGTGGGATGTTCCCAAAGGCTTTCCTATTGGATGCTGGGGAGCATTCCTGCGCAGGCACCATCGGTACCAACGCTACCCATATGTGAAGACTACATTCCTGCTTGTTCCTGGAGATACTAGCTAAACATAAAGTAGACAAAGCGATGGGACCGGATGGGATACACCTTAGAATACTGAGGGAACTTGGGGACATTCTATCCGCTCCACTGACTGACCCTTTTCAATGCCTCGTTACAGTCGGGAATGGTGCCAAAGGACTGAAGAGAGGCACATGTGGTCCCTTTACACAAAAGCGAAGGTAAGGATGTGGTTGAAAACTATAGGCCAGTTAGTTTAACTTCGGTGGTGAGTAAATTATTGGAAGCGCTGCTGAAAGAGAAAATAGTGAGGTTTCTGGAGTCCAGCGGATTACAGGATCCGAGGCAGAATGGATTCACCAGAGGCAGGTCTTATCAAACAAATCTGATTGATTTCTTTGACTGGGTGACCAGGGAGCTGGACTGAGGTAGAGCAATAGATGTAGTGTATTTAGATTCAGTAAAGCCTTTGACACCGTTCCTCACAGGTGACTTATAAACAAACCGAGCACCCTAGGGATGGACCCTAAATTTACTGCTTGGGTTAGAAATTGGTTGGGTGGGAGGCGACAAAGGGTACAGATAAATGGAGGAGGTAGTTACCAGTGGTGTGCACAAGGGATCTATCCTTGGTATGATTCTTTTTAACATCTTTGTTAGTGATATTGTGGAAGGGCTGTTGGTTAAGGTTTGCCTCTATGCGGATGATACCAAAATCTGCAATAGAGTAAACACCCAGGAAGGTGTAAATAACATGAGGAGGGCTCTAGCTAAGCTTGAAGAATAGTCTAGAATTTGGCAGCCGAGATTTAATGTTAAAAAAGGTGAAATTAGACTTACCTGCTAATTATTGTTCCTGGAGTGGAACCAGTCTAGTCCCGGAACCTCTGGGTTGCCTATCTCATTCAGCAGCTTGGAGACTGAGAAACTCCCACTTTTGTGACCTCACTGGTATAACTCCCCGGTGACCGCCTCCTGCCATCAGTAACCTATTGACAAAGCAGACTCACCAGAGAAACAAGTAAGTATTTAAATTCACACATTAACTAACTAGAAACACCCACTACGGAGGGAAGATAAGAAACTTCTCCTGCCCACTGGTACGAGCAACCTTGTAACAGTTGCAATGCTCCTGCCCGGGCCCGAAATCTTACAGGCAGGAGTGGCCTTGTAATGTCCCTGAGGAATAAAGCTTGTACTGGTCCCTGGGAATTCTGGGACTTGTAGTATGCTTGTATTTCCTTCAGGATTAAATTGTAGTCGTGACACGAATGTTAAGGCTGCAAGAAATTTATTGCTGTGGGGATATTTTCCAGCGCATCAAAATTCAGTGGTACATAACGCAAAAGGTGCAACTTCAACCCAAACAGCTGAAACCAGGAACATAGGAAGTACAACTGAAATTAAGTTAGCTTCTACTTGGCTCTTCACAATCACAGCAGCTTTAACTCAGCAGTGCCTCATGTGGTCTTTCAGAATTATTGCAGCACCAAACAAACAGCTGTTCCTTCCACAGCGTGGCTTCTCAAAACAACAAATGAAAACAATTTGTAAACCTTTTAGCTTGGCAGCAAGTACAGCAAACTCCCTGTATTCTTTTCATACAGTGTTCAAGGGTTTCTTACATCGCTGTCCTCTTTGAGGCAGATTGATCAATCCATTGGAGAAGGGTCCCCTTCTAAGGCAGGCAGGTAATTATCCACTTGCATGCATTCATCAGAGCTAAGGCTATCGCTGTCTCTGTCAGGCCTGCTAAGCTTCCCTGACCTCAGATCCAGAAACTCTTGAAACTGTTTTAAAAGCAATGCAGCCTGTAAGTGCTCTTTATCCGTGTGAAAGTCTTCCCCCACTTGCTATCAGCTTCTGCAGCTGGGTTTACCTTGTGAAGGTTAGCACAAATAAAAGGTTTCTCTAGTAAAGCATTAAAAGTAGAAAAGTCAGCTTTACCTTTAGCAGGGTTTGAATAAGAACTGGCACCTTTCCTCCAGAAGTCTCTCTGGTTCAAAAACTCAGCAGCCTTACTGCTATTTCCTCTGCTTTGTGAATTTCTCTTTGAAAAGCTTTCTTCCTGCTTCACTTCCTTGCTTCTGTAGCCTTGTTTGCTACCAGACCAGATACCTTCTTTCCATGTGCTGAATTTGCTAGCCTTCCCACGCCCAGGCTCTACCTTGTAGTAAGGTTCTTTCTCAGAGTGTGCTTGGCTCCAAGGTTTACTGCTCCAAGGTTCTGCCTTGCTCCAGGGTTCTAGCGTTTTCCTCCTTCCTTTTTCCTCTTTTCCTCTTTCCTCCTTTTCTCTTTTCCTCCTCCCCTCTTCTCTCTCTGCTTGGGGATTTAAAAGGGCTTCATTTCCCGGCACGCCCTGACCTTCCCCTGAGCGTGCCCAATCAGTGCAGAAGCTTGTCTCCTCCCCTGAGCTGGGGCGTGTCCTGTGCTCAGCAGAGAGCTGTGTTTTTTTCAACTCTGCATTGGAAATCCTGTGTGCTAGTGCTGTTTCATTACTTCTACCAGGATTTTCCCCTATCTCCATCTCTTCTGGAGGGCATTCCTCACCACACAGTTCAAATCCCTATCGGCAAAAAGTGAAAGCAGGAAGGAAAGAAAGAACGAACCCTCCCTTCTCCTAAGAAAGACTCTGAGTCTTCTTAATAAAGCTAATGAAGAAGCTTTCCCCCCATTTCCTGACACTTTTTTTTTTTTGCTTAAACTTAGCAATCGTAGGAAAAACGAAAAACTTATCTTACCTGTAATCCACAGAAATATGTCAGACTTCGGTTTGCCTGCGCACGCTGGGAGGGACACGGGACTAGACTGGTTCCACTCCAGGAACAACAATTAGCAGGAAAGTCTAATTTCACCTTCCTGATCGTGTCCCCAGTCTAGTCCCGGAACCTCTGGGTCAGTACCAGAGCAGTACAGGAACTCAAGCATGGGAGGGGCCTGGCAAACCAGCCTGAAGAACCGCTCTCCCAAACGAGGCCTCCTCCTGCATCTGCACATCGAGACGGTAGTGGCGAACAAAGGAACTCAAGAAAGACCACGTCGCTGCTTTACAAATCTCTACCGGCGACACCAAACGACGCTCCACCCAAGACGTAGCTTGAGCCCTAGTGGAATGAGCTCGCAGACCTTCCGGCACGATCTTTCCCTTCAACACATAAGCCGTCGCAATGGTCTCCTTGATCCACCGAGCAATGGAGGACTTAGACGCCGCCTCCCCCTTTTTCGGCCCCGCAAACACCACAAACAACCAGTCGGACCTCCGAAAGGCCGCCGTTCCGAGCAGATACTTCTTCAAAGCACGTCGAACATCGAGGAGATGTAGCTTCCGCGAGGAAGGACCCGGAACATCCGCGGTAAAGACCGGCAAAACAATCTCTTGGTTCATGTGGAATGCAGAGACCACCTTCGGGAGAAAAGCCAGGACCGGTCTCAAGACCACCTTGGTCGCAAAAAAGGAGAGGTAGGGTTCCCTGCAGGAAAGCGCCTGAAGCTCCGACACCCGGCGCACAGAGCAGACCGCCACCAGGAAAACCGTCTTCAAAGTAAGGTCCTTAAGCGACGCCTGTGCTAACGGCTCAAAGGGCTCGCACTCTAAAGCGTTCAACACAAAAGGAAGGTGCCACTTGGGAAAGACTGGCCTGGAGGGAGGTCGAACAAGCGCTACCGCTCGCAAAAACCGCTTCACATCCCGCAGGGCCCCCAGCGACTCACCAGCCAGACTACCCCTATAACAGGCTAGCGCCGCCACCTGAACCCGAAACGAGGCCGCCGCCAGCCCCTTGTCAAAACTATCTTGTAAGAACTCCAGGATCTGGGGAACAGAGGCCTTCAGAGCTTCACAATGCTTATCTGTACACCACGCCTCAAAAATTCTCCAAACCCGAACATACGCCAGGGAAGTACAGCGTTTCCTAGACTTTAACAAGGTAGAAATGACCGCCGGCGAGTATCCCCGGGACCTCAACCTAGCCCTTTCAAGAGCCAGGCTGTAAGCGAGAACCGATCCACATGCGGCATGAGCAGCGGCCCCTGGGACAGAAGATACACTCTGCAAGGAAGACGCCAGGGCTTCGCCACCAGCAGCCTCACCAGATCTCCGTACCATGTGCGCCGTGGCCAATCCGGCGCTATCAGAATGACGTGCCCACTGAACCTTGCTATTCTTTGCAGAACCCTGCCTACCAGGACCCACGGCAGAAAGACATACAGCAGCTGTCCCTCCGGCCAGGCCTGCAGGAGGGCGTCCAGCCCTTCCGACATGCGCTCCCTGCGCCTGCTGAAGAAGCGAGTGACCTTCGCGGACTGGAAGGTTGCCATGAGGTCCAACACCGGAACCCCCCATTGGCGAATAATCATGTCGAAGACTTCGGGGTGCAGAACCCACTCCCCCGGGTCCACCCGCACCCTGCTGAGATAATCTTCCTCCACATTGTCCACCCCTACTACATGGGCCGCCGACAAGTCCAAGAGATTCGCTTCCGCCCAGGCACATAGGGCTGCGGCTTCGACTTCCAGCGTTGAGCTGCTGGTGCCCCCTTGTTTGTTGACATAGGCCACCGCCGTCGCGTTTTCGGACAACACTCTTACTGCCTTTCCTGCGAGCTGGGAGTGAAACCCCCGCAAGGCCAGGGCGACTGCTCTGAATTCCAGCCTGTTGATCGCCCACTGACTCTCCTGCAGGTTCCAACGGCCTTGGACAAACCTGCCCTCGCAATGAGCTCCCCAGCCCACCAGACTGGCGTCCGTCATCACTGCCACCCAGTCCGGAGCCTCCAAGGACTTCCCCCGCTCCAGGGACTCGGGCAGCAACCACCAGTGGAGAGCGTGACAGACATCCTCCGGGCAGACCAATCTCCGCGACAGCGGGTCCAACTGATGCGACCACCTTCGTAGCAATGCTTTCTGCAGTGGCCGCATGTGAGCCCGGGCCCACAGCACCGTCTCTATCGCCGCCGCCATGGTGCCCAACACTTGTAGGTAATGCCATGCCGAGGGAGCCTTGAACTGCAGAAACCGGCGCACTAGATTGCGTAGGGCCTGAGCCCGCTGCGCCTAGAGAAAAACTTTCCCAACCTGGGTGTCAAAACGCACTCCCAGATATTCCAGGGTCTGAGACGGCTGCAGGTGACTCTTCGCAACATTGACTATCCAGCCCAGACTCTCTAAAAACGTTACCACTCTGGCCGTAACCCTCTCGCTCTCGGCCTGAGATTTTGCCCAGATGAGCCAATCGTCCAGGTAAGGATGAACCAGGATGCCCTCCTTGCTTAGCGCAGCCGCTACCACTACCATGACCTTGGTGAAAACCCTCGGAGCCGTGGCGAGACCGAAAGGCAACGCCTGAAACTGATAATGACCAAACGGAACTGCGAACCTGAGAAATTTGCAATGGTCCGGCCTGACAGCCACTATGACGAAACGCAGAGTCTCCATGTGAAAGTGCGACACCCGCAGACAACGGTTCACCCCCTTGAGGTCTAAGATCGGGCGAACTCCGCCATCTTTTTTCGGGACCACGAAGTAAATGGAGTAGCGACCGCAACCGGACTGGTCTGAGGGCACAGGAACGATGATCCAGCAACCTTTGGACCGTCTCCCGTAGGGCCCTGCGCTTTGCGACTGACCTGCCGGGAGACCGAACAAAGGCGTCTCGCACTGGACGCAAAAACTCCATGGCATAGCCTTCCCGAATAAGCTCCAGCACCCATTGATCCGACGTTATTTGGACCCAGGCAGGATAAAACTCCTGCAGACGCCCCCCTACAGGGACTAGAGGAGCCTGGGTCCCCCTCATCTCATTGTGTCTTTTTGAAATTATTCAAAGAGGAGGAAGAGGGGCCAAAACCCCTTCCTGCTCTCCGAAAGCCACGAAACCCCTGGTTTTGATTGGGAAAACGTCCCCTCTGGCCCAACGAGAACCTTTGGGAGCGAAAACGGCGAAACTCTCGCAGCTGACCTCGACCTCCCGGAGCACCCCTGGCCCCCTTAGGCTTATCCTCCGGTAATCTCCCTCCTTTGGATTCACCGAGGTCCTTAACCAGCTTCTCTAAATCTTCTCCGAAAAGAAGGCGTCCCTTAAAGGGAAGCTTACTCAACCTGGATTTCGAGGAGCTATCCGCCGCCCAATTACGGAGCCACAAATACCTTCTCGCTGCGACCGCCGACGCCATACTCTTTGACAAAACTCTCATAAGATCATAGTGAATATCCGCCAGGTAGGCCGCCCCTGACTCCAAACGGGCCGCCTCTCCCGCTAGTGGGCTCAGCTGCCACTCCTGCACCTGCTGCGACCACCGGAGACAGGCCCTGGCTACCCAAGCTCCACAAATAGCCGCCTGCAGCGAAATCGCATTGACATCGAACACCTGTCGCAATAAGACATCCAGCTTTCTATCCTGACCATCCTTGAGCGCTGTGCTACCTTCTACCAGAATAGTAGTCTTCTTGGTGACGGCTGAGACAGCCGCGTCCACCTTGGGAGACTTAAAAACCTCCTTATCCTGATCCAACAAGGGATACAAATGGCCCATGACCCTGGCACCTTTCAGTGGGGCCTCGGGGACATTCCATTCCTCCTGAATCATTTCTTGGAAAACTCTGTGGACCGGGAAAGCCCGTTGAGTCTTTCTGAATACCTGCAACAACGGATCCTCAAGCGTCTCATCCTCTGCGGTCCCCAGGACGGGCATATTGAGGGCCTTAAGCGTCTCCACAATGAGAGCTGGAAGCTCATCTCTCCAGAAGACTCGTACAACCCTGGACTGATCTTCCCTCTCCGAAATTTCGTCTTCTTCCAGCTCCTCATCCAAAGCCATACTGTGCTCCTCCTCATCCGACAGAGGATCCACCGAAGCCCCGGACTGCTCACCTAGCTCACCCTCTCTGCAGGCTCTCTTGCCTTCGCCCGGCAAATCTACACCCCGCGGGGACGCCGAGAATTTCCGGGTGCCGCTGACATCCTTTGTAATCTGCTGCTGCCCAGAATTCCCCAAGACTGTCTGCTGCAACAAAGCTACAAACTGTGGCGAAAAAATGGCAGATAGATCCGCTGGCAAGGGTGCCTGAGACGGAGGTGCGCCTGCACTGCAAGAAGGGCCCGCTACCGGCTCACTCGGCGTTAAAGTGGACCCTGAAGGGATCAAGCCCTCAGCCGCTGGCCCCGGGATGGCCTCTAACTGCTCCTGGGTCTGAACCAGCTCTTCAGGCCCCCCCTATACAAGCTTTGCAGGTCCCGGATGTAGAGCTCTTTCGAGCTCCACATACCATACATAATTGCTTGGCAGGCATTATGCGGCTGGAGAAACACTCACACAGACTGAGGCCAACGAGCCAGCTGAACGGAAAACCTCCCAGTCTGCACGGGAGCCCCGATTGCCTCTTATATAGTGTTTTTTTTTTAACAATTGCCGTCAATCACTGAGCTGACCCCTGCAACAAACCGCCACAGATAACCGCTGGGCAGAGGAGACTCGGCACGCCGCGGCTACGCGGTAGGGCCGCGCTTCCAAAAGCGCGCCAAAAACGCCGAGCGAAAGCTGACACTGCAATTAGCAGAAAAAACGCTTACCTCGGGCGGCTGTAGGGCGAGCCAATAGCTCCACTGGAAGAACCTCATCTGCAGGCAGCTACGGAGATACTAAACACCCTAGGACCCGATCTGACACTGTGCTGTGCCTTTCAAGCCGACAGCATAGTGCAGCGGGAAGAATCACCAGACGCACTAGCAGGCAGGGCCCTCTGCGCGGCATCGGTGAAACTCTGACTTGAGACTCCCCCTAAGTCTACTGCTTCGTTTGTGCCTTCAGACACCGCTGCACCTCGGGCAACGGTAACTGAGGAGGTAGGGCCCTCTCCTTTCCGGCAGCAAGTGTGAGACCAGAAGGGAAAAGGGAGGGGGAAATAGGACAGCAGAGACAGAAGTACCATAAGGAACTGAACTGAAGCCGAATTTAAAGGCACAGCTCGCAAGAACAAAGCACTCAGGTAATTTTCTGTAAAGTAAGACCCCCAAAACCAAACTACACTGTCCTAGATTCCTCAATTGTTTCTCAGGTGAGCCCGGACCCCCGGGCTCCTATCTATCCAGCTGCTTGGAGACTGAGGTAACTGATGGCAGGAGGCGGTCACCGGGGAGTTATACCAGTGAGGTCACAAAAGTGGGAGTTTCTCAGTCTCCAAGCTGCTGAATGAGATAGGCAACCCAGAGGTTCCGGGACTAGACTTGGGACACGATCAGGAATGCAAGGTCATACATTTGGGCTGCAGCAATCCAAAAGAGCAATATAGTATAGGTGGTGAAGTACTTTTGTCCACCAAAAAAGAGTGGGATCTAGGCATGGTTGTGTCCGATGATCTTAAAGTAGCTAAAAGGTGACGGCAAAAGCTAAAAGAATGCTTGGGTGCATAGGGAGAGGAATGGCCAGCCGAAGAAAGGAGGTGATGGTGCCTCTGTATGTCTTTCGTGTGACCTCATTTGGAGTATTGTGTGTGATTCTGGAGACCGCACCTTCAAAAGGATATAAACAGGCTGGAGTCGGTACAGAGGGTGGCTACTAAAATGGTTAGTGGTCTTCATTATAATGCATATGAGGACAGACTTAAGGATCTTAATATGTACACCTTAGAGGAAAGGTGGGACAGAAGTGATATGATTGAGATGTTTAAATACCTCCGTGGCATAAATACACAGGAGAAGAGCCTCTTTTTATTGAAAGCAAGCTCTGCTACGAGGGGACATGGGATGAGGGTGAAAGGGGATAGATTCAGGAGCGATATGTGGAAGTATTTCTTTATGGAAAGAGTGTTGGATCTGTGGAATAGTCTCCCAGTAGAGGTGGTAGAGATGAGGACAGTATCTGAATTCAAAAGAAGCATGGGACAAACGCAGAAGTTCTCTAAAGGAAAAAAGGGGACTGTTGTAGTGGTTGATATGGAAGGACAGACTAGATAGGCCATGTGGACTTTTTCTGTCGTCATGTTTCTATATTTCTTTGTTTTTACTAGTGGAGATTGAGGGGTTTGGGGCCTGCTGGGATTGCGTTTAAACATGACTGTCAGAAGCTCTGGATGTGTTGTAGGGTCTATTGGGTGTCTGGAGGGGCTCCTTTCCTCTTTGATGGGCAGAGGAGCACTTTAAATACTTAGGTATTTGGTTGCTGCGAACTTGCAGAGACTTTAATCAGTGGAATATTCCCACTTTGCTCGGTTGGGTGAAGGATTAACTGCCGGATTGGGCGTCGCTCCCCCTCTCCCTGTTGGACCGGGTTACAGTGTATAAAATGATGGTGTTTCTTAAACTTCTGTATGTTCTGCAACTGCTGCCCTTGAAACTGTTACGGCAAGATGTCCAAGAAATAGAGTGGTTAGTGTAGGCTTTCCTCTTGAGGGGGGGGGGACAGAAACCACTGGTGAGGCTCGAGAGACTGCAGGGGCCCTGTAGTAGGGGGGGTCTTGGATTACTAGATCTGACTACTTATAATTATGTGGAACTGTTTGGAGGGACATCAGGGTTCACACTTCGAGATATTGAATCTGCTGTAGTGGCCCCTTACTCCCTTCTTTTGGTTTTACATGCAGACGAAGTCTGTTGGCAAGGTGGTGGTTCTTCTGTGGGCTATGTGGGATTTCCTCCAAGAGAGACGGGGTACTTACCACTGCAGGGTAATGTGGCCTTTATTTCCAGCTTGGATACTAAACTGTTTCGGGTTAACCAAGGTTCGTCAGGTGGTGGATGATGATGGCCAGTTGCTGCCCTTCCGGGAGCTCCAGGCTAGGCATGGTCTCCCTGGCAGACATTATTTCACTTATTTGCAAATTCAGCACTACATGAGATCCCTCAGGGGGGTTTGAAGAAGGGGGTGCTTGACAAGATATCAGTCTCCAGGTATTAACAAGGTCTGGGTGATCTAGCTAGGGCATGTACCTATGTATATCTTGTCAGCTGCTGTGAGAGTGAGCTGGGGATATTATTGTAAGGGCTTGCATGGGGACCCATAGTGATGTATATACTGCGGGTGGTCCAAGGAGCTTGGCGATGCAATTTAAGATTTAGGAGGGGGCCTTTTTTCCCCTACTTGTGCTTGAAGAGTGTGATTCACAGAGACTGGGAACTGCCCATGGTATTGGGCTCCTCAAGCCCATTTGGGACATATGTTTTGGGGGTGCCCTGGAGTGCATGCCTTTTGGAGGAAGGTCCAGCAGTTCTTGAGTGCTCTCCTAGGACAGGTCCTTGTTTTGCCCCACAGGTTCACTACTTTAGATGTTGGTAGCTTTCCATGGGTGAGAGGAGTGGAGGCCCAGACTTTAGTGTGAAAGGGGTGCTTCTTCACCAAGCAATGCATCCTCTGACATTGGCGTGATGTAGATGGTCTCAGGATATGGGAATGGTGGAATGCCATACACCAATTAATGATCTGGGTGGGATTGGCATCCAGGGTGGGAGCAACCACAGGGAAGCTTTTCTTAAATAGTGGGAGCCATGGGCTCGTAACGATGTGCTCACGCTGTAAGCAGAGAGGAGGGGGATCTTCAGTTTGTGCCCCTGGGTGAGGCTGCTCTGCAACTGGTAGTTCCGGGGGAAGGGAGGGGGCTGGAGGAAGCCTCTAGGTGGCAAAGAGTTCACCCGTCCAGCTGGCTGCTGTGTGTGGATGCTGGAGGTGTCTGTCTGTGTGTTTGTTTCTTTTTTTCTACTGGAGAGTTAGGGGAGATTGGGGGAGGGGGAAATCTATACAAAAAATACAAAATATTGCACCTTATGTGTAGTCTTGATCATGGCTACCATGGTTGTGTTACTGTCTAGTTGGATGTCTCTTGGGGGCGGGCTTTCTTGAAGGAGAAGTGTATTTGTTTGTTTGACTTAATCTGATGCCCAGCCTGTATCCTTGTTCTGTACTTTAATATGGTGACTACACTTGTCTGCTTTTTTGTATTTGACAATAAACAGTTTTAAACATAAATCACTTTATGGGCAGGCTTTCTTTACTTGCGTAGCGACCTGTTCCTCCCTCAGCTCTGCCTCCTTCTATTGCTCTTTCTGCTGAGCATTTTGCCCACTTCTTTACTAGCAAAATTGATAACATACGTTCCCATTTCCCAGCTCTTTCTTCTCCATTTGATTCACTTCTGTCTCCCCCATTCCCCTCCGTCACTTGTTCCTACGCATAGGTGGCACTCTCAGTATTCCTGCCCTTACCTTTCTTTCTCAGATGGTCAGTTCTCTGCGTAAAACTACCAGCTCCTCTGGTCCTATTCCTTCCCCCTAGCTTCTTTCGAAATCTCTTGCCCTTCTCTCTTGTGTTCTCTTGATGCTTCACAATAGTCTTCTCACAGGAATTGTTCCTATTCCTTGGAAGTCTGCTCAAAGTTCATCCCCTTCCAAAAAAAAAAAAAAACCTTTCCTCGATCCTTCTTTCCCTTCTATCAGCCAGTTTCCCAACTTCCTTTCCTAGCTAAACTCCTTGAAAAAGTGGTCCTTACACAGCTGTCAGCTCATTTTGAAAAGGCTGGTTCCCTTCATCCCTGTCAGTTGGATTTCCATTTGGGCCATAGTACCGAGATGATTCTCATTTCCTTTCTTAGTGAAGCTCACTGGGTTTTCAATCATGATGATGTTTTGCTTCTTGTCTCGCTTGACTTGTCTTCTGCTTTCAATGTAGTTAATGACAGGATTCTTCTCTCACATCTTCGCAAGGTTGGGATTAGGGGAACTGTCCTCGATTGGTTTCATTCTTTCCTTTCTGATCGTAGCTTTCAGGTACTTTTAATTCTTCCACATCCTCTTCTTATTCCCTATTTTCTGGGGTCCCACACGGTTCTGTACTTTCTTCCCTTCTCTTCAATATGTTTCTTGCTGCACTAACTCACTTTGGAATAGCATTTTGGTGTCTCTGCCTATTATTATGCAGATGACATCTTGCTTGTGTTGCATACCCACCCTCTCACGCTTGATCTCTCTCCTATGAATGAATGTCTATCTTCAGTAGCCTCCTCGCTGCATGATAATCACTTAATTTGGAATCTCCAAAAAACCCCGCAGCTACATGCTTGTCTGCCACTACAAGACCTCCTTATATTGCTCGAATTCTCTCTGACTCCCCCATTACTCTGGTCCCAGTTTTTGTTTATCATGGGGTCATTCAGGATGCTTCTCTTTCTTTCCACAAACACATTAGTGCAGTTACCAGACGTTCATATTTCTCTCTGCGCCAAATATGTTCTATTCACTCTTTTCTATCTCCAGCATCTCTTGCCAGTTTTCTTCTGAGTCTAGTCATTAACCACCTTGATTATTGTAATGTCATTTATGCTGGCCTTCCCAAAAACACCTTTTATGCTGGCCTTCCCAAGCTCACCTCAAGTCTACCAGACATTCTGCTTTCTTTTTTACTACCTCCAAACTTTAAAATGATCTCCCTGCCCCCCACCCTCCCTTCCTCATCTGGAATCCTCCTAAACTCGTTTTAAATCTATTCAGATAGCACAACTGCCTGATAGCCGTTTTCTCATTCTGCCCCCCCCCCCCTCCTCTTGTGTGACTGGCTTTCCTATTTTAATTGGCGTTCTGATTCTGTTTTCTTAATTTGTTTTATTATAAACTACCTTGCTGTGCCGGTATATTAAATTTTAATAAACTAAACTAAACCTCCACCAACTTCATTTGATATACATTTATTTATAAAAAATTTAAACCCACCTTTACTATCGTAAGTTCAAAGCAGTTCATTAAAAATTCTGTCACATTTTTCACAGTCCCATCAATGCGTGTAAAACTTGCTAAGACAATCAAGCTACTTATTTACTCTTCTGTAAAATATCACATCCCCTAGAATTACCATACGCAGGCCTTTGAATAAGAAAGTCTTCAAAATTCATCTAAACTTTGCATATTGTTCATTCCACTTTAACTATTTGAAAGCTGAACAACATACCTAGTATACGTTTCAATTTATACTGATTTGGGGCAGGATAGGATCATAATCACACTATCTGCTGAGCATAACTTGGTGGCCATCCCAGAATTCAACATAGGTATCATATATATAACCAGGGCCAACTCCATATAAAATCTTGTTCACAAGACATAACAGCTTGAACTTTTAATCCTCAGATGCACAGGGCGTCAATGAAACTTCACAAGAAAAGGTAGGGCCCTCCCCCATTTCTGGGCTTTTAGCACTACCTTTGTGACTATATTGTGCACTACATGCAATTTTGATAATATACATGGTAATCCTAAGTATAAAATATTACAGTAATCCAGGATGGAAATCACAGAAGCACAAATGCTCTTTAGTCAAAAGGGGCCTATCGTTAATGTACAGAAAGTAGCACAGCATGTATCACATTGCTTACTGATGGCTCCATGGACAGGAATTAAATTATTTAGTAGAATTTGGATTATTCCTTTCCAGTAGTCATTTCCCCATCCCCAAAGGGCTGATACTCAGAGCTAAGTGATTTGCCCAAGGCCACAAGGAGTGGTAGTGGATTTGAACTTTGGTATCTTTGGTTATCAAGGTTGCTGCTCTAACCACTAGGCTACTCCAAATTAAGGATGACACCTATTGCTTTCAATGATTTTTTTCAGTTTAATTACATTTCCAGCGAAAATAGAATCTATCTGTGGGAAAAACTGTAAAGACTGCCTGACCCAAACAAAGAATGATCTTTTCAGCATTTAAGTTTAATTTATGATTGTTCATCCACTCACGAACTGGAAAGAATGTTCCAACAATTCATATGTAGCTTGCAATGATGATGCCATCTGCTGTCAAGGTTCTGAAAGGCATTACCAAATTCACACAGAAATATACTAAACAAGATGGGTGGGTGTGGGGACCTTGTGGGCACTGAACTCAGTCCTTCATGGCTTGGATGTGCAGTTCTCCCCCATTTCACCATATATGAACAATTGCCCATAAATTCTTTAAACCATAGGAGCACCACTCCCAAAATTCCAAATGCACTGAATACTGCTGATAGATCAAACTGCACAACAAATAGAAAATCTGGCAGACCTATTATAAAAAAAGATGGCATTTATTTTGTAATAATCAGGTCAGGGACCGTGAGGACCTTCAGTAGAAATGGAGAAAGCTCAGAATACAGTAAAGGCCGAGGTAAAGCAGGTGACAAGAGTGAGAGAGGGGGACCTTCAATCCCGATGACTCTGTCACAAATCATATGCCAGGACCTGTCCACTCTGGATGATACCACCATTGCTGAGGTCAGCCAGCTGAATACCTCCTGCTCTGTTGTTGGAGAATATAAGTACTTTTCAATAGCTTGCTCAGCTAGGTAGGCTGCTATTTGTTACAACCCTGCAGAACTTGAAGTTTCCTCCAGCTTGTGTGAAAGCCTCCATCTCAGAGGTGCCAGAGTTTGGCTGCTCTTCCAAGGTGCCCACCTTCTAGCATGAGCCTGCAGCCTTAAGACTTCTCTGATACTTGACTAAAATGGTATTGTAATAGGCAAAAGCTGATATTCTATTATTGATGGAAGGATATGAGAAGAGGAGACCTGGTCTTAAGGATTTGTGGAAGCAAACTGAAGTGAATCCATAGGATATGTGCTGTATACAGAGCTGCTTACTGCAGTCATTGCAGGCTCCCAGATACATCCCACACTTGATCCCCCTGACGTTTCACGAACTTCTGAAATACACAACACCCCCCAATGTTCCCCTGACACTCAATCCATCCCAACATGCTCCTGTGACATTTGATCCCCCACCCACTAATATTCCTGATCTCTCAAGAACTCTTCTGCTGGGAGGAGCAGGCCCAAAGCATCCCTGACCTA
Source organism: Ichthyophis bannanicus (assembly GCA_033557465.1). Lineage (NCBI taxonomy): Eukaryota > Metazoa > Chordata > Amphibia > Gymnophiona > Ichthyophiidae > Ichthyophis > Ichthyophis bannanicus. The sequence goes on along the minus strand of CM066036.1, from coordinate 685,415,127 downwards.
GGCACCCCAGGACAGGGCATTCCTGACCTGGACACCCTTGGCCAGGGCACCACTGGCATAGGAACCCTGGTTCAGTGCACCTCTAGCACAGGCCACTTACCATAGAGCCTCTGATGCAGCTTGACTCTCCCTGAACCAGTTATACTTAATGGCCTTCTTCTATGAAGACAGAGAAGGGGAAGAGAGCAGATGAGAGGATGATAATGTAGTATGGGAAAACAAAGGAGGGTAAGAGAAGACAGAAGACAAAGAAGTATGAAGAGAAATACTGACAGAGCACAAACTCTTAAGTAAATCTCCAGTACTGATAATTCTTTCATACATCAGCTCCCAAAAGACAAATTGCTCATGTTTAGGAATACTTAAAACATTTGTAGAAGTGTGCACCCATTTGTCATATCATAGATATATAGGAGGCATATCAAGGATTTGTGCATTCAGTGCTATTTTATAAAGGGTGGAAATATGCACCTACATGCAGAAGTATGCCTGTAGAAAGGGGCATGTGTTGGGTGGGGAGTATGCAGATAGAGCAGGAAGCATAAGTAGGCATCTACTACATATTTTATAATGTCAGTATGAGGGTAAGCTTATAAGGGTTGCTTAGTTTAATGCTCATTGGCACGTGAGCATTTGCACCTATTTTATAAAGTACGTGTGCACTTTAACAAGAGTGTAAGTGGTAAGATACACGTGCCAACCCTAGTCTGGAAGTAAATGCCTGTGCCCAGATTTTTAGAAAATGCATGTAGGTCATTTTATAACTTAGGTGTGTCAATTTAGGCTATGTGTACACTCAACCCCTGTGCTTGCCCACTCTTAATATACGTGCCATTGCCCTGAAATGCGTACTTACAGAACAGCACCAACCCCCTCATGTAAGTCATTGAAAATAGGTTATATGAAATTATCCTGTATTTGTATGTTTATTTGAAGCTTAATATCTTGTTGAAAGCACCCACTGAAGAAAGCATGACATTTTTCTGCTCTCGAATTCAATGCAAGTATCAATGGTATTGATCATTTTTTACCCTAATTAATGCTTGTTTAGGCCAAGATAGTAAATCTTCTAATGTTCATTGATGTTTGACTTTCAGTCCAAGATCTCACACAGCTGCAATATAAATAATCGTCCTTGGAGGAACAAATCTAAAGACTATAGCTTAAATCATAATTATCTGTTGACAGGTGTCAGATATCATGCAAGGAGAAATGTTTATAGCTTCCAGTTCAGCAGATCACCAGGAAAATAAATAGAAAGGAATTAATTGGTACAATTCTGTTGGGAAAACACTGCAGCTAATAAGAGTGCAATCATATGCTTTCACCTAGAAGTTGTTTTGAAATGAGAATATAGCAATTCTTTCATATACAGAAGAGACACATTCCCATATTTTCTTCCATATAATCAAAATTTATTTTCCCATAGACTCCCATTATAAACACGTAGATGCAGTCCCATGAAAAAGAACCCCCCCCCCCCACACAAAAAAATACAGACAAGTGGTATTGAAACCAAAGAATTTACAAATAGTTTTTGTATTTAGTCCATCTATTTCTCATCAAACAACTGGTATTCATACTACATTAGAACATTAGGCCCTCTATCTCTCTAAGTATCTGCAACCCAATCCAAAATAAAGCATTACATTATTTTAATTGGGCTCTCTTGGGTAATGGAATTCTAGTATTCATATTAAGGCTGATATACAAAAGAAAGTTAAGTTCTTAAATTAAAGTCTGCTATTCACTCACTTAACATTGGTTATCTAGTACTGAAAATCAGCACTGAGTGCTTAAAAGTTTCTCTGACCTGTTTCCTCCAATGACCCTGCCCACGTTTTAGGTGCCTGTATTTAGATATATTCAGTTTGGGAACGTTTTCCATGTGCCAGATTTAGGCACCTAAGTCCTTAAGTTTGGTGCCTAGATATTTTGAATGTTGGTCTGATTTGTCCTAGAGAAAACGGAATTATTTAGTATATTTTGCTAACTTAAAAAAAAAAAGATAGGGTAGTAAATGGGCTTTCAACACCACAGAGGCCCCTTGTTCATGTAACTGAAGAAGGAGCTTATAAAATTTAAAAGCTCATGTACACCCTCATTTCTAGTGGTCTTTCAAAAGTTATTGCAGCCTACTAAGATTAGTATTATTGATAAAACATATAAAATTAGGCCCCACAATAAAAAGATTTTAAAACAGGATGCCTATCTGAATTCTAAAAAGACTCCTATTACAAGCCTCTTTTATAATAGCAAAATAGATGCCTATGTGCCTTTGTAAATTAGACACCCAGAACCAGTCCTTGTGATATGCAAATGTCAACACAGACATTTACACTTGCTACAAAGATGGTATATGTGGGCATTTACTCTACATGTGTACCCATGTATTTTATCAAATATGTATGAACATGGCAACTCCACCCCTACTCCACCCAACCTATGCCCCTGAGAATGCCCACCCATGGCATATACAGGGTGGCCCAAAAAAAGTGAGAACATCTCATAGCATATAAGTTATTTAAAAATTCAAAAAGACAGATGTAAACGATTGACAAATTAAAAAATAAAAAAGATGGCGACTGGAAATTGTTGAAATAAAGACATTATATAGCTAAAAAAGGTAAATAAGTAAACTATTTAAGCTTTTAATTTACGAGATGTTCTCACTTCTTTTGGGCCACCCGGTATACAAGTATGCACTGTCTCGTTGCTGCACATATTTACATCTGCATATATTCAATGAACATGGCTCAAATCCCACACTCACTCTGATTTCCTTCACTTTAAATTCATGCTCACTTCTTTTAATTCTGCCATTTCACTCACTAAACAAAACTATTTCATCCACTTGACCAACAACTTGGCTTCTAACCCTCATGGTCTCTTTTTTACAGTCAACTATTTCAGGCTCCTCCCCCTTCAATTCCTCTTTCTCCCACAGCCCAGTCCCTCGCCTTCTTCTTCAGCTAAAAAATCAATAAGATTACCACTCAATTCCCTGATATTTCTTCTGCTCCCCCCCACTTTAATTTCAACCATTTCCCTCAAACTCACCCTCCCTCTCTTCCTTTTCTACTGTCGCTGATGAGAAAACCTACCACTTGCTGCTCTGATCCTATCCCCACCAATCTCAATTCCATATCATCCTCTGTTATCCCTGCTATTTCCCATATTATCAATCTTTCTTCCCTCACTGCCACCTTCCCAGCTGCCTATGAGCATGCTTTGATCACTCCTCTACTAAAAAAAATCCCTTGACACTACTGCTCCCTCTAGCTATCGTCCCATCTCCCTTCTTCCCTTTATTTCTAAACTCATTGAACGTGCCGTTTTGACATTCTCTCCACTCATTCCCTTTGATCTCCTTCAGTCTGGTTTCTGCCCTCTTCATTCAACCAAAACAGCCCTTGCCAAGGTCTCTAGTGACTTATTCTTGACAAGGTCTAAAGTCCTATACTCAATTCTTATTCTTCTTGACTTTTCTGCTGCCTTCGATACCATTGACCACTCTCTACTCCATGCTGCATTATCTTCTCTTGGCTTTAGAGTCTCTGTTCTATCTTGGTTCTCTTCCTATCCTCTCTAATCATTACTTCAGTGTCTGTTTTCAAGGTACGTTCTCCTCTACTATCCCTTTCTCAGTTTGTGTTCCCCTAGGGTCCATTCTTGGTCCACTCCTTTTCTCCCTTTATACACAATCACTTGACTTGGTTCCCTTATCTCATCCCTTGGCTTTCAGTATCACTTCTATGCAGATGATTCTCAAATTTATATCTTGTCACCTGACCATTCTCCTTCTCTCCAGGTCTGCTTATCAGACATTGCCATCTGGATGTCTCAGCACCATTTAAAATTGAACATGGCCAAAACTGAGCTTTTGGTTTTCTCCCCTAATCCATCTGCCATCCTTCCATCTTTCTCCATTACTGTTGATAACTCTTACTATTTTTCCTGTTTCCTCTGCTCGTAACCTTGGAGTTGTCTGACTCCTTCCCGTGATTCTCATCTCATATCCAACAAATTGCTAAATCCTGTTGCTTTTTAATCTTCAACATTAACAAGCTTCGTCCTTTCCTCTCTGCCTTTACTACTAAAACTCTTGTTCACTCCCTTATTATCTCCCAGCTTGACTTTTGCAACCTCCTCCTTGCTGGTCTCCCTCAATCTCCTCTTTTCCCTCTACAATCCATTCAAAACTCCGTGGCACGGTTAATTCTTCATCAGACACGTTACTGCCATATTACTCCTCTTCTAAAGTCCCTTCACTGGCTCTCTTTCCATTACCACATTCAGTACAAACTACTTATCTTAACACATAAATGCATTTAATCTGCTGCTCCTCCTTATCTTTCCTCTCTCCTCTGTCCCTCTACCCCTCCCCATGATCTCTGTTCCTCTTCTACCTTCCTTCTCAATATGCCACTCTCTTCTTCCTCTAACTCCAGGCTTCGTTCTTTTGACCTTGCTGCTCCATTTGCCTGGAACAACCTGCGCCTGTCCCTGCGGCAAATCTCTTCCTTTGCCCTCTTCAAGTCAAGCTCAAGACTCACTTCTGAGACCTCTTTGCGTTTCATCTCCTATTGACCTTATTCCTATCGTATTATTTTGTCCTGTATGTTTGTCTTCTAGATTGTAAGTTCTTTTAGCAGGGACTGTCTTCTTTTGTGTCTGTACAGCACTGCGTAAGCTTGGTAGCACTTTATAAATGCTTAATAATAACAATAATAATAATACTGCTATAGAGTTTTAGAAAAGGATTATTCTACATGTAAAACAGGTGGAAAAAATTATAAAGTTACCCTCCACAGGTACAATTTTAAGAATTTCTATTTGCATTAAAACTTTCAAAAAATTGTTTGGCTTTTGTTGGCTTAGGAGGCGACTAATGTCATGGAACAAAACATTATGGGAACCAGAAAAGCAGTGAGATAATAAAATGCCTTGAAATATATAAAATAAATCCTGGCTTGATCTAGTACATTAAGTTCACCATGAAAATGTAGCAGACCGTGTTCTTTTTGAAATATGAAGATGGTCAGTACATCATTCCTAATATCAAGATACAGTAAGGGAATCTCCCTGAAATATTCCTATCACCATTTCTGTTTTGTATGCCGCTTTATTCAATGAGTACTCTCATCAACTCTTTGGTTTATGGACTTAATCTAAATCTAAATGAAGTTAACAACCCAAAAGTAACATCACATTTACTATTTGTAGATGACCTGAAACTCTACAGTTCCAGTGACCAATAATAGAACTCCTCCATGTAGTGAAAGCTTCTCAGATGACATCATAATGACTTCTGGCCTTAAAAAATATGGTAAGGCAATCTTTCTTAGAGGAAAATTGAGCAAACTGGAAAACAAATATCTCCCTGACTAAGGGCTGTGACATCAAAGAACTTGAACAGGAAGGTGTTTACAGGTATCTAGGAGTAGAGGAAGGAACGACAATCAAGCAGAAATTACTGAGAGAAAAGATCACTGAAAGAATATTACAGGAGAATAAAGTTGTTATTGAAAGTGCTTTGCCATCGTGGAATAATATACAACTTTTATACAGTTTTGGGTCCTTAGACTGATCTCTTAAAGATCTTGAAAAACTGGATATATATAAACAAGAAAACTCCTCCATGCCCATGTAGTAATTTACAAAAATCAGTGTATGCTAAAACTGCATATCCATAGAGGACTGGCATCTTAGAAACCAATTATACATACAGAAGGCCTACTTAATAGCATCATCAGATCCAAATACACAAAAAGTGCTGAAATGTGAAAGTAAATGTCCAGAATCTGACTTTACAGATGTGGTCAACATTATTGGCACCCTTGCATTTTAGGTATGTTATGTACAATAACTTGAGATATAATTGGAAATATTCCAACTGTATATCAACATAATAATTTTAATAGTATGTTCAAAGGTATAGAATAAAAAAAAGATGTCTGCGCAACTTAGATGTAGTATTTCTGAGAAAAAAAACATGACCTGGACAGGATTAATGTACCCTTCACTAATATTTGGTTACACAACCCTCGGGCAGTAATTTATTTATTTACATTCTCTTATATACTGTGCTATTCTGCATCAGTGTGGTTTACATTGAACAAACTGAAATTACATTGAACAGGGCATTATAACTTGAAGATAACTATTTTACAGGGAACATGGGCTATGGAGGGTTAAGTGGCTTGCCCAAGACCACAAGGAGCACCTGTGGGACTAGAAACTCCAGTCCTTCTGGCCCAAGGTTGCTGTCCTCTAGTGGGATTTGAACCCCTGACCTTAAGTACCTTGCCCCAGCCACTAGGCCACTCCTCCACTCCTAGTACATTTCTTGTAGCCATCTATAAGTTTTATACATCTGTCTGCTGGTAGTTCTCCCATTCTTAACTGCAACTTGTTTCAGCTCATGAACGTTTCCCCAAAGGTCCTTGACTCATTGCTAGTCAGCTTAAAACAGTTCATTTTTTCCTTTTTAGCCATTCTTTTGTACTTTAGGATGTATGTCTTGGGTCTTTTCCATGCTGGGGGACTCATGACCTTTGACCCAGACCTAGCTCTCTGACACTAGATAGCACATTTTGCTCCAAAATGCCTTGGTAGTCCTCTGGCTTTATAATTCCTTTAATATGTTCCAGGTCTCGAGTTCCAGGCAGCAAAACAGCCCCACAACATTATGGAATCGCCACCATATTTAACTGTAGTAAAGGGATTTTTTTCTTATGTTTCATTTCTTCGCCTGTAAATGTATTACTGGTCTGCATTGCCAGAAAGTTCAAGTCTGGTTTCATCTGTCCACAGAACATTTTCCCAAAAGGATTGTGGTTTCTCAAGGTGGGTTTGGGCAAAGATCAGGTGTGCCTTTTTATATCTGTCTTTGAGCAGTGGTGTCCTTCTTGGCATTCGCCTATGAAGTCCTTTGTTTAGTGAGCGGCGTATGGTGTGGGTTGAAACCACCACTCCAAATTGCTCCAGGTCAGCCTCAAGCTCTTTGGATGTTGCATGCGGTGTTTTTCGAACAGTTCATACTAACCTTCAAAGACTTCTTGGATTAATTTTCCTCTTCCCACCACATCCTGGGAAGTTTTTGACAGTTCTATGAGCAGACAACATCTTAAGAACATTTCGAACTGTAGACACAGGAATCTCAAGTTCTTTGGAGATGGCCCTTTGAACTTTGATGTTTGGTGATAATGGCTTTTCTGGCAGTCTCAGGCAGTCCACCTTGTCTTCGTCACTGTGAAAATGGAACAGGGAGTGAATGTGGCCATTTTAAAACATTAGAGCCATCTTTCATTGGTTAATTCAAGTCATGTGAGTACTGACAATTGATCACAAGTGCGCCTAATTTTACTGCAATGGGAATATGGTTCTTCTGTTCAAACTGATTTGAATTGTTTATAAAAGAGTGCCAATAATCATGTCCTGGCAATGTCCCAATTTTTATATTATTTCTGACTAGTTCCTTTTTTAATTGGTCTTATTTTATTTGATTCTTTTGTGTGTCAAATATGTGTGTATATTGTAATCCAATTTCATTGGCCACTTTTTTTTTTTAGGAGATATTGGACATTAAGGGGTTGAATTTCAAGGGTGTCAATATTGACCACCACTGCATAAACAAACTTGGACAAGTGTTCTTAAGATTAGAAGGAATGAGTGAGAATCCACAAGCACACACAGGGAAGGAAGCAACAAAATTTGCTAAACAAGAGAAAAAACTCTTCAAAGAATTAGATCAGCAAAGAAGGAAAAACAAGTGGCAAATATACAAACACAGTGAGAACTACCAAGTGTTACTCCAAGAATCCTTTGTCAATCAAGACCAGACACATGAGTGTTTAAGAGAGGCAAACTGAAACCAAAAGATGTGAGAATGATAGTTGCAGTTTAGGATTGTGGATGACTGATGAAATAGTTTATAGCAAGCATTGAAAAAACTGTCAAAATAGACATATGTAGATTCCATAAGAAAGAGATGGAAACAGTGACTCACCTTATAGCTGGCTGCTAAGTTCTGATGGCAGAAATCTTCTAGACAGAAAGGCAAAATAAAGTATTACGACTCATCCACTGAAAACTCTGTAAACACAAATCACTGCACCAGAAAAGCATTGGGATCATGACCTAAGAAAATTATGGAGAATGAAAAGGCTACGATAACGTACGAAGAGTAGTTACTCACCTGTAACAGGTGTTCTCCAGGAGCAGCAGGAATCAGTCCTTACATATGGGTGTCATCGGCACCGATGAAGCCCCAGCGGAGCATTTCCCCAGCTTTCTATGAAAGCCTTTGGGAATGCAGGCACGCATGCGCGGTTCCCTTCCCGCCTAAAGGTGCCATCTTACCTCAGTCAAATGACATAGCTAAGAACAGCACACAAAAAAGAAAAATAAACTATGTACAACTGCAACTCCAAGGGGAGGAGGGAGGGTTGTGAGGACTGATTCCTGCTGCTCCTGGAGAACACCTGTTACAGGTGAGTAACTACTCTTTCTCCAGGACCAAGCAGGAAGTCAGTCCTCACATATCGGTGACTCCCAAGCTCTGGGCTACTGAGGAACCCAGACTGAACAAGAGAACTCCCTCTAGTCCCAGCAGCAAAGAAAGACTTTTCAAGGACATAACCTCCACCGGTAGCCCAGCAGAGGGCAGGAGTTGCCTAAACCTCAAAGAGATTCCGGAGTACTACTTTGCCAAAAGCACTGTCCCTACGGGACTCCCTCTCCAGGCAGTAATGGGCCGCAAAAGTCTGGCTTGAAGACCAAGTTGCAGCCCTGCAGATGTCTACCAAGGGCACAGAGCGGAGATGAGCCACTGAGGCAGCCATTGCCCTGACTCGGTGGGCCATAACCCGACCCTGCAAAGGAAGGTCAGCCGCCTTATAAGCCCAGGTGATACAGTCAGCTACCCAGATGGACAAGGTACACTTGGACACAGGCAACCCCAACTTATTGGGGTCAAAGGAGACGGAGAGCTGGGTAGCCCTTCTATGCCCCTGCGTACGGTCAAGGTAGAAGGATAAGGCCCTCCTACAGTCCAGGGTATGCAGGACTGCTTCAGCCTGGCTTGCATGAGGCCTAGGGAAGAATGTTGGAAGAACCACCTCCTGGTTGAGGTGGAAAGAGGAGACAACCTTAGGGAGGAACTTTGGATGAGTCCTAAGGACTACCCTGTTCCTATAAATCCTGGTGTAAGGCCTATCACAGACCAGGGCCTGAAGCTCACTTACTCGCTTAGCCGAGGTAAGGGCTATCAGGAAGAGTGTCTTCCAGGAGAGGAAGTGTAGTGGAAAAGTAGCCATCGGCTCAAAAGGTGGGCGAGTCAGTTGCTGCAAGACCACATTCAGCTCCCACTCAGGGGCAGGAGGACGGATAGGAGGCATGAGCAAAAGCAAGCCCCTAAGAAAGCAAGACACCAAGGGGTGACCAGACAGAGAATGTCCCTCCACCAGAGAGTGGTGAGCTGCTAGAGCTGAGAGGTGGACCCGAACAGAATTGGATTTAAGACCTTGATTTGACAAGTGCAGTAAGTACTGAAGGATTACTGGCACAGTACAGGAGAAAGGATCTTCTGTACGTAGCTGACACCACACAGAAAACCTCTTCCATTTGAAAGCATAGGTTTTCCTAATGGACTGTTTCCTAGAGGCTAGGACAACTTCCTCAACCTCCTGAGGCAGGCCCCAAGGAGCCAAGACTACCCTTGCAGCCTCCAGGCCATCAAATTGAGAGCTTTGAGATTGGGGTGCAGAAGGGAACCCTGCTCCTGTGAGAGAAGGTCGGGTTGCAACCCCAGAGGTAGTGGAGGATCCACCACCAATTGAAGCAGAAGAGGAAACCAAGGCTGTCTCGGCCACCTGGGAGCCACCAGCAGGACCGAGGCCTTGTCCTGAAGAATCTTGAAGAGAGTTCGGGCCACCAAGGGCGTGGGAGGAAACGCTTAGAGGAGGCCCTGAGACCAGGATATCAGAAAAAAATCCGCTGCTATCCACAGAGGATGCGGTTGCCTGGAGCAGAACTTTGGCAGTTGCTTGTTCATTGGGCTGGCAAAGAGATCTATCAAAGGAAGACCCCATTTCAGGAAGATCTTCTGAACTACTGAAGGATGCAGCTGCCACTCGTGGGGCTGCAGTATTCTGCTTAATCTGTCTGCCAGGTAGTTGTCCTAGCCTGGAAGGTACACAGCCTTGAGGAGCATGTTGTGCTTGAGGGCAAAAGAACAAAGGTCCTGAGCCTCCTGACAAAGGATCCTGGACCCAGTTCCGCCCTGTTTGTTCACATAAAACATGGCAACTTGGTTGTCTGTCTGAAGCAGGACAGACTGGTCAGCCAGGGTAGGAGTGAAAGCTTTGAGAGCTAATCGAATAGCTCTGAGTTTGAGGAGATTGATCTGCTATGCAGCTTCCCAGGGAGACCAGAGGCCCTGGGTGCACTTGCCCAGACAATGAGCTCCCCAGCCCTGCAGGGAGGCGTCTGTGGTCATCAGTACTGTGTACCCTGGAATCTGAAAAGGCACCCCCTTCAGTAGATTGGGTGGGTGAAGCCACCAGTTGAGGGAGTGCAGAAATGGTCTGGACACCCTTATCCTGTCTCTGAGGCTGCCTGTGGCCTGTGACCACTGAGCCCGAAGGCACCACTGTGCAGGCCTCATATGGAGCCTGGCATTGGAGGTCACATGTACTGTCGAAGCCATGTGGCCTAGAAGCTTCAGGCAGAGTCTGGCGGAGACCAGGGACCTGCTGAGAAACTGATTTGCCAAGGCCATCAACCTTTGGGCCCTGTCTGCTGGCAAGAAAGCCTTTGCCAGCAGAGAGTCCAGCCTTGCTCCTATGAACTCCAAGTTCTGGGAGGGGAGCAAAGTGGACTTTGCGAAGTTTATGACAAACCCCAGCCTTTGGAGAAGAGCAATAGTGCTGAGGGTGGCTTGTTTGGCCTCCTGGCACGTCTGACCCCTGATGAGCCAGTCGTCCAGATAGGGGAAGACAAAGATGCCCTGGTTTCTCAGGTAGGCCGCCACCACTGCTAGGCACTTTGTGAAGACTCTGGGGGCAGAGGTGAGGCCGAAAGGCAGCACCCTGTACTGATAATGGTTTCCTCCCACAATGAACCTGAGGTACTTTCTGTGGTCTGGATGAATGAGGATGTGAGTGTACGCATCCTTTAGATCTAAAGAGCATAGCCAATCTCCCTGCGGGAGGTAGGGCAGAAGTGTCCCAAGAGTAAGCATCTTGAACTTCTCCTTCACTAGGAACTTGTTGAGGTTCCTGAGGTCCAGAATGGGTCGAAGGCCACTGGTTATTTTGCAACTAAGTACTAGCCTCTTTCTTTTTAAACGGTTAATCTAACTATGAATACACACACCGTTCAATAACTCTGCAACTTTTAAAGCCTTTACAGATTCACATCGGCAATTGGTCTCAGAAAAACTGACGGCACTGAAAACTGGAGCTAATAGCTCGTGAACTGTGCCAGTTTCACATCAATGACCCTATGCCGTACGTAATCTTCTATTTTTTTGTTTTTATGTTTTCTATTAAAGACTCTCTTTAAATGTCCATTCTTGTTCATAAAATATGTATCATCCTCACTTGCAATAGCTTGCCACAAGATCAATATTTTCAACGTGAGGCGATATCAAAAACGATTCAAACTTAACTTCTGCCGACTGATCGTGGAGGGCAATTCCAACGCTCACAGCAAGGCACCCCAAGCGTTTCACATAAAGAGTTTCATCAGGGAATCGTCCAAAATGAACTGTGAAAAAGTAAAGATGTATAATTAGTAATGTAACCAGTCGCTTTTTTGCTTATTAAAACCTAACACTAAAAAGCAAACCTGAATATTTGATGCTGCCGGCGCTTCTATTTACTGCAGAATGCTCTCATTCTCAAAAGCTCGCCATTAGGAACAAAGTCCTGAGATGAAAAACGCCGCGCATGCGGGATCTGAGTGAGACCTCCATTTTTAAAGGCACTGCTGCTCACGTGTCCATACTTTTGACTATTGGGGTAAATACCTCCATAATTGAACTGATTGCTATCCCGCTCATATTTATATGATGATGTCCTCATTAAAAAGTCAAGGAGTATTCAAAATGTTGATCAATGGCATTAAGCGTACTTGTGGTATTCCTGCAACTCTGTCGAATCCTTATGATAGAAAACGACAATGATGTTACTCTCAAAGGCAGAGCGCCAGATTCAATCGGACATTTAGTCCTCTTGGACTTACGGTGTTTAAAATAAAGATCCATTTTTGCTCTTTCCAGAGGAGTGTATCTCCGATGGTCTTACCACGCATACCAAACCTAACATGGTCGATGCAAAAACACCTCAGCTGCTCAAAAATGTGCTGATGACGTAAACAATGTTGCACTATTGGCGCTTCTAATGTTTTGCACTTTAATCGACTGTTATGTTCACGCATGCGGGTTCGGAATGGCCGTTCCGTCTTTCCTACGTATAACATGCCACACGGACAAACTATGATATATACTACGTTGGAAGACTCACATGTTGTCCTGTGCTGAAAGCGATAAGAGATAGCGTTGTGAGTATATTCTGTGATCTCCATAGTGACGTCACAGATATTGCAACTCCCGCATTTATAATGGCCCTTGTCCCCTGGAGAAAGACTCATTTCCGCAGAAATGGAAGGTAAAATTGCAGGACAGAGGTATTCCTTAAAGTTTTTATTGCGTCGCCATACACATCGGATCTTTCTACCTTGTAGTCCTGGGACTATTTGTAGAATATTACTATGTTTCTTTATTATCTTCTTGATATCCCTACTCAAGGGGGAAAAATTAGTTACAAAATTTATAACCGACTCATCTGTCTCTGAGGTAAATCTCATGCTGGATGATCGGTACGATAACAAAGTGCTACGGTCTCTATATAGCGCTCTCCGATAAGCTTGTTTTATTACTGTGGGAGGATAACCACGATCTTGAAAATCTTGTTGTAAAACTTTAGATTTTTTAATAAACTCAGCCCTACTCGAGCAATTCCTTCGATACCGTAGAAATTGTGACATTGGGAGACTGTCTTTTAAATTACGAGGATGTGCGCTCGCATAATGCAAAAAAGTATTACGGTCGGTTGACTTTTTGTACACTGACGTTTCCCATTCATGTGTACCCCGTGTGATTAAGATGTCAAGATAAGTGATCTGCCTGACATGATGTTGATAGGTGAACTGTATAGAAGGATCGCAAGTGTTTAACCATTGAAAAAAAACCGTATAACTCTGCTTCGGTGCCTTGCCATATGAGAAAGATGTCATCTATGTATCTGTTCCATGTTCTGAGTTGGTCCCGAAACAGTGAAACTTTTAACCACTGATCTTCGAAATCCCCCATATACAAGTTCGCAATGGACGGCGCACATGTGGCGCCCATTGCGACCCCGGAAATCTGTTGGTAAATGTCTCCCTCAAAAATGAAGAAATTTTGAAAAATGGCAAATTCTGCCAAACGTAGCAAAAACTGGAGTAAAGAGTCACTCACATCCCCTCTTCTCCTCAATGAACGTTCTACTAAGGAAAAAGCAGCAGACTGTGGTATACTGGTGTAAAGTGATACCACGTCAAACGTGGCCAGCAATGTATCCGGTTGCACGGCCCATTGAGACAACCCTTGAAGAAGTGTTAAAAAATGAGTGGAGTCCTGCACATACGACGGGATTAACCGTATTAAAGGTCTTAAGTAGGAATCCAAAAATGTGGATACCGGTTCCAAAACCGATCCTCGTGCAGAAACTATGGGACGGCCCGGTGGATTTGTGATATTCTTATGGATTTTAGGTACTAAATAGAAAGTGGCTAAAATAGGTGCCGGGGGATTCAAGAATTGATGTTCCTTTCTACTCAATAAATGGTCAGTGAGTGCTACTGTTGTGAGAGAATTAATTTCCTTTTGGATGGATTTGGTGGGATCCTGTGGAAGTCGCTTATAGGTAGCCTCTTCGTGCAGTTGACGATGAGCTTCCCTAACGTAATCAAGACGATCCATTATAACCACGGCTCCCCCTTTATCTGCACGGCGGATAACAATATCTTTCCGCCTTTGCAAAGCGTTAAACGCTTGTCGTTCTGTATATGTCAATCTCGCATGTTGAGTGCGTTGAGAGTTTTCCAACTTCTGAATATCCTGTATTATTAACTTTTTAAACATCATCAATGCTGCATGAGGGGGATCCGGGGGAATCCATTTAGACCGTAATGGTAACTTGATACGAGCTATCGGTTGTGCTGGATGCTCAGTCGAAGCTGACAATTGAGACTGCTGTACTCCAAACTCTGTTAATAACGGAGGAGGAGTTTCTTGTGAAGCAAAATAATCTTTCAAAACAAGCTTCCGCATCAAACTCTCTACATCCAAATGAAACTGGAAAGAGTCATATGTCAAAAAAGGCACAAAGGACAAACCTCTGTTTAACACAGAGATTTCCATGGTAGATAATTGTGCTCGAGAAATATTAACTACTGAAGGCTCTGTAGGGTGAACGTGGATTAACGCTGTTCCTTGCGACGTGGATTGCGACGTTCTTGTTGATGATCCTTTTCGTCCGATTTTTTCTTTTTCTTTTTCTCTTCGGTGTCCCCCGTTAAAAAATCACCACCTGTAGATTTCAAAGATTCAGTACTGCCCTCAGACGTATCTTCGAACATGACACATTTCCTGTTTTGTGATTTGCGCTTCGGATTCTGCCACGGGTATACGTACCCTGAGGTATAATCCATGTTATCTCTCTTTAATTTGTTGATCTTCTTAGTCATCACTTCTCGACGAGTTAATTCCACCTGTTTTAACACTTCTTCTGATTGTTTAAGGTATTTATCTTCAAGTTCAACAGCTTTCAACTTTTTAAGGAGGTCTTCAATTTCTGCCGTCAATTTTTCCACTGCCACTTTAGTGTGCTGTATAATCAATACCATTAGGTCACATGAGCATTTATTAAGCACTTTATTCCACTGCGTGATGAATTCTACTTCCAAATTAGGCATGCGAGGCTCTTTATAAATACGCAGCCCACGCCTGCTGCTTTTTCCTTAGTAGAACGTTCATTGAGGAGAAGAGGGGATGTGAGTGACTCTTTACTCCAGTTTTTGCTACGTTTGGCAGAATTTGCCATTTTTCAAAATTTCTTCATTTTTGAGGGAGACATTTACCAACAGATTTCCGGGGTCGCAATGGGCGCCACATGTGCGCCGTCCATTGCGAACTTGTATATGGGGGATTTCGAAGATCAGTGGTTAAAAGTTTCACTGTTTCGGGACCAACTCAGAACATGGAACAGATACATAGATGACATCTTTCTCATATGGCAAGGCACCGAAGCAGAGTTATACGGTTTTTTTTCAATGGTTAAACACTTGCGATCCTTCTATACAGTTCACCTATCAACATCATGTCAGGCAGATCACTTATCTTGACATCTTAATCACACGGGGTACACATGAATGGGAAATGTCAGTGTACAAAATGTCAACCGACCGTAATACTTTTTTGCATTATGCGAGCGCACATCCTCGTAATTTAAAAGACAGTCTCCCAATGTCACAATTTCTACGGTATCGAAGGAATTGCTCGAGTAGGGCTGAGTTTATTAAAAAATCTAAAGTTTTACAACAAGATTTTCAAGATCGTGGTTATCCTCCCACAGTAATAAAACAAGCTTATCGGAGAGCGCTATATAGAGACCGTAGCACTTTGTTATCGTACCGATCATCCAGCATGAGATTTACCTCAGAGACAGATGAGTCGGTTATAAATTTTGTAACTAATTTTTCCCCCTTGAGTAGGGATATCAAGAAGATAATAAAGAAACATAGTAATATTCTACAAATAGTCCCAGGACTACAAGGTAGAAAGATCCGATGTGTATGGCGACGCAATAAAAACTTTAAGGAATACCTCTGTCCTGCAATTTTACCTTCCATTTCTGCGGAAATGAGTCTTTCTCCAGGGGACAAGGGCCATTATAAATGCGGGAGTTGCAATATCTGTGACGTCACTATGGAGATCACAGAATATACTCACAATGCTATCTCTTATCGCTTTCAGCACAGGACAACATGTGAGTCTTCCAACGTAGTATATATCATAGTTTGTCCGTGTGGCATGTTATACGTAGGAAAGACGGAACGGCCATTCCGAACCCGCATGCGTGAACATAACAGTCGATTAAAGTGCAAAACATTAGAAGCGCCAATAGTGCAACATTGTTTACGTCATCAGCACATTTTTGAGCAGCTGAGGTGTTTTTGCATCGACCATGTTAGGTTTGGTATGCGTGGTAAGACCATCGGAGATACACTCCTCTGGAAAGAGCAAAAATGGATCTTTATTTTAAACACCGTAAGTCCAAGAGGACTAAATGTCCGATTGAATCTGGCGCTCTGCCTTTGAGAGTAACATCATTGTCGTTTTCTATCATAAGGATTCGACAGAGTTGCAGGAATACCACAAGTACGCTTAATGCCATTGATCAACATTTTGAATACTCCTTGACTTTTTAATGAGGACATCATCATATAAATATGAGCGGGATAGCAATCAGTTCAATTATGGAGGTATTTACCCCAATAGTCAAAAGTATGGACACGTGAGCAGCAGTGCCTTTAAAAATGGAGGTCTCACTCAGATCCCGCATGCGCGGCGTTTTTCATCTCAGGACTTTGTTCCTAATGGCGAGCTTTTGAGAATGAGAGCATTCTGCAGTAAATAGAAGCGCCGGCAGCATCAAATATTCAGGTTTGCTTTTTAGTGTTAGGTTTTAATAAGCAAAAAAGCGACTGGTTACATTACTAATTATACATCTTTACTTTTTCACAGTTCATTTTGGACGATTCCCTGATGAAACTCTTTATGTGAAACGCTTGGGGTGCCTTGCTGTGAGCGTTGGAATTGCCCTCCACGATCAGTCGGCAGAAGTTAAGTTTGAATCGTTTTTGATATCGCCTCACGTTGAAAATATTGATCTTGTGGCAAGCTATTGCAAGTGAGGATGATACATATTTTATGAACAAGAATGGACATTTAAAGAGAGTCTTTAATAGAAAACATAAAAACAAAAAAATAGAAGATTACGTACGGCATAGGGTCATTGATGTGAAACTGGCACAGTTCACGAGCTATTAGCTCCAGTTTTCAGTGCCGTCAGTTTTTCTGAGACCAATTGCCGATGTGAATCTGTAAAGGCTTTAAAAGTTGCAGAGTTATTGAACGGTGTGTGTATTCACTGGTTATTTTGGGCACCAGGAAATACCTGGAGTAGAAATCGTGACCTTGTAAGTGGGGAGGCACAGGCTCCACCGCCCTGTCCACCAACAGACCATGAAGCTCTCGTAGGTCTGTGTGCAGGGGAGGCCTTGGAGGCTCCTCTGGAAAATATGGTGGAGGCAGTTGGTGAAAATGGAGGGCATAGCCCTTGTGGACTATCTCCAGCACCCAACTGTCCCCGGTGATAAGGGGCCACTGGTGGGCAAAGAGGGTGAGGCGACCTCCTGTGCAGGGTTGGGAGAGCAGTGGAGGAGAGTCAAAAACCCCCACCCTGCTGAGTGGTAGCAGGGGCCTGAGGCTTGCTGACCCTGGGGGGCAGCTTGGGCAGCCTGATATTGCGGGTACTGTTTGTAGGCAGTGCCCTTCCTCGGGTAAAAGGGCTTTTTACCCGAGCCATTCTTTTTATGAGAAGGGGCAGAGGTCTTCCTCAACAGCCTAATCCGTGTGAGGTGCTCAGTTTCGAGCTGAGCGGCCTTCTCGGTCATGGGCTTGCCAAAAAGGTTTTCACCTCGGCAAGGTACATCGACCAACTTGTCCTGAACCCATGGATCGAGGTCCGATGACTGCAGCCATGCCTGGCATCGAGCCGTGATGCCGGCTGCCGCAACTCGGGCCGAAGCCTCAAAGCCATCATAGGCGGGGCGGGACATGAACTTCAAGCAGTCCCGAATCCCCGAGGACAAGGACTTAAATCTCTGCAAGGGTTCCCCGGAGAGACCAGTAGAGAACCTGGCCAACTCCTTGGCCAGATCCCGCAAGTACATGCCCATGTACAGCTGGTAGGACTGGACACGGCAAGCAAGCATGGAGCCCTGGAAGCACTTTCTACCGACACCATCGGGTTTCCGGGCCTCCCTGCCAGGGGGCACCGCGGAGTGCATCTTCTGGCTCTTCAGACGATGCATGGCCGATTCCTCAACCATAGAATGGTGTGGTAGCTGTGCCTTCTGAAAACCAGGGCTCTTTCGGAGTCGATAGATCAAATCGACTCGCTTGCTGAGAACCGGCGCCTCCCACATACGGAAGAGGAGCCGTTCCAGCATCGGAGGAACCGGAACAGTAAAGGCCTCCTTTGGAGGTGAGTCATACTGTAGGGCCTCGAGCTCTTCAGCTCCTCCTCGGGGTCGGCCGGAATAGCCAAGGCAGCGGCCATATCCTGGACGAACTCCGAGAACCGAGTATCCTCTGGGGGGGACCTACTCCGGGGCTCAGACTGCGGTGAGTCCGACAGGACGCACCAAGTCTTGAAGGTATCAGGAGACTCCTCGTCCTCCATCTCCCAAGCTGACTCGTCCGAGGAGGAGTCAGGGTCCAACCCCGCAGGGCCCTGGAGCACCCGCCCCGACGCCGGAGGCACCAGCGTCGACGCCCTCGGTCCCGAACGGGAGGTCGAGGGAGACCGCGACCGAGGTCGACTCCGAGCCACGATGGACTCGAGTATCGGCTCGGTCTCCGGGGTCGACTTCGAAGTCGATGTCCCGGTGGTCGGGGCAGATGTGCCAGACAGGCTGGCCATCAGTGCCCGCTGCTGCTCCATGAAGGCAGACAATCTGCTCTCCAAGGCTGTCATCCTGAGACTCAGCTCGGGAGACGCAGCAGCCACCGACTCGGGCCCCAGTGGTGCCGGGCCCGACGTCGGCTCCCTGGGAGGAGAGTCCTCGAGGACTACGGGGCTTACGTGTCCAGCAGACTCCGGCTCCACGCGAGGAGCTTTTGCAGGCTTCTCATGTTCCATGGGCCCGGAGGTGACGGTCGGGGGTCTTAGACCTGGCCTTCGAGGAGCCAGGGACCTCCGACGACAACGCCCTCACGAGCCGCTTCTTCCTCTTGCGTTCCCGGTCGGGGGACCCCCTGTCCGAGGAGCTTCGACGGCGCTCGGGATCGGAATCCCGAGATGTCGAGGCCTCAGACGAGGTCGGGGCCCGGCCGGAGGCTGAGTCCGAGAAAAGCCTTTCCTTTTATTGCTGTCGACTTCTGAGTGCCTTGGAAGACATCTTTCCACATGGCCCGCACGACTTAGGGTAGTGGTCGGGGCCGAGGCACCGAAGGCAGCAGTCGTGTGTGTCAGTGAGAGACATCAATTTCTTACACCGATCACACTTTTTAAAACCGCTGGAAGCCATCGGGGAAAAAAGAGTCCCCGCGAGGTCAAAGGACCGGCCTTCCAGGGAAAAATGGAAAAAAGGGCGCGAACGTCAGCCACGAAGGGCAAAAACCGAAAAAGAAGAATCGGGATCAATACCGGTGTACCGAACCCGGCGGGAGGGGAACTGGCGTCGAACCGGAGAAAAAATAGCGAAAATCACCGAAAAAATCTAATTTTAACCGGGAGAACAGGACACATGTCCGGTGGGCTTCACGGAAAAAAAGAGACTGAGGTAAGATGGCACCTTTAGGCGGGAAGGGAACCGCGCATGCGTGCCTGCATTCCCAAAGGCTTTCATAGAAAGCTGGGGAAATGCTCCGCTGGGGCTTCATCGGCGCCGATGACACCCATATGTGAGGACTGACTTCCTGCTTGGTCCTGGAGAATACTCCCATTCTGAATGATAAAAAATTGGATGCAAGGAAACTAGGCATAATGGTAAAGGAGAAGAATACCAGAAGGGCATTGATTATGGAGGTGTTGGTCCCAAGAAACTGTTCTGGGAATAGCATTGAAAGGGAGAAGATCTAAGTACCAAGAAATACAGTCAGAAATGTGAGAGAAAGATACAGAGTTATTTCCTCTCGTGTTGGGTGACACAGACTTGATTAAAAAACATTTCTGAGCACACCTTGATAATAATTACCCATGTTACATTTTACAACTTCCAGGAGACTCTCTTTGGTACGATGCAAGTATTACGCCAATCATTAGCAGTAAATTTGAGAGAATGAGATCATATTCTATAATCAGGACTACCAAGCCATAAATGCGCCCTGTGCAACTTGCACATCTGGTGCGCCTCCTCCCCTCATTGCAGGTTTGCAATTTTCCCCATGAAAAGCATCTTGCCTTACCCTACACCTCCATGTCCAGCGGCTCCCCTCTCTGCCTGCCCTTAACCCTTCACAGCTTTTTGTGGTTCTTTGGTAGTGGCAGCAGTGGAGCAGACATCCAATTAAAAAACAAAAAAAACATGCATGCCTTTCTGACTCCGTGCTTGCATGCAGGTCTGATCACTCCCTCCTCTGACATGTGCTTGCTTCAGAGGTGGGAAGGACCAGAACAGCCATTCAAATGCAGGTCTTTGCAACTCCATTTTTGAATGGCCAATCTGGTCCCTCCCTCCTCTGCTGCGAGCATATGTCAGAGGAGGAAGGGATTAGTCCTGCTTGCAAGCATGAAATCGGAAGACCCGTGTATTTTTTAGAATTGGATGTCCATTCCGCTGCTGCCACCGCCACCATTGTCACCAAGGAAACATGAAAAGCGATGGTGGGGCAAGAGCAGGCAGTGTGGGAGGGGGAGCCACAAATGCGCCCCTATTTTTTTTGAGCCCTATACGGCTGCACCACTCACACAGGGCTAGGTTCGGCACTGTTCTATATACGCTGGCTTAAGAGTGAGGTTCAAGACTGTCATGGTATGCGCAAAACTAACCCATTTGGAGAAATTTCCCACAGAAAGACAGTAAGAAAAGTGAGATTACTTACCATGGACAGCAGGATAAGTCAGCCACACATGGGTGACATCACCCGATGGCACCATGGACAGACTAGCTCTCTAATAGCTCAGTCTTGGAGGACTCCTCTGAACATGTAACAGCCATCTCACCACAGTGCCCACCCCCTTTCCACCTCAGTCCATTCTACAGCTGTAGGCAGGTTCATCCAAGAGGAGAGGTGGGCAGGCTTGTGTGTCTGACTTATCCTGCTGTCCATGGAGAACCCCCATTAAAGGTAAGTGACCTCACTTTCTCCTTTGGCCAGCAGGATGAGTCAGGCACACATGGGTGACTCCCCAGCCGAGGGCTGTGAAGGAGGGTTTTTTTTTATGTAGTTTGTACACCCTTCACAGCCCATGTGGTGCTGTGGTAGGATGAAGTTGTCAACTTTTCCCACTTAACCAGTGTAGATATATATGTGGTACAAGGTGTCAGTCTTTCCTTGGCTCGATCACAGCAAGCCGATGGACAGTGAGAATACTGTTGATAACCCTATGGAGAGTGGTAGTGTTTCTGGAATATCCCTAGCAGCTCCTTGAACCCAGGGCAGGGATCGGACACCAGGTTGCTTGCTTGGGTAACAGATGGATAGACTTTGAGCCTTTGGGGGCAGGGACTGTCTCTTATGTGTGTCTGCATAGCACTGTGTATGTCTTCTAGCACTATGAACAGCGAAAGATAAGTAGTAGTACTGGTAATGGCTGTGGTTCCTGGATGACCCAAAGACTGTGTTCCACTAGTTCAAAGGAGGCGGTGTGGTTCGGATAACCTGGAGACTGTGCTTAGTTAGAGGGACTGCCTTCCAGGTGCCAGAAGCAAGAGTGTGTCTTATGCTGGTTTTAACCCAGGGATGCAGTTGGTTAGTAACTGTCACCGCCTCCCTTGCCCAGGCGATTGCCTAAGGCTTGGGAACGGGCAGTCAATATATTTATTTGTTCTAAGTGCCTATTTCTTGTAGTTGTGTAATAATCCAGCCGAGATGGTAATTATAGGCACACAGGATTTTTATTATTTTCAGCCAAAGGAACTTTAAAGATTCCAATTATCAGGATAAGGTAAGGATATTTTCCCACAGCATCAAACAAAGGCAAACTCGCTTCTCTTCAGCTTTGGCACTTAAATGAAAACACAGTATTTCCCCATACTATAAACAAACACAGCACTGAAACTCCGGTGCAAAAAGAATTAGAAAAAAAACCCATCTTCTTTCATAGCTTTAAAACAAACAGAAGTTGTTACATTTCCAAGCAGGCAAACTTCTGTTACACATTGGTTTTTCTTTCTTTTCACCAAGTAATTCCTTCAGCTTGTTGTATCTCAGGCTTTCCACTTTCTAGCATACAAATGCTCACACACTCAGCTACGGCTTAAAACTTCAGGAACCTTATTTGCATATTTCCCAGCCGTGCTCTCTTGAAGGAGCAGCTACCAGGTTTAAAGCTTCTGCAAATGTTCTAGCCTTTCTCAATGCCTAGAGGCTACCGAACATTCCATTTCCTCATCAGAATTCTCCTCTATTAAACCAGGCATCTCTATTTCCATACTCTCCAGGTCAGAGTCTGCTTGAGAGGCACAGGATTCAGACTCAAAACTATCTGGCCTTAATTAATTCAGGATTTCTAAGACTTTAGTCAAGGCAGTGTCCTTCCTTCTCTGAGGAATAGTATAGCAGTTAGAAAGTCTCTTAGCTTTTAAGGAGTTAATAGAAGGCTTTAGGCTGCTCACCTTATCTTTTGGAATTGAGCACTTAACAGGCTTTACTGCTGAAGGCTCATGCTCCATGCATACTTCGGGGGAAGGGCTTCTGCTGCCAACATGGCTGACCAACTCCCCTGGGTAAGCTCTCCTTCTAGAAGTATATCTCCTGTCTCCCTTACAGGGCCCTGGATTAGCTCCAAATCCTCTGGCTGGCTCTGCCCTTCTCCCAGAGGTTTCCAATGAAGCTCCCTTGACTCCCCGGGTACCTTCTTTGCGTGGTTCTCCGGAGCTTCTAGGACCTCCTCCCCTCCTGGGACGTTCTGACCTGTTCCAAGCTGCACTGAAACCAGAACTAGGAATCCTCGTCAAGCGTTTCCCTTCACGGTTCTCAGATCTCTCTCTGCGTTCAGGCTTCCCTCTGAGTTCAGACTCCTTTCCGTCCTCCTCTGCTGTTTCCTCTCCCCTGAGTTCACTCTCTGGCAGTTTATATGAGTGCTTTCCCCTTCGACTTCCTGGCCCCACCCCCAGCTGTCCCTCGTGAGCAGGGTTGGTAATCATGGAGCTGGGGTGTGTCTCCTTGCTACCTGCTTTCTGTGGAGAGTTTTTTTCTAGTTCAGAAGTTTTAACCCTTAAACTTCTGGTTCTTTCCCTACTATCTGGGGAAAATGCCTGTTTTTTTCCCTCTTTCTCTATTCTCTCTGCTTTCTGCGCCATCACATAACACATGGCCCCAGACCAGGTGGGATTGTTCTGGTAACCTGGTTGAGAGCTCACCAGTAAAGTAAAGGGACATCAGGCATTTTTGGGGCTATTTATTTATTTAGACAGTTTTGTATACCACCTTATCCTTCAATCAAAGTGGTCACAACACAATTGGGGGATACATTTAACATGAGGGGATATGAGACGCATACACTAATACTTACAGGGAAAATGGGCAATGGAGGGTTAAGTGGTTTGCCCAAGACCACAAGGAGCACCTGTGGGACTAGAAACCCCAGTCCTTCTGGCCCAAGGTTTCTGTCCTCTAGTGGGATTTGAACCCCTGACCTTCTGGCCTGAGGTAACTTGTCCCAACCACTAGGCCACTCCTTCCTATGTGGGCCCTTGAGGCTAGGTGTCTTGGCATGGCCCCAATTCTCATGTGGGTTTGCCTTGTCTGTCAGGTGAGCCGCGGAGCAACTGCCAAGGGAGTCCTACCTCTTTGGCCTTCTCCTCTTCCCTCTATAGAACTTCTCCTTGTGGGTGAATGACGTTAGGAGAGAGGAGTTCCTTCCTTTATTTTCTGAATGTTATTAGAAACATAGAAAAATGACGACAGAAAAAGACCACATGGCCTATCTAGTCTGTCCTTCCATATCAACAACTACAACAGTCCCCTTTTGTCCTTTAGAGATCCTCTGTGTTTCTCCCATGTTTTTTGAATTCAGATACTGTCCTCATCTCTACCACCTCCATGGATCCACCACTCTTTCTGTAAAGAAATATTTCCGCATATCACTCCTGAATCTATCCCCTTTCACCCTCATCTCATGTCCCCTCATAGCAGAACTTGCTTTCAATCGAAAGAGGCTCTCCCCCTGTGCATTTATGCCATGGAGATCTTTAAACGTCTCAATCATATCATCTCTATCCCGCCTATTATTCTATTTGATTTTATTGTAAGCTACCCTGGTGTGCATTCAAAGGATGAAAGACAGCTGGTGGGCCTCTCTGTTCTGCAGGGAGTCTCAGATGTAAGCAATATGGAAGTGGAAGCATACATATATAGGATGCAGTCAATCCCCAGAGGGGGCAATGTTGTCCTGTCCCTTTGATGAGGCTCTAGATAGCCACTGATGGTTGATCGAGGTTAGGACCTAGGACCACCCATCCGATCATCCATGCATGTAGGTGGGCCCCTCTGTGCCCTTGGTTGGCTCTAGAGCCTTTTTTATTTTTTGTATTTATTTATTTATATTTTTTTATACCACACGCGTTTCAACAAACTGTCGAGGCTCCCAAAAGACCTTAAGTGATGTGCCTTGCCTGAGGACCTGTGGGTCATGACAGGGATCTCCCACTTTTGGGTGCAACCCGTCCCTCTGACACGTTGTGTTGCCCTAGATTGCTAGCCACGTGTGTGTGGACATCTGTCAAACAGAGGGTTCGGGGGAGGGTTAGAAACCTCCGTCCATTCTGCTGCCTAGCAGGGCCCCCTAAATAGCCTCAGTATGGCTGTGGAGAGAGTCTTGCACTCTAGCCATTGGTGGTATGGTACATAAGTGCCATATCCCGGTTGAATATTCTTTTGCTTTCCTGTCCTATTCAATTGTTTTTGTTCTGTTTTTTTCTTTTTTTAATGCACTCTCTGGAAGCTCAGGGAGGCAAAGGGAGCTCCGGAGGGATGCAAGCACCTGGTGGATATGGGTGTGTAGACTCTGCAGAGGGGGTGCACTTATAGTGATAAGCCATCCAGGAGGTGCAGTAGAAGAGCCGTTTGGATCACTGCAGTCAAGAGTGTTACTGAGCCAGCATGGTGACAAGGAAAAGGTTCCTTGGGTCAGCTGGGATGGTCGGCCTATGGGTTCATTCAAAGGCTCTCGACATTGTGCTTGCTTTGTTTTGTTCTGTTTCATTTTGTGTTGCGGTGGTACAAACCATGGTTGCCACAATCATTCTGCAAGCACAAACTTGGGCCATGTTCCTGGGATTGCCATGGTGCTGTGCTGCTGTGAATGGGATAGATTACCATGTTGCATAAGGTCACTCAATCTGTGAAAACCCTGCTGTATCAGGGGCTGTTTGCCAGGGTTGCTCAGTGCTAGATCCAAAGGAAGGTTGTAGCTCCAAATGGATTTCTATATCAAATACTTATCGGGAGGCTTGAAGGCCTTGACAGGGAAAGGAGTATGGGGAGGTTTGGACCTGGCTTTGATGGTTCTTAACCCACTGCTCTAAACCCTTGAGTTACTTTTACCTCGACTGGTTTTCAAAGACAGGCTGCTCCAGGCACGAACTGATGTGCTGCTTGAAGGGGTCAGGGCGTGGGTCCTATAGTGCAAGGCCAGCAGGCAGCATGGTGTTGCTATATGCGCTCCTGTGGTGAAACCCCCCAGAGTTAGGATACATTGCAATCATGACATGCCCCTATGATATGGGGGCAGAGACGCAAGCAAGCAATAGCACGTAGCTAAAGAGTAAGACCTATCACTGTGGATAGCCGCAGCATGCTGGTGTCTCGGTAGGAACATCCTCATTGTTCTGCTACACTATTTGAGGACTGTGCAGTGGCTGTAAGGGCCCTTAGCATTGATGGGAAGTTATGCGCTATGGTCTGCTTAGCGTTTCAGTAGGGGTCTGGGGCGAAGACTAACGGGTTCTCCTGCTCATGCTGTATTCTGTCTATGGAGGGACACTGAGAGCTGGAAAGGGACTCAGAGCTGGTGCTGCTTAATTGCACTAGAGCCTCAACTGCTTTATGCATCTATCAGAGAAGAGCAGGGTTCAGTCGGTGCTTTAAGACCATAAGAATATGAAAAATACCATATTGGGTCAGACCAAGATCCTCAAGCCTAGTATCCTGTTTCCAACAGTCGCCAGTCCAGGTTACAAGTACCCAGCAGTTTCCTAAAAAGGCACATAGGTTCCACAACACTTGTCTGATGGCAAACAATGGATCTTCTGGATTCTGTTTAATAATGGTTATCTGTGGGATGCATAGAATATATATATATATAACCTGGGTGTAATGCCCCTCATGCAGAAGTTGTGACCCTGTCAAGACTGGGAATGCAGAGGGGCAGGAGTGAGATTTAGACCCAGGCCTCCATGAGCCCCCCCCCCCCCCGCCCCTTGGAAGAGGAGGAAGGTTCCTGAAGCCACCCTTTACCCTTCTGCATCATATTGGCTGAGGATCGCTTGGCGATTCACTGGCCAGAGATTATTTATTTATTTTATTTAACTTTCTTATATACCGCGCTCTTCGGTATCAGTGCGTTTTACATCCAACACAACTGTCCAGTGCAGGAGGTCTGCACTGGACTTACAATATAACATGGGGATATGTACAGGTTTCAACAGGGTAACTATATACAAGTAGATTAACAGCATATGTTCAGGAATAACTCAACTATATACATATTGGCTCAACTGCGTACTTGCTGACATTGGGGTGAAAGATTCTGTCTGAGAGATCTCCACTTGGGGGCTGAACTTCGTGGAAGGGAATCCCACCTGGGAATTGAGCTGGGGACCCTTGGCTTGGTAGCTTGTGACACTTACTGTATGAGGCAGTAGACCAGCATCAACTAGATGCCCACTACTATGAGCCCATGGGTCAGCGCTAATTCCTCTGTGACCCCATCATTCCGGGGTGTCCTTGACCAGAAGTAGATTGCCCCAGTCTTTTTTAGGGGGCCGGCCCAGACTGGTTGTCCAGGGAGACCAACCATACATAGTGGAGGTCTCCCTCTGCCATACATCACTCTGGGTGCCATGGAACTCTCAGCAGCTTGGTTGTTGATGGTGAAAACGAAGCTCCCAGATCCCATAGCAGTTCTGTACTGTACACTTCCCTGTGGAAGCCGGCGCGCCAACTCCTGGGAAAGAGCTTACATATGGCCAGCTTCCACACATGTGGGAGACTGCACACCACCAAGGCCTGATCTTGGGTACCAGCTCCCATCCACCACAGAGGTCCTCAATACCCTGCCACTTCTACTCCAGAGGCAGGTAGCATAGGCCTGCTGGCTTCCAAAATGTCAAAACTACTGAAGACCAAAGAGAACAAAACAACCACTCTGCCCAATATAAATCCCAAAAAGGTTGTCTGTAAAGCAGGCAAAGTGCATCAATGTAACATTTTGTCGGGTCTGGCACAACCAGGCAGGATAATTATAATTTAACGCCCAATGTGAGCGTGACCCATTTTAATATTTTAATGATGCAAAAAGCCCAAAACGAAGTGGAAAATAGCTAAACTTAGCTTAAACAGTCCAGAATCTACTGCTTCCGCAGACCGCAGACACGGGCTTCCAAAATGTGACATCATTGCCATCAACGCCGGGGCCCAGTACTTGATAGTGCTGTCCTTAGCACTGAGGGCAGGAATATGATGGTGCTGTCCACGGCACCCAGGCCCGGAACCTAATGGTGCTGTGTTTGGCACTGGGAAGGATGGTGATGCACAGGAAGTGATGGAGCACAGGGGTAGTGCACTGGAGTAACAACGTGCTGTTTTCAGCACAGGGATGCAGCGGAGAGGCACTGGATGTTACGTGCAATGACTGGCATTAGGGGAGTGTCTCTGGAGTACCCTGCCATACTGTTCACTGCTCATACGGCCCTGAGGCAGAGTCAATGGAGTGATGGCACTGGGTCTTCCTCCTTCATAGGCATGGTGAGCATTCGAGTGTCTAGGCACCATCTTGACATGCTGGGGTGGCATGTGGTGAAATGCTGCCAGCGATTCGGCAGGCTGGGCTGCTTGTGGATGGGGAGTCTTTTGGTAATACATAGAAAACAATTGCAAAATCTGAACACAACAACATTACCAGTAGATCCATGTCTAGTAAGCTGGATTAAGACAGCTAGAACTGAACTATGCTTGATAACAACAAAAATAACACAACTATCTCTTGAGCTGGGATACATGCCTAACAGCCTAAAGATCACTTCAGTATGCCCAACATTAAAGAACCCCTCACTCACTAATAACCCAACATCATATAGGCCCATATTTAGCCTTCTCTTCTTGGCTAAGATAATTGAAAATGTAATACAACTCCTCCAAAATTACTTCAATATGTACGCACTGATGGACCAACAATAACACAGCTTTAGACTATACCATGGAGTAGAAACATTATTAACCTCTCCCATGGACAGATTCATACAAGGCACCCAGCAACCTAAGTAGGGTTTCACAATAATATTTCTGGACAAAGCAGCAGCATTTGACTCAATCCCTCAATACATCCTATTAGTGCGACTACAAGCAATTGGCATACTTGGCATAACACTAGAATGGTTCCGATTGTATCTAACAAACTGCCAGCTACAGGTGAAAACAGGATTGACCAAATCAGCTCCATTCTATCTACAGCAAGGTGTCCCACAAGGATCAGCTTTATCCTCCCTACTTTTAAGTATATACAGTATATATATACAACCTATATGCTCAATCACATATTCTCACAAAGTTCACTATCACATACATGCAGATGATATTATGCTCTATGCACCTTTCAATACAAGAAAACCTACAAATAATGTAACAGACAGGAATGTCAAAAAAAGGAATGTGTGCCTTCGAGTCCATGCTAACTCCTGGAGACCCTTGAAGGATACTACCAAAAGCATAGAGGTTCCAAAAAAGAGTAAAGTAGCCCAAATGTCCTCGAGTATGGAGCAGAAAGAGCTCAAAGATCCCAAATTACCCATGTCTATCAATAGCCAAATTAATATGAATAAAATACAGTCTCTAAAAAGCTTGTATGCAAATGCTAGAAGTCTAAAAAATAAGATGGGAGGGTTACAATATATAGCACTAAATGAGAGGTTAGATATGATTGGAATATCAGAGACATGGTGGAAGGAGGACAATGCCAATCTTCAGGTACTACAGATGATTTTAATAATAGTCCACAGATTACTAATAGTAAGTGTGCAATCTCATATTTCAGTTCTTTCAACATGCTTGGTGGAGGGGTTGCGCTCTATGTTAGAGAGGGTATTGATTCAGAAAGGATTAAAGTTTTGCAGGAAACAAAATTTGCTGTAGAATCTCTATGGATTGAAATTCCATGTAAAAAGGGGAAGGCGATGGCAGTGGAGGTGTACTATCGACCACCTGGCCAGAATGAACAAATGGATGATGAAATGCTCAAAGAAATCAAGGAAGCTAACAAAAGCTACAGCGCAGTAATAATAATGGGTGATTACAATTACCCTGGTATCGACTGGGTCAGTGTCACAGCAGGACATGCTAGGGAGATAAAGTTCCTAGATGAAATAAATGACTGCTTCTTGGAGCAGCTGGTTCTTGAACCGACCAGAGGGGAAGCAATATTAGACCTAGTCCTTAGTGGAACACCAGATCTAGTGCAAGAGATAAGGGTGTTGGGCCACTTGGCAATAGTGATCATAGCATGATCGCCTTTGATATAATTAGTGGAGGAGGGATAGTAAGGAAATCCACAGTACTACCTTTTAACTTTCAAAAGGGAGACTATGATAAAATGAGGAAAATAGTTAAGAAAAAACTAAAAGGAGCAGTTGCAAAGGTTAAAGACTTACATCAAGCTTGG
The DNA here is from genome assembly GCA_033557465.1 of Ichthyophis bannanicus. NCBI lineage: Eukaryota > Metazoa > Chordata > Amphibia > Gymnophiona > Ichthyophiidae > Ichthyophis > Ichthyophis bannanicus. Next base: position 685,385,188 of record CM066036.1, on the reverse strand, counting down.
GTATTGTTGAAAAATACTATCTTGGAAGACCAAACCAACTTTATTCCACGCTTTAAGAAAAGTGGAAGGAAGTCCAAAAAACTGCCAGCATGGTTTAAAGGTGAGGTCAGAGAGGCTGTTGTTGCCAAAAAAGCAACTTTCAGGAAATGGAAAAAAGAGCCAAACGACGAAACCTGGAAACAGCACAAGCACTGGCAAGTCAAATGCAAGGCATTGATAAAGCAGGCAAAATGAGAATTTGAGAAGAAGCTTGCTGCTGAAGCAAAAACGTGAAATACAGATTTTTTCAAGTACATTCGTAGCAAAAAACCTGTGAGAGAGTCAGTTGGTCCATTAGATGATAGAGGAGTTAAAGGGGCATTTAGAGGAGACACGGCGATAGTGGAGAGACTGAATGAATTCTTTGCTTCGGCCTTTACTGAGGAAGATGTAGGGATGTTACCCATGACTGAAGTGGTATTTAAAGGTGCGGAAGAATTGAAGGAAATATTGATACATCGGGAAGATGTATTACAATTATTAGATAAACTGAAGGGTAGCAAATCACCTGGGCCGGATGGTATACATCCAAGGGTGTTGAAAGAACTGAAATATGAGATTGCAGACCTGCTATTAGTAATCTGTGAACTATCATTAAAATCATCTCTAATACCTGAAGATTGGAGGATCGTCAATGTAACACTAATTTTTAAAAAGGGTTCCAGGGGTGATCCGGGAAACTACAGACCGGTGAGCCTCACGTCAGTACCGGGAAAAATGATAGAAACCATCAGAAGGAATAAAATTACTCAGCATGTAGATAGTCATGGCCTAATGGGAGACAGCCAACATGGCTTTAGACAAGGAAGATCTTGTCTTACTAATCTGTTATGTTTTTTTGAAGGTGTGAATAAACAGGTGGACAAAGGTGAGTCGGTTGATATAGTGTATCTGGACTTTCAGAAAGCCTTTGACAAGGTCCCTCATCAGAGACTTTTGGCAAAACTAAAGAGTCATGGGATAGGAGGCAGTGTACTACTGTGGATCAGGAACTGGTTAAAAGATAGAAAGCAGAGGGTTGGGCTAAATGGCCAATTTTCCCAATGGAGAAAGGTGAATAGTGGTGTACCCCAGGGATCTGTGCTAGGTCCGCTGCTTTTTGACATATTCATAAATGACCTGGAAAGTGGAATAACGAGTGAGGTTATCAAATTTGCAGATGACACAAACTATTTAAAGTTGTTAAAACCCAAGAGGATTGTGGAAAATTGCAAGAGGACCTTGATAAATTGGAAGACTGGGCATCAAAATGGCAGATGAAATTTAATGTGGACAAGTGCAAAGTTATGCACCGAGGGAAGAACAACCCAAACTATGGTTACACGATGCAAGGTTCCACATTAGGAACACCACCCAGGAAAAAGATTTAGGCGTCATTGTGGATAACATGTTAAAACCCTCGGCCCAGTGTTCAGCGGCGGCCAAGAGAGCAAATAGAATGCTAGGTATCATAAGGAAAGGAATGGAAAATAAAACAAAAATATTATAATGCCTCTATATCATTCCATGGTGAGACCTCACCTTGAATATTGTGTGCAATTCTGGTCGCCGTATCTTAAAAAGGATATAGCGTTATTAGAAAAGGTTCAGAGAAGAGCCACCAAAATGGTAAAGGGGATGGAAGGATACTCCTATGAAGAAAGGCTAAAAAGGTTAGGGCTCTTTAACCTGGAAAAGAGACGGCTGAGGGGAGATATGATAGAAGTCTATAAATTAATGAACGCAGTGGAACGGGTAAACGTAGATCTATTGTTTACGTTATGTCAGACGGCTGCCTGGGTGAGAATGTTCACAGTCTTGGCAAGTGCATATATCAATATGATTTGCAAGAGATTGTGGGAAATGCAGTTCATTCACACCAGACACAGCTGCTCACAATAATTAGTTGTGCTTGAGTGTAAAGCCAATAAGATATTTATTTATGGGGTTATTTCTCCCAACACAGATATGCTTGGTAGCACATAAAACAGGATACTTGCTTTCAGTGTTAAACTTGGAAAAACAAAATCAGGAAAACAACAGTTGAACTTGTCAGGCAATCAAAGCAAAAGAATAAAGACCTGGTTGGTAACAAACTGGTCTTTTCTGTAGGCTTTAGCTAATATTTTCTTAGCAGTGTTTCAAACAACAAGCAAAACCCACAAAGAAGGGAAAAACTGTTCTTTTCAGGTTAACTTCTTATATCTTCACACATAGATTCAGAAGTGATTCCCTCAGAGCTCACAAGCAATTAGGTAAGGCTCAATTGCTAGCAGTTATCCAGCTGAAACCCCTTAGCTGGCTTGCTTTCTACTGTGTGGCCCAAAATCCTACTCAGGAGCTTTTCTGAGTAGATTAAAGAACAAGTTTGTACTTCTTTGTGATGGTTGCTATACTTTGTAACAGTAAATTACCAAAGGAGTTTAGACAGAGAGCAATCCATATATTCACAGCCTGTATCTAAGACCGCTCCCCCTTCTTCAACAATCATGAGTTCAATATCATGGATTGGCACAGAGGAATTTCTCAATGGAGCACTTTCAGGAGAATACTTGTTTCCCTGCTGTCTTTCAAGGTTATAGCTAGGGCATAGATCAGTGTTCATACCTGAGCTTCCATTGCTGTTAGAGTTCCTCTCTAAATAGCCTGGCCAGTATGTAGTCCAGTTCTTATGTCCAGCCTTCCAATCCAGATCCCTGGACACTGGATCTCTCTTCACATACCTTCTGGCACGGGTCTTAGGGTCCCTTCCACGTGCAGCCGTCTCCCTCACAGGTACCGTCTGGAGATTCCTAGCCCTGCAGCACCATTCCTCTGGCTTTCCCCAGTCCAATGGTGTAAGCTTGCCTTTTGAATGTCTCCCAGTATACGTACTGCTCTGGACTCCTTTAGACCTCCCAAATGCTTTTCTCTTCTTTCTTCCAAAGGGTTTCTTGCCCTCTCTGTCCGTCCGCTCTGGCTTCTGCTTCTGATGATCCTCCAGATGATGAAGCTGTCCAAGATGAGGATCTCCAAGCTGATCCTGAGGATCTCCCAGATGAAACTGAGGATGAGGATAATTCTCTGTAGAATAAACTCTACCTTTATTCTGCCCAGATGAGTGCTCCACCCTAGCACAGTGCAGCTGTGCTGAATCAGGCCCTGCCCTTTGAGATGAGTGCTTGGGGATTACCTCATAGCCCTCCTGATTGAACACACGTTTCCCCACTTCAGCTCCTCTAATGGCTGTTGGAAACCTGGTGCATTCTGGAAATGGTAGTCTTTTATGGAAATATTCTGTTTTCTTGTTTCTACCAGAACTGACAGGTTGCTTGTTCAGAGTCACTTCACCTTTACTGTAGCTCCTTCCTGAGCTATGATAAGCTTCCTTATCACAGTTATCAGAATATAGAAAGACTAGGGGACATGCAATGAAGCTACAGGGTAAACTATTTAAGACTAATAAAAGAAAATATTTTTTCACTCAACGTGTAATCAAACTCTGGAATTTGTTACCGGAGGATGTAGTAAAGGCTGTTAGTGTAGCTGGGTTTAAAAAAGGTTTGGACAAGTTCCTGGAGGAAAGGTCCATAAACCATTATTAAGAAGGGGCCCAGGATATCAATGCTTGACCCAGTACAAGCATTGTGGAACCTGTGTCTTTTGGGGAAACTGCTAGGTACGTATGACCTAGATTGGCCACTGTTGGAAACAGGATATTGGGCTTGATGGACCTTGGTCCGACCCAGTATGGCATATCTTATATTTTTATGTTCTTATGACTCAATGGAAATACTACACATCACAGAGATGAAACATTCATCCCACCAATAATGCTATAAATTAATGCAATTGAGCTAGAAGTAAAGCCGAAGTTAGATACTTGGGAATAACTCAAGATTAAAGATTAAACCTAAACACACATATCAAGAAAACCATCAAGGCAATATACCACAGAATGTGAACCCTACAACATCTACGCCCATGACTTGAACCACGTGATTTCCATTCAGTATTTCAGGTGATAGTCTTCCCACATTTTGACTATGGAAAAGAGTAGTTACTCACCTGTAACAGGTGTTCTCCAGGAGCAGCAGGAATCAGTCCTCACATATGGGTGACATCGGCGGAGCCCCCGTGCGGAGCATTTCCCCAGCTTTCAAAGAAATCCTTTGGGAATGCAGTGCGCTTGCGTGGTCCTCTTCCCGCCCAAGGATGCCATCTTGCTCAGTCTGATGACATAGCTAAAAGACAGCAAAAATAACAAAATAAATCATATGACTGCAACTCCAAGGGGAGGAGGGAGGGTTGTGAGGACTGATTCCTGCTGCTCCTGGAGAACACCTGTTACAGGTGAGTAACTACTCTTTCTCCAGGACCAAGCAGGAAGTCAGTCCTCACATATGGGACTCTCCAGTTTAAGGCTACCGGAGACCCAAAGCTGAAAAATGAGCTCCATCTAGAGCCTCAGCATGCAAGAACAGAATCTTTTCTGATAATGCTCCCGAACGGTAGCACAACACCAGGGCCGGAGGGTAGGAGTTGCCTAAACCCCAAAGAGATTATGGAGTACCGCCTGCCCGAAAGCACTGTCCCTGCGAGACTCCCTCTTAAGGCAGTAGTGGGCCGCAAATGTCTGGCTTGAAGACCAAGTAGCGGCCCGGCAGATGTCTGCCAACGGAACAGAATGGAGATGAGCCACTGACGCAGCCTTTGCCCTGACACGGTGAGCCGTAACTCGACCCTACAATGAGAGGCCGGCTGCCCTGTAAGCCCAGGCGATACAGTCGGCTACCCATAAGGACAAAGTACGCTTGGAGACAGCCAGCCCCAACTTATTGGGGTCAAAAGAGACGAAGAGCTGAACAGCCCTCCGGTGCTCCCACGTACGGTCAAGGTAGAAGGACAACGCCCTCCTACAGTCCAGGGTATGCAAGACCATCTCAGCCCGGCTGGCATGCGGCCTGGGAAAGAAAGTTGGAAGAACCACCTCCTGATTGAGGTGGAAGGAGGAGATAACCTTAGGAAGGAACTTAGGGTGAGTCCGTAAGACTACTCTGTTCCTATAGAACCTAGTATAGGGTGTATCTGATACTAGGGCCTGAAGCTCACTCACTCGCCTTGCTGAGGTAAGGGCTACCAGAAACAACGCCTTCCAGGAGAGAAAACGCAGAGGGCAAGTAGCCATAGGTTCAAATGGTGGGCAAGTAAGCCGCTGCAAGACCACATTTAAATCCCATTCAGGGGCAGGTGGATGCACTGAAGGCTTGAGTAAAAGCAGGCCTCTGAGGAAGCGAGCCACTGAAGGATGGCTTGAGAGAGACTGACCCTCCACTGGGGAGTGGTGTGCCGAAAGAGCACTAGGATGAACTCTCACAGAATTGGACTTAAGGCCTAGGTTGGACAGGTGAAGCAAATATTGCAGCACCACTGGTACCAGGCATGAGAAAGGATTCTCGTTGTGTTGAGTACACCAGGTAGAGAATCTACGCCACTTAAGGGCATAAGACCTTCGGGTGGACTGCCAAGACCACGTCCTCCACTTCCCTAGGCAGTAGTAAGGGCGCTAGAACTACCCTTTCAGCAGCCAGGCCAACAAATTGAGGGACTGGAGATTGGGGTGCAAGAGAGATACCTGCTCCTGAGACAGGAGATCGGGTTGCATCCCCAGAGGAAGAGGAGTGTCCACCGCTAGTTGCAAAAGAAGTGGGAACCAGGGTTGCGTTGGCCACCTGGGGGCCACCAGGATCACTGAGGCCTTGTCCCGGATCACTTTGAACAGTGTTTTGGACACTAGAGGCGTGGGAGGAAATGCATATAGGAGGCCTGTAGACCATGGAATGAGAAACGCATCCGCTGCTATTCTGAGAGGGTGCGGTTGTCTGGAGCAGAACCTGGGAAGTTGACAGTTCAGAGGACTGGCAAAGAGATCTATGGTTGGAAGACCCCATCTCAGGAAGATCTGTTGAACCACAAAAGGATTCAACTGCCATTCATGCGGCTGCAGGATCCTGCTCAATCTGTCTGCTACGTAATTCTCCTGACCTGGGATATAGACCGCTTTGAGAAGAATGCCATGATTGACTATCCAGGAGCACAGTTTCTGCGCTTCCTGACATAGAAGGCAGGACCCTGTGCCCCCTTGTTTGTTCACATAGAACATAGCAACTTGATTGTCCATCTGAACCAAGACGGACTGGTGAGAGATGAGATGGGAGAAAGTTCTCAGGGCTAAGCGGATAGCTCTCAGTTCTAAGAGATTGATCTGCTGTGCCGCCTCCCAAGGAGACCACAGGCCTTGAGTACACGCTCCTTGGCAATGTGCACCCCAACCTTGAAGAGAAGCATCAGTTGTCAGCACTTGAGAGTGTGGAGGTGTCTGAAAAAACACCCCGTGCACTAGATTCGGAAGATGAAGCCACCACTGCAGAGAAGACTCTAGTAGTTTGGACACCCTCACTCTGTCCGTGAGGCTTCCCGTGGCTTGATGCCACTGAGTTCTGAGGCCCCATTGAGCTGGCCTCATGTGTAGACGGGCATTTGGAGTTACATGGACCGTGGAAGCCATGTGGCCTAAGAGCCTCAGGAACTGTCTGGCGGAGACCAGAGAATTGCTGTGGAACTGCCTGGCTAGATCCATCAATCTGTGGGCCCTGTCCACGGGTAAAAAGGCCTTTGCCTGAAGGGTGTCCAGACTTGCTCCTATGAACTCCATGTTCTGTGAGGGGTGCACAGTGGACTTTGCAAAGTTTATAACAAACCCCAGGTGCTGAAGCAGAGCGACAGTGCGAAGGGTGGCTTGATTGGCCTCCTGTGGGGATTGACCCCTGATGAGCCAGTCGTCCAGGTATGGAAAGACAAAGAGGCCTTGAACCCTTAGGTAGGCCGCCACCACCGCCAGGCACTTGGTGAATACCCTGGGGGCGGAGGTTAGGCCAAAAGGCAGCACTCTGTACTGATAGTGGTTTCCTCCCACTACAAATCTGAGATATTGTCTGTGGTCTGGATGAATGAGGATGTGAGTATAAGCATCCTTTAGGTCTAAGGAGCATAGCCAATCTCCCTGCTGGAGGTAGGGCAGCAGGATTCCAAGGGTAAGCATCTTGAACTTTTCCCTCTCCAGGAACTTGTTGAGATTTTGCAAGTCTAGGATGGGCCTGAGGCCTCCTGTTCTTTTTGGTACCAGAAAGTACCTGGAATAGAAGCCTTGACCTCTCAGGTGGTGGGGCACCGGTTCCACTGCCTGTTCCTTTACAAGACTTGCCAACTCCTGCAGGAGTAAGTCCCTGTGCAGAGGGAGTCTTGGAGGCTCCCCTGGAAAATAGGAGGGGGGTACCTGATGGAAGTAGAGGAGATAGCCCCTCTGGACTATACTTAGTACCCAGGTATCCCTCGTTACGGCTGACCACCTGTGGGCGTACAGGGCCAGCCGGCCTCCTGTGCTGATGTGGGCCAGCGGAGGAGGAGAGGTTATGCCACTGGAGTCAAAACCCCGCTCCCTGCTGTGCAGGAGCCGGAGCTGGCGGCTTGGGGGTTTTCTGCCTACGGGGCCCATGTCCCTGACCCTTGGCCTGCTGACCCTTTTGGGAGCTACAGAGGCCTGAAAATGAGGGTACTGTTTATAGGCAGATGACTTCCTCGGGTAAAAGGTCTTTTTTCCCGAGCTCTTCTTCTTCTGAAAAGGGGCAGAGGTTTTCCTGGACAGCCTTGTCCGGGTAAGAGTCTCGGTCCCGGGTTCTGCAGCCTTTTCAGCCATGGGCTTGCCAAAAAGGTTTTCACCTCGGCAGGGGACATCGACCAACTTGTCCTGCACCCATGGCTCAAGGTCCGATGACTGTAGCCAGGCCTGACAGAGTGCATCAATGCCGGCCATGGCTACCCGGGCCGAAGCCTCGAAGCCATCATAGGCTGCTCGAGAGAGAAACTTCGAGCACTCACGAATACCCGATGACAGAGCATTGAACCTCTGCAAAAGTTCCTCGGAGAGACCAGCAGAGAACCCAGCAATCTCCTTTGCCAGGTCTCGAAGGTACATGCCCATGTACAGCTGGTAGGTCTGGACACGGCAAGCAAGAATAGAGCCCTGGAAGCACTTCTTACCGAGGGCATCCAGGTTCTGGGCCTCCCGGCCGGGAGGCACCAAGGAATGCATCTTCTGACTCTTCAGACGATGCATGGCCGATTCCACAACCATGGAGTGGTGTGGTAATTGTGCCTTTTGGAACCCAGGGCTCTTGCGGACTCGATAGATGGAATCGACCCGCTTGCTCAAAACCGGCGTCAAGGCCGGCGCCTCCCACATGCGGAAGAGCAACCGATCCAGCATCGGAGGAACCGGTACAGTAAAGACCTCCTTTGGAGGAGAGTCATACTGTAGGGCCTCGAGCTCCTCGGCTCGAGGCTCCTCCTCGGGATCCACGGGGAATGCCAAGGCCTTGGCCATATCCCGCACGAAGTCCGAGAACCGGGTATCCTCCGGTGGGGACCGTCTCTGTGGCTCGGACTCCGGTGAGTCCAATGGGACACACCGAGTCCAAAAGGTGTCGGGTGACTCCTCATCCTCCGTTTCCCAGCCGGACCCCTCGGAGGAGGAATCAAGCGGCTCCGGTCGGGCAGGCACTGATGCCATCTGCCCTGACGCTGAGGGTACCGGCTTCGACAACCTCGGTCCCGGGTGGGAGGCCAAGGGAGACCTTGGCCAAGGATTGACTCAAGCGCGCATGGACTCGAGGATCGGCTCGGCCTCCGGGGTCGACTTGGACGTCGATGTCCCAGTGGTCGGGGCAGATGCACCGGCGAGACCAGCGATCAGTGCCCGCTGCTGTTCCATGAAGGCAGCCAGCTGCACTCCAAGGCAGTCAACCTGAGTCCGAGCTCAGGAGACTCAGCAGCCCCCGACTCGGGCCCAACGTCGGCTCCCCTGGAGGAGAGTCCACGAGGACTACTGTACTCACGTGACCCGGGGACTCCATCTCCACACGAGGTTGTTTTGCAAGCCTCTCCGACTCCGAAGACCCGGGATGGCGCTCGGGGCTATACGACTTGGTCCTCGAGGAGCCAAGTGTGTCCACCGACGCTGCCCTCGCGGGTTTTTTCTTCTTGCGATGCTCCTGCGATGGAGACCCCCTCTCAGAGGAGGTTCGGCGCTGCTTGGGGCCGGAGTCCCAAGACGTCGAGGCCTCTGACGAAGTCCAGGCCCGTACGGACGCGGAGTCAGAGAAGATTCTTTCTTTTGGTGCTGCCGGCTCCTCAACGCCTTCAAGGACAGTTTCCCACACGGACCACAGATCATCGGGTCATGATCAGGTCCGAGGCACCAGAGGCAGCAGTCATGTGTGTCGGTGAGAGACATAAGTTTCTTACACCGATCACACTTTTTAAACCCGCTGGCAGCCATCGGGGGAAAAAGGGCCCCTGCGAGGTCAAAAGACAGGGCTGCCAGTGAAAACAGAAAAAATGGCGCGTACGCTAGTCACTAAGGACAAAAACTGAAAAAAGAAGTCCGGGCTCGATACCGATGTATCGGGCCCAGGCGGGAAAGGGAAACCGGCGTCGAACCAAAGAAAACAGGTCCACGCAGAATAAAATCAACTTTTTCCTCGGGTGAAAACGAAACACGTCCGTCGGGCTCCGCGGAAAAAAGAAGACTGAGCAAGATGGCACCCTTGGGTGGGAAGGGGACCGCGCATGCGCGCTGCATTCCCAAAGGCTTTCATTGAAAGCTGGGGAAATGCTCCGCACGGGGGCTCTGTCGGCGCCGACGTCACCCATATGTGAGGACTGACTTCCTGCTTGGTCCTGGAGAACATTATATACCATGAACTATCAAAATGTACTCTCTATCCTTTACAAATGGCACAACGTACAGCAGCCCCTATCATCCAAGGAGCTTTGAGCACATTACGCCAATATTGAAATAACTGCACTGACTCCCAATAACAAGTCAAATTAAATACAAAATCCTGCTACTGATATTCAAAATCATGCATAACTTATTATTCACATACCCAAACATGCTCTTACACATGATACAAAATAACAGAGCAAGAAGACAAAGCACACAAAGTATGCTAATGATACCAATCGAAAAAACAAAAAGCAACCAATATGCCTGGAGCCACTCATTCTCCCCTTATGCTCCAGGACTATGGAATGCACTGCCTGAGAAGACCAGAAACATATTCGAAGTTATAGCATTCCCCAAGGCACTAAAAACCCATCTATTCATGGAGCACTTTGGAGACTAATAGCATAAATCTCACAGCCCACCAATAGGTAGCTTGACCTGGAGAAAAGCAATATAAAAAAAATAGTCAAATAAAATAAATAAATGAGATATATTAAAGAGGACATCGAGTCAAACAGGATAAAAGTTCGCAGGAAACAACATACAAGTACATTGTTGAATTTCTATGGATAGAAATTCCATGTAAAAAGGGGAAGGCGATGGCAGTGGGGGTACACTACTGACCACTTGGCCAGAATGAACAAATGGATGAGGAAATACTAAAAGAAATCAGGAAAGCTAACAAAATTTACAACACATTTATAAAAGATGAATTCAATTATTTCGGTATTGACTGGGTCAATGTCACAGCAGGACATGCTAGAGGGATAAAGTTTCTAGATGAAATAAATGACTGCTTCTTGAAGCAGCTGGTTCATGAACCGACAAGAAAGGAAGCTATTTTGGACCTATTCCTTAGTGGAATACAGGATCTGGTGCAAAATATAATAGTGTTAGGGCCACTTGGCAATAGTGATCAGAGCATGATTGTATTTGATTTAATAAAAGGAGGGAGGATGACAAGGAAATCTACAGTACTACCTTTTAACTTTCAAAAGGGAGACTACGATAAAATGAGGAAATAGTTAAGAAAAAACTAAAAGGAGCAGCTGCAAAGGTTAAAGATTTACATCAAGCATGGGTGTTTAAAAATACTTTCTTGAAAGCCCAGACCAAATGTATTCCACACTAAGAAAAGTGGAAAGAAGGCCAAAAAAATGATGACATGGTTTAAAGGTAAGGTCAGAGAGGCTGTTGTAGCCAAAAAGCTCTTTCATGAAATGGAAAAAAGGAACCAACTGACAAAAACGGGAAACATAAGCACTGGCAAGTTAAATGTAAGGCATTGATAAGGCAGGCAAAGAAAGAACTTGAAAAACAGCTTTTTGTGCAAGCAAAAAACATATAATAAAAACTTTTTCAAGTACATTCATAGCAAAAAAACCTGTGACAGTCAGTGGGACCATTAGATGATAGAGGAGTAAAAGGAGCGCTAAAGGAGGATAAGGCCATAGCAGAGAGAGTGAAAGAATTCTTTGCTTCGGAATTTACTGAAGAAGATATAAGGAAGTTACCATACCTGAGATAGTATTTAAAGGTGATGTACTGGAAGAACTGAAAGAAATATTGACAAACCGGGAAGTTATAAGTATTTGATAAACTGCAGTAGCAAATCACCTGGATTGGATGGTATACATCCAAGCATGTTGAAAGAACTGAAATATGAGATTGCACACTTACTATTAGTAATCTGTGGACTATTATTAAAATCATCTGTAGTACCTGAAGATTGGCATTATATTGGCCATTCTCCAATGTTTAAAAAGGGTTCCAGGGGTAAACTAGAAAACTACAGAGCAGTGAGCCTGACAACAGTACCAGGCAAAATGGTTGAAACCATTATAAAGAATAAAATTACAGAGCATGTAGATAGTCATGGTTTAATAGGAGAAAGCCAACATGGATTTAGCCAAAGTCTTAACTTACTAATGTGTTATATCTTATTGAAGGTGTAAACAAACAGGTAGACAAAGGTGAGATAGTTGATATAATTATCTGGATTTTCAGAAATCCTTTGACAAAATCCCTCATGAAAGACTCTTGGCGAAATTAAAATGTCATGGGATAGGAAGCAATGTACTGTTATGGATCAGGAACAGGTTGAAAGACAGAAAGTAGCAGGTAGGGCTAAATGGCCAATTTTCTCAATGGAGAAAGGTGAATAGTGGAGTACCTCAGAGATCTGTGCTGGGCCTACTGTTTTTTTAATATATTCATAAATAACCTGGAAAAGGGAATAACGAGTGAAGTGACCAAATTTGCAGATGAGACAAAATTATTCAGTTATTAAAATACAAGCGGATTATGAAAAATTGCAAGAGGACCTTGATTGGACATCCAAATGGCAGATGAAATTTAATGTGAACAAGTGCAAAGTTATGCACTTAGAGAAGAAGAGCCCAAACTATGGTTACACGATACAAGGTTCCACATTAGGAACTACCACCCAGGAAAAGGATTTAGGCGTCATCGTGGATAATACATTGAAACCCTCGGCTTAGTGTACAGCAGTCCAGAGAACCATACATGCTTGGGTAGTCACCATTCTCCAGCAGTTGAGAACTGAGCATATCAGGTTTTGTGATAGCCCAGTTGAAGAGCTCCCCCTCGAGCCCCTACTTCCAGTCACATAATAACCAAGCAGCCTAAAACTACTGCAATAAACTTTCCAACACCAACTATGTACACATTACAGGACAAAAACACCACTCACCCTTACTCCTGCCTCATTCCTTCTCTTCTGCTCTTTTTTTTTTGAATAGTTGCAGTGAGCCTACAAACACTCAGGAAGCCCTCTAATCAGGACACCTGACTCCTAAAGACTGGCTCCCGCCGCTACAGTATGCTGTACTTCTTAGGTGCGGCTCACCCTGGTCTCCGAAAGAGAGGGCCCTGGACTGGTCTGGAGGGACTCCAGAAATGACAATTAGCAGGTAAGGCCTAATTTCTCCTTCCTCAATGTCTCTCCAGGCCAGTCCAGGGAACCATATATGCTTGGGACATACCAAAGCAGTGACTAAACCCAGGCGGGACCTGCGAGTCCAGATCTAAAGACCACCTACCCAAAGCTAGCATTCTCTCTCACCTACACATCTAGATAATGCTTCGTGAACGTGTGCAACGATGACCAGGCTGCTGCCCTGCAGATGTCCACTGGTGGACCAAGCCTGCCTCCGCCCAGGACATCGCCTGAGACCGGGTCGAATGAGCTCTAAGCCCAATTGGTACAAGTCCTGTCCTCATGCTCATACGCTTCGGCAATTGCATGCTTCAGTCAGCAAACAATCATCATTTTGTAAGCTGCCTCTTGTGTCTGAGGACCTCCGAAGAACACAATCAGTCTGACTTGCGCAAGTCCTCTATCCTTTGAAGATATTGTTGCAGGATTCTGCGCAGATCTAGACAATGCAATTGCCTTTCCTCCTCTGAGTCCCCGAGCTCTGGAAATGACGGCAGTGTGACTGTTTGATTTACATGAAAATGAGATACTTCTTTAGGCAGAAAGGAAGGAACTGGGCACAGGACCACTTTCTCCCTGAAAAAATGCAGAAAGGGCTCTCTACAGGACAGAGCCTGGAGCTCTGAGACCCTGCGTGCTGAGCTCAGCACCACTAAGAATACTGTCTTCAGGGTGAGATCCTTAAGCGACACCTGCGCTGCCTGTCAACACCAGATTGAGATCCCACAGCGGAACTACTGGCCTCGTGGGTGGCTGCAGCTGCTTTATCGCCCGCAAGAACCGCACCACATCCAGATGTACTGAAAGAGAATGACCTTGTATATGCCCCCTGTAACAGGCCAGCGCAACTACCTGCACCCTAAGGGAACTAAGCACCAGTCCCTTCTCCAGCCCCTGCTGCAGAAACAGGATATCTGGCATCGAGCTACTAAATGGCTGGAAACCGTGATCTCCACATCAGGCCTCAAAAATCCTCCATACACGCACATACGCCAAGGTGGTCGAACATTTCCTGGCCTGTAACAGGGTCATTATGACAACTAGTGTGAAGCCCTGCTGTCTTAAGCGCGCCCTTTCAAGAGCTGACCCCAACGACTTGTGAGGTCATCGAACACTGCTGGGTTGAGCTCCCATTCACCTGGGTCTAGATGATGCAGACTGAGGAAATCCACCTGGCTATTCTCCTTGCCTGCCACATGCACTGCCAAGAGCGCTAGCAAGTTCTGTTCCACCCAGGTCAGAATCGCCAGACTGTCCTCCAAGAGACTGGCACTTCCTGTGCCCCCCTGCCAATTGATATAAACCACCGTGGTTGCATTGTCTGAGAAAATCCACATCGCATTCCGCACCAGCCAAGGTTGAAAGTGCTGCAGCGCCAGGAACACGGCCCGCATTTCCAGGCAGTTTGACCATGAACTCTTCTGCTGACCACCAGCCTTGTGTTATCCGAGAGTCGCAGTGGCCCCCCCCCCAGCCTGAGAGACTGACATCCATCACCGGCGTCCAGACCGGCACCTCAAAACGGCACTCCTGCCGCCAGATTGCTGGACTGGAGCCACCAGTGCAAGCTGTGTATCATGCCCTCCGGACACTCCAGACTCTCACACATTGACTGCGACTGTGGGGCCCAACGGGAGAGGAGTGTGTGCTGCAGAGGGCGCATATGGGCTCTGGTCCATGGCAATAGGTGGACCCTAACAGCTGCAGATAGTACCATGCCCATTGCATAGGCTTGCTTAGAAATCTGTCTGTTACTGTATCTTGCGAATGCGATCCTCCGGAAGGGAGACACAGCTCACTGCTATGTCAAACTGCGCTCCCAAGTAAACCAGATGTTGCCAAGACTGCAGTTGACTTTTGCTGAGGTTGACCGCCCAAGCTTCGTAGCAGCTTGAGGACCCTCGCTGTGGCTTCATGAGAGCCATCCTCAGACTTTGCCCTGATGAGCCAGTCGTCCAGGTATGGGTGCACTAAAATCCCTTCCTGACGTAGCGCCGCTGCCACCACTACCATTACCTTGATGAAGGTTTGCAGCGCTGTGGCTAGCCCAAAGAGCAACACCCGGAACTGAAAATGCTCCATTGGCACCACAAATTGCAGGAATTGATAATGCTCGGGCCTGATGGGAATATGCAAGTAGGACTCTGTGAGGTCCAGGGCTGTGAGGAATTCCCCTTGCTGCACTGCCAGTATTACAGACCGTAGGGTTTCCATCTGGAAATGTGGCACCCGTAAGGACTAATTGACATGCTTGAGGTCCAGAATCGGGCGAAAACTTCCCTCTTTCTTGGGAACCACAAAATATATGGGAGTATCCACCTAAGCCGCACTAGCTTGGGGGCACTCGAACTACCACCCCCAGCTGTAGCAAGCGGTTGAGGGTCTGCCAAACCTCCCCAACCTTCTCAGGGGCCTTGCAAAGTGACCAAACATACTCTCCCTGAAGCGGTCTTGCAATTCGAACGCATACCCCTCTTAAATTATTTCCAGGACCCACTGGTCAGACGTGAGGGCAACCCAGGCGGCATAAAACTGTTGTGGCTGACCCCCTACTGGCACCACCAGCTGGGTCTGCCTGGCTTCATTGTGATTTTTTGTTCTGATCCAGAGAGGTGGAGTAAAAACCCCTCCCAAAACCCCTGGATCCCCGAAAGGATGGGCCGCGAGAACCCAACCGGCCTCTCTGATAGGGAGAGAAGCGAGCCCCTTGAAAACAGCAGGAATCCTTAACCTGACCCCGCTGAGGGGCTCCTGCCTTGATTAACTTGGGCCAGTCCTTTGGCAGCCGGCCCCCTTTTCTATCCCCAAGTCCTTAACTATCTTTTCCAATGCCTCCCCAGAGAGGGGCTTTCCCTTAAAGGGGGAGCTTACTCAATCTCGACTTGGAGGAGGCATCCACCGCCCAATTCCGGAGCCACAGAAACCTCCGAGCCGCCACCACTGAAGCCGTGGTCTTTGAGACAACCCGAACGAGATCATAAAATGTATCTGTCATGTAGGCGGCTGCTGATTCTAACCTGCAATCGTCCTCTGCTCCCCGGCAGCATTCCCTGAATCCAACGGATGGAGGCTCGGGATACATAGGCTCCACAAATGGCCATCTGAAAAGCCATCACACTGGAGTCAAACGCCTGCTTTAGCAGCTTCTCCAATCTTTGGTCCTGTAGGTCCTTGAGGGATGCTCCACCCTCTACCGGAATAATGGTCTTCTTGGTGACTGCTGACACCAAGGCATCCACCTTGGGCATCTTGAAATGCTCCTTATCCTCTTGCGGAATCTGATAAAGTTTCCCTAAGGCCCAGCTATCCCGCAGGGTGGCCTCTGGGAACTCCCACTCTGCGTCAATCATCTTCCTAATAACTCTGTGTCTGGAAAAACATGTCTGCGCCCCCTTAAACCCCTGTAGGAGAGGATCCTCCAAGGCTTCTTCCACTAGTGGAACAGGCACAAAATTGCACGCCAACAAAGACTGGGCAATCAGGGCTGATAATTCTTCCTTGTGGAACACACGGAAGATATTGGGATCCTCTCTCGAAAGAGTACCCACATCTTCCCCTTCCATAACCGCCTGTTCTCTCCAGAGGTCTGAGGGGCCTTCACCCAAATCCTCCTATGCTTGTGACCGCGGGGAGTCCTGAGCCCCCCAAGACTCCATCTCCCCCAGGCTTCCCTTCTTGCCTGCCTTGTCCAGCCATGTTTCTGTCCCCGCAGGTGGTCTCTCTAAACCCAAAAAGCTTTTTTTGCCCGGCACAGCCCCCTCCAGGGCCTGCTTTCTCTTCAAAACAGTAGGCCCTGTGGAGGGAAAGAATGAAATCTGGTGAAAAGAACCCCTCAGGCAAATCAGCAGGGGATCACAGCTCTGGCACAGCTATTTTTAAAACCGCTGACTTCACACTCTTCTTTTTCCTGCTCTTAGCTCCGTCTCCTTTGAAATGGCTACCACTTCTACAATGGCCGCGGTTCCTGCCAAATCAACTAGAGGACAGCAACCTTGGGTCGGAAGGACTGGGGTTTCTAGTCCCACAGGTGCTCCTTGTGGTCTTGGGCAAGCCACTTAACCCTCCATAGCCCATGTTCCCTGTAAAATAGTTATCTCCAAGTTATAATGCCCTGTTCAATGTAATTTCAGTTTGTTCAATGTAAACCGCACTGATGCAGAATAGCGCAGTATATAAGAGAATGTAAATAAAATAAATAAATAAATAAATCAGCCTGAGCCTGTTGGCCCACTTCACACTCCTTCCCCGCTCCCAAAGCCATGCCCGAACCAGGGAAGGAAAACCTCTGATGTAGCAGCTGCCCCAGGAAGACGCAGGGCGGCACAAACCTGAGGCCACAATCCCGTGGCTGCTCGCACAAACGGCACAGGCCGCTGAGAAGGGCAGCATGCACTAAAACGTCTCTGCCACATACAGGCCCCAATGAGAACGGAAGCACCTTCCACACCACACTGCCACGCAGTCCGCTAACAAACTGGAAAGGGACCCGGGACTCCCCTCCCCGTAGCTAACAGGCAGGAATGGAGCCCCTATGCAGAAGAGGGGGAACGGGACCTGGGGCTCCCATGTAGTTTAACCCTGAGCAAATGGTAAGGCAGGCTCTGCGCTCACTGGCTGCCCCCTTCACCTTTCTCTTGTGCCCTTGATTGCCCTGCTTTTCTTTTTTCTTTCTTTGGTTTTTTCCAGGGCAGCCCCAGTTGCCTGCAGGCTTCTCTGCAAATACCCTATGGCCCCAAACCTGAATCTAACCTCTAGAAGAGATAGCACACCTTCACCACATGCAAGGCAGGGGGGAGCTCCTTCTTCAGCTGCTGAGAACTGAGAGACTGGAAGTAGGGACTCGAGGGGGAGCTCTTCTACTGGGCTATCAGAAAACCAGACATGCTCAGTTCTCAGCTGCTGGAGAATGGTGACTACCCAAGCATATATGATTCCCTGGAATGGCCTGGAGGGACGATGAGGAATGGTGCGACCATACCTTGAATATAGTGTGCAATTCTGGTCGCAATATCTTAAAAAGGATATAGCGGAATTAGAAAAGATACAGAGAAGAGCACCAAATAGTAAAGGGGATGGAAGGATACCCCTATGAGGAAATGCTTGAAAGGTTGTGGCTCTCCAACTTGGAAAGCACAGTTACTTACCTGTAACAGGTGATCTCTGGGAACAGCAGGAATTAGTCTTCACATATGGGTATCGTCGGTACCGACGGAGCCTGCGCGGGAACGCTCCCCAGCTTCCCAAAAAGGAAAGCTTTTGGGAGCATCCCACAGCGCCTGCGCGCTGCCTTCCCGCCTTTCCCAACTGCCTCTCTCCAGTTCGAGTTTTAAAGCTGAGACAAAGAGAGAGAGAGAGAAAGGAAAGATAGATAGAAAGATACAACTCCTAGGGGAGGTGGGAGGGTTGTGAAGACTAATTCCTGCTGTTCCCAGAGATCACCTGTTACAGGTAAGTAACTGTGCTATCTCCAGGAACAAGCAGGAATGAGTCTTCACATATGGGGACTCCCCAGCTAAAGATGCCTGGGAGATCACCCAGATTGTGAGTCCCTGTAAGGACTCCCTCTTCACCCATGAATCCCAGGCATCCAGTCAGGGATGGAGGGTAGGAGTTGATTAGGTATGGAACAGGTGTTTGAGAACAGCCTGACCAAACAAGGCATCCCGGCGGGAATCCTTGTCCAAGCAGTAATGGGCTGTGAAGGTATGAACCGAGGCCCAGGTGGCTGCTCGACAGATTTGGTCGATGGACACAGAGTTTAGATGAGCCATAGAGGCTGCCATGGCCCTCACATTGTGAGCTGTGACATGGCCTTCCAGAGAAAGATTCTTACTCTGGTAGGCAAAGGAAATACACTGAGCAATCCAATTGGACAGAGTCCTTTTAGAGACTGGAAGTCCTAAATGGGAAGGATCAAAAGCAACAAAAAGTTGAGAGGACTTTCTATGTTGCTCTGTCCTTTGTAAATAGAAAGCAAGTGCTCTTTTACAATCCAGGGTATGAAGACTCCTCTCTGCACTTGATGCATGAGGTCCTGGAAAAAAAACAGGTAAATATACCTCCTGGTTCAGATGAAAGGGGGAGACCACTTTAGGCATGAAGTGTGGATTAGTTCTGAGAACTACCTTGTCATGGTGGAACCTTGTATAAGGAGGATTAGCCACTAGAGCTTGCAACTCACTGATACGGCGAGCTGAGGTGAGAGCAATGAGAAAAATAACCTTCCAGGAAAGGAATTTCAAGGAGGTAGTGGCTAAAGGTTCAAAGGGTGGCTTCATAAGCTGGCCAAGAACCAGATTGAGGTCCCATGCCACTGGAGGTGGTCTAATGGGAGGTTTAGTCAAAAGAAGGCCTCTCATGAATCTCGCTATAAGAGGATGAGAGGAAATAGGTTGTCCATTGAGAGGCTTAAAGGATGCTGCAATAGCACTCAAATGGACTCTGATTGAATTTGTCTTAAGGCCTGCATGGGATAAATGCAGCAAATAGTCTAGTAAAGAATTCAAAGGTATTGCAAGAGGGTTGAGACCCTTCTGTGCACACCAAATGGAAAATCTCTTCCATTTAAAAGCATATGAATGTCTAGTGGAAGGCTTTCTGGAAGCATGAAGGATATCTTTTACTTGCTGAGAAAGTTGTAAATCTTGAAGGTCTAGGCCTTCAGCAACCAGGCCCTGAGATGAAGAGACTGGGGATTTGGGTGCCACAAGGATCCCTCCTCTTGGGAGAGGAGATCTGGAGCAGACCCCAGGTCTAGGGAGGGAGCTTGAGAGAGATGCAGAAGTAGAGGGTACCACACTTGACGTGGCCAAAGGGGTGCTATGAGGATCATAGTCCCTTTGTCTCTCTGAAGCTTGAACAGAGTCTTGGGGATGAGGGGAATAGGTGGAAAGGCATAGAGGAAGTCTTGCCCCCAATGGAGGAGGAAGGCATCCCTGGCCTGAACTCCCTGATATGGAATCCTGGAACAGAACCGGGGAAGTTTGGCATTCCACGGACTTGCAAACAGGTCTATGTCTGGGGTACCCCAAATCTGAAAAATCCTGGCTATCTGGTCCCCATGGAGGGACCATTCGTGTGGAAGCAGAACTCGACTGAGTCTGTCTGCCCAAGAGTTTTGAACCCCTGGAAGATACACTGCCATGAGATGGATTTGATGCTCTCTGGCGAAGGCCCACAATCTCAGAGCTTCGTTGCAAAGCGACAGAGAGCCAGTCCCTCTCTGCTTCTTCACGTAGAACATGGCTACTTGGTTGTCCGTATGGATGAGGACTGTCTTGTAGCTGAGCAGGGTGTGGAAGACTCTGAGAGCCAGAAAGATTGCTCTGAGCTCTAAGAGGTTGATGTGGAGAGAGGTCTCCTGTGGAGACCAGATGCCCTGGGTTGACAGATCTTGTAAATGAGCTCCCCAACCCTTTTGAGAGGCATCTGTTGTAAGGGTGGCTTGGGGTAGCACCTGTTGAAAGGGGGACCCCAGCAACAAATTCTGAGTGGACTTCCACCAGTGGAGGGACCAAAATAGGCGACTGGAGGTTACTATTTTGTCTGACAGGCAACCTGATGCCTGGGTCCATTGGGTGGATAAAGTCCACTGAGCTGCCCTCATGTGAAGGCGAGCATAAGGAACCACATGTACCGTGGAGGCCATGTGTCCTAGGAGTTGCAACATTTCTCGAGCAGTTAAAAAGGATTTTAACTGAATCTGGGAGGCTAACTGCACTAAGCGTAGGCAACGGGCCTGGGGAAGATAGGCCCTTGCAGTTGTGGTATCCAGTAAGGCCCCTATGAACTCTAGAGACTGAGTAGGGGTGAGATGGGATTTTGGAAAATTGATTACTAGTCCCAGATACTGAAGAACACGCATTGTGCAGGCCAGGGAAGTCTGGGCCTCTGACTGAGATGGAGCTCGGATGAGCCAGTCGTCCAGATATGGGAATACGAATATCCCTAGAGTGCGCAGGAATGCAGCAACTACTGCCATGCATTTTGTGAACACTCTTGGGGCAGAGGCCAGACCGAAAGGAAGCACTTTGTATTGGTAGTGCTTTCCTTGGTAAAGAAACCGAAGGAATCTTCTGTGAGTTGGATGGATGAGAACATGGGTGTACGCATCCTTGAGGTCTAGAGAACAAAGCCAGTCCTGACTCTGGAGGTATGGAAGGAGAGTACCAAGAGAAATCATCTTGAATTTCTCCTTGTATAGAAACTTGTTCAACTCCCTGAGATCTAAGATGGGTCTGTAGCCCCCTGTTTTTTTTGGGATGAGAAAATAGGGGGAGTAGAACCCTGAGCCCTGTTGCAGAAGGGGTACTTCTTCTATTGCCCCTTGGGCAAGAAGGGTAGCAATCTCTTGACCTAGAAGGTTGAGAAGAGATGTTGGAGAGTTGAAATGTTTCACCATGGTGTGAGGAGGAAGGTTTAAGAAATGTAGCTTGTATCCCTCTCTTATGATGGAGAGAGTCCATTGCTCTGATGTGATTTGTTCCCATCTGGGAGCAAAGTGAGCTAACCTTCCTGGTATGGTGAGAGGCTCTGGATGTTCTAGAGCCAGAAATGCTAAATTCTCTAGTGGAAAGTCAAAGGCCCTGAGAAGGCTGAGGCTGTTGGGCTGAAGCAGTCCTTGCAGCCTGAGGCTTGGCCTGTTTTGGTTGTTGCTGTCTTTTTGTAGCAAAACGACCTTGAGAAGAGGTTTGACCATAACCAGAAGAAAATTTCCCTTTTTTTGGGAAAGATCTTTTCTTGAATAACCTCTTCTTGAAAGGAGCAGTAGTAGACTTTGAGAGTCTATCTAAAGCAGAATTTTCAGCATCCATTTGGGTGGCCTTTGCTTGCCAATCTTTACCAAACAGGTTTTCTCCTGTACAGGGAAGATTGCCCAGACCATCCTGTACCCAGGATTCCAAATCAGAGGCTTGTAACCAAGCTACTCTGTGTGCACCTATGGCAATAGCCGAAGCTCTACTGGCACCCTCAAAGGAGTCAAAGGCTGCACGGTTGGAAAACTTGGATACATCCTGTGCATGTTTAAGCCAGGTAATATATTCTTCTCTCTTATCTTCTGATATGAAAGGAGATAAGGTGTGTAGATGATCTGTAACCTCTTTCAGAAACATCCCCATATAGAGACTATAGGAGTTGATTCTGGCTATAAGCATACTGGCCTGGAAGATTTTCCTGCCAAAAGCATCTAAGGTTCTGCATTCTCTTCCAGGAGGAGCAGAGGAGTGTCTTTTTGAACTTTTGATTTTTTTCATAGCAGACTCTACCACAATAGAGTGGTGAGGAAGCTGAGTCTTATGAAATCCAGGACAAGGAGGAACACGATACATGGTGTCCAACCTACGAGAAAAAGGAGAGATGGTAAGAGGAGTTTCCCATATATCCAACATGTGGTAATAAAGAATCTCATGTATTGGTAAAATGGCTGCCTCTTTAGGAGCCTTAGGATATTGAAGAATATCCAATTTTTTGGCTCTGGGCTCAGCTTCAGAGGCTACTGTAATGGACAGGCCTCTGGCCACCTCTCTGATGAAGTCCTGGAAAGACAAGTCCTCAGGAGGAGACATTCTCATTTTTGGAGAAGAGGGTTCCTGAGGACGAATCTCCGATGCTTCGATGGAAACCACTGATGAATCAGATTCTTCAGAGGAATCGAAGTATCGACTGTCTGGATGCTCTCGTAGAGCCTGATACGAGTACCGAGGGGTATTGACATCAGGAGTCATTTGTACCGGATCGGTACTAACAGGCATCACTGGATACCGTATCGCTGCTGTCGATGCTGATGCCGATGCAAGCGGTACTGGTATCGGAACCGGAGCTGGATCCGGTATCGGAATCGGTATCGACAATGGTGTTTGTTGTTGTACCGTGGGCGTCGCAGCTTGTATGAAGGCCGTAATGGCACGCTGCATGGTCAGGATATTCTGATCCATAGACGCCACCAATGTTTGGATATCGGTACCGGGAACCGCCGGTACCCCAGAACATTGTAACAGGTGATCGGTCGAGGCCGTGCCGTCGATGTCAACCTGTGACCCCATAGGAAATGCTTTGCAAGCCGGAGCCTCCCGCCGGGGTAATTTTGCCGGTGTGGATTCAATAGTAAGTGCAGGTACATCTCGATACTTAGAGGGAGATGTACCCTTTGAGGATCGACCGGACTTAAGTTTTGTTACCTGAGATCCATGGGATGAGGAGGAAGCCCTGGAAGACGTCGATGCTACAGAAGCTGCATCGGAGGGAAACAGGGTACTGAGCTTGGCTGCCCGATCCTGTAACCCTCTTTTAGACATCATGGAGCAGGACTCACGATCCGCGATGGAATGATCAGGACCTAAACATTTTAGACACCAGACATGGGTGTCTGTGACAGAAATAGTGCCACTGCACTTCGTGCACTTTTTGAACCCGGAGGCGGGCTTTTCCATGAGGAAAAAGACTGTAGGCCTAGGGCCACAGAAGAAAATGCACTGAAGTAGAAAGAAAGGTGTTTTGTTTTTTTTTAAAGAAGAGAAAAAAGACCGGTGGTACCGGTCATCGAGAAGGCAGACACGTGACTAAAGAAAAACAAGAAATAAAACATAAGAAATAAGAAATTCTTCAGCGGTGACAGGAAACATGACCTGCTGGCTCCGCGGAAAAGAACTGGAGAGAGGCAGTTGGGAAAGGCGGGAAGGCAGCGCGCAGGCGCTGTGGGATGCTCCCAAAAGTTTTCCTTTTTGGGAAGCTGGGGAGCGTTCCCACGCAGGCTCCGTCGGTACCGACAATACCCATATGTGAAGACTCATTCCTGCTTGTTCCTGGAGATAAGAGACAACTGAGGATATGTTAGAGGTCTGTAAATTAATGAATGGAACAGGTAAACATAGATCGGTTGTTTACTCCTTCAAAAAGTAGGAAGACTAGGAGGACACTCAATGAAGATGTAGCCTATTTAGGACTAATAAGAGAAAATATTTTTTTACTCAATGAAAGATGAAAATATGGAATTTGTTACTGGAGGCTGTAGTAAAAGCTGTTAGTATAGCTGGGTTAAAAAAAGGTTTGGACAAGTTCCTGGAGGAAAAGTCCATAAACAATGTCAGACGGCTGCCTGGGTGAGAATCTTCACAGTCTTGTCAAGTGCATATATCTATATGATTTGCAAGGTATTGTGGGCAATGTAGTTCATTCACACCAGACACAGCTGCTGACAATAATTTAGTTGTGCTCTTGGGTAAAGCCAATAAGATATTTATTTATGGGGTTATTTCTCCCAACACAGATATGCTTGGTAGCACATAAATTAGGTAACTTGCTTTCAGTGTTAACTTGGAAAAACAAAGTCAAAATCAGGAAAACAACAAATGAAAAGCTACAAAGCAAGAAACAAACTGTTCTTTTCAGGTTAACTTCTGATTACTTCCCACATAAATTCAGAAATGATTCTCTCCTAGCTCACAAGCAATTAGGTAAGGCTTAATTGCTAGCAGTCACCAGCTGAAACCCCTTAGCTGGCTTGCCTTCCATTGTGTGGGTCAAATCCTGCTTCAGGAGCTTTTATGAGTAGATTAAAGAACAAATTTGTATTTCTTTGTGATGGTTGCTGTACTTTATAACAGAAAGTTACCAACGGAGTTTAGATAGAGAGCAGTCCATATAAACAGGATCCTCATCTGCTATTATTCCCCCTTGTTCAACAAGCATGGGTTCAATATCATGGATTGGCACAGATGAATCTCTCAATGGAGCATTTTCAGGAGAATACTTGTTTCCCTGCTGTCTTTCAAGGTTATAGCTAGGGCATAGATCAGTGTTCATACCTGAGCTTCCATTGCTGCTAGAGTTCCTCTCTATATAGCCTGGCCAGTATGTAGTCCAGTTCTTATGTCCAGCCTTCCAATCCAGATCCCTGGACACTGGATCTCTCTTCACATACCTTCTGGCACAGGTCTTAGGGTCCCTTCCACGTGCAGCCGTCTCCCTCACAGGTAGCCTCTGGTGATTCCTAGCTCTGCAGCACCATTCCTCTGGCTTTCCCCAGTCCAATGGTGTATGCTGGCCCTTGGAATACCTCCCAGTATACGTACTGCTTTGGACTCTTCTAGACATCTCAAAGGCTTTTCTCTTCCTTCTTCCAAAGGGTCTCTTTCCCTCTCTGTCCGTCCGGTTTGGATTCTGCTTCTGATGATCCTTCAGATGAAACTGATGATCAAACTCAAGCTGATTCTCAGGATACTGAGGACAATTCTCTGGATATCCAAGGTGATCATGAAGATGGTCATCTGTAGAATAAACTCTACTCTTATTCTGCTTGGATGAGTGCTCCTCCCTAACACAGCGCAGCTGTGCTGAATCAGGCCTTGCCCTTTGAGATGAGTGTTCCATCCTAGCACAGCGCAGCTGTGCTGAATCAAGCCCTGCCCTTTGCAATGAGTGCTTGGGGATTACCTCATAGCCCTTTTGATTGAACACACGTTTTCTCACTTCAGCTCCTCTAATGGCTGTTGGAAACCTGGTGCATTCTGGGACTGGTAGTCTTTTATGGCAAAATTCTGTTTTCTTATTTCTACCAGAACTGACAGGTTGCTTGTTCAGAGTCACTTCACCTTTTCTATAGCTCCTTCCTGAGCTATGATAAGCTTCCTTATCACATACCCCCCTGCTTAAGTTATTACGGACTGGTTTAACTGGTGAAACTTCTTTCCTACAGTCCGTAATACCTACGAGAGTGTTCTCTTTTTGAAGCTCACTTACTTCCTGACTGGCTTCAGGGTCATTATTATTTACAGGCCTCTCCTTCCAAGACTTAAGTACATTAATATGGTAGGTCTGCCTACGCCCTCTTGCATTTTCTACCACATAAGATACTGGGCTCACTTGTTTAACAACCTTCCATGGCCCTTTCCACTGTACTTCAAATTTTGGAGCTGTACCTGCTACTTGAACCAAAACCTTTTCACCAATGCTTAATTGG
The DNA here is from genome assembly GCA_033557465.1 of Ichthyophis bannanicus. NCBI lineage: Eukaryota > Metazoa > Chordata > Amphibia > Gymnophiona > Ichthyophiidae > Ichthyophis > Ichthyophis bannanicus. The sequence goes on along the minus strand of CM066036.1, from coordinate 685,359,427 downwards.
CGGCTTTTGGCCTTCCTATCATACCACCCTTTCTGGCGCACTTGACTGTTCTACAGGTTCCTCTCAGCAACCTGCGAGGTCCTTTTCAAACGTGCTCTCAAGTCACGTAGAAACTGTGGCACCTCCTGACTTCCTGGTTCAGGATCAATCCATTGTTCCCTCAAAATATCTAATAAACCCCGTGGAGCCCTACCATACATCAATTTATATGGAGTTACACCTAGGGACACTTGAATTCTTTCCCTGCAGGCATATAAGGCAAAAGGCAATAACATATCCTATTCTTTTACCTCTCCTGCTAACCCCCTTCTCAACATTTGTTTGAGAGTTTGGTTGAATCTCTCCACCAAACCGTTTGATTGTGGATGGTAGGCTGAGGTTTTTACGTGATGAATGCCAAAGGCATCCCAGACCTGGGCCAAATATTTGGATACAAAATTGGACCCTCGGTCAGTCAACACCTCTCTTGGGAATCCCACTTCACAAAACAATTTTACTAGCTCTAAAGCTATTGTTTTTGCAGAAACATTCCTCAATGGTATGGCCCAGGGAAACCTTGTTGCCTGATCTACCATAACTAGGATGTATTGGAAACCTCGGGGCGTTTTGACTAATGGGCCTACAATATCCATGGCAATGCGACCAATTGGGTCTGTGATAATTGGAATGGGAATCAATGGCACCACCGGTGGGTGAGCCGCTGTAACTCGCTGACATGCTGGACATGCAGCACAAAACTGGGCAGTTTCTCTGAAGATACCTGGCCAGTAAAAACGCTTAAGTATTTGATCCAGCGTTCCTTGCATCCCTTTATGAACTCCCACTGGATGATCATGTGCTAATCTAAGTACTAGCCCTTTGAAAGTTGTGGGTACCACCAATTGTTTACGTATGGTCCCATTTCTGGGGTCCTGACTCTCTCTATATAATATGTCATTATCTAGTCTGAATCTGGGCAATTCCTCCCTGACCTCCTGAGCATACTTAAAAGCTCGGGTGAGAGCTTGATCAGCTCGCTGCTCTTGTGGAAAGTTAGGGAACTTTGCCACTAACTCAGCTGGCACCCAGGGTAAACTTTGACCCGCTAACATCTCAGCCCTACCCTGTGCTCTGCAAAGTCTCTCACGCCGCTTTTGTGCTTTCAACTTTCTTATTTTACCAGATGATGGGGTTATTAAATCATCATGAGAGGGTAAGTCTCCTAATAACTCTGCCTGCTCCCCCTCCTCCTTCTGCTGGCTCTCTACCTTAGCCTGCGAGCGGGTGGATACAAGGCCCCTCTTATTACCCATAGTTTGGCCTTCTGGAAGCTTAACCATCTTTTTAGCTAGGGACTGAGGACTTCCAAAGAAAGGCCCGGGAGCTATTTCCATTAATCCTTCTCCCTCCTTCTTTCCTAGCCCTTTCACTAGCCCCTGCTTAAATCTTGGCCAGTCCTTTCCTAGAACCAAATCAAAGGGTAGCCTAGGCACCACTGCTACCAGGACTTCCTCTTGTTCCCCCAGGCACTTAACCTTTAGCCTATAGGTGGGATGTGATGTTGCAGCACCATGAATGCATCCGATGTGAACTTGGCTTTCAGGGGTTCTAGGCACAAATCCTTCTTGGGCCTCTATTCTCTTCCAAAGCCTTTCTGACATCATACTCTGGTCTGCCCCAGAGTCTAACAAAGCATTTATGGTAATTCCTTGCACATCAACCATCAAAAGAAATCCTTCTTTGGGCTGTTTTAAATCCAGACCCATTAAGCTAGTGTGTGACTGGCATCCCTTCTCTAAATGTCCCCAGCTTCCACACTTGAAACATTTCTTTTCACTCCCCTGTGTCATCTGGTTTGGCACAGTACATTTATTTTCAGAAATATTTTTAACTATTTTATTTTCTGATACAGCACAACTTGCCTCAGCACCTATCTTCAGAGGGCCACCCATTCTATGGCAAGCCTGCGTAGCTCCCAAGAATCTCTCTGCTAGCATGGTTGCCTCTCCAAGATTTTGGCAATTTTGCTGTATAAGGAAAGTGTGCAAATCTTTAGGCACCCCAGACATAAATTGTTCAAGCATTATAATATCTAATAACCAGGGGCGGCCCAAGGGAGGTGCGGGGCCATGTGCGGAGACTCGGTGCGGGGCCTCATTTGCATAAATGGCCTTATTTGCATACATATTTGCATAATGTTACCATACACTAACTTTTTGTAAACATGTCTCTTAATGAGTGTATGGATAAAGAAAGATTAAAAGATTTCTACATTACTATAATCCAGTGCCAACCGCCAGGCACATTAGGAACTACTACAAACGCTGCCCATTTAGAACCCATAGCAAACCCGCCGTATCCTGACAGCATTACCAAGACTCACAAAGCACCATACCCTACCTATCAAAAGGCAACACTGCAAATATTAAACCGATACATTTCAGAGAATACTGGGGAAAGAGAACAAGTGGCAATGTCAAATAGGAATTACATAAATAGAATACCTCAGCTCAGTTACACATGCAGAACATAGACCATCACCAAACAAGGAATCACAATTTAGAAACAGGAAGGCAATAATTAAACTGGGAACCCCAAAAGCCAACTTGGAATGTACAACAACACTGTAGAAATAAAACTATAAATTAATTTCCTCTTGTACCAAACAAAGCACAGACGTTAATGATGCACATTTCCCAGAGCTTTCATATTCCAGTTAATAAATTCAAAATAAAGAGATATCTTTCTACCTTTTGTGCATTTTTTTTCAGTTGCAATTTGTACAGCCACTTTCTTCTGGTTTCTTCATGTTTTCTGCTAACTCTCCATCATCTGCTGTCCATTTGTCCTTTCTTCTCTCTTCTAGTTTTTTTTCCATTCTCTCTCTCTACATCTGCTTTAACATACTAATCTTTCTCCTTTTGCTCTTTCCTCATTCCTATTTCATCCTCACAAATTTTACCCCTCCATCCTCAATCCCCACTTACTCTTCCAATACCCGGCCAATTATAGATTTTTCATCCCTCCCACACAAAATATTTTTCCCCTCTCCATTTTACTCTCCCAGCCCCATCCCATTCTAATCCTCCCCCAACATCAGCTCCCTTCTAGTTCGTCTCACCCAGCATCCATTCCATTCTAGTCCCTGCATCAGCCCATTTCCAGTCCTAGCCCCCCCATCAGCCCATTTCCAGTCCTAGCTCCCCCATCCATTTCCAGTCTGAGTCCCTTCATCAGCTCATTTCCAATCCTAGCCCCCCCATCAGCCCTATTCTAGTCATTTCCTAGCCCCATCATCAGCCCATGTCAAATCATAGCTCCCCTCCATTCAGCCCAATTCCAGTCCAAGCCCCCCCATGAGCCTACTTCCAGTTCTAGCCCCTTTCAATTTCTAGTCCATTTCAATTCAAGCCCCCACCACAGCCCTTTTCCAATCTTAGCTCCCCCAACAGCCCATTTCCAGTCCTATCCTAGCTGCTCCATCAGCCCATTTTCAGTCCTAGCTCCCTTCCCTCACAGCCCATTTTCATTCCAAGCCCCTCCCCATCAGCTATTTGCAGTTCAATCCTCCCCTTCCGCTCAGCCCATTTCCAGTCCTAGCAACCCCCCAACCCATTACCAGTCTTAGCCCCCCATCAACCAACTTCCAGTCCTAACCCCCCATCACCCCATTTTCAGTTTAAGCCCCCCATAACCTATTACCAGTCCTAACCCCCCATCAGCCCACTTCCAGTCCTAACCCCTCCCCATCAGCCCATTTCCTGTCCTAGCCCCCCCATAGCCCATTATCAGTCCTAACCCCCCCATAGCCCATTACCAGTCCTAACCCCCCATCACCCCATTTCCAGACAGCCCTCATCAGCCCACAGCCCATTACCAGTCTTAACCCCCCCCCCATAGACCATTACCAGTCCTAACCCCCCATCAGCCCACATCCCATTACCAGCCTTAACCCCCCCCATAGCCCATTATCAGTCCTAACCCCCCATCACCCCATTTCCAGACAGCCCCATTAGCCCACAGCCCATTGCCAGTCTTAACCCCCTTCATAGCCCAATACCAGTCCTAACCCCCCCTCACCCCCTTTCCCGACCGCCCCCCTCAGCCCCCAGCCCATTGCCAGTCTTAACCCCCCCATAGCCCATTACCAGTCCTAACCCCCCATCACCCCATTTCCAGACAGCTCCCATCAGCCCACAGCCCATTGCCAGTCTTAACCCCCCATAGCCCATTACCAGTCCTAACCCCCCCATCAGCCCACAACCCATTACCAGTCTTAACCCCCCCCATAGCCCATTACCAGTCCTAACCCCCCCCCCATCAGCCCACAGCCCATTACCAGTCTTAACCCCCCCCAATAGCCCATTACTAGTCCACACCCCCCCCATCAGCCCACAGCCCATTGCCAGTCTTACCCCCCCCATCGCCCCTTACCAGTCCGAACCCCCCCATCAGCCCACATCCCATTACCATTCTTAACCCCCCCATAGCCCCTTACACGTCCTCACCCCCCCCCCATCAGCCCACAGCCCATTGCCAGTCCTAACCCCCCCCCCCCCACATCGGCTCATGGTAATTAAAATAAAAAAAAAAGCTGGCCGCCGTGGCAGCATGGAGTGTCCTGCAGGGCCCCCTCTGCCCGGCTGAACTCTCCCGGCGCGGCTGAAGCCCTCTGCTCCGGCTTGCAGATACGCGAAGGGAGAGTGTCTCCCTCACGTCTCTGTTAAGCCCGCAGGGGCTGATGGGAAGCAGGGGTTGATGAGAAATTTCCCATCTGCCCCTGCGGGCTTAACAGAGACGCGAGGGAGACACTCTCCCTTCGCGTATCTGCAAGCCGGAGCAGAGGGCTTCAGCCGCGCCGGGAGAGTTCAGCCGGGCAGAGGGGGCCCCGCGGGACACTCCATGCTGCCGCGGCGGCAGCGGCCCGTTTTTTTTTTTTATTATTTCATTTTTAAAAAAAGCAGAATGTTCTTTGCGCGGGCCCCTGAAACGCGGGGCCCTGTGCAAAAAACATTCTTGCTCAATGGACGGGCCGGCCCTGTCTACAATCCCTACTACAAAGGACTCAGAGCAACAGAGCCAGAAGACAAAGCACCCAAAACATGCTGACAGTACCAAAAAACAAAAAGCAGCCAATATGCAGCAGTGGAGGAGTAGCCTAGTGGTTAGAACACTGGCTTGGTAACCAAGCAACCAGGGTTTGATTCCCACTAGCACTCTTTGTGGCCTTGGGCAAGTCACTTAACCCTCCATTGCCTCTGAAGAAAGGCCTGGCAATCTACTTCCAGTGACACTGCCAAGAAAACCCAGGAGCTTCTGGGTTGCCAGGAGTCAGGACTGACTTGAAGGCACACATTGCAAGCAGCATTCTATGTACCAGGCCTGTGGAATGCACTACCCAAAAGGATAAGAAACATCACAGAACTTGTGACATCCCACAAACAATTAAAGACTCAACTATTTACCAAACATACAGGTGTGTAAAGTGCAAAACCTCTGCATTAACCATCAGTGGCACATACAGCTTTAATGTGCTGTGCAGTTTGGTAACGTAGGGTGCTATTACTGCAGATGCAGTTATAGGTGGAGGTAATTGCACCCACGCTAATTGCAAGAGTCGTAGTCAGCATGGGGTGTTTACCCGCATACTGACCACATAGTGCTCACCATGCCCTCTCCACCTATTTCACATTCTAACATGTGAGGTTGCAGACAGCATAGAAATCAATGTGCCGCTATCACAGCTGCGTGTTAACGGCAGCCACGGCAAAACCGTTAGCACATGCCAAAACCCATGCTGACTGTGTAGCGCACTTTAGTAAACATTCCCCAAAGGATCTGTTAATGGCAAGAGGCTGGAAACAAAGCACTCTCATACTGTGCTTCCGTAAAGGCATGGTGAGTAAGACGCCCAGTTACAAACACCTTGCTGGGCAGATGGGTCTTTTTCTACTGTAATTTACTATCTTACTTTGTTACCATGAGCATAGTTGCACTTAAACTTATGTGAATATACCCTGTAGGTACATAGGTTTATCCAACGTGGCTGGTGACATTCCTGGGACGGGAGATGGGGAGGGATTTGAACTCATGCATGTATTTTATAAAATATACCAAGTTTGTGCATGCCAAAGAACAGTTGCAAATGGGTGCGTTTACTTTACATAGGGTCATTTTCCAGCGAAAAGTAGGCATCGACTTTCCTTTTAGAAAGCTGGTGTAACTTATACCTAGAGCTTCTCATTTTTGCTTATAATCGGAAAACCCTGATAAAACATCCCTAGTAGGGAATTTGGGTTTTCCAGTTATAACCAACCCCCCCATGACATCATCAAGCCACATCACCAAAGTGAGAGCAACTGAGGATCTGCAGAAAGAGAAGATGATGCCTATGACTGCAGTGACTTTCGGGAGAAAAAGGAGGCAGCCATGAGGGCCCAGGGAGGAGGAAGAGGTAGAGGTAGAACACTATACTGTCTTCTGACACTCAGGCACCATTTATTTCAAATTCAAGTCCCGACTGAGGGCTCTCTGCTACAACAAAGAGAATTCCCGATGTGGTACTGCCAGGACACAATGATAAAAGTAGGCACCCATGAGTGGCAGGAGCAAGATATTAGAATGGAATCCACCTAAAAAGCCACATAAAAATCTTTTCACAATGCAAGTACATGGGTAAATCCCTGTTTTTCCAACCCCGAGAAAGCACGTCATTGTGCTCTTCAAAAATAAGCCAATAAAATTCCAAATGATAACCACCTAGCATCAGAAGCCTTGCTTAGACCATACTTGCGGCACAAATTCGATGGCCTATTTTGAAATTACCTTTCCTGTTCAAAACATGACAGCTGACACTGACAGAAACCGATGACACTGCTCGAACGGAGGACTTCTACCTTTCAAATGTGTTTCTTAAACTATTTTCCCTCAGATGATTGTTTCAGCTGGATCCAGGAAAAAGATATGTGTCTGTTGTTTTAGATACCAATTAAACTCTCGGTAAATATTCAGATCTCTGAGCTGCTGGGTATCGTTTAGGATTTCTTGCACTGTGTGTAGCTTTAGCTCTAGGTTTTTCTGTTTGTTAGAACAACGAAGAGGCCTGCACAATTAAATAAATGCACAAGAAAGAGATTCTATACCGCTGACATCATAACCAGTGTTTTCTGATTGTGCAGCTTCTGTTAATTGTAAACCGCACTGAAAACAAATAGCGCGGTATATAAAAGATGTTAAATAAATAAAAATAAATAACCCATCAAGCAAAAGGTCAAGTGAATTTTATGGTGTCTTGAAGCTCAGGGTGGATTGAACCTTATTTTACGCATCACCGTCTGCATTAATTTGGTAGGATGCATAACCCACCATTGACCTCTCCCTTGTGCTCGGTTTTGGGTGATCCCAGCACCTGTTTCATTGGTTACCTCATTTCCCATGGACGGCTACCACCGTGGCAGCATGGAGTGTCCCGCGGGGCCTCCTCTGCTCGTTGAGCCCCTCTGCAAGGGCTTTCAGATTCGCGAAGGGAGAGTGTCTCCCTCGCGTCTCTGTTAAGCCCTCAGGGGCTAATGGGAAATTTCCCATCTGCCCCTTTAGACGCGAGGGGCTGATGGGAAATTTCCCATTAGCCCCTGCGGGCATAACAGAGACGCGAGGGAGACACTCTCCCTTCGCGAATCTGAAAGCCCTTGCAGAGGGGCTCAACGAGCAGAGGAGGCCCCGCGGGACACTTCATTCTGCCGCTGCCGCGGTGGTAGCAGCAGCGGCAGCAGCCAGAGCCAGCTTTTTTTTTAAAATGTAATTTTTAAAAAAGCAGAATGTTCTTTGCGCGGGGCCCCCTGAAACGCGGGGCCCTGTGCAAAAAACATTCTTGCTCAATGGACGGGCCGGCCCTGCTAATAACATTCCTACCGTCTTTTGCTCAGGCTCCAACCATTTTACAGCTAAACCTCTGATTCTCTGACTCAGAGCCCTGGGTGTTTCACCCACTCTCAATGTAGTAGCTCTAAACATTCGCCTATACTCTGAAATAGACAACCCTAGGCGATCTCTAATAGCAGCCTTTACATCCTTATAATTCAAAGCCTGGGCTGCTGGCATTGCTCTATAAGCTGCAAGCGCCTCTCCAGTTAATGAGGCTGCCAGCCTTACTGCCCTCTGGGTCTCTGGCCATGCTAATGCTTGTGCCACTCTTTCAAAAGACTCTAGAAAATCATCAACATTATCATCTGGAGTTAGCTTCCCAAAACTAAATGCCCCAATCCCTTGATTGAGTTCCACACTGTCCACATGTGGTGTACCAGTATTTACTGCTGGTCTTGCATCTGTTCCACTTTGGCTCTGCAGCTGAACTAGGGCTTGCACCAAATCAAGCACTGGCCTCTGCTGGTCCATTAAGGCTTTCATAGCAGTGTCCTGAGCCTGCTGTGCTAGCTCCTGCTGCCTGCTGAACTGGGCTGCCATCCATTCAGCTAGTTCCCTTGGATCCATCTTGATCCCTGCAAGAAACAAAGAAAAAAAAACCCAAAGTGCACCACCTTCCAAACAGGAAATGCTTTGCAAGCCGGAGCCTCCCGCCGGGGTAATTTTGCCGGTGTGGATTCAATAGTAAGTGCAGGTACATCTCGATACTTAGAGGGAGATGTACCCTTTGAGGATCGACCGGACTTAAGTTTTGTTACCTGAGATCCTTGGGATGAGGAGGAAGCCCTGGAAGACGTCGATGCTACAGAAGCTGCATCGGAGGGAAACAGGGTACTGAGCTTGGCTGCCCGATCCTGTAACCCTCTTTTAGACATCATGGAGCAGGACTCACGATCCGCGATGGAATGATCAGGACCTAAACATTTTAGACACCAGACATGGGTGTCTGTGACAGAAATAGTGCCACTGCACTTCGTGCACTTTTTGAACCCGGAGGCGGGCTTTTCCATGAGGAAAAAGACTGTAGGCCTAGGGCCACAGAAGAAAATGCACTGAAGTAGAAAGGTGGTTTTTTTTTTCTAAAGAAGAGAAAAAAGACCGGTGGTACCGGTCATCGAGAAGGCAGACACGTGACTAAAGAAAAACAAGAAATAAAACATAAGAAATAAGAAATTCTTCAGCGGTGACAGGAAACATGACCTGCTGGCTCCGCGGAAAAGAACTGGAGAGAGGCAGTTGGGAAAGGCGGGAAGGCAGCACGCAGGCGCTGTGGGATGCTCCCAAAAGTTTTCCTTTTTGGGAAGCTGGGGATCGTTCCCACGCAGGCTCCGTCGGTACCGACAATACCCATATGTGAAGACTCATTCCTGCTTGTTCCTGGAGATAAGAGACAACTGAGGATATGTTAGAGGTCTGTAAATTAATGAATGGAACAGGTAAACATAGATCGGTTGTTTACTCCTTCAAAAAGTAGGAAGACTAGGAGGACACTCAATGAAGATGTAGCCTATTTAGGACTAATAAGAGAAAATATTTTTTTACTCAATGAAAGATGAAAATATGGAATTTGTTACTGGAGGCTGTAGTAAAAGCTGTTAGTATAGCTGGGTTAAAAAAAGGTTTGGACAAGTTCCTGGAGGAAAAGTCCATAAACCATGTCAGACGGCTGCCTGGGTGAGAATCTTCACAGTCTTGTCAAGTGCATATATCTATATGATTTGCAAGGTATTGTGGGCAATGTAGTTCATTCACACCAGACACAGCTGCTGACAATAATTTAGTTGTGCTCTTGGGTAAAGCCAATAAGATATTTTTTTTTTTAACTTTTATTTTCATTTTGGAACATCGAAACAAAAGGACATACAGAATAAAAGATATGACAAATAATATTATACAATCACGGACAGTAAACCCCCACCACCCCCCTCCCCCCCTGCTTCTTCTCTGGGATACGTAACAATCCAGTATCGGGTGTATATATACATTATTATCTTTCGAAATAATATAATTATCTGCAACATGAGGAGTGTAGCTATACGGCTATATTGGAGCATCTGGCAATCTGAACATAGTCATTAAGCATCTGCCACTTAGACAAGTGAGAGCAGTCCTGAACCTGGAATGCCATCCGACGGGGTATCTGCTCATATGTACTATATAAGCAGACAGAATTCCACCATTCGGTAAAAGTTAGGCGGGAGCCATTCTTCCAATTTTTCGTGACTAAGCATACAGCCATACCCAACATAAAATCTAGGAGGAAGCGGCCTGTCCTGGGAAGAGAGGGGATCCCCGCCACAGAGCGGAGTCCCACAATCTTCCAAGAAAGGGGCTCCCGGAAGTGAAGAATACTTTGAATCCGGTCCCAAACCCGCCCCCAATATTGCTGTAGTGCTGGACATTCATAGATAACATGGGCGAAGGTACCCACCGCTGTATGGCAGGACCAACATCGATAGCTTGTGTTGACATTCCATTTGGCCATCTTCTCAGGAGTATAAAAGCATCTGTGGGCAAAATAGAAGAGCGTTTGAGTGACAGAGGCGGATCTAGAGACCCGCACCACTTTGCTCCAGACTATCTTCCATTGCTGGGGAGTTAAAGTGATGTGCAATTCGCGCTCCCATGCCTGCTGGGCCCTGGGGGTGTCCCTACCTGGACTATGAGTGAGTATTTTGTAAAAGTTAGATGCCACCCCTGGTAAACTCCCGATACAACGAATCACCTCTGACAGCCCTTCCACGCTAGTGTCAGAGCGCGGAATGACCCGAGCGCCTTTAAGGCAATGTTGGAGCTGAACCCATTGAAAGTAATATTTCGCTGGTAGACCAAATTCCGTTTGTAAAGCATTAAAGGTTTTCCAGCGATCCCCAGCAAACAGCTGCTTAGGTGTCCAAATCCCCCTAGAGTACCAGGGTCTCCATGCTATCATTTTTTGTTAATTTGAAATCGAGAGTTATGCCATATCGGGAGATGGTCCGGGGGGCACGCCTGCGGACCCAGAGATTGAATGAGGGCATTAAAGGCCACTAGAGTGTCTACAACCATTGGTGAATGGCGGGAGTCTGAATGAGGGCACATTCCGGGGAAGTAGGCCAGCGGAACTGGTCCACTAAGCTCTTCTTCAATATCTAGCCACACCGGGCGGCCTGCTGCCGGGGTATCCAACCAACGGGCACCTTGCTTTAAGAGGAAGGCTTTATGATAATTGAGAAAATCTGGAAATCTAGCTCCTCCTCTCGCTTTATCAGATTGCAAGTATTGTTTAGCTATCCTGGGTGTTTTACCCTGCCATAGATAACGAATAAGAAGGCCTTCTATATCTTTGTAGATGTGTCGGGGCAGTAAACATGGTAGCATTTCGAGAATGTAGTTCACTTTAGGAACTATCATCATTTTCACTGTTTCCAAGCGGCCCCACCATGTAAGGGTTAGTGGAGACCACCGATTGGTAAGTTCACGGACTTTGGAGATTATCGCCTTGGCGTTGAAACTAATAGTGTCCTCTAAAGGATAGCAATACTGGACCCCGAGATATTTCACCATACTATGCTGCCAGAGAAAGGGAAAGGCTTGCATGTCGGCCGCATGTACCCGGTGGTTAAGTGGAAAAGCAACCGATTTGGTCCAGTTGATCTTATAGCCCGAGAGCTGCGAATACCTGTCTAGTAATTCTAAGACTACTGGGACCGAGTCCAAAGTTATAAAAAGCATAAGATCATCTGCATAAGCGGAGAGTTTGATCTCTCTGTGTCTAAAGGGGGCACCTCGGATGTCTGTGGACTGCCTAAGTAACAGGGCTAAAGGTTCGAGCGCCAAGTCAAAGAGCAAAGGGGATAGGGGGCACCCTTGGCGTGTACCTCTTTGAAGGCTGAATGGCTGAGATTTGATAGCATTCACACATATACTGGCTGTGGGTTCGGCATACATGACTTGAAGAAACCGGAGAAAGCCCTCCCCAAAGCCGTACCAACGGAGAACAGCAAATAAGAAGGGCCATTCGAGACGGTCGAAGGCTTTCTCGGCGTCTAGGGAGAGGCCAACTAGTGGTAGATCTAGGCTTGCAGCATTAGTCAAAACATGACATAAAGTCCTAGCGTTGTCGGCAGTGGATCTTCCGGGTATAAAACCACATTGATCAGGGTGGATTAGTGTAGACATTTGGTCAGATAGTCGAGAGGCTAAGATAGTCGCAAAAATTTTATAGTCTGCGTTAAGAAGGGAGATTGGGCGGTAGTTAGCTGTTAACAGCGGATCCCTCCCTTCTTTTTCAAATACTACCACATTCGCCGCCGAAAAGGATCCCAAGCAAGATGTGTCTTCAGCCAGAGCAGTGAAATAGAGTTTTAGGTGGGGGGCTAGATCAGCACTGAACGTTTTATAAAATTCGGCCGGAAGACCGTCAGGGCCTGCGGCGCGTCCCGAGGCCACACGTTTAAGGGCAGAGTGAATTTCATTAATAGAGAAGGGTTTATCCATCGCAACCCTATCCTCTTCGGAGAGGGTCGGCCGTTGGATTCCGGATAATAATCGCTCAAAAGCCTCTGACGTGAAGTCACATTCTGATTTATAAAGACGAGTGTAAAAATCCCGGAAGAGCTCTACTATCTCTGTATTATTTGTCACTATGTCCCCTCCTACCGGGTTTCGGAGAGCCGCTACCCGTTTGGCTTCTTTTTGACCTTTCAAGGCATTAGCTAAGAGTCTACCAGCACGATTGCTTTCCCGATAGTACATCCCTTGCTGCGATGCGATATTTTTAGAAGCTGCAGCAGACAGGATTGAGTTATATTGAAAGCGTAGGCGTTGCAATCGTAACAACACACAAGGATCAGCGCGGGAAGTAAGAACCCGTTCCCCAGCTTTAATTTGTTGCTCTAGTATTAATAACTGTTGCTTACGCTGTTTCCCCAAGCGAATTTGATAGCTAGTAATGGTTGCACGAATGGCAGCTTTAAAGCCCTCCCACCAAGCCCAACCCGTGGTATCATGTGGTAAGTTAAAATGAAAGTAGTCCTGAATGGCGGCCCGAATGTCTAACTGAAACTCTTGTTGCTCTAACAGGGTCCTATCAAAAAACCAATTTCCCGGATTCCCACTGGGCAGGTTAGCGTGCAACTGGAAGGAAATGGCAGCATGGTCTGAGATATGTAATGGGTGAATCATCGCTGTGTCTACCTGAGATACCAGCACTTTAGATATTAGGAAAAAATCTATTCTGGACTGGGATAGATGGGGGGGAGAATAGTAAGTAAATTCCAGTTCAGCAGGATGCAACAATCTCCAAAGATCCACTAAAGCGAGATCTTTGATCAAGGAGGTGAGTGTGAGGGAGCTCTTGGGCAGGCCACTCGTTCTAGGCGGTTGCCTGTCTATCAGAGGATCGACGACTTGATTAAAGTCGCCACCTATTATCAATGAGGTGCTAGCAGAGGCCTGCGCAACCTGAGCAATGGTAGCAAAAAAGGCAGGAGTATCCACATTGGGGGCATATATACATATACATGTTAGTTCAAGGTGTCCAATTTTAAGGTGGACGCGGGACCATCTGCCCTCCGTGTCAGAGCTAGTGGCAATAATGGTGACAGGCAAGGATTTCTTCACCAGAATAGCTACCCCACATTTCTTAGAAACAGCCGGAGAGTAGGCAGCTACCATGTAAGGTTTAATATTGAGTTTCAGAGTTTCGGTAGAATTTAAGTGCGTTTCCTGAAGAAAAACCAAATCCGCCTTTTCATGACTCAAATAACTAAGGATTTTCTTTCTTTTAATCGGGTTGTTGATTCCCTTTACGTTCAATGAAAAAACCTTACATAGGGCCATAAGACATTTTCATACATTTGAAGTAAAAGCGCAGGCGAGTATGGAATACATACCACATCTGCACATCTATTTCATACACATCAATTAAGATACCAGATACACCCCATATGAGAAAACAAGCACCGAAGTGCCCCAGAGAAGAAGCATAACCCCAACTATAAATGGCGACCATATGTCTGCGGGAGGAGGCCCAAGAGAGTGCGAATGTAATATTCGAACCCTTCTGTTATTATAGTCTCCGATCTCCACCGAAGTAGCTGTGGGCATGATAGAGCAGGGCCATCAAGGCTAGTGAAAACCATGGTTGTGAATTGCCTAGGCGGTCTCCAAAGTAGAGAGCGTCCGACAACAATATGGCGGGTTTTACCAATGTAAGGTCAATTAGCTAAGTGTTCCTTGGATCAACGCATCTGATCTGCCTCTTTGGACTCCAAAAATTCCGCAAGTAATTCAGGATCATCAAATGTTCTGGTCTGGTTGTGCAGCGTTACCCTAAGCTTAGCCGGGTACATCAGGCCATAGCGAGCTTGCAGTTGTTGTAGCCTCGGTCGAAATTCCAGGAATCGCTTTCTACGGTCAACCGTGGGCTTGGCCAAGTCAGGAAAGAAGGATATCCGGTGGCCCTCAAACTCGATGGGGCCTTTTGCGCGAGCGGCGTTCTGAATTTGCTCAACATGTTGGTATCTTAAGAGCCGAAAGATAATAGGCCTCGGGGTCTTCCGATTGAGCGCCATATTTGAGGGCACTCGATGAGCCCGGTCAATCTCCAGGTCTTTAGCAAATGTGATCCGAAGTAGGGAAGGAAGCGCCTTACAAAGAAACTCCTTCATGTCTCCAGACTCAGCTCCCTCCGGTATGCCCACGAGCCGTATGTTATTGCGGCGGGCCCGATTGTTGCCATCTTCCACTTCTTTCTGCAGGGCCCGTATCTGGCGCTCTACTTTGTCAAGTTTCGCCAACCGGACCGTGTGTGAGTCCAGTATGCCTTCCATTTTGTCTTGCCGTAGGGAAAGCCCTTCAAGTTTGCTTTGCAGCATGCCGAAATCTTCACGCAGCGCTCGGAGTGACTCCCCGTTGGATTGCACAAGGTCTTTTACCCCTCGTATTTCAGTGAGGATCTCCTGCTGCATCTCGGGACCTTCCCGAGGTGCGGGCTGCTTCTGCGGAGACGGGGGCTCGGTTTTGGAGCGTTTACCATGGGAATTCGTTGGGGTCCCGAAATCTAGACGTGCTGGTTTGGTCCCCGCCATCACCTCAAGGTACCCCGGTAGAGTCAAAGCGATATTCAGAGTTAAAACGGTTCAAAATTCAGGAGTCTTGGTAGGCCTCTCGGGAGCCTCAGCGCTATGTGACTATCCCGCTGGACATCAGGCTCCGCCCCCCCGCCAATAAGATATTTATTTATGGGGTTATTTCTCCCAACACAGATATGCTTGGTAGCACATAAATTAGGTAACTTGCTTTCAGTGTTAACTTGGAAAAACAAAGTCAAAATCAGGAAAACAACAAATGAAAAGCTACAAAGCAAGAAACAAACTGTTCTTTTCAGGTTAACTTCTGATTACTTCCCACATAAATTCAGAAATGATTCTCTCCTAGCTCACAAGCAATTAGGTAAGGCTTAATTGCTAGCAGTCACCAGCTGAAACCCCTTAGCTGGCTTGCCTTCCACTGTGTGGGTCAAATCCTGCTTCAGGAGCTTTTATGAGTAGATTAAAGAACAAATTTGTATTTCTTTGTGATGGTTGCTGTACTTTATAACAGAAAGTTACCAACGGAGTTTAGATAGAGAGCAGTCCATATAAACAGGATCCTCATCTGCTATTATTCCCCCTTGTTCAACAAGCATGGGTTCAATATCATGGATTGGCACAGATGAATCTCTCAATGGAGCATTTTCAGGAGAATACTTGTTTCCCTGCTGTCTTTCAAGGTTATAGCTAGGGCATAGATCAGTGTTCATACCTGAGCTTCCATTGCTGCTAGAGTTCCTCTCTATATAGCCTGGCCAGTATGCAGTCCAGTTCTTATGTCCAGCCTTCCAATCCAGATCCCTGGACACTGGATCTCTCTTCACATACCTTCTGGCACAGGTCTTAGGGTCCCTTCCACGTGCAGCCGTCTCCCTCACAGGTAGCCTCTGGTGATTCCTAGCTCTGCAGCACCATTCCTCTGGCTTTCCCCAGTCCAATGGTGTATGCTGGCCCTTGGAATACCTCCCAGTATACGTACTGCTTTGGACTCTTCTAGACCTCTCAAAGGCTTTTCTCTTCCTTCTTCCAAAGGGTCTCTTTCCCTCTCTGTCCGTCCGGTTTGGCTTCTGTTTCTGATGATCCTTCAGATGAAACTGATGATCAAACTCAAGCTGATTCTCAGGATACTGAGGACAATTCTCTGGATATCCAAGGTGATCATGAAGATGGTCATCTGTAGAATAAACTCTACTCTTATTCTGCTTGGATGAGTGCTCCTCCCTAACACAGCGCAGCTGTGCTGAATCAGGCCTTGCCCTTTGAGATGAGTGTTCCATCCTAGCACAGCGCAGCTGTGCTGAATCAAGCCCTGCCCTTTGCAATGAGTGCTTGGGGATTACCTCATAGCCCTTTTGATTGAACACACGTTTTCTCACTTCAGCTCCTCTAATGGCTGTTGGAAACCTGGTGCATTCTGGGACTGGTAGTCTTTTATGGCAAAATTCTGTTTTCTTATTTCTACCAGAACTGACAGGTTGCTTGTTCAGAGTCACTTCACCTTTTCTATAGCTCCTTCCTGAGCTATGATAAGCTTCCTTATCACAACTATTATTAAAAAGGACCAAGGAACTTCATGGCTAACCCCAGGATGAGCAACGTAGAATCTGTGTGCCTTTTTGGGAACATGACAGGCAGGGCCATACCGAACGTGAATCAAGCCCTGTGAGACTTGCACATCGGGCTTGTGCCCACCCCGCACCTCCATCTAGACACTTTCTGGATGGGGGCAGGAGAGAAGAGGTGCGGCTGATGTGCAAGTCGCTGACGCGCTAAGCAAATCTGTCCCTCCATTGCCTGCTGCCACTGAGAGAAAAAAATGTGGCGGCGGCAGGCAACGGCAGACAGCTGAAATGCGCCCCTTAAGCCTTTGCACCGCTCGTACAGGGCTAGGTACGGTTCTGATGACAGGTACCTGTGACCTGGATTGCCCACTGTTGGAAACAGGATACTGGGCTTGATGGACCTTGGTCCAGTATGACATTTCTTATGTTTTTGTTTACTACTGATGTGTATTGTCGCCACCTCCTGGCCGGGCGTATAGCCGGGCACCAGGAGAGTGTCGCCTTGTTGCCCTTCAGAGTAAGTTTCCCAATATGGCTGCCAGCAAGGGTTGCTGGGAACTGTAGTCCACTTATCTTTAATAGGCAAAGTAGTGTGCACACAAGTGGTTTAGGCGAAACAGAGAATATTTGTTTTGGGGTTTTCCACCTCGCATTATAAGTAGCAGTGCTGAACATAAAGAGGATTCTTCTCCAACACAAAGGGATAAAGTTCACAACGTAATCACAGGTTGGTCAAGATCAGTAATAGTTAGCTTCACAGGAACTAGCTTACAAAGCTTAGGCTGTATACTTTCTTTCAAGCGAATCACAGGAATTGTTTCCCTCACAGCTTCCTTAGGACAACATAGCTTCCCAATGTCCAGTGAGTTTTCTCTGCTGTGTCTTTCACACACACACAGCTTTCTTTACTAGTAATCCAACACTCACTCACCAATGTCCAGTGAGTTTTCTCTGCTGTGTCTTTCACACACACACAGCTTTCTTTACTAGTAATCCAACGCTCACTCACCAATGTCCAGTGAGTTTTCTCTGCTATGTCTTTCACACACACACAGCTTTCTTTACTAGTAAACCAACACTCACTCAGCTGTGCCTGGGTTTAGCACACTTCTAGTTCATTGGCCAGACAGTAAGAACATTGAATTTCTCCAGGGGTATTTCACAGTCCTCATAGCCACTTCCTATCTCCATTTCTTCCACGGAGTCATCACAACACTCTTCAGAGGGTACCTGACTGTAGAGCTTACTATTTTGTTTCAGCAATAAATCATTTAACTGTTCAAGCAGCACTTTCTTCTGCTCTATCTTCAGAGAGCCTGGACTCAGGAAATGTAGACAAGCTACTCTCTCTACAGTTTGGCTGGCTAGTTGAATTGGTTTCTCTAACAGGAACTAACCCCTTCAACTCTTTCTGGTGCAGGGATTTAGGAACACCGACTTGCCTGAATCCTGGGCCTCTCAGTTGTTCCCCTCCTTCTTGCACATAGCCATGCTGCCTCTTCTCTGCAGAAGCTTGTATCCTCGGTAGCACTTTCCTTCTTTGCTGTATTGGCCTTGGACCTGCTTCAGCCAGATCCCACAGCTCACTGCTCTGCACACAAGCAATTCCTGTCCTGCTGCTTCTCTCAGTTCTGTTGCTTCTTGTTCCTTCCCCTCTCCTTCTTCCTCCAATTCCTTCTCCTCTAACTGCCTGTTCAAACACAGGAGTTTTAAACTGCTCTCTCCCAGGGGCCATGCCTTTCTCCCAGCACACGTGGGAGCTGCTAGGCTTCACTCTAGCCCTGACGTGCTGAAGTGGGCGGGGCTTGATGCTGGCTGTGCTCTGACTCAGAGGTTCTCGGTTGCTGGGGAAACCCTGAATGCTCTCATTGTTAAAGGACCAGGCTTCCCTTTTCTGCCATTTCCTTTCCTCTGAACTGCCTTCGTCATCACACATTCCCCCCCTTAAGATATTACGGGCTGGGGTGTTTTTATCATCACAGCACGTAATTCTCGTAAAAGAACCGTTGCTATCTTGTCCATCATGCCTACCCTGGGTGTTAATGGCTAGCTGGGCTAGGGCCATCCTTTCATGCCAGGGTCTTAGCAGGTTGACATGATATACCTGTTTGCGTCCTCTCCTATTTTGTAACAAATAGGTAACTGGGCCCACCTGCTCAATTACGCGAAAGGGACCTTTCCATTGACTTTCAAATTTCGGGACTGCTCCCGCTACCCTGACTATGACTTTTTCGCCAATAGCAAGCTGGCGCAGCTTGGTATTGCGGTCATAGTATGACTTCTGATGCTGTTGGCTTGCTTTCAAGTTGCTTTCAGCCATTTGTGAGGTGCGTGTTAAACGACCTCTCAAATCCTTCAGGAATTGGGGAACCTCCATTTCCTGTACCCCCGGCTCCACCCATTGCTCCCTAAGAATGTCCAGAAAACCTCTGGGGCTGCGACCGTACATGAGCTTGTACGGGGAAGTACCTAGGGATGCCTGCTTCCTCTCCCGACACGCATACAAGGCGAAGGGAAGCATCGTGTCCCATTCGGCCATCTTCCCTTCCAACCCCCTTCTCAGCAAATTCTTTAGGGTCTGGTTAGTTCTCTCCACTAACCCATTTGTTTGCGGGTGTTAAGTCGCAGTCTTGACGTGCTTGATGCCAAAGGCATCCCAGACTTGGGCCAAATAGCGCGACATAAAATTACTGCCGCGATCCGTCAGGACTTCCCTCGGGAATCCGACCTCGCAAAATAGTTTTATTAATTCCGCCGCCACTGTGCGGGCAAAAATACTACGCAGGGGCACTGCCCAGGGGAATCTCGTAGCATAGTCAACCATCACTAGAATATATTGGAAACCCCTTGGTGTTTTTATCATGGGGCCCACAATATCTACGCCTATCCTATGTATAGGGACTGAGACCACCGGAACTGGGATCATGGGGACTCCCACTGGCCTAACTGATGTGACTCTCTGGCAGGCAGGGCAGGCCTCACAAAACCTAGTCGTCTCTTTGTAAACTCCTGGCCAGTAAAACCGGGCCAACACCTGGTCCAAGGTACCTTGTATACCCTTGTGCGCCCCTACAGGATGGTCATGGGCCAGTCTTAACACTAAGGTTCTGAATGTATTCGGGACTACTAACTGCCTACGTGTATCCCCTGTAACTGGGTCTAAGCTTTCCCGATACAAAACTCCTTTGTCCATCTGGAACTTGGGCTAAGTATCCCTCCCTTCTTTGGCATATTTAAATGCTTGGGAAAGAGCAGAATCAGCCTGCTGCTCTTTCGCAAAGGAAGGAAATTTAGCCATTAATTCCTCGGGGACCCAGGGCAATTCCATCCCATCCCTGACCTCATCTCTACTCTGGGAACGAGTCCTTCACTCCCGACGCTTCTCCCCCTTAGGCTTTTTCACCTTATCTGCTGGGATATTCATTAAATCCTCATGAGAGGGAAGATCCTCCGTCTCCCCTACTGTAGATTCTTCTTCTACCGCCTCTAGGGCTTCTGCTGCCTCTAGGGCCTTGGATTGGGTACGCGTGGAAACCATTCCCTCTTTTGCACCCAGACCTCGTTGCACACCTCTCTGAAATTGGGGCCAATCCCTCCCGAGCACTACCTCCTGTGGTAAGCGAGGGATTATTGCAACAGGGACCTCTCTCTCAATCCCTAACCCTTTCACCCGGACCTGGTAAACTGGATATGTGGAGGCGGTTCCGTGCACACACCTGATCTTTACTGTGCCCGTGGGTGTACTGGGTGTCTCTTTATCTTGGGCCCTTATCTTACGCCACAAGCTCTTGGAAAGCATGGCTTGATCAGAGCCTGAATCTAATAATGCCTTCGCTGGTATACCCTGTACTGTGATGTCTAGTAGGAACCCTTCTCCAGCCTTACTTGGTTCACTCAACACTAAGGCTGTCTTCATTTTACAGTCTCTCTATAAATGATGTTCACTACCACATCTGTAACAAGCTCTCTTCACATACTTTCTTCTATCAGTAGGAACACATTCATGCTTCACATTCTTTCCTTCCTTATCTGATACAGCATTTAACATTTTAGTAAAAGCAACAGTTTTATCTTTAGCTACCGCCTCTGCTTCTAAAAACCGCTCAGAGAGCGCTATAGCTTCCTGTTTTACTTGTTCAAAGTTAAGAGTCTCTTTGGACCACGGTCCAAATGTGCGGGCTAACCCCAGTCCTGCAAAACCTGTATTGGCTGGGTCAGGCTCTGGCGTCTTCTTGGTCTCTTTCAACCCCGCCTTCAGTAACTCCACCAACGGTTTCTGCTGGGCCTCCAATCTGGCGGCAGCTCTTTCCTGGAGCTCCAAGGACAACTCCTTCTGGCGGTCAAATTGGGACGCCATCCACGTAAGGACTTCCTTTAACTCCGTGGTCATTTTGTACCTGTGAAAATGACAAAAAGGAAAGGAAAAACACACCCAAGTGCGGCACAAACACCAGGTATTGTTTCCTGCTACTTGCTCCAACCGCCCCACCCAGTACCGGTATCCTTAACTACCCTTAGTTAAATACCCTGTACCTGGTACTGGTGGTGTGTCTCGCTCAACCGCAGCGTAGGGCCTCCGCAGGACCTCTGACTCTCCGGACCAGCCGAACTCTGTGGACTCTCCCAGTCTCCGCTGTTCGCGCTTCCTCCCGGCGTCCTCCTGTAGGGCTCTGGATACGCTGTGCAGTTCTCCTTTGCGCATGCGTGTTCAGCTCTGATCCGTAGCAACTACGCCATTCTGTCGCCACCTCCTGGCCGGGCGTTTAGCCGGGCACCAGGAGAGTGTCGCCTTGTTGCCCTTCAGAGTAAGTTTCCCAATATGGCTGCCAGCAAGGGTTGCTGGGAACTGTAGTCCACTTATCTTTAATAGGCAAAGTAGTGTGCACACAAGTGGTTTAGGCGAAACAGAGAATATTTATTTGTTTTGGGGTTTTCCACCTCGCATTATAAGTAGCAGTGCTGAACATAAAGAGGATTCTTCTCCAACACAAAGGGATAAAGTTCACAACGTAATCACAGGTTGGTCAAGATCAGTAATAGTTAGCTTCACAGGAACTAGCTTACAAAGCTTAGGCTGTATACTTTCTTTCAAGCGAATCACAGGAACTGTTTCCCTCACAGCTTCCTTAGGACAACATAGCTTCCCAATGTCCAGTGAGTTTTCTCTGCTGTGTCTTTCACACACACACAGCTTTCTTTACTAGTAATCCAACACTCACTCACCAATGTCCAGTGAGTTTTCTCTGCTGTGTCTTTCACACACACACAGCTTTCTTTACTAGTAATCCAACGCTCACTCACCAATGTCCAGTGAGTTTTCTCTGCTGTGTCTTTCACACACACACACAGCTTTCTTTACTAGTAAACCAACACTCACTCAGCTGTGCCTGGGTTTAGCACACTTCTAGTTCATTGGCCAGACAGTAAGAACATTGAATTTCTCCAGGGCTATTTTCACAGTCCTCATAGCCACTTCCTATCTCCATTTCTTCCACGGAGTCATCACAACACTCTTCAGAGGGTACCTGACTGTAGAGCTTACTATTTTGTTTCAGCAATAAATCATTTAACTGTTCAAGCAGCACTTTCTTCTGCTCTATCTCTTCAGAGAGCCTGGACTCAGGAAATGCAGACAAGCTACTCTCTCTACAGTTTGGCTGGCTAGTTGAATTGGTTTCTCTAACAGGAACTAACCCCTTCAACTCTTTCTGGTGCAGGGATTTAGGAACACCGACTTGCCTGAATCCTGGGCCTCTCAGCTGTTCCCCTCCTTCTTGCACATAGCCATGCTGCCTCTTCTCTGCAGAAGCTTGTATCCTCGATAGCACTTTCCTTCTTTGCTGTATTGGCCTTGGACCTGCTTCAGCCAGATCCCACAGCTCACTGCTCTGCACTCCAGCAATTCCCGTCCTGCTGCTTCTCTCAGTTCTGCTGCTTCTTGTTCCTTCCCCTCTCCTTCTTCCTCCAATTCCTTCTCCTCTAACTGCCTGTTCAAACACAGGAGTTTTAAATATTAATTACACTTACCTGGTAATTGTAGTTCCTTTAGCGACGACAGTGCAGTCCTCAACTTCTGGGTTGTCAACCTCCTCCTGCAGCTAGGAGACTGGCATGTGCAAATTCATGACATCACTGGATATATCCTGTCAGCTTCCCTCCTACTTCCAGTGTGAACTATTAACAAAGCAGACTCAAAGGAGCAAGAAATAAGTAGCATGTTCATGACATCAAAAAACTCTTATTTTTTATTTTTTTTTCAAAACTATCATACAAACCGTGCTCATGCCCGGCTTTCCATCTCTGCGCTCCGAGCAACAGAAGCAGAGGCAAGAGACAGACCCTAAAGACAGAGAAAACAAAAAAGAAACGGAGCCGGCTCACCTGTAAAAATTCTTTAGCCCGCACTCCACGCCGGAAACCTGAAAAGGACAGAAACAGGGCGGGATGGAGGACTGCACTGTCGTCGCTAAAGGAACTACAATTACCAGGTAAGTGTAATTAATATTTCCTTAGCGCTCCGCAGTGCAGTCCTCAACTTCTGGGATGTACCAGAGCAGTACCTAATGGGCGGGATCTTTCCGGCCGACTGACAACACCGTCGACCCGAAGCGAGAATCCTTCGCCGCCTCCACATCTAAACGATAATGCTTACTGAAAGTATGCAAGGACGACCAAGTAGCCGCCCTACAAATATCCCCCGGCGGCACCAAACGATGCTCCGCCCAAGAGCAAGCCTGCGCCCTGGTGGAATGTGCCCGTAAGCCCGACGGCACCGAGTGGCCTTGAAGCAGATAAGCCGCAGAAATCGCCTCTTTAATCCACCGGGCTATAGAAGCTTTAGCCGCGGCCTCCCCCTTACGCACTCCTCCAAAGAGAACAAATAAGCGATCAGACTTGCGAAAGGAATCCGTGACCTGCAAATAATGACGCAACACCCGCCGAACATCTAAGCGGCGCAGATCGCGATCGAGGATGAGCTCACCGCTCGAACCGAGAACCGGCAAAGTGACCACCTGGTTCATGTGAAAGGGAGAGACCACCTTAGGCAGGAAGGAAGGCACGGTACGCAAAACCACCTTATCAGCCGAGAAGGTCAGGAACGGCTCCCGGCAAGACAGAGCTTGCAACTCGGAAATACGCCTGGCTGAGCAAATCGCCACCAGAAACACAGCCTTCAAGGTTAGATCCTTCAGAGAAGAGCGCTTCAACGGCTCAAAGGGAGACCTAGACAGAGCTCGGAGAACTAGATTAAGATCCCAGGGCGGAACGCCAACCCGAAGGGAAGGCCGCAACTTAGAAACCGCCGATAAGAAGCGCCGAATATCCGGATGAGAACCTAACGACACACCGTTGACTTTACCTCGATAACAGGCCAACGCCGCCAGCTGAACTCGCAATGAGCTGGCCGCTAGCCCTTTAGCGAAGCCATCTTGCAAAAAATCCAGAATAACTGGAACTGCCACCGTGGCCGCCCGAATCCAATGCCGAGAACACCAATCCTCAAAAATGTGCCAAATTCTCACGTAGGCTAACGACGTGGACCGCTTCCGAGATGCTAACATCGTGGCTATCACCGCCGCAGAGTATCCCTGCTTTCTCAAGCGTGCCCTTTCAATGGCCAAACCGTAAGCGAGAAACGATCCATTTGAGGCATGAAAAGAGGACCTTGAACCAGGAGATCCAAGCGCTCCGGTAAACGCCAGGGACGACCGTCCAGCAGGCGAACTAGATCCGCATACCAAGGACGACGAGGCCAATCGGGAGCCACCAGAAGCACTCTCCCCAGGTGCCGTCCTATCTTCTGAACGACCCGACCGATCAATGCCCACGGGGGGAACACGTAGAGAAGTCCCTGCCTCGGCCAAACTTGCAGTAGCGCATCTATGCCCTCCGACATCCTTTCCCTTCACCTGCTGTAAAAGCGAAGGACCTTTGCGGAGAGAAAGGTCGCCATCAGATCCATCACTGGCGTCCCCCAGCGCTCCACAAGCTGACCGAACACCTCGGGATGCAACTGCCATTCCCCGGCATCCACGTGAACTCTGCTGAGGAAGTCGGCAGTCACGTTGTCTTTTCCGGCAATGTGAGCCGCTGAAATCAACGGGAGACGAGGTTCCACCCAACGGAACAACTGATCTGCTTCCAGCTCCATGGTGGCGCTTCCCGTGCCGCCTTGCCGATTGATGTAGGCCACCGCCGCTGAGTTGTCGGACAGAACCCGCACTGCCCGACCCAGAATTAAGTGCTGAAAGGCCTGAAGAGCGAGAAACACGGCTCGAAGCTCTAGGCGATTGATCGACCACGACGCCTCCTTCCCTGACCATAGGCCCTGCGCAAAACTGCCCTGGCAATGCGCCCCCCAGCCCGTCAGGCTGGCGTCCGTCAAGAGAGGCAACCAATCGGGTTGATCCAGCGGCATCCCGGTCGCTAAGGTTTGTTGAAGAAGCCACCACCGGAGAGACCTGCGAACCGCCAGAGGGCAAGGTAGCCGCTTGCTCAGGGGATCCGCCTGATGAGACCAGCGATGGAGCAAGGCCCGCTGCAACGGTCTCATGTGCACCTTCGCCCAAGGAACCACTTCCAGAGTCGCTACCATGGTACCTAGCACTCGCAGGTAGTCCCAGGCTGTCGGGGCCGGAGTGGCCCGGAATTTCCGAATGAGAGCGCGCAAGGCGTCGGCACGCGGGGAAGGAAGGAACACGTGACCCGAGCCCGTGTTGAAACGGACTCCAAGGTACTCGAGCTCCTGAGTGGGTTCCAGATGACTCTTTGCAAAATTGATCACCCAACCCAGACTCTGCAGAAAACGCACCACTTTGTCCGTGACCTGAAGACTTTCCTCCTTGGACTTCGCACAAATCAACCAATCGTCTAGATACGGATGAACCAGAACCCCTTCGCGCCTCAATGCCGCCGCCACGACTACCATTATCTTCGTGAAGGTACGTGGAGCCGTCGCCAGGCCGAATGGAAGCGCCTGGAACTGATAATGCCCCCACGGGAGAGCAAAACGCAGAAACCTCTGATGAGCCTCTCGAATGGGAATATGCAAATACGCCTCTGTCAGATCTAGCGATGTTAAGAACTCCCCGGGACGCACCGCGACGATGACCGACCGCAAGGTCTCCATCCGGAAGTGCGGCACTCGCAAACAGCGGTTGACAGCCTGGAGATCCAGAATAGGTCGGAAGTCTCCTCCTTTCTTGGGAACTACGAAATAAATAGAATAACGACCCATACCGTAGTCGCTTTTGGGGACCTCCGTCACCGCTCCCAACAGAAGCAATCTGCTGAGAGTGGCGGCCACCGCTGCCGCCTTTGAGGCTCCCTTGCAAGGCGAGCGAACAAAGGAATCCCGAACGGGTCGAGCAAACTCGAGGGCATACCCGTGTTGAATGATATCGAGTACCCACTGATCCGTGGTGATGAGGGTCCAAGCGGAGAGAAACTCCCACAGGCGGCGGCCTACCGAAATGCCCACCGCCGGGACCCGCCTCATCTCATTGTGGTTTGCGAGAAGTGGAGGGGGAGGCCGCAGAGAATCCCCTCGCGCCACCTCTGTAGCCCCGAAAGCCCTGCGCACGGGCCTGGAAGCGGCCCTTAGAGAAACTTGCATAGCGAGGGGACCGAAACCGGCGAAAATCACGAGGCTGACCCCGAACAGAGAGGGCTGAACGAAGCGGCTTAGGCTTATCCTCTGGGAGCCGGCCAGCCTTGGACTCCCCCAGGTCTTTGACCAACTTGTCCAAATCCTCTCCAAAAAGTAGCCCTCCTTTGAATGGAAGCTTGCTAAGACGTGATTTGGAAGGACCATCAGCCGCCCAGTTCCTGAGCCACACGGAACGGCACCACTGAAGCCGTACTGTTAGCCAAAGCGCGAATCAAGTCGTAATGAATATCCGCCAGATACGCCGCTCCGGACTCCAAGCGATCCAGTTCCTTCACATCCTCCTCTTCCAGGTGCGAGGACAGACGAAGCCGCTGAGCCCAGCGCAAACACGCCCGGGCCACCCAAGCGCCACACACGGACGCCTGCAAAGAAATGGAATCAGCCTCAAATGTCTGCCGCAGCAAGCCATCTACCTTCCTGTCCTGAGCATCCTTCAAGGCCGCACCCCCTTCAACCGGGATAGTGGTCTTTTTAGTGACCGCCGAGACCACCGCATCCACCCGCGGGGCCCGAAAGCGTTCCTTATCCGGATCCGCCAAAGGATAAAGCCTAGTCAGGGTGCGCACACCGCGCAACCCGGCCTCCGGCTTATCCCACTCATCTTTAATCATCTTGTCCACCACCCGGTGTAAGGGAAAAACTATGTGCGATTGACGCTCCGCTTGAATAACCGGATCCTCGATTTCTACATCCTTGGCCACCGGAGACGCCATATTCAACACTTTCAAAGACTCCGAAATGAACGTAGCCAATTCCTCGCGGCGAAACACCCGAATGATCTTGGCCTGGTCTTCGGGCTCCGGAAGCTCCCCTTCTTCCAGCTCCAGAGGATCCCCTTCCGGGTCCCAGGCCGCTTCAGACCCTTCAGGCCACTCCTCATCAGCCTCTGAAACTGCCGTCTTACGAGCCTTCTTCGGAGCGGGCGGAGTACCACTCGAAGCACCCCCCGCGCCCCGGGGGACTTCAAGGGACAGCAGAGGAGCCGACCCAGGCACCGCGCCCTGCTGCCGCAAACAAAACGCCTGGTGCATCAACAGAACAAACTCGGGACTGAAAGCCCCGGGTTCTACCGCAATGCTCGCTGGCGGTGTAGCAGAGGGCCCAGCGGACCCCTCTGACCGTTGCTCCGGTGCTCCCTGGCGCGTAGTCAGCGCAGCGTCAAGCTCTGGAAGCTCAGACATCCCCTCAGGCTCTCTGACCTCCAGCCTCTGCTCCATGAGTGAAGACAGGGTTGCACAACCCCTGCAGACTCCCAATACTGACAAAGGACCTCTACGGGCTCCACAAATTATACAGAGGGGCCTCTGTGGCATTGGCCTTAAAAATAACCCCAATGCCAGCACAGAGAGCACTACTGGAAACCCCCCTTATGCCGAACTCCGCAGCAAAAAAGGGGAGGGAACCAGCCTTTCCAATACAGAAACAAATGCAAAAGTAAAAATAAAGGTAAACAGTGTTTTACTGAATTAAAATCAAAGGAGGGACTTACCAGAATCCAGGAAGCCCCGAGGTGCTGAAATACACGCGGTGGACAAAACTCTCTCCAAAATGGCCACCGCGGCAAAAGCCCTGAGGCAAAAAAGGCGCCAAAATCAGCGATCAGCTTTTCGCCGCTAAAAATAGCTGCCCTGAGAGGCCAAAAGCCCGTCGCAGCCCAAAACGTTGCCGATCAGATCGCTCAGGGAGCAAATAGCCCCGCGATCCTCAGAGTGAAGGCCCAGCACCAGGGGAAACTCCGGAGGCAACGGAAGATGAAGGGCTCTCCCCCGTAGTGTCAGGGGGGAGAGAACTTCCACGGAGCCCAGACTGCCTGCTCAGAAAGAGAGGAAAAGAAGTAAAAGCAGATAGAAAATGAAAGGAAAGAACAGAAAAGAGAAAACAAGGTAAGAGAGGCAGGGCTGACACGGAGGAGAGACAGGAGGCTCCAATAGTGCTGAGCACTGACCCCTCCTCCCTCCAAACAGGCTGATCTAAAATGAAATCAAAAGAAACCAACTAACCAAAGGAATGAAAAGGAATTAAAATGAACCAAAATCAAAATAGCTCCTTATTTTTTCTCACAGTGAGCCCCACTCCTGGGCTCAAAACGTTCTCCTGCTGCAAGGAGACTGGTCACACTGGAAGTAGGAGGGAAGCTGACAGGATATATCCAGTGATGTCATGAATTTGCACATGCCAGTCTCCTAGCTGCAGGAGAAGGTTGACAACCCAGAAGTTGAGGACTGCACTGCGGAGCGCTAAGGAAACTGCTCTCTCCCAGGGGCCACGCCTTTCTCCCAGCACACGTGGGAGCTGCTAGGCTTCACTCTAGCCCTGACGTGCTGAAGTGGGCGGGGCTTGATGCTGGCTGTGCTCTGACTCAGAGGTTCTCGGTTGCTGGGGAAACCCTGAATGCTCTCATTTTTAAAGGGCCAGGCTTCCCTTTTCTGCCATTTCCTTTCCTCTGAACTGCCTTCGTCATCACAGTATCTTATCATACTTTAGTCCCCATCTTGATTAGACTGTAAGCTCTGATGAGCAGGGACTTGTCTTACATCTTTACAGTATGTAGCGCTATACAAATGATAAGTAATAGTAATGCTAGGAAATTTAAGAAAAGTAATGGAGAATAAAAGCAAAGATATTGTCTCTGTATCACTCCATAGTGTAACTGCACCTTGCATATTGTGTGCAATTCTGGTTCCATATCTTATAAAAGATATGGCAGAACTGGAAGAGGTACAGAGAAGAGTGACCAAAATGGTAAAGGGAATGGAAGGATATCCCTAGGAGGAAAGGTTTAAAAGGTTACAGCTCTTCAACTTGGAAAAGAGATGGTTGACGGGAGATATGATAGAGGTCAATAATACAATGAATGGAGTGGGATGGGTAAACGTAGAACGGTTGTTTACTCCTTCAAAAAAATAGAAAGACTAGGATACAGACAATAAAGCTACAATGTAGTACATTTAAGACAAATCAGAGAGAATAAATTTTTCACTCAACGCATAATCAAACTCTAGAATTTGTTACCAGAAAATGTAGCAAAAGATGTTTGTGTAGCTGGGTTTAAAAAGGTTTGAATGAGTTCCTGGAGGAAAGTCCATAAACCATTATAATAAACCATTATAGTGGACCAGGGAAATCCATTGCTTATCCCTGAGAAAAGCAGCATGGAATCTGTATACCTTCTGAGAACCTGACAGGTACTTGTGACCTTGATTGGCATTGTTGGAAACAGGATATTAGGCTTGATGGACCCTTGGGCTGACCAAGTATGGCGTATCCTGTGCTAATAAATTCTGTTCCACAAAGTTTTATTAGTAGGTCTGTTTTGTGGACCCATGAGGAGTTGTCCTGAACCTCCAGATGATGTTCTGAAGGAGCAAGCTCTGGTTAAATAGCCTAATTTGGACAGTCTGAGGTCCTTCCTGTCCCGTCCCGTCCCCCCCTTAAAGGTGCATTCACTATTTCAGTGATTTAAGTTTGGGTTCATCAAATACCATCCAGCATAAAAATGTGCACATTCACAGGCATTCACAAGGGCATGGTTTTGGCAGAGTATAGACATAAATCAGAAGTACACATGTAGAATATATGACACTATAATTTATGCATGCACTAGAAAATGATAGGGTCATCTATGATACCAATCCTAGGGCCTGTGTAAATGTCCACATTTGCATTGTAGGCTTCTGTTATGCCACTTATGGTAGTATTTTATATAAACAAGTAGGTCCCTGCTTGTCTTTATAAAATAATGCCTACCCTCCTAGAGTACACACACATTTTCACCTGTCTTGGAGCATGTGCAAATTTGTTCAAGAACGTTTGTGCACTATTAGGGATAGTTTTGGGTTTCTATTTCATAAAGGCACATCAGGGCTTACGTGGCCTGTATATAATATTTTATAGGCATCCTCTTATAAAATTAGCCCCAAAATATATACACTTAAAACAGCAATACCTAGATATCATCTAGCATTGGCTACGTTAAAATATGATGCTTAAAATGGCTCTGTAGATATCATGTAAAAATCACATCTTAAAAATGAGATTTTCTAGTCACTTCTACATAATATACCATATAAATGAGTCTTTACACATTCCGCTGTTTCACAGTAAATGTACATTAGAGCAGAAGTTGATTCTTGGAAGAGCTGGATAATGACTACCTATTGCTAATGAGGCTAAAGCCTAAAAGAATTACTCTAAGCTTTGGTTCCACTGCAGTAAATTAAATCACTGAAAGAGGAATATAATGGTACTTTAAATGTAGGTTTGTTTATTGAATAATGTATGAACCTTGCTTCACAGCATGGACTCAATTTATTCCCTGGTGTGGCTTAGAAACACTAATGACAAAAAAGTATGTGCTGTAACCAAACTTATTTGTATCTTCTCTAAAATGACTAGAAAGACCTTACACATCTAGAAAACCCAAATAAGTTCCTTTATTCAAGGTTTTGGTTGATTCCTCTCTCACTTAACTTTATACATTTTGTTGCAGTGTACATGACACTCATTATCCTTTTTGTTGTTGTTAAGTACCGTTGAGTCGATGTCAACTCTGGAGACCCTGTGGATAGTTGTTCTAAACTGTGTTCAGTTTTCAGTCGGGCACCTGATTGTTGATAGACAGTAATAGCAGCTATAGATTCCACTCTATCGCATTGCTGGCTTTCCTCTTTAAGTGTACAGAAAACCCCCCATTATTTAGCTTATTTTGAAACAGGCAATTTTAATAAATAGAGCATGCTGTTTATCTGAGATTTTTTTCCTTCCTCCATGTTCGCCCTTGCTTTTTTCTCTTCCTTTTTTTGCATACTGTTCTAACCTTCTAACTGTTCTAACCTTATGATTTCACCTGAAAGATAGCAATTAGTTGAACATTCTATTTGGTTGAGTACTGAACAATGGGGCTTTTGCTGTACAAAATCATGGTACATGAGCAATATCTGCAGTTATGTGGAGAAGGTGCATGAAATGTATTCACAGCATGAAGTCAGTGCAGACTAAAAAAAGAAGCCAAAAATCCTTGCTTGTAGTTCAGTCCCCACTTGGTTTCATTTAATATGCTCTCAAACACGAAGATTCATTTGGAAAGTAATGGAGAAAAAGCAGCATGAATGCACACTTAAATGGGGTAATTTTATAAGTATTTTCTGCGTGTAAAGCATATTTTATACTTGAAAAATGGCTCTTCTAAAATTGTGCAGAGGAATACATGTATCAAAAGTAAGCACACCATAACACCTATGTTTATGCAATCTGCCCATAGGCATTCCTGGAAGCATAGTTTGAACAAATTCATTACATAGAAGGCATTTAAAGCGTAGTTACTCACCTGTAACAGGTGTTCTCCAGGAGCAGCAGGAATCAGTCCTCACTTATGGGTGACGTCGGCGCCGACGGAGCCCTCGCGGAGCAATTTTCCCCAGCTTTCAAAGAAAGCCTTTGGGAATTGCAGCGCGCATGCGCGGTCCTCTTCCCGCCCAAGGGTGCCATCTTAGCCAGTCAGATGACATAGCTAGAAAAGACAGCATAAAAATATTTGCAAAAAAACATAAGCAGACGATTGCAACTCCAAGGGGAGGAGGGAGGGTAGTGAGGACTGATTCCTGCTGCTCCTGGAGAACACCTGTTACAGGTGAGTAACTACGCTTTCTCCAGGACCAAGCAGGAAGTCAGTCCTCACTTATGGGACTCCCAAGCTCAAGGCTACCGGAGACCCTAAGCACAAAAATGAGCTCCCTCTAGCTCAGCAGCACAGAAGGAAAGAATCTTCGCTGAATTATCACCCACCGGTAGCCCACATCCGGGATGAAGGGTAGGAGTTGCTCAGACCTCAAAGAGATTACGGAGGACTGCCTGTCCGAAAGCACTGTCCCTGCGGGACTCCCTCTCTAGACAGTAATGGGCCGCAAAAGTCTGGCTCGAAGACCAAGTAGCGGCCCGGCAGATGTCTGCCAGCGGAACAGAGCGGAGGTAAGCCACTGACGTAGCCTTTGCCCGAACGCAATGAGCCGTGACTCGACTTTGTAAGGAGAGTCCGGCTGCCCCATAAGCCCAAGAGATACAGTCCGCAACCCAGATGGACAGAGTACGCTTGGAGACCGGGAGCCCCAATTTATTGGGGTCAAAAGACACAAAAAGCTGAGCAGCTTTACGGTGCTCCCGCGTACGGTCAAGGTAGAAGTTCAAAGCCCTTCTACAGTCCAGGGTATGGAGGACCGTTTCAGCTCGGCTGGAGTGTGGCCTGGGAAAGAAGGTTGGAAGTACCACCTCCTGATTGATGTGAAAAGGGGAGACCACTTTTGGAAGAAACTTTGGGTGAGTCCGTAGGACTACCCTATTTTTGTAGAACCGAGTGTAAGGGGGATCAGACACGAGGGCCTGCAATTCACTTACGCGTCTAGCGGAAGTGAGGGCTATCAAGAACAGTGTTTTCCAAGACAGAAAACGGAGAGAACAGGTAGCCATAGGTTCAAAAGGCGGACAGGTGATCCGCTGCAAAACCACATTCAGGTCCCAGTCAGGCGCTGGCGGGCGCAGAGGTGGTTTAAGTAGAAGGAGACCTCGGAGAAACCTCGCTACGAGAGGGTCGCTGGAGAGAGGTCTACCGTCCACTTGTACATGATGTGCCGAAAGAGCACTGAGGTGAACTTTGACGGAGTTGGACTTAAGTCCCAGATTAGAGAGGTGTAGCAAGTACTGCAAGATCACCGACACCGGGCAGGAGAAGGGATCCTGAGACTGTTGGGTACACCAGACGGCAAAGCGATGCCATTTAAGGGCGTAGCATTTGCGGGTAGAAGGCCGTCGCGAAGCCAAGACGACCTCCTCCACCTCTGCCGGCAGGAGAAGGGGAGCAAGGACTACCCTCTCAGCAGCCAGGCCATGAGGTTGAGAGACCTGAGGTTGGGGTGTAGTAGAGACCCCTGATCCTGAGTGAGGAGATCCGGTTGTACCCCCAGAGGGAATGGATCCTCCACCGCTAATTGCAGTAGGAGCGGAAACCACGGCTGTCTGGGCCAGCGAGGGGCCACCAGGATCATGAAGGCTTTGTCTCGGAGAACCTTGAAAAGAGTCCGAGAGACTAGCGGGATGGGAGGGAAAGCGTACAGAAGGCTCCCCGACCATGAAATTAGAAAAGCGTCCGCCGCAACCCGAAGGGGGTGTGGCTGACGAGAGCAGAAGCGAGGAAGCTGCCGGTTGTGAGGACTGGCAAAGAGATCCACCGTGGGGAGGCCCCACTTTAGGAAGAGCTTCTGAACTACCAAGGGATCCAGACGCCACTCGTGCGGCTGGAGGATCCTGCTGAGTTTGTCCGCCAGGCAATTTTCTTGGCCCGGGAGATAAACTGCCTTGAGGAGAATGCCGTGACTGAAGGCCCAAGAGCAGAGCTTCTGTGCCTCCCGGCAGAGGAGGAAGGAGCCCGTGCCCCCCTGCTTGTTCACGTAGAACATGGCAACTTGATTGTCCGTCTGGACAAGGACGGACTGGTGGGAAGTCAGGTGGGAGAAGGCCTTGAGAGCCAGGCGGATCGCCCTGAGCTCCAGGAAGTTGATCTGCTGAGCAGACTCCCACGTGGTCCAGAGGCCCTGAGTACGTGCCCCTTGGCAATGTGCTCCCCAGCCCAGGAGGGATGCATCGGTGGTTAGCACCTGGGTCGGCTGAGGTGACTGGAAAGGCATTCCGAATATCAGGTTCGGCTGCCGAAGCCACCACCGGAGAGACGAGATCAGCGGCTCGGAGACGCGCACTAGGTCTGCTAGGCCGCCTGTGGCTTGTCGCCACTGCTGGCGGAGACACCATTGAGCAGGCCGCATATTCAGGCGGGCATTGGGGGTCACATGGACGGTGGAAGCCATATGGCCGAGTAGTCTCAGGAAGCGCCTGGCGGAGACCAGGGGCTGGCTGCGAAAGCGGTCGGCTAGGTCCATGAGCCGTTGAGCCCTGTCGAGCGGTAGGTATACTCGCGCCTGAGGAGTGTGCAGCCTTGCGCCGATGAACTCGAGATCCTGTGAGGGGAGCAAAGTGGACTTTGCGAAGTTTATAACAAAGCCCAAGTGCTGCAGAAGAGTCACCGTGCGGCGCGTGGCGTTGGTGACCTCCCGAGCGGACGCTGCTCTGATGAGCCAGTCGTCGAGGTACGGAAAGACATAGAGGCCGTGAAGCCGGAGATGGGCCGCCACCACCGCGAGACATTTTGTGAAGACTCGCGGTGCGGAGGACAGGCCAAAGGGCAGTACTCTGTACTGGTAATGATTTCCTGCCACCACAAACCTTAGGTATTGGCGGTGGCTTGGGTGGATGAGGATGTGCGTGAAGGCATCCTTTAGATCCAAGGAGCATAGCCAATCTCCCTGCTGGAGGTAGGGCAGAAGGATTCCAAGGGTAAGCATTTTGAACTTCTCCCGCACAAGGAACTTGTTGAGGTTGCGCAAGTCCAGGATGGGTCTGAGGCCCCCTGTTCTCTTTGGTATTAGAAAATACCTGGAATAAAAGCCTTGACCTCTCAGGTGGTGTGGCACCGGTTCCACCGCCTGATCCTGCAGAAGACCTGTCAACTCCTGAAGGAGTAATTCCCTGTGCAGAGGGGGTCGTGGAGGTTCTCCCGGAAAATAGGAGGGAGGGATCTGGTGGAAGTGGAGAAGATAGCCTTCTCGCACGACTTGAAGCACCCAGGCATCTGCGGTGATGCTGGACCACCTGTGGGCGAAGTGAACCAGCCGGCCTCCGGTGCTGGGAGGAACCAGCGGGGGGGGAGAGGCTACGCTTAGTGAGTCAAAAACCCCCACCCTGCTGAGCAGGGGCTGGTGGTGCAGGCTTGGGGGCTTGCTGCCTACGGGACCCGTTACCCCGTCCCTTGGCCTGCTGGCCCTGTTGGGGAGCTGCAGGGGCCTGATAATGGGGGTATTGTTTGTAGGCAGCCGCCTTCCTCGGGTAAAAGGACTTTTTCCCCGAGCCCTTCTTTTTCTGGGAAGGGGCGGAGGTCTTCCTAGAAAGCCTGGTCCTGGTGAGAGTCTCAGTCTCAATTTGTGCAGCCTTTTCCGCCATGGGCTTGCCAAAGAGGTTTTCGCCTCGGCAGGGGACATCGACCAACTTGTCCTGCACCCAGGGCTCAAGGTCTGACGACTGAAGCCAAGCCTGTCGGCGGGCACCGATGCCGGCTGCGGCCACTCGAGCCGATGCTTCAAAGCCATCATAGGCTGCTCGGGACATGAACTTTGAGCATTCCCGAATGCCAGTGGACAAGGCCAGGAACCTCCGCAAGGGTTCCTCGGACAAACCAGCGGAGAATCCGGCTAGCTCTTTAGCCAGATCCCGGAGATACATGCCCATGTATAGCTGGTAAGTCTGGACACGACATGCGAGCATAGAGCCCTGGAAACACTTCTTACCAAGGCCATCCAGGTTACGGGCCTCCCTGCCAGGAGGCACCGAGGAGTGCATCTTCTGGCTCTTAAGACGATGCATGGCCGATTCCACTACCATGGAATGGTGTGGTAGCTGTGCCTTTTGAAAGCCAGGGCTCTTGCGGACTCGATAGATAGAATCGACCCGCTTGCTCAGGACCGGCGAGGAGGCCGGACTCTCCCACATGCGGAAGAGTAGTCGTTCCAGCATAGGAGGAACCGGTACAGTAAAGTGTTCCCTGGCGGGAGAGTCATACTGGAGGGCGTCGAGCTCTTCGGCTCGAGGCTCCTCCTCGGGATCCGCAGGGAAGGCCAAAGCCTTGGCCATATCCCTAACGAAGTCCGAGAACCGGGCATCCTCCGGGGGGGACTGCTTCCGAGGCTTGGACTCCGGTGAGTCCGAGGGGACACACCGAGTCCGGAAAGAATCAGGCGACTCTTCCTCTTCCGACTCCCAGACCGACTCCGACGAGGACTCGGTGGGGTCGGTCCGGGCAGGGCGCGGGGCCTGCCGCCCCGACGCCGAGGGAGTCGGCGTCGGCGACCTCGGTCCCGAACGGGAGGCCGAGGGTGACCTCGACCGAGGATCGACTCGAGTTCTCATCGACTCGAGGATCGGCTCGGTCTCCGGGGTCGACTTGGACGTCGACGTCCCGGCGGTCGGGGCAGCGGCGCCAGCGAGGCCAGCGAGCAGTGCCCGCTGCTGGTCCATGAAGGCAGACAGTCTGCTCTCCAAGGCCGTCAACCTGAGTCCGAGCTCAGGTGACCCAGCAGCCCCCGACTCGGGCCCCGACGACGTCGGGCCCGACGTCGGCTGTCGCGGAGGCGAGTCCAGAAGGACCACAGGACTTACCCGAGCAGGCATCTCCGACTCCAGGCGAGGTCGCTTCGGGAGGTGTTCCTTCTCCAAGGACCCGGGGCGGCTATCGGGGCTATGCGACCTGGCCCTCGCGGAACCAGGAGCGTCCACCGACGCCGCCCTCGCGGGTTTCACCGTCCGACGATGGTCCCCGGAGGGAGAACCCCGGTCGGAGGAACTCCGGCGACGGTCCGAGCTGGAGCCTTTTGACGCGGAGGCCTCCGACGAGGTCCGGGTACGGCTGGGGTCAGCGAAGATTCGATCACGCTGATGCCGCCGACTTCTCAACGCTTTTGAGGACATTTTGCCGCAGGGCCCACAGATCAGTTCCTCATGATCCGGGCCCAGGCAGCGGAGGCAAAAGTCGTGTGTGTCAGTTAGTGACATATTTCGGTCACACTGACCACACCGCTTAAAGCCACTGGCAGCCATCGGGGGGAAAAAGGGCCCCTGCGAGGTCAAAGGACCGGGCTGCCA
The DNA here is from genome assembly GCA_033557465.1 of Ichthyophis bannanicus. Taxonomy (NCBI): domain Eukaryota; kingdom Metazoa; phylum Chordata; class Amphibia; order Gymnophiona; family Ichthyophiidae; genus Ichthyophis; species Ichthyophis bannanicus. The sequence goes on along the minus strand of CM066036.1, from coordinate 685,322,480 downwards.
GGGAAAAATCGAAACGAAAGCTGACAAAGTCAGAAAAACCGAAAAAAAGTAAGAGGACTCGTGACCGGCGTCGCGAGTCCGGGCGGGAAAAAGATCGGCGTCGAACCGAAGGAAAAAGAATAAAATAATGAAGAAAATCGACTTTTTCGCGGGGACAAGACGGGGACGTCTGTAGGGCTCCGCGGAAAAAAGAAGACTGGCTAAGATGGCACCCTTGGGCGGGAAGAGGACCGCGCATGCGCGCTGCAATTCCCAAAGGCTTTCTTTGAAAGCTGGGGAAAATTGCTCCGCGAGGGCTCCGTCGGCGCCGACGTCACCCATAAGTGAGGACTGACTTCCTGCTTGGTCCTGGAGAAAGATTTCATTCTGAAAAAAGATGTATGAATTTAAAAAATAAGAGAAAGCATATATTTGAAGATTGGGACTTGCTAGCTTTTTCTGTCCCTTAGTATTACATTTCATTCCTTTTTTTCAAATTTGAGAAACATTTTGAGCAGTCGTCTTAAAATGGGTTAGTTTTGTACAAACTCAACCAAACAACAGTGATAAAAAAATTAAATAAAAACAAAATTAAGTGCCGTCAAGTCAATGCTGACTGCAACCCAGCAGCCCCTGGGTTTTCTTGGCAAGGTATAACTGGAAGTAGATTGCTAGGCCTTTTCTTCTGAAGCAATGGAGGGTAAAGTGACTTGCCCAAGGTCACAGGGAGTGCCAGTGGGAACTGAACCCAGATCCCTTGGGAGCTAAGCTGTTGCTCCAATCACTAGGCTATTCCTCCATACATGTAAACATATAAAGGAGCAAAACAAATGTTCCATATACTATTGTACCACTGTTGTATATAGTTAACCAGGATATCCTTCATCAGATAACCCTGCATTGTATTTAGTTTCCCCTATTTCGCCAAGTTATACTTCCTGTTAAATGTAACGACCAGACATGTGTAAACTGTCGGATGTTTTCTGTTCAATGTAAACCGCGCTGATGTCTAATAGTGCGGTATATAAGAATTGTTAATAAATAAATAAATAAATAAATAAATAATTCTATCAAAGATGTATTATATAAAACAAGCTAGGAACTTCAGAAGATCAGGCTAAAACCTGAAATTCAGTGCTCAGAGATATAGGGGTCCTTTTACTAAAGATGTACACTTACTGCGCAATTAAAGTCAATACTATTGCATGGCCTCATGTACTAACTGTTGGGGCATGCCCAGCATGTTCTTGGCAGTTAGCGCATGATAACAAATGCTAATGTGTGGATTACTTAACACAGGTGGACCAAACAATACCCATAGAGGTGTCAGGTGTACTCACACTAATTGCTACATTGCCACTGAATGCATGGTGACTGCCCTCGTGGTAGCAGTAATGTGCTCTCTATCCCTTTGCATAATGGCCGATTACTGTGCACTTTAACGCATGATCATTCCTGGCAGCCAGTTGCCATGTGTTAAAATGCATGTTAACCGATTATCAGGTTTTAGTTAAAGGCCCCATAATCATTTACCTCTAAAAATAATTTACAAACAAATTTACCCAAAGTATAAATAAACAAGGTATGTCTTCTTGAAAAAAAACCATACAATCCAGTAAACCCTGTTCCATTCAAAATTCATTGAAGCTGCAAAATGTGCACATCCTTTGTGTGTTCTCCAGATAAAGATTCCTTTATAATATAAGGAGTTACCTCTTGAGAAAGGCATGATGGTTGTCAAAATGGTTGTATCAGGGGAAACTCTTTTGGAGATGTTCTCACAAACTGAAGCTACAGATGTGTGAATTTTCCATCTTGTATGATTTTAGAAGATTTTGAATGGAACAATGTTTACTGGATCGTATGTTTTTTCAGGAGGACAGATAAGTGACATTGGGCCACTTTTACTAAACCTCGCTAATGTTTTGCACTTAATATGCATTGTCACCTATATTTGGTTGAGTACGATTGTTATTTTTGAGGTGTTATTTCATCCTTAGTATGTATTTTAGATTTGTACATACCATGACAGTAATGACCCTCACTCCTAAGCAGGCCAAAGAAAGCTTCCTTCTGAAGTTCATAAGATGTAATATGTACAGTCAATGTATTAAGCTGTGCTTGAAATTTTCTTTTACTCAGCCCTGTGGCACTCAACACAATAGGAAATATTTCTGTATTTTTCAGTCACAGTTTCTTGGTCCCTGACTGCATTGCTTGGTACTTGAGGATCTTCTTTCTCTCCACAAGATTCACAAAATAAGCACTTGGCACGGGCACCTCCTTAATCAATTCCACTCTCACGTTTTTCTCCTTCACTATTATTTCTATTTTTCTTTCATCAAGATTTTTACTGGTCAGAATGGGAATGTTCCTCTTTATTTTCCATAAATCGCCAAGAGTCATGATCCCAATGTTTTTGTAGCACAGTGATGTAATGCTTGCAGGATTTCGAGTGGATGAACTATGCCACTTTATTGTGCATTTCTGCACAGATGGGTGATGGAACATCTTTTTAGTTGGAGGGACCAAACAAAACAAATCTCCTGCTCTGCCCCCAAGCTCTCTAATTGCTGATGCTGTGTTAGGAAAAATATTGGTGGGGCCGTGGCCCTTGTGCCCACCCCATTTCGCTGTCTATGTGTACAGGAATTTTCTGCCATCAAAACTTCACAGCTAGCTATGAGAATAATAACCATTTTCAGCTCTCTCAGAGAATCTACATTTGTTCTACCGTTTTTCTGTTTGCTATCCATCTCATCCATAATCCACTTTTCTGGGCTGCAGCTATCAGTCGCTTATCCATAGGTGGTGTGGAGGAGTAGCAGCCTAGTACCAGAGAGACCAGGATTCAAATCCCACTGTCATTCCTTGTGGCCTTTGGCAAGTCACTTAACCCTCCACTGCCTCAGGTACAAACTTAGATTGTAAGCCCAACAGGGAAATGCCTACTATATATTTGGCTTTATGTTTATGCAATTTCTTGATATACTGCTCAGGCCGAAGGGCATCAGAGCAGTTTATAATCACAACAAGCAGGTACTGAATATAACTTGCCTTGAACTACCACTGGAAAGGTGTGAGTTAAATATTAATAAATAGGTTTCAGTTCATTTCTCTTTAATCATTCACGTGTGGTTTTTTATTGATGAATGCATCCCAGAGTAACAGTATGTGTTTCCAACTGTCTTTATGCATTAGCCGCTTGTTTTGACTTGCTAATCTAATCTAATTCTTTCAAGATTTTCTTCAATTGTTTTGCAAAATCTGTTTCTTCCTTCCCTATGAGCATGATTCCATAACATATACATCTGGCTTGCGGACATATCTAAATCAAAAATGGGCCCCCCTTTGAACCTAATTCCGCATCTGCGGGTCTGGACTTGCCCGTGAGTCTGGAATCTGAGAGATAGATGTGTTCGGGCAGCATATGCTAGTGTTATTCAGCCAGCCCGTGCCTCGGGTATGGTAAACATTTTGGAGGTCCCCTTGCCCACCTTATTCTGAAAAGTCACATATCCAGATCCTGCCCGTCTCTGCAATGTACCCGCGGATACCATGCACCTTGGGAAAAACGTGCATCTCCTAAGCTGCTCATCACAGATAGTTTGCTGATACATACTAGACAAATACCAATGAGAAATGACAGCTGCTGAAACCTAGACCGTATACCAGTCCTCCTCATGCCCTGAAAAGTGCTAGGTAAGCCCAGTGCAACCCAATATCGTATACGAGAATGTAAATTTGAACATGTATGTCAGGACATACCTTGCATCAAATGGTACGTGGCATTAGGAACCGGCCCCAGTGATTCCTGCCCCGGTCATCTCTACAAACACAACTTAAACTGCCAGGCATGTATCCTCACCAAGTGCACAAAACCCCGATCTAACCTTCCAGTTCCCCAAAGGATACATAATATTGCTGAGCAACAAATGTATGTCCTTTTCATGCCTATGGCCTGTAAGTGCACTCATTCTGCTGCTCCGCACTCCCATTCCCCTCTTATCTCTTCCTACACACCTCCCCGGGAACTCTGTTCTTCTGTCAGAATGCGTCTATCTGTGCCCTTCTCTTCTACTGCCAAATCCAGACATTGCTCCTTTCACCTTGTTGTTAAGTGCCATCAAGTCTGTGTTGACTCATGGTGACCCTCTGGATAGTTGTTCTAAACTGTGTTTGGTCTTCAGTCAAGTGGTTCATTGTTGACAGAGTGGCACTCATAGCTGCTGTTATTGTATGGAACCATTTCATTACTGGCCTTCTTCTTTTGCATTGACCTTCTACCTTGCCAAGCATGATGTCTTTCTCCAATGATCTCTTCACATGATGTGTCCAAAGTAATAAAGTTGAAGTCTTGTCATCTGAGCTTCTAAAGAAAGCTTAGGTTTGATCTACTCTAGTACTGACTGGCTTGTTCTTCGGGCAGTTCATGGTATACTGAATCATGGTGTGGTTCAGTATTAGGACTAGGACTGTTAGAATCCATTCAAAAGAGAGGGTCTTAGACTTTAGGAAAACTAACTTTGCCAAGATGGGCCAATACCTCAGAGAGTCGTTAGCAGGATGGGAACAGCTGGGGGATGTAGAAAAACAGTGGGCAAAACTGAAAAGGGATATTTTAAGGGCAACCAACCTTTTTGTTAAAATGGTAAATAAAGGTAAAAGGAAAAGGAGACCGCTATGGTTTTCAAAAGTAGTAGCTGAAAAGATGAAGAAAAAGAGGGAGGCCGTCATTCCTAACAGGGGCTCTACAGGTCAAACAACGATAAGGATTTGAGGGTTCATTTTTATTAAATTGCTACCTCTCTGACTGGGAGCTCTTAAAAGGGTTTTTGTATATTTTTAAAGCAAAGTTACTTTCTTTTTGGTGCTTTAGTAGAAATTTCCTTGAGCAGAGTAGGTTGTTGAACTCTAGTAAACTTCTCAGCTTTGGGAACTGCTGACACCTAGTCAGGAGTTAGTGGGCCTGATTACCTGAGAGCAGCTGAGGCCTGCATAAAAGGCTCCAGAGCCCTGCCCTGTTGAGGCATTCCTAACAGGGGCTCTACAGGTCAAACAACGGTAAGGATTTGAGGGTTTATTTTTATTAAATTGTTAGCTCTCTGACTGGGAGCTCTTTAAAGAGTTTTTGTATATTTTTAAAGCAAAGTTACTTTCTTTTGGTGCTTTAGTAGAAATTTCCTTAAGCAGAGTAGGTTGTTGAACTCTAGTAACATTCTCAGCTTTTTGGAACTGCTGACACCTAATCAGGAGTTAGTTCCTTCCCTACCCACCCCGACTTCCACCCACCCCTAGTGAGCAGTCTTGTTTTATAGGGCACCTCCCCATTTAACAAAGCACAGAGACTTCGAGCACCATATTTTGAATATAATTAAAGAGATTTAACTGCTTTTTCTCTGAAAGGACAGCTAGGAAACCGGCTGGTACTTGGTAGATCTCTCTCTTTTGCTTTAACAGATACCTAAGCTCCACGAACAGAACAATGGCTGGGAAAAATCGTATCACTAAAGCTGTTGCCCCCATTACAGCTTCTGCCTCTGCCCAGACAGAGGTCCTAATGCTAGTTGAAGGACCGGTTCCATGTGCAGAGTGCCTGCATGCTGAAGCTCTTAGGAAACAAGTGGAGGAACTCAGAGAGGAGGTGGCGAGGCTGAGGAGCATTCAAGACAATGAGAAGTACATTGATGAGATGCTTCTTGCAGCAACCAAGCTCTCCAGAAGAGGAGAAGATAGGTGCCAACAGAATGACGAAGGTTGGACAAGAGTCACCAGGGCCTGCAGAATCACCAATCCAACTTCTCCAGCCCTTGAATTGAAGAAACATTATGCAGCCCTGGGAGTGGAGGAGGTGAAAGCATCCCTGGAAAGGGAAGAACCAGAGCTCAAGTACCCCAAAGTTGCAGAATCAGTGACCACAAGGAAGTGAAGGGTAGTGGTGGTTGGAAACTCTCTTCTGAGGGGTACTGAGGCATCCATCTGCCGACCAGACTTGATGTCCAGAGAGGTATGCTGTCTGCCTGGTGCCAAAATCCAAGATGTTACGGAGAGTTTGCCGAGACTCATCAAGCCCACTGACTATTACCCAATGTTGCTAATCCATGTTGGAACAAATGATACTGCCAGGTATCCCTCGGAATGTATCAAAAGTGACTTCATGGCTCTGGGACAGAGGGTGAAGCAGTTAGGTGCACAGGTGGTGTTCTCTTTAATCCTCCCTATTGAGGGTAAAGGACAAGGCAGAGAGGCTCGCATCCTGGAGATGAATGCATGGCTGTGTGGATGGTGTCATCGAGAGCGTTTTGGTTTCCTAAACCATGGGATGCTGTTCCAAGGGTTGCAGAGCAGAGGTGGCATCCATCTGTCAAAGAAAGGTCAACGCGTCTTCGGTAGTAGACTGGCTAATCTACTGAAGGGGGCTTTAAACTAGATTCGTTGGGGATGGGTGAAGAAAGCCCCCAGGTAAGTGATACATTAAATACCTTTATGGAAATGGGTAACAGGGGTAACATATGGAAAGCAGTGTGTATAAATGCCCATAGCATGGGAAATAAGATCCCTGATGTGGAAGCTTTGGTGGGAGTGGCTGACTTGGATTCAGTGGCAGTTACAGAAATATGGTTCATAGAAAACCATGATTGGGATGTAACTATACCCGGCTATACTTTATTCAGAAAGGACAGGGTAGGAAGAAGGGGAGGAGGTGTGGCACTATATGTAAAAACTACTATTAAAGCTTTGGAATTACAGAGCTTAAAAGGGAGAGAGGAGGCATTGTGGGTTAAACTAGAAAGAGGGAAAGAGAAATCTATTTGCATTGGTGTGATATACAGACCTCCCTCACAAGAGAAAGAGGTGGACAGAGAGTTAATTGAAGACATACGCAGAATTGCTAGGAAAGGGAAAGTGCTACTGATAGGAGATTTCAATATGCCAGATGTTGATTGGCACATTCCTGCTGCAGTATCATCTAGAAGTAAGGAGATCCTGGATTCTCTACAGGGAGAACTATTCAGGCAATTGGTAACAGACCCCACATGTGAAGGGTTCATACTGGACTTGGTGCTTACCAATGGTGAAAGTGTTTCTGATGTTATAGTGGGAGATCATTGTGCATCCAGTGATCACCAGATGGTGTGGTTCAGTATTAGGACTAGGGCTGTTAGAATCCATTCAAAGGTGAGTATCTTAGACTTTAGGAAGACTAACTTTGCCAAGATGGGCCAATACCTCAGGGAGTCGTTAGTGGGATGGGAACAGCCGGGGAATGTAGAAAAATAGTGGGCATAACTGAAAGGGGATATTTTAAGGGCAACCAACCTTTTTGTTAAAATGGTAAATAAAGGTAAATGGAAAAGGAGAGCGCTATGGCTTTCGAAAGAAGTAGCTGAAAAAGTGAAGAAAAAGAGGGAGGCCTTCGTGAAGAAAAAGAGGGAGGCCTTCGTGAAATACAAAAGATCACAGAGAGAGGAAGACAGGCATCTATATTTGGAAAAACTTAGAGAAGCTAGCAAAGTAGTCAGGAAGGCAAAGATTCAAAAGGAGGAAATAGCCAATGCAATAAAATGGGGGGATAAGACATTTTCAGATATGTTAGTGAAAAGAGGAAGGGCAAAAGTGGTACTGTCAGACTCAAGGGTGCAGGGGAGGAATATGTAGAAGCTTATAAGGATAAAGCGGAATTGCTTAACAAATATTTCTGTTCTGTGTTTACAGATGAAGAATCAGGAGCAGGACCTCAGAAAACACCCACAAACAGGAACAGAAGCGAGGAACATCTTGAACAATTTTCAGAAGACTGTGTTCGTGAGAAACTAGCTCAACTTAAAGTAGACAAAGCAATGGGATCAGATGGGATACACCCTAGAATACTGAGGGAACTTGGGGACATTCTAGTAGTTTCACTGACTGACCTTTTCAATGCCTCGTTGGAGTCAGGAGTGGTGCAAAAGGACTGGGGAGGGACTCATGTGGTGCCTTTACACAAAAGCGGAAGTAAGGATGTGGTTGAAAATTATAGGCCGGTTAGTTTAACTTCGGTGGTGAGTAAATGGTGGTGAGGAGTGGAGGAGTGGCCTAATGGTTGGGGCAAGGTACTTCAGGCCGGAAGGTCGGGGGTTCAAATCCTACTAGAGGACAGCAACCTTGGGCCGGAAGGACTGGGGTTTCTAGTCCCACAGGTGCTCCTTGTGGTCTTGGGCAAGCCACTTAACCCTCCATAGACCATGTTCCCTGTAAAGTAGTTATCTCCAAGTTATAATGCCCTGTTCAATGTAATTTCAGTTTGTTCAATGTAAACCGCACTGATGCAGAATAGCGTGGTATATAAGAGAATATAAATAAATAAATTATTGGAAACGCTGCTGAAAGAGAAAATAGTGAGGTTTCTGGAGTCCAGAGGATTACAGGATCCGAGGCAGCATGGATTCACCATTTACCTTGTCAGACAAATCTGATTGATTTCTTTGACTGGGTGACCAGGGAGTTGGACCAAGGGAGAACCCTAGATGTGGTGTATTTAGATTTCAGTAAAGCATAGTTACTTACCTGTAACAGGTGATCTCTGGGAACAGCAGGAATAAGTCTTCACATATGGGTACGTCGGTACCGACGGAGCCTGCGCGGGAACGCTCCCCAGCGTCTTTCTGCCCATTTACTTCCCTCTCATCAGTTGGGTTTGTAGCTGAGACCGAAGGAGGGAAGTAGACAAATTAGAGAGAAGAAAGAAACAGAGAGAGAGAACAACTCCTAGGGGAGGTGGGTGGGTTGTGAAGACTTATTCTTGCTGTTCCCAGAGATCACCTGTTACAGGTAAGTAACTGTGCTATCTCCAGGAACAAGCAGGAATGAGTCTTCACATATGGGGACTCCCAAGCTGAGATGCCTGGAGGAGGCCCCAGCATGTTGCAAATCTAAAGATGAGCCATGCTTATCCCTCAAACCTCAGGCATCCAAGGGATGGAGGGTAGGAGTTGAACTAGAAAAGAATAAAAGAGGTGCTGTGGAACAGCTAGACTAAACAAGGTATCCAGAGGGGAGTCCTTGTGTAAATCATGATTATTAGAAAAATATTGAATTCCAATTTTCTAATGTGGATGTCACTCAAAAATATTGCAAAAATAGTTGTTGAGGGTAATATGGATCTGTGGTTGAGAGCCAGTAGATTATCCTTAAAGAAATTCCCTCAGTGTGAAGTAGAGGGAAAAAAATAAATTTTTGCAATACAGGAAGAGATGATAAGCCCTCATGGCCAGTACTAACCCCAGAAGAAGTACTGGGGGAGTTCAATGAGGTTGGACTTTTGAGAAATAGCTAAAGCTTCTGTAAAGGCCAAAAAATTGAACTTCTTGTCCTTGGAGCAGATAAAGGTCCTAGGAAAGAGTGGAGATAATCTGACTGGTTTGGATGAAAAGGCATAAATACCCTTTGTAGAAAAAAGGGGATAGGTCTTTAAGACCCCCTTTATTCCAATGAAAGACAAAGACATTTGTACTAGGCGCTGAGCCCCCAACTTCTTGAAGATCTTTCAAAGTAAGATGTTGTATAGAGATTGACGCAATAACAAGAAGGATTAAGACCTACTTGAGAATATTGATGGAGAATCTCTGCCTGGTTAAAAATGGAAGAACTATAGAGGAGGTTTCGTGGAAACTGATATTATGTTCTTCACTTACAGGGACAGGACTAGACTCCTTGAAAAGATCTAGCCCCTGAAATAACCAGGTCTCGAGACGTATGCGAATGAGTGCAGAGGAGATCCTTAGTCTTAAGACAGCAAGTCTGGATCCTTCTATAACTTCTAATAGTAGCTGAAGAAAAAGATGCAATATAAGGGGATACCATGTTTGCCTCTTTATGAGGGCAATATGAGTATCATGCGTTTTCTTGTTCAACATAAGCTACCATGAAGTATAGGAATTAGAAGGAAAATAGTGAATAAGGACCAACTGCAGTGAAAAAAATGCATCCCTGATGTAGAAGTTCCAGTGAGATGTGGAATAAACCAGGGAATTGTGCAATATTTTTACGCTTTCACGTGGTCTAAACCCTGGTTACCTTTTCTTAAAAGGAAATTTTAAGGAATATGGTAAGAGTAGGAAAAAAACAGTCATGTAGGAGCATGACTGGCAGAGTCTACCAGCTGAAGCCCTTCTTAACTATCTGGCCGCTACCTATTAGGAGTAGCTTTGAGGCTCTCTGGCAAAGGCCCACAGTTGCGGAGCTTTGTTGTAGAATTGCAGAGAGCATGTTGTAGGTTGCTTAGATCTGGCTGTTGAATTGCCAGTGTGCAACCTAATCTATTCTGTTGAAGCCAAAGAAAATTGAAGGTGGCTAAGAATAGTAGACAGGCCTGAAGCCTGCAACAATAAATAGTCCAAATGAGTTCTGGACCTCTTTTGGAATTATCTGTTGTTAAGGCAGCATAAAAAGTTAGGTCCTATGGATTGGAGAGGACCGAGAGACACAATTTGGAGTAGTGATACCCAAGTTCTGTCCGCCTTAAAAAGATATCTGAGAAGAAGAGGAACCGCCAAGGGGGAGAAAACTCTGTATGGAAACTACTTCCTGGAGTAGGTATTGAAGAAAAACCTATGGCTTAGGGAATAAGCCCTCCAGTTGAGTAGTAGTACTCTTAGAGACTGAAAGTCTGGGCTAAGAGGGATAGAAAGTAATACAGAGTTGAGAAGACTTACAATTTGGTAAGTGTTTGAAGAGATAGGGTCCCCTTGCAGTTAAAAGTATGAGATATACTCGTACAGTAAACTGACAAGGTGAAGGGTATAGCTCACCCTGTTGTTAGTTGTTAGGCCTCCTTTTGTTTTAAAAGGAGGAACCTGTTATCTCTGTGGTATGAAAGTCCTTAATGGCTCTTGGAGCTAGAAGGATAGATTTCTCTTGTAGCAAGAGATTCATGCCCAGAGTCGAGGATTGAGTCAATGTATGACTGATATCTCAGCATGAGATGAATTTTAGATGCTTCTGTTGAAAAGAAGTGGACTCAAAAGTTTTGAACCTCACACAGAAAAAATAAAGAAAATATCAGAAACCCTGCGATTGCTGGGTTTGCTGAGCCTGTTGAGGTTTTGATTTTCTTAGCCTGGTGTGATGTTGCCCATCTTTGGAAACATCTGCAGAATGGGTAGAAGATGGATAAAACTTTTTTCCCTTGGGGGAATAAAGCTTCTTAGGAGATTTTTTATTACCTAGGATAGAGGAACGTTTTGACAATCCTCTGAAAGTAACAGCATCAGTGCTCAACTGATTAGCTTGAAACAAAGCCTCCTTGTTGAAGAGATTTTCACCAGTACAAGGAGTATTTCCCAGCCTGTCCTGAACCCATCTGTCCAAGTCTGAAGCTTGGAGCCAGGCTATGCGTCGTGCTCCTATGGCTATAGCAGAAGTTCTGCTAATAGACTCAAAACAGTCCAGGGAAGCACGATTAAGGAACCTAGAGATATTTTGAGCATGATTGACTAATAAGGAATAGTCTGCTCTTTTATGCTCTGGAAGAAAAGGGTTCAAAAACTTTAAGTTTTTTGTGACCTCTTCAAGAGATAATCCCATATAGAAAATATATGAGATAATTCTTGCTAAAAGCATGGATGCCTGGAAGCATCGACGTCCAAAAGCATCTAAAATCCTAGACTCACGACCTGGCGGTTAAGCAGAGTGCTTCTTTGCATTCTTAATACGCCTCATTGCTGATTCTACAACACTAGAATGATGAGGAAGTTGAGTCTTTTGAAAACCTGGAGAAGGTGGCACCTTGTACATAGTGTCAAGTGTCTTAGAATGTGGGGATACCGTTAAAGGAGTTTCCCACATTCTTAATAGTAGATCTTTCAAGATCTGATGCAAAGGAAGCATGATCACCTCCTTTGGAATCCAGGGGAATTGCAGTGTCTCTGAATTCCCCGGTAGGGATTCTTTACCAGGTATAGAAATGGCAAGTAACTTTGCCATATCAAGCAGAAAAGCTCGAAAAGAAATCTCCCCCGAGGAGGACCCTCTAAAATGAGGGGTAAAGGCTAGATTTGTAGAAAAATCAGCCTTGGTACTGATGGATTCATCCCAGTCATCGGGATCAGAGGACCTGAAAGGATGAAGCATCGGATTTTCTTTAAAGCAATGTCTTTGGAACCGCCCGAGGTCGGTACCGAGACAAATCAGTACCGAATCCTCCATGCTAGAGATCGATTCCAGGCTCGGCATCGAGGGAAGCGATTCTGTTGAAGCAAGCATGGACGGTACCGACACCGATGCCAATGTCGATACCGATACTGGAGCCGATACCGATACTCGAGGAACGGTCTGCAGCAACTCTAACGGTACTGAAGTAGCCGAGAGTGCTAGACTACGTTCATCGGTGAGGAGTGTTTCATCCATCACCATAGCCAATGCCGGGGTGTCGGTACCGCTCGAAGCGGCCACAACCACCGAGCATGGCCCAGGTATGTTCATCAAGGTAATAACCCCGGGAACAACCTGGAGCCCAGTTAATGCTTTGGAGCCCGAAGACTCCCGCCGGGGCTTTATTACCAAGATGTCCTCAAGGGCAAGGCCGAAGCCATCTCGATGCTGAGGGGGAGATCTACCATTCGAGGACTGGCTAGTCTTTACAGACTTTTGTTTGGTTACCTGATCCTGTGAAGAAGAAGATATTCTAGCTGGTGACATCGAGGGCGATGTGAACCGGGTATCAAGTTGTACTCGATTCTGAAGACTTCTTCTGTTTGAGGTCCAACAGGAGAGACACTCCAGAGGGCAATGGTCAGGATCTAAACATTTTAGACACCAAGTATGAGTGTCTGAAAAAATATCTGTACCGCTACACTTTGAGCATTTCTTAAGGATAGTGGCTGGCTTTTCCATAATGGAAGGGTAGAGGCCTAGTGGCCTAGAAAGCGTCAGGCACTAAACAGGAAAACTTTCTAAGAAAAGAAGAAATTCTTTAGGAAAAGAAAGAAAAGCACCGGCAGTACCGGTGGCGTCGAGGGAAGGCAGACGCGACCACAAAAAAACTAAGAATAAAAAGAAGAATTTTCTGCAGTGACAGGAGTACGTCCTGCCGGCTCCGCAGAAAACTGATGAGAGGGAAGTAAATGGGCGGGAAGGCAGCGCGCATGCATGTGGGATGCTCCCAAAAGCTTTCTTTTTGGACGCTGGGGAGCGTTCCCGCGCAGGCTCCGTCGGTTCCGACGTACCCATATGTGAAGACTCATTCCTGCTTGTTCCTGGAGATAGCCTTTGACACTGTTCCTCACAGGCGACTTATAAACAAACTGAGTACCCTAGAGATGGACCCTAAAGTTACTGCTTAGGTTAGAAATTGGTTGGGTGGGAGGCGACAAAGAGTACAGGTAAATGGAGCTCACTCTGAGGAGAAGGATGTTACCAGTGGTGTGCCCCAGGGATCTGTCCTTGGTCCGATTCTTTTTAACATCTTTGTTAGTGATATAGTGGAAGGGCTGTCGGGTAAGATTTGCCTCTTTGCGGATGATACCAAAATCTGCAATAGAGTAGACACACAGGAAAGTGTAGATAACATGAGGAGGGATCTAGCTAAGCTTGAAGAATGGTCTAGAATTTGGCAGCTGGGATTTAATGTTAAAAAAATGTAAGGTCATACATTTGGGCTGCAGCAATCCAAGGGAGCAATATAGTATAGGGGGTGAAGTACTTTTGTCCACTTAAGAAGAGCGGGATCTAGGCGTTGTTGTTTCTGATGATCTTAAAGTAGCTAAACAGGTAGAAAAGGCGACGGCAAAAGTTAGAAGGATGCTTGGGCACATAGGGAGAGGAATGGCTAGCAGAAAAGAGGTGATAGTGCCTCTGTATAAGTCTTTGGTGCGACCTCATTTGGAATATTGTGTACAATTCTGGAGACCGCACCTTCAAAAGAATATAAACAGGATGGAGTCAGTACAGATGGTGGCTACTAAAATGGTTAGTTGTCTTCATTATAAAGCATATGAGGACAGACTTAAGGATCTTAATATGTACACCTTATAGGAAAGGCGGGATAGAGGTGATATGATTGAGATGTTTAAATACCTCCGTGGCTTAAATGCACAAGGGGAGAGCCTCTTTCGATTGAAATCAAGTTCTGCTATGAGTGGGGCATGGGATGAGGGTGAAAGGGGATAGATTCAGGAGTGATATACAGAAATATTTATTTACGGAAAGAGTTGTGGATCCGTGGAATAGTCTCCCAGTGGAGGTGGTAGAGATGAGGACAGTATCTCCATTCAAAAGAAGCATGGGACAAACACAGAGGATCTCAAAAGGGAAAAAGGGGACTGTTGTAGTTGTTGATATGGAAGGACAGAGTAGTTATTCACCTGTAACAGGTGTTCTCCAGGAGCAGCAGGAATCAGTCCTCACATATGGGTGTCATCGACGCTGATGAAGCCCCAGCGGAGCATTTCCCCAGCTTTCTATGAAAGCCTTTGGGAATGCAGGCACGCATGCGCGGTTCCCTTCCCTCCTAAAGGTGCCATCTTACCTCAGTCAAATGACATAGCTAAAAACAGCACACAAAAATGAAAAAATTAAACTATGTACAACTGCAACTCCCAGGGGAGGAGGGAGGGTTGTGAGGACTGATTCCTGCTGCTCCTGGAGAACATCTGTTACAGGTGAGTAACTACTCTTTCTCCAGGACCAAGCAGGAAGTCAGTCCTCACATATGGGTGACTCCCTAGCTCTGGGCTACCGAGGAACCCAGGCTGAATAAGAGAACTCCCTCTAGTCCCAGCAGCAAAGAAAGGCTTTTCATTGACACATCCTCCACCGGTACCCCAACAGAGGGCAGGAGTTGCCTAAACCTCAAAGAGATTCCGGAGTACTGCTTGGCCAAAAGCACTGTCCCTACGGGACTCCCTCTCCAGACAGTAATGGGCCGCAAAAGTCTGGCTTGAAGACCAAGTTGCAGCCCTGCAGATGTCTACCAAGGGCACAGAGCGGAGATGAGCCACTGAGGCAGCCATTGCCCTGACACGGTGGGCCGTGACCCGACCCTGCAAAGGAAGGTCAGCCGCCTTGTAAGCCCAGGTGATACAGTCAGCCACCCAGATGGACAAGGTATGCTTGGACACAGCCAACCCCAACTTATTAGGGTCAAAAGAGATGAAGAGCTGAGTAGCCCTTCTATGTCCTTGCGTATGGTCAAGGTAGAAGGATAAG
This sequence comes from Ichthyophis bannanicus, assembly GCA_033557465.1. Lineage (NCBI taxonomy): Eukaryota > Metazoa > Chordata > Amphibia > Gymnophiona > Ichthyophiidae > Ichthyophis > Ichthyophis bannanicus. Next base: position 685,307,315 of record CM066036.1, on the reverse strand, counting down.
GCCCTCCTACAGTCCAGGGTATGCAGGATTGCTTCAGCCTGGATTGCATGAGGCCTAGGAAAGAATGTTGGAAGAACCACCTCTTGGTTAAGGTGGAAGGAGGAGACAACTTTTGGAAGGAACTTTGTATGAGTCCTAAGGACTACCCTTAGGAGTGGAGAAGTGGCCTAGTGGTTTGGGCAAGGTACTTCAGGCCGGAAGGTCAGGGGTTCAAATCCCACTAGAGGACAGCAACCTTGGGCCGGAAGGACTGGAGTTTCTAGTCCCACAGGTGCTCCTTGTGGTCTTGGGCAAGCCACTTAACCCTCCACAGCCCATGTTCCCTGTAAAATAGTTATCTCCAAGTTATAATGCCCTGTTCAATGTAATTTCAGATTGTTCAATGTAAACTGCACTGATGCAGAATAGCACGGTATATAAGAGAATGTAAATAAATAAATAAATACCCTGTTCCTATAAAAGCAAGTGTAAGGCCTATCACAGACCAGGGCCTGAAGCTCACTCACTCGCCTAGCCAAGGTAAGGGCTACCAAGAAGAGTGTCTTCCAGGACAGGAAGCGTAGAGGGCAAGTAACCATCGGCTCAAAGGGTGGGCGAGTCAGCTGCTGCAAGACCACATTCAACTCCCGCTCAGGAGGAGGAGGACGGATTGGAGGCTTGAGCAAAAGCAAGCCCCTGAGAAAGCTCCGACCTGGGGATCTCATCTTCCAGCAATGCAATGTGCGCCTTCGAGTCAATGCTGACTTCTGGCAACCCAGAAGAATTTGAAAAAAAGCTTGCCATGGAAGCAAAAAATGCATAATAAAAACTTTTTCAAGTACATTTGTAGCAAAGAATCTGCGAATCAGTTAGCTGGACTGTTAGATGATAGAGGGGTAAAAGGGGCATAGTGGAGAAACTAAATTAATTCTTTGCTTCGGTCTTTACTGAAGATGATGTAGGAACGATATCCATGACTGAAATGGTATTTAAGGATGATGCATCAAAAGAATTTAAAGAAATATTGATAAACCAGGAAGATGTATTACAACTATTTGACAAACTAAAGAGTAGCAAATCACCTGAACTGGATGCTTGAAAGAACCTGGATGGACCTGGACTGGTTGAAAGAACTTATATATGAGATTGCAGACTTACTATTAGTAATCAATGAACCATCATTAAAATCATCTGTAATAGCTAAAGACTGGCCAATTTAACGCCAATTTTTAAAAAGGGTTCCAGGTGTGATCCGGGAAACTGCAGATCGGTGAGCCTGACATCAGAACTCGGCAAAATGGTACAAACCATTATAAAGAACAAAATTACTGAACATGTAGATAGTCATGGTTTAATGGGAGAAAGTCAACATAGCTTTGGCTAAGGAAGATTTTGTCTTACTAATCTGTTATATTTTTTGAAGGTGTGAATAAACAGGTAGACAAAGGTGAGCTGGTCAATATATAGTGTATCTGGATTTTCAGAAAGCCTTTGACAAGGTCCCTCATGAGAGACTCTTGACGAAATTAAAAAGTCAAGGGATAGGAGGCAGTGTACTATTGTGGATCAGGAACTGTTAAAAGATAAAAAGCAGAGGGTAGGGCTAAATGGCCAATTTTCTCAATGGAGAAAGTAAATAGTGGAGTACCCAGGGATCTGTGCTGGGACTGCTGCTTTTTAACATATTTGTAAATGACCTGGAAATGGGAATAATGAGCGAGGTAATCAAATTTGCAGATGAAACAAAATTATTCAAAATTATTAAAACCCAAGAGGATTGTGAAAAATTGCAAGAGGACCTTGATAAACTGGAAGACTGGATGTTCAAATGGCAGATGAAATTTAATGTGGACAAGTGCAAAGTTATGCAGCTAGGAAAGAACAACCCAAACTATGGTTACATGATGCAAGGTTCCACTTTAAGAACTACCAACCAGGAAAAACATTTTGACATCATGGATAAAACGTTGAAACCCTCCATCCAGTATGCAGCAGCAGCCAAAAAAGCAAATAGAATGCTAGGAATCATAAGGGAAGAATGGAGAATAAAACAAAGGATATTATAATGCCTCTGTATCATTCTATGGTGCAACCGCATCTTCAATATTGTGTGCAATTCTGGTTGCCCTATCTTAAAAAGGTTATAGCGGAATTAGAAAAGGTAGAGGCAAGCCACCAAAATGGTAAAGGGGATGGAAGGATACCCTTATGAGGAGAGGCTTGAAAGATTAGGGCTCTTCAACCTAGAAAAGAGATGGCTGAGAGGAGATAAGATAGAGGTCTATAAATTAATGAATGGAGTAGAACGAGTAAATGTAGATCGATTTTAATGCCATCAAAATGTAGAAAGACTAGGGGACATCCAATGAAGCTACAGTGTAACCTGTTTAAGACTATAAGAGAAAATATTTTTTCACTCAACACGTAATCAAACTCTGAAATTTGTTATCGGAGGATGTAGTAAAAGCTGTTAGTGTAGCTGGGTTTAAAAAAGGGTTGGACAAGTTCCTGGAGGATAGGTCCATAAACCATTATTAAAGAGGACCCAGGAAATCCACTGTTTGATCCAATACAAGCATTGTGGAACCTGTGTGTCTTTTTGGGAAAACTGCTATGTATTTATGACCTGGATTGGCCACTGTTGGAGACAGGATAGTGGGCTTCGTGGACCTTGGTCTGACCCAGTATGGCATATCTTATGTTCTTATGTAAATATGCATATTTTAAAACTGGATATTTTGTAAATTGCTAACTGTTCCTGCAGCCTTCAAGCATACTGTGGTTATACCTTTCCTCAAGAAACCATCCCTTGATCCTACCTGTTTTGTAAATTGTTATAGGTATATCTGGATGAACAATCGCTATCATTTCTCAGCCAGTTGTGATCCTTGCATCTGTAAATGGTGTCTTAACTTCATGTTAGCTAGTTTTTGTAAATAAATAAATTCTCATGTCATCAGTATCCAGCACATGTGACTGTGTTTCTGAAAATCTGTGATAGGTGTGAGGCACCAGAACTCAGCTAAGGGTGATATGGCTTGAATGGTCACAGGTGACCCATTTACCAATGTCATGCAGACAAAAATCGCTATAGGGCAACTGTTGGGAATCTGGGAAGCAAACTCTACCTACCTTGCAAGTAGTTTAGGGTGATAAGAGGATATTAGAGTCTGAGGTGAGATTGAGGGACACCAGATATGATGATGATGGGGCATCATGGGAGCCTCAGTTATGCCTCATGTTGACAACACAATGTTCACCGATACAGGGCTCTTATTTTTCCCTTACTTGTAGAGTGTGACTCATCTACTGACAAAAACGTGCTGCTAACTCTAAGGTAAGTGAAAAGAGGACAGTGATTTATATTCCTAAGGCATGTTGAAGGGCATACTGTGTTTGCCCTCAGTTGCACTTACACACTATGTGGAGCACTCACAATTGGCAGCTATATTGCCCAGCTCCTCGTTGCAGTATGTTCCTTAGATGGTATTTTGCTCCACGACCTTTGCACAGATACATATGGTTTCAGGTTTACCATGGTTAATCACTAACGGATTGTTGTATGAAAGTAAGGAGTAGCAGCAGGTGGGATTACTATGTAACGGTCACAGGTGGTCTGTTTTTGGCATGGCTGCACTAATAGCTTATGGTTATTATCACACCTTTGCCATCCTCTCCTGGAGATGCATTACATAAAGTTATTTCATTGGATGCATCAGTGTCTCTGTAGTTTTGGGATGGGTAATGTTGTCATGGCTGTTTGCCGATATAAGTTGCTGCCCTCAAAAATGCAGAAGGGCTATTTATAGATGGGAGGCATTAGGATGCTTGCTTCATAAAAGTATTGAGGCTTTGGTTTGCAGAATGTTGCCACATACTGATTTGCATTTCATGCATGTAACGCCCAGTAAAGATGAATGCGAGTTAGCATGTCTCAGCATAATGATCGCACATATGCTCAGGAGGAAGGCTGTTCTGTAGCTACAAACCCTTGCAGTTTTTCCAAGCCAGAGCCACGTAGAATCTTACGTAATGGTCTATGGTTTCCTAAAAAAGGTAAAGACTTGTAGTGTGTTAAAGCTGGTGAGGTTCAATATAAACAATTTTTCTGGCATGTCACCTGCCACAGTATAGGGGTGTGTGTCTCTAGATAGCTGGCCATCATTGTAACATTCTTGAGAAGCACACAAAGGTGTATATTTACTAAACCGTCTTAATGTTACCGGCATTAGTTGCAGTCTTACTGTGACGAATGCCATATAAGGTAGTGGGCATTCCGGTCTTAAGGTAGCATTTCGGGTTATCGTGTAATAGAGGGAGCCATGGCATGTTAACGCGCGTTAGCCTTAATTAGGCATGCTGACCAACAATCACAGCAACAGAGGTGTAGCACACTGGTTAATACATTGACTGCTAATACAGTGGTCATGGGTTTGATCCCCCAGTGGACTCAGTTAAAAGACTGTCTGAGGCAATCCCTTTTCCTGCTTGTAACAGTCAGACACATCCCAACAATTTGCACTGCCAGCCAAAAAAGCCTCAACCCAGTGCCGCAACCTAATGCACCTTTTAGGGCGTACCATAAGGCACATCATAAAGCACTACGTCATCCAAGGCAGGTCATAATGTGCCCCAGAGGGCGGCAGGAAAGGTTGGCACCCTCCAAGGCAGCATATAAGGCGCCCCATAAGCTGGCCAAACCTAAGGTGCCGCGAAAGATGCCCCAGGGATGCCAGGAGATGGTGCCCAGGGGCACAAAGGTGCCCCAAAGTCACAAGCATGAAATGTATGGCTCAAACACAGATGTAACCATAACACTGCACAGAGCATCAAGGAAAGGCAATGAACAAGTGATGGAAGGAAATAGATGATGGAGCTCATGGACCAGCCAAATCTGAGTGCAGCCCATGTGGCAGCAGGTAAAGTGGACAAACATATCAAGGGCAGCTGTACCGATGTTCAGGGTGATGGTAATGTACAGTGCAATAATGACAGTTTGTGGCAGAGGATGGGGATACGTGTCCACCAGAGGAGGTAGAGTTGGCAGGATAAGTGAAATGACAGAAAGACAGAGAAGAGCAGTGCCATGCAGAGCAGACACAGGAGACGAAAGCATGAAGAGCCGCAATGCAGAAAAGTGCACCTGTGCAGGACATGGGGTAACAGCCTGCACATTAGGGCAGGATGCCACACAGCTGGCACACACAGACAGACGGACAGAAGGCAACAGTGATGAGGGAATAATGTGGCGGCAACACAGATCTGCACAGATATGACTGTTACACTAATGAAACGTACTTGTGTAGGACAGCCATAAAAAAAAAGGGGAACAGAGAGAAATCAAACCCATGACCTCTGTTACGGAAGTCATTGCATTAACCATTGTGCTACATCACTATGGGAGTTATCATACCAATGGCTGGCTACAGAAAGAGTGCACGTCACCATAAAACTGTCTGCTGTGGCTACCAGGATAGGATAGAACCAACAGTACCCATAATGCAATTCACATGCAGAACAGCAGTCTACATCTGCTCACCAGATGGGGTATGCACCTCTACAACATGTCAGCTTGGTAGGGGGGAATGACTGTGCGTGTTACTGGCACAGCGTACCCACAGGCCATGCCAATGTGCGTGTTCTGTGCTCACCCTGAGGGTGAGGTGGCGTGGCCAGCACCAGGTCCGCAGTACCCGGGTTGGTTGAGGTGGGCTGTACTGCAGGTCTCCATCAGTGTCAGTGTGTGACAGGTATTTGTTGCAGACACTTTTAGGAGATCTCTGTGTCCATTTGTAATTGCCAGTCATGTCTGGCCCTTGTGGACCATAATGCACACAACATAGTGCATATCCACTGTGCTTGCTATGGTCATCTGTTTAGGGAGCAGGGGTGTGTCAGGGCTCACATGGCAAGAATGTACTTATCAAACCACCCTCTCTGGATCAGGGTGGGGGACACGATCTGCCCCCAACAGACCCACACTCTCACCCTTTGCAAGGGGAGCAGTGAAGGTACATAAGGACAGGCTGTGGGACCAGCAATCCCAGTCCTGGTGGCAAACAGACAGCTACTGAAGATCTGTACTTGGGACAGGGCCACTGGGAGATAGGTAGTGGGCCCACTCAGCTCAGTTGCCCCACCCCACTACGATCTGACATTCACCAGCAGAGGGCAGTCAGTGTGCACCTGCTGCACCCTGCAAGGTGGTACAGCCATACAGACGCTAACTGCAGACAGTCTGCTAGCTAGTACAGAGTGCATGTTCCTGGAGAAACTGTGTGCACCCAAAACTGGAATGTCAGCACACACACCACACAGGTACATCAGTGATCAGGCCCCAAAAGAGAGAACCCATAAACATCACTTGAGAGAAATACTATAGAGCACTATGAGGGAACCTAGCCATGCCATGGTCACTGCTCAGTCAGGGTGAGGGCGACCTCCCAGCATGACATGCTGTGGCCACCCTGTCCGTGCAGGTGGTGGTCGGGCACTACAATGTCCCAGCCATTGCTCTATACCCTGTGCAAATGCATCCTGCCCATGCCACCCTGCCCGGGCCATACCCACAGTACCTTGCTCCTAATTATGCACATTAGCAGGCTAACACTGGAAACAGTGCAAGGAATGTGGGCTCAGTAAGGTGTAGGCAGCCACAACACACTGGTTAGAGAGACACACACTCCCACATCTATGCCAGCATTGTGCAAATATAGAGGTTTGTGGCAGCCCTGGACGCCACACCACTCCTGGGCACAGTGCAGGCATTGCTATGGTACTCAATACTATTAGGGTCACTCCCCGGGGTGGTAAACACTGTCAGAATCAATAACTGAAACACACTCCACAGATATCAGAAAGATTGCTATGATAAATCTCTATCAACAAATTGTGTTTAACTTAGGATTTGTTAGCTGACATTAATTATAGTAACCTTTTGATATATGTGGAACGTGTTCCCAAGTTTAGGACGGCATTGCTAAGGTATGCAGGTGCCAGTATTGGGAGATGCTGCTCCACGCAGGGCCCAAGAGCCTGACTCACCATGAGGCTTTGGATAGTGGAGCCTGTGGGTGTGGGTGTTTATGCCCCTGTTGGCCGCTGCTCTAGGGCAGAGGTTTCCAACTCCAGTCCTGGTGGGCCAAACACTGTTCAGGTTTTCATGCTGTCCCTAATGAATATGCATGAGATACATTTTGCAGCACAGGCATATTTATTAGGGACAGCATGAAACCTGAATGGTGTTTGGCCCTCCAGGACTGCAGTTGGGAAACTCTGCTCTAGGGATTGCACATGTTTATGGTGTCTGTGCTCTGTAGGGTAAAATATAGACGTTTCAGGCATGTTTATTTTAACTGCAATAAAGGTTCCGTCTTTATTACCATGGCTTAGTACTTGGTAAAATATGGGGACAGGGTTGGCAGAAGCCACAGCTGGGACTTGAACTTGTGACCTTTTGCTCCTGAACACACTGGCTGTGTATACTGCACCACACTGTTACCACAGGGACAGTTCATTCCCTTAGGATACCATGACTGTTCATCAGACAGACCCTGTCTGTTGCAGTGCACGGCATCCACCTAAACGGGGCTTGGACATGGTCTGCTGTGGGCAGATGCCACTGCCCCCTCCGCCACCAGCACCCCTCCGCCACCATGCTGCCATGGCATTAAGCCGGTGGTGCGCAATCCCAGGCCATCCAGTATGCCGGTAGGCAGCTACCTATGGTGTGGGATCTCGGGTAGGGGTGCCTACATGGACATGCGTGCTTTCCCCCAGCACCGCCTGCCAATGTTATGTGCCCTTGGGGGTACCTGCTGGGTAATATCCCCTATGACACTGTGGGACACATACTTGTGCCCATGTTGGACCCTCGTCAGTTGCTGTCTTGCTGCTTTACAGTTTTGGCATTCCTATGTGCCACCTAGGCATCTGCCTAGTCCGCACTGTGCCCCAGCTGGACCACAGCAGCATGTGCCACCTGCAGTCCCCTGTATCCCATTTACAGCATCAGTACAGTTGCCCTTTCCTACGTGCCCACTCTGCTGTTGCAGCACATGTGCACGCCATAACAAACCTGCCCAGTCTAAACAACAGAAACCCTGATCAGCGCTATTTCAATGTGGGATCATTCACTTTGTTGGGGGACAGAGCATAGACCCTTCGAAACAAGATATCTTAATTTTTACACTTTGTCAGTAGTGTTGCTTTATGTTTATCATTAATATCACTATTGGCCAGCTTGGTTATTGGGATTTTAAATGTGATTCTGGTCATTTTATATGTTTATTTGCCTTTTTGGTTCCTGCACAAGTATCACAACTATCACTTTTCTGGGTTTCCCTGCCTTTGCTGCACATTGCTGACTTAAATGGTTTTTCTTTCCTGCAAATGTGCCTAACACCTGGGTTTCACTGGCGTTAGTGTTCAGACCCGGATTTCAAAGCGTTAGTGTGCCTGGAGACACTCCCCGCCCACTCTCCGCCCACTGACCCCTTCTCTCCGCCCTCTAGGAAACCTTCTCCACCCTTCAGACCCGGATTTCACAGTGTTAGTGTGCCTTAACGCGGCCGTTACATTATCGCGCGATAACGTCACTTATCACGCAATAATACCACCGCTGCAACGTTAAGAAGGTTTAGTAAACATACCCCAAAGAGTCTTTACAATGAGTGGTAGAGCTTCTGTCTATTAGCTTGCAAACACCATTTTGTTCTGACTTCTCCTATCTGCCCAAAGGTACACTGCTAGTGTTGTTCTCCAGATTAGGTGCAGCACCTTCACCCTTGCTATCTCTGCGTGCTACACAGATGTAGGGTTTGTTTGCTCTTGTTTAGAGATGGGATGCCACTTTGATGATGTGCTTCCCACAATCAATGCTGTATGGCGAGCTCTCTAATTCATGTCTCCCATGTGCTCCTCTATGCTCCCAGAACCCATGCCCTATATGCCAGCGTCTTTCCCATATGCCATGACACGGTCCACCTCCACTACTACTGCAGTACATCATCTCCAGTATTGTTTACTGTGTTTGTTAATCATTCATGCCCCTACAGAATCTGAAACTATAGAGCTCAGACTGTGTTTGGCCTATTGGGTTGGAGGAGGTAATGCAGTGATAGAAACATAGAAACATGATGACAGCAAAAGACCACATGGCCTATCTAGTCTGTCCTTCCATATCAACACCTACAACAGTCCACTTTTTACCTTTAGAGATCCTCTGTGTTGGTCCCATGCTTTTTTGAATTCAGTTACTGTCCTCATCTCTACCACCTCCACTGGGAGACTATTCCATGGATCCACTACTCTTTCCGTAAAGAAATATTTCCGCATATCACTCCTGAATCTATCTCCCTTCACCCTCATCCCATGTCCCCTCGTAGCAGAACTTGCTTTCAATTGAAAGAGGCTCTCTCACTGAACATTTATGCCATGGAGGTATTTAAACATCTCAATCATATCACCTCTATCCCGCCTTTCCTCTAAGGTGTACATATTAAGATCCTTAAGTCTGTCCTCATATACTTTATAATGAAGACCACTAATCATTTTAGTAGCCACCCTCTGCACCGACTCCATCCTGTTCACATCCTTTTGAAGGTGCGGTCTCCAGAATTGCACACTATACTCCAAATGAGGTTGCATCAAAGACTTATACAAAGGCATTATCACCTCCTTTTTTCTGCTAGCCATTCCTCTCCGTATGCACCCAAGCATCCTTCTAGCTTTTGCCGTCGCCTTTTCTACCTGTTTAGCTACTTTAAGATCATCAGACACAACCACGCCTAGGTCCCGCTCTTCTTTAGTGGACAAAAGTACTTAACCTCCTATACTGTATTGCTCCCTTGGATTGCTGCAGCCCAAATGCATGACCTTACATTTTTTAACATTAAATCCCAGCTGCCAAATTCTAGACCATTCTTCAAGCTTAGCTAGATCCCTCCTCATGTTATCTACACCTTCCTGGGTGTCTACTCTATTGCAGATTTTGGTATCATCTGCAAAGAGGCAAACCTTACCCGATAGCCCTTCCGCTATAAGAACATAAGAACATAAGATATGCCATACTGGGTCAGACCAAGGTCCATCAAGCCCAGTATTCTGTTTCCAACAGTGGCCAATCTAGGTCATATGTACCTAGCAGTTTCCCCAAGAGACACAAGTTCCACAATGCTTGTACTGGGTCAAGCATTGATATCTTCGGTCACTTCTTAATAAAGGTTTATGGACCTTTCCTCCAGGAACTTGTCCAAACCTTTTTTAAACCCAGCTACACTAACAGCCTTTACTACATCCTCCGGTAACAAATTCCAGAGTTTGATTACATGTTGAGTGAAAAAATATTTTCTTTTATTAGTCTTAAATAGTTTACCCTGTAGCGTCATTGCATGTCCCCTAGTCTTTCTATATTCTGATAAGGTAAACAATCGATCTACGTTTACCCGTTCCACTCCGTTCATTAATTTATAGACTTCTATCATATCTCCCCTCAGCCGTCTCTTTTCCAGGTTAAAGAGCCCTAACCTTTTTAGCCTTTCTTCATAGGAGTATCCTTCCATCCCCTTTACCATTTTGGTGGCTCTTCTCTGTACCTTTTCTAAAATCGCTATATCCTTTTTAAGATACGGCGACCAGAATTGCACACAGTATTCAAGGTGTGGTCTCACCATGGAACGATATAGAGGCATTATAATATCTTTTGTTTTATTTTCCATTCCTTTCCTTATCATACCTAGCATTCTATTTGCTCTCTTAGCCGCCGCTGCACACTGGGCCGAGGGTTTTAACATGGTATCCACAATGACGCCTAAATCTTTTTCCTGGGTGGTGGTTCCTAATGTGGAACCTTGCATCGTGTAACCATAGTTTGGGTTGTTCTTCCCTAGGTGCATAACCTTGCACTTGTCCACATTAAATTTCATCTGCCATTTTGATGCTCAGTCTTCCAATTTATCAAGATCCTCTTGCAATTTTTCACAATCCTCTTGGGTTTTAACAACTTTAAATAGTTTTGTGTCATCTGCAAATTTGATAACCTCACTCGTTATTCCACTTTCCAGGTCATTTATGAATATGTCAAAAAGCAGCGGACCCAGCACAGATCCCTGAGGTACACCACTCTTCACCTTTCTCCATTGGGAAAATTGGCCATTTAGCCCTACCCTCTGCTTTCTATCTTTTAACCAGTTCCTGATCCACAATAGTACACTGCCTCCTATCCCATGACTCTTTAGTTTTGCCAAAAGTCTCTGATGAGGGACCTTGTCAAAGGCTTTCTGAAAGTCCAGATACACAATATCAACCGACTCACCTTTGTCCACCTGTTTATTCACTCCTTCAAAAAAACATAACAGATTAGTAAGACAAGATCTTCCTTGTCTAAAGCCATGTTGGCTGTCTCCCATTAGGTTGTGACTATCTACATGCTGAGTAATTTTATTCTTTATGATGGTTTCTACCATTTTTCCCGGTACTGACGTCAGGCTCACCGGTCTGTAGTTTCCCGGATCACCCCTGGAACCCTTTTTAAAAATTGGTGTTACATTGGCGATCCTCCAATCTTCAGGTATTAGAGATGATTTTAATGATAGTTCACAGATTACTGATAGCAGGTCTGCAATCTCATATTTCAATTCTTTCAATACCCTTGGATGTATACCATCCGGCCCAGGTGATTTGCTACTCTTCAGTTTATCTAATAGTTGTAAGACATCTTCCCGATGTATCGATATTTCCTTCAATTCTTCCGCACCTTTAAATACCACTTCAGTCATGGGTAACATCCCTACATCTTCCTCAATAAAGACCGAAGCAAAGAATTCATTCAGTCTCTCCGCTATCGCCTTGTCGCCTGTTAGTGCTCCTTTAACCCCTTTATCATCTAATGGACCAACTGACTCTCTCACAGGTTTTTTGCTACGAATGTACTTGAAAAGGTCTTTAATTCGCATTTTTGCTTCCGCAGCAAGCTTCTTCTCAAATTCTCTCTTTGCCTGCCTTATCAATGCCTATATCACTAACAAAGATGTTAAAAAGAATCGGACCAAGGACAGATCCCTGGGGCACACCACTGGTAACATCCTTCTCCTCAGAGTGAGCTCCATTTACTTGTACTCTTTGTCACCTCCCACCCAACCAATTTCTAACCCAAGCAGTAACTTTAGGGTCCATCCCTAGGGTGCTCAGTTTGTTTATAAGTCGCCTGTGAGGAACAGTGTCAAAGGCTTTACTGAAATCTAAATACACCACATTTAGAGCTCTCCCTCGGTCTAACTCCCTGGTCACCCAGTCAAAGAAATCAATCAGATTTGTTTGACAAGACCTGCCTCTGGTGAATCCATGCTGCCTCGTATCCTGTAATCCGGTGGACTCCAGAAACCTCACTATTTTCTCTTTCAGCAGCGTTTCCAATAATTTACTCACCACCGAAGTTAAACTAACCGGCCTGTAGTTTTCAACCACATCCTTACTTCCGCTTTTGTGTAAAGGCACCACATGAGCCTCTCTCCAGTCCTTTGGCACCACTCCCGACTCCAACGAGGCATTGAAAAGGTCACTCATTGGAGTTGCTAGAACGTCCCCAAGTTCCCTCAGGGTGTATCCCATCCGGTCCCATCGCTTTGTCTACTTTAAGTTGAGCTAGTTTCTCACGAAAACAGTCTTCTGAAAATTGTTCAAGATGTCCCTCGCTTCTGTTCCTATTTGTGGGTGTTTTCTGAGGTCCTGCTCCTGGTTCTTCATCTGTGAACACAGAACAAAAATATTTGTTAAGCAATTCCGCTTTATCCTTATCAGCTTCTACATATTCCCCCCCTGCACCCTTGAGTCTGACAATACCACTTTTGCCCTTCCTCTTCTCACTAATATATCTGAAAAATGTCTTATCCCCCCATTTTATTGCATTAGCTATTTCCTCCTCCTTTTGAATCTTTGCCTTCTTGACTACTTTGCTAGCTTCTCTAAGTTTTTCCAAATACAGATGCCTGTCTTCCTCTCTGTGATCTCTTGTATTTCATGAAGGCCTCCCTCTTTTTCTTCACTTGTTCAGCTACTTCCTTCGAAAACCATAGCGGTCTCCTTTTCCTTTATTTACCATTATAACAAAAAGGTTGGTTGCCCTTAAAATACCCCCTTTCAGTTTTGCCCACTGTTTTTCTACATCCCCCAGCTGTTCCCATCCCACTAACGACTCCCTGAGGTATTGGCCCATCTTCGCAAAGTTAGTCTTCCTAAAGTCTAAGATCCTCACCTTGGAATGGATTCTAACAGCCCTAGTCCTAATACTGAACCACACCATCTGGTGATCACTGGATGCACAATGATCTCCCACTACAATATCAGAAACACTTTCACCATTGGTAAGCACCAAGTCCAGTATGGCCCCTTCATGTGTGGGGTCTGTTACCAATTGCCTGAATAGTTCTCCCTGTAGAGAATCCAGGATCTCCTTACTTCTAGATGATACTGCAGCAGGAATGTGCCAATCAACATCTGGCATATTGAAATCTCCTATCAGTAGCACTTCCACTTTCCTAGCAATGCTGCGTATGTCTTCAATTAACTCTCTGTCCACCTCTTTCTCTTGTGAGGGAGGTCTGTATATCACACCAAGGTCTTTCTTGTACATTTCCCTTGGACTTCTGCTACCCAAGTGCATGACACTGCACTTTTTCGCATTAAATCGTAGTTGCCAAGCATTAGACAAGTCTTCCAGCTTTTGTAGATCTTTCCTCATGTTAACCACTCCCTCGGGGGGAGTCCACTCTGTTGCAAATTTTTGTGTCGTCTGCAAAAAGACAGACTTTTCCATCCAGTCCTTCAGCAGTATCATTCACAAATATATTGAATAGTGCTGGACCCAGGACCGAACCCTGGGGCACCCCCGCTAATTACCTTCCTCTCATCCGAGTGAGCTCCATGTACAATCACCTTCTGTCGTCTGTCAGTCAACCAGTTTCTAATCCAGTTTACCATCTTGGGACCCATCCCCAAGCTACTGAGCTTGTTGACAAGCCTCCTATGAGGAACAGTATCAAAGGCTTTGCTGAAATCCAGGTAGATGACATCCATCGCATGCCCCTGATCTAGTTCCCTGGTCAAGCAGTCAAAGAACTCAGATTTGTTTGGCAAGACCGTCCTTCGGTAAAACCATGTTGCCTCAGATCTTGCATCCTGTTGGTTTTGAGAAAGTTCACTATTCGCTGTTTCAGGAGCGCCTCCATTACTTTTCCCGCCACCGAGGTAAGGCTCACGGGCCTGTAGTTTGACACTTCTTCCCTGTCACCACTTTTGTGTAGAGGTACGACATCAGCCATTCTCCAATCCTGAGGAACCTCTCCTGTTTCCAAGGATCTGTTGAAGACATCCTTTAGCGGTCCTGGAAGAACCTCTCTGAGCTCTTTCAGTATCCTAGGATGTATCCCACCCGGTCCCATGGCTTTGTCCACTTTCAGTTTAGCAAGTTGTTCTAACACCTCGTCTTCTGTGAATGGTGTGGTATCTACTTCATTCCCATTTTTATATTTGGGAGTCACAGCTGGTCCATCTCCAGGATCTTCTTTAGTAAAAACAGAGAAGAAGTATTTATTTAGCAATTCCGCTTTTTCAGTGTCACTTTCCATGAGTCCTTTCCCAGCACTTCTGAGTCCTGCAATTCCAACTCTGATCTTCTTTCTTTCCCGAATATACCTGAAGAAAGTTTTGTTGCTACCCTTAACATCTTTAGCCATCCTTTCCTCTGCCTTTGATTTTGCTATCCTTATTACTCTTTTAGACTCTTTGAGTTGGATTCTGTATTCATTTCTGTGCTCTTCTGTTTGCAAGCTTTTGTATTTTGCGAAAGTTGCGGTTTTTGCCTTTATTTGAGCAGCCACCTCTTTGGAAAACCAAATAGGTTTCCTTCTCCTCTTGTTTTTATTTACTTTTCCTACATATTTATCTGTTGCCCCATTTATTGCCTTCTTGAGTTTAGCCCATTGCAATTCCACTTCCTTTATCTCCTTCCACCCCGTCATCTCCTCCTTTAAGTACTCTGCCATTTTATTGAAGTCAGTGTATTTGAAGTTTAGGACTTTGAGCTTGCTATGATTGGCATGTACCATGGCTTTTATCTCAAACCACGCCGTGTGATGGTCGCTGTTGCTCACAGGGGCACTCACGCAGACATCTGACACACTATCACTGTTGGTGAGCACTACATCCAGTGTTGAGCTTTCCCTGGTTGGTTCCATCACCATTTGTCTAAATAATGCATCTTGGAGAGCATCCACAATCTTTTTGCTTCTTTCCAGATGTGCAGAAGGAGTAATCCAATCCACATCAGGTAGATTAAAGTCACCCAATATGATCGCTTCCCCCTTTGCTGCTATCTTGGCAATATCTTTAATCAATTCGTTATCTCTCTCTTCAATTTGAGTCGGAGGTCTGTAGACTACAGCAATATGGATGACAGTGCCATCTCCTCTTTCCAACGCAATCCAGAGCGCTTCTTCTTTTCCCCACATAAAATTCTGTTTCTTATCTAGTTTGAGCCACTTAAAACTGAATCTCACTTTTCAAAGATATATATTCCAGTTTATGAAATTAATATTCATTTTTATTATTTTATCTCAGCATCAGAAAAAAACCCTTAAATATTCATGCAATATAAATACTGAGGCCGATTTTCTGCAGCATTGGTCAGTGCCTTTAAAGTGCCTGGACACTGCTGCTTTAAGTAAAACTGGATATTCAATGCTGGAGCTTAATCAGATGTGTGGCACTGATTATATGGTTTTGCTGGACAGAGCATTGGCTATCTGGTTAGCAGTGATATTCAGCTACTAATTGGCTAGCACAATCTGAATAAAGTTAGGACATCATTGATCTGTCCTAACTTTATGTGGTTTAGCAATTAGCAGCTGAAGATCACCACTGACTAGACTGCTGCCTGGAATGGCCTTGCTCCACCCACAAACTGCTCCAATTTTAACCAGATGTCTTCTCTGTGGTTTGTGGGGATATTCAACAGCACCATTCAGATAACACCACTGAATATCAGGCTCGCTGTAGTCCTATATGCCTCTGCATTCTAACCACAATGGCAAAATATAACTAACCTTAAAATAAATGTAGAACCCACATGGCTTCTATCAAATTTAAAAAACCTGCTGTTGCCTTTTTAATGAAGGATCCTGTCCTTAGACAAAAGGTTTTTTTTTTTTTACACTGTTTAATGGCTAAGGTTGGTGTCGTCAGTGTATCACCCCAGGGCCAGTGCAAAGATATTAGGAAACATTCAGCCTTACATCCCCCCTCCCATGGTAACATCCCATGTGCTGTTTTTACTGGCCATACTGTGACGGCGCAGGCCAGAAAGAGCATAAAAGAGAGGAGAGAAATCCAGGGATTTTCCCAGTGAAAGACAGAGAAACCAGAAGTTCAGGGGTTAAAACTTCTGAATCTGAAAAAAACTCCACACAGAAAGCTGGTAGGCAAGGGACACGCCCTAGTTCCCTAGTAACCAAGCCCGTGCACGAGGGAGTGCAAGGGGTGGAGTCAGCAGGCAGTGAGAGAAACTGCAGGTATAAACACCGGAACTTTGAACAGAGAGAAGAGGAAGCCGGGGAGGAGCAAGAGGAAGCCGGGGAGAAGCAAGAGGAAGCCGGGGAGAAGCCGGAGGAAGCAGGACGTGCAGGAGTTCAGAGAGGAATCCCAAGCAGAAGGGAAGGAGCTTGTGGAAATATCTGGAGAGCCCAGCAGAGAGGTCCTCAAACTGCCCAGCCTAGAAGTGCCCGAGAGGGAGGTACTCAGAGAGCAGAACGGAGGTACACTGCAGGGAAAGGCAGCCTTAAGGGAAGGTGCTTTAGGAGACCAGTTTCCACTGATGCTGAGTCCTCTACTGAAAGAGAAAGGAGAGACAGAAGTTCCAGTCCTGAAACCAGCTCTAAGGTAATTGGGTCAGAGAATTCCAGGAAGGGAAGAAACTCTGAGAACCCAAAGATATTACCAAAGAGAGGCACTCCAAGGGTGAAAGAAACCTTACCTGAGTTCCAAGCAGAAAGGAAAAACCAGCCAAGGGTTTTAAAGCTGGCCAGGGAGAGTTCACAGACCCTGTGAGTAATCCACAACGTTTCCTAGAAGATTTTACAGAGATTGAGCCAACAGCTGCAAGGACAGCCAGGTGCTTATCTCCACAAAATAAGGTGAGCGTGGCTAAGACTTTTAACCATTCTAAGAGTAAGGAATTGTATGAGAGAAAAGGCATTACCCAGAAGAAGAGAGATACTGCCTTAAAGAAGGTTCTTAGATTGTTAGACCGTTTGCAGCCAGAGATAGCTGGTTTTAAACATGAGGCTGTTCTAACAGAGTCTGAACCTGAGAGCATGGATTTTGAAAGTGCTATAAACCAAGAGCTTAGTTCTGAGACAGAAATGGAATGTCTTCCTCTTTCATTATAGTGACTAGAGAGGTTTTTGAAAGCATTATATTACTGTTCAATGTAAATAGTTGAATTCTATTGTTCTATGTAAAATGTATACAAACTGTGTACAAGACTGTTAACCTGTTATATGTAAACCGCCCTTGATCTCTGGAAGGGGCGGTATAAAAGAAATAGTTAAATAAAATAAATAAATAAATAAAATAAAATTAAACTAGCAGCCGTGTTCAAAGGCTGAGCCGAGGGGCCTATGCAAATTAGGTTGGCTAGAAAGCCTGAGAAGCTTAACCCTTAATGTGAAAGGCTGCACACAAAGTATATTGAGTCTGCTAGAAGGGCAGATAAAGAAACCTGGTTTGAGAAAGAAAAAGAAAACCTTTTGCAGAGAAAGTTTGGCACTGCTGTTTTGCTGAAGAGACTGCAAATGTTTTAAAACCATTTTTGGAAAGGAGGTTTTTATTTCCAACCTTGTTTCAATGGTATGAAGAAATACTTTGTTTGAGTTCAGTAATAAGCTGCATTTGGAAGCTGTTTATTTTATTACCTGTTTTCTGGAAATTACCCGCCTTTGTGTTGAATATTTGGGACTGTGTGTAAAGGTTCCTTTTGGCCTTGTGGAGAATAAAATCCTGCGTGCCTATATTACTGCTCGGCTGAAGTTATTTTTGCCCATATCACAACTACACCCTTAGGCACTCTTATAAATAAAAGACTCTCACCACTTCATATACCTAGGCAACCGCCTAGGGCCCACGAAGTCGTGACAATACCCATTCTCCATCCACAACCCGCACAGTTTCAGCCCAACCAATACTAAACATATAACAGAGGCATTTTACCGAATGGCAGTTTTTGCCATGTGCTAACCATTACTACAAGTCCACACTAAGTTATCACACATTCAATCCCATGCTAAGTGCTTACCGCAAGTTAGTAAACATGCCCTTATTGCTATAATTAGGTACCTCTTCCTCTTGACAGAAAACTAAAATCTATTGATATTTTTAACAAAAAAAACCCATCTTCTACTCTGCTGTTAAATATATTTCTATTGAAAACAAAAGAAAAACATTAAAGATACTGAGTCTCTCTATTCCTTGCAGAACTATCTAAACAGATGATACCATAAGGGTCAGGAGAAATACATTTCACTACCGAGAGAAAGGGAACATTTTGCCAATTAAGGCTGTAATGGCTAGAATGCTAAGGGGTATGTTTACTAAACAGTCTTAATGTTACCGGGTCTAGTTGCAGCAATAATGTGAAGAATGCCATATAAGGAGTGGGCGTTCCAGTCCTAAGGTAGCAAGAATCTGTATCGCGCAATAGTGGGCGCCATGGCATGTTAAAGCGCGTTAACCCGAAGTACATGTCAGCTCAGTGTTAGAAGCTATAACGATGTAGCCCACTGGTTACTGGAATGACTGTGGAGGCAGAGGTCATTGGTTTGATCCTGCAGTGGTGTAATCTAAAAAGGCTGTCTGAGGCATTTTCTTTTAATTTAAATCAGTGCTGCCAGCAAAAACACCCTCACAATGCCGTAACCTAAGGTGCCCTATAAGGCGCACCATAGGTCACTTTATAAAGTGCCCTGTCTGCCAAGGCACCCTATAATGTGCCCTATAGGGCGCTGTATAGGGCGCTTTACAGGGTGCCTATGAGGCACCTTAGGCTAAAGCACTGTGAGGGTGTTTCTGCTGGCAGCACTGATTGAAATGAAAAGGAAAACCCTCAGACAGCATTCCTAAATAACACCACTGTGGGATCAAATCCATGACCTCTACCTCCACAGACATTGAAGTAACCAGTAGGCTACATCTCTATAGCTACTACCATGCTGCTGGCTGGCTACAGAAAGACTGCAGGTCACCACACAAACTGTCTGCTGTGGTTACCAGGATAGGATAAACCCACCCATACCCATGATGCACTGCACATGCAGATCAGCAGTCTACAGCTGATAAGATAATGGGGTATGCACCCCCACAGCACCTAGACCTGGTAGGGGGAACTGACCGTTTGTGTTACTGGCACAGAGAAGCTACAGACCGTGACATTGTGCGGGTCCTGTGCTCACCCTGAGGGTGAGGTGGAGCACCCAGCACCAGGTCCGCAGCACCTGTCTTGGCTGAGATAGGCTATGCTGCAGGTCCCCATCAGTGCCAGTGTGTGATAGGTAGTCTTTGCAGATACACCTGTGTCCATCTGTATTTTCCAGTCACATCTAGCTCTTGTGGACTATGATGCACCCAGAATAGTGCCCTGTGTGGGTGCCATGGTCGCATGTTATAGTTGAAGGGGGGTGTATGGACCCAAAAGCGGATTATGTAGCACCACCCAACCCACCCTCTGTGGCTCAGGGTGGGGGGGACAGGATCTCACACCAACTGATCCACATTGTACATCTCTGCAATGGTGGCAGTAGAGAGGACCATCAACCCCAGACCTGTTGGGGAACAGGCACCCTACAGGGCAGTCGATGCAGATCTGTACGTATCACATAAGGCAATGGCAGACAAGCAGAATGCTGGAGAAGCTCAGCTGCCCCTCACCACTATCTGCCACCCACCAGCAGAGAGCACAGTCAGTCTCCACCCGCTGTACCCTGCAAGGTGTTCCAGCCATACACATGCTAACTGCAGACAATCTGCTAGTTAATACATAGTGCATAGAGGAACTGTGTGCACCCAAAAATGGGATGTGAGCACACATACCAAGCAGGTATGTCAGTGATTGGATACGTTACCATTTGTCGACACCAAAACGTTGAGAGCGTTGTTGTTCTGAAGAGTTGCTGTTGAACCTGGCTCTGCTGAATTTCAATGATTTCGTCGAGGTATTCATCATTGACATCTGCTGTCTCAACACCAAACGTGAACGGCTGTCTCACCCATGCTGGATATGACTCTCTTGTAGGGAAGTATCCGTCGAGAGACTTTGCAAGCTCATCTAAGTGCGTGGCAATTGCTTGCTTCAGTTCCGTGGGTACAGAAATGTCTCCGATTCCAGACACATCTTCAATCTTACTTGCACAGTCGTTCAGCAGGGGAAAGTTTGCGAAGTTATCGTTCTCTGTTCGCCGTTTCCATAACGGTAGCTTTTTTTGAAAAGCCTTCAGGTTTTCTTCCGCTTCGATGATATTGACTCCACCACCCTGCATCTGCTGAATGAGATGATTGAGAGATGCGAATATATCAGCCATGTACGCTAAAATGAGAATGAACTTAGAATTTTTGAAGCAATCTGCATGACGATGTTGGTGCTCTTGCAAAAACAGGGCTAATTCCACACGCATGGCAAAAACACAATTCAGCACCTGTCCCCGGGATAACCACCGAACGTTAGAATGGTACAGAAGTACCTCAAATTCAGAGCCCATTTCTTTACACAGCTCACTGAAGATGTGGTGCCTCAGTGCACTATTTCACACATAGTTCACACATTCCACTACAATTTTTAATACTTCTGTCATTTCTGGAGGCAAGGTATTTGTTGCCAACGCATGCCTGTGCAGAATACAATGCGTAATAATGATGTCTGGTGCATCGGCTTTCACTAGCGCACCAAAACCAGACTTTCTTCCCAACATGACTGGAGCTCCGTCCGTACAAACTGCTGAAACCATATCCCACGAAAGATTGTTGTCTCTGAAGAAGTCATCCACAAGTTTCTTCACATCGGCTGCCTTAGTTGTTGTTGTAAGAGGCTTACAAAATAAAAAATCTTCCTTTATCATGTCGTCTTTCACATAGCGCACAACAGCAAGCTGACTTAAATTAGAAACGTTTGTGGTCTCGTAGAGTTGGAGGCTGAATTTTGCCGGGCTTGAAATCAGATCTGCAACTACTTGAGCCAAGATGTCTTTGCTCATGTCCTCTATTCTGTGAAAGAGGAATTTGGGATAATTTAACTTCAGCCGCTTTTCCCAGCATCAGATTCGCCATCTTCAACACAGCTGGTTTTTTGAGTGTTTCACCAATGGTGTGTGGTTTGCCCTGCTTTGCGATCAGGTAAGCAACTTCGTACGATGCTGTGAGGATCAGTTTGTTGATGGGTACAAAGCCGAGAGCAGGCAGAGTAGCCTTTTCATCGAATCTGGCTCTCTTCACCTTGAATTCAGCAAGCGTTGTGTTCTTGTATTCCCCATCTCCATGCAGGTTAAGGAAGTGTTCCTTTAGTTTTGCTGGTACTAGACTAGAATTGCTTAACTTGGCATTGCAAATCATGCAGATAGGAAGCTGACTCCCATCACGTTCTATTATTTATGCAAATCCATGATGTACATATTCATCCGACCACTTTCTTTTTTTGCTCGACATAGTTAGTATGGATTAAAATATTAAGAAAGAAATCATACGACATACCATCACAACAGTCACAAGTCGACTACTGAGTGCACCAAATTCCCTGCAGCACAGATTGGCCAAGCAATGTACCGTGATCACCTGCAGCCAATGATGGCCAAGCGGGGCGTGTCATCACGAATCATACGAGTCGGTGCGTTTCTTATGTCTTGACCTCCGCCGAACCCCTGAGACTGACTCACCGAACCTCTAGGGTTTGATCGAACCCAGGTTAAGAACCACTGTCCTAAGGTTTCCTAAACCTGTCCCTGTGAAACCACAGGCGTTCGGGCCACTTTCACTATAGAATACACAAAAGCACACTTCCAGCCTGTCCCTCTTTCCAACTACAAGTTAGGGCTCTGCTCTTGAAGAACCTAAAAGCTGGCAATTTGCCTAATATTCCGGGACTTAACAGATGCTCCTCAAAGACTTGATTAGGAGGGAGAGAAGATGTGGCATCAGAGATCAATGCCAAAACTGCTGTCCTATAAAACTAAGAATAAACTTAAAAATAAAGAGGACTGACAACAGCCCCCTTAAGGCTGAGGAACCCCCTGAGCCTCAAAAAAACCTACAAACAAAAGAAAGAAACACTAGACCTAAAAATCTAGCTATTCTGCCTGTCGTCTTCCTCACACAGGCAGCTCACTTCAACTCTCGCCATGCGGTCCAAATACCTAGAGAGAAAATGGCCGCCCCTTTGCAAACAAATTTTGGAGCCAAGAACAACAGCTGTTGCAAAAAGGAGGCCTCAGCAGACCGACAGAGCCCGAAGGCCTTACCTGCAGGGCCAAAAGCCACGCAGCCTGCTCCTACCGCCTTGAATTCATCCGATCCTCAAACCGCGCTGCTGCGCCTGGCAGCCGCGGCGAGGATCGCTCAGCCGGTTCCACAGAGTAAAAGTAAAATCCTGCAGCAACGGAGAGGCTCCGTCTCACACAGCTTCAGTGTGGCTGTACGGGTCCTGGAGCTCTCTCCCGTACCGTCAAGGGAGAGAGATCCGCACCGGCGAATGCCTGCAGCAAGTGAAAATAACTGACAAGGAGGGAAGGCGAGAGCTGCTACTAATTTAAAGAGCCAGGCTCAAATTTAAAATTACTGTAAATATAAGGAAATTTGCTCCTAACAACTAAAGTGGAACGGGTAAACGTAGATCGACTGTTTACGTTATCAGAATATACAAAGACTAGGGGACATGCAATGAAGCTACAGGGTAAACTATTTAAGACTAATAAAAGAAAATATTTTTTCACTCAACGTGTAATCAAACTCTGGAATTTGTTACCGGAGGATGTAGTAAAGGCTGTTAGTGTAGCTGGGTTTAAAAAAGGTTTGGACAAGTTCCTGGAGGAAAGGTCCATAAATCATTATTAAGAAGGGACCCAGGATATCAATGCTTGACCCAGTATAAGCATTGCGGAACCTGTGCCTTTTGGGGAAACTGCTAGGTACGTACGACCTAGATTGGCCACTGTTGGAAACAGGATACTGGGCTTGATGGACCTTGGTCTGACCCAGTATGGCATATCTTATGTTCTTAAAGGTAATTGAATTAAAAGTAAAATTAAAAGTAAAATTAAAGGTAAAAATCAAAAGTATCATCAGAATAGAATTTGTCACACTAAATGCTCCTTATCTGTTCCCCCAAGTGAGTCCAGAAGCTAGGCTCACTACGTCCTCCTGCTGCATGGAGACTGGACACACTGGGAGCTGATGGCAGAGACCAGCAGGCTATATCCAGTGATGTCATGAGTTTTTGACATGCCCAGTCTCCAAGCTCCAGGAGGAGGTTCACTACTCAGAGGTTGAGGACTAAACTGGAGGAATGATAAGGAAATAGGCGTTTCAGGCATGTTTAATTTATCTGAAATAAAGGTTCCATCTTTATTACCACGGTTTAGTACTGGGTAAAATATGGGGACAAGGTTGGCAGGAGCCACAGCTGGGACTTGAACTTGTGACCTTCTGCCCTTGAACACACTGGCTGTGTGTACTGCACCAAACTGTTGCCACAGGGGCAAATCATTCCCTGGGGATACCATGACAGTTCGTCAGACAGACCTTGTCTGTTGCAGTGCACGGCACCCACCTAAACGGGGCTTGGTCGTAGTCTGCTGTGGGCAGATGCCACTGCCCCCTCCGCCACCAGCACCCCTCAGCCACCATGCTGACATGCCTTTATGCTGGTGGTGCGCAGTCCCTGGCCATCCAGTGTGCCGGTAGGCATCTGCCTATGGTGTGGGTTCTCAGGTAGGGGTGCCTACATGTACATGCTCACTTTCCCCGGCACCGCCTGCCAATGTTATGTGCCCTGGGGGTACCTGCTTGGTAATATCCCCTGTGACACTGTGGGACACACACTCGTGCCCATGTTGGTCCCTCGTCAGTTGCTGTCTTGCTGCTTTACAGTTTCAGCATTCCTATGTGCCACCTAGGCATCTGCTTAGTCCGCACTGTGCTCTAGCTGGACCACAGCATGTGCCGCCTGCAGCCCCCTGTATCCCATTTACAGTGTCAGTACTGTTGCCCTTTCCTTCGTGCCCTCTCTGCTGTTGCTGCACATGTGCATGCTCTAACAAACCTGCCCAATATAAATGACAAAAACCCTGATCAGCGCTATTTCAATGTGGGATCATTCACTTTGTAGGGGGACAGAGCATGGACCCTTCCAAACATGATATCTTCCTTTTTACGCTTTGTCAGTAGTATTGCTTTATGTTTATCATTAATATCACTATTGGCCAGCTTGGTTATTGGGATTTCAGATGTGGTTCTGGTCATTGTATAAGTTTATTTGCCTTTTTGGTTCCTGCACATGTATCACTTCTATCACTTTTCTGGGTTTCCCTGCCTTTGCTGTACATTGCTGACTGAAATGGTTTCTCTCTCCTGCAAATGTGCCTCTAACGCGAGGGTTTCACTGGCGTTAGTGTTCAGACCCGGATTTCACAGCGTTAGTGTGCCTGGAGCCTCTCCCCGCCCACTCTCTGCCCATTGACCCCTATCTCCGCCCTCTGGGAGGCCTTACTCCACCCTTCAGAGCCAGATTTCACAGCGTTAGTGTGCCTTAACGCTGCTGCCGACATTATCGCGCGATAACGTTATGTATCTCGCGATAACGTCGCCGCTGCTACGTTAAGATGGTTTAGTAAACATACCCCTAAATAACTAAGTGAGCAGGGCAAGATTTTTAAGGAAAGTATGTCAATGGCTATTATGAAGTATTTATGCACTAGGAAAATAATCTAACCAGAGACTTGAAATGGTCACCGTATTTTGGGTCAGGAAATTATTCTAATTACCTGCGACACAAAGTGCCAGTTAGTTATGGTATTTTCTTTTTACCTTCCCCTGACTTAACACACTATTAGACAATTTTACTGTTAGATATGAAGGGCCTAAAATAATGATACAGAGTTATAAAATAGCAAAGTTATTTCTACAACAGTACAAACTATACTAAAGACATAAGCTGCCATGAGCACTGCTCTGCTATTTCTGTTGCGCTTGCTCTGTCTGCATGCAAAGCTCAACTCAAATTAGCTTTAGGACACATAGGGGTATGTTTACTAAACCGTCTTAACGTAGCAGCGCCGACGTTATTGCGCGATATGTAACGTTATCGCACGATATGTAACATTATCAAGCAATAATGTCGGCAGCAGCGTTAAGGCACACTAATGCTGTGAAAGCCGGGTCTGAAGGGTGGAGTAAGGCTCCCCAGAGGGCGGAAATAGGGGTCAATGGGCGGAGAGTGGGCAGGGAGAGGCTCCATGCACACTAATGACGTGAAATGAAGGTCTGAAAATTAGCGCCAGTGAAAACCTTGCGCTAGAGGCACATTTGCGTCAGCAATGTACAGCAAAGGCAGGGAAACCCAGAAAAGTGATAGTAGTGATACATGTGCAGGAACCACAAGGTTAAATTAGACTTACCTGCTAATTGTAGTTCCTGGAGTAACTTCAGTCTAGTCCCAAACTTCTGGGGTTCTGTACATCCTCCCGCAGCTTGGAGACTGAGCATGTCATTCTTTTGATGACACCACGATAAGTAGTCCAGGGACCGCCCCCCTTGTTTCAGTAACCTATTGACAAAGCAGACTCACCAGAGCAATAAGTAAGTAGATAAGAAAACCAAATAACTGATCTTGAACTTGAACTATGTACACTGCACACGTTACGTCTGACGGTAACCCCAAACCGTACAGTGACTAGAAACGCTCTACCTTTCTTCCTTTTTTTTTTTTTTGTAGAGACCTTCTTGAAGCAAAAAACGCTTTCCACTTCCCATCCTCCCTTCCTCACTGAAGCGCAGCCCTACCAACCACTGTTACGGCCCAACAATATGTCTTCTTCAGATTCAGGCTGACCTCTGGCAGGCCACATCAGGGAGGGATGCGGGACTAGACTGGAGTTACTCCAGGAACTACAATTAGCAGGTAAGTCTAATTTAACCTTCCTTATCGTACCTCCAGTCTAGCCCCGAACCTCTGGGACTATAACAGAGCAGTAACCACTTTAACGGGAAGGGCCTGACAGACCAGCCTGAAGCACTGCTGATCCAAACCTAGCGTCCCCTTCCACCTGGACATCAATCCTGTAATGCTTGACAAATGTATGCAAGGACGCCCAAGTCGCCACTCTACAAATCTCGACTGCTGGCACCCTACTAACCTCCGCCCAGGAAGCCGCCTGCGCCCTAGTCAAATGAGCTCTTAAACCCTTCGGCACCATCTTACCCTTCAAGATATAGGCTGCCGCAATAGCTTCCTTAATCCACCTAGCAATGGATGACTTAGAAGCCGGCTCCCCTCGCTTTGGTCCATCAAACAACACGAACAATCTGTCTGATTTCTGGAGAGAAGCCGTTCTCTGCAAATACTTCCTTAAGGCCCTGCCGACATCCAACCGATGCAGTCAGCCCTTAACCTCATCCTTCTCCGACTTCTCAAACACAGGCAAAGATACTGCCTGATTTACATGAAATGCCAACACCACCTTTGGCAAGAAAGAAGGAACCGTCCTTAACACTACCCTCTTGGAATCAAAAAACAAAAAAGGCTCTCTACAGGATAATGCCTGCAATTCCGAAATTCTCCTTGCCGAAATGACAGCCACCAAAAATACCACTTTAAGGGTAAGATCCTTCAACGTCGCTTTAGCCAAAGGCTCGAAGGGCCCTCCTATCAGGGCCTGTAGCACAATGTTCATATCCCTTTCCGGAAACAAACTCCTGCAGGGTGGTCTCAAGAGTGAAGCCGCCCGCAAAAAACGTTTGACATCCGGGTGCGACCCTAGCGTCCAACCCTGCACCTTTCCTCTAAAACACGACAGCGCCGCTAGCTGCACACGCAGAGAAGATGCCGCCAAACCTTTATCAAATCCATCTTGCAAGAAGGACAAAACCTGTGGAACTGACACTCTCAATGCCTCCGTCCGCTTGTCCTTGCACCACGCTTCAAACAAACGCGAAACTCTGATGTATGTCATTGAAGTTGATCTCCGCTGGGACCTCAGCAATGTAGAAATCACCGCTGCTGAGTACCCCTTGGCTCTCAACCTTGCCCTTTCAAGAGCCAAGCTGTAAGCGAGAATCGATCCACGTGAGGCATAGCCAACGGACCCTGCACAAGCAGATCCCCTCTGACCGGAAGTCTCCACGGAGGCTCTACCAGAAGACGATTAAGTCGGCATACCAAGGCCTCTTTGGCCAATCCGGAGCCACCAGGACAACTCGCCCCTTGTGCCTCTCTATCCTCTGCAGCACTCGAACGATGAGGACCCACGGAGGAAACACATATAGTAGGTACTCCGTCGGCCACCTCTGCATTAAGGCATCCAGACCTTCTGACATTCTTTCTCTTCTTCTGCTGAAAAAACGGTCTACTTTTGCAGATGCAAACGTCGCTATAAGGTCCATGCATGGAAGACCCCAGCGCTGCACCAGCATGTCGAACACTTCCTGTTTGAGCGTCCATTCTCCGGGGTCCACTCGGACTCGACTCAAAAAATCTGCTGTCACATTGTCGACTCCTGCCACATGCACTGCTGACAAGGCTTCCAGATGCTCCTCGCCCAACTGAGCAGCTCTTCCACTTCCTCTTCGACAGCCATGCTGCCTGTACCACCCTGCCGATTGATGTAAGATACCACCGTGGCATTGCCCGATAATACCCGGATCGCCTTTCCCTGCAGACTTCGCTGAAAAGCCCTCAAGGCGAGTGTGATGGCTCTCAACAACCGGTTGATCGACCACGTCCTTTCCCGATCTGTCCACTGGCCCTGAGCATACCGCCCTTCAAAGTGCGCTCCCCAGCCGAACAGACTCGCATCCATCATCAACGGACACCAATCCGGCGGTTCCAGCGGCATCCCTCTCTCTAGATACCCTGGCGCCATCCAACACTGCAGCGAGTGCCGTGCCTCCTGCGGACAAGTCATCCTCTGGGACAACTGATCGTTCTGATGTGACCATCGTCTGATCAGGGCTCTCTGTAGCGGACGCATGTGAGCACTGGCCCACGGCACCACCTCGAGAGTGGCCGCCATCATCCCCAACAGCTGCAAGTACTGCCACGCTGAGGGGGCCCTGTCCTCCAAAACGTCCTGCAACAACTGCCGGAGTCTTTGGAACCTGAGCTGTGGCAAGAATACTCTGCCCTTGCCCGTGTCGAATCTGGCCCCCAAAATACTCCAACTCTTGAGATGGCTGCAAGCTGCTCTTTGCTACATTTACCACCCATCCTAGGGTCTGCAACAACTGCACTACCCGGCGGGTCGCCATCTCACTTTCCTCCTTTGACTTCGCTCGAATCAACCAATCGTCTAGATAAGGGTGAACCAAACACTCCTTTCTTTCACAGTGCCGCCACCACCACCACCATGACCTTGGTGAAGGCCTTTGGCGCCGTTGCCAACCCAAACGGCATTGCCTGGAATTGAAAATGACCCATGGGCACTGCAAAACGAAGGAACCTTTGATGTTCGCCTCTGATCGGTATGTGTAAATACGCTTCCGTGAGGTCAAGAGACGTAAGATACTCTCCCTACCTTACCGCCACAATAACTGATCGCAGCGTCTCCATGTGACAGTGTGATACCTTAAGACTTCGGTTTAGTCTTTTGAGATCCAGAATCGGCCTCCAGGTGCCCTCCTTTTTTGGCACCACAAAATAAATGGAGTACCGACCGCATCCACATTGGTCTGCTGACACCGGCACCACTGCTTTGAGTGCTAGCAATCTGTCCAACGTTGCTTGTACTGCTCTCCGCTTTGCTCACGTTCTGCAGGGAGGCCACGAAAGCTTCTTTCACAGGACGCTGGAACTCGAGTGCATAACCCCTCTGCACGACTTCCAACACCCACCGATCCAAGGTCAATTGGGCCCAGGCAGGAAAGAACTCCCTTAAACGACCCCCCACGGGTACTATTCCTGCCTGGACCCCCCTTGCATCACTGTGCCTTCTTAATGTTTGGGGAGGAAGAGGCCCCAAACCCTCTACCCGCTCCCCGGAAACCTGGAAGACCTATACTGCAACCGTCCTCTCTGAAATGTACTGAATCGCCCTTGCCGGAACCGACGAAATTCCCTCTGCTGACTCTTGGAAGGCGTCATCGGGCATCCCTGCTTTTGCTTGTCCTCTGGCAACCTCCCCCCTTTTGACTCTCCTAAGTCCTTCACCAACTTCTCCAGATCCTCTCCAAAGAGAAGCTTACCCCTAAACTGAAGTTTTCCTAACCTAGCCTTAGAGGCCGCATCTGCCGACCA
Source organism: Ichthyophis bannanicus (assembly GCA_033557465.1). Classification (NCBI taxonomy): domain Eukaryota; kingdom Metazoa; phylum Chordata; class Amphibia; order Gymnophiona; family Ichthyophiidae; genus Ichthyophis; species Ichthyophis bannanicus. The sequence continues at coordinate 685,277,800 of CM066036.1, read as the reverse complement.
ATTTTCGCAGCCAGAGGTAACTTCGCGCGGCCACCACCGACGCCATACTTCTTGCCAGACCACGAATCAGATCATACTGACTGTCCGCTAAGTACGCCGCTCCAGATTCCATCCGAGCCGCCTCTTCTACCTGTAAGCCTCTCAGCCTCTGGGACCACCTAAGACATGCCCTTGCCACCCACGCTCCACAAATCGATGCCTGCATGGAAAGAGCATTAGCCTCAAAAACCTGCTTCAAAAGAGTCTAACTTCCTGTCCTGCGATTTTTAAGCACCACACTGCCTTCGACTGGGATCGTAGTCTTTTTAGTAACCGCTGAGACCGCCGCATCCACTCTAGGAGCTTTAAACAGTTCCGTATCCGGCTCTTGCACGGGTACAATTGATTGATCACCCGGGATCCCTTTAGGCTAGCCTCCGGCATATCCCACTCCTCCTGAATCATCTCCTTAAATACTCTGTGAAAGAGTAGTTATTCACCTGTAACAGGTGTTCTCCAGGAGCAGCAGGAATCAGTCCTCACATATGGGTGTCATCGACGCCGATGAAACTCCAGCGGAGCATTTCACCAGTTTTCTATGAAAGCCTTTGGGAATGCAGGCACGCATGCGCGGTTCCCTTACAGCCTAAAGGTGCCATTGTACCTCAGTCAAATGACATAGCTAAGAACAGCACACAAAAAAATGTAAAACAAACTATGTACAACTGCAACTCCCAGGGGAGGAGGGAGGGTTGTGAGGACTGATTCCTGCTGCTCCTGGAGAACACCTATTACAGAAGAGTAACTACTCTTTCTCCAGGACCAAGCAGGAAGTCAGTCCTCACATATGGGTGACTCCCTAGCTCTGGGCTACCGAGGAACCCAGGCTGAACAAGAGAACTCCCTCTAGTCCCAGCAGTAAAGAAAGGCTTTTCACTGACACAACCTCCACCGGTAGCCCAACAGAGGGCAGGAATTGCCTAAACTTAAAAGAGATTCCGGAGTACTGCTTGGCCAAAAGCACTGTCCCTACGGGACTCCCTCTCCAGACAGTAATGGGCCGCAAAAGTCTGGCTTGAAAACCAAGTTGCAGCCCTGCAGATGTCTACCAAGGGCACAGAGCGGAGATGAGCCACTGAGGCAGCCATTGCCCTGACACGGTGGGCCGTAACCCGACCCTGCAAAGGAAGGTCAGCCGCCTTGTAAGCCCAGGTGATACAGTCAGCCACCCAGATGGACAAGGTACGCTTGGACACAGCCAACCCCAACTTATTAGGGTCAAAGGATACGAAGAGCTGAGTAGCCCTTCTATGTCCCTGCGTACGGTCAAGGTAGAAGGATAAGGCCCTCCTACAGTCCAGGGTATGCAGAACTGCTTCAGCCTGGCTTGCATGAGGCCTAGGGAAGAATGTTGGAAGAACCACCTCTTGGTTAAGGTGGAAGGAGGAGACAACCTTTGGGAGGAACTTTGGATGAGTCCTAAGGACTACCTTGTTCCCATAGAAGCGAGTGTAAGGCCTATCACAGACCAGGGCCTGAAGCTCACTTACTCGCCTGGCCGAGGTAAGGGCGACTAGGAAGAGTGTCTTCCAGGACAGGAAGCGTAGAGGGCAAGTAGCCATCAGCTCAAAGGGTGGGCGAGTCAGCTGCTGCAAGACCACATTCAACTCCCACTCAGGAAGAGGAGGACGGATTGGAGGCTTTAGCAAAAGCAAGCCCCTGAGAAAGCGGGACACCAAGGGGTGAACCGACAGAGAATGTCCTTCCACCAGTGAGTGGTGAGCTGCTAGAGTTGAGAGGTGGACCCGAACAGAATTGGACTTAAGTCCCTGATTGGACAAGTGCAGTAAGTACTGAAGCACCAATGGCACAGTACAGAAGAAAGGATCCTCTGTACGTAGCTGGCACCACACAGAAAACCTTTTCCATTTGAGAGCATAGGTTTTCCTAGTGGACTGTTTCCTAGAGGCGAGGACAACCTTCTCAACCTCCTGAGGTAGGCCCCAGGGAGCCAAAACTACCCTTGCAGCCTCCAGGCCATCAAATTGAGAGCTTTGAGATTGGGGTGCAGAAGGGAACTCTGCTCCTGAGAGAGGTGGTCGGGTTGCAACCCCAGAGGCAGTGGGGGATCCACCGCCAGCTGAAGTAGAAGTGGAAACCAAGGCTGTCTCGGCCATCTGGGAGCCACCAGCAGGACCGAGGCCTTGTCCTGAAGGAACTTGAACAGAGTTCGGGCCACAAGGGTGTGGGAGGAAACGCATACAGGAGGCCCTGAGACCATGGAATCAGAAAAGCATCTGCTGCTATCCGCAGAGGATGCGGGTGCCTGGAGCAGAACTTTGGCAGTTGCTTGTTCAGTGGACTGGCAAACAAATCTATCCAAGGGAGACCCCATTTCAAGATGATCTTCTGAACTACCAAGGGATGCAGCTGCCACTCGTGGGGCTGCAAAATTCTGCTCAACCTGTCGTCCAGGTAGTTTTCCTGGCCTTGAAGGTACACAGCCCTGAGGAGCATGTTGTGCTTGAGGGCAAATGAACAAAGGTCCTGAGCCTCCCAACAAAGGAGCCTGGACCCAGTCCCGCCCTGCTTGTTCACATAAAACATGGCTACCTGGTTGTCTGTCTGAACCAGGACAGATTGATGAGCCAGGGTAGGAGAGAAAGCTTTGAGAGCCAAGCGAATAGCCCTGAGCTCTAGGAGATTGATCTGCTGTGCAGCCTCCCAAGGAGACCACAGGCCCTGGGTGCACTTGTTCAGACAATGAGCTCCCCAGCCCTGCAGGGAGGCATCTGTGGTCAGCACCACTGTGTACCCAGGAAGTTGAAAGGGCACCCCTTTCAGAAGATTGGGTGGGTGCAGCCACCAGCTGAGGGAGTCCAGAAATGGTCTGGACACCCTTATTCTGTCTCTGAGGTTGTCTGTGGCTTGTGACCACTGATTCCGAAGGCACCACTGTGCTGGCTGCATATAGAGCAGTGGTTCTCAACCTTTTTTGTGCCGTGACCCCTTTTACCATTGGTCAACTTGTGGTGACCCCCAATGATAAAATCAAATGAGTCTCTCTTCCTTTACCGTTAATGCATTGTCACTGTAATCATTTGTTGAATTATTAATATATTATAGGCCTTTGCAATATGTTTTTATTTATAAAATTTACTTATTTAAACCACAATAATTAATCACAACAAATAACAATATTTGATCTCGAAATTATTATGATTTTGTAGTCAACAGTTTTAGTATGCTTTATTCAAAAAGGTTGACGAAGGACAAAAATGTTAGCGTTGTCAAACCTAAAAAAGTAGGCATAGGCTATCAGTGCGAAGGTTGTGCTTGCTTCCTTCTCGCCAGATGTGAAATTCTCGGCTCAGTCTTTGCGAGAGCACAACGAAGATCATCTTCTGCAGCAAGTCTATTGCGGTATTTACTCTTGATAAGCAAGAAGCTTGAGAAGCTGGTTTCACACAGATATGTTGTTGGAAACGGAAGAAGTAGACACAACACAATCTCAGACAGTCCAGGATACAATTGAAAATACTTGATCCAGAATTTAATTACTGACATTGAAGAAAAATCATTTTTCACTGCATCACTGGTAATGAGTTCAATGAACTCTTCTTGTGCAATCTCAGGAACATCCTCAACTTTAACTGTGAATGGACTTCTGGCAAGTGGAAATGGTGTGCCAGGTAAATTTGGAAAATATGCTGAAATTTCTTCTTCCAGCATTTCTAAGTGCTGTTTGACAGAAATTATAATTCCATTTCTTGTGTCAAGTTCAATCTCGTTTTCTTCAAAGAAAGTGAATAAGTTGAGCAACATGTACGTTCTATTTTCAGCTAACTTTTTCTGCCAAAGCTGAAGTTTCATTTGAAACGCTTGGATCTTCTTGGACAAATCTAGGCATGTTGCATTTGGTCCTTGCAGTGATAAATTTAATTCGTTCAATATTGCAATATGTCAACCAAGTAAGCAATTTTCAGCAGCTGCTTTTTGTCACTGAAAGGTGCTTCAAATTGTGGTTTTGCTTTTTGATTAAAAAACATTTTTGGTTCATTGCAAAGATCAAATACACACTTTAAAACCTTTCCTTTTGATAACCATCTCACCTCAGTGTGTAGTAAAAGAACATTATTGGATGCATCCAAATCATTACAAAGTTTCGTAAACAGTTGAGTGTTTAAAGCACTCGCTTTTATGAAACTAACGGCACTTACTACATTTATCATAGCTTCTTGCAGCTCTTGTGGCAGCGTCTTCGTTGCTAAAACTTGTCTATGAATCATACAGTGAGTTCCGATAGCTTTCGGTGACTCATTGAACACCAAACATTGAAATCCCGACCGACATCCTAGCATAGCTGGAGCTCCATCTGTGCAACCACAAACCTTGTCGATGGGGATATCGTGTTTTTGCAGAAATGAACAAAATATTTCAAACACATGACGAGCAGTTGTTGTCATTTCAAGTGGCTTGCAAAAAAGGAACTCATCTTTAAACTCACCATTATTAATATATCTCACGTAAACCAGTAACTGAGAATAGTTTGAAACATCTGTGGATTCATCAAGCTGGATGCTAAATAGTCCAAGTAGAGCAGATTTCATTTCCTGGATTACTTGGTCAAGGATATCAGCAGACATATCTTCTATTCGTCTACCGATGGTGTTGTTAGACAAGGAAATTGGACTCAATTTAACATAAGAACATAAGATATGCCATACTGGGTCAGACCTAGGTCCATCAAGCCCAGTATTCTGTTTCCAACAGTGGCCAAACTAGGTCATATGTACCTAGCAGTTTCCCCAAGAGACACAAGTTCCACAATGCTTGTACTGGGTCAAGCATTGATATCTTCGGTCACTTCTTAATAATGGTTTATGGACCTTTCCTCCAGGAACTTGTCCAAACCTTTTTTAAACCCAGCTACACTAACAGCCTTTACTACATCCTCCGGTAACAAATTTCAGAGTTTGATTACACGTTGAGTGAAAAAATATTTTCTTCTATTGGTCTTAAATAGTTTACCCTGTAGCTTCATTGCATGTCCCCTAGTCTTTCTATATTCTGATAACGTAAACAATTGATCTACGTTTACCCGTTCCATTCCATTCATTAATTTATAGACTTCTATCATATCTCCCCTCAGCCATCTCTTTTCCAGTTTAAAGAGCCCTAACCTTTTTAGCCTTTCTTCATAGGAGTATCCTTCCATCCCCTTTACCATTTTGGTGGCTCTTCTCTGAACCTTTTCTAAAATCGCTATATCCTTTTTAAGATACTGCGACCAGAATTGCACACAATATTCAAGGTGCGGTCTCACCATGGAACGATATAGAGGCATTATAATATCTTTTGTTTTATTTTCCATTCCTTTCCTTATCATACCTAGCATTCTATTTGCTCTCTTGGCCGCCGCTGCACACTGGGCCGAGGGTTTTAACATGGTATCCACAATGACGCCTAAATCTTTTTCCTGGGTGGTGGTTCCGAATGTGGAACCTTGCATCGTGTAACCATAGTTTGGGTTGTTCTTCCCTAGGTGCATAACCTTGCACTTGTCCACATTAAATTTCATCTGCCATTTTGATGCCCAATCTTCCAATTTATCAAGATCCTCTTGCAATTTTTCACAATCCTCTTCGGTTTTAACAACTTTAAATAGTTTTGTGTCATCTGCAAATTTGATAACCTCACTCGTTATTCCACTTTCCAGGTCATTTATGAATATGTCAAAAAGCAGCGGACCCAGCACAGATCCCTGGGGTACACCACTATTCACCTTTCTCCATTGGGAAAATTGGCCATTTAGCCCTACCCTCTGCTTTCTATCTTTTAACCAGTTCCTGATCCACAATAGTACACTGCCTCCTATCCCATGACTCTTTAGTTTTGCCAAAAGTCTCTGATGAGGGACCTTGTCAAAGGCTTTCTGAAAGTCCAGATACACAATATCAACCGACTCACCTTTGTCCACCTGTTTATTCACTCCTTCAAAAAAACATAACAGATTAGTAAGACAAGAACTTCCTTGTCTAAAGCCATGTTGGCTGTCTCCCATTAGGTTGTGACTATCTATATGCTGAGTAATTTTATTCTTTATGATGGTTTCTACCATTTTTCCCGGTACTGACGTCAGACTCACCGGTCTGTAGTTTCCTGGATCAACCCTGGAACCGTTTTTAAAAATTGGTGTTACATTGGCGATCCTCCAATCTTCAGGTATAAGAGATGATTTTAATGATAGTTCACAGATTACTGATAGCAGGTCTGCAATCTCATATTTCAGTTCTTTCAACACCCTTGGATGTATACCATCCGGCCCAGGTGATTTGCTACTCTTCAGTTTATCTAATAGTTGTAAGACATCTTCCCGATGTATCGATATTTCCTTCAATTCTTCCACACCTTTAAATACCACTTCCGTCATGGGTAACATTCCTACATCTTCCTCAGTAAAGACCGAAGCAAAGAATTCATTCAGTCTCTCCGCTATCGCCTTGTCGCCTCTTAGTGCTCCTTTAACCCCTTTATCATCTAATGGACCAACTGACTCTCTCACAGGTTTTTTGCTACGAATGTACTTGAAAAGGTCTTTATTTCACGTTTTTGCTTCCGCAGCAAGCTTCTTCTCAAATTCTCTCTTTGCCTGCCTTATCAATGCCTTGCATTTGACTTGCCAGTGCTTGTGCTGTTTCCAGGTTTCGTCGTTTGGCTCTTTTTTCCATTTCCTGAAAGTTGCTTTTTTGGCAACAACAGCCTCTCTGACCTCACCTTTAAACCATGCTGGCAGTTTTTTGGACTTCCTTCCACTTTTCTTAAAGCGTGGAATACAGCTGGTCTGGGCTTCCAAGATAGTATTTTTCAACAACACCCAAGCTTGATGTACTTCTTTAACCTTTGCAACTGCTCCTTTTAGTTTTTTCTTAACTGTTTTCCTCATTTTATCATAGTCTCCCTTTCGAAAGTTAAAAGGTAGTACTGTGGATTTCCTTACTATCCCTCCTCCACTAATTAAATCAAAGGCGATCATGCTATGATCACTATTTCCAAGTGGCCCCAACACCCTTATCTCTTGCACTAGATCTGGTGTTCCACTAAGGACTAGGTCTAATATGGCTTCCCCTCTGGTCGGTTCATGAACCAGCTGCTCCAAGAAGCAGTCATTTATTTCATCCAGGAACTTTATCTCCCTAGCATGTCCTGACGTGACACTGACCCAGTCGATACCAGGGTAATTGAAATCACCCATTATTATTACTGCACTGTAACGTTTGTTAGCTTCCTTGATTTCTTTGAGCATTTCATCATCCATTTGGTCATTCTGGCCAGGCGCTCGATAGTACACCCCCACTGCCATTGCCTTCCCCCTTTTATATGGAATTTCAATCCATACAGATTCTACAGCAGATTTTGTTTCCTGCAAAACTTTAATCCTTTCTGAGTCAATGCCCTCTCTAACATAGAGCGCAACCCCTCCACCAATTTGATCAGCTCTATCATTACGATATAGTTTGTACCCAGGTATCACAGTGTCCCACTGGTTGTCCTCCTTCCACCATGTCTCTGATATTCCAATCATATCTAACATTTCATTTAGTGCTATATATTCTAACTCTCCCATCTTATTGTTTAGACTTCTAGCATTTCCGTACAAATTCATCTCCAAGCATGACTCGAACAATATCTTTTGTTGCTGGTAACAGCAATTCCTCGGCAATGGTGTGAGCTTTCTTGGCTTTGGCGATTCTGAGAGCCACCATATATGAAGCTTCAACAGCGGCTATGTTTTACTCGTGGAGCTGTCTGCCAATATCAAGTCTGCTTTTCTTGATTCCATCAGCTTTGTTCTTAAAATACTGAATATCCTTGCCTACAAAGGTGGGATGCTTACTGTCAAAATGCCGTTTCAGTTTGTTTGGCTTCATGGATTCCGCTGATAGAACTTCGTTACAAATAACACATTGTGGTTTCTCAATCCCTGCTGAAAATAGGGAGGTGAAACCATACCTTAAAAAGTCATTGCAATATTTTCTTTTCTTGGTATTCTTCTCTCTGTCATTCATTTTCAATGGAGTCGCTGGTGTTATATAATATTACACACAAGGCGAAGGCAGATGAGGTCACAAGTGCTAACTTACGCGTTTTGGCTATATAGAAAAAACATATATGTGCGAAGGTAACTATAATATATAATATAGTTACCTTCGCACATGTCACCTTCTTTTCAAAAGGAAATACACAAGACCATCCAGCATACCCACACAATTACAGTACTCTACCAGAGTATAATATTCAACACAATGAAAACGGAAACCAGAGCTTTACACAGGCTGCTAAAAAAAATTAATACAAATGCAGAAGGAAAATATAGTATTTCTATCAATATGAGCCTGGCTGGGGGACCTTGCACTTTGAGCTATGTCTTATTCCACTGAGGCACACTTTCCCCTTACTTACAGTCTCCTTCTGCCTCCTGCACCTCTGTTGCGTTCAAGAGCCTCTGCCACGTGGCTACATGTCCTGGACCCGCACGGCCCTTGCTCAGATCACTTCGGCGGGCTACCTCTGTTGTCCGATGTTTTGTGCTCCTGCCTCCTTTTCCACTCACTCCACTGCCAGCGTGCACCGGGGCTCCCGTCCTGTTCTGCCCACCTCCACTTATCCTTCGCCGCGCCTGATATCTCTGCAGTCAGGGCCCGATCGACACCTCGCTCCACTATCGGGTGTCGGAGTGATCTTCAGTTATAAAAGCCAAGTGGATGCAGACCTTCCCGCCTCTGAGGAGCCAATGCAGATGTGTTCCGCCCCTAAAGGAAGTTAATGTAACTTCCTTTGAGGGCGGGACGCATGTGCACAGGCTCCTTCACAGAGACGGAAAGCTCTGCACCGACTTGGCTTTTTTCAACTGAAGATCTCTCAAAGAGTCGTTGCTGCCGCCATCGCTGCTGCCGCGACCCCTGGTAAATCCCTAGGCGACCCCCGCGTGGGTCACGACCCACAGGTTGAGAACCTCTGATATAGAGCCTGGCATTGGGGGTTAGATGAACTGTCGAAGCCATGTGTCCAAGCAGCCTCAGGCAGAGTCTGGCGGAGACCAGTGACCTGCTGAGAAACTGGTTTGCCAAGTCTATCAGTCTTTGGGCTCTGTCTTCTGGCAAGAAAGCCTTTGCCAGCAGAGAGTCCAGCCTTGCTCCTATGAACTCCAAGTTCTGGGAGGGGAGCAAAGTGGACTTTGCAAAGTTTATTACAAACCCCAGACTTTAAAGAAGAGCAATAGTTCTGAGGGTGGCTTGTCTGGCACCTTGGGACGTCTGACCCCTGATGAGCCAGTTGTCCAGACAGGGGAAGACAAAGATTCCCTGATTTCTCAGGTAGGCCGCCACCACTGCCAGGTATTTGGTAAAGACCCTGGGAGCGGAGGTGAGGCCAAAAGGCAGTACTCTGTACTGATAATGGTTTTCTCCCACAATGAACCTGAGGTACTTTCTGTGGTCTTGATGAATGAGGATGTGAGTGTACGCATCCTTTAGATCTAATGAGCATAGCCAATCTCCCTGCTGGAGGTAGGGCAGAAGTGTTCCAAGAGTAAGCATCTTGAACTTTTCCTTCTCTAGGAACTTGTTGAGGTTTCTGAGGTCTAGAATAGGTCGAATGTCACCGGTTCTTTTGGGCACCAGGAAATACCTGGAGTAGAATCCGTAACCTTGCAAGTGGGGAGGCACAGGCTCCACCGCCTTGTCCACAAACAGACCCTGAAGCTCTTGAAGGAGAAGGTCTGTGTGCAGGGGAGGCCTTGGAGGCTCCCCTGGAAAGTATGACGGAGGCAGTTGGTGAAAATGCAGTGCATAGCCCCTGTGGACTATGTTCAACACCCAACTGTCCCCAGTGATGTGGGGTCACTGGTGGGCAAAGAGGGCGGGGCGACCTCCTGTGCAGGGTTGGGAGAGCAGGGACGGAGAGGCTACGCTCAAGGAGTCAAAAACCTCCATCCTGCTGAGTGGGAGCAGGGGCCAGAGACTTGGGGGTCCTCTGCCTACGGGTCCCATTACGCTGCCCCTTGGCTTGCTGACCCTGGGGTGTAGCTTGGGCAGCCTGATACTGAGGGTACTGTTTGTAGGCATTGCCCTTCCTCAGGTAAAAGGGCTTCTTACCCGAGGCCTTCTTCTTGTGAGAAGGGGCAGAGGTCTTTCTAGACAGCCTTGTCCTTGTAAGGTGCTAAGTCTCGAGCTGTGCGGCCTTCTCGGCCATGGGCTTGCCAAACAGGTTCTCACCTCGGCAAGGGACATCGACCAACTTGTCCTGAACCCATGGCTCGAGGTCCGATGACTGCAGCCATGCCTGGCATCGAGCCGCGATGCCGGCTGCCACAACTCGGGCCGAAGCCTCGAAGCCATCGTAGGCGGCATGGGACATAAACTTCGAGCAGTCCCGAATCCCCCAGGACAAGGACTTGAATCTCTGCAAGGGCTCCCCGGAGAGACCAGCGGAGAACCCGGCCAACTCTTTGGCCAGGTCTCGCAAGTACATGCCCATGTACAGCTGGTAAGACTGGACATGGCAAGCAAGAATCGAGCCCTGGAAGCACTTTCTGCCAACACCATCGAGGTTCCGGGCCTCCCTGCCGGGGGCACTGCAGAGTGCATCTTCTGACTTTTCAGGCGATGCATGGCCGATTCCACCACCATGGAATGGTGCGGTAGCTGCGCCTTCTGAAAGCCAGGGCTCTTGTGGAGTCGATAAATCGAATCGACCCACTTGCTTAGAACCGGCGCCGAGGCCGGTGCCTCCCACATCCGGAAGAGGAGCCGTTCCAGCATCGGAGGAACCGGGACAGTAAAGGCCTCCTTCGGAGGAGAGTCGTACTGCAGGGCCTCGAGGCTCTCCCTCTGGGTCCGCCGGGATAGCCAACGCTGTGGCCATATCCCGGACAAACTCCGAGAATCGGGTATCCTCCGGAGGGGATCTACTCCGGGGCTCAGACTGCGGCGAGTCCGACAGGACACACCGAGTCTTGAATGTGTCGGGGGACTCCTCATCCTCCGTCTGCGAGGCGGACTCGTCCGACGAGGAGTCAGGATACGACCCCGCGGGGCCCTGGAGCACCCGTCCCGATGCCGACACCCTCGGTCCCGAACGGGAGGTCGAGGGAGACCGCGTCTGAGGTCGACCTCGAGCCATCATGGACTCGAGTATCGGCTCAGTCTCCGGGGTCGACTTCGATGTCGATGTCCCGGTGGTCGGGGCAGATGCACCAGACAGGCTGGCCATCAGTGCCCGCTGCTGCTCCATGAAGGCAGACAGTCTGCACTCCAAGGCTGTCATCCTGAGACTCAGCTTGGCAGACGCAGCAGCCACCGACTCGGGCCCTGGTGGTGCGGGGCCCGACGTTGGCTCTCTGGGAGGAGAGTCCTCGAGGACTACGGGGCTTACGTGTCCAGCAGACTCCGGCTCCACGCAAGGAACTTTGGCAGGCTTCTCTTGTTCCACGGGCCCGGGGCGACGGTCGGGGGTCTTAGACCTGGACCTCGAGGAGCCAGGGACCTCCTCCGACGACGCCCTCACGAGTCGCTTCTTCCTCTTGTGTTCCCGGTCGGGGGACCCCCTGTCCAAGGAGCCCCGACGGTGCTCGGGATCCGAATTCCGAGATGTCGAGGCCTCAGACGAGGTTCGGGCCCGGCCGGAGGCTGAGTCAGAGAAAAGCCTTTCTTTCTGCTGCTGGCGACTTCGCAGTGCCTTGGAAGACATCTTCCCACATGGTCCACACGTCTTAGGGTCATGATCAGGACTGAGGCACCGAAGGCAGCAGTCGTGTGTGTCGGTGAGAGACATCAACTTCTTACACCGATCACACTTTTTAAAACCGCTGGAAACTATCGGGGAAAAAAAAGAGTCCCCGCGAGGTCAAAGGACCGGCCTTCCAGGGAAAAAGGGCGCGAACGCCAGCCACGAAGGGCAAAAACCGAAAAAGAAGAATCGGGCTCGATACCGGTGTACCGAACCCGGCGGGAGGGGAACCGGCGTCGAACCAGAAAGAAAAAATAGCGAGAATTGCTGAAAAAATCAAACATTTATCCGGGATGACAGGACACACGTCCAGTGGGCTTCTCGGAAAAAGAGAGACTGGGGTAAGATGGCACCTTTAGGCAGGAAGGGAACCGCGCATGCGTGCCTGCATTCCCAAAGGCTTTCATAGAAAGCTGGGGAAATGCTCCGCTGGTGCTTCATCGGTGTCGATGACAGCCATATGTGAGGACTGACTTCCTGCTTGGTCCTGGAGAACCAGGAACGCCCTCTGAGACTTTCTAATCGCCTGCAATAAAGGATCCTCCAAAGAGGCATCCTCCGACTGATCCGCCGCTGGCATATTCAAGGCCTTCAGCGTCTCTGCAATCAACGCTGGTAGTTCCTCCCTTCGGAACACTCTGACCACCCTCGCCTGGTCCTCCGGCTTGTAAATGGGGGTGCTGGTCGTGAATGTCCACAGTCTTGGCAAAGGCAAAATATTATTATGAGTTGCAAAGGAGTGTGGGGGTTGTAGTTCATTCATACCAGAATCAGCCGTTCACAAAATAATGAGTTGTGATGCTCGAGTGTAAGCAAAGAAAAACAGATTTTATTCATGGGGTTAATTCTCCCACACAGATTTACTTGGCAACACAAAAGGACACTTGCTTCAAGTATTGTACTCAGGAAAAACAAAACATGATATAAGGTAACTGAACTTCTTAAGCAATAAATCAATAAAGACCTTGATGGGAAACAGAAAAGGTCTTTTTGATGGCTCCTGCTAATGACCTTCTTAGCAGTGCTCCAAAAGGCAAAAACAAACCCAAAAGTAGAAAAAGAACTGTTCTTTATCAAGGATAACTTTCTTCTATTCACACACACAAGGAAGAAGTTTCCTTCTAGAGCTCACCTGCACTTATGCCTGGCTCAATTACAAATAATTAGCCAGCTGCAAACCCCTTTGCTGGTTCACTCTCTTTACGTGGCTCAATCCTACCCTAAAGCTTTCTTGCAGAGACTTTTCTGGGTAGATAAAAGAACAAGTTACAGTTCCTTTTGGTGGTTGTTGTATTAGTGAGAAACTACTTTAAAACAGCAGCTTAGACAGAGAGCAGTCCATGTATTCCAACTGATCATTTGATATATCTCCTTCTTCCTCAAATATCATGGAATCAATATCCTGGTCTGGCTCAGAGGAATTCCTTAATTGATCACTCTCAGGATAATATTTGTTTCCCTGCTGTCTTCCAGATGAAGAGCTAGGGCATAGATCAAAGTTCATACCTGAGCTTCCCTTGCTGTTAGGTTTCCTCTCCTGGTATCCTGGCCAGTAAGTAGTCCAGCTTTCATGTCCAGCCTTCCAATCAAGATCCCTGGACACTGGGTCTCTCTTCACATACCTTCTTGCACCGGTCTTAGGGCCCCTTCCAAATGCAGCTGTCTCCCTCAAAGGTGCCGTTTGGGAGTTCCTGGCTCTATAACCCCAATCCTCTGGCTTCCTCCAGTCCAATGGAGTATGCTTGCCTCTGGAATCACTCCTAACACACGTACTGCTGTGGGCTCCTTCTTTAGACCTTCAAGATGTCTTTCTGTTCTTCCTTCCACGTTGCCTCTGCTGTTGTAGTCCTCTCTCTTCTTTCTCCAATGGCTTCTGTTTCTGGATCTGCAGCTTCTGCTTCTCCCTGTGCTCACTGTTCTCCCTATTCTCACCGTTCTGCCTCTGTGTAGAATATCTTTTACTTTTAAAGTGCTTAGAGGGACACTCCACCCTAGCACAGCCCAGGTGTGCTGAATCAAGCCCTGCCCTTGGAGATGAGTGATTGGGGATTACCTCATAGCTCTCCTGATTGAACACACGTTTCCCCACTTCAGCCCTTCTAGAGGCTGTTTGAAACCTGGTGCATTCTGGGACTGGTAGTCTTTTATGAAAACATTCTGTTTTAGTATTTCTACCAGCAAAGACAGGTTGCTTGTTCAAAGCCAATTCACCTCTTTTATAGCTCCCTCCTGAACTATGATAAGCTTCCTTATCACAGGCTCCAGTAATTCTCTTTCCTCCAACTCCGGCTCCATGTCCGAGTCCTCTAAATTCTCCGACTGCTCATCAAAGAGCACGTCCAGATCTGCCTTTTCTGCCAGGAGCTTAGCCTTTTTAACCGATCCTCCAGCAGCACCCAGATCTGAAGCCCCCGGTCGCTTGGCTGCCCTAACTGCTTCTGCTGGCAGCACTACGCTGCTACCTGCCCCGCCAAGAGCCTGTTGCAGCAGCGCTACCATCTGCTGCGAAAATATAGCCATGGCCACTGGTGACAAAAGCCCTTCCGGTTCCGCAGAAGGCCCTGGTACCAGCTCTAGCGGCAACACCAGAGGAGAAAGGGCCTCCTCTGCCCCCATAACCTTCATTGTCGCCTCAGCCCCACTTTGCCCAGCCATGTCTGCCAGAGTGGCCTCGTATGTACACCCTTTACACACATCAGCCTCCGAAATGGAGCCTCTACAGACCCCACACAGGAGGCAGCGAGGTCTAGCCGGCATAAAGAGAGCCGATTAACAGTGCCCTGCAATCCCTGAAACAGCCCTCTCTTTTCTCATTTTTTTTTTTTTAATCAGACAAGATCCTACACTGTTTCCACCTCCGAATCGACAGTCAGACTCTTCCCGCAGCCCACAATCTCCCTAGGAACCCCCGAAGCGCCCAAAAACAAGTGCCCCCCAGTTCCCGCGCAAAAGCCATGCGGTCTGGACCCAACCATCAAAAACACCACGTGGCTAAAGCTGACAACCAACTATGCAAAAGAAACCACTGCCATACCTCAGCGCTGAAGATCCCCGCTCTACACAGCCGTGCTACCCGTTGTTCCTCTCAGCGGGCGCTGAGAACTGAACACCGCCGGCTGCCGACGGGCCTCCGAGTCTCCGCCTCCCCACACTGCACATTCCCCCGCAGCGCGGCCCGAGCGGCTTACCTCAACGGTCCTTCACCCGCTCTGTCAGGATGAAGTCCGGAGGTCCCCTGCACAGCTCCCGCACTCTTCCCTGAGGTACCAGCTCCCTTCAGAGAGGGGGGAGAAGCGGGGAAAGCATCCCTTGAAACTTTACAAATTCTATCTCGATCCCAAATTACCGCTAATTTAAAGAAACGGAGGCCTCTTTTTTTTTTTTTTTTAACTTCCAACCTAACCAGCTACTCTAAACTGCTTAATAATTCCTCCAGTGAGTCAAGGATCTCTGGACTCACACCTCCTTCCGCTACTTGGAGAATGAGAACTGGAACAAGGGGGCGGTCCCTGGACTACTTATCCTGGTGTCATCAAAAGAGTGACATGCTCAGTCTCCAAGCTGCAGGAGGACGTACAGAACCCCAGACGTTTGGGACTAGACAGGAGGCATGATAAGGAAAGGCAAATAAACATATAAAATGACCATAACCACATCTGAAATCCCAATAACCAAGCTGGCCAATGGTGATATTAATGATAAACATGAAGCAACACTACTGAGAAAGCGTAAAAAGGAAGATATCATGTTTGGAAGGGTCCATGCTCTGTCCCCCTACAAAGTGAATGATCCCACATTAAAATAGCGGTGATCAGGGTTTTTTTCGTTTATATTGGGTAGGTTTGTTAGGGCGTGCACATGTGCAGCAACAGTAGAGTGGGCACATAGGAAAGGGCAACTGTACTGATGCTGTAAATGGGATACAGGGGGATGCAGACGGCACATGCTGTGGTCCAGCTGGGGCACAGTGCGGACTAGGCAGATGCCTAGGTGGCACATAGCAATGCCAAAACTGTAAAGCAGCAAGACAGCAACTGACGAGGGACCAACATGGGCACGAGTGTGTCTCCCACAGTGTCACAGGGGATATTACCCAGCAGGTACCCCCAAGGGCACATAACATTGGCAGGCAGTGCCGAGGGGGGGGGGGGAAGCACGCATGTCCATGTAGGCACCCCTAGCCAAGAACCCACACCATAGGCAGCTGCCTACCGGAAAACTGGATGGCCTGGGACTGCGCACCACCGGCATAAGGGCATGCCGGCATGGTGGCGGAGGGGGCAGTGGCATCTGCCCACAGCAGAATACAGCCAAGCCCCATTTAGGTGGGTGCCGTGCACTGCAAAAGACAAGGTCTGTCTGACAAACAGTCATGGTATCCCCAGGGAATGATCTGCCTCTGTGGCAACAGTTTGGTGCAGTACACACAGCCAGTGTGTTCAGGAGCAGGTCACAAGTTCAAGTCCCAGCTGTGGCTCCTGCCAACCCTGTCCCCATATTTTACCCAGTACTAAACCATGGTAATAAAGACGGAACCTTTATTGCAGATAAAATAAACATGCCTGAAACGCCTATATTTTACTCTACAGAGCACAGACACCATAAACATGTGCAATCCCTAGAGCAGAGTATCCCAACTGCAGTCCTGGAGGGCCAAACACCATTCAGGTTTCATGCCGTCCCTAATAAATATGCCTGTGCTGCATTTGTATGCGCCACCCCATTGTATGCAAATGTATCTCATGCATATTCATTAGGGACAGCATGAAAACTTGAACAGTGTTTGGCCCACCAGGACCGGAGTTGGGAAACTCAGCCCTAGAGCAGAGGCCAACAGGGGTACAAACACCCACACCCATAGGCTCCACTATCCAACGCCTCATGGAGAGTCAGGCTGTTGGGCCCGGCGTGGAGCAGCATCTCCCAATACTGGCACCTGCTTACCTTAGCAATGCCGTCCTAAACTTGGGAACACGTTCCACATATATCAAAAGGTTGCTATGATTAATGTCAGCTAACAAATTCTAAGTTAAACATGATTTGTTGATAGAGATTCATCATAACAACCTTTCAGATATCTGTGGAGTGTGTTTCAGTTATTGATTTTGACAGTGTTTACCACCCCGGGGAGTGACCTCAACAGTTTTGTGTACCATAGCAATGCCTGCACTGTGCCCAGGACTGGTGTGGCAGCCAGTGCTGCCACAAACCTCTATATTTGCACAATGCTGGCATAGGTGTGGGAGTGTGTGTCTGTCTATCCAGTGTGTTGTGGCTGCCTACACCTTACTGAGCCCACACTGCTTGCACTGTTTCCAGTGTTAGCCTGCCAATGTGCATAATGAGGAGCAAGGTACTGTGGGTATGGCCTGGACAGGGTGGCATAAGCAGGATGCATCTGTACAGGGTATAACAGGGTATAGGGTAATGGCTGGGATATTGTAGTGCCCGACCACCACCTGCACGGACAGGGTGGCCACAGCATGTGATGCTGGGAGGTCACTCTCACCCTGACTGAGCAGTGACCACGGCATGTCTAGGTTCCCCCATAGTGCTATACACTATTTCTCTCAAGTGGTATTTATGGGTTATATTTTCTGGGGCTCAGTCACTGACATACCTGCTTGGTGTGTGTGTGCGCACACAGTTCCTGGAGGAACATGCACTATGTACTAGCTAGCAGACTGTCTGCAGTTAGTATGTGTATGGCTCGAATGCCTTGCAGGGTGGAGACTGACTGTGCCCTCTGCTGTTGAATGTCAGATAGTGGTGGGGGGTAGCTGAGCTGCTCCAGCGTTCTGCCTGTCTGCCATTGCCTTCTGTGATGCATACAGATCTGCATCGACTGCCCTGTAGGGTGCCTGTTCCCCAGCAGGACTGGGGTTGATGGTCCCCTCTACTACCACCATTGCCGAGATGTACAATGTGGATCTCTTGGTGGGAGATCCTGTCCCCCCCACCCTGAGCCACAGAGGGCAAGTTGGGTGGTGCTACATAATCTGCTTTTGGGTCCAAACACCCCCCTTCACCTATAACATGTGATACACCCACACAGGCTATGCACTATTCTGGGTGCATCATGGTCCACAAGGGCTAGATGCGACTGGGAAATACAGATGGACACAGGTGCATCCTAGGTGTGTCTGCAAGGACTACCTATCACACACCTGCACTGATGGGGACCTGCAGCATAGCCTATCTCATCCAAGCCAGGTGCTGCGGACCTGGTGCTGGGTGTCCCACCTCACCCTTATGGTAAGCACAGGACCCGCCCAATGTCACGGTCTGTAGCTACTCTGTGCCAGTAACACACACGGTCAGTTCCCCCTACCAGGCCTAGGTGCTGTGGGGTTGCATACCCCATTATGTGATCAGCTGTAGACTGCTGATCTGCATGTGCAGTGCATCATGGGTACGGGTGGGTTTACCCTATCCTGGTAACCACAGCAGACAGTTTGTGTGTGAACATGCAGTCTTTCTGTAGCCAGCCAGCAGCATGGTAGTAGCTGTAAAGATGTAGTCTACTGGTTACTTCACTGACTGTGGAGGCAGAGGTCATGGGTTTGATCCTGCAGTGGTGTAATCTAAAAAGGCTGTCTGAGGCATTTTCTTTTAATTTAAATCAGTGCTGCCAGCAGAAACACCCTCACAGTGCTGTAGCCTAAGGTGCTTCATAGGCACCCTGTAAAGCGCCATATAGGGCACATTATAGGGTGCCTTGGCAGACAGGGCACTTTATAATGTGACCTATGGGGCGCCTTATGAGGCACCTTAGGTTACGGCACTGTGAGGGTGTTTTTGCTGGCAGCACTGATTTAAATTAAAAGAAAATACCTCTGACAGCCTTTTTAGATTACACCACTGCAGGACTGAACCCATGACCTTTGTCTCCACAGTCCTTGCAGTAACCAGTGGGCTACATTGTTATAGCTTCTAACACTGCGCTGGCATGTACTTAGGGTTAACGCGCGTTAACGTGCCATGGCGCCTACTATTGTGCGATACATATTCTTGCTACCTTAGGACTGGAATGCCCACTCCTTATATGGCATTCTTCACATTATCACTGCAACTAGCACCGGTAACATTAAGATGGTTTAGTAAACATACCCCATAGTGCAGGAAGGAACTCAGGTGCAAAACATGTGAGACTGGAGACTGCAAAACTTGCAAAAGAGTTCCTTCCTGCATCATGCAGCTTAAGTCTAATAAGAAACGAGCTGAGTAGAGCGGAGACAGGGAAGAGGAGATGATATACTGGAGATGGAGGGAGGGGTGGGTGATAATTTATAAGTTGCGGGGGGGGGGGGGGCCCTCCGAGAATTCCCAGCAATATTTGTGTTGTTAATCTCTTCACGCTAGCAAGACAGGCTAGAAGGCCCTAAAACACCTGAAGGCTGCCTACACAGCAGCAAGACAGGTTGGAAGGCACTGTCACCCAAATAGGAACATATGAAGGCACTGACAATTTCTGTCATGGGTAAAAGAACCTGTTCAAAAGGAACATTTAAAGGACAAGAAAAAACAATGTTCTGAGAGTATTATTTATTTATTTGCATTTTCTTTTATACCGCGCTATTCAACATCAGTGCGGTTTACATAAAACATAAAACTTACACATTGCATTGGCTGAACTGTGCTTACAAGTAACAGGTATTAAAACTTGGGGTAACTATTTACATCTAGGCGTCATGGGAAGTCGTAGTCATGGGGGTCTTGTAGGGTCAGATTCAATTGTTCGTCTTGTAGGGACAGATTCAGTTGAACGGCCGAGTCTAGATCGTGGATGGGGCTATTGTAGCACCCTCTACCGGGTAGTACATGAGGAAGAGGTAGTGCTTCACTGCCTTCCTAAACTGGGCCAGGTCAGAGATTGCGCAGACGCTGGGTGGTAGGGTGTTCCAGCATCTGGGTGCGCAGAATTTGAAGGCTCTGTTTGCTGTTGCCTGGGTGCATTGGGTTATTTCTTTCGGGACTACCAGTGTGCTACCGATCTTCTGGATCTGTTGAGGGGAGTGATCTTAAGAAGCTCTGCTAGTGATGTGGAGGAGAGCCCATTGATGGCTTTAAAGGTAAGCAGCAGGGTTTTGAAAGTGAGTCTGGCCTGTATAGGAAGCCAGTGGAGATGTTTCAGGATGGGCGTGATGTGGTCTTTCTTGGACACTCCGAGTAGCACTCTTGCTGCGGTGTTCATCGCAAGCTGTAGAGGGTTCAAAGTGGATTGAGGAAGTCCATGCAGGATTGAAATGGCATAATCAAAGCGTGGTATGATTAGCGCTTGATATATTGTCCGGAAATCCTCCGGTTCTAGCAGGAAGCGGAGGTGCCCGAGGGTACGGATCTTATGGTATACCGCTCTCACTACGTTGTTTATGTGCACCTTCATGTCCAGGCGCTGGTCTAAGGTGACTCCGAGGTACCGGATCGTGGGTTTGGTCTGTAGTTCAGCTTCCTTGACCTTTAGGAAGGGCGGTGTGGTGAAGTTCGGATTCCTCGTGATGAACAGGACCTCTGTTTTCTTGTGCTGAATTCTGAGGTTCTGGGTTTGGAGCCAGTTAGATACTGCATTAAAGCAGTCTGTCAGTGGGGAGAGGTCTGGGTTCTCTGTTGTAGGCTGGGCTCACCTACAAAGTATTCCCAAATATCACAATGAAGGACTCAGACAACAGTTGCTTGGCTACAAAAACTCTTTATTTGGCATAGCAAAATAATTGTAAATGTCTGTCTGAGAGATGGCGGGCAACGTTCCTTCTACAAGCAGAGAAGAAAAGTTGCCCTCGATGCTCTATAGTTGCCTTCTTATATACCTCTCTGTTACAAAGTTCCAGAACGTTCCAGCAAGTTCTGCATAAATTCTTATGTCGTTTGCAGAATTCCTGCAGAGCTCTCTCCCCGGGACCCTCCCCTAGTTATCAGGTCGTTTGCAGCTCATGTTTCAAGGTCTGCTTATCTGTGCAGCTGACCGTAACCCTCTGCCTCTTCCTGTATTATTCCATTTCCTGGCACTAATTGCAATCTTCAGGGCTCAGAGTATTTGTGCTCATTATTTCTAACGTGGCCTGTATTTTTCCTGGGCCCAAACTCTGCACATTCCTGTCCAAAGTGTGGTTCCCTAGACTTTTCCATGGTAGGCCGCCTTTTCCTCCCTTCCCCAACCCAGGCTCACCTTGAATCCACTCGCCATGCTGCCTTCTTCTTTGCTAGTCCCGCTTTATGGAACTCTCTCCCACATGCTATCCGTACCGAGCTATCCTTTCCTCACTTTACAGCCATGCTCAAAACTTCTCTCTTTTGCCAGGCCTTTGACCTTCCTCTCCCCCCATCCACCGCCAACCAGTCGAGCACACCTACCCATTAACAATTCATTAAGGGTTTATAACATCTCTACACTCACCTGGGTCGCTCCCCTGGACTCCTGAGCTGTCTATTCCTGTTTGTCTCTCATCCCTGATGCTCCCTTATGTTGCCTGTTGTATGCTTGCTGCGTCGCCTGTCAATTGCTGTGTCGTTCGCCATTTACTCTGTTATCTGTCTTTTGTCACCCGGTCTATTGTTTGTTATGTTTCGTTTTGCCTGTCACGTTGTTTATTTTTGTTTGATTTCCACTACCTTTTGCTGTCCCTTTCTCTCTGTTCCTTTGACTACTTTCCTATCCACCAAATGGCGTTCCTTTCTATCTTTCTTTTCTGCAGCCAAGATAGTTTACATTGTACACCGCCTTAATACTCTAGTAAGGGGCGGTATATCAAATTTGCTAAATAAATAAAGATAAAGATATACTCTCTCTCGCAGCCCACATGCTTTTTCTTCTGTGCCGTCCATATGTTGCTTGTGTACATTTCAAACAGGCAAGGGTGCAGTCATATAAAGCAAACATATAACGCAGATCTGAGCCAATTATCCCTTCATTCCCCACTTTTTCTTTTTCTTGCGTATGGGGCAAAGGTAGGGAACCCCACACTATGGGCCATGGATTACGACCATTTGAAACAGAGAGGGCTCACCAAGAGGCAACAGCTCAGGCTGCTCCCTAGAGACAACATACATAGTTTTAGTAGATTGTGATATCATTTTCTTAAAAAAAGCCAGTAATATTGAAAAGACACAGCATGCAATAATACTGAACACAGCAATACTCAACAAAGTAATGAAGAAAGCTTTGAAATATTACAGCAAAACGTAAGCTGGTGTGGGTATTACAATTGCTGAAGCCCAAATGGCTTGCAGATTTCAGTTACTTTCTAAGAAAAACAATAAGAAAAGGATAACAATACAATCATTCACAAAAGCCCCCAATCAGTCCAATAGTCCTCTTCCTATTTCAGATAATTTGGTCCTGCTTCTTCAGCAGTTCTTCAGGACTTCGTAGTGTGCTTCACCTTTCTCTGAAGTTTAAGTTCGGTTTCTCTCAAAAGTTGAACCTCTCATTCTAATGGGCGGATATTTTGGCCACTTTTTCCAATGTAACACACTGATCCAGGTAGGGACGCCTTCACATGTGTAGTTCGGAGTTCTTGGGATGGTCAGTTCCGTCTGGATTATGGCCAATTCCCTCGGCTGGAATCTCTGGATTGCAATTGGTGACATGGCTCCAGGCCTCATTCAAAAGAGCAGCAACCAATATTAAATGAAAAGACTAAATATTCTAGATTAGATTTCATAATGAGACAATGCAATGCGACAAACTTAATTTCATCCATATTTACTTAGGATCACAACTATCTCGTATGGTGTCAACTGTGTCTCTCAGTCTGATAAACTCTTTGTCTCTTTATCACTGGAGATTCATTTTCTGGCAGGAAATACTCTATTGTGCTTCACATCATTAAATTACCTTCATCAGTTTACTGTTCATCAGAGGCCTTTCCTTTTACCCACTTCATCCCTCATAACATTTTTTCATCACTTGCATCATTCCACCAACTACATACATAGGTCCTTTTCATGTTTTTTTATACCATACTAATGTATCCTTATTTGGCAAGGTTGCTAATAACATCAAACAATTGTTAAAAAATTAGTATTGTTGTAAACAAATGGTAGGCAGAAAACAAACTTAGATTCTTCTCAATAAGCATAACAGCGTGAATAAACAGTGTCCCTTTCCCACTAACTTAATTGGTATAGTTCTAAATGGATATATGTGCTCATTCTAAATAGCAACTGTCTAAACAATATAGGCAAAGTCCTTACAATATAAAACTATTATTTTGCAACATTTTATAACACCAATCCCAATAGGACAAAGTATGGCTTCTAACATGACAGCCACATATCTCTCAAGTATGGCTAGAGTTTATTGTATACCCGGTTCCCAGTGAGAGTGCTGTAGGAAACTTAAAAATATTTGGACTGATCTTGAAACTGCAGTGTCCACAAGGATTTGAGCAAGCTACTTATTAATTATGGTGTTTACTACTTCCTGCAACTGAAATTTAAAAAAAAACCAAAACAAAACACACACTTTCAGTACACTTTTTCTCTGGACACCAACACGTAAAATTCAAATACAGAAAAACAGGTGGATTTATCGTAAAATTCAATATTGTAACAAATAAAACTGGAAAGATCAGTGTAGTTACCGCCTATGATGTTACTGTCCTGTTCAGCAGTCATTAGCACTGAGCTTAACAATGCAAAGTAATTACCTTAAATCTTACAGTTCAGAAAACAGCCATTCAAATGACATGAAACTGACACTTTTTCATAAAAAGGTTAGTGGATATCTGGAATGCAAACACTCCCCTTTTACTTTTCACATTTAAATTAAAACCTTAACATTTATTTATTTATTTATTACAGGCTCTTATATACCACACTATTTAGCATCAGCGCGGTTTACATTATAACAATAGACCAGAACAACAAACTGTTTGGTTTTACAGAGAACAGGTACGACAACTTGGATAAACATAGGGGAATTGTTAGCTGAAACTATTTACATATGTATTTACATGTATATACAGTAGGTTTTATGTTCTTAGTTTGAGTTGGGTCCTGTAGAACAGGTGGTCAAAGTGGGGATGGGTGGTCAGGTCGGTGTCTGGCTGGTCTGGTAGTAGTGGGGGAAAAGGTGAGATTTGAGTGCCTTTCTGAATAGAGTTAGATCGGTGATATCACGAATCTCCGGTGGCAAGGTGTTCCAGCATTTAGGAGCATAGAAGCTGAAAGCCCTGTTAGACGTTGCTAGTGTGCATTTTGTTGCTGCCTTAGGGATTACTAGCACGTTTGTAGATATCGTTCTTCTAGATCTGTTAGGTGGAACGGTCTGAATGAGGTCTATTAGTGAGGAGGAAGTGATGCCTTTGATGGCCTTGAAGGTGAGTAACAATGTCTTGAACAACAGTCTTCCATGTATGGGGAGACAGTGGAGCTGCTTTAGGATAGGTGTTACGTGGTCCCTTCTTGATGCTCCATAGAGGACTCTGGCAGCGGTGTTCATGGCAAGTTGTAAAGGGTTTAAGGTGGACTGTGGGAGGCCTTGAAGAATGGCATTAGCATAGTCGAGGTGCGGTAGGGTTAAGGCTTGGAATATAGTCCGGAAGTCGTCTGGATCAAGCAAGGAGCGAAGGTGTCGGAGTGTCCGGATCTTGAGGTAGATCGCTCTGTGTTGGTTATATGTAATTTCATATCCAGGCGTTGGTCCAAGGTAACCCCAAGGTATCGAATTGAAGATTTTGTTTGGAGCTCGGCTTCTATCACCTTTATTTGGGGTGGGGGAGTGAAATGTGGGTCTCTAGTGATGAAGAGCACCTCAGTTTTCTTGTGTTGAATACGGAGGTTTTGCGACTGAAGCCATTCTGACACTGCATCAAAACATTTGGACAGCGGGGCAAGGTCCATATGAACTGTGGAGAAAGGCATATAGAGAAGGATGTCGTCTGCGTATATCAAGCAGTCGACCTTGAAGGACCTGATGATGCTGCAGACGGGCTGTATGTATATGTTGAATAAGAGTGATGATAAGGAGGACCCTTGTGGAACGCCCTGCCTTTGATGGAAAGGTGTAGATGTTGCTGCTCCTGAGGTTTCATATTGCCATCTCTGATCTAGGTATGACCTGCACCACTCAAGAGCAATGTCGTTGATGCCCTTTTCTTTTAGCCGCCCTAGTAAAAGATCATGATGTACCAAGTCAAAGGCCGCAGCAATGTCTAAGAAGATAAGAACAAAGCCTTGGCGGATGCTGTCAATACCTGTGATAATGTTGTTGCAGAGGGTAGTAAGGAGGGTTTCCACACCGTGGAACTCCCTGAAGCCATGCTGGCATTGGTCTAGAGGGGAGGCAGTGTCAATATGATTTTGTATTTGCCTTTGAGCTTCCTTTTCAATTATTTTAGCTAGAAGGGGTATGCTAGCTATGGGCCTATAAGATTCAACCTTTTGTGGGTCAAGTTTGGGGTTTTTCAGGAGGGGTCTAATGGATGTTCGCTTGAGGACTGATGGGAAGGAACCAGATGTAAAGGATAGATTCATCATTCTAGTGATTAAAGGGCTGAGATCACTACGTAGTTCCTTTATCCAATAGGCGGGGCAGGGGTTGGTTTGTGCCGTAGTGGTATTGAGGGCAGCGATGGTGTCCTCAACATGTTTCTTAGATGGTGTTGAGAACATAGATAGGTTAGATAGACAGGTGGTGTCTTGAGCAGTGATTGTTGCGATGTTGTCAGTTTGCAGCAACTTAGATTGCAGATATTCAGCGAATACATAATATCTGAGACTGGTATCAAACTGATCTGAAAACAATGAAGTTATTTTAAAGCAAATTACTTAGAGTTACAGCCAACCTTGATGTTATCTTAAACACAGATAGCAAAGTAAACAGTAGGTCTCTTTTCTGACCTTCAAGGCAACTGTAAATTACCATGCAGCTGAACAAGAGACAGAGGAGTCGTAAACACTAAGGGGCTTGTTTACAAAGTTGCGGTAGTGGTTTCCGACTGCAGCTTTGTAAACAAGCCCCTAAGAGTTAAAATAAAACGTTGCTTGAGAATGTTAAATCCTAAATAAACATAGTTACAGCTTTTTGTTTCTGTAATTTATGAACAATAATTATGTCCTCTATGAGGTGCTTGCCACAATATATAAAATCCCTTTTTAACTTTTAATTTTGCTCAATAGCATATGCAGTCAGAACCAAATATATTATATATATATTGTCACACCTCCTCTGGCTCAGCGGTAGCCTCCTGTATTGCAAGGCCCCTGGAGGGTGGTAGTTGTGCCTTTATGAATATAAACGCAAACACTTCTTTCTTCAAATCAAAGGGTTTTTATTCCCCGTCCCATTGAGGGTATTTTATCTTCAAGGAACATAAATTATATGCTTTGCTTGGACATCTCATGTACAATAACAAATGTAAACATAACTTGCTTTCTTCAGCTTTTAAAGGATAAATCAACAAAAGAACAAAAACTTAACTATTGCTCTAAGGTTCTCTCCCCGGTAGCTGAGAGTAGAGCATACCTCTGTTCTGCCTCGAGAGAGAGAGTTACAGGTTTGTTGCTGTATTACTGAAGTTAAGACACCAAGTTACTTTCCTTATCTCAGGGAGAATTCAGGTTCAATTAATGATAAAGAACAATCCATTAATTCCTGTGTATCATTCTCCTCAGCATTCCGGTATTCCATCATCTCTGGTTGACTGGTATATTCATTCTGTACTTCAGGAGTACTATGAGAGACTTGCTGCCTAAGCACGTCAACCAGGAAGTTCTTTTCTTTCACCGGGCTAGAGCCTCTCTGGGTATTACCATATAGTCTGGAATAGAGACTTCCCAGGCACTGCCCCTGCTGGTACTTTTGAGTAGAGCTTAGCCCCTTACTTGCTCTGCTCGTGGGATAATTAAGGGAACTTTCCAACCTATCCAGGTTTCCCTTTTGTAACCCAGCTGAGCTGAATCGGAGTGCTCGTGACGGAGTTTCAGACGGAGCTGTGAACTTACAATTACAAAACTCTTCAGCTTTATCTGGTAAGTTAAAGCTTTTATCTTGCTCATACACACTATTTGGCTGTGGATATCTCTCTGATTTATTCTGGTCCTCGGGTTCCCTCTGACCTTCATATGGGCACTCTAATTGCTCCAGAGTTTCCTTATCACTCTCTCTTGCATTCTCATACCTGTGCCATGCTTCCCAGGGCTTTAGCTGCCCTCTCTGTATTTTCTCCAAGTGTGTCCTTGGCTGCCACGGCTTCTCTCTCTCTCTCTCTCTCAGCTCCGGCACCAGCTCCTGGCTTTGCCTTAATCCGGATCCTAATCCGAATCCTAAACTGTCTCTGAATGTCTGAGAGCTTGTTTTAAACCAGCGTTCGCTTGCTCCACCCTTAGTTAGCTGAACCTTGTCAGGTGAAGTGAATTCCCTTCCTGTGCTAGCTGGGTGTGTCCTGATTGAGCTTTTGCACGTGTTCCTGCGTTGCTCAGGGTAACTATCTGACACTTTCTTGTTTACCCTGTCAGTTTTTCTGTTTTCACTTGTGCTGGCCTGCATTTCCTCTGTCTGTACAGGGTCTACCCTGTTACATATTCCCCTCCTTAAAATATTACTTGTTGCCGTATTTTTTAACGGACAGCAAGTAATTCTTGAGAGCGCATCAGCGTTTCCATGCATTTTCCCTGCACGGTGCTGAACTGTAAAATTAAAGGCCTGGAGGGCCAAATGCCAGCGGGTTAATCGGGCATTGTTGTTTCTCATTAAATGAAGCCATTTTAAAGGAGCGTGGTCCGTTATTAATAAGAACTTCCTCCCTGTAAGGTAGAAACGAAGGGTTTCTACGGCCCATTTTATCGCTAAACACTCCCGCTCTATTGTGGCATAGTTTCTCTCCGCAGGCGAGAGTTTTCGGCTTAAATATGCCACTGGGTGTTCGTTTCCTTCAAATATTTGGGACATTACCGCCCCCAACCCTGTGTCCGACGCATCCGTTTGGATGATAAAGGGTAAATTAAAATCTATACCCTTCAATACGGGAGCACTACATAGCTTCCCTTTAAGGGTTTCAAAAGCCTTTTCGGCTTCTGGGGTCCAACGGACCTGGTTTGGTGCGTTCTTTCGCAACATCTCTGTGAGGAGAAGGCTCTCTTCTGCGAAACGGGGAACGAAGCGGCGGTAGTACCCGATTAACCCCAAGAAACTGCGCATTTGTTTCTTTGTTGCAGGTCTTGGGAATTCTCGAATACTCTCCACCTTACTGGCTAGGGGTTTTACTAAGCCTCTCCCTATTAGGTGCCCCAAATACTTCGCTTCCCTCGTAGCAAATAAACATTTTTCTGGATTTAATGTGAGGCCAGCCCTTCTCAGCGCTCTAAGAACCGCCTCTACTCTTGTGAGGTGTTCCACCCAAGTTGTACTGTGTATCACTATATCATCCATATAGGCACTAGCATATTCGTAATGGGGTCTCAACACTTGGTCCACGAGACGCTGACACGTCGCCGCGGCCCCATGTAAACCGAATGGCATTCTCCTAAATTGATATAGCCCTATGGGTGTGGAAAAAGCTGTTTTGGCCTTTGAACTCTTTGTTAGAGGTACTTGCCAATACCCTTTGCTAAGGTCTAATGTAGTTAGGTATTTTGCTTGTCCTAATTGGTCCAACAAATCATCTATGCGTGGCATAGGATAAGCATCGAATTGCGATATGTCATTGATTTGCCTAAAATCGATGCAAAACCTTAAGGTTCCGTTCGGTTTAGGGACCAAAACTATTGGGCTAGACCATGGGCTTCTAGACTCCTCTATAATGCCCATGGCCAGCATCTCCTTCACTTGGGCAATCACCTCTTGTTTTTTTGTTTCGGGCATCCTATATGGCCGCTGTCTTATGACCCTTCCTGGTGGCGTGATTATTTCATGCGCCACTAGGTGCGTCTCGCCAGGCAAGGTGGTCAGGACGTCTGCGAACTTTGTTAAAAGTCGCGCTAATTCTTTCTGCTGCTGTGGGTTCAACTCTGAGCCTATTTTTGGGGAAGGTTGTCTTGCCCAATCCCCCACTTGAGGCCCAAGATCTCAGTTTTTTCCTCTCCAAGGGCTGTTAAGCTCTTCACCTCCCTTGTCCCAGTAGCACCAAACCCGCTTTCTCCTCTTTCCGTGGAGGGTAGCGTGGACACTTCCTCTACCGCGGGGAACCCTACCCTCTCACAGATTAACTGTGCTATTCTATCCCCTTGTTGTATTTGGAAGTCCTTTGCCCCAAAATTAAACACCAAGACCTTTACGGGCCCCCGGTAGTCAGGATCAATGACTCCTGCGCCAATATCTATAAAATGTTGTACTGCTACCCCTTACCTCGGCGCTATTCGCCCGTAGCACCCCTCATGTATTTTAATACGAATGCCCGTATCCACTAGAGCTTTTCCCCCTTTCGCTACTACCACATTTTCCATGCTAAAAAGGTCGTAACCTGCAGCCATTTCAGAAGCCCTTGTTGGACCTTTTGCCTGAGGTGTGGTCTTGCAAAATTGCAAGGTAAACTTTTGTTTCGCTGTAACTGGTGGTCCCTTAGAGGGAGATCCCTTTTTGGGTGTCCTCTCGAATAAAGGACTGGGGATGGCCGTGGCTATGGCTTCAACTTTTTCCTCCTCTATCACCGGGGTTTTCACTGGAGTAGTGGGCACTATCTCTTGGAGGTCTTCCTCCAATTTTTGGGAGAAAGGGACCCAATCACGGCCTAGAACTACTGCGTACGGAAGTTTTGGTACTACAGCAATTGATATCTTCCGTGTAGATCCTAACCCTTGTATGGTTACCTCATGTAATGGGTAATGAGAAGCTTCCCCATGCACGCATCTTATGCGGATTTGTCCCTCTACTGGGTCCGGGGGAGATGAGCGGTTTTTATCTATGATTTCCCACAAGTCCTGTGAGACCATGCTTTGGTCCGCCCCCGAATCCAGTAGAGCCAAAGCGTGTATTCCTTCTATCCATATTTCTCTTATGAATCCCTCTGCCACTATCTCCTCTGACCCTGTCATAAGGGCAGTTTTAACTCGGCAATCCTTTATCATGTGACCAGGTTTGTTACACCTATAACACTTTCTAGTGTTCCTATCTCTGCCCTCCCTGCTAGGGTCATATGCAGCCATTCCATCCCGTGCGTACTTTCCACATTCATACCTTTCAGTCACACTTGCACCCTTTAAAAGGTTCAACTTAAAAGTACTGGCATGTGCTGCCTCCCTGAACACTTCAGCCATCTGGGCTGCTTCACCAGTGTTCGCACAATTCTGCAGGGTCAAAAACGTTTTCATTTCGCCTGGTATTGACATTAAAAA
The DNA here is from genome assembly GCA_033557465.1 of Ichthyophis bannanicus. NCBI lineage: Eukaryota > Metazoa > Chordata > Amphibia > Gymnophiona > Ichthyophiidae > Ichthyophis > Ichthyophis bannanicus. The sequence goes on along the minus strand of CM066036.1, from coordinate 685,247,758 downwards.
CTGTTCCAGAACAATTTCATCAAGAATTGACTCAAGCGTTTTGCCATCAGGATCCAACCATTTATAGGCTAGGTTCTTGAGCCTCTGGCATAAGGCTTTTGGAGTCTCATTTTCACCTATCACAGCCTCCCTAAATAATCGCCTGTAATGTCTCGGCGTGAGACCAAGGCGGTCTTTCACGGCCTTTTTAATTTCCAGATAATTATTGGCCAAACTGGCAGGCATAGTTTTGAACGCAGACAAGGCCTCCCCACTCAAAGTCATTGCGAAACGCATGGCCCATTGTTCCACAGGCCATTTTGAGTTCTCTGCAATGCGTTCAAAGGCCTCAATGAAATCGTCGGGGTTATCTGCCCGCCCTAAATGTTTGCATACAAGTCCCGTATTCATTTCTACTTGCGGTATTGTAGCTTTGTCCTCTTGAGCCTTTTTCAGTAGCGCTGTCATAGCTTCCAGCAATGGCTTCTGTTGTTCCCTCAGCGTAGCCATATACTGTCCTTGCAGGTGTTGGAGCACCTTGGCCTGCTTCTCCTGCTGCTCATTCATCCACGCGAGTACATCTTGGGGATCCATCTTCTTTTTCTGCACCTGAAAAAAAACAGAGAAGAGACCCACCAAGTGCGGCACACACACAAAAGTTGTTTTTTTTTCTTTTTAGCTCCCCCTTTCTCACGGTATCCTTATACCGGTTTACCCAGGCTACCAATACCTTAGTCTCCTGGTGATATCAGCATGTGAGAAGGGTCTTTTCCACCGCTGGCCGCTCTGCCAGCCGAATCCTCCTTGAGCAGTGCTTTAAACACTTCTTTTGCTTTTCAGCAATGTCCTTTCAGGCAAATCCTTTTTATTATGCCCCCCGAAAATTTTATCCTCTTCTCTACGCCAATTATGTCACACCTCCTCTGGCCCAGCGGTAGCCTCCTGTATTGCAAGGCCCCTGGAGGGTGGTAGTTGTGCCTTTATGAATATAAACGCAAACACTTCTTTCTTCAAATCAAAGGGTTTTTATTCCCCGTCCCATTGAGGGTATTTTATCTTCAAGGAACATAAATTATATGCTTTGCTTGGACATCTCATGTACAATAACAAATGTAAACATAACTTGCTTTCTTCAGCTTTTAAAGGATAAATCAACAAAAGAACAAAAACTTAACTATTGCTGTAAGGTTCTCTCCCCGGTAGCTGAGAGTAGAGCATACCTCTGTTCTGCCTCGAGAGAGAGAGTTACAGGTTTGTTGCTGTATTACTGAAGTTAAGACACCAAGTTACTTTCCTTATCTCAGGGAGAATTCAGGTTCAATTAATGATAAAGAACAGTCCATTAATTCCTGTGTATCATTCTCCTCAGCATTCCGGTATTCCATCATCTCTGGTTGACTGGTATATTCATTCTGTACTTCAGGAGTACTATGAGAGACTTGCTGCCTAAGCACGTCAACCAGGAAGTTCTTTTCTTTCACCGGGCTAGAGCCTCTCTGGGTATTACCATATAGTCTGGAATAGAGACTTCCCAGGCACTGCCCCTGCTGGTACTTTTGAGTAGAGCTTAGCCCCTTACTTGCTCTGCTCGTGGGATAATTAAGGGAACTTTCCAACCTATCCAGGTTTCCCTTTTGTAACCCAGCTGAGCTGAATCGGAGTGCTCGTGACGGAGTTTCAGACGGAGCTGTGAACTTACAATTACAAAACTCTTCAGCTTTATCTGGTAAGTAAAAGCTTTTCTCTTGCTCATACACACTATTTGGCTGTGGATATCTCTCTGATTTATTCAGGTCCTCGGGTTCCCTCTGACCTTCATATGGGCACTCTAATTGCTCCAGAGTTTCCTTATCACTCTCTCTTGCATTCTCATACCTGTGCCATGCTTCCCAGGGCTTTAGCTGCCCTCTCTGTATTTTCTCCAAGTGTGTCCTTGGCTGCCACGGCTTCTCTCTCTCTCTCTCTCTCAGCTCCGGCACCAGCTCCTGGCTTTGCCTTAATCCGGATCCTAATCTGAATCCTAAACTGTCTCTGAATGTCTGAGAGCTTGTTTTAAACCAGCGTTCGCTTGCTCCACCCTTAGTTAGCTGAACCTTGTCAGGTGAAGTGAATTCCCTTCCTGTGCTAGCTGGGTGTGTCCTGATTGAGCTTTTGCACGTGTTCCTGCGTTGCTCAGGGTAACTATCTGACACTTTCTTGTTTACCCTGTCAGTTTTTCTGTTTTCACTTGTGCTGGCCTGCATTTCCTCTGTCTGTACAGGGTCTACCCTGTTACAATATATATATATATATACCAGAGATAAAATTCAAGCACGCTTACCTTCTTATTTACTCAGGATTTAAATCATTTTCAAGATGCAATCTGGTAACTACTGGCTCAGAATGCCCCATTGTCCTGTCAGGGCTCTTAACCTCTACTTTGAAGGTCAAAGGAAAAACGGAAGTAGTTTCCTTAATTTTCTATCTTTTTTGTTTGTTTCGTTCAGCTTTAGTAAAGAACTCTAGTTAGTTCAGTTCCAGGGACCATGAAATCTAATTGAGAAAGCATTAATTGTGCGAGTGTTATACAGGGCTAAACCAGGCACTCCCAGAATTGAAACGGCTGCACTGGTATATTCTGCTTTAGAAAGCAAAGTAACTTTTGAATCACAATCTGCAGTTATCATAGCTGTTATTGTTCTTCTATTTCTAATTTTCCTGGAATATATATATGTGATATTACCACAAGACAATAACCATCCTATTGGCAGTTTAACATTTCTACTATAACTAGCTTGTAATATTGTTTTAATTACTTAATTCACTTGTTTGAATGTAGTTGTATCATTCACTTTCTTCCTTTAAGTAAACAAACTTGCTTGACTTAACTTGACAAGCAATTCAATTTTGTTTTGTTTTTCCAGTTAAGTTACTAACTTCAATCCTTCCTTTAAACACTTAATTTTTCTTAACCTTTGTCACATCACACAAATCCACACAATTTAATAAATATCTAAATACATCAAAGCATGGAAGATCTTCCCATTCATTCACAACAATTATAACTAAAAATACATTACACATAGAATGGAATCAGGTCCCTAATTTTTGCTAAAATGAGCGGGTCGAATGATCCTCCTGCTGGCCAGGCGAGAGTAGGATCCTTTTTTGCCCATTTCTCCCATTTTTTAGAACAATCTTTTATTGCGGATTCCAACAGTGGGTTTTGTTTAATGAGGCAATCTATGGGGTTAGGGCCGGGTTCAGCTCCTTTCTTATTATCTATCCCCTCATTGGATTTTTTCTTAAACATTCTCAACTGTCCCTCCTCCTATAATCTGTAAACCTGGTGTTTTCACTGTTTTGGGGACACTTTAATTACAGGGATGATCCTGTTAATAATTTCGCCTTTTACCGATGTTAAAATCAAACCTCTTTATGTGCAGAGGGGCTGGTAACTTTGCTTTTTACAGAACCTCTTTATCTACAGAGGGACGAAGGTACAAAATCCAGGACTCATACAGACACACTGTCCTTACACTTTGTCCGTCTCCGGCTGTCCCCCTCGCGGGAGTACGGAACCGCGGATCGGGACTCCACACTCGCTTCGAACGCAATTGTACGTCTCACGCATACAGTCAATCCTGGAGATATGAAGACGTAATGTCTGGACAAAAACTTCCTTTCCCTAATATTATAACTAGATACAAAAACACTAATATTTTCTACATAACAGAACATTAATTACATAAAATACATATGCATATGTGTGAATTCGCTACTCACCCACGAGTTGAATCGGGTAAGTCTTCTGTCCTTGATGGGCAGACAGGAAACGCAATACTCACCACTGGAGTCTTCCTAGGGTATCCAAATCTCTCGTTCCTCGTAGAACGGTATCCTTTTCTCTCGTCCTCACTAGGACGGTATCCTCATCCCCTTTTGGAACGGTATCCTCATCCCCTGTTTTCCTAATATAACAGGAAGTATCCTTACTCTCTGACAAAAATGCAGTCAGAGAAAACGCTGGGCAATTTAGAAAATTTAGGAGTTTAAAAACTCAGGGTCCCTGTTCGGGCGCCAATTGTAGGCTGGGCTCACCTACAAATATTCCCAAATATCACCAATGAAGGACTCGGACAACAGTTGCTTGTCTACAAAAACTCTTTATTTGGCAAAGCAAAATAATTGTAAATGCAGATAGCAAATGTCTGTCTGAGAGATAGTAACATAGTAACATAGTAAGTGACGGCAGATAAAGACCAGCATGGTCCATCTAGTCTGCCCAGCAAGATGGCAAGAGTAGGTGCACCTGTCGCTCTGTGCAGGCCACCCCTCCCCATGTTTTGTTTCTGTTTAGGGGTGAACCCACCACTCCATGTAGGATACCCTTATTTGTTCAGACGCTAGATAGTTCAGAAGTTAGATGGTACCGTTTATTTTGCTTTATCCTGTTGCTGTAAAGGGATCCACTGTGTTTGTCCCATGCCGTTTTGAATTCCATCACCGTGTTTGCCCCCACCACTTCCATCGGGAGGGCATTCCAAGCATCCACCACCCTTTCAGTGAAGAAATATTTCCTGACATTGCCTTTCAATTTACCACCTTGCAGCTTCATGTTATGCCCTCTAGTTTTACAGCTCCCCCGTCTTTGGAAGAGGTTTGTTTGTTCATCATTTCTCTTTAAGTATTTAAAGGTCTGAATCATATCTCTCCTGTCCCTCCTCTCCTCCAAAGTGTACATATTTAGGTCTTCAAGTCTCTTCTCATAAGGCTTCTGACGCAGGCTCCAAATCATTTTGGTCGCCTTTCTCTGAACAGTTTCCAGTCTTTTTACATCTTTTGCAAGATATGGTCTCCAAAACTGAACACAGTATTCCAACTGAGGCCTCACCAGTGACTTGTACAGTGGCATAAGTACCTCTTCCTTTCTGCTGGTAATCCCTCTTTGTATGCAGCCCAACATCCTCCTGGCTTTTGCCACCGCCTTGTCACACTGTTTTGCCACCTTGACATCATCAGAGATAATCACACCAAGGTCTTTCTCCTGAACCGTGCATACCAACCTCTCACCCCCTATTGTGTACTTTTCCCTTGGATTTCTGCTACCCAAGTGTATGACACTGCGCTTTTTCACATTAAATCGTAGTTGCCAAGCATTAGACCAGTCTTCCAGCTTTTGTAGATCTTTCCTCATGTTATCCACTCCCTCAGGGGAGTCCACTCTGTTGCAAATTTTTGTGTCATCTGCAAAAAGACAGACTTTTCCATTCAGTCCTTCAGCAATATCACTCACAAATAAATTGAACAGTGCCGGGCCCAGGACCGAACCCTGAGGCACCCCGCTAATCACCTTCCTCTCATCCGAGTGAGCTCCATGTACCATCACCCTCTGTTGTCTGTCAGTCAACCAATTTCTAATCCAGTTTACTATCTTGGGACCCATCCCCAAGCTACTGAGTTTATTGACAAGCCTCCTATGAGGAACAGTATCAAAGGCTTTGCTGAAATCCAGATAGATGACATCCATTGCCATGGCTTTTATCTCAAACCACACCGTGTGATGGTCGCTGTTGCTCACAGGGGCACTCACGCAGACATTCGACACGTTATCACTGTTGGTGAGCACTACATCCAGCGTTGAGCTTTCCCTGGTTGGTTCCATCACCATTTGTCTAAGTAATGCATCTTGGAGAGCATCCACAATTTTTTTGCTTCTTTCCAGATGTGCAGAAGGAGTAATCCAATCCACATCAGGTAGATTAAAGTCACCCAATATGATCGCTTCCCCCTTTGTTGCTATCTTGGCAATATCTATAATCAATTCGTTATCTCTCTCTTCAATTTGAGTCGGAGGTCTGTAGACTACAGCAATATGGATGACAGTGCCATCTCCTCTTTCCAGCGCAATCCAGAGCGCTTCTTCTTTTCCCCATATTCCCTGCATTTCAGTAGCTTTAATACTGCTTTTGACATACAAGGCTACTCCTCCTCCTTTTCCATTTTCTCTGTCTCTTCTGAATAGATTATAGCCAGCTATGGCTATATCCCAATCATGTGATTCATTAAATCATATTTCCGTAACGGCCACGATGTCCAAATCCGTTTCCACCATTAGGGCTTCCAGGTCTGGAATGTTTTTGGCTAAGTTTGCATTTGTGCTCATTGCTTTCCAGCGTTTACCTGGCTTGTGTGTATTTTGCATTGATTTTATTCTGCCCACTTCTTCCCACTTGTTTTTGATGTGTGGTTTAAGAGTGTGGCTGTTTCTGATGTTTCTGCTTTTGCAGGGGGTGGCATGCAGATGTTGACCTTCCACATCCGTCACCCCCTTCTCCTAGTTTAAATGCATATCCACATACTGCCTGAATTTTTCACTTAGGTTTCTTTTCCCTGCGACAGAGAGATGTAGTCCATCAGCACAGTATAGTCTCTTGTTGGTCCATCTGTTGCCCCAGTTGCCAATAAATCTGAATCCTTCTTGTTTGCACCAGGTCTGGAGCCATGTATTAAAGTTGTTAATGCGATGCAGCCTTTTTGTCCCCTTACCAAGAACAGGTAGAACTTCTGAGAATGCAACAGTGTTAACAATGGGCTTGAGTTTCTCTCCCAGAGATTGGAAGTCCTTTTGGGCTGTAGAGGCACTGTTTCTAGCCAGGTCATTTGTGCCCAAGTGGATAATAACATCTGGTTTGGAGTGCTCACTTTTTGCGCTAAGTATTTCAACAACTTGGTTTGTGGGATGGGAACAGCTGGGAGATGTAGAAAAACAGTGGGCAAAACTGAAAGGGGGTATTTTAAAGGCAACCAACCTTTTTGTTAAAATGGTAAATAAAGGCAAAAGGAACAGGAGACCGCTATGGTTTTCGAAGGAAGTAGCTGAACAAGTGAAGAAAAAGAGGGAGGCCTTCATGAAATACAAGAGATCACAGAGAGAGGAAGACAGGCATCTGTATTTGGAAAAACTTAGAGAAGCTAGCAAAGTAGTCAAGAAGGCAAAGATTCAAAAGGAGGAGGAAATAGCCAATGCAATAAAATGGGGGGATAAGACATTTTTCAGATATATTAGTGAGAAGAGGAAGGGCAAAAGTGGTATTGTCAGACTCAAGGGTGCAGGGGGGAATATATAGAAGCTGATAAGGATAAAGCGGAATTGCTTAACAAATATTTTTTTTTCTTTTTTTTTTTCTTTTTTTTATTTAGAATTTTAGTCATATACTACAACCAAAAAGAAAGATACAGGCCAATCCCATAAAAAATAAAAGAAATACAACACAACTGTATATATAGGAGGAAATATACACCATGATAAAGTCCACATTACGAGATTCCACCGTTAGCAAAAAAAAAAAAGGAAAATAAACCAGGAGAAAACAGAATACTAGACATATCCACAATATAGAGGCTGTAACCCCAACTCCCACCTAAACCCCTTTTCCAGACAGGAAAGTTTCTAAATGTGATACATCAACAAAAGTATAGGAAGCCCCTTCATAGTTAAGGATACATTTACATGGGAACTTTAAAAAGAACGTGGCACCCAGAGCCAAAACCCGAGACTTTAGATCTAAAAATTGTCTCCGTCGCATCTGGGTGCTACGAGCGACATCGGAAATATAGTAACGAAGTGGCCACAAAACTTCACCGCTTTAGCCTTAAAAAAGGCCCTCAGAATACGTTGTTTAATTTCAATAGAAGAAAAAGTGGCCAGTAAAGTGGCCCTAGCATTAATTATATCCTGGGAATCTTCCAGAAAAGCAGTCAAATTTGTCATGGGGGAAACAATCTCATCTAATTCCCCATCAACCGGGTTCAATTTTTTAAAGGTAGAAGGAATATAATAAATCTGAAGGAAATCAATACTCTCAGTGATGCCCAAAACTCCCTTGAGAAACTTAGCCAACAAAATCCTATGCGATATTAACGAAGACTGGGGAAAATTTAAAAAACGTAAGTTGGAAGCGCGCATGGAATTTTCCAGGCGCTCCAACTGAGAATGAATCAAAAACGAATCTTTAATACCAGCCACAGCTGAAGTATGAATTGGAAGAACCTGAGCTTCCAAAATCGTAACAGCAGTATCAAGAGTAGTGACTTTAACATCCAACTGCTGCAAAGAAGAGACAGTTTCATAAGAAAACGTGGAAAAAGAACTAAACGAGGCAGTCATCTTAGAATCAATACCCTTCAATACAGCCCAAACATCTTTTAAGGTAACATCAGCATCAAGGGGAGGGGAGGGAAGCTCCGAGGAGCCGCCCTCCCCAACCGGTAAAATTGGTTGAGGAAAAATGACTAAAGGCATCTGTCTCGGTGTCGTGGGAGATGAGACAGAACCCCCTTGGAAAACACCAGGAGTGGGGGCTGGGGGAGGGGACCTACCATCAGAGCTTAAAGACACCAGCTCTGGAGAAGAATGTACAACCGGGAGGGGAACAAAGTGCTTATCCAAAGGCCCGACTGGCTTGGCTTCTCCAGCCATGGCCTCTGGTGCTTTGCCCCCACTCTTGCCCTTCCGCTTCCCCATACCCCAACCAAAGTAACAAACAAGTAACTCAAACACAGAAGAAAAAACAAACCTGGGGTAAAACAGGTGAAACAGAAGGACAACACAGCAACTGCACCGCAGAGACGCCGAAGGGGCGCCAAAGGGGCGGAACTAGCCCCTTTGGACACGCCCCTTCGGAACACGCTCCGCGGAATACGCTCCGCGTAAAAAACTAAAGAAATTTATACAGGCAAAAACAAAACACAATAAGAGGACCCGAGGTCCAAAGCTGTCCCGGCTGTGCCTGCGATGGAATAGGGAGGGGAAACAGCAGTCTACCACACCTCCACAGCAACGGCAGTCCCCAGACTGATGCGCAGCTCCAAACACCTCCTCCAAGGAACGGCGGATCCACTGAAGGGCTCCCGGCACAGCGTTTAAATCCCCCAAGGGAAGACCTCGGTCAAGCTGTCCCGGCTGTGCCTGCGATGGGATAGGGAGGGGAAACAGCAGTCTACCACACCTCCACAGCAACGGCAGTCCCAAGACTGATGCGCAGCTCCAAACACCTCCTCCAAGGAACGGCGGATCCCGCTTAACAAAATATTTTTGTTCTGTGTTCACAGATGAAGAACCAGGAGCAGGACCTCAGAAAACACCCACAAATAAGAACAGAAGCGAGGGACATCTTGAACTATTTTCAGAAGACTGTGTTCATGAGAAACTAGCTCAACTTAAAGTAGACAAAGCGATGGGACCGGATGGGATACACCCTAGAATACTGAGGGAACTTGGGGACGTTCTAGCAACTCCACTGACTAACCTTTTCAATGCCTCATTGGAGTCTGGAGTGGTGCCAAAGGACTGGAGAGAGGCTCATGTGGTGCCTTTACACAAAAGAGGAAGTAAGGATGTGGTTGAAAACTACAGGCCGGTTAGTTTAACTTCGGTGGTGGTGAGTAAATTATTGGAAACGCTGCTGAAAGAGAAAATAGTGAGGTTTCTGGAGTCCAGCGGATTACAGGATCCGAGGCAGCATGGATTCACCAGAGGCAGGTCTTGTCAGACAAATCTGATTGATTTCTTTGACTGGGTGACCAGGGAGTTGGACCGAGGAAGAGCTCTAGATGTGGTGTATTTAGATTTGACACTGTTCCTCACAGGCAACTTATAAACAAACTGAGCACCCTAGGGATGGACCCTAAAGTTACTGCTTGGGTTAGAAATTGGTTGGGTGGGAGGCGACAAAGAGTACAAGTAAATGGAGCTCACTCTGAGGAGAAGGATGTTACCAGTGGTGTGCCCCAGGGATCTGTCCTTGGTCCGATTCTTTTTAACATCTTTGTTAGTGATATAGCGGAAGGGCTGTCGGGTAAGGTTTGCCTCTTTGCGGATGATACCAAAATCTGCAATAGACACCCAGGAAGGGGTAGATAACATGAGGAGGGATCTAGCTAAGCTTGAAGAATGGTCTAGAATTTGGCAGCTGGGATTTAATGTTAAAAAATGTAAGGTCATGCATTTGGGCTGCAGCAATCCAAGGGAGCAATACAGTATAGGAGGTGAAGTACTTTTGTCCACTAAAGAAGAGCGGGACCTAGGCGTGGTTGTGTCTGATGATCTTAAAGTAGCTAAACAGGTAGAAAAGGCGACAGCAAAAGCTAGAAGGATGCTTGGGTGCATACGGAGAGGAATGGCTAGCAGAAAAAAGGAGGTGATAATGCCTCTGTATAAGTCTTTGGTGCGACCTCATTTGGAGTATGGTGTGCAATTCTGGAGACCGCACCTTCAAAAGGATGTGAACAGGATGGAGTCGGTGCAGAGGGTTGCTACTAAAATGATTAATGGGCTTCGTTATAAAGCATATGAGGACAGACTTAAGGATCTTAATATGTACACCTTAGAGGAAAGGCGGGATAGAGGTGATATGATTGAGATGTTTAAATACCTCCGTGGCATAAATGTTCAGGGAGAGAGCCTCTTTCAATTGAAAGGAAGTTCTGCTACGAGGGGACATGGGATGAGGGTGAAGGGAGATAGATTCAGGAGTGATATGCGGAAATATTTCTTTACGGAAAGAGTAGTGGATCCATGGAATAGTCTCCCAGTGGAGGTGGTAGAGATGAGGACAGTAACTGAATTCAAAAAAGCATGGGACCAACACAGAGGATCTCTAAAGGTAAAAAGTGGACTGTTGTAGTTGTTGTTATGGAAGGACAGACTAGATAGGCCATGTGGTTTTTTCTGTCATCATGTTTCTATGTTTCTATGTATTCCTGCTGGCTGAAGAGCCTGCTAGGCACATGACTATCTTCTCTCCTTTGAACTGTATTCCCAAGTTGGTGCCTCTGATGATGGAATCTCCAAGTAGTAATAGTTTTCTGTTTGGTGAGGTTTTCTTCATATTTGGTGCTTTAGCAGGAGATTGGGCATTGTCTGACTCATTTAAGGGCCCTTCAGTTTCTTTGGGTTGGGCATCCTCATTAGCCAAGGCAGAGAAGGCATTTTGCAGGGATATCTCTTGATGTGTAGGATGTCTCTGCGTTACAGGTCGCAATCTTCCGGAACCCACTGTGATCCATTTGTTCCTGGGGTGTTTGATTCTTTGTGGGAGCGGTGGTGGACTATGTTCAGTTTGTATCCTAGAAGAGGTACGCTTCATTGCAGCCAGTTCCTCCCTCAGTAGAGACACTTCTTTATGCATGGCTGCTAGGACCTTCCTTAGTAGAGTCAGTTCTTCATGCATGGCAGCTGACTTTAGGCATATAGGACAAGCTCTTAGGCTCCAAATGATTCTTCTTTGAATGAAAGTACCACAGTTATTGCACTGAATACACGACATGTTGAATAAGCAGTACCAGAAGAGGAAGAATAATAAGAAAAGTTGAAGATGTGGGCGTTACCCAAGTTAGGAATGACAGATGGCACGTATGTTACCACTATATAGGCAATGTAGCCCCTGGGGTGGGTGGGGTGAGGGGTAGGGTGGGCGGGAACCTAAATGTCTCTGGCCAGTAGGCTGTTCCTGAACAGTGGGCACACAGCAAAGGAGTAGGTAAGGGAACCCACCAAGAAGGGCAAATAGATAGATAAATATGTGGAGATAAACAGACAAAACTCACAATTTAGCAGCAAATTCAGCAAAAATCACCTTCTACAACGTTCCTTCTACAAGCAGAGAATAAAAGCTGCCCTCGATGCTCTATAGTTGCCTTCTTATATACCTCTCTGTTACAAAGTTCCAGAAAGATCCAGCAAGTTCTGCATAAATTCTTATGTCGTTTGCAGAATTCCTGCAGAGCTCTCTCCCCGGGACCCTCCCCTAGTTATCAGGTCGTTTGCAGCTCATGTTTCAAGGTCTGCTTATCTGTGCAGCTGACCATAACCCTCTGCCTCTTCCTGTGTTATTCCATTTCCTGGCACTAATTGCAATCTTCAGGGCTTAGAGTATTTGTGCTCATTATTTCTAGCTTGGCCTGTATTTTTCCTGGGCCCAAACTCTGCACATTCCTGTCCAAAGTGTGGTTCCCTAGACTTTTCCATAGTAGTCCGCATATACTCTCTCTCGCAGCCCACATGCTTTTTCTTCTGTGCCGTCCATATGTTGCTTGTGTACATTTCAAGCAGGCAAGGGTGCAGTCATAAAACAAACATATAATGCAGACCTGAGCCAATTATCCCTTCACTGTTGAGAAGGGCATGTAGAGTAGTACATTGTCTGCATATATCAAGCAGTTAACACTGTAAGACTGGATGAGGTTACAGATGGGCTGCATGCATATGTTGAACATCAGGGCGGAGAGAGAGGATCCTTGTGGGACGCCTTGCTTCTGGTGGAATAGTTCCGATGTTGAAGCCCCTGATCGTACGTGCTGCCATCTGTCCGAGAGGTATGACTTGCACCAATCTAGCGCTGTCTCACAGATACCCTTCTCCTTGAGGCGCCCCAGGAGCAGCTCGTGGCTTACTGAATCAAAAGCAGCTGCTATGTCCAAGAAAATGAGGACGAACCCTTGACGGATGTTATCAATTCCAGCAGTTATATTATTGATGAGGGTGGTGAGGAGCATTTCAACACCGTGAGATTCCCTAAAACCATGTCGGCAGGGGTCCAGCGGCGAAACAGCGTCTATGTGTTCTTGACTTTGTCTTTGGGCTTCTTTTTCCATTATTTTGGCCAGAAGTGGTATGCTCGATATCGGTCTGTACGAGACCACCTTCTGGGTGTCGAGCTTGCTATTTTTTTTAGCAGAGGTCTGATGGATGTGTGTTTGAGTAGGGGGAAAATAGTAATTACACTTACCTGGTAATTGTAGTTCCTTGAGTGACGACAGCTTAGTCCTCTACGTATGGGTAGTGCACCTCCTCCTGCAGCATGAAGACTGGACCAATCAAATTTCAGCATCACTGGAAACAGCATCCTGGCTATCCCTTCAGCTCCAGTGAACTACTGTCAAAGCAAACTCAAACAGATAGCTAACCTTTAAGAAGATATGCAATGAGTAATGAACAATTTGAGCTGGTCAGATAGAGATATAATGTTACCCTTTTTTTTTTTTTTGTGAGACCCATAAAAAAAAAAACGACAATACTCAAACAGAGGATCCCTCGCCTGCCGCAGCAGAAGCAGACAGCGAGAGCAAAAAACAAAAAAAAAGGCAAGAAAGAAGACAAAATGGAGAGGAAAGAAAAAACATCTGAAACACTCACCTGTGAATACTGACCTCCGAACCAAATGCGTGCCGAGCCAAAGCTCTGCTATAAGGGAGGGAAGGAGGACTAAGCTGTCGTCACTCAAGGAACTACAATTACCAGGTAAGTGTAATTACTATTTCCTTATCGTTCCTCCAGCTTAGTCCTCTACGTATGGAATGTAACAGAGCAGCCTTAACGGGAGGGATTCTGCCTACCGGCACGCAAGACTGCGGAGCCAAAACAGGCATCACCTGCCGCTAAGACATCAAGACGATAGTGCTTACTGAAAGTGTGTAGGGACGACCACGTCGCCGCTTTACAAATCTCCACTGGCGAAACTAAGCTATATTCCGCCCAGGACGTCGCTTGAGCCCTGGTAGAATGAGCCCTCAACCCCAGCGGCGCAACACGCCCCTGCAACAGATAGGCCGAGGCAATCGCCTCCTTAAACCACCGAGAAATGGAGGCTTTCGCTGCCGCCTCACCTTTCCTGGAACCTCCGAACAGGACAAACAAACGATCCGACTTGCGGAAGCCTTCGGTGGCCCGTAAATACCAGCGCAAAACTCTCTTAAGGTCCAAACGACTAAGACCGCGATCAGAAGCCTGCTCCCCCGACGTATGCAACACCGGGAGCGACACCACCTGATTCAAGTGAAAGGGAGAAGACACCTTAGGCAAAAAAGAAGGTACTGGCCGCAGAACCACCTTCTGATCCGAGAAAGACAGGAAAGGCTCCCTGCAAGACAGAGCTTGAAGCTCGGAAATGCGCCGCGCCGAACAAATTGCCACAAGGAACACCGTCTTAAGGGTCAAATCCTTCACCGAAGCCCGAGAGAGAGGCTCAAACGGAGCGGCACTAAGCGCGCGTAAGACTAAGTTGAGGTCCCACGAAGGAACAGAAACGCGGCGCGTTGGGCGCAGCCTAGAAACCGCCTTCAGAAAACGGCCAACATCGGCATGGGCGCCCAGTGAGACACCCTGTACTTTACCCCTGTAACAGGAAAGAGCCGCTAACTGCACCCGCAAGGAACTGGCAGCCAAACCTTTATCAAAACCGTCCTGCAAGAAATCCAATACTACCGGAAGAGAGGCCGTAGTCCCCCGAACCTGATGCCTGGAACACCAATCTTCAAAAATACGCCACACTCGGACATAGGCCAACGAAGTGGACCTCTTGCGTGCTTGAAGCAACGTCGCTACAACAGACTTCGAATAACCTTTCTTCCTTAGCCTCGACCTTTCAATAGCCAGGCCGTAAGAGAGAATCTCTCCACTTGCGGCATGCGAAGAGGACCCTGACACAACAGATCCAGAGCATGCGGAAGCCGCCACGGGGAGTCGTCTAACAATCGCACCAGGTCGGCATACCAGGGACGACGGGGCCAATCCGGCGCTATCAACAATTCGATCCGCTGAATCACCCGTCCCAGAAGTGGCCACGGGGGAAACACGTAAAGGAGGCCGATCGCGGGCCAGGCCTGCAAAAGAGCATCGAGGCCTTCTGACATGGGTTCCTGCCGCCGACTGAAAAACCGAGGGGCCTTCGCCGACCGAAAGGTGGCCATGAGGTCCATCACAGGCTGACCCCACCGGCGTACTAACTGTTGGAACACCTCGTGATTCAACTCCCATTCGCCGGCATTCATGTGAACCCTGCTGAGAAAATCCGCCGTCACATTGTCCTTTCCGGCAATGTGCGCCGCCGATATCGTTTGTAACCGGGGCTCTATCCACGCGAACAACAATTGGGCTTCCGCTTCCAAGCCCACGCTTCCTGTACCGCCCTACCGATTTAAGTAAGCTACGGTCGCGGCATTGTCGGACAGAACCCGCACCGCTCGGTGCGTCACCTGAACTTCGAAGCTTTGCAGTGCCATCCGGACGGCTCTCAGCTCTAAACGATTGATCGACCAACTGCTCTCCTGCTGGGACCAGAGCTCTTGCGTCACGTGCTCCCCGCAGTGCGCGCCCCAGCCCGAAAGACAGGCATCCGTCAACAGCGGAATCCAGTCCGGCTGCTCCAAGGGCATCCCCGCCCGGAGCGAGGACGTTCGAAGCCACCATTTCAGGTCTTGGCACACCGTCCGCGGACAGGGAAGACGCTTGCTCAATGAATCGACTTGATTGGACCAGCGACGGAGCAAGGCCCTCTGCAATGAGCGCATGTGGAAGCGAGTCCAAGGCACCACTTCCAAGGTTGCCGCCATCATTCCCAACAGTTGCAGATAGTGCCAAGCCGACGGAGCAGTGGCCCGCCGAAAGCGGCGCACGAGAGTCCGGAGAGCCAACACCCTCCGTTCCGGGAGAAACACGGCACCCCTGCAAGTATCGAATAGTACTCCCAAGTACTCTAGCACTTGAGTCGGAGCCAAGTGACTCTTGCTCGGGTTGACTACCCAGCCGAGAGATTGCAGAAGTTCGACGACCCTCGCCGTGGCCGTCTCGCTCTCTGAATGAGACTTTCCGCGTATCAACCAATCATCCAGATAGGGATGAACCAGCACTCCCTCCTGGCGCAAGGCCGCCGCCACCACCACCATGATTTTGGTGAACACCCGAGGAGCGGTGGCCAGCCCGAAGGGCAAGGCTTGGAACTGGAAGTGACCCCACGGAAGAGCGAACCGGAGATACTTCTGATGGGACTCTCGGATAGGGATATGGAGATAGGCCTCTGTGAGGTCGAGAGAGGTAAGAAACTCGCCTCTGCGGACGGCGACAATCACGGACCGCAGGGTTTCCATCCGAAAATGTGGCACCCGAAGACAGCGATTCACGCCCTTGAGATCCAAAATGGGGCGAAGAGCACCATCCTTCTTTGGCACAACGAAATAAATGGAATACCGGCCAAGACCATATTCTGCCGGCGGAACGGGAACCACCGCACCCAACCGGAGCAAGCGGTCGAGCGTTTGTCGAACTTGAGCGGTCTTTCGAGGACCCCGGCAGGGGGAGGCCACGAAGGAATCGAGAACGGGTCTGGCCAGGTCCAAGGCATACCCGTCCCGAACAATCTCCAACACCCAACGATCGGACGTGATACGGGTCCAAGCGGAGAGGAAGTGTCGAAGACGGCCCCCGATCACTGTGGTCTCCGCCGGGACCCGCAGCCTTTCATTGGGGCTTTCGAGCGGCTGTAGAGGCCGCGGCCGTGAATCCTCTAGTGGCCCCTCGAAAGCCTCGAAAGTTCGGAGACCTCGAGAGATATCTACCTCTCTGCGATCCCACAAACCGGGGCGACCGAAACCTGCGAAAGTCCCGAAACTGACCCCGAAGGGAAGGAAGGGACCTCCCTCTCTTTGGGCGATCCTCCGGCAGACGACCGCCCTTGGAGTCCCCCAACTCCTTGACCAACTTATCAAGATCCTCACCAAACAACAGCTTACCCTTAAACGGCAACTTGCCCAGGCGAGACTTAGAAGAGCCATCCGCCGCCCAACTCTTTAACCAAAGGGCTCTGCGCGTAGCTACCAACGGCCCCATGCTATTCGAAAGCGCCCGGATAAGATCATAATGGACATCCGCCAAATACGCCGAACCAGACTCCAAGCGCTGAAGTTTGTTCAAGTGTTCAGCCTCCACGGACGCCGCCTGCTGAAGACGCTGAACCCAGCGAAGACAGGCCCGAGCAACCCAAGCTCCACAAATGGAGGCCTGCAACGCTACTGCGTCCGCTTCAAACGACTGTTTCAACAATACGTCCATTTTCCTGTCCTGAGGCTCCTTCAAGGCCGCACTACCTTCGACAGGGATGGTGGTCTTCTTAGTCACAGCTGAGACCGCCGCATCCACCCTAGGCGAACGGAAACGGTCGAGGTCCTTGTCCGCCATAGGGTATAGCTTATGCATGACCTTGACACCCTTGAGGCCCGATTCTGGAGTGTCCCACTCTGTTTGAATCATCTGGTCAATGACTCTGTGCATGGGGGAAAACCACCTGTGTCTGACGCACCGCCTGAATGATGGGATCCGCACCATCTTCCTCCTCGACCGGCGGTGCTGGAACCAGACCCAGAGTCTGAAGTGCTTCAGAAAGGAGCGCGGGCAACTCCTCTCGGCGAAAAACTCGGATAATTTTCGCCTGATCTTCTGGCTCAGGGAGCTCGCCTTCCTCTAAGGCCTCCTCCTCCATGTCCAATTCCGGGTCCTCTCCCTCCGGACAATCTGAATCAGACAACAATGGCTCCTGTAGGCGCTGCCGTTTGGCCGCTCTCACTCCGGACAGAACACTGTCCGCCGAAGTAGTCTGCGCGGTCACCACCTGACCAGGGAGTGGAGCTACCCCAACCCCCTGGCGCCTACGACAAAAGGCCTGATGCATCAATAAAATAAAATCTGGAGAAAAATCCTCCAAGAGAGATGTACCCCCGAGATCAGATTGCACTCCCGCGGCTACAGGAAGAGCGGGGGCCATTCCCGAGGGACCTTCCAAGGGCGAGTCCGTCACCACCGTTGGGGGAGGAGGCTGAGAAGAAACCGCCAGGGAAGTCTCCAGCCGCTGCTCCATACTAAGGGACACGGAGGCACAGCGCTGACAGATGCCCGTCTCTGGAGAAGCGCCTCTTCGAGAACCACAAATCACACACAGTGCCCCCGATGACATGGAAGCCAACTCACCGAGCTGCCCCCAGGAGGGGTAGGAAGAGATCTCCTGTCCACACACTAAGAAGGGAAAGAATACTGTATCCCCAAAGAAGCAGCCCACCAACCAGAGATAGTGCGGCTGCCACTAATGAGAAACCCCCTTCAGTCCTCTCATTATGCTTTGTGGTTTTTTTTATTTTTTTTTATAGTTTTGGTTGGTTTGGTTTGTTACACAAACTCAGAAAAAACGCAGCTAGGGACCCCGGGTCGGCAAAATGACGAAGCCAGCTGCTCAAATACCCCTGCTGCGGAAGAGCAAAGCTAGGAAAATAAAGAAGGAAATAAAAGAAATCCGCAAAATAAAATAAACAAATAAACAAGAAACCACGCAGTTGCAGCTGACAGGGCCTCCGGAGAGGGTTCCTGTGACTCCGGGGAAGCTGAACACAGCCTCGTGTGTTGCACGGAGGAGGGAGCCGCGACGGACAAAATGGCCGCGGCTCCTCAGAAAAAGTTTTGGCGCGCTAATGTACTTTGGCACCGAAAACCGCCAGTCCGGACAAGCCCCGACGAAGGAGGACACCCTCCACGGGCTGACCCCGGGAAAAAATAGCCCCACAAAAGAAACGTTAAAAAACTTAAAATGACAGGGAAAAACGCGATAGAGGCAAAGGCAGGGAAAGAGGCACTAACCATGTGTGAGTCCGAGAAGCCCGCCGGCACTTTCAAGCACACAGACTCCTTCCGAACCGGAACTGTGGCTTTGGCCAACCGCCGCAGGAGCTCTGTCCCGAACAGTCCAGGGAACAGAGAGCCTATGCCAGCAACACAAACAAGTAATTAAAATGCAAGCGGCTTTGGCAGAGCAGGAGAGAGAGAGACCTCTGCTGAGCCCCCCCTCCTCCGGAGTGCCGGTGTCGAAACAAATTTTAAAGAGACAGGTACTCCTTAACTACAGCAAATAAAAAGAACCCCAATGGGGACCAAATAAAGAAAAATCAAAAGGTTAGCTACAACTCTAAGCCCTAAACTGACTAACTAGTGAGCCCAGCCAGGCTCACAAACAGCTTCCTGCTGCATGAAGACTGGACACACTGGAGCTGAAGGGATAGCCAGGATGCTGTTTCCAGTGATGCTGAAATTTGATTGGTCCAGTCTTCATGCTGCAGGAGGAGGTGCACTACCCATACGTAGAGGACTAAGCTGGAGGAACGATAAGGAACTGCACCTATGGTGGGAATAAACTGGCCAGCGCAAGAGGGCAGGCAGTGGCAGAGGTGGCAGCAGTGGGAAGGCAGCAGCAGCAAAAAGAGGTAAGAGAAAAAGCAACCTTCTCAAGTAGTAAGCAAGTCTGAAAACTCTGAAAAAAGTATTAAGCAACAATAATAACTTTATACAAACTATTGGCTCTCTTACCATTTTTAAGTCTGCATCAGGCACTGATATTGCAAATGCAGCAGGGCTCTCCCAACTTGTAGGCAAAGTCTTCCCAGGGCGGGTCCTGGATTGGTCTAGCAGGATTCAAGGAAAAAATTAAAAGGTATGGAAATTCTCTCTTTATCATCCTTCTAGACCAGTCCAAACGAATGGGATTTACTCAAGCAGTCAGAGCCCCAGAGGAGAGGAAGACGATGCACTGGACAGAACTGCTCTGCCAAAAGAACTTTCTGCTCCACTTCCAACATGCAACCTGTAGTACCTCATAAAGGTACTCAGTGAGGACCAGGTAATTGCCTTAGAGATGTCCTCTGGAGACATCTAGTCAGACTCAGCACTGAAGGAGGCTTGTGCCCTATTGAAATGAGCTCAGACTCCTTCTGACACCTTCTCACACAGAAGGTAGGTTAAACTATTAGCCTCCTTAATCTAGCGGGCAATTGAGGATGTGGCCTCAACCCGTCCTTTCCTTAGATCACCGATTAGGACAAAGATATTCCAACCTATGGAAGGAATTAGTAATCTCCAGATATCTCACTAACACCCTCCTCACATCTACCACATGCACAAAGGTCCTACCCCTAAGAAAGATGGTAAAATCATAGTCTAATTCAGATGAAAAGACAAAAGCACTTTTAGGAGAATAAGGATGGAACCATCCTTAGAGACATGGATGAGGAAAGGCTCCCAGCAGGACAGAGTTGGTAGTTCTGAAACCCTCATGGCAGATGCAATGGTCATCAGGAATACAACCTTCAGGGTCAAATCCTTAAGCAAGGCTTGCTGAAGGGGCTCAAAAGAAGGACTTTTCAGTGCCTTAAGTACCAGGGACAAACTTCACTGTGGTACAGTTGGGTGCATGGATGGACAATTTACTTCAACCCCTTGAGGAAGCAGGACACATCAGGATGTGCCGCTAAAGAAACTCTCTGAACTTACTCCCAGTAGCAAGCAAGGACCAACACATGAACCTTGAGAGAGTTACATAGAAACATGATGGCAGAAAAAGACCATATGGTCTATCCAAGCCCTGGTCCAGCTCGGACAGTAAGAATGACAACACAGCAACTATGTGTTTTGCTGACATCCAGGAACACCACTTCTCGAAGACCCTCCAAACTTTGACATAGGCCAGGGATGTCGAGGACCTTCTGGCTTGACCTACAGCTTCCAAATATCCTTTCTTAGAGAGAGTTTAAGCCTTTCAAGGGCCAGGTAATAAGTGAGAAAGGAGCAGGATCTTTCATGACCAGAGGACCCTGTTATAGAAGGCCTCTCTTCTATAGCAGTAAGAGGGGGACCTGCAAACAGACTCATATGTGGCTAGTCTAGCACTACCAGAATGACCAAAACCAGGCGGGATCTGATTCTGCAGAGAGGACAGCTCACCAAGGGCCACTGGAGAAAGACATACAGAAGCCCCTCCTGTGGCCAAGTCTGCAGAAGGACATTCAAGCCCTCTGCTTGTGGATTCGTTTTTGTGACTGAAGAGGTTCCTCACCTTGGTCCTCTCCTGGGTGGCATCAGGTTGAACACTGGCAGGCCCCACCTCTGCAAAATGAGATTGAAAGCATGTAGGCTGAGCTCCCACTCTTGGGTCCACAATGTTTTGGCTAAAATGTTAGTCTGCACATTGTCAACTCCTACTATGAGAGCCACTGACAGAGCCACCAGATAATACTCCGTAAAGTGTTGCAAATGCTGCTTTGCTTGTTTGTATATGCCACTGTTGTGGCATTGTCTGAGAGCACTCGGACCACTTTGCTCTCCAGGAGCATCTGAAAGCTTTCCAGAGGCAGATGGATCATCATAGCCTCTACCCTGTTGATCAATCAAGAGGTTTCCTGAGGGGACCAGCATGCCTGCACCAATTGGTTCTGACAATGTGCTCCCCAGCCAAGAAGCCTGACATTGGTGGTGACAATCACCCAATTCAGAGTCTCCAGATGCATCCCATCCATCAAAGGATGAGGCTGCAGTCACCAGGCTAACTCCCTCTAGATCTTTCTGGGGAGAGGCAGGTACTGATTCAACAACTGGGAACTGGGAGACCAGTTAGATAGAAATTGGCCTTGAAGAGGGCACGTGTGTCCTGGCCCAAGGTTTCAACAACAAGGATGATGTCATCAACACCAAGAGTTGGAGTAATTCCCAGGCCCTGGGAGCTACCTGAAAGCAGAAACTCCTGAGCTGAAGCCATAGCTTGTTCATTCTCTCCAGGATGAGAAACACCCTGCATAAGTGGGTTTCAAAGCAAGCCGTCAGATACTCCAAGTCCTAAAAGGGCTCTAGGCTATTCTTGGGGTAGATGATCACATTCAGCTTTTCCAGCCACCATATCATCTGGGTTGTGTCCATCCTGGACTCCTCCATGGAGTTGGACTGAGTCAGTCATCCAGGTATGGATGCACCTGGATCCTCCGCTTGCATAGAAAAGTTACCATCAGCATGATCTTTGAGAAAATGTGGGCTACCATGACTAGACCAAAGGGAAGGTCCTAAAACCGGAAGTGCTGGCCTAGAATGCAGAAGAAATAGAAATTACACTTACCTGGTAATTGTAGTTCCTTGAGTGACGACAGTTTAGTCCTCTACCACTGGGTAGTGCACCTCCTCCTGCAGCTTGGAGACTGGACCAATCAAATCTTCACCTCACTGGATGTATAGAGCTGGTATTCCCTGTCATTCCCCAGTGAACTATTGACAAAGCAGACTCAACAGAACAACACATAAGTAGCTAACAAAAATCTTTTTTTTAACTAAAACTCTCCATAGGTCAAAACCAGTCCCGAAAACCAACGCGGAGACTTCCCCTGTGAATGTTCCTCCATCCTGCCGAGTCAGGAAACACAGAGAGAGACAGAAGAGACCAAGCCAGAAGGAAAACCTGAAGAAAAAAAAACCAACTTAGACCTTGCAGAAAAAACAAGAATAACTCACCTGTAACGCGCCGCTCTATGGTAACCACGTGCCGAGCTGCCCTAAGAAACTGAAGGCGGGAAGGAGGACTAAACTGTCGTCACTCAAGGAACTACAATTACCAGGTAAGTGTAATTTCTATTTCCTTATCGTTCCTCCAGTTTAGTCCTCTACCACTGGGATGTTACAGAGCAATACTAAAGGGAGGGACCCTGCCAGCCGGCACGCAAAACCGCCGACCCGAAGCAGGCGTCCTTCGCTGCTAGCACATCCAGACGATAGTGCCTACTGAAAGTATGCAGTGACGACCAGGTTGCCGCCCTACAAATCTCTACCGGTGGAACTAAGCTGTGCTCCGCCCAGGAAGCCGCTTGTGCCCTAGAAGAATGAGCTCTCAAGCCTACAGGCACCGGACGCCCCTGCAACGCGTAAGCTGAGGTAATCGCCTCCTTAATCCACCTGGAAATGGAAGCTTTCGCCGCTGCTTCTCCTTTCCTGGGACCTCCAAACAACACAAACAGCCGGTTGGACTTGCGAAAAGACTCTGAGACAGACAGGTACCGTCGTAACACCCTTTTAACATCCAGACGACTTAAACCACGATCCGAAGCCTCCCCGCCCTCGGACTGGAGGACTGGGAGGGACACCGCCTGGTTCACATGAAAAGGAGTCGACACCTTCGGTAAGAACGAAGGCACTGGGCGAAGAACTACCTTCTCCCTAGAAAAACACAGGAAGGGCTCCCTACACGAAAGAGCTTGCAACTCTGAGATGCGTCTAGCCAAACAAATAGCCACCAAAAATACTACTTTAAGCGTCAAATCTTTGACAGAAACTTAGCGTAAAGGCTCAAACGGAGCCTTCCCCAATGCCCACAAAACCAAGTTGAGATCCCACGGCGGAACGGAGATCCGACGCGCCGGACGGAGGTTGGAAACCGCTTTAAGGAAGCGAATGATATCGCCGTGAGCTCCAAGTGACACGCCCTGGACCTTACCTCTATAGCAGGCCAAGGCTGCCAACTGCACTCTCAGAGAACTGGTGGCAAGCCCCTTTTCAAAACCATCCTGTAAAAAACTCAGCACCAATGGCACTGACACCGTGGAGGCATGGACCTGACGCCTCAAACACCAATCCTCAAAATATCCGCAAGATGCGAACATAGGCCAGCGAAGTCGAACGCTGGAGCAGGGTTGCTATGACGGACCTCGAATAGCCTTTCTTTTTTAGCCTAGCCCGCTCAATGGCCAAACTGTAAGCGAGAAGCGATCCACCTCCGGCATCCGCAGAGGACCCTGCACCAGAAGGTCCGACGACACCGGCAGACGCCACGGAGCCCTGTCCAATAACCTTATCAGGTCGGCATACCATGGACGCCGGGGCCAGTCAGGTGCTACCAAAAGCATGCTCCCGTGATGCGCCTCAATTCGCTGAATTACTCGCCCGATGAGCGCCCACGGCAGGAACACATAGAGAAGACCCAACGTCGGCCAAGGCCAAATCAGGGCACCGATCCCCTTTGACATGGGTTCCCAGCGCCTGCTGAAAAAGCGACTTGCTTTTGCCGACTGGAAGGTGGCCATGAGATCCATCACCGGTGCTTCCCACTGGAGAACCAACTGCTCAAAAACGTCGGGATGCAACTCCCACTCCCCTGCATCCACCTGAACTCTGCTGAGAAAATCCACCGTCACATTGTCCTTTCCAGCGATGTAAGCTGCCGATATTGCCAGCAAGCGAGGCTCTATCTAGGTAAACAGCCTTTCGGCCTCCTCTTCCATGGCCGTGCTCCCCGTGCCGCCCTGCCGATTTATATAAGCCACGGTCGCGGCATTGTCTGACAACACTCGAACTGCCTGAGTCGTCACCTGCACTTCGAAACTCTGCAGAGCCAGAAACACGGCTCTCAGCTCCAGCCGGTTGATCGACCAAGTGCTCTCCTCCATTGTCCACAGCCCCTGTGCAAAACGTCCTTCGCAATGTGCTCCCCACCCCGTGAGACTTGCATCCGAGAGGAGGGAGAGCCAAGCCGGCTGCTCCAAGGGCACCCCCGTTCGCAAGGACGCGGGCTTCATCCACTACCGCAGAGCTTGCCGGACCCGCAGAGGGCAAGGAAGTCATTTGCTCAACGAATCGAATTGGTTGGACCAACGGCGAAGCAAGGTGCGCTGCAACGGTCTCATATGAAAGCGGGCCCACGGGACCACTTCCAATGTCGCCGCCATTGTCCCCAACACCTGAAGGTACTGCCATGCCGTCGGTGCAGCCGTCCTCCTGAAGGACTGCACCAGGTTTCGGAGAGCTTGAGCCCTGCGCTCTGTCAGAAATACCGAGTCTTTCCGGGTATCGAACTGCACCCCAAAATACTCGAGAACTTGCGTTGGCTTTTTTTTTTTTTCCAATTCTTTATTTTGCAGGAAATCAACATACTCAAATACAACACAATAACGACTTGGTTCCTGAATAACCCCCTCCCTCCCCCCCCCACCCCCCTCCCATACTCAATTTACTCAGTATAGGAGGTCATCACACTTCAACACCAACACATCTTTATCATCCATAAGCCGGAGCTTTTAACAATGAGACCCGTTCTGCACCCAGCTCCATCGCCCTCCACACTAGCCTCTAACTATGCACACATGGAAAAGAAACATTAATAGTGATATTAATCACTAAACACTAAACAACCGCAGCCACCCAGAACCATCATCCCAGGTCCCCCAACTCCCCCCTCTACCTCCCTTATCTCCCATCCCCCCTCCAGTTGAGGTACGGACCCCAGGTCCTTTGAAAGTGAAACAGGGAATTTTGATGCAGTGCTGCAAGGCGATACATCAAGGACAGGTGCTCCACTTTCATCTGAACCTCTACAAGGGTAGGCACTGTGAGAGACCTCCACCGCCGTGCTATTAATTGCCTAGCTGCAGTGCACACCACTCCACTCCATCCCTTACCTTCCTTCCCACGCTCCTCCTCTTCCACATTAAGTAATGCCAAGCAAGGCCCCACCCGTCTATCCTCACCATACACCTCTGACAGCCAATCCCCCACTCCATGCCAAAGGGGGCTCAGTAGAGGGCACCCCCACCAAATATGGAGAAAGGATCCGACTTGCCCACACCCTCTCCAGCACTCCGCCATCCCCCCCTTCCACTTCTGCATCCGTTGAGGCGTCATATACCATCGGTACAACATTTTATAATTATGCTCCATAATACCGCTGGATATCACCCCCTTGAACAGGCCCTTAATCACTCTTCCCCATTGCGTTTCATCCCAACTCTGGTTAAGATCCATCGCCCACGCTCTCCGATGAGCCCACTCACCCCCGCCCTCTCTCCCCATTGCCCTATACAATTGGGATACGAGGCCCTTAATTTCTCTCTTATCCACGATCCCATCAATATCGTCACCCTTTGGCCCATTCCCTCTCCGCGCTACCTCTTTACTGTAATGCAGAGCTTGTACAAATTGGAACCTATCAGTCTCAGGCAATTGAAACTCCTCTTGCAGCTCCTCAAAACTCACCCATTCACCATCCCTTTTAAACTGTCCTACCCAACACAACCCCCTCACTGCCCATCGCCGAAAAGTGGGGTCTTCCCTGCCCGGCGCAAACTCATGGTTCCCCACCAACGGAAAGAATTTATATCCCCCCCTACTACCATACCACTTCATCTGCCACTTCCGCCAGTGTCTCAGGGTTAGGGCAACATACGGATTCTCTAGTGGGCCATAGAGAAGGGCCCCCCCCCTTTTATCCAAACCTTCCCATCCAAATCCCCACCTGCGGGCAACCCGTCCCCCTCCAACCGCACCCATTCCGCTGATCTTCTCAGTAACCATTCAAACACCGCCCGGACCCTCGCTGCTTCATAGTATCTGGGCAACATAGGGACTCCCATACCCCCTTCCTCTTTGCCAGCACAAAGTATACTTTGTGCCACTCTGGGCCTGCGGCTCTTCCAAATGTACTTCATCACCCTAGCCTGCAACTGCCGTAAGTACCCTCTTGGTACTGCCACCGGGAGGTTCATGAACAAGTACAGCAACCTGGGAAGTATTATCATCTTAACCAGGTCCCTCCGCCCTAGCCAGGAGATCTCATAGGACCCCCAATCCTCCAACGCCCTAAACATTTTTACCCGAGCTACCTCATAGTTCTCTCGGAACAATGCCTCACGCTTTGAGGTAAGCTGTACTCCCAAGTAGCGAATGCTACCATGAGCCCATCGAAATGGGAGATCCCGTCTCATCCTGCTCTCTTCCTCCTTACCAATAGTCAAGTTCAATATCTCAGACTTGGTGGCATTCATACGGAAACCCGAGATTTCTCCATACTCTTTGAGTTCTTCTTGAATGGCCGCTAACATCCTATATGGTTCTGTAATAAAAAAACAACACATCATCCGCAAACAGAGAGATCTTATGAGTATCCTGCCCTACACTCACCCTCCTTACGTCCCCTCTATCTCGAATCCGTTGCGCCATCGGTTCCATTGCCAAAATAAACAACAGGGGTGAAAGTGGGCACCCCTGCCGTGTACCCCGAAATAGTTCAAAACCCTTGGATATGGCACCGTTTATCTTCAGGCAAGCCATGGGTGCCTGATATAAGGTCCTAACCCAGTTCAGAAACGCCCCCTTTATCCCTACCTTCTCAAGCACCTTAAATAAAAACTCCCAATTCACCCTATCAAAGGCCTTCTCAGCATCCACCGCTAATAGGGCCATTTCTTCTCCCCGCTCTACTCCTCTCCACATCACATTCAGTGCTCTCCGAATATTATCCGACGTGTACCTCCCTTGGATAAATCCCGACTGATTGGGGTGTATTAACCGCCCCAGATGAGGCACCAGCCGGTTCGCCAGGACCCTCGTAAAAATTTTTAAGTCCCCCCCCCAGTAGGGAGATTGGACGATATGAGCTGCATTCCGCCGGGTCTTTCCCTTCCTTATGCAATATGCTAATTCCTGCCAAGCGCAGCGACGCTGGCATCGGCCCCACTGTACTGAAAGAATTATACATGCGAGCCAACGGCCCTACCAAAACCGCAGCAAACACCTTATAAAATTTGTTTGAAAATCCATCTAACCCCGGTGCCTTGTGTCCCCGCAGTCCCTTAATCACTGACAATACTTCAGATTCCCTAATGGGCACGGACAATGCCATACATTCTTCCTCCTCAAGATGAGCCATCATAACAGCATCCAAATAATCTTTTATTTTCTCCTCAGCTACCCCTTCTTTTGGTGTATATAACTTCTGATAAAATTGTACAAATCTCTCTTCTATATCGGCTCCATTCCAGAGATCTTTCCCCCCTTCATCCCTAACTCTTACTATTGTATTTCTCGCTTTCCTCCTTTGTATTTTGCGTGCCAGCATCCTCCCTGCCTTATTGCTAAACTCAAAACTCTTTTGTTGCAACATGGAGATTTTATACCGGATCTCCTGCATATTCAATTCATTCAGTTCCCGTTGTAGTGTCCTAAGCTCCTTAGACACTTGCACATCACTCGGGTTCTTTTTCAATTTGCCTTCCGCCTCTCCAATCCCTGCTAACAGAAGAGCCTGCTGCTGCAACTTCATCTTCTTCCGATGTGTTCCTACTGCAATAAGTTTGCCCCGTACTACTGCCTTCAGGCAGTCCCAAACCGTCCCCGGTGCGCAATCTCCCGTCTCATTCAACAACAGATATTCCGCTATACTTTCAGTAATCTGCCGCACCACCTCTTTATCCTCTATCAGGGATTCATTTAGCTTCCACCACCCCCTATTAATTCCCAGGCCCCCCATATGCATGGCACAAAGCACTGGAGCATGGTCCGACCACGTGCGCTCTTTGATCTCACATTTCTGTACCGCCGCCACCAGTGAGCGGTCCACCAAAAGCACATCAATGCGAGAGTAAACCCCATGCACCGCCGAGAAAAACGAGTAATCCCGCTGCCCACTGTGTAATTCCCTCCATAGGTCAACCAGATCAAGGCTTACCATAAGCTTTTTCAAACTAGCCCTATGTTGCTTGGACAATGAGGATGATCCCCTGGACGTATCTACTCAGGGGTCTAAGGTCACGTTAAGGTCTCCACCCAGGATTAGCCGACCCTCCGTCACCCCAATGAGTTTGCGCTGGAGCTCCTGGAAGAAATGGCACTGTTTAGTATTCGGGGCATACACATTTACCAGAGTATATAATTGCTGGTCCCAACGTAATTTAACAATCACAAAGCGTCCCTTTTTATCTCTATTTCCCCCACTTGTCCTTGAATTCGCGCTGATAACAGGATCCCCACCCCTCCTTTCTTTCTCTCCACTCTATTTGATGCAAAAAACTGTTGTGGATACTGGGGGTGACTCACCCGGCTCTCATCCTTAAATAGAAGATGGGTCTCCTGAATAAAAACAATATCTCCATGCAGCCGTTTACACTCTTTCATTAACAATTGATGCTTTGTAAAGGAATTGAGGCCTCTAACATTCATTGACATAACATTTATCTCCGGCATCCTGACACTTTGCCCCCCCTACTCAGCCTCCCTCCCTCCCTTAAGCTATATCCCCTCTCCCCCCACCCTCCTCCCCCCCCAACCCCCCCTCTCTCCCTAGTCCCCCGCCCACCCCCTTCCCCCCTCCCATCCCCCCCACACCCCTAGCTCCACTGGGAGCCCTTCCATCTGACCGTCCGCCCACCACCCCTCCCTGCCTATTACTCAATATTACCCCCCCTTCTCCACTCCTACCCATCACCATGAGCAACAAGACCTTATTCCTCCCCCCAGTCTCCTCCCCCACACCCCCCAGTCCCCTGCAAACCATTCAGTACTCTTCTCCACACTTCCAATCAAGACACAGACACCACCATGCCCCCCACCCCAATTATCTATACCAACATGCAATCATACATTATTACAGTCCTCATTTTTGCATTCGTTGGTGTCGCAAACTTCTGGTTCCTCCAGGCATCCGGCTCCATTGGTGCTGTGTCCCTTGCCCCCGGCCTCCCTTATCCATCTGGTCTTGGTGATTAGGTGCCATTACGGGGAGGTCAGCCCACCCCGCTTGCTTCATGCCCGCCACTGCCGCTTCCACCGAGTGGGCAATCGTTGTTTTTGTATTAATTGTGAACTGTAGGCCCACCGGAAACAGCCAGCGGTACCTCACATTCTCATCTCTCAGTCTCTTGGTCACCGCTTGATAGTCCCTGCGCTTCTTGATGGTGAGGCTCGAGATATCAGCAAATACCTCCACCTCTGCCCCTTGCCACTTAATTTTGCCCAACTGCCTTGAGGCTTTCAGCACCAGTTCTTTGGATCTGAATTCGTGCAGGCATATGACCACGTCTCATGCCTTATTCTCTCTCCTTGGCCCCAGGGCTCTGTGGGCTCTGTCAACTTTAAGACAGACGCCCTCTACATCCATATCTGCCGCTTTGAGGGCCACCTCACAAAACTCCTCTGCTAGGGCCACATAGTCCACACCGCCTTCACTCTCTGGGAGTCCTCTTATCCGCAGATTTGAACGCCTTGATCTGTTTTCCAAATCTTCCACTTTCTGCCACAGATCTTCCTGCGCTTCACTGAGAGTCTCTACCCGCTGTTCGTGGGGGGCCCATTTCCCTTCCTGCTCTTCCAGCCGGTTTTCCACTTCTTCCATTCTGGACCCCAAGGATGCCATTTCCTCCCTCATCTCCTGTATCCAGCTGTGTACCTCCTTCCTCATCGATCCCAGCTCTTGTCTCAGGGAGTCCATCCACTCTCTTAAATCAGATCTCAATGCCTGAATTTCACTTGCCGGGAATCCCACTGCTGCCCCCTCATCCTGGTCTTTTTGCTCACTGCTAGTCGTTGCCGCTTTTGCCCCGGTGCTTTTAGCATTCCCGGTACTCTTAAAAGAGTAGGCTTTGAGGTCCATAGTAGACTTTCTTGCCGCCATGTGCTCCCGTTGACCCCCAGAGGCTCTTCTCTGCGGCCCACACCGGGGAGGAAGGAGGAGAGGGGGGGGTCCTCCTCTCAGGGCCTCTCTCCACCCAGGCTCGGCTACTGCCCCACCAGTCCCGTACTCACTCTTCAATCCGTTCGGGGGGGGGGGGGGGGACCTAGTGGCTGCTGGTTTGGCGCAGCTCTTGCTGCTCTGCACTTATGCACTACAATCAGCCCGATGAGTCGGTCCCCTCTCCTTCAGTTGCCACGTGCTCAGCCAGCCACTCCGGCCCTGCTCGCTCCCACACTGCTCCGTCCGGTCAGGGTACCCCCTCTGCTCACTCTCCGCTCCGCTGATCTGCCTTCTTTAGGGCAGTCCCGTCTGGGCGGTCTCTACTCACGCCAGCTTCTACGGGCGACTCTCTCTCCCTCTCGCCCGGTGTTCACTCTGGGCCCGCACGGCTCCGATTCCCCGGCTCCGCTAGTGTTCAAAGTACTGCCGCCTCCTTCATTAACTTCGTGGGGGGGGGAAGGTATAGCTTAACCCCCCATGCGCTACTTCACGCTGCTCGGCACTCCGGAGGGCTCTGTCGTGTCGGAGAACGGGTGGCTACGGTGGAGCTCGATCAGCGCGCCGCCATTCCCTCGGTCAGCGTCACCGGAAGTCAAATTGCGTTGGCTTTAAGTGACTTTTGAGCGGATTGACCACCCAGCCTAGACTCTGGAGGAAAGCCACCACTTTTTTTGTGGGTGCTTCGCTCTCGGCCAGGGACTTTGCCCATATCAGCCAGTCGTCGAGGTATGGATGTACCAAAACATCTTCCTTCCGTAATGCCGCCGCTACCACCACCATCACCTTGGTGAAGACTTACGGCACCGTTGCCAATCCGAAGGGCAGCGCTTGAAACTGATAATGCCCCCAAGGCAGGTCGAATCATAGGAACTTTTGGTGCGATGTACTGATGGGCACATGGAGATAAGCCTCCGTGAGGTCTAGAGACGTTAGATACTCTCCCTGACGAATCGGCACGATGACGGAGTGCAGCGTCTCCATGCGGAAATGCGGCACTCGGAGACACCGATTCACTCCCTTGAGATCCAGAATAGGGCGAAGCGAACCGTCCTTCTTTGGCACCACGAAATAAATGGAGTACCGCCCCATACCGTATTCTGCCGGCGGGACCGGCACGATGGCTCCCAGACGCAAGAGGCGGTTCAAGGTTTGTCACACCTGTAGCGTCTTCAGAGGAGTCCTGCAGGGAGAGTTTACGAACGAGTCCAGCACTGATCTTGCCAGATCGAGAGCATAACCGTCGCAAATAATCTCTAACACCCACTGATCGGACGTTATGAGGGTCCAGGCAGGAAGGAAACCCCGAAGACACCCCCCGATCGGTTGCCCTTCTGCCGGGACCCGCCACCATTCATTGGGGTTTACGGATGGTCCCCGATGAAGCCGCTGCAAACCCCCTACTTGCCCCCTGAAACCCAAGGAAACTCTGTGTTCGAGAGGCAAATCTCCCTCTTTGGGATCCCACGAAACGGGGGGATCGAAACCTCCAAAAGTCTCTAAATTGGCCTCGAGAGGGGAACGAATATTTCCCTTGTTTGGGCTTGTCCTCTGGAAGCCTACCTCCTTTGGACTCCCCTAAGTCCTTGACTAACTTGTCCAGATCCTCCCCAAACAACCGTCTGCCTTTGAAAGGAAGCTTACTGAGCCTCGACTTAGAGAAGCCATCGGCCGCCCAATTCTTTAGCCACAGGGACCTCCGTGCCGCTACCAATGAAGCCATACTATTTGACAGCGTTCTAATCAGATCATAGTGCACATCTGCCAAATACGAGAAACCCGATTCCAAACGCTGAAGCTCTCTCACTTCCTCCTGTTCCAACGCCGCCGACTGCCGCAGGTGCTGAACCCAACGGAGAGAGGCCCGAGCTATCCAAGCTCCACAGATGGAGGCCTGCAACGAAATTGCGTCCGCCTCAAATGACTGTTTCAACAACCCATTGATCTTTCTATCCTGCGCCTCCTTTAAAGCTGCGCTGCCTTCAACGGGAATAGTGGTTTTTTTCGTGACCGCCGAAACGGCCGCATCAATCTTCGGGGAACGGAACCTCTCCTTGTCCTTATCCACCAAGGGGTACAGCTTGTTCATTATTCTCATCCCTTTAAGGCCTGCTTCAGGATGATCCCACTCATCCTGAATCATCTGGTTAATCACCTTATGGATAGGAAAAACCACCTGCGTTTTCCGCACTGCCTGGATAATGGGGTCTGCGGGATCCTCTCCGCCTACCGGTTGCTCAGAGGTTAGCCTGAGTATCTGTAGAGCCTCCGAAATGAGGGCCGCTAATTCATCCCTTCGGAAGACCCGAATGATCCTCGTTTGATCCTCCGGCTCAGGGATCTCCCCCTTCTTCCAAATCTGCATCCATGTCGACCTCTGGCTCCTCCCCCTCCTGCCAACCCGGCTCAGAAGGAGAGGGCTCTGTGGGACGCGGTCTCTTGACCGCCCTCACGCTCCGCGAGGCCGTACTGCGTACTCGGGGAAAGCAGAGGCGAGGCGCCCGACAACTGACCCTGTCGTCGACGACAAAACGCCTGATGCATGAGCAAAACAAAATCCGGACAAAAATCCTCCATCGGCAAACCGAAGGAAGCATCAGAACTCACCCCCGGGTAACCTGACGGAACTTCTGAGGCAGTCGTGAACGGACCTGCCATCCAGGCCTCACCCTCTGGCTCCGCCACCGCTTCCAGAGGAGCGGATGCTGTGGGTTTCTCCATTTGCTGCTCCACACTGACGGATACTGTTGCGCAGCACCGGCAGACACCTGTTTCTTGACTCGCGCCCCTACGGGTGCCACAAATTATACACGGAGATCTTGCTGACATGGGCAATGAAACTGAACAGCCCCTAGCGCCCCAAGCTACGCCCAAAAAGAAGGGTCTGAGGGCTGTAAGCTCTACTCTCAGCTATTATTTATTAAAGGTAGTCGACCCAAACTGTCCCTTTAAAGAGAGGTTTGTATCCCAGGCACCCTTGCCAAATGCAGCCTGAAGCCCTACGATCCCCAGAAACTGAAGCCCAGGATGCCCAGAAACCCAAAAGAAAGAGAAACTAAACCAGCAAAGAAAGAAAACGAAATAAAAACAGGAGAAAGGATTCCACAGCAGGGGCTAAATTGAAATTACACTTACCTGGTAATTGTAGTTCCTTGAGTGCAACAGCTTAGTCCTCCACTTCTGGGTAGTGCACCTCCTCCTGCAGCCTGGACCAATCAGAATTCTGCCATCACTGGATGTAACCTGCAGGCATTACCCATCAGCCCCAGTGAACTATTGACAAAGCAGACTCAAAAGAGCTAGAAATAGATAGTTAACCGGTCAAACAATGAAAAGTGCAAACCAAACAAGATTCTCCCCATTCACTTCTCCCTTTCTGTTGTACTAATTGAAAGGGCCATTGAAGGAAAAAGGAAAGATAGAATTAACCAGAAAACTGGATTCCCTGAAAAGACACTCACCTGTATAAGCACCCTTCAGGACCGACTGCGTGCCGGGGCAAGTCAGAGAAGCGAGGGCGGGGATGAGGACTAAGCTGTTGCACTCAAGGAACTACAATTACCAGGTAAGTGTAATTTCAATTTCCTTATCGTGCCTCCAGCTTAGTCCTCCACTTCTGGGATGTAACAGAGCAGTACTAAAGGGAGGGACTTTGCCAACTGGCACGTCCAACGAAACTATGCTCCGCCCAGGAAGCTGCCTGCACTCCAGAAAAAGTGATCCCGCAACTCCCCAGGCGCTGGCCTCCCTTGCAACAAGCAAGCTGAGAAGACCGAATCCTGGAGCCCACTGGAAATGGAGACCGCCGTCCCAGCTTCCACCTTCCTGGGATCCCCAAACAGTCAAACAAGACGCTGCGAGGAAGGGATGGAGCCTGCGACCGCCACCTAACGACTCCGAGCTCCTCGCACGTCCAAGCGCCTCAGACCTCGATCAGAAAGGAAGCCTCCGCCCGCCGGAGAGACCGGGAGAGACCCCGCTTGATCCACAAAGAAAAACGTAGACAAGCGAGACAGAAGCAAGCCGTTGACCAGAACCGGTTTACGGAGCCGAAGAACCAAAGAAAGACAAGGAAAAAAACCCGTATACGATAGCGGCTGCAGATACGCCGAGACAAACAAACTGCTCCTAACAACACAGCTGTGGAGGCCAAGACTGTGACCGAAACTGAAGCTCTGACTCAGACGGCGGAACGGAGTCCGGCGTGTCGGGAGTAATTAGATCGGCTTAAGAAAAACATACACTATCACTGTGCGACCCAAGCGCTGCGCCTCGCACGGTACCACTGAAACAGGTAACGGCTGCCAGCCGCCCCCTTAAAGAACTGGCAGCTAACCGTTTATCAATCCATCCTGCTAGAAATCCAATACCACCGATACTGACACCGTGGCAGCGCGGATCTGATGTCTGGAGCCCCATACATCAAGATGCACTAACCACGGATAAGGACCAGCGGGGACGCATGCTGCCGCACGCAGAGGTTCTGGGTGCAAAGCCCCCAGAAAAAGAAAGTCCTCTGTGCTGCTTACTCCACAGCAGACTCACCGACCACGGCTCCAAGGTCATGTACCCCCATGAGGACCACCTTCACTCCATTACAACAGATCTACCCCAAAACTGGAGAAATTACCTGAGCATGAAAATACGGTCCAAGCAAGAATGCAGTCTCAGTCTGCCTAGAGTGCCCCAAACATCCAGCCTAAACAATCGTGAACATCGACAAGAAGAACACCGCAACCACCACAGTCATCAGACACTTAATACCAAGGAAACTGACACTGTTGACATGTGAGCGCGCCTTGTCAGACGGCTGCCTGGGTGAGAATGTTCACAGTCTTGGCAAGTGCATATATCAATATGATTTGCAAGGGATTGTGGGAAATGCAGTCCATTCACACCAGACACAGCTGCTCACAATAATTAGTTGTGCTTGAGTGTAAAGCCAATAAGATATTTATTTATGGGGTTATTTCTCCCAACACAGATATGCTTGGTAGCACATAAAACAGGATACTTGCTTTCAGTGTTAAACTTAGAAAAACAAAATCAGGAAAACAGTTGAACTTGTCAGGCAATCAAATGAAAAGAATAAAGACCTGGTTGGTAACAAATGGTCTTTTCTGTAGGCTTTAGCTAATATTTTCTTAGCAGTGTTTCAAACAACAAGCAAAACCCACAAAGAAGGGAAAAACTGTTCTTTTCAGGTTAACTTCTTATATCTTCACAAATAGATTCAGAAGTGATTCCCTCAGAGCTCACAAGCAATTAGTTAAGGCTCAATTGCTAACAGTTATCCAGCTGAAACCCCTTAGCTGGCTTGCTTTCTACTGCGTGGCTCAAAAATCCTACTCAGGAGCTTTTCTGAGTAGATTAAAGAACAAGTTTGTATTTCTTTGTGATGGTAGCTGTACGTTGTAACAGAAAATTACCAAAGGAGTTTAGACAGAGAGCAATCCATATATTCACAGCCTGTATCTAAGACCGTTCCTTCCCCTTCTTCAACAATCATGGGTTCAATATCAGGGATTGGCACAGAGGAATTTCTCAATGGAGCACTTTCAGGAGAATACTTGTTTCCCTGATGTCTTTCAAGGTTATAGCTAGGGCATAGATCAGTGTTCATACCTGAGCTTCCATTGCTGTTAGAGTTCCTCTCTAAATAGCCTGGCCAGTATGTAGTCCAGTTTTTATGTCCAGCCTTCCAATCCAGATCCCTGGACACTGGAGATCTCTTCACATACCTTCTGGCACGGGTCCTAGGGTCCCTTCCACGTGCAGCCGTCTCCCTCACAGGTACCGTCTGGAGATTCCTAGCTCTGCAGCACCATTCCTCTGGCTTTCCCCAGTCCAATGGTGTATGCTGGCCTTTTGAATGTCTCCCAGTATACGTACTGCTCTGGACTCCTTTAGGCCTCCCAAATGCTTTCCTCTTCTTTCTTCCAAAGGGTTTCTTGCCCTCTCTGTCCGTCCGCACTGGCTTCTGCTTCTGATGATCCTCCAGATGATGAAGATGTCCAAGCTGAGGATCTCCAAGCTGAATCTGAGGATGAGGATCTCCCAGATGAGACTGAGGATGAGGATCTCCCAGATGAGACTGAGGATGAGGATAATTCTCTGTAGAATAAACTCTAGCTTTATTCTGCTTAGATGAGTGCTCCACCCTAGCACAGCGCAGCTGTGCTGAATCAGGCCCTGCCCTTTGAGATGAGTGCTTGGGGATTACCTCATAGCCCTCCTGATTGAACACACGTTTCCTCACTTCAGCTCCTCTAATGGCTGTTGGAAACCTGATGCATTCTGGGACTGGTAGTCTTTTATGGGAAAATTCTGTTTTCTTATTTCTACCAGAACTGACAGGTTGCTTGTTCAGAGTCACTTCACCTTTTCTATAGCTCCTTCCTGAGCTATGATAAGCTTCCTTATCACATACCCCCCTGCTTAAGTTATTACGGACTGGTGTAACTGGTGAAACTTCTTCTCTACAGTCCGTAATACGGGAAAGGGCATCCGCATTCTTGTGTAACTTCCCAGCACGATGTTCCACTTGAAAACCAAATGCCTGTAAGGCCATGTACCAGCGTGTCAACCTGGCATTGTGGAGCTGATGTTGGGGGAGATTAGAATGGGATGGGGCTGGGAGAGTGAAATGGAGAGGGGAAAAATATTTTGTGTGGGAGGGAAGAAAAATCTACAATTGGCCGGGTATTGGGAGAGGAAGTGGGGATTGAGGATGGAGGGGTAAAATTTGAGTGGATGAAAAAGGAATGAGGAAAGAGCAAAAGGAGAAAGATTAGTATGTTAAAGCAGATGTAAGAGAATGGAAAAAAACTAGAAGAGAGAAGAAAGGACAAATGGACAGCAGACGATGGAGAGTTAGCTGAAGACACAAAGAAACCAGAAGAAAGTGTCTGGAGAAATTGCAACTGAAAAAAAATGCACAAAAGGTACAAAGATATCTCCTTATTTTGAATTTATTAACTGGAATTTGACAGCTCTGGGAAATGTGCATCATTAACATCTGTGCTTTGTTTAGTACAAGAGGAAATTAATTTATAGTTTTATTTCTACATTGTTGTTGTACATTCCAAGTTTGGCTTTTTAGGGTTCCCAGTTTAATTATTGTCTTCCTGTTTCTAAATTGTGATTCCTTGTTTGGTGATGGTCTGTGTTCTGCATGTGTAACTGAGCTGAGGTATTCTGTTTATGTAATTCCTATTTGACATTGCCACTTGTTCTCTTTCCCCAGTAGGTCATGTATTGTTATTCTCTGAAATGTATTGGTTTAATATTTGCAGTGTTGCCTTTTGATAGGTAGAGTATGGGGTGCTTTGTGAGTCCTGGTAGTGCTGTTATGATACGGTGGGTTTGCTATGGGTTCTAAATGGGCAGTGTTTGTAGTAGTTCCTAATGTGCCTGGCGGTTGGCACTGGATTATAGTAATATAGAAATCTTTTAGTCTTTCTTTATCCATACACTCATGAAGAGGCATGTTTACTAAAAGTTAGTGTATGGTAACATTATGCAAATATTTATGCAAATGAGGTCCATTATGCAAATGAGGCCCCACGCTGAGTCTCTGCACATGGCCCCGCACACTTACATCACTTGTTACGACTAGCAGTGACAAATATGGAACAGGACATTGACCATCTCATTAGCCAAAAGCAGGCCCATAGTTCCCATTGAAATACTGACAAGTTTGTTGATTTAACTTTACTTGTTCTTCATTTTAAATATTGTATTTGTTCCCGTTTTGTTTTTTTACTTCAAAATAAGATGTGCAGTGTGCATAGGAATTTGTTCATAGTTTTTTTTTTAAATATAGTCCGGCCCTCCAACGGTCTGAGGGACAGTGAACTGGCCCCCTGTTTAAGGTTTAAGGTTTAAGGTTTAATAATTTGATAAAAACCGCCTTTCAAAGCAATCAAGGCGGTGTACAATAATAAAATACATAAAAAGTCATAAAATACATAAATCACATAATACGTATAGACAGTACATAGTACATAAAAACTGTGACCAATGGTGAAACAGATAAAAAGGTCATAAAATGTATAAATCACAAAATACATATACATATAAACAATACATAGTACATAAAAACGATGGCCAAAGCCAGAAAATGAAAAAAGAAATGTACATATTTTATAAAGGACAGAAGAGTGAAAGTAGGGGAGCACAGGACAGGAAACAAAAGGCAGATAGATACAGTGGAAAAGAACTCACACAAATGGGGAGGGAACATTAAAGGCTATGGAGAACAGATGGGTTTTGAGATTTTGCTTAAAGATAGAGAATTGTGGTTCCAGACGGAGGGAGGAAGGGAGGGAGTTCCAGTGTGCGGGGCCAGCGAAGTAGAATGCAGATGAGCGTGTGAATTGGAGATGGGCATGGGAGGGGGAGGGAAGAACAAGACGATTAAGGTGAAAAGAACGGGGTGTGTACCGAGGGGAGTGGAAGGATAGAAGGTCGGACAGGTAGGATGGAGTACCAGTGTGATAAACCTTGTGAAGGAGGGTCAGTAGCTTAAACTGTGAACGAAAAGAAACAGGCAGCCAGTGAAGATTGAAAAGCAAGGGAGTAAAAAGTTTGAGGACCCCTGCCCTAGATAAATCAGGGAAAAGCTGGATCCTTGCCCCACAAAACACTGACGCCTTATTTTTAAAGTAATTCTTAAACGTAGAACTTTTATCCTGGAGAGAAACAAATGTAACAAGCAACGTAGCCCTGGTGGGGATGGTGTCATGAGAATCTTCCAAAAATTGAGTAATTCAAATCCACCCCGGCCTGCAAAAACTCGCAGCCATCCTTAGGATCCCCAGAAACACGGGGAGATAATACACTTTTGAAAACATAACAGAATCAGGATTACGTAGGGCAAGGGCTTCCCTAAAATATTTATGTAACAAAACCTCAGGAGAAAGTAATGAAATAACTGGAAAATTAAAAAAAAAAAAGTACATTATGTGCAAGATGAAAATTGTCAAGCGACTCAAATTCTTATGAAGAAGTAAATGTAGACATGGACAGATAAAGGGATACCAGAATCCCCAATATGTAATTGAAGATGGATGAATTTCTTGATACAAAATGTCTTTAGAAGTTTGACTTCTCACCTACTTCCTTTTAAATAGAATATGATGTCATGGTCATGAGTTCTGTATAACCGTCTTTAAAATAGATGGGACAGTGTTAACGCAAGCATAAAGAGTAAATATAGGCTATTAACTGTGCAAGCATAAAGTTCATTGTACAGTCAACTGGAAGTCCCTGCTGACACAACATAATTTTTGCAACTTTTGCAATTATAAATTTCATCTAATATACTGTAATCAGATCTTACTCTGTAAAAAGAACTTTGGCGACACCTTGTGTTATTTCATGGTTATAATAAATGACTGTTACTTCCTCTTTTTCTCTAATAAAAAGGAGCTTTTAGGAGAAGGACTTTGAATTCAATAAGCGTGGAATTATGCCTGTCCATAGTCCGCTTATTGTCTTCCCTCTGAGCTCAAAGACAGTAACACTTGTATGTGTGTGATTGTGTTCTGTATTACTCTCTGCCTGTCTCTCACTGCTTGATGGACCAGAGACCTAAAGAGCCGTGGTATTGTGGTCAGATCATGGAGTTTTCTTCAGTTGGTGCTGGACTCGGATCTCTGTGTTCCTTCAGCAGTTGGAAACAGCAGACAAGTCTCAAGGACACAGGCAGTGGTTGTGTGAGTATACTAAAGAATTGACAGATATCTGTGTGTATATTGTGATAATAATGTAAAGTCGGTAAGGTTAATTAGAGATCTCAGTTAGATAAGTGAAGTGAGATGGGGCAAGAGAAAAGGAAGCCCTAATTGTGAAATGAGGCGCAAGTTTTGGTGAAGCGCCCTTATATTAATATTCGATGACTGCCAGTAACCACAGTTTGCCGTTCCCCTTGGAACATTTCAGTGGGACAAATTGAGTTGATTACAGTATGAAATATGATTAAAGCAAATTTCATACCAGTCATGAATGTGCCGTGTTTGATTTAAGGCTGAAAAAGTGCAGCAAGTCACTGACTTTGTGTTTAAAAATCCAGTGTTTAGGATGGATAGTGTAAATATAAAAGAAACTGGAAGCTTACAGGGAAAAACTTATATTGTTGCTGTATGACTGTAAAATAGAATTAATCAAAGTTTAAAGGATTAATTTTCATGTCATAATTGTAGTATGAAGTTTATTTTCTCTACTTTAGTGATTAAGTGTGCTGTGCAGTATAAGTTTTGATATTTATTGCAGTAATAATGTAGAGATTTCCGGCACAGATAACAGTTTGGCATGACTGCAATATTAGCAGGAAGAAAGTCTTGAGCAACTGTGGTAAGATTTTCTTTGTTAGCCTTATTGGGGAAGTTAAAAAAACCTCTAAATGTGATTAACTATTTCTCTTACTTGTGTATGTATAGTAAATAAGTTTGTTTTTTAGGTCTGGATCTGAACTTATTTTGGGTTATGAGAATTTATTTACTGATTCCATTCTATGTGTAATAATGCAAATGCTGAAAAATATTATTAGAACCATTACTCCTTGGTGTTTATGTCTCTGGATATTTTGGAAAAAAATGATTGATGATATATTCTCCAAATTGTATTTCTAGTTATATTTGATGTGAATGAACGGGAAGATCTTCCATGCTTTGATATATTTAGATATTTGATAAAATTGTGTGATGTAATAAAGGTTTAGAAAATTAAGTGTTTTAAAGGAAAGAGAAGTTAGTAACTTAACTGGAAAAAAATTGAATTGCTAGTCAAGTTAAGTCAAGCAAGTTTGTTTACTTAAAGGGAAAAAGTGAATGATACAATTACATTCAAACAAGTGAATTAAG
Organism: Ichthyophis bannanicus; assembly: GCA_033557465.1. Lineage (NCBI taxonomy): Eukaryota > Metazoa > Chordata > Amphibia > Gymnophiona > Ichthyophiidae > Ichthyophis > Ichthyophis bannanicus. The sequence continues at coordinate 685,206,816 of CM066036.1, read as the reverse complement.
TAATTAAAACAGTATGGCGAATATATGTATAATGTTGAAAGTTCAACTATGATAGTGTATGAGTAAATGTCTGAAGAAAAAATGCTGATATTTCTCTTAGTCTCTTTTAAACTAATCTGCAGGAGTCGATTGGAGGAGTGATCTTAAATTCTCATGTCTTGTATGTTTTAGTTATTATGGAAAGACCTCTGCAGAATTGATGTTGTTAATTGCAAGTGTGATCCAATATGCCTACCTCTTCTATTGCTACTGTTTGTGTTCTCACTCAGAATTTCCCATTGGACGTAAGCCACTGGACTGGTAGCAGTAGTCTTTGCAATCCAAATTACTGATTTTCTAGTACTATAACATGTCTCTCATTAAGTTTTCGTGTCTTCTACACTTGGAAAGAAAACAGTTTTCTTTCAGCTCTTTTCTTGTTACTGTTTGACCTCACTCTGTATTGATGGTTCTGCTTTGCACAATGAGTAAGGAAAATTGATGCAATTATAAGAGTTGATTCTGTGCAGAGTTGGCTGCTTTGCTATTTGCTAATGCTCAACTAGCTGGAGTGTTCGCTCTTTCTAGAGCTCTTGAGTTATCTGCCCACTTGATTAATACTGACTTTGTCTCAGGCTTCTTGAATGAGGAGCCCTATGTTCTGATATTCTACTACTATGCTGTTTTGTTCTGAAAAGAAGTGGTAATTAACAGTTTTAATTGGTTCAAATTTGGTGTTAAAAAAGGTTTTATAGTTTATGAATGTACACACCCTTATGTAAATGTTCCTTCTTTGTGAGCTTAGATGTCTATGTGAATTAGAATGGAATGGAGAAGTAGTCTAATGACTAGAGTACTAGCACTCCTTGTGACCTTGGATAAGTCACTTAACCCTCATTGCCTTACAAAGAAACATTTCAAGTTATCAATGTTCCTGTTTAATGTGCTGTACCAAGTTTTAGTTGCAATGTGAACTGCTGTGATTAGTGGGGAAAGTAGTATTAGAAAAAAAAAACCAAAAAAAAAACAAAGAAAAGTGCAAAAATAGATAAACCAGGTCAGTTGGGTGTGGCTGGGAGGTTATATGCTGAGGTGAACAGATGGGATTTAAGTAGGGGCCTGAAATTGGTGTAGTTATCTTCCAGACGGAGCGGAGTGGGAAGAGAGTTCCACAGAGCTGGACCAAGGAAGAAAAAGGCAGAATGACGGGTAGACTAAGTGTGCACGAGATGGTGGGGGGAAGTGAAGTTGATTAATGTGAAGAGAATGAAGACTACGTGTAGGGATATGGAAGCGGAGAAGACCAGTGAGGTACTGGGGTGTTTGTGTGTGCAGGATGTGGTGATAATGTTTAAAGTAATGTGAGTTGAATCATCACCTAAGATAAGACAGCCTTCCTAATAATCATTGACAAACAATTGAAATGAGTTTAAATTATTTGTCATAAACTGCTAGTTATGTTTTAATGTTGTTACCCCTTGAATAAACCAGATTGACTATATCTTGTATATTGTTAAGGCTGGAGAATACATCACAAATATAATTAGTGACATGAATAAGTACAATTGTGTTCCTGACAGGAAAAAGCAATGTGTCTATCAGGCCACATGCTAACATTTGATTTGGCAAGTAGACAGAATAAGTTTAGGAATGCAGATGAAAAAAATAACTATGTTACAGGTTAGCTATGTAATAATTTAGTGCTAGCTATGGATGTATTGTAATTAACAATAGATAATATAATTCTGTTCAACAATTTAAGAATGTCATTAGGGATGAATAATTGTGCTTGTTTGCAATTGTATGGCATCAAGAGAGATGCTGTAGTGGAGAGTAGGATTTTTACAAATTATATATTGTATGCACTGAATCCTATGGGCCGAAGAAGAACACTACTGTGAATGATATGCTACTGAATATGGAGACTCCTGATAAAGATCAGCGATTCCAGCGGAACTACTCATGTATGTGCAGCAGTGAAGCCGGGGTGGATGGTCACTGAAAAAGATTGATCTAAGATGTGCATAGCACAACCCATGGTGAGAAAGGATGCTGCTGACGAATCTGGAGTGATGACTGGTGTCTCTGAATTATTGCTAGATCTACGAGAAGCAGTTGGCCACTGCTGGATGAGGTAGTGCTTACAAGAATAACACAGGTACACTACCAAAAAACTGCCTCCAGTTTTGCAACTGATTCCTATAGATTTTGGGGTGCTGAATCCAGGAAAAATAGCCAAAATGTTCTATCACGTCACGTTTTCTTGCAAAATTAGATTTCTTACCCATATAAGGAATGTTCACATAATTTCTTTTTAGCCGACTGCAGTTTATTTTCTTGGCCCAAAATAGAGGTTGTAATGGTTAACTAACTAGAAACACTCCCTCATGATATTTTAGAGTGTTTTGTATTCATTTTATACATTAACAGGACAATTGGGAGGCGGGGGGCTAAATCCAGTACTCGCGCTGGCGCATGTTCTTTCCTGTTCGCCTCGCCTCGTTCGCTCGCTCAAACACGGTGGTTGCGACATGAACGTTCCTGTCAAATTTCAGTTTCTTGCAAGTTCATTATTACCTTTTGTTTGCTCAGTCGTAATCCAGCTTTATTCCGAAGTGGTTCACTACAGTTGTAGTTTGCAGTGCTGTGTATTTGTGATGGCTCACAGAGCCAGAGGTTGCGTCAACTCTCCGGACAGTTTTTGTTTATTTGTGGGGAATATACCGTGAAAAAGCGGCAGAGGAACATTTCTGCATTTATTAAAAAAGTATATTTCGCCTATTTCGGTTTGAAGTTAGGTGATCAAGACAAACCGTGGGCTCCTCACAAAGTGTGCAAGACATGTGAGGCAGATCTACGCTTATGGATGAAAGGTAAAAAACAAGCATTTCGTTTCGGAATACCTATGATGTGGCGTGAACAAAGAGACCACAGCAGTGACTGCTATTTTTGCTCTTGCATTGTGAAGGGATACAACTTAAAAAATAAGAACGTAATAAGTTACCCCAACCTTCCCTCAGCAATTAGGCCTATGCCTCATAGCAACGAAGTACCTGTGCCTGAACCACCAAAATCTTTGGATCATATTTGTGTGGACGGTTCTGATCATGATGAGACTCATCAGATGGCTTTTCCCGATGAGTCCAGTACTTCCGAGTTTGAAACTGAACCAGATCCGAAACCTGAACTTTTCTCTCAAGCTGAATTGAATGATTTAGTCCGGGATTTAGGACTCCCAAAAGATGCTGCCCAACTGCTAGGTTCTCGGCTTAAACAGAAAAATCTATTGTCACCAGGAACAACTTTTAATTGGTACCGCAACCGCGAGACACAATTTTTGAAGTATTTCAGCAAAGAGGAAGATTTGGTATTTTGCAACGATATATACGGAGTGATGGAAAAGTTTAAACTCAAGTATGATCCTGCTGAATGGCGGCTGTTCATTGATTCGTCAAAAGACAGCATAAAAGGTGTTCTTCTTCATAATGGCAACACATTCGCTTCAGTTCCTATTGCTCACTCTGTTATTCTCCAAGAAAAATACGAGAATTTGGCCCTGATTCTTCAGAAGATTCGTTATGATGAGCATAAGTGGATGATTTGTGGAGACTTTAAAATTCTATCTATGCTATTAGGGCAGCAATCCGGTTTCACCAAATATCCCTACTTCCTTTGCTTGTGGGATAGCCGGGCCCGCGACCTACACTGGGGGAAAAAAGACTGGCCAATTCGGGAGTATTTGAGACCCGGTGAGAAAAATGTTCTTCATGAGAGCTTGGTACCTCGTGATAAAATTCTATTACCACCTCTCCACATTAAGTTGGGTCTCATTAAGCAATTCATCAAGTCCCTTCCAAAAGATGGTGAGTGCTTTCGGTACCTTTGCTCAAAGTTCCCCCGACTTTCTGAAGCAAAGCTAAAGGAAGGAGTGTTTGTTGGCCCTGATATAAGGAAACTCATTTCAGATGGAGCATTTGCTGAAACGATGTCTGAGAAGGAAAAAGAAGCCTGGGATTCCTTCAAGGATGTTGTTCTCAAATTCTTGGGGAACAGGCGGGATGAGAACTATAAGGATATTGTTGCCAGGATGCTCAATGCCTTCAAAGAACAAGGCTGTAACATGAGCCTGAAAGTCCATTTCTTGCACTCCCATGTGAACTACTTTCCCGAAAACTTGGGGGCGTACAGTGAAGAACAAGGTGAAAGGTTTCACCAGGACATCAAGGACGCAGAGAGAAGGTACCAAGGAAGATGGAACACCACTATGATGGCTGATTTCTGCTGGTTGCTGCTGCGGGAAACCCCAGATGAAAAATACGCCAAGCAGCGCACCAAGAGAAGCATTCGGGGGAAGAAGAAACGGGCCCACCAGGAGATTGATTGACCCAAGAATGACTTTAAAATCTAAACTGTGTTGACAAATATCGTGTTTTTACTAAACTTTGAAATAAAAATTTGCTAGTTATTACCACAGTGTCGGATCTCATTTATTAGAATTTTATTTTCACACCATCGGGTGTTTGTCTTCGTGTATTGCAATGGTGCGGTTTGCGTTTTCTATTCTTACATACATACCTGTACAACATTTTTTGCACATTTCTTTGCTTTGCTTTGTGTCTAACCTCGCTCTTATATGCTCAATGTTTGTGCACATGTATGTGGCTGTTTTAAGTGTAGACAATTTTGCTACCATCACAGTGTGTTTTGTTGACATTACTCTATTCTTATGTGCTGCCTTGTTACAATTTTCTTTATTCTTATTTGAATAACTACTAAACAATTAGTATAAAGAATTCATCCAAGAAACTTTTATCTCGATTGCACTCAATCTGAAACGTTCACTTCAAACTGCTAAGCCAATGTAGCAAAAAATCTGTACGTGATGGAGCAAATTGGTTACCAGATTTGGATTCAGCGCACCAAAAAACGTAAAAATCAATCGAAACATTAGAGGCAGTTTAAAAAAAAATTTTTTAGTGTACCTGTGTAATTGGTAAAGTCTTGCTCTTTGTACACATTTTTTATTGAGGCTAAGCAAAGGTAAACAATGTCACATGATTTTGTATAACTATTTCTTCCAATGAACAAGATGGAGCTCACCTATGGACCAGATGTGCCTAGGACTTTGAAAGAACATCTGAAAAATGAAGCCTACTGTAGAAGATTATTCTGGAATTGGACATGTTTCAGCTACTGTTCTTTTGTAATGATTCTTTCTAGAATCACAGGGAGGACTGTAGACATGGACAGATAAAGGGATACCAGAATCCCCAATATGTAATTGAAGATGGATGAATTTCTTGATACAAAATGTGTTTAGAAGTTTGACTTCTCACCTACTTTCTTTTAAATAGAATATGATGTCATGGTCATGAGTTCTGTATAACCGTCTTTAAAATAGATGGAACAGTGTTAACACAAGCATAAAGAGTAAATATAGGCTATTAACTGTGCAAGCATAAAGTTCATTGTACAGTCAACTGGAAGTCCCTGCTGACACAACATAATTTTTGCAACTTTTGCAATTATAAATTTCATCTAATATACTGTAATCAGATCTTACTCTGTAAAAAGAACTTTGGCGACACCTTGTGTTATTTCATGGTTATAATAAATGACTGTTACTTCCTCTTTTTCTCTAATAAAAAGGAGCTTTTAGAAGGACTTTGAATTCAATAAGCGTGGAATTATGCCTGTCCATAGTCCGCTTATTGTCTTCCCTCTGAGCTCAAAGACAGTAACACTTGTGTGTGTGTGATTGTGTTCTGTATTACTCTCTGCCTGTCTCTCACTGCTTGATGGACCAGAGACCTAAAGAGCCGTGGTATTGTGGTCAGATCATGGAGTTTTCTTCAATAAATTATCCTTAATCATAGCAACATGCATAAACTGATGAGAGGAACAAGTTTGCTCATATTTACTGTAACTACCTTCACATTTGCAGAATGAACCCGTCTCTCCACCTCACTCAACCTTGCCACAGTCTGTTGAGAGAACGTGCATACACGAGAAACGGTGGAGACTAGCGTCTGCTCTGGGCGGGTCACTACCTTCCAGATGTCGCAAGGGACACCTGATGTTCAGGGACCTCCTGGCCGACATCTAGAATGGGTGATCACTGCGCCGCCTGGTAAGGCACAGCCATTAAAGAAGGCTAATACCTACCGTCCAATGGAGCGGGAGAATCCATAGATCGTGGAGGTGGAGAAGGGGTTCGGGTAGAAAAACTCAAAGACGCCCCGAAGTCTCAAATAGTTAGAAAATCAGTACCTGCTATTGGGTCCACATCACTTTTGGAAATTAAGTGCTTGTTTGTGGGACCAGTAACCACTTGTGAAGGAAACATTTTCTTTTTACGCTTGCCCATATTCCAGACTTGCTCTCACTCCGCCTTAGGCTCCAACAGTGCTCCAAAGGGGCATTCGAAGCCCCCTTTGGACACGCCACGGCCGCGCGCCTTGAAGACACCGTGCAGATAACCAAGCCACAGAGCACTTTGAGGCAGTCCTGGAGAAACCAAACATCTCCCCATAGTACTGCTTTTTTATAGGTAGAGCTGGTGCTATGGGAGTCCTGGCAATACAGGTTGGCTCTAGTAGGCTCAGATGAGCAGGGTTTTGTAGTACTTGACATCGAAAGGAAGTTGTGTAGAAATCTCGAAACCTTTCTGTAACCTCACTGAAGGTGTAATGGTAAGCGCAAATGCATGGCCAGCCTGTATTAGGCACTTAGCGATAAACAGAGAGCTATTTGGAGAAGAGCAAAACCCGAACATTTTATCAGCCCGTCTTCAGTACAATCGATGATAACTTCTGCTTCGAAGGTGAGACCAACGAACCCACCCATTCCCTTCACAACACAGCAAGCTTCGCGCCCTTTTTTCAGAAGCTGCACACAAGGAGCATGCGCGGTGGGAGTGATTGAGGAACGACAAGCGGCGATTGGTTTCCAGGCTGTGACATGTCGCCGTTAATAGGCATGCGCGGAAAAATGCTGCGCTCCCGCCACATTCTGTCTCCCCGGTAGTCGCGGGAGCTGAACGCAGATGCGGGGAGGGCACGAGGAGGGGAGTCCTTGGCGCGTAGTGAGATTGACTTGGTAGGAAATCCTCCCGTTTGACAACGGTGCTTCATTCCCACGCAGCTCTGGCGTTCTTAGTCCTGGCAGATCAGCGTCAAAGAGTAGCTGTCCGTGCGGTGCCTTATCTGCAAATCAGCTGTTTTGGGAGAGTGGCAGAAAAGTTGGTCGGGCTAGGGCCCGTGTGGCTCACCTCTTTCCGACGCTTATGTCAAGACATGAGGTTCGTCTATTGCAAAGCGATTCTGGCCACTTCTTTGGTGTGGGTGCTGGTAGATGTCTTTTTGCTCTTCTATTTTAGCGAATGTAATAAATGCGATGACAAGAAGGACAGATCGTTGCTGCCTGCTCTAAGGGGTAAGTCTGAATTCTAACCGCATCAAATGCTGTTTAGTTCTTTATAAGGTGTAGGTTAAGTTATGAAATATATGCATTAGCTGTAAAATCAGGAAAAGCAATTATGCCCTAAGTAAAGCTTCGATTTCCATTGCGTGCTATTCTCTCCATTGTGGTACACCTATTTTGAATGTGCACCTGAATTAGACCACCTTTACAAATACTGTGTGCCTTAAAGCAGCTTAGATTTTCATGAACATATGACTTACTATCGCCTTAAAACAAACTGACTTTACCGTTTCATTAAGGGTTATTTAAATACTGTACGAACTGATGTGTATGTTTGCCTGCGGATGGAAAATTTAAAATATTGCCTCATTTCATAATATTTAGTAAACCGTTAGGTTGCCCTGAACTTAACTTGCTAATGTGCTAAAATAACTATCACCACTTTTTTAGTGAGAAATATGTCTCATTCAGATAGAGTTAAACTGAATGGTTGATTAAGATTTTTATTTCACAGCCCTAGGAAGAAAAGGTTTCATAGATAGGACCAACCATATTTTTAACTGCCACCTACTCTCAAAATATTTTCTTTATTTACCTTTTCATAAGAATTCTTTGCATAAGAATGTGTTTAAGATGTAACAGTTTTTTCAAAAGGAGCCTTCCAGTGATATCCAATATCATATTACACATGATGTCGACCAGTTAAATAAACTTAGGGGTATGTTTACTAAATGGCGCTAATGTCGCAGCGGCGGTATTATCGTGCAATAAGTTACGTTATTGCGCGATAACACAGCTGCGGCGTTAAGGCACCCTAACGCTGTGAAATCCAGCTCTGAAGGGTAGAGTAAGGCTTCCTAGAGGGCGGAGAGAAGGGGTAAATGGGCGGAGAGTGGGAGGGGAGAGGCTCCAGGCACACTAACGCTGTGAAATCTGGGTCTGAACACTAACACTAGTGAAACCCTTGCGTTAAGGCACATTTGCAGGAAAGAGAAACCATTTCAGTCAGCAATGTACAGCAAAGCCAGGGAAACCCAAAAACGTGATAGTAGTGATACATGTGCACGGAACAAAAAGGCAAATAAACATAGAAAATGACCTGAACCACAGTTAAAATCCCAATAACCAAGCTGGCCAATAGTGATATTAATGAGAAACATAAATAAACACTACTGAGAGAGCATAAAAAAGAAGATATCATGTTTGGAAGGGTCTATGCTCTGTCCCCTACAAGGTGAATGATCCCACATTGGAATAGCAGTGATCAGGGTTTTCCCTTTATATTGGGCAGGTTTGTGATGGCATGCACATGTGCTGCAACAGCAGGGTGGGCATGTAGGAAAGGGCAACTGTACAGATGCTGGAAATGGGATACAGAGGGCTGCAGGCGGCACATGCTGTGGTGCAGCTGGGGCACAGTGTGGACTACGCAGATGCCTAGGTGGCACATAGGAATGCTGAAACGGTAGAGCAGCCAGACAGCAACTGATGAGGGTCCAACATGGGCACGAATGTGTTTCTCACAGTGTCACAGGAGATAGTAACCAGCAGGTACCCCCAGGGTACATAACATTGGCAGGCAGTGTGTGTGTGGGGGGGGGAAGCGCGCATGTCGATGTAGGCACCCCTACCCGAGAACCCACACCATAGGCAGCTGCCTACCGGCATACTGGATGGCCTAGGACTGCGCACCACCAGCACCACCGGCATAATGGCATGGCAGCATGGTGGCGGAGGGGGCAGTGGCATCTGCCCACAGCAGACCATGGCCTAGCCCTGTTTAGGTGGGTGCCGTGCACTGCAACAGACAGGATCTGTCTGATGAACAGTCATGGTATCCCCAGGGAATGAACTGTCCCTGTGGCAACAGTGTGGTGCAGTACACACAGCCAGTGTGTTCATTAGCAGAAGGTCACAAGTTCAAGTCCCAGCTGTGGCTCCTGCCAACCCAGTCCCCATATTTTATCCAGTACTAAACCATGGTAATAAAGACAGAACCTTTATTGCAGATAACATAAACATGCCTGAAACGCCTATATTTTACCCTACAAGAGCACAGACACCATAAACATGTGCAATACCTAGAGCAGAGTTTCCCAACTGCAGTCCTGGAGGGTCAAACACCATTCAGGTTTCATGCTGTCTCCAATAAATATGCCTGTGCTGCATTTGTATGCGCCGCCCCCATGGTATGCAAATGTATCTCATGCATATTCATTAGAGACAGCATGAAAACCCAAACAGTGTTTGGCCCAGCAGGACCAGAGTTGGGAACCTCTGCTCTAGAGCAGCGGTCAACAGGGGCATAAACACCCAAACCCACAGGCTCCACTATCCAAAGCAGCATCTACCAATACTAGCACCTTCATACCTTAGCAATGCCGTCTTAAACATGGAAACACGTTCCACGTATATCAAAAGGTTGCTATGATTAATGGCAGATAGCAGTTCCTAAGTTAAGCACAATTTGCTGATAGAGCTGCATCATAGCAACCTTTCTGATATCTGTGGAGTGTGTTTCAGTTTTGGTTTCTGACAGTGTTTACCACCCTGGGGAATGACCCCAACAGTACTGCGTACCGTAGCCATTCCTGCACTGTGCCCAGGGCTGCCAAAAGCCTCTATATTTGCACAATGCTAGCATAGGTGTGGGAGTGTGTCTGTCTATCCAGTGTGTTGTGGCTGCCTACACCTTACTGAGTCCACACTGCTTGCACTGTTTCCAGTGTTAGCCTGCCAATGTGCATAATGAGGAGCAAGGTACTGTGGGTATGGCCCGGACAGGGCGGCCTGGGCAGGATGCATCTACATAGGGCAATGGCTGGGACATTGTAGTGCCCGGCCACCACCTGCACGGACAGGGTGGCCACAGCATGTCCTGCTGGGAGGTCACTCTCACCCAGACTGAGCAGTGACCATGGCATGGCTAGGTTCCCCCATAGTGTTATATAGTATTTCTCGCAAGTGATATTTATGGGTTCTCTGTTCTTGGGCCCAATTACTGACTTATCTGCTTGGTGCGTGTGTGCTCACATCCCAGTTTTGGGTGCATGCATCTCCTCCAGGAACATGCACTATAGACTAGCTAGCAGACTGTCTGCAGTTTGTATGTGTATAGCTGGAACACCTTGCAGGGGGCAGTGGCTGGAGACTGTCAGATAGTGGTGGGGGGCAGCTGAGCATTTCCAGGCCTACTCTCTGTCTGCCATTGCCTTATGGATGTGTACAGATCTGCATTGACTGCCCTGTAGGGTGCCTGTTCCCCAGCAGGACTGGGGTTGATGGTCCCCTCTACTGCCACCACTGAAGGGATGTAGAATGTGGATCTGTGGGTGGAAGATCCTGTTCCCCACCCTGAGCCACACAGGGCGGGTTGGGTGGTGCTACATAATCTGCCTATGGGTCCAAACCCCCCCCCTTCACTTAAATCATGTGACCATGGCACCCACACAAGATGTGGACTATAATGCACCCAGAAAAGTGCATAAGGGCTAGACGTGACTGGGAAATACAGATGGACATGGGTGTATCCTAGGTGTGTTCGCAAGGACTACCTATCACACACTGGCACTGATGGGGACCTGCAGCATAGCCTATCTCAGCCAAGTCAGGTGCTGTGGACCTGGTGCTGAGCGCCCCACCTCACCCTCAGGGTGAGCACAGGACCCGCACAATGTCACGGTCTGTAGCAACTCTGTGCCAGTAACACACATGGTCATTTCCCCCTACCAGGCCGAGGTGCTGTGGGGGTGCATACTGCATCTTGTGATCATCTGTAGACTGCTGATCTGCATGTGCAGTGCATCATGGGTACGGGTGGGTTAACCCTATCCTGGTAACCACAGCAGACAGTTTAAGTGGTGACCTGCAGTCCTTCTGTAGCCAGCCAGGGGTTTTGTTAGTAGCTATAGAGATGTAGCCCACTAGTTACTTCACTGACTGTGGAGGCAGAGGTCATGGGTTTGATCCCACAGTGGTGTTATTTGATAGGGCTGTCTGAGGCATTTCCTTTTTTAATTTAAATTAGTGCTGCCAGCAAACAGACCCTCACAGTTCTGTAACCTTAAGGTGCCTCATAAGGCGCCCTATAAAGCGCCTTATAAGGCGCCCTATAGGGAACATTATAAGGTGCCTTGGCGGACAGTGCACTTTATAATGTGCCATCTGGAGTGCTTTATAGGGCGCCTTATGCGGCACCTTAGGTTACGGCACTGTGAGGGTGTGTTTGCTGGCAGCACTAATTTAAATTAAAAAAGAAAATGCCTCAGACAGCACTGATTTAAAGTAAAGGGTAATGCCTCAGATAGTCTTACTCATTAAGCCCACTGGGGGATTAATCTCATGACCCCTGTTTCATCAGTCAATGTATTAACCATTGTGCTACACCTCTGTTGCTATGTTTGCAAGTCAGCGTGCCTAATTAAGGCTAACGCACATTAACGTGCCACGGCTCCCTTTATCGTGCGATAATGTGCACGGCGCACTTTATCGCGCGATAACTCGCGATTGCTACCTTAAGACTGGAACGCCCACTCCTTTTATGGCATTCTTCACATTATTGCTGGAGCTAACGCTGGGAACATTAAGACGGTTTAGTAAACATACCCCTTAATTAATATGACGCACTGAAAATTAAAAAGCCTTCAAAGTACGTTCAAAACTGTTAAAATGTTGGCCTCTAATTCTGTAGACTATTTAAAACATCTTTGTACCAGTCTGAGCTCATGCTTCATATCCTTGTGATAGCTTCTAGTTAGATTTGATTTGAAGGTGAGCATACAGTCATAGTAGGGAAGGTCCTTGTCCCAAAGGGCTTACAACCTAAGGATTGAAATGAGGTAATGGTTTACTTTTAACATAATATTCGCTTGGTCTTGCATATATATATATATATATATATTTTTATATATATATATATATATATATATATATATATATATATATATATATATATATATATATTTATTTATTTATTCATACATACATACATATCTAATTATGTGGATCTGCATTGTAAGCTTACTAATATTCCAACATTCTAGCAGTGGTGGAAGAGGAGAAGAGTAGCCCAGCCTGGTTAGAGCAGTAGGCTTTCAGACAACCAGGGACACCAGAGTTAAAATTGTGCTTCTCCTGCTGATGCTCCTTGTTAACTTGTGCAAGACACTTAACCCTCCAATAAATTAAATTGTGAAGAGTTATGTAGTTGGGGAACACAATTTGTGCTTGAAAGCTTTTTTTGCTAATAGCTGCCTTAAAATTTTACATGCAAAAAATTTAAATAGCAGTACAGAGTTTGAAGTAAAAACTCCTATTTTCATATTTGGAGGGACATGGTACAAATAGTTCAGCTATATAATGCATGTATGCATTTATTACTCTATATATTATTTGCTTTACAAAGTTGCATATACTATTTATTATTTGAAATAGATATATCTTCTGAGGAGTCTGCTCTGAAATTTGTTACTTTCATTTTGAGAGTTACAATACTGTTTTACTGTCTCAAACAAAATGGGTTATAAATAAGTACCTGTTCAGTAGAGTCTGCTGCTTTATAGAAGGTTGGAAAACTTCTGCATTAAAAGGGTGATAGCACGTGTGTAGAGGGTGAGCATTCCTGGTGCAGCACCAACCATAAGCAGTTACAACTTTGTCTGGCTGATGTAAGTTCACACACTTTTCTTCTCCTCCCCACCCAAAAAAAATGAAAATTGGTCAGGAATTATACAAAACATTGGAGAATATGCAAGTTAATTGTTGTCATATGTAGGATTGTAACTGCCTGATAACACTACTGTACTTATTGGAAATTTCCATTCAATATTCAGTTGGTAATGTCTGTTGCAATGGTGGTTTGACATTTCAAAGAAGCAACTTTACTTTGACTGTCAAAATATTGCTATTTTTTTAAAGATCCATGACCTGTGCTCTCTTTTTGTGAGTATACAGTGAATGAAACATTTGGATGCGTTAGTGGAAGTCTGGGGTTATGGCCAAGTTTAGAAAATAAAGAGGCATTCATTTGTGTTTCCATGGAAACTGGTTTATCTGTCAAACTACTGCATTTGCTCTCTTGTGTGAAGCCATCAATAACTTGGATTGTTTTTTTAGAATATACTGTGTGTGTGTGTGTGTGTATGTATGTATACGTATGTATATGTATACGTGTGTGTGCAAAAGTCTGGAATCACTTGTAAATTTGACGTTTTTTCAACTTTGTGAACTTTTATCTTAATTTCCTTTTCCTCCCAGTGGCTTTTTCATGATAAATGATAGATTTGGCTATTAGGGCCAACTTTTAGTATTGGTTTGGCCCTTATTTTCTGAGTTTATTCCCCTTAGTTGTCCTGTTGATAGATTTTCTGTGAAAATCGTGTAATGTACATCGTTGGCCAACGATATATGATTGTAAGTATGCTTTAAAATATTATGGACGCACGCTAGGGTTCCTTCAAATTAATGTATGTGGCCTTGAAAAAGGCCATTTTTATGTGTCAGTGATGGCTCAGTATTTGATGGGCCACCCTTTGTTCTTGATCACCTGACTGCACCTTGTCGGCATTGAATGAACCAGTCTGACAAGGTGATCGTTGGTGACAACGCGGTTCCAAGCTGCAATGAGTGACTCAATCAGCTCACACTTTGATGTCAGATGCCTCTTGGATATTTCCAAGGCCACCTTGTGCCACAGGTTCTCGATTGGATTCAGATCTGGAGACTGGGCAGACCAGTCCATTGACTTGATGTTGTTCCGCTGCTTCCAGCTGATCACCTGTCTGGAGCGATGGCAGGGTGCATTGTCATTAGGAACTGGCCAGGAAACAGCTGGTGTGCTGATGGCACCATGCACTTTTGCAGTATGGTGATGTACTTGGCCCTGTTGACCATTCCATCGACGATGTGAAGACGTCCAACGCCACTGGCAGCCATGCAGCCCCAGGCCATGACCTTCAAAGGATGCTTCACAGTGAGGTTGAGACACTCAGGCTTGAATTCCTCTGCAGGAAATATCCTCACATCGGTGTGGGCCTGGTTACCAAACAGGCAGAAGGTGCTTTCATCGCTGAATAGCACCTTTTCCCACATTTCAGTCGACCAGGTTGAGTGCTTTCTCGCCCACACGATCTGGTTGCGCCTTTGTATGTCAGTCATCAGTGGCTTATTCCGTGCTTTGCAGCCCCGGAGACCAAACTGCAGGCACCGGCGACAAACTGTTGATGAGCTGACACTGACCTCACTCTTTTCTGACCACTCTCGAAGTAGCTGAGGAGAGGTCAACCTGCGATTAGTCAGTGAAATGTGTCGTAGTGCGTTGTCCTGGCTTGATGTTGATGCACGTGGACGACCTGAACGAGGCTTGTCCACCACTGAATCCGTTTCTTTCTTCTGTACAATCTTAACAGCGCTCTGACTGCAGCCAACTTTCCTGGTTATCTGACGGCTTGAAAATCCTTCCTGGCTCATAAAGGACACATGAACACGCTCCTCCAACGTCAGGGTCAGAGTCATCTTAATGGTCGAGCCAGAAAGCGTATGAAATTCAATAATTCTGTGTTTTATTATAGCAGCACTATTGGCTAGATATCTGCATTGTGATTGGTTAGTAAAACCAGCCTTCTGATTGGTCAGAAATAATGTGTGCATATTGGATAATCTCGATCCATTTTTGACGGAGGATCCACAAGAATCGCAGTAGCTATCTCCCAGTGTCTGTAAAGTATTTAAATTGGAAGCAAGGAATGCAAAAATGTCAACTCTAATAGCCAAATGTATCCCTTTTAACGTGGTAGAAAGATGAATATGCTGGGCTAACGCAAAATTTTAAAAAAAGTTAGAAAGTACGAAAAACGCAAAACTCACAAGTGATTCCAGACTTTTGCACACCACTGTATGTGTATGTGTATGTATATATGTATGTGTGTGTGTGTGTATGTATTGTCACACCCCAGCCCCCTGGCAACGTGCTTAAAAAGCTAGGGTGGACATTATGTCCTTCATAAACGGGTTGAAAACTATCTTCAGCACTGAAGCATGTTGGGAGTTGTAGTTTCCCTTTTAAAAGTATAGCCGTGACAAACCAGTATGAAGGTAAATGATAAAGATTTTATTTCCCCAATGTCACAAGGTTCAACATAAAGCATCAGGATATTCTCTCCAGTTAGTATTTCCAAAGATATTTACAAAACTCAGGTTGAATGTGTTTCACAGTCACTACTTCTGTTCAAGGGTTTTAATCCAAAAAATATAGCAGATGAAACAAAACACAAGCTTCTTCATTCAGCTTAGTAAAAATGTTCTCTTTTATCCTTTCCTTCTTTAGTTAACACCAAGCACAGGTGCTAGGCAATTTTCCTTTGGTTAAACAAGCTCTTACCTTCAACAAGGTCAGACTTCCTTACTCTGTTACCCAAAAGCGCACATCCTGTAAGCTATCCTTCAGTTAAGGACTCCATGCTTCCAGCCAAACATAATGTGCAATCCATGGGAAACTCAGGCAGTAAGGAATCCTGTTCGCTAGGATCTATCTGCATTTCTTCCTGCTCTGAAGAAACATCAACTTGCTCTGAGCTTTCCCTGTATCTCCCAGGATATACTTTCTTGGGGGATCTCTGTAATTCCCTCCAGCAGTGGTCTACCTGGTATGGAAGACAGGTATCTGGGGTTTGAGCTATCTATTTCTGGTTAGGTTCACAAACCTCTCTCCAGCTGCGGTTAAACAGTTCCTGGCCTCCTTGCTTAAGTTCCTCTCTGGTGTTAATCGATGGCTCCCTGTTCCAGGCTGGGTTCTTCTGCCTCCTAGCTTGAGCCTTGGGCACCCACCTCTGAACACGTTGAGACTGCCAGTCCAGCATAGACGTGGGAAGACTTTATGCTCTCTCTCTCTCTGAGCTGTGCTTTCCTGGTACCTCTCCTGACGGCTTCTCCTTGGAGCTCTCCACCTTGGGACTGCTGGCCTCTCTGGAACTTTCTCTTATCCTGCAACAACAGCCACTCTAGCTGCCTTGCTTGGTGCTGCTTCGTCACCTTCTCCCTCTTCTCTCTCTTCTCTCCTTCTAAGCAAGGCTTATAAAGCTGCTTCTCTGTCAGGGTCTCTCTCTCACTCTCCCCAGGTGTGTGTGATCATTCCCTAAGTTTGTAACTATGTCAGGATAGCTTGGGTGTGGCAACCTAACTTCAGACTCTCTGTGCTTACTCCCTCTAGCTGCACTCTGCAGTGTGTGTATTGCAGACCTGTCACATTCTTTAAAGGTACATTCACTAGTTTTTCCTATCTCCATAAGCTCACTAGCATCTTCTTCATCACAGTATATATGTGTGTGTGTGTGTATATATGTATGTATGTGTATATGTATGTGTGTGTGTATATATATATATATATATATATATATATATATATATATATATATATATATATATGTGTATGTGTATCCTCAAGAAGAGATGGAAATAGGGGAAAATCCTGTTGGAGGAAATAACACTGTACTGACACACAGGATTTTCAAGTCAGAGATGAAAAAAACACAGCTCTCTGCTGAGCTCAGGCCACAGCTCAGAGGAGGAGACAGGCGTGTTCACTGATTGGTCATGCCCAGGGGAAGGTCAGGGAGTGCAGGGAAGTGAACCCTTTTTAAATCCTCAAGCAATGCAGAGAGGGAGGAGAGAGACGAAAGAGACGGGAAGGAGTTCAGGAAGAACTGCCAGAAGGATAAGCAAGCTAGAACCTTGGAGCAGAGCAGAACCTGGGAGCAGTGAACATTGGAGCAAGGAACAACCTTGGAAGAAACGTTACTGCAAGGTAGAGCCCGGGAACAAGAAAGCTAGCAGAGCAAACACGTGGAGTAACGGTAGTTGGACCTACAGCAGTCAAGGCTATAACGGCAGCAGAGAAAGCCAAGGGGAAAGCTATCAGCCTAACAATTACCAGAAGGGCAGTGGAAATAGCAATAAGAAAGCTGAGCTCCAGAGCCTGGGAGATAGCAGGAGAAAAGGTACCAGCACTTATCTAAAAGTCCCTGTCAAAGGTAAAGCTGATATTTCTTATTTCAACTCCTTGCTTGAGAAGCCTTTTACCTATGCTAATGTCCAAAAGACAAACCGAGCACAGTCAGCTAATAGCAAGTGGGGGAAGGGACTTACCCTTGCTGAGAGCTATCCCTCTGATAAAAGCAGGACAGCTGAACCTCCTGGGGTGGGAGCCATAAGCAAGCTTTTATCAGAAAAGGAGGATGGTTATCCTAATGAAAATGTGCACAGACAAGCTGAATTGCTTTTAAGCCAACTTCAGGAGTTTCTGGAAAGAAAGTCAGGGAAAGATAATAAACCTGACAAAGATACCACTAACTCTAGCTCTGAAGAAAGTATGCAGGTGTATGTTTGTTTGCCTACAATAGAATATGATCCTTCTGCCATGGACTGTTCAACATGTCTAATAGAAGACAGCAGGGTTAAAGAGCATTGAAAACTGTATGAAGGAATACAGAGTAAGTTTGCCAAACCTGCTGCCACATTGGAAAACTTTACAAGTTGTTTAACAAGCTTAATCACCTGTTGAAAGTAAGAAGCCGTGCTGTAAAGAAAAGCAGCTGTTTCAGTTTGTGTTTTTCCTTGAGTGACCACATGAGGCAGTGCCTAGTGGAAAGTCAGAGGAACTGTGAAACAGCCAAATAGTGCTGAGTTAATTTCTGTTGCATTTCCTGTGTTTCTGTTTCAACCTTTATGTTGGAGTTGCATCCTTTTTGCGTTTGTTGTACTGAACTTTGATGCGCTGGAGAAAAATACCCACAAATAAATATTCTTGCAACCTTTACTACTCGAGTCATAACTACAGCTCAGTCCTTAAGGGAGACAAGCAAACTACAGGTCCCAGAATTCCTGGTGACAACTGACACAGCTTTATTCCAAAAAGGACATTCCAAAGGCCACTCCTGCCTGTAAGCCCTTGGACCCAGGTAGGAGCGTCACAATATATATGTGTGTGTGTGTGTGTATATGTATGTGTATATTGTGGGACTCTGGGCCCGAGGGCTTACAGGCTTAGGGCTGCCTTGTAATTTCCTTAAATAAAGCTTTTCTGACTGTCCCCAGTGGAATTCTGGGCCTTGTAGTTAGGCTTTTCTTGAGCAAGGACAAAATGTAGTGTGAGACCGTTGGTAAGGCATACAAGAACATTTATTCTTCTATGGGGATTTCCAAGGCATTAAAATTCAAACACAAGGCATTAGGATACTTCTCCAACACAAAGGATAACAGAAGATAACTGGCAACTGAGGTAAACGGAAACCAAAAATCCTGCTAACCTTAGCAGCTGTTTTCCATTAAACAAAATAGTACTCAGCACAGCTTCTTGTATCTCTTTCAAACAAAAGGTAAACTTTTTATTCTTGGCACAACTGTTTTCCCTTTTAAACAAACTTCTGGTAACACACAGCTTCTTTGCTTTAGAAGAAAATTTCTCACTTGGTAAAACACATCCTTAGCTTTGGAAGACTATTAGCAGTTAGAGTTATGCACAATACAGCTTCTCACTCTTTCTCAGCTCTGCTTAGTAAGGCTCAGTCTTCTTTTAAACAGAATGAGCAATCCATTGGAGAGATTCCTAGGTCAGACTCTGGCACTTAAGAATTGACCTGCATTTCCTCCTGGGCTAAAGAATGCTCATTGCCTTCTACAGTCTTAAAAGCTTCCTCAGCTTCTCTGTCTTGTAGGAACTTTTGAAACTGGCTCCACAGCAAATCTTTCTGATTGGGCACAGTTACTTTGGGAGAATAAGCCTTTCTCTCAGGGAACACTTGTGCTAATGTTTCTAGTGTTTTTAGCTCAGCTGCTCTGCTCACTGCTGGGGTTTGGCTTTTTCCACTCTCAAGCGTCTCCACCCACCTTCTGGCAGTTGTAGGGCTCAGGTCTGGCTCTTGTACACTAGCTGTTGCAAACTGTTCCTGTTCATCTGTAAGCTGTTCAGCTATACGTCTGTTGGCTTCACTTCTAGGAGCATTTCTCAGACACCCACTGCTTCCTTTTCTACTGACCTCTTTCAGCTTCTGGAAGTCAGACTTCTTGTGCCTTTCTCCACTCCTCTCATGAGATCTCTCCTGAAAGCCTTCCTGGAATCCTTCCTCTCCAGGATCTCCCAGGGCTCTGGGATATCTCTTCCCACTGGAATCCCCTTGCTCCAGGATCTCTACTTCTCCTGTGGAAGTGACTCTCCCTTCCTTTTTTTCTCTCTGGTCAGAGTGAGGTTTTAAAAACCGTTTCTTCCCTACCACACTCTTGCCTTCGCACAGGCCTTTCCAGTCAGTATCTAAGCCTGCCCCCACTTCAGAGTCTGGGCGTGGCTTAGCCTCAGCAGAGACAGGATTTTTTTTCTTTCCTGCTCTGCAAGCTCTGTGCACAGCTTGTCTGTCACTTGTTTTAAAGGCAGAAACATGGTTTTCTTCTATCTCCATCTGTTCTTGGCCGCTCTCCTCATCACAATCTATATGTGTGTGTATATATATATGTATGTATATGTGTGTCTGTGCATGTATATGTGTGTGTGTGTGTGTGTGTATATGTGTATTGTCGTGACCTTTGCCTGGGCCAAAGGCTTACCGGCATAGGGCTGCCAATGTTTGTCCTTAAATAAAGAGTTACTATCCTTATCTCCAGCAGGGAACTCTGAGACTTGTAGTTGCTTCTTTTACTCAAAGACAAAGTAGTGAGAGACCGTTGGTTTTTAAGGCAAAACAAGAATTTTTATTTAGGTTCCCATAAGCACTAAGGTTCAACGCAGACATAAGGATTATTCTCCAAGTAAATAATAACAAGAAACATATGCAACTAGAACTGAAGAAACTGAAAGAACCTTTAAACATGTGCAGCTGTTTTCAGCAAAAACATTTCAGCAAGTAAATCACAGCTTCCTTTGTTCGTCCAGCACAGCTAAATTTCTTCATTTATCATGTGCTGCTTTGGTTATCAAACTCTAGGTTAAGCAAGGGTTCTTTACCTTAGAAGAAGTTCCTGGCATTCACATGGCTAGGTAAAACCCTGCTTCTCAAAAGCTTCTTATCACTTTTTATCACCAACTTTCAAACTTCCTTCTTACGCAAAGAACAGTCCATAGGAGACTCCTCAGTAACAGAATCCTGCCCAAAAGAGTCAATTTGCATTTCTTCCTGTGCTACGAAATGCTTGTCTGTCTCTGGGTTTTCATTAACTCCTTCAAGCTTACTGTTCTGTAGGAACTTCTGAATTTCCTTCCACAGCTGCTCTCCCTGATATGGAATATTTGTACCTTGAGAGTGGGGCTTCTTTCCCTGGATCAATTGCCTCAATGCTTCAATCGTGTTCAACTCTGGTTCTCTGCCCTCGGCTGGGTTCTGGTCACTTCCAGTTGTAACCGTATTCACCCACCTTCTGGCAGCTTGAATTCTCTGAGCTGGTTCATGAACACTCTGCACTGCAATCTGTTCCTCGTCAGCAACTCTCCCAGCCACCCATCTGCTGGTTTCTGAATTAAGAGTACCTCTCTTACAAGGACTGCTTCCTCTGTTGCTGCTTCCTTTCTTGCTGGAGCCGTTCTCCAACTCTAAGTCAAATTTCCCACTTCTCCTTTTCCTCTCCTCTGAACAGGACTTATAAAGCTGTTTCCTAACTAACACTCCCCTGTCTCTGCACAGGTGATTATCATTACCCTCCAAGCCTGCACTTACGTTAAAGGTTAGGTATGGATTGGCTTCAGCAACTACGTGCTTCTTTCCTTTGCCTGCAGTCTGAACCCTGTGAATACCTTGCCTGGCTCTCACCTTAAAGGCATATTCACTGTTTTCTTCTGTTTCCATCGGTTCAGCACAGCTCTCATCACAGTATGTATATGTGTGTATATATGTACGTGTGTGCGTGTATGTATACGTGTGTATAAGCCAACATACTAGGTAATAATTGTACAGAAATGCTGCTAATGACTTTTGAATTGTGCCACCTAATGTTTGCTTGAGCTGGTGAAAATGTAGTAAGCTATTGGTCTCTGTCACACGATTTCTGAGATGGTTTATAAGTATTGGGTCTAGACTGGGTTGCATGACCAATGTTTGCTACCAATTTGCCCTAGCAAGTCTCTGTTGTATTTAGAGGATTGAAAATCCCTGGCATGAGAGAATTTGGATTTCTGTAATGCTCCTTCGTGCTTTAAAATTCTCAGCTGTAGGACAAAATGCAGAAAAAGCACAATACTGACCTACTCCTGTTTCTATGCTAGCAGGTATCTGGAAAATGTAATTTAAGATCAGGAGTCATAACTTCAGTGAAGCATTAGTAATTCTTTTATCCGTACATTGACAGCAGCTATTAAAAGTAATACAAATAAAATGTTTTGGTTTATTGATAAGAGTGAGTGTAATCCTAAGAACATAAGGTGCCTTACTGGGTCAGACCAAAGGTCCATCAAGCCCAGTTTCCTGTTTCCAGCAATGGCCAATCCAAATCACAAGTATGTCATGTTCCCAGAAAGTAGGCGGATTCCATGCTGCTTATCCTGGGGATAAGCAATGGATTTCTCTGGTGCTCTTTAATAATGGTTTATGAACTTTCCTTCCAGGAACTTGTCCAAACCTCTTTTAAATCTAGTTACAGATACATTAACAACTTTTACTGTATTGTCTGGTAATGAATTGCATTGTATTGGGCTTTTTCTCATGTTAAGAAAATGCTACTTTTTAAGGTCTTCTAATGATGTTTCCAGTGTTGTGCTAAATGTTGCATACTATTAACGTGACAGTACAATGCTACTGCAAAGTAGCAAGTAACTGCTAGATTGTTACAACAGTAGCATTACAACAATTATTGATCTATAAGTAGGATTTTAACAAGATTCTGGGACATTCAGAGCAGAAAGACCAAAAATCCAGGGATTGGCAGCAGAACATAAGATATGCCATACTGGGTCAGACCAAGGTCCATCAAGCCCAGTATCCTGTTTCAAACAGTGGCCAATCTAGGTCACAAGTACCTAGCAGTTTCCCCAAAAGACACAGTTTTCACAATGCTTGACGGGAAACCTGTATAAGTGCCTTCTGAAAATGCTACATGTCCACCCCAAAAAATGACTGCTTCTGAAGATGGGCCCCATGCAGATAGCACAGATGTAGGCCATTTCACAAATATGGATGTCCCTGAATTGCATGGCCTCAGAACTGCGTTCTTGGATGTGTTGGCAGGGATATTTAAGAAGGAAGGTGACTATGCTATGAGACTTCCATGTCCTGGCCTGCCATTTCAAATAGATGTGCAGCAGTGGACCAGTAATATGTCTTTGAGTATGCTTTTATGCACCGGTTTCTTCAGGCAGGAAATAATTGTGGCAATGAAAGCGCAGTTCCTTATCGTCTCTCCAGTCTAGACCCGCACCTCTGGGTCGTGCACCTCCTCCATCAGCTTGGAGACTGAGAACGTCATCTTTTGATGACATTGGCATACTTAGGTAGCCGGCACCACCTACCAGCCCCCAGTAACCTTTTTTGAGGCCTGGATTGTGGAGTAGCCATTTTGGCCCTTTGTGACCTGAGGAGGCAGGAGACCTGCACTGACCTCTTATCGTAGCAGAATACATAAGGGGTGTTGTTGGGAGCTCACTGGATGTCATCCATTCTCTTCAGACGGTCAAGCAGCTCCGACCCCTATTGCGGACGGTGGTGTTCTTCCCTGGGACCTCGGCTTGGGGTTGTCAAGGAATTCAGAGCCACTGTGTAATCTCTTGGAACAGCACTATGAAGAATTTGATACTTCACATGATATTTATGGCAATTTGTTTGGTCAGGAGCATCTTAGAACCCCAGGCGTTGTTGGCAGGGAACATCTTCTTCTCTTCATCCCCATGGAAGAGGGGTGCTATCTCTTGTGTCCTCGATAGTGGCAGCAGTGGTCTCAGTGGTTCTCTTACATCTGCCGGTAACTTTTGCGGTCTTGGGGAGCTGGCAGCCCCGCAGCTGCGTTTCCTAGAGGTCTGGGGGGACCTTGTGGGGGTATTTCAAAAGGACAGTTTTCTTTTTCAAAGATCGGTTGTCACTCTCTAGAGAGGGCCGCGAAAGGGACTTTCTGCGGCTAAGGTGTCTATCTCTAGTTGTATCAGAGAAGAAATTGCATCAGCGTAGGGGTTACAGGAGTGGAGTGTACCTGTGGGGCTGGGGACTCATGTGACAAGTGCACAGACCACTTCCTAAGCGGCTTCTGGCTTAGTTCACCAGGGGGATGGTTGTAGGGCAGCGCTGTCTTCTGGATATGCAGACGGCAAGGGAGGTGAGATTCGCAGTAGCGGTACTTTAGGCCAGACTTGTCGGTCCCTCCCGTGATTAATACTGCTCTGATACATCCCAGAGGTGCGGGACTGGACTAGAGAGATAAGTAAGGTGAAATTAGTCTTACCTGCTAAATGTTGTTCCTTGAGGATCTCCAGTCCCAGAACCTTCCCGTTTGCAGTGACATAAGAGTACAAGCCGGGCCTGAAGTGGAGCAGCATCTCAAGACAGGTCTGGTGGAGTGGTGGCGTTGGAGCCTCGGATAGACAGCTATGGTGCAATGGTGGACAGGTAAGCTGTTTTGTCTGCTAGGTTCCTTGTTCGATGTTAAAGGTAATTTCGTTATGTCTTGTTGGAATGCCAGTTAACTACTAATTTGTTGTTCCTGTGAGTCTGCTTTGTCAATAGTTTACTAAGGGCTGGTAGGTGGTGCCGGCTGCCTAAGTATGCTGGTGTCATCAAAAGATGACGTGCTCGGTCTCCAAGCTACTGGAGAAGGTGCACTACCCAGAGGTGCGGGACTGAACTGGAGATCCTCAAGGAACAACAATTAGCAGGTAAGACTAATTTTACCTTGGCACTTACTCATGGAAGTGTTACATCCTTGAAACAATCACTTTTTTTTTTCACCTTATTTGTTGTCGGGAGCAGGTATAGGCATGGACTTCTCACCAACTTGGGCAGACTTACTTGGGCTGTTCTGAAATCACACCACAATGTGCATCACTCTTGCTACGCCTCCACCACATCCCCCTGCTACATGCATATCTTGTGCTGGGGAGATCTATATAACTGGCTTGTAAAATGGCTCCAGTCTTTACACATCTTAAGTGCCCATTTTCAGATGTCCATCTCACAAATAGGACTTCTAAAATACCCTCCTATAATGGCACTTTTGAGTTTTAATGACTATTTTGATGTGTGAATGGTTCACTGAAAGTCAGTCTCTTTTTTTTTCTGTTAATGGACCATTTGTTTTTTACTAAGTGGGGTCTGGATTAGGTGGCAGGATCATACCATTTCCTGTACATTCCCCACAGGATGGTGTATACTTCATTTCCATATTTTCTAGTGGCTTGGGAAGCTCACGTTAAGATTGTTGGCATGCAGTCCCATTGGTTCTCATTGCAGACAGGGGTTCCTCAGGGTTCAGCACATCCATTGTTCAATATATACATCGCCCCAATGTGTAAATTTATTTTCTGGTCTGGATCTTCATTATAGGATATATACAGATGATATTCAGTTCTTTATTCTGATAATAAATTCTATACCATATACTCTTGATTACATTTCACTTGGAGGAGTAGCCTAGTGTTTAGAGCAACTGCCTAGTACCCACTGGCACTCCTTGTGATGTTGGGCAAGTCACTTTACCCTCCATTGCCTCGGAAGAAAAGGCTGGCAATCTACTTCTGGTGATACATTGCCAAAACCCCCCAGAAATAAGTGGGTTGCCAAGAGTCAACACTGACTTGATGGCACTAAAAAAACCCAAACAAACAACAAAAACCATTTCACTTTGCATCAAAACAGATCAGGGATGACACACAACAGGCTTGCCTTTAATGTTCAAAACCAGCAATTTTATTTCTATATTGGACCATTCCTTCTGCTGTGCTTACTCTTTTCAAGATAGCTGATTAGATTATTCAAATCTTCCCTCGAATTAAGCATTTAGGTGTCATCCTTGACTCCTCACTAACTATGCAACCTCAGATATTGAAGTTGATTAGAAGTGCTCTATTCAAACTCTGAATGGTGAGAAGGCTTAAGCCCTTTATATCTGATGATAGTATGAGGACAGTTATTCAAGACCTAGCCATCTCACCCAAAATATTGTAAGAACTATCCACATATATTCAAGCACTTCAAATAGTACAAAATTCTGCAGAATGAGTTATTGCTGGCTTGACTCGTAGATACTATGGGGCAGCGATGGCGAACCTATGGCACGCGTGCCAGCTGTGGCACGCGAAGGCCTTGCAGCTGGCACGCGGGCCATAGGTCCGCAAAAAAAAGAAAAAGCTGTCTCTGACTGCGGACGCGGCAAGGGCAGAATGCAGCGTCCCGCGGGGCCCCCTCCGCCCGCTAAGCCCCTCTGCAAGAGCTTTCAGATTCGCGAGGGAGAGCGTCTCCCTCGCGTCTCTGTTAAGCCCGCAGGGGCTAATGGGAAATTTCCCATCAGCCCCTTTAGACGCGAGGGACTGATGGGAAATTTCCCATTAGCCCCTGCGGGCTTAACAGAGACGCGAGGGAGACGCTCTCCCTCGCGAATCTGAAAGCCCTTGCAGAGGGGCTTAGCGGGCCCCGCGGGACATTGCAATCTGCCGCGGCAGCAGCCAGAGCCTGCTTTTTTTTTTAAAAAAATTTGCCGGGGGGGGGGGGGGGTTTGGACTGCTAATGGGCAGGGGGGGGAGGTTAGGACTGCTAATGGGCAGGAGGAGGGGGGGTTAGGACTGCTAATGGGCAGGAGGGGGGGGGGTTAGGACTGCTAATGGGCAGGAGGGGGGGGTTAGGACTGCTAATGGGCAGGAGGGGGGGGTTAGGACTGCTAATGGGCAGGAGGGGGGGGTTAGGACTGCTAATGGGCAGGAGGGGGGGGTTAGGCCTGATACTGGGCCGGAGGGGGGGTTAGGACTGCTAATGGGCAGGAGGGGGGGGGTTAGGACTGCTAATGGGCAGGAGGGGGGGGGGGGTTAGGACTGCTAATGGGCAGGAGGGGGGGGGTTAGGACTGCTAATGGGCAGGAGGGGGGGGTTAGGAATGATAATGGGCAGGAGGAGGGGGGGGTTAGGACTGCTAATGGGCAGGAGGGGGGGGGGTTAGGACTGCTAATGGGCAGGAGGAGGGGGGGGTTAGGACTGCTAATGGGCCGGAGGAGGGGGGGAGTTAGGACAGCTAATGGGCAGGAGGGGGGGGGGTTAGGACTGCTAATGGGCAGGAGGAGGGGGGGGTTAGGACTGCTAATGGGCAGGAGGGGGGTGTTAGGACTGCTAATGGGCAGGGGGGGGTTAGGACTGCTAATGGGCAGGGGGGGGTTAGGACTGCTAATGGGCAGGAGGGGGGGGTTAGGACTGCTAATGGGCAGGGGGGGGGGTTAGGACTGCTAATGGGCAGGGGGGGGTAGGACTGCTAATGGGCAGGAGGAGGAGGGGGGGTTAGGACTGCTAATGGGCAGGAGGGGGGGGGGGTTAGGACTGCTAATGGGCAGGAGGGGGGGTTAGGACTGCTAATGGGCGGGCGGGCGGGCGGGGGGGTTGGACTGCTAATGGGCTGGGGGGGTAGGACTGCTAATGGGCTGTGGGCTGATGGGGGCTGTCTGGAAATGGGGTGATGGGGGTTTAGGGCTGGAAGTGAGTTGATGGGGGGGGGCTAGGACTGGTATTGGGTTGGGGGGTTGCTAGGACTGGAAATGGGCTGATGCAGGGACTAGAAGGGAATGGATGCTGGGTGAGGCTGGAACTAGAAGGGAGCTGATGTTGGGGGAGGATTAGAATGGGATGGGGCTGGGAGAGTAAAATGGAGAGGGGAAAAATATTTTGTGTGGGAGGGATAAAAAATCTACAATTGGCCGGGTATTGGGAGAGTAAGTGGGGATTGAGGATGGAGGGGTAAAATTTGAGTGGATGAAATAGGAATGAGGAAAGAGCAAAAGGAGAAAGATTAGTATGTTAAAGCGGATGTAGAGAGAGAGAATGGAAAAAAAACTAGAAGAGAGAAGAAAGGACAAATGGACAGCAGATGATGGAGAGTTAGCAGAAAACATGAAGAAACCAGAAGAAAGTGGCTGGAGCAATTGCAACTGTGTAACTGAGCTGAGGTATTCTGTTTATGTAATTCCTTTTTGACATTGCCACTTGTTCTCTTTCCCCAGTAGGTCATGTATTGTTATTGTCTGAAATGTATTGGTTTAATATTTGCAGTGTTGCCTTTTGATAGGTATGGTGTGGTGCTTTGTGAGTCCTGGTAGTGCTGTTAGGATACGGCGGGTTTGCTATTGGTTCTAAATGGGCAGTGTTTGTAGTAGTTCCTAATGTGCCTGGCGGTTGGCACTGGATTATAGTAATGTAGAAATCTTTTAGTCTGTCTTTATCCATACACTCATTAAGAGACATGTTTACTAAAAGTTAGTGTATGTTAGCATTATGCAAATATTTATGCAAATTGACGTGCTGGCACTTTGAGGAAATTCTTTGGTTTTGTGCGGCAGTTTGGGCACTCGGGCTCAAAAAGGTTAGCCATCACTGCTATGGGGCTTGTTTACAAAGCCGCGGTAGCGGTTTGCGATCGTAATCGGAGCCGCGGCCCCATTGATTTCAATTGGGCCGCGGCTGCGATCGCGATCGCGAACCACTACCGCGGCTTTGTAAACAAGCCCCTATATCTCAAACTTTCTACTTTACATTGGCTGCCTATCAAATATTGAATAATAATCAAAGTTTTGATTCTTGCTTATAAAGCCTTTAACCATGAAGCACTGAGTATATCATCCCCTGTGTCTCTTATGCTATGATACTGGACATTTCCATCATTTGAACTAATTCACTTCGGTGAACTCCATGTCTGAATATTTTCAGTAGCATTGCCCAATTTGTAGAATTCCCTTCCAACTGATCTTTGCAGTATTCATGAAAAAATTAAAAGAACATATCTTTTCTCAGGTATTTCCATTTACTTAGGGTATTTTCCTTCCTTTTCTGACACTTGAAGGGCAGAGATTTGTTTTGAGTTTTGTCTGAATGTTATCTCTCCATGTATTGTGTTTGTATATTGATTTATTTTTAATTTAGGATGTTATGCATGCTTTGTGAACTGCCTAGAACTTTATATAGTATGAAATATAATACAATTTAAATAAATAAAATAGTGGTGTATTCAGGACTTTTGGATAATGACCCACAGAGAATTCCAGTGAGACAAAATTGAGTTGAGTGGAGAGAGAGCACAAGCAGCAAGGTATTGCTGTGTATTGGGAAGGAGCTTCAGACCCCAAGTCTGTAGATTTATAGGCTCTTGCACCTTTGTTGGAACATCAGGAGCTGGAAAGTGCGCCACAAGCTTCAGCTTCCTATTTTCCTCCTACTCCTTTGTATTATATTTTGGCTGCTGTGCATTTGCCAGAGTAGGGTCTGAAATCACATTGAGCCTTGTTCCAGCTTTTGCTGAGAAAGGTATTTTATCCATACTTGTTCAGTTCTTGTTCCAAATGTCCTCTAGATGCTAGATATGGTCTTAGGTCATTTGGAGGAGGCGGTGCCATCCAGATACTTATATCAAGAGGAGTAAGAAGAGATCCAGAAGGAAAGTGTCCTTGAAGCACTAAAGGAGAATGAGAAAGGGACAGAAGATATGTCACTTTTAGAATACAGGTACCAGTGAATGTTCCAGGGAGGACGAGAACCCTGAAACCATTTACTTGCAGAAGTCATTTGTATTACATCCTTTGCAAGTGATAAAGGTGGTTGCTTCAGTGAAGTTGAACATACAGTAGGACTCACTTTCTAGGAGTGCTTTCTATCAAATTTTCAGCAATAAAGACTTTAGTTACAGTAAATTTCTTTGCTGGAATACAAATCACTGGGTGAGAGTGATTTATTTAAGACTGATGACAAGTCTCAAGCCTAATGGTCAAGGAAAGAGTTCTCAGCTCGCCATTTCATAACAAACCTGGGAGCTGCACTAGGTAGTACTGAATCCTTGTAGCTTTGTAGTGACCCCCTCATCCATGCAGGGACATACAAAAGGAGTACATTCCTAAGAAACTATCAGACAGCTGGAAAAATGGTATGGAGGCTTGCAAGACAAACTGGAATTGGTGAACTGCTCCCTCTCAACAATTTTGTGTTCTCAGCGTTTCCTTGCAAAATGCAATGTGTGCCTTTGAGTCAGTCCTGACTCCTGGTGACCCAGAAGCTCCTGGGTTTTCTTGGCAGTGTCACCAGAAGTAGATTACCAGGCCTTTCTTCTGAGGCAATGGAGGGTTAAGTGGCTTGCCCAAGGCCACAAGGCGTGCTAGTGGGAATTGAACCCTGGTTGCTTGGTTACCAAGCCACTGTTCTAACCACTAGGCTACTCCTCCACGTTTCCTTGCTCATCTCGAAACTACTTTGACTTTTAAACCACATTTTAAGCCACTTTTGAATATTTTGAAGAAATTTAGGTTATATAAGAACATAAGATATGCCATACTGGGTCAGACCAAGGTCCATCAAGCTCTGTATCCTGTTTCCAACAGTGGCCAATCCAGGTCACAAGTCCCTAGCAGGTTCCCAAAAAGACAAAGGTTCTACAATGCCTCTCCTGGGGCAAGCAGTAGATTTCTCAGGTCCTCTCTAATAATGGTTCATGGATTTTTCCTCCAGGAACTTGTCCAAAGCTTTTTCTAAACCCAGCTACACTGTCTTGACTTTGGACCATGTTGATTGTGTGTACTTGGCTGCTGCATTGGAAGCACCAGTTTTACTCCAAGATTAGGAATCTTTATTGAAGCCTTTATTTAAACAGTTTTGTATACCACCATCTCCAGGAACAAGCAGGAATGAAGTCTTCACATATGGGTATCGTCGGTACCGACGGAGCCTGTGCAGGGACACTCCCCAGCATCCAATAGGAAAGCTTTTGGGAGCATTCCACAGCGCCTGCGTGCTGCCTTCCCGCCTTTCCCAACTGTCCCTCTCCAGTTTTTCGTTTTCCGCGGAGCCAACAGCCACATCCTGTCACTGCAGAAAATTCCATTCTTATACTTCTTTTTTGTGGTCGCGTCTGCCTTCCCTCGATGCTATACCGGTACTGCTGGTTCTTCTTTTCTTTCTTTAAAAAAAAATAAAACTTAGTTTCTGGAGTCTTTCCTTCAGTAACTTTCTTCTGTGGTGCTAGGCGCCATTTTGGGCACTAGACCCAATTTTTTCCTTAAACATGGAAAAACCTGCTTCGGGTTTTAAAAAATGTTCTAAGTATGGCGGTACCATCTCTTTCACTGACACCCATGATTGGTGCCTCAAATGTTTAGGTCCTGACCACTCTATTTCAGAGTGCCTCGCCTGTGGAATTATGTCTAAAAGGGGCTGGCAAAACTGGGCTGCTAAACTTAGCACCCTTTTTCCCTCTGATGCAGCCTCCGTGGCATCGACGTCTTCCAGGGCTTCATCTTCCTCCAATGGATCTCGGGTAACTAAACATAAATCTAGCCGGTCCTCAAAGGGTAGATCTCCTAAGTATCGAGATGCCTCTGGCGTTGCCCTTGAGGGATCTTCACCGGCAAAATTGCCCTGGTGGGAGGCTTCGGCTTCCAAAGCATTAACGGGGCTCCAGGGTGTTCTCGAGGCCTCAACCTCGACAGAACTACTGGTGCCACTCTAGCAACAGATGCTTCACAGGTGGGTTGGGGAGCCCACCTGCACGACCTCTCTACCCAGGGTACCTGGACTCCACAGGAGGCCTGTCTTCATATCAACCTCCTGGAGCTCAGAGCAATCTGAGGATCTGCTCCAGATCTTCTCTCACAAGAGGACGAGATGCTGTGGCATCCCAGTCCAGTCTCTGCATCTCAGGGCCTGGTTGCTGAAAGCCTAGATCTTCAGGACCTTAACCTTTCCCAGCAGGTAAAGGATATCCTTCATGCTTCCAGGAAACCCTCCACAAGACGCTCTTATGCATTTAAGTGGAAGAGGTTTACCATATTTTGCTCGCAGAAGGGTCTCAACCCTCTTGCGATACCTCTAGAATCATTACTGGAGTATCTCCTTCATTTGTCAAATACAGGGCTTAAGACCAATTCAGTGAGAGTCCATTTGAGTCCTATTGCAGCTTCTTTCAAGCCTCTAAATGGACAGCCTATTTCCTCTCATCCTCTTATAGTGAGATTTATGAGAGGCCTTCTTTTAACATAGCCTCTGTCAGACGGCTGCCTGGGTGAGAATCTTCACAGTCTTGGCAAGTGCATATATCTATATGATTTGCAAGGGATTGTGGGCAATGCAGTTCATTCACACCAGACACAGCTTCTCACAATAATTAGTTGTGCTTTTGGGTAAAGCCAATAAGATATTTATTTATGGGGTTATTTCTCCCAACACAGATATGCTTGGTAGCACATAAATCAGGTTACTTGCTTTCAGTGTTAAACTTGGAAAAACAAAATAAGGAAACAACATTTGAACTTGTCAGGCAATCAAAGCAAAAGAAATAAGACCTGGTTGGCAACAAACTGGTCTTTTCTGTAGGCTTTAGCTAATATTCTCTTAGCAATGTATCAAACAACAAACCAAAAGCCACAAAGAAAGGAAAAAAAACTGTTCTTTTCAGGTTAACTTCTTATATCTTCCCACATAGATTCAGAAGTGATTCTCTCCTAGCTCACAAGCAATTAGGTAAGGCTCAATTGCTAGCAGTTATCCAGCTGAAACCCCTTAGCTGGCTTGCTTTTTACTGCGTGGCTAGAAATCTTACTCAGGAACTTTTCTGAGTAGATTAAAGAACAAGTTTGTATTTCTTTGTGATGGTTGCTGTACTTTATAACAGAAAATCACCAAAGGAGTTTAGACAGAGAGCAGTCCATGTAAACAGATTCTTCATCTGCTATCACCCCCTCTTCTTCAACAAGCATGGGTTCAATGTCATGGATTGGCATAGATGAATCTCCCAATGGAGCACTTTCAGGAGAATACTTGTTTCCCTGCTGTCTTTCAAGGTTATAGCTAGGGCATAGATCAGTGTTCATACCTGAGCTTCCATTGCTGTTAGAGTTCCTCTCTATATAGCCTGGCCAGTATGTAGTCCAGTTCTTATGTCCAGCCTTCCAATCCAGATCCCTGGACACTGGATCTCTCTTCACATACCTTCTGGCACGGGTCTTAGGGTCCCTTCCACGTGCAGCCGTCTCTCTCACAGGTACCGTCTGGAGATTCCTAGCTCTGCAGCACCATTCCTCTGGCTTTCCCCAGTCCAATGGTGTATGCTGGCCCTTGGAATGCCTCCCAGGATACGTACTGCTCTGGACTCTTCTAGTCCTCTCAAAGGCTTTTCTCCTCTTTCTTCCAAAGGGTTTCTTTCTCTCTCTGTCCGTCTAGTTTGGCTTCTGCTTCTGATGATTCTCCTGATGATGAAGATGATCAAGCTCAAGCTGATTCTCTGTAGAATAAACTCTACCTTTATTCTGCTTAGATGAGTGCTCCTCCCTAACACAGCGCAGCTGTGCTGAATCAGGCCCTGCCCTTTGAGATGAGTGCTTAGGGATTACCTCATAGCCCTCCTGATTGAACACACGTTTCCCCACTTCAGCTCCTCTAATGGCTGTTGGAAACCTGGTGCATTCTGGGACTGATGGTCTTTTATGGGAAAATTCTGTTTTCTTATTTCTACCAGAACTGACA
Organism: Ichthyophis bannanicus; assembly: GCA_033557465.1. Lineage (NCBI taxonomy): Eukaryota > Metazoa > Chordata > Amphibia > Gymnophiona > Ichthyophiidae > Ichthyophis > Ichthyophis bannanicus. The sequence continues at coordinate 685,173,767 of CM066036.1, read as the reverse complement.
GGTTGCTTGTTCAGAGTCACTTCACCTTTTCTATAGCTCCTTCCTGAGCTATGATAAGCTTCCTTATCACACCTCCCATTAAGCCACCACCGGTGGCATGGGACTTGAATCTGGTACTTGGACAGCTCATGAAACCGCCCTTTGAACCGTTAGCCACTACCTCTTTGAAATTCCTTTCCTGGAAGTTTATCTTCCTCATTACAATCACATCAGCACGTCGCATCAGTGAATTGCAAGCGTTGGTGGCTGATCCTCCTTATACAAGGTTCCACCATGATAAGGTAGTTCTTAGGACGCATCCACACTTTATGCCAAAGGTGGTTTTGCCCTTTCATTTAAACCAAGCGGTTTACCTTCCTGTATTCTTTCCGAGGCCTCACGCCTCCACTGCAGAAAGGAACCTTCATACTTTGGACTGTAAAAGAGCTTTGGCCTTTTACTTGCAAAGGACAAAGCAGCATAGAAAATCCTCTCAACTCTTTGTTGCTTTTGATCCTAGTCATTTGGGACTTCCAGTCTCCAAAAGGACACTGTCCAACTGGATTGCACAGTGTATATCTTTTTCCTATGAGAGTAAGAACCTTCCTCTTGAAGGCCATGTCACAGCTCACAATGTGAGAGCCATGGCAGCCTCAATGGCTCATCTTCACTCTGTGTCTATCGACAACATCTGTCAAGCAGCTACTTGGGCTTCCGTACATACCTTCATAGCCCATTACTGCTTAGACAAGGACTCCCGCTGGGATGCCTTGTTTGGTCAGGCTGTTCTTCAACACCTGTTCCAGACTTAATCAACTCCTACCCACCATCCCTGGTAGGATGCCAGAGATCCATGGGGGGAAGTGGAGCCCTTTCACAAAGGCGCACAACTTTCTGGGGCCATCTCCCTGGCATCTGCAGCTAGGGAGTCCCCATATGTGAAGACTACATTCCTGCTTGTTCCTTGAGATAGCATAGTTACTCACCTGTAACAGGTGATCTCCGGGAACAGCAGGAATTTAGTCTTCACAACCCACCCACCTCCCCTGGGAGTTGTATCTCTCTCTTTCCCTTTCTCTCTCTTGTCTCAGCTATAAACTCAACTGGAGAGGGACAGTTGGGAAAGGCAGGAAGGCAGCACGCAGGCGCTGTGGGATGCTCCCAAAAGCTTTCCTATTGGATGCTGGGAAGCGTTCCTGCACAGGCTCCATCGGTACAGACGATACCCATTTGTGAAGACTAAAGTTGCTGCTGTTCCTGGAGATCACCTGTTAGAGGTGAGTAACTATGCTTTATCCTTCAATCAAAGTCTTACATAAAATATCTTCCTCCTGCTTTGTTGGTCAGTGGTTAAAAAAAAATAGAAAGTTTCTCTAAAAGGGTCAGAAAGCCAAGTTGTCCTTCCTCATTGCTGCTGTTGGAATTAGAAGCAGTACTATTAATGTAATGGATCAGCAGTCATCCTGAAACAGAAGCTGTGAGTTCAGGATAAAATAAGCTTACCTTGTATCCAGATGACACTACCTTTCTTACAACATGGATTTAGATAGGTGATCTGAATTGTTTGAACTAGTGGGATATGACCAAGAAATGGCCCTTGCCAAAGTCTCTCCAGTCACCTGTTCCTGGTCAAATCCAAGAGACCTTTATGCTGCTTTTGACAGTGATTACCACCTTATCTTTTAATACCCTATTCTCGCTTGGCTTTAGGGTAGATTTGCTCTTTCCTGGTTTTCTTCTTCTCTTTCCCACCACACGTTTAGTGGATCTTCTGGTGGATCTTCCTCCAGTGCTATTGCACTTTCAGTCGGTGTATCTCAGTACTCTGTCTTGGGACGACGTTTTCTTTTTTTCTCTCTATACTCACTTCCTTGGTACTCTGTTTCTCTGTACCATCTTTCCAGATTTACCTTTCTACACCACAAATATCTCTAGGAATTAAGGCCTATATCTCAGCCTGCTTGTCTGACGTTTCTGCCTGGATGTTCCACTGCTGTCTGAAACCGAATATAGTCCAGACAGAGTTCCTTATCTTTCCTCCTAAACTCTCCTTCCTCCTTTCTGTCTTTCTGTGGATTACACTATCTTCCTCCTTGTTTCCTCAGCTTGCAACCTTGGAGTTATCTTTGACTCCTCTCATTCTTTCTCTGCACAGCAGATAGCTAAACCCTGTCTTTTCTTTCTCTACAGCATCAGCAAAATTCATCCCTTCCTTTCTGAGCACACTATCAAAATCTTTATCCACTCTCTAGTCACCTTCTGCTTAGACTATTGCAACCTGCTCCTCACTGGTCTCCCACTGACTCATCTCTCTCCCCTTCAATCTGTTCAAAACTCAGTCACATGGCTAATCTTTTGTCAGTGCCAATATACCCACATAACCCCTCTTCTAAAGTAACTTCATTGATTCCCTAATCGTTTCCGCATCCAATTCAAATTTCTCCTGACCTACAAATGCATTCACTCTATAGCTCCTTATTACCTCTTGTCTGTCATCTTTCCCTACACTCCTTTTGGGAACTCTGTTCATCAGATGAATCACTCTTATCTATTGCCTTCTCTTCCACTGCCAATTCTAGATCCTTTTTTGTTCCATCTTGCTACTCCATATACTTGGAATAAACTATCTGAGTAAGTACACCAGGCTCCATTCCTGGTCCTATTCAAATCTAGACTAAAAACCCAGCTCTTCAAGGTTGCCTTTGGATACTGTTTACCACTCTTGTGAGTTGCAACAATTTCCTCTTAATTTACCCTGATCCCATTTTGTTTGTGTTGGTCTTGAATAGGTTATAAGCTCTTATTAGCAGGGGCCGTCTCTTATGTCTATATGTACAGTGCTGTGGATGCCCTGTAGTGCTATAGGAATGTTTAGTAGCAGAAGCATGTGCAATTATTATGATATTTAGTATCTAAAATATAAATTACTCCTGGGGGAGTTCTGCGCAGTGCAGAATTTATGTGGAATTCACTACCTGCGCCGAATATTGCATTTGCTATATAGAATTCTGCACAGGCACCGGCATCGTGAGCCGGTGAGGCTCTGGGCTTGGGGCACCCAAGCTTTAGGAATGCCTGAGCCTGCCACATCGTTTGCCTCCTCACAGCTGTGGAGTATTTCCCTTCGCTCCCGTGGCTGTGCTATGCTTCAGATGTCAGCACTGCCATGTTTTAAGAAGGTAAACGGAAGTACTGGATTATTGCTAGAGACAGGTAGTGCTTCCGTTTACCTTCTTAAAACATCACAGTGCTGGTGTTTGAAGCCTAGCACAGTCATGGGAGCAAAGAAAGATGGGCAGAGGAGGTGAATGACAGTGGCTGGAGATGGGCCTATGGTGAATCTGGGTGGGGGCAGGGGCTGGCAATGGGTCGATGGTAAGTCTGGGGGGGGGGCTGGGGCTGGAAATGGGTGTATGCTTGGGAGGTAGGCAGAAAGAAAGGTGGCGGCATGTGTCTGAGAAGGGAGAGGTAAGGGAGAAATAAGGTAAGGCAGGGGCATATACATGAGGGTAGACTTTAGGGAGAGACAGCAGTAAGGATCTTGCTAGGAGTTAGAAGGCGAGAAAACTGGGGGACAGGGATGGCTTGGGGTTGGGGAGAGAAGTATGATTGAAGCAAGAGCTGAAGAAGGAAAAGACGGAGAATTTCAGGTCTAGTGGACGAGTTAGGTCATGGGTCTGGATGAAGTGAGAGTCTTGTTCTCTTGCATGCAGCCTCAACTATGTAAAATGCTCTGTATGCCCCACAAAGAGCGGTATATGAAAACTGAATAAACAATAAGCGCAGTTGAATACCTGTAGGTGGAGCTATTTCAGCCACAGAAAGGTTTCGTGGATGGTGGGTTTAGTTGCCCTGCTTCAGATGTGGAGGAGAAAGGGATATGCTGTATGTCTCTCTTCCTTTGCTCCCTATCCTTTGGTGAGCCACCTTCTACATACATTTTGGACCCTTATGGACCTGGGGATCCTAGTGGGCCACACATACTGGGGTACATGGATTCTTGATATAGGGGGTATGGCCCTCTATCTCTTGCTGCCCCAACGGAAGGGCCTACTATAGCGGGGTCTCCTGGAAGGCAGGTTCCCAGTCCCTGCTTGCTTATGACCTGTCCCTTGTGGTGCATAGGCTTCGAAGAAGGGCTACTCTGGAGTGGTAGTAGTCTCCCTGCTTATGGCCCAGTGGCCTCTATGTCCTTAGCATGTCAGAGCCCTTTAGGCAGTCTGGCCTTGGCTGGGGCTCAGTCCTAAACTCAAGTGTGGGGTGCAGCCCTGTGGTGCTACAGGAGCCATATCCAAGGGATTCATTTGCAGTGCACCAGGTCCTCCTTCCCTCTTGTTATCCCTTTCTGCTTATTCTGTATTTTTCATATTTTTCCTCATTATTATTTTTTCCCTAAGTGTTTCAGTGTGAGGCATTTGGCTGTCTGCTGCCTTTAAGAAAGCAGCTTCATGGGGGTGGGGGGAGGGGCAGGCCTTGATTGGCAGCTGGACCTCCCAGGATTGTGTGGGCGTACGGGCTTTCCCTACTTGGGTTTCCCTGGTTAGCCTAACAGGTCTTGAGATTCCCTTTTCAGGATTTCTTTTTTGCGATAGCCCTGCTTCTTTTTTCAGCTTGGGGTATTTTTTTCCCCGAGTCCTTTTTTGCTATTCTGCTGCAGTCTTCATCCATGTGGGCCAATTCAGCCTGTGTCCCCAGCATGTTTTTTTTTTTTTTTTAATAGTCATGCCTTCTCTTTTTTTGGCCCTGTCATGGCTGCAAAACCTGGGGCACTTTTTCAGCATTTTGAAACTGCCTGTAGGGGGCCCGGTGCCTGATAGTTCTCCTATGACCCCTGACACTCCTTTCTCTTTACTTTTCCCATCAGTGAGCATTGCAGCCACTTCAGGTGGTGGCTTGGGCCAGGCAGAGGTGAAACATGGTGGGGAAGCCCTAGTCACATGCTCAGTAGTCCCTGGGGACCCTAATTTTCAACTGGCTTGCACTGCAGGATTTTAGGGAGGAATGTCTCAAACTGGGCCCTCAGAGTTCTAAGGGCTTGTTTTGACTGTTCCCTTGGGATCAGTCTTTTAGACCCCCTGGGGTCAGAGTGTGGTTCAGATCTGTGACTAAGGGGCATGTTTACTAAAATCCGCAAAATAGCGCGCCGCAAAATAGAACACGGCACTGAAACGCGCAGAAACGCGTTTAAACGCCCCGCACATGTGCGTGTCACCCCCGCACAGGTACGCGGCTCACTAACGGGCCCCGTACAAGTGCGGGCCCGCAAATGTCCGATAGAGGCGTGGAAAGGCGAAAGGAGGGCGGAGGAAGGCTCCGGAGGGGCGGAGGGACGGGGTCAATGGGTGGAGAGTGGGAGGGGAGAGGCTTCCTGCACAGTATCGGGCCCGAATTTGCATGTAAAAACTACCGCGAGTGAAACACTCGCGGTAGAAAGCATTTAAAGGGAAGAGAAACCATTTCCGTCAGCAATGTACAGGAAAACCGGGGAAACCAGCAAAACGTGAGCAGTGTGATACATGTGCACAGCACAAAAGTGAAAATAAAAATAGAAAATGACCACAACAGAACTATTAAAAATAGTAATTCAGCTGGGGAACAGTTATAGTGATGGGCAAATACAGAAAACACACCCAGCAAAGCTCCAGAAAAAAGAAATGAATTTTGGAAGGGTCTACGGAGAGGAGACTCTTCCAAAAAACATTTCCACGTTTTGGAGCTTTCCTGGGAGTGTTTGCTATGGTTGCCCATTAATATCACTGTTGCCCAGCGTGGTGATATTTTGTCCCCCATTTCCCGTGGTCATTTCCGGGGTTTATGTGCACGTTTGTCACCAGACAGGGTGCATATGCCCACAGTAGAATTGCGTAGAGCAGGGTTTGTGACTCCATCCTGCCAGGCTTACTACATCCAGGGGGTGCACTGTCTCTGTGACCATAGTGTGGTGCAGCGTACAGAGTCAGTACCTCTAGGACCAAAGGGTCAGAGATTCAAAGCCCAGCTGGGGCACTTGCCAGCCCATTCCCTATATTTTACCCACCACTAAACACAGATAGCGCAGACACCCCTGTATTGCAGGGGACATAGGCATGGGGAAAACACCCACATTTTACCCAACAACGCACACACACCACAACAATGGGCATTACCCACAGCCAAGTACCCCAAATGCAGTCCCGTACTGCCACATTCCAATCAGGTCATCTGCTTTTTATGGGAGAAGCTCATGCCAGCATGATGGCGGACGAGTACATGTGGTGCAGGGGGCAGTGGCTGCAAGCGACAGAGGACAGCGGCCTCCGTCCACTGCAACAGACTGCAACAGACAGGCCCTGCCGGATCCACAGTCATGGACATTCCATGGAAGCCACCCAAACTGTGGCTACACGGTGGTGCAGTGCACACAGACACTGTATACAAGAGCAGAAGGTCACAGGTTCAAAGCCCAACTGGGGCAACTGCCAATCTTTTTCCCCCAATTAAACAGTGATAGTAAGGGCATACCTTTCCTGGCGAGGACATATGCAATGGCAATACGTCTATCTTTACCCCACTGAGCACAGACACCAGGAACAGGGCCAGTACCCAGAGCAGAATCACACAAATGCAGTCCTGGTGGGACACACATCAGTCAGGTTCCATGATGGCACTCATACAAATGCCTGTGCTGTATATCTATGCACCACACCCATGGTATGTAGATGTAGCTCATGCATATCCATGAGGGACAGCAGGAAAACCAGAACAGTGTGATGCAAACCTGGACTGGAGTTGGGAATCTGTGCCGTAAAGCAGCAGCCATCAAGGGCAGACACACCCACACCCACAGGCCTCATTGGCCAATGTCTCCTGGAGAGGCAGACCATTGGACCCTGCATGCATCTCCCAAAACTAGCAATTGCATAACCTACCAATGTCACCCTACACCTGAGGTATACGATACACAGCTCTGAGACGTTTGCTAGTTCCGCACATACTGCTAGTTGACCCCATCCGAACAATCTGTTAGGTGTTTGCGGTGCGTGCTCCAGGCCTGGCCTCTGACGGTGTTTACCACCCTGGGGAGTGGCCACCAGCTGTACTGCCTACCATATCCATGCCTTGCCGTGCTCAGGACCGGTTTTGGTGGGCAAGGCTGATTACCTCCTCAATAGTAGCACCATGATGGCATAGGTGTGGAAGTGGGTGTCTGTCTATACAGTGGGTGTTGGCTGCAAGCCCCTTCCACAGCCCACACTGCCAGCACTGTTGCCAGTATTGGCCAATGTGCATAATGAGGTGCAAGGTACCATGGGTATAGCCAGGACAGGGTGGCCTGGCCAGGATGCATCTGCACCGGGCATAGGGCACTGGCAGGGACACTGTAGTGTCCGGCCACCACCTACACAGACAGGGTGGCCAAAGCATGTCCCTCTGGGAGATCACGCTCACCCTGACTGTGTAGTGACCACAGCATGGCTAGGCACCCCCATAGTGCTATGCAGTCTTTCTCTCATGTGATAGATATGGGTATCTATTTGGGGCCCAGTCACTGAATTATCTGCTTGCTGTGTATGCTGGCAGCCCAGTTCTGGGTGCATGTGTCTCTACTGGGAACATGCACTATGGACCAACCATCAGACTGTTTGTAGCTGGTATGTGTCTTGCTGGAATGGCTTGCTGCAGGGGAATACCTGGTGGTGGGGTGCAACCTACCATAACCTGGTCATATGTTTCTCTGTTATTGTGTTATGGCTGTGTATGGGATGGGGGGGGGGGGGGGGGGGTGTTTTTTTTCAAAAGCAGGACTGGGGTTGATGTTGCCCTCTACTGCCACCTTTGCAGGGAGGTAGAGTGTGGATCTCTTGATGGGGGACCATGTTTGCCACTTGGGGGGAGCCCGGGGGGGCTGTGCCTGACTGGGATGTCCATGGTGTTTGTGCAGAAACTAGCTATCTTACACATTAACTCTGCTTTGGAACTCCCGCTTGGCCTCCATCAGCCATCGAAAGTGTTGTGGACCTGGTCCTGGGCGCCTCATTGCACACTCAGGGTGAGCCCAGAACCCGCACGATGTAACGGTGTGTAGCTACTTTGTGCCAGTAAAACACCCGGTCAGTGCCCCCTACCAGGCCGAGTTACTGTGTGGGTGCACCCGGTCACGTCCCCCAACAGGGCCGAGGTGCTGTGGGTGTGCATTCCCCATCTTGTGTCCATCTGTGGACAGCTAATTTGCATGTGCAGTGCATCATGGGTATGTGTGGCCTAACCCTATCCTGTTTACACTGGCAGACTGTCTGTGAGGTGACGTGCAGGCTATCTGCAGCCAGCCAGGGGACTCCTTACAGCTATGGAGCTGTAGCCCAATGGTTACGTCACTGCCTGTGCAGCCAGAGGTCATGGGTTCAAACCCACAGTGGGGGTTCTGTGAAACAGGTGTTCAAAGCAGTTTTTTAATTTACTGTACATGTGTTGATGCCAGCAATGACACCCTCAGTGTACTGTACCCATAAGGTGCTTTATGGGGCGCCCTATAGGGCACTGTATGGTTGCCATCCATATAGGGTGAACCATACATTATCCTGTGTCGCAACATACATGCTGCCCTATAGGGGACATTCTAGGGTGCCTTGGCGGACGGTGCACTGTAACATGTGCCTTATGGGCGGCCCTATATTAATATGCTGTGAGTGTGCGTTTGCTAGTAGTTATCACAAAATAAAATTAAACAGCCTCCTACAGCTCTCCCCAACATAAAACATACTGCCTCAGCTAGCCTTTTCCCTGGGCATTGAACCTGTGGCCCCTGCACCATTGCTCAGTGTCTTGACCATTGTGCTGTGGCTCTGTGTTTGGGCAGCAGCACGCAGCCTTGTAGCCATCGGCGCGCCGTCTTGTTGCACACAAAATTACAATTAACAGCGCGCCGCCTTCTGGCGTGTAACATTAACAGCGCCCAACATGGGCATGCCCCTTAAAATACTGCCTCAGCCAGCTGTCTTCAACAGGCACTGTGGGGAATTGAACCCATGATGCCTGCACGTGTGGTCAGTGTCTTAACCATTGTGCTATGGCTCCATTCCTGTTATTTGCACATCAGCGCGCCACTTATCCCTCCCACTATTGGGCTGCCCCCTCACACATCAGCGCGCCGCCTTCTGCCCACCGGCTCGCCGCCTTCTGTTGCCCAATTTTATCAGCGCGCCGCCCTCTGCCGCCCAACCTTAACAGCGCGCCGCCATCTGCCGCCCACAATAAACAGTGTGCCGCCTCATGCCGTTTAAAAAAATAAGTGCGCCGCCTTCTGCCGCCCATAATCAATATGCCTCCTACACCACTTTTGCCCATAAAAGTTGATGCCTCAGCTGGTCTTTTTTGTTGGGCGCAATGTGGGTTTGAACCCCTGGCCCCTGCACCATAGGTCAATGTCTTCACCGTTGTACTACGGCTCTGTTGTTTGGTTATGCAGCAGCGCCCCACTTAGCCTTCCCACGCGCTAATGTGGGACCCGCACATTAGCGCGACGCACACACGTACGGTCCGTTTTTTTCTTTTTTCTGCCTGGCCCGCCCTCTCCTTATATGGCACCAGCACACTAACGGGAACCCGCACAGCAACGGTGTTTAGTAAACATGCCCCTAAGTGCATGACCATCCTAATAGAGGGAGGTGCTACATTTGAGGAATCTCTGTTTTGGAGGGTCGAGGTCCTAATGAAGGCCTTGGAAATTGCCACCTATAGGCTCTCTGGCAGTGCTCTGTGCAAGCATGATGGCTAGCCCTTGGATGAGGGATCCATCCTCTACCAGTAGCCTTGTGGCTGTAGTCATATGGCTATGGCTCCTTTTTTCCCAAGGCTTCAGGTTTGTTCCCTGGAACACTTAACATTGTTTGGACCAAATGGTCATTAAGCTCAGTCTCCTTCTGGATACTAGGAGACTTGCAGTGCACTGCCTAAGTGGCTACTGCTGGTTAAGACTGGTTCCGAGTCTCTTCAATCTCCATGGCAGTGGTATTGTTGATGGTGCTGGCATTACCCTTAATTGACAAATGTTGGTTTTGACCTGTGGTGGAGCAATTTACTATGGGTTGTTTTTCTGTCTATGAGCACAAACTTGTTCACAGAGACTTTTGGAAGACAAGCCTAGAAGGGACAAGGCCATGCGTAGAGCCCAGACTGCTGTAATGTTTGAGGCCTCAGTTGCAGTATGGACAATTCTTTAGAGTTTCAATATGCTTGAGTTGTCTCCATGGCTCCTTTAGGAGCCTGCAGTCCTTCTCAATGAGTTTTAGTGGTCTCTCCTGATGTGCAGCCAGTTGGGTTGTAACTCTGGTCAAACTCATATCACATTAGTTTAGAGAGTCTTTGGGGTTCTTAGACAAAGTCGCAGATCTATTTAATTCCTTCTACAAGCCACCTGCTTTTTATCCCTAAAGTCTCTGGTTCAGGTCAGTCTGGGAATTCTAATGCATAATACAGTTTTTGAATTACAGCAGTGCTTATAAGGGTCTCCCCAGTAGTCTCCCTGCAGCTCTCTACTCCTGTGGTGATGTTTGTGGAGCTCTTTAGTGTCTCCTGCAGTGGCAGGTTATCTTTTTTTCATGCCCTCCGCCGGACCAAGGTCTGGTTGTTTTTGAACTTGGTCTCAGTTTTTGAGTCACTCTCATTTTTGAATGAGGTCCTTTGGGTCTATAATTGCATTGGCCAGGTAGAGTGTGTTCCTCACCTTCTAGACCTCTCATGGCTTCTGTGTTGGTTTTGGGCCTTTCCTTTAACTGAGACTCAGCTCTCCATTTGTTTTTCAAGATAATAGTATGGTAGCAGTGATTTTCTGCATTCAGAAATCCCAGGGTGCCAATGCCTGAATATCAGGCTGGCCCAGCCAGTCTCTTTGGTGAATGCTAGATATGATGCTAGTGATCGTCTGTCCTAAGAGCAGCCTGATTCTCTACTAGGATTTAGAGTACCTAGGGGTTGGTTGTATACTCTCCTGGATTGAACGTCCTCATAACGGAGAGTTCCTTATCGGCCCTCCAGTTCAGTCCTCCACCACTGGGTAGTGCACCTCCTCCTGCAGCATGGAGACTGGGCATGTCAAAATCGTGACATCACTGAATGTACCCTGCTGGACTCTCCCATCAGCTCCAGTGTGTCCAGTCTCCATGCAGCAGGAGGACGTAGTGAGCCTAGGTGCTGGACTCACTAGAGAACAGATAAGGAGCTTTAGTTAGAATAGTTGGTGTTAAGGGGTTTATCTTGAGGGTTTATTTTATCCCCTATAATTGTTATTAATTTTGGTGTATTTTCTTAAAAAAAAAAAAATTTTGGCAGAATTTGAACCAGCTCCTTGGGCCTTCCTCTTCTCTCGTTGAGCCTGATCAGGGGCCGGGTACTGCCCTCCCCTCCTGGTTAGAACGGAGGGGAGTTGAGCAGCGGTTAGATAATTTGGACGGGGAGGCCCAGATTACCACATGGTGGAAAGGGGCAGTTCTTCAGAGACTGGCAAGCCCTCTCTACGATCGCTGCTGGCGCGGGCCGGGAAGCAGCGTCGCGGATTGCAGGGCATTTGAGCGCGGTGGCGCGAGAGAGCACCTGATGGCGTTTTGAGTCCAGAGCAGGTGAGTGAACCAGCAAGCTATGTTCAGGCGCAGAAGGCTGAAGTTCCTTTTTGGGGCTTCAGCGTTGGCAGGCAGAAGCAGCGTTTTGTTTTTTTTTACTGGCAGGCTGATCTTCCTGCGCATTTTGACTGTGCGGGAGGGCCGTGAGCCGACGGCAGCTCCACGGGGCGTGCACGAGCCTTACAGAAGACTACTTATTGTTAGAATTCAGTTCATTTGGTGTAATTTTAGCTTAATTCAAGTTTTAAGGAAATCCAACTGAGTTTAAAACCCCCCCCAAAAAAATCCTTCTTTCTCTTTTTTTTTTTTTTTTTTTTAATCTTGGGGCTCATGCCTTCTTGTCCACAGTGCTTAGTGTGTGGCACTCGCAGGGGCGCGGTATTGGAGGCCGGAGTCTGCAAGGGCTCGGCTGCGGTCTCAACCTCAATGGAACAGGATATCCAAGGTAAGCCAAGTGAGGGGTCTCAACTCCCGTCGCCAATGGACGAAGAAGAGGCTTTGCTAGACCTTCCGTCAGGCTCCCCTTTGGATAGTCAGGCGGGGTCAGCTGCGCAGGTGGCGCCTGCAGGTTCCGGGGGAGGGTCTCTTGGGATGTTTTCCCCTGACTTTATACTAGTGATGCATCAAGCTTATTGTATGTGGCAGCAGGGGAAGGTGCCAGACCAGTAGCCGGTTGGGGCTGGAGTGCTGCAGGCAACTTCAGAAAGGCCGGGTAGCATGCTAGAAAGGCCTCTCAAGAGGACCCGACCTCTGGACGAACATCCTGTGGACTCAGATTGGCCGGAGGTGGAAGAGGTAGAGTACAAGCCGGAATCGGGAATGGAAGAATTGGAAGGAGAGATTCTGGAGCCTGAGGACCAGGCTAGAATCATAAGCGTTTTTAGAAAAGAGGAGCTTACGGCACTCATTATGGAGTCTCTGCAGGCATTCAATCTTGTTCCTAGCCAGCCGGCGGAAGAGGAGGGGCTGGAGGACCCCCTAATTCAAACCCAGTCAGAAGCATGGACAGCAGTAGGAAGATGTTCTTTATTGGATAAAAAGCCTATGGACATACGATCAATATTCCAGGACATACGGTCAGCAGAATACATACAGAGGTCGAGGCCGGGGCCGTGGACGGGGGAGAGGATGGTGTCACAGAGGGTCCGAAAGGTCAGCGGAGAGACCATATTAAGGACAAATGATATTAATAATGTCATCAATATCTCTAGACATCAATTAACGGCGGGTGAGTGTGTGCTTCTTAATAAGGGCCTTGCTTTTGTGCCAGTTAAAAAATATGATCATTTTGAAACCCATTTAGATCTTTTTAAGTTTTTCCGTAGAATTAAAATAAAGCAGTTTTTTGCTACATGTGAGCCGAATAACGTTGTTCCGTCAGTTATTAAATCTAAATCCAAAATGGATGCTACCTCCTAATACTGACCCCTTAATAGCTACCTTTTGAGAAGTTAGTGATAAAAGAAGTGGATGAGATGAAATTGAAAGAAAAACCTCCATATGATAACCTCACTATAGAAGAGAGGGAAGCTATTAAATCATTGCAGAGCAATTCGAGGACTATTATAAAACCAGCAGATAAGGGAGGTGCAATCGTGGTCATGGACAAGGATCAGTATCTGAGATTTATAGACAGTTGAAGAATGAAGCATTCTATTTACGATTAAATGATGATCCTACTAGTGCATTAAAAAGTTCTATTGATAACTTAATTCTTATAGCATACGAATTGGGTCACCTTACTACAAAAGAGAAATCTTTTTTGATAGTGGAGCATCCCACAATACCCACTATTTATATCAACCCTAAAGTGCATAAGTCATTGGATAACCCTCCTGGCAGGCCGATAATATCAGCGATAGGATCCCTTATGGAGCCCATTTCAAAGATGGTGGATGTTTTTTTGAGGCCCCATGTTTTGAATATGTGGTCGTACGTTCGTGATTCCACGCAAGTGATCCAATTATCGTCATTTAAGAATTTTAATTCTGATTGGCTATTGGTAACGCTTGACATAGAATCACTGTATACCAATATTCCGCAAAAGGAAGCGTTGAAATTGATAGAACAATATTTACATAATAGACAGGAATGGAGGCGTATTCCCACAGCTATCCTTCTTGATCTTACTCGCTTTGCAATGTGTGAGAACTATTTTTGCTTTCAAGGGATATTTTATAAGCAAATAAAAGGGGTGGCCATGGGGTCCTCCATGGCCCCGGACATTGCAAATTTATGTTTTTAATTTTGAAGAGACATATATAAAAGAGAATCCATTTAAAAGCAACATCAAATTATGGATCAGATACATAGATGATGTTGTTATGATATGGGAAGGATCTGTAACCCGCCTCGAGGAATTTAATACATGGATTAATAACTGTGATGACAATCTGCGTTTTCAATTGTCTTTTGACGATAAGATCGCATACTTGGATTTATTAATTATAAAGGATGATAATGGGTTTTCAACTACACTTTATAGAAAACCTACGGACCGGAATCACTTACTCCATTTTCATAGTTTTTACAATTTGTCCCTTAAACATAATTTGTCAGTAGGCCAATTTTTAAGGATCCGGAGAATTTGCACGTCTAATCAACAGTTTAGAGAACAAGCTATTATGATGAGGGATAGATTTAGGGATAGATATTATCCACCTGCATCTATAGATAAGGCATATAAAAGGGCAGCGTTATGTCCTCGACAGGAATTATTAGAGAAACAGAAAAAAATAGATAATGTGGGTATGGTGTGTCCCATACTATATTCGTATCACTCTCAACGGATTATTAAAATAATAAGGAAATATTGGTCGTTGATCCAAGCTTTGCCGGCCTTTCGTGACATGAAGGTTACATTTGCATACAAACGCAATGTTAATCTCAAAAACATGCTAGTACCGTCTGCACTCACAGAAAGGGCCTTTCTTTCACATTATAAAGGGCACTTTCAATGTGGGAAATGCTCTGTGTGTATACATTCCCTTACAGTGAAGAAGCAATTCATCCACCCCACCAATAATAAAAATTTTTTTTGGATGATTTTTCCAATTGTTGTACCAGCCATGTTATTTACGTCATCCAATGTCCATGCATGAAATTTTACGTAGGTAAGACCACCCGTCCAGTGCGCAATCGGATTATCGAGCACAGGAGCTGTATTAAAAGGGGATTAGTAGATAAACCCCTTGTTAGTCATTGGCGAGAATTGGCACATAAGATTTCAGACCTCAGTTTTTTTGTCATTAAGAAGGTTAAGATTAATTGGAGAGGGGGAGATGTTGAGGGGTCTATTCGTAGGCTGGAAGAGCGGTATATTTTTAATTTTGACTGTTTGCACCCTAAAGGATTAAATATGGATACCAATTTAGCTGTATTTTTATAAGGAGTGTTTTAATTAATTATAAAGGGCAGTATCATATGTGTTTCCCCTGGTTATATGGATTGATCTTGGTAACCTGCTGTACTTTGGATTTCAGCAGCATGAGTTTACAAGATACAAGGTGATGGACTATAACTTTTAATTATTTATTACACTTGTTTTAAAGTATATTTAGATTTTGGATTAGGAGTCCACATATTTGGATCTGCAAAATAATGGTTCTTTAAGGTCAAGATTAATGTAAATTCACCATATAAATGATGATTTTTGCTCTTTTCACAACAGTTGCATCCGATTTGATAAGTGGTGTCCTATGCTCCTCCCACAGTATGCCGGATTGTATGTCTTTTAGGAATCCAGTACATGCCGGTTTTAGATATATGATGATTTTTGCTCCTTCTACTACAATTGCATCCGATTTGATAAGTGCTGGCTTATGCTCCTCCTACAGTATGCCGTTTTTGATATATGATGGTTTTTCCACAGTAATTGTATACGATTTGATAAGTGATGGCCTTTGCTCCTCCCACTTTTGGTGCCCTGTACGGTGTGGTTAAAAAGTTTTTTTAGAAATGGTTGGTTTTGATATTTGTAATTATAGTCAATATTATGGAAAGAGGTAGAGTGGTTTGCATGGATAAATATGTAGTGATTTGTTTCGTCGCGTATTGAGAATGAGTGATAATGGTGATATTAATCCAATACATTTTATGGTGTATATTTTAGCTTATGGATGGGTTGCTGTGCCGTTTTTAAGATGAGCTTTAGTGGATTAGATTTTACGGTACCGCTGCATGGAGTGTATGAGTTCTAGGAATGTTATATATGCGGTTTTGATATGTGATGATCTTTGTTCCGTTTATAGCATTTGCTTCTAATTTGTTAAGTGATGACCTTTGCCCCCCACAGCGTTTGCATAGCACGGTTGTTTTATACGCATGCTCCGGCGTTTTTTCAAAAGTTTACCAGTGGAATTTGGTTCATCTAGAGCAGGGGTCACCAACCTGCGGCCCGCGGGCCGCATGCGGCCCACGAGGTCCCTTCGTGCGGGCCCGCAAGGCTCTACCCCGGTTAACATTACGTGCGGCCCGCCAAGGATTCCCGCCATTGTATCTGCGGCCCGCGGCATGCTCGGCGGGTTCAACGGCACGTGACCGGTTTCCCAAGAGCAGCGCGCAAATTAGAGGACCAATCAGCAATAAGACTTCACCAAGCACTCGCAAGACTTTGCCCTCTTCAGTGCCCCGTTCGAGATGAACCCCACCGACGTGCCCTCTGACCTTCAAATGGACTTGATCGAACTGCAGTGTGACGACGCACAGAAGTCGCGCTTCATGGCTATCAGGTGATCAGCCATTGTTTTCATAATTTTGCGTTTGTTGTTTTTTTTCGCGGGGGGCGGGGAGAAGGGGGGTACGGCCCGCGAGGCTCCCGGTAGTCGGCTGTGCGGCCCGCGGCCCTCTGGAGGTTGGTGACCTGTGATCTAGAGTGTGCTGTGCGGAGCGGTGTTTTTGTGGATGTTATACAGTAAGTGATTTGAAGTGGTTTGGCCGTTTAGAGGTGTGTATATTGTGCCCGTACGTTTCCCTTGTTTAAGGTTTAAAATGAAGTTGAAACTAATACTTTTTTTGAGTAGTTTAAAGAGATATGGCTATTTGGATGGTAGCGCGATCGTAGATATATGTGCTTCCGGTTTCATTTCCTCCCCTTTTTTAATTTCTTTATTTATTTTTTACATTTGTGGAGTTGTTATTACAGCCTAGATATTGGTTTAAATTCCTTTTAATAAGTTTGTTAGTAATGCACGGATTTTAGGCTCAATGTGGTACGTATGAGGTATAGCATGCATGGACATTGTTTTTTTGGGTGGCTTCAACGATTGTGGATTATCATGCAGACTGTCACAAGGGATGGCGGTTTAAATGTTTTTATTAAGGTTTTTACTGACTGTGATCATTTTAATTGTCATATGTTTATAGTTTTTTAGCATCTACCACTTTCGTTCCAAGTGAGATCCAAAAGATATTTCAGGTAAAAAACCTTGACAGTTTTATTTTATGTGTTGGAGATACACAGCCTGACAAAATAACGATGGGTTATATACATGGTGGGTTAAGTATGGGCTATTCTAGGTTGTGGTCACATATCCACATGGTTTTTCCTCCTTGTCCCTCTTTAGTACTTGCGGTGGTTGGGAAGTTCAGACAATTGATTAAAGTATGTTTATTTTATAACTGATATATATGTAATTTTGATTGTTTTTAATTATTTATTTATGTGTATTAGATATTTATTTGATTCTTTTGAGTGTTATAATATATGTTTTTATACCGACTCAGTAAGGATTACTGATATATATGTCATGGTTTGGTTTCAATTTTTTTGTGGTATTCTTTTTTTTGTAGATCTTTATTTAATGGTCCTCGTCTTTTATGCTGTGCTGATCCTTTTTTGGTTTATCATCATCATTAATTTTTATCCTTATTTATACATTTTATGTTTTTTAATTATTCATTTAAGTTGTTTTTATATTTTTATTTATTGTTAGGTCTCATGGTGGTATGTACATTTGTATATGTACTTTATTTATTTTATGGTTTATATTGTCTTGTATAGCCTGCCCCTGAAGAAGGCAACGAAACACGGCCTGTGTCGGGCCATAGGCTTTTTATCCAATAAAGAACGTCTTCCTACTGCTGTCCACGCTTCTGACTGGGTTTGTTGTAGCACGTGGACCCGTGCTTTTGGTTGGTACCGGACCCCCTAATTCAGGCAGTGCGACAAACTCAGGCGGTTTTTCCTGTGCACCGAGTGGTCGACCGGATGATCCAAGATGAATGGGACTTGCCAGAGGCTGGGCTGCGAGGGATTAGAGCTATGAATAGGCCCTATCCCTTGGCAGACAAGGAAAAGGAGAGATTCCATTTGCCACACGTAGATGCTGTGGTATCGGCAGTCACGAAAAAGACGACTATTCCGGTGGAAGACAGTGCGGCCTTAAAGGATGCGTAAGACAGAAAGGTGGACGGCCTGTTGAAGCAAGCCCTGGCTTTGAAAGCTTCCATCTGCGGGGCTTGGGTAGCGAGGGCTTGTCTTAGGTAGTCACAAGGCTTGCAGCAGCCACCTCAACTGTCGCAGGAGCGCGTAATGGATGTGACTCGGCTTGAATCAGGTTCGGCATATTTGGCAGATGTTCACTATGATTTGATTAGGGCATTGGCGAATAGTATGGCTTCCCTGGTGGCCGCGTGTTGTTCTCTGTAGCTAAGAAATTGGGCGGTGGATGGTTTATCCAAATTGCATCTTAGCAAACTTCCTTTTAAGGGGAGGTGGTTGTTTGGGGAAGATCTGGACAAGTTGGTTAAGGATTTTGGAGAGTCCAAGGGCGGTAGGCTACCGGTGGCAAGCCTAAGCAAGGGAGGTCCCTGCTGTCTTCGCGGGGTCAGTTCAGGGACTTTTGGCGTTTTTCGAACCTCAGGATTGGGAAGTTTTCAAAGAGGAAGATTCGCCTCCAGAGCGCAAGGATTTCGGGAGTTTCGAGGCGCAGGTAGAGGTTTTGTGGCCTCTTTCTCCGCGGCAAGCCGAAACCACAATGAAATGAGGCGGGCCCAGACAGGAGTTCAGTCCATAGGAGGGCGGCTTCGGGAGTTTCTTCTTGCCTGGGTCCAAATAACCTCCGATCAATGGGTGTTGGAGGTAATATGCGAAGGCTATGCTCTAGAATTTGCCCATCCAGTACTAGACTCATTTGTCCTTTCTCCATGCAGAGGGCAGCAGAGAACGATAGCGGTTTGGCAGACATTAGATCGTCTCTTACAGTTAGGAGCAGTTGTGCCGGTGCCGCAGCAGCTTTATGGCGTCGGTCATTACTCCATTTATTTCGTAATGCCAAAAAGGGAAGGGGCTCCCCGTCCTATCCTGGACCTCAAGGGAGTAAATCACAGTCTACGGGTGTGTCATTATCGAATGGAAACCTTGCGATCGGTAATAGTGGCAGTCCAGCAAGGAGAGTTCCTGACCTCCCTAGACCTTACCGAGGTGTATTTGCACATCCCTATCAGAGCGGCTCACCAGAAGTTTCTAAGGTTTGCTCTTCCATGGGGGCATTTTAAGTTCCAGGCATTGCCCTTTGGGTTAGCGACGGCTCTGCGTACCTTCACCAAGGTGATGGTGGTGGTGGCAGCGCCACGGTGAAAAGAAGGAATTTTGGTTCACCCGTACCTCGACGATTGGTTGATTCGGGCGAAATCCGAGGCAGAGTGTCCAAGTTACAGAGTAGTAAGGTTCCTTCAGAGCTTCGACTGGGTGGTCAATGCGGCCAAAAGCAAGTTGGTTCCGTCTCAGGTCCTGGAATACTTGAGAGTGTGGTTTGATACCCAGCAGGGAGCGGTGTATCTACCGGATCGATGGGCTCTGGCTCTTCGGCCGTTAGTACGCAAGTTTATTTCGTCTCCAGATCCGTCAGCTTGGTTCTGTCTTCACGTTCTGGGGACAATGGCGGCAACCCTGGAGGTAGTACCGTGGGCCAGAGCTCACATGCAGCCGTTGCAGAGGTCGCTGCTCCAACGTTGGTCACATCAGAGTGATTCGTTAAACAAGCAGCTGCCCGGTCCATTGCGGGTCGGGCAGTCTCCTCAGTGGTGGCTTTGCCCAGGCAGTCTGGCGGAGGGCATGCCACTGGAGCAGCCGCAGTGGCTTCCATTGTTGACGGATGTGAGTCTCGCAGGTTGGGGAGCGCACTGCGGGGAACTGTTCACGCAGGGTACTTGGAACGATCAGGAAGTTCAGTGGTCGATCAACCATCTGGAACTGCAGGTGATGTTTCTGGCTCTCCAAGTGTTCGAGTCCGCACTGAAAGGGGAGAGCGGTGCGAGTTCTGTTGGACAACTCCGCGATGGTGGCTTACCTCAGTCGGCTGGGCGAAACAGGAAGCACGGCCATGGAGGAAGAAGCGGGAGCACTGTTCACCTGGGTGGAGCCTCAGCTACAGGCAATCTCGGTGGTGCACATTGCGAGAACGGACAATGTGACAGTGGATTTTCTCAGCAGAGTCTGGGTGGATGCCGGAAAGTGGGAGCTGCATCCGGAGATCTTTGCGCAGATAGTCCGCAGATGGGGTCCTCCGATCATGGATCTCATAGCAACTTTTCGGTCGGACAAGGTGAGTCGGTTTTACAGTCGAAAGCGAGAAAGGATGTTGGAAGGCATAGACACCCTGATGCAGCGTTGGCCTTCTCCAGGCCTGCTCTGTCTTTCTCCCATGGGCGCTCATAGGGTGAGTGGTGCAGCACATCGAGGCTCATCGGGGGAGAGTATTGTTAGTGGTGCTGGATTGGCCAAGGCGGCCGTGGTACGCCGACTTGATACAGCTTCTCGATGGGGAGTCCTGGCGTTTGCCGATGACTACAAGTTTTCTAATACAGGGTCTGCTTTGAATGCCTCAGGTGGATCGGTTCTCGCTTACGGCTTGGCCATTGAAAGGGTGAGGTTAAGAAAAGGTTATTCTGGAGTGGTAATTGCAACATTACTTTGAGCCAGAAAGAGGTCCACTTCCTTGGCATATGTGCGAGTATGGTGTATTTTTGAGGATTGGTGTTTGCAGCGACAGTTCCGGGCTGCCTGGTATCCGTGCCTATGGTGGTAAGTTTCTTGCAAGACGGGTTTGATAAGGGCTTGGCGGCCAGCTCTTTAAAGGTCCAGCTTGCAGCGCTGTCTTGCTATAGAGGCAAAGTCCAAGGAATGGCCCTGGGCTCTCACATCGACGTGGTGTATTTTCTAAAAGCGGTATCCAGGCTACGGCCTTCTCGCAGAATGATGGTGCCCTGTGGGATCTCAATTTGGTTTTAGGGGCATTATCTAGAAAGCCTTTTGAGCCCTTGCACCAGGCCTCGCTCAAGGATTTAACCTTAAAGACAGTGTTTTTGGTGGCCATCTGTTCAGCACGGCGGGTTTCGGAACTGCATGCATTGTCCTGCCGAGAGCGGTTTTTGTCCTTTCCTAGGGAAAAGGTAGTCTTGAGACCTGTCCCGTCATTTTTGCCTAAGGTAGTTTCTCCTTTTCACTTGAATCAGTCAGTTTTGTTACCGGTGTTAGGAGTGTCGGAGGAGAATGCCTCGGACTGTAGTCTTCGTCGATTGGACATAAAGAGGGTTCTTCGTCAATATTTGAAAGTTTCAGACACCTTTCGTAAGTCTGACAGCCTGTTCGTTTGGAGGCCCCCGCAAAGGGGAAGCGGCAGCTAAAGCTTCGATTTCTAGGTGGGTCGAGAAGCAATAGAGGCAGCTTACATCTTACAAGGGCGTTAGGTGCCAGTGGGGTTAAAAGCTCACTCTACTAGAGCGCAAGCGATTTCATGGGCGGAGCACAGCTTGGTCCTGCCAGTGGAGATTTGCCGAGTGGCTACCTGGTCGTCTCTTCATAATTCAGTAAGCACTATCGCCTAGATGTCCAGGCAGCGAACAATGCCTGTTTTCGGGTCGGCGGTGTTGCGATCCAGGTGGAAAGGTCCCTCCCAATGATTACTGCTCTGCTACATGCCAGTGGTGGAGGACTGAACTGGAGGGACCGATAAGGAAAGAGAAATTAGACTTACCTGCTAATTGTTGTTCCTTGAGGAACTCCAGTTCAGTCGTCATTCCCGCCTGGGGATGGTCTATTCAGAGATTGGTTTCTGTTTGGGATGGAACCCCAGTTACTAAGGGTAGGAAAATATGAATAATCTCAAGAGGGCGGTGTTCCCTTTACTCTCTTTCCTCTTCTTTCTTTCTGATTCGGCTCATGGGGAAAAGAGAGTGCAAGAAGTGGCTTTCTCCTTAATGGGGAAAAAATGTTTAGGATAATAGTTAAAGGTTAAGTTTAGTTTTGGAATTAATGATATAGCTACTTATTTGTTGCTCCTTTGAGTCTGCTTTGTCAATAGTTCACTGGGGCAGATGGGAGAGTCCAGCAGGGTACATCCAGTGATGTCATGATTTTGACATGCCCAGTCTCCATGCTACAGGAGGAGGTGCACTACCTAGTGGTGGAGGACTGAACTGGAGTTCCTCAAGGAACAACAATTAGCAGATAAGTCTAATTTCTCTTTCCTTTAAGCCTTTTCTGACTTAGAGCATGTGACTGGCCTGGGATTCTTCTGACCCTTGGGTCCATGACATCGGCCTTGAAGGTAGATGCTTACACCAGGATGCATATGCACTCATTGTAGAGGCACCTGCTAATTTTCTGGTCTCCATTTTTCCTGTCAGTTGACCAGACTGTTCCACCTCCTTGGGCGATCAAGGAGCAGTTGGAATAGTGGTTGAAGTTCTACCATCTAATGGCTGGGGTGTCATTGGAAACACTGGATGGAGTGCTTGTCATCTCAGATGTCAACCTGAAGGGCTGGGGGTGTGAAC
Organism: Ichthyophis bannanicus; assembly: GCA_033557465.1. Taxonomy (NCBI): domain Eukaryota; kingdom Metazoa; phylum Chordata; class Amphibia; order Gymnophiona; family Ichthyophiidae; genus Ichthyophis; species Ichthyophis bannanicus. Next base: position 685,151,415 of record CM066036.1, on the reverse strand, counting down.
CCTGGTCTGCTTGGCCCAGGAACTCTGGCCCCCTGTGGAATCCTCCTGCTGGATCTTCTTCCTTGAGGCTAGAGCTATCAGTTTGACCATGAGGGAGGAGTGGCTCAGTGGTTGGGACAGGTTACCTAAGGCCAGGGGTTCAATTCCCACATGGGGGCAAGCAACTTCAGGCCAGAGGGACTGGGGTCTCTAGTCCCATGGCCACTCCTTGTGGCCTTGGGCAAGCCACTTAACCCTTCATTGCCTCAGGTACACTTAGATTATGAGTCCTTCAGGGACAAGGGAATAAAAAGTACCTGTTAGTATACATGTAAACCACACTGATTCTAAATAGCACGGTATAAAAAAAAAAAAAAATTTAATGGGTGTAGCATGCTGTATGTTCTTGGCCCTGCCCAAGCAGAGAGGTGTGTCCATTAGGGCCTGGCTTTACTAAGACCATGTTCCTGTTTTCCATGGGGAGAAAAGGCTTAATAAATCAGGCTGTTAATGGAACACTGCACAGTACCAACAAAACAATGGCTCCACTACTCCTCTTCACTCTCCCACCACCCCCACTGATCTATTAAGAGGTGTGTGTGTGCGTATGCGGTGCAGAGGTGGGATGCCTGTGTGTGTATGGTGTGAGAGGGGTGCGCTTTTTTGTGCATGCATTCATCCTGTCTCTCCCCCCCCCCCGCACTCACCCTCTGCCTCCCATTCACCCCCACTATTCACACAGATGGTTGACTAAATTTTAAAAAGCAGTAGGTTTCATTATTAAAACCTACTGTCTCTTTAATTTATTCAACATGCTGTGCAGCAAACTTACCAACTTTTTTTTTTTTAATTTATTTATTTATTTATAACCATTTAACATTATAAATCAAGAAGTTCACAGAACAATCTTGAAAGAAAAAGTACAGATACAATCAGGAACAATCATAGCAGATTAATTATAACAAGAAAATTTTTCAAAAATCAATGCATCTGTTCACCCTAGCCCACAATATAAGAGAGGAGAATTCCAAAATTCCAAATATACAATATACTAACAAAGAAAGAAAAAGGCAGCTAACTAACTCCAGTACTATTTTATGAGAGCACAGGTGAGGCTCCAATAGAAGTCTCCAAGCGCCTGGCAGCAATAAAGGCCGTTAACTGGGAAGGTTCATAAAAAATATATGAAATAGCGCTATATTTCACCAAGCATTTGCATGGGTGTTTGAGAAAAAAGAGCCCTCCCAGTTGAAGAACCCCAGGGCGTAACAGGAGAAAATCCTTGCGACGCCTCTGTGAATGCCGAGCTGCAGTCTGTTTGGAGTCGGGTGGCTCAGCTTCTGCTTCGGCTGTATCTCTTTCCCCTGAGAGTCCCGCGCCAAAGGCTCTTAAAGGTCAGTCCTTGCCTGAAGGGTTCCTGGTGCTGGGCTCCTCACCTGAGTTGCGAGAAGACGCCGGTTCGAGAGGGCCAGGAACGGAAGGGCTGTGGAGCCAGGGGAGAGCGGTTATTGATCTGCGCTCTCCGGGTCCATCTTTGGCGACGTTAGAGGAAGTGACCGCAGGATTGGTGCTTCCTGTGGCGAATAGAGCCCAAGCGACCGGGATAGCAATGGCGGCTGCTGTATCGGAAGTGGACTCTGGGAAAAGTTTTGTTTTACAGTGACCGGAGAATTTCACGTTGGAATCTATTTGGCAGGCCATTCTTTCACTGGGGGAAGTGTTGGTGCCCCAGATCGCATTGTTGGAACGGAAGTTACAGAACTCTGTGACGGCCGTAGAAGAGCTGGATCAGAAGGTGTTGGCATTGCAAATAGACGTGGATGAATCTCGGAGAATAGTAACAACTTTGGAAGAACGTGCGGATGCGTTTCAAAAGGACCTTTCCAATATTCAAGTTAAGTTAGAGCGTTTAGATAAGGTTTCAAGATCTCATAATCTCCGTTTAATTAATTTTCCTAAGTTAATCTCTGTATCTCCTAGAGAAATGTTTAAGCAGTATTTAATGGAGACGCTGGGGGTGTCCTCTGAATTAATGCCTCCTTTGGTGAGAATTTATTATCTTCCTAAGGCAAAAATTGTTGAAAATGGGGTTGAAAAAGGGGCTGATTCGGAGGGGGTAAAAGATCAAGTTAATATTCTGAATGTTACAGATTTATTGGAAACCTCTGAATGTGAGACTCCGGTTTCATCTACGCTGCTTGTTACTTTTGCATTATTGTCAGAGAGTGGCTTCTTAGGCTATTCTTTAAGAAAAGAAATTTATTGTTTAAGGGTTTAATGGTACGCATTTTTCCAGACTTAGCTAAAGAAACTTACCAACTTTTTAATGTTGTATAGGCAACGGCTCTCACAGCCACAGTTGTGGCCCTCTTCAACACTTCTGCCCTTGGGGGGGTTAGGATCTCCACAGGCAGACTCAGGTGCTAGGCCCAATATTTTTTGGTCACCATGGCAACCTGTGCTTGGGGGTTTGTCAAGCCTTGGCTTAAGGAGTCCAATTAGAGCAGTGCTCATTCTGGCTGGTAAGTATGTCCAGGGGTGAGTTAAAGTTCACCCCATGAGGCGCATGCCCTCTAGAAAGTCTGCTCTGCTGTCTTCATAGAATATCTGTAAGGAGGTTTCCTGTTTTTTGATCACCTTTGTGAAGCCCTATAAGATGCTTATGGGAATTGTTCAGATGGAGCCTCTGGCAGATTACTCTGTCCTTAGGATTGTCTTTCTCACATCTTAGGCCCTCACTGCTTGGATACATCCCACTTGTCTGGACTGGTCTAGCAGGATAAGGAAGGTCAGTTTTACATATCTGATAATTTACTTTCCTTTTCGTCCCTCTAGTCCAGTCCCGGAACCATAGAGTTTAGAATCTCCTCCAGCAGCCTCGGAGACTGAAAGACATCATCGCTTTGCTGGCACCAGTATAAATAGGCAAGGACCGCCCCCTCTCACCAGTACTTTCAGTCTCCAAGCAGCTGAAGGAGATTCTGAGCCTGGGACTGGGCTCAGTCTAGACAAATAAGCAGAGTTAGATTTGCTAGATCTCCTTTTTATTTTAGGGTTTTTTTCAATTTGGTTTAATTTGCCTTTTCTTGTTAATTGCAGGAGCAGTGCTGTTTCTGGGGATTTTCTTCTCTGGCTCCATCTCCCTCTGCAGCCCTCCCTTCCTCTTCCCCTACTCCTCCCCCCCCTCCTCAGGTTCCCCGTTGTTTAAATGAGCATTGGCAGAGGGAAGAATTCAGAGATTGGATATGTGCCTTCCTGCTCCCGAACCCGCTGCTAAGGGTGAGGAGCAGGTAGAAGGCTTGCCAGCAGCGCCCAGAATCGCGCCAGTCAGCAGCACTTGTTTGACGCCGTCGGAGCTGAAGCCGCAGTCCGGTTGAGCTCCGGCACGGCTTCTCTCTCTCTCTCTCTCCCCTCCGGGACTGCTAAGCGGTGAGTGAGGGGACAGAGGATCGGCAAATTTAAGGGGCATTGAATGCACTAATATTCTAATGTGAGCAGGAGGATCACTTCCGCGGACTTGTTTTTTGTTCGGGGAGGCCGGCCGCGTGGAAACGCGCGGGAAAAACGGCGGTGGCCATTTTTAATAGCCCTGGTGTAGCTTCTCCCTCCTTTTTGAATTTTTTGGTGGTTTTTGCCCTCGTTTTGATTAGTGACTAGGGGTTCCTGCCTGGGGGGCTTCACTTGAGGTTGTTGTGTGTAAACAAAACAAAACAAAAAAACCCCCCAAACCCTCGGGTCGGGCTGACTTGTCGGGGGTGCTCCGGCTCTGTGGTTTGATACAGTTCCGTTAGGAGGGTACAACAGGGGGGGGAGGTGTGCTGTAGAGCAGCTTGGGCGTTAGTATACCCGCGAAGCCCCGCTGTGTGGTTTGTGGCGTGAAGCGCGGATTGGTGATACTCAGGGGTGTGTGGGTCTTGCACACTTGAGTCTACAGTTATGGAGGGTACGCCAGAGGTCCCTTCCGCAGACCGGGAAGCAGGTCCATCAGGAGTAGGAGATGTCCTGCCTCCGTCCCTGGACCTGGTGGTACCAGGGCCAGGGTCCTCCTCAGGTGAAGGGTCTTCTAGTTCGCAGGGGCTGAGTCAAGGGCCGGCTCCGGTTATCCTGCCAAATTTCTTTTCCCTCATGCAGCAGGCCTTTGTGCTTCTGCAACCAGGGATGGCTTCTCCTCAGCTCTCTTGCCCGGCCTGAGGAGGGTGTTCCCCCTGCTAAGGTTTGCAAAGGCGTGGGGGATGAGAGCCCGGCGTCTCGCCTCGGAGAGGTCCTGGAGACAGAAGGCGTGGAACTGGAGGAGATCTCTGATGACGAGTTGGAGGAGGGGGAGTTGCCTGATGCTGAGCAGCAGAGTAGGGTCGTCAGGGTGTTTCGTCGCAAAGAACTGGCTGCCTTGATTACCGAGACTCTCAAGATGCTGAATATGCCCTCGGAGGCGGCGGGACCAGAGGATACTCTGGAGGATCCATTGCTGCAGGCGGTGCGGACGTCCCAGCGGGTTTTTCCTGTGCATAGGGTTTTTCGCAGTATGATTCAGGAAGAGTGGGACTCGCCGGAGTCGGAGCTCAAGGGCTCCAGGGCCTTGGCACGGCTTTATCCGTTGTCCAATCAAGATAAAGAACTGTTTCACTCTCCAAAGGTAGATGCGGCGGTATCAGCGGTTACTAAGAAGACTACGATCCCGGTTGAAGGTGCCGCAGCTCTGAAGGACGTCCAGGACAGGAAATTGGATACGCTGTTGAAGCAGGTTTTTGATGTGTGCGCTCTCTCCATGCAGGCCTCGATAGCAGGGGCATGGGTTGCGAGAGGCTGCACTGGTCCCAGAGATTGCAGGGGGATCACTTGGATGCGCAGGTGGAGGATGGAGCGTGTTTGGAATCTGGGACCGCTTACTTAGTGGACATTCATTATGATCTCATCCGTGGCTTGGTTAAGAGTATGGCCTCGGTGGTAGCGGCCCGGCGGTATCTTTGGCTGCGGAATTGGGCGGCCGACAGTTCCTCTAAGACTTGCCTTAGCAAGCTACCATTTCGAGGTAAGCTGTTTGGAGAGGATTTGGAAAAGCTGGTCAAGGATCTCGGAGAGTCGAAGGGGGGTCGCCTTCCAGAGGATAAGCCAAAGCAGGGCCGGGTTAATGCAGGGTGCCGGGGAACTCCTAGGGATTTTCATAGGTTTCGGTCCTCTCGTTTTACCCAGCCTCAGTGAGGGAGGTTTCCGCCTAGCAGCCAGGGGTTTCGTGGTTTCCGGGGGGCCGGCAGAGGCTTTACCCCTTTCCAGGCCTCTTCTGCCAAGAAGTCGCAATGAGATGAGGTGGGCTCAGGTTGCGGTGGTTCCCGTGGGGGGTCGCTTGCGGGAGTTTTACCCTGCCTGGGTCCAGATTACTTCAGATCAGTGGGTTCTAGAGGTCATCCGAGAGGGTTATGCTCTGGAACTCCACCGTCCCGTGTTGGATTCCTTTGTCCTGTCTCCTTGCAGAGCTCCACTCAAGCTCCGGGCGGTCTCAGAAACGCTGCAGCGGCTGCTGCAGCTCAAGGCAGTGGTGCCCGTGCCGGCAGATCAATGCGGAAGCGGTCGATACTCCATCTATTTCATGGTGCCAAAAAAGGAAGGAACGTTTTGGCCTATTATGGATTTGAAGAGGGTGAATCGGTGTCTCAGGGTCACTCACTTTTGGATGGAGACTCTGCGGTCTGTCATTGCGGCGGTCAGGCCGGGAGAATTCCTGACGTCGCTTGACCTCACCGAGGCCTATCTTCATATGCCGATTCGGCAGGAGCACCAGCGCTACCTGCGCTTTGCGGTTCCCATGGGGCATTTTCAGTTTCAAGTGTTGCCCTTCGGACTGGCTACGGCGCCACGAACGTTCATCAAGATCATGGTGGTGGTAGCGGCGGCGCTTTGCAAGGAGGGGGCGCTGGTGCACCCTTACTTGGACGATTGGTTGATTCGGGCGTAATCAAGGGCAGAAAGTACGGAGGCCACTGCCCGGGTGGTAAAGATGCTAGAAGGCCTGGGCTGGGTGGTCAACTTTGCAAAGAGCAGGTTGGTTCCCTCGCAGTCCTTGGAGTACTTGGGAGCAAGGTTCGAGACGCAGCAGGCAGCAGTGTTTTTTTCTACCAGCCCAACGAGCGCAGGGGTTGAGGCAGCTCGTACGACAGTTTTTTGTCCCGACAGGCTCCAACGGTATGGCAGTATCTTTAGTTGCTCGGGACGATGGCAGCCGCGATTGAGGTGGTGCCATGGGCCAGAGCACATATGTGGCAGTTGCAGAGTGCGCTTCTCAGGCGTTGGTCTCATCAGCGGGATGCGTTATCTCAACGGCTGATCTGTCCTCCGGCGGTGCGGCTGGATCTTCTTTGGTGGTTGCGGCTGGAGAGCCTGGCAGCGGGCATGCCTTTAGCGCCTCCATCCTGGAGGCTGTTAACAGATGCCAGCCTCCTGGGGTGGGGGTGCATTGCGAGGGCAGGTTTGCCCAGGGTCGGTGGTCACTGGAGGAGCAGGAATGGCCCATCAACATGTTAGAGATGAGAGTGGTGTTTTTGGCTCTGCAGGAATTTTGAGAGAGCTTCAGTCAGCAGGCAGTTTGGGTTCTGTCAGACAATGCGACGACCGTAGCCTACATCAATCGGCAGGGCGGCACCGGCAGTGTGATGCTAGAGGAAGAGGTCGGTCGGCTTTTAGTTTGGGCCGAACGGAATCTAACAGGACTTTCGGCGCAGCATGTGGCCGGAGTCGACAATGTCGAGGCGGATTTTCTCAGTCGCTGCAGGGTGGACCCGGGGGAGTGGGTTCTTCACCCAGACATGTTTGCGCTTTTGGTAAGGTGATGGGGGATCCCTCTGATGGATCTCATGGCGAGTTTCGAGTCGGCGAAGGTGGCACGTTTTTTCAGCAGGCGACGAGAGCGGATGTCGGAGGGCCTCGACGCGCTGGCACAGCGATGGCCGGAAGGCGGTCTTCTCTATGTGTTCCCGCCTTGGGCGCTCATAGGCCGGGTGGTGCAGCGCATCACGGCCTGGTGATTCTGGTAGCGCCCGACTGGCCCAGAAGACCGTGGTATGCGGATTTAGTACGGCTCCTAGCAGATAGGCCGTGGAGGCTGCCTCAGCGGGACGATCTTTTGCGTCAGGGTCCATTACGCATGCCTCAGGTGGATTGGTTCTCGCTTACGGCATGGCTCTTGAGAGGGCTCGGATGACTGCTAAAGGTTATTCGGAAGCGGTCATTTTAACTTTTCTAAAAGCGCGTAGAAGGTCAACTTCCCTGGCGTACATCCGGGTTTGGCGCATTTTTGAGGTTTGGTGTGCGGAGCGCAGGTTTCGGCCCTTGAGGGCTTCGGTGTCTCAGATCCTTTCTTTCCTGCAAGATGGCGTGGACAAGGGTTTGGCAGCAAGTTCCTTGCGCGTGCAGCTGGCTGCCATCGCTTGTTACCGTGGTAAGATTCAAGGGCAGTTACTCGGTGCTCATGGGGACATTAGACGGTTTTTGCGGGCCGTGGTACTCTTGCGGCCACCGCGGCGCTGTGCGGTGTCGCCATGGAATTTGAATTTGGTGTTGAGGGCCTTGCTTAGTGCGCCGTTTGAACCGCTGTCCAAGGCCTCTCTAAATGATCTGACGTTGAAAACAGTTTTTCTGGTGGCCATTTGTTCCGCGCGGAGAATTTCAGAATTGCAAGCGCTTTCCTGTCGGGAACCTTATCTGTCCTTTTCCGACCACAAGGTGGTGCTGCGTACGGTGCCGGCGTTCTTGCCTAAGGTGGTTTCAGCTTTTCATGTTAACCAGGTGGTATCGCTTCCGGTGTTCTCGGATCGTCAAAAGGAGAACTCGGAGGGTAAGTTGCATCTGTTGGACGCGCGTCGAGTTCTTAAGAAGTACCTTGGTCGAATGGTGCCCTTTCGAAAGTCGGACAGGCTGTTTGTGACCTTCGGGGGTCCCCGTAAAGGGGAGGCGGCGGCGAAATCGTCTATTTCTCGTTGGTTGAAGGAAGCGACTGCTTCAGCGTATCTTCTGAAGGGTAAGATGGTTCCGGAGGGTCTTCGGGCTCATTCGACTCGGGCGCAGGCGGCGTCTTGGGCGGAATTCAGTTTGGTGCCAGTCGAGGACATTTGTCAGGCGGCGACTTGGTCGTCCTTGCATTCGTTTGCGAAGCATTATCGGCTAGATGTGCGGACAACAGGTGATGGTCGTTTTAGTTCGGCGGTGATTCAGGCTGGGCTTGCAGGTCCCTCCCGTTAATATTCACTGCTCTGTTACATCCTCTATGGTTGCGGGACTGGACTAGAGGGACGAAAAGGAAGGTTAAATTAGACTTACCTGCTAATTGTTGTTCCTTAAGGAACTCTAGTCCAGTCCCGGATCCCTCCCTGGGTTGCTGGGGTTCGTCAGCCTGAAGTTGTTTGTGTTTAGGCGTTTTGGCTTTATTAGGTACAAGGTATCAGGAGGCGCGGGGTGGAGCCATTGGGAGTCCTCTGCCATAGCGCTGTTATCTAGCCACCTCAGACTTTAAGTGTGTGTTTTTGAAACATCCAAGGTATACATCCAAGGTATACATCCAAGGGTGTTGAAAGAACTGAAATATGAGATTGCAAACCTGCTATTAGTAATCTGTGAACTATCATTAAAATCACCTCTAATTCCTGAAGATTGGAAGATCGTCAATGTAACACCAATTTTTAAAAAGGGTTCCAAGGGTGATCCGGGAAACTACAGACCGGTGAGCCTGACATCAGTACCGGGAAAAATGGTAGAAACCATTATAAAGAATAAAATTACTCAGCATGTAGATAGTCATGGCCTAATGGGAGACAGCCAACATGGCTTTAGACAAGGAAGATCTTGTCTTACTAATCTGTTATGTTTTTTTGAAGGAGTGAATAAACAGGTGGACAAAGGTGAGTCGGTTGATATAGTGTATCTGGACTTTCAGAAAGCCTTTGACAAGGTCCCTCATCAGAGACTTTTGGCAAAACTAAAGAGTCATGGGATAGGAGGCAGTGTACTATTGTGGATCAGGAACTGGTTAAAAGATAGAAAGCAGAGGGTAGGGCTAAATGGCCAATTTTCCCAATGGAGAAAGGTGAATAGTGGTGTACCCCAGGGATCTGTGCTGGGTCCGCTGCTTTTTGACATATTCATAAATGACCTGGAAAGTGGAATAACGAGTGAGGTTATCAAATTTGCAGATGACACAAAACTATTTAAAGTTGTTAAAATGCAAGAGGATTGTGGAAAATTGCAAGAGGATCTTGATAAATTGGAAGACTGGGCATCAAAATGGCAGATGAAATTTAATGTGGACAAGTGCAAGGTTATGCACCTAGGGAAGAACAACCCAAACTATGGTTACACGATGCAAGGTTCCACATTAGGAACCACCACCCAGGAAAAAGATTTGGGCGTCATTGTGGATACCATGTTAAAACCCTCGGCCCAGTGTGCAGCGGCGGCCAAGAGAGCAAATAGAATGCTAGGTATGATAAGGAAAGGAATGGAAAATAAAACAAAAGATATTATAATGCCTCTATATCGTTCCATGGTGAGACCGCACCTTGAATATTGTGTGCAATTCTGGTCGCCGTATCTTAAAAAGGATATAGCGATTTTAGAAAAGGTTCAGAGAAGAGCCACCAAAATGGTAAAGGGGATGGAAGGATACTCCTATGAAGAAAGGCTTAAAAGGTTAGGGCTCTTTAACCTGGAAAAGAGACGGCTGAGGGGAGATATGATAGAAGTCTATAAATTAATGAATGGAGTGGAACGGGTAAACTTAGATCGATTGTTTACCTTATCAGAATATAGAAAGACTAGGGGACATGCATTGAAGCTACAGGGTAAACTATTTAAGACTAATAAAAGAAAATATTTTTTCACTCAACGTGTAATCAAACTCTGGAATTTGTTACCGGAGGATGTAGTAAAGGCTGTTAGTGTAGCTGGGTTTAAAAAAGGTTTGGACAAGTTCCTGGAGGAAAGGTCCATAAACCATTATTAAGAAGAGACCCAGGATATCAATTCTTGACCCAGTACAAGCATTGTGGAACCTGTGTCTTTTGGGGAAACTGCTAGGTACTTGTGACCTGGATTGGCCACTGTTGGAAACAGGATACTGGGCTTGATGGACCTTGGTCTGACCCAGTATGGCATATCTTATGTTCTTATGTAAACAACAAAAAAAAAAAAAGAAAAAAAATTTAAGGCAGGGATGCCATGGAAGTTAAGTTTTACTTACAGATTGAGTTTGTTATTATTTAATCTGCTTATTTGTTGCTCTGCTGAATGTGCTTTGTGAATAGGTACTGGTGAGAGGGGGCGGTCCTTGCCTATTTATACTGGTGCCCGCAAAGCGATGATGTCTTTCAGTCTCCAAGGCTGCTGGAGGAGATTCTAAACTCTATGGTTCCGGGACTGGACTAGAGTTCCTTAAGGAACAACAATTAGCAGGTAAGTCTAATTTAACCTTCCTTGCTAAACTAGTCCAGGATCTGTCCTAGAAGACTCATATTGCAGGTTGGGAAGCCTACTGCCTTTTGGTCACATTATTGATATCAGTGCCTGGAAGACTGTCTGTCTTTCTGTGAGTCTGGTTGCTGTATGAGGCCTGGTCAGTCTCGTGATCTGAGTCAAATTTTATTATGGTAAGAGAATCAAATGCTTGTGCATGGTTTTTATGCCAAAGTTGTTTGTGTCTTTCTGTCTTGCTTACTCCTTGGGAAGTGTCGTAATGGCTTCTCTCAGTGCTGCATTAGAGGGTGTACCGAGTGATGACATCACTAAAGGTTGCTCAAATCTGCCTCCACCTGCTGGAAAGGGAGCATAACTCATACATCTAGACTAGTCTAGCAGGATTCAAGGAAAGTAAATTACACAGGTACACTAAAAAAAATTTTTTTTAAAACTGCCTCTAATGTTTCGATTGATTTTTACGTTTTTTGGTGCGCTGAATCCAAATCTGGTAACCAATTTGCTCCATCACGTACAGATTTTCTGCTACATTGGGTTAGCAGTTTGAGGTGAACGTTTCAGATTGAGTGCGATCGAGATAAAAGTTTCTTGGATGAATTCTTTATACTAATTGTTTAGTAGTTATTCAAATAAGAATAAAGAAAATTGTAACAAGGCAGCACATAAGAATACAGTAATGTCAACAAAACACACTGTGATGGTAGCAAAATTGTCTGCACTTAAAACAGCCACATACATGTGCACAAACATTGAGCATATAAGAGTGAGGTTAGACACAAAGCAAAGCAAAGAAATGTGCAAAAAATGTTGTACAGGTATGTATGTAAGAATAGAAAACGCAAACCGCACTATTGCAATACATGAAGACAAACACCCGATGGTGTGAAAATAAAATTCTAATAAATGAGATCCGACACTGTGGTAATAACTAGCACATTTTTATTTCAAAGTTTAGTAAAAACACGATATTTGTCAACACAGTTTAGATTTTAAAGTCATTCTTGGGTCAATCAATCTCCTGGTGGGCCCGTTTCTTCTTCCCCCGAATGCTTCTCTTGGTGCGCTGCTTGGCGTATGTTTCATCTGGGGTTTCCCGCAGCAGCAACCAGCAGAAATCAGCCATCATAGTGGTGTTCCATCTTCCTTGGTACCTTCTCTCTGCGTCCTTGATGTCCTGGTGAAACCTTTCACCTTGTTCTTCACTGTACGCCCCCAAGTTTTCGGGAAAGTAGTTCACATGGGAGTGCAAGAAATGGACTTTCAGGCTCATGTTACAGCCTTGTTCTTTGAAGGCATTGAGCATCCTGGCAACAATATCCTTATAGTTCTCATCCCGCCTGTTCCCCAAGAATTTGAGAACAACATCCTTGAAGGAATCCCAGGCTTCTTTTTCCTTCTCAGACATCGTTTCGGCGAATGCTCCATCTGAAATGAGTTTCCTTATATCAGGGCCAACAAACACTCCTTCCTTTAGCTTTGCTTCAGAAAGTCGGGGGAACTTTGAGCAAAGGTACCGAAAGCACTCACCATCTTTTGGAAGGGACTTGATGAATTGCTTAATGAGACCCAACTTAATATGGAGAGGTGGTAATAGAATTTTATCACGAGGTACCAAGCTCTCATGAAGAACATTTTTCTCACCGGGTCTCAAATACTCCCGAATTGGCCAGTCTTTTTTCCCCCAGTGTAGGTCGCGGGCCCGGCTATCCCACAAGCAAAGGAAGCAGGGATATTTGGTGAAACCGGATTGCTGCCCTAATAGCATGGATAGAATTTTAAAGTCTCCACAAATCATCCACTTATGCTCATCATAACGAATCTTCTGAAGAATCAGGGACAAATTCTCATATTTTTCTTGGAGAATAACAGAGTGAGCAATAGGAACTGAAGCGAATGTGTTGCCATTATGAAGAAGAACACCTTTTATGCTGTCTTTTGACGAATCAATGAACAGCCGCCATTCAGCAGGATCATACTTGAGTTTAAACTTTTCCATCACTCCGTATATATTGTTGCAAAATACCAAATCTTCCTCTTTGCTGAAATACTTCAAAAATTGTGTCTCGCGGTTGCGGTACCAATAAAAAGTTGTTCCTGGTGACAATAGATTTTTCTGTTTAAGCCGAGAACCTAGCAGGTGGGCAGCATCTTTTGGGAGTCCTAAATCCCGGACTAAATCATTCAATTCAGCTTGAGAGAAAAGTTCAGGTTTCGGATCTGGTTCAGTTTCAAACTCGGAAGTACTGGACTCATCGGGAAAAGCCATCTGATGAGTCTCATCATGATCAGAACCGTCCACACAAATATGATCCAAAGATTTTGGTGGTTCAGGCACAGGTACTTCGTTGCTATGAGGCATAGGCCTAATTGCTGAGGGAAGGTTGGGGTAACTTATTACGTTCTTATTTTTTAAGTTGTATCCCTTCACAATGCAAGAGCAAAAATAGCAGTCACTGCTGTGGTCTCTTTGTTCACGCCACATCATAGGTATTCCGAAACGAAATGCTTGTTTTTTACCTTTCATCCATAAGCGTAGATCTTCCTCACATGTCTTGCACACTTTGTGAGGAGCCCACGGTTTGTCTTCATCGCCTAACTTCAAACCGAAATAGGCAAAATATACTTTTTTAATAAATGCAGAAATGTTCCTCTGCCGCTTTTTCATGGTATATTCCCCACAAATAAAACAAAAACTGTCCGGAGAGTTGACGCAACCTCTGGCTCTGTGAGCCATCACAAATACACAGCACTGCAAACTACAACTGTAGTGAACCACTTCGGAATAAAGCTGGATTACGACTGAGCAAACAAAAGGTAATAATGAACTTGCAAGAAACTGAAATTTGACAGGAACGTTCATGTCGCAACCACCGTGTTTGAGCGAGCGAACGAGGCGAGGCGAACAGGAAAGAACATGCGCCAGCGCGAGTACTGGATTTAGCCCCCCGCCTCCCAATTGTCCTGTTAATGTATAAAATGAATACAAAACACTCTAAAATATCATGAGGGAGTGTTTCTAGTTAGTTAACCATTACAACCTCTATTTTGGGCCAAGAAAATAAACTGCAGTCGGCTAAAAAGAAATTATGTGAACATTCCTTATATGGGTAAAAAATCTAATTTTGCAAGAAAACGTGACGTGATGGAACATTTTGGCTATTTTTCCTGGATTCAGCACCCCAAAATCTATAGGAATCAGTTACAAAACTGGAGGCAGTTTTTTGGTAGTGTACCTGTGTTATCAGGTATGTAAAATCCATACGTCTCAAGTCTGTCTGCAATGAACTTAGCCAATAACTTCACAGGATCCTTTCCCATCTTTGGAATTACACAGACTAATGTTCAATTAACTTCAGTGGGGAAAATGTCCTTATGAGATAACGGCTTCATGGTAGGTCATTATAGCCTATAAATCTTTAACTGTAGAAGTTTATAAAATTCTCTACTCAACTCATTCTGGCTTGGAGTCTCATGCAACTTAAGATTCTTTATTTTCTTCTGAATTTCTCTTGCGTCAGTTAGAGCATTGAGTTTCCAGTTCCTCTAGTATAAGTCTCAGTAATGTCAGTCTGTCCAAGGGTACTTTAAAATGTCTTGATCAGTTACTTGAACGTCATCCAACCTACAGTTTTACATTCCCCCCCCCCCCCAAAAAAAAAAAGCAACCAAAACCCTCTGGCATTTTTAACTCCCTCACACTAGCACTCTACATTCAGACTTGTTGCTCACTTTGTTATGCACTCTATGAACTACCTATCATTCGTCTTCCATAACACTCTTTCTTTCATTAACATACAACTTTGTCACTCAACCCGATGTAGCTCTCCCTATATACCTGCTTTTACACCACTCAATTTGAGCCCCAAGTAACCTGCTTATGACCAACACATAACCCAGTTATGTTCATCTTAAAATGCTTTCCTCTTATATTCCATTGCTGCAGTCATTCACAATGGTTTCCCTTAGCTGTCCATGCACAAACATATTTACACCAATCTCCAGCCCATTCACATCCCCATCCCCATACTCCCTCTTAGCACTCAGATGCCTCACCTGTTGAAACAATTCCTTTCCAGCTTATTATCCTCTCTTTATCTTTATTTTAATTGAGTTTTTTTCCTCTTATTTTTTTATGTAAAATTGCTTTGTTTTAATCAAAGAAAAGTGGGTATATAAAGTTTTAAACCATACTTATTCATTCCATTCCCCCTCCCCACTAGCATACACATTACAGAAATAAAGTTTACTTAATTTCATTGTTACTGCTAATATTCAATAAAATGATGCCCACAGTAGCTGCACCATTAAGGTTGACAAGGGCCTTGCAGGCACAGGTCTTGTTTGTCAGTCTTTCAACAGTAGAGCCTGATACTGTAGGACAAAACCAAGAATGCTCCAGTGCTGCTCTTCCAACTGAAATTGCTAGTAGCGAAATCATTATGCAGGGCAAGTCATCTTGAACCTTATGGTGTAGAATGTTGCAAATTAGCTCACCAAATCTTCTGACTTGGTCAGCCTCGCCATCCAGGATGAAGCATCTGAGGGAGAGGTAAACACATGCTGTGTTCTGGCATCTGTAATCCGCAGGACTGCTTGGTTTTGTGAAGTAAATTAGATTTTCCTCCCCACCAATTTGGAACAAATTGTTGTGAACTCTTTCCACCTTGTTGCAACCTTAGCAGAGTAATCCTGAAAGATTAAAATCGTTCTGTTTTGGTACTACAAATTCACTTGTTTCCTGTAGGCCTGAAGGAGTGCTGCCTTGTGAGCGAGATTGAGCAGTTTTGTTATGCCCACCCTCTGCCTTTCATGCTGCATCTCTTTTTCTATCCAGTCTGTGAGCATGGTCCAATTTTAGTGGACCTACTTAGGGTAACTTTTAAAAGACACCTATTAGCCAGTGCTCTAAAATTTGATTATTCCAGTCCAGATGTGTGGGTTATGCTCCTTTGCCAGCAGGTGGAGGCAGACTTGAACATCTTTCAATGATGTCATCAGTAGGTATATCTGCTAGTGCAACACTAAGAGGAGTCAGTATTTGTCTGTTTCCAGCAAACAAATACTGGCCTATACTATGGTCCTGTTGGATGTGTGCAGAGTCTGGTAGGCCCAGCATTGCCCAGAGCTCAGGTATACCCCTGTCTCTTGACAGCTTTATTTAGTATTTATTTATTTATTTAGTAAACATTTGTATACCGCCGCTTCCTACGATCAGCCGCGGTTACTTTACAGAATCATCATGTATCGTACAATACAATGAATTTTTAGAGTACAATTTTGATTTTGGCAGAGATTTGCATATCACACGAAATAGAGACTAGATACTTTCCCTAACTCCAGTGCTGCTATCCACAGGTTCCTATTGCTTGGTGCGTAGAGAGCAGACAGGAGGATCTCACAGGGCCCTGGGGGGTGGGGTGGGGTATGTCAAGTATGGGCCCAAGCTTCCCTTTCCTCTTGCTGTCCCTCTATCTGCTTGCTAATTTTGTCATTTTTTTCCACATTGATTTCAATATGGCTGTATTTGTCTCTCTGCTGCTTTCAATTAGCAGCTTTAAATTTAAATAAATGACGACGACAACCTCCCCCCCCCCCCCCTCTTTGGCAACTAGACTTCAGGCCTGTAGGGGTAGCTGGATCTTTCCTTCTCAGGTTTTGCCGGCCAATCCGACAGGTTTAAAGATTTCTCTTTTGTGGTTCCCATTTTATACAATTCTTTTTATTCATGTTTCTTCCTTATTTGTGACCTGTGGTATAGTGATTTTTTTTTTCTTACGGCTGCAATATGTTGCCCGACGAGGGAGTAGGCCCAGAGCCCAATGGCATTTTTGGTGCCTCTGCTGCACTCCCTCTTTTTTGTTCTTGCTGACAGGCTTCATGTCCAATTTCATGGTGGCATGGTCCCTGCTGAGAGAGTCGAGGTGGGGTGCTTTCACCAGTAAGCCCATGAGCCTCTAAAGGGCTTCTGGGGCCCTGTGACCCCCATCTTTCTAATGGCTTACACAGCAGCTTCTGAAACACTCCAAGGCTGTTCTCAGTCCTTGTTGCTGTATTGAAGCTCCCTCTGAGGGAGTCGTAGGCCCATGCTTCTCCCACAAGGGGCTTAAGGCCCTCGGGTACCTCTCTTTCTAGGGCTTGAAGACTTAAGTGCCCCCACTGTGCCCTCTTGCTTGCCTATTTCTTTGGGAACCCAGTCTTATCCCCTATGGGGGTTGCTTGATATGCAGATGAGGAATCTTCTTTTCTAGAAGGTGAGTCTGAGGTAGAAGGAGGAATTCCCTTTTGGGAGGGTGAGAATCCTTCCTCTTCATATTCAAGATGTGATGGAGCCTTTGTACATTGCAGAGCTTGTTCCGGTGCAGGTTTTGCCAGAGGACATTTTGGGGAGTATCATATTTCCCTGATTATAAGTCGCTCCTGAGTATAAGTCGCAGAGGCCAAAATGAGGCATTTTGCCAGAAAAATCATAGTATAAGTCATGGGTTCTAAGAATAAAGCGCAAGAGAACATTTCTGTTTTTTAAAACCTGATTTATTCAGTTTCACCCTCACTTTCCAATAAAACTTTTGAATAAAGTACATAAAAACATATCAGCTCATTCTACAACACATTTATTCTGTATCACTTTCAGGAAAGCCGTTGAAGCCTGTGTAAATTAATTAGATAAGTCGTTCCGTTGTATAGGTCATGCCATCCTTTCTCAATGTAAAAAACAGCGTCTTAGAATCTGGGAATTATGGTATCAAGCATCCTTCTGGCCTTTTTCTCTCGCAGAACTTATGTGACAACAGATAAATATGTAAGAAAAGTAAATAAAAACAAAAGGAGAAGGAAACCTATTTGGTTTTCCAAAGAAGTGGCTGCTCAAAGGCAAAAAACACAGCTTTCGCAAAATTCAAAAGCTTGCAAACAAAGGAATACAGAAATGAATACAGGATCATACTCAGAGACAAAGAGATACAAGGACAGCAAAATCAAAGACAGAGGAAAAGATGGCTAAAGATGTTAAGTGTGGCGACAACTTTCTTCAGGTATACTCAGGAAAGGAAGCAGATCAGAGGTGGAATCGCAGGCCTCAGAAGTGATGAGAACGGACTCGTGGAAAGTGACATTGAAAAAGCGGAATTGCTAAAACAAATACTTTGCTAAACAAATGCTCTGTTTTTACTAAAGAAAATCCTGGAGAAGGACCAACTGTGACTCCCAAATATAAAAATGGGAATGAAGTAGATACCACACCATTCACAGAAGATGATGTGTTAGAACAACTTGCGAAACTGAAAGTGGACAAGGCCATGGGACCAGATGGGATACATCCTAGGATACTGAAAGAGCTCAGAGAGGTTCTTGCAGGGCCGTTAAAGTATGTTTTCAACAATTCTTTGGAAACAGGAGAAGTTCCTCAGGACTGGATAATGGCTGATTTCGTACCTCTACACAAAAGTGGTGACAGGGAAGAAGTGTCAAACTACAGGCCCGTGAGCCTTACCTCAGTGGCGGGAAAAGTAATGGAGGCGCCTCTGAAGGAGAAAATAGTGAACTTTTCTCAAAACCAACAGATTGCAAGATCCGAGGCAACATGGTTTATCTCCAGGAACAAGTAAGAATGAGTCTTCACATATGGGTATCGTCGGTACCGACGGAGCCTGTGCGGGAACGCTCCCCAACGTCCAGTAAGAAAGCTTTTGGGAGCATCCCACAGCACCTGTGCGCCGCCTTTCCCAACCGCGCCTCTCCAGTTCTTCTTTTCCGCGGAGCCAGCAGGTCGTGTTCCTGTCACCGCAGAAGAAGTTCTTTATTTTTTTCTTTATTTTTCTGTGTCGCGTCTGCCTTCTTCGACGTCAGACCGGTACCGCCGGTCTTTTCTTTTCTTTTCTTTCTAAAAAAAAAAAAAATAAAAAAACTTTTTCTTCAACTGTGCATTTTCAGTTTGGGCCTTAGGCCTCAACATTTTTCTCCTCATGGAGAAGCCCGCTCCGGGTTCAAAAAGTGCACGAAATGTGGCGGTACTATTTCTGTCACCGACACCAATGATTGGTGTCTAAAATGTTTGGGTCCTGACCATTCCATCACGGATTGTGTGTCCTGTACCATGATGTCTAAAAGAGGTCGGCAGAACCGAGCAGCCAAGCTCAGTACCCTGTTTCCCTCTGATGCAGCCTTGGTGGCATCGACGTCTTCCAGGGCTGCTTCTTCCTCCCATGGATCTCAGGTAACCAAACATAAATCCAGCCGGTCCTCGAAGGGCAAATCTCCCTCTAAGCATCGAGATGCCTCCGGGCTTGTCCTCGAGGAATCCGCACCGGCAAAATTTACCCCGGCAGGAAGTTCCGGCTTCCAAAGCATTGTCTATGGGGTCACAGGTTGACATCGATGGCTCGGCCTCGACCGATCACCTGTTGCCATGTTCTGGGGTACCGGTGGTCTCCACTGGTACCGACATCCAGACTCTGGTGGCGTCGATGGATCAGAAGATTCTGTCCATACAGCGCACCCTAACGGCATTTATGCAGGCTTCGACGCCTCCGGTACCGCAACAGTCTCCGTTGCCGGTACCGACTCTGGCACCGGCATCGTTCCCGGTGCCGGTACCGATTGCATCGACATCGGCTTCGGTGTCGACTGCAACGGTACCCTGTCTTATGATGCCCATCGGTACCGAACCGGTACTGCTTACTCCCGATGTCAATCCCACTCGGTAAGCGTATCTGGCTTTACAGGAGCATCCAGAGAGGCGATACTTCGATTCCTCCGAAGACTCTGAGTCGGAGGCTTCTGTCGAGGCACCGGTACTTCTTCCTTAGGAGTCTGCTTCTCCAAAACGAAGAATGTCTCCTCCAGAAGACTTGTCTTTTCAAGACTTCATTAGGGAAGTGGCTAGGGGCCTCTCCATTACAGTGGCCCCTGAGTCAGAGCCTAGAGCCAAGCAATTAGATATTTTGCAATATCCTAAGGCTCCTAAAGAAGCAGCTATCTTACCTATTCATGAGATTCTTTATGATCTCATGTTGAGCATGTGGGAGACTCCTCTTACCACCTCTCCTCATTCTCGTAGGTTAGACACCATGTACCGTGTCCCTCCTTGTCCTGGCTTTCATAAGTCTCAGCTTCCTCACCACTCTATTGTGGTAGAGTCTGCCATGAGGAAAATAAAGAGTGCAAAGAGACACTCATCTAATCCTCCAGGACGTGAATGCAGGACTCTTGATGCTTTTGGCCGAAGGGTTTTCCAAGCTAATATGCTTGCTGCCAGAATCAACTCCTATTGCCATAGGTGCACACAGAATTGCTTGGTTACAAGCCTCTGATTTGGAACTCTGGGTCCAAGATGAACTGGGAAATCTTCCTTGTACAGGTGAAAACCTTTTTGGCAGGGATTGGCAAGCAAAGGCCACTCAGATGGATGCTGAGAACTCTGCTTTGGATCGACTTTCAAAGTCTACCTCTGCTCCTGTCAAGAAAAGATTGTTCAAAAAGACACCTTTTTCTAAAAAGGGAAGATATTATCCTGCTTATGGTCAGCAGGCATCTTCTGCAGGTCGTTTTGCTGCAAAGCGTCAGCAACCACCTAAACAGGCCAAGTCAAAGACTGCCAGGCCTCCCACGGCCCAGCAGCCTCAGCCTCCTCAGGGCCTTTGACTTGCAACTAGAGAACTTAGCCTTTCTAGCTCTGGAAGAACCAGAGCCCCTCACCATTCCAGGAAGGATGGCTTACTTTGCTCCCAGATGGGAGCAAATCACAGCAGAGCAATGGACCCTCTCCATTATAAGGGAAGGGTACAAGCTTCATTTCTTAAACCTTCCTCCCCACACCATGGTGAAACAGTTCAATTCTCCAACATCTCTCCTCAACCTTCTGGGTCAGGAGATTGCTACCCTTCTTGCCCAAGGGGCAATAGAAGAAGTACCTCTTCTTCAACAGGGCTCAGGGTTCTACTCCCCTTATTTTCTTATTCCAAAGAAAACACGGGGCTACAGACCCATATTAGATCTCAGAGAATTGAACAAGTTTCTATTCAAAGAGAAATTCAAGATGATTTCTCTCGGTACTCTGCTGCCATACCTTCAGAGCCAAAACCAATATAGGACTTCTTTAGAGTGAATTACCAGATAATCTATTTATAATACACTTCACCCATATAATTTTAAACCATCAAATCAATTATTCCCATTCATTAATTTGTGGCTTCTGTGTGGTCTCAGATAAACGGCAAGTTTTTTTTTACTTTTGCAAGCAACTTGCTGTAACACTTATTATTGGGTCAATGACTTACACCCAAACTAGTGCACGTTTAACATCAATGACCTTCGCCACTTTTTTCATTTAATAACGTAATATTGCTTAGTTATCTTTTTTTATGTTTTTTAACGGGTTGACTCTTATCATACCCTTAGATTTCAATAAAAATAGCGTTTGCCATTCTACTTAACTTATGTAGAATCGCTTCGGCTAATGTCCCATTCTTTTCTTACCTTCAGAGCCAGCACTGGCTTTGTTCTCTAGATCTCAAGGATGCGTACACCCATGTCCTCATCCATC
The DNA here is from genome assembly GCA_033557465.1 of Ichthyophis bannanicus. Taxonomy (NCBI): domain Eukaryota; kingdom Metazoa; phylum Chordata; class Amphibia; order Gymnophiona; family Ichthyophiidae; genus Ichthyophis; species Ichthyophis bannanicus. The sequence goes on along the minus strand of CM066036.1, from coordinate 685,130,441 downwards.
CAACACACAGAAGGTTCCTTCGGTTCCTTTTTCAAGGAAAGCACTACCAATACAGGGTGCTTCCTTTCGTCTGGCCTCTGCACCAAGGGTATTCACGAAATGCATGGCAGTAGTAGCTGCATTTCTACGCACTCTAGGAATATTCGTTTTCCCATATCTGGACGACTGGCTCATTCGAGCTCCATCCCAGTCAGAGGCCCAGATTTGTCTAACCTGCACAATGCGTGTTCTTCAGTATTTGGGACTGGTAATAAATATCCCAAAATCTCATCTCACCCCTACTCAGTCTCTGGAGTTTATAGGGGCCTTGCTGGATACCACAACTGCAAGGGCCTATCTTCCTCAGGCCCGTTGCCTACGCTTGGTACAGTTAGCCTCCCAGATACAGTTAAAGTCCCATTTAAGTGCTCGAGAAATGTTACAACTATTAGGCCACATGGCATCCACCGTGCATGTGGTTCCATATGCTTGCCTTCACATGAGGGCAGATCAATGGACTTTGTCCACCCAATGAACTCAGGCATCTGGTTGCCTGTCAGACAAAATAGCAAACTCCAGTCGCCTATTTTGGCCTCTCCAGTGGTGGAAGTCCTCTCCAAATCTGTTGCTGGGGTCCCCTTTTCAGCAGTCGCTACCACAAGCAACTCTGACAACAGATGCTTCTCCAATGGGTTGGGGAGCTCATCTGCAGGATCTCTCCACCCAGGGCATCTGGTCTCCACAGGAGACTTCTCGGCATATCAATCTCTTGGAACTCAGAGCAATATTCTTAGCTCTCAGAGTGTTCCATTCCCTGCTCAGCTACAGGACAGTCCTCACCCATACGGATAACCAAGTAGCCATGTTCTATGTAAACAAGCAGGGCGGGACTGGCTCTCTGTTGCTTTGCAACGAAGCTTTGTGACTGTGGGCCTTCGCCAGAGAGCATCACATCCATCTTCTGGCAGTATATCTTCCAGGTGTTCAAAACTCTTGGGCGGACAGACTCAGTCGAGTTCTGCTTCCACACGAGTGGTCCCTCCACATGGACCAGGTAGCCAGGATTTTTCGAATTTGGGGAACCCCGAACATAGACCTCTTTGCAAGTCCGTGGAATGCCAAACTTCCCCGGTTCTGTTCCAGAATTCCGTGTCAGGGAGTTCAGGCCAAGGATGCCTTCCTCCTTCACTGGGGTCAAGACTTCCTTTATGCCTTTCCACCAATTCCCCTAATTCCCAAAACACTATTCAAGCTTCAGAGAGATCGAGGGACCATGATCCTCATAGCATCACATTGGCCACGCCAAGTGTGGTACCCTCTACTTCTGCATCTCTCTCAAGCTCTTTCCCTGGACTTGGGCTCTGCACCCGACCTTCTGTCCCAGGAAGAGGGAACCTTGTGGCACTCAAACCCCCAGTCGCTCCATCTCAGGGCTTGGTTGCTGAGGGCCTAGACCTTCAAGATTTTCATCTCTCTCAGCAAGTCAGAGATGTTGTTCATGCCTCTAGAAAGCCTTCTACTAGACGTTCCTATGCTTTCAAATGGAAAAGATTTACCATTTGGTGTTCAGAGAAGGGTCTAAACCCTCTTGCAATACCTCTGAATTCTCTATTAGAGTATCTCCTGCATCTATCCCATGCAGATCTGAAAACGAATTCAGTAAGAGTCCATTTGAGTGCTATTGCAGCGTCCCTCAAGCCTCTCAATGGACAACCTATTTCCTCTCATCCTCTTATAGAAAGATTCATGAGAGGTCTTCTTTTAACTAAACCTCCCATTAGAACACCTCCAGTGGCATGGGACTTAAACCTGGTTCTTGGCCAGCTTATGAAGCCACCCTTTGAACCTTTAGCCACCACCTCCTTGAAATTTCTTTCTTGGAAAGTTGTTTTTCTCATTGCAGTCACCTCAGCATGCCGCATCAGTGAGTTGCAAGCTTTGGTGGCTAATCCACCTTATACAAGGTTCCATCATGATAAGGTAGTCCTCAGGACCAATCCACACTTTATGCCTGAAGTGGTCTCGCCTTTTCATCTGAACCAAGAGGTATATTTACCTGTCTTTTTCCAGGACCTCATGCATCAAGTGCAGAGAGTAATCTTCATACCTTGGATTGTAAGAGAGCTCTCGCTTTTTACTTACAAAGAACACAGCAACATAGGAAGTCTTCTCAAGTCTTTGCTTTTGATCCTTCTCATTTAGGACTTCCAGTCTGTAAGAGAACACTGTCCAACTGGATTGCTCAGTGTATTTCTTTTGCCTACCAGAGTAGGAACATTTCTCTGGAGGGCCATGTCACAGCTGACAATGTGAGAGCCATGGCAGCCTCAATGGCTCATCTAAACTCTGTGTCCATCGACCAAATCTGTCGAGCGGCCACCTGGGCCTCGGTTCATACCTTCACAGCCCATTACTGTTTGGACAAGGACTCCTGCCAGGATGCCTCGTTTGGTCAGGCTGTTCTCAAACACCTGTTCCATTCCTAATCAACTCCTACCCACCTACCCTGGTCGGATGCCAGAGATCCATGGGAGGAGGTAGAGTCCTTTTCAAGGACACACAACCTGGGGTTTCTCCCTGGCATCTACAGCTAGGGAGTCCCCATATGTGAAGACTCATTCCTGCTTGTTCCTGGAGATAGCACAGTTACTTACCTGTAACAGGTGATCTCTGGGAACAGCAGGAATAAGTCTTCACAACCCACCCACCTCCCCTAGGAGTTGTATTTCTCTATCTTTCTTTCCTTTCCTCTGTCGCTCTTTGTCTCAGCTTTAAAACTCGAATTGGAGAGAGGCGGTTGGGAAAGGCGGGAAGGCAGCACTCAGGCACTGTGGGATGCTCCCAAAAGCTTTCTTACTGGACGCTGGGGAGCGTTCCCGCACAGGCTCCGTCGGTACCGACGATACCCATATGTGAAGACTTATTCCTGCTGTTCCCAGAGATCACCTGTTACAGGTAAGTAACTGTGCTTTACCGAAGGACGATCTTGCCAAACAAATCTGATTGAGTTCTTTGATTGGGTGACCAGAGAACTAGATCAGGGGCATGCGATGGATGTCATCTACCTGGATTTCAGCGAAGCCTTTGATACTGTTCCTCATAGGAGGCTTATCAATAAACTCAGTAGTTTGGGGATGGTTCCCAAGGTGGTAAACTGGATCAGAAATTGGTTGACTGATAGACGACAGAAGGTGATGGTAAATGGAGCTCACTTGGAGAAAAGGAAGGTGATTAGCGGGGTGCCCCAGGGTTCGGTCCTGGGCCCGGCACTGTTCAATGTATTTGTGAGTGATATTGCTGAAAGACTGAATGGAAAGGTCTGTCTTTTTGCAGATGACATGAAAATTTGCAACAGAGTGGACTCCCCCAAGGGAGTGCTTAGCATGAGAAAAGATCTACAAAAGCTGGAAGAATGGTCAAATGCTTGGCAATTAAGATTTAATGCAAAGAAGTGCAGAGTCATGCACTTGGGTAGCAGAAACCCAAGTGAAATGTACGCGATAGGGGGCGAGAGGTTGGTGTGCACAGATCAGGAGAAAGACCTTGGTATGATTATTTCTGTAGATCTCAAGTTGGCAAAACAGTGTGACAAGGCGGTGGCAAAAGGCAGGAGGATGTTGGGCTGCATACGAAGAGGAATTACCAGCAGAAAGGAAGAGGTTCTAATGCCACTGTATAAGTCACTGGTGATGCCTCACTTGGAATACTGTGTTCAGTTTTGGAGAAAAGAATGGAAACTGTTCAGAGGAAGGCGACCATAATGATTTGGAGCCTGCGTCAGAAGCCTTATGAAAAGAGACTTGAAGACCTAAATATATACACTTTGGAGGAGAGGCGGGATAGGGGAGATATGATTCAGACCTTTAAATACTTAGAGAAATAATGAACAAACAAACCTCTTCCAAAGACGGGGAAACTGTAAAACGAGAGGGTATAACATGAAGCTGCAAGGTGGAAAATTGAAAGGCAATGTCAGGAAATACTTTTTCACTGAGAGGGTGGTGGATGCTTGGAATGCCCTCTCGATGGAGGTGGTGGGGGCAAATACAGTGGCAGAATTCAAAATGGCATGGGACAGACACAATGGATCCATTTATAGCAACAGAATAAAATCAAAATAAACTGAACCATCTAACTTCTCAACAAATAGGGGTGTCCTGCATGGAGCGGTGGGTTCACCCCAAACAAAGACATGGGGAGAGGTGGCCTGCACAGAGTGGCACCTGCTCCTGCCATCATACTCCGGCCATCTTACTGGGCAGACTAGATGGACCATACTGGTCTTTATCTGCCGTCATTTACTATGTTACTTTGTGACAGCTCGTAGCCTCTCTCGGTAGGAGACCCCTGAGCTAAGCCTTAAGGACCCTAAGATCTTTTCTAGGCTGTAACCTCAGCCCTAGGTTGAGATAGTTCAACCTTTACAATTCTCCTGGGTGGAAGCCCTGGCAAAAAGCATGGCCGTCCCAGTGGAGGAAAGTGCTGCACTCAAGAGTTCTCATGATAGGAGGATAGAAGCCCTCCTTAAGAATGCCTTGTAGCTGCTGCCATAGGCTGTCGAGCAGTGCTGTGTGCAGGCTTGATAGGTTAAACTCTCCTACACTGGATTCTACAACATCTGGACAGCGGGAGGCTGTGAGGTTTATTTTCACTTGGTTGGATATGTGAAGGGCCTTTGTAGCTGCTGCCCTTTATGACTTAATCAGGATCTCTTCCATGTCCACGGTGATGGTGGTGGTATCCAGACTATAGCTCTGGGACCTGATTGGCAGGTGGATGCTGTCTCCAAGTTGCAACTGAGTAAATGCCCCTTCAAGGGCCAGTTACTCTTCAGAGTGGAGAAGTTGGTGAAGGACCTTGAGAATGCTTGCCCACAAAGACACTCAGAAGACAGGTCTGGGGGTGCTAGGAGTGCCTATTTTAGGGTTGTGCATGGAGCCTGGAGACACTCTCGGACTGCTAGGATTCTGGGTAGGGCCTTTCATTCTTTGTGTCTCAGCCCAAGAAGAGGCTAATACTGCTTTGTTCGGAGCCAGTAAACCCCCCATTGGTGAATTATAGTGGGAACTTTCCAAGGTGCAGCTGGTTGGGGGTGTATCTGACTGTTTTCGAAGTGGACCCATATCATGTCAGATCAGTGGGTTCTTAGGGTCCTCAGTCAGGATAATGCATTGCAGTTTGCACAGTCTCTATGAGACTCATTTGTGGAGTCTTCATGTGATTCCATGCTCATATGGGTGGTGATTGATAGTGTTTCCTGCAATTGCAGGCTATTTTAACTCTGCAGAGCAGAATTAGGGGCAAAATTCCATCTATTTCATGGTGTCCAAGAAGGGTGTTTCCTTCTGGCCTTTGCCGGACCCAAAGCGAAGCTCATTCTCCCTGTTCTGCATTGGTCAGGTAGGGGGTGTTCTTTACCTTCCTGGTTCTTGACATGGGGCGATGGTCATTTCCTTATCGTTCCTCCAGTTTAGTCCACACTTCTGGGTTGTGCACCTCCTCATGCAGCTTGGAGACTGGGCATGTCAAAAAAGTGACATCACTGGATGTAGTCTGCTGGCATCTCCCATCAGCCCCAGTGTGTCCGGTCTCCATGCAGCAGGAGGACGTAGTGAGCCTTAGTGCTGGGCTCACTGGAGGAACGCATAAGGAGCTAGTAGGGTAGCGTAGGAAAGATTTCTGTTTAAATTTTGGGACTCCTTTATGGTTTGTTAATTTGGGGGGGTCTGTAGCTTTAAAAAAAAAAAGGCAACGTAAAGAAGTGGCCGTTTTTCACCGAGTCTGCTCTTTGTGCCGGGTCCTGTCTTGCCTGTCTGGGGGGGTCTGCTTCGAAGGCAATTTGTAAAAAAAAACCAAAAAACTGAAAGAGAATTTTGGCCGGTGCAGTTCTCTCTTCCTGGGGGTTTCGGGAGAGAGCAGCAGCTCGGCATTTGAATCCGGTGCTCTGGGCAGCCGCGATCCTGCAGAGTCCAGCTCATTGAGGACAGCGGGCAACTTGTCTGCGGCGGCTCGCTCGCTATTTAGCTGAGCGCGGCCACGCGGATTGGAGTCCCGAGGCAACGGATCGCTCCGGCGCACGTTCAGGTAGGGTGTGAGCAGCATTTTGCTGGTGCGGTTGGGGCTCGGAGGGCCGCAGGCATGGGTCTCATTTCCCTGTGATTTGGCGCCCTTTTTTCCTCCTTCAGTCAGCGGCAGCCATTTTGATAGCGGAGGGGCCGCGTGGCATGCCGCTCAGTCAGGAATTGCACGCGGTAGTAATTTTTCAGTTTGTCCTTTGTTTCTTTTTGGGTTTGGTTTGTCTCTCTCCCGGGGTCATTATTAGATAGTTTTGGGACTTCATAGGGGCTAATTATAGTTTCTTTGGGGGGGGAGTTCTATAATAACAGAATATCCTAGATCCCTGCAGTATCTTCCCCAGTACTGGGAAATTTCAAGTTAATCTCCTGGCTGTAGGAAGGACATGGTTGAACTTTATTTAATTTGAAAGAAAAAAAAAAAAGAACTTTTTTTTTTTTTTCCTGTTTGGTCAATGTTGCTTTTTTTGCTGTTACCGCTGGGCTTGTCTGCCAGGGCGGTGAGAGATGGCGTCCCGGCCGCTTTCCGTTGTCTGCGGTGCGTGTAGGGGTGCTATCGCGGATTCTGGGATCTGCCGAGGCTGTACGGCGGCATCTGCCAGCGTGGAGCAGCAGTTGGAGCTTAAAACAAGGCAGGACCTTCAGGGAGTGGCCGCTGTACCAGAAGGGGAGGTCCTGCTGCCCAGTTCGCCGGGGGACGCTCCAGAAGTTCAAGCGGGGCCTTCAGAGGTTACTCCAGCTTCAGACTCAGGGTCTCAGCTTGGTGATTTTTGCCATGACTTCATGTTGATTATGCATCAGGCCTTTTGTTTACGAAGGCAAGGGAAGCTGCCGGAGCCATTGCCCTTGCCGGCAAAGCTACAGCAGCCGGGTCTGGCGCAGGCAAGTAGCGGTTCTGCTAGGCCGCTCAAACAGGCCAGGCCGCAGGATTGCTCACCCTCTGAGTTGGAGTGGCAGGAAGCGGACGAAGCCGAAGTAGACCCAGAGGCTGGATTGGAGGAGTTGGAAGAAGGAGAGATTCTGGAGCCAGAGGATCAGGCGAAAATTATTCGGATTTTCTGAAAAGATGAGTTGACGCCCCTTATCACAGAATCCCTGCAAACACTATAACTGGCCACGGAATTGCCAGTGGAGGAAGATACTGGGGAAGACCCTATCATTCAAGCGGTGCGGCAAACTCAGATGGTGTTTCCCGTCCACAAGGTGGTAGATCGCATGATCCAGGACGAGTGGGATCAGCCGGAAGCCGGGCTCAGAGGAGCTTGGATTATGAATAGGTTGTATCCTCTGGCAGATAAGGACAAGGAAAGATTTCGGTCTCCATGGATTGATGCAGCGGTGTCGGCGGTAACCAAGAAGACCACTATTCTGGTGGAAGGTAGTTCAGCCTTGAAAGATGCGCAGGATAGAAAGGTGGATGGGTTGCTGAAGCAGGCCTTTGAAGCCAACGGCTTGTCCTTGCAAGCTTCCATACATGGGGCTTGGGTGGCGAGACCGTATCTTCGCTGATCGCAGGGGTTGCGGCAGTCGGTCCAGCTAGAGCCGGAGGGCTTACGAGAGCTGGAGTCTGGATTAGCTTATCTAGCAGATGTGCATTATGATTTAATCCGGACTAATAGCATGGCATCATTGGTGGCCACCTGTAGGTCCTTGTGGTTGAGAAATTGGGCAGTGGACGGTTCGTCTAAGGTCCGTCTTAGTAAACTCCTGTTCAGAGGTCGGTTGTTGTTCAGTGAGGATCTCGATAAGCTGATTAAGGATTTGGGGGAGTCTAAGGGGGGTAGACTCCCGGAGGATAAGCCTAAATAGGGGACATCCTCGCCGGCCTTTAGGGGCTCCTTTAGAGATTTTAGAAGATTTCGGACTTCCCGATTGGGTAGTTTTCAAAGAAGAAGATTTGCTTCTAGAGCCCAGGGGTTTTGTGGATTTCGCGGCGCAGGTAGAGGTTTCGCGGCAACGACTGCAGCAACCACTCAAAAGCCACAACAAAGAGAGGGGGGCTCCGGTGGGAAGCGATCCGATAGGCGGACGACTTCAGAATTTTCTTCCTGCCTGTGCCCAAATCACGTCCGTCCAGTGGGTCTTGGAAATAATCCGAGAGGGCTATGCTCTGGAGTTCGCAAGGCCAGTTCGCGAGTCGTTCGTGATGTCTCCCTGCAAGGGTCAACAAAACACTCTGGCGGTTTGCGACACCTTGAGTCGACTCTTTCAGATCGGAGCCATCGTTCCGGTACCAAAGGAAGAATTCGGCAGGGGTCGATACTCAATTTATTTCGTAGTCCTGTAGAAAGATGCGGCTCTTCGTCCGATCTTAGACCTCAAAGGAGTGAATCGGTGTCTCCACGTGCCACATTTCCGGATGGAGACGTTGCGGTCTGTCATTGTAGCGGTGCGTCAGGGGGAGTACTTGACATCCCTCGACCTTATGGAAGCGTATTTACATATCCCAATCAGAGCGGGGCATCAAAAATTTCTGCGCTTCACTCTGCCGTGGGGATACTATCAGTTTCAGGCGTTGCTCTTCGGACTAGCAAAGGCACCGCGGACCTTCACCAAGATGATGGTGGTGGTGGCCGCAGCTTTACGAAAGCAGGGAATTCTGCTACATCCTTATCTTGATGACTGGTTGATAAGAGCAAAGTCCAAGAGCGAAAGCATACGGGTTACGGAGAAGGTGGTGAAGTTCTTGGAGGGGCTCGGTTGGGTGGTCAATATGGCAAAGAGCCACCTGAGTCCGACCCAGAGTCTCGAGTATCTGGGTGTGCGCTTCGACAGTAGCGGGGGGCTGTGTTTCTCCTGGATCGACGAATGCAAATTCTGCAACAACTGGTGCGCCAGTTCATAGCAACTCCGGCACCTTCGGCGTGGAGCTACCTCAGGGTGATGGCAGCGACCTTGGAAGCAGTGCCTTGGGCCAGGTTTCATATGCGGCCGCTGCAACGGGCGTTACTTCGATGGTCTCATCAATCTGACTCGTTGAGCAGGCATCTGCCCTGTCCTCTCGGGGTCAGACAGGCGCTGGAATGGTGGCTACATCCGAGGTCTCTTTCGGCCGGGATGCCTCTGGAACAGCCGGAGTGGCTGCCATTGTTGACAGATGCGAGTCTCGCAGGCTGGGGAGCTCATTGCGGAGAGCTCTTTGCGCAGGGTCTTTGGTCAAGTCAGGAGGCCGCTTGGTCAATCAACAGGTTGGAGCTTCGAGCGGTGAGGCTAGCCCTAAACGCATTCGAAGCGATGGTGTGCGGTCGGGCGGTGCGAGTTCTATCGGACAATTCCGCTACAGTAGCTTACATCAATCAGCAAGGCGGTACAGGGAGTACAGCCATGGAGGAAGAAGCCGAGGCACTGTTCGCTTGGGTAGAACAGCGTCTGCCGGCGATTTCGGCAGCGCACATTGCATGGAAGGACAATGTGATGGCGGGTTTCCTCAGCAGAGTTCAAGTGGATGCCGGAGAATGGGAATTGCATCTGGACGTGTTTGCACAAGTGGTTCACTGATGGGGGCTGCTGATCATGGATCTCATGGCGACCTTCCAGTCCACGAAGGTGAGTCGGTTCTTCAGCAGACGGTGGGAACGGATGTCAGAAGGGATCGATGCTCTGATGCAGAGTTGGCCGATGTCCGGTCTTTTCTACGTATTTCCTCCGTGGGTGATGATAGGTCGAGTGGTTCAGCGCATCGAAGCTCATCTGGGGAGAGTGTTAGTGGCCCCGGACTGGCCAAGGCGTCCCTGGTACGCCGATCTCATACGTCTTCTAGACGGGGAGCCATGGTGGCTGCTGGTCTCAGAGGGTCTGTTCCTTCAAGGGCCTCTGCGGATGCCTCAAGTGGATCAATTCTCGCTTACGGTCTGGCCATTGAAAGGGCGAGGCTAAAAAAGGTTATTCTGGAACAGTTATTTCTACTTTGCTTAAAGCATGGAAAACATCTACGTCTTTGGCCTATGTTCGTATCTGGTGTATATTTGAGGACTGGTGTTCGAGGAGACAAGTACAGGCGGCGACGGTGTCCGTGCCGATAGTCTTAAGCTTTCTTCAGGAGGATTTCGATAAATGCCTGGCGGCCAGTTCCTTGAGAGTTCAGTTAGTGGCGCTGTCTTGCTATAGAGTCAAGGCACAGGGAATGGTGCTCGGCGTGCATGTGGATGTTCTGAGGTTCTTGAAAGCAGTGACCAGGTTGCGTCCCTCTCGTAGAGTTTGGTTCCTCCATGGGATCTCAATTTAGTGTTGGGAGCGCTGGCTAAGGCACCCTTCGAGCCGTTGCAGCTGGCATCAATAAAGGATTTAACTCTGAAGACAGTGTTTTTGGTAGCTATTTGTTCAGCGAGGCGTGTTTTGGAGTTACAGGCATTTTCTTGCCGGGAGCCGCTTTTGTCTTTTTCTCGTGAAAAGGTGGTGCTGCAGCCCGTTCCCTCCTTTTTACCTAAAGTAGTTTCTCCGTTTCATTTAAATCAGACAGTTTCACTTCCGGTGCAGGGTTCCCTGCGTGGGGACGCAGCGAACCGGGGGCTACGCCACCTGGATGTTAAATGGGTACTTCAGCATTATTTAAAGGTGTCAGAGCCCTTTCGTAAATTGGACCGTCTGTTCATTCTCTTCGGGGGTCCCCGGAAGGGCGAGGCGGCTGCAAAGGCTTCTATTTCTCGGTGGATTAAAGAAGCGATTGCGTTGGCTTATCTCTTGTCGGGTCAGCAGATTCCGTCGGGATTGCGATCCCATTCTACCAGAGCGCAAGCGACTTCTTGGGCGGAGCACAGTTTGGTTCCGCCTGTGGAGATATGTAGGGCAGCTACGTGGTCGTCCTTGCATACTTTCAGTAAACATTACTGCCTAGATGTCTTGTCAGCAAAGGATGCTGTGTTTGGTTCGGCATTGTTGCAGGCAGGCTGGAAAGGTCCCTCCCAATGAGTACTTCTCTGATACATCCCAGAAGTGTGGACTAAACTGGAGGAACGATAAGGAAATTACACTTACCTGGTAATTGATGTTCCTGGAAGAACTCCAGTTTAGTCCACATTCCCGCCCGGGATCGTACTTTGGCAGTGCCAGTTCCGTCGAGGGAAGGCTTGGATAACCGGTAGGTATCCTTTTCTCTTCATTTCTGTCTATTCTTGTGATTCTGATCTGTCGCTCTGGTGAGGTGCAAGGAAGTGGCACAAGGAAGGAGATCTGTTTTCTTGAAAGGGAATTTCTCTTGTATATAGTTTTATTACAGTTAATTGGTTATGGTTAGCTACTTATTTGTTGCTCCTTTAAGTGTGCTTTGTCAATAGTTCACTGGGTCTAATGGGAGATGCCAGCAGACTACATCCAGTGATGTCACTTTTTTGACATGCCCATTCTCCAAGCTGCAGGAGGAGGTGCACAACCCAGAAGTGTGGACTAAACTGGAGTTCCTCTAGGAACATCAATTACCAGGTAAGTGTAATTTCCATATTCTCATCTTGAGCAGCATTGGTGGTTTCTCTGCTTCTGTGTTCGGCGGGGGGGGGGGGGGGCTCCAAACTGTCCTTGATCAAAGTAACATCTTTTATGAATCCCTGAGAATGTTCTAGTTTTAAATTGTATGTATGTTTTGGCAGCATTTTTTTCTTTGTGGCAGTGCAAGAGTGGAGTGGAGGAGTGACCTAGTGGTTGGGGCAAGGTACTTCAGGTCGGAAGGTCAGGGGTTCATATCCCACTAGAGGACAGCAACCTTGGGCCAGAAGGACTGGGGTTTCTAGTCCCACATGTGCTCCTTGTGGTCTTGGGCAAGCCACTTAACCCTCCATAGCCCATGTTCCCTGTAAAATAGTTATCTCCAAGTTATAATGCCCTGTTCAATGTAAACCACACTGATGCAGAATAGCACAGTATATAAGAGAATATAAATAAATAGTAATTTCTTTCATTTACCCATGGATGCTTGGCAGAGCCTGGAAAACATGTGTAGCTTTGCATAATTACAACACATGCATGTTTTCCAATGAAAAGTTTTTTGCCCAGAAAAAGCAGGTACAGTGATATTTTGCTGGAAGCAATGGTGCAAAGCCTGTGAGTAGAAGTACCCATAGAATTTGCATCAATGTGAGCTATTTTGATTATTGCCCCTAGTATATATTAATGCTTAGTGCAGAGATAATCTTTGACAATAATAGATTTTCTATCTGTGAGGGACAATTGAAACAATGTAAGCAGTGTATTTTATAATTAGTGTATGGAACTACTGGGACTGATTAATGACATGCTTCGTAATTCTCATTGCCAATCAATATGCATTATTTGTTGCTTCATTGAAATTGCTTTTCCTTATCATGCTAGACCAGTCCAGACAAATGGATTATGCTTCCCAGCCAACAGGTGGAGGCAGACCAGAGCAACCTTTGGTGATGTCATCACTAGTACGTATGTTGGTGCAGCACTAAAAGAAGCCAGTATTCCTTATCATTCTACTAGACCATTTCATTTGTGTGGGTTATGCTCCCTTGCCAAGAGGTGGAGGCAAACTTGAACAGTTATCAGTGATATCATCACTTGGTATGTTCCCTGGTACAACATTGAGAGAAGCTAGTATTGTCTGCCTCCAGCAGATGGCAAGATGTTTGGACTTGTGCTGCAGTGCAGATAGGTCTGACTTTCCTAGCCCACACCACAGTGCTGAAGTCAATATGATAGAGTCTGATGAGGCCCAATGTTGCTTGGAGTGTAGGTACATCCTTGTCTCCTGTAGTTTACGGCTGCCCTTTGTCCAGTGCAGTTACCCATGGATTCCTAGTGCTTGATGGGCTGAAGAAGAGCAGGACGACTGCATGGGTCCCTGAGGGTGTTCGGTAAGTTGAGCCCAACCCCATCCCTTCTCTCTTGCTGTCCTTATTTGCATGTTTTGTACTTCTGATTTCTTTTTCTTATCGTTCCTCCAGTTTAGTCCTCAACCTCTGGGTAGTGAACCTCCTCCTGCAGCTTGGAGACTGGGCATGTCAAAAACTCATGACATCACTGGATATAGCCTGCTGGTCTCTCCCATCAGCCCCAGTGTGTCCATTCTCCATGCAGCAGGAGGACGTAGTGAGCCTAGCTTCTGGGCTCACTTGGGGGAACAGATAAGGAGTATTTAAGTGTGACAAATTCTATTCTGATTTTACTTTTGATTTTTACCTTTAATTCTACTTTTAATTCAGTTACCTTTGGTTAATTGGCAATCAGGGATTAGTTCCCTTTAGTTGTTAGGAGAAAATTTCCTTATATTTACAGTAATTTTAAATTTGAGCCTGGCTCTTTAAATTAGTAGCAGCTCCCGCCTTCCCTCCTTGTCAGTTATTTTCACTTGCTGCAGACATTTGCTGGTGCGGATCTCTCTCCCTTGACAGTACGGGAGAGAGCTCCGGGACCCGTACAGCCACACTGAAGCTGTGTGAGACGGAGCCTCTCCGTTGCTGCGGGATTTTAATTTTACTCTGTGGAACCGGCTGAGCGGTCCTCGCCACGGCTGCCAGGCACAGCAGCGCGGCTTGAGGATCGGATGAATTCAAGGCGGTAGGAGCAGGCTGCGTGGCGTTTGGCCCTGCAGGTAAGGCCTTCGGGCTCTGTTGGTCTGCTGAGGCCTCCTTTTTGCAGCGGCTGTTCTTGGTGCCAAAATTCATTGGCAAAGGGGCGGCCATTTTCTCTCTAGGTATTTGGACCGCATGGCGAGAGTTGCAGTGAGCTGCCTGTGTGAGGAAGACGACAGGCAGAATAGCTCGATTTTTAGGTCTAGTGTTTCTTTCTTTTGTTTGTAGGTTTTTTGAGGCTCAGGGGGGGGGGGGTTCCTCAGCCTTAAGGGGGCTGTTGTCAGTCCTCTTTATTTTTAAGTTTATTCTTAGTTTTATAGGACAGCAGTTTTGGCATTGATCTCTGATGCCACATGTTCTTTCCCTCCTAATCATGTCTCTGAGGAGCATCTGTTAAGTCCCAGGATATTAGGCAAATTGCCAGCTTTTAAGTTCTAAAAGAGCAGAACCCTAACTTGTAGGTGGAAGGAAGGACAGGCTGAAAGTGTGCTTTTGTGTATTCTATAGTGAAAGTTGCCCAAAAGCCTGTGGTTTCACAGGGACAGGTTTAGGAAACTTTAGGATATAAAAAAATATATATAATAATGACAGTTAAACTGTCAACCAAGAAGTGCCTGTGCTATGGTCTATGGCCACTAGAGGGCAGCTGATACACTCAATAGTGCCTTTCTGTAACCGTGTGTAGGCAGCCTTCAGTCAGATTGATCTCTGCAAGTCAGGGAAGAAATAACCACAGGGCCACCTCATGGGCACTCAGGGGTTAGTGACTAAACAAGCAACTGTAATGTTCTGCAAATCAAGATTATATGACCAAGATTTAAAGCTCTTAACTTCTGTATCGTTTGTTGGGCTCTGGTGCCCTAAAAGCCACCAGATGGCAGCGCTGCTCATGAATCACATATAGTATTCAGTGGGGGGAGGGGGGTGGTAAAATATGAAATTGTATTCCTCATCAGGTTCACACAGGCAGCAACCTCTAAGACCTCCACTTGCAAGGTTGTCGGTGTATCCCACTGCTATTTCTCTGACTGCAGGAAGGCCGGGGGGGGGGGGGGGTGCCTGTGTGTTTTATAGCTCCACTTAACATGCCCTTCCCACGAAATTCTCATCTATTTCTAGAGCCTGTGCTGTCAGAGCAGGGCTTTAAGCACTTAGCAGGGGCACTGACCCGTCTGTGCCATCTTGTTAAAGGGCCCGTGCTGAGGGTGAAGAGTAGGACGTCTAGGTAGCACAGTCTGGGGCTTAGCGCTCCAGGGCACTGGAAGGTTTCATAGAGGAAGTCAATATTCTGTGTATGCTCCATGTATTCAGCCTATGTTCAAGCGTGCTCACTGCACTGTGTTTGGGTGACAGGTGCTGGGTCACCTGTATATGTAGATGTGCATTTTGTATGTGCTCACAATTGCTTAGGCATGATTTTTGGGTGCACTCTTTGCAGAATGAGACTGCATTTCTTTGCTCAGACTGTATTATCAGACTAAGGTAATTTCTCCAGTAATGGGGGGGATGTTGATTGTAATAAAGTGCATGAGGTCCTCATGGTGTTACATGGGGTTGGAGATGCAGTCGTGTGATCTGCTGTGGAGTGAGCCACCCGAAGGAGCTACAGTGTCACAGTCACCAGTTTCCCTTTCTCTTTGGGCTTTGCTCCCAGATTCTAGCCCCCCTTTCTCTCTGATGTCCAGGAAGCAAGGTCCCCGGCCCACTGGACAATCTATTCTCAGCCTTTTCTCAATGCTGGCAGAAGGACTGGGAGAGCGAGAAAGGAAGACCAGGAACCAGCACCAGCTCTGATGTCTCTCCACTGCCAGTGTTTGCTACGGTCACATATTCCCATTCAATTATTTATTTGAGTATACTGATTGCCTACAGGTAAGGGTGGCATACAGTTGATTACGGTATTTCTGTTTCCCTCATCCCTGAAGGGCTCACAATTTATGTTTTGGTACCTGACGCAGAGGGGTAAGTCGCTTAACGAAGGCCAGAAGGACCACCTGTGGGACTAGAAACCCCTGTTTTTATGGCCCAAGATTGGTGGTCTCGATGGGAAATCAAACCCTTGGTCCTCTGGCGACTTGCCTCAACCACTAGGCCGCACTGCTCCGTGTGAGCTAGCCACTGGGCCATAGGACCAGGCGCAGCCTGTTACTTCCAAGGCAGAGACCTTGGGGAGTTTCTGTTCATAAGGATACGAGAAATGCCATACTGGGTCAGACCAAGCTCTTTCAGGTCTAGTATCCTGTTTCCTAGAGTAGCCAATCCTGGTCTTAAGGACCTGGCTGGTTTCCAAAAAGACGAATAGGCTATTCAATGCTTGTATCGGGGCAAGCGGTGGATTCATGTATGCTCATATTTTAAGGGGTCCATTGCATGTACAACAGATGTGAACTCTGTTGGGTTGTGTGCCTTGTAGAACATCTTGAATTGGTGAAAGTTGGTATAAAAAAAAAATTATAATTTTCCAGCTTCTCTCTAATAAAAGGTTATGGACCTTTCCTCCGGGAGCTTGGCCAAAAATGTTAAACCCCGCTATGTTTGGAGATCGTTTCGCGCAAGGCTCTTGGAGTACACAGGAGACCCAGTAGTCAATCAACCGACTGGAAATGCGAGCGATACGCTGGGCGTTGCAGGTGTTCGAAGCTACGGTGACAAGTCGAGCGGTGCGAGTACTGTCTGATAACTCCGCGGCGGTGGCCTACATCAATCGGCAGGGCAGAACCGGAAGTGGGGCCATAGAGGCCGCGGCAGAGGGTCTGTGTGTGTGGATAGAGCTTTGGCTGCCAGCGTTTTTGGTGGTGCATGTTGCGGGTAAGGACATTGTGATGGCGGATTTCCTCAGCTGGGTCCAAGTAGATGCCAGAGAATGGGAGTGGCATCCTTAGGTATTCGCACAGATCGGTCGCATATGGGGACAGCCAGTAATGGACCTCATGGCGGCGTTTCACTCTGCGTAAACGGGTCGCTTCTTCAGCAGACGGCGCGAAAGGAGGTTGGAAGGCATTGGCGCACTGTTTCAACAGTGGCCGTCGTCCGGTCTTCTCTGTCTTTCCACTGGGGGGCACTCAATAGGTCGAGTGGTTCTGCATATCGAAGCGCTTCGGAGAAACGTGTGGTTGGGGGCCTCGGGCTGGCTGATGCGCCCGTGGTATGCCTGCCTCATACGGTTGCTCGATGGGAATCCATGGAGGTTTCTGACATTGGAGATTCTGTTGCTACGAAGTTCCCTTCGAATGTCTCAGGTGCATCATTTTTTGCTTACGGGGTTGCCATTGAAAAGGCAAGCTTAAGGAAAAATAGTTGCTCGACAGCAGTCTTTGCTACCTTGCTGTAAAAAAAAAGAAAAAAAGAAATAAAAAGTCTACGTCCCTTGCATATGTGCGTATATGGCGCATCTTTGAGGACGGGTGCTCGCGGAGGCACGCTCGCGCGACAACAGTGTCAGTTCCCTTGGTATTAAGTTTTCTGCAGGACAGGTTTGGTAAAGGCAGGTCCTGGAGAGTTCAGTTAGCAGCTCTGTCTTGCTATAGGGGCAAAGGACAGGGAGTGGCTCTCATGCACAGGTCGATGTGGTACGCTTTCTCAGGTGGTTACCAGACTTTAGCCCTGTCATAGGATATTAATTCCACCGGGGAAGCCCAAGTTGGTTTTAGGAGCGTTAGCTAGCACGCCACTGGGGCCCTTGCAACAGGCATAGGTTAAGGGTTTTGTCTTGAAGACGGTATGTTTGGTCATCTGTTTGGCGAGGCGATTTTTGGAGTTGCAGGCATTGACCTGTCAGGAATCGTTTTTTGTCTGTCTCCAGACAGAAGGTGGCCTGGCGGCTGGTTCCGTCGTTGTTGCCAAAGGTGGTTTCTATGTTTACCTAACTAAAATGGTCTCTCTTTCAGTGCTAGGTGCGGTGGAGAGGAGCGTATTGAACCATAGCTTGCACTGTTTGGACGTCAAGAGTGCTGCGGCAGTGTTTAAAGGTTTCAGAAACTTTCTCAAGGCAGATCGTCTTTCTTCGGGGTGTTCGGAGGGCCCCACAAAGGGAAGCAGTGGCTAAGGAGTCCATTTCTGGATGGATTGGAGCGGTGAGTGCATCAGCTTATCTTCTAAGGGACTTTATAGTCCCAGGGAGCTTATGACATCACTCTACCAGAGTGCAAGCGTCTTCTTGGATGGAGCACAGTTTGGTTCCACCAGTGGACATCTGTAGGGAGGCCTCTTGCTTGTCTCTCCATACTTTCAGTAAGCACTACCGCCTAGATGTTCTGGTGGCTAAGGATGCCGTTTTCAGGGAGGCGGTGTTGAGATCCGGCTGGAAAGGTCCCTCCCAATGATTACTGCTCTGATACATCCCAGAGGTTGAGGACTAAACTGGAGAAACGATAAGGAAATAGGAATTACACTTACCTGGTAATTGTGGTTCCTTGAGTGACTCCAGTTTAGTCCTCATTCCCGCCCGGGGATGGGGTCTTAGCAGTGTTTTTTCTGTTGGGGGAAGTGCAAGGTTTAAAATGGATATAGGCCTTCACTGGTGTTCAGTCGTTTTGATGTTTCCATTTGTTTTGTGCTATAT
The DNA here is from genome assembly GCA_033557465.1 of Ichthyophis bannanicus. Classification (NCBI taxonomy): domain Eukaryota; kingdom Metazoa; phylum Chordata; class Amphibia; order Gymnophiona; family Ichthyophiidae; genus Ichthyophis; species Ichthyophis bannanicus. The sequence goes on along the minus strand of CM066036.1, from coordinate 685,112,301 downwards.
TGTTATAATTATATTATGATATTGTTATATATATTGCTATATTGCTCTGGATTGTTTAGGGCTAGGCATTCGACGGAAAGGAGAGCATGCAGGAAGCAGTCCCTTCTGGAATGGGAGTAGTAGGTAGATAGGTTATATGTTCTGCTTGCCCTTGAATATAATAAGTAAAAAAAAAAAAAGTTACTGATTTTTTGCTCCTTTGAGTCTGCTTTGTCAATAGTTTACTGGGGCTGATGGGAGAGACCAGCAGGCTATATCCAGTGATGTCATGAGGTTTTGACATGCCCAGTCCTCCAAGGAGGAGGTTCACTACCCAGAGGTTGAGGACTAAACTGGAGTCACTCAAGGAACCACAATTACCAGGTTAGTGTAATTCCTATTTTTTTTCCCATTGGTTTCAATGGGTAATATTTGGCTCTCTACTGCTTTCAATAAAGCAACTTCAATTTTTTTAAAGGCTTTTCATCTGCAGCTGGGCCTGCATGGGCATCTGGGGTGTAACTGCTTGGGTTTCCCTGGTCGGACGGACAGATGCTGGGACTCCCTAGTCATCATGGTCCTGTTTCTTTTTTTTTTTTTGGCACATTTTTTTCATAGTTTTTTTTTTTTTTCTTTTGCTGCTGCAGTGCTCAGTTGGGTGACCCTTGTTAGCCTGTGACCTGCAGCAGTTTCTTTCTATGGTTGCTTTTTCGCCCCCTTGTGGCTTTTTGGGAGCTCCCACTGTGGGGCCTTGGATGTGATGCTGTTTCTGTGGTCCTGCTGTTCCTTTTTATTTTAATTCTGCTGGTGGTTATCACGACCATTGGATATGGCTGCTCGGACCTGGCAGAAGTGAAGCCTGGTAAGATGGCCCTAGTTGTAAGCCTGTTGGCCTGTGGTGGCCCTCTGGAGTTCCAGGGCTCTTTTTTTTTTCCATCAGTTTACACTGCAGCACCTGAAACCGCTCACGGACTGTTTTCAGTCTTGCTTGCTGCTTGACATCCCCCTTTGGATGAACCTGGAGCCCACATGTATCTCTTTCTTCAGCAGCCAGAGGGATCATGTCCTCAGCTTCCCCCCTGCACTCATCCGTTTTTCTGGGAATCCATCCTTATCCTCTGTGGGGATTGGTTGAGGGAGAGAAGAGAAATTCCTTTTTGCCAGAAGTTAAGTGTGAGGAGGACAAGATGGCTTCCTGGGGGAAGGCTGGGAGCTCTGTGATCCGTCTTGTTTATAGACTGGTCCTGCTTGGGCTGTTTCAAGACCCTATGGCGGCTCTGCATGTTGTCGAGCCTGCCTTCAGTTGAGGTTAGCAGGCAGGTTCTCCTTGTTCCTGAAGAGTATCGAGATTCCTATTGCATTCATGCCTCTTATCTGGTCCTATGCAGCAGCATATAGGGTTTTAGGGAGTAAATCACAGAACTGAGCCCCAGTGGCCCTAAAGTCCTGTCTTGGCTGTATCCTGGGCAAGCAGGAACAGCTTTTCGGCCTCCCTGGAGTGCCAAGTCTTGGTCATGGCTGTGACTAAGCACATTACCATCTCTGTGAAGGGAGGTGCTGAGCTTGAGGAGTCTCAAGTTTGAAGGGTCGAGGCCCTTCTTAAGAATGTCTTTGCAGCAGCTGCCTTAGGCTTTTGGGCAGTGCTGTGTACATGCCTGGAGCTAAGCTCTCTGATGGATCCATCCTCTGCCGGACAGACTGTGGGCTTTCTTAGCCCCTCCTCACCAGCAACCTACTGGGTTCTTGGAGCTACAGAAGACTACATTCAAAAACAATGGGAAGGTTATCAAAAGACAGCAATAAAATACAAACACATTACTATATATATATATACATATACAGTCAAACCTCGGTTTTCATGATTAATCCGTTCAAAAAAGTCTGACTAAAACCGAAACGTATGAAAACCGAAGCAATATTTCCCATAAGAAATAATGTAAATCCAATTAATCCGTTCCAGACACCCAGAGCTGAGCATGCGTTCCAGAGCCATGTAGCAATGGCTGCAGCAGCACGAGCCCCGAAGTCTCAACCAGGCATCAGAACGACTCTCTCCCTGCCTCCGATTCTCAGCAGCAGAACAGCTCGTGCACTTCTGTCACACACCTCCGATCACCGATTCTCTCCCCCCCCTGCAATTCTCAGCATCAGCAGAACAGCTCGTGCACTTCTGTCACACACCTCCGATCGCCGATTCTCTCCCCCGCCTGCAATTCTCAGCATCAGCAGAACAGCTCGTGCACTTCAATCACACACCTCCGATCGCCGATTCTCTCCCCCGCCTGCAATTCTCAGCATCAGCAGAACAGCTCGTGCACTTCAATCACACACCTCCGATCGCCGATTCTCTCCCCCGCCTGCAATTCTCAGCATCAGCAGAATAGCAGCACTTTTCTCACCTCACCGGACAGCACACACACAGATCCCTCAAGTTTGCCAATCAGCAGGGAACATCGGAAGCCACACTCTCACTCCTTGATTACAGTAAGGAACGCTGAAAGCAAAGAGCTCAATCGCAAAAATAAGTACGAAAACCGAGCGGATGTACGAGAACCGGGACAAAATTGCAACCAAAAAAAGTCGTCGAAAACCGAAGCTAACGAAAACTGGGGCAAACGAAAACCGAGGTTTGACTGTATATATATATATATATATATATAGTATGAGGAGACATACATGGGGTCCAAGACATAACTGTTTACTGCTACATAGGTCATTATGAGGAGACATACAGGATTCCAGGACATAATTGTTTACTGCTGACAGCTTGATATCTACTAACCCTGAGTACTTTAGCTACTGACCCTGAGACTGATATCTAGTATCCCTGGGACTGCTATCTAGTATCCCTGAGATAGAGAGGCTGGAGTACAACCTGCCCTTTTCTTTGTTTACAGTATATGTAAACCTTCACTTAGTAAGCAAATATATGAAGTTTTATTTCTAAGCAAAGTTCTGAAGTGAATTAACTCTTTCTCAGGTTTAGTCAGTCTAATAGTGTACACTACCCTGTACAAACGAACATGCTTTCAGTCCCTCCTCTGATTCTGTAAAGAATCATTTCTAAAGTAAGGAAACTCATATATTGCCATTAAAATGGAAATAAAACTAGATTGTGGATCAATCTGTAACATCAATGTAGGGGTCAGTGATTCTACTGATTTCTTACAGAAAGCTGTGAAAGGTGAAGAGGTGGAAGGAAACCAGTGCTGACATAGAGAAACAGCCCCAAAGTAAAGCTTATAGTACATAGAGGATTAATACTTCTAGAATGAGAATTCCCAAAATACCAAGCAAAGATGCTAACATGCCTTGCAAAGGCCAGAATACTGAATTCCAAAATGAAGGAACAGAATCAGTGAGAGCTGAAAAGGAATTTACATAACTCTCTCTTGAAACAAAAGTACGGTTGCTAACTTTATCTAATAGGCCTTTCACTATTTTCCCATTATTATCAAGCATACTACAACAAAAATCAACTATTATTCCACACACACCATTTTCCTTTGCTAGGAAAAATCTAAAACCATTCGGTCCTGGGCTGCATAAACTGACACTTTGTTTACTGGACCTTGCAATACACACTAATTGCCTCAGTAAGAAGCAGAGCAGCCACTATGACTTCATCCTGAGGGGATACATCCCTTTTTCTTCTTAAAGATTTGTTCAGGATGGATAACAAATTAATAGTTCAATTCACTATGGGGTATCCACCACGGCTATATAGCAAGCACCTGACCAACCTCTGAGAAGCTCTGTATACACAAAAGTACCACACACACAAAATAATCTCCTTCTAAACCACTAAGCTTTCTGCTCAGATTGTCAAATTCAGAGGACAAAATATATTCTGTATACAATTACTCACAACCCACTGAGTCATGACCATTAAATCATTCCACTTTAACTCCGGTTAGGTATGCCTAGGTCAGAACTAGAGGCATCCAAAAGGTAGAGTTACACACTTGATTCCCTTTAACTGGCATTAATTGTACATTACTGAAATATAGGAACCTGTACATGGGATTTTTATACCTATACCTTTAATTATTCTAAGTTCTGTGTTTGTATAAGACCATATGTCACAAGACTCTTCAAAAGTCTTAGACCTAACTATTGGTAGAAATCCATGCTAAGTAGCTGTCACTGTTGGAAGGCAAACAGCACACTTTGATAAAATTGAGATGTTTTTGTCATCAAGTGTAAATGTGCCTCAAAAATATTTGGATATTCCCTCTAACATCCCCATGATTCTGAATGCAATACTGTTAAATTAATAATATGCCACAGCACATCTAGGACCAGATTAGGAAATATGCATAGCAAAAAAATATTCTAAGACAAACTAAAGATATACCTACTCTTCTTAATATTTTTCTTAAGATGATGAGGAGATATACTATAGCTATACTGGCCCTCTAATTCTCAATTACTTTATTAAGTAGAGGTTAAGTACCTAAAGGTTATTTTATATATATATATATCAGGAAAATACTAATCTAAACTAACCTCATCCCTCTAAACCTTACTATAAATGCTAAATAAAAGCATTTTACATGAATAGTCCATTTAGAATTTACTTAATACAATAATCTCTCTGTAATGTCACTGTTCTTTCAGAAAATACTTTAAATCATAAAAGTCCTTTTCTTCAATATCACTGTTGTCCAATAAGTCTCTGCGTTGCAAACTCTTGATTCACTGACACAGGAAGCAACCTTCTGATCTTGTGAAGGGGCCACTGTATAAGATGCATCCAACGGGAATGTCTTTTCACTTTACAAGCTGAGTATCCCACCAGGAACACACGACATGGACCAGGAACTTGGAAGCTGGGAGTGTCTTCGGATGCAGTCTTAATCAGGACCCAATCTGGTGGCTTCACCTCTGATGAAATAATTCTGCGGATCCCAGATATAAAGAACTTGTCCTCTTGTTAAGGAGTCACTTGCAATAAAAGAAAACAAAATAGGACTGAGTGCAACCGTGCACAATAAGTTAAGCTATCGCTGCGCAACACCTGGGGGTCTGGGATAACTGCCAAGGCATCCTTTAACTATTTCAAATGGTGTCAGGCTAGAGGAAATGCATACTGCCATAAGGGCAAAGGGAAAAGCTTTTATTCAATCGGAGTCTGTATCAGAGTGCATAAGTGACCTTTTGGGAATACTACCTCCCTCCTCTGATACAGGGCAGATCTACAAAACAGGTTGCAAAATCAAAATAAAATGAATTCAGCAGGCAGGCATATGTATACTGTCCCTAAACTAACCCTACAATGCCAATCTTGAAACAGTTTAAACAGATTGTACCAAAGAAAACAATAACAAACAACAAAATGCATAACCACAGCGGTAAAACTTCTGCTGCAGAAACAAGGCAAGTAGAAACAAAGGATGATCAGGGCAAATAGATGATTCGTTTTCCAGCTGCCCGGAACATCACGAAGTCCAAAACTGGGTTTCAAAAGAAGTATCTTCAAAGAAAGATGAAAGAGGAAATAAAGTCATCTTTAACAGCGCTACATACTGCAATGTTGGTGACACTAATATCAGAAGAGTGTCTTTTCGGTTCACAAAATGATGTCCTTTGCATTTCAAAACTATGACGTGTGCTGACAAGAAGCACCAGAAAATCAATAAGATTCAATTGCAAAAATCATCACTACATAGACATAGCGGGAGTTACTTCATGAATTCACTCTGAATAAGAGCCCACTGGCTTACAACCAGTCGGGAAAGCTTACAAAACATACACAGATAACAGAGAAAACAAAAGTAGCCACAAACAATTTGAATGGGTAAGGATTATTCATAGACAATAATATGGCAACTTTCCCAGTACATTGCTACATTTAAAACATGGCACATTTCCCAGTACATTGCTACATTCAAAAACAAACCTCCCACTATGATAACGTGGAGACAAGGAGGCTTTCTGATCCTTCTGAGCAATAGAAATTTGCTAGCAATTATTTACAGGAAATTAATAAATCTGGAAACTTGCACAGTAACACCGATGCTGACAAAATAGGTTTCAATCTAGCAGACCAGAAAGTGTTAGGGCAACTCCCCAGAAAGTAACATTTTGAAATACAAACCGCAGTTTAGACAAATAACCTTCACACAAACAATAGTCATAACTTGGAAAACATAGAAACAAGTTATCCACATAATAAACTAAAGAGGAATGGTCGAGTCTTACATCAGATAATGCAGTTCTCAGAGCCTGTGAAAATATACAGGACTAGCGGTATAGCCTTCAAAAAGAAATAAAAATAAAACTGCTTTTTCTTTTTTTTTTCCAAGTCATACTGAAAATAAGCAGGTCGCAAATCCACAACAGAAGTCCAGGTGGCCCTTGAAAGTACCAAGGGAGAAATTGGCAAAATCTCATTATTTACTGCTCACAGGTTCTGCACAAATCTATAAGTCTTACCGTCAGCCTTCCGCAGACAGTTTCACCTTTAACACAGAAAGAACTGAAGTCTTACATAATGAAGTGACACTTTGTGTCTGGAGTGTCTGGAGATCTTCAAGCATAAAACAACTTCTTCACCAGCGGCTGCTGGCACAGCTTGAGTCTAGGAAACTGAATTCCAGATTTCACGACGATCTGCACAGCGGGATAGAAAGGCATCCAATATCTGATCCCGGCACTGTAGAAGAAAGTTCTCCAAGATGAACAATACTTGCATCTGCAGGAAACGACACTTCAGAGAAAAAATACAGCTGGAAATATCTTCACACTCAGCTAGGATAGAGTGCAATCAGCAGCTACCGGAGGGCTCTGACCATTCCGGAGACAGTCTCGCTGCAAATGCTCAATAACAAACTTATCTGAACTGTCTTGCTGAGGATTCCTATGACCTTCTCTTGCTCCGATTCTATCCTTCCCCCTGCTCCTGGGAGGTTACATAGAAACAATCAGCAAGCAATGTTCCCTCTAATTTTCTGTAGGCTGTGTGCGCATAAAATATCAGCTGTGTGCAGCTTTTGAAGGAAAGTTAAATTTTTGTGCGCCACATAACGACACTCGGAGTTATATACTTTAAAATTTGACTACACGTCAGAATACAGTATGTACACCACATTGATTTAATCAAATTAAATAAAAATAGACGATTACTAAATGAAGCAGGAAATTTCTAGTAATTACAATCATAACTTTTAAATTTTAAGACGTCTGTGTTGTTTTCTATCAGAATCAGAGCCATAATTTTTGTGCGCTCTGTTGTAAAGTATGTGCGCTTACTCACCGAGGTGTGCGCGCGCGCACACGCGCACAGCTTAGAGGGAACAGTGTCAGCAAGTTGTCAGCTTGAGCAATTCAGTCATTTCACATCAAATGTCAGCTCACTGCACCAGGCACTTTTCAGACTTACATAAGCATTTTTCAGACTTACATCAGCTGTTCTAGCTGGCCAAGCTGTTATTAAAGCTTTTTTTTTTTTTTTTTTTTTTTTTTTAAAACCTTTTACTCACGGGAATAAATCATTTACAAAAACAATTGGTGAGTTCTGAAAATATGTCCTTGCCTCACCAGAATGCTACACCTAGTGTGAAAATCTTTTCTTTCACCCCTATTCTGCTTTAGAGATGTTAATCTCAACCAATCCATTACAAGTTTGCATACTACTGTAAGGAATTCAATACCAGAAAATCATCTTTTTTTCTTTTATTAACCACTAAAACAAAATTAGCTCTTTGAGTTTTCTCTTGGAAATTTATCACAGGGTATGTCACAAACTGGATAAAAATCAGCTGGGTTATAAAATGCAGTTCTAAGCAAATTATCTAAAGCAGCCCAAGTAGAACATGAACTATTATACTGACATAAAACAGTTTGAAGAAAACTTATGGCACCATGTAATTGAATACATTTCTCTCTATAGGTCATAAAATGCTTATTCAGACCCTTTTCAATATCAGCAACAAGTTTACTAGAAATTCCTAATTCCTTTGTAGCAGAAATATCATTTCTTACTGTTCCCTTTAAGGAATCTATGATATGTACAGTACATTCTATTTCACGACTAAGAAGGTCATTCATTTCTCTGAGCTGAGAAACATTGCAAGTACCAAAATTCTCAATTTGTGCATTCCCCAATATTCTTTGCTTATCTCATATCTTAATTTCGCTGCACAGGTGACCATCCCCCTTTCAGAAACTACATAATTCTCAAAACAAACAGGGGGAGACGTCGGGAATACACCTGGATCTCGTCCAGCTCCAATTGCAGCCACCTCTGCATCATACTCTGGAGAAAAAATGACTGGGACCTTCCCTGCCCAGACATTACCAATCTCTTTCTCCTGTGGTTCACCCGTTTTACCAGCATTCACTAATCCAAACAATTCATTCTTCAAATTATGTGCCATTCGCTGCCACCAACCAAACACCAGCCCTTCACAGGCATCACATACTCTGTGTTTAGCCTGCAAAGCACATTTCAGATAACAAAGCTTATCTATAGAAAATGTTCCCTCCAAAGGAAACTGCAAAAGCACATTATCATTAGTCACTGCATGCCAGTGTACAATATAATCAGTAGCCTTAACCCCATACTTCTCACGCATACAATAAGAAGGGCTACCTTTCTGAACAGCTAAAACCATAGCCTTAACATGCCATTCACACAATTGAGACAACTCCTGTTCACCTAACAGATTGCTCATTGCTGGCACCAGATAATACTCACAAACACCTTCCCTCCTTGCCAGTAATGTGGAAATCTGCAGAAGAGCCATGGCACCAACTGTGGGCTTTCTTAGCCCCTCCTCACCAGCAACATACTGGGTTCTTGGAGCTACAGAAGACTACATTCAAAAACAATGGGAAGGTTATCAAAAGACAGCAATAAAATACAAACATTACTATATAAATATATATATATATATATATAAATACACCAAAGCTTTAGTGGAGAGAAACTAAGAGAAACAAGTTCTCCCTGTTTACTCTAACTGTTAGCCATGGTTGACTTTATTTATAAGGCTCTTTTGGATGAGACAGCATAATTTCATTTTATTATTACACGTCATAGATCAATGTCTAATCAGTGTAGGTCAGTATGAAGAGACATACATGGGGTCCAAGACATAACTGTTTACTGCTACATAGGTCATTATGAGGAGACATACAGGATTCCAGGACATAATTGTTTACTGCTGACAGCTTGATATCTACTAACCCTGAGTACTTTAGCTACTGACCCTGAGACTGATATCTAGTATCCCTGGGACTGCTATCTAGTATCCCTGAGATAGAGAGGCTGGAGTACAACCTGCCCTTTTGTTTGTTTACAGGACATGTAAACCTTCACTTAGTAAGCAAATATATGAAGTTTTATTTCTAAGCAAAGTTCTGAAGTGAATTAACTCTTTCTCAGGTTTAGTCAGTCTAATAGTGCACACTACCCTGTACAAACGAACATGCTTTCACAGACCAGAAGCTATAAGGATGGCAGCACACCCCCTAAGTTTCTGGTGCTTTCTAAGGCTGGCCCAGAGTTTCTTCCAAATGCATAGCAATGATTATAGTGGCCAGATGGCAGCTCTCATTCTGCACTTAATTGGTGGATTCTGACTCCATACTATAGCTGAGCAGATTCCCTCTTAAGAGCTGGTTGCTCTTTGGAGTGGGCTTGGTGAAATGGGTGAAGTCCTTGGGAAAGCTACCCACAGACACTCCTGAAAGAGGCTTAGAGATGCCAAGGGCTCCTCTTGTAGAGACATGCATAGAGCCTGGAGATGCCTTTGATCTACTGAGAATCCTTTGCGTCTCAGTCCCAGAAGGGGCAATCTTTTGGAGCTTTCAGCTTGCTCTTTTCTCTGCCAGGACTCCACAGGCTATTTTCAGTTCTTAATTGCCGGCAGCCCCCCCTCGCAAGACCTGGAGCCCTCATCTCCCTTATTGGGCACTTGGGGCTCTCTGGCATCTCCCCATCCCATGGCACGAGGTTCTACACCCCTATCTGGCTTTACCACTTATTTGTCCATCTGAGAGAGTGACCTAGTACCTTCTGGGGGAGCCTAGGGAGTGGAGACAATTTCCTATCTTCACTGGGTGAGTACGTGGGGGATAAGGAGCTTTCCTTCATGAGTGTGTCTCACAGAGTGGAACTCTTCACCCATGTGAAGAATGCATGTTTCCTCTGCACTTTGCAGAGTTTCCTCTGCAGTACTTGAAGTGAACCCTAACCAGAGGGTTGGAGTCATCTCTCTGTTTTTATTTCTCCTCTCTACTGTATAACCTTGTAAAAGCTCATGTTTTTTCAAGGGAGGAACTGGGGCTGAGGGGCACTTTGGTCCTGGCTCTGCTGTAGTCTCTATCTCTGGGGACTTAGGACATCAGTGGAGTCCCTAGGGTGGTTGCCTTGATTGCAGCAGTGTCATGGTGTATGACTACTCTGTTAGTATGGAGCTACAGATCTCCTGTGGAGTGAGAATGGAAGCCCTTCACAAGAACCCCTCATGATTTTGGCTAGGGATGCCCTGGCAGTGCATTGGTTGGGCCTGGTGACTGGATAGCTCGGAGGAGATATGTGAGCTGTTCATGTAGGATGCTTGCTTAGCAAAGCAGATCTCACTGGGTTTAAGCCAACCTGGGGCAACACTGATAATGTTGTCCTGTACAGCATAAGTAGGATTCCCTTGCTGTGTGCAGCATTGACTCGGTGGTAGCCCTGTCTCAGCTGCAGCTTTCCATGCTCAGTTTTAAGGGCAGATGACTCCATTGGCAGGACCTGTAATACGGAACCTGGTGGAAGTCCTTGGTGACGCTTGTCTTTAGAGGCTCTCGGATGATGGGCCTAGATGTTCCATCCTCTAATAGGGCTCAGTGGGGAGAGTGGCAATGACTTAAGATTAGGATCAGTTCTGGTGACCTCTTCCTACTAAGGGCCTCAGCCCAAGAAGGGCACTTTATGGCATTTCAGTACCCTGGAACCTCAAAGCTCCTTCAGTGACCAGCAAACTCTCTCACAGTGAGATTTGTGGGTCCCTCCGAGGGACAGGTGGTTGCCAGGCATCTCAGCCTGATTTCTCAAAGTGGATTCAATTCTGGACTGGTGAAGTCCTCTCTGGCCTACCTTTTAGAATCTTCTTGTGGCTTTTGCCCTAAGGGAGTGGCGATTGAGAATACCGAGTACCTTCTGCCGTAGCAGATGATTTGTGCTTGTGGACCCTGCTCTCTAAGGTCTGGTATAAGGTAAAAAAATTAAAATCAAGATGCACAAAGAGAGCCAGATCCTTCCCCCCCCCTCCACCCCCTTTGAGCATGTAGATGGTCAATGCAAAGCTAAGTTTTTGTTCCACTCGGAGACTCTCAGGTCATTCTTGCATGAGTCCAGTGTGGAGGGGGTCTGTCCTCTTTGGAAGTTAGAAATGTGGCAGTACGCCTCTATCTGGGAATATCTTCAGTAGTTTCTCCACTTCCGCATCCTGAGCCAACCATGTCCTTTGCGTGCCCTGCTCTCACCTTTTAGAACCGTTAAAAACAGACCCTAGAGAAAAAGCAATTATATTCAAATCCCTCCCCCACTAGAGACAGTATTACCTGTAGAGAATCAGTATTCAATCTTCAAACATAAGTCTTTTTTTTTCCTTACAAAATGATCCAAGTGTGAAGTCCAACTGGCCATTCATACAGCTGTCTACACCGTAAACATCACGGGTCAAAAAACTTCTACCAGTCAATTCAAATTCCAATTTTTATGAATGTTTTCTTATTGATAAGCAAGATAAATGCTTATTAGCAATGTTGTATGATGATGTGCTCTTCCATTCATCCACAATTTCTGATGCTGACAGCACTGCTGCTCTGGCTTAATGTGAAATGTCTGGGTGGATCACAAGGTGGAACAGCAGTACAGCCAGTGCTTTCCCTGATGCTAGCTGTGTGCTAGCTGATTAAGTTCCAGCCATGTTCATGGCTATGCACATTGTTGTGCTTTGTCTGCTCAAGCAGGTAACATCTGTCAGTCTGTGTGTCTAGGTAGGGCCACAGCAGACTCTCTCTTTGGTGTCCTAGGTGATGGAAGGTTCCCCCTGTCTCCTTTGGCAAGTTATCTCATGGTTTGGACCCTTCACTTAGTATTCCTGGCGGTTTTTAGGTCTGCTAGACTGGTGTCGGTGCTACAGGCCTTGTCCTTTTGAGGTTCTTTTGGTCATCTCTGTAGTGCCTGTCTCTTTGAGGATGGTACCTCCCTTTCTTTTGAAAGTACTGCCTTCCTCCTTTTTCAGATTGTGTCCTTGCCTCCCTTCATGGAGGAGGACTTTTGGTCAGACTCCTCACTGCATTGGTTTGATGTGAGGAGGTTATTTGGGAGTATCTGAGATTACTTTCTCCTGTTGATTGGCCTCTTGGCCCTCCCCTGTGGTCCCAAGCTAGGACAGGCAGCAGCCAGGTTAGTTTGCCTGTCTGCTGACTTGAGGAGACTGTTAGTTTAGTCTGTTTTTGTTTAGTAGATGTGTGCCGGAAGGGGTCAGAGCTCACTCCACTAGGGTACAAGCCTCTTTTTGATCTGTTCCAAACTTAATGTTTATGGAAGACCATTGGTTAGGCTTCTTGTTCTTCACTGAGCATTTTTGTAAATCATTACAATTGTTTTGTGGTAGCTGTTCCGGCTGGTGCCTTTGGTAGAGAAATGCTGTCCACAGCACTATCTTCCTTCCACTCAGGGTATTCACTGCTTGGGTACATTCTACTTGTCTGGACTGGTCTAGCAGAATGATAAGGACGGACAAATTTTATATACATGATGATTTTCTTTCCTTGAATCCTGCTAGACTAGTCTAGGACCTGCCCTGAGAAGACTATACCTACAAGTTGGGAAGCCTGGTTGCCTCTTCACTGCCTTTTCATGGTTTGTCGGGATTTTTCTCTGATGCAGAGTTATATACGGTAAGAGAAACAACAGTTTTTATCACAGTTGTGGCTGTTTTGATTAATACTTCTTATGAGATTTCTGCTTGGGATGTGTCATATTGGCTTCTCTCTGTGCTGCATCAGCATATGTATGCACAAGTGATGATATTGCTGAAAGTTGCTCTGGTCTGCTTCCACCTGCTGACACGGGAATATAACCTATTCATCTGGATTAGTCTAGCAGGATTCAAGGAAAGAAAATGATCAGGTATATAAAATTTCTATGTTTAAGCTCCGGGCTGAAGCCTCATTATTTTTTTTTCCTCTTCCTACCCTTGGGCTTTCAGCTCAATTGGAAATTGCCTATCTCCAGGAACAAGCAGGAATGTAGTCTTCACATACAGGTATTGTTGGTACCGACTGAGCCTGCACGGGAACGCTCCCCAGCGTCCAATAGGAAAGCTTTTGGGAGCATCCCACAGCGCCTGCATGCTGCCTTCCTGCCTTTCCCAACTGTCCCTCTCCAGTTCTTCGTTTTCCGCGGAGCCGAGAGGTCGCACATCCTGTCACCGTAGAAAATATTCCCGTTTCTTCTTCTTTTTTTTGGTCGCGTCTGCCTTCCTTCGATGCTACACCGGTACCGCCGGTTTCTTCTTTTCTTTTTTTCTAAAAAACCCCAAACACCTTTCTTCTGGAATTTCTTCTTTTTCCTTCAGGTGCCACGCGCCATTTTGAGCACTAGGCCCAAATTTTCCTCTAACATGGAAAAACCCGCTTCGGGTTTTAAAAAGTGTTCTAAGTGTGGCGGTACCATCTCCGTCACCGACACCCATGAGTGGTGCCTCAAATGTTTAGGTCCTGACCACTCTATTTCAGAGTGTGTTGCCTGTGGGATGATGTCGAAGAGGGGTCGGCAAAACCGAGCTGCTAAACTTAGCACCCTTTTCCCTCCGATGCAGCGTCTGTGGCATCGACGTCTTCCAGGGCTTTGTCTTCCTCCCATGGATCTCAGGTAACTAAACATAAATCTGGCCGGTCCTCAAAGGGTAGATCTCCTTCTAAGCATCGAGATGCCTCTGGCGTTGCCCTTGAAGGATTTGTACTGGCAAAATTGCCCCGGTGGGAGGCTTCGGCTTCCAAAGCACTAACAGGGCTCCAGGATGTTCTTGAGGCCCCAACCTCGGCAGAAATACTGGTGCCATGCTGTGGGGTACCGGCTGCTTCATCCGGTACCGATACCCAAGCATCGGCAGCGTCGATAGACCAGAGATTCTTGGCTATTGAACACAGTCTGGCGGCTCTTCTCACAGCCTTGATGCCCTTGAAACCACTTCAGACAATTCAGTTGGTACCAGCACCGACATCGGTACCGGTACCGACTGCTTTGACATCAGCAGGTGTTCTTCTGGGTCCGAGCCAAGCTTACCCATCTGGTATCAACAAGCCGGTACCGGACCCCTCCGACACCGACTTCGATCGGTACCGGTATCGTGCCTTGCACAATCACCCGGATCGGAGATACTTTGAATCCTCGGATGAGTCTGAAGACTCTGAAAGCTCTGCCGATACCAGAGTACTTCTTCCTGAGGATTCCGATTCTCCTCAGCGTAGGATGTCTCCACCTGAGGATATGTCCTTTCAGGAATTTATCCGAGATGTGGCTCGGTCTTTCCATCACAGTGGCTCCTGAAAAAGAGCCTAGGGCAAACGGATTGGAAATCCTGCAGTACCCTAAAGCTCCCAAGGAGGCAGCTACTTTACCTATTCATGAGATCCTGCATGATCTCATGTTAAGGATGTGGGAAACACCTCTAACCACTTCTCCTCACTCTCGAAGGCTCAACACCATGTATCGAGTTCCTCCTTGTCCTGGATTTCAAAAAACTCAGCTACCACACCATTCCATGGTGGTGGAATCAGCTATGAGAAGGATCAAGAGTGCAAAAAGACATGCATCTAATCCTCCAGGACGTGAGTGTAGGACTCTTGACGCCTTTGGATGTCGAACCTTCCAGGCTTCCATGCTTTCAGCCAGGATCAGTTCCTATATTTTATATATGGGAATGTTCCTTAAGGAGGTCACCGGAGATTTAGAGCTTATGAGCTCTCTCCTTCCTGATAAGAGGCAGGATTTCCTTGCACTTGTCAAACATGCTCAGGATGTTTCCAAGTTTGTAAATCGTGCAGCCTTTGACTGCTTTGAGTGCATAAGCAGAACCTCTGCTATTGCCATAGGTGCACGCAGGATTGCCTGGCTCCAGGCATCTGACTTGGAACTTTGGGTACAGGACAAACTGGGGAATATTCCTTGCACGGGAGAAAATCTCTTTGGCAAGAATTGGCAGGAAAAAGCTAATGAAATAGATGCTGGCAATATCATCCTGGATAGACTGTCTAAATCTACAGCTGATCCTGCAAGGAAAAAATCCTACAAGAAACCATTCTTCAGTAAGAAGAAAATGTTTTACCCCTCCTATACCCAACAGGGACATCGTGTAGGTCAGTCCGCCCAAAAGGGGCAGCAGCAACAGCTTAGGCAAAGAAAATCAAAAGCTTCTAAGCCTCAACCTGCTCAGCAGACTCAGCCTCCACAGGGGTTTTGACTCCTATCTAGAGAACTTTGTCTTCCTGGCCCTAAACGGCCCAGAGCCTTCCACCATTCCAGGAAGGTTATGTCATTTTGCCCCCAGATGGGAGCAGATAACAGCAAAAAGTTGGTCTCTGTCCATTGTAAGAGAGGGATACAAGCTTCACTTCCTCAGCATGCCCCCTCCTACAATGGTAAGACAGTTCAATTCTCAGACCTCTCTCAACACCCAGTTAGGTCAAGAGGTCACTTTGCTTCTTGCCCAAGGGGCAATAGGAGAGGTACCCATGCTCCAACAGGGTACAGGGTTCTACTCCCCCTTTTTCCTTATCCCAAAGAAAACAGGAGACACAGACCCATTTTGGACCTCAGAGAATTGAACAAATTCCTGTTCAAAGAGAAGTTCAAAATGATTTCTCTGGGAACTCTGCTGCCATACCTTCAGAGTCAGGATTGGCTTTGTTCTCTAGACCTCAAGGATGCGTACACTCATGTTCTCATCCATCCAACTCACCAAAAGTTTCTTCGCTTTCTATTTCAAGGGAAGCACTACCAATACAGAGTTCTTCCTTTTGGCCTGGCCTTGGCTCCAAGGGTGTTTACAAAATGCATGGCTGTGGTAGCTGCATTTCTTCGCACCCTGGGAATATTCGTCTTCCCTTACTTAGACGACTGGCTTATTCGAGCCCCGTCAGAGCCAGAGGCCAGGATTTCTCTATCTCGCACAATGGGTATCCTTCAATATTTGGGACTTGTCATAAACTTCCCAAAATCCAACCTAGCTTCCACTCAGTCTCTAGAGTTTATAGGAGCTCTGCTGGATACCAGACAGACAAGGGCCTATCCTCCACAGCCCCGCTGCCTTCGCGTGGTGCAGTTAGCTTCCCAAGCAGTGCTAAAGCCTCATCTCACTGCTCGGGAAATGTTATAATTGCTAGGCCACATGGCATCCACCCTGCATGTGGTTCCTTATGCTCGCCTCTATATGAGGGCAGCCCAGTGGACTTTATCCACTCAATGGACTCAGGCATCAGGTTACCTGTCAGACAAAATAACAAACATGGATCGTCTTATATTGTCCCTCCAATGGTGGCAGTCACCCCAAAACCTTTTGGTGGGGTCCCCTTTCCAACAACCCCCACCCCAAGCCACTCTGATAGCAGATGCCTCACAGGTGGGTTGGGGAGCTCACCTGCAAGGCCTCTCTACCCAGGGTACCTGGACTCCACAGGAGACTTATCTACACATCAATCTCCTGGAACTCAGAGCAATCTTCCTTGCTCTTCGAGTATTCCACACCCAGCTCAGCTACAAGACAGTCCTAGTTCAAACGGACAATCAGGTAGCCATGTTCTATGTGAACAAGCAGGGCGGAACAGGCTCTCTGTCGCTCTGCAACAAAGCTTTGCGAATATGGGCCCTCGCTGGAGAGCATCAGATTCATCTCCTTGCAGTGTATCTTCCAGGCATTCAAAACGCTTGGGCAGACAGACTCAGTCGAGTTCTGCTTCCGCACGAATGGTCTCTCCATGTAGACCAGGTGGCCAAAAGTTTTCAAATTTGGGGAACCCTGGACATAGACCTCTTTGCAAGTCCGCTGAATGCCATACTTCCCTGGTTCTGTTCCACAATTCCGGCTCAGGGTTGTCAGGCCAGGGATGCTTTCCTCCTCCATTGGGGTCAAGACTTCCTGTATGCCTTTCCACCCATGCCCCTAATTCCCAAAACCCTGTTCAAGCTTCAGAGAGACAGAGGCCATATGATTCTCATAGCTCCACATTGGCCACGGCAAGTGTGGTACCCTCTGCTTCTACATCTCTCTCAAGCTCCGTCTCTGGAGTTGGGATCTGCTCCAGATCTCCTGTCTCAGGAGGACGGGATGCTGTGGCACCCCTATCCCCAGTCTCTGCATCTCAGGGCCTGGTTGCTGAAAGCCTAGAACTTCATGGTCTTAACCTTTCCTTTATGCTTCCAGGAAACCTTCCACAAGACGCTCTTATGCTTTCAAGTGGAAAAGGTTTACCATATGTTGCTCGCAGAAGGATTTTGACCCTCTTGCGATACCTCTGGGATCATTACTGGAGTATCTCCTTCATTTGTCTAATACAGGGCTTAAGACCAATTCAGTGAGTTCATTTGAGTGCTATTGCAGCTTCTTTCAAGCCTCTGAATGGATAACCTATTTCCTCTCATCCTCTCATAGCGAGATTTATGAGAGGCCTTCTTTTAACTAAGCCTCCCATTAAGCCACCACCGGTGGCATGGGACTTGAATCTGGTTCTTGGGCAGCTCATGAAGCCGCCTTTTGAACCGTTGGCTGCTACCTCTTTGAAATTCCTTTCCTGGAAGGTCATCTTTCTTATTGCAATCACATCAGCACATCGCATCAGTGAATTGCAAGCATTGGTGGCTCATCCTCCTTATACAAGGTTCCATCATGATAAGGTAGTCCTTAGGACTCATACACACTTTATGCCAAAGGTGGTGTCACCTTTTCATTTAAACCAAGCGGTTTACCTTCCTGTATTCTTCCCATGGCCTCACGCCTCAAATGCAGAAAGGAATCTTCATACTTTGGCTTGTAAAAGAGCTTTGCCTTTTTACTTGCAAAGAACTCAGCAACATAGAAAGTCCTCTCAACGTTTTGTTGCTTTTGATCCTAGTCATTTGGGACTTCCAGTCTCCAAGAGAACATTGTCCGACTGGATTGCACAGTGTATTTCTTTTGCCTATGAGAGTAAAAACCTTCCTTTGGAAGGCCATGTCACAGCTCACAATGTGAGGGCCATGGCAGCCTCTATGGCTTATCTTCACTCTGTGTCTATCGACGACATCTGTCGAGCAGCTACTTGGGCCTTGGTTCATACCTTTACAGCCCATTACTGCTTAGACAAGGACTCCCGGGATGCCTTGTTTGGTCAGGCTGTTCAACACCTGTTCCATACTTAATCAATTCCTACCCACCATCCCTGGTAGGATGCCAGAGATCCATGGGGGAAGTGGAGCCCTTTCACAAGGGCACACAACTTCTGGGGCCTTCTCCCTGGCATCTGCAGCTAGGGAGTCCCCATATGTGAAGACTGCATTCCTGCTTGTTCCTGGAGATAGCATAGTTACTCACCTGTAGCAGGTGATCTCCGGGAACAGCAGGAATTTAGTCTTCACAACCCACCCACCTCCCCTAGGAGTTGTATCTCTCTATCTCTCTCTTTCCCTCTCTCTTTGTCTCAGCTTTAAACTCAACTGGAGAGGGACAGTTGGGAAAGGTGGGAAGACAGCACGCAGGCGCTGTGGGATGCTCCCAAAAGCTTTCCTATTGGACGCTGGGGAGCGTTCCCGTGCAGGCTCCTTTGGTACCGACGATACCCGTATGTGAAGACTAAATTCCTGCTGTTTCCGGAGATCACCTGTTACAGGTGAGTAACTATGCTTTATTGGGGTTAGGAGCCCCAAGCCTTTATTCAGCTACTAGTCTTCTTCCCCCCCTCCCCCCCACCTTATTGTTAACCCTCTCTTGTCTAGCTCAGTTATTGCAGTGACAGTCTTCGGAGAGGCATGGTTTGCAGTTCTCGCCAGAACCTGTAGGAGTGTATCCTTGTGCATACTAACTCTAGATCATATACGAGGTACGCAGTTTTAGTTCACTTATGGAACTGAAGTCAGTGAAATTCAGGTCTGCTGCATAGCAGTGCGTATCACTGCCACTGAGCCTTGATAAATATTCTAAAGCAGTTGATAGCTGTAGTTCTCAAACATGTAATCCAGAGCTTTGCGGTCTATTTTAGGACTTGTTCTTTTCTCTTGGGAGCTTACAGAGATCATATCCAGATGGCAAACTGTCTGAAAGGATTTATCTATCTCTTTCTTAATTAACTTCATGGATTTATTCCATTGAATCTTTCTTGTAAGTCTCACTTGGCAAAACATTATACATTTGAGGAAAAAAAAAACGCTGCTCTGTTTTACTATTACTTCCCAATCATTTCATTTAATTTTATCACTTATAACCTGGTCATCCTTCATCAGTGCTACAAAAGGAACAATTAGTTTATTTTATTTTATATTAGTTTGTTTTATGTTTGATAGTTACAAAAATAAAATGTATATAATAAAGTTAAAACAAAATATCAGTCTTCTATTTTAAAAAATGCTCTAAATTTCAGCAAAACATTAAGAGGGTAATTTTATTTATTTAGACATACTTGTATACCACCTTATCCTACAATCAAAGTGGTTACATCACATCACAATTGGGTAACATTTAACATGTGGGTGCTTTACAACATTTAACATGAGGGTATTTAACAACATTAAGACAACACAATATAAGGGTTACGTTTATCATGATGGTGTCGTGAGTCTAACTGGGTTGGTTAAGTATTGAGCTTGCAGTGGTATTTACTTTGCAATCCCGCTCGGGTGGGGGCTGTTGTGTATCTGGTTGGGACTGTTGTCTATCTGCTCGTACGTTTCTGTGAAGAGCAGGGTTTTAAGGGCCTTGCGGAAGTCTGTGATGTCTTCTAATTCCCTTAGGCTCGTTGGGATGGAGTTCCATAGTGTGAATGCCATTAGTGATGGAGCTCTTCTTGACGTATTTTGTTTAGTCTTGTGATATCCTGAAGGTGTGCTGATCATGTTGTCATAATTGTTCCTTCTTGGTCTGTTGCTGATGTTCCTTGTTGCAATTTCTTGTGGTACGTCTGCTGAAAGATGGTGGATGATCTTGAAGATTATCAAGATTATTTTAAATTTTGCTCTAGCTACCATTGGTAGCCAGTGTAGTTGCTGTAAGATAGGGGTGATGTGTTCTGATCTTGGGGTGTCAGTGATGATGCGTGCTGTAGTGTTTTGCACCATCTGGAGTGGGTGTAAGGTCTGCTGGGGGAGGCCTTGATATAAAGAATTTCCGTAATCAAGCAGAGGTGTGATGAGTGCTTGGCATACTGTGCGGAAGTGGTCCTGGCGGAGTAGAGATTTTATCTTTCTTATGGTCCTCAAACGTTGATAGGCCTTGTTCGTGGTTTTGGCGATATGAGATTTCATCTTCAGAGCTCTGTCCATTGTAATGCCCAAGTACCTAACTTCATCTTTGACTATTATAAGTTTGTTTAGAATGCTGATATGATTTCTTTTGGGTGCATTTGACTTGCTGTGTTCGATCTTCCAGGTATGATGTGAACCATTTCAGGGTGTTCTTGTGCAATCCTATCTGTTGCAGGCACTGTAGTAGTCTAGCGTGGGACAATGTGTCAAAGGCTGCCGACATGTCTATGAATGCTAGCAGGAATCCATTCTTTATATTATCTATACCTCTTATGAGGTGTGGTGAAGAGCGCCCTCCTGAGGCAGTGGAGACCGAGGAAAATCCTGAAGGGCAACAGGATTTACGCCAGATTGACAATACTGGAAGGAAAGAAAAACTCCTTTCTGCTGAGCTAAGAATGGATACCAGCCCAGGGGAGGAGTTGAGGAGTTCTGATTGGGCACACCCAGTGGTTGGAAGGGGCGTGCCTGGAAGAGAACCTCGTTTTAAACCTGAGAATGACCCTGCTAAAGAGAGCAAAGGGAGCAGAGAGTGCAGGAGGAACAAAGAGAGCAGCAAAGGACTGAGCCGAAGTAGGCAGAGCAGTGCACAGAGCTGCACAAGGAACTCTGAGCAGAGGACCTCAGAGCAAAGGACCTGTGAGAGGACGAGCTGTGGAAAGACGTTTGGTACGTCAGCTGAGAGTGAGTCAGAGAGTGAATGGAAGACCAGGAAGCAGTGTGGCAGTACGTTTGACCCTGGTAATAAAAGAAGACCTGCAAGGATCTTTTCAAGGGCTGTGAATGAAAGTCCTGAGGAGAGTGGACGTAGCCCTGGATTAGACTCCTGGAAGAAGGCAGAGCCCTGGAAGAGGAAGCCTCCACGGCAGGCAAGTGAGAAAGAAAATTCATTCTTTGGAATACAGTTGGGACTAGAGAGACACAGGAACCCTCACAGCTGGAAGACGTCTGAGCTACCTAGGACGAGAGGGGCTTGGCAAAAAGTAAGCAGTTTTCCTAGGAGTTACAAGAGTGAAGGTAAACTCAATTCTCCTATGTTTGAAGCCTTACTGAGAGAGCCTAAATGTTACCCTGACTTATTTAGCCTGAGAGGGGAGAAGGGAAACATTAATGACCAAGAGAGAAGCTTAATAGCTGCTGACAATTGCTTATCTAGCAACCAACAGGCTGAATTGCTTCTCCAAAGCTTTAAAGAGTTTCTAGATCTAAAAGCAGGCAGACAACCAGTACTGAATGAAGATACTAATTCTATCCAGTCTGAAGAATTAATGCAAACTGATTCTGACTTACCTGACTGTAATAGTATGGATTGTTCATTGTGTTGTATGGAAATACCAGAGTAAAGAAGCTTGCTGTGCCGTGTATGAGTAAAATACAACGGAGCTGTTTCTACTGCCATGCTTTGGAAACCTTAATTACTTGCACCGGAATTAAGCTCCCACTGTGAACGTAACAGTGCATGTAAAGAGGCTGCATTAAATGGGAATCACCTCTTGGGGCAGAGCTGAGTCAAACTCCCTAGAAGTAAAGCTGAAGTTAAAGCTGAATTCTACTTTAGTTGACTTTATTCCTAAGTTTATTCTGTTCATGTTAAAGCACCAGTTTTTGTTCATGTGTATGAATTTGTGATGCGCTGGAAGAATCTCCCCAACAACAATAAAATACTTGCAAACAAGCCTTACCGTCTCTGGCGCACAACTACACTTATTTCGGAGTGAAAGGAGCACAAGAACTACATTACCCAGCATTACCAGGGAACAGTTTTTAACTCCATTCCTCACGAGGCAATAGGCCGCTCCTGTCTTTTAGCCCTAAGGCGGGGCAGAGGTGTCGCAGAGGTTGTCAAAGAGTGATGTAAGAAGCGATCTCCAGGAATAAGCAGGAATGAGTCTTCACATATGGGTACATTGGTACCGACGGAGTCTGCGTGGGAACGCTCCCCAGCGTCCAATCAGAATGCTTTTGGAAGCATCCCAACACACCTGCGTGCTGCCTTCCCGCCTTTCCCAACTGCCTCTCCTCAGTTTTTGTTTTTCCACGGAGCCGGCAGGACGTCCTCCTGTCACCGCAGAAAAGTCTTCCCTTACTTTTGTTTTTTCTTGTGGTCGCGTCTACCTTCCCTCGACGCACCGGTACCGCCGGTGTTTTCTTCTTTTCTTTTGCATATATTTCCTTCTGTAGGAAATTTTTTCCTATTTGGTGCCTGGCAGGATTCTGCCTGCTAGGCCTCTCCATTTCCCTCATGGAAACTCTAGCCACTAGAAAGTGTTTTAACTGTGGCACCTCCAAATTACTTTTGTTGTTGTTAAGTGCCATCGAGTCGGAGTCGACTCATGGCGACCCTCTGGATAGCTATCCTAAATTGTGTTCGGTCTTCAGTCAGGCAGCTCATTGTTGACAGACTGGTACCCGTAGCTGCTGTTATTGTATCGATCCATCTCATTGCTGGCCTTCCTCTTTTGCGTTGACCTTCTATCTTGCCAAGCATGATGTCTTTCTCTAATCTCTCTCTTCGCATGATGTGTCCAAAGTATGAAAGTCGAAGTCTTGTCATCTGAGCTTCTAAAGAAAGCTTAGGTTTGATCTCCTCTAGTACCGACTGGTTTGTTCTTCGGGCAGTCCATGGTATACACAGTATTCGTCGCCAGCACCATAATTCGAAGGCATCAGTTTTCTTCCTGTCTATCTTTTTCACTGTCCAGCTTTCACATCCATATGATGTTATTGAAAATTAGCACAATTTGTTTTGTTGTAACTATCCATTGGGTTTTCATGGGAGGATACAAAAGTAGATTGCCGGGCCTTTCTTCCACGCAGTTTAAGTTTGGTGGTGTTGCCGTTGTCACAAAAATGTGATCCTCCGCATTCAACACTATCCCATTCTGCTGCTACCCAGATGGGTGGTTTGTCTTGGTCTGGCACCTCAGCTGAGACCTGTCCATCTTGGGAGACCCTGCCAGTAGTTAAACTACCGATAGTTTAGCTCTCAGCATCACTGATGCATGCAAGCCCTCACAGCACGACAAGCTTCAAACCAAGCTGCAAACCTCACAGCACGACAAGCTGCAAACCAATTACTTTTAGACACCCATAATTGGTGCCTTCCATGTTTTGGGACCTGAACACAATCCTCTGGACTGTCTCTCCTGCACTTAAAGAAGTTTTCAGCATCGAGCTCAACTCGATACGCCGTTCCCCTCAGTCCTGAGGGTACCAGCTCTATCTTCTTTTTCGCAGGATCAGGTAACCGAACAAAAGTCTGTAAAGACTAGCCAGTCCTCGGGTGGTAGATCTCATGGCCTTCATAGAGATGCCTTTCGGCTTGCCCCCAAGGACATTTTGGCTTTCAAACCCCGGCGGGAGGCTTCTGTCTCCAAAGCATCAACGGGGTTTTAGGTTGTTCCCGGGGTTTTTCCCTCGGTGAACATTCCTGAGCCATGCCCGGTGGTGGTATCTGCTTTGAGCGGTGCCGGTACCCCGGCATCGGCAATGGTGCTGGATGAAACATTCCACACCAGTGATTGCTGTCGAGCGCTCTCGGTATCTTCGGTGCTGCTACTGACTGATCTTCCCACATTGGTCCCGATACCGATGCTGGTATCCATGTCGGTACCCTCCCGACATGCATCAATAGACTCGCTTCTTTCGATACCGAGTCTAGAATCGATCTCTAGTCTGGATGACTGGGTACCGACTCGTCTCTGTACCGATTTCAGATGGTACCGTAGACATTCCACCGATGATCAAGGTCTGCCACATTCGGTTACCATGGTACCGATTGTGCCATTACAGACTGATCTTCAGATATCGGGGTCACCGACGGTACCGATCCCGGTACCGGTATTGACATCAGCATCAGCATCGGTGTCGGTACCTCCTATGCTAGCCGGCTCGCTTCCTTCCATGCCGAGCTTGGAATCGATCCCCAGCATGGACGACTTGCTACCGACGAGTTGTGGTACCGCTTTTCATCGGTACCCACAACTATCTTTCAAAGATAATCCGATGCTCTACCCCTCCAGATCTGCTATTCCACAGAATCTAAATGAGCAGGTGGCTGCTAGAGCTAGTTCTTCAACAGATCCAGTTCTTCCTCCTCTTCCTCGAGGACTCCCCTCTGGGGAGATTTCTTTTCAAGCTTTCCTGCTTGATATGGCGAAGTTACTTGCCATGTCTGTACCTGGTCCAGTTCCTGCACCAGGGGATCCACAACCTATACAGATCCCCTGCAATCCAAAGGAGGTCATTATGTTTCCTTTGTATCAAACCTTGCAGGATCTCCTATTTAGAACGTGGGAAACTCCTTTAAACGGTATCCCCACCTTCTAGGGCAACTGATCTTCTATACAAGGTGCCCCCTTCTCCAGGTTTTCAGAAGCCTCAACTTCCTCATCATTCTCTGGTTGTAGAATCAGCAATGAGGCGTGCTAAGAGTACTAAAAAGCACTCTTCTTATCCGCCAGGTCGTGAGGCTAAGACTTTAGATGCCTTTGGACGTCAAACCTTCCAGGCATCCATGCTTTCAGCAAGAATCCTTTCATATATTTTTCTATATGGGATTATCTCTTGAGGAGGTCACAAAAGATTTATTACTTTTGACCCCTTTCCTCCAAGAGCCTAAAAGAGCAGATTTTTCTATGCTAGTCAGTCATGCTCAAAATATTTCTAAGTTCCTTACTCGTGCTTCCCTAGACTCTTTTGAGTCTGTTAGCAGAACTTCTGCTATAGCCATAGGAGCATGACGTAGAGCCTGGCTCCAAGCTTCAGACTTGGACAAATCTGTACAAGATAGACTGGGAAATGCTCCTTGCACTGGAGAAAATCTCTTTAATAAGGAGACTTTACTTCAGGCTGCTCAGTTTACCACTGACACTATTGCTTTCGGAGGCTTGTCTACGCCTTCCTCTATCCCAGTTTGTAGAAAATCTACTACTAAGCTTTCTTCCCCTAATGGGAGAAGGTTTTATCCATCTTCTACACATCATACAGAGGTTTCTTGGCAGGGGAATCACCCAGCCAGGCTCAGGAAACCACAACCTCAATGGGTTCAGCAAATCCAGCAGCCGTAAGGTTGCTAATAAACTCTTCCCTGAATCCTTTTTTCCTGTTGAGGTTTAGATTCTGTAGTTTGCTTCTTACCTCTACAAGCATCTACACCGGTTCCATTCAAAAATTTACATATGTCCCTCTCAAGGGCACATCCTAACTATTAACTCAATGAGCTTCTTGAGATAATTATGCTTTACAGGTACTACAGTTACTCCTCGTCCTCTGAACTACACAGAGGAGTAACAGCTGTCAATAAGGTCACCATCCCTTACCTTTGACTTTTCTCCTGTATCAGCATCTCTTGCCACTTATTAAGGATTTTCTCCATAATAAGTTGTCTTTTCAACTCTGCCACTCTTTCCAAGACATTTGGTCTGTAAGAGTGATACCACTTTACTGAGGGCTTTCCCTTAAGCCCCTAAAAGTTTCTTTCAGAGTTGTCTCCCCCTTGCATTCTTAGTTCTTCCGGGCAGCTTCTCAGACAGTAGTGGAGTCTTACCTCTCCTACTTCTGTCTGTATTTCTGTCCCAACCTTGGGACCTTCTGCTGCCCTATCAATCGTTAGAACTGCAGGGGCTCTTACTGCTTAGACCACTAACTTGATGTCCAAGCAGCCAGGCCAATTTCACTTGTTCCTTTTCGTCCCTCTAGTCCAGTCCCGGAACCATAGAGTTTAGAATCTCCTCCAGCAGCCTTGGAGACTGAATGACATCACAGCTCTTCTCTCTCTGGTATAAATAGGCAAGGACCGCCCCCTTCCACCAGTACTTCAGTCTCCAAGCAGCTGAGGATATTCTGGGCCTAGGGATAGGCCTAGCACAAATAGGCAGAGCTAGGAATTTTTTCTTTGTTTTCCTTTTCTAATTCTTGATGTTTTTTGTTTGGTTGCCTTTCTAAAATAAATAGCCACATTTTTCTTCCCTCTGGCTCCAGTCCTGCTTCCTCCATTCTCCCTCAATTTTCCCTCTCGTGGGGGGGGGGGGGGGGCTGCCCCTTGGTGAGAAGGAGCAGCTTTACAGAGCAGAAGTAGCCTCCCTGCTCCCGAACCTGCAAGCAAGGGTGAGGAGCAGGTGGAAGGCTTAGCCCCAGCCATCTCTAAGGGACAGTGAGATTGGTGGTGGGAGCACCGTCGGAGCCGAAGCCACAAGCAGGCTGAGCTCCGGCGCATGTCTGCCTCATTGCAGCACCTCAGGTTGAAGCAGGGAACTGTAAGTAGGTCTCGCCGACTTTAACAGCGTTTTTTCTTTCTTTTTGAATTTTCTTTTACTTGTTTTCTTGGAGGGGAGATGAGAGGGAAGTCCCTGCCTCAGCGGGGGATCTCATAAAGGAGTTCTTTGCCCTCCAGACACTTTTTTGCTGCGCGGGAAAAGTCCCGGCGGCCATTTTGAAAACCGCGGTTTTTTATAGTGGCTTTTTGGAAGCGTTTTAAGCCTCGTTTGCTGCAGACCTGCTATAGGCTCATCAGGCGCTTACAGAGCGTTGGCCTGTTGGGGGGGGGGGAAAAAAGAGAAGTTCAAAGGGAAACGAGCTATGCTGTGCTTTTCCATTATTGAAATATTGAGCAGGTGTATCTAGGCTGTTTTTTGCAGGGCTCCAACCCGGAGAGAGCCCTTCCTTCCGGGGCTGGCGGTCAGGGCCAGCGGGGGCAGGGGGAGTTCCCGGGGTGGTTTAGAGCAGTTCTTTGAGGCGACTGCTATGCCTGCAATTCCACGCTGTCTAGTATGCGGCAGGAGGAAACGTTCAGTGCTGGAATCAGGAGTCTGTGTCCCTTGCTCCCTAGAGGCGCAGCATATGGACGGAGAGCCGGGACAGCCCCTAGCAGGCCGGAAGGCTATTCGTACAGGCGCTGAGGCACTGTTGTCTCTGTCTCTAGATCCTGAGGAGCCAGTGCCGGGGCCCTCCTCGGGCGGCGGCTCTGCCGGGTCACAGGAGCAGGGACAGGCGGGGGAGGCAACCGGGATTACGCCGAACTTCGTTGCCTTGATGCAGCAGGCTTTTGCCTTCCTTCAGCCCGTGATGTCGGCTCTTCCTCACGGACCCCAGAGTCAGAAGCGCTCGGCCTCTCTGGTCGGTTCGGGGAACGGTGCTCCGGTGGCTAAAAGGTGTAAGGCCACTTCAGAGGGTCCCGCGCCTTACCTCGCTGATGACCTGAGCGAGGGGAACGCCAAAAAGGGAAGAGTTCTCGAAAGATGAGCTGGAAGATGGAGAGTTGCCTGACTCGGAGCAGCAGTGCTGGGTAGTCAGAGTCTTTCGGTGTGAAGGGCTTCCAGCCCTGGTTTCGGAGACGCTAAAGACACTAAACCTGCCTTCCAGCGAGGAAGCAGCGGAAGAGACATTAGAAGATCCGCTGTTGCAGGTGGTGCGGACATCCCAGAGAGTGTTTCCCCTCCATAGGGTATTTCGGAATATGATACAGGAAGAATGGGATTTGCCAGAGGCGGCCCTGAAGGGGGCTAGAGCGTTGGCTCGCCTTTATCCGCTCGCGAACCGCGATAGGGAGCTGTTTCGTTCTCCAAAGGTAGTTGCGGCGGTATCGGCGGTCACTCAGAAAACCACAATTCCCATGGAGGGGGACCGCAGCGCTGACGGATGTTCAGGACAGGAGGTTAGACACTCTGTTGAAGCAGGTGTTCGATGTTTGTGCGCTGTCCATGCAGACCGGCTTTGGTGGCACGTGGCTGTTTGAGATGGTCCCAGAGGTTGCAGGAGATCATCTGGAAGGGCAGCTTGAAGATGCCATGCGACTGGAGTCGGGAACCGCGTACTTGGCGGATTTTCATTCTGATCTCCTCCGCGGCTTGGCTAAGGGGATGGTCTCCGTAGTAGCAGCTTGGAGGTATCTCTGGTTGAGAACCTGGTCGGCGGACAGTTCGTCTAAGGCTCGGCTTAGCAAGTTACCCTTTGGGTGTATGCTTTTATTTGGGGAGGATTTAGATAAGTTGGTCCAGGACCTCGGGGAGTCCCAGGGGGGACGTCTCCCAGAGGACAAGCCAAAGCAGGGCCGCAGTTCTGCGGGATTCAGGGAGGTCCCAAGAGACTTTCGTAGTTTTCGTTCTCCCCGTTATGGACAGTCTCAGCGGGGGAAGTTTCCGCTTAGGGGTCAGGGGTTTCGAGGATTCAGGGGAGCAGGCCGGGGGTTCGCTCCTTTCCAGTCCTCGGCCACAAAACAGACACAATGAGATAAGGCGGGCTCAGGAGATGGTAGTTCCCAGGGGAGATCGGTTGCGGGAGTTTTACCCTGCCTGGGTCCGAATTAAGTCAGATTGGTAGGTCCTGGAGGTCATGCGAGAGGGCTACCTATTAGAACTCCATCGACCCTTCGTAGGTTCCTTTGTCCGTTCTCCCTGCTTAGCCCTGGGCACACGCAGTGCTGCCGATGCCCGTGGAGCAGTGCGGTTCCGGTTGCTGCTCCATCTATTTCGTAGTGCCAAAGAAGGAGGGCACATTTCGCCCGATCCTGGCTCTGACAAGGGTGAACCGTTGTCTCCGGATTACCCATTTTCGGATGGAGAACTTGCGTTCCGTGCTGGCAGCGGTCTGGACCGGGGAGTTCCTGACGTCGTTAGATCTCACGGATGCTTACCTGCACATCCCGATTCGGCAAGAGCATCAGAAGTGGCTGAGGATTGCGGTACCCATGGGACATTTCCAATTTCAAGCGCTGCCCTTTGGGCTGGCAACGGCGCCATGGATGTTTCCCAAGGTCATGGTGGTGGTGGCAGCGGCGCTCCGCAAAGAGGGAGTACTGGTGCACCCATATTTGGACGATTGGTTGATCCGAGCGAAGTCGAGAGAGGACAGCTCGGCAGCGACGGTCTGGGTGGTCCAGATGTTCGAAGGCCTGGGCTGGGTAGTCAACTTTGCAAAGAGCAGGTTGGTACCATCGCAATCCCTGCAGTACCTTGCGGCGCGCTTCGAAGCAAAGCAGGGGAAGGTGTTCCTGCCCAGGGCCCGGGCTCTAGGTCTGCGACAACTCGTCAGGCGTTTCTTTTCGAGTCCGGCTCCAACAGCATGGCAGTACCTGCAGTTGTTGGAAACAATGGCAGCGACGATAGAAGTGGTTCCGTGGGCCCGAGCGCACGTGCGGCCGTTACAGGCGGCGCGTCTCCGTCATTGGTCGCATCAGTCAGAGGTCCTATCGCAGAGGTTAGTTTGCCCTCAGAATGTGCATCACGAGCTGCGATGGTGGTTGAGAACGGAGAATATGGAAGCCGGCATGCCACTGGACCGCCATCCTGGGGACTGCTTACGACAGACGCGAGCCTCCTGGGTTGGGGGGGGCTCATTGCGAAGGCAGGTTTGCCCAGGGTCGTTGGTCTCAGGAGGAGACGTCTCGGTCCATCAACAGGTTGGAGATGAGAGCGGTGTTTCTGGCGCTACCGGAGTTTCAGGACACTCTCGGTCGGGAGGCGGTCCGAGTCTTGTCAGACAATGCGACAACGGGGCCTACATCAATCGGCAGGGGGGCATAGGAAGTGCTACACTGGAAGCCGAAGCGGGTCAGCTGTGGGTGTGGGCCGAACACAATCTCCAGGCTCTCGTGGCTCAACATGTGGCCAGCGTAGACAATCTCGAAGCGGATTTCCTCAGTCGTCGCAGAGTAGACCCCGAGGAGTGGGTGCTACATCCGGGGGTGTTTGCTCTTCTGGTGAGGCGCTGGGGAGTTCCGGGAATGGCTCTCATGGCGAGCTTCGAGTCAGCGCAGGTAGCAAGGTTTTTCAGCAGGTGCTGGGAACGGATGTAAGAGGGGCTAGATGCATTAGCGAAAAGGTGGCCAGAGGGAGTTCTCCTTTGTTTTTTCCACCTTGGGCCCTCATGGGCAGGGTGGTGCAGCGCGTTGGGAGACATCGCGGTCGAGTGATTCTGATCGCGACCGATTGGCCCTGAAGGCCGTGGTATGCAGATTTGGTACGGCTGTTAGTGGACGATCCGTGGTAGTTACTGCAGCGGGAGGAGCTCCTACGGCAGGGTCCGTTGCGCATGCCCTAGGTGAGTCGGTTCTCGCTTACGGCTTGGCTCTTGAACGGGCTAGGATGACAGCTAAGGGTTATTCGGCGGCGGTCATTTCTACCTTGCTAAAGGCACGCAGGCGTTCCACCTCGCTGGCGTATGTCCGGGTCTGGAGGATCTTTGCAGCTTGGTGTGTGGAGCGTAATATTCAGCCGTTGAGGGCTTCGATTTCGCAGGTCCTTTCCTTTTTGCAGGATGGAGTGCGGAAGGGATTGGCGGCCAGTTCCTTGCGAGTGCAGTGGGCGTCGATTTCCTGTTATAGGGGGAAAGTGCTCGGTCAGCCGGTAGGATCTCACAGTGACATTAGGCTTTTTCTGAGAGCTGTCTTGCTGCTTCGTCCGTTGGTACGCTGTTCGGTGCCAACATGGAAGCTGAATCTGGTATTGGAGGCTTTGCTTGAGCTACCGTTTGAGCCGCTAAGCATCGCCACCCTGAAGGATCTCGCGTTAAAGAAGGTATTTCTGGTAGCTATTTGTTCCACAAGGAGGATTTCGGAGTTACAGGCTTTATCCTGTAGGGCACCTAATTTGTCTTTATTCCATGATAAGGTCGTGCTACGCTCAGTGCCGGACTTTCAGCCGAAGGTGGTCTCGGCCTTTCATGTCAATCACGTGGTGTCGCTTCCAGTATTCTCTAAGCAGCAAAAGGAGAAATCGGAAAGCAGGTTACATCCCCTAGATGTTTGTCGGGTTCTTCGGACGTATCTTCGGCGGACGCAGCCGTTTCGGAAGACTGACAGATTGTTTGGGGCTTTCGGGGGGCTGCAGAAGGGTGAAGCGGCAGCGAAAGCATCCATTTCTAGATGGTTAAAGGCGGCTATAGCGTCGGCTTACCTTTCGAAAGGTAGGGTAGTTCCAGAAGGTCTCAGAGCGCACTCGACCAAGGCGCAAGCGGTGTCGTGGGCGGAGTACAGTTCGGTTTTGGTCGCAGACATTTGTAGAGCAGCGACTTCATCATCGTTGCATTCATTCTCGAAGCACTATCGGTTAGATGTGCAGGCGGCGGAGGACGTTTGTTTTGGCTCAGCGGTGCTTCAGGCTGGGTTTTCTGGTCCCTCCCGTTGATGTGCACTGCTCTGTTACATCCTCTATGGTTCTGGGACTGGACTAGAGGGACGAAAAGGAAGAATTAATTAGACTTACCTGCTAATTGTTGTTCCTTAAGGAACTCTAGTCCAATCCCGGACCCCTCCCAGGGTATGCAGCCTGAAGCTGTTGTCCATTGTATCTTAGTAAAAGGGGTCAAATTGGAGAGGATGTCTCCGGAAGAGGAATGGGGTTCCGGAGGACGCAGAGTGGAGCCACAATGGGAACCCCACAGAAACGCGGTTTTGTTTCTACGTTTTTGGCATTTCTACAAGGTCCTTCGTCGAAGAGAAGGTTAGAATATGCACAGGTTTTTAGATTCTAGCCAAAGTTTATTTAGTTTATCTTGTTCTTTATCTACTTATTTGTTGCTCTGCTGAGTTGCTTTGTCAATAGGTACTGGTGGAAGGGGGCGGTCCTTGCCTATTTATACCAGAGAGAGAAGAGCTGTGATGTCATTCAGTCTCCAAGGCTGCTGGAGGAGATTCTAAATTCTATGGTTCCGGGACTGGACTAGAGTTCCTTAAGGAACAACAATTAGCAGGTAAGTCTAATTCTTTCTGGCCTAGCCACTAACTCCCAGACGGTTTCAATAACCTTTTCTGGCTATTGTTGCAGACCTTACCTTCTCTCCTTAGCCTTCCCAATTATTGGGCTTGGCGGAGTAGTTCATGCTGCCTGCGGGCTCTTGAACATCAGGTTTTCTTCTAATTGACCTGCAACATGCTCTCTGCATCTCTGTGGAGCAGCTCTACACTATGGGGCCTTGTTAGAGAGCACATAATGTCAAATGGTTAGGAAGGGTTTTCCCTAATCAGGCTTGCTGGATTCTCCTTGCCCTTACCATTTCCATTAAAGGCTTCTTAAATAAAGGTCATCGGCCTTTGATTAAGAGAAGACCTAAAGAATTATCCAATTCCCTGGTTTGCTTCACATCTCCAGGGAACCCCTTCACCAGAGATGGTTTGTTTCTTTCAGTATAGACCCACCCCTGTCTGGGTTTTTCCTTCCATCCTCAATTCTTCATGGCGTGATCCATGTTGAGCACAGGAATGCTCCATGCCCCTTTTTTACCCTCATTGAGGGTAAATATGGTATTTTTATGGCATCTTTTTCTCCAACTACCTGCTGGAGTTATGGAAGGACTCAGACTCACTGTCTGCAGATTAAAAACATCCTCTATATTCTCCAGGTAGGTCTCCATTCCTGGATTTTCATGGGCAAGAGTTCTTAGAGGACTCTGGATTTCTCTTGCCAATGAGAGAACTCCCTGCACTTCCTACCCCTAACCAGGAAGTAGGGATTCTCTGAATATCTTCTCAAGCAGGTACCTCCCTTCTTGTTGTTAGATAAATCTTTCGCCACATACCCTATGTGCGTACATGGGTATGTGTGTGTGTATGTGTATGTGTTTTTACCTATCTCTATTGATATGTATCACAATATATCATAGTGGGTAGGTATATGTCCATATACTCTTTCTGTCTGCCTAGATATATATACTTATACATATATATATATATTTCTTCCACCACAGACTGACAGATACCTTCTGTCCCTTTCCATGTGTCCCAGCATGCTTAGGTTTCTCCATGATCAACCACTTCCTGTGGTAGTTCAGGAGTTTTTGTACCATGACCTTCTGTTTGGGTACACCTGAAGCCCTCCTCATACTTTCCTTTCCACTACGAGGGACTTTTTCTGAATCCTTAGAAAATGGGAGGCTATAATGCCTTATTACGCCTATCCTTCTTGTTATCGGATATGGAGATCTTTGAAACTCCCTCTCCTATAGGAACTAGGTCTCTTAAGGTCAAAGGAGTTTTCAGTTTTATCCAATGCAGACTTCCGCGTTTTCCGCTAAGTCCTACCTCATTGAACTACCCCAGTTCCACTGGGATTGTTTTTCTCACCCTAAGGGTTCTACCTCAGCCTGTTTTTTGCACAGTTGTTCACCTCTCCTTACGTTGAGGTACCCCTGGGGATATTCTGTTGGTTCATATTCACAAATCCTCATGAACCTCCATATACCTTTCTACAATGCCACCAGGTGAGGTCCATATTGGTTTATTGCTCTTCAATATTACCACTAAATATCACCTGCGCAGAGCCTATCTAGGCATCCTGTTTGGTCCAGCTGTTCCACAGCACATCTTTTTAGCTCAACTCCTACCCTCCATCCCTGGAATGCCTGGGGGTTCGGTAAGATAGCATGGCTCTTAAACTCGCAACATGCTGGGACTCCTCCAGGCATCTTAGCTTGGGAGTCCCCATATGTGAAGACTCATTCCTGCTTGTTCCTGGAGATAGCACAGTTACTTACCTGTAACAGGTGATCTCTGGGAACAGCAGGAATAAGTCTTCACAACCCACCCACCTCCCCTAGGAGTTGCATTTCTCTATCTCTGTCTTTCCCTTTCTTGCTCTCTCTCTCTTTGCCTCAGCTTTAAAACTTAACTGAGGAGAGGCAGTTGGGAAAGGCAGGAATGCAGCACGCAGGCTTGTTGGGATGCTTCCAAAAGCGTTCTGATTGGACGCTGGGGAGCGTTCCCACGCAGACTCTGTCGGTCCCAGAGATCACCTGTTACAGGTAAGTAACTGTGCTTTTCCACACCGTGCCAGGGTTTAAATCCATGCTGATGAATGTCCAGTGGGGTATTCATGTCAGTGTGGTCCTGAAGTTGTTTTTGCACAGTCTTTTCTACTATTTTTGCAAGGAATGGTAAACTGGAGATGGGATGGTATGATTTTGGTTCAGATGGGCTTAGGTTATTACCTTTCAGTATTGGTCGTATCATGGCATGCTTGAGGGACTGCGGCATGTGCCCTTGTTGAAGTGAATCTTTAACAATTTTATGAATGTGCCGGAATAGCTGGCTTCTTGTGACTTTTATCCAAACCACTGGGCAAGGGTCTGATGGTGAAGTTGTTGTGTTAAGCCCATGTATTATGTCTTCTACTTGGTGTTCTGATGGTATGCTGAAATTCTCCCAGGTATGATGTTGCTCTTTCATTTCATCATCCATTTGTTGTGTGGTGGAGCATGTCTGGGTATGGTTTTTCGCTCTCATGTAGTCAGCAAATTCCTGTGGATCAAGATGATGGGTACAATGTTGTGTGATATCCCTAGTGAGCTTTTGGACAATGCTGAATAGTTCTCTCGGTTTGTTGATAGACTTCATGATTAGATTGGTGTGGTGCTGTTTGCGCTCATTTATCAGATTGTTATATTCTAGTAGTTTAGCTCTATATAGAGTCAGGGAGTTATGCGATTTGTCCCGCCTCCATTTTCTCTCCAGTCTTCGGAGAGTGCGCTTTGCATCTCTGATATCATTTGAGTACCATGGGGCGTTTAGTCTTCTTCGTGCTTGTGGCTTTATGCTCGTAGGGGCTGATGCTGCATTAGATATTATGGAGTTCCATTTCTCTATGCTTAGAACAAGGGTGTCGCATTCTTGCTGGAGCCGTGGGATGATTTCATCTATGAATGATTCTTTATTGAAGGCTCTATATCATCTGGTGATGCTTTCATCTTCTATGTGTTGGGTGGAATTGTTTAGGGCCAGGGTGAATTCTATCATGTAATGATCTGACCAAGGGACTGGTGTGATTGTTGGTGTTGTGGTTTTGCCCTGTTCCACCAAGTGCATTGGAATGAAGACCATATCCAGTACTGTACCATGCTGGTTCATTGGTGTTGATTGTCTGGCTATATTTTAGTGACTCCATGGCTTTTAAGAATGTTGCAGCTTCTTTGGTGGGCACAGAGGTCAGGTTGTAGTCTCCCAGTACTATGAGGGATTTGTGTTTTGTGTTATTTGCACTTATTGATTCAAGTACCGTGGAGAGATGTTCAGTTGTGGCTCCAGGAGGCCTGTAGGTGAGGGGGAGAGGCTTAAGTACTTGTTAGCTATGGTGATTGTGTTGGATTCAGTTGTATTGGTGCTAGAGATTGTTTTAAATCTGTATTCCTTTCTGGCTAGTATTAGCACCCATCCTCCTCTCATGTTCTCTGACACAGTTGAAGGCAGAGTAGTCTGTTGGGATTACTTGGTTTAATATTACCTGGTCAGAGTCATCCAACCAAGTCTCGGTGATGCAGATTATATCCAGTTTTTTGTCGAGGATGAGTTCTAGGATAGTGTTTGGTTTATTCCTAATTGATCTTGTGTTTATTAAGGCACACTTAATTTTATCTGTTAAGATTGGGTTGGTATGTACCGTTTTTGTGGGGTTATTGGGTGTAGTAACATAGAAACATAGAAATATGACAACAGACAAAGACCACATGGCCTATCTAGTCTGTCCTTCCATAACAACTACAACAGTCCCCCTTTTACCTTTAGAGATCCTCTGTGTTTGTCCCATGCTTTTTTGAATTCAGTTACTGTCCTCATCTCTACCACCTCCACTGGGAGACTATTCCACGGATCCACTACTCTTTCCGTAAAGAAATATTTCCGCATATCACTCCTGAATCTATCTCCCTTCACCCTCATCCCATGTCCCCTCGTAGCAGAACTTGCTTTCAATTGAAAGAGGCTCTCTCCCTGAACATTTATGCCACAGAGGTATTTAAACATCTCAATCATATCACCTCTATTCCGCCTTTCCTCTAAGGTGTACATATTAAGATCCTTCAGTCTGTCCTCATATGCTTTATAATGAAGACCACTAATCATTTTAGTAGCCACCCTCTGCACCGACTCCATCCTGTTCACATCCTTTTGAAGGTGCGGTCTCCAGAATTGCACACTATACTCCAAATGAGGTCGCACCAAAGACTTATACAGAGGCATTATCACCTCCTTTTTTCTGCTAGCCATTCCTCTCCGTATGCACCCAAGCATCCTTCTAGCTTTTGCCGTCGCCTTTTCTACCTGTTTAGCTACTTTAAGATCATCAGACACAACCATGCCTAGGTCCCACTCTTCTTTAGTGGACAAAAGTACTTCACCCCCTATACTATATTGCTCCCTTGGATTGCTGCAGCCCAAATGCATGACCTTACATTTTTTAACATTAAATCCCAGCTGCCAAATTCTAGACCATTCTTCAAGCTTAGCTAGATCCCTCCTCATGTTATCTACCCCTTCCTGGGTGTCTACTCTATTGCAGATTTTGGTATCATCTGCAAAGAGGCAAACCTTACCTGAAAGCCCTTCCGCTATATCACTAACAAAGATGTTAAAAAGAATCGGACCAAGGACAGATCCCTGGGGCACACCACTGGTAACATCCTTCTCCTCAGAGTGAGCTCCATTTACTTGTACTCTTTGTCGCCTCCCACCCAACCAATTTCTAACCCAAGCAGTAACTTTAGGGTCCATCCCTAGGGTGCTCAGTTTGTTTATAAGTCGCCTGTGAGGAACAGTGTCAAAGGCTTTACTGAAATCTAAATACACCACATTTAGAGCTCTCCCTCGGTCTAACTCCCTGGTCACCCAGTCAAAGAAATCAATTAGATTTGTTTGACAAGACCTGCCTCTGGTGAATCCATGCTGCCTCGGATCCTGTGCGGTCTGTGAGCTGTAGGCTTAGTATGCCTGTGCTCCTTATGGCTGGAGGAGCCTAGTGCCCATGCAGTTTGGTTGGTATATAGGTGAGGCAGGGGGAATTACTGGTTGGGTCCAATGCCCTGTGAGAAAGTTGCGAATGCATGGAGGAATGTTAGATAGGCAATAAGGTAGTAGGGAGTGGATTGCATTTTTGTGAATTACTGATGTAGGATCTGCTTGAGTTGTGTCAAGGTAGGGGTGGGTGTTTGATCCTTATCTTGTGTCTTTACTTGCCTGTTCTCTTTGGTCGGTATCTCCTCCCTCCATGAGACTCAAGTCTAATGATAGGTCCTGTCTGCTGTGTAATATGTTATTATACAATTAGTGAGGCATTAAACAAGCATACAAGCAAAGGATTAGGGTAGCAATAGGGTTAAAAGACCAAGTAACATGTGTTATCTACAATGGCTAAGCAGTATTTAACTACAGCATGTGTTATTTATAGCACATGTGGTCTACAGTAGGTTAAACATATTACAGTAGGTTAACAGAATATTTATTTACAATACATATACATACATTTATAGCAGGTTATACAGCCTATTTTGCAATGATATGTTATTAGGCATTAGTAAGACTGCAGTCTATAATATGTGCTTCTGCAAGCAGTGAGCAAGCAAGCAGTGATGTGGCAGACGGATGATAGAGCAGTTGGAGTGGGATTCACCTGGGTACACCATGCAGGTAGTGCTACACCTACCTGCCGGCATTGTATAGGTGTAGGAGCTTTCGACTCCCCGACGTTGAGGTCCTTTCCGTTGCTTCGTTGAGCGTGTTGCCCACGAATTCCCTCTGCTAACAGCTGGTTTACCGCTACAGGGCTCCCGCCAAAGGGCCCTCCAGCGCGGGCGCACCTGGCGGCGGCATCTCTTTAAAGCTCCTCCTCCTCCTCTCCCATAGCCCCAATTGGGCTGGAGCCTCCGAGCAGGAGGGTTTCAAGGCTCCCGCTCAGGCGCTCAACCCCGATCGGGGAGCTCTGAACCGGGCCGCGTGTGTGAAGCTCCTCTCCGGCGGCGGCGTCTCTTTAAAGCTCCTCCTCCTCTCCCACAGCCCCGATTGGGCTGGAGCCTCTGAGTGGGAGGGTTTCAAGGCTCCTGCTCAGGCGCTCGACCCTGATCGGGAGCTCTGAACTGGGCCGCGTGTGTGTTTATAAACTCCTGTGTAGTTAGCATGTGTTTCTGAATATCACTAGTACCTATTTCCTTATCATCCTGCAAAAACAGTCCAGATGAGTGAGTTATGCTACCTAGCCAGCTGGTAGAGGCAGACTAGAGCAGCTTTCAGTGATGTCATCACTTGTCTATATGCTGGTGCATCACTGAGAGAAGCCCATATTGTCTGCCTTCAGCAAGTGGTAAGGTGTGTGGACTGGTGCAGCAGTCTCCCCTGCTGCAGATCGTAGACTTGTGGCTTGTGTGTTTAAGACTTTCTCCAGTTTGCTCAAAGCTTGGATACGCTCATTGTCTCCTTGAACTGATAGTTGCCTTGTGTCCATGGCTGTTTCCAAGGTTTTCAATACTGTTGGGCCAGACTTTCCTCTCACTATTCTGTTTCTGCATGTTCAGCTTATTTTTCCCTGTTTTTCTTCTTTGGCTCCTTGTCTTTGCTGTTTGAATAATACAGCTTCGGGGGGGGGGGGAGGGGGGGAAGGGGGAATCCATTTCAGGCAGCCGGGCTTTCCCAGGCCTGTGTGGAGGCTGGAGAGGCCCTTCTCGGGTTTCTTCAGCCATCTTGAGAGGTGCAGGGATTCCCTTACCGATCGAGAGCTAGGTGTTCCTAAGGTTGAGAACCCTTGGTGCAGAGCTTTGTCTTCCTCTCATCCTGGTTCCTGACTGTTTGGGTACATTCCACTCGTTGAAATGGTCTAGCGGGATAGGGAAGGAGGAACTTTACATACCTGATCATTTTCTTTCTTTGAATCTTGCTGGACCAATCCAGCATCTGCTCTGAAAAAAATGTTTTCTACAAGTTTGGGAGTCCTGCTGCTGCTTCATTGCATGATCAGGTTCAGGTCCTGATGCAGAATAAATGATGGTAAGAGAGCCAAATACATATTCCTATTGATTGTTCCGAATTATGGTTGTTGCATAATAACATTTATAGTTTCTCAGTTTTGGTCAGTTTTTCAGTCTTGCTGCTGCTTGGGAAGTCTGATACTGACTTCTCTGTGCTGCACCATAGTATATACTGAGTGACGAGTAGCCAAGTGGTTAGAGCACTGGCTTGGTAACCAAGGTCTCGATATTAGAAAGGCATTTACATGGTTTACAGCCCTATAAATCGTGTAAATGCCGCTCAGTGATATATTCACGGTTAGTGCCACTAAATATCCCTGATTATCTCCCCTACACACCCTGATGCTTACCGTTTAGCATTGAGGTTGTGTCATGGACATTCCGCAGCAGAGCGGAGGAGGCGACAATCACTAACCAGGTAGTGGCGATATTGCACTTCTGCCCGGTTAGTGACCTGTGGGTAAAATTAGGCGAAGCAAAAGCTGGCTTAGTTTTACCTGTGGGAGCTAACCAGGCAGTGGTGCAATATTGCTGCTACCCAGTTAGCTTCTGCAGCTCTGGGACATACGACTCCAGCATTGAATATCTGGGGTTAGAGGTTTGCAGGGACGGCTATAAGTCATAGTGGCATATAGCAAGCTCAAGTCAATATCGGGCCCCAAGGGACCAGATTTCAATTCCCACTAGCTCTCCTTGTGGCCTTGGGCAAGTCACTTAACCCTCCATTGACTTGGAAGAAAGGCCTGGCAATCTACTTCCTGTCACACTGCCAAGAAAACCCAGGAACTGCTGGGTTGCCATGAGTCGGCATTGACTCAGACACACATTGCATTTGACATCACTGAAAGTTGCTAAACTCTGTCGCCACCTGCTGGCTGGAGAGCATAGCCTACTTGTCAGGATTGGTCTAGCGCAGCGTTTCTCAACCTTTTTTGTACCGCGACCCCTTTTACCATTGGTCAACTTGTGACGACCCCCAATGATAAAATCAAATGCATCTCTCTTCTTTTACCGTTAATGCATTGTCGCTGTAATCATTTTTTAAATTATTAATATATTATAGGCCTTTACAATATGTTTTTATTTATAAAATTTACTTATTTAAACCACAATAATTAATCACAATAATAAGTAACAATATTTGATTTCAAAATTATTATGATTTTGTAGTCAACGGTTTTAGTATGCTTTATTCAAAAAGCCTGACGAAGGGCAATGGTGTGAGATTTCTTGGCTTTGGTGATTCTGAGAGCTACCATATATGAAGCTTCAACAGCGGCTATGTTTTGCTGGTGGAACTTTCTGCCAATATCAAGTCTGCTTTTCTTGATTCCATCAGCTTTGTTATTAAAATACCAAATATCCTTGCCTACAAAGGTGGGATGCTTACTGTCAAAATGCCGTTTCAGTTTGTTTGGCTTCATGGATTCTGCTGATAGAACTTTGTTACAAATAACGCATTGTGGTTTCTCAATCCCTGCTGAAAATATGGAGGTGAAACCATACCTTAAAAAGTCATTGCATTATTTTCTTTTCTTGGTATTCTTCTCTGTCATTCATTTTCAGTGGAGTCGCTGGTGTTATATAATATTACATAGAAAATTTAATTTTAGTAGGACCCATGTCCGCCATTACAAAACTGGAAGTGATCTAAATAACGTCTCGAGGTGCATTGTTTCTGGCAAACAGGTAAAAGTATGTAAGGATAGCCTAAGTAATATATAAATTGATTAAACTCAAAGTATTTGGCATTTTAGGCTTGCTATCAAATTAGAACAATAAATTAGAAAAGAAATAATAATTCCCGGGATTTGTCAGGCAACCCCTGGTAAATCCTGAGGTGACCCCTGTTGGGGTCACGACCCACAGGTTGAGAACCGCTGGTCTAGCGGGAGTCGAGGAAAGAATATGATCAGATATGTATAGTTTTTCTATCCTGAAAAAGAAAACACAACATCTTTCAGCATATCTCTGTGGTTCTTGATGTGTAGAACAGGGACTGGGCTTTCAGCATGCATGCACCTTGCAGTGCTAAGACTTCTTCTTGTACTTGGGAGCTTTACATTTTTGCTCACTGAAATTTGCGAGGATGTATTAATAAAGTGAGAGTTGAAAAATATATAGGGCCCGATTTATTCAAAAGGCATTTACACGGTTACAAGCCAGTTAAATGTGTAAATGTCTGCCAGCCAGATATTCG
Organism: Ichthyophis bannanicus; assembly: GCA_033557465.1. Taxonomy (NCBI): domain Eukaryota; kingdom Metazoa; phylum Chordata; class Amphibia; order Gymnophiona; family Ichthyophiidae; genus Ichthyophis; species Ichthyophis bannanicus. Next base: position 685,070,905 of record CM066036.1, on the reverse strand, counting down.
ATGGCACATACATGGGTAGTGCTGTCGAATTTCCCAACTAAGTCCTTTACGTGTCCCGATGCTAGCCAGCTAGCATCAGGGTGGAGTGGAGGCAGGACCGGCACTAATTGTGCAGCACCGATATTGGAAGCTGCGCGGTTAGCTCTCTGTGCCTATATTGATGCTACACAATTAGCCTCAGCAGCTTCCGGGCAGCGTGGCCAGACCCGGATATTCACTTCCGTTGCCGCGGAAGTGAATATCTAGGGTTTGGGGGTCGGCGGGCAGGGCTAAGTGTCTCCAGCGCTTAGCCCTGCCCAGTTGAATATCGGGTCCAAAATTCTTTGGTGAGGCCAAGATGGCGGACACATGCTAGCCATGCTGTCAGCAGCTCTGGGCTTTGCTTTTCTTTAATTACCTGTCTTGAATGCCCTTCTGCAGTTCCTGCCACTTTGCCTTCCATTTGAAGCATTGCAAGTGGCTAAGGGGCCGCTTGGTGCATTCGTGCGGTCCACTGGTGCAGCCCAAGATACTACTCCAGAGGAAAGCTTGCTTGGGACAGCAGGAGCAGAAGGCGGCTCCTTGTGTCTTTGAGCTTGATGTCACCTTGAGCTCGGAGGAATGGTCTGCTTTGACACAGCCCTCACCCCATGGCATGGATCCATCGTCAGCATGCCTCACCAGTATTGGGCAGGTCTTGGCTGAGATGCTGTTAGCAAGGAAGGGCTCTGCTGCTGTGCCGGGACAGGCACAGATGGCCGTAGCTTCAGTCGGAATTCCAGTGGATGCAGAAACTGCGGTGTTAAGACCCTCACTTTCCTTGGACTCAGGATTGTATGAAGACAAAAGAGGTGTGAAGATTGGTGGAAGACTCATCAACAACCTTCGCTATTCTGATGATACCACGTTACTGTCTGAAAGTGAAGATGATCTAAAACATATGCTTCTCACGATCAAGGAACATAGTCTTAAAATGGGCCTGCAGATAGAAGGTCAACGCAAAAGAGGAAGGCCAGCAATGAGATGGATCGATACAATAACAGCAGCTATGGGTACCAGTCTGTCAACAATGAGCTGCCTGACTGAAGACCGAACACAATTTAGCACAACTATCCAGAGGATTGCCATGAGTCGACACTGACTCAACGGCACTTAACAACAACAGAACTAAAAGTGGACAAAATGATTGGGCTGGATGGGATTTATCTGAGGGCAGTGAAAGAACTTGGGGAAGTGCAGGCAGCTTTGCTGATCTTTGAACTATTTCTTTAGAGTTGGGTGTGAGCCCAGGAGACTGGAGATGGGCGAATGTGGTTCCTGTCCACAGAAGTAAGGAAGAAGTCTTTATCTACAGACTAGGTAGTCTGACCACCTGTGATGAGTAAAATAAATGAAACTGTGCTAAAAGCAGAGGATAGTGCAATTTCTGGAATCCAAGGGATTACTGGTTTCAAGAGAGGTCTGATAAGACCTACATCTAGTAAAGCCATGCTATCTGATTTCGTTGACTGGGTGACTAGAGAATTGGATTAGGTGAGTGCGCTAGATGTGGTATACTTAGATTACAGCAAGGCCTTTGATGTTCTGCATCAGTGATAATGAAGTAAGTTTCTTGCTGCAGCTGCATGGGAGCCTGGGGCCCACATGGAAGGGGTGGTGCATGATTGGGGGGGAGCATGCCACTGCTGCCATGACCATGTGGGGCCCTCAGCAAAATTTTGCTTGGGAGCCTTTCATTGTAGCATATGCCACTGGTACTAATAAATGGAGTTCACTCTAGATATAGGGATGTTACCAGTGGCATGACTCAGGGATTAGTCCTTGGTCCTGTTCTTTCTAACATTTTTGAAAGATATACTGCGGAAGGTCTGTCAGGAGAGATATGCCTCTTTGCAGATGATACCAAAATCTGAAATATGACAGACACCCTGGAAGAAGTGATTTACATGAGGAGGAATTTTTGAGAATTTGGCAGCTAAGACTTAATGCCAAAATATGCAAGGTCATTCATTTTGGGCTGCAAAAACTTAAGGGAACAGTACGATATAGGGAATGAAGTACTTCAGTGCATGGAAGAAGGGTGGAGCCTGGGGATGATCATATTGTATGATAAAGTGGCAAAACAGGTAGAAAAGGTGGCTACAGAAGCTGAAGGATGCTTTGTTGCAAAGGAAGAAAGGGCGGCTATAAAAATGGTCAATGGCATTCTTTGAAAGGTTTATATGGATTGATTTAAAGATCTTAATACTTGGAGGAAAGGCAGGAGAGAAGTTATATGATAGACATTTAAATATCTCTGTAGAATAAATGCACAGGAGGTGGCTCTCTTAAAGTTGAAAGGAAGCTCTTGAATGAGGGTTCATAAGATGAATGTGAAAGGGGGATAGACTGAGGGGTGGTAATTTGAGGAAATATTTCTTTACAGAAAGGATGGCGGATGTATGGAACAGCCTCCCAGTGAAAGTTGTGCAGATGGCCAGCCCAAGGGTTTCTGCTGCCCTAGGCAGAAATTCTGATCATGCTGCCCCCCTCCCTGCACACTGAGCTGCACTACTGCCCCCCCCCCCCAGCTGCTGCTGATTCCAGTGGTGGGGTGAAGGGAGGGCACAGCTCAGCTTGGCCGCAGGCCATATGCTTTGGCACATGTGGCTTGGTGCTTCTGACCCCCCCTCCAACATTATGGGAGTCAGAAGTAGCAGGCCATGTGTTCCAAAGTACATGACCTGCCACTGAGCTGTCTCTCCCCCACCCCTTGCCATCGGAATCAGGGACAGTGGGAGTGGCAGCACTGCACGGTTCAGCATGGGAGGAGGAGGGGGAGGGCGGTGCGACTCAATGGGCAGTAGGCCATGTGTTCCAAGGTACATGGCCAGCCACCTATAGGAAGCCGCCTAACCGACCTAGTGGACGGGCCAGTCCTGAGTGCAGATCAGAACTGTATCTGAATTTTAAAAAAGCATAGGATAAGTAGAGAGGATCTCTGAGGGAGAGGAATAGATTGTAGAACCTATGGATGGGCAGGCTGGATAAGCCATATTGTCCTTATCTGCAATTGTTTTCTGTGTATCTATATCTAGGAGCTTGATTCAACATTCCATTAGGCTGAGTGTTTTTCTCATTCCAAAGAGGTTGTACAAACTGCAGTGTCAGCTGGAGTCATGCTCAGGCAGTTCCCTGGACCTGGGACTACCTGTAGATCCTAGAGTCCATGGTGTCAACCCTAGAGCGGATCCTTTAGATCAAGGTGCATATGTGCTCCCTGCAGAGGTATCTGTTGGATCACTGTCTCCTTGCTCCCAGTTGTTAAGTGCCTCCTTTTCCCAAGGAGATCGAAGAGCAGGAGTTCTAGTGGTTGCAGACTCATCTTTGATGGATGGGATGTCTCATCTCCAGGAACAAGCAGGAATGTAGTCTTCACATATGGGTATCGTCGGTACCGACGGAGCCTGCGCGGGAACGCTCCCCAGCGTCCAATTAGAAAGCTTTTGGGAGCATCCTACAGCGCCTGCGTGCTACCTTCCCACCTTTCCCAACTGCCTCTCTCCAGTTCTTCGTTTTCCGCGGAGCCAGCAGGTTGTCGTTCCTGTTACCCCAGAAAATTTTCCTATTCTCCTTCTTTTTTGTGGTCGCGTCTGCCTTCCCTCGACGCTATACCGGTACCGCCGGTTCTTTCTTTCTTTTAAAAAAAATAAAAAAATAAAATAATTATTTTCCAAATCTTCTTCAGGTGCACACGCCATTTTGGGTACTAGGCCCAAAATTTCCTTTACTATGGAAAAACCCACTTCGGGTTTCAAGAAGTGTACCAAGTGTGGCAGTACCATCTTCGTCACCGACACCCACGAGTGGTGCCTTAAATGTTTAGGTCCTGACCACTCCATTTCGGAGTGTATGGCCTGTGGGATGATGTCTAAGAGGGGTCGGCAAAACAGAGCTGCTAAACTCAGCACCCTTTTTCCCTCTGATGCAGCCTCTGTGGCATTGACGTAACTAAACATAAGTCTGGCCGGTCCTCAAAGGGTAGATCTCCTTCCAAGCATCGAGATGCCTCTGGCATTGCCCTTGAGGGTCTTGCACCGGCAAAATTGCCCCGGCGGGAGGCTTTGGCTTCCAAAGCATTATCGGGGCTCCAGGATGTTCTCGAGGCCTCAACCTTGGCAGAACTACTGGTGCCATGCTCTGGGGTACCGGCCGCTTTCTCCGGTACCGATACCCAGGCATCGGCAGCGTCGATAGACCAGAGATTCCTGGCTATTGAACGCAGTCTGGTGGCTCTCTTTGCGGCATCGGTACCCTCGGAACCGCTTCAGACAGTTCAACTGGTAACGGCACTGGTTCCGGCACCGGTATCGGTATCGGTACTGACTCCATCGACATCGGTGTCTGCATTGCCGGCACCGAGTCATGCTATGCCTTCCGGTACTGATAGACTGGTACCGATTCCCTCTGACACCAACTTCGGTCGGTACGGGTATCGTGCTCTACAAGAGCATCCGGATAGAAGGTACTTTGAATCCTCGGCGGAGTCTGAGGATTCTGACAGCTCGGTCAGTACCGGAGTACTTCTCCCGGAGGAGCCTTCCTCTCCTAAACGTAGGATGTCTCCTCCAGAAGATATATCCTTTCAGGATCTTATCAGAGAGGTGGCTCGAGGTCTTTCCATTACAGTGGCTCCTGAAACAGAGCCCAGAGCAAAGGAGTTGGAGATTCTACAATATCCCAAGGCTCCTAAGGAGGCAGCCACTTTGCCTATTCATGAGAACTTACATGATCGCATGTTAAGAATGTGGGAAACACCTCTTACCGCCTCTCCTCACTCTTGTAGACTGGATACCATGTATCGAGTGCCTCCTTGTCCTGGCTTCCAGAAGACTGAGCTTCCTCACCACTCCATTGTAGTGGAATCAGCTATGAGAAGGATCAGGAGTGCAAAGAGGCATGCCTCTAATCCTCCAGGACGTGAGTGTAGAACTTTGGATGCCTTTGGATGTTGTACTTTCCAGGCTTCCATGCTTTCTGCTAGGATCAGTTCCTATATTTTTTATATATGGGAATGTTCCTTAAGGAAGTAACAGGAGATTTGGAGATTTTAAGCCCTCTCCTTCCTGATAAGAGACAGGATTTTCTCACACTGGTTAAACATGCCCAGGATGTTTCTAAGTTTGTCAATCGTGCAGCTTATGACTGTTTTGAGTGCATAAGCAGAACCTCTGCCATTGCCATAGGTGCACGTAGGATTGCCTGGCTCCAGGCATCTGACTTGGAGTTCTGGGTGCAGGACAAACTGGGCAATAGGTGAGAATCTTTTTGGCAAAAATTGGCAAGAAAAAGCCAATGAACTGGATGCTGATAACTCCACCTTGGATAGATTATCCAAAGCTACAACTGATCCTGCAAGGAAGAAATCTTTCAAGAAACCATTCTTCTCCAAAAAGAAGAGGTTTTACCCCTCTTATACCCAGCAGGGACGTTCTGCAGGTCAGTCTGCCCGAAAGGGTCAGCAACCACCTAAACAAAGGAAAGCAATGACTGCTAAGCCTCAACCGCCTCAGCAGTCTCAGCCTCCACAAGGCCTTTGACTTCCATCTAGAGAACTTAGCCTTCCTGGCCCTCACTGGACCAGAGCCTTCCACCATTCCAGGAAGGTTGTGTCATTTTGCCCCCAGATGAGGGCAGATAACAGCAGAAGATTGGACTCTCTCCATTATAAAAGAGGGGTACAAGCTTCACTTTCTTTGCATGCCCCCTCCTACAATGGTCAGACAGTTCAATTCTCAGACCTCTCTCAACAGCCTGTTAGATCAAGAGATCACTATGCTTCTTGCCCAAAGGGCAATAGAAGAAGTACCCATTCCTCAACAGGGTACAGGGTTTTACTCCCCCTATTTCCTTATCGAAAAGAAAACAGGGGGGGGCAGACCTATTTTAGACCTCAGAGAATTGAACAAATTCCTGTTCAAAGAGAAATTCAAGATGATTTCTCTGGGAACTCTGCTGCCATACCTTCAGAGTTAGGATTGGCTTTGTTCTCTAGATCTCAAGGATGTGTACACTCATGTTCTCATCCATCCAGCTCACAGAAGATTCCTTTGGTTCCTTTTTCAAGGAAAGCACTACCAATACAGGGTGCTTCCTTTTGGCCTGGCCTCAGCACCATGGGTGTTCATGGATGGCTGTAGTAGCAGCATTTCCTCGCACTCTAGGAATATTCGTCTTCCCCTACTTAGATGACTGGCTCATTCGAGCCCCATCAGAGTCAGAGGCCAGGATTTCTCTATCATGCACAATGCGTATCCTTCAGTATTTGGGTCTGGTCATAAACATCCCAAAATCCAGCCTAACTCCCACTCGGTCTCTAGAGTTCATAGGAGCTTTGCTGGATACCAGAAAAGCAAGGGCCTATTTTCCACAGCCCCGCTGCCTTCGCATTGTGCACTTAGCCTCCCAGGCAGTGTTGAAAACTCATCTCACTGCTCGGGAAATGTTACAATTACTAGGCCACATGGCATCTACTGTGCATGTGGTCCCCTATACTCGCCTCCATATGAGAGCAGCCCAATGGACTCTATCCACTCAGTGGACTCAGGCATCAGGCTGCCTATCAAACAAAATAGCAAACACAAGTCACCTTATTTTGTCTCTCCAATGGTGGCAATCAACCCAAAACCTGTTGGTAGGGTGCCCTTTCCAGCAGCCCCTACCCCAGGTAACTCTAACAGATGCCTCACAGCTGGGTTGGGGAGCTCACCTGCAAGATCTCTCTACCCAAGGCACCTGGACTCCACAGGAGACCCACTTACATATCAATCTCCTAGAACTCAGAGCAATCTTCTTTGCTCTTCGAGTGTTCCATACCCAGCTAAGCTACAAGACAATCCTAATTCAGACGGACAATCAAGTAGCTATGTTCTATGTGAACAAGCAGGGAGGAACAGGCTCTCTGTCGCTTTGCAACAAAGCTTTGCGACTTTGGGCCCTCACCAGAGAGCATCAGATTCATCTCCTTGCAGTGTATCTACCAGGCATTCAAAACTCTTGGGCAGACAGACTCAATCGAGTTCTGCTCCCACACGAATGGTCTCTCCATGCAGACCAGGTAGCAAAAAGTTTTCAAATTTGGGGAACCCCAGACATAGACCTCTTTGCAAGTCCACTGAATGCCAAACTTCCCCGGTTCTGTTCCAGAATTCCGTCTCAGGGTTCTCAGGCCAGGGATGCTTTCCTCCTCCATTGGGGTCAGGACTTCCTATATGCCTTTCCACCCATTCCCCTAATTCCCAAAACCATATTCAAGCTTCGAGAGACAGAGGCCATATGATTCTCATAGCTCCACATTGGCCACGGAAAGTGTGGTACCCTCTGCTCCCACCTCTCTCTCAAGCTCCATCTCTGGATCTCGGATTTGCTCCAGATCTCCTGTCTCAGGAGGACGGGATGTTGTGGCATCCAAATCCCCATGCTCTGCATCTCAGGGCCTGGTTGCTGAGATCCTAGACCTACATGGTCTTAACCTTTCTCAACAAGTAAGGGATGTCCTTTATGCTTCCAGGAAACCTTCCACAAGACGCTCTTATGCTTTCAAGTGGAAAAGGTTTTCCATATGGTGTTTGCAGAAGGGTCTTGACCCCCTTGCGATACCTCTGGAATCATTACTGGAGTATCTCCTTCATTTATCTAATGGAGGACTTAAGACTAACTCAGTAAGAGTCCATTTAAGTGCTATTTCAGCTTCTTTGAAGCCTTTAAATGGGCAGCCTATTTCCTTTCATCCTCTCATATCGAGATTTATGAGGGGCCTTCTGCTAACTAAGCCTCCCATTAGGCCACCACCAGTGGCATGGGACCTGAATCTGGTTCTTGGCCAGCTCATGAAGTTGCCTTTTGAACCTTTAGCTACTACCTCCTTGAAATTCCTTTCCTGGAAATTTATCTTTCTCATTGCAATCACATCAGCACGTCGTATCAGTGAATTGCAAGCATTGGTTGCTGATCCTCCTTATATGAGGTTCCATCATAAGGTAGTCCTTAGGACTCATCCACACCTTATGCCAAAGGTGGTCTCACCTTTTCATTTAAACCAAGCAGTTTACCTGCCTGTATTTTTTCCAAGGCCTCATGCTTCAAATGCGAAAAGGAATCTTCATACTTTGGACTGCAAAAGAGCACTTGCCTTTTACTTGCAAAGAACACAGCAACATAGAAAGTCCTTTCAACTCTTTGTTGCTTTTGATCCTTCTTATTTGGGACTTCCAGTCTCCAAGAGAACATTGTCCAATTGGATTGCACAATGTATTTCCTTTGCCTATCAGAGTAAGAACCTTTCTCTGGAAGGCCATGTCAGAGCTCACAATGTGAGGGCCATAGCAGCCTCAATTGCTCATCTACACTCTGTGTCTATTGAAGACATCTGTCGAGCAGCGACTTGGGCCTCGGTTCATACCTTCACAGCTCATTACTGCTTGGACAAGGACTCCCGCCGGGATTCCTTGTTTGGTCAGGCTGTTCTACAACACCTGTTCCATACTTAATCAACTCCTACCCACCATTCCCGGTAGGATGTCAGAGATCCATGGGGGGAAGTGGAGCCCTTTCACAAGGGCACACAACTTCTGTGGTCACTCCCTGGCATCAGTAGCTAGGGAGTCCCCATATGTGAAGACTACATTCCTGCTTGTTCCTGGAGATAGCATAGTTACTCACCTGTAACAGGTGATCTCCGGGAACAGCAGGAATTTAGTCTTCACAACCCACCCACCTCCCCTAGGAGTTGTATCTCTCTTTTCTTTTCTTTCCCTCTCTCTCTCTTTGTCTCAGCTTTAAAACTCAACTGGAGAGAGGCAGTTGTGAAAGGCAGGAAGGCAGCACGCAGGCGCTGTGGGATGCTCCCAAAAGCTTTCTAATTGGACGCTGGGGAGCGTTCCCGCGCAGGCTCCGTCGGTACTGAGGATACCCATATCTGAAGACTAAATTCCTGCTGTTCCCGGAGATCACCTGTTACAGGTGAGTAACTATGCTTTACTCGCACTGCCATGGTGGAGTTGTCATTTGGGAAAAGATTATCTGTTTGCTCGTTTAGTGGCTCACATAGCAGCATCGACAATGTGCCAGACAACTTCTTGTGTTGGAATAATATGGGTTCCAGTAAGTGGGAGTTATGCCCATGCACATTTAACCTTGTAATCAAGAGGTTGGGTCTTCTGAGTCTTGAAAAAAGAGGGCTATTACCACTTCAGAGTAGCCATTTTTGGAAAACCTATGCCTCTCAAGAGCTAGGCCATCAGAAGGAAAGAAAACAGTATCCTCAATCAATGGGGGACCTTGCCACAGCAGAATACCTCCTTTTGAGGTAGCAAGAGATGAAGCCATACCAATGGGCTCAAGAGATATGCATACCATGGGATCTGAGAGTGCTCAAAGTTTATCTCTCGAGCAGCCTCGAGGGTACCGACGCACCTCCGATGTCGGGGCTTCTATTCTCGGTACTTCCTCATCCCGAAAAAGACAGGAGGCCTATGGCCTATCCTGGACCTCAGAAAGTTGAACAAGTTTTTAGTGTGGGAGAAGCTCAAAATGCTATCACTTGACATCCTGCTGCCCTTCCTCCAGCAGGGCAATTGGCTATGCTCCTTGGATCTCGAGGACGCTTACACCCACATCCTAGTCCACCCCCAGCACAGGCAGTACCTGCGCTGCAGGGTGAGCACTACCAATATAGGGTGCTTCCCTTTGGGCTCGCGTCTGCCCCGTGGGTCTTCACAAAGTGCCTCTCCACGATGGCCACCTCCCTCAGTTCGAAGGGCGTACAAGTCTTCCCTTACCTCGACGACTGGCTCGTCATGGGGCCCTTGGCCGGAGAAGCTTGATCAGCAGCATTGCGCATGATTCTCTTTCTCGAACACCTGGGGTTCCTGGTCAACTATCCCAAGTCCCACCTCGAGCTGGTGCAAACCTTGGAGTTTATCGGCGCATGCCTCGACATTCAGCGAGCAACCGCCTTCCTGCCACCGGACTGAGCAAGACCGCCTCCGAGCCCTGGCGGCTCAGGTTCAGAGCAACACTTGGCTCACAGCCCGGACTATGCTGCGCCTCCTGGGGCACATGGCCTCCACCGTCCATGTGCTTCCCCATACCCGCATGCATATGCAGACAGCCCAGTGGTGCTTCAGTGTTCAGTGTAGCCCGGCCTCAGGCCATCTCAGAGATCTCATTCGGATCTCCCACAACCTTCGCAGGTCCCTGGACTGGTGACAGGACCCCCACAACCTCCTCCGGGGGCTGCCCTTCCAAACACCACAGCACCAGCTCGTCCTGACGACAGATGCCACCCTGCTGGGGTGGGGAGCCCACTGCAGTGCGCTGTGCACTCAGGGGTGGTGGTCGCCCGAAGAGTCCCAACAGCAAATAAACTTGCTTGAGCTTCGGGCGGTCCGATGGGCCCTGAAGGCCTTTGAGGACCATCTGAAAGGGAAGTCGGTACTTGTGCAGACCAGCAACCGAGTAGCGATGTTTTACATCAACAAGGAGGGGGGCACAGGCTCCTGCCTCCTTTCTCGGGAGGTGATCCTCTGCTCCTTTGCCTTCCATCGGGGGATGACCCTACGAGCGCTCTAGCTTCCAGGCCACGAGAATGTCCTCACAAACTCAGCAGGATCCTTTACCCTCACAAATGGCAGCTGACCCGGAGGTGGCCAGCCTTTTGTTCCATCAGTGGAGGACCCCGATCATGGACCTGTTCACCAGCCTGATGAACTCGCAGCTCCCCTGCTTCTGTGGACTGATCCCGCACCTGAGCAGGGGAGGCCCTGGATGCCTTCCTCTTGAGTTGGATCTCTGTGCTCATTGACGCGTTCCCCCACACAATCCTGCCATTGCGAGGATCATCAACAAGGTTCAGCGGGAGCGAGCATCGGTGATCCTCATCGCTCCCTTGTGTCCTCGACAGCTGTGGTTCCCACTCCTGCTCCGGCTCACGTCCAAGCCCCCCAGTTCCTTTGGGCTCTGCCCCGGGCCTGCTAACGCAGGAGGAGGGGCAGGTGTTCCACCCAAACCTGGCCTTGTTGTCCCTCACAGCCTGTCAGCTGAACGGGTATCCCTAGCCCCACTGGATGAGGAGGTCCTCCTAGTGTCAAGGAAGGACTCGACAAGACGAGCTTACGCCTTCAAGTGGCGATGCTTCTCGGTCTGGTGCTCCGGCTCCAGATCAACCCGTTCTCTTGTCCTACCTGATGGCTCCTTCAGTACCTCCTGCACCTCTTGAAGGAGGGGCTGAAGTCGAACTCTGTCAGGGTGCACTTGCGTGCCATCTCGGCGACTCACCTCCCTGTCTAGGGTAAGCCCCTCTCGGGGCAACCCTTGGTCTCTCGCTTCATGCGAGGTCTATTGCTTTCCAAACCTCCCATCCGACCTCCCCGAATGGAGTGGGACCTGAACGTAGAGCTCATGCAGCTTATATGTTCGCCCTTCGAGCCAACGGCGATGTGCCCGCTTTGGCACCTCTCCTGGAAGGTGGTCTTCCTGGTGGCTTTTACCTCATCCCGCCGAGTCGGTAAGCTCCGGGCTCTCATGGTTGATACTCCTTACACCAGGTTCTACAGCAACAGGGTGGTCCTCTGTACCCACCAGAAGGTCCTGCCAAAGGTTGTCTTGGATTTCCATCTCAGTCAAGAGATAGTCAAGACCCCATGCTGACCAGGCATTGGCGGTTCTGCATACACTCGACTGCAAGAGGGCTCTTGCCTTCTATCTGTAGCGCACCCAGTCTCATTGCAAGTCTGGCCGGCTCTTCATGTCCTATGATCTCAATCGCCTGGGACAGGCAGTCACAAAATGCATGCTCCCCATCTGGGTGGCGGGTGTCCCACTGGCTCGGTGGGTCACCGCATATGGCGTCCAATCCAAGGCGGCTTCGGTAGCTTCACTGCGCACGGTGCTGCTGACGGAATCTGCCGGACTGCGACCTGGTCTTCAGCAAATACCTTCGCTTCGTACTACTGCCTGGAGAGGGAGTCTCGTCGGGACAGTGCCTTCGGCCAGGCTGTACTCCGCAATCTGTTGAGGGTATAAGCAACTCCTGTCCACTGACCCTTCTCGATGGCTACCGAAGGTTTCTCCCCAGGGACCCGAGGACATGGGCTCCTTCGGGCATTGCTTCTGCTCACGACCTGGTGGAGACATTTTTTGGTTACAGGTTCAGTAGCCTGTAGCTGGGGAGTCCCATAAGTGAGGACTGACTTCCTGCTTGTTCCTGGAGAAAGCATAGTTACTCACCTGTAACAGGTGTTCTCCAGGGACAGCAGGAATCAGTCCTCACTACCCTTCCGCCTTCCCTGATGAGTTGCTGGATTTTTATCCTTCCCTTGCCATCTGCTTGGTAGGGCTCAAGCTAAGGGACCTGACTGAGCAAGATGGCACCTTTTGGGCGGGAAGAGGACCACGCATGCATGGTAGAAATCCCAAAGGCTTTCTTTGAAAGCTGGGAAATTGCTCTGTGCAGGCTCCGTCGGTGCTGACATCACCCATAAGTGAGGACTGATTCCTGCTGTCCCTGGAGAACACCTGTTACAGGTGAGTAACTACACTTTCCTCGTAACTTGGGTCCTGATTGCTTGGGCATGTTCCATGGGTCTGGATGGATCTATTCTAGCGGGTTGATAAGAGGAAAAATGTACATACTCAACAATTTTCTTTCCTTTAACCATGCTAGATCGTCCTGGACCCACCTTTAAATACTTTTCCTACAGGTTTGGGAGCCCTGTTGCTTCTTGATTACTTTGTCAGTATTGGTGTCTGATGTAGAGTCAGTTATGGTAAGAGATTCAAACAATCTTGGCTTAGATCTCGTACCATGTTGATTAATACTTTTCTGAGGAGTTCTAAGTTTTCTAGTCTTGCTTTCTTGCTTTTCTCGCATTTCTCAGTGCTGCATCAGTAGATCTACAAGCAGTGCCGGCCTGTCCATTGAGCTAGAATGTTGTTCACACAGGGCCCCGTGCTTCAGGGGGCCCCCCGCCAACAACATCCTGCACGCTCTGGGCTCTCAGCTCACCTCCATTTAGCAGGTCGCGGCTCCTGGCAGGTCAGTGACAGCTCCTTACAGCCGCCGAAGCGAAGAGCGTTGTATCTCCAGGAACAAGCAGGAATGAGTCTTCACGTCTGGGTATCATCGGTACTGACGGAGCCTGCGCGGGAACTCTCCCCAGCGTCCAGTAAGAAAGCTTTTGGGAGCATCCCACAGTGCCTGCGCGCTGCCTTCCCGCCTTTCCTAACCGCCTCTCTCCAGTTCTTCTTTTCCGTGGAGCCAGCAGGTCGTGTTCCTGTCACCGCTGAAGAAGTTCTTTATTTTTCTTTATTTCTTTGGTCGCGCGTCTGCCTTCTTCGACGTCGGACTGGTACCGCCGGTCTTTCTTTCTTTCTTCTTTAAAAAAAAAATAAATAAATCTACCGTTTTTCCACTTCTGTGCAATTTTGTCTTTTGGGCCTTGGGCCTACAAGATTTTTCTTCATGGAAAAGCCCGCTTCCGGGTTTAAAAAGTGCACGAAGTGCAGCGGTACTCTTTCTATCACCGACACCCATGACTGGTGTCTAAAATGTTTGGCTCCTGACCACTCCATCGAGTCCTGTTCCATGATGTCTAAAAGAGGTCGACAGAATCGAGCGGCAAAGCTCAGTACCCTGTTTCCCTCTGGTGCAGCTTCGGTGGCATCGACATCTTCCAGGGCTTCGTCTTCTTCCCATGGATCTCAGGTAGCCAAACATAAGTCCAGCCGGTCCTCGAAGGGTAGATCTCCCTCTAAGTATCGAGATGCCTCCGGGCTTGCCCTCGAGGATCCTGCACTGGCAAAATTGCCCCAGCGGGAGGCTCCAGCTTCCAAAGCTTCATCTATGGGGTCACAGGTTGACATAGATGGCGTGGCCTCAACCAATCACCTGTTGCCATGTTCTGGGGTACCGGTGGTCTCCACTGGTACCGACATCCAGACATTAGTTGCGTCGATGGATCAGAATATTCTGACCATGCAGCGTGCCATCACGGCATTCATACAAGCTGCGACGCCTCCGGTACCGCAACAAACTCCGTTGGCGGTACCGGTTCCGGCACCGGCACTGATATCGGTTCCGGTGCCGGTACCGATTGCATCGGCATCGCTGTCGACTGCAGCGGTACCCTGTCCTGTGATGCCCATCGGTACCGAATCTGTACCGATCACTCCCGATGTCGATACCACTCGGTACGCGTATCAGGCCCTGCAAGAGCATCCAGACAGGCGATACTTCGATTCTTCTGAGGACTCTGATGAATCAGAGGCTTCTGTCAAAGCATCGGTACTCCTTCCTCAGGAGCCCTCTTCTCCAAAAAGAAGAATGTCTCCTCCAGAAGACTTGTCTTTTCAAGACTTCATTAGGGAAGTGGCCAGGGGCCTCTCTATTTCAGTGGCCCCTGAACCAGAGCCTAGAGCCAAGAAATTAGATATTTTACAATATCCTAAGGCTCCTAAAGAGGCAGCTACTTTACCAATTCATGAGATCCTTTATGATCACATGGGCATATGGGAGACACCTCTTACTACTTCCCCTCATTCTCGCAGGTTGGACACCATGTACCGTGTTCCTCCTTGTCCTGGCTTTCATAAAACTCAGCTTCCTCACCACTCTATTGTGGTGGAGTCTGCTATGAAAAAGATAGAGTGCTAAAAGACACTCATCTAATCCTCCAGGAAGAGAATGCAGAACCTTAGATGCTTTTGGCAGGAGAATTTTCCAGGCCAATATGCTTACTGCCAGAATCAACTCCTATAGTCTCTATATGGGAATGTTTCTAAAAGAAGTTACAGATCATCTGCTAACTTTATCTCCTTTTATCTCAGAAGATAAAAGGGAAGAGTTTCTCACCTGGCTTAAACATGCCCAGGATGTGTCCAAATTCTCCAACCGTGCAGCCTTTGACTCTTTTGAGTGTGCCAGCAGAGCCTCTGCTATTGCCATAGGGGCACGTAGACTTGCTTGGTTGCAAGCTTCTGATTTGGAACCCTGGGTCCAGGATGGATTAGGAAATCTTCCTTGTACAGGTGAAAACCTTTTTGGTAAGGATTGGCAAGCAAAGGCCACTCAGATGGATGCTGAAAATTCTGCCTTAGATAGACTTTCAAAGTCTACTTCTGCTCCTGCTAGAAAAAGGTTATTCAAAAAGACTTTCTTTCCCAAAAAAGGGAAATATTATCCTGGTTATGGTCTCCAGGCATCTTCTACAGGTCGTTTTGCTGCAAAGCGTCAGGAACAACCTAAACAAGCCAAGCCTAAGGCTCCAAGGACTGCTACAGCCCAACAGCCTCAGCCTCCTCAGGGCCTTTGACTTACAACTAGAGAACTTAGCCTTTCTGGCTCTAGAAGAACCAGAGCCTCTCACCATGCCAGGAAGGTTAGCTCATTTTGCTCCCAGATGGGAACAAATCACAGCAGAGCAATGGACCCTCTCCATCATAAGGGAGGGGGGTACAAGCTTAACTTCTTAAACCTTCCTCCTCACACTATAGTGAGACAGTTCAATTCTCCAACATCTCTCCTCGACCTTCTGGGTCAGGAGATTGCTACCCTTCTTGCCCAAAGGGCAATCGAAGAAGTACCCCTTCTTCAACAGGGTTCAGGGTTCTACTCCCCCTATTTTCTTATCCCAAAGAAAACAGGGGGCTACAGACCCATATTAGATCTCAGAGAATTGAACAAGTTTCTATGCAAGGAGAAATTCAAGATTTCTCTCGGTGCTCTCCTTCCATACCTTCAGAGTCAGGATTGGCTTTGTTTTCTAGATTTCAAGGATGCGTACGCCCATGTCCTCATCCATCCAACACACAGAAGGTTCCTTTGGTTCCTTTATCAGGGAAGGCACTACCAATACAGAGTGCTTTCTTTCGGTCTGGCCTCTGCTCCAAGAGCGTTCACAAAATGCATGGCAGTAGTAGCTGCATTTCTACGCACTCTAGGAATATTTGTATTCCCATATCTGGACGACTGGCTCATCCGAGCACCATCCCAGTCAGAGGCCCAGACTTCCCTAGCCTGCACAAGGCGTGTTCTTCAGTATCTGGGACTTGTAATAAACATCCCAAAATCACAATTCACCCCTACTCAGTCATTGGAGTTCATAGGGGCCTTGCTAGATACCACAACTGCAAGGGCCTATCTTCCCCAGGCCCGTTGCCTACGCTTGGAGCAGTTAGCCTCCCAAATTCAGTTAAAATCCCATTTAACTGCTCGAGAGATGTTACAACTGTTAGGCCACATGGCATCCACCGTGCATGTGGTTCCTTACGCTCACCTTCACATGAGGGCAGCTCAGTGGACTCTGTCCACCCAATGGACCCAGGCATCAGGTTGCCTGTCAGACAAAATAGCAACCTCCAGTCGCCTCTTTTGGTCCCTCCAGTGGTGGAGGTCCACTCAAAATCTGTTGCTGGGGGTCACCCTTTCAACAGTTGCTACCCCAAGCAACCCTCACAACAGATGCCTCCCCAAAGGGTTGGGGAGCTCATCTACAAGATCTCTCCACCCAGGGCATCTGGTCTCCACAGGAGACATCTCTACATATCAACCTCTTAGAGCTCAGAGCAATTCTTCTAGCTCTCAGAGTCTTCCACACCCTGCTCAGCTACAAGACAGTCCTCATCCATACAGACAACCAAGTAGCCATGTTCTACGTGAACAAGCAGGGCGGGACTGGCTCTCTGTCGCTTTGCAATTAAGCTTTGAGATTGTGGGCCTTCTCCAGAGAGCATCAGATTCATCTCATGGCAGTGTATCTTCCAGGGGTTCAAAACTCTTGGGCAGACAGACTCAGTTGAGTTCTGCTTCCACACGAATTGTCCCTCCATGGGGACCAGATAGCCAGCATCTTTAGAATTTGGGGAACCCCAGACATAGACCTGTTTGCAAGTCCGTGGAATGCCAAACTTCCCCGGTTCTGTTCCAGGATTCCGTGTCAGGGAGTTCAGGCCAGGGATGCCTTCCTCCTCCACTGGGAGCAAGACTTCCTCTATGCCTTTCTATCTATTCCCCTAATTTCCAAGACACTGTTCAAGCTTCAGAGAGACAAGGGGTCTATGATCCTCATAGCACCACGTTGGCCACGCCAAGTATGGTACCCTCTACTTCTGCATCTCTCTCAAGCTCCTTCCCTGGACTTGGGATCTGCTCCAGACCTCCTGTCCCAGGAGGAGGGAACGTTATGGCACCCAAATCCCCAGTCTCTTCATCTCAGAGCCTGGTTGCTGAAGGCCTAGACCTTCAAGATTGGCATCTGTCTCAGCAAGTGAAGGATATCCTTCATGCTTCCAGAAAGCCTTCCACTAGAAGTTCCTATGCTTTTAAATGGAAAAGGTTTACTATTTGGAGTGCAGAGAAGGGTCTTAACCCTCTTGCAATACCTCTGAATTTTTTACTAGAGTATTTGCTGCATTTATCCCATGCAGGCCTCAAAACGAATTCAGTAAGAGTCCATTTGAGTGCTATTGCAGCAAACCTTAAGCCTCTCAATGGACATCCTATTTCCTCTCATCCTCTTATTGCAAGATTCATGAGAGGCCTTCTTTTAACTAAACCTCCCATTAGACCACCTCCAGTGGCATGGGATTTGAATTTGGTTCTTGGCCAGCTTATGAAGCCACCCTTTGAACCCTTAGCCGCTACCTCCTTGAAATTCCTTTCCTGGAAAGTTATTTTTCTCATTGCAGTCACCTCCGCTCGCCGTATCAGTGAGCTGCAGGCCTTGGTGGCTAATCCTCCTTATACAAGGTTCCATCATGACAAGGTAGTCCTCAGAACTAATCCACACTTTATGCCTAAAGTGGTCTCATCTTTTCATCTGAATCAGGAGGTGTATTTACCTGTCTTTTTTCCAGGACCTCATGCATCAAGTGCAGAGAGGAATCTTCATACCCTGGATTGTAAAAGAGCACTTGCTTTCTACTTACAAAGGACACAGCAGCATAGAAAGTCTTCTCAACTCTTTGTTGCTTTTGATCCCTCTCATTTAGGACTTCCAGTCTCTAAGAGAACTCTGTCCAATTGGATTGCTCAGTGTATTTCCTTCGCCTACCATAGTAAGAACCTATCTCCAGGAACAAACAGGAATAAGTCCGCACATATGGGTACGTCGGTACCGACGGAGCCTGCGCGGGAAAGCTCCCCAGCTTCCCAGAAGAAAGCTTTTGGAAGCCTCCCACAGCGCATGCGCGCTGCCTTCCCGCCTTTCTGACCAACTCTCCTCAGTTCTTCTTTTCCGCGGAGCCAGCAGGTTGTGTTCCTGTCACCGCTGAAGAAGTTCTTATTTTAATTTGTTTCTTTGGCCGCGTGTCTGCCTTCCCCGCTACCGGACCGGTACTGCCGGTCTTTTTTCTTTTTACTTTTCAAAAAAAAAAAAAAAAAATTATTTTCTTTTCACTACTTGGTGAAATTTTCTCTCTTTAGGCCCCAGGCCTAGAGAACAATTTTCCCTCATGGAAAAACCAGCTTCTGGTTTTAAAAAATGCACCAAGTGTAGCGGTACCATCTCAGTTACCGACACACATGAATGGTGTCTTAAATGTTTGGTGCCTGACCACTCCATTCTGGATTGCCAGTCCTGTTCCCTGATGTCTAAACGTGGCTTACAGAACCGAGCAGCCAAGTTTCATATGCTGTTTTCCACAGATACTCCAGCATCGACATCTTCCAGGTCTTCCTCTCCTGATGGATCTCAGGTAACCAAACATTCCTCTGGCAGGTCCTCAAAGGGCAAATTTCCCTCTAAGTATCGAGATGCCTCCGGGCTTGACCCTGAGGACCCTGCCCCAGCCAAACAACCCTGGCGGGAAGCTCCGGCTTCCAAAGCTCCTCCTATGGGGTTACAGGTTGACATCGATGGCACGGCCTCGACCGATCACCTGTTAGACTGCTCTGGGGTACCGGCACACTCTTCCGGTACCGACATCCAGGCAGTCGTGGCGTCCATGGATCATACAGTTCAATCCATGCAGCAGGCCATAATGGCTTTCATTAAGGCTGCGACGCCCACGGTACCGCAGCAAGCGGTACCGACCTCGGTTCCGGTACCACAATCGATACCGGTACCCAGGGCATCCACGTCGACCAGGATACCGACTCCGGTTCCCGGTTCCGGGGCTTTTCCCTATACTGATCCGGTTCCGGGTACGCCCGATGTCGATACCGGTCGATACGCGTATCGATCCCTGGAAGCCAACAGACGATACTTCCAGTCTTCTGATGATTCCGATTCATCGGATGACTCTCCCGAAGTATCTCTTGCTCTTCCTGAGGAGCCCTCTTCTCCAAAGAGGAGAATGTCTGTCTCCTCCAGAGGATTTGTCCTTTCAAGACTTCATCATGGAAGTAGCTAAAGGGCACTCTATTTCAGTAACCTCTGAAAAAGAACCTAGAGCAAAAAAATTAGACATTTTGGGATACTCTAAGGTTCCCAGAGAGGCAGTCACCTTGCCAATTCATGAAATTCTCCAAGAACATTTGCTTGAATTGTGGGAGACTCCTCTCACCCTTTCTCCTCATTCTCGTAGATTGGACACTATGTACCGTGTCCCTCCTTCTCCTGGTTTTCAAAAAACTCAGCTTCCTCACCATTCTATTGTGGTGCAGTCAGCTATGAAGAGAATAAAGAGTACCAGAAGACACTCTTCTACTCCTCCAGGAAGAGAATGCAGGACCTTGGATGCTTTTGGTAGAAAGATCTTCCAAGCTAGCATGCTTACTGCCAGAATCAATTCATACAGCCTTTATATGGGTATGTTTCTGAAGGAAGTTGCAGAAAAGCTGCACAACTTTCTCCCTTTTATTCCAGAGGATAAAAGAGAGGAATTCCTTCTTTGGCTTAAGCATACGCAAGACATCTCAAAGTTTTACAGAGCAGCCTTTGATTCCTTTGAGGTTGCCAGCAGAGCCTCAGGCATTGCTATAGCTGCTTGTAGAATTGCTTGGCTCCAGGCTTCTGATCTAGAACCCTGGGTTCAAGATGGTTTAGGAAATCTACCCTGTACAGGTGAAAACCTATTTGGCAAGGAGTGGCAGATTAAAGCCACTCAAATGGATGCAGAAAATGCTGCTCTTGATAGACTTTCTAAGTCTACCTCCACTCCAGCCAAGAAAAAGTCTTTTAAAAAGTCTTTTTACAAGAAGGGCAGATTTCCTTCCACTTCTGGTCAACAGTCTTCTGCAGGTCGCTTTGCTACTAAGCGTCAGCAACCCAAACAGGCTAGGCCTAAACCTGCAGGGGCTGCTGTAACCCAGCAGTCCCAAGCCCCTCAGGGGTTTTGACTTACTGCTAGAGAACTTAACCTTTCTGGCTCTACAATAGCCAGAACCTCTCACCATTCCAGGAAGGTTGGCTCATTTTGCTCCCAGATGGGAGCAAATCACATCAGAGCAGTGGACCCTCTCCATCATCAGAGAGGGCTACAAACTTCATTTCTCAGACCTTCCTCCCTACACCATGGTGAGACATTTCAATTCTCCCACATCTCTCCTCGACCTTCTGGATCAGGAGGTAACCTCCCTTCTGGCCCAGAGGGCCATAGAAGAAGTTTCTCTTCTTCAACAGGGGTCAGGTTTTTACTCCCCCTACTTTCTCATCCCAAAGAAAACGGGGATACAGACCTATTCTAGATCTCCGAGAATTAAACAAATTTCTGTACAAGGAGAAGTTCAAGATGCTCTCTTTAGGCACTCTCCTTCCATACCTACAGAGTCAGGATTGGCTTTGTTCTCTAGATCTCAAGGATGCGTACACCCATATACTCATCCACCCATCCCACAGAAAATTCCTACGTTTTCTGTTCCAGGGAAAACATTACCAATACAGAGTCCTTCCTTTCGGTCTGGCCTCTGCTCCAAGGGTGTTCACCAAATGCATGGCAATAGTTGCTGCATTTCTGCGCACTCTGGGAGTCTTTGTCTTCCCATATCTGGACGACTGGCTCATCAGAGCTCCATCTCAGTCAGAAGCCCAGATTTCCCTGGACCGCACAAGGCACATTCTGCAATATCTGGGACTGGTGGTAAACCTCCCAAAGTCCCAGCTCATTCCTATCAGAACCTCGAATTCATAGGGGCCTGGTTGGATACCACCACTGCAAGGGCCTACCTTCCTCAGGCCCGTTGCTAACGTCTAGTGCAGCTAGCCTCCCAGATTCAGTCAAAGAGCCACTTAACTGCCAGGGAGATGCTACAACTGCTAGGCCACATGGCTTCCACAGTACATGTGGACCCTTATGCTCGCCTACACATGAGAGCAGCTCAATGGACTTTGTCCACCCAGTGGACTCAAGCCTCAGGAGCTCTCTCAGACCAAATAGCAAACTCCAAACGTCTCCTTTGGTCTCTCCAATGGTGGATGTCCACTCAAAATCTATTGCTGGGGTCCCCCTTCCAACCTTTGTTGCCCCAAGCAATCCTCACAACAGATGCCTCCCAAACAGGTTGGGGAGCTCATCTGCAGGACTTCTCCACCCAAGGTCCTTGGTCTCCACAGGAGACCTCTCTTCATATCAATCACTTGGAGCTTCGAGCAGTGTTCTTAGCTCTCAAGGTCTTTCATACCCTCCTCAGCTACCAGACAGTCCTCATTCAAACGGACAATCAGCCATGTTTTACATAAACAAACAAGGAGGAACCGGCTCTCTGTCGCTTTGCAACGAAGCTCTCAGATTATGGGCCTTCGCCAGAGAGCATCAAATCCATCTCCTGGCAGTATACCTCCCAGGAATTCAAAACTCTTGGGCAGACAGACTCAGTCGAGTTCTGCTTCCACATGAATGATCCCTGCACATGGATCAGGTACTCAGAATCTTTCAGGAATGGGGTACCCCGGACATAGACCTATTTGCAAGTCCGTGGAATGCCAAACTTCCCCGGTTCTGTTCCAGAATTCCGTGTCAGGGAGTTCAGGCCAAGGATGCCTTCCTCCTTCACTGGGGTCAGGACTTCCTGTATGCCTTTCCACCCATTCCTTTGATCCCCAAGACTTTGTTCAAACTTCAGAGTGATCAAGGATCTATGATCCTCATAGCTCCACGCTGGCCACGCCAAGTGTGGTACCCTCTACTTCTGCATCTCTCCCAAGCCCCCTCTCTGGACTTGGGAGCTGCTCCAGACCTTCTGTCTCAAGAGGAGGGGACTTTGTGGCATCCAAACCCCAAGTCCCTTCACCTCAGAGCTTGGTTACTGAAGGCCTAGACCTTCAAAACTTCAATCTTTCGCAACAAGTGCAGGATATCCTTCATGCTTCCAGGAAACCTTCCACTAGGCGTTCCTATGCTTTTAAATGCAAGAGATTTTCCATTTGGTGTGCTCAAAAGGGTCTTGACCCTCTAGCACTTCCTCTGAATTCTCTCTTAGAATATCTCCTGCATCTCTCCAATGCAGGCCTTAAGACGAATTCCGTAAGGGTCCATTTAAGTGCTATTGCAGCATCCCTTAAGCCTATCAATGGACAACCTGTTTCCTCTCATCCTCTTATTGCAAGATTCATGAGAGGCCTAACCTTAACTAAACCTCCCATTCGACCTCCTCCGGTGGCATGGGACTTGAACTTGGTTCTTGGTCAGCTTATGAAGCCACCTTTTGAACCCTTAGCCACTACCTCCTTGAAATTTCTTTCCTGGAAGGTTATTTTCCTTATTGCAATCACTTCTGCTCGCCGCATTAGTGAGCTGCAGGCCTTAGTGGCTAATCCACCTTATACAAGGTTCCATCATGATAAGGTAGTCCTTAGGACAAATCCTCAGTTTATGCCTAAAGTGGTCTCACCTTTTCATCTTAATCAGGAGGTATATTTACCTGTCTTTTTTCCAGCTCCTCATGCATCCACTGCAGAGAGGAACCTTCATACTCTAGATAGTAAAAGAGCTCTTGCTTTTTACTTACACAGGACACAGCAACATAGAAAGTCTTCCCAGCTTTTTGTTGCTTTTGATCCTTCTCATCTAGGACTTCCAGTCTCTAAAAGAACACTGTCCAATTTGGATTGCTCAGTGTATCTCTTTTGCTTACCAGAGTAAGAACCTTTCTCTGGAAGGCCATGTCACAGCTCACAATGTGAGGGCCATGGCCACCTCTATGGCTCTTCTTCATTCTGTCTCCATTGACCAGATCTGTCGAGCAGCCACCTGGGCCTCGGTTCATACCTTCACAGCCCATTATTGTTTGGACAAGGACTCCCGCCGGGATGCCTTGTTTGGTCAGGCTGTCCTCAGACACCTGTTCCATTCTTGAACAACTCCTGCCCTCCTTCCCTCAATGGATGCCTGAGATCCATAGGAAGACGAGGAACCTTTCGGGGTCTCATACCCTTGGGGATCTCCCAGGCATCTTAGCTAGGGAGTCCCCATATGTGGAAAAAAAGATTTTCCCTCAACTGCACTTTGGAGAAGAAGTGGAGGTTCCAGGTAGCTGTCCCAGGAGGAAAAGACCCTGTGCAGAGCTGGATTCAGCACTGGCACAAGGTAATAAGTACCTGGGCATGTCTAGTGGTGGATGGGAGTAAGGCACAGGGGTAATTGAAAAAAAAAAGTAGAAAAAAACACACCTGTTTGGAAGGTGGTGCACTTTGTTTTTTTTCTTTGTTTCTTGCAGGGATCAAGATGGATCCAAGGGAACTAGCTGAATGGATGGCAGCCCAGTTTAGCAAGCAACAGGAGCTAGCACAGCAGGCTCAGGACACTGCTATGAAAATCTTAATGGACCAGCAGAGGCCAGTGCTTGATCTGGTGCAAGCCCTAGTTAAGCTGCAGAACCAAAGTGGACCAGATGCAAGACCAGCAGTAAATACTGGTACACCACATGTGGACAGTGTGGGACTCAATCAAGGAATTGGGGCATTTAGTTTTGGGAAGTTAACTCCAGATGATAATGTTGATGATTTTCTAGAGTCTTTTGAAAGAGTGGCACAAGCTTTAGCATGGCCAGAGACCCAGTGGGCAGTAAGGCTGGCAGCCTCATTAACTGGAGAGGCGCTTGCAGCTTATAGAGCAATGCCAGCAGCCCAGGCTTTGAATTATAAGGATGTAAAGGCTGCTATTAGAGATCGCCTAGGGTTATCTATTTCAGAGTATAGGCGAATGTTTAGAGCTACTACATTGAGAGTGGGTGAAACACCCAGGGCTCTGAGTCAGAGAATCAGAGGTTTAGCTGTAAAATGGTTGGAGCCTGAGCAAAAGACGGTAGAAATGTTATTAGACATTATAATGCTTGAACAATTTATGTCTGCGGTCCCTAAAGATTTGCACACTTTCCTTATACAGCAAAATTGCCAAAATCTTAGAGAGGCAACCATGCTAGCAGAGAGATTCTTGGAAGCCACGCAGGCTTGCCATAGAATGGGTAGCCCTCTGAAGATTGGTGCTGAGGCAAGATGTGCTGTATCAGAAAAGAAAATAATTAAAAATGTTTCTGAAAAAGAATGTACTGTATCAAACCAGATTACACAGTGGAGTAGAAAGAAATGTTTCAAGTGTGGAAAATGGGGACATTTAGAAAAGGGATGCCAGACACACACTAGTTTAATGGGTGTGGATTTAAAACAGCCCAAAGAAGGATTTCATTTGATGGTTGATGTGCAAGGAATTACCACAAATGCTTTGTTAGACTCTGGGGCAGACCAGAGTATGATGTCAAAAAGGCTTTGGAAGAGGATAGAGGCCCAAGAAGGATTTGTGCCTAGAACCCCTGAAAGCCAAGTTCACATCAGATGCATTCATGGTGCTGCAACATCATATCCCACCTATAGGCTAAAGGTTAAGTGCCTGGGGGAACAAGAGGAAGTCCTGTTAGCAGTGGTGCCTAGGCTACCCTTTGATTTGGTTCTAGGAAGAGACTGGCCAAGATTTAAGCAGGGTCTAGTGGAAGGACTAGGAAAGAAGGAGGGAGAAGGTTTAATGGTAATAGCTCCCGGGCCTTTATTTGGAAGTCCTCAGACCCCAGCTAAAAAGATGGTTAAGCGTCCAGAAGACCAAGCTACCCCAAAGCAGACATTCGTCCTAAAGTACCATAGGGTCACAGAGAAGGCCCAAGCTCCTAAGCGGGCAACCCCTCAAGCTGCTGGGTTTGACCTGTGCAGCATAGAAAATGTGACTGTACCTAGCCAAGGGAGAGCCCTGGTTGACACCGGTCTCCAAGTGGAAATACCTATTGGATGCTATGGGAGAGTAGCCCCAAGGTCCGGATTAGCCCTTAAATATTTCATCGATGTGGGTGCGGGAGTAATTGATCCCGATTACAGGGGCAATATTAAAGTTCTGTTATTTAATTTTTGACAGAATGATTATCACGTGAAGACAGGAGACAGAATTGCCCAATTGATCTGTGAGAGGCTGGGTTTTCCACCTGTGGAGGAGGTCACATCCCTGGAAAATTCTGAGCGTGGAACCAAAGGCTTTGGTTCTACTGACGTCAAAGGGGTTAAAAGCCTAGCTGCCACCTGTGCCCGAGAGAGGGAGGTGAATGAAGAGGAAGATTTGGGACCCCAGGTATCTGATTGTAAAGAAAAATCAGAGCCCCAAATAGGTGAGGACCTGACAGTGGTACAACAGGAAGAAATTAGGAAATTGCTTAAAGAATTCCCAGATGTGTTGACACCCATACCTGGGGAGACACATTTGGTTGCCCATGAAATAATAACTCCACCTGGGAAATTAGTTCGTCAAAGGCCATACCGCTTGCCTGAAGCCAAGAGACAGGAAGTAGTGGCACAAGCCCAGGAGATGTTGGACATGGGAGTAATAGAGGAGTCAAAGAGTCCCTGGAATAGCCCCATAGTCCTGGTGCCAAAGCCTGATGGATCTTTAAGATTTTGTATTGACTTCCGGCAGGTAAACGCCATATCAGTTTTGTTTTGTTTTATATCTTTTATTTATGAAATTTTACAGTGAAAACACAACAAAATTAGCTTTCAGAGAAACAAAATACTAGAGGCATAAAGTATCCTTAAACAAATACATTAATAAGAATATAGCCCACATCAATGGGGAGAAAATCCATCCAATACGAAAGGAAATAGAAAAAACAAAGAAAACAAGGCTATGAACAGGCACAAGCCTGTAGCCAACTATACCAGTTTAATGAGCCCTCCCAACTCAAGGTTTGTCAATAACCTTTGGTTTCTCTCTATCCAGTAACCATTTCTCTAAATCAGAAGGCATGAGAAAAATAAATCTGTCGCTATTTAAAGAAATATTACATTTACAGGGATATTTCAAAAAAATGTTGCTCCCAAAGCAACCACTCTTAATTTTAAGGAGAGAAAAACTTTCCTGCGCAATTGAGTTGAGCGTGAAACATCGGGGAATATCAAGACCTTTGCTCCACAAAATTGCATCTCCTTTTTCTTAAAATAAGCTCTTAAAATATTTACCTTATCTTCTTCTGAAGAAAGGGTAACCAGCAAGGTAGCACGAGTGGATATAAGGTCTTGAGACTCCTCGAGAAAAGCAGTAAGATTAAACTTCTCTAAATCAACAGGAGAAGTAACCCCCTGATCCACATTGCCAGATGAAACATTTAATGGTAAGTAATAGCATTTGAGAATTAAACATGAATCGGCATGTGGAAATAGGAGGACTTCTTTTAAATATTTCCGGAACAATATCATTGGAGAGAGCAACATACATAGAGGAAAATTCAAAATTCGCAAATTCCTAGAGCGATTTGCATTCTCTAGGTTCTCAATTTTTTGGTGCAAAAACAGACTATCCTTCATATATGCAGCAACTGATTCAACCGAAGTAGAAACCAGGGGCTCCATTTTTGTCACCGTGGAGCGTAAAGCCCCAAATTGGGAATCTAGAGAGCGAAATTTCTGAACAGTATCACCTGTAAATTGACACAAAGAAGAAATAGTAGCCGTTAAAGTGTGAGAGAGGGGCCGGTTCCGAGCCGGGCGAGCAGGGCGGGCAGCCCTGCTGACGTCACCGCAGGCTTAGATAAAAGACCTTGCTGCTTACCTTTCCCCGGGAGCGTCTTTCAGCAGTCCGGTGCCCTGTGTGAGAGAGGGGCCGGTTCCGAGCCGGGCGAGCAGAGCGGGCAGCCCTGCTGACGTCATCATTCGGCCCCCATATCTCTGAGGCCCTATCGGCGCTAAGCCGTCGGCGCGTTTTCCAAAGGGGCGTTTTTTCAAGGGGCATGATCACCGCCCCTTGTGAGCCCCTTTGGAGCCTTTTGGAGCATAAGCTGTTGATGCTGTAAGAATGCCTGGTAAAGGCAAGAAAAAGCTTCACAAGGATACATCGCAGACTGGCGCCATGGAGAAACATGTGGTGTCCACGCCCAGAAACATCGTCTCAGGTACTGTTCCCGATAATCTCACTGTTGAGGGCGTGAGTCTAAGCTCAGTGGAGCGGACCCCTCCTCTTCCTCCTGGTTTCCTTGAGCTGTCCGCTGAAGTTTCCTTTGATGATCTCTCTTGCACTGTGGATTTGCCGAGAGTGGTGTCTTGGAAACCCCCCTCTGGGCCTCCCAGTGAACTTCCAGTCTCTGAAGTCTCTTTATTGGACATATGACGCCATATCAGTTTTTGATGCATATCCAATGCCAAGAATTAAAGAGCTGTTGGACCAGCTGGGACAGGCTCAATACTTAACCACCCTTGATATGACAAAAGGATATTGGCAAATCCCTCTCACCAGGGAGTCGAAGCCGAAGACTGCGTTCAGCACCCCCGTTGGCCTTTTCCAGTTCAAGAGGATGCCTTTCGGACTGCATGGAGCAGCGGCTACCTGCCAAAGGTTAGTGGATCAGGTACTTCGACCCCACCAAAATTATGCTTTTGCATATATGGATGATGTCATAATCCATAGTAACACCTGGGCGGAGCATCTAAAGAGGATCAGGGCAGTCTTGTGCTCCATGAAGCAAGCGGGAATCACTTTAAACCCGAAGAAGTGTGCCTTTGCAAATAGGGAGGTAAAATACCTGGGCCACCTAGTGAGAAGAGGAAAAATTAAACCTCTAATGAGTAAAGTAGATAGCATCAGGAATTTTCCTCCTCCAACAACAAAGAAACAACTAAGAAGTTTCTTGGGACTTATTGGATACTACCGCAGATTTATACCGCAATTTGC
The DNA here is from genome assembly GCA_033557465.1 of Ichthyophis bannanicus. NCBI lineage: Eukaryota > Metazoa > Chordata > Amphibia > Gymnophiona > Ichthyophiidae > Ichthyophis > Ichthyophis bannanicus. Next base: position 685,042,813 of record CM066036.1, on the reverse strand, counting down.
AGAGAAAAGTGCAATTTTCACGGATATGCTGCGGAAGAATTGTCCAAACCAGCTAAAGTGGACACCTGAAGCTGAAAAAGCCTTTTCAGTCCTAAAAGGAAAATTGTGTACAGGACCGGTACTGAAAGGGGTGGACTTCAAGAAACCCTTTCTGGTTCAAACAGATGCATCGGACGTAGGGCTAGGAGCGGTTCTATCCCAGTGTCATGAAGGGGAGGAGCATCCTGTGATGTACCTGAGCAGGAAGTTGTCACCGGCTGAACAAAAGTATTCCACAATAGAAAAAGAATGTTTAGCGATAAAGTGGTCAGTGGAGGCGTTAAGGTTTTACCTTACAGGGAGAAAGTTCCAGTTGGTCACAGACCATGCCCCACTTAAGTGGTTGCAGCAAATGAAGAACCACAATGCCAGGTTGACACGCTGGTACATGGCCTTACAGGCATTTGATTTTCAAGTTGAACATCGTGCTGGGAAGTTACACAAGAATGCGGATGCCCTTTCCCGTATTACGGACTGTAGAGAAGAAGTTTCACCAGTGACACCAGTCCGTAATAACTTAAGCAGGGGGGTATGTGATAAGGAAGCTTATCATAGCTCAGGAAGGGGCTATAGAAAAGGTGATGTGACTCTGAATAAGCAACCTGTCAGTTCTGGTAGAAATAAGAAAACAGAATTTTCCCATAAAAGACTACCAGTCCCAGAATGCACCAGGTTTCCAGCAGCCATTAGAGGAGCTGAAGTGGGGAAACGTGTGTTCAATCAGGAGGGCTATGAGGTAATCCCTAAGCACTCATCTCAAAGGGCAGGGCCTGATTCAGCACAGCTGCGCTGTGTTAGGGAGGAGCACTCATCTAAGCAGAATAAAGGTAGAGTTTATTCTACAGAGAATTATCCTCAGAATCAGCTTGAGCTTGATCATCTTCATCATCAAGAGGATCATCAGAAGCAGAAGCCAAACCGGACGGACAGAGAGGGAAAGAAACCCTTTGGAAGAAAGAGGAGAAAAGCCCTTGAGAGGTCTAGAAGAGTCCAGAGCAGTACGTATACTGGGAGGCATTCCAAGGGCCAGCATACACCATTGGACTGGGGAAAGCCAGAGGAATGGTGCTGCAGAGCTAGGAATCTCCAGACGGTACCTGTGAGAGAGACGGCTGCACGTGGAAGGGACCCTAAGACCCGTGCCAGAAGGTATGTGAAGAGAGATCCAGTGTCCAGGGATCTGGATTGGAAGGCTGGACATAAGAACTGGACTACATACTGGCCAGGCTATATAGAGAGGAACTCTAACAGCAATGGAAGCTCAGGTATGAACACTGATCTATGCCCTAGCTATAACCTTGAAAGACAGCAGGGAAACAAGTATTCTCCTGAAAGTGCTCCATTGGGAGATTCATCTATGCCAATCCATGACATTGAACCCATGCTTGTTGAAGAAGAGGGGGTGATAGCAGATGAAGAATCTGTTTACATGGACTGCTCTCTGTCTAAACTCCTTTGGTGATTTTCTGTTATAAAGTACAGCAACCATCACAAAGAAATACACACTTGTTCTTTAATCTACTCAGAAAAGCTCCTGAGTAAGATTTCTAGCCACGCAGTAGAAAGCAAGCCAGCTAAGGGGTTTCAGCTGGATAACTGCTAGCAATTGAGCCTTACCTAATTGCTTGTGAGCTAGGAGAGAATCACTTCTGAATCTATGTGGGAAGATATAAGAAGTTAACCTGAAAAGAACAGTTTTTTTCTTTCTTTGTAGCTTTTGGTTTGTTTGATACATGCTAAGAAAATATTAGCTAAGCCTACAGAAAAGACCAGTTTGTTATCAACCAGGTCTTATTTCTTTTGCTTTGATTGCCTGACAAGTTCAAATGTTTCATGATTTTGTTTTTCCAAGTTTAACACTGAAAGCAAGTAACCTGATTTATGTGCTACCAAGCATATCTGTGTTGGGAGAAATAACCCCATAAATAAATATCTTATTGGCTTTACCCAAAAGCACAACTAATTATTGTGAGCAGCTGTGTCTGGTGTGAATGGACTGCATTGACCACAATCACTTGCAAATCATATTGACATATGCACTTGCCAAGACTGTGAACCTTCTCACCCAGGCAGCCGTCTGACAGTACCCATATGTGAGGACTAATTCCTGCTGTTCCCAGAGATCACCTGTTACAGGTAAGTAACTGTGCTTTCTCTGGAGGGCCATGTCACAGCTCACAATGTGAGGGCCATGGCAACCTCTATGGCTCATCTAAACTGTGTCCATCGACCAAATCTGTCGAGCGGCCACCTGGACCTCGGTTCATACCTTTACAGCCCATTACTGCTTGGACAAGGACTCCCGCCGGGATGCCTTGGTTTGGTCAGGCTGTTCTCAAACACCTCTTCCATACCTAATCAACTCCTACCCCCCATCCCTGGTTGGATGCCCGAGATCCATGGGGTGAGGTAGAGCCCTTCTCAGGGACTCACAACTTTGGAGATCTCCCTGGCATCTCTAGCTGGGGAGTCCCCATATGTGAAGACTCATTTCTGCTTGTTCCTGGAGATAGCACAGTTACTTACCTGTAACAGGTGACCTCTGGGAACAGCAGGAATAAGTCTTCACAACCCACCCACCTCCCCTAGGAGTTGTATCTCTCTATCTATCTTTCCTTTCCTTTCTCTCTCTTTGTCTCAGCTTTAAAACTCGAACTGGAGAGAGGCGGTTAGGAAAGGCGGGAAGGCAGCGCGCAGGCGCTGTGGGATGCTCCCAAAAGCTTTCTTACTGGACGCTGGGGAGCGTTCCCGCGCAGGCTCCGTCGGTACCGACGATACCCATATGTGAAGACTTATTCCTGCTGTTCCCAGAGATCACCTGTTACAGGTAAGTAACTGTGCTTTCCTTCACTTCGGCAGCTGTGTTGTAATGAAGATTGCAGGCGCGCTGAGTATCTGGACACCAGAAATGTCCTTTGACCTCCAGCAGTCAAAGGACATTTCCGGTGTCCCGGTACTCAGCGCGCTTGCGATCTTCATTACAACACAGCTGCTGAAGTGAAGGAAACAATGCTCTTCGCTTCGGCGGCTGTAAGGAGCTGTTACTGACATGCCAGGAGCCACGGCCTGCTAAAGGGAGGTGAGTTGGGGCCTCTAAAGTCTGCTGCGGGGCTCTTCGGGGAAGGTGGGAATTTGGCTTGAAAATGGGCTGAGTTGGAGAAGGGAGCTGAGTTGGAGCAGGGGGCTAAAATCGTAAATGTGCTGAGTTGAGTGGGAGCTAGGATTGGAAATGGGCGGAGTGGGGGGGGTGGCTAGGACTGCAAATGAGCAGATGGGGAAGACTAGGACTGGAAATGGGCTTTTGGTGGGGGTAGGATTGGAAATAGCTGATAGGGGGAGCTTGGACTGAAAATGGGCTGATGGGGGACTGGAATAGGATTATAATTGGTTTATGAGGGGGTAGGATTGCAAATGGGCTGATGGGGGGGAGCTTAGACTGGAAATGGGCTGATGGGGGCTGGAATAGGACTGGAAATGGGGAGATGTGGGGCTGGAATGGGATTATAATAGGTTTATGGGGTGCTAGGATTGCAAATGGGCTGATGGGGGGGGCTAGGACTTGAAAATGGGCTATTGCAGGGGTGGGAGAATGGAACTAGAAGGGAGCGGATGATGAGTGGGGGTGGAACTAGAAAGGAGCTGATTTTGGGGAAGGACTAGAAAGGGATGGGGCTGGAGGAATGAGGATGGAGGGAGAAAAGATACTTCGTGTAGGAGGGAAGAAAAGTCTACGAGTGGCCGGGTATTGGCAGAGTAAGTCGGGATTGAGGATAGAAGGGAGAAATTTGATTGGATGATAAAGGAATAAAAAAGAAATCAGGGAAAGAGCAAAAGGGGAAAGATCATTATGTTAAAACAGATGGAAAAAATCTAGAAGAGAAGAAAGGACAAATGGACAGCAGACAATGGAAATTTAGCAGAAGACAGAAGAAACCAGAAGAAAGTGACTGGAGCAATTGCAATTGAAAAATAAAATGCCCATACAACAAAAGGTAAAACAATACTTTTTTATTTTGAATTTATTAACTGGAATATGCCAGCTCTGGGAAATGTGTATTGCTAACGTCTTTGCATTTTTGTTTAGTACAAAAGGAAATTAATTGATAGTGGTGTTGTACATTCCATGTTTGGCTTTAGGGGTTCCCAATTTAATTATTGTCTTCCGATTTCTAAATTTTGATTCCTTGTTCTTTGTTTAGTGACAGTCTATGTTCTGCATGTGTAACTGAGCTGAGTTATTCTGTTTATGTAATTTCTATTTGACAGTGCCACTTGTTCCCTTTCCCCAGTAGATGTATATTGGTATTCTCTGAGATGTATTGGCTTAATATTTGCAGTGTTGCTTTTTGATAGGTAGGGTATGGTGCTTTGTGAGTCCTGGTAGTGCTATTATGATATGGTGGGTTTGCTATGGGTTCTAAATGGGCAGTGTTTATAGTACTTCCTAATGTGCCTGGCAGTTGGCACTGGAGTATAGTAATGTAGAAATCTGGTAGTCTTTCTTTATCCAGACACTCATTAAGAGGCGTGTTAATATTATGCTAATATTTATGCAAGTGAGATGTTTTATGCAAATGAGTCTCCGCACATGGTCCCGCACCCTCCTTGGGCCGCCCCTGTAATGTAGTGATGACATAGCTGAAAGTTGATCTAGTTTGCCACCTGCTGGGTGAGGAGCATAACCCACTTCTCTGGTGTATCGTAGCAGGATTGAAGGAAAAAATGATCAGGTATATAAATTTCTGCTTTGTGACTGTTTCATTAAATACATTTTTGGTATATCTAGTATTATTTTACTGATTTCAGTCTTTTATTTTTAGATGTTTCTTTGGTTGGTAACAGTGGCTGGTTAGCAACCATCTGAACAGCGAATGGAGCAGACATGTATGAGCTGAGCTCCCTCCCAGCCTATTTAATCTGCTGATCAAATCCTGAATTTCCGCCCTGGTCGATGGCCAAAAGACAATCATGCCGAAGACTGTCAAAATAAAACTTCAAAGCCCCTCCAAGACCTTTACGAAGCAAAGGCAAAGACGGTAAAAACTGCAGGAGTACAGTCCCAAGTGTCATTACCATGTTCTTCAATGGTGAGTGAGGAGGAGGAGATTAAATTGAATCAAAACTCAGCCCTTCTGACGGTGCGTAAAGAAATAAGATCCTCAAAAAAAAATAGCCGAGATGGTGCTTAAAAAGACTGGAGAAATTTGTGAACCTTTGCACCAGGCTGGAAGAGGCAGAGAGTATAATTGAACAGACAAGAAGCCCAGAGGAACATGGAGGGTGACATAATTTCTGTTAAAAAACAAACAAACAAACCAGGTGGCCTGGCTGAATGAGAAAGTGGAGTACCAGGAAAAACGTGACCAAAGGTCGAACCTCTGAATATTTGGTATTCCTGAGGGGGAGGAAGGGTCTGATCCAGTAGTCTTCATTAGAACAGTATTAAGACTGCTTCCCCAGGTGCCCTATCCCTGGTGACTTTGAATTAAAGCGAGCCTATAGAGAACAGAGGCCAAAGCCCGAAGCCAATGCAAGACCAAGAGCATTTATAGCTAAGCTGCTCCATTATCAGGACAGAGAATTTATCATTAGAGCAGCCAGAAAGACGGGACATGTGGAGTACAGATCTTGGCGGGTCATGGTGTTTTCTGACCTGGCAGCAGAGACCGTGAGGCACCACAGAGACCTCCTGAGATGTCTAGATCAAATGATGCAGAAGGGCATCAAAGCAGCCCTTTGGTACACCACCAGACTGACCATCAATCTAAATGAGGTATGGAAGTTCCATACGCCAGAAGCAGTAATGACCTGGCTGACATCTGTGGAGGGAAGGAACATAGTGCAGCAGAGAGCCAAACCTGATGCAAAAAGTAAAAACAACAATGGGCGTCTGGCATTACCATCGCAGAACATGAAGGGCCTGGTAATAGATACTACAAAAGAAGCTCTGGTGGCCTGCAGAGGAAGTGACGGCACAGGCCTCCCATTGGAAGAACACACTGATTCAGCCTGGAGGTTACCCGTAGCTGAAAAGTGAATTGTAGCAGCGGTGAACTGACATGGATAACCACAGAGGGGGTGCAAAAGACTGCACAGTCATTTACGAGACTGGAGGGTGGAGGCACCAAGATGACTATTTGAGGGGTTTGGGTTTGATAAATTGAATGGATGAATGCGTGAATGAGTGGAGGGGCCCAGATGGTAAAGGAGAGCTTCTTCAAAGACGTTTAAGGAGAGGTAGAGGGGGCAGGGCCTACAGAGCCTACAGGCAAAGGGAATTAAAAGGGCAGGTGAGGGATGATAGTTTATTAAAGTGGATCATAAAGGCAATGGGAGGGGGGAGCAGGGAAGGGAACATACTGCATTAAGTGGAAGACAAAAAAACACATATAATATGGAGAGAAGTATGAAGGAAGAGAGGTGGAGGAGTTTTAGTTGTGGATTGGGGGGTTTGTTTAAAGGAAATGCTGTGCTGTGCTGCGACTGGGATCTTTTATGGGTAAAGGATAGATGGCGAGCTTGCCCACCAAGAATAGAAAGGGTGATGCGAAAGGAGGTAGATGGGGTGGGTAAGGTTTTTTTTTGTTGTTGTTGTTTTTGAAAAGGATGGGTATTTAGTGGCGTCCCTGGATGTTAGAGGCCTGAACAGGCCAGTAAAAAGGAAAAGGGTGCTCTCCATGGCAAGTAAAGCACACATTAGAAACATAGAAATATGATGACAGGCCATGTGGTCTTTTTCTATCTAGTCTGTCCTTCCATATCAACAACTACAACAGTCCCCTTTTTTCCTTTAGAGATCCTCTTTGTTTGTCTCATGCTTTTTTGAATTCAGATACTGTCCTCATCTCTACCATCTCCACTAGGAGACTATTCCACATTGATATTCTCCTTCTCCAGTAAATTAATTTGACACAAATGGAGCACCAAAAGTGATAAGCTGGGGGCTACCAGCAGATTTTTTTTTTTTTTGCTTCGCCTACAACTCAAAAAGAAGGGGGGGGGGAGTAGCCATTTTAATCCACAAACGATACCCTTTTGTTCTATATATCTCGGCGGAGAGGGTGATTCTGAGGGGAGAGTAGTCTGGACTACAGGCTGGGTGGAGACCGTGGAAATATCTATTCTCAATATGTACGCTCCCAATGGGCATAAGGTGTCCTTGTTTGAAGAGTGGATTGGGAAATTTGCAAAGGAAGCAAAGGGGGTCTGGATTGTGGGAGGGGATCTGAACTATGTGGTAGGGGAACTTGACTGAAGTAGCTACTTGGCCAAGGACCACTGCCGGGTGGGGAAAGAGTTGAGGGCTGCCATGCCCAGTGCAGCAGTGGGAGCTAGAGGATGTCTGGAGAGCCCACAATGGTAGAAGCTGGGAGTACACTTGCAGCACTCCTTGGGCAGACATGTACTTCAGGTTGAATTATGTACTGACTCGCAAAGATCAGTTGTTCCGGTTTAGGGAAGTGAAGATCCACCTTATTGTGGTGGCAGACCATGGAATGGTGGAGGTGTGTTGAATGCACAAGAGAAGAGATGGCTCACGAGCACACACTGGTGCCGGGCCAATATTTCGCTAATGCAACAAGATGCCGTTCTTGGTGGATTAAAAAAAGAATGGCAAAATTATCTGAGGAACAATATTTCAGGGGGGCCTGTGGGATGCTGGGAAAGCCTTTCTGAGGGGGGTTCTGATACAATTAGCTGCCCAAAAAAAGTAGGAAAGGTATAGAGTATAAACTGCTGCTGCTGGAGATAGAGAGGCTGAAAAGCAAGCACATTGTCTTTGGTACCAAAAATATTTTGAAGCAACTGGGGATAGCTAAAGCACAACTTCAAGCACTAGAGACTGAGAGGATCACTCATCTACTCAGGGAAACAAAACGTAATTATCAAGAACAGAGGAGCCGGGCTGGAAAATTGCTAGCACAGCAGTTGAAAAAGAAATGCATGGCCAGATTAGTCTCTGAACTACAGAGTCAGGAAGGGGATAAGGGTTTGTACCACACTAGTCATATGTCAAGGGTTTAAGAATTTTTACAAGGCCCTGTACACATCGGAAGGCATTTGGAGGCAAATGTCTATTGATCAATTTTTAAAGACTATACCTCTCCCAAGGCTCGATGAGGATGAGGCGGGACAGTTAGGCCATTTGATCACGGTGGCAGAGGTTATAGAAGCGATGATAACCCCCCCCCCAAAGGGAAAGCAGCTGGGGAAGATGGGTATCCATCCGAATTTTATCAGGGGGAGTTAGCACCTTTATTACAAGGGTTTTTACAGGGGCATTAAGTGTGGACCCATTACCGCAGACTATGCCGAGGGTGTATATAGTAGTACTACGCAAAGAGCAGTGGCCCTTGAATCAATGTGGAAGCTATCACCCCATTGCATTGATTAATTGCGATGCAAAACTGTTTGCAAATGTTCTGGCTCATAGGCTAGAAGGGCTTCTTCCCCAGCTCATACATCCAGACCAAACCAGTTTCATCAGGGGGAGGGTGATAGCGGGCAGTGTAAGATGGGCAGTAGATTTGTTGACCCTTCTAAAAAAGAACCTATATTCTGTGGTGCTTGATGCCGCAAAAGCTTTTAATAGAGTGGAGTGGGCGTTTCTATTTGCCATGTTAGAGAAGTTTAATGTAGAGGGAAACTTCATAAGGGGAATTCAGACTTTATATAATGCCCCATGGCCCGAATCCTGGTCAATGGAGACTGCTCAGAGGAATTTTAGCTGCATCGTGGCACTAGGCAGGGGTTGCCCCCCCCCCCGTCCCCACTGCTATTTGCTATTGTTATAAAGGCCTTTGTAGCCCGAGTGTGGCAAAATCAACTCATCAGCCCAGTGCAGGGAGGTACAGAGGGAGCATAAAATCCTACTTTATGGCGATGGCACTTTGGTGTTTCTGACGGACCCTGGCCTCAGTGCAGGGTCTCCTGGAAGAGTTTGAGATTTTCTCTGGTCTGTCAGGCTTCAGAGGCAATCTGGGAAAAACAGAAGCTTTGAACTTGGGTGAGGGGGGGGGGGGCTCAGTAGAGACTTGCTTCCTAACTTCCTGTTCCAGTGGGTGGAGGGTAAAATTAAGTACTAAGGAGTTTATTTGTCTGGGGAGTCTACTTCTCTCTACCAACTTAACTATGCCATGCTGACACAGCAGATGGCAGGGGACTTGCAGTGGTGGGGAACTCTCCACCTGAGTTGGATGGGATGTCTAGCTGCCGTCAAAATGAATATCCTCCTCAAATTCCTCTTTATGTTTGGACAGTTGCCTATAGAAATTCTGGTAGTTACACTACGGCACTTGGAAAAGCAGCTGGTGTGGTTTGGGGCAAGAAAAGACCCAGAATTGGAGTCAAATGGCTGATTAGGATGACAGAACAAGGGGAAGTCAATTTCCAAGACCTTAAAAGATATTACCAGGCAACAGTATTGAAAGTGCTGTGTCACTACTAGGGGTCACAGAGGCACTGTGGCTGACATTGGAACATGGTGAGAGAGCGCTTGGGTTGATTTTTTGAGCAGCTGATGGAAAAGGGGGTGGGGACTTCAAGGGAGTCATGGGGTCCTTGTTGAGACATGGGAGATGCTGTCTAAAAAACAGGAGTATCCCATCCTCTCAGCCATGACCACCTTGCTATCGCCTTTTTTCCAGGCTGGAGTTTCAGCCCCTACTGGATAGTATTGAATGGCACAGCAAAGGCCGTTTTCAGGATTGGGGAGGAAAAAGGGGATGTATAACCAAACAGGCTTTGGATGAAATCATGGGAGAAAAGACACCCTTTTATCAGTACTTCCAGATCTGCTGTTTTATGGAGAAACAGGAGCATCAGATCTGGCTCTGGTGAGAGATAACGGAACTGGAAGCAGTGTTGTTTAAAGGGTTAATAAGCGAGGATGGCTGTCCAGAGTATACAAGAACCTGAACAGTGGAGGAGAGGAAGAACTCTCCCCCACCCCCACACACACGGATTGTAGAAGTCGGGTGGACGGGCACTAGACAAAAGGGACTGGGATAATATCCACATGGGGATCTCTAAGTGGACAATGGTTACCTCTTGGAGGCAAACACAACTGCAGCTTGTCCACAGGGCCTATGTTACCCCACAACAACCAGGGAAGGCAGGAATTTGGGTAGGGGAATTATGCTGGAGGGAATGGGGGGGGGGGGAGATTTTCTCCATTTATGGAAATGCCTGATCTCCCAAAACTAGTGGCTGAAGGTGGTAGGGGAGCTAGAGAGGATAGTGAAAGAAAAGCTCTCTGTAGATCCAATATAGTTCCTTTTAGACCCAGGAGGGGGAGGGAGGGGAAAAGAAAAACAGTAGGTGGTTGATGACCAAGCTCTTGCTAGCTACAGGAGTGGCCTTCACTTGGTGCTGGAAACACCCTATCTGCCCGACGCTGGGGGACTGGTGGCTGAAAGTGGGGAAAGCATTTCAATTTGATAAGATCACCTATGGGTTGCAAGGGCGGACATGGAAATGGGAAAAGATTTTGGGCCCTTATATACATGACAGGATGGGCTAGGAACATGAAACTAATACTACTACTTGTACTACTACTCAGCATTTGTATAGCACTACAAGATGTACTTAGCATTGCACAGACATGTAAGAGATAGTCCTTGCTCATCAGAGCTTACTATCTAATCAAGACCGACAACACAGTAGGTGTAGACAGGGATTCATCTAGGGGGAATGGTAAGGAAACACAAAGGAGATCAGGTGAGTCAAGATCTGAAAGCGGCAGCGAAGAGGTGAGGTTTCAGCCTGGATTTGAAAAGGGCCAGAGAAGGTGCCTGATGTACAGACTCAGGTAGTTTGTTCTAGGCATAAGGAGCAGCAAGTTGAAAGGAGCAAAGTCTGGAGTTAGCAATAGAAGAGAAGGGCACAGATAGAAGCAATTTGCCAGAAGAGCAGAGTTTCTGGAGAGGGGTGTAGGGAGGTAGATAAAGGGTAGTGAGGAGCTGCAGAGTAGATAAAGGGTAGTGAGGAGCTGCAGAGTGGATGCACTTATAGGTCAGCAGGAGAAGTTTGAACTGGATGTGGAAATGGATAGGGAGCCAGTGAAGTGATTTGAGAAGAAGGGTAATATGAGCATGACAAGGCTGAACAGAGTGCTGAACAGATTGAACGAGAAAGAGATGACTCAGCAGGAGACCAGCAAGGAGTAGGTTAAAATAGTCAAGACGGGAGGTAATTTAAGGAGTGGATAAGTGTCAGTAGTATGTTCAGAAAGGAAAGGGCGGATTTTGTAAATGTTATAGAGAAAGAAACTGCAGATCTTAGCTATCAGATGGGTTGTGTGGAGAAGGAGAAAGAGGAATCTGACGACCCTAAGGTTTTGTGCTGAGGAAACAATGAAAAGGAGAAAGGAGAATGAACATGGAAAAGGAGAAACTAGATAAAGGGACCAATACATCCTGAGGGCAGAGAGCAAGCTTGATGGGGGAAGGGGGTGGAATGAGTGAGACAAAAGGGGTCGAGACGCAACACTATATATGTTTACATGTTTCTGTGTTTATAAGTATCTCCAGGAACAAGCAGGAATGAGTCTTCACATATGGGTACGTCGGTACCGACGGAGCCTGCGCGGGAACGCTCCCCAGCTTCCCAAAAAGGAAAGCTTTTAGGAGCATCCCACAGCGCCTGCGCGCTGCCTTCCCGCTGCCTTCCCGCCTTTCCTAACCGCCTCTCCTCAGTTCTTCTTTGCTGCGGAACCAGCAGGTCGAGCCCTGTCACCGCTGAAGAAGTTCTTTGTTTTATTTTATTTCTTTGGTCGCGTGTCTGCCTTCCCCGACTCCGGACCGGTACCGCCGGTCTTTTCTTTCTTTTCTTTAAAAAAACAAAAACAAAAACAACTATATATTTTTCCCTCACTTAGTGTATTTTTCTCTTTGGGGCTTAGGCCTCACAAGAAATTTTCCTCATGGAAAAACCAGCCTCCGGGTTTAAGAAATGCACTAAGTGCAGCGGTACTATTTCTGTTACAGACACCCATGAATGGTGTCTTAAATATTTGGGTCCTGAACACTCCATTTCGGATTGTCCGTCCTGCTCTCTGATGTCTAAACAGGGTTTACAGAACCGAGCAGCTAAGCTCCATGTGCTGTTTCCTGCTGATGCAGCTTCGGTGGCATTGACGTCTTCCAGGGCTGCTTCTTCCCCCAATGGATCTCAGGTAACCAAACATAAATCCAGCCGGTCCTCGAAGGGTAGATCTCCCTCTAAGCATCGAGATGCCTCCGGGCTTGCCTTCAAGGATCCTGCACCGGCAAAACAACCCCGGCGGGAAGCTCCAGCTTCCAAAGCTCCACCTATGGGGTTACAGGTTGACATCGATGGCACGGCCTCGACCGATCACCTGTTAGAATGCTCTGGGGTACCGGCGCAACCTTCCGGTACCGAGTTCCAGGCATTCATGGCGTCGATGGATCAGAATGTTCTGTCCATGCAGCAGGCTATCAGTGCCTTCATTCAAGCTGTGACGCCGTTGATACCACAACAAACTCCGTTGTCGGTATCGACTCGGGTACCGGCACCAGCGCCGAAACCGGTACCGACTGCATCGGCATCGACCAGGATACCGACTGCAGCGGTTCCTTGTCCAGGGCTGCTCATCGGTACCGATGACGCCCGATGTCGATACTGCTCGATACGCGTACTGAGCGTTAAAAGAGCACCCTGACAGACGGTACTTTGATTCCTCTGGTGATTCTGATACATCAGAGGAGTCTGCTGAAGTATCTATAGCCCTTCCTGAAGAGCCGCCTTCTCCAAAAAGAAGAATGTCTCCTAAAGAGAAGTAGCTAAAGGACTTTCTATTTCAGTATCCTCTGAATCAGAGCCTACAGCAAAAAAATTAGATATTTTGGGTTATTCTAAGGCTCCTAAAGAGGCAGTCACCTTACCAATTCATGAGATTCTTTATGAACACATGATTGATTTATGGGAGACTCCTCTCACTATCTCTCCTCATTCTCGCAGATTGGACACTATGTATCGTGTCCCTCCCTGTCCTGGTTTTCATAAAACACAGCTTCCTCACCATTCCATTGTGGTGCAGTCAGCTATGAAGAGGATAAAGAGTACAAAGAGACACTCTTCTACTCCTCCAGGAAGAGAATGCAGGACCTTGAATGCTTTTGGTAGAAAAATCTTCCAAGCCAGTATGCTCATTGCCAGAATCAACTCCTATAGTCTTTACATGGGTATGTTTCTAAAGGAGGTTGCAGATAAACTGCACACTTTCCTCCCTTTTCTGCCAGAAGATAAAAGGGATGAATTCCTCATTTGGCTTAAGCATACTCAAGACATTTCAAAGTTTTCCAACCGGGCAGCCTTTGACTCCTTTGAAGGTGCCAGCAGAGCTTCTGGCATTGCCATAGCTGCTCGCAGAATTGCTTGGCTCCAAGCTTCTGATTTAGAACCCTGGGTCCAAGATGGCTTAGGAAATCTTCCATGTACAGGTGAAAACCTGTTTGGCAAAGAATGGCAAATAAAAGCCACTCAAATGGATGCAGAAAATTCTGCTCTGGATAGACTTTCAAAGTCAACCTCCATTCCTGCCAAGAAAAAACCCTTCAAGAAGTCTTTTTTCAAAAAGGGCAGATTCCCTTCTGCTTCTGGCCAACAATCCTCTACAGGTCGCTTTGCTACTAAGCGTCAGCAACCTAAACAGGCCAGGCCTAAGACTACAGGGGCTGCTGCAACTCAGCAGACCCAACCTCCTCAGGGTTTTTGACTTGATGCTAGAGAACTTAGCCTTTCTGGCTTTAAAACAGCCAGAATCTCTCACCATTCCAGGAAGGTTAGCTCATTTTGCTCCCAGATGGGAGCAGATTACATCAGAGCAGTGGACCCTCTCCATCATAAGAGAGGGCTACAAACTTCATTTCTCAGACCTTCCTCCCCACACCATGGTGCGACACTTCAATTCTCCCACATCTCTTCTCGACCTTCTAGGTCAAGAGGTGGCTACCCTTCTTGCCCAAGGGGCAATAGAAGAAGTTCCCCTTCTTCAACAAGGGTCAGGGTTTTACTCCCCCTATTTTTCTCATTCCAAAGAAGACAGGGGGATACAGACCCATATTAGATCTCAGGGAATTGAACAAATTTCTATGCAAGGAGAAGTTCAAGATGCTTTCTCTGGGCACTCTCCTTCCATACCTTCAAAGTCAGGATTGGCTTTGTTCTCTAGATCTCAAGGATGCGTACACACATGTCCTCATCCATCCATCTCACAGAAGATTCCTCCGTTTTCTTTTCCAAGGAAAACATTATCAATACAGGGTGCTTCCGTTTGGTCTGACCTCTGCCCCAAGAGTGTTCACCAAATGCATGGCAACAGTAGCTGCATTTCTACGCACTCTGGGAATATTTGTATTCCCATACCTGGACGACTGGCTCATCCGAGCTCCATCTCAGTCAGAGGCCCAGATTTCCCTGAACCGCACAAGACGCATTTTGCAGTATCTGGGACTTGTGGTAAACCTCCCAAAGTCTCAGCTCACCCCCACTCAGTCCCTAGAATTCATAGGGGCCTGGTTGGATACTACCACTGCAAGGGCCTACCTTCCTCAGGCCCGTTGCCAACGTCTAGTGCAGTTAGCCTCCCAGATTCAGTCAAAGAGCCACTTAACTGCCCGGGAGATGCTACAACTGCTAGGCCACATGGCTTCCACAGTGCATGTGGTACCCTATGCTCGCCTACATATGAGAGCAGCCCAATGGACTTTGTCCACACAGTGGACTCAAGCATCAGGAGCTCTCTCAGACCAAATAGCAACCTCCAAACGTCTCTTTTGGTCTCTCCAATGGTGGATGTCCACTCAAAATCTGTTGCTGGGGTCCCCCTTCCAACAGTTGTTGCCCCAAGCAACCCTCACAACAGATGCCTCCCAAACAGGTTGGGGAGCTCATCTACAAGACCTCTCCATTCAAGGCACTTGGTCCCCACAGGAGACCTTTCTTCATATCAATCACTTGGAGCTTCGAGCAGTCTTTCTAGCTCTCAAGGTCTTTCATACCCTGCTCAGCTACAAGACAGTCCTCATTCATACGGACAATCAAGTAGCCATGTTTTACATAAACAAGCAAGGAGGAACTGGCTCTCTGTCGCTTTGCAACGAAGCTTTAAGATTGTGGGCCTTCGCCAGAGAGCATCAAATCCATCTCCTGGCAGTATACCTCCCAGGAATCCAAAACTCTTGGGCAGACAGACTCAGTCGAGTTCTGCTCCCACATGAATGGTCCCTGCACATGGATCAGGTACTCAGAATCTTCCAAGAATGGGGAACCCCGGACATAGACCTCTTTGCAAGTCCGTGGAATGCCAAACTTCCCCGGTTCTGTTCCAGAATTCCATGTCAGGGAGTTCAGGCCAAGGATGCCTTCCTCCTTCACTGGGGTCAGGGCTTCCTGTATGCCTTTCCACCCATTCCCTTGATTCCCAAGACTCTGTTCAAACTCCAGAGGGATCAAGGATCTATGATCCTCATAGCTCCACGCTGGCCACGCCAAGTGTGGTACCCTCTACTTCTGCATCTCTCCCAAGCCCCCTCCCTGGACTTGGGAGCTGCTCCAGACCTTCTGTCCCAGGAGGAGGGGACTTTGTGGCACCCAAACCCCAAGTCCCTTCACCTCAGAGCTTGGTTACTGAAGGCCGAGACCTTAAAGGCTGGAATCTTTCTCAACAAGTGAAGGATATCCTCCATGCTTCCAGAAAACCTTCCACTAGGCGTTCCTATGCTTTTAAATGGAAAAGATTTTCCATTTGGTGTGCTGAAAGGGGTCTCAACCCTCTAGCACTACCTTTGAATTCTCTATTGGAATACCTCCTGCATCTTTCCAATGCAGGCCTTAAGACGAATTCAGTAAGGGTCCATTTGAGTGCTATTGCAGCATCCCTTAAGCCTATTAATGGACAACCTATTTCCTCTCATCCTCTTATTGCAAGATTCATGAGAGGCCTAACTTTAACTAAACCTCCCATTAGGCCTCCTCCGGTGGCATGGGATTTAAATCTGGTTCTTGGTCAGCTTATAAAGCCTCCTTTTGAACCCTTAGCCACCACCTCCTTGAAATTTCTTTCCTGGAAGGTTATTTTCCTCATTGCAGTCACCTCAGCTCGCCGCATCAGTGAGCTGCAGGCCTTAGTGGCTAATTCACCTTATACAAGGTTCCATCATGATAAGGTAGTCCTTAGGACCAATCCACACTTTATGCCTAAAGTGGTCTCACCTTTTCATCTTAATCAAGAGGTATATTTACCTGTCTTTTTTCCAGCTCCTCATGCATCAAGTGCAAAGAAGAATCTTCATACTCTGGATTGTAAAAGAGCTCTTGCCTTTTACTTACAAAGGACACAGCAACATAGGAAGTCTTCCCAGCTCTTTGTTGCTTTTGATCCCTCTCATTTGGGACTTCCAGTCTCTAAGAGGACACTGTCCAATTGGATTGCTCAGTGTATTTCTTTCGCCTACCAGAGTAAGAACCTTTCTTTGGAGAGCCATGTCACAGCTCATAATGTGAGGGCCATGGCCGCCTCTATGGCTCATCTACATTCTGTGTCCATCGACCAGATCTGTCGAGCAGCCACCTGGGCCTCGGTTCATACCTTCACAGCCCATTACTGCTTGGACAAGGACTCCCGCCGGGATGCCTTGTTTGGTCAGGCTGTTCTCAAACACCTGTTCCATTCTTAATCAACTCCTACCCTCCATCCCTGGATAGATGCCTGAGATCCATAGGAGGAGGTAGAACCCTTCCCAGGGTCTCATATCCTTGGGGATCTCCCAGGCATCTTAGCTAGGGAGTCCCCATATGTGAAGACTCATTCCTGCTTGTTCCTGGAGATAGCACAGTTACTTACCTGTAACAGGTGATCTCTGGGAACAGCAGGAATAAGTCTTCACAACCCTCCCACCTCCCCTAGGAGTTGTATCTCTCTATCTGTCTTTCCTTTCCTCTCTCTCTCTTTTGTCTCAGCTTTAAAACTCGAACTGAGGAGAGGCGGTTAGGAAAGGCGGGAAGGCAGCGCGCAGGCGCTGTGGGATGCTCCCAAAAGCTTTCCTTTTTGGGAAGCTGGGGAGCGTTCCCACGCTGGCTCCGTCGGTACTGACGTACCCATAAGTGAAGACTTATTCCTGCTGTTCCCAGAGATCACCTGTTACAGGTAAGTAACTGTGCTTTATCTGTTTACTTTTATGGGGAGGTGAAAAGGGGAGAGGGGGTGTATAATTCCTCCTTTCTGGTTTGGGTTATGAATGTTACCGACACAGGTGAATTGGTGAACTAGAATGCTACTTTTACTAGTCATGGGACATTTCTCTTTTGCTATGTTACGAAGATGGGGGGAACTGAAGGGTGAACTGAGACAGCACTTTCGACAGTTCAGGAGATGTGCAGAAGGTCTGTGGACTTGCGGGAATGAACTTAATGAATGTACATGATGTTTACTTTATTACCCCTGTTATCTTGTGATGCACATATGTGGCTACTAGGGGAATCATTGATGGTTTTACTTTCTCCTGTCTGTAATAAAAACACTAACTTAAAAAAAAATTCTGTTCATATCCTACTTTGGTTTGTTTTATGTAATTTTGTAGAAGGGTTATCGCTACTTTTTGCTTGAGTTTTAGGTGCCAAATTCAAATACAAAGGGCATATTTACTAAAGCATGGTAGCTGGGAGCACAGGATTTAGTGCACGATTAGTGCGTGTCCCAATCCCATGGTACCCAGGACAACAAGGCCACTGTGCTAAAAATGCCATGCTACCCAAGCAGCGTACTAATAGGTGGTGGTAGGGCAGAGTTAGAGTGGAGAGTAGGCAGGAAGAGCCACATGCATTTAGTGCAGCTGTGCTAGTGGTTCTGCTGACCAAGCAAAATGGCACCATTATGAGCGCCAATAATGTAATCTGCTACCCAGGCCCTAGCTGCACTTGCAATGCTGGCGTGGTCTGAACAGACGGTATGGACGCAATCCCCATACAGGTAACAGCCCAGAGCCATCCCACTCAAAGAACAAGCAAGATACCTATTCCAGTTACTGTCCCGAGGCAGATCAGGCAGGACATTGGCAATTAGAGGTATCATTGTGCAGCAGCGAGGACAGCAAACAAATGACCCTGGCAGCCACAAAAACCACTGCCGTCAGCAGAGGACTGTACTCACTGGGAGAATGTGCATATGTTTACCTACAAAGAAACAGTAGTCTGGAAAGTATGATGTGCAGGTCTGTATATGTACTGGGAAGATTTATTTAACAATTCTTTTATACTGCTGGATCTACTAGTCACGGCGGTTTACATGGAACGAAAGATTGAACTATACATGGAACATTTGAGGCAAAGTAACTGTACACCATAACATTAGAACACTTGAAGGGAGCGAAACATCCCTTAAACTATAGAACATTTGTAACAATGTAACTGTACAGGATGATCTATGCTGTAACTGTACAAGTGCTAGAACAATTGATGAAGGTAACTGTATAATGTAAGCTATAGGATATTTGTAACAATGTAACTGTATAGGATGCACTGCGCAGAAGAAGATTGCAGGGGGCAGGGCTGTAACTGTTAAGTGTCATCGGGTGGTCATTTGCCTGTAGGGGAGGGTAGCTATGGCATATGTTTCGAGAGCCATGTTGGATTGTGATGTAAATTGGGTTATAGTCATGCCGGGTATGGATGTATCCTGTGAGGGGTACTCCGTGAGGGGGATCATTCGGGGGAGGGGGTCTATGTGGCTGAGACAGACAATTCCAGGAAGAGAAGCGTCTTTAACTTTCTGCAAAAGTCCACAATGTCTGAGAGGGAGCGCAGGTCCAAAGGGAATGAGTTCCAGATGGTCTGCATAAAAGTGGAATGCTGTTGGAGGTGGAGGCACTGGTGCGGGTAATTGCGAGGAGGTTGTGGCTAGCGCTTCAGTGGGAAAATATTTAAGAGAAAATAGTTTTTCACTCACTGCTTAATCAAACTCTGGAATTTGTTATCGGTGGGATGTTGTAAAAGCTGTTAGTGTAGCTAGATTTAAAAAAGGTTTGGACAAGTTCCTGGAGGAAAAGGTCCATAAACCATTATTAAAGAGGACCGTGGAAATCCACTGCTTACCTCAGGCAAGCATTGTGGAAGCTGTGGACTTTGGTTCCTGCCAAGTACTTGTGGCCTTAATTGGCCACTGTTGGAAACAGGATACTTGGCGTGATGGACCTTGGGCTGACCCAGTATGGCATTATGTATGTTCTTATCTCTGGCATTAGAGTTTATCAAGTAATGACTGTAGGGTATTGGCTGAGAGCTGGAGGATAGTTTTGAATGTTGTCAGTGTCACTTTGTACTTCACTCTGCTGTGGATGGAGGGAGCCAGTGTAGTTGTTTCATTGTGGGTGTTATATGCTCGTGTCGAGCACTGCTTGTGATAAGTCTGGCTGCTACATTCTGTGCAAGCTGAAGCGGCTGCAGTGATTTTGATAGGCCTTGATAAATAATGTTGTCATAATTCAAGATAGGAGTGATGAGTGCCTGGCAAATGCTTCTAAAGTCATGGTCCAGTAGAGGTCTGAGGTTCCTGAGGGTTTTGATGCGGTAGTATACTGCTTTGGTGACATGTTTAATGTGGGCATTGAATTTCAAGTTCCGGTACAAAATTATGCCCAGGTATTTCACACGTTTTATTTGCAATGTCATGTTTGCAAGGTATCTCCAGGAACAAGCAGGAATAAGTCCTCACATATGGGTACGTCGGTACCGACGGAGCCTGCGCGGGAATGCTCCCCAGCTTCCCACAATGAAAGCTTTAGGGGCATCCCACAGCGCATGTGCGCTGCCTTCCCACCTTTCCTACCAACTCTCCTCAGTTCTTCTTTTCCGCGGAGCCAGCAGGTCGTGTTCCTGTCACCGCTGAAGAAGTTCTTTATTTTAATTTATTTCTTTGGTCGCGTGTCTGCCTTCCCCGACGCCGGACCGGTACCGCAGGTCTTTTTCTTTTCTTTTCTTCTAAAAAAAAAAAAATAATAATAATTTTCCTCACTTGGTGTATTTTTCTTCTTAGGCCTCCAGGCCCACAAGAAACTTTCCTTCATGGAAAAACCAGCCTCTGGTTTTAAAAAATGCACTAAGTGTAGCGGTACAATTTCTGTTACAGACACCTATGAATGGTGTCTTAAATGTTTGGGGCCTGAGCACTCCGTTCCGGATTGCCAGTCCTGTTCCCTAATGTCTAAACGGGCGTTACAGAACCAAGCAGCCAAGCTCCATGTGCTGTTTCCCACGGATGCACCGGCGGTGGCATCGACATCTTCCAGGTCTTCCTCTCCTGATGGGTCTCAGGTAACCAAACATACTTTTAGCAGGTCCTCGAAGGGCAAATCTCCCTCCAAGTATCGAGATGCCTCCGGGCTTGCCCTTGAGGATCCTGCCCCAGCCAAACAACCCCGGCGGGAAGCTACGGCTTCCAAAGCTCCTCCTATGGGGTTACAGGTTGACATCGATGGCATGGCCTCGACCGATCACCTGTTAGACTGCTCTGGGGTACCGGCACAATCTCCCGGTACCGACATCCAGGCAGTCGTGGCGTCCATGGATCACACTGTGCAATCCATGCAGCAGGCCATACTGGCTTTCATCAAGGCTGCGACGCCGTCGGTACCGCAACAAGCCCTGTTGTCACCGGCGCCGGTACCGGTACCAACCTCGATACCGGTACCGGCTGCATCGACATCGGCCAGGATGCCTCTTCCGGCTCCCTGTCCTGGGCTTTTTCTCAGTACCGACTCGGTACCGGGGACACCCGATGTCGGTACCGATTGATACGCCTATCGATCTTTGGAATCGGGCAGACGATACTTCGATTCTTCTGATGATTCTGAGTCATCGGATGAGTCCCCTGAAGTATCTGTCACCCTTCCTGAGGAGCCTTCTCCAGAAAGGAGAATGTCTCCTCCAGAGGATTTGTCCTTTCAAGACTTCATAATAGAAGTAGCTAAAGGACTCTCTATTTCAGTAACCTCTGAAAAAGAACCTAGAGCAAAAAAATTAGATATTTTGGGATACTCTAAGGTTCCCAGAGAGGCAGTCACCTTGCCAATTCATGAAATTCTTCAAGAACATATGATTGAATTGTGGGAGACTCCTCTCACCCTTTCTCCTCATTCTCGTAGACTGGACACTATGTACCGTGTCCCTCCTTCTCCTGGATTTCAAAAAACTCAGCTTCCTCACCACTCCATTGTGGTGCAGTCAGCTATGAAGAGGATAAAGAGTACCAAAAGACACTCTTCTACTCCTCCAGGAAGAGAATGCAGGACCTTGGATGCTTTTGGTAGGAAAATCTTCCAAGCTAGCATGCTTATTGCCAGAATCAATTCATACAGCCTTTATATGGGTATGTTTCTGAAGGAGGTTGCAGAAAAGCTGCACAACTTTCTCCCTTTTATTCCAGAAGATAAAAGGGATGAATTCCTTCTTTGGCTTAAGCATACTCAAGACATTTCAAAGTTTTCCAACAGGGCAGCCTTTGATTCTTTTGAGGGTGCTTGGCTCCAGGCTTCTGATCTAGAACCCTGGGTTCAAGATGGTTTAGGAAATCTGCCCTGTACAGGTGAAAACCTATTTGGAAAGGAGTGGCAAATTAAAGCCACTCAAATGGATGCAGAAAATGCTGCTCTGGATAGACTTTCTAAGTCTACCTCCACTCCAGCCAAGAAAAAAATCTTTTAAAAAGTCTTTTTACAAGAAGGGCAGATTTCCTTCCACTTCTGGTCAACAGTCTTCTACAGGTCGCTTTGCTACTAAGCGTCAGCAACCTAAACAGGCCAGGCCTAAACCTGCAGGGGCTGCTGCAACCCAGCAGTCCCAAGCCCCTCAGGGTTTTTGACTTGACACTAGAGAACTTAACCTTTCTGGCTCTACAACAGCCAGAACCTCTCACCATTCCAGGAAGGTTAGCTCATTTTGCTCCCAGATTGGAGCAAATCACATCAGAGCAGTGGACCCTCTCCATCATCAGAGAGGGCTACAAACTTCATTTCTTAGACCTTCCTCCCTACACCATGGTGAGACATTTCAATTCTCCCACATCTCTCCTCGACCTTCTGGATCAGGAGGTAACCTTCCTTCTGGCCCAGAGGGCCATAGAAGAAGTTCCTCTTCTTCAACAAGGGTCAGGGTTTTACTCCCCCTACTTTCTCATTCCAAAGAAAACAGGGGGATACAGACCCATTCTAGATCTCAGAGAATTGAACAAATTTCTATGCAAGGAGAAGTTCAAGATGCTTTCTTTAGGCACTCTCCTTCCATACCTACAGAGTCAGGATTGGCTTTGTTCTCTAGATCTCAAAGATGCGTACACTCGTATACTCATCCATCCATCCCACAGAAAATTCCTACGTTTTCTGTTCCAGGGAAAACATTACTAATACAGAGTCCTTCCTTTCGGTCTGGCCTCTGCTCCAAGAGTGTTCACCAAATGCATGGCAATAGTTGCTGCATTCCTACGCACTCCGGGAATCTTTGTCTTCCCATATCTGGACGACTGGCTCATCCAAGCTCCATCTCAGTCAGAAGCCCAAATTTCCCTGGACAGCACCAGGCGCATTCTGCAGTATCTGGGACTTGTGGTAAACCTCCCAAAGTCTCAGCTCACCCCTACTCAGTCCCTAGAATTCATAGGGGCCTGGTTGGACACCACTACTGCAAGAACCTATCTTCCCCAGGCTCGTTGCCAACGTCTAGTGCAGTTAGCCTCCCAGATTCAGTCAAAGAACCACTTAACTGCCCGGGAGATGCTACAACTACTCGGCCACATGGCTTCCACAGTACATGTGGTGCCCTATGCTCGCCTACACATGAGAGCAGCTCAGTGGACTTTGTCCACCCAGTGGACTCAAGCTTCAGGAGCTCTCTCAGACCAAATAGCAAACTCCAAACGTCTCTTTTGGTCTCTCCAAAGGTGGATGTCCACTCAAAATCTATTGCTGGGGTCCCCCTTCCAACCTTTGTTATCCCAAGCAATCCTCACAACAGATGCCTCCCAAACAGGCTGGGGAGCTCATCTACAGGACCTATCCACCCAAGGCACATGGTCCCCACAGGAGACCTCCCTTCATATCAACCTCTTAGAACTTCGAGCAGTGTTCCTAGCTCTCAAAGTCTTTCATACCCTCCTCAGCTACCAGACAGTCCTCATTCACACGGACAATCAGGTAGCCATGTTTTACATAAACAAGCAAGGAGGAACTGGCTCTCTGTCGCTTTGCAACGAAGCTCTAAGATTATGGGCCTTTGCCAGAGAGCATCAAATCCATCTCCTGGCAGTATACCTCCCAGGAATTCAAACATCTTGGGCAGACAGACTCAGTTGAGTTCTGCTTCCACACGAATGGTCCCTGCACATGGATCAGGTACTCAGAATCTTCCAGGAATGGGGTACCCCGGACATAGACCTCTTTGCAAGTCCGTGGAATGCCAAACTTCCCCGGTTCTGTTCCAGAATTCCGTGTCAGGGAGTTCAGGCCAAGGATGCCTTCCTCCTTCATTGGGGTCAGGACTTCCTGTATGCCTTTCTACCCATTCCTTTGATTCCCAAGACTCTGTTCAAACTTCAGAGGGATCCCTGGACTTGGGAACTGCTCCAGACCTTCTGTCTCAGGAGGAGGGGACTTTGTGGCATCCAAACCCAAAGTCCCTTCACCTCAGAGCTTGGTTACTGAAGGCCTAGACCTTCAAGACTTCAATCTTTCGCAGCAAGTGAAGGATATCCTCCATGCTTCCAGGAAACCTTCCACTAGGCGTTCCTATGCTTTTAAATGGAAAAGATTTTCCATTTGGTGTGCTCAAAAGGGTCTTGACCCTCTGGCACTTCCTCTGAATTCTCTATTAGAATATCTCCTGCATCTTTCCAATGCAGGCCTTAAGACGAATTCAGTAAGGGTCCATTTAAGTGCTATTGCAGCATCCCTTAAGCCTATCAATGGACAACCTGTTTCCTCTCATCCTCTCTTGTCTTTCCTTTACTCTCTCTCTCTATTGTCTCAGCTTTAAACTTGAACTGAGGAGAGTTGGTAGGAAAGGCAGGAAGGCAGCGCGCATGCGCTGTGGGATGCCCCAAAAGCTTTCATTCTGGGAAGCTGGGGAGCATTCCCGCGCAGGCTCCGTCGGTACCGACGTACCCATATGTGAGGACTAATTCCTGCTGTTCCCAGAGATCACCTGTTACAGGTAAGTAACTGTGCTTTATTGTGCCTGGCGGAGAGAAGGTGGTGTGCCTGGTGCTGTGCAGGACTTCGGTCTTGCTGGAGTTGATGAGAAGATTGTGGAGGCAGAGCCATTGTGTGTCTGCCTTTAGATATCTGCAGATAGTGGAGTAGTTGGGGTTGCTGGTGGAGAATGGGGTATAGATGAGCATATTGTCTGCATAAAGATGGTATTGAACACTGTAGCCTTGCAGAGTGGCTGGATAAATATGTTGAATAGTAAAGACGATAGTGCTGAACCTTCTGGCAGGCCTTGGGGGAGTTTGAAGGGGTTTGAGATCTGGGATCCTACTCTGACTTATTGTCAGTGGTCAGATAGGTAGGACTGGAACTATTTTAGCGTCTTGCCTCTTAAGCCAATCTCGCAGAGACAAGATATGAGCTGGGTGTGTATGACTGAGTTGAAGGCTACAGATATACCCAGAAACACTAGGATGAAGCCTTGTGTTGTCTTCTCTGTGCATATAATTAGTGTGTTGAGGATGGATGTCAGTAGTGTTTCGGTGTTGTGGTAAGGTTTGAAACCATGTTGGTGTTTATCCAGGGGCAAGTGGGATTCTACTAAGTTTTGCAATTGTAGTTGAACAGTCTTCTCAATGATCTTGACAAGTGACGGGATGCTTGAGACGGGCCTGTATGAAGTGAGATCAGTTGAGTTGAGAGTTTGGGATTTTAGTAATGGTCTGACAGGTGATTGTTTCAAGGTGGTGGGTATATATCCAAGAGCAAGTGATGTGAGAGAGCAGCTGCAGTGATGAGTTGGTGAAGGGATGGGAGAATAGGGTATGTGCTTTGTGAATCCACCAAAGTGGGCCCCTCAGTCACAGTTGGAGATTGCTGAAAGCAGTTGGGGGAGGGGCATGCAAATTGTGTTACAAATACAGGCAAAATGTTGGTCTGGCACTGAAATATGCAGTCTGGCCACCACCACCTCAAACGGGGGGGTTGGAGGGGCAAGGCCAGTGCTACCACTAGGCAAACTAGGCAGTTGTCTATGGTGCAACCTCCTGAGGGTGTCCATTGTTGCTGCTGTTGCTCCTCCTCTCCAGGGCTGGCAGCGGCAGCAATAGTCCTCAAATTGCGACGCAGCACTTACCAACAATCTGATGCTGCATCACAGTTTTCTCTAGTTCAGAATGTGTCATTTCCATCTCCCCTCCGAAACTGGAAACAGCATCAGAGGGGGGCAGGGTAGAAATGGCACCTTCTGAACTAGAGAAAGCTGCAATGCAGCGCCAGAGTGTTAGTAAGCACTGCTTTGCAGTTTGGGATCTGCTGCTGCTGCTAGCTCTGGAGAGCGATGGTAGTGGCGGTGGGGGAGGGGAACCCATGACGGGGGGGGGCATCAGGATGGAGAGGCCACCTAGGGCATCTCCAATCCTTGCACTAGCCTTGTCTGAGGCCATACATTATAGAACATGTGTACCTAACTTTAACTTTAACTTTATTTCAAATTTGATAAACCGCTTACGTTAAAAGAAACATTTAAGCGGTGTACAAACAATATAAAAAAGCGGCACTGCAAACTACGGAAAAGAACGCCAAAGTAAATAGAAAAGAAAGAAAAGCATAACAACAATACAAAAGACAATAAGTAATAATAAATAAGACACAAACTATGTACAATATCAAAACATAAAATATTTAAAACAATAAAATCATACTAGGGGACATGCTGGTGCCGTAAGCTCTGTTTCTGGGTGAACATGGACAGCCACCCTGACCATTTGTTGACATGTCTAGGACCTACTTGGCTTAGAGCACAGGCTTACATTTAAACCACTGATGAAGGGTTAGCTCCGTTGGAGCTCCCAGATGATTGTTCCCCCACCTGGCATGTTACAGAGGAGATGACGTATTATTTTTAGCTGGGAATCCTTTGTGGGTTCCAGAATGTTTGGTGCCCTCAGTTTTCTGAAAGCTGGTGTGTTTAGAATGTGGATCAATTTTGGGGGGGGGGGGGGGGGTGGTATCCATGGTGGTGTGTGGGTTGTACTGCAATGCGCCCTCAGAGCCCTCAACACATTAGCATGGGTGGCTACTGTGGAGTGCCTCCTACCCCAGAAATACCAGTTGTGGGTTGGGTAGCTTATATGCTTTTTCTAGGAGCTGTGTCTGGATAGTCTATGCCCCTATATGTAGAAGGAGTAATAGCTGGGATCCCCTACTAGATGCACCACATCCACATATCTATGTGGTCTCTTTGTTGGAGCAATTGATCTGTGCATAAGGGGACCACAGGGAAACATACACTTTCTCACTAAACAGGCAACAAAGGGGGCGAGAAGTAAAACCAATGATCTTTTATTCAGACCCCAACTTGGCCATGTTTCAGCTAACCCTTTGTAAGGGGAACATCAAAGAGGAGAAGAATTAAATACATACACATCATGGAAATTTAAATATAATAACTAATAAAAACATAACGTACATTAGCTTTAAAATATATTTCTTTGAATTAATAAGAACTAAAATAAAAGTCAAATCAAATTATACATTCATATAAAACCCAAAGTCATAAAAATGAAATAGAAAAGGTAAGAGATGATTCATGCTTTGGTATCCTTACAAACCATTAGAATGAAAGAAAAGTTGAAATATATGTGTGCTTTTGTACTTTTCACCCAGGTATGAGGTGATAACCCATAAGTATTACAGTGTGGGGGGGGGGGGGAGGTAAAAAAAAGAACCACAGAGAGCTTGCTTAAACTTTATAGGACAAGAAATTCATTGTCAATTATAAATGGTAAGGCATGAGCAGTACTCTCTATATTCTAAAGGCAAAAATAGAAGACCATAAAAATGAGCTACTCATTTTGTGTGGAAATAAACGGTAAAGCATCTTACATAGATTCTATAACTAAAAGCTGTACTTGTAAAACTGCATATGAACAAAAAACAATAGTAAAATGCAATAAAACAAAGTAAAAATAAAGATAAAAATAATAATTAAAATGAAAATTAAAATACAGACGTCGCAGAGAACATAAGACTACCACTGATACTATAGAATAGATTGCTTAGAGGGAGGGCTCCTGTGTAAAGGGGACAAATTTTAAAAAGCCACTGGTGCCTAAATAATAGCCTGTTAGAAAACTGGAGTCTATATAACAGGAAATCATATAGGTGTACCCAAGAAGGTGATGAAGTACAAGATTAAATAAAATACACTGGGATATATATTGTTTTGTATCTTGTGTTGACACTTAGGGGTATGTTTACTAAAGGGCGCTATTTGTGCTGCTGTCACGTTATCGCACGATAAGGCGCCTTATCGCATGATAATGGTGCTTTACCGGGCGATAAGGCGCGCAGTGGCGCAAACGAGCGCTGAAGGCGGAGAAAGGCTCTCGGAGGGCGGAGGAAGGCTCCCCAGGGGTGGAGAGAGTGGGTCAATGGGAGGAGAGTGGGAGGGGAGAGGCTCCCTGCACACTAACACTGGATTCCTGGGCTGAAAACTAACGCGAATGAAACCCTCGCGTTAGAGCAGATTTAAAGGGAAGAGAAACCATTTCTGTCAGCAATGTACAGCAAAGCCAGAGAAACCTACAAAAAGTGATGTGTGATACATGTGCACAGAACAAAAGGGCAAATAAACATTGAAAATGACCTGAACAAACTGGAAAAAAAACATAACAAGCTGGGCAATAGTGATATTAATGGGAAACATCAAAACACTACCGGGAAAGCTCCACAAAAAGGATATCAAGTTTGGAAGGGGCTATGCTCTGTCCCCATACAAGGTGAATGATCCCACAGTGAAATAGCGCTCATCAGGGTTTCCCCTTTCTATTGGACAGGTTTCCTATGGCGTGCACATGTCCCGCAACAGCAGGGTGGGCATGTCGGAACGGGCAACTGGACAGATGCTGGAAAAGGGGATACAGAGGGCTGCAGGCGGCACATGCTGTGATGCAGCTGGGCCACAGTGCAGACTAGGGTGATGCCTAGGTGGCCCATAGGAATGCTGAAACAGTAGAGCCGCCAGACAGCAACTGATGAGGGCCCAACATGGGCATGAGTGTGTTTCCCACAGTGTCACAGGGGATAGTACCCAGAAGGTACCCCCAAGGGCACAGAACATTGGCAGGCGGTGCTGGGGGGAAGCGTGGACGTCTATGCAGGCACCCCTACCCCAGAACCCACACCATAGGCAGCCGCCTACCGGCACACTGAATGACCCGAGACTGCGCACCACCAGCAGAAGGGCATGTCAGCATGGTGACAGAGTGGTACTGGTGGTGGAGGGGGCAGTGGCAGCTGCCCACAGCAGACCATGGCCTAGCCCTGTTTAGGTGGGTGCCATGCACTGCAACAGACAGGCCCTTTCTTATGAACAGTCATGGTATCCCCAGGAAATGAACTGTCCCTGTGGCAACAGTGTGGTGCAGTATGCACAGCCAGTGTGTTCAGGAACAGAAGGTCACAGGTTCAAGTCCCAGCTGTGGCTCCCACCAACCCAGTCCCCATATTTTACCCAGTACTAAACCGTGGTAATAAAGAGGGAACCTTTATTGCAGATAACATAAACATGCCTGAAATGCCTATATTTTACCCTACAGAGCACAGACACCATAGACATGTGCAATACCTAGAGCAGAGTTTCCCAAATGCAGTCCTGGAGGAACAAACGCCATTCAGGCGTCATGCTGTCCCTAATAAAGATGCCTGTGCTGCATTTGCATGCGCTGCCCCCATGGTATGCAGATGTATCCCATGCATATTCATTAGGGACAGCATGAAAACCCGAACAGTGTTTGGCCCACCAGGACTGGAGTTGGGAACCTCTGCCCTAGAGCAACGGCCAACAGGGGCAGAAACACCCGCACCCACAGGCGCCATTATCCAAAGCCGCCTGGAGAGGCAGGATGTTGGGCCCTGCGTGCAGCACCATCTCCCAATACTAGCACTTGCATACCATTGCACTGCCACCCTAAACCTGGGAATACAGTACACATGTATCAAAAGGTTGCTATGATTACTGGCAGATAGCAATCCCTAGGTTAAGCACAATCTGCTCATTGAGCTGTATCATAGCAACCTCTCTGATGTCTGGAGTGTGTTTCAGGTCTGGTGTCT
The DNA here is from genome assembly GCA_033557465.1 of Ichthyophis bannanicus. NCBI lineage: Eukaryota > Metazoa > Chordata > Amphibia > Gymnophiona > Ichthyophiidae > Ichthyophis > Ichthyophis bannanicus. The sequence goes on along the minus strand of CM066036.1, from coordinate 685,013,441 downwards.
GACAGTGTTTACCACCCTGGGGAGTGACCCCAACATTATTGCGTACCATAGCCATGCCTGCACTGTGCCCAGGACTGGTGCGGTGGCCAGGGCTGCCAAAAGTCTCTATAGTTGCACAATGCTGGCATAGGTGTGGGATTGTGTGTCTGTCTACCCAGTGTATGGTGGCTGCCAACACCTTCCTCAGCCCGCACTGCTTGCACTGTTGCCAGTGTCAGCCTGCCAATGTGCATAATGAGGAGCAAGGTACAATGGGTATAGCCTGGGCAGGGTGGCCTGGCCAGGATACATCTGCATAGGGCAATGGCTCAGACACTGTAGTGCCCGGCCACCACCTGCATGGACAGAGTGTCCACAGCATGTCCTGCTGGGAGGTCACTCTCACCCTGACTGAGCAGTGAACATGGCATGGCTAGGTTCCCCCATAGTGCTATATAGTATTTCTCTCATGTGATATTTATGGGTTCTCTTTTGGGGCCCAATCACTGACTTATCTACTTGGTGTGAATGCTGACATCCCAGTTCTGGGTACATGCATCTCCTCCAGGAGCATGCACTATGGACTAGCTAGCAGACTGTCTGCAGCTAGTATGTCTCTTGCTGGAACACCTTGCAGGGTGCAGCGGCTGGAGGCTTGCTGCTGGAGAATGTCAGATAGTGGTGGGGGGCAGCTGAGCATTTCCAGGCCTACTGTCTGGCTGCTATTGCTTTATGGATGTGTACAGATCTGCATTGACTGCCCTGTAGGGTGTCTGTTCCCCAGCAGGACTGGGGTTGATGGTCCCCTTTACTGCCACCATTGCAGGGAGGTAGAATGTGGATCTGTTGGTGGGAGATCCTGTTTCCCACCCTGAGCCACAGAGGCTAGGTTGGGTGGTGGTACATAATTTGCCTATGGGTCCAAACACCCCCCCTTCACCTACATCATGTGACCATGGCACCAACACAGGATCTGCACTATTTTGGGTGCATCATAGCCCATAAGGGCTAGACATGACTGAGAAATACAGATGGACATAGATGTATCCTAGGTGTGGCTGCAGGAACAACCTATCACACACATTAGCACTGATGGGGACCTGCAGCATGGCGTATTTCATTCATGAACGGTGCTGTGGACCTGGTACTGGGCGCCCCACCTCACCCTCAGGGTGAGCACAGTACCCACACAATGTGACGGTCTTTAGCTACTCTGTGCCAGTAACACACACGGTCAGTACCCCCTACCAGGCTGAGGTGCTGTGGGGGTGCACACGGTTAGTTCCCCCTACCAGGCCAAGGTGCTGTGGGGGTGCATACCCCATCTTGTGATCATCTGTAGACTGCTGATTTGCATGTGCAGTGCATCATGGGTATGGGTGGGTTAACCCTATCCTGGTAACCACAGCAGACAGTTTGTGTGGTGACGTGCAGTCCTTTTGTAGCCAGCCAGGGGTTTGTTAGTAGCTGTAGCCCACTGGTTACTTCACTGCCTGTGGAGACAGAGGTCATGGGTTTGATCCCACAGTGGGGTTATTTGATAGGGCTGTCTGAGGCATTTTCTTTTTTAATTTAAATTAGTGCTGCCAGTAAAAACACCCTCACAGTGCTGTAGCCTTAAGGTGCCTCATAAGGCGCCCTCTAAAGCACCCTATAAAGCGCCCTATAAGGCGCCTTATAAGGCACCCTATAGGGAACATTATAAGGTGCCTTGGCGGACAGTGTACTTTATAATGTGCCCTCCAGAGTGCCTTATAGGGTGCCTTATGCGGCACCTTAGGTTACGGCACTGTGAGGATGTGTTTGCTGGCGGCACTAATTTAAATTTAAAAAGAAAATGCCTCAGACAGCACTGATTTAAAGTAAAGGGTAATGTCTCAGACAGCCTTACTCATCAAGTCACTGGGGGATCAAACTCATGACCCCTGTTTCATCAATCAATGTATTAACCATTGTGCTTCACCTCTGTTGCTGTATTTGTAGGTCAGCGCACCTAATTAAGGCTAACGCGCATTAACGTGCTACGGCTCCCTCTATCGCACGAAAAGTACCGGATCATCCACTACCTTATATGGCATCCTGCACACTAACGCCAGCTGCATGTTAAGACTGCTTAGTAAACATACCCCTTAGTGTGCATATCCATATATAAATTATATCTTCTGGAGTCTTTTTATACTTGGATGTCTTGTTTGTTGTAACCCATTAAAGGAAATAACCCTTGTACTAGGAATTATCCATGTCACGCTTGCTAATATAGAGAATGAGAGCATAGTTATCTATATTATAGCCCGTATTACTGGCAAGCATATAAGCAAAGAGGGGACCCTCAATGTTTTGGCGGTATCAAAAATACTTATCTTTTTTAAGGATAAGAGTAGTATGGTAAATCAAAAACGTTCAGTTTAGCTTGCAACCAAACAAAGAGGAGAGCTCAAAAGAGCATACTGTGCATGTCTGATGTGGTGTTTTGGGGTATAGCAAACGTGACAAATCACATGAATAAACTGATAGACAACGCTCACTTCTGATCTATAATAAATACGTATCCTGTATGGCTATGTACACTACTGAAGAACGGCAAATGAAACTTGCCTGAGCCACATTCGACAGAATCAACCAGTGTAGAGTGTAGAGGAGCGCTTAAACGAATATGCATGCTAACCTTTGAACTTTTTAAATGCTGCTCTTAGGTACCAAAACAACTTAAGGTGGAACAGATTGATGCAAAAAAACTTGTAGATGATGATATAAACAAGTCGGTCTCAGCTATTTCAAAGCACAATTTAATTGTTTCATATAATTATGCCAATTGAGTGCTCAGTTTAAAACAATGAAAATCTAATTATTGAGAAAGCATGGATTGAACCCCAATATGTCTTACAATAATGTTGTACTCCCTAGGGACCATGAAATGGCAAAATCGTAGCAGGTAAATGACCACATTGTAAGGGAAGACTTCAGACATGTAAAAGCTATGTACTTGATTAAAAACATCTATACTAATTATAGAGAAAATATATTAGAATCATTAAAGACCATACATGGATGACGTTGAGTCCACACATCCTAACCATAGTAAGGCACTCCCAATCTCCAGGAACAAGCGGGAATGAATCTTCACATATGGGTACGTCGGTACTGACGGAGTCTGCGCGGGAACGCTTCCCAGCGTCCAATCAAAGAGCTTTTGGAAGCATCCCACCATGCCTGCCTTCCCGCCTTTCCTAACTGCCTCTCCTCAGTTTTCGTTTTTCCGCGGAGCCGGCAGGACGTCCTTCTGTCACTGCAGAAAATTCTTGTTTTTATTTTTTAGTTTTCTTGTGGTCGCGGCTGTCTTCCCGACGCCACCGGTACCGCCGGTGTTTCTTTTCTTTTCTTGAAATATATTTTTTTTCCACGGGATATATTTTTTCCTCATAGTATCCCACGGTCCCTTAGGCCTTTTAGGCCTCTTCTTTTTCCTTCATGGAACCGCCAGGCACTTTCTCTAAGAAATGTTCACTCTGTGGCGGTACAACTTTATTTTTAGACCCTCAAAGTCGGTGTCTAACCTGCTTGGGTCCTGACAGCAGTTTGGTGAGAAGAGGTTTTCAACATCGAGATTCCCTCGATACACGGTTGCCCTCCAAATTCGGGGCACCGTCCCCTTCTTCTTCCACACAAGATCAGGTAACCCACAAACAGTCTGTTAAGACTAGCCAGTCCTCGAGTGGTAGGTCTCATGCACAGCATGAAGACGGCTCCGGCCTTGCCCTCGAGGGCCCACTGGCTTCAAAACCATGGCGGGAGTCTTCGGTCTCCAAAGCAATTAAGGGGTTTCAGGTTGTTCCTGGGGTTCACCCCTCACAGAACATACCTCAGCCATGTCCGGTGGTGGCATCCGCTTCGAGCGGTACCGGTACCCCGGCATCGGCACTGGTGTTGGATGAAACACTCCTCACCAGGGATCGTCATCTGGCGTCCTCGGTACCTTCGGGACCTCTGGATACACCCCAGACTGACTTTCCATTATCGGTACCAGCACCGATGCTACCACTGCCGTCGGTACCCTCCAGAAGTGCATTGATAGACTCACTTCCTTCGATGCCGAGTCTGGAATTGATCTCCAGTCTGGAGGACTGGGTACCGACTCGTCTTGGTACCGGCTCTCGGCGGTACCGAAGGCTCAGTTCCGATGATTTGGATTCACAACTCTCGGTTCCTTTGAGGCCGATTGAGTTGCCACTGGTTGACCTTCCTTCACCGGTGTCAGACACGGTACCGAAATTGGTACCGACGACCTCATTACCTTTGCGGTCGGTGCCTTCCATGCTTCGCTTATCAGGCTCTCTGCCCTCGATGCCGAGTTTGGAATCGATCTCTAGTCTAGAAGACTCGGTACCAATAGCTTTTGGTACCGACATCGATCGATACCGGTGCTTTGGTACCGAGGATACTGGCCGGATGGGTTCGGTCACCTCGGTACCGATTAAACTGTCACCGATGACTACTCCGATGTCTTTGTCGGGCTCGACTCCGACATCGCTACCGGTATTGACATCGGTACCGGTATCCACAGTAGCATCGTGGCCAACTCCTACCATGCTTTTTTCAACAGGATCGCTCCATTCTATACCAAGCTTGGAGTCGATACCTGGCATGAGCAATGTGGTAAGGACGGTTGCTGCTCATGATACCCAGTACCAGCAACCATCTCTTAAACATTCCACACTGCACTGTGCAGGATCTTATATTCCTCTATATTTGGATACCTCTGTGGATGCTCAGGCTAGTTCTGTAAATCTAACCTGTCCAAGAGAGATTCCTGTTAGGGATCCCTCTTTTCAGAGTTTCCTCTGGGATATAGCAAAATCTCTTGCCATTCCTATCCCAGGACATGATCCTGCACAAGGCTCTCTTTCTACCAAAGCAAAGGGGAACATAATGCTTCCTTTGCATCATTCCTTGCAGGATCTCCTTCTAGGAATGTGGGAAACACCTTTAAGGGTACCCCCACCTCCCAGGGCAACTGATCTGTTATATCAGGTGCCCCCCTCTCCAGGGTTTCAAAAGACTCAACTTCCTCATCATTCCTTAGTAGTGGAATCAGCAATGAGGCGGGTAAAGAGTAAGAAAAAGCACTCTTCCTATCCGCCAGATCGTGAGTCTAAAATACTAGATGACTTTGGACGTCAAACCTTCCAGACATCTATGCTTTCTGCAAGAATTCTCTCATATATTTTTTATGAGTCTTTCTCTTGAGGAGGTCACAAAGCAATTACATCTTTTGTCTCCTTTTCTTTCAGATTCCAGGAGTACAGACTATTCCTCACTGCTTAAGCATATCCAGAATATCTCTTGGTTTCTTTCTCGTGCTTCCCTAGACTCTTTTGAGTCTGTTAGCAGGACTTCTGCTATAACTATAGGGGCACGACGTAGAGCCTGGCTCCAAGCTTCAGACTTGGACAAATGGGCACAACAAAGGCTGGGACATACTCCTTGCACTGGAGAAAATCTTTTCAACAAGGAGTCTTTACGTCAGGTTACTCAGTTGTCCACTGATTTACCTGTTCCTAGGGGTTGTTCTAACCCCTTCCTCTGTCCCAGTACGTAGGAAATGTCCTACCAAACTTTCTTCCCCACAGGAGAAGAAGGTTTTATTCATCACTTGCCCATCATACAGATGTTCCCCAACAGGGAAAGCATCGTCCCTGGTCTAAAGAATCCACCTCTCACCAGGCTCAGCAAACCTAGCACCTGCAGGGTTTCTGATCATTCATCATCAGATGCTTGTGACCCTTGGGGTTAGAATCTACAGTTGCTTCTTCTCAATAGAGGCAATCCACCGCTTTATTCTAACCCCTACACAGGGATCTCTTTCCAAAAGATATCCATTTTTTCTATATTTCTATGAGCTGTCAGGTTGTTCATGCCTATAAGTCACAGGTTTCTCCTCTTTGCCTGCTATGGAAAGAGGTCTAACCACTATCAGATGATAGTTCCTGTGCCAGCATGTATTTTTCCTTTTTATAGACTTACTACTTCGTAAGTCTTCTTCAGCTCCATTCTCTTCACCCTCTTACCAAGTTTTTCCTCTGTAAGAGCGGAATTACTTACTGGGAGGCTTTCTCTTTAGCCTCTCTACTTTTCTCACTTTCCACTGCGGAGTTTTCCTCTCTGAGTCAACCTCTTCTGTTTTACTCTTCCTTTGGGGCAGCTTATCAGACATGTCCAGAGTTCCTACTCCTGTTTTGTCTGTTCTTTCTGTTTTTAAACAGTGAGATTCTTCTGCTGTCTTGCCAACAGCTGCCCATCCAGGAGCTTTAATGTTTGGCCCACTGGTTCTTGTCCACAAACAACCAGATTGTCCTCCACTAACATTCTGTCTAGTCTTAGTAGTGGCTCCAAGTCAGTGCTTCATCTCTCTTGGAGATCATCTCACTACAACCTTTCTAGATGATCTTCTATTCTGCCATCTTCATTTTCCTGAGTTTGGCAGCATAGTTGGCAGAGATACTGGCTCTCTAACAGCCAGTTCTATCTCCTTATTCTCCTGCATCATGCTCTCTGCAATCTACAGAGAAGCTTTCCACTATGGGCCCTTGCTAGAGAGCATGGGTTTTTTTTTCTCCAACACCTATCCTAGCTGGTTAGAAAAGACTTTTCAGTCATGTCTCCCATGACTAGAAGGTTCTCCCTTCTTTTACTATCTCCTTTTTTTATATAAAGGACATAAACCTTCTCTTACGTGAAAGCTCAAGGAGTTGCCAGTTCCCTGCTTTGGTCTATAGTATTCCCAATCGGGGATATGCTCGTCCTCATGGTAAGAACGCATGATATCTTTGCCCTTAAGCAGGTCAACATGGTATCTCATCTCTAGGCGTCTTCTCTCTACTTACCATGCTAGAGTCCTGGAAGACTCGGGACTTGCTAGCTGCACATTGACATTGTCCTTTGTTTTTCACGTAACAATCCTGGTTATTTTTCACTAACTAGCATTCTTGCAGATCATGACCAGGAGGAATAGATTCTCTGTATGTCTTCTCAAGTAGGTTCCACCTCCTTGTTATTAGATGAATCTTTCCTCTCCACATATCCTATGTGATCACTGTGCTGTAGGCATATCTCTGTCTGTTTATCTGCAGACACCCATATGTAGGCCTACATTTCCATATTTATTTTTTTGTGTGTATTTTATGCCCTGCCATATCTCAATATAGATATATTTTTATATGTCTGTTTATCTATCTATCTATCTATATATATATATGTATCTGTTGAGATATTTTATTATAGATAGATATGTATCCACATACTTATCTATCTCACTGTCTATCCTCATATAGCTATATGATTCTGACAGAGGGGCTTTACCCATACCTATGCTATCCACAGGTTTGGGGTTCTACACACACAACCATTCCTGTGGTAGTCAACAATTTTTATACCATAACCTAACGGTTTAGGTACCTCTGAAGCTTTCCGTGCCCAATATCTCTCCTAGCTTACCCCAGTTAAGAGAGACATTGTGGATCTTCAGTTAATCACAGGCTTCAACGCCTCAGGCATTTGTCCCTGCTTTTTGGGATACAAGGAGCTTCCACACCCTTTCTCCCCACAAGGACTATGCCTGTTTGTCCAAATCGGTTAGCCTTCTCTTTTTGCTCCTAAGAGTGACTCACTCTGCCTCCAAAAGAGCTAGGGTTTTTCTCATAAAGCCTTCCGCTGAAGGCCCACCGTTTTGGACTACCCCAGTTTTCCCTACTGGGGTTACCTGTTATATTTCAAGATTCTGTCCTCCACTGGTTTTCCTACAGGATTATTATCTCCACTTACAGTGAGGTCCTCTTCACGGTTCCTCTACTAGGTTTCCCAGTAGATCCATGAACCTCCATACTTCTGTGAAATCCTGTCAAGGGAGGTCCATATTGCAATATCCTTTGCAATATTATTGATGACAATCATCATCCACACATGGACTCCATCCCTGCAGTCCTATGCTAGGTTAGCTGTTCCACAGCATCCTTCTTTCTTCAACTCCTATCCTCCATCCTCAGGATGCCTGGTGTTCTGGGAGATAGCATGTTCCAACCTATGACATGCTGGGACTCCAGGCATCTCAGCTTGGGAGTCCCCATATGGTGAAGACTCATTCCTGCTTGTTCCTGGAGATAGCACAGTTACTTACCTGTAACAGGTGATCTCTGGGAACAGCAGGAATAAGTCTTCACAACCCACCCACCTCCCCAGGAGTTGTATCTCTATCTTTCCTTTACTCTCTCTCTCTCTTTGTCTCAGCTTTAAAACTTAACTGAGGAGAGGCAGTTAGGAAAGGCAGGAAGGCAGCACGCAGGCATGGTGGGATGCTTCCAAAAGCTCTTTGATTGGACGCTGGGAAGCGTTCCCGCGCAGACTCAGTCGGTACCGACGTACCCATATGTGAAGACTTATTCCTGCTGTTCCCAGAGATCACCTGTTACAGGTAAGTAACTGTGCTTTATATACCAATTTAAATATATATAAGCATTCTTCAGGAGCATTATGAAAGTGATGAAAATAGCAAAATTTGAAATAAAAAACCAAGGGGAAGAGCAACCCTATAAAAAACACAGATGCAAATTTATGACCCATATTCAAAAATTAAAAACATCCAACGCACCATGGAAAGCGTGAGAATTGTAAAAATAGAAATTGCAATCATAAATATCCCTAGTGGGTTTTCTAAAAACACAAATTGACTGTATATTAACAAAAAATGTTTTTTTACTAACTGAAATATGCATTAAAGCTCAAGCAAAACAATTATCCAAGGAGTAAAAACATATTAAAAAATAATTTACTTTTTATTACATTCCTTCCTGTTTTTTAATCTAAACACTTCTTGGATGGATAACCAGTCCCACATAAAAACAATAAGGGGTATGTTTACTAAAGCGGGCTAATGGTTAACCCGGGCTATCTGCCACTAGGTCCCATATTATTCAGTGGGACCTAGTTGCAGATAGCCCAGGTTAACCGTTAGCCCGGTTTAGTAAACATACCCGTAAATGTCAAAAAAAAGTGTGAACTCAAAAGAAATTATTCAATCTCCAAGAAAAAACAGGAATGAGTCTTCACATATGGGTATCGTCGGTACCAACGGAGCCTGCGCGGGAACGCTCCCCAGCGTCCAGTAAGAAAGCTTTTGGGAGCATCCCACAGTGCCTGCGTGCTGCCTTCCCGCCTTTCCCAACCGCCTCTCTCCAGTTCGTCTTTTCTGCAGAGCCAGCAGGTCGTGTTCCTGTCACCGCAGAAGAAGTTCTTTATTTTTTTCTTTATTTTTCTGTGTCACGTCTGCCTTCTTCGACGTCAGACCGGTACCGTCGGTCTTTTCTTTTCTTTCTAAAAAAAAAAAAAACTTCAACTGTGCATTTTCAGTTTGAGCCTTAGGCCTCAACATTTTTCTCCTCATGGAGAAGCCCGCTCCGGGTTCAAAAAGTGCACAAAATGTGTCGGTACTATTTCTGTCACCGACACCCATGATTGGTGTCTAAAATGTTTGGGTCCTGACCATTCCATCACGGATTGTGTGTCCTGTACCATGATGTCTAAAAGAGGTCGGCAGAACTGAGCAGCCAAGCTCAGTACCCTGTTTCCCTCTGATGCAGCCTCAGTGGCATCGACGTCTTCCAGGGCTGCTTCTTCCTCCCATGGATCTCAGGTAACCAAACATAAATCCAGCTGGTCCTCGAAGGGCAAATCTCCCTCTAAGCATCGAGATGCCTCCGGGCTTGTCCTCGAGGAATCCGCACCGGCAAAATTACCCCGGCGTTAAGTTCCGGCTTCCAAAGCATTGTCTATGGGGTCACAGGTTGACATCGATGGCTCGGCCTCGACCGATCACCTGTTGCTGTGTTCTGGGGTACCGGTGGTCTCCACTGGTACCGATATCCAGACTCTGGTGGCGTCGATGGATCAGAAGATTCTGTCCATACAGCGCACCCTAACGGCATTTATGCAGGCTTCGACGCCTCCGGTACCGCAACAATCTCCATTGCCTGTACCGATTGCATCGACATCGGCTTCGGTGTCGACTGCAACGGTACCCTGTCTTATGATGCCCATCGGTACCGAACCAGTACCGCTTACTCCCGATGTCGATCCCACTCGGTACGCGTATCTGGCTTTACAGGAGCATCCAGACAGGCGATACTTAGATTCCTCCGGAGACTCTGAGTCGGAGGCTTCTGTCGAGGCACCGGTACTTCTTCCTCAGGAGTCTGCTTCTCTAAAATGAAGAATGTCTCCTCCAGAAGACTTGTCTTTTCAAGACTTCATTAGGGAAGTGGCTAGGGGCCTCTCCATTATAGTGGCCCCTGAGTCAGAGCCTAGAGCCAAGCAATTAGATATTTTGCAATATCCTAAGGCTCCTAAAGAAGCAGCTACCTTACCTATTCATGAGATTCTTTATGATCTCATGTTGAGCATGTGGGAGACTCCTCTTACCACCTCTCCTCATTCTCGTAGGTTAGACACCATGTACCGTGTCCCTCCTTGTCCTGGCTTTCATAAGTCTCAGCTTCCTCACCACTCTATTGTGGTAGAGTCTGCCATGAGGAAAATAAAGAGTGCAAAGAGACACTCATCTAATCCTCCAGGACGTGAATGCAGGACCCTTGATGCTTTTGGCCGAAGGGTTTTCCAAGCTAATATGCTTGCTGCCAGAATCAACTCCTATAGTCTCTATGGGGATGTTTCTAAAAAGTCACAGATCATCTGCAGACTTTAGCCCCTTTTATTTCAGAAGATAAAAGGCAGGAATTTCTCACTTGGCTTAAACATGCCCAAGATGTTTCCAAATTTTCCAACCGTGCAGCCTTTGACTCTTTTGAGTGTGTAAGCAGAGCCTCGGCTATTGCCATAGGTGCACGCAGAATTGCTTGGTTACAAGCCTCTGATTTGGAACTCTGGGTCCAAGATGAACTGGGAAATCTTCCTTGTACAGGTGAAAACCTTTTTGGCAGGGATTGGCAAGCAAAGGCCACTCAGATGGATGCTGAGAACTCTGCTTTGGATCGACTTTCAAAGTCTACCTCTGCTCCTGTCAAGAAAAGATTGTTCAAAAAGACACCTTTTTCTAAAAAGGGAAGATATTATCCTGCTTATGGTCAGCAGGCATCTTCTGCAGGTCATTTTGCTGCAAAGCGTCAGCAACCACCTAAACAGGCCAAGGCAAAGGCTGCCAGGCCTCCCACGGCCCAGCAGCCTCAGCCTCCTCAGGGCCTTTGACTTGCAACTAGAGAACTTAGCCTTTCTAGCTCTGGAAGAGCCCCTCACCATTCCAGGAAGGATGGCTTACTTTGCTCCCAGATGGGAGCAAATCACAGCAGAGCAATGGACCCTCTCCATTATAAGGGAAGGGTACAAGCTTCATTTCTTAAACCTTCCTCCCCACACCATGGTGAAACAGTTCAATTCTCCAACATCTCTCCTCAACCTTCTGGGCCAGGAGATTGCTACCCTTCTTGCCCAAGGGGCAATAGAAGAAGTACCTCTTCTTCAACAGGGCTCAGGGTTCTACTTCCCTTATTTTCTTATTCCAAAGAAAACGGGGGGCTACAGACCCATATTAGATCTCAGAGAATTGAACAAGTTTCTATTCAAAGAGAAATTCAAGATGATTTCTCTCGGTACTCTGCTGCCATACCTTCAGAATCAGGACTGGCTTTGTTCTCTAGAACTCAAGGATGCGTACACCCATGTCCTCATCCATCCCACACACAGAAGGTTCCTTCGGTTCCTTTTTCAAGGAAAGCACTACCAATACAGGGTGCTTCCTTTCGGTCTGGCCTCTGCACCAAGGGTGTTCACGAAATGCATGGCAGTAGTAGTTGCATTTCTGCGCACTCTACGAATATTCGTTTTCCCATATCTGGACGACTGGCTCATTCGAGCTCCATCCCAGTCAGAGGCCCAGATTTGTCTAACCTGCACAATGCGTGTCCTTCAGTATTTGGGACTGGTAATAAATATCCCAAAATCCCATCTCACCCCTACTCAGTCTCTGGAGTTTATAGGGGCCTTGCTGGATACCACAACTGCAAGGGCCTATCTTCCTCAGGCCTGTTGCCTTCGCTTGGTGTAGTTAGCCTCCCAGATACAGTTAAAGTCCCATTTAACTGCTCGAGAAATGTTACAACTATTAGGCCACATGGCATCCACCGTGCATCTGGTTCCATATGTTCACCTTCACATGAGGGCAGCTCAATGGACTTTGTCCACCCAATGGACTCAGGCATCAGGTTGCCTGTCAGACAAAATAGCAAATTCCAGTCGCCTATTTTGGTCTCTCCAGTGGTGGAAGTCCCCTCCAAATCTGTTGCTGGGGTCCCCTTTTCAGCAGTCGCTACCCCAAGCAACTCTGACAACAGATGCTTCTCCAGTGGGTTGGGGAGCTCATCTGCAGGATCTCTCCACCCAGGGCATCTGGTCTCCACAGGAGACTTCTCTGCATATCAATCTCTTGGAACTCAGAGCAATATTCTTAGCTCTCAGAGTGTTCCATTCCCTGCTCAGCTACAGGACAGTCCTCATCCATACGGACAACCAAGTAGCCATGTTCTATGTAAACAAGCAGGGCGGGACTGGCTCTGTCGCTTTGCAACGAAGCTTTGCGACTGTGGGCCTTCGCCAGAGAGCATCACATCCATCTTCTGGCAGTATGTCTTCCAGGTGTTCAAAACTCTTGGACGGACAGACTCAGTCGAGTTCTGCTTCCACACGAGTGGTTCCTCCACATGGACCAGGTAGCCAGGATTTTTTGAATTTGGGGAACCCCAGACATAGACCTCTTTGCAAGTCCGTGGAATGCCAAACTTCCCCGGTTCTGTTCCAGAATTCCAGGTCAGGGAGTTCAGGCCAAGGATGCCTTCCTCCTTCACTGGGGTCAAGACTTCCTTTATGCCTTTCCACCAATTCCCCTAATTCCCAAAACACTATTCAAGCTTCAGAGAGATCGAGGGACCATGATCCTCATAGCACCACATTGGCCACGCCAAGTGTGGTACCCTCTACTTCTGCATCTCTCTCAAGCTCCTTCCCTGGACTTGGGCTTTGCACCAGACCTTCTGTCCCAGGAAGAGGGAACCTTGTGGCACCCAAACCCCCAGTCGCTCCATCTCAGGGCTTGGTTGCTGAGGGCCTAGACCTTCAAGATTTTCATCTCTCTCAGCAAGTCAGAGATGTTATTCATGCCTCTAGAAAGCCTTCTACTAGACGTTCCTATGCTTTCAAATGGAAAAGATTTACCATTTGGTGTTCAGAGAAGGGTTTAAACCCTCTTGCAATACCTCTGAATTCTCTACTAGAGTATCTCCTGCATCTATCCCATGCAGGTCTGAAAACGAATTCAGTAAGAGTCCATTTGAGTGCTATTGCAGCGTCCCTCAAGCCTCTCAATGGACAACCTATTTCCTCTCATCCTCTTATAGCAAGATTCATGAGAGGCCTTCTTTTAACTAAACCTCCCATTAGACCACCTCCAGTGGCATGGAACTTAAACCTGGTTCTTGGCCAGCTTATGAAGCCACCCTTTGAACCTTTAGCCACCACCTCCTTGAAATTTCTTTCTTGGAAAGTTGTTTTTCTCATTGCAGTCACCTCAGCACACCGCATCAGTGAGTTGCAAGCTTTGGTGGCTAATCCATCTTATACAAGGTTCCATCATGATAAGGTAGTTCTCAGGACCAATCCACACTTTATGCCTAAAGTTGTCTCGCCTTTTCATCTGAACCAAGAGGTATATTTTCCTGTCTTTTTTCCAGGACCTCATGCATCAAGTGCAGAGAGGAATCTTCATACCTTGGATTGTAAGAGAGCTCTCGCTTTTTACTTACAAAGAACACAGCAACATAGGAAGTTTTCTCAACTCTTTGTTGCTTTTGATCCTTCTCATTTAGGACTTCCAGTCTGTAAGAGAACACTGTCCAACTGGATTGCTCAGTGTATTTCTTTCGCCTACCAGAGTAGGAACATTTCTCTGGAGGGCCATGTCACAGCTGACAATGTGAGAGCCATGGCAGCCTCAATGGCTCATGTAAACTCTGTGTCCATCGACCATACCTGTCGAGCGGCCACCTGGGCCTCGGTTCATACCTTCACAGCCCATTACTGTTCGGACAAGGACTCCCGCCGGGATGCCTCGTTTGGTCAGGCTGTTCTCAAACACCTGTTCCATTCCTAATCAACTCCTACCCACCTACCCTGGTCGGATGCCAGAGATCCATGGGAGGAGGTAGAGTCCTTTTCAAGGACACACAACCTGGGGTTTCTCCCTGGCATCTACAGCTAGGGAGTCCCCATATGTGAAGACTCATTCCTGCTTGTTCCTGGAGATAGCACAGTTACTTACCTGTAACAGGTGATCTCTGGGAACAGCAGGAATAAGTCTTCACAACCCACCCACCTCCCCTAGGAGTTGTATCTCTCTATCTTTCCTTTCCTCTCTCTCTCTTTGTCTCAGCTTTAAAACTCGAACTGGAGAGAGGTGGTTGGGAAAGGCGGGAAGGCAGCGCGCAGGCGCTGTGGGATGCTCCCAAAATCTTTCTTACTGGACACTGGGGAGCGTTCCCGCGCAGGCTCCGTCGGTACCGACGATACCTATATGTGAAGACTTATTCCTGCTGATCCCAGAGATCACTTGTTACAAGTAAGTAACTGTGGTATATTTCAGAGCTTTCCTAAACTGCGTTAAATTAGTGATTGCCCATATACTAGGAGGGAGGCTGTTCCAGCATTTTGGTGCTGACAATTTGAAAGCCCTGTTCAATGTTGTCTGGCAGCACTTGGTTGTTTCTCTTTGGGACTATTAGTTTATTGTCCTCAGGGGATCTTCTAGGTCTGTTCAGGGGGGTTATCTGAATGAGGTCTGCTAGGGCTGGTTGGGCGAGCTTATTTATGATCTTGAAGGTCAGAATTATGGTTATGAATGTAATTCTGCCTTTTGTGGGGAGCCAGTGGAGTTGTTTAAGGATGGGTGTAATGTTTTCCCACTTGGAAGCGCCCTGGAGCACTCTTGCAGCAGAGTTTATTGCAAGCTGTAAAGGGTGTAGCGTGGATTGCGGGAGACCGTTGAGTATGGCGTTTGCATAGTCAAGATACGGTATGATCAAGGCTTGGTATACTGTGCGGAAGTCACCAGGTTCCAGTAAGGTGCGTATGTGTCTAAGTGATCGGTTTTTATGGTATATAGCTCTTGCTACATTGCCTATAGGGGTCTTCATGTCGAGTTGCTGTTCTAGTGTGACTCCTAGATATCTAATAGAGGGTTTGGTAAGTAGTTCTGCATCTAAGACCTTTAAGCACGGTGGTGTGATGAATTTCGGATCTCTGGTGACGAAAAGGACTTCGGTTTTCTTATGTTGGATTCGCAGGTTTTGTGATTGGAGCCATCTGGATACTGCGTTGAAACAGTCCGTGAGCGGTGAGAGTTCGGGGTTCTCCGTTGCAAAAGGCATATATAGGAGCACGTCATCTTCATATAACAGGCATTCCACCTTGAAGGACTGGACGATCTCGCAGATCGGTTGCATATAAATATTAAACAGGGCAGATAGAGAGGATCCTTGTGGGACCCCTTGGCTCTGGTGGAAAGGTTCTGATGTTGCTTCATCTGATCTTACATGTTGCCATCTATCCGAGAGATATGACTTGCACCATTCGAGTGCTAAGTCACAAATCCCCTTCTCTCTGAGGCGGTGTAAGAGGATGTCATGGGAAACAGAATCAAAGGCCGCCGCTATATCCAAGAATATGAGTACGTTCCCTCGGCGTATGCTGTCAATTCCTGCAATTATGGTCCTGAAGAGGATGGTGAGGAGAGTTTCGACCCCATGTGCGGCTCTGAAGCCGTGCTGACACGGATCAAGTGGTGCGGAGGCGTCAATATGATCTTGAATTTGTCTTTGGACGTCTTTCTCGACGATTTTCACCAACAATGGTATGCTGGATATCGGTCTATACGAGTCGGGCTTCTTAGGGTCCAGTTTGTTGTTTTTGAGGAGTGGCCTGATTGAGGTACATTTGAGGGATTGGGGAAAGGTGCCTGTCATGTATGAGCAATCCATTAGCTTTGCTATAAAAGTGCTGACTGTCGGTCGTAACTCTTTTATCCAGGATACCGGGCAAGGGTCGGTTTGTGCGGTTGTTGTGTTCATTCCAGCAATTATGTCCTCAATGTGTTTGGCAGATGGCTTAGAGAAGGCAGACAGTCAGGCTGAGGATCTTGGCTCGAGTGCCATGGTATGTGTGGGGGACTTATTAGTTTGGCACAGTTTTGCTTTTAAGTAGTCGGTGAAGGCTTGAGGGTGGATTTGACTAGGTTGCTCTGGTACTGGCTCTTTTGCTAGGTTCTTTACCATGGTGAAGAGGTCGTGTGGCTTGTTTAGGGACCGTTTTAGAGTGTCAGTGTGGAAACTCCTCATGCTTTCAGATATTGATTGGCGGTGTTTTTCTAGTTGAGTGTTGTATGTCCTTAGGTCCTCTGTGGAGTGAGTACGGCGCCAGCATCTTTCTAGTTTTCTCAAGCAGGAGAGTGGCGTTCTAAGCTCTGTGGAGTACCAAGCTGCTGCTGTTCTCTTCTTGGTAGGCTTGTTTGATGGTGGTCGTAATGCAATGGAACTGAAGTTTTCATTCCAAGTGGAAACTAACACTTCAGGGTCGTGGGATGTTAGGTCAAAGATTGTACGGGTATGGTTTAAGATTTGGTCTTTGGCAAAGGCTATGAACCTGCGTGGAGCTGTTTTGAGGCTGCTGGCCTTAACACTCTTTTGGAGTTTGTTGGGTAGAGAGATATTTGGAACATGATTAACATGTGGTCTGACCAGGGGACTGCAGTAGTGGACAGTATGGTGGTGTTTGTTTTAAAGGCAGTTGGGGGGCAAAAACAAGGTCCAGTGTCCTACCTTTAGCATGGGTGGGCTCATCAACGAGTTGTGTGTATCCTAGTTCTTCGAAGGCGTCGTGCAAGGATGGTAAATTGAAATCACCTACAACCCAGCTTGGTGTGCTTGGCGATTGTGAGTTGGATGCAAGCTCAATTAATGTTGCGAGGGAATCGTAGTCTGTGGATGGGGCCCTGTATATCAGGTCGAAGGAGCAATGTTTATTGGTAATGGTGATTGTGTCTATGTATATTGCGTTGGTTGTATTGCTCAGGTGGAAGTGGAGATCAGTTTTGGTGATAGTGAGAACACCTCCTTCTCGTTTACCGCTTCTGTGACATGTGTGTACTGAGAAGCCATTGGGTAGGAGCTGGTTGATGAGTACGTTATCATTTGATAGCCATGTCTCAGTTATGAAGAGAATGTCTAGGCAATTTGCGGTACAGAGCATGGCGACAGAACATAAAAGCACCCTAGGGGATATGTTCATTTTGATAGAATTAATTCTGGTTAAGATAGATAAAGGCAAATACTTCCACCTGTCCAAATCCTATTTTAATTTTTTTAATAGCAGGATCTAATGCAGACTATACAGCTGCCCCAAACTACATGTAACCATTATTTAAAGGTATTTAAAGTCTTCTGGAGACCACTGGAATGGATTTACAGTAGGCAGAAACTGGATAAATACTGCTTGTTAAGACCTTGGTGAAATTTATGGGCATCAATAACGACTTAAATCCATTGAACTTGTATCCAGAAGCCCTATTATTGTATTGTTTACATTCTCTCAAACACCAGCAGTGAGGTCAGGGAGCATGCCTTAACTAAAGTATCATCTGAACCATCTTCCCATCTCTACCCCCACAATGTCTGAAGAGCCCTGAATCATCTGGGCAAAAGGTTCTAAGGTTAATTTGAAGAGTAAAGATGATAGGAACACCCTGTCTTGTATCCTGTTGTGGCTGACATGGTTTAGTTAAGGACTTGTTTATCCTCAGACAGGTACAGGGGGCCTCAAGAGGTCTGCAACCACTCTTCTATCTATCTAAATACATACATTTCTTATGTATTTTAAATATTTTTTATGTAATTCACCTTGAGTTAGAATGTTTGCTCCCCCTCCACCCCTACCCTGATTTCATCTTTCTCTTTCCACTCTCCCCTTGCCCCCATCCCCTCAACCTAGGTGGCAGAAGGAGAGCTATCATCCCATTTTGGTCATCTTTCCACCCAATTGTGTCCTGTGCAGTTGCCCCTCTAGTCCACCCCTAGCCATAGCTGGCCCTACCACTAGGCAGACTAGGTGTTCGCCCATGGTGGCAGACTTTGGGAGATGGTAGTGGTGGTGACACAACACAACATTTCACCCCTCTTCCCTGCTCACCAGTCACTGCTGCCACCACTACATTTATTTATTTAACAGGTTTTTTTTATACCGCTTTTTCCTTCATTCAAAGCAGTTTACAGTGAAACATAGTAACTGTTTACATATTAACAATTAACATTTGCAGTATAACCAGGGATCTCCAGGAACAAGTAGGAATCTTGTCTTCACATATGGGTACCGAATGAGCCCGCATGGGAACGCTCCCCAGCGTCCAATAGGAAAGCCTTTGGTAGCACTCCCCTGCACCTGTGTGACTGCCTTCCTACTCTCCCAACTCCTTCTCTTTAGTTCTCCTTTTTCCACGAAGGCAGCAGGACAAAATTTCTGTCACCGCAGAGAAATCCTCCTTAAAAATGCTTCTGCCTTTTTGTTCACCCATCGGCATTGTGTATGCGATTCTGGTACCGTATTTTTGTCTTTTTCACTTTACTTCTAACTTTTTTCAAAATTTTTCATTTTCAAAATGTTTTCGATTAGGCCTTAAGCCTACCATCTTCATGATAGAGAAACACACCAGTGGTTTCAAAAATTGTACCAAGTGCTCCAGCACCATCTCAGTCACAGACAGACATGACTGGTGCTTAAAATGCCTTGGTCCTGATCATGTAACAGATGCCTGTTTCCTCTGTCAGCTCATGACCAAGAAGGGTCTGGGGCACTGGGGCAGAAAATATGAAGAACTTTTTCCCCAGACATGGTATCCCTGGCATCAACATCCTTGAAGGCTATGTCATCCTCCCGGGCATATAAGATATCCAAGAGCTCCAAACATTGAACAGAATTCAAAAAGGACTCACATAAAAAGTTGAGATCCCCATCAAAGACACCCTGAGATTTGAAGGGAAGGTCTCGAAATGTGAGAATTGAAGAGGAATCAAGGGAGAGGTCCCGCTTTGAACACTGAGACTCTCCGAGATCCTCCTCGGATTCTGGTTGCCCGGCCAAGCATCCCCTGTGGGAGGAATTGTCCTCCAAAGCCCCTGTGGGGATCCAGGAGGCTCTTGAGACATCAATCTAGTTCCGTGTTCTAGTACAGTAGCAGCTAGTCCCGTTCTATCATTGGACCAGACACCAGAAACCTCCTTGGACCAGCATATGTTATTCATGGAGAGGGCATAGCAGCACTCCTTGCAGCATTGGTCTCAACGGCACCGATAACACGAGGATTGCCTGTGTTGGCATCTACATCGGTATCGATATCCAATGCTCTCGGTCCCTGCACTCTGGAACCTACTCAGAGACCGGAACCGGGCAATGTATCAACCAAGTTGGTGCTAGCTCCGTCTGAGGTGCACACGCCTCTCTCAGGGCAGCACCACGACGAGGAGGAGGAGGAGGAGTAAGAGTCTTCCGATTCCAAACATCACTCCTTTGACTCCACCGAGTTCCTTGGAGGTTACCTCTGAACCCTCTCCTCCAAGTATCGATATCCACAGTAAGTCACCATGGGAAAACTTCCTTCCAGGAGTTCATCCGGGACATGGAGGCAGGCTTATCAATTACAGCTACAGTGGAACTGGAGTCAAGGGCAGAGGAACTGGAAATTCTCCATCCGTCCCAAAGGAAGCTGCTATCCTACCGGTACATCATATATTACACAATCTCATGCTTCGTATGTGGGGAAATCCCCCTTATGGTGACACCTATCAGTAGGAGACTGGACACCATGTACTGAGTACCGGGCTGGCAGATGCTGCAACTACAATACCATTCCATGGTAGTTGAATCAGCGATGCGCAGGATAAAGAGTGGCAAGAATCACTCCTTGATACCCCTGGGTAGGGAATCGAGAACCCTCATTTCCTTTGCACGCTATTCTTTCCAGACTTCAGTGTTTAGGATTAACTCCTACACCCTCTACATGGGCATGTTCCTCAAGGAAATTAAAAAGGACTGGGAAAAATTCCTCCCCTTCATTCCTGAGGAGAAAAGACCTACTTTCCAGATTCTTTGAAACACAGCCAGAATGTCTCGAAGTTTGTCAACAGAGTTGTCTTCGATGCATTTCAGTTCAGCAGCAGGGTCTCTGCAGTAGCCCTAGGGGCTTGTAGACAAGCATGGCTTCAGGCTGTTGCCTAGTTTGTCCAGTGGATCTAGGATAAACTAGGCAACATCCCCTGTACAGGTGAAAACCTGTTTGGGGAAAAATGGAGGGAGAAAACTGGAGAGTTGGAGACTGACACCACTCTAAGGAGACTCTCCAGGAAGACTGCTGATCCAGCAAAGAAAACGTCAGCAGCCAAGAGGCCCTTATACACCAAGAAAAGAAGATTTTTTTTCTCTCCTACACTCGGCCTGCAACCTACCAGTCTCAGCAGAAACAGCAGGGTCCAAGACAAGCTAAGAAGCCCAAGGCCACTAAGCCACAACCAGCCACGCAGGTGCCAGGAGTACCTAGTTTTGGACTCTTTTCTGGAGAGCATTGCCACCTTGCCCCTGCAGACTCCCAATCCTCCCCATATAGCAGTCCGGCTATGCCATTATGCACACCACTGGCACTTCATCACCACAGAACAGTGGACCCTCCAAATCATCCAATATCCCCCTACTCATCAGAGGGGAGTACCCTACTCAATCTCCTCTTAGGGCTCTGCTACAGCAGGAGGTGACCACACTGCTTTCCCAGGGGGCCATAGACTTCTCAGAGTTCTACTCTCCTTACTTCCTCATCCCCAAGAAGTCAGGAGCATACAGACCCCTACTTGACCTCAGGAACCTCAACAAGTTTCTGATCAGAGAGAAGTTCAAAATGATTTTTTTAGGAACTCTTCTACCATATTTGCAGGAACAAGATTGGCTTTGTTCTCTGGACCTCAAGGAGGCCTATACCACAGTGCATGTGGTTCCATATGCAAGATTGCATATGCGCCTAGCACAGTGGACGTTATCCTCCCAGTGGACTCAGGTCACATGACACTTACGGGATCTGATCCAACTGACCCACCCCATTCCCTCCTCAGGTGGTGCATCCCAGCAAATCTCCTCGCAGAGTCACCTTTTCAGATGCCTCAACCACAACATACATACTCCACGGATGCATCCAAACTTGGGTAGGGAGCCCATCTGAACTCAATCTCCATACAGGGCCTGTGGACAACAAAGCAATCAGCTCTGCAGATCAACCTCTTAGAGCTCAGGGCAATCACAAACACCCTCCAAGTCTTTTAACACCACCTCAGCAGCTCCTAGGTGCTTATCATTACAGACAACAAAGTGGAAATGTCCGCATTCACCTCCATGTGGTGTATCTCCCAGGAGACCTCAATTACCTGGCAAACAAGCTGAGTCAGATCCTCCATCCACACGAGTGGACCCTCGATCTGCATGTCATGACACAGATCTTCTGGAGATGGGGAACTCTGTCCATCAATCTCTTTGCCACCCCCCACAACAGACTCTTCTGTTCCTGGGTACCCTCCAAACTCAGCCAGGCACCGGATGCCTTCCTCCTTCATTGGGGTCAGGGTATGCTTCCCTACCACACCCCTGATCCCAAAGATCCTCTTCAAACTACAAACAGAGGCAAGATGATTCTCATAGCCCCTTTCTGACCTTGTCAGCCATGTTTCCCCTAGTTCTTAGATTAGCACAGACTCAACCAATGTGCTTGGGTTGCCAACATGGCCTTCTGTCCCAGGACAACAGAACAGTCCTGCATCCCAATCTACGATCTCTCCGCCTGGCTGCTGAAGGGATGATGCTACAGCATCTTGACCTTCCCCAAGCAGTGAAGGATATTCTCCTAGCTTCCAGGAAACCCTCCACCAGATGAGCATACTTCTTCAAGTGGCGCAGATTTGCTTCATGGTGCTCGGACAGACACCTCAATTCCTTTGTTGCACCAATAGTTTTACTTCTTCAATATCTGCTTCATCTGCCCTCCTCAAGACTCAAAACCAATTTGGTGTGAGTCCACCTTAGTGCCATGGCAACTTTTCACAAGCCATTTGATAGCCCATCTTATTACATCCACTAGTGGTCATACTTCATGAGAGGTCTTCTCTTCTTCAAGCCACCTCTGAAACCTCCTCTGGTGGCTTGGGATCTTAATGTTGTCTTGACACAGCTTCTCAAACCACAGTTTGAACCATTGGCTACCACTCACCTATGGTACTTGTCTTGGAAGGTCATATTCCTCATTGCCCTGATCTCAGCCAGGCGCATCAGTGAACTGCAAGCCTTGGTGGCCCATCCACCATATACCAGGTTCCATCATGACAAGATCGTCCTACGGACCCCCCCCCCCACACTTCCTACTGAAAGTGGTCTCACCTTTCCATATCAATCGATCCGTGATCCTTCAAGTCCTCTTTCCAAGACCACATACTTCTCGTGCAGAAGCACTTCTGCACACCTTTGATTGTAAACTGTCCCTGACCTTCTATCTCCAAAGGACCCAGGATTTCTACAAATCCTCACTTATTTGTTTCCTTTGACCCCAACCGCTTGGGTCTTCCTGTGCCAAAACGAACACTCTCCAGATAGATAGCAGACTGTATCTTCTTGGTTTATGACCGAGCAGGCCTCACCCTTACGGGCTATGTCATGGCTCACATATCTGAGCCATGGCAACTTCCATTGCCAACCTATGCTCCATCGCTATTGATGAAATCTGTAGGTCATCTACCTGGTCTTACATACATACCTTTGCCGCCCATTATTTCTTGGACACAGACTCCCGCTGGGAAGCAGCCTTTGACCTGGCGGTCCTCCAACATCTATCTGGTACATAGCTGCTACTCCCATCCAAAACTCTTGTTACCAAATCACCATGGCGGGAATGACTGGAATGTCCATGTGTCTGTGAACCCTTCTTTTTGGCCTGGTTCCTTCGCTTCCTGAGATCTGGGAGCTAGGGAGTCCCATATGTGAAGACTAGATTCCTGCTTGTTCCGGGAGATAGCATAGTTACTCACCTATAACAGGTGATCTCCAGGAACAGCAGGAATTTAGTCTTCACAACCCACACTCCTCCTCTGGAATTGTAGGGTGGTTTTTACTCCTTTTTCTCTCAGCTACAAACTCATCTGAAGAGGAGGAGTTTGGAGAGTGGGAAGGCAGTTGTGCAGGCGCAGTGGAGTGCTCCCAAAAGCTTTCCTATTGGATGCTGGGGAGCGTTCCTGCATGGGCTCCGTCGGTGCAGACATCACCCATATGTGAAGACTAAATTCCTGCTGTTCCCGGAGATCATCTGTTACAGGTGAGTAACTACGCTTTATTAACATAAGTTCAGTATAGCTCGGTAACAGTTGCAGGAACTATAAATACAATAAGCTATATACAAGATAACTTGTGTGTTTGGGGGGAGGTGCATACACTGAAGGCTTAGATAGGAATGTCAGTGTAGCATACGCTGATGTTCTTTGACATTGAGTGACTGGGATCTGTAAGGTGGATTCAATGGGTTTAATATGTCTTCTTGATGTACTATGTTGTTCTATAATGCTGAATGTAGAGGAAAGTTTTTAACTTTTTTTCTGAAGTCTGTCAGACGGGTGCCTGGGTGAGAATGTTCACAGTCTTGGCAAAGGCATATATTAATATGATTTGCAAGGGATTGTGGGAAATGTAGTCCATTCACACCAGACACAGCCGTTCACAATAATTAGTTGTGCTTGAGTGTAAAGCCAATAAGATATTTATTTATGGGGTTATTTCTCCCAACACAGATATGCTTGGTAGCACATAAAACAGGATACTTGCTTTCAGTGTTAAACTTAGAAAAACAAAATCAGGAAAACAACAGCTGAACTTGTCAGGCAATCAAAGCAAAAGAATAAAGACCTGGTTGGTAACAAACTGGTCTTTTCTGTAGGCTCTAGCTAATATTTTCTTAGCAGTGCTTTAATCAACAAACAAAACCCACAAAGTAGGGAAAAACTGTTCTTTTCAGGTTAACTTCTTATATCTTCACACATAGACTCAGAAGTGATTTCCTCAGAACTCACAAGCAATTAGGTAAGGCTCAATTGCTAGCAGTTACCCAGCTGAAACCCCTTAGCTGGCTTGCTTTCTACTGCGTGGCTCAAATCCTACTCAGGAGCTTTTCTGAGTAGATTAAAGAACAAGTTTGTATTTCTTTGTGATGGTTGTTGTACTTTGTAACAGTAAATTACCAAAGGAGTTTAGACAGAGAGCAATCCATGTATTCACAGCCTATATCTACAACCTCTCCCCCTTCTTCAACAATCATGGGTTCAATATCATGGATTGGCACAGAGGAATTTCTCAATGGAGCACTCTCAGGAGAATACTTGTTTCCCTGCTGTCTTTCAAGGGTATAGCTAGGGCATAGATCAGTGTTCATACCTGAGCTTCCATTGCTGTTAGAGTTCCTCTCTAAATAGCCTGGCCAGTATGTAGTCCAGTTCTTATGTCCAGCCTTCCAATCAGATCCCTGGACACTGGGTCTCTCTTCACATACCTTCTGGCACGGGTCCTAGGGTCCCTTCCAAGTGCAGCAGTCTCCCCCACATGTACCGTCTGGAGATTCCTAGCTCTGCAGCGCCACTCCTCTGGTTTTCCCCAGTCCAATGGTATATGCTGGCCTTTTGAATGTCTCCCAGTATACGTACTGCTCTGGACTCCTTTAGACCTCCCAAATGCTTTTCTCTTCTTTCTTCCAAAGGGTTTCTTGCCCTCTCTGTCCGTTCGCTCTGGCTTCTGCTTCTGATGATCCTCCCGATGATGAAGCTGTCCAAGATCATGAAGATGATTCTCTGTAGAATAAACTCTACCTTTATTCTGCTTAGATGAGTGCTCCACCCTAGCACAGCGCAGCTGTGCTGAATCAGGCCCTGCCCTTTGAGATGAGTGCTTGGGGATTACCTCATAGCCCTCCTTATTGAACACACGTTTCCCCACTTCAGCTCCTCTAATGGCTGTTGGAAACCTGGTGCATTCTGGGACTGGTAGTCTTTTATGGAAAAATTCTGTTTTCTTATTTCTACCAGAACTGACAGGTTGCTTGTTCAGAGTCACTTCACCTTTACTATAGCTCCTTCCTGAGCTATGATAAGCTTCCTTATCACAAGTCTTTGTCATATGTATTTCTGATGCCCTGTGAGAGCGTGTTCCATTGACAATGCGGCTAGGGAGAAGGCTCTCTTGCAGGTAATCTGTTTGGATTTTGTGTGGCTGTTTGGTGCAACGATCTGCTTTTGATTGATGGTTCTCCTGGGTCGGGATTTGGGGGTCTTGGTGATCAGTGCTTGTAGTTTGTCTGTGGAGATATTATATTTTAAATATGATGAGGAGTGTTTTGTACTTGAAGTGCCTGAGTGTATGGGGAGCCATTGTAGTTGTTTCAAAAGTGGGGGTTATGTTGTCGTGTTTAGCTGATCCTATGATGATGCACACTGCCATATTTTGGGCCATTTACAGTGGTTGAATGGAATTCTTTGGGAGGCTTTGTCGAGCGGCAGGTCCTGGAGTCCTCCAGTCTGTCCCTCCCTCGGTTAGATCCTGATTTGTGATTGCAGTTGAGATGTTGGTCGAGTGTGATTCCCAGTTATTAAACTTCATTTTTAACTGTTTTGTTAGTTTTATGGAAGGAGGGGGTTGAATGTTGTGTTTCTGGTGATATGGAGCACTTTTGTTTTGTTGTAATTGATTTCTAAGTTGTTTTCTTTGAGCCATGTGGTCCTTGCTTCTATGCATCTGGTTAGGACAGAGTAACCAGGATTGCTTGTATCAAATGGGGTGTATATCATCACATCATCTGCATATAATGGTACTGGGTGTTGTGCTTTTTCATAATGCTACAGATGCTGTTGGTTGTTCAGATAGGACTGCAACCATTTGATCGTGTAATTGTGAAGGCCTATTCCACAGTCGTTGCTATAGTATGTTGTGGGAGACTGAGTCAAAGGCAGCGGATACATCTAAGAATATAAAGATGATGCCAGACTTGACATCTATGCTTTGTATGATACTATCTAGGAGGGATGTAAATAGAGTTTCAACACAATGGTTGGGTTTGAAACAGTGTTGAGGAAGATCCAGTGGAGCTTGTAGGTTCACACGGTCTTGAAGTTGCTGATGTACTGTTTTTCCTAAGATTTTTGCAATGAGTGGTAGGTTGGAGATTGGGCAGTATGCTGATGGATTGTTTGGATCAAGAGTCGTGTTTAAGGATAAGTCATATGATAGCTTGTTTTAGTGACTGAGGCATGTAATCTTGTGTAAGGGAAATTTGAATTATCTTTTGTGTGACTAGACTTCATTCATTTCTGGTTGCTTTAATCCAAGACTTGGATCTGCTCAGGAAGTGGTGGTGGTCAGATTGGCATTGATATTTTCTATTTGTTCTGTAGTCAGAATGTGGAAATTGCCCCATGATTCACATGTCTTGCTGTGCGTTTTGTGTGTGGTTGGTGATGTATTTGTGTTTTTCCATTAGGTAGTTACATCCATAACAAGTAGCTAAGTTCCCTCCTTTTCCTTGTGTGGGTGAGTGCCCGTGTAATATCAGATAGTTCTCTTGGTTTGTTGGCAGCTTCCATAATATGGTTTATATGGTATTCTCTCTTAGATTTGTTAAATAATTCATTGTAATGATATTATTTGTTTTTTTGTATTGTTGAAGGGATGTTTCTGTTTAATGTGTCCATTTTCTTTCTAATCTTAATGTTTTTATTTAACATAGTTTTATTTTTTGCATATTTTATATCGCTTGAATACCAGGGTGTGGTATGGTTTCTGTAAATTCTGTTCTTCTTAGGTGGTGCTGTTGTGGCGCTTGAGATGGCGTCATTTCAGTTTTTGATTATGTTATCAAGATCAGTTGTACCTTGCATTTTTGGTAGGATTTCTTGCAGGAAGTTCTTTTTGTTAATTAGTTTAAATCTTCTGTAATGATGTTGCCCCTGAGTGGGGGGTTGTTGAGCAGATGTTTAGTTTGAATGTTATGTGGTGGTCTGTCCAGGGCATTGGTGTTGTAGTAGGGTTGTAGCGGCAGAGTGCAAACAATCCAATAATACCAGGAGTCTGTTCAGAAGGTCCAAATCATTTATTTGTGCACAAGACTCAAGCAGAATCACATTCAAAATGGCTGAGCAATGGTTTCTAGCAAAACAACAACTTTTATACCTTTCTTCTCCATTCTGTACATAGGCAAACTTTTCATTTGTCCCAGTAACCCCTTCTATCCCATCTATTGGTCCCGGTACCATTACATAGTCATCCAATGAGGACCTTGGTCTGGGCTCAGCACCTGGTTGCCCCCCTTACAGTCCCCATTACAATGGACAGTTCTTAGACTCTTGATACAATTCTCCTCCAAGGTCACTAGCTGACTAGAACATGTGGGAAAGCAGGGCACTGTAACCCTTCTCTCAGCAGAATTAATTAGTTCACAGAAGCTTTCACACTCTTATCAGTACCAATTAAAGCTTGTTTTTCTATCTTTTCTAAGTTTCGATTCTGCTTAGCTATGCTTGGTTATGCTTAGTTAAGTTTCGATTCTATGGAGGCAGCATTCAGGGGGGTTTTCATTCCTCTGGGCCTAACCACAGGCTTCATTTACAGGTCAAGCTGCTTAGACCTGTCTGTTTAGTTCAAGCAGCATGGATCATAGGCCTTCGCCTACCACATTCCCCCCTTTGATTATTCTCACCCGCAAGTGAGAAAGGGTGAGAATCAAATCACATAATACTAGGTAAAGGTATCACTCTGTGGTATAGGGTAGTAGTTTCACATAGCTAGTATCTTTGTAGCTGCCTTGCGCTCTACAGTGTTATTAATAATGGAAGTTATCATTTGCAAGCAAAGTGGCAAGAAACAAGGGAGCAACAAGCAGATAGTCAGAGTCCATAGTTTGGCAAGAGTGGGAAAAAGAACTAAAGGAGTAGAAGGTTCAGGAGCATTTATGTCGGACCACCAAGATGTCTTCTTTGTTGTGCTGTTGTAAAACTTCTGATTTAGACAGTCCAGCTGTCCAATCTTCATAGCAAATTGTGGTCCGGTGCGAACAAAACACAAACTGTCAACAATGGGGTGGGCCAATACCCACTCACTAGTAGTATTATGTAAATCAGTCTGATTGTAGGGGATGGAATAATTCAGTTCTTGAGCCTCCCAAGGCCACTGATCTCCCATCTTGGTTCCTCCACAAAGAAACAGTCATAAATGTGGAGACTAGATGCTACTGCTCCAGCAAGTTCAAGAAACAAGTTCTGGGAGGCATGAGGAACCTTCAGCCCAGTTCGCGTGGTACTTATACAGGCTGCACAGGGAGGTAAAGCAAAAGTCATTTCAAAGCACCCCAAGGCTGCTGCCGAAATAAAGCAATAATAAGAATTCATAATGGGCATAGTCTCTGGAAAATTGGTGGAACTGTCGGCATCCACAACAGATAACAGATGTAAAGTTGATTGTAGATCCTCAAGCTTCTGCCGTACGTAGACCTACCAGCTTTGTGGCAGGAGTAGGGCTGTAGATTCCAAAGTATCACTGTCCTCTGGGATGTCTCAGGTTCTTAAAATATCATAGTACAGTCTCTCAGGCTATTATTGCCTCCTTAGAGCAGTTCACTTTTTAGGAGATCAAAACAGTTTTGTTCTCAGAGCATTTGAACACAGTCTCTTAGAAGACTCAATTTCTTAACACAACACAGTCTATTTCTGATGATTGCAGCTTTCTCCAGATGCGAGGCTTACCTTCAGATAAACGGACAGTCTTGAAATAGTGCAGTTTTCGAGGGACCAATACGTCTTAGGTCCATGGCTGTTGTCGTAGGGTGAGGCGCAATGGAGTCTCAGGATGCTGTACAGTAGTCCAGTGATCAGGTTCAGAAACAGTTGCTGGCTTTACTCGACTATGATGGATCCAAATTTCGAATTCTGCGACTTTTACTATAGTTGGAGTTGACAGAATGACAACATAGGGTCCCTTCCAATGCAGGGTTAACGGTATCCTTCTCCACTCTGTGATCCACACCGAGACTCCAGGCTTGAAAGGATGCAGGGGTTCAGGCAAATTGATGGGTAATCGATTGTGTACCCAGGTATGAAGACTCTGCAAAACAGAACTTAAAACCAATAGTTCATGCCTAATAATTTCAGATCCTATCTGTCTCACATCTCCTTTTATTCCCTATAAATAGGCTACAGATTCTCAGAATCTCAAAAAGGAGGAACTCCTAAAGACTTAGCAGGGGCTAAGTATATCCTAGGAAGGGCTATAGGAAGAACCTGGGGCCACTTCAGGTAAACCTCTTGGCAAAGTTTGGACAACTGAGATTTCAAGGTTCTATTCATACATTCTACTTTTCCTAGAGTTTTGAAAGCTGTAGGTAGTATGCACCTGATAATGTCAATATCTTGGGGCCATACTTAATGGACTTGCTTCCTAAGGTTATCCACCCTCATTATTTGTACAGGGTCCCATGTGCATGCAAGGTTGTAAGGGCATACTTAGAATCTGGGTACACATTTAGACAGAGCCCTTTTCCTATAGTTAGTGCTCTAGTGAGGGCTACCAGTTCAGCTTTCTGTGGTCAAGTTTCTGGGGCCAGGGCTGAGGACTCAACTACCAAATCAGGGGTCACCACTGCATATCTAGCACAACAATGTCCATTGATGATGAAACTGCCTTCAGCCACAAAGAAAGTCTGTTCAGGGTTCTCCAGAGGGACATCAGTCAAATCCAGGCGGCTTGAGAATACAGTGTCCATAATTTCTAAACAGTCATGATCAGGGGATCAAGACCAACTGGTAACAACATAGCAGGATTCAAAGCTTGACTGACCTTCAGTTGTATCTGGGGGTTTTCACGCAACATACTCTGATACTTCAACATTCGTAGATTTGTTAGCTAGTAGTTTCCTTTGTGTTTCATATTGGTTAGAACAGAGTGTGGTACAGTAACTGGAAGATTCTGTCTCAAAGTGATCTTGTTAGTTTTGCTCACTAGGAGGGCTGTAGCTGTAACAGCTTCTCAAATAAGGTCCAAGAGATTGAGTCAATACTCCTAGAACATTTCCTTGTGACTCATGAACATAGAGACTGAAAGGTTTTCTGGACATCTGGTAGACCCAGAATTGGTGACAACATCAGAGTGGTTTTCAAAGATCAAAAGGCTGCATCCTGTTCAAGTCCCCATTCCAATGGAGACTTTTCCATTCCTTTGGTAGCTTGATACAATGGTTTTGCTAGCAGCGCAAAATTGGGGATCCATATACAACATACTCTGTGGCACCCAAGAAGGCTCTCACTTGCCTCTTGGTGGTTGGAGTAGGAATACTGCATACAGCTTCTTTGCGTTCTGGTAAGGGTCCCAGGCGTCGAATTCCATTGGACAATGGGAATCCTAGGTATTTAACTGGTTTGACATAATTGTGCCTTGGCTCTTGAGACTTTGTATCCAGCCTCATTAAAAAGGTGCAAGAGTTCACTGGTGGCTTGTAGACATTCACTTTCTGAGTTGGTGGTTATGAGCAAGTTGTCCACATATTGAAGTAGAATTCTTTTCTGTCAATGGTGAAATGTGTAGCTTCAGCAGAGATCAGTCCCAAGAGAATATAAGGATTTTGGTACCACTGGGTGTATCGTTTCAGCTGCATCATTCATTCTTCTTAGATCCTGCACTGGGCGGTAATCACCTGTCCCAGGCTTCTTAACAGGAAGAAGGGGAGTGTTCCAAGGTGACTGACATTCCTTGAGAAGTCCATACTTCAGCAGTTTCATTAAATGACAGTGGATTCCTGCAATGGCTGGTCAGGGAAGAGGATACTGCTTCACATGCACTAGTTCCGCTTCTGGCTTGAGGGTGACGATGACAGGGGCTATGTTCTTCGCTAGGCCAGGTGGATTATCTTCTGCCCATACTCCAGGTGGGGCTATAGGGTTGGTAGGTATACAGGAAGTTGTTGACTTGACTGGAGGTGTGCTATAGAACCGCCACTTCTCTTCTCGGGGAACAGTCAGCACCATCAATCCAGCAGGCTCTGGGTTCACAGTCATTTGCATTTCTCTCTCTTCAGCAAAGGATATCTGTGCCTGAAGCTTTGCAAGCAGATCTCGGCTCCAAAAAGTGGAATAGGGCACTCAGGCATATACAGGAACTGGTGCATTATTTTCTGTCCCCCTAGTTCACACATGCGGTTCTGCAGAAAAGGCTTTGTGGCCTTAGCCCCAGTAGCTCTGATAATGGTGATGCATCGAGAAAAACACAGGGGCTACTGGCTTTAGTATTTTGCTCCTGTATCCCCGATAAAGTCCATATATTGGTCCCCTATTTTCAAACTGACCATAGGCTCCTGGGGACCCAGGGAAACTTAAGAGTCCGGTCTGGCCTAGTCTTCATTCATGCTGTAGCCCTCTCCGGCTGCCACTTACTCTATAGCTGCTTCCCTTTCTTGCTAGAACACTGTGCTTGGTTTAATATTATTTTTTAAATCAAGTACTCCCTCCTCCCCCCTGGGGTGGAGTCAAGATACGGGCATTCACTTCTCTAATGTCCTTCTTCGCAATGGGCGCACTGACTCGCACCCAGTTTTTACTTCCTCTGCTCCTTCGATCAGGATAACCTCCTCCACATCATTCAACTAAAGTATCAGCAAGAAGATCTGTTCTCTTCTCCATCTTTACACTTACTTTCTCTGTCACATTCAACAATTCACATACTTTCTGATCAACTTCCATTAACTATCATGCCCGCAAATCCATCCAGTTTCTGTAATTTCTGTTTTATATCTCTCTGGGACTGACTGACAAAAATGCAAATTCTCCTGGGCTGCTGGGTCCATTGGGGCATATAGTGAGGGCTGCCTGCACTATTTGGATTCCACTTGGGGTTATCAAGACTGATGGGTTTGAATAATACTGTTCATTAGTTCAATTAAATCCTAAAGCTTTCAGTTCAGTAAATCAGTGGCAGAGGGAAAGGCACCTAAACAAGTCTGGTCAGCTGACTGGCTGGCAAACTACTTGGGAATCTGCAGGGAGGAGTTCCCCCCCCTGCCCTAGGCCCACACTGTTTCTCCTAGCAACGCTCTATCCGGGAGGGTTTTTTTTTTTTTTACTTCTCTGCTGTGGGCACATTAGTTCACGCCTACCGGGGGGGGGGGGGGTGGCATCATCGGTGGACTGGGCCCCCTCCCCCCCTTAAGCACTGAACGGAGCCGGGGCTTCTTAGGGAGCTGCTTTTTGATCATACTTGAAAAGAAACTTATTAAAAAAACCTTATTATTACTGTAAACATAGGGCAGGCAGAAAACATAAGCTTAGATTGAGTACAGACATCCATTAGGCTTATTGCAACTTTTTTCCAAACAGGGACAATTTAGATACAGTTCTTAAAATATAAAACTATTATTTTGCAACATGTTATAACATCTATTCTTATAGAGAGAACTATAGCTATCTGTTACGTATAACTGGAATGAAATTACTTAGCATGGAAAATAACTGCCAGCCGTAGTCTGCATGTCTCTGCAAAAGAAGTTCTTTTATTTTTATTAAATCTTACAGTTCAGAAAGCAGATATTCAAGAGACATGAAATGGATACTTTTCCATAGCGTTGGTGGATATCTAGAATGCATATACACCCTCTTTTTTAACAATAAATATGTCTTCTATCAGGTGCTTGCCACAGTATATCAGGAAATAACGTCTTAAAATTTAAAAGATTTAAAAAAAAACAAAATACCCCCTTTTCCTCTGGACACGGACACACAAAATTCAAATACAGAAAAACAGATGAATTTATCTTGAATTGTAAAGGTCTTCATTAGTCACTAGTACAGAGTTTAACAATTCAAAGTAATTACCTTAAATCTTACAGTATGGGGAAGCATGCATTCAAATGACTTATACTTGTTCATAAAAAGGTTGGTGAATATCTGGAATGCGAACACTCTGCAAGATAAACTCTTCTCTCTTCTCTCTTTTTTTTTTTTTTTTTTTTAACTTTCAGATTTCAAAGATAAAATCCTAACACAATTTCTTATTCACTCAGAATTTAAACCATTCATTCTCAGGTTGCAATCTGGTACACTTCTTGTCTGTGTCAGTTAGTTTTTGAAACGACAGATATACTTTTAAAAAACAAAAGAACTTCTGAGTCACTGTAGTTATCACAGCTGTAAAGTAATAACTAGAAAACTAATTATAAATTCATCTCCTGTCACACTTTGATTGAATGAATCCTTTATTTTTAAACAAGCAAGAGACTGTTCAATCGGGAGCAGCTGTCTCATTTTTTTCTCCTAGCAAGCTGTGTGAAAGCCACACCCCTTCGTTCACTGGAAACGAAATGAAACAACTTAGTTTCACAGGCACACAGAGACATGCTAGCAAGAATAATTTAAATCAGTGTCAAGTCGTGATCTAATAATTACTTTGCAGGTCAAGGGAAACCCCCCCCCCCAAAAAAACAGTTTGCTTAGTTTCTCTATCATTTCTGTTCGAACCATAAAACACAGGGCAAAGCTAAGCCCACAAATGTATGATACCTAGCAGCCTATCTGACCAGAGTAAGTAATCTCACCCTGCACACTAAAACTGAACTAGACCCTTCACCTCCTGGATAGTTCTGAAAGGTAACAATAATATAACAGGAGGAGTTGACGTAAAAATACAGACAGAGCAGAGAATATAACTAAAAACAGTTTTCGGAGCTCCGATGAGGTTAATACGACCTTCAAAACTAAAATTCTGACTAAATATTCCTATCGAATGGTATATAATACATGACCATAGTAGAATGAACATCACTATTAAAACAAAGTAAATAAAAACAGGTATAATTGTCCTAAAATAAGCTCCAATTAGCCCAGCAGCAGAACGTTGAAAACATGCCTTCATAGTGTTAAAAAGCACCTCTGCACAGACACGCCCCTTGTCAGTCTCACTCTGTGCTGTAGGAAGGCTGGATGAGTGAGACATGTTCTTGATTTTACAGTGACTCTAGGCGTTTACCCAACCGAATATAATCTTACATTATACTAGAAGGGAAACTCGTAGTTTCAACAAATACCAAAAAACAAAGACACACAGAACGACAAACATGCTAGCATTTCCCAAATAGCCCAATCCTGTCTTTTCTGACTAGGCTATACCAAATTCAAAATCAAAGTCAAAATCAAGAAGACGATGGTTTCGCCCCGCGATACACTATGCAGGGTTAATCGGACCATCTTGAGAGCTCTCTTACCAAAATCAAGTTCCAAGCTTACAAGTGGCCAGTTACTAGTTCCAAGTTACAAACTGCAGTTCTGACTCATCTGTCTAGACATACCAAAAACTATACTCACCGGATCCGGTCCCCGTTCCCAAGCAATTGCATGAGTTGGACCTCGGACTCCCCTCACGGGTTCGAGGTGTTGGCTCCGACCGGGTCCAGCACCCGCCGAGGCCTGGCCCAGCTCCCTCCGATGCAACTGGACCGGTGGCGCCTGGGAGCCGAGCCCACGTCGGAAGGGCACGAGCCCGGCAGGACCAAACCTATAGAGGCGGAAAGTCGTGGTATATCAGCTCGTATACCCTCTACTCACCACACGTTCCGGGCCAACGCACCAAGAATATGTAGCGGCAGAGCGCAAACAATCCAATAATACCAGGAGTCTGTTCAGAAGGTCCAAATCATTTATTTGTGCACAAGACTCAAGCAGAATCACATTCAAAATGGCTGAGCAATGGTTTCTAGCAAAACAACAACTTTTATACCTTTCTTCTCCATTCTGTACATAGGCAAACTTTTCATTGGTCCCAGTAACCCCTTCTATCCCATCTATTGGTCCCGGTACCATTGCGTAGTCATCCAATGAGGACCTTGGTCTGGGCTCAGCACCTGGTTGCCCCCCTTACAGTCCCCATTACAATGGACAGTTCTTAGACTCTTGATACAATTCTCCTCCAAGGTCACTAGCTGACTAGAACATGTGGGAAAGCAGGGCACTGTAACCCTTCTCTCAGCAGAATTAATTAGTTCACAGAAGCTTTCACACTCTTATCAGTACCAATTAAAGCTTGTTTTTCTATCTTTTCTAAGTTTCGATTCTGCTTAGCTATGCTTGGTTATGCTTAGTTAAGTTTCGATTCTATGGAGGCAGCATTCAGGGGGGTTTTCATTCCTCTGGGCCTAACCACAGGCTTCATTTACAGGTCAAGCTGCTTAGACCTGTCTGTTTAGTTCAAGCAGCATGGATCATAGGCCTTCGCCTACCACAGGGTGGGGTATGGCATTGTGCTTGAGAATTTGGTTGGGGACAAAAACAAGGTCGAGTATAGTTCCTTGTGGGTGTGTTTATGATTTGTATGTACTGAAGTGACTGCATGGCTTTTAGAAATGAATTGGCTTCCTTATTGGGTGCTAATGGAAGGTTTAAGTCCTGAAGTGTGATATGTGGTGAGGAGTAAGTGCATATAGATTCCAAGAGTATGGATAATTCATCTACCTTGGAGCGTGGGGCTCTATAGGTGAGGCATATTGTGAGATGTTTGTTTGTGATTATAATGCTGTTTTCTTCTGTGCTGCTTGTTGAGATTGTTTTGAATTTGAAATGGCTTTTGGCCAGTATCAGCACTCCTCTTCTCCTATGTGTTCAAGAGCAGCTGTAAGCAGTGTAGGCTGGTGGTGTGATTTGATTTAAGATGATGTTATCTGTGTCTGTTAACAGGATACCATTATGCACATTATGTCAGTTTGTCACAAAGGTAGTCTGTTATGGCATTTCTTTTATTTTGACAGAATGGGCATTGATTAGAGCACATCTTATGGGTTTGTAAAGGAGCGGATTGCCAATGGTTCACCTAGGTCGTCAGATACCCTTTAGCTGGGCCTGCCCTAGCTATGGTCCAGTCTCTTCTCCCTTCTGAGCACTGATTACTAAGATCCTCCCCTTCCCCCTAAAATTGACTGCACATGAAATGTAAAGAAAACAACTTTGTAAAGCCTAATACATATTTACATGATTTAAGAACAGCTATATGCACATATGCAATACGATTTTCAAAAATCTGCTGCTGGAAACTGGGGGTTAGGAGTATGAGTGGAAAATCATTATATTTTCTAATCATAGACAAGTGCTATAGTAATACAAAGATTATATGAGAAAACACACCTTTTTAATAAGACCAAAAGTTAGCTTTACATATGTAAACAGAATTACTTTTTACCAACTCACCGAAAAGGGTGCTTTGAGGTACTGAAGCATGTAATTATTACCTGATGAAAATGGTAAAGTACAGGACATTTTGGATGCTTTTTTTTTTTTTTTTGAAAAGTGATGAAAATGTTAAGGAAAGTCTGCACTGCAGACACTGTGGTGGTAAATGTTGTGGATTTAACTTTTGTGAAATTTATGACATGAAATAATTAGATTCTGAGAGAATAATTGCTTCTTGACAAGCTGTTAATATGCAGCAAATTCTTCTGCACCTACAGTTTGAAACAGGCATCTGAGATTCACTGATAGCTGCAGGTGCATAGTAGGTTAGACAGTGAAAGGCAGTTGCCTTGGTGCTTTAGGCAGTTATTTTAAAATGTGAAGTTCATATTTTTCTGTCAAGAACAAAATTGCAGGGTATTGACATTAGCCATTAAATACTGTAATTTTCACTACTAATAAATTCCTAAAACAATCTCAAACTTGGTCATATTCCTTCTATTATAATTTCATTTTTTAAAAAGAGAAGACATATTTCTGCATGTGGAGGGTAATTTAATAACAGGACATTTATGCAGAAAGGTACATAGCCATATATGTTATGCCTGTTTTATAAAATCTATTAAAAAATCCTCTCTGGAAAATTCAACCATAAAACCAAACAAATTATTTTTTTAATGTATTGTTGAACATTTCATGCTAGCACAGCCATCAAAGAAATGGAAGGAAAAAGACTTCAGTACTTAATAGCCATAGTCTGTTTGAATGTACTCCATCAATGGTCATTAAAAAATCTAGCATTCCTTATCATTCCTCCAGTTCAGTCCTCTACGTCTGGGTTGTCATTCTCCTCCTGCAGCTTGGAGACTGGTATGTCAAAACAATGACATCACTGGATATAGCCTGCTGCACTCCGCCTTCCATCCCAGTGTTACCAGTCTCCATGCAGCAGGAGGACTTGACGAGCCTTGTAGAAGGGCTCTCTGGAGGAATGGATAAGGAGCTAGTGTGGTGGTAGATAGGCTTGAAATATTTGGTTTAATTTGTTTTGGTCGGTATCCCTTTAAAAAAAAAAAAAAAAAAAAGGCATTGCTGGTCTGATTGCCGGCACTCTGTTACTCCGGCTCTGTTGCTCCTTGCCTGTGCCAGCGAGGTGTTTGGGGGTTCTGGCTCAGGGCTTTCGAGTCTTTCCCTCTTGGAGCACAGCGGTCTCTCCCCCAGGACTTTCGGGGGAGAGCCCGTCTTGACGGCGGCAGACTATTTCTGTCTGTCTGTCTTGCCGCGGCTCCCCTGCCACTACAGAAGCATACGGGGACGTTGCAAGCCGGTGCATCAGCTGTCAGCGGCTCCGTTTCGTCGGAGCAGCTGCGGATCGTGCCAGTAAGCCTGCCATCGGCTTCGGCCGTTTTTTCTGCGGGGACAGCCTTCTGTTCGGGTCGGGGGTTCCCGCGGGGTGTTTTGGCGCCCTTTTTGGCAGCGCGGTGGATTTTCGGCAGCCATTTTATGAGCCGCGGAGAGGCCGCGTGTTGCAGGTCAGTCTGCCGCTGCAGTCAGATTAGGGGCCCGATTTCTTTTGTTTTCCCTTACCTTAAGTTCTATTGTTTTTTGCTTTGGTTTTTGTTTTTGCTTTGTTTCATTTTAGAGGGGTACCCTTAATCGCTGATTCTCTTCCATGCAGCCTTCACACAGAGAGGGGGGCTGGCTGGAGGGGCTTTTCTTGTTTTACTGGTGGTAGCAGTGTGTTAAAAAAAACCAAACAAAAAAAAAAACAAAACAACTTTACAGGTGAAGTCTCTCTTCAAAAAACAAAACAAAACAGGGACTGAGAAAGTCTCAAGCGCAGCTCAGACTCCGGTTGGGAAGGAGTTAGCGGTTAGGTTCGGGGGCTTTGGCTTGTTGGCTGCTCGACCACAGTGTATTGTGTGTGGCACCAGAAGAGGGACCGTGGCTGATACTGGCGTGTGCCGGGGCTGTGCGACACTATCTTCCGCTGTGGAGCAGCAGATAGAAATGCAGGAGTCCTCTGAAGCGCAGGGAGCGCCCGCAGGTGGGCGGGCTGCGTCCCCGCGATCTGGGCCGAGGTGGAGGAGCTGCCGGGGCCTTCCGGGGTCTCTACCGGTGCCGCCGCCGCCGGCCCTCGGTGACTTTAGTCCGGAGTTTGTGCTACTCATGCATCAGGCTTTCTGCCTAAAACAGCAGGGGGCGGCAGTGGCCCCTGGGTCGCTGGCACCACCCCCTCCGCAGATGGAGGTCTCTGAGGATTTAGGTGAGGGACCTTCGGCGCCTAAGAAGGCGAGAATCCGGGATCCAGCGCTGGCGGAGGGGGATTGGCCTGAGATTTCCGTCCCGGATTGGGACCCGGAAGAGGGCACATAGGATCTCGAAGAAGGGGAGATTCCTGAACCTGAAGATCAGTCTACGATAATTAGAGTCTTCCGTAGAGAAGAGTTGGCAGCCTTGATCTCGGAGACCTTGCAGATGTTGCATCTGGCACCGCAGGTAGCGGTGGAGGAAGAGGTGGAGGACCCAGTTATCCGGGCGGTCCGACAGTCTCAGGTGGTGTTTCCTGTATACAAGGTGGTGGACAAGATGATTCAGGATGAGTGGGATAAGCCGGAAGCAGGTTTACGGGGCTTGCGGACTTTGAAGAGATTATATCCGTTGGCCGATAAGGATAAGGAAAGGTTCCGGTCTCTGCGGGTGGACGCGGTGGTTTCGGCGGTTACTAAGAAGACCACCATCCCGGTGGAAGGCAGTGCGGCCTTGAAAGATGCTCAGGACCGTAAGGTGGACGGTCTGCTCAAGCAGGTTTTTGAGGCGGATTCTATGTCACTGCAGGCGTCCATCTGTGGAGCGTAGGTGGCCAGAGCTGCCTTGCGATGGGTGCAATGGCTGCGTCAGTCTCCTCATTTCGATTCCGAGGAACTGAAAGAATTGGATCGCCTGGAATCTGGGGCGGCATACTTGGCAGATGTTCATTACGATCTGATCAGGGCGCTAGCTAATAGCACCGCGTCAGCAGTGGCTGCCTGGCGTTTGTTATGGTTGAGGAATTGGGCGGCGGACGGACTGTCAAAGTCCCGTCTTAGCAAGCTTCCCTTTAAGGGGGGTTTGCTGAGGAGTTGGATAAGTTGGTGAAAGACCTGGGGGAGTCCAAGGCGGGTCGGCTCCCGGAGGATAGGCTGAAGCCAGCCAAGTCCGGCCAAGGCTTTCGGGGTCCGTTTCGAGATGTCCGGAGGTTTCGTTCGCCACGATTCGGCGGTTTCCAGAGGGGCAGGTTCCCGTCTCGGGCCTCGGGCTTTCGGGGGTTTTGGGGAGTGAATAGAGGTTTCGCTGCCAACTCCGCGAGCGCAGTCCGTAAGTCGCAATGAAACGAGGCGGGTCCCGGCGGAGGAGCCTCCCATTGGCGGGCGACTTCGGGAGTTTTTCCCCGCTTGGACCCACATCACCTCCGACCAGTGGGTGCTCGAGATCGTGCAGCGCGGTTATGCCCTGAAGTTTTCGAAACCCGTGTCGGACTCATTTGTACTGTCTCCTTGCCGGGGCCCAAAGAAAACGGCAGCGGTTCGCGGAACCTTGGAGCGTCTGCTTCAGTTGGGGGCCATGGTGGAGGTCCCCAAAGCCGATTACGGCTTGGGTCGATACTCAATTTATTTCATTGTGCCGAAGAAGGGCGGCACGTTCCAACCATCCTAGATCTGAAGGCTGTGAACACAAAAGAACACTTCACCTAGGAGTCTTTCTACTAGCAGACAAATTGAAACCCATTAACAGGACAAAACAGGACAATTCACCTTGCCTTGGAAACATTTCTCCTACAGGATAAGAATTCATCAATTGTAATGTAGACCAGGGGGGGGGGGGGGTTCCCTTGAGCATTTTCAAGCACCTGGCCAGTGTCTTGGATGTGCTTAATGGATAACTGACTCTATACTACGTATATGTCACATGATAGGAAATAACTGGATTGTTCTTGCAACTGGATAAAATGGGTACCTGTTTTCAGCTAGACAGAGAGAAATGGATTCATCTAGGAATGGACGCATTGCCTAGAGAAACTCCCGATTGAGAAGTCTCTCTTGTCTGGTTGAATCAGGGATCCATTCAATCGAAGTGTGACAGGGGATGAAGTAGAACTCTTTCGGTGAAGTATTATTCTTCTGTAATTAGCTTTCTAGTTATCTATTCTGTAATTAAGTGCTTTTATTCTAATAGTTTTCCAGATATCTTTTTAACTAATCATAGGTAGATATATGAATTACTTGCCTTTCTAAATAAGTACAAATTAAGAAGTTAAATAAGTGAAATTCAAGTTATCCCTGCTTTGTATTATAAATAAACTGCACGTCTTCATTAACAAGGTGTGTTGGCCTTTGTTGGAGTAAGACTTTTGGTACCAGAAGTGGGGTGCGATAAAAAGAAAGGCTAAAACAATGTTGAAAAGAAGAGTAAAAAATGTAAATAGTACAAAGACTGTAAAGGAAGATAAAGATGTTGTAAATTTTGTAAATATCCCCGGATGGGATCAGGCGCCTTATGAAATGTTAGCTAGAGAATGGTCTTGCGGGACAGGACTAAGTGAGAATTGGAAATCTGTTTTAAAAGA
This sequence comes from Ichthyophis bannanicus, assembly GCA_033557465.1. NCBI lineage: Eukaryota > Metazoa > Chordata > Amphibia > Gymnophiona > Ichthyophiidae > Ichthyophis > Ichthyophis bannanicus. The sequence goes on along the minus strand of CM066036.1, from coordinate 684,972,455 downwards.
TGCTGAACCTGTAAATCTCCTTACATGCTTGCAAAAAATACCTGTTGAAAAAGGGATAGAATTGAGTGTGTTGGGGAGGAGAGGTTGGCTTTTGCTGTCTGCATATCGTAAGATACATCAGACAAAATCCAGCAAAGTAGATTTGATTGAGCAACTTGAAAAACAGAACTGTGATTTACAAAATATGATAACAATGCTACAATGCCAAATCCGTTTGTTGACGGATAAATTAGATACTTATCAGCAGGTTGCTGAGAGAGCAGCTGTCAGGGTGGCCCAGTATAAATATCGTAAAAGAAGGGGAAGAGTAAATAAAAAAGTGCACATGTCTATTGCTAAAGCAGGTGTAAATTGGGATCCTGATGACTGGGATGGTAATATCTGGGATTCTACTGAATCATCTAACTCTGAGGAAGAGCAAGGAGTAACCGGAGATCTGCACCCGGCGCTCTCCCTCTGCCTTACCTTTTCCCATTATTTGAATATATCCCTTCAAATAATTACACAAACACTGTATTCTTTGGAAAAACACCAGGTCACAGCTTTATTGCCCAATAACAGAACAGTTTAACAAATACAACAGAACAACCAATTATACCACCCCCCCCCCCCCGAAGTGGAGCGATACGTCACCCACCATACTACTAGCAAGGTGACCTCGCTTCTGCCCCCTGGCCTGGTCACCACCAGTCCAGTTACCCCCACCCCTGCCCGACTTCGCCATATCACTAGCAAAAGTCAGCTCGGGGTTCTCCGGGTCGTGGGCACCCTGCCCATGCCCAAGCAGCCCCCGGCTCCGGACCCCGGAAACCTCCGGGATCCCGCCACCGGCATAGTCACACCCTGTGACTTTGCCGCCCCCCAGTTCCTTGGGCTCAAGCTGTGACCTGGCCTCTTTGGCCCCCTACAACCTTCTCCAGCGCTTCCTGCCAATCATTGAGGAGGAGGTCAACCCCCACCGGTGCCAAATGAACACCATCGCTCCTGTATAAACCTGCACACGCAACATCCACCCAATCGTGGTGGACCTGACATCCCCCATGCTCTACCACCCACCTCCCAATTTGCCTATTGACCTTCGTCAAACCCCGAGACCAGCGACGCTGGCCCCGGCATACCGGTCTCGGGATGACATCCGACCAAATAAGCACCACCCCAGCGAACATTCTCAATATTTGGGCAAAGTCCCGTTTTGCTGCATTGATTAACTGCTTGCAGGTTCAAGACGTCAAATCATTTCCTCCCAGATGCAACAGCAGAAAGCAAGGTGCAGTCCGTACACGTGCATGGTGGCGCAGCAAGGGCAGCAGCTGAGGCCAGAGTAGCCCCCTCTCACCCAGCCATAAAATGTTCACAACCGCAGGGTCCAACCCCAGGTTCCGCCCGATAGGCCTAGTCTCTGCACGCCTGCCAGCCCAGAACACAAACGAATGCCCCAGCATCCAACAGCCCCGTACACCTCTGCTCTGATCTGTAACAGAAAAAACAATGGTTAAATATCCATCCCCCCCCCTCCCACATTTTATAATCGCACATATGTCTGAAATGCTCTGGATCGCCACTTGCCAATTGCCTGTATCTGTGCGGCCGACATTCCCGCACTGGCCGCACTAGTCACCGCCCCAATGCGGAAGGAATGCGCGGCAAATTGGCTAGCGTCGATCCCCATCCGCTGCAGCCCCAGACGCATAACCGCTGTCACCTGATATCTGGTGACCAGCCGAGCGTCCGCATGCACGAACAACCGCTCTGTCCCCCGTGGGCGTACTTCGAGGAAAGACATCAATGCTTTCACCGGGCACGTGTCTCCGGAAATCGCCCTCAGAACCACCCAGTTCCCTCTGCCACGCTGGTCCGTTTTTGATCTCTGCAAAAATACCGCCAAGCGATCCCCTTGCACCTGCACATGCTGCCTCATCAAGCTATGCCCTACACCTCCCTTCGTGGACTCAGCTACTAATTCCCCAACCCGAAAGGCTCCGAAAAAGGCCACACAAAATATAGCCTTAAAGAGCCGGGCTTCGTAACCTGAGGCTGCCACCTCGGGCAACGCCGCACACAGACCCCTTAACAAGTCTTGCGTTACCGGGCGCCGCCGATCCGGCATAACCGGCCTCGCCCGCCCCCATCCTTGCATAAGCTTCCTCACCAGAAAACCCTGTCCCACTGGGGCCCAACCAGCCGCTTTCGCGAAAAAGAGAAACCCGGCTAGATGTCCCCGCACTGCAGTCTGCGAGGCACCCTGCCTCCGTGCATGAACTATATATCCCCCTAATAAGAGATCCGCAACCAGCCCGCCACACCACCCGTGTTGTCGCAGATATTCCGCCACCCTCACGTATCCTCTGCAATATGCCTCCCAGGTTCTCTCAGCCACCGAGCCGCGCAGCATCTCTCTCATCTCTGCAGGCCAATGCTCCATAAACTCCAAGGGACCTCGAATCCCACCGCTGCGACCTCTGGCGCCAACTTCCGGAAACGATCCCACTGCAAGCGTGAAAGAGCATCAGCAATACTGTTATTAAGCCCTGGTATATGCCTCGCTCGCAAGGTCACATTTCTACACAAACAGTATAAAACAACTTTTCGCATCAATGCTGCCACTTGGCCGCAACGTGGCGTATAATTATTCACCACATTCACCACTGCTTCATTGTCGCACCACCACACGATTTTTTTGTTACGCAATTTATCGGGCCACAACTCCAAAGCCACCAAGATCGGGAAGAGCTCTAAGAACGTAATATTCTTTAATAGCCCCTCCTCTTCCCATGCCGCCGGCCATCTCCCGGCACACCATTCCCCTCCAAAATAGACACCTAAGCCCGTTCCCCCCGCCGCATCCGTGAACAACTGCAATTGCTCACTGGAACGCTCCTCATCGATCAGGACCACCGATCCATTGAATTCAGTCAAGAAGACATCCCACACGAACAAGTCCTCGCGCAAGCTGCGGGTGATTCGTATACGGTGATGAGGCTTAGACACTCCCGCCGTGGCTAACGCCAAGCGCCGCAGGAATACACGACCCATAGGTATGACACGACAGGCGAAATTCAATGACCCAATCAACGCTTGCATTTCTTTCAACGTGTACTTCGCGGATGCGAGGGCATTCGCTACCAATACCCTTAGCTTCACAACCTTCTCCGGGGGCAGTCGCGCCACCATTTTCACTGAATCCAACTCGATGCCCAAAAAGGTTATCTTAGTCGCCGGCCCTTCGGTCTTTTCCTCGGCTAACGGCACCCCCAATTCCCCCGCCATCTCCACAAAACCCTCTAACAAGGCCCTGCAATGCGCCGTCGTAGCTGCTCCCACAAACAAAAATCATCCAAATAGTGAACCACACTGGCACAGCCAACACGCCTCTCGACAACCCACTGCAAAAAAGTGCTGAATTTCTCAAAAAACGCACAGGACACCGCACAGCCCATGGGCATACATTTGTCGAAGTAATACTCCCCTGCGACGTGGAAGCCCAGCAGATGAAAAGACGACGGGTGCACCGGCATCAAACGAAAAGCGGCCTCAATGTCCACTTTAGCCATCAACGCTCCGTGCCCGGCCTCTCTCACTAGTCCGACCGCCTTGTCAAATGATGCATAACGGACCGAGCAGCATTCCCGAGGAATGTGGTCGTTCACCGATTCTCCCTCCAGATACGAAAGATTATGAATTAACCGGAACTTCCCCGGCTGTTTCTTCGGAATAACTCCCAACGGGGAAACCACAAAATTCCGAAATGGGGGCTCCGGAAAAGGGCCCGCTATCCTACCCAAGGTCAATTCGCCGTGTAATTTAGTCTGGACCACATCCGCAAAGCGCCGCACCGACGGCCCGTTTCTCCCAATCTTGCTCCCCACCCCCCCCACTACAGGAATGACAAAACCTTCATTAAAACCTTTCAGCAAGACCTCCCCGTCCCGTTTTTTTGGATAATTACAGAGCCACTCCCTCAAAACCTGCACACGTATAGGAGAGGGGGCCACGCTGAAAGCTGGGCTCTCACTTGGCCCCTGGCAGCGCGCCACCACTGAGGCCCTTTTTGACACATTTTGTCGCGGAATGCCCTCCCCCACAGTTCGCACATGCGTGCCGGAACTTGCAATCCGGGAACGGGCAGGAGGACTTGTTAAACCTCCAACATACATCCCCAACTCCGCCCCCTTGCTTGCTCGCCCCCCCAACCCCCACCGCCCGAAAGGACCGGTTTCCGACAGCCTGGGCACTACCCGCTAGTTTCACCGCCACTCCCCTCCAACACCAACGCCCGACCTGATTGACATTTGCGTAAGCCACAAGTTGATATCCTGGCTACCCCAGGACAACAACCTGTTCTCTTCCATTTTGTCCCGAAACTTTTCATCATAATTGAGCCAGGACCACCCTTCGTGCATCTGCGACGCCTCGAGAATAGAGTCCGCGTAAGACAAAAGCATCCCATACTGTTCCGGGTAACGTTGTCCCCAGACACTCGCCAAACGCAAAAAGGCCCTCACCCAATTCACCACCGTCCGCGCCACCTTACGCACCCTCCCTCCCGCTTTCCTCGTCTTCTTTTCTCTTCTTTTTGCTTTCCCCAGTACGCTTACGTCCCTCCAACAATCGGAAAATGTCAATGTACCGCCTTTTTCTAATCCGCCGCCTCAACTTCTTTGGGACCCCTACCCACAATTCCGACAAGGCCGTAACCCCTGTGGCCCCCGCTCCGGAAGGACCCAGCTCCGCACACATAGCCCTTTCTGACGAGGATCCCGTGGACGAACTCGAGGACGACGACGAGGAGGAATCGGATCCACGCCTGCGATGGCAAGTATGCCTCCGCTTGCGATTCGCCTTTCCCACCTTCTCTCGACGCACCCCCCCCCCCATCCACCTGTGCCCTGTGCAACTCACCACTGACTGCCGCCTCCGGGGACTCCAGGACTCGCTGTGTATGCACATCTCCGGACCCAACTGCCATCGTTCGCGGCACACTCTCGCCGAGCGCTGCTGATCCACCCGAGGGACCACCGCGTGCTTGCGTTGCCTGCACCTCGCCGCTCTCCGTCCTGTCCTGGTGCAATCCAGAGAACCTTGCCCCGATGGAAGCCATAGCCGGAACCTGCAGAGACAGAAAGGGGAGAAACGCAGGGGGAACAACAGAAGGCCATACAGCCGGCCAGGCCCCTGCCCAGTCCGCCCTGGAAGGCCCTTGCCCCCCTCGTGTCCAGTGCTCCCAGCCATGCTGCCCCGTTGCCCCACCACCTCCAGGCCCCCCCCAATATATCTCACTCCCACCCACACTCAGAGGAACCCCGTAGTCCGTGCCCACCCCCGCATTCCACCCAGGTATCGTACCTGGCCCAGCTGCAGACCCTTCTGCTATCCCATCGGCCCCATCTCCCCCCTCTCGCCCCACCCCCGAATCACCCTCTGCACGCTGCCCCCCAACAGCAGCCCTAAGACCCCTACCCCCCCCCACTCCTGAATTAGCCCGGGCTTGTCTTCCCCGCCCTAAACCACCACGCTGCCCGGTCCTTGCCGGCCCAGCCCGCCCCCCGCCTATAGGCCCAGTTGATCCCACAGCTCCTTGTGGCCCTCCTAACCCCTTTTCCTCAGGCCCAGCTCTTACAGACCTCCTTCCTCCTTTTGCCCCCCGCTGCTGCCCATTGCCCCTGCCGTTGCACGCCGCACTTGGAGTCTTTTGCCCTTTTCCACGCCTTCCTCTCTCCACGCCTGCTCCACTGCTCCTTTTGCTGCCCGGCATGCTCAATCCCCTGTTGCACCGTGGTAGGTGATCCGCCCCCTTTCTTTCGATTACCTTCTGTCCGCCCCCTGAAGAGCTGTTCCGCGGTCCTCCCTTCTACTCCGGTTTCTTTTTTTTTTATTATTATTATATGGAGTAGGTGCGATTTTTAAGCCCCCCCGTACAGCCGCTTGTTACCGACAAGCGAACTACAGACTCCCGCCCGCCGCGGTCGAACAACTGCACCCCGCTGCCCCTGCTATCGTCCTCCCGTCCGTAGCACCTCCCCTGAAGCCACAAAACAAAATTACCGACCAGGCCCACCGCAGGCTCGCCGTCCCGTATCCTGCAAATTCTCCGCTGCACGAAAACCACTCCGTTCCTCGCTCCGCTCTTCGGCCATGTGCTGAAGGCGCGTTCCGGCTGCCCCAGCACATGGCCCGATTCCCTCACATGATTGGCTCACGCCGCGCGCGTCCCCGCGGCAGAGCCAATCATTTTAAATAATGCCCCTCTATCCTGCCTGCTTGTTTGCCTCCTTTCGTGCTCCCCCCCCCCCCCAGCAGCAGCTTCTGCCCTAACGGCAGGGACCCGCGCCGGGGCCGCCACCGGTTAACGGCGGCCTCCGAGACCCTGCTCTGCAGCCTTTTAGTTAGTAATGAAAACTATCAGGCACAACCGATTTATAGGAGGAAAGTGCAGAGTACTCCCCAAAATCCTGGAGGAGTTAATCTAGATACTGTGGAGGATTTTAATCAACAAGAGATTAATGATATCCAGGACAGGTTTAGGCAGAAACCTGGGGAATCACTGATTACCTGGATGGTGCGTATTTATGAAACTGGAGCTGCAGGAGTACAGCTAGATCATGGTGATTCTAGGAAATTTTGTCTAATTAGTGTTGACCCTGTGATACAAGAGCAGTTTCGTAATTACATATCACAAAATATGACTAATTTACTCCAACTGGCAGTAGAAGGATGTAATGCTAAATTTCCTGCCGAAGCTGATTGGCCCCCAAATGATAAACAATGGTTTGCTTTGCGTGACGCTATTCAGCGCATTAAAGAGGAAGGCATGAAAACTGCTATTTTTATAGGGCAAGCTGATCAGTTAATGAATTGTGCCATGACTGCATCAATGAGGAATAAGATTATACGTTTGGCTCCACCAGCTTACAAACATGTTATTATGACTTTACTGATAAATCAAACAGGGAATCCTTTATCAGAAGTAATAGAAGCAGTGAGACAATTAGGTGAATTGGGAGAGTGGGGTCCAAAGTACAGTGCTGGTGACAGAAGGGAGAATAGATCAGAAGGACAGAAGGGAAATATAAACAACCGAGTATCCAGGAAAGATATGTTTACTGCTCTCCTTAAAGATGGTGTTAAAAGGGAACAGATTGATGGAATTGACACACAGAACATGTGGGAAATATATAAGAAAAGAGGGCTGTATAAGAAAAGTGGAAATAGGAATGTGAGTAAACAAAATTCTGAAGTGAATGAAGAGGAGAGAAAGAATGAGGGGAAAAGTAAGGAGGGTGAGATCAGAGAAGCAAGATCAAATGTTATTCCCACAGCACCACTTTCTGATTTGTATCCTGATCTTTCATGGGCACAGGATTTGTTTCAAGAATAGGAAGTAGGCCAAGCTCCAGTTGAAGGGTGGACTCATAAAGACATGAGACCCCATGTAAATTTAGAAATTTTTTGGAAACATAAGAACAATCAGAGGGTCCGAGCCTTAGTAGATACTGGAGCGGAGGCCACCTTAATTTATGGAAATCCAAAACATTTCAGAGGACAGCATGTTACAATCACTGGGCTGGGAGGAAGGAAAACAGATGCTGTACAAACCACATTGGAAATGAAAATTGGTCAGTTATCTAAGAGAAAATACTCGGTGTTAATTGTTCCCATTCCCGAGTATATAATTGGGATAGACATATTAAAAGGGTTGACACTGATACTTGATGAGGAACAATACCAATTTGGCATCAAACCTTACATGTCTGCTAGACCTATTACTGTAGGACACCTTAAAATGCCAGCAGTAAAGCTGCCCCCCGCCACTAAAATGGTGAGTATGAAGCAGTATAGGATCCCGGGAGGACATCAGGAAATAGGAGAAACAATTCAGGAATTGCTAGAAGCAGGGGTGATTAAGCCGGTTACCACTGGCTGGAATAATCCGGTGTGGCCGGTAAAGAAATCAGATGGCAGTTGGAGAATGACAGTTGATTATAGAGAATTGAATAAGTATACCCCTCCACTGACTGCTGCTGTACCAGATACAATTACTCTTATTGAAAATATTCAAAGACACGCAGGGACATGATATGCTGTCATAGATTTGGCTAATGCATTTTTTACTATTCCAATTTCGGAGGAGAATTGGGAGCAGTTCTTATTTTCTTGGCAGGGTAGACAGTACTGTCCCACTAGACTCCCCCAGGGGTATTTACATAGCCCCACTATCTGTCACAGGATTGTAGCAGAACACTTAGATGAACTCCCACCTCCGGATGGGGTACAAATTTCACATTATATTGATGATATTTTAGTGCAGGGGCCCTCACAAGAGATAGTGCAGGAACATCTTGAAGCTCTCATTGCACACATGAAAAAGAAGGGTTGGGAAATTAACCCTGCAAAAATTCAAGGACCAGCCCAGACAGTAAAATTCCTGGGCATACAGTGGCATCAGGGTCATAGAGAAGTGCTCCCAAAAGCCAAACAGAAAATAATGGAATTTAATGCTCCTCGAAATAAAAAGGAGGCCCAGAAATTTATTGGACTGTTTGGCTTTTGGAGGCAGCACATTCCCCATTTGAGTCAAATACTGGCACCATTGTATAAAATAACTAGGAAGAAATATGAGTTTGAATGGGGAGATGTGCAGCAGCAGGCTTTTGAACTGGCTAAACAAGCTATACAGCAAGCCTTAGATTTATGGCCTGTTCAACCTGGGGAACTCGAGCTCAATGTATCAGTACAAGAACAGTATGCTAATTGGAGTTTATGGCAGAAACAGGGAAAGAAAAAAGTACCTCTAGGATTCTGGACGAGGAAGCTCCCCGAAGCAGGGACTAGATATACCCCTTTTGAAAAACAGTTGTTAGCATGTTATTGGGCTTTGGTGGATACAGAACAGGTGACCATAGGACACACTGTGATGTTAAGACCAGAAATTCCTATTATGCAGTGGGTAATGAGCTCCCCCCAAGACACACAGAATAGGACATGCACAAGAAGCAAGCATAATCAAATGGAAATGGTATATTCAGGATAGAGCTAAAATTGGTATAGGGGGAACTGCTACCTTACATGAAAGGGTAGCTCAAGCCCCTCTTAAGGACACTGAGACCATGCAATTGCCAAATCATGAATTAACAGCAACAGAGTCTCCAGTGAAGTGGGGACAACCATTTATACAATTAACCTCAGAACAGAGAAATCATGTTTGGTTTACTGATGGGTCTGCTAAATATGTGGGAAATAAAAGGTGTTGGAAGGCTGTGTCTTACAATCCCACTACTAAAAAATTGTTGACAACTACAGGTGAAGGGAAAAGTAGCCAATATGCTGAACTTTATGCAGTATTTCAGGCTTTAAAACAAGAGACCCCAGGGACTTGTCATATTTACACTGATTCCTGGTCAGTAGCCAATGGCTTAGCCACATGGCTACCTACCTGGCAGCAAAATAATTGGGAGATACATTCAAGAGAAATTTGGGGAAAAGAACTGTGGCAGCAAATTTGGGAAATGTTGCTTTTAAGTACGGTAACTGTGTATCATGTAGATGCTCATTGTGCTATTGATTCGTTAGACAGATGGTTTAACTCTATTACTGATGAACAAGCTAAAATTGCTGAAGCACAAACAGACACTAAAGAATCTGACTTGCTGGGCATGGCAAAATGGGCTCACCAGAAATGTGGGCATTTAGGTGAAAAAGCTACTTTCCGCTGGGCACAAACACGGGGAATCCCTATCCCCTTAGATGCCATTAGAACAATTATCTTGCAATGCCCAATTTGTCAGCATATACAGCACAGGTCTGTCCCACACATAGTGTATGGCCATTTAGGGCGAGGAAAACTACCAGGCCAGATATGGCAAATAGATTACATAGGACCTCTACCTACCAGTAAGGGATTTCAGTATGTATGCACGGCTGTGGATACATATTCCGGGTATTTAGTGGCATATCCATGTAAGAGGGCTACGCAGATTAACACCATTAAAACATTAGACCTCATTACTTTATATTATGGGATCCCTCTTCAGATTCAAAGTGATAATGGGTCTCATTTTAAAGGGAGGCTTGTACAGGATCACAGTAGACAGCATAACATTGAATGGATATTTCATATATCCTATTACCCTCAAGCTGCAGGACTTATAGAAAGAATGAATGGATTGCTCAAAGAACAGCTTAGGAAATTAGGGGAAGGATCCCTGCGAAAGTGGAGAGATCATTTATCTGCAGCACTACAGATTCTTAACAATAGACCAATTGCAGAAACTGAAACTCCTCTAATGAGGATGTTGACTCCCGCATTACAAATCAAATCTTATGTAGCCACTAACACTATTCTATATTGGGAAATTAAAGAAGGTGCCTTAGCCCCATATCGGGCAACACCAGAGGCAGCCGGACTAGATTTACATGCTCTGCAGGAATATAGAATAAAGGTCCATGATTTGCAATTAATAGAAACAGGAATAGGAGTCCAGTTACCACCTGAGCATTTTGGGTTAATTGCCCCTCGCTCTGGATTGGCCCTGAAAGGCATACAAATACTTGGAGGAGTGATTAATGCAGATTATCAAGGAGAGATAAAAATTATTCTAATGAACAGTGGTAACTCAGATTTAATGATCCAGACTGGGGACAGAGTGGCCCAATTACTTATCATCCCCACTTATGGAGGAGTAGTAAAGAAGGGGAGTGCCCCCACTGCTCTAACAGTTAGAGGCGATGCTGGATTTGGATCTGCTAATTTAAACACCGGGGCAAGGATTTGGGTACAATCACCAAATCACCCACCTGAGCAGGCAGAAGTTATTGCCACTGGGAATGATAACATAATATTGATTATGAGACCTGGACAAGAAAAGTGGGAATATATACCAGCAAACAAATGTTACCTGCGAGAATAAAATGATGTCTTTTCATTATAGGTTATCTCTACACCTTCTGAACCAATGAACCAGCATATTTCTATCAAGGACCGAGATCGGTTCCAGCAAGCATTCATATGCCATGTAGTGACATGGGCACTCATTACTAGCCTGATCTTTGGTACATGGAAAGTCTATTACTGGAGAGTGCAAGTGGTAACCCAACCCGAATTACACTTGCCCAAGCGTTTAGCAGATGCGATAGAACCACCTCAGAATATCTGGACTTATTTAGCCCGAAAAGTTTTAAACATTTCTAACTTTTGCCTTTCGGACATGCATAATCCAGTGGATCTGTTAACTACATGTTTGATTGCAATACCCACACCAGCTCGAGTTTTGTTGTACTATTTTAAAGCTACACAAAATGACAGTTGGGCAAATGAAGAAGATATAAGGACACACCCCATGCTATACGAATATTGCAGAGATTGTCCCACTAATTTCAATTTTTGGGATAACATGACTCAAATAATCACCCATAATATCGCCCCAGGCGATGTATGTTATAACATGACATGTAATCCTGATGAAATACCGAAATGCCAACAACTAAAGATGCAACAAGAAATTGCCAAGGACATTGATATAATACTTTTATGTGATGCAACTAGGAAATGTAGAAATGTAACTAATACTATGAATTGTAATAATACAATAGTACAAGCTAGTTATGGTAGAAATGTTAAACTGCCAATAGGGTGGTTATTGTCTTGTGGTAATACCACTTATACATATATTCCAGGAAATCTCACAGGGGGACCTTGCACTCTTAGTCGATTAGGACTTATTATGCCACCCTCTCCTAAAATTAAAATTAGAAAGAAAAGAACAATAACAGCTATGATACCCGCAGATTGTGATTCTAAAGTAGAATATACCAGTGCAGCCGTTTCCCTTCTGGGAGTGCCTGGTTTAGCCCTATATAACACTCGCACAATTAATGCTTTAGCTTGCACCATGGTAAAAAGTCTTAATCATACTTCAGTTGCTTTACAAGAATTATTTATTGACTTAAGTAGTACTAGGAAGGCAGTCTTGCAAAATCGAGTAGCAATAGATTATTTACTTTTAAAACACAATTATGGATGTGAACATTTTGAAGGCATGTGTTGCTTTAATTTAACTGACCATGCTACTTCCATTCAGTCTCATATTCAAGCTTTGCAAGAACTAGCCAAAGATATTAAACAAGATATTAATGTTAATTGGTGGGATTGGGTATTTGGATGGCTGCCCAGTATGGGTAGCCTCAGACAAATCATTGGGGGAATTATTATTTGTATTTGTTTATTAATTATGATATGTTGTTTTATTCAATGCATACCCAGTTTCATTACTATATTTCATCCACCCAAAGTCCCCACAATGTTACCAGTATCTTATAGGCACAATCAATAGTCAAAGGACCGAATGTGGTACAGATGAATTTTGACTATTGATTATGCCTCAGTAGTGAATATGTCTCAGCAGTGAATATGCCTCAACTGTAAATAGGGGCACTTGAAACTGTTGAAACAATTTACATAACTACAGATACTGGAAAGATCAGGGAGGAGACCTTCTCCTAGCAAACAAATGGAGACCCATTACAGAGAACAAAAGAACACTTCACCTAGGAGCAATGTTCCCTCTAATTTTCTGTAGGCTGTGTGCGCAGAAAATATCAGCTGTGCAGCTTTTGAAGGAAGGTTAAATTTTTGTGCGCCACATAACGACACTCAGGGTTATATACTTTAAAATTTGACTACACGTCAGAATACAGTATGTACACCACATTGATTGCACTAGAAAATATTGTAGAACTTGTGGAAACCATAAATACACAACAACTTTTCAATTTTAAGAACGTCTGTGTTGTTTTCTATCAGAATCAGAACCGTAATTTTTGTGCGCTCTGTTGTAAAGTATGTGCGCTCACTCGGCGAGGTGTGTGCGCGCGCACACGCGCACAGCTTAGAGGGAACAGTGCCTAGGAGTCTTTCTACTAGCAGACAAATTGAAACCCATTAACAGGACAAAACAGGACAATTCACCTTGCCTTGGAAACATTTCTCCTACAGGATAAGAATTCATCAATTGTAATGTAGACCAGGGGGGGAGGTTTCCCTTGAGCATTTTCAAGCACCTGGGATAACTGACTCTATACTACGTATATGTCACATGATAGGAAATAACTGGATTGTTCTTGCAACTGGATAAAATGGGTACCTGTTTTCAACTAGACAGAGAGAAATGGATTCATCTAGGAATGGACGCATTGCCTAGAGAAACTCCCGATTGAGAAGTCTCTCTTGTCTGGTTGAATCAGGGATCCATTCAATCGAAGTGTGACAGGGGATGAAGTAGAACTCTTTCGGTGAAGTATTATTCTTCTGTAATTAGCTTTCTAGTTATCTATTCTGTAATTAAGTGCTTTTATTCTAATAGTTTTCCAGATATCTTTTAAATTAATCATAGGTAGATATATGAATTACTTGCCTTTCTAAATAAGTACAAATTAAGAAGTTAAATAAGTGAAATTCAAGTTATCCCTGCTTTGTATTATAAATAAACTGCACGTCTTCATTAACAAGGTGTGTTGGCCTTTGTTGGAGTAAGACAATTGTTGCTTGCGCGTTCCGCATTTCCGTATGGAGACCCTTCGGTCGGTCATAGTGGCGGTGTGTCAGGGGGAGTTCTTGACGTCTCTGGACCTTACGGAGGTGTATTTGCACGTTCCCATCCGATTGGAGCATCAGAAGTTTCTGCGGTTCGCCCTTCCTTGGGGGCACTATCAGTTCCAGGCGTTGCCCTTTGGGTTGGCCATGGCGCCGCGAACCTTCACCAAAATCATGGTCGTGGTGGCAGCGACGTTGCGCAAAGAGGGCATTCTCGTTCACCCGTACCTCGACGATTGGTTGATCCGGGTCAAGTCCGAGGAGGAGAGTCTTCGGGTGACGGACCGGGTGGTGAAATTTTTGCAGAGTCTCGGTTGGGTGGTCAACCCGGCCAAAGGTCAGTTGAAGCCCACTCAGGTCCTCGAATACCTCGGGGTTCGGTTCGACACCAAGAGAGGACAGGTGTTTCTGCCGCACAAGCGGGCCGAGGGGTTGAGAACCCTGGTCAGACAGTTACGGTCGGTGTATGCGCCGTCGGCATGGGACTACCTCCGACTCCTAGGCACGATGGTGGCGATGTTGGAGGCGGTGCCATGGGCCAAGGTACATATGCGTCCTCTCCAAAGAGTGCTGCTTCGCCGGTGGTCGCATCAGACTGACGCCCTAAGCAAGCGGCTTCCTTGTCCGTTGCCCGCCAGGCGCTCCCTGCGTTGGTGGTTGGTCAGGTCGTCCCTGGCGGCGGGCATGCCGCTGGAGCAACCGCTGTGGGTCCCGTTGTTGACGGACGCCAGTCTAGCAGGCTGGGGGGCTCACTGCGAGAGTCAGTTTGCACAGGGGCTTTGGTCTCCGCTGGAGGTGTCGTGGTCGATCAACCGTCTGGAGCTGAGAGCGGTGTTCCTGGCCCTTCAGGCGTTCGAAGTACTCCTCTGCGGCAGGTCCGTAAGAGTGCTCTCCGACAATTCAGCGACGGTAGCGTACATCAACCGTCAGGGGGGCACGGGAAGTGCCGCCATGGAAGCGGAGGCGGACGAGTTATTCGCCTGGTGGAACTTCGGTTGCCCGCAATCTCGGCGGCACACATTGCCGGAAAGGACAATGTCACTGCGGACTTCCTCAGCAGGGTGCACATGGATGCAGGCGAGTTTGGAGCTGCATCCCGAAGTTTTCGCGCAAATAGTAGAGCGTTGGGGTCCTCCGGTGATGGATCTCATGGCGACCTTTCGGTCGGCAAAAGTCGACCGGTTCTTCAGCAGAAGGCGCGAGAGGATGTCCGAGGGCATAGACGCGCTCTTACACCCGTGGCCGGCGGGTCTTCTGTATGTGTTTCCCCCATGGGCATTGATCGGCAGGATAGTTCAAAGGATCGGAGCGCACAAGGGAAAAGTTATGTTAGTGGCGCCCGACTGGCCGAGGCGGCCTTGGTATGCGGATCTGGTGCACCTGTTGGAAGGCGTTCCCTGGAGACTGACGGAGCGGGCGGATCTGTTGCGGCAGGGGCCACTGTTCATGCCGCAGGTGGATCGATTCTCGCTTACGGTATGGTCATTGAGAGGGCTAAACTGAAAAAGAAAGGTTATTCGTCGGCGGTTGTAGCGACCCTGCTTAGGGCGCGGAAGCATTCGACATCCTTAGCATATGTACGGGTTTGGCGTATCTTTGAGGATTGGTGTTCTCGGCATTTAGTCCGAGCTCTCACGGTGTCCGTTCCAGTGGTTTTGGAGTTTTTGCAGGATGGTTTTGATAAGGGGCTCGCCGCTAGTTCCTTGCGCGTACAGTTGGCGGCCCTGGCCTGCTATAGGGTTAAGATCAATGGAGTGCCGTTAGGGGCTCACCCCGATGTAGTCCGATTCTTGAAGGCGGTCGCTAGGCTCCGACCGGCGCGTAGGGTGTGTATTCCACCGTGGTACCTCAATCTCATTCTCGCGGCCTTGGTCAAGTCACCATTTGAGCCTTTGCACCGGGCGTCCCTTAAGGATTTGACGTTGAAGACGGTGTTTCTAGTGGCCATTTGTTCGGCTAGAAGGATTTCCGAGTTGCAGGCGTTGTCTTGCCGGGAACCTTTCATATCTTTTTCCAGGGAGAAAGTGGTTCTCCGTCCGGTGCCGTCCTTTTTGCCTAAGGTATTTTCACCTTTTCATTTGAATCAGGCAGTTTGCTTGCCCGTCCTTGGGGCCCTGGAGGGCGGCGGTTCGGATCGCAGTCTTCATCTTTTGGATGTTCGGAGGGCGTTGCGTCAATATTTAAGGATAACCGAGTGCTTCCGTAAGTCGGATCGGTTATTTGTGCTGTTCGGTGGTGCACGCAAAGGGGAGGCGGCAGCGAAGGCTTCCATCGCTCGGTGGGTAAAGGAAGCGATTGCCTCCGCTTATTTGATTCAGGGTCGAGTGGTGCCTGTCGGATTGCGGGCACATTCCACAAGAGCGCAGGCCTGTTCCTGGGCGGAACATGGTTTGGTTCCGCTGGGAGACATTTGTAGGGCAGCGACATGGTCGTCGCTACATACTTTCAGCAAGCATTACAGACTTGACGTCGCGGCGATGGCCGATGCTCGTTTCGGGTCAGCTGTTTTGTCCGCTGGCTGGAAGGGTCCCTCCCAATGATTACTGCTCTGGTACATCCCAGACGTAGAGGACTGAACTGGAGGAACGATAAGGAAATCATAATTACACTTACCTGGTAATTGTAGTTCCTTGAGTGACGACAGTTCAGTCCTCCTTCCCACCAAGGGATTTTTAGGAGATTCCAGCCATGGTAACGGACAGGAGAAGGTTACAGGTGAGTTCAGTTTTCTTTCTCTTTGATA
Organism: Ichthyophis bannanicus; assembly: GCA_033557465.1. Taxonomy (NCBI): domain Eukaryota; kingdom Metazoa; phylum Chordata; class Amphibia; order Gymnophiona; family Ichthyophiidae; genus Ichthyophis; species Ichthyophis bannanicus. The sequence continues at coordinate 684,956,127 of CM066036.1, read as the reverse complement.
AGGGGTTCACTCTCTCTATGGCACGGCAAGGGGTAAGAAAGCCTGATCGGAGGGGGTGGATGCTTAGGAGTTTTAGTGTTTGGTTTCATCTATTTGCTATGTTTGTAGTTCGCTACTTATTTGTTGCTTCTGTGAGTCTGCTTTGTTAATAGTTCACACTGGGATGGAAGGCGGAGTACAGCAGGCTATATCCAGTGATGTCATTGTTTTGACATACCAGTCTCCAAGCTGCAGGAGGAGATTGACAACCCAGACGTAGAGGACTGAACTGTCGTCACTCAAGGAACTACAATTACCAGGTAAGTGTAATTCTGATTTACCCAACACAAATGCTTTATAATAAAAAAAATAATGGTCTTACCTTAAACATAGTCATGTTTGCTAATTGTTAACTTGTGTTAATGAAATTAACACAATATGTTATAATATGTTAAGTGCCACTGAACCCATAGAAATAAAAGCTCCAGTCCAGCCCAGTCCAGCGACACAGTGCTGTTTCGAGCTCTTTCAACAGTAAGAGCTCTGTTTCAAGTGATACGTTGTTTCACCATAAGAATGATGCACTCACAGAACTTCAAACAGCTATAACCTTAAAACTGTACCTCTTGAAACAGAGCTCCTACTGTTGAAAGAACTAGAAACACAGTGCTGTGTCACTGTGTTGGGCTGGACTGGAGCTACTGGTTATTGGATCGCAGCTGGACTCCTGGATTGAATTTAACAACATTCCTATTACAGACGTTCACAGTGATCAGCAAAGATCATTCAAGCAAACTCTTATCTCTCCCTACACACTTCCTCAGGAACTCTGCTCTTCTGGCAAATCACTTCTATCTGTGCCCTTCTCTTCTATTGTGAACTTCAAATTTCGCTCCTTTCACCTTGCTGCTCCTTATGCCTGGAACAAACTACCTGAGTCTGTATGTCAGGTGCCTTTTCTGACCCTTTTCAAATCCAGACTGAAAACCCACCTCTTCACTACTACTTTCAGCACCTGATCTCTTGTGTTTCCCTACTATCCCCCCCCCCCACTAGTTGTATCCCATGTCTACAGATACTATGTTGTCTTTCTCTTGACTAGATTGTAGACAGGGACCATCCTTTACATGTGCCTGTGCAACGCTGCGTACGTCTTGTAGTCCTATACAAATGTGCAGTAGTAGTAGTAGCAAGATAAGATTTTGGATTTATTCCCTCTTTAATTTACATTTGTGTTTTGCACTTAATGGGCTTTACACATAATTTTGATGGTTGGTTACCACATTTTAAAGATGAAAAAGGAAATGTTTGTTTTTTCAGAGGGGTTTTATGCTGCACAGCAAACATTCCAACATTAATTTATAATGTACACTGCTCTTTAATTTTGATCTGACCTTATCTAAGTGGATTGTTCTTTGGTTTGGATCCTTGGGTTAATTTGTTTTCAATAGAAATAAAAGGGCTCTTAGCACTTAACATGCTTTAATTTGATTACTGCACATTAAATCCTTTAGTAAACATACTCCATAATATTCTTCACACTCCAGCCTTCACTCTGACCCTGTCAGTGTTTTGCATAAACTGCATCAGGGAGTGTTCACCTAAAAAAATTAAGAGGCCATTAATGGGACCTCATATCAAGTCAAACCTTATACTTAATCAAGTCTTCAGTGAAACAAACAAAACCAATATAAAAAAGTCTTAATATCTGAGTTAACAAGGGATAAAGAAACAATGCCCATTACTAATATCGCAAGAGACGGTTTCTCCAAATGGGTTATATGAGAGCCAGAGGAGAAGGGGTTAACACAGTAAAGCAAAAAAATCATCAAAATGTCTAAATACTGGAATTGTACTGAGGTGTGTACGTGAAGCTTTCAGAGATATGTGACATCATATGGAAAAGATGTGAAAACACACTCATCAGTAAATGGTGGACCTTGAAAGAGGGTAGAAAGGCAATCATGAGAGATAAACGTGACAGCTTAGCATGAAGAATAACATATGGCCCCCAGTATAGTTGTCAGAACACAGAGAGTTGAAGAGATATATTTCTTGGGGACTGAGAGGTGGGAGAGAACCAAGCAAGAGAACCAGGTAAAGAACTGAGTGAGGGGGGGCAGAGGTCAGTTAACAATATAAATCTGACAAGGCCCAGGGCCTCAGAAGAAGGTCAGCGGAGAGGGGTACAGACATGAGTAGAATAACATGGCAAATCACATAAATGGGGCCCTAGACAGCTGGAACAAGAATTAGCTAATTAGAGAACAATGCCCTGAATAGTAAGTATGGTCCTGAGCAAGGGTATATAATGTGACAGGACCAGATATATGAGGAGTTTGTCTCCTGCACAGTGAAGGCTGTGTGGGATATGGATTCCCTGGGTTCCCGATGGCCACAGTATCCCTGTTGTGTCTATGAGTTTTGTGTGCATGCTAGTTTCTCTTGTATTTGTCTGTTACACTGATCTCTTGTGTCCAGGAAAGTCTGTCATACGCTGTTGAGTCAGGAAGTAAGACAATCAAGCAGGCAGGACCAGACATTCTGGCTTGTAGTTGTTTAGAGATGTACATCTGAGATAAGACAGAATGACCCTGTTTGCCTGCTGTGAGAGGTGGCATGATCTTTAATTCTACTGGACTGCATTTTTTTCCTTTGTTCTTAGTTTTCTGTTTCTGTAAGATAGGGAATAATAAAAGGATCCTTTTGGAAGCAAAATCTGAGATACGAGGGTTGCTCAAAAAGTAATGCCCCACATGTTTTTTCTCAGTCCAGAATGAAGATAGAGGTGTGAAATTGAAAGGGTACTAACTTGGAATTTCAAAGGACACATGTGTGTAATTTTACAGTCGTCCGACAAATAGCAAGGCGGTGGTGATCCTTCAGATGGCGTCTGTGAGTGACACACGGTACAAACAACGAGCTGTAATTGAATTCTTGGTGGAGGAGAAAGAAAGTGTGAGAAACATTCACAAACGGTTGTGTGCTCTGTATGGAAGTTCTGCGGTAGATAGGAGCACTGTTGGACGATAGGTGAAGAGACTAAAGGCTTCAGGAAGTGGTAACATGGAACTGGAAGAACTGCCGCGGTCTGGGCGTCTTGCCTCAGCCACCAGTCCAGACAAGTTGCAGTGTGCTGATGACATTATTTGTGCAGATTGGCGCATCAGGAGTCAGGAATTGTCCGTACAGCTTTCCGTCAGTAGAGGTAGTGCAATGGCAATTATTGACTCTTTGGGATATTCAAAGGTGTGTGCAGTATTTTAATGCCCGCTGGCAGCTATCGCAGGGCGCTGCAACTTGTCTGGACTGGTGGCTGAGGCAGGACGCCCAGACCGCGGCCGATCTTCCAGTTCCGTTATACCACTCCCAGCACACAACCATTTGTGAATGTTTCTCACACTTTCTTTCTTCTCCACCAAGAATTCAATTACAGCTCGTTGTTTGTACCATGTGTCACTCACAGACGCCATTTGAAGGATCACTACTGCCTCGCTATTTGTCGGATGACTGTAAAATTACACACATATGTCCTTTGAAGTTCCAAGATACGACCCTTTCAATTTCACACCTCTATCTTCATTCTGGACTGAGAAAAAACATGTGGGGCATTACTTTCTGAGCAACCCTCATAGTTATTACCATGTATGAGCATGTTGTCCTGCATAAGGTGAGATTTAATTGGGAAGTGTAAGCCCTCTCTGTGATGTTTTATCGGGAAGTGATATGTCCTCCCTTTTGGACGGAGAAAGTTGTCTGCTTGGGAACTGTCTGGCCCACAGTCCAGCTGACTCTTTGCCCCGTGCAGTTAGTTTTTGAGCATGCCATGATAGTCATGAACCTAACTTCTAAGCCAGGGTATGCCGAGTATGATCTCAATCTTTCAAATTTACTGCTAATGTACTTGCATCATACCAAAGAGAGCCTCCCTCTGGAGTTCATAAGATGTTATGTGTATGGGTAATATATCTTCTTCCAGTTTATGGCGGATTCTTTTTGTATACTCTCTTGATTTAAATATAGGGTTTGTAGCATAAAAGTAGCAATACATTATCTCCTCTTTATCTGTAGAAGTCCACTTAGCTACAGTTAATCCTTTTAACCTTTCATTAATTTCTCTAGTTTATCTCCTCCCACATTGAGTCCATGAACACGTCCACCATGGCTTTTATCTGTGGCAAGGATGATCTCCAGGAATAAGCAGGAATGTAGTCTTCACATATGGGGATCGTCGGTACCGACGGAGCCTGCGTGGGAACGCTCCCCAGCGTCCAATTAGAAAGCTTTTGGGAGCATCCCACAGCGCCTGCGTGCTGCCTTCCCGCCTTTCCCAACTGTCTCTCTCAAGTTCTTTGTTTTCCGCGGAGCCGGCAGGTCACACTTCCTGTCACTGCAGAAAATATACCTTTTATTCTTCTTTTTTGTGGTCGCATCTGCCTGCCTTCGACGCTACACCGGTACCGCCGGTTCTTTCTTTCTTTTCCTTGTAAAAAAAAAAAATTCCTGGAGTCTTCCAGCTTTTTTCTCCTCTGGTGCCACGCGCCATTTTGGGCACTAGGCCCAACTTTCCTCTACAATGGAAAAACCCGCCTCGGGTTTTAAAAAGTGTTCCAAGTGTGGCGGTACCATCTCCGTCACCGACACCCATGAGTGGTGCCTCAAATGTTTAGATCCTGACCACTCTATCTCTGAGTGTGTGTTGCCTGTGGGATGATGTTGAAGAGGGGTTGGCAAAACCGAGCTGCTAAACTTAGCACCCTTTTTCCCTCCGATGCAGCATCTGTGGCATCAACATCTTCCAGGGCTTCGTCTTCCTCCCATGGATCTCAGGTAACTTAACATAAATCTGGCCAGTCCTCAAAGGGTAGATCTCCTTCCAAGTATCGAGATGCCTCTGGCGTTGCCCTTGAGGGACTCACACCGGCAAAATTGCCCCAGCGGGAGGCTTCGGTTTCCAAAGCATCATCGGGGCTCCAGGATGTTCTCGAGGCTCCAACCTCGGCAGAACTACTGGTGCCATGCTCTGGGGTACCGGCCGCTTCGCCTGGTACCGATACCCAGGCATCGGCGGCGGCAATAGACCAGAGATTCTTGGCTATTGAATGCAGTCTGGCGGCTCTTCTCTTGGCATCGATGCCCCCGAAACCGCTTCAGACAATTCAACTGGTACCGGTACCGACATCGGTACTGGGGCCAATTGCATCGACGTTGGCAGGTGGACTACTGGTACCGACGCAGGCTATGCCTTCCGGTACTGACAAGTCTGTACCGGACCCTGTCAATACCGACTTCGAACGGTACCGGTATCGTGCGATGCACGATTACCCAGACAGGAGATACTTTGAATCCTCCGAGTCTGAAGACTCTGACAACTCTGTCGATACCAGAGTACTTCTTCCTGAGGATTCTTCTTCTCTTAAACGTAGGATTTCTCCTCCAGAGGATATATCCTTCCAGGATTTTATCCAAGATATGGTTCGAGGTATTTCCATCACAGTGGCTCCTGAAACATAGCCTAGGGCGAAGGAATTAGAGATTTTACAGTATCCTAAAGCTCCTAAAGAGGCAGCTACTTTGCCTATTCATGAGATCTTGCATGATCTCATGCTAAGGATGTGGGAAACACCTCTCACCACTTCTCCTCATTCTCGTAGGCTCGATACCATGTATTGAGTTCCTCCCTGTCCTGGATTTCAAAAAACTCAGCTGCCCCACCATTCCATGGTGGTGAAATCAGCTATGAGAAGGATCAAGAGTGCAAAAAAACATGCATCTAATCCTCCAGGAAGTGAATGTAGAACTCTTGATGCCTTTGGGCATCGAACCTTCCAGGCCTCTATGCTTTCTGCCAGGATTAGTTCCTACATTTTATATATGGGAATGTTCCTTAAGGAAGTTACAGGAGATTTAGAGCTTATGAGCCCTCTCCTTCCGGATGATAAGAGACAAGATTATCTTGCACTTATCAAACATGCTCAGGATGTTTCCAAATTTGTAAATCGTGCAGCTTTTGATTGTTTTGAGTGCATAAGCAGAACTTCTGCTATTGCCATTGGCGCACGTAGGATTGCCTGGCTCCAGGCATCTGATTTGGAACTTTGGGTACAGAACAAATTGGGGAATATTCCTTGCACTGGAGAGAATCTCTGTGGCAAAAATTGGCAAGAGAAAGCTAATGAGCTAGATGCTGATAATCTCACCTTGGATAGATTATCAAAATCTACAACTGATCCTGCAAGGAAAAAGGCCTACAAAAAAACATTCTTCACTAGAAAGAAGTTCTACCCCTCCTATACCCAACAAGGGCATTGTTCAGTTCAGTCTGCCCAAAAGGGTCAGCAGTAACCTAAACAAAGAAAAACGAAGGCTTCTAAGCCTTAACCGGCTCAGCAGACTCAGCCTCCACAGGGGCTTTGACTCCCATCTAGAGAACTTTGTCTTCCTGGCCCTAAACGGGCCAGAGCCTTCCACCATTCCAAGAAGGTTATGTTGTTTTGCCCCCAGATGGGGGCAGATAACAGCAGAAAGTTGGACTCTGTCCATTGTAAGAGAGGGATACAAGCTTCACTTCCTCAGCATGCCCCCTCCTACAATGGTAAGAGAGTTCAATTCTCAGACCTCTCTCAACTCCTAGTTAGATCACGAGGTCAGTCTGCTTCTTGCCCAAGGGGTAATAGAAGAAGTATCTAGTCATCAACAAGGTGCAGGGTTCTGTTCCCCCTTTTTCCTTATTCCTTAGAAAACAGGAGGGCACAGACCCATTTTGGACCTCCAGAGAATTGAACAAATTCCTGTTCAAAGAGAAATTCAAAATGATTTCTCTAGGAACTCTACTGCCATACCTTCAGAGTCAGGATTGGCTTTGTTCTCTAGATCTCAAGGATGCGTACACTCATGTTCTCATCCATCCAACTCACCAAAGATTTCTTCGCTTTCTATTTCAAGGGAAGCACTACCAATACAGAGTTCTTCCTTTTGGCCGGGCCTCAGCACCAAGGGTGTTCACAAAATGCATGGCTGTGGTGGCAGCATTTCTCTGCACCCTAAAAATAATCGTCTTCCCTTACTTGGACAACTGGCTCATTCGAGCCCCATCAGAGTCAGAGGCCAGGATTTCCCTATCTCGCACAATGCGTATCCTCCAGTATTTGGGACTTGTCATAAACTTCCCAAAAATCCAACCTAGCTCCCACTCAGTCTCTAGAGTTCATAGGAGCTCTGCTGGATACCAGACAGACAAGGGCCTATCTTCCACAGTCCCGCTGCCTTCGCATTGTGCAGTTAGCTTCCCAAGCAATGCTAAAGTCTCACTTCACTGTTCGAGAAATGTTACAATTGCTAGGCCACATGGCATCCACCGTGCATGTGGTCCCTTATGCCCGCCTCCATATGAGGGCAGCCCAGTGGACTCTATCCACTCAGTGGACTCAGGCGTCAGGTTGCCTGTCAGACAAAATTGCAACCTCAGATCGTCTTATGATGTCTCTCCAATGGTGTCAGTCACACCAAAATCTGTTGGTGGGGTCACCTTTTCAGCACCCCACCCCAAGTAACTCTAACAACAGATGCCTCACAGGTGGGTTGGGTAGCCCATTTGCAAGGCCTCTCTACCCAGAGTACCTGGGCTCCACAGGAGAATGATCTACACATCAATTTTCTAGAGCTCAGAGCAATCTTTCTTGCTCTTCGAGTGTTTCACACCCAGCTCAGCTACAAAACTGGCCTAATTCAAACGGACAACCAGGTAGCCATGTCCTATGTGAACAAGCAGAGCGGAACAGGCTCTCTGTCGCTCTGCAACAAAGCTTTGCGACTTTGGACCCTCGCCAGAGAGCATCAGATTCATCTCCTTGCAGTGTATCTTCCAGGCATTCAAAACTCTTGGGCAGACAGACTCAGTCAAGTTCTGCTTCCACACGAATGGTCTCTCCATGCAGACCAGGTGGCCAAACTTTTCCAATTTTGGGGAACCCCGGACTTAGACCTCTTTGCAAGTCCGTTGAATGCCAGACTTCCCCGTTTCTGTTCCAGAATTCCGTCTCAGGGTTGTCAGGCCAGGGATGCCTTCCTCCTTCATTGGGGTCGGGACTTTCTGTATGCCTTCCCACCCATTCCCCTAATTCCCAGAACTTTATTCAAGCTTCAGAGAGACAGAGGCCACATGATTCTCATAGCCCCACATTGGCCACGACAAGTGTGGTACCTTCTGCTTTTACATCTCTCTCAAGCTCCATCTCTGGAGTTAGGATCTGCTCCAGATCTCCTATCCCAGGAGGACGGGATGCTGTGGTATCCCAATCCCCAGTCTCTACATCTCAGGGCCTGGTTGCTGAAAGCCTAGAACTTCATGGTCTTAACCTTTCTCAGCAAGTAAAGGATATCCTTTATGCTTCCAGGAAACCATCCACAAGATGCTCTTACGCTTTCAAGTGGAAAAGGTTTACCATATGGTGTTCACAGAAGGGTCTCAACCCTCTTGCAATACCCCTGGAATCATTACTGGAATATCTCCTTCATTTCTCTAATGCAGGGCTTAAGACCAATTCAGTGAGTTCATTTGAGTGCTATTGCAGCTTCTCTCAAACCTTTAAATGGGCAACCTATTTCCTCTCATCCTATCATACCGAGATTTATGAGAGGCCTTCTTCTAACTAAGCCTCCCGTTAAGCCACCACCGGTGGCATGGGATTTAAATCTGGTTCTGGGCCAGCTCATGAAGCTGCCTTTTGAACCATTAGCTACTGCCTCTTTGAAATTCCTTTCCTGGAAGGTTATTTTTCTTATTGCAATCACATCAGCACGTCGCATCAGTGAATTGCAAGCATTGGTGGCTGATCCTCCTTATACAAAGTTCCATCATGATAAGGTAGTTCTTAGGAATCATCCTCACTTTATGCCAAAGGTGGTTTCACCTTTTCATTTAAACCAAGCAGTTTACCTTCCTGTTTTTTCCCAAGGCCTCATGCCTCTAATGCAGAAAGGAATCTTCATACTTTGGATTGTAAAAGAGCTTTGGCCTTTTACTTGCAAAGGACGCAGCAACATAGAAAGTCCTCTCAACTCTTTGTTGCTTTTGATCTCATTTAGGGCTTCCAGTCTCCAAAAGAACACTGTCCAACTGGATTGCACAGTGTATATCTTTTGCCTATCGGAGTAAGAACCTTCCCCTTGAAGGCCATGTCACAGCTCACAATGTGAGAGCCATGGCAGCCTCTATGGCTCATCTTTACTCTGTGTCTATTGATGACATCTGTCAAGCAGCTACCCGGGTCTCAGTTCATACCTTCACAGCCCATTACTGCTTGGACAAGGACTCCCGCCGGGATGCCTTGTTTGGTCAGGCTGTTCTTCAACACCTGTTCCATACTTAATCAACTCCTACCCACCATTCCTGGTAGGATGCCAGAGATCCATGGGGGGAAGCGGAACCCTTTCAAAAGTGTACACAACTTCTGGGGTTTCTCCCTGGCATCTGTAGCTAGGGAGTCCCCATATGTGAAGACTACATTCTTGCTTGTTCCTGGGGATAGCATAGTTACTCACCTGTAACAGGTGATCTCTGGGAACAGCAGGAATTTAGACTTCACAACCCACCCACCTCCCCTAGGAGTTATATCTCTCTATCTCTCACTTTTTTTCTTTCCCTTTCTCTCTCTCTCAGCTTTAAACTCAACTGGAGAGAGACAGTTGGGAAAGGCGGGAAGGCAGCACGCAGGTGCTGTGGGATGTTCCCAAAAGCTTTCTAATTGGACGCTGGGGAGTGTTCCCACACAGGCTCCGTCGGTACCTACGATACCCATATGTGAAGACTACATTCTTGCTTGTTCCTGGAGATAGCATAGTTACTCACCTGTAACAGGTGATCTCTGGGAACAGCAGGAATTTAGACTTCACAACCCACCCACCTCCCCTAGGAGTTATATCTCTCTATCTCTCACTTTTTTTTCTTTCCCTTTCTCTCTCTCTCAGCTTTAAACTCAACTGGAGAGAGACAGTTGGGAAAGGCGGGAAGGCAGCACGCAGGTGCTGTGGGATGTTCCCAAAAGCTTTCTAATTGGACGCTGGGGAGTGTTCCCACGCAGGCTCCGTCGGTACCTACGATACCCATATGTGAAGACTAAATTCCTGCTGTTCCAGGAGATCACCTGTTACAGGTGAGTAACTATGCTTTATCTACATCTGCAATGTTTGCACTATCACAGCCACCATCGTTAGCCCTAGTGCGTAAATTATGGTTGGGCACCTTTTTTATTCTGGGTGATGCCTGTCCAATGTGTGTTTTTCTTTCTTCCTACCATACTTCAATTTTGCTGAGATTTAATATAGATTTTATACAACTGGGTCACCATGTGAAGGTACTCAGCAAGACTTGAAGAGGGAACTTTATTCTCTCCCCCTAAGAGGTGCACAGTAATTCACCATTTTGTGTTGTACTCCCTTCAACACTTTGAACTTTATAGTAGAAAAAGGAATAATTTAAACCATAAAGACACCTACAGATCTAATCATTTAAAAAGACCTGATCAATATAAAGTGCTGTGCACTGGCATTTTCTATGTGCACAAATTTGTATTACATTAAAATAAATAACAAACTTGGCCATCTCCCAAGAGATGGTGACTGAAAAAAATCATGCTCACTTCAGGTACTACTGAGCATTTATGAACTTTCCCATGCTGTTCAAACATCAATTAGTCAGTCTGCTGAACACCCAGAACTAGAAGATTCAAGAAATTCAACAAAGATGAATTTCTGAATCAAACACTGCTACACTTAAATCAAACACCTACAAATCTTGATGAAGCAGTGACCTCGTGGAATAAAACACTGTCAGAGGCCGCAGTACTACTGTACAATCACCCCATACCCACCCCACAAGAAAACAAGAAAACAAAATGCACTATGGTACCTACCCAAAATTAAGCAGCTTAAAACAGACCTCTAAAAAACTGAACGCAAATGGCGCCACTCACAATCTAATATTCATCAATCTCAATACCTATGCACTCTCATACTCTATAGGGAAGCCATTAACGCCATTAAAAAAGACCATTGCTCCACAAAAATGCAATGTGTGCCTTCGAGTCAGTCCTGACTCCTGGTGACCCAGAAACTCCTGGGTTTTTTTGGTAGTGTCACCGGAAGTAGATTGCCAGGCCTTTCTTCTGAGGCAGTGGAGGGTTAAGTGTCTTGCCCAAGGCCACAAGGAGTGCTAGTGGGAATCGAACCCTGGATGCTTGGTTACCATCTAAATCACTAAACCTCCCAAGAGATTTATTCGAGAGAGTGAAATCCCTAACTATAAACTCAGCCAACAAAGAATCTACCGACCTTGTAATAACACCCCAGATTCTGGCTAATTATTACAAGGAAAAACTAAAACAGACACCAATCACAACCCAAACGACATTAGATTACAACACACAAAACAACTCTTGGTCATACTTCTATCCTACAAACAAAGACACTATTAAAAACATCATCTCCGAACTAAAAATACTACCACATCCTACCTTGATCCCTGTCCAGTAAACTGGATAAAAGAAACAAAATCAGAACTCTCATCTTTTATCCTACCCGTTAATCTCTCATTACAGAATGACCAATTACCAACCTCACTTAAACATGCACTCATCCGCCCAATCTTAAAAAACAAAACCTTAGACAAAACCTCACCAACATCATACAGACCCATCTCAAGCCTCCCCTTCATGACCAGACTTATAGAAAAAGTAGTCCTAATCCAACTTCAAGATCACATAGTCATTTGCACCACTAGATGAACACCAATATGGCTTTAGGCCTTTCCACAGAATCGAGACCCTACTAACAGTACTATTTGACAGATTCACACGAGGCATAGATGAGACAAAACAGGTCTTTCTCTTATTATTCCTGGACATTACCGCTGCCTTTGACAGCATAAGCCATCAGATTATGCTTAACAGGCTCCATCAGATAGGTTCACCTAAACTGGTTCACCTCATACTTAACAAGTAAGAACAAGTAACATCATACATCCGAACACTATAAACTGGAACAAGGACTCCCACAAGGCTCAGCATTATCTGCATTACTGTTTAACATTTACCTCCAGTCTATCTGCTCCATATTCAAAAAATTCCAAATAAACTTTCATATTTATGCAGACATAATGTTATACCTCCCCATTAACACATCAAATCTTCCAAATCAACAACTTGTTGACTGTTTTTTTTTAAATAATCGAATGGCTAGAAAAACACAACCTAAAGATCAACAATGCCAAAACTGAAGCTATGTTTGTAACTAGAAATCAGAGCTTCTCTTCCCCAACAACCATCAGATTACAAAATATATGCATAACAATCAAAAACGAGATAAAATACCTCGGCACAATCATTGACCGCACCCTCAACATGGCATCATACATCAACCAAACAACCAAAAAAATATATTAGAAGCTCAAAATGGTAAAACAACTCCGCCCACTACTTCACCACAAGGATTTCAAATCAATCATCCACTCAATCATAACCCCTCGCTTTGACTTCGCCAACACAATCCTCCAGGGTACCACAAAACAGGTCTTAAAACAACTTGCACAAAATATTACTGCACGGATTTCAATGCGAATCAACCCAACAGAACACATTACCCCTATGCTGTACAACCTACATTGGCTCCCCATCCAGAGCCGCATAAACTATAAAATAATCGTCAGAACGTTTAAATTAATCAATGATATTGCCCCATCTTTCCTATCCACCCTTATCACAAAAGAAGAGCACAGCCGATCACAACGCAATCAAAACAAAAATAAACTCAAAATACCTAATGATTTCAGAAAATCAAAAAGGTGACCAACGACAAAGCATTTTCCCACACTGCCCCCATACTATGGAACGTCTTCCCCGCCAACATACGAGAAATTAACAGTCTCATCACTTTAAAAAAAAAGCTTAAAACCTATCTATTCACCTTTCATTATGGTACCCTACCAGACAACAACAGCTCAAGCCCTACCTTTCCTACCCAATAACAACACTACTTTCCCCCCCTTTGTCTACGATGCCTTTATAATGTATATAGTTCCATATTAATAAAACTCTGTTTTACCAATGTTAATGTATATAGTTAAAAACGTTCTATGTAATGGAATATGCAGGTGTTTTGTACTTTCCAAATTGTTATATGTAAACTGCTTTTGATCGCCTGGAAAAACATGGTATAAAAATGTTAAATAGGAGCTGGACAAGTTAGTTTAGGAACTGGGGGAGTCTAAGGGAGGTAGGCTCCCAGAGGACAGGCCAAGACAGAATCGCAATCCCACTCCCGCGAGGTCTCAGCTGCAGGAATCCCGTACGTTTCGGGGGCTCGGACGGTGCTCTTTCAGAGGGGACGCTTCCTCTCTAGGGGGCAGAGCTTCTGGGGATTTCAAGGGGTAGGGAGGGGATTTAGTGCCTCTTCCTCCTCCTCCGGTCCTAGAAAGCCGCAATGAGGCAAGGGGGACCCCGGCGGGAGTTCTGCTAGTGGGGGGATGTCTGCGGCAGTTCTTCTCCGCCTGGGCCCGGGTGACTTCCGATTAGTGGGTTCTGGAGGTAGTTCGAGAAGGGTATGCCCTCAAATTTGCTAGACCAGTACTCCTATCGTTCGTACAGTCTCCTTGCAGATCTTCAGAAAAGGCCGCAGCGGTGGAGGAGACTCTGGTACGGCGGCTGTTGGGGGCGGTAGTGCCAGTGCCCAAAGACCAGTGCGGTTGCGGTTTGTACTCCATCTATTGGTGGAACCAAAAAAGGAGGGCTCCTTTCACCTGATCCTCGACCTGAAGCAAGTCAATCGTTGTCTCCGAGATCCTTATTTTTGCATGGAAACTCTAAAGTTGGTTATAGTGGCGGTTCGACATGGGGGAGTTTCTATCATCTCTCGACCTCACGGAAGCGTATTTACATATTCCCATCTGCGAGTCGCATCAGCAGTTCCTGCAGTTTGCGGTAGCAAGGGGGCACTTTCAGTTCCAGGCATTGCCCTTCGGTCTGGCAACAGCTCCTCCTACCTTCACCAAGGTGATGGTCATGGTGACCGCGGCGCTACGCAAGGAGAGGATTCTGATCCACCTGTACCTAGACGACTGGTTGATCCAGGCTAAGTCCAAAGAGGAGAGTCTAAAGGCATCGACCAGGGTAGTCGATCTCCTGAGGAGACTGGGGTGGGGGATCAATCTGACAAAGAGCAGATTGGTTCCCTCTCAGGAGATTGAGTATCTTGGGGTAAGGTTCGACACCAGCAGGGGCAGAGTGTTCTTGCCGCTATAGAGAGCGGAGGAGCTACGGCATTTGGTGCACCGGTTTCTAGCAATGAAGATGCCCTCCGCTTGGCATTATCTTCAAGTGCTGGGGACCATGGCGGCGATGATCGAGTTAGTGCCCTGGGCCAGGGCCCACATGCGACCGCTACAGTGGTCCCTCCTCAGTCGTTGGTCCCATCAGTGTCAGCCCTTGTCTACGGCGCTACCCTGTCCCCCAGCAACCAGGGGGGCCTTGCAATGGTGGCTCCATCCAGGGAATCTGGAGAAGGGCATGCCCCTAGAGTCCCCACAGTGGCTGCAGTTGACGACAGACGCCAGTCTGGTCGGTTGGGGGGCTCACTGCAAGGGTCGCTTTGCCTAGGGTCGTTGGCGTGCCCAGGAAGCCCAGTGGTCCATCAACAGGCTGGAAATGAGGGTGGTGGCGCTGGCCCTCAGAGCATTCGAGCGCTGGGTCGGCCAGAGGGCGGTCCGGGTGCTATCAGACAATGTGACCACAGTGGCTTATATCAACCATCAGGGCAGCAGGAGCAGTCCTCTCTTGGAAGAGGAGGCAGGTAGCCTGCTGGAATGGGCCGAAGGCCATCTGCAGGCCTTGTTGGCGGTGCATGTAGCTGGAGTAGAAAATGTCATGTGGACTACCTAAGCAGGTTCAAGGTGGAACCAGAAGAATGGGCGCTCGGTCAGGAGGTGTACAAGCAGGTGGTGCGCCGATGGGGGCCTCCCATCATGTATCTCATGGCATGTTGGGAGTCGGGCAAAGCGAGCCGTTTCTTCAGCAGAAGAAAGAAAGTATGTCGGAGGGCCTGGATACCCTTGTTCAGGAGTGACCCACAGAAGGACGACTTTGTGTTTCCTCCGTGGGCTCTCATCGGCAGGGTCCTTCAGTGAATAGAGGCCCACCGAGGATAGGTAGTTCTAATAGCCCCAGACTGGCCACGGCGTCTGTGGTATGACGATCTCGGTTGCTGGCCGATCGTCCTTGGCGGCTTCTGGTGAGAGACGACCTTCTGGTTCAGTCCCATGCAGATGCCGCAAGTGGATTGGTTCTCGCTTATGGCCTGGCTATTGAAAGGGCAAGGCTGCATAAGCGAGGATATTCTGAAGCGGTGATCACTACATTGAACACTCGGAAGTGGTCAACCTGCCTCTCATGTGTGAGAGTCTGCCGCATTTTTGAGGGCTGGTGTGCAGCACAGCAGAAGAGGCCTATAGTGGTTTCAGTTCCAGAGGTGTTGGATATTTTGCAGGCAGGTTTTGAGAAGGGTCTCGGGGCCATCTCCTTGCGGGTGCAGGTGGCAGCTATTTCCTGTTTATAGGGGTACGATTCAAGATAAGGTGTTAGGCACACATCTGGATGTGAGTCGGTTCCTGAGGGCAGTGCGGTGCCTGCGGCCTCAACAGAGGTCGTCTGTTCCTCCCTGGGACCTCAATCTCATGCTGGATGCTCTGGCTGGGCAGCCTTACGAGCCGGTGGAGCAAGCCTCTTTGAAGAATTTGACTCTTAAGGCAGTTTTTTTGGTTGCTATCTGCTCGGCTAGGCGTATTTCAGAACTTCAGCCTCTTTCGTGTCGTCCGCCGTTCCTCTCCTTCAAGGAAAAGGTGGTCTTGTGGACAGTACCTTCCTTTTTGCCAAAAGTGGTCTTGCCTTTTCATTTGAATCAGCATTTTCCAAGGGGGCGCAGGGGGTGGACGATTCTTGGCTGCGCCGTCTGGATCTGCGCAGAGTCCTGAAGCGTTACCTGAACTGCACCGCGGCATTCTGCAAATTGGAGCGGTTGTTTGTCTTGTTCAGGGGACCGCGTAGAGGAGATGCGGCAGCCAAAGCTTCCATTTCTAGATGCTTCAGGGAGGCTATTGCTTCGGCATATATTCAGAAGGGTAGGCCGGTTCTGGTGGGATTCCAGGCACACTCTACGCGAGCCCAAGCAGCATCGTGGGCGGAATTTAGTCTGGTTCCGCCACTCGATATTTGTAGGGCGGCTACTTGGTCTTCTCTGCATACCTTTGCCAAGCATTACCGGTTGGATGTTCAGGCAGTAAGAGATGCTGGGTTTGGAGGTGCAGTGCTTCGGTCCGGTCTTGCAGGCCCCTCCCAGGCTTGAACTGCTCTGTTACATCCCGGTGGAAAGGGACTGGACTGGAGGGACGCGTAGAAAAGAGTAATTAGTCCTTACCTGCTAATTAATGTTCCTGAAGGAACTCCAGTCCAGTCCCTGATCCCACTCAGATTTATTTTTTCAGGTGGAGAGGCATTGCCGGCCTGAAGCTAGGCAGGAGCAGATGACGATTTGTCAGGGCTCCTCACTGAGGGGTCCGGTGACGTGGCCGTACAGTCAGGCAAAGCGCCCTGGTGGCTGACTGCGTAAGGGCGAGTGCTGTATCAGGTAAGCCTTCTCCTCTTCGGGGGGTGGGAAGCCCCTTCCTGGGGAGGCAGGAGGTGGCATGTTAGAGTTTCAATTTAGTTCTTGTTTGCTGTTTTGCTTAATTGTCTCTCCGTTAAGTCTACTTTGCCAGTAGGTTACTGGAGCTGGTGGGAGGTGCCAGTGATATTTATAGCAGAGTGTCATCGAAAAGATGACATGCTTAGTCTCCAAGCTGCTGGAAGGGGGAGCACAACCCAGTGGAAAGGGACTGGACTGGAGTTCCTTCAGGAACGCTAATTAGCAGGTAAGGACTAATTACTCTTTAGAAGCAATCCACAATTTTTTTTACTTCTTTCCAGATTTGCACAAGGAATACTCCAATCCACATCGGATAGATTAAAGTTACTCAATATGATCACTCCCCCTTGATAGTCACCTTTGTAAAATCAATAATCAAGTCTCTATCCGTTTCTTCGGTTTGAGATGGAGGCCTGTAGACTACACTAGTATGGATGATAGTGCCATCTCCTCTTTCCAACACAATCCGCAGTGCTGCTTCTTTTCCCCATGTCCCCTGTATTTAGCAGCTTTAATACTGCTTTTGACATATAGGGCTGCTACTCCTCCTTTTCTGCCTTCTCTGTCTCTTTTAAATAAATCATAGCCAGCTATGGCTATATCCCATTCATGTGACTCGTTAAGCCATGTTTCTGTAATGGCCAAGTCTATTTCTACCATTAGGGCTTCCAGATCAGGAATGTTTTTGGCTAGACTCAGAGCATTTGTGCTCATTGCTTTCCAGCATCTGTTGACTGGCTTGCCTTTATTTTACATGGATTTTGTTCTGCATGCCTCTTCCTGCTTGCCATTTGTATGTGGGTTAATAGTGTGGCTGTTTCCAATGTTATGTTTTTGCTGGGAGTGACGTCGTGAACTTGTTGTTCTCCATCCGTCACCCCCTTTCCCTAGTTTAAATGCCTGTCTACGTAATGCCTGAATTTTTCACTTAGGATCCTTTTCCCTGCGACATAGAGATGTAGTCCATCCACACAGTATAGCCTCTTGTTGTTCCATCTATTTCAACAATTGCCAATATATCTAAATCCTTCTTGTTTGCATCAGATTTGGAACTAAGGGGTTTAATAAACTGTCCTAATGTTACCGGCGCTAGTTACAGCGATAATGTGAAGAATGCCATATAAGGAGTGGGCGTTCCGGTCTTAAGGTAGCAAAAATCTGTATCGCGCGATAGTGGGCGCCGTGGCACGTTAACGCACGTTAACCCTACGTTTATGCGAGCGCAGTGTTAGAAGCTATAAAGATGTAGCCTGCTGGTTACTGCAATGTCTGCAGAAGCAGAGGTCATGGGTTCAATCCCACAGTGGTGTTATGTAAGAAGGCTGTCTGAGGCAATTTGTTTTCATCTAAATCAGTGCTGTCTGAGGCATTTCCTTTTTTAAGTTAAATCAATGCTGCTAGCAAAAACACCCTCACAGTGCCGTAACATAAGGTGCTGCATAAGGTACCCTATAACGCACTCCATAAAGTGCCCTGTCCACCAAGGCGCCTGCTAATGTGCCTTAAAGGGCGCCTTATAGGGCACCTTATGAGGCACCTTAAGGTTACAGCAATGTGAGGGTGCATTTTGCTGGCACCACTGATGTAAATTAAAAGGAAAAGCCACAGACAGCCTTATTAAACAATATCACTGCAGGATCAAACCCATGACCCCTGCCTTCACAGTCATTGAAGTAACCAGTGGGCTACATCTCTATAACTACTAATACACCGCTGGCTGGCTACAGAAAGACTGCAGGTCACCACACAAACTGTCTGCTGTGGTTACCAGGATAGGGTAAACCCACCCGTACCCATGATGCACTGCACATGCAGATCAGCAGTCTACAGCTGATCACAAGATGGGGTATGCACCCACAGCACCTCGGCCTGGTAGGGGGAACTGACCGTGTGTGTTACTGGCACAGAGTCGCTACAGACTGTGACATTGTGCGGGTCCTGTGCTCACCCTGAGGGTGAGATGGGGCCCCCAGCACCAGGTCCGCAGCACCTGACTTGGCTGAGATAGACTATGCTGCAGGTCCCCATCAGTGCCAGTGTGTGATAGGTAGCCCTTGCAGATACACCTGTGTCCATCTGTATTTCCCAGTCGCATTTAGCCCTTGTGGACTATGATGCACCCAGAATAGTGCATATATTGTGTGGGTGCCATGGTCACATGTTATAAGTGAAGGGGGGTGTTTGGACCCAAAAGCGGATTATGTAGCACCACCCAACCCGCCCTCTGTGGCTCAGGGTAGGAGGACAGGATTTCCCACCAACAGATCCACATTGTACATCTCTGCAATGGTGGCAGTAGAGGGGACTATCAACCCCAGTCCTGCTGGGGAACAGGCACCCTACAGGGCAGTCAATGCAGATCTGTATGCATCACATAAGGCAATGGCAGACAGGCAGAATGCTGGAGCAGCTCAGCTGCCCCCCACCATTATCTGACATTCAACAGCAGAGGGCACAGTCAGTCTCCACCCACTGCACCCCGCAAGGCGTTCCAGCCATACACCTGCTAACTGCAGACAGTCTGCTAGCTAGTACATGTTCCTGGAGGAACTATGTGTGCCAAAAAATGGGATGTGAGCGCACACACCAAGCAGATATGTCAGTGATTGGGCCCCAGAAAAAAGAACCCATAAATATTCCTTGAGAGAAATACTGTATAGCACTATTGGGGAACCTAGCCATGCCGTGGTCACTGCTCAGTCAGGGTGAGAGTGACCTCCAAGCATGACATGCTGTGGCCACCCTGGCCACCCTGTCCGTGCAGGTGGTGGTCGGGCACTACAATGTCCCAGCCATTGCCCTATACCCTGTGCAGATGCATCCTGCCCATGCCACCCTGTCTGGGCCATACCCACAGTACCTTGCTCCTCATTATGCACAATGGCAGGCTAACACTGGAAACGGTGCAAGCAGTGTGGGCACAGTAAGGTGTAGGCAGCCACATCACACTGGATAGACAGACACACACTCCCACACCTATGCCAGCATTGTGCAAATATAGAGGTTTGTGGCAGCCCTGGCTGCCACACCAGTCCTGGGCACAGTGCAGGCATTGCTATGGTACGCAAAACTGTTGGGATAACTCCCCGGGGTGGTAAACACTGTCAGAATCAATAACTGAAACGCACTCCACAGATATCAGAAAGGTTGCTATGATGAATCTCTATCAACAAATTGTGTTTAACTTAGGATTTGTTATCTGACATTAATCATAGCAACCTTTTGATATATGTGGAACGTGTTCCCAAGTTTAGGACAGCATTGCTAAGGTATGCAGGTGCCAGTATTGGAAGATGCTGCTGCACGCAGAGCCCAACAGCCTGACTCTCCATGAGGCGTTGGATAGTAGAGCCTGTGGGTGTGGGTGTTTGTACCCCTGTTGGCCTCTGTTCTAGGGCTGAGTTTTCCAACTCTGGTCCTGGTGGGCCAAACACTGTTCAGGTTTTCATGCTGTCCCTAATGAATATGCGTGAGATATATTTGCATACAATGGGGGCGGCGCAATGGGGGCGGCGCAATCGGGGGCGGCAATCGGGGGCGGCAATCGGGGGCGGCAATCGGGGGCGGCGCAATGGGGGCGGCGCAATGGGGGCGGCCCAATCGGAGGCAGTGGGAGGCACAAACACACGCTCCAGCACCACTTAAAAGCGGCGTCCCTACCCCGAGGGAGCCGCTTCTGAGTCCAGCAGAGGTCCCTGGTTCAGCTCCTGCCCAGATCGGGGCAGTGGGAGCTCACACACACACACACTCCTGCCCAGATCGGGGCAGTGGGAGACCACACACACATTCACTCCTGCCCAATCGGTGGCAGTGGGAGGCAAGCCCACAAGCACTCCTGCCCAATCGGAGGCAGTGGGAGGCACACACACACGCTCCAGCACCGCTTAAAAGCGGCGTCCCTACCCCGAGGGAGCCGCTTCTGAGTCCAGCAGAGGTCCCTGGTTCAGCTCCTGCCCAGATCGGGGCAGTGGGAGCTCACACACACACACACTCCTGCCCAGATCGGGGCAGTGGGAGACCACACACACATTCACTCCTGCCCAATCGGTGGCAGTGGGAGGCAAGCCCACAAGCACTCCTGCCCAATCGGAGGCACACACACACACGCTCCAGCACCGCTTAAAAGCGGCGTCCCTACAGGGCGCGCCCGTGCCTGAGGGCCTCGCCAGAGGGCCCTTTGGCGTCGGCCCTTAGGCGGTTGGCCATTAGGCCCTGGAGACAGCTTCGCCACCCGACCGCAAGAGAGAGATAACAGCCGGCCTCCCCCTAAGGCAATCCAGAAGAAACAGGTCCCAAAAAAACCACAGACCCTTCATCTCTCTCCTAAAGTACCAATCTTGACACCGAAACCGCAAGCCTCCACAACCGCACACGGCTTGAGCTCCCCTGCCTGGGTTGAGCTCGCCAACTCGACCAGGCACTGAATGACGACAACAACTAAACTATTCAGGTAAACACAATACTGCAACTTCCTCCTACAGACTGTATGACATTTCTGACTTTATTGGACTTTTAAGAAACTTCCCCACAAGTTTCACAATCTGCCTGCAACTTCAATACACTGTACTATATCAAACCATTATTCTGAAGGAATGTTTTACAGTAGGAATGAAATCAGATCACTCCCATACCACCTGATTTTGTCATTAATTAGATGCAATAACCATAAGGATTAATCCCTCTCTGTAATACATGAAATACTCTTTAATAACTTTAATACTTGTAATACCTTTTTTTGTAATTCTCTGTAATACCTGCAATACCTCTCTGTAATACCTGCAATTCCAAACCACTTATTGCTCATCTCTCACATGGTATCAGAAGTTTTTCCCGTTATACTTATATTTTATATACTGATTGAGACATCACATGTGCGACAACTAACAAATGACCGTAAACTACAAGTAAATAACCTCTGCCACCTTCGCACAGAATTTCTCCTCCAAGGATTTCCATAACAAACTCTGCACCACACCCAACCACACAAACCATGGCACCCATCACCTATATGGTAATTCTCTGCCTCTACGTATCCCTAGCCGCATACGCATACTTACCACACTTGACGCAACACCAGGCAATAGGATGGCATCCTTTCCTTATCCATGACCAAATACTGTTACCCCTACTTACTCCGCTAGGGCCAACATACATAGCCCATGATGAAACCCTACTCAACCCAGGCCTGAACACTGCGTTAAAGGTCACTGAAAAACCCCATAAAAGACGTAGCTCCAAAACAAAACATAATAAACATAGGAAACCGACAGCCACAAAGACCAGAAACAAGCAACAGCAACCACACCAATTATCACAAACCCCCATCACAATCTGTCTCATCAACGCCAGATCCATTAGAAATAAAACCCACATCATACACGATATCATTACAGACAACAAACCCGATATCCTCTGTGTCACCGAGACTTGGATCACTGACACTGACCCAGCAATACTAAACCAATTACCCCATCCCAACTACACAGTATTTAACTGCCCCCGTCACAACAGGAGAGGAGGAGGAGTACTTGTCATTGCCAAAACCTCCCTCATGTTCTCAAGCCCCTCCCTAACTGAATCCAAAGGCATTGATATACTCAAGATCGAAAACAAAACATCAATACTTTGCTTAATCTACAGACCCCCCTCAGCCCATCATGAAACCCTGGCCACCGCACTAGAAAATATCTCAACCTCTGCAACCAAAAAACTGCGCATCATTCTGGGTGACCTAAATCTCCCATCGATTCCCCCTGTACAGGCAGACGCATTCTTTGAAGCCATGCATCAGCTCGGCTACACACAAATCATTCAAGAACCCACACATAACAAAGGTAACACCCTTGATATGGTGTTCTTATCACACAACATCCAAAAATACACCAAACCTCGAGTAACCCCAGTCCCATGGTCCGACCATTTCCTAGTCGAAATTGAAATCCACCTACCTCCACAAAAGGTAAAGCCTCAAGCCGACCCAAAAACACATCAACAGAGGAAATTCCAAAAATTCAATAGCGAAGCTTTGGTAACTTCTATATCTACACATTTTGAGTACACCACCACAGACCTAGACAAGCTGGTAGACCAATGGAACTCAGGGATCGAAGCAGCTGCAAGTCCAACATGGAAGAACACAAACGCTGTAACAAAGACAGGAACCGAACCATGGTACTCTCCCACGCTATCTAAAATGAAGAGAGAACTACGCAAACTCGAAAGGAAATGGAGGAAAAAGCAAACCGAAGAAGGCAAGCAACTATACCTAACACTCCTCGCAAGATACAAGAATGAGGTAAACCTCGCTAAAAAGACACACCACACTAATCTACTCAACAAAGCGCTCAACAGACCCAGAGAACTTTTTGAACTCGTAAAATCTCTGACCAAATCTTCACAAAACTCCATCTCTGCAGACGATATAAAGGCCCAGACGCTTGCCGACTACTATGCCAAAAAGCTAAATCCGAAACTTCCCACAAGCATGACCAAAGGCATGCCACTAGCTCTCACCACTCGAGAAACCACAACTGCCCCTCAAGCAGACCCAGAAACAGAATGGAACACCTTCCAGCAATTAGGTGAGCAACAAATCTTAAACATCTTAACCAACTTAAACACCACTACCTCCCCCCTCGACCCATGCCCAGCCGCTTGGATGAAAGCAACCAAGAAAGACAACGCAAAACCCATCGCGCACATTGTCAATCAGTCCTCTGAAACAAGGAATCATGCCGTCTCATCTCAAGAAATCAATTATTAGACCCATATTAAAAAACAAGTCGCTCAACAAAAGTGACCCTGCATCATATCGCCCAATCTCAAGCATAGCTTTCCTAGCAAAGATGATTGAAAAAGCGGTCCAGCACCAACTCCAGGACCACATGGATGAGATAAAAGCCCTAGATGAACATCAATACGGATTCCGTCAGAATCACGGAGTGGAAACACTACTACTGGCACTCCTTGACAATCTACTTAGGGGCCTCGAGAACAAAAACTCCATGTTCATACTCATATTCATCGATATCTCAGCGGCATTTGATACAGTACATCACACCACCCTTTTGGACCGCCTGGCCTCGCTAGGTATAACAGGGACCCCCCTGAAATGGTTCACATCATACATATCCAATAGGATGCAACAAGTGCAATTCAACAACGACAGAGCTGATGCTTTCCCCCAAACCCAAGGGATCCCTCAAGGGTCTGCCCTCTCATCCCTACTGTTCAATTTGTATATAAAGCCGGTATGCAGTATTTTCCAGAAATACAACATAAATTACCACATATATGCCGACGATGTGATGTTATACACACAGCTCGACATAACACAGCCTAACTTCAGTCCACTAGAAGAATGCCTTGACATGCTCCAATCATGGCTTCAGCAAAACAACATGTCAATAAATCACAAAAAAAACAGAGGTCATGTTCATGTCCAAGAAAGCCAATTTCATCCCGCCCACCACAGTCACACTAAACAAAAACATATACGATACAAAGCCTGTAATAAAGTATCTAGGAGTCCTACTTGACAGCAACCTCAAGATGGACAAACACCTCAGAACAGTTAACCGAGCCATCTTTTACAAACTCAAAATCCTTCAACCACTCCGCAATATCCTCGAGAAATCCGACTTTAGGTCTGTTGCTCAAGCACTAATCATTCCCCACCTGGATTACAGCAATGCCATTCTACAAGGGCTTCCAAAGAGCACACTAAGCATCCTGCAAATGGCTCAGAACGTGGCTGCAAGAGTCATCATGGAAAAGAAAGTCACCGACCACATAACCCCAGTTCTAATGGATCTGCACTGGCTCCCAGTGGCCGCCCGCATCATCTACAAACTACTCATCACAACATTTAAACTCATCAATGGCATCGCACCATCCTACCTCAATAACCTAATCACTATTCAACCTAGCAACAGGAGCAGGAGAACTATGAATCTCAACACCCTATGTATCCCGACCAGCATAAGATCTGTCAAGGCCGAAACAAGCAATAGGGCGTTCACATACTCAGCGCCAATCCAATGGAACCAACTACCGCATGAATTAAGGCTCACAAACAACCTGAACGAATTTAGACGAAAACTGAAAACCTATCTGTTTCAAACCCACTACAACTTGATCTAACTGCGATACCCTACCTCAACCAGATCTCCTCTGCCGCACTCGGCAGCATATAATCTAATAGTATATAGTCATGTATAACTTGTACACCTTGGCAACTAATTCCGTACAAATTGTATATAACCATGTATAGTCTGTACACCTTGGCAACTAATTCTGTACAAATTGTATATATGGGGCCCTCCCCCAATCTACTGAAATCAAATGTATACCTTGATCTGTGTGCTTTAATCAAATATGTATCGTATCCAAATGCTTGTCCCGTGTTACGTAATCATTGACTAATCAAAATGTAAAACTGAAATCTCAATGTACCGTACAATACATTATGATTCTGTAAAGTAAACCGCTGCTGATCGTAGGAAGCAGCGGTATACAAGTGTTTACTAAATAAATAAATAAATACAAATGCAGCACAGGCATATTTATTAGGGACAGCATGAAACCTGAATAGTGTTTGGCCCTCCAGGACTGCAGTTGGGAAAATCTGCTCTAGGGATTGCACATGTTTATGGTGTCTGTGCTCTGTAGGGTAAAATATAGGCGTTTCAGGCATGTTTATTTTATCTGCAATAAAGGTTCTGTCTTTATTACCATGGTTTAGTACTGGGTAAAATATGGGGACAGGGTTGGCAGGAGCCACAGCTGGGACTTCAACTTGTGACCTTCTGCTCCTGAGCACACTGGCTGTGTGTACTGCACCACAAGGGCAGACTATTCCCTGGGGATGCCTGACTGTCAGACAGACCTTGTCTGTTGCAGTGCACGGTACCCACCTAAACGGGGCTTGGCCGTGGTCTGCTGTGGGCAGATGCCACTGCCCACTCTGCCATCAGCACCCCTCCACCACCATGCTGACATGCCCTTATGCTGGTGGTGTGCAGTCCCAGGCCATCCAGTGTGCTGGTAGGCAGCTGCCTATAGTGTGGGTTCTCAGGTAGAGGCGCCTATATGGACATGCGCGCTTCCCCCCAGAACTGCCTGCCAATGTTATGTGCCCTTGGGGTACCTGCTGGGTAATATCCCCTGTGACACTGTGGGACACACACTCGTGCCCATGTTGGTCCCTCGTCATTTGCTGTTTTGCTGCTTTACAGTTTCGGCATTCCTATGTGCCACCTAGGCATCTGCCTAGTCCGCACTGTGCCCCAGCTGGACCACAGCATATGCCGCCTGTAGCCCCCTGTATCCCATTTATAGCATCAGTACAGTTGCCCTTTCCTACGTGCCCACTCTGCTGTTGCTGCACATGTGCACGCCATAACAAGTCTGCCCAATATAAATGACAAAAACCCCGATCACCGCTATTTCAATGTGGGATCATTCACTTTGGAGGAGGACAGAGCATAGGCCCTTCAAATATGATATCTTCCTTTTTACACTTTGTCAGTAGTGTTGCTTTATCTTTATCATTAATATCACTATTGGCCAGCTTGGTTATTGGGATTTCAAATGTGGTTCTGGTCATTTTCTATGTTTGTTTGCCTTTTTGGTTCCTGCACCTGTATCACTACTATCACTTTTCTGGGTTTCCCTGACTTTGCTGTACATTGCTGACTGAAATGGTATCTCCAAGAACAAGCAGGAATGAGTCTTCACATATGGGTACGTCGGTACCGACGGAGCCTGCACGGGAACGCTCCCCAGCTTCCCAAAAAGGAAAGCTTTTGGGAGCATCCCACAGTGCCTGCGCGCTGCCTTCCCGCCTTTCCTAACCAACTCTCCTCAGTTCTTCTTTGCCGCGGAGCCAGCAGGTCGAGCCCTGTCACCGCTGAAGAAGTTCTTTATTTTATTTTATTTCTTTGGTCGCGTGTCTGCCTTCCCCGACTCCGGACCGGTACCGCCGGTCTTCTCTTTCTTTCTTTAAAAAAAAAATATATATATATCGATATTTTTCCTCACTTGGTGTATTTTTCTTCTTAAGGCCTCAGGGCCCACAAGAAAATTTCCCTCATGGAAAAACCAACCTCCGGGTTCAAAAAATGCACAAAGTGTAGCGGTACTATTTCTGTTAGATACCCATGAATGGTGTCTTAAATGTTTGGGTCCTGAACACTCCATTCCGGATTGTCCGTCCTGCTCCCTAATGTCTAAACGGGGGTTACAGAACCGAGCAGCTAAGCTCCATGTGCTGTTTCCCACTGAGGCACCAGCAGTAGCATCGACATCTTCCAGGTCTTCTTCTCCTGAAGGATCTCAGGTAACCAAACATAAACCTAGCAGGTCCTCGAAGGGTAGATCTCCCTCTAAGCATCGAGATGCCTCCGGGCTTGCCCTCGAGGACCCTGCACCAGCCAAACAACCCCAGCGGGAAGCTCCGGCTTACAAAGCTCCTCCTATGGGGTTACAGGTTGACATCGATGGCACGGCCTCGACCGATCACCTGTTAGAATGCTCTGGGGTACCGGCGCAATCTCCCGGTACCGATCTCCAGGCATTCATGGCGTCGATGGATCAGAATGTTCTGTCCATGCACCAGGCTATTTCAGCCTTCATTCAAGCTGCGACGCCGGCGGTACTGCAACGAGCTCCGTTGTCAGTATCGGCTCCGGTACCGGCACCAGCGCCGATACCGGTTCCGACCGCATCGACATCGACTAAGACAGCGGTTCCTTGTCCAGGGCTGTTTCTTGGTACCGATCCGGTTCCGAAAACGCCCGATGTCGATACCGCTCGATACGCGTATCGAGCGCTGGAGGAGCACCCTGACAGGCGGTACTTTGATTCCTCTGGTGATTCTGATTCGTCAGATGAATCACCTGACGTATCCATAGCCCTTCCTGAAGAGCCTTCTTCTCCAAAAAGAAGAATGTCTCCTCCAGAGGACTTGTCCTTTCAAGACTTCATAATAGAAGTAGCTAAAGGACTATCTATCTCAGTAGCCTCTGAATCAGACCCTAGAGCAAAAAAATTGGATATTTTAGGATACCCTAAGGCTCCTAGAGAGGCAGTCACCTTACCAATTCATGAGATTCTTTATGAACACATGATTGATTTATGGGAGACTCCTCTCACTCTCTCTCTCCTCATTCTCGCAGGTTGGACACTATGTACCGTGTCCCTCCCTGTCCTGGCTTTCAAAAAACTCAGCTTCCTCACCATTCCATTGTGGTGCAGTCAGCTATGAAGAGGATAAAGAGTACAAAGAGACATTCTTCTGCTCCTCCAGGAAGAGAATGCAGAACCTTGGATGCTTTTGGTAGGAAAATCTTCCAGGCCAGTATGCTTATTGCCAGAATCAACTCATATAGCCTCTACATGGGTATGTGTCTAAAAGAAGTGGCAGAAAAGCTGCACACTTTCCTCCCTTTTATTCCAGAAGATAAAAGGGAAGAATTCCGCATGTGGCTTAAGCATACTCAAGACATCTCCAAGTTTTCAAACAGGGCAGCCTTTGACTCCTTTGAAGGTGCCAGTAGAGCCTCAGGCATTGCCATAGCTGCTCGCAGAATTGCTTGGCTCCAGGCTTCTGATCTAGAACCCTGAGTTCAAGATGGCTTGGGAAATCTGCCCTGTACAGGTGAAAATCTATTTGGCAAAGAGTAGCAAATTAAAGCCACTCAAATGGATGCAGAGAATTCTGCTCTGGATAGACTTTCAAAGTCTACCTCCATTCCTGCCAAGAAAAAGACTTTTAAAAAGCCTTTTTTTAAAAAGGGCAGGTTTCCTTCCACTTCTGGCCAACAATCTTCTACAGGTCGCTTTACCGCTAAGCGTCAGCAACCTAAGCAGGCCAGGCCTTAGTCTACAGGGGCTGCTGTAACTCAGCAGTCCCAACCCCCTCAGGGTTTTTGACTTGATGCTAGAGAACTTAGCCTTTCTGGCTTTAACACAGCCAGAACCTCTCACCATTCCAGGAAGGTTAGCTCATTTTGCTCCCAGATGGGAGCAAATCACATCAGAGCAGTGGACCCTCTCCATCATAAGAGAGGGCTACAAACGTCATTTCTCAGACCTTCCTCCCCACACCATGGTGAGACACTTCAATTTTCCCACATCTCTTCTCGACCTTTTAGGTCAGGAGATAACTACCCTTCTTGCCCAAGGGGCAATAGAAGAAGTTCCTCTTCTTCAACAAGGGTCAGGGTTCTACTCCCCCTATTTTCTCATTCCAAAGAAGACAGGGGGATACAGACCCATTCTAGATCTCAGAGAATTGAACAAATTTCTATGCAAGGAGAAGTTCAAGATGCTTTCTCTGGGCACTCTCCTTCCATACCTTCAAAGTCAGGATTGGCTTTGTTCTCTAGATCTCAAGGATGCGTACACACATGTCCTCATCCATCCATCTCACAGAAAATTCCTACGTTTTCTTTTCCAGGGAAAACATTACCAATACAGAGTGCTTTCTTTTGGTCTGGCCTCTGTTCCGAGAGTGTTAACCAAATGCATGGCGATAGTTGCTGCATTTCTACGCACTCTGGGAATATTTGTCTTCCCATACCTGGACGACTGGCTCATCCGAGCTCCATCTCAGTCAGAGGCCCAGATTCCCCTGGACCGCACAAGGCGCATTCTGCAGTATCTGGGACTGGTGATAAACCTCCCAGAGTCCCAGCTCATCCCCACTCAGTCCCTGGAATTCATAGGGGCCTGGTTGGATACCACCACTGCAAGGGCCTACGTTCCTCAGGCCCGTTGCCAACGTCTAGTGCAACTAGCCTCCCAGATTCAGTCAAAGAGCCACTTAACTGCCAGGGAGATGCTACAACTGCTAGGCCACATGGCTTCCACAGTACATGCGGTACCCTTTGCTCGCCTACACATGAGAGCAGCTCAATGGACTTTGTCCACCCAGTGGACTCAAGCTTCAGGAGCTCTCTCAGACCAAATAGCAACCTCCAAACGTCTCTTTTGGTCTCTCCAATGGTGGATGTGCACTCAAAATCTGTTGCTGGAGTCCCCCTTCCAACAGTTGTTGCCCCAAGCAACCCTCACAACAGATGCCTCTTAAACAGGTTGGGGAGCTCATCTACAAGACCTCTCCACCCAAGGCACTTGGTCCCCACAGGAGACCTCTCTTCATATCAACCACTTGGAACTTCGAGCAGTATTTCTAGCTCTCAAGGTCTTTCATACCCTCCTCAGCTACAAGACAGTCCTTATTCATACGGACAATCAAGTAGCCATGTTTTACATAAACAAGCAAGGAGGAACTGGCTCTCTGTCGCTTTGCAACGAAGCTCTAAGATTATGGGCCTTCGCCAGAGAGCATCAAATCCATCTCCTGGCAGTATACCTCCCAGGAATCCAAAATTCTTGGGCAGACAGACTCAGTCGAGTTCTGCTTCCACACGAATGGTCCCTGCATATGGATCAGGTACACAGAATCTTCCAAGAATGGGGAACCCCAGACATAGACCTCTTTGCAAGTCCGTGGAATGCCAAACTTCCCCGGTTCTGTTCCAGAATTCCGTGTCAGGGAGTTCAGGCCAAGGATGCCTTCCTCCTTCATTGGGGTCAGGGCTTCCTGTATGCCTTTCCACCCATTCCCTTGATTCCCAAGACTCTATTCAAACTCCAGAGGGATCAAGGATCTATGATCCTTATAGCTCCACGCTGGCCACGCCGTGTGGTACCCTCTACTTCTGCATCTCTCCCAAGCCCCCTCCCTGGACTTGGGAGCTGCTCCAGACCTTCTGTCCCAGGAGGAAGGGACTTTGTGGCACCCAAACCCCAAGTCCCTTCACCTCAGAGCTTGGTTACTGAAGGCCTAGACCTTCAAGACTTGAATCTTTCTCAGCAGGTGATGGATATCCTCCATGCTTCCAGGAAACCTTCCACCAGGCGTTCCTATGCTTTTAAGTGGAAAAGATTATCCATTTGGTGTGCTGAAAAGGCTCTTGACCCTCTGGCACTACCTTTAACTTCTTTGTTAGACTATCTCTTGCATCTCTCCAATGCAGGACTTAAGACAAATTCAGTAAGAGTCCATTTGAGTGCTATTGCAGCATCCCTTAAGCCCATCAATGGACAACCTATCTCCTCTCATCCTCTTATTTGAAGATTCATGAGAGGCCTAACTTTAACTAAACCTCCCATTAGGCCTCCTCCGGTGGCATGGGACTTAAATTTGGTTCTTGGTCAGCTTATGAAGCCACCTTTTGAACCC
The DNA here is from genome assembly GCA_033557465.1 of Ichthyophis bannanicus. Lineage (NCBI taxonomy): Eukaryota > Metazoa > Chordata > Amphibia > Gymnophiona > Ichthyophiidae > Ichthyophis > Ichthyophis bannanicus. The sequence continues at coordinate 684,925,169 of CM066036.1, read as the reverse complement.
TTAGCCACTACCTCCTTGAAATTTCTTTCCTGGAAGGTTATTTTCCTCATTGCAGTCACTTCTGCTCGCCGCATCAGTGAACTGCAGGCCTTAGTGGCTAATCCACCTTATACAAGGTTCCATCATGACAAGGTAGTCCTTAGGACAAATCCACACTTTATGCCTAAAGTGGTCTCACCTTTTCATCTTAATCAAGAGGTATATTTATCTGTCTTTTTTCCAGCTCCTCATGCATCCAGTGCAGAGAGGAATCTTCATACTCTGGATTGTAAAAGAGCTCTTGCTTTTTACTTACATAGGACACAGCAACATAGAATGTCTTCCCAGCTTTTTGTTGCTTTTGATCCTTCTCATTTGGGACTTCCAGTCTCTTAAGAGAACACTGTCCAATTGGATTGCTCAGTGTATTTCTTTCGCCTACCAGAGTAAGAACCTTTCTCTGGAGAGCCATGTCTCAGCTCATAATGTGAGGGCCATGGCCACCTCTATGGCTCATCTAAATTCTGTGTCCATCGACCAGATCTGTCGAGCAGCCACCTGGGCCTCTGTTCATACCTTCACAGCCCATTACTGCTTGGACAAGGATTCCCGCCGGGATGCCTTGTTTGGTCAGGCTGTCCTCAGACACCTGTTCCATTCTTAAACAACTCCTGCCCTCCTTCCCTGGATGGATGCCTGAGATCCATAGGAGGACGCAGACCCCTTTCAGGGTCTCATATCCTTGGGGATCTCCCAGGCATCTCAGCTAGGGAGTCCCCATATGTGAAGACTCATTCCTGCTTGTTCCTGGAGATAGCACAGTTATTTACCTGTAACAAGTGATCTCTGGGAACAGCAGGAATAAGTCTTCACAACCCTCCCACCTCCCCTAGGAGTTGTATCTCTTTTCTATCTTTCCTTTCCTCTCTCTCTCTATTGTCTCAGCTTTAAACTCGAACTGAGGAGAGTTGGTTAGGAAAGGCGGGAAGGCAGCGCGCAGGCGCTGTGGGATGCTCCCAAAAGCTTTCCTTTTTGGGAAGCTGGGGAGCATTCCCGCGCAGGCTCCGTCGGTACCGACGTACCCATATGTGAAGACTTATTCCTGCTGTTCCCAGAGATCACCTGTTACAGGTAAGTAACTGTGCTTTCTCTCTCTTGCGAATGTGCCTTTAGCACGAGGTTTTTACTGGCGCTAATTTTCAGATCTTCATTTCATGGGTTTAGTGTGCATGGAGCCTCTCCCCGCCCACTCTCTGCCCATTGACCCCTATCTCCGCCCTCTGGGGAGCCTTACTCCACCCTTCAGACCCGGCTTTCACAGCATTAGTGTGCCTTAACGCTGCTGCCGACGTTATCGTGTGATATGTGATGTTATCGCGCGATAACTTTGGCGCTGCTACATTAAGACGGTTTAGTAAACATACCCCTAAGAGCTGCGTCTCTCACTTGGTTTGCAGCTTGTCGTGCTGTGAGGGCTTGCGTGCATCAGTGATGCTGAGAGCTAAACTATCAGTAGTTTAACTACTGGCAGGGTTTCCCAAGATGGACAGGTCTCAGCTGAGGTGCCAGACCAAGACAAACCACCCATCTGGGCAGCAGCAGAATGGGACAGTGTTGTCGGCGGAGGATCACATTTTTGTGACAACGGCAACAACACCAAACTTAAACTGCGTGGAAGAAAGGCCCGGCAATCTACTTCTGTATCTTGCCATGAAAACCCAATGGATAGTTACAACAAAACAAATTGTGCTATGGTGCTGGAAGATGAGACCCCCAGGTCAGAAGGCACTCAACTAGCTACTGGGGAAGAGCTGAAGACTTTTCAGAGTAAAGCCAGCATTTATGATGTGGTTGGATCAAAGCCCTTGGGACGTCTGACTGCTGATGTAGCTGCGCATGAAATGAGAGTCAGAAGCTGTAAAGATGTCTTACACATTGGAACATGGAACGTACGAAGCATGAACCAAGGGAAGTTGGCGGTGGTCAAGAATGAAATGGAACGTGTACAACTTGATCTGTTGGGTGTCAGCGAACTGAAATGGACTGGCATGCGGCACTTTGCATCAGATGATCACATGGTCTACTATGCTGGAAATGAAAGACAAAGAAGAAATGGTGTTGCATTTATAATAAAGAAGAAACTTGCAAGAACTGTAATGAAATACAATGCAGTCAGCGAACGCTTAATCTCTATTCGTCTACGAGGATTGCCTATCAACACAACTATAATTCAGGTATATGCCCCAACAACAGCTGCTGAAGAGAATGAAATTGAAGGGTTCTATGAACAAGTACAAGCTGAAATTGACAGAACATGCAAACAGGATATCCTGATAGTCATGGGTGACTGGAACGCAAAGGTTGGCAACAAAGAAGAAGGCAAAGTAGTTGGAAAATATGGACTTGGCAACAGAAATGAAGCTGGAGAAAGACTGATAGAATTCTGCAAGACCAATGATCTATTCATCTCAAACACCTTCTTCCAGCAACACAAGTGGCGACTGTACACATGGACTTCACCGAATGGATTATATAAAAATCAAATTGACTACATATGTGGAAGTCAACGATGGAAAAGCTCTATAACATCAACAAAGACAAAACCTGGAGCTGACTGTGGTACAGATCATCAACTACTAGTATGCAAACTCAAGCTAAAGTTGAAAAAGGGCAAACCACTCATGAATGCAGCAAAATATGACCTTGAGAATATACCACTGGAATTTAAAGACTGCCTGCAAAATCGATTTGCTGCTTTAGATACAAATGACAGAGCTCCGGAAGAGTTATGGAATGACATGAAGAAGGTTGTGTTGGAAGAAAGCGAGAAGTGTCTACAAAAGGTGAAAAAGCAAAAACGGCCAAAATGGATGACGGAAGAAACTCTGAAAATTGCCCAGAAACGCAGAGAAGCTAAAGCCAGAGGAGAAAGAAAGACAATCGCAGAACTCAACAGAGATTTCCAACGTGCAGCAAAACAGGACAAGGAAAAGTACTACAATGACACTTGCAAGGAAATAGAAGCAGAAACTATTAGAGGAAGAACAAGATCGGCTTTCCTAAAGCTAGGAGAGTTAAAGAAAAAGTTCCAGCCTCGAATTGGAATATTACAAGATGCTCAAGGTTCTATGTTGAATGATGCTGAGAAGATCAAGAAAAGGTGGAAGGAATATACAGAGTTTTTATATGATAAAGATCAAGTGGACCAACAGCCATTTCAACCTGTACCTTATGATCGGGAACCATTGGTGATGAAAGAAGAAGTTGAAGCAGCATTGAAAGCCTTATCAAAGAACAAAGCACCAGGCATTGATAGCATTCCCATAGAAGTATTGCAGCAATCTGATGCAGCTGTTACCGTACTCACAAGGCTCTGCCAAGAAATATGGAAGACAACATCATGGCCAACTGACTGGAAAAGATCTGTGTTTATACCAATACTAAAGAAAGGTGATCCAACTGACTGTGGAAATTATCGCACAATCGCTCTGATCCCACATGCTAGCAAGATTCTACTGAAGATTATTCAAAAGAGACTACAACCATACCTGGAACAAGAACTACCTGAAGTGCAAGCAGGGTTCAGGAAAGGGCGAGGAACGAGAGACATCATTGCGGATGTGAGATGGATCCTTGAAAAGACTAAAGAATACCAAAAGGATATCTATTTGTGCTTTATCGACTATAGCAAGGCTTTTGACTGTGTAAACCATGAGAAACTCTGGGCCACATTAAGAAGCATGGGTATACCAGAACACCTGATCGTTCTCTTGCACAATCTGTACATTGATCAAGAAGCAACAGTTCGAACGGAACAAGGAGAAACAGAATGGTTTAAAATAAGCAAAGGTGTAAGACAAGGCTGCATACTTTCCCCCTACCTGTTTAATTTATATGCAGAACAAATCATCAGAGAAGCAGGATTGTATGAAGACAACAGAGGTGTGAAGATTGGTGGAAGACTCATCAACAACCTTCGCTATGCTGATGATACCACATTACTGGCTGAAAGTGAAGATGATCTGAAATATTTGCTTCTCACAATCAAAGAACATAGTCTCAAAATGGGCCTGCACCTTAATGTAAAGAAGACAAAGATCATGACAACTGGCATAATCAACAGGTTCATCGTTGAAGGAGAAAAAATTGAAATTGTGAACAACTTTAACCTACTTGGATCAACTATCAATAAAGAAGCAACAAGCAGTCAAGAAATCAGACGACGCATTGCTCTTGGCAGAATGGCTGTGAAAGACCTAGATAAGATTCTCAAGTGCAGAGATGTCTCTCTCCATACAAAGATTCGACTTGTTCAAGCCATGGTATTTTCAATAACATCATATGGATGTGAAAGCTGGACAGTGAAAAAGATAGACAGGAAGAAAATTGATGCCTTTGAATTATGGTGCTGGTGGCGAATACTGTGTATACCATGGACTGCCTGAAGAACAAACCAGTCGGTACTAGAGGAGATCAAACCTAAGCTTTCTTTAGAAGCTCAGATGACAAGACGTCGACTTTCATACTTTGGACACATCATGCGAAGAGAGAGATCATTAGAGAAAGACATTATGCTTGGCAAGATAGAAGGTCAACGCAAAAGAGGAAGGCCAGCAATGAGATGGATCGATACAATAACAGCAGCTACGGGTAGCAGTCTGTCAACAATGAGCCGCCTGACTGAAGACCGAACACAGTTTAGGATAGCTATCCAGAGGGTCGCCATGAGTCGACTCCGACTCGACGGCACTTAACAACAACAACAAGAGCTGCATTACATAATCAACTTTTTCTGCCCCTTACCAAGAACAGGTGGAACTTCTGAGAATGCTATAGTGTTAACAATGGGTTTGAGTTGCTCTCCCAGAATCTGGAAGTCCCTTTGAACTGTAGAGGCACTGTTTCTAGCCAGATTATTTATACCCAAGTGGATGATAACATCAGTTTTGGAGTGCTCACTTTCTGCACTAACTTTGCCAACAATTTGGTTCATATTCCTGCTTGGTGAAGAGCTTGGGAGGCATTTCACCATCTTCTCTCCTTTGAACTGTGTTCCCAAGTTGGTGCCTCTGATGATGGAATCTCCAAGTAGTAGTAGTTTCCTGCTTTATTATTTTTCTTCATGTTTTGTGCTTTATCAATTGAATGGGCATTAACCTTCTCATTTAAGGGCACTTCAGTTTCCACTAATTGGGCACTTTCATGTTTCAAAGCACAGAAGGCAGAACTTCCCCAACGCCACCACACGGGTACCAGTCCTGCGTTTCAGCTCTTCATCAGGGGGTTCACTGGTTTATACATTCACAATCTCTATAGAAAGAGGATACACTTTAGAAATGTGTCAGGATTGACTACCAGATATTATATATATTTTATTTATTTATTTATTTATTTACAGTCTCTTATATACCGCACTATTCATCATCAGCGCGGTTCACATGGAACAAAATGCTCAGTACATCTAACACGTTTGAGTTTACAGATAACAGGGCATAAATAACTTGGATAACCGGGGTAACTATATACAAAACATACTACGCAAACAATGCCACGCTTACTGTAGAATTGTATATGTTTTACTACCGGCATGCAGCCAAACGGCTTAAAGTCTTCCCAAACGAATCATTTCCCATGGAGATGCCGCGCATGCGAGGTAAGAAAATCAGCTGGAGTTGCATGGTTTAAATAGCTGAAAAGGGGGAGGTAGCTAAATGTACAAGAAGACATTCTATCTCTCCCCTGTGTAAGTTGGTACATGCTAAAACCTAAACGCAAGCACCCCACTCCACCATACCATTTAATCCTCCCGGAGCAACCGTGTTCAATCGGTAAATCCAATTTTGTTCTAGAACTAGCAACGTCTGCGCTCTGGACTTGCCCTGTCTCCCGCCTACCACGGAAGCAATCCCGAAACACCGTAACTCCTCAGCGGTGTGATGTTGTATGTAGTGTGACACTATTGGCTGCATGCCAGTAGTAAAACATATACAATTCTACGGTAAGCGTGGCATTGTTTGCTAACATTCTTGCATATATATAATATCTGGTAGTCAATCCTGACACATTTCTAAAGTGTATCCTCTTTCTATAGAGATTGTGAATGTATAAACCAGTGAACCCCCTGATGAAGAGCTGAAACGCAGGACTGGTACCCGTGTGGTGGCGTTGAGGAAGTTCCTTAACAAGCTATAAGATAAGCTCAATCTCCTTAAATTCATATTTTGTTTGAGAAGTGAGAAAAATGACCTCAAATATTACAAAACTGCTTGAAAAAAATTTTGTGGCTTAAGATCCAGCTCTGGTCATTGATGCAAAAGGGCACATTACCTCTACAGAAAGACTACAGAAGAGAAGTGCTAGATTTAGTATGAGACCACTGGTTCTTTTTCCCACTGAAATATTGACACACAGCAGTTGATTTTCTGTAGGTACATTTTTTCAACGGTGTGAGGGTCCAATTTTCTTTGATTGCAACAGATTATATAGACAATGCAACCCCATGGTGGGCGGGATGAGCTGTAGGGTGGATAGGAATTTAAGTGTCCCTGGCCAGTAGACCTAATATGAACTGAGGGCACACTCGGATTTCTGATTTATAAAGGGTATGTAAGGAAGTAGGCAAGCTAAAGTTTCCTAATCTTCTAACCAAAATTTAGGTGGTTTGCCACCAGACTGTAGTTCAAGGTAGCTGTGAACAGATAGAAATGTGATACAGACAGAAAGATAGGAAGAGCAAGGATTTTTTTTCTTTTTTTTGTTTGTTCCCTTCCATTGGTGCAGTTACCCTAACACACCACAGTGCCTAAGTATTTTAAGAGAATAAAACAGGTAAGCAATAGGCAAGGACATTTTATATCAAAAACAGTCAAATAGTAAAGTAAGAAATCTTAGCTTTGTAGAGTTTCTTGAAGTTGTGATGGCAATTCCTGGATCAGATCTCTTGCTCAAGCAGCAGAGGCTGATTTAAATTAACCACACCCTTAAAGGCAGGCTTGCAACAGAACATTGAAAACTTTAAAAGGTCAAACTGAAATCTTGCTGCTATGTATCAGCCTACTATGCAAAGGACCCTGGAACTTTAAAATGTATACCTTTGCTACCTTTTGGATGGTCAGCCAAAGAGAGGCTGGCCTGCTAAGAGTGCTGACTGTGATATCAGCAGACTAAGCAGATGGTGCCACTGAATATCCTCACAGACTGCCCTGGCACTGTCCATTTAGGGCAGTGGTGGTCTGGGGCGGAGCGAGGGTGATGTCAATGCTATCTGGATAAGGGCTGACACTTATTGAGTTAGTGGATTTTCAGTGAGCACTTATCTGGGCAACTTAGGCCGCATCAAAAGGTGGCCTAAGTTGCAATTCGGGTAAGTATTGACTGAAAATCCACTAACTGGATTTTGGCACTTTCCTGGATAGCGCCACTCGGCCCTGATATTCAAGCGGCAGCTCCTATCCTGATACTACTGCTGAATATCCCACCAATATTTAAGTGCCATGGCTGACTTCTGTGCTGTTTGAATATCGGCCTTTGTGAATCTCCAGGAACATGCAGGAAGTCAATCTTCACATATGGGTGACGTCGGCACCGACGGATCCTGGCGCGGAAACACTCCCCAGCATCCGATAGAAATACTTTTGGGAGTGTTCCTCTATGCATGCGTGGTGCCCTCTTACCTTCCCTTCAGGTCTCCTCAGTCATATTTTTTTTTCCATGGAACTGTTGGGACCTCATCCCTGTTTTACTGCTTTAAGAGATTTCTACTTTTGTCTGGTACTGGCCGGTACCCTTTTTTTCAGCCTTCCCATCGACAGACTCCACTCCCCATCGATTCCGGTTCCCATTTTATTAATTTTTCTAAGTTCTTTATTATTTTTATTTTTCAATAATTCTTAGTTCCTTTAGGCCTAAGGCAGTGATGGCTAACCTTTTTGAGCCCGAGTGCCCAAACTGCCGCACAAAACCAAAGAATTTCCTCAAAGTGCCAGCACGTCATTTGCATAAGTGGTCTTATTTGCATAAATATTTGCATAATGTTACCATACACTAACTTTTAGTAAACATGTCTCTTAATGAGTGTATGGATAAAGAAAGACTAAAAGATTTCTACATTACTATAATCCAGTGCCAACCGCCAGGCACATTAGGAACTACTACAAACGCTGCCCATTTAGAACCCATAGCAAACCCGCTGTATCCTGACAGCATTACCAGGACTCACAAAGCACCATACCCTACCTATCAAAAGGCAACACTGCAAATATTAAACCAATACATTTCAGTGAATACTGGGGAAAGAGAACAAGTGGCAACGTCAAATAGGAATTTCCTCTTGTACCAAACAAAGCGCAGATGTTAATGATGCACATTTCCCAGAGCTGACATATTCCAGTTAATAAATTCAAAATAAAGAGATATCGTTCTACCTTTTGTGCATTTTTTTTCAGTTGCAATTGGTCCAGCCATTTTCTTCTGGTTTCTTCATGTTTTCTGCTAACTCTCCATCGTCTGCTGTCCATTTGTCCTTTCTTCTCTCTTCTAGTTTTTTTTCCATTCTCTCTCTCTCTACATCTGCTTTAACATACTAATCTTTCTCCTTTTGCTCTTTCCTCATTCCTATTTCATCCACACAAATTTTACCCCTCCATCCTCAATCCCCAATTACTCTCCCAATACCTGGCCAATTGTAGATTTTTCATCCCTCCTACACAAAATATTTTTCCCCTCTCCATTTTACTCTCCCAGCCCCATCCCATTCTAATCCTCCCCCAACATCAGCTCCCTTCTAGTTCCAGTCTCACCCAGCATCCATTCCCTTCTTCAAGCCCCCCACTTCCCCTCAGCCCATTTCCATTCCAAGCCCCGTCCCCATCAGCTATTTGCAGTTCAAGCCCCCCACTTCCCCTCAGCCCATTTCCATTCCAAGCCCCATCCCCAACAGCTATTTGCAGTTCAAGCCCCCTTCCACTCAGCCCATTTCCAGTCCTAGCAACCCCCCCAACCCATTACCAGTCCTAGCCCCCCCATAGCCCACTCCCAGTCCTAATCCCACCAGCCCATTTCCAGTCCTAACCTCCCCATCAGCCCACTCCCAGTCCTAATCCCCCATCACTCAATTTTTAGTTTAAGCCCCCCCAGCGCCTATCACCACTCCTAACCCCCCCCAGCGCCCATCACCACTCCTACCCCCCCCCAGCCCAGCGCCCATCACCACTCCTCCCCCCCCCAGCCAGCCCAGTGCCCATCACCACTCCTAACCCCCCACAGCCAGCCCAGTGTCCATCAACACTCCTAACCCCCCAGCCCAGTGCCCATCACCACTCCTAACCCCCCCACCCCAGCCCATCACTACTCCTAACACCCCCCAGCCCAGCCCAGCCCATCACTACTCCTAACCCCCCCCCAGCCCAGCCCAGCCAATCACCACTCCTAACCCCCCCCCCAGCCCAGCCCAGCCCAGCCCATCACCACTCCTAAGCCCCCCAGCCCAGCCCAGCCCAGCCCATCACCACTCCTAACCCCCACCCCCAGCCCAGCCCAGCCCAGGGAAAATTAAAAAAAAAAAGAAAACCTGTCTGCTGCCGCTGTCGGGGCCGCCGCGGCAGAATCGAGCGTGCCGCGGGGCCCCCCTGTACCCACCGGCAGAGCCTGTCCTCCCCGTAGCAGCTCTCTCTTTGGAGCTGCAGTCAGACGCGCCGGCTTGCAGAGCGCGAGGGAAGAGTTCCCTCGCTGCTCTGTTAAGCCTGCGGGGGCTGATGGGAAGTTCCCATCAGCCCCGCGGGCTTAACAGAGTCGCGAAAGGGAAACTCTTCCCTTCGCGCTCTGCAAGCCGGCGAGTCTGACTGCAGCTCCAAAGAGAGAGCTGCTACGGGGAGGACAGGCTCTGCCGGTGGGTACAGGGGGGCCCCGCGGCACGCTCGATTCTGCCGCGGCGGCCCCGACAACGGCAGCAGACAGGGTTGTTGTTTTTTTTTCGATGGCGGACCTTCCCGCGTGCCAGCTGCAAGGCCTTCGCGTGCCACAGCTGGCACGCGTGCCATAGGTTCGCCATCGCTGGCCTAAGGCCTAAGTGGGCATCATTGTCCAGTTTGATTTTGCTGCCCTCCTTTTCCCAAAAATGGATAAGCCCAGGAGTGGTTTAAAAAAAAAAATGCTCTAACTGTTCCAGAACCATCTCCATAATGGATGAGCATGACTAGTGCCTAAAATGTTTATACCCAGACCACGATGTCAAGTCCTGCACTTCCTGTGGCCATATGACTGCCAGAGGTAGGAAGAACTGGGACAAGCAGAGGGCTAAGCTGTTTCCGACAGACTCGGCTCCTTTGGTGCACTCCCTAGGGGTGTCAACTCTTTCCAAGTCATCCCATGCTTCCAAGTCTTCATTTTCATTGAAAACTAAGAAGCATCGACTGGAGTCCCTGGAGCACAGGAGCAAACAGACATCAGCATAGACATTGAGGGCATCTCATTCTTCGAGATCAGCATCGGCCTTGCATCATCATCCTCGGCACTGCCATTCTTCCCACTCTGATGCAGACCAACCAGTAAAACAACCCCAGTGGGAGGTTTCACCCTCCAAAGCCTCACAGGGGTTCGGGGATGCCCCCAATGTTCAGTCCTCGGTGGAGCCCCCGATACTGGCATCAGGAGTTGTAGCCCATTCCATAGTATCTGGAGCTACTCCTCCTCCAGTACCAATGCTTGATGACAGTCATCACGATTGAAAGGAGCATCGTGGCTATCTTAGTGGCAGTTGCTCCAGCATCTGCCACTTTGCCTCTTGGAGCTTCGACATCGGCGACGACCATAGGCCCTGCTATACATCTTGATGCACCTCTGGTTCCTCCAACACAGTCAGTTTCGTGCAGACCATCGGAACCGCCTATACCCCAAGCCTCGGTACAATCGGTTCTGCTGCAATCCTCACAGTGTGTTCCATTCGCACAACACCAAGGGTATCGAGGCCTTGACAGAGATTATTTTTACTGGACTCCGATACCGGTTCCGATGTTTCAGAACAGACATCCATTGATTCCGGTGCACATAGAGATCTGCCGTTGGATCAATTACCCCCCCATACGAGCATCGATGGTCACTGCCGGAGGTCATGTCCTTTCAAGATTTTATCAAGGACATGACAGTAGCACTCTGTCTTGGTAGCCACCGAGATGGAGCTGAGGGCAGAGGAGCTCAATATCCTTCAGTACCCCTCGACATCCAAAGAAGCTGCAACTCTCCTGGTGCACAATAACCTGAAAAACCTGCTTACTAGAATGTGGGAAGCCCCCATCTCAACACCGGCTACTAGCAAACACCTACAGTAGATACCCTTTATAGGGTTCCACCATCTCCAGGGTTACAGAAGCCACAACTTCCTCACCACTTCATGGTGGTGGAGTCTGCCATGAGGAGAGTTAAGAGCCAGAAAAATCACTCCTCGGTTCCCCCAGGCAGGGAGGCCAGAACCCTCGATGCTTTTGGCAGACAGGTTTTCCAGGCAACTGTGCTGGCCTCCAGAATAGGATTCCTACATGATCTATTTGGGCATGTTTCTAAGAGACACCTCTACTACCCACTGATAAGCAACCAGCTCATCGGATACTAGTAGTCCATATACAGAATACTTCAGTTTTTAACGAGAGCTGCTTTTGATGCCTTTGAGGCCAATAGCAGAACAGCTGCAGCCTGCATTGGAGTCAGAAGAATAGCCTGGCTCCAGGCTTCTGACCTGGAACAGTGGGTCCAGGATAACTAATCAACATCCCCTGTAAGGGGGAAAACCTCTTTAGACAGCATTGGAGAGAGAAAGCAGGGGAGATAGATTGACCTCATGATGAAGTGGCTCTCAAAAAAGATAGCAGATCCTTCAAAAAATAAATCTGCACATAAAAAGCCCTTCTATCCCAAGAAAGAGATTCTTACCCCCCCTCCCATTCATACTCATATTCTATTCCTCAAACACAGCAGAGGCAACAGACACCCAAGCAACCTAGGAAACCCAAGGTAGCAAAACCACAGCCTGCCACTACCTCTCAGGCCACTCAAACGTTTTGACTCTTTCCTAAAGAGTGTAGCCAGTTGTTCAATAACTTTGCCTACCCATCCACTAATCCCAGGCAGACTAGCCCAATTTGCCCAGAGATGGGCCTTCCTCACATCAGAACCCTGGACCCCGCAATTAGTCAGCAAGGGCCTTCAGTTTTGTTTCCAGAGACCAACACCAACTCATTTTGTAGGACCACCAGGCCTGGACCACCATCATGCCTCCTTACTTCATCAGGAGATCTACTGTCTATTAACTCAAGGAGCAATAGAGGAGGTTCCTCTGGTTCAGCCGTCTAGAGTTCTACTCCCGTTACTACTTAATTCCAAAGAAAACAGGAGGATACAGACCCATTTTGGATCTCAGGAATCTCAACAAATTTCTTGTCAAAGAAAAGTTCAAGATCTCTTTAGGAACCCTTCTTCCTTATCTCCAAGCAAATGATTGGCTATTCTCTTTGGATCTAAAGTATGCATATATTCACATCCTCGTACATCCAAATTACAGAAAGTATCTCAGGTTTGTCTTTCAAAACCAACATTAACAATATCGAGTCCTCCCCTTTGGACTGTCTTCAGCACCGCAAGTCTTCACAAAGTGTCTGGCTGTCATCGCAGCCTACCTCAGGATCTTGGGACTCTTTCTCTTCCCTTACTTAGATGACTGGCTGATAAAGGCAGATACCGCCCAATCAGTTACAGTTGCTCTTCAGCAAACCATCCACGTCCTACAAGATGTCTGATTTGTTATCAGCTATCCAGTCACACCTAGTTCCATCTGAAAACCTGAGTTCATAGGAGCTTGCCTGGACAACATTCAAGCTCGGGTTTTTCTCCCAGAAGACAGACGTATCAGACTACTTGCCCTAGTTTCTCATATTCAACAATAGTCAACAGTGACAGCCAGGATATAGCTCAGTTTATTAGGCCATATGGTCTCAACAGTGCATATGGTACCCCATCTCCACATGCGAGAGAGTCAATGGAACCTTTCACAGCAGTGTAGACAACCCAGAGATCACCTCTCTGATCTCATCACCATATCTCCCCAGATGAAGGCCTCCCTTCTCTGGTAGACCATACCAGAGAACCTTGACGTAGGGTTATCTTTTCAAAAGTCTCTACCACACTGTACTCTGACAACAGATGCATCAAAGCATGGTTGGGGGGCTCACCTCAACGGTCTGACAACCCAGGGCCTATGGTCTCATCCAGAGACCCGTCTACATATCAATCTACTTGAACTCAGAGCCATATTCAAAATCATCTGAGTGTGTCCTCACCACCTGCTTGGCAAGACTGTTCTCATACAAGCCAACAATCAGGTGGCCATGTTTTATATAAACAAACAAGGGGGAACAGACTCTCGCCCATTATGCAGAGAGGCGTTAGCCATATGGACCTGGCAATAGCTTACAAGATTCATGTTCATGCAGTATATCTGCCAGGGGAGGAGAACAAACTAGCAGATGGACTGAGTTATTTTCTGCACCCACACGAGTGGAGGTTAAATCCAATAGTAGTGCAACAATTATTCCACCTCTGGGGGTTCCCACTACTCTATCTCTTTGCTTTTCTGGATAGCACTCAGTTGCCTCATTATTGATCCAGAATTCCATCTCCTCACAGGGAGAGGTCGGATGCTTTTCTCCTACATTGGGGGCAAGGCCGTCTTTATGCCTTTCCTCCTTTTCCTCCATTGCAAAGATGCTTTTTAAGCTCGAACGACCAGGGTGAAATGATGTTCATTGTGCCTCACTGGCCGAGACAACCATGGTTCCTCTTCTCCTTCAGCTAGCTCAATCTCCTTCTCGCCAACTGGGGTGTTCTTCTGATATCCTGACTCAGGACCAGGGAACCTTCCTACACCCCATCCTCTGGTCCCTCCATCTGACAGCCTGGTGGCTGAGCACGTTGTCCTCTCACATTTAGGACTTCAGAAAGAGGTGCTACAAGTTCTACTATCTTCTAGGAAAGATTCCACCAGGGTGCCTTATGCCTTCAGGTGGAAAAGATTCTCACTCTGGTGCTCACAAAGGGCTCTGGATCCATTTACATGTCCAATTCCGGAACTTCTACAATTCCTCATCCACTTGTCATTATCGGGCCTCAAAACTAATTCAGTGCAAGTACATTTATCTGCCATATCAGCATCCCACCATAGATAATCTGTGGGCTCAAGATTCATGAGAGGTCTTCTCTTGACCAAACCACCTCTTTACCCACTGGCCCGGCGTGGGATCGGATCTAAATGTTGTCTTGGCACAACTAATATGGCCTCCTTTTGAGCCTTTAGTGTCAATTACTTTAAAGTTCTTAACATGGAAAGTACTTTTCCTAGTAACCTTGATGTCAGCTTGAAGAATGAATGAACTTCAGTCTTTGGACTATGCTCCATGTACAAGGTTTCAGCATGACAAGGTGGTCCTCCGGATACATCCTACATTCTTACCAAAAGTTGTTATTCCTTTTTCACTTGAACCAGTCCATTTCACTACCAACTTTCTTTCCGACCTCACAGCTCCCCTGCTGAGGCAAAGCTGCATACTCTTGATTGTAAAAGAATACTGGCCTTCTACATCGACTGCACCAAGGATCATCAATCCTCTCAGCTGTTTGTTTCCTTTGACCAGAGTCATCTGGGGTTACCAGTTTCCAAGAGAACTCTCTCTCTGGATTGCAGACTGCATATCCTTTATTTATTCGCAAGCGGGACTCTCTCTACAAAACCATGTCACAACACATAATATATGTGCCATGGCTGCTACCGTAGCCAATCTGCGATCTGTGTCAATTTCAGACATCTGCCAAGCAGCCACATGGTCTTCACTCCACGCCTTTGCAGCTCACTACTGGCTGGATAAGGACTCCAGAAGTTATGCTCAATTTGGACAATCTGTACTATGTAACTTGTTTCAAATTTAGACAATTTGCCCACCGCCCATCTGACCACTTTCCAAAGAATGCTCCGAACCTCTGCAGCACCAGAATTCTTTCCCCTCGTAGGGCAGTCATGTGCTAGGGAGTCCCATATGTGAAGACAGACTTCCTACTTGTTCCCGGAGATAGTGTAGTTACTCACCTGTAACAGATGATCTCTGGGAACAGCAGGAATCAGTCTTCACAGCCCACCCACCTCCCCTCAAGTTGTTTCTCCATATTTTTTCTACATTTTTCTTTTTCTCCGCTATTCACCTGACTGAGGAGACCAGAATGGAGGTGGGAGGACAGCCATGCATGCATGGAGGAATGCTCCCAAAAGCATTCCTATTGGATGTTGGGGAGTGTCCCCACGCCGGGCTCTGTCCCCACACCGGGCTCTGTCGGTGCCGACATCTCCCATATGTGAAGACTTATTCCTGCTGTTTCCAGAGATCACCTGTTACAGGTGAGTAACTATGCTTTATCGGCCCCATTTATGGTTAGTGTGTATGGTTCTACCATCATGCATACCTCCTCCCAAACTTCTATATATCATGTATTTCTAGACAGACCTAATTAATTTTTCAGACATTATAAAATTATCCCACAAGATCTGAGGTTTTTTTTCTGGTCTGTTTTTTTTTTTCCACTGTCCCCTTTCATTTCATTATAATCCCTGTTTATACTGAAATGTTCTAAAGCAGGTGCATAAAATTAAGACCGAGTAGTTTAATTTTCTATAAATTGCCTTTTCAGATTTATGCCTCATTTTTTGAAGGAACCATTTTAATAGAGATTATTACAAGTGTTATTTCTCTTACTGCCTAGTCTTCTTTTAATGCAATGCAGAAGAAAACTTTTGATGACTGTGTAAAGCCATTAAGATATGACATTTTCATCTGGAAAAAAAGTGTCTGTCTTATCCATTTTCTTATATTGAAGAGCTGTATAAAATAATTCATACATTTTTTTATAAATTTTAGAAGAATTAGCATGTAGCAAAAAGATGAATATTTGGGGCTCTATGTAATAAGCATTCTTCTCATGGACACAAATGAAAAAAAATAGTACATAGACCCCTTAAGGCCGTTCTTACTAAATGTTAGCGCATGCTGTCTGCCACCATGCCCAATAAGAATACCATGAGCAATGCAGCATATAGCGTCATATTTGCTAAATATTAGCGCACACCTAGGAATATGCTCACTAAACCAGGCTAAGAGTTAACCCAGGCTATCTGCAACTAGGTCCCATTGAATAACATGGGTTAACTATTAGCACAGTTTAATAAACATACCCCCTAGCCTTTATTTCCTATACATCTGTTTCATTGCATGACTAAACACTAAGAAAAATAATATTTAAGGAGAAAATTGAGTAACAAATATTGGTGAAGACAAGGAACAGTTAACTGTTCTAGGATGGTAAAAAAAAAAATCTATATATAATGGTATGACAAAGTTGATCATATGGGGCAGTTTTCAAAGAGTTTTCGTTGGGTAAATATGGTATTTACTCATGGAAAAAAACCTCTTTGAAAATTAAAGCCATCATAAGGATAAAAGTATGTATATTGGTCCATAGCTCATCCATTTTTCTGCTTGGGGAGAAAAGGGGTGATACCGGGATAGGATTAAGGTAGAGCTAGAAAAGTGTGTGCAGGGATTTCATTTTGAAATACCCATGCCTCCTTTATCCTTTAGCACCATTATGCTCTTGGGTTTCCCTTTGTAAGTCACTGGAACTGAAAGCCGATTTTCAAAGACCCTAGAATTTGAAAATTGGCCGCTCCAGGCATTTTGCCATTTTTCCCTAGTATTGCAGAATCAGATTTTTATGATTGGGGTTTGCAGTTAAATGAACCCCATTTGTTAGAAGAAAATCCAGGATTCAAGGAAGGTTTTTTTTTTGATTGGGTTTTTTTTTAATATGAGAGCCATGATTTTTATGGAAAACCTATGGCTTTTTATCATGTCATATTTTTCCAAGCTTTGCACATCCTCAGTTATGTTGGTAATTGTGAAACAGAGTAAAATTAAAATACTTTCAAAATTTGGTTAGGTATGTATAGTGGAGAACCATCTCTCTTGGGCATCTATATATCCAACTTATGTAATTTGCATGGTTCTAGTCATCTGCCATTTGTCCAGCACAGTTTTCTTGTTCGAGCTGTGGACCTCAATATCCTGGAGAATAGTATTGATCCATATTAAGGATGTGCATTTATTAGCACTTTTGGTGCATTAGCACACATAAATCAATTTTTTATTTATTTTTTTATTTTTTATTTTTTATTTAACATCTCTTATATACCGCACTATTATCATCAGCGCGGTTTACATGGAACCAAACATATACATACAGAAAAACTGTAGTGCATTTTACAAGTAACAGGAATTTGAACTTGGTAATAAAGGGAAACTATGTACATTATGTAACTATATACAGTAGTCTATACACATTGGTCACAGTTGAAGTTGTCTTGACCTGAGTATGGATGTAGTATTTCTCTTGTGCAAAACTAAATTGGGAAATAGCTTAAGAAGAGGTGGTGTTTGAGACTTTTTCTGAATTGTGTTAGGCTGGTTATGGCTCGCAGTTCTGGTGGGAGTGCATTCCAAGCTATTGGGGCATGAATGCTGAAGGCTCTTTTAGATGTTTCCTTAGTGTATCTGATTTTGTGTGTACCATAATTTTTAAACATATTAGTCGGTGAATTAATGTGTGTAAAGTTAAAACAAAGAAATATAGAAAACAATGGCAGGGAGAGACCATATTGCTAATCCATTCTGTCCATCCACCCAACAGCGTAGTCTTTACAATGCCCTTTAATTTAATTAAAATATTTTTATTTTGCCTTTACTGTACAGTTCAAAACAGATTACAGAAATTCCATTCCAATCATATTTGAAAATAAACTAATATTAAGGTGAAAAGCAAATACAAGATAAAAATACTAACGAAGATACGGTATTCAAATAGTAAATCCATAGAACAATTTCATAATGCAGTATGAATGCAACATGCACTGACATGCACACTTCTCCCTATTTGGGTCATTCTTTATTTTCAACCTAGCAATTGATATTCTGAAAAGTTGGCATTCCTAATGAACATATCTCCAGGAACAAGCAGGAAGTTGGTCTTCACATTTGGGTGACGTCAGCACCAATGGAGCCTGGCACGGGAACACTCCCCAGCATCCAATAGAAATACTTTTGGGAGCGATCCTCCATGCATGAGTGGCTGCCTTTCCACCTTCCCTCCTGGTCTCCTCAAAAGTCTTTTTTTCCGCAGAGCCATCGGGACCCTATCCCTCTCAGCTGCGTTTAAAGACTTCATTTTTTCTTTGCAGTACTGTCAAAAGTACTCTGATTTGCCTTCCTGTCGACCATCTTGACTTCCGTCGATTCCGGTACCTCTCGCTTTTCTTATTTTGACGTTAGAGAAAATTAAAATTAAAGAAAAAATAGTTTTTCATTTGAGGCCTATGGCCTCTTCAGGCACCAATGCCCAATTTGATTTTGCCTCCATTTTATTTCCAAAAATGGAGAAACCCCAAAGTGGGTTCAAGAAGTGCTCTAAATGTTTCAGTACAATTTCTATTACTGATGAGCATTCTTGGTGCCTCAAGTGTCTAGGCCCCGACTATGACATCTATTCCTGCCTCTCCTGTCACCACATGACCTCCAGAGGTCTGAAGAACCGAGACAAATAGAAGGCTAAGCTGTTTCCATCAGACTCTGCTCCTTTGGTGCAGTCCTCGTGGGCATCTACTCTGTCAAAGTCTTCCCATGCCTCTAAGACCTCACCGGCAAAGGAAAAGTATCACTCAGTCAGCAGCACTTAAGAAGCCATCGGCTTCGGCATCGAGGTCATCAACTTCCAGGTCGGCGTCTGCTTCCGACAGCGTCAGCATTGCCATTCTTCGCATTTTGATGCGGACCATCCATCCAAACAACCCCCAGCAGGAGATATCACCCTCCAAAGCCATTCAGGGGTTCAGGGATGCCCCCGAGGTCCAGTCCTCGTTGGAGCCCCCGATACCGGCATCAGCAGTTGTGGCCACACATCTGTCTGGAATCTCTCTTTCACCGGTACCATCATTGGATGACCACGTCATCGCTATTGAGCATAGCATCGTTAAACTCTTAGCAGTTGTTATGCTGATGACTTCGGAGACTCCACAGCTGGTACCAGTACCAGTTCTACCGGTGAGCACAGCCATCTGTACTCTGTCACAGGTATCCCTGGTTTCACGGGGCTCGGAGCAGCCAACACTGAGGCTCTCGGAACCATTGGATTTGATATCCTCAACATCAAATCAGCGAGCATCGGAGGTATCGTACATCTCATAGAGATTACTTTGATTTCCTTCCGGACTCCGATTCCAAGGTCACGTCTGAGGTGGAATCGGCCGATTCTGATCCACCCAGGGATGTTCCATTGGATCCTTCGTCTCTTTATGAATGGAGACTTCCCCGCCCGAAGACATGTCCTTCCAGGACTTCATTAAGGATATGGCTGCAGCTCTGGATGTTTCAGTGGCAACTGAAACTGAACCAAGAGCTGAGGAGCTTGACATACTACAATATCCTTTAGCACCGAAGGAAGCTGCCACCCTCCTGGTACACAATATCTCAAAAAACTTGAATCATATGTAGAGGCTCCAATGTCGATCCCTGCAATAAGTAGGGGGCTTTATACTCTGTACAAGGTCCCCCTTCTCTCCAGGCTTTCAAAAACCACAAATTCCCCACCATTCTATGGTGGTGAAGTCTGCCATGAGAAGGATCAAAAGTCAGAAAAATCACTCCTCAGTACCTCCTGGCAGAGAGGGGAGGTCACTAGATGCTTTTGCAAGAAAAGTCTTCCAGGCCACTATGCTAGCATCAAGAATTGATTCATACATACTCTACATGGGTATGTTTCTCAAGAATGTGTCCAGAGATTTCTTTGAATTCACCTCCTTATTACCCCCTGACAAATAGGTGGCTCACCGGGTCTTGGTTACCCATGCCCAAAACACATCAAAATCCTTAACAAGGGCTGCTTAATACCCAGAAGATCAAGGGTTCAATTCCCACTGGCACTCCTTGTGACCTTGGGCAAGTCACTTTACCCTCCATTGCCTCAAGAAAAGGCCTGACAATCTATTTCCAGTGATACATTGCCAAGAAATAGTGGAGCACAAAAGTTGTATAAGAAGGAGATTGGAAGATAAGCCATTGGTCCAACATTGGCTGGACAAGGACCACAAAATATCAGATCTACGTTTCTTTGTAATTAAAAAAGTGATACCTAATTGGAGGGGTGGAGATAATGATAAGACGATGCTACGACTGGAACAGAAATATATTTTTTTGATGGACACTTTATCTCCTAATGGATTGAATTTAGAAAGAGACCTGTCTGTTTTTCTTTAAGGGTCCCTTTCTGTGTCCATGGTTTTGAGCTTTTTACATCCTTTGTTATAGTCTTTTTGACAGTTTCAGTTATTTATATGGCTTTTACATTTTATACTGTATTTGTGTTGGATAGTTTCTCTATTGGCATTTTTTTCCTCCCTTTTTATATATATATAGATATATATATTTTAGGATCATGGGAGAGGACAGTCAATGTTTTCAATTGCAATTGACGTTCGAGTTCCTCTTTTTAATCGTTTTTTTATCTTGTGCAGACTGTTCAGCACTACATGCCCCTTTTTATCATCTCGGCAACACGTTCTTTTAGCAAACATCCGGTGTTTATTTATTTGTATGGTTCAATTTAAACATGTTAGCATTTTTTCACAAATTCATTTTTTGAAGAAGTTATCGGCCCACCTGATGTTGCATATATTTCAGATTCGGCGGATGATATATTTTGACCTATTTTTAGTCCACATTAAACTTTTTAATATTCGTATAGTTTATTTATGTTGGTTTCTACCGTGTTTCCCCGAAAATAAGACCGGGTCTTATATTTATTTTTGCTCCAAAAATAGCACTAGGGCTTATTTTCGGGGTAGGGCTTATTTTTTTTTACTGATACCGGTAGCACTTGCTGATTGGCTGCCATCTCCTGACAGTCAGCCAATCAGTGAAGTGTTACCACAGAGCGCACAGGGAAGCAGTGGATGCGGGCAGCGACAGCCCCTTGGAGAGAAGGAAGAGACCCGCAGCGCAGAGACAGCACCGGCAGCTGATCGGCGTCGGGGAGTGGAGCAGGAGGAAAGCTCCTCCCCGGTCCTCCCACCAAAGCCAATCAGCAGCAAAAAAGGAAATACAGCCCCTTGGAATGAAGAGGCCCGCAGCGCAGCACAGCACCGGCAGAGCTGATCGCGTCGGGGAGTGGAGCAGGAGGAAAGCTCCTCCCCGGTCCTCCCACCAAAGCTAATCAGCAGCAAAAAAGGAAATACAGCCCCTTGGAATGAAGAGGCCCGCAGCGCAGCACAGCACCGGCAGAGCTGATCGCGTTGGGGAGTGGAGCAGGAGAAAAGCTCCTCCCCGGTCCTCCCACCAAAGCTAATCAGCAGCAAAAAAGGAAATACAGCCCCTTGGAATGAAGAGGCCCGCAGCGCAGCACAGCACCGGCAGAGCTGATCGCGTCGGGGAGTGGAGCAGGAGGAAAGCTCCTCCCCGGTGGGGACCTCCTCCCCCCCCCCCCCCCCAGGTACCGAATCTGTCCGTCCGTCGATGATCTGCACTAGGTCTTAGTTTCAGGGTAGGGCTTATATTACAGAAATCACTGAAAAACTTGCTAGGGCTTATTTTCGGGGTAGGTCTTATTTTCGGGGAAACACGGTATTGGTTGCTCAAGCATACATGTGTTTGGGATATATTTTTTCCATTGGCGGCATTTAGAGGGGTATTTGATTTTTAATCATGCACCTTTGGTGGTTTTTAACATTTAGGTAGAGTTGTTATAATTTCTTTTTGCTTTCCAGTTATAAATGAAAGCGTAAATGTTTCTAGTCAACTTTAGGATTTAATATACAACTCGTGTTTAGCACAGTTTGTTATTTCTATGTCAATCCACATAGACTTTGTTGTGAGGGTCAGAATCTTATCAAGAAATTGCATATGTCATAATGTTAGTTTGATTAGGTGTTTTCGTGCTATCTTCTATTTTGGCCAATTTTTATACTTCCACAGCTCACACATTTCCGGCTTTATTACCCCTTTTAAACACGCATGCGCTAGCGTTTTTTTGAGTTCCTAAGCCCGAAAGAGTGACACGTGTTTGTAGCCGTTCTTCGGTGTTTTTCAAGACAGGTAGAACTACCTTTCAATCTTTTCAGTTTATACTTTTAGGCTTTAAACAGGCATTTTTTAATATTCTTGGGTCGTTTTAGTTTTTTCAAAATGTGTACAAGTTAGCGTTTTTTTGCATCTCTGCACCTATACAGCAGTACCTATGGCGTTTTTTATAATGGGTAGCATTGTATCTTAACTTCTTTTATTTAAGTATTCCTTCAGAAGTATTTGATTCATTGCCGCTCACTATTGATTCGTTATTTATAGCCATTTCTGATTATAAGATCCTGCAATTCATATATAAGAACCAATCCTTTCAGGAGGATACTCTGTACAATGATTCATCCATTTGATTTGCTGTCCCAGCTCTTTCGCCGGCATTTTACAAATTGGCCCTAATAGGCCCGCATCTTATATTTGTTAATGTGTTTGGTTTGTGGTTTAAATTACGTTGTTCAATAGGGAGCTCATGGGCCTTCTGGGGTAGGTTCTCTTTTTAGCTTCCTTATGCGAACTGTTAAGCTATGATCATTCATAGGCAATTATGTTTTTAGCGTATGCTTTGATCACATGGTTGATTAATGAAATTTTTTCCTTTTGATATGCATGGATAATTCATTTGATCTTGGATTCATTTTTCTAAATTTTGATTTATAATAGGTTTTCTTTTGTCCCCTTCAAGTACATTGTTGAGCTATCATTTACAGGACATTAAGCTTTTAGCGTATGTTATGTTTACACGGTTGATAGATGAGATATTTACCCATTAGAGCATTGCACTCCTTTACCACAATGGATATTTTATCTGACCTGGGACATTCTTTTATGGTGGATAATCAGTTTGACTCTGGACATTTTTTCTAAATTTGCGCTCTCTTTTACAGAAGAGTTTTTATTTCCAATATTAGTGGCTTCAATCACACATTTATGTGTATTGTGAAGTCAGTGCCCACCACACACCAATCAGGTAATGTCTACCTTTTTATTTTTACACTCACTCCTTCTTAATTTGTCCTCCTCATCCCTCCAGCTTCTCTTTTATATGTATTCTTATGGTGTACAAACTGACCATTTGTCCTTCTCATCCCTTTTTTTTGGTCCTTCTGTTTAAATTTTAATTGTATTTTTAATTGTTTTAGTGTTTCATATTTTGATTTTATGTGGTTATTTTTTAAGATATTTGAAATATGCATGTATTGAATTTGCGTTTTACTTAAGACCTATTATGTTCATGGTATGGTGTGATGATATTAGTTTTTAATGTGTTGATCTTTGATCTATTAATGTTTATAATATTTATTGTTTTAGCCTTTCCTATTTTTAATTGCGCTTATTTATATTTTCATGTTTTATATGTTTTTTTAGTGTGCCCTGATAACCCCTGATGAAGTACTACACGAAACACGGTCCTGTGTTGGGTTAGACCTCCCATTGATTATCTAATAAAGGTGTTGTGTGTGAACCTGCCACTCTTTTGTTTCTGTTTCTGTTCAGCCGCGAGTGGCTGTTGCTGTTTTCCTGTTGGCTCTTGGGAAAGGTAGTTCAGTCACAATTCACTTGGCTTCAGGTAAAAACACTTGTAGTTGGCTCGAATAGTAAGGCAATGACAGAATTTATTGACTCAAATGCAAAGGTTCACAAATACTACTCTTGGATTCTTTCTCCAGGATTCTCCACATTACACATCAGGACATAAATAAACTCAAAGCAAACTTTCAGCTTATAGTGCTCTTCAGCTCAAAGATAAAGCCTTCTAACAGTCAATGCTACCAGCTTGGCTAGCATTGCTGTTTAAAGCAAACAAAAACAGCATTTCTCAATGGCAGTTTTCTGTTCTCATAGTCCCAAACAATTCCAGGCTGTTTGTCTCCTTACAAACAAAGTAAAACTTTTAACTGGAGCAAAAACTTCTCATAAGCAAATAATGCTCTATTCCAGGCTTTAGGAATATTCAAAAACAAAGCCAAAAACTTTACTTCCTTTCACCATTAGCTCGGCTTCTTGCCGGTGCACTGCTCTGCATAACAGGTGTTTAATAAGCCCAATCAGAGAGCTTCAGCTTGCTCTGGCTTCCTCAGCAAACGTATTTCTTCTTCAACACAGGACATGCACAAAACCATCTACAGGCTTTCAAAGTTACCTGACTCTGAAGGTTTTCTCTTAAGGGTGGTTTTCCTTCAAGGCACAAGGAGCAATCCATGTATGAGTCCTCGTCATTCATAGCTAGGTCTGGTTCACCTAGTTGCATAGGCTCTACCTCTCCTTCCAGTTCACAGGGTTCAGCTGACTGCCTTCCATTAGAGCTGAGAGTATCCCTTGCAACTTTGCACTGCTCTGTATTAGACAAGCTTTCAAGGCTCATGCCTGGGCTTGTAGCAGCTTCTCCTCCCTCATGCTCTGGCCACCATTCTCCTGTGCTTCCTCGTCCTGTCCTCCAGCTTGTGTTTCTGCTTGGGTCTCTCCCTGAGACTCTCTCTGGGACTCTCCTCCTCCTCTCTCTCCCTGCTTCTTCCTCTATCCTAGACTTAAATCTCCAAGGCTCCAGCCCCACCTCTTCTCCTCTCAGGTGACGGAGATCAGCTTGCCTCCTGGCAGCTGAGTAATTAGGGAACTCAGTGACATAAGGGTCCTTTACCCTGGGTCTGTATTCCCTCTCCTTTTCTCCACTAGGGGAACTCTGAAACCTATCCCATCTGGGAATTTCCTGCTTTCTAGGTGTGATTGGGGTTCTGTTTCTCTGACCTTGTAGAATAGGTCCTTTTATAAGGGTGAATTCCTTTCCTTTATCCCTTTCTCCTCTGTCATGATAAGCTTCCTTATCACAATAGAAACATAGAAAAATGACGACAGAAAACAACCACATGGCCTGTCGAGTCTGTCCTTCCATATCAACAACTACAACAGTCCCCATTTTTCCTTTAGAGATCCTCTGTGTTTGTCCCATGCTTTTTTGAATTCAGATACTGTCCTCATCTCTACCACCTCCACTGGGAGACTATTCCACGGATCTACCACTCTTTCCATAAAGACGTATTTCCACATTTCACTCCTGAATCTATCCCCTTTCACCCTCATCCCATGTCCCCTCATAGCAGAACTTGCTTTCAATCGAAAGGCTCTCACCCTGTGCATTTATGCCATGGAGGTATTTAAATGTCTCAATCATATCACCTCTATTCTGCCTTTCCTCTAAGGTGTACATATTAAGATCCTTAAGCCTGTCCTCATATGCTTTATAATGAAGATCACTAACTATTTTAGTAGCCACCCTCTGTACTGATTCCATCCTGTTTATATCCTTTGGAAGGTGCGATCTCCAGAATTGCACACAATACTCCAAATGAGGTCACACCTAAGACTTATACAGAGGCACTATCACCACCTCTTTTTTTCTGCTGGCCATTCCTCTCCCTGTGCACCCAAGCATCCTTCTAGCTTTTGCTGTCTCCTTTTCTACCTATTTAGCTACTTTAAGATCATGAGGCACAACCACACCGAGGTCCCACTCTTCTTTAGTGGACACAAGTACTTCATCCCCTATACTATATTGCTCCCTTGGATTGCTCCAGCCCGAATGCATGACCTTACATTTTTTAACATTAAATCCCAGCTGCCTAATTCTAGACCATTCTTCAAGCTTAGCTAGATCCCTCCTCATGTTATCTACACCTTCCTGGGTGTCTACTCTATTGCAGATTTTGGTATCATCCGCAAAGAGGCAAACCTTACCCGACAGCCCTTCTGCTATATCACTAACAAAGATATTAAAAAGAATTGGACCAAGGACAGATCCCTGGGGCACACCACTGGTAACTTCCTTCTCCTCAGAGTGAGCTCCATTTACTTGTACCTTTTGTCGCCTCCCACTCAACCAATTTCTAATCCAAGCAGTAACTTTCGGGTCCATCCCTAGGGTGCTCAGTTTGTTTATAAGTCTTCTGTGAGGAACAGTGTCAAAGGCTTTACTGAAATCTAAATACACCACATCTAGGGCTCTCCCTCAGACCAACTCTCTGGCTACCCAGTCAAAGAAATCAATCAAATTTGTCTGACAAGAACTGCCTCTTGTGAATCCATGCTGCCTCGGATCCTGTAATCCGCTGGACTCCAGAAAACTCACTATTTTCTCTTTCTGTAGCGTTTCCAATAATTTACTCAACACCGAAGTTAAACTAACCGGCCTGTAGTTTTCAACCACATCCGCATTTGTGTAAAAGGACCACATGAGCCTCTCTCCAGTCCTTTGGCACCACTCCCGACTCCAACGAGGCATTGAAAAGGTCAGTCAGTGGAGCTGCTAGAACGTCCCCAAGTTCCCTTAGCATTCTAGGGTATATTCCATCCGGTCCCATCACTTTGTCTACTTTAAGTTGAGCTAGTTTCTCACGAACACAGTCTTCTGAAAATTCTTCAAGATGTCCCTCGCTTATGTTCCTGTTTGTGGGTATATTCTTAGGTCCTGTTCCTGGTTCTTCATCTGTGAACACAGAACAGAAATATTTGTTAAGCAATTCCACTTTATCCTCATCAGCTTCTACATATTCTTCCCCTTCACCCTTGAGTCTGATAATAACACTTTCGCCCTTCCTCTTTTCACTAACATATCTGAAAAATGTCATCTCCAGGAACAAGCAGGAATGAGTCTTCACATATGGGTACGTCGGTACCGACGGAGTCTGTGTGGGAACGCTTCCCAGCTTCCAATCAGAAAGCTTTTGGAAGCATCCCACCATGCCTGCATGCTGCCTTCCCGCCCTTCCCAACTGTCTCTCCTCAGTTTTCGTTTTTCCACGGAGCCGGCAGGACATCCTCCTGTCACCGCAGAAAATTCTTCTTTAATTCTTTTGTTTTCTTGTGGTCGCGGCTGTCTCCCAGACTCCACCGGTACCGCCGGTGTTTCTTTTTTCTTTTTCTGAAATTCAGGGAATATTTTCCCTCAGTTTTTTTCTTAAATTTTTTAGGCCTTCTAGGCCTGTCCATGTCCCTCATGGAACCGCCAGCCTCTTTCTCTAAGAAATGTTTAAGCTGTGGCGGTACAGCTTTATTTTTAGACTCCAAAAACTGGTGTCTAACCTGTTTGGGTCCTGACTGTTTTCCTCCGGAGCCCTCGGGCTACAGTATTGTGAGAAGAGATTTTCAACATCGAGTTTCCCTCGATACCAGGTTCCCTTCCAGTGTCAGGGCACCGACCGTTTCTTCTTCTACACAGGATCAGGTAACCCACAAACAGTCTGTTAAGCCTAGCCAACCCTCGAGTGGTAGGTCTCATGCACAGCATGAAGACGGCTCCGGCCTTGCCCTCGAGGGTCCATTGGCTTCAAAACCCCGGCGGGAGTCTTCGGTCTCTAAAGCCTATGAGGGGTTTCAGGTTGTTCCTGGGGCTCACCCCTCACAGAACATACCTGAGCCATGCTCGGTGGTGGCATCCGCTTAGAGCGGTACCGATACCCCGGCATCGGCACTAGTGTTGGACGTTACACTCCTCACCAGGGATCGTCATCTGGCTTTCTTGGTACCTTCGGGACCGGTGGATACACTCCAGATTGACTTTCCAGTATCGGCATCAACGCCGATACTACCACCGACGTCGGTACCCTCTAGACATGCATCGATAGACTCGCTTCCTTCGATGCCGAGTCTGGAATCGATCTCTAGTCTGGAAGACTGGGTACCGACACGTCTTGGTACCGATACTTACCGGTACCGGATGCTCGGTACCAAGGGTGATTACCAAAGGCGTTCGGTTACCTCGGTACTGATTGAGCTGCCACCGATGACTGCTCCGATGTCGGTGTCGCCTTCGATTCCGACAGTGCTACCGGTATCGGTACCGGTATCCGCAGTAGCATCGGGGCCAGCTCCTTCCATGCTTCTTTCACCAGGGTCGCTCCTTTCTATACCAAGTTTGGAGTCGATACCTGGCATGGACGATGCAGTACTGACTGTCACAGGTCCTGACCTCCAGTACCAGCATCCATCCCTTAAGGATCCTTTTTTGCACCATGCAGGATCTTATATTCCTATATACTCAGGTAGATCCTCCGGTGCCCACCAATAATCTTATCAAACAGCAATGGAAAGCTTTGTCTGATTTACGTAATGATAACAATCTTTTTGTGCGAAGAGCGGATACAGGTGGTGCCACAGTGACACAATCTAGAACTCATTACTGCCAGTCGGTCATGACACATCTGAATGATGTTAAATATTATCGTTTACTGTCACAGGATCCTTCTACTCAATTACAAGCTGAAATTAAGGATCTGATGACATTGGCTTTGGATCAAGGCTGGATAACTAATCGTGAGTTCAAGTTTTTGACTCCACTTTTTCCTTTAATTCCACATTTTTATACTGTACCCAAGATTCATAAGTCTTTAAGTGCACCTCCGGGTCGACCTATAGTTTCTTGTAGGGGCTCTCTCCTGGAACCATTGTCCCAATATTGTGACGTTTTTCTTCAACCATGTGCTCAGAGAGTAGCCTCGTTTGTTAAAGATACGACCCATTTTTGCAACGTTTAGAAAATGTAGTTTGTCCAATTACTGATGTTTGGTTAGTGTCCCTTGATGTTACGGCACTTTATACTAATATCGCCCAAGATGAAGCCTTGAGGATTGTGGAGAATCTAGACATCTCTTTACCATCTAGAACGCCTAGGAGGTTTTTTCAACAACTGCTCACTTTAGTGCTGACCAAAAAATTTTTTCAGTTTGGTCAGTTTTACCAGCAAGTACACGGCATAGCGATGGGTGCCACAGTGGCTCCATCAGTTGCCACTTTATATTTGGCTGATTTTGAAACTGAGATTGTTTACCCTTCCTCCTGGTTTTCATCAGTTTTACTTTGGGTTAGATTTCTTGATATCTTTTTTTCTATGGAATGCTTCTGAAAATTCTTTATTATCTTTTATTGATTGGTTGAATTCACGGAGAGACCATTTAAAGTTTACTTTACATCATGATTTAGCTGAATTGGAGTTTTTGGATGTTAAAACTTTCAAAGAGGGCTCTAAATTATATTCTACGCTTTTTCGTAAAGCAGTGCAGCGAAATACTTTGTTGGAATTTTCTAGTTTTCATCCGCCTGCTTTAAAAAGTGGTTTGCCCTATGGTCAGTTTTTAAGATTGCGACGGATTTGCAGTTCTCTTGAGGATTTTGATCAACATGCGAGAGAGTTAACTCAACAATTACGTAACAGAGGATATCCATTACATATTGTTAAACGAGCATGGAGGAGGGCTCGATTCACACATCGGGAATGGTTAGTTGATCCTGCTGCTCAGGTGAATACTCGCAACCAAGCATCTGACATGGAACATATTACAGGCATATTGCCATATATGTCAAATTTTTAAGGTCTGCCAGATTTTGAAAAAACATTGGCATTTATTGTCATTACATCCTTGTTTTTGGAAATCATTAAGAATAGCCTACACCAGGGGACCTAATATTGGAGATTTGATTGGCAGTACACGGGGTTTGATTAATTCTACACTTTCTTTGGATACGCAATTGGGTCATTTTCCTTGTTCTCAATGTGAATTTTGTGTACAAGTGATAGAGGGACATGAATGGTTGATTCCTCAGAAGGAGTTATCTCCAGGAACAAGCAGGAATGAGTCTTCACATATGGGTATCGTCGGTACCGACAGAGCCTGCGTGGGAACGCTCCCCAGCGTCCAGTAAGAAAGCTTTTGGGAGCATCCCACAGCGCCTGCGCGCTGCCTTCCCGCCTTTCCCAACCGCCTCTCTCCAGTTCTTCTTTTCCGCGGAGCCAGCAGGTCGTGTTCCTGTCATCGCTGAAGAATTTCTTTATTTTTTTCTAGTTCTTTGGTCTCGCGTCTGCCTTCTTCGACGTCGGACTGGTACTGCCGATCTTTTCTTTCTTTCTTTCTTAAAAAAAAAAACAAAAAACTACCGTTTCCCACTTCTGTGCAATTTTTTTCTTCGGCCTTAGGCCTAGGAAATTTTTTCCTCATGGAAAAGCCCGCCTCCGGGTTTAAAAAGTGCACGAAGTGCAGCGGTACTATTTCTGTCACCGACACCCATGACTGGTGTCTAAAATGTTTGGGTCCTGACCATTCCATCACGGATTGTGCGTCCTGTTCCATGATGTCTAAAAGAGGTCGAGAAAACCGAGCGGCTAAGCTCAGTACCCTGTTTCCCTCTGATGCAGCTTCGGTGGCATCGACGTCTTCCAGGGTTGCTTCTTCCTCTCATGGATCTCAGGTAACCAAACATAAGTCCAGCCGGTCCTCGAAGGGTAGATCTCCCTCTAAGCATCGAGGTGCCTCCGGGCTTGCCCTCGAGGATTCTACACCGGCAAAATTACCCCGGCGGGAAGCTCCGGCTTCCAAAGCTTCATCTATGGGGTCACAGGTTGACATCGATGGCGTGGCCTCGACCGATCACCTGTTGCCATGTTCTGGGGTACCGGTGGTTTCCACTGGTATCGACATCCAGACATTGGTGGCGTCAATGGATCAGAATATTCTGACCATGCAGCGTGCCATTACGGCATTCATACAAGCTGCGACGCTTCCGGTACCGCAACAAACTCAGTTGTCGGTACCGGTTCCGGCACCGATATCGGTTCCGGCACCGGGACCGCTTGCATCAACATCAGCTTCGGTGTCGACTAGAGCGGTACCCTGTTCTATGATGCCCATCGGTACCGAACCGGTACCGATCACTCCCGATGTCGATACCACTCGGTACGCGTATCAGTCTCTGCAGGAGCATCCAGACAGGCGATACTTCGATTCCTCTGAGGACTCTGATGAATCAGAGGCTTCTGTCGAAGCATCGGTACTCCTTCCTCAGGAGCCTTCTTCTCCAAAAAGGAGAATGTCTCCTCCAGAAGGAAACAGTCACAGGCGTGAATGAACAAGGAAAAACAGAGTCCTTTATTTAAACCAACGGCCGCCCGACACAGGCCGTGTTTCGTACCCTTCGTCAGGGGCTAGCCAGGCAAACAAACTAAAAACATAAACATATAAAACATCAACAATTTTTAAGGAAACAACAAGCCAAAATTAAAACCATATTATTAAAAACAATTGTTAAAATGATTAATATGTGTGAAACAAAACTGAAACATAAAAACATAGAATTAAAAAATACAAATTATAACATCATACATTTACGTAATTTTCCGCGGAGCCAGCAGGTCGTGTTCCTGTCACCGCTGAAGAATTTCTTTATTTTTTTCTAGTTCTTTGGTCTCGCGTCTGCCTTCTTCGACGTCGGACCGGTACTGCCGATCTTTTCTTTCTTTCTTTCTTAAAAAAAAAACAAAAAACTACCGTTTCCCACTTCTGTGCAATTTTTTTCTTCGGCCTTAGGCCTAGGAAATTTTTTCCTCATGGAAAAGCCCGCCTCCGGGTTTAAAAAGTGCACGAAGTGCAGCGGTACTATTTCTGTCACCGACACCCATGACTGGTGTCTAAAATGTTTGGGTCCTGACCATTCCATCACGGATTGTGCGTCCTGTTCCATGATGTCTAAAAGAGGTCGAGAAAACCGAGCGGCTAAGCTCAGTACCCTGTTTCCCTCTGATGCAGCTTCGGTGGCATCGACGTCTTCCAGGGCTGCTTCTTCCTCTCATGGATCTCAGGTAACCAAACATAAGTCCAGCCGGTCCTCGAAGGGTAGATCTCCCTCTAAGCATCGAGGTGCCTCCGGGCTTGCCCTCGAGGATTCTACACCGGCAAAATTACCCCGGCGGGAAGCTCCGGCTTCCAAAGCTTCATCTATGGGGTCACAGGTTGACATCGATGGCGTGGCCTCGACCGATCACCTGTTGCCATGTTCTGGGGTACCGGTGGTTTCCACTGGTATCGACATCCAGACATTGGTGGCGTCAATGGATCAGAATATTCTGACCATGCAGCGTGCCATTACGGCATTCATACAAGCTGCGACGCTTCCGGTACCGCAACAAACTCAGTTGTCGGTACCGGTTCTGGCACCGATATCGGTTCCGGCACCGGGACCGCTTGCATCAACATCAGCTTCGGTGTCGACTAGAGCGGTACCCTGTTCTATGATGCCCATCGGTACCGAACCGGTACCGATCACTCCCGATGTCGATACCACTCGGTACGCGTATCAGTCTCTGCAGGAGCATCCAGACAGGCGATACTTCGATTCCTCTGAGGACTCTGATGAATCAGAGGCTTCTGTCGAAGCATCGGTACTCCTTCCTCAGGAGCCTTCTTCTCCAAAAAGGAGAATGTCTCCTCCAGAAGGAAACAGTCACAGGCGTGAATGAACAAGGAAAAACAGAGTCCTTTATTTAAACCAACGGCCGCCCGACACAGGCCGTGTTTCGTACCCTTCGTCAGGGGCTAGCCAGGCAAACAAACTAAAAACATAAACATATAAAACATCAACAATTTTTAAGGAAACAACAAGCCAAAATTAAAACCATATTATTAAAAACAATTGTTAAAATGATTAATATGTGTGAAACAAAACTGAAACATAAAAACATAGAATTAAAACATACAAATTATAACATCATACATTTACGTAATTAACAAAGTTAACAAGGGAAGAACAATAGTGCTCGGGACCTGATGAGAATGTGCTTAAGCAAAACTGAATTACTAACCTCTGCTGTGATGTATAAACCAAATGTCACTTCACACTGTTTGTGCAGACACTTAAAATATATGCTAATGCTAAAAGAACATAAAAATTATTCACAAAAATATAATAGAATAGATAAAACCATACATCAAAAAATTGCATATCCACTTAGATCAAATTAACAAACCAAGATAAATAGAGAGAGGAGGAAAAGGACAGGATATACAAGCAATAAAATTGTCAATACATCCAGCACAGTCATGAAATAGCTGTAAAGAGGGAAAGGAGGACTTGTCTTTCCAAGACTTCATTAGGGAAGTGGCCAGGGGCCTCTCCATTTCTGTGGCCCCTGAGTCAGAGCCTAGAGCCAAACAATTGGATATTTTACAATATCCTAAAGCTCCTAAGGAGGCAGCTACTTTACCAATTCATGAGATCCTTTATGATCACATGTTGGGCATATGGGAGACTCCTCTCACCACCTCCCCTCATTCTCACAGGTTGGACACCATGTACCGTGTTCCTCCCTGTCCTGGCTTTCATAAGACTCAACTTCCTCACCACTCTATTGTGGTGAAGTCTGCCATGAAGAAGTTAAAGAGTGCAAAAAGGCACTCATCTAATCCTCCAGGAAGAGAATGCAGAACCTTAGATGCTTCTGGCCGGAGAATTTTCCAGGCCAACATGCTTACTGCCAGAATCAACTCCTATAGTCTCTATATGGGGATGTTTCTAAAAGAAGTTACAGATCATCTGCAGACTTTAGCCCCTTTTATTTCAGAAGATAAAAGGGAGGAGTTTCTCACCAGGCTTAAACATGCCCAGGATGTTTCCAAATTTTCCAACCGTGCAGCCTTTATTTATTTATTTATTTTATTTAACAGTATTTCTAGACCGTCTTATCATAAAAATCAAGGCGGTGTCACAACAAAACAATCAGAAGATGTGGAGGGGGTTCATGCAGTGATGGGGAAGTGACCCTTTGACTCTTTTGAGTGTGCCAGCAGAGCCTCGGCTATTGCCATAGGTGCACGCAGAGTTGCTTGGTTACAAGCTTCTGATTTGGAACCCTGGGTCCAAGATGGATTAGGAAATCTTCCTTGTACAGATGAAAACATTTTTGGAAAGGATTGGCAAGCAAAGACCACTCAGATGGATGCTGAAAATTCTGCTTTAAATAGACTTTCAAAGTCTACTTCTGCTCCTGTTAAAAAAAAAGGTTGTTCAAAAAGGCTTTTTATCCCAAAAAAGGGAGATATTATTCTGTTTATGGTCAGCAGACATCTTCTGCAGGTCGTTTTGCTGCAAAGCGTCAGCAACAACCTAAACAGGCCAAGCCTAAGGCTGCAAGGACTGCTACGGCCCAACAGCCTCAGCCTCCTCAGGGCCTTTGACTTACAACTAGAGAACTTAGACTTTATGGCTCTAGAAGAACCAGAGCCTCTCACTATTCCAGGAAGGTTAGCTCACTTTGCTTCCAGATGGGAACAAATCACAGCAGAGCAATGGACCCTCTCCATCATAAGGGAGGGGTACAAGCTTCATTTCTTAAACCTTCCTCCTCCCACCATGGTGAGAGAGTTCAATTCTCCAACATCTCTCCTCGACCTTCTGGGTCAGGAGATTGCTACCCTTCTTGCCCAAAAAGCAATAGAAAAAGTACCCCTTCTTCAACAGGGCTCAGGGTTCTACTCCCCCTATTTTCTTATCCCAAAGAAAACAGGGGGCTACAGACCCATTTTAGATCTCAGAGAATTGAACAAGTTTCTGTGCAAGGAGAAATTCAAGATGATTTCTCTCGGTGCTCTCCTTCCATACCTTCAGAGTCAGGATTGGCTTTCTCTAGATCTCAAGGATGCGTACACCCATGTCCTCATCCATCCAACACACAGAAGGTTCCTTTGGTTCCTTTATCAGGGAAAGCACTACCAATACAGAGTGCTTCCTTTCGGTCTGGCCTCTGCACCAAGAGTGTTCACAAAATGCATGGCAGTAGTAGCTGCATTTCTACGCACTCTAGGAATATTTGTATTCCCATATCTGGATGACTGGCTCATCCGAGCTCCATCCCTGTCAGAGGCCCAGACTTCCCTAGCCTGCACAAGGCGTGTTCTTCAGTATCTGGGACTTGTAATAAACATCCCAAAATCCCATCTCACCCCTACTCATTCACTAGAGTTCATAGGGGCCTTGCTGGATACCACAACTGCAAGAGCCTATCTTCCCCAGGCCCGTTGCCTACGCTTGGTGCAGTTAGCCTCCCAGATTCAGTTAAAGTCCCATTTAACTGCTCGAGAGATGTTACCACTGTTAGGCCACATGGCATCCACCGTGCATGTGGTTCCTTACGCTCGCCTTCACATGAGGGCAGCTCAATGGACTTTATCCACCCAATGGACCCAGGCATCAGGGTGCCTATCAGACAAAATAGCAACCTCCAGTCGCCTTTTTTGGTCTCTCCAGTGGTGGAAGTCCACTCAAAACCTGTTGCTGGGGTCCCCCTTTCAACAGTTGTTACACCAAGCAACCCTTACAACAGATGCCTCTCCAAGGGGTTGGGGAGCTCATCTACAAGATCTCTCCACCCAGGGCATCTGGTCTCCACAGGAGACTTCTCTACATATCAACCTCTTGGAGCTCAGAGCAATTTTTCTAGCTCTCAGAGTCTTCCACACCCTGCTCAGCTGCAAGACAGTTCTCATCCACACGGACAACCAAGTAGCCATGTTCTACGTGAACAAGCAGGGTGGGACTGGCTCTCTGTCGCTTTGCAACGAAGCTTTGAGATTGTGGGACTTCGCCAGAGAGCATCAAATTCATCTTCTGGCAGTATATCTTCCAGGCGTTCAAAACTCTTGGGCAGACAAACTCGGTCGAGTTCTGCTTTCACACGAGTGGTCCCGCCATATGGACCAGATAGCCAGAATCTTTCAGATTTGGGGACCCCCGGACATAGACCTCTTTGCAAGTCCGTGGAATGCCAGACTTCCCCGGTTCTGTTCCAGAATTCCGTGTCAGGGAGTTCAGGCCAAGGATGCCTTCCTTCTTCACTGGGGTCAAGGCTTCCTTTACGCCTTTCCACCCATTCCCCTAATTCCCAAAACTCTCTTCACGCTTCAGAGAGATCGAGGGTCTATGATCCTCATAGCACCACGTTGGCCATGCCAAGTATGGTACCCTCTACTTCTGCATCTCTCTCAAGCTCCTTCCCTGGACTTGGGATCTGCTCCAGACCTCCTGTCCCAGGAGGAGGGAACGTTATGGCATCCAAATCCCCAGTCTCTCCATCTGAGGGCCTGCTTGCTGAAGGCCTAGACCTTCAAGATTTTCATCTTTCTCAGCAGGTGAAGGATATCCTTCATGCTTCCAGAAAGCCTTCCACTAGATGTTCCTATGCTTTCAAATGGAAAAGGTTTACCATTTGGTGTGCAAAGAAGGGTCTTAACCCCCTTGCAATACCTCTGAATTCTTTACTAGAGTATTTGCTGCATTTATCCCATGCAGGCCTTAAAACGAATTCAGTAAGAGTCCATTTGAGTGCTATTTCAGCATCCCTCAAGCCTCTCAATGGACAGCCTATTTCCTCTCATCCTCTTATTGCAAGATTCATGAGAGGCCTTCTTTTAACTAAACCTCCCATTAGACCACCTCCAGTGGCATGGGATGTGAATCTAGTTCTTGGTCAGCTTATGAAGCCACCCTTTGAACCCTTAGCCACTACCTCCTTGAAATTCCTTTCCTGGAAGGTTATTTTTCTCATTGCAGTCACCTCAGCTCGCCGCATCAGTGAGCTGCAAGCCTTGGTGGCTAATCCTCCTTATACAAGGTTCCATCATGACAAGGTAGTCCTCAGGACCAATCCACACTTTATGTATAAAGTGGTCTCACCTTTTCATCTGAACCAGGAGGTGTATTTACCTGTCTTCTTTCCAGGACCTCATGCATCAAGTGCAGAGAGGAATCTCCATACCCTGGATTGTAAGAGAGCGCTCGCTTTTTACTTATAAAGGACACAGCAACATAGAAAGTCCTCTCAACTCTTTGTTGCTTTTGATCCCTCTCATTTAGGACTTCCAGTCTCTAAGAGAACACTGTCAAATTGGATTGGTCAGTTTATTTCTTTCGCCTTCCAGAGTAAGAACCTTTCTCTGGAGGGCCATGTCACAGCTCACAATGTGAGAGCCATAGCAGCTTCTATGGCTCATCTAAACTGTGTCCATCGACCAAATCTGTCGAGCGGCCACCTGGGCCTCGGTTCATACCTTTACAGCCCATTACTGCTTGGACAAGGACTCCCACCGGGATGCCTTGTTTGGTCAGGCTGTTCTCAAACACCTGTTCCATACCTAATCAACTCCTACCCCCCATCCCTGGTTGGATGCCCGAGATCCATGGGGGAAGGTAGAGCCCTTCTCAGGGACTCACAAACTTGGGGATCTACCTGGCATCTACAGCTGGGGAGTCCCCATATGTGAAGACTCATTCCTGCTTGTTCCTGGAGATAGCACAGTTACTTACCTGTAAAAGGTGATCTCTGGGAACAGCAGGAATAAGTCTTCACAACCCACCCACCTCCCCTAGGAGTTGTATCTCTCTATCTACCTTTCCTTTCCTCTCTCTCTCTTTGTCTCAGCTTTAAAACTCGAACTGGAGAGAGGCGGTTGGGAAAGGCGGGAAGGCAGCGCGCAGGCACTGTGGGATGCTCCCAAAAGCTTTCTTACTGGACGCTGGGGAGCGTTCCCGCGCAGGCTCCGTCGGTACCGACGATACCCATATGTGAAGACTTATTCCTGCTGTTCCCAGAGATCACCTGTTACAGGTAAGTAACTGCGCTTCGTCACATATTGAAATGGTCTACTTCTTGCCTATCATCTTTTGTTGTATATGTGTTGTTATGCCCTTGTCAACAACTGTACTTTGGGCGTACCACTCGTGTGGTGAGACGTCGCTTACAAGAGCATGCTTCAAGAGTGCGAAATCGGGTGACGTCTGCACCCATAGTACAACACTGCATTGATTTTCAACATAGCTTTACTGATTTTAAATGGCGAGTTTTAGATCATGTTCCCCTTAGCCCAAGGGGGGGCGACAGAGAGAAGAAACTTCAGTTATTAGAACAAACCTGGATTTTTAATTTGTCAACGGTGGTACCGCATGGGCTAAACGTTGAACAAGATTGGGCTAGCCTTCTATGAAGTGTCATTATTTGATTGGCTTTTAGAGTTTAAATGCCCTTATATCTTCACATCATATGGTCATGATGTTGGACTGAATCATCAATGGCGTCTTTGGGAGCATGTTGCAGCTCTGTTTAAAATGTTTGAAAGTTTTCCTGATTTGCAGTATAATTGAGCGTTGAAACAGGATCAGATTGATTGGACTGGATCCTAAACGCAGTGCTGTGTTCGTTGATTTAACTGCAATGACGAAGATGTTATATTGAGAGCAATAATGAAGAGTTTTGACTGAAAGGTTGTCGGTTTTTTCCTGCCGGTTTAGATAAGAAGACGGCGTTTTTTTTCTCTGACACGTCATCGGCTTTTCTTCAAGTTCATGAAAGTGATGAGTATTCACATTTAATTTTGTTATTGTGATATAGCACTGTGAAGTGTGCATATTTCACGATTATTTATTGGTGAATTTTAACTAATGTTTGAATAAAAGGGAACTTACGCTTCAAGAGAGGATTTCCTCCCATTGCAAAAACTTCCGACAAAAAATAATTTCATAGATATAGTTTTGATCGAGTTATTAATGCCTGGCATACTGTTTTAAAGTCGCTAGGGTTAAGAAGTGCATAGAGATTTTTGCAGGGTCTTTATCTTGTGTTATGTAGCTCTGGTGGTGGTCTTGATGTGTGATGGTAGGTTGAGATTTTCATCCAGG
This sequence comes from Ichthyophis bannanicus, assembly GCA_033557465.1. Taxonomy (NCBI): domain Eukaryota; kingdom Metazoa; phylum Chordata; class Amphibia; order Gymnophiona; family Ichthyophiidae; genus Ichthyophis; species Ichthyophis bannanicus. The sequence goes on along the minus strand of CM066036.1, from coordinate 684,886,503 downwards.
GTTATTCCTAGGTGTCTGACTTCTGGTTTGACTTTCAGTTCGAAGTCTGCGATTTTCAGTGTCTGCAGTGGATAGAAGGTAGAGTCCCTTGTTACGTATAACACTTCTGTTTTGTTGTAGCTTAAGGAAAGACTGTGGTTGGCGAGCCATTGAGCTACAGCTCGGAAGCAGCTTGCTGTCATTTGGTCTGGGCTGGTTATGGTAAAAGGTATGTATATCATATCATCCACGTAGATATGGTAAAATAAAATATGTTGTGGCTTCATATCACTGAGCACAGTGGCTGTGTGTAAATGTTAAATAGTAAAGATGAGTTCAAAACCCTGCGGTGATTCTTGGTGAAGTCTGTATGGGTTTTATTAAAGTGGGCCTATTCTGACCTCCTGCTGGCGATTCTTATGATTGGAACCAATCAAGGGTGGTGCCTTCTGAGCAAATTTATTGTAGCCTGTTGATTAAGGTCTATTGGTTTACTGAGTCAAAGGCTGCCAAGATGTTCAGAAAGAACAGGATGAAGTCTTGTCCTGGTTTTCCTATGTCTCTCAGGATTCTGCCAAGGAGAGTTGTTAGGAAGGTTTCTACGCCATGATTGGATCTGAATCCATGCTGTTGGGGATAGAGTGGTGTGACCGTGTCAGTGTGTTGTTGCAGTTGGAGCTGAACTACTTTTTTGACTATTTTGGCTATAAATGGTAAGCTGGAAATAGTCCTATAGGAGCTTGGGTCTTTGGGCTTTAAGGATGGGCTTTTTAGTAGTGGTCTGACTGAGGCATCATTCAGGCTTGGAGGCATGTGTCTTTGTAAGAGGGATAATTTAGTGAATTTGAATATTATTGGGGTTAGTTCTGATTTAGTTTGATCCATGAAACTGGACATGGATCTAGTGGGCATATGGTTGTCTTAAGGTTGATAATGACCTCTTCCAGCTGTTCTGCAGAGATTGGGTTGAAAGTGGTCCATTTTCAAGTGACAGTGAAACTAGTAATTATTTCTTGCAGAGCACATGTCCTTGCTATTTTCGTGTCAAGTTTGCTTTGGAAGAATATGGCCATTTTGTGTGGACATAACTTAATGTCATCTCTCCCTTGGTCAGGTTTCTGATGAGTGATTTTGTGATATCGAAGAGCTCTCTGAGGCAGTTAAGTGAGCCCATGATGAGGTTTGTGTGATATTCTTGTTTACTTTTGTTAATGCATGGTTTTAGATGTGTTTGTCCAAGTAGGCTGGTGGAGAAGGTCCTTTTGTGCATCTCCATTTACGCTCTAGCTTTCTAAGCTCTCTAAGCTCTCTCAGCTCTCTCTTTAGGTTCTTTATATCTGGAGTGTACCATGGAACATGTGTTGCTTTCTGGATCTGTTCTTATTTTGGGGTGCTAGGGCAACCAGGGTTATGATTTTCTTTCAGTTGGTAATGAGTAGCTTGATGTCAGGTGTGCTTATATCTAGTCCTGGGATAATTCTTGTCAGGACCTGATCTTTATCAAATAGTAAATCTACATGTGGTATTGTGGAGAGAGCTCTTCAGGTTTGGGTCAGTCATTTGAGTTAGTGCAAAAGATATGTTACTATGGTCGGACCATGGTACTGGAGATACTTGGGGGGGAGGTGCTGGATGGTGCAGCTGAACATATTATTGTGAACAAAGATGAGATCTAGTGTGCCTCCCTTCTCATGGGTAGTGTCCCTAACAATTTGTTTGTATTGCAATGCCTCTATAGCTTTGGTGAAGAAGTTGGCCTGTCTTGCAGATGTTGATGCAAAGTTTAGATCACCTAACAGAATGAACCACTTATTCTTGTTCGTGTGTTTGCATGTCATTTTGAGAAGAGTGGATAGGCCGCTCTGGTGGTGGGGTGGCCGCCATCCTGCACCCTACCCTCTCTTTCACCCAAGTTTTTTCCCCCCTGCTCCATTACCCGGAGGCACTACTCCACCTTCATCTCCCTTCCCCATTACACCTCCTCCTCATTTACTCCCCTCCAACCTTACGCTCTTATCTCTGGGACTCTTTAATTCTCACCATTTCTGACTTAACTCTTGCTTTTCCCCAGCTTCTTATTGCTGGGGACTTTAACCTTCACCTTGATTCCCCTGCTTCTTCTAGGGATCACACTTTCATCTCTCTTCTATGCGACCTTTCCCTTATCCAGCATGTCTCTTGCTCTACTCACACAGCTGGTCACACCCTTGATCTCCTCCCTCTCCCTCTTTCGTTCTCTCTACAGTATCTTCTCTCACTCTCCCCTGGTCGGATCACTATTGCCTGCTTTTCTCGTGCTCTTTTTCTGGGTCTCTATCTCAGCCATTTACTCCAGGATCCCCTCCCTCCCAGCGTCTCTCTCGTCGCATTACTCCTTCTACTATCCAGCAATTTCCCCCTGCGCCCCTCCTTCTCCCTCCTGACTTCCCTTCCCTTTCCCCTAACTCCCAGGCTACCTATTGGTCTTCTGCTTTATCTGAGGCTCTTGACGTTCTGGCCCCCCTTCGGCCTTGCCCCCCAACGCGTCGTCCCTCACAGCCCTGGTACCACCCTGGCCTCAGACTGCTCCGCTCTCAGCTCCGTAGGGCCGAACGAAGGTGGCGTAAGGCTCCCTCTCCATCTGCTCTCTCTTCATTCAAGGCTCTTTGCTCCCATTACCGCTCTCAGGTACACTCAGCCAAAAAGGACTTCTTTTCCAATGCCATTTCGAACGCCCCGAATCAGACTCTGCACCTTTATAACACGCTTCGCTCACTTACCTCCCTTCTCCCTTCCACTTCTACCCTTCCCCCCCATCCATCTCTCTCCCCCTCTCTCCTTGCCACCTTGTTTAGTGATAAGATCATTAATCTCAGAGCCTCCCTCCCCTCTTGTCCCTTGCCTATTCTTTCCCCACCCCCCATCGTGTCTCCTCCTCTGTCCCTCACCCACTCCCACACCTGGTCTTCTTTCTCACTAATAACCTCGGTTGAACTCCATCAACTTATCTCCTCCTCTAATAAGACCTTTTGTTCCCTAGACCCGATCCCCTCCACCTGGTTGTTGGATCCATCTCTGGCACTTCTTCCTCCTCTCCTCTCTATGCTCAACTCTAGTCTTACTTCGGGCATCTTTCCCCGTTCCTGGAAACACGCACTAATTCGCCCCATTCTTAAAAAACCCTCTCTCGATCCTGTGATTCCTTCACACTATCGCCCAGTCTCTAATCTTTCCTTCGTCTCTAAGCTCTTGGAAAAATTTGTCTTTGCTCAGCTCTCTCACCACTTGGATGATATCAATTTTCTTCACCCACGTCAATCTGGTTTCCGTCAGGGTCACAGTGTGGAAACTATTCTTCTCGCTTTCACTAACGCTCTACACGTAGCGCACGATCGTGGTGATATCTCGGTGGCGGTTGCACTTGATTTATCAGCTGCTTTTGACCTTGTTGATCACTCCCTCCTTCTCCTCCGTCTTCAAGAGGCGGGCCTTTGTCACACGGTACTTCACTGGTTTCATTCTTTTCTCTCTTCGCGTTCCTGTTCAGTTCTTTCCTCTTCCCCTTCCATCCCTCCCTCTAATCCTTTTCCTTTGTTATGTGGTGTTCCACAGGGTTCTGTACTTGCCCCTCTTCTTTTTAACCTTTTTCTTGTCCCCCTCACCCTTCAGATCCAGCAAACTGGGATTAGTGCTTTCTATTATGCTGATGATATTGTCCTCCTTCACCATACTTCCCAATCTCACCCTGATCTTTCTCCACTTAACTCTTGTTTCACCATGGTTGCTAATTGGTTATCACAAAACTGCCTTCACCTTAATCTCGCAAAGACCACAGCTATTTGGTTCTCTCGCAGTGGTTCTCCTCCCTCCCTAGCCCCTTCTTTCTTGGGTTCCTCCGTCCCACTAGTTTCTTCTTTCCGCTACCTTGGCGTTATTTTCGACTCCCACCTTTCTTTCCACGACCATATTTCTCATGTCGCTAAAACTTCCTTCTTTTTCTTACGTCAAATTCGTGCTGTTTGGCCTTTTCTCACTCCTCCTGCACTCGCTACCTTACTTCTCTCTTTGGTTATGTCCCGTGTCGATTTTGCTAATTCCCTTTTTCTTGGTCTCCCTAAGTCTCAACTATACCGTCTTCAACGTATTCAATACACTGCCGCCCGCATCGTCACCCATTCTTCCATTCGCGATCATGTTTCACCCCTTCTCTTTCTTCCGTCTCCATTGGCTGCCCCTACCTTTTCGCTTTCACTACAAACTGCTTACTTTGGTCCATCGAGCTTTCCATACTAACATCCCGCAATATTTGGCCGATCTCCTCACCTATCACACCCCTAGACGCACACCTCGTTCATTCCACCTCAACCGCCTTACTCTTCCTTCCCCTTCTTTAGCACACCTCCAATCTACCCGTTCCTCGGCCTTCTTTTTCACAGCCCCTGCCCTCTGGAATTCCCTTCCCCCCTCCCTTCGGCTTGAACCTCACCATCCTACCTTTAAATGTAATCTAAAAACCCACCTCTTCTCCCTTGCCTTTGACCTTCCCTCCCCTTTTGTATGAGCTATTTCTTGCAGTCTGTGTTGTGCTCTTTAACCCCCTCTTTCCTATTAAGATTGTATTTCCTTTCTTCTTTTCTGGCTATGGTTTTATGATTGTTTTTAATTGTTTTTTGATTGTTTTATGTGATATTTATATTGTAAACCGCTCTGATCTTCTTGAATGGGCGGTATATCAAATTTTAATAAACATAAACATAAACATTAGCCTTTGTGGATGAGGATCTATAGGCTAGGCATATTGTAAGGAGTTTGTTTGAAATGGTGGGCGCATCCAGATTGACAGTGGAGCTGGCTGTATTGCAGCAAAATTTTAGGTGATCTTTTGCTAATATGAAGACCTCTCCGCCTCTTCTGGTTGCTCCTGAGCAGTTGTAAGAAGGTAAATGATGATGTTCTAAGCTGATTAGTACATTTTTATCTTCTGAGAACCATGATTCTGTGATGCACATTATAATGTAAATTGTGGTCATTAAAGTAGTCAGAAATTATGTGGATCTTGTTCGAGCCTACTGTGCATTGATTAATCCACAGTTTAGTTCCTGAAAGTGGTGGAATATTGATGGTGTTGGCCTTTTCAGGGGGTTGAGGCTTAATTCTGACTAGATTGCAGGGCACTCTTTTCCATGGATTGTTTAACGATTACATGTCATTAACCTGATGGACATCACCCTTCCAGTCAAATCGGAAGTAAAATATCTAGGAGTTACTCTAGACAAAACACTAAGCATGTCACATCACATGAAGCAGACCGCTAAAACTATATTCTTTAAACTCAGAACCATCCAGCAACTTAGACCCCTCATTGACATTAATGATTTCAGAACAGTTGTCCAGGCTCTTATAATGCCACATTTAGATTTCTGTAACGGATTACTCCAAGGTACATCTAAGAGGAACTTACACATCCTACAAAGAGTCCAGAACGTCACAGCTCGGATCATTTTTAGAGCCAAACTTTCTGACCACATCTCCCCAATTTTATATGCTCTCCACTGGCTACCTATAGCCAGTAGGATTCAATATAAAACCCTAGTCACTGTTTTTAAACTCATTAATGACCTAGCCCCCTCACATCTTTCAACATTAATTCATACCCCCTTAGAAAACAGAAGAAGAAGAGCAAACTTCAACATGCTTCAAATTCCTAACTCTGAGAAACCTGAAGCAAATAACAACCAATACTGCCTTCTCTTATTATGCACCAAGGCAATGGAACAAGCTACTTCTTAACCTAAGAGAGATTAAAGACTTTCGTTCTTTCAGGAAGGAGCTTAAAACATATCTCTTCGCCCAACACTACTACAGCTTACAACCCACACTTGATCATATAACATAAGAATACACGACGCAATTGACACAAGTTTATCCTACCTAATTCAAAGTATCACTCTCCATTCCACATCTTCATTGATAAGTGTACATTGTCCTACTATATGATAATCAACTCATCAATGTTGCTTTTAAATAGCTCTCTGGAAATAGTAAACTGTTTTAAATAATTCTCTGTAAATAGTTAAATTGCTAAATAGTTAAACATGTTCCATGTATCATAGTTATTTTTTGTGCCAAAATGTTCTATGTAATTCAATGTTCAATGGTTTTAACTTGTTCTCTGTAAACCGCCCCTGATCTCTGGAAGGGGCAGTATAGAAAAGCACACAAATAAATAAATAAACATGTAGTGTGAAGTCTATTTGTTTCCCTGCATTATAGGTATGAGTCCAGGGTGAGAGTGAGAGATTTTAGATTGCATAAGTAGTGTGACTGGGTATAGTAGTATGAGCAGGATATTTATGGGGAATATAGCTGTTAGACTTTTGTGTGTCTGAGTGTTACAATAGTATGTCTGGCTCTGCAGGTGCTATCCGATTGCAGTATAGTATAGTTGGTGCATATGTGACTGGGTCTCTTAAGGGCAACCAGTATGTGGGGTTCGTAGATGTTCTACTGTCTTCAGTTGTTTTGTGGTTGAAGCATTTCATGCTGTTGTAAGTGAGATTTTCTAACCTTGTAGGTTTGATGGCTGTCCACTCAGTCCACTCTGAGGGCCATGCCCAAGGGCCCTTTGGCATGGCTCTTAGGTGTGTCTGTATCTGGCAGACCCATGCCTATGGCGCCTGTACCTTTAAAACTGCTGGTGATGCTGAGTGATGATGCCTTTCAGAAGGTGGAGCTCACTGCTACATGGTTTGGGTCAGCATGGTGCTGGTGCTGCCGTGCACCTGGTGGATTCCCTCTGCTTTTGGCAGTGTCAGATTCAGGGTTGGGTAGTGCTTGGCCCGCGTGTATTTGCCAGTTAGCTGGGGAGGCCACAGGATCGGGGGGAGTGTGCCAATCGCCTGCAATGCATCCTGCTGGGTCGCTTGTGGCTTGGGATTACTGTAGGTCGAAGTTGATTGTTCCAGTAGGGCCTCTAAGCCAAATCAGGTGGTGCAGGGCTGAAGCACATTTTACTCTCAGGTCTCCACCTCATGATGTGCATGTGTGGGTAGAGCTTACTGCCTTGCTGTGTCACCACTGGCTCGTCGTAGATGAGTCTTCTGGTCCTTTGCTGGGAAGAGTGCGGGGGCTATGACAGCTCTAGCCTGGCTGACTTTGCTAGAACTGCTGGGTCGGATATGCAGATGAGTCTTCTGATCCTCTGTTGCTGGGAAGAGCACGGGGGGCTGCGGCAGCTCATGCCTTATCGACTCGCGACAACCTCTGGATTCCCCCGCCGGGGCTGGTTTAAATTGACAGTATATTAATGTTGTCACTGTCTTCCTATATTGTGACTATTCTTTGCATCAACATTATACCAATTTCACTTATAGTTTCTAGATGTACATTCAACTGCATTGTTATGTTGATTCCTACATTTTGTACATAATCTTTCTCCTGCATATTTTTGAAATGAGTAAAATATTTCTGAGCTGTCCATACAGCTGAGTTTTTCTTTTGATCCATATGTAAAATTTAGAATGCTCTTGAACTATCACAGCCTGTTCATATGATGCTAAGTATTTACTGCTCAGTACTAATCTATATTCTGGCTATGTATTTGCCTCTCCACTGCAATTTTCTTACAGCACCTGATTTGAAGGAGAAATACTAACATGTGAAAAGAGTTAACAAATGGGAAAAGAGAGAGGGGAGGGGGGGTATGGTGCAGCCAGCATTAATAGTAATTATGGAGGGGGTGTCAATTTATAGGTTGCGGTGGGCGCCAGAAACCTTAGCACCGGCCCTGGGGAGGATACATGGGATAGGACAATGAGTGGGGAAGGAGGGTGTTGGTTAATGAAGTTTATTAAGTGTGTGGTTTAGTGACCATGTTCATTGCCCCACGTAGGGTTACAAACTTTCAAGGGGCTTTATGATGGTATAATGATCCCCCAGGAGGCTACAGATTTCTGGTGACCCATTCAGTGATGCGGGGTTGCGGGTTTCCTTTCATCTGAACCTAAACCGTGGATTTGTATTGGTTGTTATTTCTGTGAGAGGGTAATGCCATGGAGATGGAGGGGGAAGGGAGGTAAGGGAGTATGATGGGAAAGTGGATAATGTAATGCATTACAGTTAGAAAATGTTTGTTTAGCTGTAAGGTCAACATGTGTAAGGAAAACCACATGTTGTCCTGTTCTGTGTATTTGTATTACTATTATAACATTTATATTTATTTAAGTGCTGGCACCAGTGTTTAAATTAATGTGTGTATTCAGTGCTGCAATTAATATAGGAAGTGGTGCTGAATGTAACGCAGTGGTCATGCTAGTACTATCCATTTGGTTTAGGACCATACAAAAATGTGGTTCCTGATAGTGTAACCAGTCTAGTCCCGGACCTCTGGGTTCCCAATCTCATCCAGCAGCTTGGAGACTGAGGAAACTCCTCTTTTTTGTGACATCAACAGTATATCCTCTCGGGATCCGCCTCCTGTCACCAGTTACCTCAGTCTCCAAGCAGCTGGATAGATGGGAGCCCGGTGGTCCGGGCTCACTGGAGTGACAATTGAGATTAGCTTTAGTTTTCTTGGGATAGTTTTTAGTTTTAGTTTTCTACTTTCAATACTTTAGAGGGCTGCAGGCCAAATTGTGGGGCTCCTGTGTCTTTAAATTTGGCTGCAGTGTTTTTTCTCTCTCTCAGTTACTTTTTCCCCCTTCTGCTTCGTTTTTTATTTAGCAGTGCCTGTTTGCAACTGCTGAAAGACGGCAGAGCACTCTGTTATTTCAGGAAAGGTTTTAAAGATCTTGCTCACTTTCCTCAATAACGTGGGGGATCCCGGAGCTGAGCCTGGCCAGCGCCGCACAGAGGACTGCCTGTCAGTGCTCTTGGCCGGCTCCACACCGTCGCACCATTTTGCTTGCTGAGACTCTTCAGCGGTGCAACGAGGACAGTTTTCTTCGATGACCCCTGCAAGCTCCGGGACCGACGGCAAGTTCTTTCACCCCGGTAAGTGGTGAGGGTGTCTTGCCTCGTCGGCGGCCAAGGTAAGCACTTCGAGGGACTGCCTTGGGCCGTTGGGGCATTTTGGCGCGCAAAACCTCTCTAGACCCAGCCGCGTGGCAACGGCGCGGGCCTTTGCCGGCAAGTGCGTTTTTTGCTGTCCGGGGAGGTTCTAGCGCCAGCGGAAGGTCCCGAGGGGATTTTAAATTGGCGGTTTCAGATTTTTCCTTAACATCTCTGCCTCTCTGATTTTGTGTAAAAAAAAAAAAAAAAAATAGAACGGACAGAGCACTGCTGCGGCTGAAAGGGGGGGTTTGCTGTCCTGCGCTCGCCCTTCTCTAATTGCAGGGTCTCCGCTTAGCTGCGGGTGGGGCAATCTTGAGCTGCGATTTGGATCACCCTGCCATGCCGGCTAAGCCCGCAGTGTGTCGTTTGTGGAGGGCGTAAGGGCTCCGGCTCCGGGGTCTGTAAGGCCTGTCTCAGGGAGGCCTCACCCTCGGAGCAGGCCCGGGAGCCAAAAGAACAGATATCGGGGGCTGAGGGTGACAGCCCTCTCTCACCATCTACAGAGGTGGCCCTGGTAGAACCAGTAGCGGGGCCGTCCTCTGCACCGGATTTTCCTGTCCCTCAGAGTGGTTTGCCAAGGGAGCTGACTTCTATTTTTTCTCAGGAGTTTGTTCTTCTGCTACAGCAATCACTGTTGGGTAGTGCTCAGCAGCGACCAGGTACCGCGGACTCTGGTAGGGGCAAGAGGCCTGCTTCCGTCCTCCAGGCACCGGACCACACGCGTGAGATTAAGAGACCGCGTGTTGAGAGAGAGGCGGTAGATCCTTCCCTGGGTTCCGAAGGTCCTCTGTCAGATGAGGAGGGGGGTCTCAGCATGGACATGGAGGACGAGTTGGAGGAAGGTGAGCTCTCGGAGAGAGAGGACCAGTCCAGAGTGGTGCGCGTTTTCAGAAGGGAAGAACTGCCCGCGCTCATCGGAGAGGCGTTGAAAGTCTTAAATATACCGGTCCCGGGGGCATTGGCGGATGAGTCCTTAGAGGATCCGTTTTTGCAGGTGTTCCGTAAGAACCAGAGAGCCTTCCCTGTGCACAGGGTGTTCCAAGAACTGATTCAGGAGGAATGGAATACACCAGAAGCCCCGCTGAAGGGATCTAGGGTGATGGCCCGTCTGTACCCTTTGTTGGATCAGGACAAAGAGGTTTTTCGATCTCCGAAGGTGGATGCGGCCGTCTCGGCAGTTACCAAAAAGACCATTATTCCCGTGGAAGATAGTGCGGCCCTCAAGGATACGCAGGATAGAAAGTTGGATGTTTTATTGAGACAGATTTTTGATATAAATGCGCTGTCATTTCAGGCAGCCATTTGCGGAGCGTGGGTGGCTAGAGCGTGCCTTCGCTGGTCGCAGAAGGTGCAAGGTGGACAGGATAGTGAGGAGTCCTCTGAGGCTGCCCGGTTGGAGTCGGGTGCGGCTTACCTGGCTGACATTCACTATGATCTTATGCGTGGTTTGTCAAAGAGCATGGCTTCGGCAGTGGCGGCGCGGCGCTATCTGTGGCTACGTAATTGGGCTGCAGATAGTTCCTCTAAGGCTAGGCTAAGTAAGCTTCCCTTTAAAGGATGCCTGTTGTTTGGGGAAGATTTAGAGAAGCTGGTAAAGGACTTAGGGGAGTCGAAAGGAGGTAAATTGCCAGAAGACAAGCCTAGGCCAGGCCGGGCGACTACGGCAGGCAAGGGGCAGCAGCGAGATTTTCGCCGTTTCAGGTTCCAGAGATTTAACTCCGGGCAAAGGGAGCGGTTCGCTAATAGAAACCCGAGCTTCCGGGGGTTTCGAGGGGCAGGGCGAGGTTTTGGTCTGTCCTCCTAGTCGGCCCTGGGGGCCCGAAAGCCGCAATGAGATAACGGGGACCCAGGCTCCCTTACTGCCTGTGGGGGGGGGGCGCCTGCAGGACTTTCATCCTGCCTGGGTCGTGTCACATCAGATCAGTGGGTGCTAGACGTTATCAGAGAGGGCTACGCACTGGAGTTCGTGTGCCCGGTGCGGGAGGCTTTCGTTCGGTCTCCTGGCAGGTCGGCCATCAAGTGCCAGGCCATCCGGGGGACTGTGCGAAAGTTGCTCGCCCTCAAAGCGATAGTGCCAGTTCCACCAGACCAATGCGGATCCGGTCGGTACTCCATTTACTTCATCGTGCCAAAGGACGGCGGCGTGCGTCCGATTCTAGATCTCAAAGGAGTGAATCGCTGTCTGTGAGTTTCCCACTTTCACATGGAAACGCTACGGTCGGTCATAGTGGCGGTTCAAAAAGGAGAGTTCCTCACTTCCCTAGACTTGTCAGAGGCTTATCTACATATTCCGATTCGACCGGACCATCATAAGTTTCTCTGGTTCGCAGTCCCGTGCGGCCATTTTCAGTTCCGGGCGTTGCCTTTTGGCCTGGCTACGGCGCCACGAACATTTACCAAGGTCATGGTTGTGGTGGCGGCAGCCCTCCGAAAGGAAGGGGTGCTGGTGCATCCTTATTTGGACGATTGGTTAATCAGGGCAAAGTCGAAGGACGAGAGCGAGTCGGCCACGGCTCGGGTAGTGTCTTTCCTGGAAAGTCTCAGTTGGATAATCAATGCTTCAAAGAGTCAGCTGGTGTCCTCACAGACCCTAGAGTACCTGGGTGCTCGGTTCGACACTCGGGTAGGAAAGGTTTTTCTGACAACAGACAGGGCGCAGAGGTTGCGCAAGTTGGTACACAAATTCTTGCAGTACAAGGCGCCATCAGCGTGGCATTATCTCCAACTGTTGGGCACCATGGCATCGACAATAGAAACAGTGCCGTGGGCCAGAGCTCATATGAGACCTTTGCAGAGTGCACTGCTTCGGCGGTGGTCCCATCAGCAAGATCCATAATCCCGCAAACTCCCGTGTAAGGCGGAGGTCCGCCAATCGCTTCTATGGTGGTTGATACCAGCGTCGTTGGAATGCGGGAAGGAGCTGGAGTCTCCGGCCTGGGTGTCCTTGATGACGGATGCCAATCTCTCGGGCTGGGGAGCTCACTGTCAGGGCAGGTTCTCGCAGGGACGGTGGACTCCGCAGGAGCAATCATGGCCGATCAACCGGTTGGAGCTGCGAGCGGTGACGCTGGCCCTGTAGGAGTTTTGGTACTTTCTCGGCGGCAAGGCGGTGCGAGTGTTCTCGGACAACGCGACGGCGGTGGCCTATGTCAATCGGCAAGGGGGAACCACCAGCATGGCACTGGAACAAGAAGCCAGAGTTCTGTGCCTGTGGACAGAGGCGAATCTTCTCGACCTATCGGCAGCTCATGTAGCAGGCGTGGACAATGTAGAGGCCGATTTTCTCAGTTGAGTAAAGGTGGATCCAGGGGAATGGGTCTTCCTTCCCGAAGTGTTCGAGATGTTGGTGCACAGGTGGGGCACGCCGATCATCGGCGAAGGTCGGCCGGTTTTTCAGTCGAAGAAGAGAGCGAATGTCGGAAGGCCTGGACGCTCTGGTACAGGAATGGCCGGCGGGACAATTCCTGTATGTATTTCTGCCCTGGGTTCTAATAGGCCGAGTAGTTCAACGGATTCAGCGTCACAACGGCCAAGTCATTCTCATCGCTCCGGATTGGCCTCGCCGGCCCTGGTACGGGGATTTGGTGAGGCTGCTGGTGGCGAAACCTTGGCGGCTTCCTTCTCGCCCGGGCCTGCTAGCTCAAGGACCCCTGTTCATGCCGCACGTACATCGGTTCTCGCTTACAGCTTGGCTCTTGAAAGGGCGCGGCTGAAGGCCAAGGGGTACTCAGTGGCCGTCATTTCGACCTTGTTGAAGGCCAGGAAGTGGTCTACTTCGCTAGCCTATGTGCGTGTTTGGCGGATTTTTGAAGCATGGTGTGCTGAGAGAAAGTGCGAAGCGTTGAGAGCCTCCATCCCTCAGGTGTTAGAGTTTCTGCAGGATGGGTTTGTCAAAGGGCTAGCGGCAGCTTCGTTGCGGGTGCAGGTCGCAGCTTTGGCATGTTATAGAAGCAAGTTAGGGGGTCAGACGTTAGGTAGTCAGGGAGACCTCAAACGGTTTTTAAGAGCAGTGGCGCTTGTCAGACCGCCGTGTAGACACATTTGTCCGAAGTGGCATCTTCCTTTGGTTCTAGATGCGCTGGTTCGGGAGCCTTTTGAACCATTGCAGTGGGCATCACTTAAAGACATCACGCTAAAGACGGTGTTTTTGGTAGCCATTTGTTCCGCCAGAAGGATTTCGGAGCTGCAGGCCCTGTCTTGTAGAGAACCTTACCTTTCTTTCTTCGCTGCGAAGGTGGTTTTGAGAACGGTGCCGGTTTTTTTGCCTAAGGTGGTTTTGGCTTTTCATGTGAATCAAGACATTACCTTGCTGGTGTTTTTAGAGGGTGCAGAGTGCGCCGCTTCCAGAAATTTGCATCTTCTGGACGTGAGGCGGGCCCTAAAGAAGTATCTTCGTTGGACCACCAGTTTTCGCAAGACAGGCTTTTTGTTCTTTTCGGGGGATCCCAAAAGGGGGAAGCGGCCTCAAAGGCTTTCATTGCAAGGTGGATTAAAGAGGCCATTGCGTCTGCTTATATCTTGAAAGGCAAGCTCGTGCCGGAGGGGCTCAGGGCTCACTCTACTAGAGCGCAAGCGACATCCTGGGCGGAGGCCCGGTTGGCGTCGCCAGTGGAAATCTGTAAGGCGGCGACCTGGTCGTCGTTGAATACCTTCGTGAGACACTACCGTCTGGATGTGCAAATGTCGGAAGAGGCCTCCTTTGGTGTGGCAGTACTTCAGGCTGGCATTCCAGGTCCCTCCCGTGTTTGATCTTTTCACTGCTCTGGTACTAACCCAGAGGTCCGGGACTAGACTGGTTACACGATCAGCATAGGTGAAATTAGACTTACCTGCTAATTGTTGTTCCTGGAGTGTAGCCAGTCTAGTCCCGTGTCCCTCCCTATTATCCTGGGGTATCTGCAGATCTGAAGTTCGATCTTCTTCAAAGGTAAGAGCACTTTTTATTGTATGGAGTCCGTTGGAGGGGGTGAGTCCCCCTCTTTTCCTGCACAGCAAGGTTTCTTCTTTCAAAAAAAAAAAAATTCTTTCTTTCATCTGCTCGTTTGAGGGAGTGGCCTTGGCCAAGTTTAAAGCCACGATTACTATCTGGTTGGGATGGGACTCCGCTTAGTGTTAGTTTAACAGGTTATTCTGTTTTTTGATCTTACTTGTTCCTCCGGTGAGTCTGCTTTGTCAATAGGTTACTGGTAGATTCACATGTAGACTAGAAACCTTAATGGATCGAGTATTCAAAAGGCAACATTCTTCATTGGAAGCTAACGTGGTCTCAGTATTTGTAGACAGGAAAGAAATACTTCTAATTCACTGTCACGGACTTAACATCAACGACCACACTTTCATAGCAACCAATTTTTCAACTATATTTCTTAAAACCTCTCTCCATCAACATAAGTTAATCCAAAAGATTACCTTATGTTGATGGAGAGAGGTTTTAAGAAATATAGTTGAAAAATTGGTTGCTATGAAAGTGTGGTCGTTGATGTTAAGTCCGTGACAGTGAATTAGAAGTATTTCTTTCCTGTCTACAAATACTGAGACCACGTTAGCTTCCAATGAAGAATGTTGCCTTTTGAATACTCGATCCATTAAGGTTTCTAGTCTACATGTGAATCTACCAATCTTTCTAATCAATACAGAGTTAAGTTGCTTTTATTACAGATTTCTACTCTGAAAAAGCCGTGACCATATAATAATAGGTTACTGGTGACAGGAGGCGGATCCCGAGAGGATATACTGTTGATGTCACAAAAAGGAGGAGTTTCCTCAGTCTCCAAGCTGCTGGATGAGATTGGGAACCCAGAGGTCCGGGACTAGACTGGCTACACTCCAGGAACAACAATTAGCAGGTAAGTCTAATTTCACCTTCCGAGTTTTGTTTGTAATCAATATTATATAAACAGAAATTGGATATCTCTCTTGAGATACATCCAAGAAGAAAACAAACTGAGGATTGATTTTGCCTCCTATTAGTGCTATAGCAAGAAGAAATACATCACTTGTAATTAAGAACTGCATAATATATAAGTAATGCCTGAGAAGATACAGTACTACTCCTTGTATCTTCACCTTTGTGAATTTGATGCTATAGGACAAAATCATCACTGCCTTAAAAATATTGAAGTGTGGTTCAGCTGCTAATTTCTATACTCTGGCCAGTTTCATTATTTATTTTAATATGCACAGCACTGTATCATGAGTATTATTTTTTAACATATTGAAAATTATTTACTTTCATTAGTGCTTATTTTATATATTTACAATGTGATACACCTCCCACTGTAATGCTCTCTGTAGCTGTCTGTATACAGCTGATTTCTGAACTTTCTTCCCATCTCATTCTTCAGAAAGTTCTTTTTAGGAAGCTATGCTTCCCGCATTCCTAGTTGTGGTCACATTTTTTATGTTCAATTGTGATCGTGTTCATTTCTTTTGTATTTGTTGTTTCTTGGTAATAAGTCTGTATTACTGTTGTTCGGAATATCAACTAAAGGTTCTTTTAATTCTCAGTATCCAGTTGATTTTCTTTTGTGACCAGTCCAAGTATCCTGTATCTCTGCCCAGTCCCTGCCCAGTCTTTTTTTTTGTTAAGATTTCCATCTCAATTTGTGTGATATTCACAGTTTATTGTGGATCTTTTTATCTTCTGTACAAAGGTTATAGGCTTTTTAAATATTACAAAGTAAGTTCTCCCAATTCAGCGTGTCAAGGTGTTTACCAAAGACAAATCTAAATTTCTCATATTCTACTAAAATACGTATATGGTGGCTGATAGTATTTTCCTCACAGGTTATGTGTTGTATTGTCTTTGCTGGCTTGGCTTTCCACTGGTTCAATGAAGCAGTTGACAACTGTGGTAATTAATCAAATTCAACTATATAATTTTGAGTGTAGAAAGATTTCTTATATATAACCCTAATTCTCCCACTTATACAAATTGGTGGATAAATCTTTTTACTGCTTCTTAGCTAACATTTTCTTAGTCTTTCTCTGTAGTGTCCTAGCACATTTGAGTCCCTGTAACTGGTATGGAGTATAAGGTAGATTGAAAAATATGCAGAAAACACCATTAACATAGATTGTTTTACATGTTGCCGTCCATAGGCAGGGCTGGAGAGCAATGGAGGGGGGAGGAGGGTGTTCTCCCCCAAAGGTCATCATAGAGCAGGGTCCCTACAATAAATGGAATTGGGCTTCTGTTTAGCTTAGGTATTTGGTGCCTTCAAAATATGAATCCCTAGGGAGTTGCCTATATTTATGCCTAAATTCAGACCTGGTGTAAATGGGGGGGGGGGGGGGGGGCTCCACTTTACCTTTTTGTTATGAGTGTCATGGATGGCTGAGTTATCTCAGGTAAGCCACCAATGAAAACTCCAAACTTACAGAGAAAATATTTTTTATTTTTCCTACAACACACTTTAGTGTTTCAAGAAGCTCATATTTCAAATGGGGACATACCAAGGGGTGAGCACTCTCACAAGGAGCCACTTGAGCAATTTGAACTTTTGAAAAATTTCTACTTAATTTGAAAGGAGAGTGCAAATTCAGATTTTGCAAACAAACAATAACAATCTTTATAAATATAATCAAGTAGTTTCTGTGAACAAATTTTAAATACTAATATTCAACAATGGTACAACATTGTTTCTTTCAAAAACAGGCAAGTATTAGTTAACCAGTTTAAAGCTTGACATTTCTTTACTCCTTAGTAGAAGAAAAGTTCAATTCTAACACTGTCTTATCTCCAGGAACAAGCAGGAATGTAGCCTTCACATATAGGTATCGTTGGTACCGACGGAGCCCGCGTGAGAATGCTCCCCAGCGTCCAATAGGAAAGCGTTTGGGAGCATCCCACAACGCATGCGTGCTGCCTTCCCGCCTCTGTACCTCTCTCACTTCAGTTCTTCATTTTCCGTGGAGCCGACAGGACATGGTACCCTGTCACCACAGAAAATCTACCTTTATTTCTTATTTTTTGTGGTTGCGTCTGCCTTCATTCGATGCCTACTGGTACCGCCGGTTCTCTTCTTCTTCTTTCTTTAAAAAAAACCCCAAAAACTTATAGCTTTCTTCAGGGATCTTTCCCTGTTTCTGGCGCTAGGCGACATTTTGGGCACAAGGCCCATTTTTCTTCAAGCATGGTGAAACCAGCCAGTGGTTTCAAAAAATGTTTAAAATGTGGGGGAACAGCCAACCTCACACGTAACAGAAGTAACAGAAATAGAAAAAAAAAGAGGAAAAAAAAAGAAGAATAGGAACACTTTCTAGTTACTGCACCCATAGCTAGGGAGGACGTCTCTTACTGATTTTTAAAAATAGGTAATAGGTATTCTGACTACAGTTGGACATTGCTGGAACAGAGGATCTTAAGGTGCCCAATGTCGAGAAAGCAGCAAGACCTGGAAAGGAGATTTGAGATAAGTGGCTAACACATTACGGTGACTATTTTTTGGCAAAACTCTAGTGGACTAGTAGTTGAATTTTTTTTGAAACAAAAGTGTCTTTACCTGAATGATGATGCTCATTCACCTGCAACATTACAGATAAAGCGTAGTTACTCACCTGTAATAGGTGATCTCCGGGAACAGCAGGAATTTAGTCTTCACATATGGGTATCGTCGGTACCGACGGAGCCCGTGCGGGAATGCTCCCCAGCGTCCAGTAGGAAAGCTTTTGGGAGCATCCTACAAAGCATGCGTGCTGCCTTCCCGCATCTGTACCTCTCTCATTTCAGTTGAGTTTATAGCCGAGACCAAAGGAGAGAAGTAGAGAAAGAGAGAGATAGAGACAACTCCTAGGGGAGGTGGGCGGGTTGTGAAGACTAAATTCCTGCTGTTCCCGGAGATCACCTGTTGCAGGTGAGTAACTACGCTATCTCCAGGAACAAGCAAGAATGTAGTCTTCACATATGGGGACTCCCTAGCTGAAAGATGCCAAGGGGTGACTCCAGCTAGCTGCGAACCCTGGTGAGATGGGTCATGTTCCTCCCATGGACCTTAGGCATCCAAACTGTGGATGGTGGGTAGAAGTTGTATTAAGTATGGAAAAGATGTTGTAGAACAGCCTGGCCAAACGAGGCATCCTGATGGGAGTCCTTGTCTAAGCAATAGTGGGCTGTGAAGGTATGTACCGAAGTCCAAGTGGCTGCTTTGCAGATGTCATCAATAGAGACAGAACGAAGGTTAGCTGTTGAGGCTGCCATTGCTCTCACATTGTGAGCTGTGACATAGCCTTCGAGAGAAAGTCTCTTACTCTGATATGTATAGGATATGCAATCTGCAATCCAATTTGACAGAGTTCTTTTAGAAACTGGAATTCCCAGATGACTAGAGTCAAAAGCCACAAAAAGCTGAGAAGATTTTCTATGTGGCTTGGTTCTTTGGAGATAAAAAGCCAAGGCTCTTTTACAATCCAGTGTGTGAAGATTTCTTTCCGCACTGGAGGCAGGAGGCCTAGGGAAGAATACAGGAAGATAAATCGACTGTTTAAATGAAAAGGCGATACCACCTTTGGCAGAAAGTGAGGATGAGTCCTGAGGACTACTTTATCATGGTGAAACCTTGTATAAGGAGGGTCAGCTACTAACGCCTGTAGTTCACTAATGCGTCTTGCAGAAGTGATGGCAATTAGGAAAATAACTTTCCATGAAAGAAATTTTAGGTCTGAAGTGGCTAAAGGTTCAAAGGGCGGTTTCATAAGCTCACCAAGAACAAGATTTAGATCCCATGCCACCGGTGGTGGTTTGATGGGAGGTTTTGTTAAAAGTAGGCCTCTCATAAATCTTGATATAAGTGGATGAGAGGAAATAGGTTGTCCATCAAAAGGTTTATGAAAAGCAGCAATAGTATGAAGATGGACTCTAACTGAATTGGTCTTTAGACAGGAAGTTGATAATTGTAGAAGATACTCTAGTAGTAGTTCTACAGGTAGTAAAAGGGGGTAAGCCCCTTTTGTGAACACCAGATAGAGAACCTTTTCCACTTGAAAGTGTAGGAACGTCTTATGGAAGGTTTCCTGGAAGCCAAGAGGATATCCTTTACTTGTTGAGAAAGGTTAACATCTTGGAATTCTAGGCTTTCAGTAACCAGGCCCTGAGATGTAGGGACTGGGGATTGGGATGCAGTAAAGATCCGTCCTCCTGCAACAGGAGATCTGGAGCATTCCCCAACTCCAGAGGAGTGGTTTGAGAGAGACGTAGAAGAAGAGGATACCACGTCTGCCGTGGCCAACGTGGGGCTATGAATATCATATGACCTCTGTCTCTCTGAAGTTTGAATAAAGTTTTGGGAATGAGGGGAATGGATGGGAAGGCATAGAGGATGTCCTGTCCCCAGTGGAGTAGGAAAGCATCTCTTGCCTGACAGTTTTGAGCCATAATATTGGAACAGAATCGGAAGTTTGGCATTCTGTGGACTTGCAAAGAGGTCTATATCTGGTGTTCCCCAGATTTGAAACACTCAAGCAAACTGATATGAGTGGAGGGACCACTCGTGTGGCAGCAGTATTCGACTGAGTTTGTCTGCCCACAAGGTTTGAATGCCCAGAAGGTATACTGCAAGCAGGTGAATGTGTAACTCTTTGGTGAGGGCCCATAGTCGCAAAGCTTTGTTGCATAGCGACAGAGAGCCTGTTTCGCCTTGCTTGTTCACAGAGAACATAGCTACCTGATTGTCAGTTTGGACCAGAACTGTTTTGTTGCTGAAATGGCCCTGAAAGACTTGAATAGCATTGAAAATGGCTCTCATCTCTAGGAGGTTTATGTGAAGGGAAACCTTCTGTAAGGTCCAAAGACCCTGAGTGGAGAGATCGTGCAAGTGGGCCACCCAACCCATCTTGGATGCATCTGTCGTCAGAGTGGTTTGGTATAGAGGTTTCTGGAAAGGAGAGCCTACAAGGAGGTTTTCCAGGGATGG
Organism: Ichthyophis bannanicus; assembly: GCA_033557465.1. Lineage (NCBI taxonomy): Eukaryota > Metazoa > Chordata > Amphibia > Gymnophiona > Ichthyophiidae > Ichthyophis > Ichthyophis bannanicus. The sequence continues at coordinate 684,866,584 of CM066036.1, read as the reverse complement.
CCAGCATTGTAGGGACGAAATCAGACGTGTGGTAGCTCTGATTTTGTCTGTCAGTCGACCCGTGGCTTGTGACCACTGAGAGGAAAGGGACCACTGGGCTGCTTGCATGTGGAGGCGAGCATAGGGAACCACATGGACAGTGGATGCCATGTGTCCCAGCAGTTGAAGCATCTTCCGAGCAGTAAGGAATACCTTCGTAGATGCTTGAGATGCTAGATGCATTATATGTAGACAGTGTGGCTGTGACAGGAAAGCCCTTGACTGCCGTGGGTCTAGGGATTGAGAGGGGGTGAGATGAGATTTTGGGAAGTTTATGATTAGTCCCAAGTATTAAAGAATTCTCATTGCTCGAGAGAGAGCGAAGCTGGCCTCTGGAGCTGTCGATGCTCGAATGAGCCAATCGTCTAAGTAAGGGAAGACGAATATTCCCAGAGTCCTCATAAATGCTGCTACCACTGCTCTGCATTTTGTGAAGACTCTTGGAGCAGAGGCAAGTCTGAAAGGAAGAACTCTGTACTGGAAGTGTCTTCCTTGGATCAAGAATCGAAGGAACGTCCTATGATCTGAGTGGATGAGAGTATGCGTGTACGCATCTCTTAGATCTAGAGAACATATCCAATCTTGACTTTGAAGGTATGGTAGAAGTGTTCTGAGGGAGATCATCTTGAACTTTTCTCCGAAGAAATACTTGGCGTTCCAAGATGGCGATTATAGTCGCTACTGAGTGAGCACGTTATTGCTTCTATGGGGAGAAAGCATAAGGGAAAGGCTGGGCAGGCGCCCTCGCAGCCTCAGCTCACCTCGATGCCTCTTGCTGCTTCGGGTCCATTGGACGCTTTTGTAGTTCGTGCTACTCGGGATCCAGTTGTTGCAGGTGGGGAAGACCGGCTGGTCGGTTTGCCGAAGTCGGAGAGCTCGGTTTCGGCCTCGGTGTCATCTCTCTCCCCTGGTGTGAGCCCAGCGTCAAAGGTTCCTCATGGTAGCCTGTTGCCAGAAGGCTTCCTGGAGGTTTCCCCCCCAGAAGAATTGGGAGAGGGGATTACCTCGCGAGGACCAGGGAAAGGTGCACCGAAAGAGCCTGTAAGTGAGGCTATTGGAGCCTCCCATCGTTTGCCATCTTCGTCGTCTGTTGGAGGATTGCGCATAGGAGACGTTTCCTCTCCTATACGTTTGGAAACATAGCACATTCTCCATCCGCTCAGCAGATTGCAAACTGCTACCCCGGACGGAATTTTTGTTATTCAACGTCCTGCGATTTTCACTCTGGAATCAATATGGAACGCAGTTGTCTCCCTTGGTGAAGTATTGCTTCCACAGATTACATCTGTATCGTCCAAAGTAAATTTGATTTCTGGGACAATTGCGGTTTTGGAGGAGAGGGTGTCTAATCTTTCCACGGCGTTGGAAGAAGAACGGAAGAAAATTAAAGTTTTGGAGGACTATGCAGAAACTTCTCAAAAAAATGCTTTGATAGTGCATTCAAAACTGGAGCACTTAGAAAACTTTTCTCGTGGTAACAATCTTAGGGGCTTGTTTACAAAGCCGCGGTAGTGGTTCGCGATTGCGATCGCAGCCGCGGCCCCATTTTTGCTTTTTTTTTATTACCTGAGATATAAGCATTTTTTTGTGAAATGTTTGTTTTTCAAGTTGTAGCCCTGTTTCTTGAGTAGGTTTTTATTAAGTACCTTCTCCAATTTATTGTAAACTGCATAAACTTGTTTAATTCTCTGAGGTCTAGTGTAGGCCTGTGTCCCCCTGTCTTCTTTGGAATAAGAAAATAGGTGGAGTAGAAGCCTGTCCCCTGTTGGGAATGGGCACTTCTTCTATTGCTCCTTGAGCCAGAAGTGATGTGACCTCCTGCCACAAGAGGTCGGTGGCAGGGCCCTGAGAATTGAACTGTCTCAGAATTGTAGGTGGGGGCAAGTTGAGGAAATGAAGCTTGTATCCCAATCTTACAGTGGACAGAGACCAATTTTCTGATGTTATTTGTTGCCATCTTTTGACAAAATGGCATAGTCTGCCTGGAATGGTCAAGGGTTCTGGACCTTTTAGGGGCAGAATGACTAAGTTCTCTAGGTGGAAGTCAAAGACCCTGAGGGGGCTGGGTCTGTTGAGCTTTTTGAGCTTCTGGCTTTCTCTGCTGTCCCTTTTGGGAAACATGAAGAGGACAGTGAGTTTGATGGGTGTAAGATTGGTAAGACTTCTTTTTCTTACTGAAAAAAGGTTTCTTGAATGTTTTCTTTTTTGCTGGGTTGGCTGTAGCCTTTGACAATCTGTTCAAAGTAGTATTGTCAGATTCAAGCTGATTAACCTTGTCTTGGCAGTCCTTACCAAAGAGATTTTCTCCTGTGCAAGGAATGTTTCCCAGTTTTTCTTGCACCCATTGTTCCAAGTCTGATGCTTGAAGCCAAGCAATACGACATGCTCCTATGGATATAGCAGAGGTTCTGCTAAGACATTCAAAACAGTCAAAGGTAGCACGGTTCATAACTTTTGAGACATTCTGGGCATGTTTGACCAGAATAAGGTAGTCTGCTCTTTTCTCCTCTGAGACAGAAGGACTAATGAGCTCCAAGTCTTTTGTGACTTCTTCCAGGAACATTCCCATATACAGAATGTAGAAACTGATCTTTGCTCCCAGCATGGAGGTTTGAAAACATCGACAGCCAAAGGCATCGAGTGTCCTGGATTCACGGCCTGGAGGATTAGAAGAGTGTCTTTTTGCACTCTTGATTCTTCGCATGGCCGATTCCACTACCATTGAATGGTGTGGTAACTGAGTTTTTTGAAACCAGGACAACTTGGCACTCGGTACATAGTGTCCATGCGTCGGGAATGTGAAGATATTGTTAAAGGAGTCTCCCACATTCTCAACATCAGATCATGTAAGATCTTGTGAATGGGAAGCATAGCTGCCTCCTTGGGAGCCATAGGGTATTGTAGAATTCTTAATTCCTCTGCCCTAGGTTCTTTTTCTGGAATCACAGTGATTGCAAGGCCTTTTGCTAAATCACGTATGAAGTCCTGGAAGGACATATCTTCTGGAGGAGACATCCTGCGTTGAGGAGAGGGAGTCATATCTTCTAATAGATTCACTCTGGTACCGGTAGAATCATCAGAGTCATCGGAATCGTAAGACTCAAGTACCGGGTGCTCCTGTGACGCATAGTATCAGTACCGCTCGAAGTCGGTACTGAAGTGTCTCGGTTCCTGATCCCCAATACCGGACATCGGCATGGGGGGAAGCAGTCCTGTCGAAGCAGGTGTTGTCGGTACTGGTACCGATGTCAGTACCGATACCTGTGGAACCGTCTGTTGCGGTCTTAGCGGTACTGAGGCTGCTAAGAGGGCCGCTAGACTGCATTCAATAGCGAGGATTCTGTGTTCCATCGCTCCTGCTGATGCCTGGGTGCCAGTACCGGTGGATGTGGCCACAATCCCAGAGCATGGCACCAGTAGTTCCGCAGAGGTCGAGGCCTCTGGAACATCCTGGAGCCCAGTTAATGCTTTGGAGCCCAAAGACTCCTGCCGGGGCTGTTTTGCCAGTGAAGTGTCCTCGAGGGAAACGCCCGAGGCATCTCGATACTTCGAAGGAGATTTTCCCTTTGAGAACCGGCTAGTTTTACTTTTAGTTACCTGAGATCCATGGGAGGAATATGAAGCCCTGGAAGGCGTCGATGCAATTGACATTGTGTTGGAGCTCTATTCTGCTGACCCCTCTTGGTCATGCTCGTGCAGGAGTGACACTCCGTTGGACAATGTTCAGGGTCCAAACATTTTAGACACCAATCATGGGTGTCGGTAAATTCCCTATCTTTTCCTCCAACAGAACTCCGTGCAAAAATCAATTTTTTCTTTAGGTATGTGCCAGAGTCAATCCTCTGCATCTGCCAATCAGTTCAGGAAAAACAATACCAATTGCCAATAAATGTAATTCTTTAAATTAGACAATGTTTTGGGGTTTTTTACATACACTCAATCCCTTCTCTCTTTCAGTCATACACTCTTCCTCACTGAAACAGTTCATTGTGTTTCAGGATTAAACAGTTCCTGTAAGCAGTACACTGTCTTAAAACAGCTCAGTTTCAGGGTTTTTCTTCTCACTGCACTGGGAGTTTTATACCTTCAGCCCTACTTTCCTTAGGTGCTGGAAGGATTCCAGTGCTATTGAAAGCAAGTCACACACTGTAGAACTTTTAAATCATAACAGTGCTCATAATTATGCTCACTGTCCAATAAATCACTTCAAATCCTCATTCAGCTTGAATTTAAAACAGCTTGAATGTGTTAGTTTTTCTAGCCTGTTTCCAGTCACTAAGGAAAACATTTCCACATTTAACTTTAAATTTTCTCTGCAGCTTTCATGCAAGCTTCTTAGACATTCCTCCTGTAAATAAGTCTCAATTTACAGTTCTGATATCATTTTAGTATATAGTGGAATAAATAACATCCTTTTCCAGCCCTTCTATACAGACACATTCTCTCTGGCATGTCTTAATTCCTCATTCCTCTTTCCCAACCAGTAACTGAAGTTCCTGTATGTGGATTCTATCCTCTCTGTAAAAGGGTTCTGTATGGAAATAGTTCCTTACTAACTTCATTCCAATTCACACAGCACACTTTCATAGCTCTAAAGCCCCTAGCAGAAATTGGCACACATAAAAGCAATTTTACAAGCCATTTTCTTTAAAGTTTACTTAGTATCCGTGTTTGTTTAGCTAAGTCCTGCTTTTTATCTCCTTATCTCCTGTGAGCTCTCTCCTGCTTCTCCCAGACTCAGTTACTTCCTGCATCCACTCTGCTATATTCATTAACTCCTTTAACACTGTAAAATAGTTATCTCCAAGTTATAATGCCCTGTTCAATGTAATTTCAGTTTGTTCAATGTAAACCGCACTGATGCAGAATAGCGCGGTATATAAGAGAATGTAATAAAATAAAAAATAAATAAATAAAATATTGAAACTGCAGTCTGGTTCTCCATATGTTCATATACACACATGCGCACACACATTCCTTTAGTATCAGTAAAGATCTATTTATTTGGCATATTTCCTTATCTGACACTTAATTTGACCCTTCTCATTTATTGTTAATGTGGCTGTCAGTGTTTTTATCTTCATTTTCAACCTCTTTTTTTCCTTTTTATTTGGCACCCCTGCACCATTTTGATGCCACGGCAAACCTGGGCAGCCAGAAAGCATGCCTCTCCTGCCTTCCTACATCACAAATTCAGTCTGAACCTGCCCTGCTTTTAAAAACATGGCCAAGCATTTTTAGACTCTTTTTCTCTACCATTATACTAGTGCTTATTCTATTATTCCTTATTGTCCCTCCAGTCCAGTCCCGCACCTCTGGGTGTAGTGCACCTCCTCCAGCAGCTTGGAGACTGAGCGTGTCATCTTTTTGATGACACTAGTGTACATATGCAGCTTGCACCGCCCACCAGCTGCAGTAAACTCAGTCTCCAAGCAGCTGGGGGAGGTTGTGAGCCAGGGTGCTGGACTCACCGAAGAGACAACTAAGTAAATAGGTTTAGTTAGTTTGCTTTTATTTCCCCTGTTAAGGTGCAGGTTTCTTTGTTTTTAAAGGTGGAAGTGTAAAAAAAATTAGAAGGAACAGAGAGAACCCGGGGGACAACAGGGCTGAGGGGAAGATTTTCCTTCTTCCCCCTCTCCCCCTAGGATTTCTGGGGGGGGGAGGGGTGTTTCTGTGGGGGCCTTCCTCAGTCCGAGACTTCTGGCTGCTCCCGAACCCATTATCGGGTGAGGAGCCGCTGCAGGGGCTGCAGTTGCTTGACAGGAGTGAAAGCTGGCAGCCCCGAGTCACCCTCCTCAGCGCCGAAGCCGGGAAGGAAGGCTGAACGCGAGGGGTATAAAAGCCATGTGGCAAGGAAGCTCCAAGGGTAAGAGTGGTGGGGGAGAGGACAGCAGGAACCCCTAGACACCGCCAGAACACAAGGAGACAAAGCGGCCTGCAGCTGCATGTTTGGGAGCCTGCAGCAGTGTGGGAAAGACCCCCTGCTGCATTTAGGCGCAATTTCTTCTTATTCAGGCCTGCATGTGTTTAACCCCCTGCTGTGATTTGGGTGCCTGGGAGAGGCAGCCACTGGAGAATAAAGCAGGACAGAGAAGCCTCTTTCTAGGGGGCCATTTGCAGTTTCTTTTTAATTTTAATTTCAGCTTCAGTTAATTAGATTTTGGTTTGGTTTTATTTTATTTTAGTTCAAGTACTCTAGTGCTCTGTGCCTCAGCCTGTGGAGGTGCACTGTGCTGGGGATCCTTTTACCTACTCAGATACAAATTGAGGGCATTCCTGGGGAGTGCCCCCAGCCCTTCCCAACATGCCGGCCAGACCACAGTGCCTGGTGCAGGATGGTATTAAGGGGGTGAGCCCCACTTAATCCTTAAGCATTCCTTGTGTTATACAGCTCAAAACTGATTCAGTGCACAATGACTTGATGCAGACATGTGGGAAAGGCCTAATCAGATAGGCCATTGTTTGTTGCTGGGCGGCTTTTCAGAGTGGTGGGTCAGGTGATGTAACTGGCACTTGGTTGAAACATTATTGCTTTTTCCTGAGAAGGGTCTGATAAGTCAGAGACAGAAATAAAGATAGGTGTTAAAAAAAAGAGCTGCATATAGGTTTGTAGCAGCTACAGCTCTGGAAAACAGGAAGTACCTGCATACAAGAAATGTATGTAATTTTGAAAGATAGTCAGTGGATTGGATGCAAATGAAATCCTTCCATCTGTCTATGGTCAGTGAGTAACCTGACATTATCATCTCTTGTCGCTTAGTCCAGATTATGTACCTATTAAATCTGTAATATTGCCTGTAAGGGAAGCTGTACTCCCTTGTAGCCATTTGTAGTAGTAGAAGAAAAACGTAAACTTTACTCAGAGAACGTGTCAGTTTGATTGGATCAGGGCAAGGTCCATTTCATATCTTTAAGATACGACACTGCAGCGCAATCTAAAAATCCTCAAGATATGCAGCCCCGATGTGGTGTGGTCTCAGAGGCAGGCGTTTGCCTCAACTGCACACAAAAGGCTGTCATGGGAGCAGGACCTTCAGGATGAGATGAGGCAGGAGAATCCCTCCCAGTTGCAAGAGACCCTGGGGGCGGGGGGTGCCATGTTACCTAAAACGGATCCGGCCCCCGGTCCATGCACGATGCCCAGACCATCCACCCCTTGAGCCCAGGGAGCAGTAGGGCTCCTGGGGGAGTTCTCACCAAACTTTTTTTTACTTTTGCAGAAGGCATTTTACCTACCAAGTGGCTCCTCAGCCTCAGAACACAGGGATAAGAGGATGTCAGAAGCAAAAGAGCACGAGTCAGGAGCAGTGGCATCTAAGCGGGCTAGAGGCTTAGAGGAGTGGCAGCAATTGCTGTTGTCAGAGGGGCTGGATGGGGACCTTGACATGGAGCTAGATCTGCAGGAGAAGTTGGAAGAAGGAGAGAGCCTAGAACAGGAGGATCAGGTGTGGATTGTTTGGGTTTTCCACCAGGAGGAGCTACCAGTGCTTATCTTTATGCTTATGTTTATGCAATTTCTTGATATACTGCCCAGGCTGAAGGCCATTAGGGCGGTTTACAATCACTACAAACGGGTATTGATACAATTCCTCGTCCCCAAAGGGCTCACATTCTATGTGTACCTTGGAGACCCTCAAGGCCCTGAATATGCTTGCTAACATCCCGGCAGAGGAGGAGGCACTGTAGGATTTATTTTATTTATTTATTTTATTTAACATTTCTTATATACCGCGCTATTTGTCATCAGCGCGGTTTACATCAAAACAATAGAACACTTGACCAGATACATTGGCCGTCGTTTACATAAAACGGGGAGTTAACATGGAGGAGAACTGTTCCAGGTGGTACGGAAATCACAGAAAGTCTTACCAGTACATGGAGTAGTAGGACAGATGATCCAGGATGAGTGGGATCTGCCGGAGGTTGGCTTTAAAGTGGTGCAATCCATGACGCGCCTATACCCGCTGCCGGAGCAAGAACGAACTCCTTTGATCACCCAAAGTGGGCGCAGCGGTGTTGGTAGCAATTGAAGAGACCATGACTTGTTTTCTGCTGCTGATAGCTGTGGAACTGGTTCCGCAAGACCAGTACATCTGCAGTCGATGCTTCATGTATTTTGTGGTGCCCAGATGGAAGGCTCCTTTCACCCAATTTTCGACTTCGAGGGCATCAACTACGGTTTCAGGGTACCGCATTTTCACAGTAATAATGGCGGTACAAAGCGGAGATTTTGGTTGACTCTCGATCTCGCAGAGGCATATCTGCACGTTCCCATCCATCCAGAACATCGTCAGTTTCTCCGCTTTGCGGTGCCAAGGGGTCATTTCAAGTTTTGAGTGTTGCCCTTTGGTCTGGCGACCGCCCCCCCCCCCATACCTTTACCAAGGTCTTGGTGGTGGTGGCGGCAGCTCTCCACAAGGAAGAGGTTCTCGTCCACCGGTACCTAGACGATTGGCTGGTCCTGGCGAAGTCTAGAGATAATAGCAAAAAGAGCAACAGCGCGGGTGGGAGAGTTCCTTCAAAGAGTCAGTTACGGCCGGCCCAGGAGCTAGAGTATTTGAGAGCGTGCTTTGATACCTGCATGGGCAGGATTTTCCTGCCGGTTTGCCAGGCGCAGGAGCTGCGATAGTGGTTATGGCAGGTCCTGAAGATGGCAAGACCGTCAGAGTGTCGGCATCTGCAGGTTCTGGGGACCATGGCGGCCACTCTCGAGCTAGTCCCATCGGCAAGGGCGCACATGCACCTGCTGTATAGGGCTCTGCTCATTCGATGGTCCCATCAGTCAACTCCTGTCCCAAGTACTCCCCTGCCCGTGGAGCGCCAGGAGAGCCCTCAGTTGATGGTTGCATGTGGAGAACCTGGAAGGAGGTCCCCGGTGTGGGTTCCTCTGATGACCGATGCCAGCCTGTCAGGTTGGAGAGTCCATTGTGAAGGACACTTTGTTCAAGGACAAGAGTCCGCAGGAGGCGCTGTGGTCGATCAACAGGCATGAGATGCGAGTGGTGACCTTGGTGCTAGAACGTTTCGAGCCATTGTTGCAGGGGAAGGTTGTCCAAGTCCTCCCGGACAATGTGACTACAGTGGCTTAAATCAACTGGCAAGGAGGCACAAGCAGTGCAGCCCTGGAGGAGGAGGCCGAAAAGCTGTTCGGATGGGCAGCGGTTTGTCTCCAGGTGTTATCGGTGGTGCACGTAGCAGGAGTTGACGGTGTGACGGCAGCCTACCTCAGCCAAGTGTGCGTGGACCCCGGAGAGTGGGCAGCTCAATCAGGAGGTGTTCGAGCAGGTGGTCCACCGATGGGGCACACCAGTCATGGACCTAATGGCAATGTTCGAGTCGGCCAAGGCCTGTCAGTTTTTCAACAGAAGAAGAGAGGAAGTCCAAGGGCCTGGATGCTCTAATTCAGCAGTGGCTCGAAGAGGGTCTTCTCTGTTTTTCCCCTTTGGCGCTGATAGGCCGGTTAGTTCAATGGCTAGAGGTGCACCAGGGATTTGTAATTCTGGTGGCACCAGACTGGCTGAGGTGCCAGTGGTATGCTGACCTGATTCGGATACTGGCAGATTGACTGTGGTGGCTTCCGGTTGGAAGGACCTCTTGACACATGAGCCACTTCATATGCCCCAGGTGGATCAATTATCGCTTACGGCATGACTCTTGAAAGGGTGAAATTGAAGAAGAAAGGATAATCAGGCTCGGGGATAGTGACCTTGCTACAGGCCCAGAGGTGGTCTACGAACCTGGCATGCATCTGCGTAGGGCACTTCTTTGAATCATGGTGCGGAGAGAGGCAGGTGCGCCCTTCCTCTGCCTTCCTCTGCCTCTGTCCCAGACATCTTGGCGTTCTTGCAATCTGGTTTTGATAAGGGTCTAGCTGCCAGTTCCTTGAGGGTGCAACTGGTGGCGATTTCCGGTTATCGCAGGAAAGTCCACAAGGTGCCATTGGGTACACACCCAGACGGGCTGAGCTTTCTAGGGACGGTGACCCACTTCCGTCTGTCAAAGAGGGCAGTGGAATCTCCTTGGAATCTCAGTCTAGTGCTGACGGTGCTGTCTGGGGAACCCTTTGAGCCATTGAGTCAAGCTTTCCTGAAGGATTTGACTTTGAAAATGGTATTCCTGGTGGCGATTTGCTCAGCACGCAGGATTTCGGAGCTTCGGACCCTGTCATGCCAGGAGCCATTCCTTTTCTTCTCCGGTACCTTCATTTTTGCCCAAGGTGGTGTAAGCATTTCATGTAAATCAGGCCGTTTCCTTACCGGCTCTGGCAAGCTCGGATGTGGGTGAGAGCTTATATGGGCTCTGCCACTCCACAGCTGTGCCACTTGGAGGCGAAGGTATGTGAAAAGGGCTTCGTCCTTTTGGAAATCGGACTGTCTGTTGGTTCTGTTTGGCGGGTCGTGCAAAAGTGAGGCGGCAGCTAAGCCTCCATTTCCAGATGGATCAATGAGGCAATCATGCCTGCATACATCTTGGAGGGTAGAGCAGTGCCGGCGGGTTGCAGACAAATTCCATGAGGGCTCAGGCAGTCTCGTGAGCAGAGTATAGTTTAGTTCTGCTGGTGGAGATCTGTAGAGTGGCATAGTTTATCTGAACATTTTCGCCTGGATGTCCAGGCGTCGGGGGACGCTCGTTTCAGCTCGACAGTGCTTCAGGCTGATTGTGCGGGTCCCTCCCATTAGTTTAACTGGTCTGATACATCCCAGAGGTGCGGGACTGGACTTGAGGGACGATAAGGAAAGAGAAATTAGACTTACCTGCTAATTGTTGTTCCTTGAGGAACTCCAGTCCAGTCCCAGAACCTTCCCTGAGTGCTTTCTGTGATAATCTATGCACACCCTGGTCCTGAAGCTGGTTCTCTTGGTGGAGGAAGTGGTCAGGAGAAGCCAGGAAGGAGTGTGTAATCAGTGTTTGGGGGAGGAGCGCACCAGAAGAGCTGTCGGTTGCTCGCTTCCTGCTGGTTGGAGTTGCTCAAGCGCTTAACAGGTAGGCCTCTCCATCCTGGAGGGGGGGAGACAGGGTATCCTTTCCAGGGGATGGAGGGGCTACTAGTTTATTTAGACGTAGAAGTGTTTGGTGCATGTTTAACTACTTATTTTTTGCTCCTCTGAGTCTGCTTTGTCAATAGGTACTGGGGCTGGTGGGCGGTGCCAGCTGCATATGTACACTAGTGTCATCAAAACGATGACACGCTCAGTCTCCAAGCTGATAGAAGAGGTGCACTACGTAGAGGTGTGGGACTGGACTGGAGTTCCTCAAGGAACAACCATTAGCAGGTAAGTCTAATTTCTCTTTTTCACCTCAGATAAATTAAAATGACAACTTCAGGTCTCTAAGTTATTCTGTTTTAGTTTTATAGAAGGGATATAGAAGCAGTTTGTATTATATTTTGCTCTTCGCATCAATCTGCCTATTTACTTTTTGGTCACAAATTTAAATGAATCAAGGCCACATTGCTAAATATTAATCTCCAGGAAAAAGCAAGAAAGTAGTCTTCACATATGGGTGACGTTGGTACCGATGGAGACCACGCGGGAACGCTCCCCAGTGAGCAAAATAACTCTGAACATTTAAAGGAATGGGATGAAGCTTGGCAAGTGGAAAAAAGTTTTAAAAAAGACAAATTGAGTTAAAAAATGTACCAAACCAGAAATAAGTCCCCAAAAATAATGACCCACTGCATTTCTATGGACCAGACTAGACAGAACTTGCTGGTCTTTATCTGCCATCATTTACAATATTACTATTTTAATTTATGGGAAGAGTTCCAACTTCTGTTTCATAGACACAATGAAGCACAGCAGTTAATGAATTCCTCCTTTCAAACTGCGTCTCCCTGTTCTCTGCTCTCCCAAACTTGTGCCATACCACCCTGCCAAATACCCCCACTACACTGAAAACTACATCCTTGTAACTACCTCACCACCTCACAAACTGCCCACCCCCAAAAAATCTCTCCATGCAAGTTCCCTGCTTACCAACCTGTCAACTGCTTCCATGTTCAAAAACTATCCCTCGCAACTGCTCCATTCTCCTGCAAACTGTGCCACCCCCAAAAAATATCCCTTCCATATCTGCCCCACCATTCTACAAACTACCTCACCCCCCCCCCGACACAATCGTTAAGGAGGGGTGAACTGAAACTGAAGGATGAGAGGCTGATAGTTGCAGCCCAAGACAGGAGCTTACAGACAAGATGGTTTACAGCGAGCATTATAAAAACTGGCAACACAGATAGATATATATCGATTCTGTAAGAAAGACCTGGAAACAGTGACTCACCTCATAGCTGGCTGTGAAGTTCTGATGGCAGAAAATTTCTATACAGAAAGACATATTAAAGTAGCGTGCCTCATCTGTTCAAAACTCTGTAGGCACTACAACATTACTGTGCCCGAAAAGTACTGGGATCATGATCCTAAGAGAATTACAGAGAATGAGGAGGTTATGATCACCTGGGATACTCCCATTCCGACTGTTAGAAAGCTGGATGCGAGGAAGCCATATATAGTTGTTAAGGAGAAAAACAGCAGAACGGCATTGATAATAGAGGTGTCAGTTCTAAGCGACTACTCTGAATAGTGTGGAAAGGCAGAAGATCCTGAAATAGCAAGAAATGCAGTCAGCGACCAAGAAAACGTAGCAGAAAAATGCACAAATATTTCCCATCGTGTTGGGTGCGACAGGCTTAAAAAAGAATTTCCCCTACCCGTACATGTTACATCTTACAAAGTCCAGCAGGGGGGCTCGCTTTGTAATGATGCAAGTAATACGCCAGTCATTAGCAGTAAATTTGAGACTGAGATCATACTCCACATACCCTGGCTTAGAAGTGAGCTTCATGACTGTCATGGTATGTGCAAAACTAGCCCATTTGGAGAAACTGCCCCAACTCAAACATACACAGTGCACACAGAACACACAGCAGATTCATATACAAAAACATAACTACCACACACACAAATAATTTCCAGTGATGTACTAAACTTTAAATTATTCACATATATATTTCATTTTATTTGCTGTTATTTCTACAGTGAAAGCTACAGACTGAATTGTATTGTTTTTTTAGTTGCTATCTGGACTGCCATGGGCCCCACTAGATTAAGGCACTAGCAAACTAGGAACATGCCTAAAGTCCAAAATTTAGGGGGGGGGGGTGCTCTCAAATATGTTCAGGACTTGGGAGGTTAGATTTGATGACTGTCTGGCTTTTTTCAAGATTATACTGATTTTTTTACATTAATGTTGGGAAGGTAGAAGGATAGCTAATATGCCTGGACATTTTTCAGAATTTAAAACCTCTTATCTGCAGTTCTCTAATCCTCCCCTCTATGTGAGTGAGCCTGCCCTTACTCTTTCAAATGTAACTAGTACCAGAGACTGTGCGTAGGATTCTGCCAATGAGAAGACTGTGGGTGCAGAGCTCTTGAACGCTGCTCTAGACATAGAAAGGGAGAAGTTGAGCTGGAGGAAGTTCCTGGGCTTAATTTGTAGACAAAAAGTGTAACTCTGGGCGGGGGCCAGAAGTGACCTGTGGAGGTGGGGACCAGGGCTGGAAGTGTTTGCATACTTTTATTTACAGCACTGGTGAATAAACTGTCTGCTTAGGCTAAACTAAACATGTAACTTACCTGAATAGTGGCTGAAATTTGCCACTATCTGGATAATTTTCTTGCCTACCCTTCATCCTCCCCTAACATGGCCCACAAATATATACTCCACGTGCGGAGCCCCAGCTGCTGATGCTGCGCTGTTCTTTGTTCAAATTCCAGTGGTTCCTGATCGTAGCTCCAGTCTAGTCCTGAATCATAGAGTTGTGTACCTCCTCCCGCAGCTAGGAGACTGAGCATGTCACTCTTTTAGTGACCCTAGTATAAGTAGTCCCGGGTCCGCCCCCTTAACTCAGTTTTGCTCAGTCTTCGTGCAGCGGAAGGAGGTTCTGATCCCAGTGGTTCGGTACTCACTAGAGCAAAGAATAAGGATTTTAGTATTAGCTGTTTTAAAAAACAACAACAAAAAAACAAAAACAAAAAACAAGAAGATAGTTGGAATAAATAAAGAAAGAGGTTCTGCCCCTTTAAATTGACGTTTTCATTGGGGCATTTCTACTTTTGCTGGAAATCGCTTGTGAGCTTCCCCCCTTCTCCCCCCTCTCTCTGGGGTGCAGAACTTCCAGGAGAGTGTGCGGGGGATTGAGCAGGGGCCCTCCGTCTTTCTTTCCCCCGAGGCGGGAAAGCAGGCGTTGAGGACGGTGCCGCGTGCGCGTGCCCCGTCCACGGTCAGGAGGCAGTGATTCCGGCAGCGGGAGAAAAGCGCCGGGCTGCAGAAAGAAGACAGCACTGGGTAAGAGAGAATGTGTCGGGGTACTGGAGTAGCGCCGGCAGTTTCAGTGGCGTTTTTTTGAGCAGGGCTGTGTGCAGGCGGCTCAGCTCGTGCGGGCTCTGAGGAACAGGCCCGGACCGCGTGGCAAAGCGCGGGAGCCGCGAATCGAGCGGGAAACGCTTCAGGGGACCCTAGTTGGTTCGGGGGGGTTTTTTGGGGTCGGCGGAAGGCCCGACAGAAAAAATAAATAAAAAAATAAAGGAAATAAGGAAGGGATAAAGTAGAACGTGGTGGTTCAGTTGGTCTCTGGCCTCTTGTTGGTCCCGGGACTGAACAGTGTGCTTCATGCCGGGTAAGCCTAGGTGCCTCTTGTGTGGGGCACGGAAGAGTTCAGTCTCTGAGGCTGGTTTGTGCAGAGGCTGCAGTTTTGAAACATCCATGGCAGGTAGGGAGCCAGAGGGGTCTGAGGCCCCTGGAGAGGGGGTGCCGAAGGATCTTTCTCCGTCCCCGGAACCAAGGCAGGACCCCAAGCCGGGACCTTCCTCGGCGTTGGAGGGGCCCATACCCCAGGTACCTTTACAGGGAGGTCTGGGGGCGATTTTTTCGCCTCAGTTTTTATCTCTCTTGCAGCAGGCGGTTGGAGGGTCTAGTGCTGTGGTACCGGGGACCTCGACAGTTGAGCCTCAGGGGGCCTAAGAGGCCGGGGGATAGTTTGGAAGATGAAACCGGATATGGGGGTAAAAGACCCAAACTGCGATTAGAGGGTGAAGAGCAGGATTTGGGAGAGTCAGTGCTCTGGGAGTATTCGGATGGAGAACAGGAGTTGGATGAAGGTGAGCTTACGGAGCCAGAGGTACAGGCTAGAATTGTACGGGCGTTCCGTAGAGAGGAGCTGTTGGCCTTGATTGCCGAGACCTTAAAGACTTTAAATGTCCCGGTCTCGGATTCTGCAGAGGAGATGGTGCTGGAAGATCCTCTTTTGCAGGCCGTCAGGAAGTCCCAGAGATCCTTCCTCATTCATAGGATTTTTAAGGAGATGATTCAGGAGGAATGGGATACTCCAGAAGCCGGTGTCAGAGGGGCTAGGGTTATGGCTAGGCTTTATCCTCTGGTGGAACCGGATAAGGATATATTTAAGCCGCCGAAGGTGGACGCAGCAGTATCTGCGGTGACTAAGACGACTACTATTCCGGTAGAAGGGAGTGCAGTGCTTAAGGATGTACAGGATAGGAGATTAGATTCTTTGTTGAAACAGGTGTTTGAGGTGAATGCCTTGTCCTTGCAGGCCTCGATTTGTGGGGCCTGGGTGTCACGTGCATGTCTGTGGTGGTCCCAGAAATGGAAGGGGACTCATTCGGACGACGTTTCGGAGGAGGCTGCACGCATTGAGTCAGGGACGGCGTACCTGGCGGATAGTCAGTATGATTTGATTAGAGGGCTAGCTAAGAGTATGGCTTCAGTAGTGGCGGGAAGGAGGTACCTGTGGCTGCAGAATTGGGCTGCGGATGGGGCCTCCAAGGCACGGCTAGCCAAGCTTCCGTTCAGGGGTAAGCTCCTGTTTGGGGAGGATTTGGAGATGTTGGTCAAGGATTTGGGGGAGTCGAAAGGAGGTCGGTTGCCGGAGGACAAGCTGAAGCAGAGTCGGACAGGGGGTCTGTCCAGGAGTCAGCAGAGAGTTCAGGCGTTTTCGACCCTCCAGATTTGCCCCGGCGCAAAGGGGAAGTATTTCCTATCGGGCGCAAGGTTGTTGGGGGTTCAGAGGGGCAGGCAGAGGCTTTGCTGCTTCCGCGTCCCTGGGCTCCAAAAAGCCGCAATGAAGTGAGGGAGGCCCAGGTGGTGACGGTACCAGTAGGAAGGCGGTTACGAGGTTTCCTTCCTGCCTGGGCCCAAATTACGTCGGATCAGTGGGTGTTGGAGATCGTGCAGAGGGGCTATGCTCTCGAGTTCCAACATCCGGTGAGAGACGCGTTTGTGCGGTCCCCATGCAGAACGAAGTCCAAGCACGAGGCGGTTCGCCAGACTTTGGAAAGGTTGATAGAGCTGGACGCGGTGGTACCGGTACCGCCGGAAGAACAAGGCAGCGGTCGGTACTCGATTTATTTTGTGGTACCAAAAAAGGAGGGTACCATGCATCCTATTCTGGATCTAAAGAGGGTGAACCGGTGTCTCCGGGTGTCGCATTTCCGCATGGAGACCTTGCGGACGGTTATCGGAGCAGTGCGGCAGGGAGAATATCTAACGTTGTTGGACTTGTCAGAGGCTTATCTGCACATTCCGATCAGAAGGGAGCACCAACGATTCCTTCGCTTTGCAGTCCCTATGGGGCATTTTCAATTCCAGGCGATGCCCTTTGGCCTTGCGACGGCGCCGAGAACATTCACCAAGATTATGGTGGTGGCAGTGGCGGCGTTGCAAAGGGAGGGAGTGTTGGTGCATCCGTATCTGGATGACTGGTTGATTCGGGCGAAGTCGCGGGAGGAGAGTCAGCAGGCAACTGCTCGGGTGGTGGACTTCTTGCAGAGCCTGGGTTGGGTAGTCAATGTAGCAAAGAGCAAGTTGATGCCTGTCCAGGAGTTGGAGTATTTGGGGGCCCATTTCGACACGTGCAAGGGAAGAGTGTTCCTACCGATGCAGCGGGTTAAAAAATTGAGAAGTTTGATTCGGGTGTTCCAAGGGCTCCGAGCGCCGTCGACCTGGCGGTACTTGCAGCTGCTGGGGACAATGGCGGCCACGATAGAGGTAGTGCTGTGGGCCAGAGCTCATATGCGACCTCTGCAGAGGGCGTTGCTCCGGAGGTGGTCTCATCAGTCCGATCCCTTGTCCAAGACGTTGGTGTGTCCCAGGGAGCCTTGCAGGTCGCTGCGGTGGTGGTCGCAGCCAGGGGGTCTGGAGAAGGGCATGTCTTTGGAGACGCCAGAGTGGAAGCCCTTGATGACAGATGCGAGTCTGTTCGGTTGGGGGGCGCACTTCGAGGGGCATTTTGCTCAAGGGCAGTGGTCCGATCTAGAGAGGGGATGGTCCATCAGCAGGTTGGAATTGAGAGCAGTGTTTTTTGGCACTTTGGGCATTGCAAGGGCTGCTGCAGGGAAAGGCGGTCAGAGTGTCCTCCGACAATGCCATGGCGGTGGCTTACATAAACCGGCAGAGAGGAACCGGCCGTGTGCAGTTGGAAGTGGAAGCGGACTGATTGCTGGAATGGGCCGAGCAGCATCTCGAGGTGTTGTCAGCGGTGCATGTGACAGGAGTGGACAATGTGACGGCGGACTTCCTGAGCCGCGTGCGAGTGGATCCGGGAGAATGGTGCTTGAACCAGGATGTTTTTGATACGCTGGTGCGGGGTTGGGGTTGGCCGGGGTTGGGGTTGGCCGGTGATGGATCTCATGGCGACGTTTGAGTCGGCGAAGTTCAGCAGGTTTTTCAGCAGAAGAAGAGAACGAATGTCAGAGGGACTAGATGCTCTGATTCAGAGTTGGCCAGAGAGCGGTCTGCTGTACGTGTTTCCGCCATGGGTGCTCATCGGCAGGGTTCTTCATTGCATAGAGCGGCACAGGGGGCTGGTTCTGCTGGTACCGTCGGACTGGCTGAGAAGATCGTGGTATGCAGACCTAATGCGTCTACTGGCGGAACCGCCATGGAAGCTCCCGGACAGACTGGATCTTCTGGTACAGGGACCGCTAAACATGCCTCAGGTACATCGATTTTCGCTTACGGCCTGGCTATTGAAAGGGCGAGGCTGATAGCTAGAGGTTACTCATCAGCGGTGATTGCTACCTTATTGAGATCAAGGCGTAGGTCCACGTCTTTGGCGTATGTCAGAGTGTGGAGGTTGAAGCTTGGTGTG
Organism: Ichthyophis bannanicus; assembly: GCA_033557465.1. Lineage (NCBI taxonomy): Eukaryota > Metazoa > Chordata > Amphibia > Gymnophiona > Ichthyophiidae > Ichthyophis > Ichthyophis bannanicus. The sequence continues at coordinate 684,848,382 of CM066036.1, read as the reverse complement.
CAGAACGGCAGTTGCGAGCATTGAGGGCCACGGTAGCGAATGTTTTCTCCTTTTTGCAGGATGGGTTGGAAAAGGGCTTAGCAGCGTCTTCCCTCTGGGTACTGTTGGCGGCGCTTTCCTGTTACCGGGGAAACGTGCAAGGGAAACCGCTAGGTGTTCATCGAGATGTGAAGAGATTTTTGAAGGCAGCTTCCTTGTTGAGGCCTCCGTGCGGACGAGCAGTGCCAGGTTGGGATCTCAATGTAGTTTTGGAAGCGCTGGTGAGGGAGCCTTTTGAGCCGTTGGCGAGGGCTACCTTGAAGGATCTCACGCCAAAGGCAGTGATTTTGGTGGCTATTACTTCGGCGAGGAGGATATCGGAGTTGCAGGCTCTGTCGTGTAGAGAGCCGTTCTTGACCTTTTCTAAAGAGAAAGTGGTGCTTCGGACAGTTCCATCCTTTCTACCTAAGGTAGTCTCCGCCTTCCATGTGAATCAGGTAGTGGCTTTGCCGGTTTTTTCCAGGTTAGCGGACAGGGGAACGGAAGTTAGCTTGCATAAGTTGGACGTAGGCAGGGTCCTCAAAGTGTATTTGCAGCAGACGGAGTCATTGCGCAAGTCCGATAGATTGTTTGTCCTGTTTGGGCGCTCGCGTCAAGGAGAGCCGGCGTCGAAGGCTTCGATTGCTAGATGAATTAAGGAGGCCATTGCGTCGGCTTATCTGCTTAAGGGCAGGCCGGTACCGCAGGGACTGCGTGCACATTCCACGAGATCCCAGGCAGCTTCCTGGGCGGAGTGTGGCTTGGTTCCTGTGGCAGAGATTTGCAGGGCGGCTACCTGGTCGTCGTTGCATTCCTTTGTCAAGCATTATTGGATTGATGTGCATGCGGAGAGGGATGCGCGGTTTGGATCGGCAGCGCTTCAGGCTGGTCTGGCAGGTCCCTCCCGTTGAGTACATTCACTGCTCTGCTACATCTCTATGATTCGGGACTAGACTGGAGCTACGATCAGGAAGGTTAAATTAGACTTACCTGCTAATTGTAGTTCCTGGAGTAGATCCAGTCTAGTCCCGCTGCCCGCCCAATGGACTGCTGCCAGGGGATAGCCTGAGCACATGGTAAGAGGTGCAGACAGTTGTGGTGCGGACTTGGCATAGCAGTTTACAGAGTCCGTATGGGGGGGGTTGCCCGCTTCTCTGGCGAGTGTCCAGCTTCTCTAGAGAGGGGGGCTGGGGAGAACGGGCGGCTCCTTCTGTTCCAGCAAGGCTTTACTATACTAATTTTGGAATACTATATCGTTAGGGAGTTAAGGTTCCTTTGTCGGTTAAAGATGTTCATGTTTTTTGCTCTGGTGAGTCTGCTTTGACAATAGCATACTGAGTTAAGGGGCGGACCCGGGACTACTTATACTAGGGTCACTAAAAGAGTGACATGCTCAGTCTCCTAGCTGCGGGATGAGGTACACAACTCTATGATTCGGGACTAGACTGGATCTACTCCAGGAACTACAATTAGCAGGTAAGTCTAATTTAACCTTACTCTCCCAGTAAAAAAAAAAAAGACTACCAGCTTTCACATAGCTTCAAATTAAATTATATAAACCTTTACTTCATAGATTCCTGAAAAACATCCAAAACAAAATCCATATGGTTCCTCACAGAGGGTCAGTCCGTATCTGTGCAATTCTTCTTTGAAAACTCAATCACCATAAACAGATACTTTGCAGAAAAATAATAAGGGCTCCATATCTTCCCTGTCTTTGCCATGTCCAAATTCATGGAAGAAAAAACCCAGTCTCTTAAGGTACAAGCCAGCTTGGATGTTACACACCTTGCATTTATCATGCAATAGTTCTCAGCATGATATAGAAAGTTCAGTCTTTAAACCTCAAAGCAGCTCCTTCAGAGAAGATCAGGCTGTCTCCAGGCCTTTGATCTCATAAGCTTTTCCAGTCCAGGTTTTCCCCACAGCACTGCAGGGCCTGAGCAACCTGACTTCACTCTGAGCAGAAGAGAAATCTCCAGGAACAAGCAGGAATGAGTCTTCACATATGGGTACGTCGGTACCGACGGAGCCTGCGTGGGAACGCTCCCCAGCGTCCAATCAGAAAGCTTTTGGGAGCATCCCACAGCGCCTGCGTGCTGCCTTCCCGCCTTTCCCAACTGTCTCTCCCAACTGTCTCTCCTCAGTTCTTTTTCCGCGGAGCCAGCAGGTCGTATTCCTGTCACCACAGAAGAATTTCCTTATTTTTTTCTTTATTCTTTTCTGTCGCGTCTGCCTTCTTCGATGCTGTACCGGTACCGCCGTTCCTTGTTCTTTTCTTCTTTAAAAAAAAAAAAAAAAAGACCTTTTTTCCACTTCAGGTGCACTTCAGTTTTGGGCCTTAGGCCCAGAACTTTTTTCCTTAACTATGGAAAAGCCTGCCTCAGGTTTTAAGAAGTGCACAAAATGTGGCGGTACTATCTCAGTCATCGACACCCATGACTGGTGTCTAAAATGTTTAGGTCCTGACCATTCCATAACAGATTGTATGTCCTGTTCCATGATGTCTAAGAGGGGTCGTTAGAACCGAGCTGCCAAGCTCAGTACCCTTTTTCCCTCTGATGCGGCTTCGGTGGCATCGACGTCTTCCAGGGCTGCTTCTTCCTCACATGGATCTCAGGTAACTAAACATAAATCCAGCTGGTCCTCGAAGGGTAGATCTCCTTCTAAGCATCGAGATGCCTCTGGCCTTGCCCTCGAGGATTCTGCACCGGCAAAATTACCCCGGTGGGAGGCTTCGGCCTCTAAAGCATCATCATCAGGGTTCCAAGATGATCTCGATGGCGTGGCCTCGACAGATCTCTTGGTGCCATGCTCTGGGGTACCGGTGGCTTCCACTGGTACCGACTTCCAGGCATTGGCGGCATCGATGGATCAGAGAATTCTGTCCATGGAAAGCAGTCTGGCGGCTTTCCTTGTGGCATCGACGCCCGTGGTACCGCAACAGACTACTCTGCCGGTACCGGCACTAGCATTGCCATTGGCACCGATCCCGGTACCAGTGGCATCGACATCGGCATCGGTGTCCGCTATACCGGTACTTTGTCCTCAAGCCCTCCGGTACCGATACCCCGGTACCGGTGATTCCCGATACCAATCCCGGTCGGTATGGGTATCGGGCATTGCAAGAGCATCCAGACAGACGATACTTCGATTCCTCTGATGACTCTCAGGATTCTGAGGAGTCTGTTGATGCAGTGATGCCTCTTCCACAGGAGAAGTCCTCTCCTAAACGTAGGATGTCTCCTCCAGAGGATTTGTCTTTTCAAGACTTTATCAGAGAGGTGGCTCGGGATCTCTCTATTACAGTGGCACCTGAATCAGAGCCCAGAGCCAAGGAGTTAGATATTTTACAATATCCTAAAACTCCTAAAGAGGCAGCTACCTTACCTATTCATGAGATTCTGTATGATCTCATGTTGAGGATGTGGGAAGCACCTCTGACTACCTCTCCTCATTCTCGCAGGTTGGACACCATGTATCGTGTCCCTCCTTGTCCTGGTTTCCATAAAACTCAACTTCCTCACCACTCTATTGTGGTTGAGTCTGCAATGAGAAAGATTAGAAGTGCCAAAAGACATGCCTCTAATCCTCCAGGACGTGAATATAGAACCCTGGATGCTTTTGGAAAAAGAGCAAGCATCTGATTTGGAGATTTGGGTTCAAGATGAATTGGGAAATATCCCTTGTACAGGTGAGAACCTGTTTGGTAAGGATTGGCAAGCAAAAGCCAATCAGATGGATGCTGAAAATTCTGCTTTGGATAGACTATCCAAATCTACAGCTGCTCCTGCTAAAAAAAGGTTGTTCAAGAAAACACCTTTTTCTAAAAAAGGGAAGATTCTACCCTGCTTATGGTCAGAGGGCATCTTCTGCAGCTCAGTTCCCTTCCAAACATCAGCAATCCTCCAAACAGAGCAAAGCAAAGGCTGCAAGGCCTGCTCCAGCCCAGCAACCTCAGCCCCCTCAGGGCCTTTGACTTTCTGCTAGAGAACTTAGCCTTCCTGGCTCTAGAAGGACCAGAACCCTCCACCATTCCAGGAAGATTATGTCACTTTGCTCCCAGGTGGGGGCAAATTACAGCAGCGCATTGGACACTCTCCATCATAAGAGAGGGGTACAAGCTTCATTTTTCAAACTTGCCCCCTCTCTCAAGAGTGCACCAGTTCAATTCTCCAACCTCCCTCCTCAGCCTGTTGGAGCAGGAGGTTGCCACTCTTCTTGCCCAAGGGGCCATAGAGGAAGTGCCCTTTCAACAACAGGGCACAGGGTTCTACTCCCCCTATTTTCTTATTCCAAAGAAAACAGGGGGCTTCAGACCCATCTTAGATCTCAGAGAGTTGAACAGATTCCTAGTCAAAGAAAAATTCAAGATGTTTTCTCTAGGAACTCTGCTGCCATACCTTCAGAGTCAGGATTGGCTTTGTTCTCTAGATCTCAAGGATGCGTACTCTCATGTTCTCATCCATCCATCTCACAGAAGGTTCCTTCGGTTCCTTTTTCAGGAAAAGCACTATCAATACAAAGTGCACCCTTTTGGTCTGGCCTCTGCACCAAGGGTGTTCACGAAATGCATGGCAGTGGTTGCTGCTTTTCTGCGCACCCTGGGAATATTCGTCTTCCCTTACCTGGACGACTGGCTCATTCGAGCTCCCACTCAATCAGAGGCCAAGACTTCTCTCACCTGCACAATGCGTATCCTTCAGTATTTAGGCCTGGTAATAAACATCCCAAAATCTAATCTAGTCCTTACTCAGTCCCTGGAGTTTTATAGGGGCATTGCTGGATACCACAAGGGCAAGGGCCTATCTTCCCCCAGGCCCGTTGCCTTCGCTTGGTGCAGTTAGCTTCTCAAGCAGAGTTAAAACCCCTACTAACTGCTCTAGAGATGTTACAGTTACTAGGCCACATGGCATCCACTGTACATGTGGTACCATATGCTCGCCTTCACATGAGAGCAGCTCAGGGGACTTTATCCACCCAATGGATCCAGGCATTAGGCTGCCTATCAGACAAAATAGCAAACACAAGTCGACTCATTTTGTCTCTCCATTGGTGGAAGTCCCCTCAAAACTTGTTGCTGGGGTCCCCCTTTCAACAACCTCTACCCCAAGCAACTCTTACAACAGATGCTTCTCCAATGGGCTGGGGAGCTCATCTTCAGGACCTCTCCACCCAGGGCATCTGGTTCCCACAGGAGACTTGTCTACATATCAATCTCTTGGAACTCAGAGCAATCTTCCTTGCTCTACGAGTTTTCCACACCCTGCTCAACCACAAGACAGTCCTTATCCACACGGACAATCAGGTAGCCATGTTCTATGTAAACAAGCAGGGAGGAACTGGCTCTCTGTCACTTTGCAACGAAGCTCTGCGACTGTGGGCCCTCGCCAGAGAGCATCACATTCATCTTCTGGCAGTTTATCTTCCAGGTATTCAAAACTCTTCGGTGGACAGACTCAGTCGAGTTCTGCTTCCACACGAGTGGTCCCTACATATGGACCAGGTATCCAAGATTTTTTGAATTTGGGGAACCCCGGACATAGACCTCTTTGCAAGTCCGTGGAATGCCAAACTTCCCCGGTTCTGTTCCAGAACTCCAGCTCAGGGGGCTCAGGCAAGGGATGCTTTCCTCCTTCACTGGGGTCAAGCCTTCCTATATGCCTTTCCACCCATTCCCCTAATTCCCAAAACCCTGTTCAAGCTTCAGAGAGACAGAGGCCACATGATTCTCATAGCTCCACATTGGCCACGGCAAGTGTGGTACCCTCTGCTTCTACATCTCTCTCAAGCTCCCTCCCTAGAGTTTGGGTCTGCTCCAGACCTCCTCCTCTCAGGAGGACGGAAGGTTATGGCATCCCAATCCCCAGTCTCTGCATCTCAGGGCTTGGTTGCTGAAGGCCTAGATCTCCAGGATCTTTATCTTTCTCAACAAGTGAAAGATGTTCTTTATGCTTCCAGAAAACCTTCCACTAGACATTCGTACGCTTTCAAGTGGAGGAGGTTTACCATCTGGTGTTCTGAGAAGGGTCTTAACCCCCGTGCCATACCTCTGGAATCGTTGCTAGAGTATCTCCTTCATCTGTCTAATGCAGGCCTTAAGACAAATTCAGTAAGAGTCCATTTGAGTGCTATTGCAGCTTCCCTTAGGCCTCTAAATGGACAACCTATTTCCTCTCATCCTCTTGTAGCAAGATTCATGAGAGGCCTCCTTTTAACAAAGCCTCCCATTAGACCACCCCTGGTGGCATGGGACTTAAATTTGGTTCTTGGTCAGCTTATGAAGCCGCCTTTCGAACCTTTAGCTACTACCTCCTTGAAATACCTTTCTTGGAAAGTTATCTTTCTCATTGCAATCACATCTGCACGCCGCATCAGTGAATTGCAAGCACTAGTAGCTAATCCACCTTATACAAGGTTCCATCATGACAAGGTGGTCCTTAGGACTAATCCACACTTTATGCCTAAAGTGGTCTCGCCTTTTCATCTGAACCAGGAGGTCTACCTACCTGTTTTTTTTCCAGGACCTCATGCATCAAGTGCAGAGAGGAATCTTCATACCCTGGACTGTAAAAGAGCCCTGGCATTTTACTTACAAAGGACATAGCAACATAGAAAGTCTTCCCAACTCTTTGTTGCCTTTGATCCTTCTCATTTGGGACAACCAGTCTCCAAGAGAACACTTTCTAACTGGATTGCCCAGTGTATTTCTTTCGCTTATCAGAGCAAGAACCTTTCTCTGGAGGGCCATGTCACAGCTCACAATGTGAGAGCCATGGCAGCCTCAATGGCTCATCTGAACTCTGTATCTATTGATGACATCTGTCGAGCAGCCACTTGGGCCTCGGTTCATACCTTCACAGCCCATTACTGCTTGGAAAAGGACTCCCGCCGGATTGCCTTGTTTGGTCAGCTGCAAACACCTGTTCCATACTTAATCAACTCCTACCCACCATCCCTCATGGGATGCCAGAGATCCAGGTGGTGAAGTGCAGCCCTGTTCCAGGGACACAGAACTTATGGGCTCTCTCCCTGGCATCTAAAGCTAGCGAGTCCCCATATGTGAAGACTCATTCCTGCTTGTTCCTGGAGATAGCACAGTTACTTACCTGTAACAGGTGATCTCTGGGAACAGCAGGAATAAGTCTTCACAACCCACCCACCTCCCCTAGGAGTTCTCTCTCTCTTTCCTTTCCATCTCTCTCTCTCTTTGTCTCAGCTCTAAAACTTAACTGAGGAGAGACAGTTGCGGAAGGCAGCACGCAGGCGCTCTGGGATGCTCCCAAAAGCTTTCTGATTGGATGCTGGGGAGCGTTCCCGCGCCGGCTCCGTCCGTACCAACGTACCCATATGTGAAGACTTATTCCTGCTGTTCCCAGAGATCACCTGTTATAGGTAAGTAACTGTGCTTTCTCTCCCTTCCCTGCTTTCTGGCATTTGCTAAACAAACTTGTGCACAGGTCTTTTCAGAGAAAAAAAAACACTGCTTCTCACATGTTTCAAGAAACCATCTTTCTCTTTTTTTTTCTGGAAGATCCCATAACAGAAAAAGGAAGCAAAACTTACAAATCTTTAGTAGCTTGCTCCCGCATTTTCCATGCTAACCTCTTCCACTGCCATAGCATCTGCTAGCTCTTTGGGCAGATGAGGCAGGCAGGTAGATAGGAGGTTCTCCATATTTGTAGTTCTTCCCCTTAGGCTCAAGTACAACCTGTTTTATATTTCCAATGGAACTCTCTCACAACCCCTCCCTTCTGGTTACCTAGGGAACTGCTGAGGGCTGCCATGACTTTAGGGGCCCCCTCTCATTCTAATCTTGGATCATTTTAGCTCTGGCTCTTAGGACTAACCTTTAATTCCCTGCCTCAGAAGAATGGTCTCTGCTCCTTGGGAGTGAGTGTTTAAGGCAGTCTAGGCCCAACTTGCCTTGGCATTGCTACCTGGCTCGGGGGACTGTACCTGTTGCACAGAGCAATTATGGAATTGCATCTTTCAAATAACCCTCTCCTCTCCCAATCAGAGACACACAGTGCAGATATAAATACAGACACGCACACTAACATGTCCATGCATGCACAGACACATACATACAAGCATTTGTGCACATACATGCAAATATGTACTAAATGCACATGCGCACACACATTCACACAAGATGTGCATATATACACATATAGGCAATGCAGGCACAGATGGGTGTGTGCATCCACACACATAAACACGCAGGCACAGAGGGCTTGGAAAGATTTTTGAGGCATGCTCTGCTTGCTTTCTACATAAGAACATAAGATATGCCATACTGGGTCAGACCAAGGTCCATCAAGCCAAGTATTCTGTTTCCAACAGTGGCCAATCTAGGTCATATGTACCTAGCAGTTTCCCCAAGAGACACAAGTTCCACAATACTTGTACTGGGTCAAGCATTGATATCTTCGGTCACTTCTTAATAATGGTTTATGGACCTTTCCTCCAGGAACTTGTCCAAACCTTTTTTAAACCCAGCTACACTAACAGCCTTTACTACATCTTCCAGTAACAAATTCCAGAGTTTGATTACACGTTGAGTGAAAAAATATTTTCTTTTATTAGTCTTAAATAGTTTACCCTGTAGCTTCATTGCATGTCCCCTAGTCTTTCTATATTCTGATAAGGTAAACAATCGATCTACGTTTACCCGTTCCACTCCGTTCATTAATTTATAGACTTCTATCATATCTCCCCTCAGCCGTCTCTTTTCCAGGTTAAAGAGCCCTAACCTTTTTAGCCTTTCTTCATAGGAGTATCCTTCCATCCCCTTTACCATTTTGGTGGCTCTTCTCTGTACCTTTTCTAAAATCGCTATATCCTTTTAAAGATACGGCGACCAGAATTGCACACAGTATTCAAGGTGCGGTCTCACCATGGAACGATATAGAGGCATTATAATATCTTTTGTTTTATTTTCCATTCCTTTCCTTATCATACCTAGCATTCTATTTGCTCTCTTGGCCGCCGCTGCACACTGGGCCGAGGGTTTTAACATGGTATCCACAATGACGCCTAAATCTTTTTCCTGGGTGGTGGTTCCTAATGTGGAACCTTGCATCGTGTAACCATAGTTTGGGTTGTTCTTCCCTAGGTGCATAACCTTGCATTTGTCCACATTAAATTTCATCTGCCATTTCGATGCCCAGTCTTCCAATTTATCAAGATCCTCTTGCAATTTTTCACAATCCTCTTGGGTTTTAACAACTTTAAATAGTTTTGTGTCATCTGCAAATTTGATAACCTCACTCGTTATTCCATTTTCCAGGTCATTTATGAATATGTCAAAAAGCAGCGGACCCAGCACAGATCCCTGGGGTACACCACTATTCACCTTTCTCCATTGGGAAAATTGGCCATTTAGCCCTACCCTCTGCTTTCTATCTTTTAACCAGTTCCTGATCCACAATAGTACACTGCCTCCTATCCCATGACCCTTTAGTTTTGCCAAAAGTCTCTGATGATGGACCTTGTCAAAGGTTTTCTGAAAGTCCAGATACACAATATCAACCGACTCACCTTTGTCCACCTGTTTATTCACTCCTTCAAAAAAACATAACAGATTAGTAAGACAAGATCTTCCTTGTCTAAAGCCATGTTGGCTGTCTCCCATTAGGTTGTGACTATCTACATGCTGAGTAATTTTATTCTTTATGATGGTTTCTACCATTTTTCCCGGTACTGACGTCAGGCTCACCGGTCTGTAGTTTCCCGGATCACCCCTGGAACCCTTTTTAAAAATTGGTGTTACATTGGCGATCCTCCAATCTTCAGGTATTACAGATGATTTTAATGATAGTTCACAGATTACTGATAGCATTTCTGCAATCTCATATTTCAGTTCTTTCAACACCCTTGGATGTATACCATCCGGCCCAGGTGATTTGCTGCTCTTCAGTTTATCTAATAGTTGTAATACATCTTCCCGATGTATCGATATTTCCTTCAATTCTTCCGCACCTTTAAATACCACTTCAGTCATGGGTAACATCCCTACATCTTCCTCAGTAAAGGCCGAAGCAAAGAATTCATTCAGTCTCTCCGCTATCGCCTTGTTGCCTCTTAGTGCTCCTTTAACCCCTTTATCATCTAATGGACCAACTGACTCTCTCACAGGTTTTTTGCTACGAATGTACTTGAAAAGGTCTTTATTTCGCGTTTTTGCTTCCGCAGCAAGCTTCTCAAATTCTCTCTTTGCCTGCCTTATCAATGCCTTGCATTTGACTTGCCAGTGCTTGTGCTGTTTCCAGGTTTTGTCGTTTGGCTCTTTTTTCCATTTCCTGAAAGATGCTTTTTTGGCAACAACAGCCTCTCTGATCTCACCTTTAAACCATGCTGGCAGTTTTTTGGACTTCCTTCCACTTTTCTTAAAGCATGGAATACAGCTGGTCTGGGCTTCCAAGATAGTATTTTTCAACAACACCCAAGCTTGATGTACGTCTTTAACCTTTGCAACTGCTCCTTTTAGTTTTTTCTTAACTGTTTTCCTCATTTTATCATAGTCTCCCTTTCGAATGTTAAAAGGTAGTACTGTGGATTTCCTTACTATCCCTCCTCCACTAATTAAATCAAAGGCGATCATGCTATGATCACTATTGCCAAGTGGCCCCAACACCCTTATCTCTTGCACTAGATCTGGTGTTCCACTAAGGACTAGGTCTAATATGGCTTCCCCTCTGGTTGGTTCATGAACCAGCTGCTCCAAGAAGCAGTCATTTATTTCATCTAGGAACTTTATCTCCCTAGCATGTCCTGACGTGACACTGACCCAGTCGATACCGGGGTAATTGAAATCACCCATTATTATTACTGCGCTGTAACTTTTGTTAGCTTCCTTGATTTCTTTGAGCATTTCGTCATCCATTTGGTCATTCTGGCCAGGTGCTCGATAGTACACCCCCACTGCCATTGCCTTCCCCCTTTTTATATGGAATTTCAATCCATATAGATTCTACAGCAGATTTTGTTTCCTGCAAAAGTTTAATCCTTTCTGAGTCAATGCCCTCTCTAACATAGAGCGCAACCCCTCCACCAATTTGATCAGCTCTATCATTACGATATAGTTTGTACCCAGGTATCACAGTGTCCCACTGGTTGTCCTCCTTCCACCATGTCTCTGATATTCCAATCATATCTAACCTTTCATTTAGTGCTATATATTCTAACTCTCCCATCTTATTATTTAGACTTCTAGCATTTGCATACAAGCATTTTAGAGAATGTATTTTATTCATGTTAATTTGGCTATTGTTAGACATGGGTAAATTGGGATCTTTAAGCTCTGTCTGCTCCATACTTGAGGGCATTTGGGCTACTTTACTCTTTTGTGGAACCTCTCTGCTTTTGGTAGTATATCCTTCAAGGATACATTCTTCCGAACCATCCGCTCTTGGGCGACTGTCGGCTTTCCCCTAATATCTAGTTTAAAAGCTGCTCTATTTCCTTTTAAAAGGTTAATGCCAGCAGCCTGGTTCCATCCCGGTTAAGGTGAAGCCCATCCCTTCGGAAGAGCCCCTCCTTTCCCCAGAATGTTCCCCAGTTCCTAACAAATCCAAAACCCTCATCTCTGCACCATTGTCTCATCCACGCATTGAGACTCCGGAGCTCTGCCTGCCTTTTGGGTCCTGCACGTGGAACAGGAAGCATTTCGGAGAATGCTACCCTGGGTAGCATTCCTCCACTTGTTATCTCTTTTTTAACAGTTTTCTTCACTGACACTGTTCAATTTTAAATCTGTAAAAATGAGCATCTGTAAGGAAAGCAATCATATTTCCATTTGAAACCTTTGGAAGCATTGCTGTAATTTTGTCCTGATGTATTTGTTGACTTCAGCAGTAATTATAGCTGGCAGGGAGCCTGGTAACTGAAAAAGGCCTAGACTGCATTAAAGGAACCATAATTTGCAAGTTTTGCTTTGGTTGCAAAGCTGATCAATAAAAGTTCAGCTATTAAAATTATAAGTTACTCTCCTTTAGTTGAAAAGATTCTGACTCGGTTTCATTGGTAATATAGATGATTTCATCTTTATTTGAGATCATGCATTTTCCTTATCTGAATCAAAGTATGGTGGTTGCCTTGTGAATCCTCTTCAGAATGTAGAAATAAGAGTCAACAAATTGTATGTGATTTTTTTTATTGGATTAACTCAGTACATCTGTGTGTCTAGCTATTAAGACCAGTGAAGAGGTAGCAGAGTTAATGAGTTTAAATAGTAAATAAATAATCAGCTAGGCATAAAAACTCGGTAAGGAAATTGTGGATGGGGGAGGATTGCTTGGAATTCATATTCCATTTCAAATGATTCAAAATCTAAAACTTTTCTTGTGAGAAATATTTTTGTATGTCATCACTTATTGTGAGGTATAACCCCCCTGCCCATGCTCTGATCTGATAAAGGTTCCCTGTCATGTTCTGCTAATAATCCCCCTCCCCTGGTTCTGATCGTATAAGAGCCCCAAGGCTTCTATTGCATTTATCTATGCATCCCTCATTTCCCCATAAGCATGATCTTAGTTAACAGGAGGATCTCTGCTGGACATATGCCATGCTAAATGAACAGAAAAGTTGCTATTGATTCCCCAATATATTCAAAATGCAGCTGCTTTTCTATTATTTGACTTGAGGCTTAGGGAGCATATTCATTCTACTCTGAAAAATCTCCGTTGGTTGCTGAATAATTTTTGTGCACAGTTTTAAGGTATTAGTGTGGGTAAAAATTAAAAGTCTTATAAAGGCCAATTTATATGAAGCGTGTTTTATTTTTAAAATAAAGCTACATTAGCTGTTGAGATCTACTCAATTGACCTTTCTCCAAATTACCTCTTTTGAGGATGTCAAACTGCAAGGGACCAAAACGAAAGCTTTTCCATGTGTTTCCAGACTTTGAATTGCTTTTCCAAGAAATGTTTGTCTGACAGCTTACTTAAGGTTCATAAGTCTTATCAAGACATAGCTGTTTAAAGCACATTTATTTTCCTGTTTTATTTTGATGGGTTGGTTGGTCACCAGGTTTACTTTCTGTTGGGCCAATGCAGAAAACCTTAGCATGGCATTTTTCTGGCATTCTTTCCGTGCTAGGCTTGCTCTCTAATGCAAAACTAAAGAAGAGTGACTAACAGCAAATTGATGAACCAGCGCAAAAAAATAATATTATCATTAACAAACATATTTTGTGTCAGAAGATCGGCCATAAGGTTGAAAGCCATAAGGTCAAAAACCTCTCGAAGCCGTTACTTCCATTTAATGTTGCTCTCTAATGCAGCAAGCTAGCACCGGAAAAACGCTAGAAAAATGACTATGCTAAATCACTGCATATATAATTGCATCTGATGTTAAAAAAGCAAAACCCAAAAAACAGTGTTGAACCTTAGTGGAGTTTTTTTTTAACATTGTTTGTTTTTAATGTTGGATCTTCATGTCTGCTTCGGGAAGGCATAAATATCCAACCGGGAGCAAAAAGATCATCTGAGGTGAAGTTTAACACTTCACCTCAGATGATCTAGGAGTGGAGAAAGCCCCCAATACCATCAGCACAGTGTTGGAGGCCACTGCCTCCTGGACATCAACCTCCTGACAGAAATAAAATCTCTGGTGGCCAGTGGCCCTGATTTCCCTCCCCCACCAACCCCCCCTCCCCCACAAAAGCCCTAGTGCCCCCCCCCCAATATCTTAAATATTGTGAGTGCGAGCATTTGCCCACATGCTCCTGCCCCTGTGCTGCCATCTTGCAAAATGACAGTGCCTGACCGCACTTGGTGCATCCTGGGATTCACTGAACAGGGTCACACTGCCATATAAGGCAAAAAAATGCCTTGTATGGCAGTGAACCCCCCCCACACACATATTGCATCCTGGAACAGTTGACCCTGCATGGTGCATCCCAGGATGCAACATGGAAGGGTCACTCTGCCATATATAAAACATTTTTTGCCTTCTGTGGTGGTTTGATCCCACCCAGTGCATCCCAGGATACACCTAATGGAGCCAGGCACCGCCATTTTATTTATTTATTTACAGTCTCTTATATACTGCACTATTCTGCATCAGTGCGGTTTACATTGAACAAACTGAAATTACATTGAACAGGGCATTATGACTTGGAGATAACTATTTTACAGGGAACATGGGCTATGGAGGGTTAAGTGGCTTGCCCAAGACCACAAGGAGCACCTGTGGGACTAGAAACCCCAGTCCTTCCGGCCCAAGGTTGCTGTCCTCTAGTGGGATTTGAACCCCCGACCTTCCGGCCTGAAGTACCTTGCCCCAACCACTAGGCCACTCCTCCACTGCAGCAGCACAGGGAGCATATGGGCAACACTCCTGCCCACAGTATTTAAGGCACTGGGGGGGATGGTTCGGGGCCACTGGCCACCAGAGATTTTATTTCTGTCAGAGGGTTGGTGTCTGGAGGGGGCACTGGCCCTTCAATGTTGTGCCGATGGCATCGTGGTCTTTCCCCAATGCCTGGATCATCTGTGGTAAAGTTTTAAACTTCACCTCCGATGGCCCTGTTTGTCTTCTGTGCACATTTTTGATTTGCTCTCCCAGTTTAACGCTGACGTTTTGTGCACTGGTTAGTTTGCATATTGCATTGTAGTGCAAAAAGTCAGCATTAAACTCGTGTTTTGAAACTCTGTGCTAGAACTTTAAGCACTGGACTCTAGTGCAGTGTTTCTACAGTGGCCTGTATAATTTTCATAATCCAGTGGTGTGCTTTTTACTGATTTTATGTTTCATTTTCTGGAGTTATTTTATTAATATTATGATTTTTATGCATGTTCTAAAGAGCTGTGTTTTGGTAATATTTTTAGGCATATTTCGTATAAATGGTAGCATCTGTTGTTGAGGGCCAAGCCAAGTGTTTGTTTTGTCTGTCTGTACAAATAGGTTCTTTGCGCTTGCACAAAGAACCCTATGGATTCAAATTAAGACAAACAAGCAAGGCAGAAGAAGAAGATAAAGTTGCAGTCATGGCCAGAAATTCCAGTGTCTGCCTGCAGGGACTCCATCTCCTGTGGGCAGAAGAGCACGGGAGGTAGAGAAAGAAAGCATGCAGCATTAGTCCTATCTGCATGCCAACAAAAAGGATTGGACTGAGGAGTTTGGTACTCATAAGGTAGAAGAAATTTAGAGTCAGTAGGTTTGAGAAAAGAAGAATGGTGAGGGAGAATCTGACAGGGACAGGCGTGTACAGAGGGAGGGAGAAGGGGAGAGAGTCTGGGTAGGGGAGCGGATTAGGGAAGTGGAGGGGATATCAAGAAGGGTTGGGACGAGGGAAGAGTCCAAGGAATTGGAGGTTGAAGAGATGAATGCATGGGGAGTGAAGGGTCCAATGCGTATATGCCAAAAGGTTCCATGCCCTCCTACCACACACACAAGCACCCTATCCCTTGCATCACACACACACAAAGGCACTCTACCCTTTGCATCACGCGCGCACACTTCAACTTTGCATGCACGCATACCCCCACCCCCATCTATGCATGCATGCATGCACACACACACTGCTTCCACATTCATACATACTGTGATGCAGCGGGCCCTCTGCTGGAGAGAAAAAAAGTTTTAAACTCTGAAAGAAAAAGAAATTGCCTGCAATTTCCAGAGAACTTACCTAGAGGGAGCAGGAGAGCTAAGACAGAGACCACAGAACCACGCCCTAGTGGGCAGGACTCTTATTCCAAAAGCTCACATTTAAGAGCAGGCGAGCCAGAGTCTGGAGGCAAGCCCGAGTTTGGAGGGAAGCCAGAGTCTGGAAGGAAGCCAGAGTTTGGAGACAAGCAAGAGTCTGGAGACCAGCAAGAGTCAAGAGGCAAGCAAGAGTCAAGGGACTTGCCTGTAAGGAGCTCAGCTGCCAAAGCCTCATCAGCTGAGAGAAAAAGGACAAGCTGGGAGAGGAGAACCAATCCTGAGAGAGAGAGGACAGGCCGAGAAGGCCGAAGCCAAGCCAGACCGGGCCCAGAAGCCACAAGAGAACAGGCCTCAAGGGCCAGAGAAGGAAAGACTGGGAAAGCAAGAGGTATATTCCAGAGAGCACCGATACTGAAGGCAGCAGTCACGGTACACCTCCAACCTCGCCCCAGAGAATCAAACACAAAGCAAAAGGTAAAACTTTTAACCTTTGTCATTGTATACCTGAACTTAAGCTAAGAGAAGAATCCTGGGAAGGAGATTCTCCATATAGAAGACAAGAACAGAAGCAAAAGCTAAAGGATAGTTTGTGCAACAAAAGGACTGTTAGAGGAAAACATAGAGATAATGTTTTTAAACCTCTTGAGCAAGCAATGCCTTTCTGGTATGCCACTAAGCTGAATCGTGGGCCTAGACAGACTGCTAAGCCGTGGGAAACAGTAAGACTAAATCCCATGAAGGACACTTGCCCTGATACCTCAGAGCAGTCAGAGGAGGCCATGCAAGTGGAATCTGTGTATGAAGACAGTGATAGTCCCATGGAATGCACATACTGTGCTGGAAGCGAAATAGAGGCCATCCAGAGTCATTGAGCGAAGGAAGCATTTTTCCTGTTACATATTTGAATACTGTGAAGTTAACAGTGTTTGGTTATTTTATTTCTCACCTTTAAAAATCTGCTGTAAAGACTGATTTTGCCACGTACCGGAGTGTATATCCTTTGTTTTTGAACCCTTAGTGCTTGAAGGGGAAAATAAAGCCTGGTTTTTTTCCCACCACTTTCGTGCAAGTCTGAATCTCTTCAGGAGTTGGTAACGAGGCTGACACAAGGCTCTGACCCACGACCCTCGCACCTGGCCAACCCTGATAACAACATCTTAGTGACCCCCCCCGGCTCCAGCCCTCCGGTGGAACTACTACACCGCCACTAGGGGGGTGCTGTGCGGCCGGGGGCGCGGCGTCACAAGTGGCGTAGTTGGCAGGATATACGCCAACGCAACGGACGGGCCAAGTTAACCCACAGCAGTAAAATTGGAAAGGCGAATTTTTTTTTTCTGAGGAAAAAAGGAAAAAAAAAAAAAACAGGACGTGGAAAATCCGGAACGGAACCGACAATTTTCCTGGATTGGACTCGTGAAAACCTGGAACGGAGTTGCTGGAAAGTGCGGATCGGATTCGAAGGGAAGTCCTGTGAGCTGACCATCCTGAGACCGTCCGGGAGAAGCAGCAAGGTCGTGGACAGCAGCGTACCTTCCTTTAAGCTGACTCAACACTTAAACCAGGTAATAAGTAATTAAACCTGTTTGTGTTGGATACTGGGGAAGTATGCTGAATAGAGGTTAAGCGAGGTTAAGTGAAAAAAAAAAAGTAGCAATTTTTTTTTTTTTGAGGGAAGTGCCGCACTTGGGTTTCCTTTCTCTTCTGTTTATTGTGTTTCAGGGAGCATGGAACCCAAGGAGCTATGTGCTTGGATGGCACAACAGTTTAACAAACAAGCGGAGTTGGCGCAGTTAAGCCAAACGCAGGCATTACAAGCAATGCTGCAGCAGCAGCAGCCGGTCATAGAGACCATGAATAAGTGGCTTGCACAGCAGCAAGAAGCATTGGCAAGAAGCAAAGATGAGAGTCAGGCAACAGCTGGACCCTTGAACATGGACCATGGACAATGGGCATGTAATGACTTGGTGATGGGAAAATTGTGTGCAAACGATGATATAGATGATTACCTAGATACCTTTGCTCGAATAGCTACTTCGGCTAAATGGCCGAGCGAACAGTGGGCAATTCACCTAGCTGCATCCCTTACGGGCGAGGCGCTAGCCGCCTATAGGGCAATGCCTCCAAGCTTAGCAGGTTCATATGAGGATGTAGTGTTAGCTATAAGAGATCGTCTAGGCCTCTCATCTTTTACATATAACAAAATGTTTAGGGCTACTTGTTTAAGAGATAATGAAACACCTAAGGCCCTAGGTCATCGTGTTCGTAGTTTAGCTCAGAAATGGCTACAGCCTGAGAGGAGAGATATAGACACCCTAATGGATGTTATAATCCTTGAACAGTATATGGCTGCTCTGCCCAATCGAGTGCAGAACCTTTTAATACTGCAAAATTGCTGCACTACGTCTGATGCTATAACCCTCACTGAAAGGTATTTAGAAGCTGAAAAAGTTGCCCAACCTAGGGTGAGCTCCAAGATAGCGATTGGAGCTGAGGTAAAAAAGCTGGAGAACCCTTCTCGTCCTCCATTTGCTGGTGGGAAAAGTGTGAAACCCCAGGCAAGGGGGCATGTAAAAGAATGTTTTAAATGTGGTAAGAGAGGACACCTCCAGTATGAATGTTTTTCACGAACTGCTTTGGTGGGAGAGTCCCCCAGTGCAATACGTGAAGGGTTGGTCCTGGATGTAAAGATACAGGGCATAAAGGTGAAAGCATTGTTGGATACTGGAGCCGATCAGACCATGGTCTCTAAAAAATTATGGTCGCTGATCCAAGCTCAGGGTCTACCGGTTCCAGAATCTCCAATAGGACAAGTAAAAATTAAATGTGTGCATGGTGCAACCACTAGATATCCTGTGTACAGATTACAGGTAAAATACGTGGGCATTGTAAGGGAAATGCCAATTGCCGTGGTACCTAGGCTACCAAAGGAATTGGTTCTGGGCCGTGACTGGCCACAGTTTAAGGGGATCCTAAAGAAAGGCTTATTGCCAGTGGCAAAATCAGATTCCACGCGCATGTCCTCTAAGTCTGCTATTAATCCCACTGGACAGCGGGAAAGCTTAGCTACCGCTGCAGATACTGTGATACCAAGCCCACTTTGGAAAAAACCCAAGAAAACTGCCATAAAGGAACGCTCGCAGCCAAAGCAAAAATTTGTACTGAAGTATTGTAAGACCTCTGAGAGAGCACGTGGTCCTCAAAGGGCATCAACCCAAGCTGCCGGCTATGACCTCCACAGTGCGGAAGATACGGTTATCCCAAAGCAGGGGCGGAAATTGGTTACCACGGACTTACAAATTGAGATACCTCCCGGGTGCTATGGTAGAATAGCACCACGATCGGGGCTTGCCGCCATGCACAGCATCGATGTAGCCGCCGGGGTAGTGGACCCCGACTACAGAGGTATATTAAAGGTACTTCTATGTAATTTCTCGCAGGAAGATTTTAAAGTGCAGATAGGGGACAGAATAGCACAAATAATCTGCGAACGTGTTGGTTTTCCCGACCTCGAAGAAGTTGACATGCTGACTCCTACAAGCTGGGGAACAGGGGGTTTCGGCTCTACTGGAAGGGCGGAACTTGAAGGTTTGATGGCCATAGGAAGTGAACCCCCGGAGGAGGATCTAGGACCTCGTGTGGAAGATTGTAGAGAAATCTCCACTCCCAAGATAGGAGAGGAACTCTCCCTGAGACAAAAGGAAGAGTTAGCTAAGTTGTTAAGCAACTATCAAGATGTGTTGACTCCGCTACCTGGAGAAACTTCATTGGTAGCACATGAAATACTTACTCCTCCAGGTAAAATTATACGACAGCGACCGTATCGGTTGCCGGAGGCGAAGAAACAAGAGGTGGTTAACCAAGTGCAAGAGATGCTGCAAATGAACATCATAGAAGAGTCGCATAGCCCGTGGTGCAGCCCGGTGGTACTGGTTCCAAAACCTGATGGGTCTATGCGTTTCTGCATAGACTTCCGGCAACTTAATGCGGTGTCCACGTTTGACGCTTACCCGATGCCACGGATAGAAGAATTATTAGACCGGCTCGGGCAAGCCAAGTACCTGACGACGCTGGACATGACCAAAGGCTACTGGCAGGTCCCTTTGACGCGGGATGCCAGACCTAAGACAGCCTTTAGTATACCTCTGGGGCTCTTCCAATTTCGGAGAATGCCATTTGGCCTACATGGAGCAGCGGCCACATGCCAGCGTCTGATGGATGTCGTTCTGCGGCCGTATCAGGCCTTTGCTACGGCCTATATGGACAACGTAGTAATTCACAGGGCCACATGGCCGGAGCATCTCCAGCAAGTGGGCACTATATTGGAAGCCATGAAGAGAGCCGGACTCACACTGAATCCCAAGAAGTGTACTTTCGCCGCCAAGGAGGTTAAATATCTCGGTCATCTGGTGGGCCGTGGAACAGTACGACCCTTGCTAGACAAAATAGAAAGCGTCAGAAAATTTCCCGTTCCCCAGAACAAGAAGCAATTGAGAAGCTTCCTTGGGCTTATTGGCTACTATCGGCGTTTCATACCCCACTTTGCAGAAGAAAGCAATGTGTTTACAGAAATGCTACGGAAAAATGCTCCGACTGTAATACACTGGACACCCAAAGCGGAGACAGCCTTCCAGAAGTTAAAGGGGAAGTTATGTCAGGCCCCCGTATTGCGTGGGGTAGACTTTCGCCAAACATTCCTGTTGCAAACGGATGCCTCGGAGACGGGTCTGGGAGCGGTCCTGTCCCAGATACAGGAAGGAGCGGAACACCCCATCATGTTTCTTAGTCGGAAACTGTCTCTGGCCGAGCGAAAATATGCTACCATTGAACGAGAATGTCTCGCAATCAAATGGGCTGTGGAGGCCTTAAAATTCTATCTCACTGGGAGGAAATTTGTCCTCATAACTGACCATGCCCCTCTGAAGTGGTTGCATTCTATGAGAAATGAGAATAACAGGCTAACACGATGGTATATGGCTTTGCAGCCGTACGACTTTAGAGTGGAACATCGTGCCGGGAAGCTGCATTTCAACGCAGATGCCATGTCCCGTATTACATGCTGTGGAGAAGAGGCTGTCCCAGCATGTAATATTTTGAGAAGGGGGATATGTGATGCAGCGGGCCCTCTGCTGGAGAGAAAAAAAGTTTTAAACTCTGAAAGAAAAAGAAATTGCCTGCAATTTCCAGAGAACTTACCTAGAGGGAGCAGGAGAGCTAAGACAGAGACCACAGAACCACGCCCTAGTGGGCAGGACTCTTATTCCAAAAGCTCACATTTAAGAGCAGGCGAGCCAGAGTCTGGAGGCAAGCCCGAGTTTGGAGGGAAGCCAGAGTCTGGAAGGAAGCCAGAGTTTGGAGACAAGCAAGAGTCTGGAGACCAGCAAGAGTCAAGAGGCAAGCAAGAGTCAAGGGACTTGCCTGTAAGGAGCTCAGCTGCCAAAGCCTCATCAGCTGAGAGAAAAAGGACAAGCTGGAAGAGGAGAACCAGTCCTGAGAGAGAGAGGACAGGCCGAGAAGGCCGAAGCCAAGCCAGACCGGGCCCAGACACTTGCCCAACATCTTAGTGACCCCCCCCCGGCTCCAGCCCTCCGGTGGAACTACTACATCGCCACCAGGGGGGTGCTGTGCGGCCGGGGGCGCGGCGTCACAATACATCCCTTACCTCTGCACACACATGCACACATACTCCAGCCCTACAACAGACGCAGGTACCTCAGCTCTGCACCTCACCCCCGTACCGCACGCACACGCACACTCTAGTCCTTCACCTCATCCCCATTCTACATAAAAACATTCACTACAGCCCTGCACAGCACACATGCACACGCATCCAGCACCCCATGCACACACAGCCACACACCTCACGCACACACAGGAATCTATCACCACACCACACCTATACTCGGGCATTTCACTGTTGCACCACACACAGGCACCCCCCACCCCCCTGCTCCACACACAGACACTTGCTATCTGAAGATAGACACAAATATACAGTAGATAACACCAGTTCTAAAGATGCCTCATACACACACACACACACCTTATTTTCTCTCTTCAAACTCATTGCCCTCCTCTCCTGGTATGTATGAGTTTGCAGGTAAAGGAAGGGGAAATGTGCTGTTTTGTCACACTATACGTGTAGTCATTTCACCTTGGACATCTTTTGAAAAGACAGTCTTATAAGTTGAATTAAAAAACAAATATCGGGAGGAAGTGACATCAACCTAACTGATAGTCATGTGAGCTGGTGATAAAAATTGAGCCCACTGAGCCTTCAGCCCCCCTAATGAGAAAAGACCCAGGGACATAATCTGTATGCATGAGTTTGAGGTGAAGGATTGTTTAATGCAACAAATGAAAGCTAAACCCCCTATCACCTGGAGGGGAACCAAGCGGCTCTATATAACGACTTGGCCTCAGTAATACTGCTGCGATGCCGGTAGTTCTGCCTGATCATGAACTGCTTGCAGCAGGGACAATTTAGATACCACTGGCTTTGCCATGGTAAATAGGGTACATGCCAGGCGATAACACCATAAGCAGCGCCAATTGAGATGAAAGAGCTGGGCATCAGAGATGTTAAACTACCGCTGCCTGAGCATGAGGAAGCCAGCAATTTGAAACTACCTTGGCAAAAGGTGCAACAGAAAGGGAGCAAAAGGAACAAGGGAGATAAACTCAAGGACATATGAACTGTGAACTGACCGAAGGGCGCAGCTGGTGGATTGGCCATGAGGTGGTGGCATTATATGTGGATCTCCATTGAGTCCCAGTGGTTCCTCACGAGGGAGGGTGCCAGAAAGACTAGAATATTGTTTTACTTAAGCAGTTGCAAGTTTTGTTGTAAATGATAATGGGTCGCACTTACGGGCAGGGGTGTGGGGCTAAGTTATATAATAGATATGATGGATGTAAGGAGGAGTGAGAGAGGATGGTATGAGAGGATAAGAGAAAATGAGCCGTGTGCATGCTGATATGGGGAGTCAAGGACAGGGGAAAGGTGGTGGGGAAGGAGAAGATGCAGGAATAGCTGGGGTGAACAGAATGACTGCAGAATAGTGGATGGAGGAATGGCTGAAGGAGGCATGGATGAGAAGTAGAGTGAATAGTAGATTGCAGGGAGAAAAGGGAGGTAAGTGGGAGGCCTGGGATGACTACACTACTCTATGGAGACAATGTCCCTGAGGGGGACATAAGGGTTCAGAGGAGGGAGGGGGGAGAGGAAAGGGTGGGAGAAGGGGGAGGGACAAGGGCATGGAAACGAATATTTTAACCATGTACGTGAGTGGGAATAGTAATGTATGGAAGTGTCAGTGTGTCTCACTAAATATTAAGGGACTGGGGTCCTGGAGGAAGCGCAATCTGGTGTGGAAAGAGGTGGAGAACAGATGTGCTTTTCCTCCAGGAGACCCACCTGAAATGGGGACAAATGTACCCGATGAAAAATAGAGCCTATCCAGATGTGTTTCTAGCAGGAAGGAAGGAGGCTTCTCAATGGGGAAGTGTGGGTATTCTGATAGCTGCGGAACATCAGGTGTTTATACACCGGGAACTGAGAGGGATGGAGGGGAGATTTCTCGCAATGGATGTAAACCTAGATAGGATAAGAGTTGTCTTGGTCAATATCTATGCTTCCAGTAGTCACCAAGGTGAATTTTTTGAGCAATTGCGAGGACAGCTTCAGATATTTAGCGACACACCAATGATATTGGGCTGTGATTTTAATATCACTAAAGATCCCTAATTGGACAATTCCAGGGGGGAAGGAGGAGGAAACCAGATACAGAGGAGGAAATTAGGAAAATTAGTGGAGGACTATCAATTGGTGGATAGCTGGCGCATAAGGGAGGGCAGAAGAGCATATTTTTTACTCCCACCCTCATCATAGTTATATGTAGTAGATTGAATATGTTCTGGCTGAATTGCACCTGGGTAGCGCAAATTGATAGTGTAGAGATGGTGGAGATAACCTGGTCCGATCATGCCCCCATTGCTATGCGATTGAGGTGGGGAAAGAGGGTCACAGGGCTTAGGTTCTGGAGACTCAATGACTTCCTGTTGGACCCAAAGGAAATAGTGGAGAAAGTGGGGAGAGAGAGATTTAGGAATACCTGGTCCAGAATGATACCATAGAGGGACGGAGGAGAATCATATGGGACTGTTTTAAGGCAGTATTCAGAGGGCATTTAATATCAGAGGTGGTCAACCTAAAAAGAAAATTAGGAAAGGAGGAGGAAGGTTTAAGAATAGAGTCGTGGGAGTTGGAAAGGCACCCGCACAAATGGGGGTGGGGGGTGGGGGAGGAATGGGGTAACAATTAAATCAGTATGGTTAAAGTTGCAGGAACTACTAAATTAGGAGATGGGATTTAAATTAGATCACCTAAGACAAATGTAGTTTGAGTGGGAAATAAAGCCAGATGGCTGCTGGCCTCCCAGTTGGAAGCCCAGATACTCCAATCACAAGTGACCAGGCTCAGGGATGGGCAGGGGGTAATGTGTTACACATAGGAAAAGTTCAGGGCAATTTTTTAACATTACTACCAAGACCTATACAGTAGTAATCAAGGAATAATGGAGGATGATACAAGCACATATTTACAGTCTTGCTCGATGGAGGTACTCCACGAAGAGCTCGCACAAGCCCTGGGCGAGGAGATTTCAAGCAAGGAAGTTTTAAAAACAATTCTAGTCAAGAAAAATGGAAACCAAAAAAAACAAATACCCAATCTATCAGAATAACCAACTCATCAGATAAGTCTAACAATAATTTGAGTTGGTTATTCTGATAGACTGGGTATTTGTTTTTTTTTATTTCATATTTTTGACCCAGGTCTTAGGTTTTTCTTGTATTTTATTGAAGAAAAATGGAAAGGCACCCGGATTAGACAGGTATACAGCTAAGTTCTACAAAAGATTTTGGGGCCTGTTGCTAGGGCAACTGGTGGCAGGTTATAATGATGTTATGTCATCCGATAGAGTCCCAGACTATGTGCACTGCAGGAATAACCGTAATACCAAAACCAGGGAAGTACACCATAGTCTGTAGCTCGTATCATCCCATCTTCCTAATAAATTGCCTCTAAGATATTGGCCAAAGTCTTAGCTACGCACCTACAAAGGGTGGTGGGTCATGGTGGATCAAAGAGTGGAGGAGTGGCCTAGTGGTTGGGGCAAGGTAATTCAGGCCGGAAGGTCGGGGGTTCAAATCCCATTAGAGGACAGCAACCTTGGGCCAGAAGGACTGGGGTTTCTAGTCCCACAGGTGCTCCTTGTGGTCTTGGGCAAGCCACTTAACCCTCCATAGCCCATGTTCCCTGTAAAATAGTTATCTCCAAGTTATAATGCCCTGTTCAATGTAATTTCAGTTGTTCAATGTAAACCGCACTGATGCAGAATAGCGCGGTATATAAGAGAATATAAATAAAAATAAATAAATAAATAAATAAAATAAATAGTGAGGGAAGATCATTCTGGATTTATACCTGGACGACAAGCACTTGACAATGTGAGGAAATTGCTCAACCTTATTTGGTGGGCTAGGGCGAGGGGAGACGATGCAGTCTTGGTCAGTGTAGATGCCAAAAAGGCATTTGATAGGGTGGAGTGGGGCTTTATGTTTCAGGTAATGAAATGAATGGGAATAGGGCCAAGGTTTGTTAACTGGGTGCAGGCTATTTACACAGACACTCGAGTAAGAGCATGAGTGAATGGTGGCTACTTGATGGAGTTCAAATTGGGCAGAGGAACATGACAGGGATGCCTCTTGTCCCCACTCCTGTTTTGCTCTGGTAATAGAGCTCTTGGTGGAGTGTATTCAAGGGAATGGGAGTGTGCATGGTATAAGAATGGGTGGATACGAGTTCAAGATAGTCATTTGCGGACGACATAATATACACGTTGACCCAACCACAGATATCCCTGCCCAACCTGATGAAGGAGATTATGAAGTACAGTAGACTATCCGGGTATAAGATGAACCTAACTAAAACAGAGCTGTTACCAATTTCTCTATTTCCAAGTATACAGACCAGTCTCCAGGAAGCCTTCCCCTTTAAATGGGCCAAGGGATCGATTCTCTACTTGGGGGGGCAGGTGGGGGGTTATATGGGAGGAATTACATGCCCTTAATCACAAGCGTCTATGATAAAGGTCAAAGGAGGCCTGGAAAATTGGGATCACCTGACAGTGTCTTGGATGGGGCGGATTGCTTCAATTAAGATCAATGTCCTGCCCTGGCTATTATATTTATTTATGGTACAGCCCATAGAAATCCCAGATGTGATCCTGAAGTGATGGCAGCAGAGAATTTGATTTCATTTGGCGAAAGTGGCCCCCAAGAGTATCAAGGGAGGTGTTGATGAGGAGTGTAAGGCAAGGAGGACTGGGGGTACCAAATATGAAGGCATATAATGTTAGTGCTATGTTAGGGGGTATGCTGGTATGGACTAAGGACGTGAACAGCAAGCACTGGGTATATATAAAGCAACATTTGGGTGGGAAGCTGGTGCCGCTGGGACAGCCACCTGGCTTCCAGAGTTGCCTAAATTAGATGGTCAGAGGTCTCCATATATGAGAAGTACTATTAGGATTTGGCAACAATACAGGGTGCCCTTGTGCGGGAAATGCAGGATTTTTCAGATTACCCCTGTCCGGTTTAACTGGGATTTCCCACTGGGCCTGATGCAGGGGAATTTTCTGACATGGCAACAGAAGGGGCTGAACCAATTGGGACATTTGTTAGACAAGGACGGAAAGCTTACCAGTTATTCTGAGCTACAGGCTCATTATGGGCTAGGGGAGGGCAATGAGTTCTCCTATTATCACATCAGAAATAGGTCTGTCCTCAAGGGTAAGGAGGGGGAATGTAGGCTGGGCCCCTCAGGGAATTTGAGAAAGTTAATATGGTGTGGAAGGGCTCAAATGGACTTGTGTTGATCCTGTATAAATTAATACAGGGCACCCTGGGAAAAACAATATGCTGGCAGGAAAGATAGGAGCAGGATTTAGGGGGAAGCCTAATGGAGCAAGAGTGGAGATTAAGTTTTGATCAGACCAGGAAGCTTTCTCTGACCACCTCTATAGTGGTACAAAACTACAAAAATCCCCATCGACTCACTCACTAAATACTACCAAAACCCAAGAGCTACAAAGAAGACCAGGGAAACGAGGGACACACACATTAGTTTGTGTACAACCCTTCAAATGGAGATCAAATAGTAGTGTGTGGAGAGAGACTACAGAGCACATGTTATGTATATATACACACATGTATCAAGAAATGTATATAGAGAGGCCTCAGACCAGGAGGGTGGAATACACAATATGACGAACAAATGCCACTAAGCAGGTTATCACCACTTAACCTCCTGTGGTGTCATTCATAGGCCTCCAATGTGTTTAACCATTTTTAAATGCATTTAAAAGAAACAAACACTTAGCTATGAAACGAGACTCCTTAGACAGAAACCACACTCTGTTAATGCTGGATATGTGTCGACTCGAGTTTCGCCCTATAACTTCAAATAGGCTACATCAGGACAAGACAAACCAGCTTCTCTCAAGTTCCTCTGTGAAAGGAACTGACTTTCCCTACAATTTAAAAGGATCAAATAGCAATCATGGGATTCATTGAGCCTTGCTGGATACACAGAATTTAAATTAAAGATCCATTTCTGTTCTAATCTTGTAAGCTTGTATACATCCAAGGGTGTTGAAAGAACTGAAATATGAGATTGCAGACCTGCTATTAGTAATCTGTGAACTATCATTAAAATCATCTCTAATACCTGAAGATTGGAGGATCGCCATTGTAACGCCAATTTTTAAAAAGGGTTCCAGGGGTGATCCAGGAAACTACAGACCGGTGAGCTTCACGTCAGTACCGGGAAAAATGGTAGAAACCATCATAAAGAATAAAATTACTCAGCATGTAGATAGTCATGGCCTAATGGGAGACAGCCAACATGGCTTTAGACAAGGAAGATCTTGTCTTACTAATCTGTTATGTTTTTTTGAAAGTGTGAATAAACAGGTGGACAAAGGTGAGTCTGTTGATATAGTGTATCTGGACTTTCAGAAAGCCTTTGACAAGGTCCCTCATCAGAGACTTTTGGCAAAACTAAAGAGTCATGGGATAGGAGGCAGTGTACTACTGTGGATCAAGAACTGGTTAAAAGATAGAAAGCAGAGGGTTGGGCTAAATGGCCAATTTTCCCAATGGAGAAAGGTGAATAGTGGTGTACCCCAGGGATCTGTGCTGGGTCCGCTGCTTTTTGACATATTCATAAATGACCTAGAAAGTGGAATAACGAGTGATGTTATCAAATTTGCAGATGACACAAATCTATTTAAAGTTGTTAAAACCCAAGAGGATTGTGGAAAATTGCAAGAGGATCTTGATAAATTAGAAGACTGGGCATCAAAATGGCAGATGACATTTAATGTGGACAAGTGCAAAGTTATGCACCTAGGGAAGAACAACCCAAACTATGGTTACACAATGCAAGGTTCCACATTAGGAACCCACCACCCAGGAAAAAGATTTAGGCGTCATTGTGGATAACATGTTAAAACCCTCGGCCCAGTGTGCAGCGGCAGCCAAGACAGCAAATAGAATGCTAGGTATCATAAGGAAAGGAATGGAAAATAAAACAAAAGATATTATAATGCCTCTATATCGTTCCATGGTGAGACCGCACCTTGAATATTGTGTGCAATTCTGGTCGCCGTATCTTAAAAAGGATATAGTGTTTTTAGTTTTTTCCTAACTATATTCCTCATTCTATCATAGTCTCCCTTTTGAAAGTTAAAAGGTAGTACTGTGGATGCCTTTACTATCTGTCCTCCACTAATTAAATCAAACATGATCATACTATGATCACTATTGCCAAGTGGTCCCAACACCCTTATTTCTTGCACCAGATCTGGCGTTCCATTAAGGACTAGGTCCAGTATGGCTTCCCCTCTGGTCGGTTCATGAACCAGCTGCTCCAAGAAGCAGTCATTTATTCCATCTAGAAACTTTATCTCTTTAGCTTGTCCTGCTGTGACACTGACCCTGTCGATACCGGGGTAATTGAAATCACCCATTATTACTACTCTGTTGTGACTTTTGTTAGCTTCCTTGATTTCTTTGAGCATTTCATCATCCATTTACATCCTGTTACAATGTATGTTCCAAGTTTAAACTCCTGTTACAATGTAAGCACAGAACAGACTTCTGACTGTGCACCCTTGTTGTATGTAAACCGCACTGATAACAAATAGCGCGGTATATAAAAGTTATAAAATAAATAAATAAATAAATAAATTTGTTCATTCTGGCCAGGCGGTCGATAGTATACTCCAACTGCCATCACCTTCCCCTTCATAAATGGAATTTCAATCCATAGAGATTCTACAGCAAATTTTGTTCCCTGCAAAATTTTAATCCTTTCTGACTCAATGCCCTCTCTAACATAGAGCGCAATCCCTCCACCAATTTGATCAGCTCTATCATTACGATATAGTGTGTATCCAGGTATCACAATGTCCCACTGGTTATCCTTTTTCCACCATGTCTCTGAGAGTGCAATCATATCTAACCTCTCATTTAGTGCTATATATTCTAACTCTCCCATCTTATTGTTTAGACTTCTAGCATTGGCATACAAGCATTTTAGAGAATGAATTTTATTCATATTAATCTGGCTATTGGTAGGCAGGGGTAATTTGGAATCTTTATGCTCTGTCTGCTCCTTATGTTCTTATAAGCTTCAGCAGTCTGTCATCATTCATTGATGCTTCCACCATATTAAGTACAAACCAGCGTAACTGCTCCCATTGATGGAAAAATTGCAAACAATGTTGTACCATGGGAGCAGTAACAGTCCTAATGGAAAGGCGTGATTTGTTTTCAAGTAGGTGTATTTTAAGTTTATGGCAAGTCCTGCCCAGATAGACCTTGTTACAAGATTACCACATAAACAGCCCAGGTGGTTTGGCAATTTGTGTCATAACGCAAAGTAAAGGATCTCTGTGACTGTGGATCTTGTCAAGTAGTGATGTTGAAAGAAGATTCACACATGGAACAATGGTTCCAAGGCTGATGTCGCCCACCTTGAAAGTGGGGACCATCTTCTTTAGGCAAAGTCTGTGTGGATTAAGATGTCCCTTAAATTGCGAGCATGGCGAAACGCGAAGCAAGACCCATCTAAGAACACTCGATGGAGATCCAAAAATACCAATGCTTAGCGATACTATGGGCGATTAGTTGTGCCCCATCAGAGTATTGCAGAAATACTACATGTTTATCCATTACTGGAGTGGTTTGTTCACTTAGCAGAAAGGACCGATTAGCAAATTTGGCCTGTAAATAGGCTGCCCTCAACCTGTTTTGGATAATCACGATCTTGTAATTTATTCATTAAAGACTTTGCCTGATGATAAAAATCCTGATCAGAAGAACAAATACAGCCAATAGGTAACGCCCGTTTTAACTTGGAGAGATGATGACTCTCAAAATGCAGCAATTGATTACGATCTACTGGTTTCTTGTACAAGGAGGTATGAAGGGTCCCATTGTCCATGGTAATAAGTACATCAAGAAATGAAATCTGTGTAGATGAGCAGGACATAGTAAAATGAAGATTCAGATCTTGTAGATTAAGCTGTTGAGTAAATTCAATTAGAGTTTGCTGTGACCCCCAACCACACACAAAAAATATCATCTATGGAGCGAATCCATAGACCAGTTGAAGAAAACCAGATAGCAGAGTATAAATATGTTTCCTCAAAGTGGGTGACATATAAATTGGCAATACTTGGAGCGACAGTAGCCCCATTGAAACACCATGCACTTGGATGTAATAAACGTCCCGGAAATGAAAATAATTCTTCTGAAGAACTAATTGGGCAAAGATGATAAAAAATGTACAGGGATCCTGTCAATGGGAGGATGCCTGTACTTGAGGAATATTTGTATACAGGGCTGTAATATCAAAAGTCACCAACAAGCCTGGTTCAGAAACTATATCAAAACTAGTTTTCCTATTCAAAAAATCAGTGGTGTCCTTAATATACAATTTAGCCATCGTCACTATGGGTTGTAAAAAAAATAGTCCAAAAATATGTTCAAAAGTTCCAACAAGGAGGATTGCCCTGATACCAGAGTTTTATGAACCTTAGGGACAATGTAAAAGACAGGAACATGCGGTTGAGAAACCTTCAAAAACTTATATTCCTGCCGTGTGATAAATCCTGTTTGAAGGCATCTTGCAGAAAAGCAAATATTGTAGATTGTAAAATGGGTGTAGGATCTTCCTCAACTTGCTTATAATATTTATGGTCAGATAATTGACGGGACACTTCCTGTAAATACTGTTCATTATCTTGAATAATAATGGAGCCGCCCTTGTCAGCATGTTTAATAACTAAATGATCCTGTTGAGAAAGATGATACAGAGCTTGTCATTCTACTGATGACAAATTATAATATTTCCATGACTTGGAAAAACAAGTGTCTGTCTTCTGTAAATCCTGCAACACAAAGTCACAGAAAGTGGCTACTCTATTATCAAGTGGACCCGGAGGAAATCCAATAAGACTTTGGATGAAAAAGTGATCTTTCCGATTCCCCCAGTAACCTCTTTATGATGATGAAAAAAAAGTTTAATTTGCAAATTTCTAATAAGCCGATAAACATCCAAGCAAGCTTGAAAAAGGGATCATGATGAGTAGGAAAAAAAGTCCACAATTCAATACTAGTTCCTGAGCCGGAGTTGAATGTGTAGAAGACAAGTTAATTACAATTGATTCTGTCGTGTGAACTGCCTGGTGATTGGGTGGTTCGTATCCCTGTCGGTGCTTCGCTGCCATGGATGCCGCCGGGTGCCCAGATAACCCCTGCGGCCCACAAAGTTTCCCTGTTATTGGATGAAGAGCTTACGAGCCCGATATGGCTGTTTACTTCCACTGTCATCAGATGATACATTTTCAGAACTGTCACTGGGAGCTCTACTCTGAAAGCGTCCTCTTGTTGCATTAGCCAGTGATAGAGATTGTTGGAAGAATAATCACTCTGATCACCTCTATAGTGGAGCAAGGGTATAAAATGATCTTCCGTCTGTAGTGGGACCCAGAAAGACTCAGCAGATGGAAAGTGGGGGATGGAAAATGTTGGAGGGGCTGTGGGTCAGTGAGAAGCTTTTTCCACAGCCCCTCCAACATTGCGAAGAGTGGCAGAATATTGGAAGGATGTGGCAGGCCTAATTGAGGATATGGGAGGAGGGAGTGGGGGGGCTGGATCCCAAGGCCTATCTCCTTAACAGTCCTATTCCGGGGACGGCTGAGGGGATCTCTGCCCCAGCTCAGATATGTATTGTTACAGCCCGAATGGAACTGGATGGGCGCTGGAAGTCCCTACAGACACCGGAGATAATAGAGGTGAAGCATCATCTGGAAGAAATTTACTATATTACAAAGGCAGTCTCCAGATGGAAAGAGGCAGGAGCACTTTGACACAATGGGGAACGTACGAGATATGGATGCATAACACTAAGGCGGATAATTAAGTGCCCGGGGGGGGGGGGGGTGAGGGGATATGATAAGGGGGGGGGGGCAAGTAGTACAAAAATTGAATGCTATGGGAGGAAGTGGCCTAACACCCAAAATGTGTTCAATTTATTGTTTGAGGGGAGGTGGGGCATAGTTGTGACATTATTATACAGTCGACCTGTTATTTGACGAAAGTTCAAACTGTTTATTTTTGTTTTGCATTTTGAAATTCTAATAAAAGTTACATTAAAAAATAAATAAATATCAATATTTAACATGGTTAATGCAGAGATGGGGGTACTGCTCATAATATGTTAAGTAATGATACAGAGGACTTGTTTAGCTATGCTGTAGTGTAGCAGCAAAGTGCATGCAATGAGTAAAACCAGGAGTCAGCTGCAGGATCCAAGCCAATTTATTGTGCACAGGCTCAGACAGAATCGTGTCCAAAAGAGACTGAGCAATGGAGTACAGGAGCAAATTCCTTATATACAATTTTTACAGTTTGATACAGGCAAACTTTCTATTGGTCCCAACGCCCCCTGCACCTGTCCAATCGGGGACCCTCTCTGGGCCTAGCTCCCTGTTCCCCCTTCTCAGGCTATTCTAACAAAGGCATAGTTTTAGGCATAGATACATTTCTACTTCAAGTCCATTTCTAGCTCAGAGAATGCAAGAACATTTCTATCATCAGCATACAGGAATTATACAAACTTTTCAAAAGCAGTTTAAAGCAGTTTCTCAGACTCTGGTTCTTCTCAGCACTACTCTCAGGTGGGGGTTAGGATCTAGGCCTAATTTACAGGCCATAGCCTACCACATTCCCCCCTTTGATTATTCTCAGCCCGAATAAAAGAGGGTGAGAAAATAATCACATATCAAACCCTGTGCAAACTGATGCTTCGTCTCGGGGTATAGCTTGATACTTCCACATGGCTAGTACCCGTGCTGCTGTCTTACGTTCAACGGTACTGTCAATGATGGAGGTAACCATTGTCACGAGGTCAGCCCTCCACCTAGGGCTAAGAGGGCTGGTCTGCCATGATGTCCTTTAATCAGAAAGTGAGACCACACCTTTCTGCTTTTGCAGTGCCTCTTGGGAGTTGTAGTCCCTTTTTAGAACTCTGATAAAGGAATAGTTGAGTCG
This sequence comes from Ichthyophis bannanicus, assembly GCA_033557465.1. NCBI lineage: Eukaryota > Metazoa > Chordata > Amphibia > Gymnophiona > Ichthyophiidae > Ichthyophis > Ichthyophis bannanicus. Next base: position 684,815,028 of record CM066036.1, on the reverse strand, counting down.
AGTGTTTAAGGCAAAATGACAAGAAATGTATTCCCCTCACATTAGGACTTAGTGTAGAACAAAATAGGAGAGTGTCCAGGTGTTTGCTTGAGGATTATTTACAACAAAATAAGGTAGCTGCTTTTCACACTCTGGCTCCAAAACGTGCTGTGCCTTATCTAAGTAACAAAGATGGGAAAACCAAACAGCTTCTTCTGGCAAAGTAAAATAGCTTCTTTTCCTTTGCTATTTCACAGCTCTTTAACTCAGACTTAACACAGTGACTCGATATCATCGGCTAAGCAAAGCGTGCAATCCATTGGAACTTCAGCTATGTCATTAACATTACAGTCCGTTTACATATCTTCCATCTCAGGATTTACTGAGCTTGGCTGCCAGCTGTTACTACTGTGTTCAAGGTAACCTCCCTCTGCAAACTTGGGTGTTTCCCCTGTATACCATTCTAGACAGCAAGGGTTTGAAATACCTGTGACTTTGGAGCTTCTTTTCTGGCTCTCATCTAGTTCCTTCCAGTTATAAGGAAATGCTCTGTGACTCTCCGTTTGTAATTCCTGACTAGAGTCACCCCCTGGCTCTCTGTTCCAGGTAGAGCTTCTTAACCTCCCTGCTTTGGTGCTGGGTCTCCACTTGTGCAAACTCTGAAGCCTTTCCTCAGGCAGTAAGGACTGAAGGGCTCCCTGTTCTCTCTGCCCAGGCTGGTTCCTGGCAACGGGCTGTGCCTTCCCACCTTCTAGTCTGCCGGCTTCTCTCCCAGAACTGCAGGTAGGTTCTTTTCCAAATCTCCAATTCTGTAGGGTTCCTGAGCCTCTCCAACCACGTCTCTCAGGAGCTCTTTCCTCTTGCTCCCTCTCTGGCTTCCTTCCTTGCTTCTCTTGTTGTCCTCGCTGCCCCTCCTTTGCTCCCAACCAGCGTTTATATTTCTGTTCCCTGAGGCTTGGCTCTGCCTTTCTGAACAGGTGTGAGTGATGAAGCTCCAGGCTTGCTGCTACGTCAGCGCTTGGGCGTGTCAGCTCAGCTCCTATTGCCCACTGTTTGTCTTTCTCTTGTAAACAGTGAGCTATGTGAGCTGGCTGACTGTCAGTTTTAAAGGTAACCTTTTCCTTTCTTTCTATTTCCATGGGCTCTATAGGGGCTTCTACATCACACCATACATAAACAAAGAGGCAGAAAACATGGAAGGAGTAAACACATAGCTGCCATTAGTAAAACTGTAAACACAATAGTCTTCAAACCTAAACAGGAGTGCGGTATCCCCAGGACCCATCATTCGCCCATGTGGCTGGTCCATAACATGTGATACAAGGAGGTATATCAGTGGGCATTCTAAGGGGCCCAAGGGCTACCGTAAGTATAACATAAATACATAGATATATCATGATTACAATATCTCAATGAATTCGTCTAGAAATTTGCAAATTCTTTTACTAAAGTTCAATTTCTCCACAGCTTCCACCGTACGTAGACCTGTCAGCTTCCGGTTGGTGACAGGAGTAGGGTCGCAGATTCCTCAAGCTTCTGCCATACGTAGACCTGCCAGCTTCCAGCTGGGTGGTAGGAGTAGGGCTGTAGACTCTCTCACAGCAGTGGTTGTCGCCGCAGCGTAAGTCGCAATGGCGAGTCTGGGTTGTTTGTTGATGTCCAGGGACAAAGTTCAGTAGATGCCGCTGGCTTTACTCGACTGTGATGGATCCAAGGTTCCAATTCTGCAACCTTATCTGCTGTAGGGGTTGATAGTATGACGACATAAGGTCCCTTCCAATGAGGTGCTAACGGTGTCTTCCTCCACTCTTTGACCCACACCGAGGCTCCAGGCTTGAAGGGATGCAGCGGCTTGGTCAGATTGATGGGCAACTGGTCTTGTACCCATGCATGGAGACTCTGCAAGACAGAACCTAGAGCCAATAGTTCTTATCTAGTGATTTCGGACCCAATCTGACTCATATCCCCTTTTATCCCTTGGACAATGGGCGGAGGTCGCCCATACAGGACCTCAAAAGGGGAAACTTCCAATGACTTGGTGGGGGCCAAACATATCCTGAGGAGGGCTATAGGAAGAGCCTGGGACCACTTCAGGTGAGCTTCCTGACAGAGTTTGGATAGCTGGGACTTTAGGGTCCGATTCATACGCTCTACTTTTCCTGAACTTTGGGGTCTGTAAGCTGTATGTAACTTCCACTGCACCTGTAGGGCCTGGGCCAACTGCTGAGTTACTTGAGATACAAACGAGGGACCATATTTAATAAACCTGCCTCCTGAGGTTATTAACCCACGTTCCTTGTACAGGGCTCCATGGGCGTGTAATGTGGTGAAGGCATACTTGGAATCTGTGTACACATTCAAGCGGAGCCCTGTCCCTACTATCAGTGCCCTAGTGAGGGCTATCAGTTCAGCTTTCTGTGCTGAAGTCCCCGAGGCCAAAGCTGATGATTCTATTACCATGTCCAGGGTCACCACTGCATAACCAGCACATTGTCGTCCGTTGATGACAAGACTACTTCCATCCACGAAGAAAGTTCATTCAGGGTCATTTAATGGGACATCAGTTAGATCAGGGCAACTTGAGAATACAATGTCCATAATTTCCAGGCAATCAGGATCGGGTGGACCGAGACCAATTGGCAACAGCGTAGCAGGGTTCAAAGCTTGACTGATGATCAACTGCAATCAGGGGGTTTCACATAACATACTTTGGTACTTCAGCATTCGTGAATTTGTGAACCAATAATTTCCTTTGTGCTCCATGAGGGTTAGGACAGAGTGCGGTACTGGAACTTGGAGATTTTGACCTAGGGTGAGCTTGTCAGCTTCACCCACCAGGAGGGCTGTGGCTGCAACGGCTCTCAGGCAAGGTGGCCATCCGTTTGCGACGGTAGCCAGTTGTTTTGATAGGTACGCTACAGGTCGCTGCCAAGATCCGAGGGATTGGGTCAAAACGCCCAGAGCATTCGCTTTTAGAGTTGGTGGCTATCAATAGGTCATCCACATACTGGAAGAGGACCCTTTTTCCCGGAGTAACAGAGTAACTTGAAAGATCTTGGTTGAGAACAGCACTGAAGAAAGTTGGTGAGTTCTTAAATCCTTAGGGTAGTCGAGTCCAGGTGAGTTGACCCCGTCTTCCTGTAGTAGGGTCTTCCCATTCAAAGGCAAACAAAAGTTGACAGGTTGATGCTAGCCGTATACAGAAGAAAGCATCCTTCGAATCCAAGACAGTGAAATCAGTAGCCTTAGCTGGAATCAGTCCCAGGAGAGTGTAGGGGTTTGGTACCACTGGATGTATGGTTACAACTGCATCATTCACTCGTCTCAAATCCTGCACTGGGCGGTAGTCACCTGTCCCAGGCTTCTTGACTGGGAGGAGGGGGGTATTCCAGGGCGATTGGCACTCCCTGAGAAGTCCATACTTCAATAATTTCATTAAATGACAGTGAATTCCTTCAATTGCCGGTCGCAGGAGAGGGTATTGTCTCACATGCACTGGTTCCACTCCTGGCTTGAGGGTGACAATGACAGGGGCTATATTCTTTGCTAGGCCAGGAGGATTATCCTCCGCCCATACCTCGGGCGGAGCTGAGATTCTGGTGTGGATACGGGGACTGGCTGGCCTTGATCGGAGATGTACTGTAGAACCGCCATTCTTCTTCACGGGGGACAGTCAACACCATTAGGCCAGCAGATTTTGAGTTCAGAGTCATTTCCATTTCTCCCCCTTCAGCAAAGGATATCTGCGCCTGGAGCTTAGCGAGCATATCTCGACCCAAGAGGAGGATTGGGCATTCAGGCATATACAGGAACTGGTGTGCTATCTTCTGTCCCCCTAATTCATAGGTTTAATGGCTCTGGTTCCAGTAGCCCCGACAACGGTGATAGTTCGAGAAGACAAAGGGGCCACTGGTTTAGCCACCACTGAATGTTCGGCCCCCGTATCCACCATAAAGTCCATATATTGGTCTCCAATTTTTAAACTGGCCATAGGCTCCAGGGGACCCAGGGGAAACTTGGAGCCCGGTCTGGCCTAGTCTTCATACATGCTGTAGCCCCCTTCGGCTGCCATTCCCTCCATAGCTGCTTCATCTTGTCGGAACTATGTGCGGAACATTCCTCCCCGATTCTGGAAGCGCTCCCCTGCTCTCCGTGTGCTTTCTCCTCCCCTCCAGGAGGCGGAGTCAAAGTTCGGGCATTCGTTCTTACAATGTCCTTCTTCTCTACAGTGGGCGCACTGATTTGCGCCCAATGGGTGCCGACCATCTCCTCGGCCCCTTCCACGTCCTTGAGTCCTTCGGTTAGAGAAACGTCCTCCTCGTCGTTCAACTAAAGCTGCAGCAAGGAAATCAGCTTTCTTCTTTTTACGTTCACTTTCCTTCTGAAGTTCTTGATCACGATTCACAAACACTTTCTGAGCAACTTCCATTAACTGGGCCGCATTCATGCCCACAAATCCTTCCAACTTTTGCAGTTTCCGTCTAATGTCTCCCTGGGACTGACTCACAAAGGTCGCATTTACCATGCGCAAATTTTCCTGGGCCGCTGGATCATATGGGGTATATAGTCTGTAAGCTTCAGATAAGCGTTCATAAAAGGCCGCTGGGCTCTCTTCTGGATGCTGAATGACTTCTGATACTTTTCCAATATTCATGGCCTTCTTGCTTCCTTTCTTCAGGCCTTGCAGTAGGGCCTGGTGGAACCGAGTGAGGGCTGCCGCCCCACTCACACTGTTCAAATCCCATTTAGGATCATCATTTGGGAAATCCGCGGTGGCTGCTTGCCGGGTATCTAGGCCTCTTTCTCCTGCAGGGTTCTCTTCTAACCATCGGGTGGACGCTTACACAATCCGTGCTTGTTCTTCAGTAGTGACCTCTTAGTAGATAGGAGCTGGCGGCAATCAGACCAGGCAGGTTGATGGGTCTGCATAATACTTGACATCAGTTCAGCTAATTCTTGGGGCTTTTCAGTATAGGATGCATAATGCGTTTTCCAGTTCAATAAATTTGTGGTAGAGAAGGGCACATAAACGAGACTGGCTGGCCCCACCACAACCTGGTCCTGTTCATTAAGGATAGGCAGTCCTGGGACCTGGCGCAGTGGCATCAGGTGACCTTCCCTCTGGCTTGCTGTCGTACTTCTGAGGGCATAATGCAGTCTGGCCTGCTGGAATTCAGCTCCCCTGCTTTGATCTTTGGCAGTAGGTGACCCCGAACTGGCAAATGAATCCCTGCTTGCAGTGTCATCGGTGGACTGCGGCCCTCCCGAGGCACTCTGGACGGAGCTGGGGCTCCCGTTCGGGAGGGGGTGTGCCTCCTCCTGCTGCGGAGGTGGCTGGTGGGCTAGGGGTAAATCGGCGGGAGGGGGTTCCCCTGTGCCGGGCTCGGCCTGGGGTTGTGGCGGAGCTGAGGGGACTGGCCTATAGAGGAACTGGGGCAGATGGGTCAGAATATCTGGCGATTCCGGGGCAGATTAAACAGGCAGCTTCTCTTCTCTAGACCTCTGGGCCCCCCTTGTGGTCGCTACCAATATCCTACACTGTTCCTCATGGCAGCACTTTATCCAGGTGGGCTCCTTTTCGCAAATACTTAATTAGGAATCTATATAGGGGAACTGGTCAGGGTGTTTCTTATGCACAATCTAATGAACTAGGGATACAATTCTAACATCAAAAGTACCACCAGGGGGCCACGCGGTGACCAGCACCGGCCACTCCCTGTCACAGAGTATTCCTAATCAGGACGGAGACATTTTTACTCCTTAGTCTCCATCAAATCCCTTCTTGAAATTCTTGATCATACATTTCAGCGGAGTTTGCGTGGACTCCAACCCTCCCATAATGGCGTACACAACAACGAACAGTAGGGCAGGTGGTCGGACTGTAGGTAAGGGATCCGTACAGCCCTAGAAACAAATAGGTAGACAAACACCGAACGCTTCCTCCTTTTCACGAACTGGGCGCGGTCGCCCGGCCAGGAACTGCGCTACTCAGGAGTCCGCTGTCACTTGGTCTGTGTTTCAGGACCTCTCATTCATACACACAACCAAACATGCTAGCAACGTTTCCCAAATTCCCAGGCCTACCTTACTAACCAACAGCAGCCAGTCTCGCGCATACTCATGCAAGACGTACTCGGACTGCTGATTAACCAAGGGCAGTAGTTTCGGCCTTGCACATACTCATGCAAGGCATACTCGGACTCGCCCTGAGAGGTGATCAGGCTCTCAGTCTCGCGTATACTCATGCACGACGTACCCAAAGCTAGCTGACTGAGGAGCAAAGAAATTTCTACTCACCGGGTCCGGTACCCGCTACAGAACCAGTTCTTGGGTTGAATCCTGGACTCCCCTCGGGTTCGTAGGTGTTGGCCGGCCGGACCCAGTAGCCCGCCGAGGCAAGGTGGAACCCTCTCCGATACAAGAGGACCGGTGGCGCCTGAGGTTTCCCCTGCGGTCGGACGGACACGGTTCCAACCGGGCCAAACCTTGAGGCGGTAATACGTGGTATACTCACTTGAATACCATCCACTACTCGCACTTCCCGGCCAACACACCAGGAAATGTAGCAGCGAAGTGCATGCAATGAATAAAACCAGGAGTCAGTGCAGGGTCCAAGCCAATTTATTGTGCACAGGCTCAGACAGGAGAGTATCCAAAAAGGACTGAGCAATGGAGTACAGGAGCAAATTCCTTATATATCTTTACAGTTTGATCCAAGCAAACTTTCTATTGGTCCCAATGCCCCTTGCACCTTTCCAATCGAGGACCCTCTCTGGGCCTAGCTCCCTGTTCCCCCTTCTCAGGCTATTCTAACAAAGGCATAGTCTTAGATATTGATACTTTTCTACTTCAAGGACATTTCTAGCTCAGAGAATGCAAGACTAGTTCTAGCATCAGCATAAAGGAATTATACAAACTTTTCAAAAGCAGTCTAAAGCAGTTTAAGGCAGTTTCTCAGACTCTGGTTCTTCTCAGCACTACTCCCAGGTGGGGGTTAGGATCTAGGCCTAGTTTACAGGCCATAGCCTACCACAGTATTGCAATTATTGCACATTAATTTAGAAAATGGCAGTGTAATAGTTGCAAACTCTTGCTGTCATTTAATAAGGAAGCCCCTAAGGACTAGAATTACTAAAATGTTCTAATGTCATTGTGGCAGGTGCAGGCCTGTGACCCACGGTGTCTGACATAGGCAGGCCAGCATGGCTAGCTTGACCTGTAAATGAGGCCTGTGGAGAGGCATATAGGATTGCACATCCCCCAATATGCTGCTATTGTAAGAAAGAACTCAGTAGAAATATTGAATTAGCTTAGATAAGCAGAATTGCAGAATTAAGAAATGGAAAAATACAGAAAAGATGTGTTTTAAAGTTACTGATAAGAAAGAGTACATTTGCAGAGAAATATTGAGGAGTGCTGACAGATGAGTTACAGAACCTTGCTCTTCTGCACGCACAAATGGTCCCATAGCCTTGAAAGTGTGAAAGTAACAAGTTGATGAACTGACCATTGTAATTGGGACTAGAAGGGGGGGCAGGCAGGTGTCATGCCTACAGAAGCCCACAGAAGGAACATAATTGGAGAAACTTATCAGTACCGGGACCAATAGATGGGCTACTGGAGGTACGGGAGCGTACCGGGACCAATGAAATGTTTTTCTATACCTAGAATGGAACAGAAGTCTATAAAAGTTGTTGTAATGCTTGAAAACTTTGCTCAGCCATTTTGAAATTGTCTTGCTTGAGACTTGTGCACAAATAAATGATTTGGACCTTCTGAACAGACTCCTGGTATCATTGGTTTGTCTGCGCTTTGCTGCTACATATTCCTTGGTGCGTTGGCCGGGAAGTTGTGGAATCAAAGTGTATATAGGGCAATATACCACGACTTTCCGCCTCTATAGGCTTGGTCCTGCCGGGATCGCGCCCTTCCGACGAGGGCCGCTCCCTGGCGCCACCGGTCCCTTGTATCGGAGGGAGCTGGTCGGACCTCGGCGGGTGACGAGCCCGGCTGGAGTCAACGCCTCGAACCCGAGTGAGGGGAGTCCGAGGTCCAACTCATGCGCCTGCTTGGGAAGTTTTGAGGACCGGATCCGGTGAGTATAGTTTTGATTTTGGGTCTAGACAGAAATAGAAAGAGCAGTACTGCCATTGAAACTTGGAACTTGGAATTTGGAATTTGTAATCTCGAGATATTGGGAATTGGTAAGAGAGCCTGATCAACTCTCAAGGAAGAGCCGAGTAGCCTGGCATGGGAATTCGCTAGGTGAAACCCTCATCCTTTTTGTAATTGTACTTGGAAAAGACTAGTCAGAACAGATAGAAACGAATGCATTCTGGGAATACGTTGCTAGCATGATTGTGTGAACGAAGTGTGATTGAGAGGTCTGGCAGCACGGACCAAGTGAAAGCTGACCCCTGATTAGCGCATTTCCTGACCGGGCGACCGCGTTCAGGTCGCGAAAAGGGGGAAGCGATTGTCGTCTTGTCTTGTTATTTGTATTCCCTGTATGTTTCCAGGGCCGTGAGGACCCCTTACCCACGGTCCGCCCACCTTTTCCCTTCTGTCTGTTGTTGCGCGCACACATCGAAATGGGAGGGGCGGAGTCTACTAGGAACACTCCATTAGAATGTATGATCGCACATTTTAAAGAGGGATATTCAGGAGATTATGGTATTAAAATGACAGCAGCCCGTTTGCAGATTTTGTGTACTAGGGAGTGGCCCGATCTAGACCCCATCTGGCCCCGAGAGGGAACGTTCACTGTAGAGATTATCCAGTCAATACATCGTAGAGTGCGAGTAGCGCACCCAGACCAGTACCCCTATATAGATTCCTGGTTAAGTATTTGTGAAGATCCGCCCTCCTGGGCGCAGCGCTGTTATGAGGAACAGTGCAGAATAATGTTAGCTAAAACAGATTCTAGACAGAGAAAGGAACAGCCTAGAATGAAAGAGCAGGATAAGAAAGCCAAGAAGAAACCCATCTTGGCAGATCCCGATTCCCCAGAAGTAGTCCTCAGGCAGCCCCGAACCCCAGGTCCAGTGAGAATAGCCCGGCGGCGTCCTGCCCCAGCACCCCAGAGACCGCCGGAGCCGAGGCGAGACCCAATCCCTGACCTCCCTCCTCCTGGAGAAGAGGAAGAGAGAGAATTAGCGGAGAGAAGAGAGGAGGATGTAAAAAGTGAGCCAGAAGCGGAGCTAGAAGAAGAGGAAAGTGAGGATCCCCCAGAAGAAGAAGAAGAGGAAAGTGTACAAATAATTGAGGAAGTCAGCGCCAGCACTAGCAAGCCAGTGAAAGAAAAACCCAAAGCAAAACCAGTTGAGAAAAAGACAGCAAACCCTGCAAAGACAACGACAATAGCCCTTAGATCCCAGACTCAAATGACGCCTAGGACAGCCAAACTGTTTCCCTTAAGGCAAGTCCCGGGGGTGCCCGTAAAGAATGATAATGATGAAGTGGTAGCGGGACCCCTAACTTATGTGTATATCCCTTTCTCTACAACTGATTTATTAAATTGGAGGTCGCACTATGCCTCCTATACTAGCAAGCCCCAGGAGCTGACAGAATTAGTAACTAGTATTATGGAAACTCACCAGCCCACTTGGCCAGATTGCCGTCAGCTCCTGACCACCCTATTCACTACAGAAGAACGAGCGAGAATTAGAAAAGCAGCTATCGAATGGATGGCAGAAAACCCTGCAGCTCCAGCGCAGGGGCAGAATATAATAGATCGTAGAGAAGCAGCTCAGAGAGAATTCCCAAATGAAGACCCCCAATGGGATCCAAATACAGACGAAGGATCCACCGCCCTAGCCCGTTTTCGCCAAGGCTTTTTACAAGGCCTGCGAAGAGGAGGCCAAAAAGCTATGAACCTTTCCAAAGTAGCAGGAATTATCCAAGGAATAGATGAGAGCCCAGCAGATTATTATGAAAGATTAACTGAAGCTTATAGAATGTATACTCCCTATGATCCCGAGGCACCAGGAAGTTTATGCATGGTGAATTCTGCTTTTGTAAACCAGTCCCAACCAGACATTAGACGTAAATTACAGAAATTAGAAGGGTTTGCGGGCATGAATGCAACACAGTTATTGGAAGTCGCTCATAAAGTGTATGTGAATCGTGATACTGAAAGACAGAGAGAATGTGATAGAAAGATGAAGAAGAAAGCTGATTTTTTGGCTGCGGCCATAGTTGAAAAGAAAAGGGGAGGTGTCCCTAATCGAAGGAGCAGAGGAAGAGGGCGGGGTCAAGGCGGAGGCCGGACCCAGAGACTAGGCGTGAACCAATGCGCCTATTGCAAAGAAGAAGGACATTGGAGAGATACTTGCCCGCAACTCGAAGACGCCCAGCAAGATGACGAATACGATCATCAGTGGCGAGAAGAAAGAAGAGGCCGTCCCCGAGGCCGAGGAGGAGCCAATCGAGAACAATTCCAGCGAGAGAGGGGAGGAGGAGCCATCCAAGCATTGGCCACACAGGCCCATGAAGAGGATGACGTGGATTAGGACAGACCGGGCTCCAAGTTTGCGTTAGGTCTCCAGGAGCCTATGGTCGAAATACAAATAGGAGACCAATTTATGAACTTTATGGTTGATACTGGAGCAGAACATTCAGTAATAGACAAAAAGATAGCCCCATTCACCAAGAAAGCAGTCACCATTATAGGAGCAACTGGTGCCAAAGCCACAAAGTCTTTTCTACAAAACCGAATATGCAGTCTAGGAGGACAGCAAGTAACTCATCAATTCCTTTACATGCCCGAATGTCCAGTACCATTACTGGGACGAGATATGCTAGCCAAGCTTCAAGCACAGATATCTTTCTCCGAACAAGGAGAAATGCAAATGACAGTGAATTCCCAAGCCAAACCAGCAGGAATAATGCTGCTGACAGTACCCCGAGAAGAAGAGTGGAGATACTACATTGATGATTCGATTCAAGATACCTATTTTGAACAAACTTTAAAGAACATTCATGCACCACTTGAAGTATGGGCAGAAGGCAGTCCCCCAGGCCTAGCCAAACATATAGCTCCAGTGATTGTAACCCTCAAGCCTAGCGCTACACCAGTGCACGTCAAACAGTACCCTCTCCCAAGAGCTGCAATTGAAGGCATTCATCGCCACCTACAGAGATTACTTGAGTATGGCCTACTAAAAGTATGTCAATCCCCATGGAACACTCCACTTTTGCCAGTAAAGAAACCTGAGACAGATGATTATCGCCCAGTGCAAGATTTGAGAAGAGTAAATGATGCAGTTGAAACTATACATCCAGTTGTACCCAATCCTTACACTCTACTAGGATTGATACCCGCTGAAGCTACCCATTTCACTGTACTGGATTTGAAAGATGCATTCTTTTGCATAAGATTAGCCCCTGTAAGCCAAATATTGTTTGCATTCGAATGGCAAGACCCCATCTCTGGAAGAGGGGGCCAACTCACCTGGACAAGATTACCCCAAGGATTCAAGAATTCACCTACCATCTTTAGTGCTGCACTAAACCAAGATCTTTCAAGCTATCCAGTAGCCCCGGGGAGGAGAGTGCTTCTCCAGTACGTGGATGATCTGTTGATAGCTGCCATATCAGAAAAAGAATGTATACGAGCCACCCAAGATCTCTTGCAGTTACTAAATGAAGCTGGATATAAAGTTTCCAGAGCCAAAGCACAACTATGCCAAACAGAAGTGAAATACTTGGGTTTTCGTATTACCCAAGGAAGCAGAAGATTAGGCAGAGAAAGAAAAGAAGCAGTATGTAGAATTCCAACTCCAACAACCAGAAAGCAAGTTAGAGCCTTTCTGGGAGCGGCAGGATATTGCCGAATCTGGATACCCAACTTTGCCCAAATTGCCAAACCACTGTATGAAGCCACAAAAGGAGAAGAGAAGTCACCACTGGAGTGGGGACTTGAGCAGGATACAGCCTTCCAGAAGTTAAAAGAAGAATTGATGTCATCACCAGCACTTGGACTACCAGATGTCCACAAACCTTTCCACTTGTTTGTACATGAAGCACAGGGAAATGCCTTAGGCATGTTGACTCAGAAATTAGGAAATTGGGAACGACCTGTAGCCTACCTATCGAAACAATTGGACCCTGTGGCCAAAGGATGGCCACCCTGCTTGAGAGCAGTTGCAGCTACAGCACTATTAGTGAGTGAAGCAGACAAACTCACATTAGGACAGAACATACGAGTCACTGTGCCACATGCAGTCCTTGCCCTTATGGAACAGAAAGCAAATTATTGGCTCACCAATTCCCGAATGTTGAAGTACCAGAGCATGTTATGTGAGAACCCACAGATACAACTCGAAGTGAGCCATGCCCTGAATCCAGCCACCTTGATACCCATTAGTGAAGAACTTCCAGAACATGACTGTATCGAAGTCATGGAAACTGTGTTCTCTAGTCGACCTGACCTAACAGATGTGCCCATAGACAATCCTGACCAGATCTATTATGTTGATGGGAGCAGTCTCATCCTTGATGGACGACGCTGTGCCGGATATGCAGTCGTCACTCAACACGAAGTAGTTGAATCATCAGCCCCTAGCCTCAGGCACATCAGCCCAGAAAGCCGAATTGATAGCACTCACCAGAGCATTGTTATTAGGAGAAAAACTTGTGCTAAATGTATATACAGATTCCAAATATGCTTTCACTACCTTGCATGCCCATGGAGCTCTCTACAAAGAAAGAGGACTCATCACATCCGGAGGAAAATCAGTCAAATATGGTCCCGAGATATTGATGTTACTTGATGCAGTCTGGGCCCCAACACGTGTAGCTGTCATGCATTGTAGAGGACATCAAGCAGGAAAAGGAGAAGTTGCTCGAGGAAATAGATTCGCAGATGCCTCAGCACGACAAGCAGCTATGACAGGACAAATTGCCCCACAAGCTATGCCAATGCAAGCAGCATTGTTTCCAGTACCTTTGAATCTATGGACCCCACGATATACCACCAAAGAATTGGATTACTATTGTGACAAAGAAGAGGGAGTATTGAAAGATGGATGGATTGAGCTGCCACCAGAAGAAGGCAGTCAACCTCCGGGAAGAATAGTAATTCCAGAACTGTTAGGACCATCCTTTGTCAAAGCTTTTCATGAAGCCACCCACTATGGAAAAAGTGCTATGGAGAAAGCACTCAGACCACATTTCTACATCCCTCTGATGACAACCATATCAGCCTCAGTAGCCCGACAATGTCAAACCTGTGCCAAGAATAATGCCAAGCAAGGCCTCATTACAGCACCCCGAGTTCAGTCAAGAGGTGTAACCCCCATGCACAACCTCCAAGTTGATTTCACCGAAATGCCAAAAGCTAATGGATACCATTACCTACTAGTATTAGTTTGTACTTTCTCTGGGTGGGTAGAAGCATTCCCGACCAGAACTGAGAAAGCCCGAGAAGTTACCAAAGCCTTAATGAGAGAGATTGTCCCCAGATTTGGAATCCCAGCAGTAATAGGGTCAGACAATGGACCCTCATTTGTCTCCCAAGTTACTCAGCAGTTAGCAAAAGCTTTGCAGATACAGTGGAAGCTCCACACTGCATACAGACCCCAGAGTTCAGGGAAAGTTGAGCGAATGAATCGTACATTGAAAGCCCAAATGTCTAAGCTTTGTCAGGAGACACACTTGAAATGGCCCCAAGTGCTCCCCATAGCTTTACTCAGAATACGCTCAGCCCCTGTAAAGTCAACAGGATTTTCCCCTTTTGAAGTTTTGTATGGTAAACCCCCACCAATAGTGCAGGGAGTCAAAGGAAATCTAGCCCAGATTGGTTCAGAAGTAACCAGACAAGAACTCCTAGCTCTTAGTTTTGTTCTGCAGACTCTCCATACGTGGATCCAAGACCAGTTGCCTATCAACTTGACGGAACCCTTGCATCCCTACCAGCCTGGAACTTCGGTGTGGATCAAAGATTGGAAGAAGATACCGTTGGAACCCCATTGGAAGGGACCGTACACCGTCATCCTGTCTACCCCAACTGCAGTAAAGGTAGCCGAGATCGACGCCTGGATCCACCACAGCCGAGTCAAGCCCGCCGCCGATCCTGAACCAGAGCGGTGGACAGCAGAGCAGCACCCTGATGTACCCTTGCGAGTTACTCTGAGACGGCAACCAGCAGCATAGACACTTCATCACAAGTGCTTTGCAGTAGCCAAGTCTTTCGAAGAGGATTGCTGTTTTCCATGCAGCAACAATTTTGTTTCAACGAACCCGATTTGTGTGTGATTTGACACACTACTACTTTGAGACTATATTGACTAAGCCAGACTTCACAAGCCAACTGAATTGCTAAGTTGGTTAATGTGTGCTGGACACCTTGAGGATCTTCAATCAACACTCAGCACCCGTTAAATTGCTTCATTAGCAAACGGGACGAAGAATAATAGACCGTCGTGATCAAGATCAGCAAGCTGAGGATTCAGAAGAACTCCAATCAACATCAACATGTATCTTTGCTTCTGCTTTGCCTTGGTTGCCTTCTTTGGAGGTTTTGAACAGACTTATGCTCTACCTCCATGCACAGCTTGTATTACCTCTACTAGAACTGGACTGAAAGTAACTCAGACTTTGCTCTACCATTCTTATTATACCTGCAAGGGAACAATAACTCGGTGTATCTATAACACCACTGAACTAAATGTTTGCACTCATGGCAAAATTAAAGCATGCTATAATCCGCATCAGAATCCATCCTATTACACGTTGGAAATAAGATGGAAGGATGCAGATGGACCTATATTAGCTGCTACACCACCACTTAAGGACATTACTAAACCTGCTGTTTTGAATTTTGATGCATGTAATGCTATTAATAGAGATAGTCAGTCCACCTGTGGTACATGGGAGAAAGCGTATCGAAATGACCATAAGTATATGTGTCCAGAAGGTGCCACAAATTGGTGGAAGTGTACAGGTAAAACAGGATCAGGGTATAGTACTGCTACAGCGGCAGATTACTATTGCCCGTATTGGGAATGTGTTTTCTATGCTACCTGGAACACTGGTATAACTGATGAGAAAATAGATAAACGGATGGCTACTCTAACCAAGCCAACCACAAATGATAAATGTCAGAAAGATGCTTGTAACCCCTTACATTTGCGTGTACATAACCCCCATGCATGGAAACAAGGATATAAGTTTGGTTTACGTATTGCGGGAGGAGGAACAGATCCAGGGACCATTGTGTATGTTAGATTGAATACTCAAGCCCACAAGTCATCTAAATATCATATTCATAGTACCTTTTATGAAGCTATGCATGTAAATAAGTTTGAGATCCCTCACCCTTCACAGAATTTGTTTCTAGAATTAGCCGGAGCAGTAGTATCTAGTCTTAAGATCACAGATTGTTATTTCTGTGGCGGAACCCAAATGGGAGACCAATGGCCCTGGGAAGCCCAAGAATTGAATTATTCCATGATTTACAATCAGACTGAATTACACAAGACAACCAGTGAATGGGTGTTAGCGCACTCAATCGTTGGACGTCTTTGCTATGCCAGAACTGGACCCCAGTTCACCCAAAAGGTAGGACAGCTGGTCTGTCTTAGCCAGAAATACTATAATGCCACGACCAAGAAGGTAGCATGGTGGTCAGGAATCAGACATCCTGAACCTCCTAACCCATTAGCCAGATTTCCTGAACTTGCAGGTCTATGGACTAACCTTGCCAAAGTCCAAGCCTGGCAAGCCCCACCTGGCCTATATTGGATCTGTGGAAACCGAGCATATGCGCAACTCCCACCACAATGGGGAGGAGCATGTGTCTTAGGAACCATCAGACCTTCTTTCTTCCTGTTAAACACTGAACATGGAGAACAATTAGGATACCCTGTATATACCACCCACAAACACAAAGGAGCATCTAGGCAGAAAAGAGAGGCCTTACAGATAGGCAAGTGGGAGAAATGGCAAGGTGATGATTGGCCACCAGAAAGAATTATTGAGTATTATGGACCTGCCACTTGGAATGATGATGGTATGTGGGGCTATCGAACCCCAGTCTACATGATTAATCGTATTATTCGCTTACAAGCAGTAGTTGAAATAATAACTAATGAAACTAGTCATGCTCTCACGCTCTTAGCTAGACAGAGTACTCAGATGCGCACTGCCATATATCAGAATCGCTTAGCCCTTGATTATTTGCTAGCAGCTGAAGGAGGAGTATGTGGTAAGCTGAATTTAACCAATTGCTGTTTGAAAATAGATGATAAAGGTCAAGTAGTTGAAGAAATTGCTAAAGATATGCAGAGACATGCTTATGTGCCAGTACAGACTTGGCACGCCTTGAAATTTCCTAATTGGTTTGCTAACCTTTTCTCTTGGCTGGGAGGATTTAAGACTTTCATTATCTTAGTACTAATCCTTGTTGCTATTGTCCTCTGCTTACCATGTTTAATCCCATGTTGTATGCGTTCCCTTCATAGTGCTATTGATAGTACAGTAGAGCGGAAGACCGCAACTAGAATAATGGCTTTATACAAAGTCAGCCCTAGTGGAACTAGTAAGAATCCTTTGATCAGGATTTGAATCCTCTGGAAAGTGATTTAATTCTCACACCTTATTAAGTAATAGGGTGAGATTAATCAAAGGGGGGAATGTGGCAGGTGCAGGCCTGTGACCCACGGTGTCTGACATAGGCAGGCCAGCATGGCTAGCTTGACCTGTAAATGAGGCCTGTGGAGAGGCATATAGGATTGCACATCCCCCAATATGCTGCTATTGTAAGAAAGAACTCAGTAGAAATATTGAATTAGCTTAGATAAGCAGAATTGCAGAATTAAGAAATGGAAAAATACAGAAAAGATGTGTTTTAAAGTTACTGATAAGAAAGAGTACATTTGCAGAGAAATATTGAGGAGTGCTGACAGATGAGTTACAGAACCTTGCTCTTCTGCACGCACAAATGGTCCCATAGCCTTGAAAGTGTGAAAGTAACAAGTTGATGAACTGACCATTGTAATTGGGACTAGAAGGGGGGGCAGGCAGGTGTCATGCCTACAGAAGCCCACAGAAGGAACATAATTGGAGAAACTTATCAGTACCGGGACCAATAGATGGGCTACGGGAGGTACGGGAGCGTACCGGGACCAATGAAATGTTTTTCTATACCTAGAATGGAACAGAAGTCTATAAAAGTTGTTGTAATGCTTGAAAACTTTGCTCAGCCATTTTGAAATTGTCTTGCTTGAGACTTGTGCACAAATAAATGATTTGGACCTTCTGAACAGACTCCTGGTATCATTGGTTTGTCTGCGCTTTGCTGCTACATCATTAATATGTTCCACTGCATAAAATTGGCTCTACAATTAATAACGCATTATTGATGCAGCACCATTGGCTACTGATTGTTTATTGTTTGTTTAAAATTTTATTAACATTTTGGGTATTGCGCTCAAATAGCCTTTTGTACTAATCGGATTACTTAGAGCCCCATTCCGGGAGGGGGACTTCTGGGCCGCCCAGATGTCCTCACTGTGATTCTGGTCCATGGGAACAAAACAGATCAGATCTGAGGACGGCCCGGCATGCCCCTCTGCCTGCGGGGATGTCCTCCCTGCAGGCGCCCCCGGCATCTGCGGTGCTGGCCCCCCCAAAACCCTGTCGCCCGACACATGACTGGCCCCCCCTCACCCTCTGTGGCCTGGATCTGGCCGCGGGGACCCCCCCTGGCCCTGGAGGTGGCTTGCTTGCCTCAATCTGCCAACTTGTGCTGCTTATATAACCTTTGAGGTGGTATAAGCAACACGTCCCAGTAGGCTCGGCAGGACGTACAGGGCCATGACCTGAATTGCCCTGTAGGTGCTGCCGGGCGGCCCACCCCCACTTCACCCCTTCTGCCCTCCACTGGTTCTCCCTGTCCAGAAGCACAGGATGTATGGGGATAGCTAGTGGGGGAATAGGGTCTAGGCGGATTACAGGGCTGCATGTCCCGCAGGACGTGCAGCACCGCAACCTGTGTTTGTGAATGAGGGCCTTAGTCCTTTATGCTCCATCCTGTACACAGCGCTCATACCAAGTGTCATTGTTCTATGCACCTCTGTCTAGTAGTTTATGATTATTTCTTTCTTTAAGTTTTTCTATACCACTATATCTATAATTCTAAGCAGTTTACATAGTAACAATGGAGCCAACAGGGCTTTACATAGAACCGTGTCATGCTTGGCAAGGTTGAAGGTTAGCGCAAAAGAGGAAGGCCAGCAGTGTTATAGATGGATACAATAACAGCAGCTATGGACCTCAGTCTATCAGACTAAACACAGTTCAGGACAGCTATCCAGGCAGTTGCTATGAGTTGGCACCGACTCAGGAGCACTTAGCAGAAATTGTGCGGCTTACCTTGCACCTACTCTAGGGCATTCTTTTTCCTACTGCTCCATCAAGAAACATCTTTATCTAAATTTAAGAAAGCTGCAAAAGCTTTCTTTTTTTGACGTGCTTTTCACTTGGGATACCAGTGAGCAGTCTCAGTACTTATTGACAGCTTTCCAATTCTCATTGTCTTTGTCTTCCCCTCTCCATCTTTTTCAGTGAAACAGGCCTGGGTCATTACCAAATGGATAGTTCTCTGAGCCCTGAACCTGTGAAGACACATTTTAGATAGGATGCAGAGACCAGAATTGAGATTTCAAGGTCGTCGTTGTGTTTGTTGTTTAGTGCCATCAAGTCAGTGTCTACTTATGGTGACCCTGTGAATTATTGTCCTAAACTGTGTTCACTCTTCAGTCAGACAGTTAATTGTTGATAGAATGACATCCATAGCTGCTGTTGTATTAATCATCGCATTTGTGGTTTTTCTCTTCTGTGTTGTCCTTCAGCCTTGCTAAGGATGTCTTTTTCTAATGATCTCTTTCTCTCTATCCAAAGTATGAAAGTCCGTGTCTTGTCATTTGAGCTTCTGAGGAAAGCTTAGGTTTGTTGTCCTCTAGTACTGATTGATTTGTTTTTCAGGTAGTCCACGATGCACAAAATATTCTTTGCAAGAACCATAATTCAAAGGTATCAAATTTCTTTTTGCCTTTCTTCCACACTGTTCAACTTCACTGTTCAACGTTATTGAGAGTGCCATGGCTTGGACAAGTTGAATCTTTGTGTGTCAAATATATGTGCATATGTAATCCAAAGCCATTTCACTGCCTGCTTTGAAAAGCTTATCTAGGTCCTTCATAGTCATTCTGCCAAAAGCAATGCGTTACCATATATCTCCAGGAACAAGCAGGAATGTAGTCATCACATATGGGTATCGTCGGTACCAACGGAGCCTGCGCAGTAACGCTCCCCAGCATCCAATTAGAAATCTTTTGGGAGCATCCCACAGCGCCTGCGTGCTGCCTTCCCGCCTTTCCCAACTGCCTCTCTCCAGTTCTTTGTTTTCCGTGGAGCCAGCAGGTCGTGTTCCTGTCACCGCAGAAAATTTTCCTTCTTTTTTGTGGTCGCGTCTGCCTTTCTCGACGCTTTACCGGTACCGCCGTTTTTTCTTTCTTTCTTTTCTTTAAAAAAAAAAAAAATCTTAGTACTTTTTTCAATATTTTTTCCAGGTGCACGTGCCATTTTGGGCACTAGGCCCAATTTTTTCCCTCAAAATGGAAAAACCCGCTTCGGGTTTTAAAAAGTGTTCTAAGTGTGGCGGTACCATCTCCGTCACCGACACCCATGAGTGGTGTTTGAAATGTTTAGGTCCTGACCATTTCATCTCGGAATGTATGGCCTGTGCCATGATGTCCAAGAGAGGTCGACAGAACCGAGCTGCCAAGCTCAGTACCCTGTTTCCCTCTGATGCAGCTTCGGTGGCATCGACGTCTTCCAGGGCTTCGTCTTCATCCCGTGGATCTCAGGTAACTAAACACAAGTCTAGCTGGTCGTCAAAGGGTTGATCTCCTTCTAAGCATCGAGATGCCTCTGGCGTTGCCCTTGAGGATTCTGCAATGGCAAAATTGCCCCGGCGGGAGGCTTCGGCTTCCAAAGCATTATCGGAGCTCCAGGACATTCTCGAGGCCTCAACCTCGGCAGAACTACTGGTGCCATGCTCCGGGGTACCGGCGATCTTCTCCGGTACCGACATCCAGGCATCGGCAGCATCAATAGACCAGAGAGTCCTGGCTATTGAGCGTAGTCTGGCGGCTCTCCTTGCGGCATCAACACCCTCGGAACCGCGTCAGACATTTCAACCGGTACCGGCACTGACTCCGGCACCGGTATCGGTACCGGTACCGATAGCATTGACATCGATGTCCGCATTGCCGGCACCCAGTCATCCGATGCCTTCTGGTACCGATTATTCCCGGTACCGACTTCGGTCGGTACAGGTATCGGGCTCTTCAAGAGCACCCGGACAGGCGGTACTTCGAGTCCTCAGAAGAATCTGAGGATTCTGATAGTTCTGTCGATACAGGAATGCTTCTCCCAGAGGAGCCCTCCTCCCCTAAGTGCAGGATGTCTCCTCCAGAAGATATTTCCTTTCAGGATTTTATCAGGGAGGTGGCTCGGGGTCTCTCCATTACTGTGGCCCCTGAAACAGAGCCCAGAGCAAAGGAGTTGGAAATTTTACAATATCCCAAAACTCCTAAGGAGGCAGCTACCTTGCCCATCCATGAGATCTTGCATGATTTCATGTTAAGAATGTGGGAGACACCTCTTACCACCTCCCCTCATTCTCGTAGGCTGGATACTCTGTATCGAGTCCCTCCTTGTCCTGGTTTCCAAAAAACTCAGCTTCCTCACCACTCTATTGTAGTGGAATCGGCTATGAGAAGGATCATGAGTGCAAAGAGGCATGCCTCTAATCCTCCAGGACGTGAGTGCAGAACTTTGGATGCTTTCGGACGTCGTGTCTTCCAAGCTTCCATGCTTTCTGCCAGGATCAGTTCCTATAGTCTATACATGGGAATATTCCTAAAGGAAGTCACAGGTGATTTAGAGGCTTTGAGTCCTCTTCTTCCTGAGGATAGAAGGCAGGATTTTCTTACATGCCCAAGATGTTTCTAAATTTGTCAACCGTGCAGCTTTTGACTGTTTTGAGTGCATAAGCAGAACCTCTGCTATTGCCATAGGTGCACGTAGAATTGCTTGGCTCCAGGCATCTGATCTGGAGCTCTGGGTACAAGACAAACTGGGAAATATCCCTTGTACTGGTGAGAACCTGTTTGGTAAAGATTGGTAAGAAAAGGCCTACGAGTTGGATGCTGACAACTCCACCTTGGATAGGCTATCCAAGTCCCCAGCTGATCCTACTAGAAAAAAATCTTTCAAGAAACCATTCTTTTCTAAAAAGAAAAGATGATATCCTGCTTATTCTCAGCAGGGATGTTCTGCAGGTCAGCTTGTCAGGAAAGGTCAGCAACCACCCAAAGAAAGAAAACCAAAGACTGCTAAGCCTCAGCCGTTCCAGCAGTCTCAGCCTCCACAAGGCCTTTGACTTTCAGCTAGAGAACTTAGCCTTCATGGCTCTCATTGGACCAGAGCCTTCCACCATTCCAGGAAGGCTGTGTCACTTTGCCCCCAGGTGGGGGCAGGTAACAGCAGAGCATTGGACACTCTCCATCATAAAAAAGGGGTACAAGCTTCATTTTTCCAGCATGCCCCTTCCCACAATGATAAGGCAGTTCAATTCTCTGACCTCTCTCATCAACCTGTTAGTTCAGGAGATCACTATGCTTCTTACCCAAGGGGCAATAGAAGAAGTACCCATCCATCAGCAGGGTACAGGGTTCTATTCCCCCTTTTTCCTTATTCCAAAGAAAACAGGAGGGCACAGACCCATTTTGGACCTCAGAGAATTGAACAAATTCCTTGTCAAAGAGAAATTCAAGATTTCTTTCGGAACTCTGCTGCCATACCTTCAGAGTCAGGATTTGCTTTGTTCTCTAGATCTCAAGGATGCGTACACCCATGTTCTCATCCATCCAACTCACAGAAGATTCCTTCGGTTCCTTTTTCAAGGAAAGCACTACCAATACAGGGTGCTTCCTTTTGGCCTGGCCTCAGCACCAAGGGTGTTCATGAAATGCATGGCTCTGGTAGCAGCATTTCTCCGCACTCTAGGGATATTCATCTTCCCCTACTTAGACGACTGGCTCATTTGAGCGCCAACAGAGTCAGAGGCCAGGACTTCTCTATCCTGCACAATGCGTATCCTTCAGTATTTGGGTCTGGTGATAAACATCCCAAAATCCAGTCTAACTCCCACTCAGTCTTTAGAGTTCATAGGAGCTTTGCTGGATACCAGAAAGGCAAGGGCCTATCTCCCCCAAGCCCGTTGCCTTCACATGGTGCAGTTAGCTTCTCAAGCAGTGCTAAAGCCTCATCTCACTTCCCGAGAAATGCTACAACTACTAGGCCACATGGCATCTACTGTGCATGTGGTTCCCTATGCTCGCCTCCATATGAGGGCAGCCCAGTGGACTTTATCCACTCAATGGACCCAGGCATCAGGATGCCTGTCAGACAAAATAGCAAACACAAGTCGCCTTATTTTGTTCCTCCAGTGGTGGAAGTCCACTCAAAACCTGTTGCTGAGGTCCCCTTTTCAACAACCCTTACCCCAGGCAACTCTCACAACAGATGCTTCTCCGATGGGTTGGGGAGCTCATCTGCAAGACCTCTCCACCCAAGGCACCTGGTCTTCACAGGAGACTCATCTACATATCAATCTCTTGGAGCTCAGAGCAATCTTCCTTGCTTTTCGAGTGTTCCACACCCTGCTCAGCTACAAGACAGTCCTCATTCATACGGACAATCAAGTAGCCATCTTCTCCGTGAACAAGCAGGGGGGGAACAGGCTCTCTGTCGCTTTGCAACGAAGCTTTGCGACTATGGGTCCTCGCCAGAGAGCAACAGATTCATCTTCCAGGCATACAAAATTCTTGGGCAGACAGACTCAGTCGAGTTCTGCTTCCACACGAGTGGTCTCTGCATGCAGACCAGGTGGCCAAGGTTTTTCAAATTTGGGGAACCCCGGACACAGAACTCTTTGCAAGTCCGTGGAATGCCAAACTTCCCCGGTTCTGTTCCAGAATTCCGGCTCAGGGGGCTCAGACCAGGGATGCTTTCCTCCTTTTCTGGGGTCAAGACTTCCTGTATGCCTTTCCACCCATTCCCCTAATTCCCAAAACCCTGTTCAAGCTTCAGAGAGACAGAGGCCATATGATTCTCATAGCTCCACATTGTCCACGGCAAGTGTGGTACCCTCTGCTTCTACATCTCTCTCAAGCTCCCTCCCTGGAGTTAGGGTCTGCTCCAGATCTCCTATCTCAGGAGGACGGAATGTTATGGCATCCCAATCCCCAGTCTCTACATCTGAGGGCTGGTTGCTGAAGGCCTAGATCTCCATGATCTTAACCTCCCTCAGCAAATAAAGGATATCCTTTATGCTTCCAGGAAGCCTTCCACAAGACGCTCTTATGCTTTCAAGTGGAAAAGGTTTACCATATGGTGTTCGCAGAAGGGTCTTAACCCCATTGCCATACCTCTGGAATCATTACTGGAGAATCTCCTTCATTTATCCATTGCAGGACTTAAGACTAGCTCAGTGAGGGTCCATTTGAGTGCTATTGCAGCTTCCTTCAAGCCCCTAAATGGACAACCTATTTCCTCCCATCCTCTTATAGCAAGATTTATGAGAGGCTTTCTGCTAACTAAGCCTCCCATTAAGCCACCTCCTGTGGCATGGGACTTAAATTTGGTTCTTGGTCAGCTCATGAAGCCACCTTTCGAACCCTTAGCTACTACCTCCTTGAAATTCCTTTCTTGGAAGGTTATATTTCTCATTGCAATCACATCAGCACGTCGCATCATTGAGTTGCAAGACTAGTAGCTGATCCACCTTATACAAGGTTCCATCATGACAAGGTAGTCCTTAGGACTCATCCACGCTTTATGCCAAAGATGGTCTCGCCCTTTCATCTAAACCAAGCGGTCTTCCTACCTGTGTTCTTTTCTTTTTTTTTTAAACGTTTATTTTCATTTTACAACAAGCAAAAAGAAACAACACACCAAAGGAGACAAATACAAGCATACAATAAGGAAAAAGCAACCCCAATTACCCCCCACCCCTATGCTTCTTCTCTAAGCTGATAAGTATCATCATATAAGCGCTTACAAACAACAGTAATTGTACATCAAAACAAACAGAAATAGTATCTGCGATACAGAATGATCATGGGACAGAGATTTACACAGATTTAAACAGTCAGATGAGAGCATTTAGCAGTTTGAACATAGTCGTTGAGCATCTTCCATTTAGACAAGTGGTGGGGGGTCTGAACGGAAGAAGCTAACATACGAGGTATTTGCTCATATTTACTGTAGAGACAGACATGATTCCACCATTCATTGGGGCTCAGATGGGAGCTATTGTCCAGTATTTCGTAATTAGGGAAATAGCTATGCCCCAAAAAACCAAGCACGGGGATGTTCACCTTGCGTAGTGACATGTAATGAGAAAGATATGGCAGCATGATCTGAAATATGGAGAGGATGAATCCTAGCCGTGTCCACTTGGGATATCAGTGCTTTGGAGATAAGAAGAAAATCTATTCTAGATTGTGAGTGATGGGGGGCTGAGAAAAAGATGAACTCTAAGTCGGAGGGGTGAAGCAGCCTCCATATATCTACTAACGCAAGATCTTTCATCAGAGCTGTAAGGGTATCAAGACTCTTGGGTGGACCACTCGTTCTAGACGGCTCTATCTATCAAAGGATCAAGTACTTGGTTGAAATCGCCGCCAAGTATTAATGGAGTATTGGCAGAGGCCTGTGCCAACTGCGCAATACTTGCATAGTAAGCAGGGTTATCCACATTCGGAGCATAAATACAAATACACGTGAAGTCACTATCTCCAACCTTAAGGTGTACACGGGCCCATCTACCCTCCTTATCAGAGCTAGTATCCATTACAGTAGCTTGCAAAGACGTCTTAACCAAGATGGCTACCCCACGGGAGAGTAGGCAGCCACCATGTAAGGCTTAGCATTAAGTTTCAGTGTTTCAGCGGAGTTTAAATGCGTTTCCTGAAGAAACACTAAATCAGCATGCTCATGATTAAGATAGCTAAGGATTTTCTTTCTTTTGATTGGACTATTGATGCCTTTTACATTCAGCGATAAGATCTTACATAAGGCCATTCAGAAGGGTTAAAAATTCTGAAAAAGAACATGATAACGCACATAATTTCACAATGTCCCTCATATTAACTGTATATGGCTGTACACATGACATGATAGAAAATAAACTAATGAAAAACAATGAAGCGCCCCATATAAAAAAAATAAGCACCGAAGTGCATTAGAGAAGAAGCAGAACCCCAGAAATTACTGGCGACCATATGTCTGCGGGGAGAAACCCCAGAGAAGGCCTAAATTGAAACATATAACCTATATAGCTGTGCATGTTCCGAATCCAACCGAGGTGCACATCATGGAGGGATAGGAGACCAAGAAAGTTATATATAGAAAGAAAGAAAAGTCCAGGCAGTCTCTGTTCCAGGCTGTGATCACCGCGTCGGGCCATTCAAAATGGCGGGCAGATCCGGCGGATTACAGATCCAAGTTGTTGGATTAGCGCATCTGGTCTGCTTCTTTGGAATCTAAAAATGTTGCTAGTAGATCAGGATCTTCGAATGTTCTAGTTTGGTTATGGAGAGTCACTCTGAGCTTCGCTGGATACAATAGGCCAAAGCGAGCCTGTAGCTGTTGAAGTCTAGGGCGAAAAGCAAGGAGTCTCTTCCGACGGTCAACTGTGGGCTTTGCCAAGTCAGGGAAGAAGGAGACTTTATGACTTTCAAACTCCAGATGATGATTCGCCCGGGCAGCATTTAGAATTTGCTCAACTTGCTGATATCTCAGTAATCGAAAGATGATAGGCCGGGGGGTCGTCCGATTGAGCGCCATGTTGGTAGGAACACGATGTGCTCGGTCAATTTCCAGATCTCTGTGAAAAGTGATCTTCAGCAAGGAGGGAAGAGTTTTGACCAGGAATTCTCTTATATCTCCTGCTTCCGCCCCCTCCGGTACTCCAATGAGCCTTACATTGTTGCGACGGGCTCGATTATTGCTATCCTCTAACTCTTTTTGAAGATTCTGTATCTGACGCTCAGCCTTGTCCAGTTTCTCCAAGCGCACCGCGTGCGAGTCGAGGACCCCCGCCATGTTGTCCTGCCGTAGTGAAAGACCTTCAAGCCGGTCCTGAAGCATACCGAAGTCTTCTCGCATGGCTCGGAGCGCTTCTCCGTTGGACTGTACCAGTTCCTTCACACCGCGTATTTCCTCCAAGATCTCCTGTTGCATTTCGGGGTTTTCCCGAAGTGGAACTATCTTTTGTGGGGAAGACAACTCTGTTTTGGAGCGTTTTCCGTGTGAAGAAGAGGGAGACCCGAAGTCTAAGCGCGCTGGTTTGTGGGCCGCCATCCCCCCCGAGGTACCCCGGTAAGTTCGGAGCAAAATATTAAGTTTATGTAGGTATTAAGTCAGGATTCTGAGTAGGCCTCTCGGGAGCTTCAGCGCGAAGCGTCTAACCCGCTGGACATCAGGCTCCGCCCCCCTACCTGTGTTCTTTTCAAGGCCTCATGCATCAAATGCAGAAAGGAACCTTTATATTTTGGACTTTAAAAGACCTTTAGCCTTTTACTTACAAAGAACACAGCAACATAGAAAGTCCTCTCAACTCTTTGTTGCTTTTGATCCTTCTCATTTGGGACTTCCAGTCTCCAAGCGAACACTATCTAACTGGATTGCTCAGTGTATTTCCTTTGCCTATCAGAGTAAGAATCTTCCTCATGAGGGCCATGTCACAGCTCACAATGTGAGCCATGGCAGCTTCAATGGCTCATCTGCACTCTGTCGAGCAGAACATCTGTCGAGCAGCCACCTGGGCCTCGGTTCATACCTTCACAGCCCATTACTGCTTGGACAACGACTCCCGCCGGGAGCCTTGTTTGGTCAGGCTGTTCTCCAACACCTGTTCCATACCTAATCAACTCCTACCCACCATCCCTGGTAGGATGCCAGAGATCCATGGGGGGAAGTGGAGCCCTTGTCAGGGACGCACAACTTCTGGGGTCTCTCCCTGGCATCTAAAGCTAGGGAGTCCCCATATGTGATGACTACATTCCTGCTTGTTCCTGGAGATAGCATAGTTACTCACCTGTAACAGGTGATCTCTGGGAACAGCAGGAATTTAGTCCTCACAACCCACCCACCTCCCCTAGGAGTTGTATCTCTCTGTCTCTTTACCTTTCCCTCTCTCTCTCTTTGTCTCAGCTTTAAAACTCAACTGGAGAGAGGCAGTTGGGAAAGGCGGGAAGGCAGCACGCAGGCGCTGTAGGATGCTCCCAAAAGCTTTGTAATTGGACGCTGGGGAGCGTTCCTGCGCAGGCTCCGTCAGTACCTACAATACCCGTATGTGAGGACTAAATTCCTGCTGTTCCCGGAGATCACCTGTTAGAGGTGCGTAATGTGGCACCGCAGACCAGCTGCAAGCAGAAGGGAAAGTTTTAAACACGGAAAAAAGAGGTAAAGTACAGCTGCAGCGACAGGAGGAACCACATAGAGGGAGCCAGAGAGACCTCTGGAGGTCTGAAGAACCACGCCTTAAAGCCAATGACGTAATTCCAGCCAACATCCAAGGCAGAAGGGGAGGAACTCCTTTTAAATGCTCAGTTGACTGGAGGAGAGACAGTGCAGGCGACGGAGCAGGCGAGAGAGCAGCCGACAGAGCAGTCGGGAGAGCAGTCGAGGAGAGACAAGGAGACTGGCAAGGATACGTGCCAGAACACAGTCAAGGAGACTGGCAAAGAGACAAGCCAGAACACAGTCAAGGAGACTGGCAAGGAGACCTGTACAGCCAAAGAGGTTGGAGAAAAAGAGAAAGACAAAGAGGTTGGCAGACAGCTTCAGACAGACAAGGAGACTGTCAGGAAATTGTGCAGGAAGTTTCAACTCCCGAGCTACATGGAGATCTGGAGAATCCAGGGAGAGGACTCCTGACCAAGGGAACCAGCCTAACCGTGCCAGCCAAACCAGGTACAGGAATCTACTGTAAACATTTTAAAGAAGGGAGAGATAAATTCTCCAGGAGAGAAAGCTTTTATAAAGCTGCTGACCCTGAAGGAAATTGGACTATAAGAGAGAGACCCAGGCCTAAGTTTGATAAGAGCCTGAGGCCTACCTGTGTAGCAGATAATCTAGGACCTGCCAGGCCCAAACAGCAGCCTACACCTTTCAGAGAGCAACATGGAAGCAAAGGTAAATGCTATTTTTATAATGGTAATAGTTTGAATACTGTGACACAGAAAGGGGCAGACACTAGAGTCTGTTGTCCTCACAGAGGCCTGCCTGAAACAAGGTTCAAACCTGCACTTAATAAAAAGCTTAACAAAGAAAGTACTGTATGCAAGCGAAACTATCCTCAGCAGAGAAGTTTACAAATACAGGACTTACCTTGCAATGCTGACTACTGGCGTTTAATCCAAGCACTAAGCAGAGAGCCTGAAGGAAACCTCCCAAACGCTCTAAGCAGTGAACCGATGCAGGTGGAATACCAAGAGGATCCTTTAGACATTCCAATGGAAGTGAATTACTGCCTGTCAGAAAGAATTGAGCCCTAAGAGAGGCATAGCTGGGGTGAGCTAAGAATTGAATGTTATATTTCATGTGCCTGTACTGTGAAGAGAACAGTGTTTTCAATGCTTATGTTTTCCTTTACCTGAAGCAAGGACATTTTCTTTTTATGTGTTGTTTTTGTACTCTGGGCTAAAGAACCTGTTTTGCAAAAGTGGGAAATAAAAGCTTTACCATTTCCCTAACTCGGACTATATTTTCTTTGGAGAGTTAGTTGTACAGAAGGCTACCAGGCCTACAGAAGCCTGGGCCCTGCATAAGAACCAACCTCCTCCCTAAACAAACTTTTCCCCTCTCTGTCCACGCCCTTCTGTCGTGCCACGCCATCACCACTAGGGGGGCAGTGTGACAGTAACTATGCTTTCTTGACTGTTGTAGTTTCATTATTGTTAAAATTGTCTGTTATTTCTATTTCTTTTTCATCGAGGATGATATTATTGATTATGCCAGTTTTCAGGATCTTTGCCTCCTTCAGGTTATGTGCAGGCCCATTTTAAGATTATGTTCCTTGAACTTGATAAGTAGATGTTTTAGATTGCCCTCACTTTCAGGCAGTAACGTGGTATCATTAGCACAGCAACAGTTGTTGAGTCTTCCTCCAGTTTTCACGCTTCAGTTGTCTTCCTACAGTCCTGCTTCTAATCTGTCCTGCATAAATTGCATAGGTTGGAGAACGTATGCAGCCTTGTTGTACGCGTTTGCCAATTATAAACCATTCTGTATCTCCTTGTTTAAATTGTTGCTTCTTGATCAGTGCAGAGACGGTTAGTGCAAATTGTTAAGGCAGAGGTATTGCAGTTCTTGCACATTAATTTTGAAAATTAATACCTGCAAACCCTTGTTTAATAAGGAAACTATTTTGTTGTGTAATGGATAGCCAAGTGTATATTAGACCCTTTATAAAATGGCATTTTATAATTGTGGTTAACATTATCAGCAACCTTGCAATGCAACCCCTTAATGTGCAATATCTTCTAACAAAAAAAAAAAAAAAAAAAAAGTGGCCAGTGAAATGGCTTTGGATTACATATGCACACATTTGACACACAGAAGCATCAAATAAAAGGAGACTAATTAGAAAAAGAAATAGTATAAAAATTGGGACATTTCTAGAACATGATTGGCACCATTAGAAACCACTGAAATTAATTTGAATAGAAGAACCACATTCCCATTGCAGCAAAATTAGACGTACCTGGGATAAATTGTCAGTACTCGCATGACTTGAATCAACCAATGAAGGGTGGCTCTAATGTCTAAAATGTCCGCATTTACTCCCTACTCTATTTTCACAATGGTGAGAACAAGAGAGCTCTCTGAGTCTGTCAGAAAAGGCATTATCACCAAACATCAAACTTCAAAGGGGGTACAAGGCCATCTCCAAAGACCATGGGATGATTCCTGTGCCTACAGTTTACAATGTTAATATATTTTCTGCTCATGAAACTGTCAAGAATCTCCCAGGAAATGGTGTGAAGAGGAAAATTAATCCAAAACGTCTTCGAAGGTTAGTGCAAACTTTTGGAAAAACACCATGCACAACATCCAAAGAGCTTAAGGCTGATCTGGAGTGGTGGTTTCAACCTGCACCATACGCCGCACACTAAAGGATCTATTCTGAAGCATAAATTAAGGGGATGGATGTCCCAGTGGGACTATTTGGCCCCTTGCCATCCATGTCCAAAGGGCAGGAAGGGGCAGTGCAGAGGTGGAGTTAAGGTGGGCAGTTTGGTCTGATTCTGATGTCGGCCCTGTTTGTCTGGGGCCGGCACACTAGACAGGGAACTTATTCCACCTCTGAGGTGGAATAAGTTCCCTTAGATGTTGGGGACAGCAGATCTGGGCAGCGGCAAAGAGTGGAGGGGGTGCAGGAGATACCCCGCAGCCTGACCATGGCCATGGGTGGCCAGATCGGTGGTCAGGCCGTGGGGAATGAAAAACGTGGTCGGCTGCCGGTGATTGTGGCTCCTGAATGGATTTGCGATTCATGGCAACCAGGTGCCATGGCATCATAGAAACATAGAAATATGATGACAGAAAAAGACCACATGGTCTATCTAGTCTGTCCTTTCATATCAACAACTACAACAGTCCCCTTTTTACCTTTAGAGATCCTCTGTGTTTGTCCCATGCTTTTTTGAATTCAGTTACTGTCCTCATCTCTACTACGTCCACTGGGAGACTATTCCACAGATCCACTACTCTTTCCGTAAAGAAATATTTCCGCATATCACTCCTGAATCTATCTCCCTTCACCCTCATCCCATGTCCCCTCGTAGCAGAACTTGCTTTCAATTGAAAGAGGCTCTCTCCCTGAACATTTATGCCACGGAGGTATTTAAACATCTCAATCATATCACCTCTATCCCACCTTTCCTCTAAGGTGTACATATTAAGATCCTTCAGTCTGTCCTCAGATGCTTTATAATGAAGACCACTAATCATTTTAGTAGCCACCCTCTGCACCGACTCCATCCTGTTCACATCCTTATGAAGGTGCGGTCTCCAGAATTGCACACTATACTCCAAATGAGGTCGCACCAAAGACTTATACGGAGGCATTATCACCTCCTTTTTTCTGCTAGCCATTCCTCTCCGTATGCACCCAAGCATCCTTCTAGCTTTTGCCATCACCTTTTCTACCTGTTTGGCTATTTTAAGATCATCAGACACAACCACGCCCAGGTCCCGCTCTTCTTTAGTGGACAAAAGTACTTCACCCACTATACTATATTGCTCCCTTGGATTGCTGCAGCCCAAATGCATGACCTTACATTTTTTAACATTAAATCCAAGCTGCCAAATTCTAGACCATTCTTCAAGCTTAGCTAAATCCCTCCTCATGTTATCTACACCTTCCTGGGTGTCTACTCTATTGCAGATTTTGGTATCATCCGCAAAGAGGCAAACCTTACCCGACAGCCCTTCCGCTATATCACTAACAAAGATGTTAAAAAGAATCTGACCAAGGACAGATCCCTGGGGCACACCACTGGTAACATCCTTCTCCTCAGAGTGAGCTCCATTTACTTGTACTCTTTGTTGCCTCCCACCCAACCAATTTCTAACCCAAGCAGTAACTTTAGGGTCCATCCCTAGGGTGCTCAGTTTGTTTATAAGTCTTCTGTGAGGAACAGTGTCAAAGGCTTTACTGAAATCTAAATGCACAACATCTAGGGCTCTCCCTCGGTCCAACTCCCTGGTCACCCATTCAAAGAAATCAATCAGATTTGTCTGACAAGACCTGCCTCTGGTGAATCCATGCTGCCTCGGATCCTGTAATCCACTGGACTCCAGAAACCTCACTATTTTCTCTTTCAGCAGATTTTCCCAATAATTTACTCACCACCGAAGTTAAACTAACTGGCCTGTAGTTTTCAACCACATCCTTACTTCCGCTTTTGTGTAAAGGCACCACATGAGCCTCTCTCCAGTCCTTTGGCACTACTCCCGACTCCAACGAGGCATTGAAAAGGTCAGTCAGTGGAGCTGCTAGAACATCCCCAAGTTCCCTCAGTATTATAGGGTGTATCCCATCCGGTCCCATCGCTTTGTCTACTTTAAGTTGAGCTAGTTTCTCATGAACACAGTCTTCTGAAAATTGTTCAAGATGTCCCTTTCTTCTGTTCCTGTTTGTGGGTTTTTTCTGAGGTCCTGCTCCTGGTTCTTCATCTGTGAACACAGAACAGAAATATTTGTTAAGCAATTCCGCTTTATCCTTATCAGCTTCTACATATTCCTCCCCTGCACCCTTGAGTCTGACAATACCACTTTTGCCCTTCCTCTTCTCACTAATATATCTGAAAAATGTCTTATCCCCCCCATTTTATTGCATTGGCTATTTCCTCCTCCTTTTGAATCTTTGCCTTCCTGACTACTTTGCTAGCTTCTCTAAGTTTTTCCAAATACAGATGCCTGTCTTCCTCTCTCTGTGATCTCTTGTATTTCATGAAGGCCTCCCTCTTTTTCTTCACTTTTTCAGCTACTTCTTTCGAAAACCATAGCGGTCTCCTTTTCCTTTTACCTTTATTTACCATTTTAACAAAAAGGTTGGCTGCCCTTAAAATATCGCCTTTCAGTTTTGCCCACTGTTTTTCTACATCCCCCAGCTGTTCCCATCCCATTAACGACTCCCTGAGGTATTGGCCCATCTTGGCACAGTTAGTCTTCCTAAAGTCTAAGATCCTCACCTTTGATTGGATTCTAACAGCCCTAGTCCTAATACTGAACCACACCATCTGGTGATCACTGGATGCAAAATGATCTCCCACTACAACATCAGAAACACTTTCACCATTGGTAAGCACCAAGTCCAGTATGGCCCCTTCACGTGTGGGGTCTGTTACCAATTGCCTAAATAGTTCTCCCTGTAGAGAATCCAGGATCTCCTTACTTCTAGATGATACTGCAGCAGGAATGTGCCAGTCAACATCTGGCATATTGAAATCTCCTATGAGTAGCACTTCCCCTTTCCTAGCAATACTGCGTATGTCTTCAATTAACTCTGTCCACCTCTTCCTCTTGTGAGGGAGGTCTGTATATCACACCAATGCAAATAGATTTCTCTTTCCCTCTTTCTAGTTTAACCCACAATGCCTCCTCTCTCCCTTTTAAGCTCTGTAATTCCAAAGCTTTAATAGTAGTTTTTGCATATAGTGCCACTCCTCCTCCCCTTCTTCCTCCCCTGTCCTGTCTGAATAAAGTATAGCCAGGTATATTTACATCCCAATCATGGTTTTCTGTGAACCATGTTTCTGTAACTGCCACTAAATCCAAGTCAGCCACTCCCACCAAAGCTTCAACATCAGGGATCTTATTTCCCATGCTGCGGGCATTTATACACACTGCTTTCCATGTTACCCCTGTTACCCATTTCCATAAAGGTATTTAATGTATCACCTACCTGGGGGCTTTCACCTACCTGGGGGCTTTCCTCACCCATCCCCAACGAATCTAGTTTAAAGCCCTCTTCAGTAGATTAGCCAGTCTACTACCAAAGACGCATTGACCTTTCTTAGACAGATGGATGCCATCTCTGCTCTGCAACCCTTGGAACAGCATCGCATGGCCTAGGAAACCAAAACGCTCTCGATGACACCATCCATGCAGCCATGCATTCATCTCCAGGATGCGAGCCTCTCTGCCTTGGCCTTTACTCTCAACAGGGAGGATTGAAGAGAACACCACCTGTGCACCTAACTGCTTCACCCTCTGTCTCAGAGCCATGAAGTCACTTTTGATACGTTCCGAGGTATACCTGGCAGTATCATTTGTTCCAACATGGATTAGCAACATTGGGTAATAGTCAGTGGGCTTGATGAGTCTCAGCAAACTCTCCGTAACATCTTGGATTTTGACACCAGGCAGACAGCATGCCTCTCTGGACATCAAGTCTGGTCAGCAGATGGACGCCTCAGTACCCCTCAGAAGAGAGTCTCCAACCACCACTACCCTTCGTTTCCTTGTGGTCACTGATTCTGCAACTTTGGGGTACTTGAGCTCTGGTTCTTCCCTTTCCGGGGATGCTTTCACCTCCTCCACTTCCAGGGCTGCATAATGGTTCTTCAATTCAAGGGCTGGAGAAGTTGGATTGGTGATTTTTCAGGCCCTGGTGACTTGTGTCCAACCATCGACATTCTGTTGGCATCCATCTTCTCCTCTGCTGGAGAGCTTGGTTGCTGCAAGAAGCATCTCATCAATGTACTTCTCACTGTCTTGAATGCTCCTCAGCCTCGCCACCTCCTCTCTGAGTTCCTCTACTTGTTTCCTCAGAGCTTCAGCATGCAGGCACCCTGCACATGGAACCGGTCCTTCAATTGGCATTAGGACCTCTGTCTGGACCAAGGCAGAAGCTGTAAGGGGGGTAACAGGCATTCAGGAGCCTGACTGGTTAGCTGGGCAGAGGCCTGTATATGCAGGCCGTTGGAAATCGGGTCCTGGCCTGCACATACAGGCCTAGATGCGATTCTGATCCCGCGGGGGCTAGAATCCTGTCTACCTCTTTGCGTACAGGGAATAGGCCTCCCCACAAAGAAGGACTTCATGGGCAAAGGCCAAGGAGGACACCACTGCTCAAAGACAGACATTAAAAGGCATGTCTGATCGTTGTCCAAACCCACCTTGAGAAACTGAAGTTCTTTTGGGAAAATGTTCATGGACAGATGATACATTTACAGGCCTATAAGGAAAAAAATACCTTTCCTGCAGTTAAATATGGTGGAGGTTCCATAATGGTGTGGGGCTGTTTTGCTGCCTCGGGAACTGGAGGTCTGGAACGTATAGTATTAAAGGAATCATGAAGTCAGAGGACTACCAAGATATTTTGGAGTGAAACATGCTACCTAGTGTCAGAAAGCTAGGTCTGGGTTGAAAGTTATGGGTCCTCTAGCAGGACAGCGACCCAAAACATACATCCAAAAGTACAAAAGAATGGTTAAAAAGGAAGAAATAGACTGTTTTAAACTGACCAACAATGAGTCCTGATCTCAATCCAGTTGAGAACCTTTGGAAAGAGCTGAAATCTGCCATTAGTAAAAGGAATCCTGGAAACATTCATAAGGTGAAGAGTGGGAGAAACTACCAGCAGACAGATGTACAAAACTTACAGATGGCTACAAGAAACGTTTGGAGGCTGTTATCACTGCCAAGGGTTGTGCAACCAAATAATAGTGAAGGGGCATTAATCCTCTCCAGGTCATATTTTTTTTCTCAGATCAGAAATTATTACATCTGAGTTGCACAGACATCTCTTTTTTGTTGTATACCTTTAAACATACTATTAAAATATTATGATGACATACAGTTGGAATATTTCCAATTATTTCTCAAGATGTTGTACATATACCTAAAATGCACGGGTGCCAATAATGTTGACCACAACTGTACATGTGGATGAGTTTTACACATGAATATACCTGATTATGTATATATAAATTATGAATGAAGCTTCTAAAAATTCCCCTATTCTATAGCTGTTCTCATTTGTAACTAAAATATAGGAATATCTTTGAATTTGATTTACTGATCTATTTTGTATAGTAAAAATTTATAGCTCTATATAAATTAGGGCTAGATTTCAAGTGTGCTACCATGTTAGCTACCATGTTGAACATGTTTTATTTGTTGCAGGGCTGATTGTATGTAATGGGATATCTCCAGGAACAAGCAGGAATAAGTCCTCACATACGGGTACGTCGGCACCGACGGAGCCTGCGTGGAAAAGCTCCCCAGCTTCCCAGAAGGAAGCTTTTGGGGCCTCCCACTGCACATGCGCGCTGCCTTCCCGCCTTCCTGACCAGCTCTCCTCAGTTTCTCTTTTTCCGCGGAGCCAGCAGGTCGTGTTCCTGTCACCGCTGAAGAAATTATTGTTTTAGTTTGTTTCTTTAGACCGCGTACCTGCCTTCCCCATACCGAAACCGGTACCGCCGGTCTCTCTTTTCTTTTCTTTAAAAAAAAAAAAAAAATCTTTATTCTGCACAACTTGGTGACTTCGGTTAGGCCTCAGGCCTACACAAATTCTCCTCATGGAGAAACCAGCCCCTGGTTTCAAGAAGTGTACCAAGTGTAGTGCTGTTATTTCTGTCACAGACACCCATGAATGGTGTCTTAAATGTTTGGGACCTGACCACTCCATTCCGGACTGCCCATCCTGCTTCCAGATGTCTAAACGTGGTTTGCAGAACCGGGCCAACAAATTCCATGTGCTGTTTGCTTCAGATAATCCAGCATCACAGTCATCCAGGTCTTCCTCTCCGGATGGATCTCAGGTAACCAAACCTTCTTCGGGCAGGTCCTCAAAGAGCAAATCTCCTTCAAAGCATCGAGAGGCTCTCACTTTTGAATCTGAGGATCCTGCCCCAGCCAAACAACCCCGGCGGGAAGCTCTGGCTTCCAAAGCACCATCTATGGGGTTACAGGTTGACATCGATGGCACGGCCTCGACTGATCACCTGTTAGACTGCTCTGGGGTACCGGCCCATACCGGTACCGACATCCAGGCAGCAGTGGCGTCTATGAGCAATACTGTTCAGACCATGCAGCAGGCCATGCTGGCTTTTATTAATGCTGCGACGCCCTCGGTACCGCGTTCAGCGGTACCGGGTCCGGTTCCGGTATCGTCTCCCATACCGGAACCGAGACCATCGACTTCCAAACGCAGATCGGTTCCGCATGCCGGATCCGGGTTTTCACCCGATACCGATCCCATACCCGGTACGCCCGATGTCGATACCGATCGGTATGCGTATCGTGCGTTGGAAGCAAATAGAGAATACTCTGATTCTTCTGAGGATTTTGACTCCTCTGAGGACTCTGATGAGCTGTCTCTAGTTCTTCATGAAGACCCCTCTTCCCCAAAGAGGAGAATGTCTCCACCAGAGGATTTGTCCTTTCAAGACTTCATTATAGAACTAGCTAAAGGACTTTCTATTACCACATCCTCTGAAAAAGAACCTAGGTCAAAGAAATTGGATATTTTAGGATACCCTAAGGTTCCTAAAGAGGCAGTCACCCTGCCTATCCATGAAATCCTTCAAGAACACTTGATGGACTTATGGGAGGCTCCTCTAACGTTGTCTCCTTACTCTCGTAGGTTGGACACCATGTACCGGGTCCCTCCTTCTCCTGGGTTCCAAAAGACTCAGCTGCCTCACCATTCCATTGTGGTGAAGTCTGCGCTGAAAAAGATTAAGAGCACCAAAAGGCACTCTTCTACCCCTCCAGGGCGAGAATGTAAGACCCTAGACTCTTTTGGCAGGATAATTTTCCAGGCTAGTATGCTTATAGCCAGGATTAATTCTTACAGTCTATATATGGGGATGTTTCTCAGGGAACTTCCCCTAAAGGTACGGCATTTTGCCTCCTTTATCCCTGAGGATAGAAAGGAGGAGTTCATTTCTCTGGTGAAACAGCTTCTAGATGTTTCTAAGTTCTCCAAGAGAGCAGCTTTTGATTCCTTTGAGGGTGCCGGTAGAGCTTCGGGCATTGCTATTGCAGCCCAACGACTTGCTTGGCTCCAGGCCTCTGACCTAGAACCCTGGGTCCTGGATGGCTTACGGAATCTGCCCTGTACAGGTGAGAACTTATTTGGTAAGGACTGGCAAATTAAAGCCACTCAAATGGACGCAGAAAATGCTACATTAGATAGACTTTCTAAGTCTACCTCTACTCCTGCCAAGAAAAAGTCTTTCAAGAGGCCTTACTACAAGAAGGCCAGATTTTCCACAAATACTGGCCAACAATCTTCTCAGCCTCGCTTTGCTGCTAAACGTCAGCAACCTAAACAGGCAAGGTCAAAGCCTGCAGCGTCTGCCACTCCTCAGCAGGCTCAACCCCCTCAGGGGTTTTGACTTGCCCCTAGAGAACTTAACATTTCTGGCTCTAGAACAACCAGAGCCCCTCACCATTCCTGGAAGGTTAGCTCACTTTGCTCCCAGATGGGAGCAAATTACATCAGAGCACTGGACCCTCTCTATCATCAGAGAGGGCTACAAACTTCATTTTTCCAACCTTCCTCCATATACCATGGTGAGGCACTTCAATTCTCCCCCATCTCTCCTGGGCCTGTTGGATCAGGAAGTCTCTTCTCTCCTTGCCCAAGGGGCAATAGAAGAGGTTCCTCTTCTTCAACAAGGGACAGGATTCTACTCCCCTTATTTTCTCATAACAAAGAAGACAGGGGGATTCAGACCTATCCTAGATCTGAGAGAATTGAACAAATTTCTGTACAAGGAGAAATTCAAAATGCTTTCTCTAGGCATTCTCCTTCCATACCTTCAGAGTCAGGATTGGCTTTGTTCTCTAGATCTCAAGGATGCGTACACACATATACTCATCCACCCATCCCACAGAAAATATCTAAGATTTCTGTTTCAGGGAAAACATTTCCAGTACAGAGTACTTCCCTTCGGTCTAGCCTCTGCTCCAAGAGTGTTCACCAAATGCATGGCAGTTGTTGCCGCATTTCTAAGAGGTCTGGGAATTTTTGTATTCCCATATCTGGACGACTGACTCATCCGAGCTCCATCTCAGTCAGAGGCCCAGATTTCCCTGGACCGCACAAGGCACATTCTGCAGTATCTGGGACTGGTGATAAACCTTCCCAAGTCTCAACTTAGCCCTACCCAGTCTCTGGAATTCATAGGGGCCCAGTTGGACACCACCACTGCAAGGGCCTACCTACCTGAAGTCCGGGGCCAACGTCTGGTGTGCTTGGCCTCCCAAGCTCAGTCCAGCAGTCACTTGACAGCTAGAGAAATGCTGCGACTTCTGGGCCACATGGCCTCCACGGTACACGTGGTGCCCTACGCTCGTCTTCATATGAGAGCAGCTCAATGGACCTTGGCCACCCAGTGGACTCAGGCATCAGGAGCGCTCTCCGACCAAATACTCACCTCAAAGCGTCTGTTTTGGTCCCTCCAATGGTGGATGTCCACCAAGAATCTGTTGTTGGGGGCCCCCTTCCAACCTTTGTTGCCCCAAGCAACCCTCACAACAGATGCCTCCCAAACAGGGTGGGGAGCCCATCTACAATCCCTCTCCACTCAGGGTACTTGGTCTCCACAGGAGACCACCCTTCACATCAACCTCCTGGAACTGCGAGCAATCTTCTTTGCCCTCAAAGTCTTCCATACCCTCCTTGTCAACCTGACCGTCCTAGTTCAGACAGACAATCAGGTGGCCATGTTCTACGTAAACAAACAAGGAGGGACAGGCTCTCTGTCGCTTTGCAACGAAGCTCTCAGATTATGGGCCTTCGCCAGAGAGCATCAAATTCATCTTCTGGCAGTATATCTTCTAGGGGTTCAAAACTCTCGGGCAGACAGACTCAGTCGAGTTCTGCTTCCACACGAATGGTCCCTACATATGGACCAGATAGGCAGAATCTTTCAGGAATGGGGAACCCCGGACATAGACCTCTTTGCAAGTCCGTGGAATGCCAAACTTCCCCGGTTCTGTTCCAGGACTCCGTGTCAGGGAGCTCAGGCCAACGACGCCTTTCTCCTGCATTGGGGTCAGGAATTCCTATATGCCTTTCCACTCATTCCTTTGATTCCCAAGACTCTGTTCAAACTCCAGAGGGATCACGGATCGATGATCCTCATAGCTCCACGCTGGCCACGCCAAGTGTGGTTCCCTCTACTTCTGCATCTCTCCCAGGGACCCTCCCTGGACCTGGGAGCTGCGCCAGACCTTCTCTCTCAGGAGGAAGGGACTTTGTGGCACCCAAACCCCAAGTCCCTACACCTCAGAGCTTGGTTACTGAAGGCCTAAGCCTTCATGACTTCAATCTTTCTCAACCAGTGAAAGATATCCTTCATGCCTCTAGGAAACCCTCCACGAGGCGTTCCTATGCTTTCAAATGGAAACGCTTTTCCATTTGGTGTGCTTAACAGGGTCTTGACCCTCTAGCACTTCCTTTGAATTCTCTACTAGACTATCTCCTGCATCTTTCTAATGCAGGCCTTAAGACGAATTCA
Source organism: Ichthyophis bannanicus (assembly GCA_033557465.1). Classification (NCBI taxonomy): domain Eukaryota; kingdom Metazoa; phylum Chordata; class Amphibia; order Gymnophiona; family Ichthyophiidae; genus Ichthyophis; species Ichthyophis bannanicus. Next base: position 684,774,922 of record CM066036.1, on the reverse strand, counting down.
GTAAGAGTCCATTTGAGTGCTATTGCAGCATCCTTAAAACCTATAAATGGACAACCTGTCTCCTCTCATCCGCTTGTTGCAAGGTTCATGAGAGGCCTGACTCTAACTAAGCCTCCCATCCGACCTCCTCCGGTAGCATGGGACTTGAACCTAGTTCTGGGTCAGCTTATGAAGCCACCTTTTGAACCGTTGGTTTCTACCTCCTTGAAATTTCTTTCCTGGAAGGTCATTTTCCTTATTGCAGTCACTTCGGCTCGCCGCATCAGTGAACTACAGGCCTTAGTGGCTCATCCACCTTATACCAGATTTCATCATGATAAGGTGGTCCTTAGGACGAATCCCCACTTTATGCCCAAAGTGGTCTCGCCTTTTCATCTTAATCAGGAGGTATATCTACCTGTCTTTTTTCCGGCTCCTCATGCATCCAGTGCAGAGAGGAACCTTCATACTTTAGATTGTAAAAGAGCTCTCGCCTTTTACCTCAACAGGACTCAGCCACATCGAAAGTCTTCCCAACTTTTTGTGGCTTTTGATCCTTCTCATTTGGGACTACCAGTCTCCAAACGTACACTTTCCAATTGGATTGCTCAGTGTATTTCCTTTGCTTACCAGAGTAAAAATATTTCTCTGGAAGGCCATGTCACAGCTCACAATGTGGGAGCCATGGCCACTTCTATGGCTCATCTTCACTCTGTATCCATTGATCAGATCTGTCGAGCCGCCACATGGGCCTCGGTTCATACCTTCACAGCCCATTACTGTTTGGACAAGGACTCCCGCCGGGATGCCTTGTTTGGTCAGGCTGTCCTCAAACACCTGTTCCATACTTGAACAACTCCTGCCCACCTTCCCAGGATGGATGCCTGAGATCCATACGAAGATGGCGAACCCTTGGAAGGAGATCTCCCAGGCATCTTAGCTAGGGAGTCCCCATATGTGAGGACTTATTCCTGCTTGTTCCTGGAGATAGCACAGTTACTTACCTGTAACAGGTGATCTCTGGGAACAGCAGGAATTAGTCCTCACAACCCACCCACCTCCCCTAGGAGTTGTATCTTCTATCTATCTTCCTTTCCTCTCTCTATTGTCTCAGCTATAAACTCGAACTGAGAAGAACTGGTCAGGAAGGCGGGAAGGCAGCGCGCATGTGCAGTGGGGGGCCCCAAAAGCTTCCTTCTGGGAAGCTGGTGAGCTTTCCCGCGCAGGCTCCGTCGGTGCCGACGTACCCATATGTGAGGACTAATTCCTGCTGTTCCCAGAGATCACCTGTTACAGGTAAGTAACTGTGCTTTATTTACTAATAATGCATGTTAATGGCATTAGTACATTTTAATAAATCCACTCCTTAGTGGCTTCCTTATTTATTTATTTTTTTATTTATTACAAGTTCTTATATACCGCACTATTCGGCATCAGCGCGGTTTACATTATAACATAAAGACCATAACAACAAGCTGTTTGGTTTACATCGAACAGGAGTACCAACTTGGAGAACCGGGTTAAACTATATACATGAGATATTTACATAGAACAGAATAGAGTCATAGTAATATAAATATTAAATTGACAAGGGTTTCCAGTTATTACACTGCAATTTTCAAAATTAATGCACAACTGCATTACCTTCACCTTAACTCTTGGACACATTCCTCACATCTTCTCATATACCTAACACAGAGAAACATTTGTGCTGCATGTTAATTTCATTACAGTTAATGCAATATAGATAATTAGCCCTATTGACCAAACGTTAACTGCACTGTATTAGCGTGTGGTAACTACCTCTGCATTAACTGTAAGGTACATTCCCCACTCATTCTCTGCCATTTCTGTATTAGCAGTTAATGTGGAAATTACCATGCATTAATTGCTAAAGGTCCATGTTAACTATTTGCGCAGTGCCCACTTCAACTGTTAGCTTATGCAATTTGTCACATGAACACCTAAAGAAAAGCTGTTTAGATTTATTTGCGAACAATGCATGTAAAGCTAGGTGTTTTGATCATATGAATATTTGATGTAGTCACTATTCTGGAAGTACGTGTATCAGGCCAGTCATATGTACTTTCAATGAAATGAAATGAACTGGAATGACATGATTTCTGCTTGCTTTTGAGTTCTTTTTTCACAAAGAACAGTTGGAAATGTAAGGGGCACTGGCTGTAAGAGTAATGTCGGTGACTTGTCGATATAAAATCACCATAGCCAACTCCAGTTCTTGAGGTGTACTACTAAGTTTGTTTTATTTAGAAAAATAAAATATGAAACTGAAGTGGTTTACCAGTATATTGGTTAAATATTCATTTGCAGATATTCTGAAAGCTAGAGTTGTTGATATTTGTAGAACAAAGCTAGCTACACTTGCACTTGAGAATGAAAGAATTGTTATCTTTGAAAATAATGTGTGATATATTTCTTTATTACAGCTGTCATTTCAAGGAGCCAGGAAGGACCTGGAGAATTGGGGAAGGCAGTATTCATTCCCAAAGATGACCAGGAGAAAATGAAAGAACTGTTCAAAATCAACCAGTTCAACCTAATGGCTAGTAATCTGATTGCACTTAACAGAAGTTTGCCAGATGTAAGGTTAGAAGGGTAAGTCCGAAATGTGAAATTGATTTTCCTTTTCTTATTTTAGACCTCCAGGAATCTCTTAACATACAGAATATGAAGTATACCAATCAATATCACTTTTATTTTGGGCCCATTTCTGAAAATATTACTCAACTAAGTAGGTAGCCATATATGGGGATATGTTCAACCTGAAATATTTCTTCCTGTGCTGGAAAATACTGCCTACCTGAAGGATGAACCAGTGCTACCACAGCTACTACTACTTATAATTTCTATAGTGCTACAAAATGTATGCCGTGCTGTACACATACATGTAAGAGACAGTCCCTACTTGACAGCTTACAGCCTATTCAATGCAAGCAGGACAAATAATAGATTAGAAAGTTTCATTTATTATGGAAAATGAATAAAAACATGAATATAAACAGGAGAATAAGGGGTTAGAGTTTAAAAGCAACCTTAAAAAGTGGACTTTATTCCTGGATTGGCATTGCACCAGAGATCAAGCATGATGTACCTACTCCAGAAATCCATTCCAGGCATATGGTACAACAAGGTGGAAGAAACAGTTGGAGATGTCAGGGACTTGGTAGTGGAGGAAAAGGGCACAGATAAGTGATTTTGCTGATGAGTGGAGTTCCCAAGCAGTGGTTTAGGGAGAGATATGAGAAGAAAGGTAATGAGAAGCTGCAGAATTTCATTCTTTCTTTTTTTTAACTTTGATTTATAGATTGCCAGTATTATAGGACCCATGGCGATGTACAAACATAATACAAACAAAATAGAAAATACAAAGTCCATCAACTCGCCTCTACCCATCCCTCAATAACAATGGGCAGTTTTGGCAAATCAAACTCCACCCCCATCATCCATAGATTCACCAAAAGCCATGCTCCAAAGCCACCCCATTACCAACTTTCAGAATTGAAGATAATCATTCTCAGTTCAAATAGTCACAGGCAGTCTTTTCCACATAAGTGTACTGTCCACAGATAAGCCCTACCCCAAGTCACCCGTCGTGGAGCCTTCCTCAGTGTGGATACATTAAGCAAATCTTCACATTAGGTTCTAATACTATGGCCTGAAGCATAGAAAGGCAAACACCCTGACCAATAAGAAGGCCACATCCTACGCAGAGTCTTAAAACAAATGACCAACAGCTTAAACCACCTCCGCTACTCCCTTGCAGCAAGTGTAGCAGTTGGAGCATTGGGGGATAATATGATTCAGCAACCTCAGTCCTCCTGTCAACCGTGCCATACTGTCTGAACAACTTGAATGGTGGCACAAGACCATTTTAGGTAAACAAAAATGCAAAACGTTCACATTATCAATGCGAGTCACCACCAAGGCTTGAACTACCTGGTGTAACGGCTCTGGGCCTAAAGTCTTAAGCTTCTTCATAAGTCGCAGTTGATAAATTACACAGGTACACTACCAAAAAACTGCCTCCAGTTTTGCAACTGATTCCTATAGATTTTGGGGTGCTGAATCCAGGACAAATAGCCAAAATGTTCCATCACGTCACGTTTTCTTGCAAAATTAGATTTCTTACCCATATAAGGAATGTTCACATAATTTCTTTTTAGCCGACTGCAGTTTATTTTCTTGGCCCAAAATAGAGGTTGTAATGGTTAACTAACTAGAAACACTCCCTCATGATATTTTAGAGTGTTTTGTATTCATTTTATACATTAACAGGACAATTGGGAGGCGGGGGGCTAAATCCAGTACTCGCGCTGGCGCATGTTCTTTCCTGTTCGCCTCGCCTCGTTCGCTCGCTCAAACACGGTGGTTGCGACATGAACGTTCCTGTCAAATTTCAGTTTCTTGCAAGTTCATTATTACCTTTTGTTTGCTCAGTCATAATCCAGCTTTATTCCGAAGTGGTTCACTACAGTTGTAGTTTGCAGTGCTGTGTATTTGTGATGGCTCACAGAGCCAGAGGTTGCGTCAACTCTCCGGACAGTTTTTGTTTTATTTATGGGGAATATACCGTGAAAAAGCGGCAGAGGAACATTTCTGCATTTATTAAAAAAGTATATTTCGCCTATTTCGGTTTGAAGTTAGGCGATCAAGACAAACCGTGGGCTCCTCACAAAGTGTGCAAGACATGTGGGGAAGATCTACGCTTATGGATGAAAGGTAAAAAACAAGCATTTCGTTTCGGAATACCTATGATGTGGCGTGAACAAAGAGACCACAGCAGTGACTGCTATTTTTGCTCTTGCATTGTGAAGGGATACAACTTAAAAAATAAGAACGTAATAAGTTACCCCAACCTTCCCTCAGCAATTAGGCCTATGCCTCATAGCAACGAAGTACCTGTGCCTGAACCACCAAAATCTTTGGATCATATTTGTGTGGACGGTTCTGATCATGATGAGACTCATCAGATGGCTTTTCCCGATGAGTCCAGTACTTCCGAGTTTGAAACTGAACCAGATCCGAAACCTGAACTTTTCTCTCAAGCTGAATTGAATGATTTAGTCCGGGATTTAGGACTCCCAAAAGATGCTGCCCAACTGCTAGGTTCTCGGCTTAAACAGAAAAATCTATTGTCACCAGGAACAACTTTTTATTGGTACCGCAACCGCGAGACATAATTTTTGAAGTATTTCAGCAAAGAGGGTGATTTGGTATTTTGCAACGATATATACGGAGTGATGGAAAAGTTTAAACTCAAGTATGATCCTGCTGAATGGCGGCTGTTCATTGATTCGTCAAAAGACAGCATAAAAGGTGTTCTTCTTCATAATGGCAACACATTCGCTTCAGTTCCTATTGCTCACTCTGTTATTCTCCAAGAAAAATATGAGAATTTGGCCCTGATTCTTCAGAAGATTCGTTATGATGAGCATAAGTGGATGATTTATGGAGACTTTAAAATTCTATCCATGCTATTAGGGCAGCAATCCGGTTTCACCAAATATCCCTGCTTCCTTTGCTTGTGGGATAGCCGGGCCCGCGACCTACACTGGGGGAAAAAAGACTGGCCAATTCGGGAGTATATGAGACCCGGTGAGAAAAATGTTCTTCATGAGAGCTTGGTACCTCGTGATAAAATTCTATTACCACCTCTCCACATTAAGTTGGGTCTCATTAAGCAATTCATCAAGTCCCTTCCAAAAGATGGTGAGTGCTTTCGGTACCTTTGCTCAAAGTTCCCCCGACTTTCTGAAGCAAAGCTAAAGGAAGGAGTGTTTGTTGGCCCTGATATAAGGAAACTCATTTCAGATGGAGCATTCGCTGAAATGATGTCTGAGAAGGAAAAAGAAGCCTGGGATTCTTTCAAGGATGTTGTTCTCAAATTCTTGGGGAACAGGCGGGATGAGAACTATAAGGATATTGTTGCCAGGATGCTCAATGCCTTCAAAGAACAAGGCTGTAACATGAGCCTGAAAGTCCATTTCTTGCACTCCCATGTGAACTACTTTCCCGAAAACTTGGGGGCGTACAGTGAAGAACAAGGTGAAAGGTTTCACCAGGACATCAAGGACGCAGAGAGAAGCTACCAAGGAAGATGGAACACCACTATGATGGCTGATTTCTGCTGGTTGTTGCTGCGGGAAACCCCAGATGAAAAATACGCCAAGCAGTGCACCAAGAGAAGCATTCGGGGGAAGAAGAAACGGGCCCACCAGGAGATTGATTGACCCAAGAATGACTTTAAAATCTAAACTGTGTTGACAAATATCGTGTTTTTACTAAACTTTGAAATAAAAATTTGCTAGTTATTACCACAGTGTCGGATCTCATTTATTAGAATTTTATTTTCACACCATCGGGTGTTTGTCTTCATGTATTGCAATGGTGCGGTTTGCGTTTTCTATTCTTACATACATACCTGTACAACATTTTTTACACATTTCTTTGCTTTGCTTTGTGTCTAACCTCGCTCTTATATGCTCAATGTTTGTGCACATGTATGTGGCTGTTTTAAGTGCAGACAATTTTGCTACCATCACAGTGTGTTTTGTTGACATTACTCTATTCTTATGTGCTGCCTTGTTACAATTTTCTTTATTCTTATTTGAATAAATACTAAACAATTAGTATAAAGAATTCATCCAAGAAACCTTTATCTCGATCGCACTCAATCTGAAATGTTCACCTCAAACTGCTAACCCAATGTAGCAAAAAATCTGTACGTGATGGAGCAAATTGGTTACCAGATTTGGATTCAGCGCACCAAAAAACGTAAAAATCAATCAAAACATTAGAGGCAGTTTAAAAAAATTTTTTTTTAGTGTACCTGTGTTATTGACTGAACCAGCTTCAATATGTGAGCATCAAAAGTCAAATCCGAATCCAGCTGCAGACACACAAGTTCCAGACCTCTGATTGGAACTTCACCTGACACCCTGCTATAGAAACTACAACATCTGGATATGTCTCACCCACCATAAAACACTTCCATTTTCTCCAAATTCAATCTCAGCCTGTTATCTAGCCAGCGGACCACTGCCAATAACTTAGTATTAAAACCTGCAACCTCCTCCTGCTAGTTTGGTCTCACTGGGACAAAGATCTCAATATTGTCTGCAAAAAAGCAAAAATGTAGTCCCAAGGAGTCCAACAGGGTCTCCAGTGGCTGCAAAATAACAAAATTAAGGAAAGCACCAATCCCTGGAGCACTCCACAAAACAAATCATCCAAACCTGCAAATAATAATGAAGCACTCTAAGACTGAACCAAGAACACCTATTTTCATCAATCTCTGAAGCAATAGTCCATGATGGACTATATCAAAAGCCGAGATTAGGTTAAAAAAAAAAACTTCATTATTGCAGACCTGGTATCCAGGATTGGATAAATCTTATCCAGCAATGTTACCAGCAGGGATTTTGTACCATTCGCTTGTCAGAACCCTGCCTGGTCAGGATGCAGATGCTGGTTTGTCTCCAAAAAGGCACATAATTGAATACATATAACTTTCTCAATTATTTTCCCTAAAAATGGAAGGTGAAAGATAGGTCAATGTTTGTTTGTTTATTTATTTATTCGATATATTAATTCTGTCATTTCAAATTGCTCAGGTAGGGTTACTTTTTATTATGTAAGTAATTTGTAACATAACGCAGACTGACAATACCGGTAGCTACTATGGATTTACATATCCAGTCCAGTCATCTTCAAACATGGGAAGACCATTGACTTTTTCAAATGGGGGAAAATTCCTTGAAGTAGAAATGTATTAACCAGCAAACCTAAAGAAGAAACCAACCTGTCTCTGGCCAGCTTCACCATTGAAGCTGGACACAGGTTTCCCTGGCAGCTAGTAGGCTTAATGGAGGACAAGTCCAATAGCTCCACTATAGTAATAGTATCAAAACATCTCCAGTACTCTGGTTCCACACCAACCATGCCAACTCCAATACACTCTGACTCAACACTGCACCCACTTACTGTAGAACCCCAAAATACTCCCATCACCCCAACTTTTGCTTCAAAGTAATCTAAAATCTGCGCATTAGACAGGGAATCTGGGAAATCACACTCCTTCTGTCCCATCCAGCATAATTCTTTACTACCGAGAAAAGCTCGTACGTTTTCTTCATTGGTTGGTCAATCGTTTCAGATAGAAATCACCTCTTACAGACCTCTACCACCTTCTGACAAAACTTACTAATTGACGCCAATTGACCTTATCACTCTTCATTTTTTGCCCTTCACTAAGTTTTCCTAATGGCCTGCTTCTTGGCCTGCAGTTCTTCAATTTACCAAGAAGCCACTTGGACCAAATCTACCTTCCATTCTATGTAGAGGGAAACCTGATTTGCAGCTAAAGACATGGTCATACACCACCATTCTATCCAGGAATTAACATCCTCTTTCATCATACCAACTAAGCCCCTATCTATCAAAGCCATAAATGTTCTCCCCTTCTCCCACCCCACAGTCTACCCATACAGACCTCCTTATTTACCATTCTGTGGATACCAGACACACATAAGAACATAAGATATGCCATACTGGATCAGACCAAGGTCCATCAAGCCCAGTATCCTGTTTCCAACAGTGGTCAATCTAAGTCATAAGTACCTAGCAGTTTCCCCAAAAGACACACAGGTTTGACAGTGCTTGTATTGGGGCAAGCAAGTGGATTTCCTGGGTCCTCTTTAATAATGGTTTAGGGACCTTTCCTCCAGGAACACATCCAAACCTTTTTTAAACCCAGCTACAATAACTGCTTTTACTACATCTTCTGGTAACTAATTCAAGAATTTGATTACGCATCGAGTGAAAAAATATTTTCTCTTGTTAATCTTAAATTTATTTATTTATTTCAGTTTTTTATATACCGCACTATTTATAATCAGCACGGTTTACAGATGAACACAGAGACCAGAACAACAGGCTGTTCGGTATTACATATAACAGGAGTATAAACTTGGATAACATGGGAGAACTATATACATAGAATAAATAATCAATTAGTTCGATAGCATGAAAGAACTATTTACATAAAATAGCAGTAGTGCAAGGGTCAGGAGGAGATTGTGGTTAAGTTTGTGGTAATGCTATTCTATTGAACTTTATGTAGGGTAATATTTGATAAATAGGTTAAATTTGAGGGCCTTTCTGAACTGGGCTAGGTCGGTTAAGGTACGTATGTCAGGTGGTAGGGAGTTCCAGTGTTTTGGGGCGCAAAACATGAAGGCTCTATTTGCTGTTGATCGGCTGCAAGTTGTTATGGCCTTTGGCATTATTAGAGTGTTTAGTGATAATTGTCTTCTGGATCTTGTTGGTGGTACAGTTTGTATGAGATCAGTTAGTGAATTGGCTGACAAGCCATAGATGGCCTTGTACGTGAGAATCAGTGTTTTGAATATGAGCCTGGCTTGTATTGGGAGCCAGTGAAGCTGTTTGAGGATTGGTGTCACATGATCATTCCTGGACGCTCCTTGTAGAACCCTTGCAGCAGAATTCATAGCAAGTTGTAGAGAACTTAGGGTGGATTGTGGGAGACCTTGTAGAATTGAATTGGCGAAATCGAAATGCGGCAAGACGAGTGCTTGGAAGATGGTTCTGAAATCCTCTGGGTCCAGTAAGGAGCGTAAATGCCTAAGTGTGCGTATCTTGAAGTATACAGCTTTTACAATATTGTTTACGTGTGATTTCATATCGAGACGGTGGTCCAGCGTGACTCCAAGATATCTTATTGTTTCTTTGGTGGATAGATCAGCTCCCTTAACACTTATATGTGATGGTGGAATGAAGTTGGGGTCTCTTGTAACAAAGAGAACCTCAGTTTTCTTGTGCTGGATGCGGAGGTTCTGTGAGAGAAGCCACTCTGAGACTGCATCAAAGCAATTTATTATGGGCAGTAAATCCATTTGTATTGTGGAAAAAGGTAAATAAAGTAGGATATCATCTGCGTATATCATACATTTAACATTGAATGATCTGATGATATTGCAGATAGGCTGCATGTATATGTTAAACATGAGAGATGAAAGAGATGAACCTTGTGGGACGCCTTGTTTTTGATGGAAGAGATTTGATTCTCCTGTTGCAGTTTTTACATATTGCATTCTGGTGTCCAGGTAAGATTTACACCATTCAAGTGCTGAACTACCGATGCCTTTTTCCTTCAGCCGTGCAATGAGTATCTCATGATTTACCAAGTCAAACGCTGCTGCTATATCTAAGAAGATTAGCACAACGCCTTGACGGATGTTGTCTATACTGGTGAGTATGTTATTGAAGAGGGTGGTGATGAGTGTTTCAACGCCATGATATTCTCTGAAGCCATGTTGAAAATAGTCCAGAGGGGCTGCGGAATCTGTGGTCTTGAATTTGACGTTGCACCTTTTTCTCAAAGATTTTTGCTAGGAGGGGAATGCTAATAACCTAAAATTCTGCTTTCGCTCCAAAAAGGTATTAACCCCTAATCTCAAAAACCCTTTCTATGGCCAATTATATAATTTTTTTTAAGAATTTTTAATACAATAAATAGTACTTCTATTTTTAATATAGCAAATATACAATTCTTTAAGATGTCTAAAATAATTCTTAATCACATAAAGAACCTAACTTATTTTCTATCCATACATTTATAATATCATCACATCCATGTTTATACATAAAACACTTCAACATATAATATTCAAAAAATACATTGTCATCACTCCAAATGTTCCCGATCAAACAAATATTCCCAGTCTTTAAATTAATCTATCTGTATGTCTCCCAACGCTGTCTCAGTTGCGCTCCCACGCGTTTCTCCCTAATGGGATTCTTCAGGGGAAAATGAAGACAAGGTACTGTATAGGGAATTTTCGTGAAGTTTTCACCAATGTTCTTGTTATTTTCACCAAATTTCACCAAAGGAAAATGGAACTCAACAATGTCTATAAGCTTTCATTTAAGCAAAAGAACTACCAAAGATACCATTAGACTAAATACTAACTAACTATTAAAAAGATGTTTAAAGGATACCAAATCCACTTTAATGTAGAAATCTTGACCGTTCACTGCCGAAACCGCTAAGAAAAGGTCCGACTGCCCGTGGTCTGCTGAGAACAAAACAGAAATCAACCATTCTACCCAACCGGGACCACCTTCATATATGAGTCCACTCCTCAACCCAACACATAATTGTAACTTACTTCAAAACACCTTTACCAACCAAAACATAAAGCGGGAAACCGGAAGGGAATGCTGGCAATAGGTCTGTAAGAGTCAGCCCTTTTTGGGTCTAGTTTGGGGTTTTTTAGCAGTGGTCTAATGGATGTGAGCTTTAGAGCAGATGGGAAGGAGCCAGTTGTAAATGAAAGGTTCATGATTCTTGCAATGAACGGGCTAAATGTACTTCGCAGGTCCTTTATCCAGAAGGCTGGGCAAGGATCGGTTTGAGCGGTGGTGGCATTGAGTGAGGTGATTGTGTCTTCAATGAGTTTGGCTGATGGAGTGTTAAGTGTAGACAAGGAGTTTTGGCAGGTTGTTTCTTGTACATCTGTTTTCAGTAGCTCATCCGTCTGTATAAGTTTAGATTGCAAGTAACACAGGTACACTACCAAAAAACTGCCTCCAGTTTTGCAACTGATTCCTATAGATTTTGGGGTGCTGAATCCAGGAAAAATAGCCAAAATGTTCCATCACGTCACGTTTTCTTGCAAAATTAGATTTCTTACCCATATAAGGAATGTTCACATAATTTCTTTTTAGCCGACTGCAATTTATTTTCTTGGCCCAAAATAGAGGTTATAATGGTTAACTAACTAGAAACACTCCCTCATGATATTTTAGAGTGTTTTGTATTCATTTTATACATTAACAGGACAATTGGGAGGCGGAGGGCTAAATCCAGTACTCCCGCTGGCGCATGTTCTTTCCTGTTCGCCTCGCCTCGTTCGCTCGCTCAAACACGGTGGTTGCGACATGAACGTTCCTGTCAAATTTCAGTTTCTTGCAAGTTCATTATTACCTTTTGTTTGCTCAGTCGTAATCCAGCTTTATTCCGAAGTGGTTCACTACAGTTGTAGTTTGCAGTGCTGTGTATTTGTGATGGCTCACAGAGCCAGAGGTTGTGTCAACTCTCCGGACAGTTTTTGTTTTATTTGTGGGGAATATACCGTGAAAAAGCGGCAGAGGAACATTTCTGCATTTATTAAAAAAGTATATTTCGCCTATTTCGGTTTGAATTTAGGCGATCAAGACAAACCGTGGGCTCCTCACAAAGTGTGCAAGACATGTGAGGAAGATCTACGCTTATGGATGAAAGGTAAAAAACAAGCATTTCGTTTCGGAATACCTATGATGTGGCGTGAACAAAGAGACCACAGCAGTGACTGCTATTTTTGCTCTTGCATTGTGAAGGGATACAACTTAAAAAATAAGAACGTAATAAGTTACCCCAACCTTCCCTCAGCAATTAGGCCTATGCCTCATAGCAACGAAGTATCTGTGCCTGAACCACCAAAATCTTTGGATCATATTTGTGTGGACGGTTCTGATCATGATGAGACTCATCGGATGGCTTTTCCCGATGAGTCCAGTACTTCCGAGTTTGAAACTGAACCAGATCCAAAACCTGAACTTTTCTCTCAAGCTGAATTGAATGATTTAGTCCGGGATTTAGGACTCCCAAAAGATGCTGCCCAACTGCTAGGTTCTCGGCTTAAACAGAAAAATCTATTGTCACCAGGAACAACTTTTTATTGGTACCGCAACCCCGAGACACAATTTTTGAAGTATTTCAGCAAAGAGGAAGATTTGGTATTTTGCAACGATATATACGGAGTGATGGAAAAGTTTAAACTCAAGTATGATCCTGCTGAATGGCGGCTGTTCATTGATTCGTCAAAAGACAGCATAAAAGGTGTTCTTCTTCATAATGGCAACACATTCGCCTCAGTTCCTATTGCTCACTCTGTTATTCTCCAAGAAAAATACGAGAATTTGGCCCTGATTCTTCAGAAGATTCGTTATGATGAGCATAAGTGGATGATTTGTGGAGACTTTAAAATTCTATCCATGCTATTAGGGCAGCAATCCGGTTTCACCAAATATCCCTGCTTCCTTTGCTTGTGGGATAGCCGGGCCCACGACCTACACTGGGGGAAAAAAGACTGGCCAATTCAGGAGTATTTGAGACCCGGTGAAAAAAATGTTCTTCATGAGAGCTTGGTACCTCGTGATAAAATTCTATTACCACCTCTCCACATTAAGTTGGGTCTCATTAAGCAATTCATCAAGTCCCTTCCAAAAGATGGTGAGTGCTTTCGGTACCTTTGCTCAAAGTTCCCCCGACTTTCTGAAGCAAAGCTAAAGGAAGGAGTGTTTGTTGGCCCTGATATAAGGAAACTCATTTCAGATGGAGCATTCGCTGAAACGATGTCTGAGAAGGAAAAAGAAGCCTGGGATTCCTTCAAGGATGATGTTCTCAAATTCTTGGGGAACAGGCGGGATGAGAACTATAAGGATATTGTTGCCAGGATGCTCAATGCCTTCAAAGAACAAGACTGTAACATGAGCCTGAAAGTCCATTTCTTGCACTCCCATGTGAACTACTTTCCCGAAAACTTGGGGGCGTACAGTGAAGAACAAGGTGAAAGGTTTCACCAGGACATCAAGGACGCAGAGAGAAGGTACCAAGGAAGATGGAACACCACTATGATGGCTGATTTTCTGCTGGTTGCTGCTGCGGGAAACCCCAGATGAAAAATATGCCAAGCAGCGCACCAAGAGAAGCATTCGGGGGAAGAAGAAACGGGCCCACCAGGAGATTGATTGACCCAAGAATGACTTTAAAATCTAAACTGTGTTGACAAATATCGTGTTTTTACTAAACTTTGAAATAAAAATTTGCTAGTTATTACCACAGTGTCGGATCTCATTTATTAGAATTTTATTTTCACACCATTGGGTGTTTGTCTTCATGTATTGCAATGGTGCGGTTTGCGTTTTCTATTCTTACATACATACCTGTACAACATTTTTTGCACATTTCTTTGCTTTGCTTTGTGTCTAACCTCGCTCTTATATGCTCAATGTTTGTGCACATGTATGTGGCTGTTTTAAGTGCAGACAATTTTGCTACCATCACAGTGTGTTTTGTTGACATTTCTCTATTCTTATGTGCTGCCTTGTTACAATTTTCTTTATTCTTATTTGAATAACTACTAAACAATTAGTATAAAGAATTCATCCAAGAAACCTTTATCTTGATCGCACTCAATCTGAAACGTTCACCTCAAACTACTAACCCAATGTAGCAAAAAATCTGTACGTGATGGAGCAAATTGGTTACCAGATTTGGATTCAGCGCACCAAAAAACGTAAAAATCAATCGAAACATTAGAGGCAGTTTAAAAAAATTTTTTTTTAGTGTACCTGTGTAATCAGCAAATTCTTGAGGGTGGATATCCTCCTTTTGTTCTGAAGATGGTTCCTTTGATAGTGATTTTACCAGGTTGAAAAGATCACGATGGGTTGCACTGTAGCTTCATTGCATGTCCCCTAGTCTTTCTACGTTTTGATGGCATAAACAATCAATCTGTTTACCTGTTCCACTCCATTCTTTAATTTATAGACCTCTATCATATCTCCCCTCAGCAGTCTCTTTTCAAGGTTGAAGAGCCCTAACCTTTTAAGCCTCTCCTCATAGGGGTATCCTTCTATCCCCTTTACCATTTTGATGGCTCTTCTCTGTATCTTTTCTGATTCCACTATATCTTTTTCAAGATATATCTACCAGAATTGCACACAATATTCAAGGTGCGGTCGCACCATGGAACAATACAGAGGCATTATAATATCCTTTATTTTATTCTCAATTCCTTTTCTTATGATTCCTATTTTCTTTCTTGGCCACTGCTGTACACTGGGCAGAGGGTTTCAATGGTTATTCCAATGACGCCTAAATCTTTTTCCTGGGTGGTGGTTCCTAATGTTGAACCTTGCATCGTGTAACCATAGTTTGGGTTGTTGTTTCCTAGGTGCATAACTTTGCACCTGTCCACGTCCAATTTCATCTGACACTTGAATGTCTAGTCTTCCAATTTATCAATGCAATTTTTCACAATCTTCTTGGGTTTTAACAACTTTGAATAGTATTGTGTTATCTGCAAATTTGATTACCTCACTTGTTACTCCCATTTCCAGGTCGTTTACGAATATGTTGAAAAGAAGCAGACCCAGCACAGATCCCTGGGGGTACTCTACCTTTCTCCATTGTGAAAATTGGCCATTTAGTCCTACCCACTGCTTTCTATCTTTTAACCAGTTCTTGATCCACAATACTACACTACCTCCTATCCCATGACTTTTTTAAATTTAATTTTTATTAGCATTTATGTAATATACATCCAAGTATTCACATGAATAAAAAGAAAGTGACATCAAACAAACAAAAAAGGAAACAATACATAAGAGAACAACAGCAATAAGTTCACAAAAAAAAAAAGAAACATGGGGGGCACCAGGAAAATACATAATTAGCCATAGAACAGCATTAATTGTGTTCTAAACTTCAGGAACAAAAACAAATTATAGCAGGAGAGACTTGTCAGCTGTAAAGGACAACACTACAACTTCAGACTCTTCCCTTGTCACAGGAACTCCAGGAGATGTTTAGGTTCAAAAAAAAGGAAAGCTTTATCTTTATAAGTAATATAACAACGAGACGGAAACTTCAACACAAAAATAGGACCCTGGATCTATACCCCAGGATTTTCTTCCTCCTTAACTGGGTGGCCTGAGACAAATTGTGGAAAATACGAACATGAGCCCAAAAACAGCTCACTGAAATTCCTGAAATATGACCGAAGAATTAAAGCTTTTTTGGATTCCATTGCCAGGGCACCAACACCATACTAACTAACCAACTAAAAATAAATGGATATGACCTACACACATGCCATAGAAACAAACAATGCGGAGGCGGAGTCTTAATAATCAGTAAGCAAAAATACAAAACCACCCCAAGCATATGCACCCACATAGACAGCATAGACCTTCTAAAAGTAGAAAATAGAAACTTCTCAATATGCCTGCTCTACAGACCCCCTCTCCTAAGCATGAAAACCTAATCACAATACTTGAATCTGCATGTCGTGATCCCATGAAGAAACCCCCTTATCCTCCTGGGGGACTTCCCAACACCCAACATGCAACATCATTTATTGACACAATGTCTGATATGGGTTACTTCCAAATAATAAACATGCCCACTCACTCAAAGGGAAATACCCTAGATCTTGTATTCCTCCCTGCCTCTACGCTTATACTACATTCAGCCCCCACCGCACAACAAGTCCCCTGGTCAGACCATCATATAATAACATTCCAGATATTTACACCCACGCCCTCACCTATAATAAATTCAGACCCACTGAAAAAAAAGATTCAAACACTTCAATAAAGAAGACTTACTAAATGAAATCCAACCCATTAACACCACACACATCACAGACAAACTAGACCGGACCTAACCGTAAAGCCAACCTCTGTATACAATAACTGGTCTAGTAAAGCTTTAGATTTTAAACCACGACAGTCATACTATGAATTCTAGTAGCTCTAGAATATGCATTAACAGAAATAGCTGAATATATTTTCTGAGTTGTACTGTAGACGAACAATTAGACAGAAATCTAGAATGCTTATGTGCCTTATTGTAAATAGCTTACCTATCCTTCATCTTTCATCGCTTAAAATGTACATAGTTCCCCCAGTTGCTATTCCATGTTACCTTCCCTGTTATATGTAAACACAGGACAGATCTGTTATTTCCCTGGAATCAATTTGTTATTTGTAAACCGCACTGATAATAAAGAGCGCGGTATAGAAAAGCTTTAAATAAATAAATAAAAATAAAATCCTACCAAATCTCCGCTCAACACAATCTGACCTAAACATATCCCTAGACAATTGGAACATAGCTATCCAAAAAGCAGCCACCATACCTCACAACCTTCCTAAAATGCACCAAAAAATCTCTGACAAATGGTTCTCCATAGAGTTAGCTGATGCAAAAAAACATCTAAGAAAATGCGAACATAAATGGAGACACAAGTCCCCAAAAAACAAACACACATACATGTCAACCCTGAAAAGCTAAAGGACGCCACCCATAAAGCTAAAAAAGACTACCACACCAAAAAACTAACAAACTCTCTCAACCGATCACATGAACTATTTGAAATTGTCAAATCACTAACGAACACAACCCAAAATGACACAATCACCACAAACATAAACATACAAACCCTAGCAGACCACTTTCAGGACAAACTAAAAATGAAAAACCCAAACAATCCCCTCAGACAAACACACCACCCCCAAAACACTACAACGCTGAACACCTTTCATCCAATAGACAAACAACAACTCTTGAACATTTTAACCAAAATGAACACCACCACCTCCCCACTAGACCCTTGTCCAGTCTCCTGGATCAAGGCAAGTAAACCAGAGCTGGCCCCATACCTACTCTAGATAACCAATCAATCCATACAACAAAGGATAATGCCAAATGAACTAAAACAATCCATGATTCGACCAATCCTGAAGAACAAAAACCTTGACATTAAAGACCCCACCTCATAAAGACCCATTGCCAATATACCATTTGTAACAAAACTAATCGAGAAAACAATTCAAAATCAACTGCAAGACTTTATAGACACCATTGCACCCCTAGATGAACAACAATACGGATTCCATCCCTTCCACGAGGTTGAATCGCTATTTATTTATTTATTTACATTCTCTTATATACCGCGCTATTCTGCATCAGTGCGGTTTACATTGAACAAACTGAAATTACATTGAACAGGGCATTATAACTTGGAGATAACTATTTTACAGGGAACATGGGCTATGGAGGGTTAAGTGGCTTGCCCAAGACCACAAGGAACACCTGTGGGACTAGAAACCCCAGTCCTTCCGGCCCAAGGTTGCTGTCCTCTAGTGGGATTTGAACCCCCGACCTTCCGGCCTGAAGTACCTTGCCCCAACCACTAGCTATTGCTAGTCCTCTTCGATGCCCTTATACGTGGCATAGACAACATCAAACAATCATTTATATTCATTTTCCTAGACATAACTGCTGCCTTTGATAATGTCGACCACAACAACCTCCTTGCAAGACTCTCACAAATTGGAGTAACAGGAATAGCACACAAGTGGTTCCAATCGTACATCACAGACCGCACACAAGTCTGACCTCTACATCAACAAACTCCGACACTGTGAACACAGCATGCCGACCGAAGAGCCCTCTTTGCAAGATCCAAGGCTGCATTTACCATCTGAGCACCCCTGAGTGAAGAAGGATCACCCTCTCCTGCTCCAGCACTAAAGTTTTGCCCAGCTACAGCACAAGAGGTGAGATCGCTGTCTGCACAAAGAAATGCCTCCACCTCCTGCTGTTGCACTCGACTATTCTGGCTCTGCCAACAAGGGGTTCCCCTTAAATCACAGCTTTGGCGTGGCCCTTCAGTGTGGAATGGAGGTGAATCACTAAGCCCAACAGATCATCAAATACCAATACCAGCAACCGTCTGACCTCTACATCAACAAACTCCGACACCGTGAACAACAGCGGCTTACCACCAAAGCCCCGTATGCGAAGAAGCCTGCTCAGTCATATCACAGCACAAACACTGACGTTTACATCAAGGTGAGCTCTAAGAATATCTTCCTCTAGCCTCCTCACCATCACGGACACACTCGATGCTCCACACGCCTCTCAGATTCACCCCAGAAACTTTCAATATTTGCCACACTCCATCTCCAGAATCAAGTCACTCCTACTACTACTGTACTGTACTGTAACACTGTAATCTCCAGGAACAAGCAGGAATGTAGTCTTCACATATCGGTATCATCGGTACCGACGGAGCCTGCGCAGGAACGCTCCCCAGCGTCCAATAGGAAAGCTTTTGGGAGCATCCCACAGCACCTGCGTGCTGCCTTCCCGCCTTTCCCAACTGTCCCTCTCCAGTTCTTCATTTTCCGTGGAGCCGACAGGTTGCACATCCTGTCATCGCAGAAAATTCCCTTCTTATACTTCTTTTTTGTGGTCGCGTATGCCTTCCCTCAACGCTATACCGGTACCGCCGGTGGTTGTTTTCTTTTTTCTAAAAAAAAAGAAAAACTTTGTTTCTGGAGCTTCTCTCCAGTAATTTTCTTCTCGGGTGCCATGCGCCATTTTGGGCACTAGGCCCAATTTTTTCCCTCAAATTGGAAAAACCCGCTTCGGGTTTTAAAAAGTGTTCTAAGTGTGACGGTACCATCTCCGTCACCGACACCCATGAGTGGTGCCTCAAATGTTTAGGTCCTGACCACTCTATTTCAGAGTGTGTTGCCTGTGGGATGATGTCAAAAAGGGGCCGGCAAAACCGAGCTGCTAAGCTTAGCACCCTTTTTCCCTCCGATGCAGCCTCTGTGGCATCGACGTCTTCCAGGGCTTCATCTTCCTCCCATGGATCTCAGGCACCTAAACATAAATCTAGCAGGTCCTCAAAGGGTAGATCTCCTTCTAAACATCGAGATGCCTCTGGCGTTGCCCTTGAGGGACTTGTACCGGCAAAATTGCCCCAGCGGGAGCCTTCGGCTTCCAAAGCACTAACAGGGCTCCAGCATGTTCTCGAGGCTTCAACCTCGGCAGAACTACTGGTGCCATGCTCTGGGGTTCCGGACGCTTTATTCGGCACCGATACCCAAGCATCGGCAGCGTCGATAGACCAGAGATTCTTGTCTATTGAACGCAGTCTGGCAGCTCTTCTTACGGCCTCGATGCCCCTGAAACCGCTTCAGACAATTCAACCAGTACCGGGACCGACTGCATCGACAATTCAACCGGTACCGGCACCGACTGCAGGCAGGTATTCTACCGGGACCAAGTCATGCGTCTCTTTCCAGCATCAACAAGTCGGTACCGGACCACTCCAATGCCGACTTCGATCGGTACCGTGCCTTGCACGATCACCCGGATCGGAGATACTTTGAATCCTCGGATGAGTCTGAAGACTCTGAAAGCTCTGCCGATACCAGAGTACTTCTTCCTGAGAATTCCTGTTCTCCTCAGCGTAGTATGCCTCCACCAGAGGATATGTCCTTTCAGGATTTTATCCGAGATGTAGCCTGAGGTCTTTCTATCACAGTGGCTCCTGAAAAAGAGCCTAGGGCAAAGGAATTAGAAATCCTACAATACCCTAAAGCTCCCAAGGAGGCAGCTACCTTACCTATTCATGAGATCTTGCATGATCTTATTTTATTTTTATTTATTTTTATTTATTTGCAAATCTCTTATATACCGCCACTTCCCAAGATCAGTGGCGGTTTACATTAAACAACAAATACATATGATCTTATGTTAAGGATGTGGGAAACACCTCTGACCACATCTCCTCATTCTCGAAGACTCGACACCATGTATTGAGTTCCTCCTTGTCCTGGGTTTCAGAAGACTCAATTACCACACCATTCCATGGTGGTGGAATCAGCCATGAGACGGATAAAGAATGCAAAAAGGCATGCGTCTAATCCTCCAGGATGTGAGTGTAGGACTCTTGATGCCTTTGGACGTCGATCCTTCCAGTCTTCCATGCTTTCTGCTAGGATCAGTTCCTATATCTTGTATATGGGAATGCTCCTTAAGGAAGTCACAGGAGACTTAGAGCTTATGAGCCCTTTCCTTCCTGATGATAAAAGGCAAGATTATCTTGCTCTTGTTAAACATGCTCAGGATGTTTCCAAGTTTGTGAATCGTGCAGCCTTTGACTGTTTTGAATGCAAAAGCAGAACCTCTGCTATTGCCATAGGTGCACGTAGAATTGCCTGGCTCCAGGCATCTGACTTGGAAATCTGGGTACAGGACAAACTGGGGAATATACCTTGCACAGAAGAGAATCTTTTTGGCAAGAATTGGCAGGAAAAAGCTAATGAGATAGATGCTGACAATATCACTTTGGATAGATTGTCCAAATCTACAGCTGATCCTGTGAGGAAAAGACCCTCTAAGAAACCATTCTTTAGCAAGAAGAAAAAGTTTTATCCCTCCTATATCCAGCAGGGACATCGTCCAGGTCAGTCTGCCCTAAAGGGACAGCAGCAATAACCTAGGCAACAAAGGAAGCCAAAAGCAGCTAAGCCTCAACTGGCTCAGCAGACTCATCCTCCACAGGGGCTTTGACTCCTGTCTAGAGAACTTTGCCTTCCTGGCCCCGAACGGCCCAGAACCCTCCACCATCCCAGGAAGGTTATGTCATTTTGCCCCCAGATGGTGTCAGATAACAGCAGAAAATTGGACTCTGTCTATTGTACGAGAGGGGTACAAGCTTCATTTCCTCAGCATGCCCCCTCCTACAATAGTAAGAGTTCAATTCTCAGGCCTCTCTCAATGACCGGTTAGGTCAAGAAGTCACTATGCTCCTTGCTCAAGGAGCAATAGAAGAGATGCCCATTCCCCAACGGGGTACAGGGTTTACTCCCCCTATTTTCATATTCCAAAGAAAACAGGGGGACACAGAC
Source organism: Ichthyophis bannanicus (assembly GCA_033557465.1). NCBI lineage: Eukaryota > Metazoa > Chordata > Amphibia > Gymnophiona > Ichthyophiidae > Ichthyophis > Ichthyophis bannanicus. The sequence goes on along the minus strand of CM066036.1, from coordinate 684,753,361 downwards.
CCATTCTACACCTCAGAGAATTGAACAAATTCCTGTTCAGAGAGAAGTTCACAATGATTTCTCTAGGAACTCTGCTGCCATACCTTTGGAGTCAGGATTGGCTTTGTTCTCTAGATCTCAAGGATGCGTACACTCATGTTCTCATCCATCCAACTCACCGAAGGTTCCTTTGATTCCTGTTTCAAGGAAAGCACTACCAATACAGAGTTCTTCCTTTTGGCCTGGCTTCTGCACCAAGAGTGTTCACAAAATGCATGGCTGTGGTAGCAGCATTTCTCCGCACTCTGGGAATATTCGTCTTCCCTTACTTAGACGACTGGCTCATTTGAGCCTCTTCAGAGCCAGAGGCCAGGGTTGCTCTGTCTTGCACAATGCGCATCCTTCAGTATTTGGGACTTGTCATAAACTTCCCAAAGTCCAACCTTGCTCCCAGACAGACAAGGGCCTTCCTTCCACAGCCCCGCTGCCTTCGCATTGTATAGTTAGCTTCCCAAGCAGTGCTAAAACCTCACCTCACTGCTCGGGAAATGTTACATTTGCTAGGCCACATGGCATCCACCATGCATGTGGTTCCTCATGCTCGCCTCCATATGAGGGCAGCCCTGTGGACCTTATCCACTCAGTGGACTCAGGCCTCAGGTTGCCTGTCAGACAAAATAGCAAACTCAGATCGCCTTATTTTGTCCCTTCAATGGTGGCGGTCACCAAAAAAATCTTCTGGTGGGGTCTTCTTTTCATCAACTAGCCCCCAAGCCACTCTAACAACAGATGCTTCACAGGTGGGTTGGGGAGCCCACCTGCACGGCCTCTCTACCCAGGGTACCTGGACTCCACAGGAGGCCTATCTTCATTTCAACCTCCTGCAGCTCAGAGCAATCTTCCTTGCTCTTCGAGTGTTTCACACCCAACTCAGCTACAAGACAGTCCTAATTCAAATGGAAAATCAGGTAGCCATGTTCTATGTGAACAAGCAGGGTGGAACAGGCTCTCTGTCACTGTTCAACGAAGCTTTGCGACTATGGGCCCTCGCCAGAGAGCATCAGATCCATCTCCTAGTGGTGCATCTTCCAGGCATTCAAAACTCTTGGGCAGACAGACTCAGTCGAGTTCTGCTTCCACACGAATGGTCTCTTCATGCAGACCAGGTGGCCCAAATTTTTCAAATTTGGGGAACTCCGGACATAGACCTCTTTGCAAGTCCACTAAATGCCAAACTTCCCCGGTTCTATTCCAAAATTCCGGCTCAAGGTTGTCAGGCCAGGGATGCTTTCCTCCTTCATTGGGATCAGGACTTCCTCTATGCCTTTCCACCCATTCCCCTAATCCCCAAAACCCTGTTCAAGCTTCAGAGAGACAGAGGTCATATGATCCTCATAGCTCCACAGCAAATGTGATACCCTCTGCTCCTACATCTCTCTCAAGCTCCGCCTCTGGAGTTAGGATCTGCTCCAGATCTTCTTTCTCAAGAGGAGGGGATACTGTGGAATCCCAATCCCCAGTCTCTGCACCTCAGGGCCTGGTTGCTGAAAGCCAAGAACTTCACAGTCTTAACCTTTCCCAGCAGGTAAAGGATATCCTTCATGCTTCCAGAAAACCTTCCACAAGACGGTCTTATGTATTTAAGTGGAAAAGGTTTACCATATGGTGTTCGCAGAAGGGTCTTAACCCTCTTGCGATACCTCTGGAATCATTACTGGAGTACCTCCTTCATTTATCAAATGCAGCGCTTAAGACCAATTCAGTGAGAGTCCATTTGAGTGCTATTGCAGCTTCTTTCAAGCCTCTCAATTTATTTATTTATTTAGCTGCATTTATATCCCGCTTTTCACCGGGTCAAAGTGGTTGGGGGATACATTTAACACGAGGGGATATGAGACACATACACTAATACTTACAGGGAACATGGGCAATGGAGGGTTAAGTGGCTTGCCCAAGACCACAAGGAGCACCTGCGGGACTAGAAACCCCAGTCCTTCCGGCCCAAGGTTGCTGTCCTCTAGTGGGATTTGAACCACCGACCTTCCGGCCTGTAGTACCTTGCCCCAACCACTAGGCCACTCCTCCCTCTTATGGACAACCTATTTCCTCTCATCCTCTCATAGCGAGATTTATGAGAGACCTTCTTTTAACTAAGCCTCCCATTAAGCCACCACCGGTGGCATGGGACTTGAATCTGGTACTTGGACAGCTCGTGAAACCGCCCTTTGAACCATCAGCCACTACCTCTTTGAAATTCCTTTCCTGGAAGGTTATCTTTCTCATTGCAATCACATCAGCACGTCGCATCAGTAAATTGCAGGCTTTGGTAGCTGATCCTTCTTATACAAGGTTCCATCATGATAAGGTAGTCCTTAGAACTCATCCACACTTTATGCCAAAGGTGGTGTCGCCTTTTCATTTGAACCAAACAGTTCACCTTCCTGTATTCTTTCCAAGGCCTGACGCCTCAAATGCAGAAAGGAACCTTGATACTTTGGACTGTAAAAGAGCTTTGGCCTTTTACTTGCAAAGGACACAGCAACATAGAAAATCCTCTCAACTCTTTGTTGCTTTTGATCCTAGTCATTTTGGACTTCCAGTCTCCAAAAGGACACTGTCCAACTGGATTGCACAGTGTATATCTTTTGCCTATGAGAGTAAGAACCTTCCTCTTGAAGGCCATGTCACAGCTCACAATGTGAGAGCCATGGCAGCCTCAATGGCTCATCTTCACTCTGTGTCTATCGATGACATCTATTGAGCAGCTACTTGGGCTTCGGTACATAACTTCACAGCCCATTACTGCTTTAGACAAGGACTCCCGCCGGGATGCCTTGTTTGGTCAGGCTGTTCTTCAACACCTGTTCCAGACTTAATCAACTCCCACCCACCATCTCTGGTAGGATGCCAGAGATCCATGGGGGGAAGTGGAGCCCTTTCACAAGGGCACACAACTTTCTGGGGCCATCTCCCTGGCATCTGCAGCTAGGGAGTCCCCATATGTGAAGACTACATTCCTGCTTGTTCCTGGAGATAGCATAGTTACTCACCTGTAACAGGTGATCTCCGGGAACAGCAGGAATTAAGTCTTCACAACCCGCCCACCTCCCCTGAGAGTTGTATCTTTCCCTCTCTCTCTCTTTCTCTCTTTCCCTCTCTTTTGTCTCAGCTTTAAAATCAACTGGAGAGGGACAGTTGGGAAAGGTGGGAAGACAGCACGCAGGTGCTGTGGGATGCTCCCAAAAGCTTTCCTATTGGACAATGGAGAGTGTTCCCGCGCAGGCTCCATTGGTACCGACGATACCCATATGTGAAGACTAAATTCCTGCTGTTCCCGGAGATCACCTGTTACAGGTGAGTAACTATGCTTTGTCATTTCCCTATTTAACCTTACCACAATGCATATTAAACCCTCAACCTACATTGCTGCAAATGTAAGCTTCCACAGAAAGCTTTTATCCTCCCATTTACCATTCCACTTCTATCTACTCCTATCAGTTAAAAACTCCTTCTATCAAAATGAATTACTACCGCCTAACCGCCATTTTCTTTACCACAATCATATTTACTTGCTTAATCATAAGAACTAATGCTCAGTTCTCATTTTCCTCTCAGCCAGAAACAATCCCAATCATAAGTCCACACCTTATTCAACCTAAACCTTACCATAGACCACCATATAACACCCACACACAGAGACTAATATACATTACCCCCTCCCCATTTAGCTACCCCTGAGACAAGGAAAATCACCAAAAATACCTCACAACTCTCATGCGCATATATCAATGCTATATCCATAAAAAAGAAAATTCCAATCATCATAGATTTTGCAAATACAGTCTGCTCTGATATAATTTTCATAACAGAATTCTGGCTCAATGACCAGGATAATGTCTTACTAAACCAACTATGTCCACCGAAATACAATATATTCCATACCCCTAGAACAAGTAAGCGAGGTGGAGGGGTACTAATCATAATAAAAGAAGCATTAGAAGCGCAGCTCCTTCCCTCTAAAGATATATCCGACACGGACAAGCTAACAGCGGAGGTTTAGCCTTCTGCCTAATATACAGACCTCCAAGCTACAATTCAGACAGCCTGACAAACGTAATGGATGAAATAATCAACATATCCCCAAACATGAAAACAGTTCTCCTAGGGGATTGTAACCTCCCCTCAATGCATGACTGTCATTCCTCTTCCTTCTCCAATGCAATGGAAGAACTTAACTATGAACAAGTTATACACAATGCAACTCACAAGAAGGGAAACATCCTTGATCTAATATTTTTACCACCTGAGATCCAATCGTCACTTAATAACCCACCCCTGATAACACCAGTGCCCTGTTCAGACTACCATCTCATAGAATTCACCCTCGAGATCAACCAAACTCAAACCCATACAGAACAAATACACCCCAAAAAATACTCCAAATTCAAAGTTAGATAGAGAATCATTCACTGAAGACCTCCTTAAATCTATAGATATCAACACTAATGATCTTGATGTGCTAATTGGAACACCACAGTCACTAACCTAGCTACCAGACCACAAAACCAACAAAACAGCTCCAAAAATCCCTCCAAACAATGATTCTCACATGAGCTGTGGCTAATCAAAAGAGAGCTTAGAAGAATAGAATGCACCTGGCGAGCCAAGAAAATGACAGAAAATAGGGAGAGATACATGACCATGCTCAACAAATACTGCCTACATATTAACCTAACTAAAAAGAACCACCACACACAACTACTCATGAGATCCATTAATAAACCAAGAGACTTATTCAACTTAGTAAAATCCCTCACAACTTGGCCAAATAGCTCCACTATCTCCCCTGACATATCCACTCAAGCGCTCGCGGACTTTTATATGTCCAAAATAAACAGCTCAACAACTCCCATTAATTCCTGTGCGAATCTACATGGATATTAAAATTGCCTAGAATGAGCAGATCCCAGGATAGGCTGTTTCTTTCTTGTATATCCAGTTAAGGGGAAAGGGGGGAACTTTTTCACTTTCAGGTTTCACTGGTTATCGTCATTAGAAAGTTATTAGGCCTTAGCAATAGATTGTTTAATGTTCACCTCAAGGTCAACTGCAAGGACCTAGAATTAAAGTCTCTTAACTTATTTGAGTATATTTGTATTGGTTCAAGTATCCCTATTCTCCTAGCAACTTTAAATAATTGAACAATTTTAAATACTGTAGCTTACCAAATCATTATAACTAAGATGCAGATAGCAGTCCAGCAGCAAGATGGAGCTATGTAGTCTTCTGCACTGAATGTCTCATGTATGATTATCTCCCAGTTTGTGGGAGGTCTTATGTGTGCGCTATGTGCAAAGAGGTCCTTGCTCTCAGGAAACAAGTCCAGTCTCTGAAGGCTGGAGTAGCAGATTTGGAAGAATTGATGAGGCAGAAAGAGGGATATATAGAGGAGACCTTAAGGGTTATAGAGAAATCCCATCTCCAGTCTGGCAGCCTTTCTGATGCCATGGAGGAAAGAAGTCACCTGAAAAGAAAGCATCACCTTGATGAGGCAAGAAGGGATCCTGTAGCTAGGACCTGTCCTTCAGGTGATGTATATCCTCTTGCACAGAAGGTATGTCTCCAGGGCCATATGCCCATGAGAGAAGGCCATTATAGTTGGTAATTTAATCCTTAGGCATGTGGATAGTTAAGTGGATGTGGACATGAGGATCGCCTAGTAACTTACCTGCCTGGTGTGAAAGTGGCAGACCTCACAAGCTAACCTAGATAAGGTTTTAGCTTATGCTGGGGAGGATCCTGTTGTCTTGGTACATGTTGGATCAGTGACATAAGAAAGTATGGGAGAGAGGTTCTGGAAGCCAAATTTAGGCTTTTTGGTAGAAAGTTGAAATCCAGAGATTCCAGGGTAGTATTCTCAGAAATGCTTCTCATTCCACGTGCAGGAACCAAGAGGCAGGCATAGCTCCAGTCTCAACATTCTAGAGAATGGTAGTGGTGGGGCTTTTCTGAAAAGGATGAGTTCCACCTTAACTAGGATGGAACCAGGCTTCTGCCATTAACCTTTAAAAAGCTTTTAAACTAGATAATGGGGGAAAGCTATAGTCATCCAAGAGCATATAGTTTGGAATGATATATCTTTGAAGGATACTAACGAAACAGGGAAGTTAGGGCATCCCAACAGAGAGGTTCTAATAAAGGTGAAAGTAACCCAGGCTTAGGGAGAGTGAAGAACCTGTTTTATTCCACTCCCGTTCTCCTGGTTTCTGCTTTCTGGACTTCTCGTTCCTCCAGAGCAGGTGGAGGTGTTGCCCTGCTCTACCGTGACTTTCTGACAATCTCTGAAGTCTCCTCTCCTTCCCTACACTACCCCGAGGCCCTCTTTATCCAGTTCCCTCCACCTCACACTGTGCAAGTTCTGCTGGTTTATTTCCCCCCTTCTCTCCCCATCTCAGAGATTCATTCCTAATGACCATGGTCAACCTTTGTACGACTTTACAGATATGCTCATTCTAGACAATTTTAATATCCATGTAGATTTGCTTCGTAGATCCTGGAATAGGCTGTTTCTTTCTTGTGTATCAGATCTCTCCCTCCATCAGGATGCCAAATTCCTTCCACATGCAGTTAGACATACTTTAGATCTTTCCACTCCCTCTACCTCCTGCCTGCAGCTCTCAGCTCTTCAGGGACTTTCTTTCCTGGACGGATCACTATAGTGTATTCTTCCATCTATTACTATCCTTGTCTCCCTTTGCCTCTATGATATCTGACCTTCCTGCTCCTCTATGCGTCACATCACTGCTTCCACCCTTCAGGGATCCCCCCCCCCCCCCTCAGATGCCGTATTCCCATCAGATTTTGATTCTCTCCCAGTTGATGAACAGGCTCTTACTTGAACTCCGTTCTCCACACAGCTCTTGATTCTCTTGCCCCAGTCATTTCTTGCTCTCGGCCACGTAACAATCACCACCAGTCTTGGTACCATCCTGGACTCTTCCTCCTGCATCACTAGCTCCGTAAAGCTAAGCACTTATAGCGCTGCCACAAACCCCATTGACTCTTGGTACGTTTCAGCAAGCTCCCTCCTCCTACCAGACAGCTGTATCAAGGCCAATAAAGCTGCTACAGTCTTCTCATTGCTAACGCCTCCAACCAACCTAAGCAGTTATACTTCATTGTGTCCCGTCTTCTGCCCCTCCCCCCCATCTCTTTCCTCTCTTACTACAGCCTCATCTGCTGAGCAGTTGGCTCAGTTCTTTTCTGATAAAGTGAGCCAACTACAACGATATTTTGTCCTTTTGGACCTTCCATCATTCCTTATTCAGACTTCACAAGATCTCTCCTCCTCTAGTTTTGATCACACTGTTGGTACAGATCTCACTCTTTCACACATCTGGTTGCGTTTCACTCCCATTTCCATGGCATTACTCACCAAGACTATCACCTTGACATCAAAAATTGCTTGTGCTAGTGATCCCATACTATCTGCCTGGATCCCTGAGTCCTCACTAGTACTTCTCCCTGTTCTTTTCTCTTTATTTAACAATGGCATTTTTCCCCACTGCTGGAGGACTGCTATAGTTCACCTCCTTCTAAAGAATCCCTCTCTTGACCCCTCTTTTCCCAGCCACTATCATACAGTCTCCAATCTCCCTTTTCTTTTCAAACTTGAAAAAAAAATTGGTATTTACACAACTTTCTCTCCACCTTGAGCACACTAATTTCCTGCACCAGTCTGGCTTAAGGGCTGGCCACAGTATGGAAAGCATTTTACTCTCTGTAAGTGAAATTTAGGAATCTTAACATAAGATATGCCATACTCGGTCAGACCAAGTTCCATCAAGCCCAGTATCCTGTTTCCAACGGTGGCCAAGTCAAAAGTACCTGGCAATTTACCAAAGAGACCCACAGGTTCCACAATGCTTGTAGTGGGGCAAGTAGTGGATTTCCTGGGTCCTCTTTAAACCCAGCTACACTAACGGCGTTTACTATATCCTCTAGTAATGAATTAGAATTGGATTACACGTTGAGTGAAAAAATATTTTCTCTTATTAGTCTTAAATGGGTTACACTGTAGCTTCCTTGCATGTCCCCTAGTCTTTCTACTTTTTGATGGTGTAAACAATCTATCTGTGTTTACCTGTTCCGCTCCATTCATTAATTTATAGACCTCTTTCATATCTCCCCTCAGTCATCTCTTTTCCGTGTTGAAGAGCCCTAACCTTTTACGGCTCTCCTCATAGGGGGTATCCTTCCATCCCCTTTCCATTTTGGTGACTCTTCTCTGTGCTTTTTCTAATTCCGCTATATCCTTTAAGATATGGCGACCAGAATTGCACACAATATTCATGGTGCGGTCACACCATGGAACGATAGAGGCATTATAATACCCTTTGTTTTATTTTCCATACCTTTCATTATGATACCTAGCATTCTGTTTGCTCTCTTGGCTGCCGCCGCTGCACACTAGGTGGAGGGTTTTAATATGTTATCCATGATGACGCCTAAATCTTTTTCCTGGGTGGTGGTCCCTAATGTGGAACCTTGCATCGTGTAACCATAGTTTGGGTTGTTCTTTCCTAGGTGCATAACTTTGCACTTGTCCACATTAAATTTCATCTGCCATTTGGATGCCCAGTCTTCCAGTTTATTAAGATCATCTTGCAATTTTCCACAATCCTCATGGGTTTTAACAACTTTAAATAGTTTTGTGTCATCTGCATATTTGATAACCTCACTCGTTATTCCCTTTTCCAGGTCTTTTTGAATATGTCAAAAAGCAGCGGACCCATCACAGATCCCTGGGGTACTCCACTAGTCACCTTTCTCCATTGGGAAAATTGATCATTTAGCCTTATCCTCTTTCTATTTTTTAACCAGTTTCTGATCCACAATAGTACACTGTCTCCTATCCCATGACTTTTTAGTTTTGCCAGAAGTCTCTGATGAGGGACCTTATCAAAGACTTTCTTAAAGTCCAGATGTACTATATCAACCAACTCGCCTTTGTCTACCTGTTTATTCACACCTTCCAAAAAAAACAACAGATTAGTAAGACAAGATCTTCTTTGTCTACAGCTATGTTGGCTGTCTCCCATTAAGCCATGACTGTCTACATGTTCAGTAATTTTGTTCTTTATTGTGGTTTCTACCATTTTTCCTGGTACTGACCTCAGGCTCACCGGTCTGTAGTTTCCCAGATCATCCCTGGAACCCTTTTTAAAAATTGGCGTTACATTGGCCATCCTCTAATCTTCAGGTTTTACAGATGATTTTAATGATAGTTTACAGATTACTAATAGCAAGTCTGCAATCTTTTGCTGTAAAGGGATCTACTGCGTTTGTCCCATGACATTTTGAATTCTGTCACTGTATCATATCTCCCCTGTCCCTCCTCTCCTCCAGCGTATACATATTTAGGTCTTCAAGTCTCTTCTCATATGGCTTCTGATGCAGGCACCAAATCATTTTGTTCACCTTCCTCTGAACTGTTTCCAGTCTTTTTATATCCTTTGCGAGATATGGTCTCCAAAACTGAACACAATATTCCAAGTGAGGCCTCACTAGTTACATGTACAGTGGCATTAGTACTTCCATCTTTCTGCTGGTAATTCTTTTCTGTATGCAACCCAGCATCCATATGGCTTTGGCTACCACCTTGTCACACTGTTTTGCCTCCTTGAGATCCTTAGAAGCAATCAATCCAAAGTCATCGCCCTTGTCCGTGCACACCAACCTCTCTCCCCCTATTGCATACAGTTCCCTTGGATTTCTGTTTCTCAAGTGCATGACTCTGTACTTCACATTAAATCTTAACTGCCAAAAACATTTTTCCAACTTTTGGAGCTCTTTCCTCATGTTATCCACTTCCTCAGGAGAGTCCACTCCGTTGCAAATTTTCATGCCATCTGCAAAAAGACAGACTTTTCCATTCAGTCCTTTAGCAATATCACTCACAAATACATTGAACAGTACCAGTCTCAGGACCGATCCCTGGGACATGCCACTAATCATCTTCCTTTCATCTGAGCGAGTTTCGTTTACCATCACCTTCTGTCATCTGTCAGTCAACCAATTTCTGATCCAGTTCATCACCTTGGGACCCATCCCATGGCTGTTCAGTTTATTGATAAGCTTCCTATGAGGAACTGTATCAAAGGCTTTTCTGAAATCTAAGTAGATCGCATCCATCGCATGGCTTCTTCTTTCCCTTGTAGTTTCCCGACTTGACTATTGTAATGCCTCCTTAGCCGGTCTCCCTCTTTCTCAGCTTCACCGTCTTCCATTGGTTCATCACACTGCTGCTCGTCTTTTCACTAACTCTTCTTGGTCGGCTCATATCACTCCCCTTCTTATCCACTTGCACTGGCTGCCTATCCCTTTTCGTATTCAATATAAAATTCTGATTTTCGTTCACAAGGCTCTACACACTGGTGTCCCTCTCTATCTGTCGGATCTGGTTCATTTTCACTGCCCCTCTAGAGTTCTTCGGTCAATTCATGCTAATCGTCTTTTTCTCCCACCTCCCTCTAGGGCTCATCTTGAATCCACACGCTCTTCCGCTTTCTTTTTCCTTGGTCCTCGTCTTTGGAATTCCCTCCCTTTAGCTCTGCATCTAGAATCCTCTTTCCGCTCCTTTAAAACCTTGCTTAAAACCCACCTCTTCTGCACAGCTTTTGATCTCCCTCCTCCCCTTCCTTCCATTGCTGGCAGCTGATTGATCCCTCCTAACCCGTCTGTATGTTCCCTTTATCTTCTCTTCCTGCTTCTCTCCTCTCTGCTGTCCTTTCTTGTAAATGAATTGGCGTTCCTTTCTGTTTCTGACAGTAGTCTCCTTATTTTATGTACACCGCTGCATGCCTCTAGGTTTAGGCGGTATAATAAGTTTTAAATAAAGATAAAGATAAAGATGACCTTGGTCTATTTCTCTGGTCATCCATTCAAAGAACCCAATCAGATTTGTTTGGCATGATTGTCCGTTGGTAAAACCATGTTGCCTCTGATCATGGAACCTTTTGGTTTCAAGAAAGCCAACTATTCTCTCTTTCAGGATCGCCTCTATTACGTTTCCCACCTCCAAGGTAAGGCTTACTGGCTTATAGTTTGCTACTTTTTCCTATTACCACTTTTGTGAAGAGGTACCACATCAGCCTTTCTCCAGTCCTGTGGAACTTTTCCTGTCTCCAAGGATCTGTTAAAAGCATCTTTTAATGGCCCTGCCAAAACCTTTCTGGGCTCTTTCAGTATCCTGGTTTCTGTCCTGGTCACAGCACTGAATCTGTCCTCTTATCTTTCCTGAGCGAGCTTCACATTGCGCATGACCGGGGTGATGTCTTGTTGGTGGTTTCCTTAGACCTATCTCCTGCCTTTGACCTTGTAGACCACTCCATCCTCCTCTCTTGTCTCTGGGTTGCAGGTCTGCGAGGCACTGTCCTCTGCTAGTTCCACTCCTTTTTTCACTCGCCCTCTTTCTCTGTAATCTCCGCATCTGACACCTCTTCCTCCCTGCCTTTACACTGTGGAGTTTCCCAGGGCTCAGTTCTCGCACCCTTATTCTTTAAGATCTTCCTTACCCCTCTCACTCTTTTGGGGCAGCAGTCTGGTGTGTCAGCATATTACTATGCTGACGACGTTATTCTCCTTCACCATACCTCCCCCACTTCTCCTGATCTTTCTCCTCTCAACACCTGTCTGGTGCATGTTGTGAACTGGCTTACTACCAACCTCATCCATCTTAATCCCTCTAAAACATCAGCAATATGGTTCACCTTTAGGAATGCTCTCCCCCTCCCCTGGCCCCCACACTCCTCGATGACCCGATCCCCTTGGTTTCCACTTTTTGCTACCTGGGGGTGATACTAGACTCAGAGCTGTCTTTTCATGACCACATCTCCGCCCTCACACGCCATTCTTTCTTTTTCCATCACCAAATCAGGGCTGTTAACGACGTTTTATCCCCTTCCTCATTCACTACTCTGCTCCTCTCACTGGTGACTTCTCACATTGACTATTGCAATATCATCTTTGCCAGTCTCCCCCAACACCAGATCTGCCACCTACAAATGATACAGAACAATGCCACCTGGATCATATCTCATTCCATCCGCTATAGCCACATCATGCCTCGCCTAATTCAGCTCCATTGGTTGCCAGTCCCCTAAAGTATTATTTTCAAACTTCTAATCCTGACTTATAGAGCCCTTCACACCCACACCCCGCAATACTTGGCCGATTCCCTACAATTTCATTCGGTGCCTTGCAGCCTCCGGTTTATTCACATTAGCCGCATTGAGCTCCCTCCCCCAACCCGCACCCATAATTCGACATTCTTCTTCCTGGCACCATCTGTTTGGAACTTCCTTCCTCCCCCCTCCGTCAGGAACAATCTTACCCTTGGTTCAAGGCACTTCTCAAAACCCATCTTTTTTGCCTAACATACGACCTCCCACTAGATCCCTCCACTTAATCTCTCTTTCCATCCTGCTCTCCTCCCTCTCTTCCTTGCTTCTTTCTTATCTTGTGTGTGCTTGCTGCTTTCCTATAAAAATTGTAGTTCTTTTCCTTTTCCTGGCCTACTTTAGCCGTTTCTTACTTTTTGATTTTGTAAACTGCCCTGCTGGTCTCCAAAGGTGCAGTATAACAAGAAACCCAGTAAAGACAAAGATAAAAGATCCCAGCTGGTCCCATGGCCTTGTTCATTTTCAGTTTCGTAATCTGTTCAAACACATCTTCTGTGAATGGTTGGTATATACACCATTCCTATTTGTATATTTGTCAATCACAGGTGGTCCTTCTCCAGGATTTTCTTTAACAGAAGTATTTGTTTAGCATTTTCGCTCTTTCAATGTCACTTTCCACAAATCCGTTCTCTGCACTTTTGAGTTTTGCATTTCCATCTCTGATCATCCTCTTCTCCCGAATATATCTGAAAAAGGTTTTGTCATCACACTTTAGATCTTTAGCCATCTTTTCTTCACCTTTGATTTTGCTATCCTTATTTCTTTTTGTCTTTTTTAGCTGTATCCTGTATTCTTTTCTATGTTCCTCTGTTTGCAAACTTCTTAATTTTGTGAAAGCTGTATTTTTTGCCTTTATTTGTGCAAACCTTACTCCTAAGCCATTGGTTGCTTTATGCATTTTCTCATTTGGTAATGTTCCTCTTTTTTTCTTGTTTTTTTTTTGGCAGGAATAATCATCTTGTTTATGGTTCTGGGTAATGCTCTGTTTAACTCTGAAATGATGGGGTTAGTCTATTTCTGCAATTTGGAGAAGAGGTCATTGAAAACCAGAGTGTTACTGAAGTAATTTAGTATTCTACTGTTCGACAGCCTCTTTGTGAGTCATCATTTTTTAAGATTAGGTTGGTAACTGGCCGTAGCAGGTATAAAACAAGTGTGGTCACTCCTGTGAAAAGAATGGAGGGGCCCGTTTATTGACTGCCTTTTCACGATCTTTCAGATGGTGTGTTGGTGTGTCCTCAAGTCAAACTAATCCCTTGCTATTTCAGTGCATTTGCTGTTTGTAACAAAGTAGTAGTAGTATGGGACCTAATTGGTGATGCCAAGTAGGCATAAGAAACTGGTGATTTCTCGCATTGACTATTGCAGTATCATCTTTGCCGGTCTCCCCCAACACCAGATCTGCCACCTACAAATGATACAGAACAATGCCGCCTGGTATAGCCACATCACACCTCTGTCTTCCAAGTTATAAACTGATGTGAATATGCCTGTCTAGATAATACAACAAATGCAGTATTATTACATATGGAATTTTTAAATGTTTTATAATTATCTCAAACTTTAACTTAGGCTTGGACTTTTTATCAGTTGTGTTGGGCTTTTCGGTCTTGAGTGATTGAGTATGTAAATTGAGTTTAACTAAAATATTCTGTACAAAGCAGAATACAAAATTTCATCACAGAAATTCAATTCATCACTATCAATTCATCAATTTCACTGCATATCCCCTAGTCGTTCCACTCTTTGAAGGAGTAAACAACCAATCTACATTTACCCATTCCAATCCATTCATTATTTTATAGACTTCTATCATATTTAGTTATTTTTTGGCAGGATTTCTATACTGCTGAAGGTACATGACATCTTAGCAGCTTACAGTCATTTCAGGGAACTGATTTACAAAACAAACAAATTCTAAAGTTCTGATCTGAGAGGAGTATGGGCTAAACACGGAAGGGGCAAAAATGGAGTAGGACAACAATTTCAGCCAAATACACAAGTAGCTGGACACAGCAGGGGTTAAGGTGGTTATTCAGGAGCGAAGGCGGACTAAGGGGCAGTACTGAAGGCACATTCAAATAACCAGGTTTATAGACTGGCTTTGAATTTCCTATAGGAACATTCAAGGTGGAATTTAGCAGGGAGGATATTCCAGAGAAAGGGCTTGAAAGGTAGGAACGAAACCAGTTTTAAGCAGTCTCTAATCCCAGAGTTTTCTAAGCGATCCAGGAGTAAGGAATGATCAATTAGGTCAATATGTCTCTGAGGTTATCAAGATGTACTGCTACCCCATTTAGGAGGGCAGTTGGCATTGTCTCAGTGCTGTGGTAGGTGTGTAAACCCAACTGGTATGGGTAGAAGGAATTATTTGCTTCCAGAAGTGGGATACTTGAATTTAAGGAGTTGGACAGTTTTGTGAGGTGAAGAAGCGAAAATGGCAGGAATTGAACAAATAAGCTGCTATGAACGCCTGCTGGAGCATTTGGGGGGTATTTGGATGACCTAGTGATACTGGTGGGAACTGATTTATTGCCACTGATGAATGGGATCACCCATAAACAAAGACATGGGGAGGGGTGGCCTGCACAGAGTGGCAGATGCACTGCTGAACAAAGACATGGGGAGGGATGCACCTACTCCTGCCATCTTACTCCTGCCATCTTACTGGGCAGACTAGATGGACCATACTGGTCTTTTTCTGCCGTTATTTACTATGTTACTATGTAATGATTCAAAAGAGCGTTTCTTAACTTGGCATTGAAATACCCTGTAATAAGGTATCTACTACTTTTAATCACTTATATAGTGCTACACTGGTTGAGAGGGAGCAGTGGCCTAGTGTTTGGGGCAAGTTGTTTCAGGCCAGTGCTGGGGGTTCAATTCCCGCTAGAGGACAGTAACCTCAGGTTGGAGGGACTGGGGTTTCCAGTCCCACAGGTGCTCCTTGTGGTCTTGGACAAAACACTTAACCCTCCATCGTCTTGGGTAAAAAACATAGATTGTGAGCCCTTTGGGGACAAGGAAAATATATACCATACCTGAATGTACATTGCTTTGACCTGGTGAAAAGTGGTATATAAGCTTTGCTAAATAAATAAAAGGCAAATGCAGTGCTGTACAGAGACATATAATAAGGCAGTCCCTCTAATCAAGATAGACAGAACAATGGATGAGAACGAGGGTACAATAAGAAAGGGTAAGGGAGCAAAGGATTAAGATCCAAAAGCAGCCTGAAAGAAGTGAGCCTTTAGCATGTATTTGAAAAGGGGGAGAGATGAAACCTAATGTAAAGATACAGGTAGTTTGTGCCAGGCAAAAGGAGCAGCAAGATGAAAGGATCGAAGTCTAGAGTTGGAGAGAAGGGCATAAAGAGAAGAAAGCCAGAGGAAGAGCTGGAGTTCATGAGGAAGGGTGTGAGGAGAGAGGAAAGGTAGTGAGGAGCAACTGAATGAATGATAGATCAGAAAGACATTTGTATTGGATACGGAAACAGAAGGAAGCCAATGAAGTGATTTAAGAAGAGGGGTTATATGAATATAATGCGACTGGTGGAAGATTAGCTGCGCAGCAGAGTTTTGAACAGACTGAAGGGGAGAAAAATGATTCAGAGGGAGACCATCAAGGACGAGGTTGCAATAATCTAAGCGAGAGGTGATTAAGGAGTGGGCAGGTATCTTAGTAGTGTGTTCAGAAAGAAAAGGATGAATTTTATTAATCTTATAGAGAAAGAAAGTGTAGGTCTTCGCTATATGTTGGATGTGTGTGGAGAAGGAGAGGGAGCAGTCAAAGATGACCCCAAGGTTACAGGCTGAGGAAACAGGAAGCAGGAGTGTGTTATCAACAGTGGCAATACATTCCCCAAAGATGGAACACCACCAGAGAGCCTTCACTGCTGTGTCTTCCTAAATTGGTCAGTACCTGGATGTGAAATAGCAAAATTTCCAACTTGACTAGAGTGAAAATCTCGAGGATATTTCATCACCAGTTTCTCCCTTTATGAAATACTATTGAATGCCAGACATAAGATTTTAAACTTCACTCATTTAATGGGAAGCCAGTGCAAGGCTAATAGGATTAGAGACACTTGATCAAAATGCAAACTGTGCCTTCCTTATCGTCCCTCCAGTCCAGTCCCAGCCTCTACCAGCAGCTGGGAACTGGGAGATACCTGTTTGGGTTAGGCAATTGACTTTTGGTATATATGGGATGAGCCTAGTCCTGTTAGCTCCTTGGGGTTATATTTGGTTTGAGATATATAGTCATGCATGGGGCAAGAGAGGGAAAGCCACAAGTGGGGCAAGAGAAGGAGCAAAGAGAGGAAGAGAAACTTTATATGCTGGGGGGTATGGTATCGTAGGCCAGTTGGAACAAGTGTGTTTTCAATTTGCTTTTGAACTGGGGGAAAAAGACTTCTTGCCAGAGGTCAGTAGGGAGGGTGTTCCATAGTGTAGGGCCAAATAAAAAGGCAGAGTTTCGGGTGGATTCTAGCCAGGCATGAGAGGCAGAGGTGAGGTGAAAAAGGTTAGCATGTATGGAGAGGAGGACATGATGTGGAGAATGGAAGTAAAGGTCAGAGGTAAGTAGTAGTAGTAGTAGGTAGATGGGAGCACCAGAGTGTAAGGTCTTGTGAACTATTGTGAGAAGTTAGCACTGCCACTGGCTTCCCATCAGGTACCGTATGCAATTCAATCTTCTCAAACTGTGCCATCTTAGGCTACCACCTAATCTACCTAGTGTATGGGCTGGTCCTGGTACTGAAGATAGGAAAGGACATTTTGAAAGAGCTCTGGCCCCTCTTCTGGAGGAGATATAGGTGTCTCCACCTATATCTTTCAGAGTGGGCCCACATCACTTTGGACCAATGGGTTCTTAAGGTCATTCAAGAGGTCTGTGCCATGGAGTTTGGGGTGCCTTTTTGAATATCTCTTTGTAATTTCATCCTGTGGTTGGGTAGCTGCTGAAGAGACTTCAGTGCCTTGTTTAGCCTGAAGCTATCATACTAGTGTCAGCAGAAGAGCAATGGTACAGGTGATATTTAATCTACTATGTGCTGTTCCACTCCCCTTTCCTTTTTAGTTGCATGTTGTCTCTTGTTTTTCTTTTTGTTTGTCTGTACTGAAAATGTTAATTATTGAATATTGCCGTAATAAACATAGAAACAGAAAAATGACGACAGAAAAAGACCACATGGCCTATCTAGTCTGTCCTTCCATATCAACAACTACAGCAGCCCCCTTTTTTCCTTTAGAGATCCTCTGTGTTTGTCCCATGCTTTTTTGAATTCAGATACTGTCCTCATCTCTACCACCTCCACTGGGAGACTATTCCACGGATCCACCACTCTTTCCGTAAAGAAATATTTCCGCATATCACTCCTGAATCTATCCCCTTTTACCCTCATCCCATGTCCCCTCGTAGCAGAACTTGCTTTCAATCGAAAGAGGTTCTCTCCCTGTGCATTTATGCCACAGAGGTATTTAAACGTCTCAATCATATCACCTCTATCCCAACATTTCCTCTAAGATGTACATATTAAGATCCTTAAGTCTGTCTTCATGTGCTTTATAATGAAGACCACTAACCATTTTAGTAGCCACCCTCTGTACCGACTCCATCCTGTTTATATCCTTTTGAAGGTGCGGTCTCCAGAATTGCACACAATATTCCAAATGAGGTCGCAACAAAGACTTAAACAGAGCCACTATCACCTCCTTTTTTCTGCTAGCCATTCCTCTCCGTATGTACCCAAGCATCCTTCTAGCTTTTGCTGTTGCCTTTTATACCTGTTTAGCCACTTTAAGATCATCAGACACAACTATGCCTAGGTCCCGCTCTTCTTTAGTGGACAAAAGTACTTCACCCCTATACTATATTGCTCCCTTGGATTGCTGCAGCCCAAATGCTTGACCTTATATAAATTGTGGTTCCAAAGAAAGGGAAGGCTGTCTTTCTGGCCCATTCTGGATCTAAAGGGTGTCAATACGAAGCTCAGTTACTCGCTTTCTGATGGAAACTTTAAGATCAGTCATTGCAGCAGTCTGCAGGGAAGAGTTCTTCACATACCTGGTCTTCTCTGAGGCATATTTTCACATTCGTAATTGAAGTGCGGCATCAGAAGTTCCTCTTTTTTTTTGTATTCTCAGCTGTCATTACCACATTCAGGCTCTTTCCTTTGGCCTTATCATATCACCGCGGGTTTTTTTGAGTAATAGTAGTGGTTGCCTACCTACACAGGCAGGGTATTAGGTTTCACCCTTACCTGCATGACTGATTTGGGCAGACTCCATGGAGAATGCTTGACTCACGACCGACACTGTGCTGTGGTGTTTAGACTATCAAAAGTAGAAAAGACAAACACTCAATATACTTAATCTCCCAATTTTTGTCGGTCGATTCACCTTGAGCGGGAAAACCCTCTCTCGTGCTAAATCTTCCTTTTTATTCTAATTTTTTAAAAGGGAAACCTCCCTCCAAGTGAAACTCCAAGGGATAACACCATAATTATCCTTGAAATGTGTTTATCTCATGCCGCTACACCGACTTTGGCACCAAGAGCAAACGCCATTTTCACAGACGCAACTGGCTACTTGCATGTTTCACTAGGCTCTGCTGTCGTTCATGAGCAACTCTCTTTCCAATGGCAATGAAAATTTCTGTACACAACGTCGTGTTTCAAGCCTTGAAACTCCAGGCCCTTCTTCCTGCATTTGTACTTTTGATAGTATTTAGTGTGGGATAAACAGTGGTCTTCTTGCTTTAAGTAAGTTTATATATATGTGGTGTCTAGACGGCACGGTTGGGTTGTGAATTATTCCAAGAGTCTCTTGATTTTCTCTGTCTCTGAAGTACATAGGGCCTGGTTCGACACTCAGCAGGATTGGGTTTATCTTTCCCGAGACAGGATGATAAAGTTGCTCTTGCAGCTCCAGTAGTTCTGTGACTCCTCAACCTAGTCTTGCTGTGCCTGTCCGCTGGATGAGGATGCACAGCCTACTCATCTGGAAAGGTCTAGCAGGAATCAAAGAATAAAATTGAGAGGTATGAAGAATTTCACTTTACTGGAGATAAAAGAATGGTTAAAACATCATTTAAACAGTGTTGTAAAGACTGGATGGATTGGTTCAATCATGGAGAAAGAACGCTAGTCCATAAGCCTAAAATAGATCATGTGGAAACATAGAAACATAAATATGATGGCAGAAAAAGACTAGGTTTAAGTAAAAAACTATTTATGCTGCTTCTGAGTCTTTCACTAAGTCAAGGAAAATAGAAACTGAGAAGCCACAAAAAGACACCATAGTGGTTTATTTTAATCATATGCGTGTATTATATCGTTTGGGGAGGGGTGCAGGAAAGTCAATTTGACTTTAAAAAACAGTTTGGGATTATGAGTTAAATACTACCAAATTATACGGATTAAATTATGATTGAATGCAATACTATTATTTGACTGTAGAGTTTGTCATCAGCTCCATTGAGAATAAAGTTGTTGAAGTGATGACATCATCATACACTAATGCTAAAAGGACTGTGCTGCAGGTGATGTAGAATGCAGGCTGTTTCTGTTACAAAATACTGCGGCTAAACTGTTAACTAGGGTACATAGGTATGAGGATATTACACTAGTTCTTTGGAATCTCCATTGGCATTCAATCAGAGCATTGATGATTTTAAGGTTTTAATAATTATTTCCTTATCGTTCCTACAGTTCAGTCCTCCACCTCTGGGTTGTGCACCTCCTCCTGCAGCTTTGAAGACTGGGCATATCAAAATCATGACATCACTGGATGTAGTCTGCTGGTCTCTCCCATCAGCCCCAGTGTGTCCAGTCTCCATGCAGCAGGAGGACGTAGTGAGCCTAGGTCCTGGGCTCACTTGAGGAACACATAAGGAGCAATAGGATAGTTTATCATAGGGTCTTAGCTCTTTACCCTCAAATTTGGTTTTTGGCCCTTTAAATTCACTTTACTTTACTTTTAAATTTAATTCTTGCTGTCCCTTAAAGAAAAAAAAACAATAACAAACTTTATTCTGGTGCCGTTACCTGCCTGCCTCTTTTGTGTGGGGCTGTGGGCTCATTTTTTCAGATCTCGCCCCCTAGACAGGACAGGGGAGAGCTCTGTGGCAGGACCGAAGGAGCATCCTCTGTCTGTACAAGCAGCCGCGATTCCACCTGGGGCTGCAGCATGCTGACGGGAGGCTCGCCCGGCGGTTTTCTGCTCTGCCTTCAGCAGAACCGCGCGGGTTGGAGCCCCGTTGAAGAGTCGTAAGTCTTTTCGTCGGGAGAGACCAGCAGACTAGGGTAGGTTCGGGGCTCAGTCTTTCTCCGGCGGCCGGGAACAGTGCCGAGACAGGGCCGGTGCTCCCGTGTCACATTTGGCGCCTTTTTTTACTCACGCCGGTTGCGGCAGCCATTTTGGGTGCATGAGCGCTGCATGGTAAGAGCTCCGGGCAGTATTTTTAATAAGGAGCTATTATCTCTTGTCCAACGTTCCTTTTTTTCCCTTAGGCAACTTCGTTCGGTCCGTCCTTTTCTCTCCCCTTCTGCCCTGGCCACTCTCCTTTGTTCTCTTGTGTTGTCTCATCTTGATTATTGTAATGTGTCCCTTGCTGGTTTGCCTCTTTCCCAATTGTCTCGTCTTCAACGTGTTCAGAACTCTGCTATTCGTCTTCTAGCTCATGCTTCTCGCTTTGATCACGTTACCCCACTCCTTCTTCAACACCACTGGTTGCCTATCTCCTTTCGTGTCCAGTATAAAATTCTTATTCTCACCCACAAAGCTGTCCGCACTGGCTCCCCCTCCTATCTTGCGGATCTGATCTACTTTCGTCCTCCCCACCGTTTGCTCCGTGCTATCCATACAAATCGCCTGTCTCTTCCCTCCCCTTCCCAGGCCCATCTTGTTTCTACTCGTTCTTCTGCCTTTTATTTTCTAGCTCCTAGCTTATGGAATTCCCTTCCCCCCCCCCCGCTTCGTGCGGAAGAATCGTATCTTTCATTCAAGTCACAACTCAAGACCCATCTCTTCAGTTTAGCGTTTAACCTTCCCACCCTGGTTTCCCCCTCCCCCTCCGTTATTCCCCCTCCCCTCCCCTCATGATGTTGCAATCCCCTACCGTTGCATTGTAATTATTGTTCTTTCAGTGTTTTCCTTTTCTTCTCTGTCCTATCTATTTTATGGCGTTCCTTTCTTTTTCATGCAGCCTGTTTTTAATTTGTTTTATATTGTTTTATTGTAAACCGCTCAGGTGCCTCCGGTGTTGGGCGGTATATCAAATTTTAATTAAACATAAACATAAACATATCAGGGGGGCTCTGCGCTATTGTTCCTGCGCGGGGCAGTGTTCCCCTCTGTAAGGCCTCGTTTTTCCTATCGGAGCCTCTGCAGACCCTAGGGTAGCCTGAACTGTTATTTATTTTATAAGAGAGAGTTCCTGTAAAAAAAACCCCCCAAAAAACTTAGGGGCATATTACCTTTGGTTTCTCCCTACCTAGCCTGGGCTATCTCGGATTTTTATCAAAAAAATAAAAATAAAAAAAGAGAGAAGAAAAGAGACGAAAAGAGAACAAGGAGACTCCGTAGAGGGTGAGGGTGCCTAGCGGATGGCATCCCGCCCCCAGTGCGTGCTCTGCGGCACTCGCAGGGGAACGGTCGCGGATTTTGGGATCTGCAGGGGTTGCGCTACGGTGTCCACGAGCATAGAGTGGCAGATGGAGGCAAAGGCTGGACAGGAGCCACAGCTGGCGACAGCAGGACCTGAAGGGGAGGTACCTTTGGCCTCTACCTCGGGGTTTTCCCAGGAGGTTAACGTTGGACTGCCAACGGCCATGCCGGTTCTGGAGTCCAGTGCTCAGCTCGGGGACTTTTGCCCTGACTTTGTGTTAATAATGCATCAGGCATTCTGCAGGTGGCATCAGGGGATATTACCGGACGCCTTGTTGCGGCCTGCAGCTACTCAGCAGCCGAAGCTGACCGACAGGAGTAGCATTTCTCCAAGAACTTCAAAGAGATCACGGCCTCACGAGCGGTCCCCCTCAGACATGGAGGTTAATGACATGGATGAGGCTGAGCTAGATCTTGAGGCAGAGATGGAAGACTTAGAAGAGGGTGAAATTTAGGAACCGGAGGATGAGGCAAAGATCATTCGAGTGTTCCGAAAGGAGGAGCTGGCGGCTCTTATTACGGAATCCCTCCAGACGTTGAACCTGGCGGCAGCACCACCGATTGAGGAAGAGAGTGTGGAGGACCCTATCATCCAAGCGGTGAGGCAAGCGCAAGTGGTGTTCCCCGTCCACCAGGTGGTGGACAATATGATACAGGACGAGTGGGATCAGCCGGATTCGGGTCTCAGAGGCATTAGAACGATGAACAGGCTCTATCCTTTAGCAGATAAGGACAAAGAGCGCTTCCGGTCTCCACGAATTGATGCAGCGGTGTCGGCGGTCACCAAGAAGACTACGATTCCGGTGGAAGGTAGCGTGGCATTAAAGGATGTGCAGGATAGAAAGGTGGATGGTCTGTTGAAGCAGTCCTTTGAGGCGGATGCCTTGTCGTTGCAGGCTTCTATTTGTAGAGCTTGGGTGGCAAGAGCTTGCCTCAGATGGTCTCAGAGCTTGCGGCAGTCTTCTCAGCTGGATGAGGAGGGTGTTGGTGAATTGGATCGGTTGGAGTCAGGAACCGCATATTTGGCGGATGTGCATTATGACTTGATCAGAGCGCTAGCTAATAGCATGGCTTCCTTGGTTGCCGCACGCCCATCCCTGTGGCTAAGGAATTGGGCGGCCGATGGATCTTCTAAATCGCGTCTGTCAGCTTCCGTTTAAGGGTAGGTTACTGTTCGGGGATGATCTTGACAAGTTGGTTAAGGATTTAGGGGAGTCAAAGGGTGGTAGGCTTCCGGAGGATAAGCCTAAGCTAGGAAAGTCCGCTCCGGCCTATCGGGGTCAGTATCGGGATTTTAGAAGATTCCGTACTTCTCGTCTAGGCAGTTTCCAGAGAGGAAGATTTGCTTCAAGAGCTGAGGGGTTTCGTGGATTTCGGGGAGCAAGTAGAGGTTTCGTAGGATCATCCTCCTCAGCTCCTCGGAAGCCACAATGAAAGCTGGCGGGTCCCGGTAGGAAGTCACCCAATCGGCGGATGGCTTCGGGATTTTCTTTCTGCCTGGACCCAAATTACGATGGACCAGTGGGTTTTGGAAATAATTCGCAAGGGGTACGCGCTGGAATTGGCAAGACTGGTCCGGGATTCCTTTGTGATGTCTCCCTGCAGGTGTCCACAAAAAGCCCTGGCGATTCGCAAAACCCTCGATTGTCTTTTACACATGAGGGCCATCATACCGGTCCCGTTGTCAGATTACGGCATGGGTCAGTACTCAAAAAGACGGATCTCTACGCCCTATTTTAGATCTAAAGGGTGTGAATTAGTACCTGCGGGTACCGCATTTCCGGATGGAAACATTGCGATCCGTCATTGTGGCTGTGCGCAAGGGGGAGTATTTGACCTCCCTGGATCTCATGGAAGCGTATCTACATATCCCAATCAGAGAGGCCCATCAAAGGTTTCTACGGTTCGCCCTTCCATGGAGGCGCTATCAGTTCCAAGCTTTACCTTTCGGGCTGGCTACGGCGCCGCAGACCTTCACCAAGATTATGGTGGTGGTGGCGGTGGCGTTGCAGAAGGAAGGAATCCTTGTTCACCCCTATCTCGACGACTGGTTGATTCGGGCGAAATCCGAGGCCGAAAGTGTTCGAGTGACGGACAAGGTGGTGAAATTTTTACAGCAGCTCGGCTGGGTGGTCAATCCGGCCAAAAGCCGACTGGTGCTGTCCCAGGAGCTCAAATATCTGGGAGTACGGTTCGACACTCGACAAGGGGCAGTGTTTCTACCGCATCATTGGGTGCTAGGCCTGAGCCGCCTGCTGTGCAGGTTCAGATCCGTTACGGCGCCATCGGCATGCAATTATCTTCGCATGCTGGGCACGATGGTGGCGACCTTGGAGGTGGTGCCCTGGGCCAGATTCCATATGCGGCCATTGCAGCAAGCGCTCCTTCGCCGCTGGTCGCATCAGAACGACTCGTTGAACAAGCGTCTTCCCTGTTCTCTCCGGGTCAGGCGGGCTCTGCGGTGGTGGCTACTGCCCGGAACCCTGCAAGCAGGAATACCCCTGGAGCAGCCAGATTGGCTCCTGCTATTGACGGATGCAAGTCTCGCGGGATGGGGGGGCACACTGCGGAGATCTGTTTGCACAGGGCGTGTGGTCCGTCCAACAGCGCGGTTGGTCGATCAACCGGCTGGAGTTGAGGACAGCATATCTGGCGCTTCAGTCCTTCGAGTCGGCTGTGACCGGTCGAGCGGTGAGAGTGCTGTTGGACAACTCCGCGACAGTAGCCTACATCAATCGGCAGGGAGGCACAGGCAGTGTGGCCATGGAAGAAGAGGCAGAGATACTGTTCACTTGGGTGGAAAAGCATCTGCCAGTGTTGTCGGCGGCGCACATTGTGGGAAAGGACAATGTGACGGCGGATTTCCTCAGCAGGGTGTAAGTGGATGCTGGGGAATGGGAGTTGCATCCAGAAGTGTTTGCGCTAATAGTCCACAGATGGGGGCTGCCGATGATGGATCTTATGGCGACTTTTCAGTCTGTTGTGGATTTAAGTTCTGCTTATTTTTCAGTGAAAATTAGCAAAGACAGCCAATATTTATTTGCCTTCTATTTTGACAATAAGCAATATACCTGGACCACTTAGTGTCAGGGGTATACTGATAGTCCTGCATATTTCTCGCAGGCCCTAAGAACTGCATTATTGGATGTAAAGCTTGACCATTCCTCTTTAGTACAATATGTAGATGACTTGCTTCTCTGTTCACCATGTTATGAAAGTTGTTTGTCATATTCCTTGTTTTTATTAGCTCATATTGCTGAATTAGGTTTGAAGGTTAATTTGTCTAAACTGCAGTTTGTATCTGAAAATGTTACTTTCCTGGGTGTTGCCCTAACTCTCTCTGGTCGTGCAATTACCTCTGCTAGATTGAAACCTATTTTGTCATTGTCTTTTCCAGCAACACCAGTATTAATGCACAAGTTTCTGGGTCTATTAATTTTCTGTAAACAATGGCTAGCAAATTTCTCAGATCTTACTGCTCCATTTTATGCTCTTATTGGGAAAGACGGACCTGAAGGCCTTATTGTACCCACATTATCACAGTGGGAGGTTTATTTTAAATGTAAAAAAAAAAAAATTGCACTGGGAAATGCACCATGTTTATTGTATATGATTATTCTTTACCATTCAAATTCTATATGGCTATATCTGATTCCTCTGCTACCTGTGTGCTTTTACAAGCTTTCCCAACTGGTTGCAAGCTGGTAGGCTATTTCTCAAAGCGATTTGATGCAGTGACTTTGGGACTCCCACTATGTCTACGTAGTTTGGTAGCAGTAGCTTTGCAATCAAAACTTACTAATTTTCTGGTTCTACAGCTCCATTTGTCCTCCACACGTTTTATTGACTCTGGAATTAATCATTTCTCCGCTTCATGTTTCAGTATGTACTACATCACTATGCAACCTTTCAACACTTGTAGAGGAAGATGGGTCTCATAATTGTTTCCAAACAATTTTCAATTGTTTCCAAACTGTACCTCTACCAGCCCCAGATTATACCTTTGTTTGTGGATAGTTCTGCTTTTAGAGATGACAAGGGCAAACTTCGTGTAGGCTATGCAGTCACTACGGTTTTATGGAATGCAGTTTAAAATGCAAAGGACATTCTTCTGCTGAAGATTTTGTGTCAAAGGGCAACCATTTTGCAGACCACGAAGCACAACGAGCTGTTCTTTAAGCATCGGTGTTCCCGACAGTGCTGTATTTAACACCGTTTAATATGACTTTGTTTTCCCTTTTATCTTTCTTGCAGCAATAACAAGATACTTCCTTTGAAAACCCAGACTCTGACTTTGTGGGGTGCATCCTGTGATTCTCAGGGCTGCTGGAAAGAGGATCATCTGCTTATTTGTCCTGACAGTCTTTTGTTTCTACTTGCCCTGTTCCTGCATTATAAGCTTTGCCGCTGTGGCTATGAATTATGTCTTTTTGGTTCTCCGGTATCACCTGAACGTCTGTTATTTTTTTCTTTGGCACAGCTTGTCTGCACTGTTTCAAGACTGGCACTGTAGGGTCAGCTTAGGGTCAGTTATTAATATTTCTGCCTTCCGAACTCTCTTTGATTTTGCAGCCTGTTTTGCAGAGCTGTCCTGTGCCAGAGGAAGGAGGTGGTATTTGTCCGGATGGGTAGAAGCTTATCCATTACCAGTTTATTCCTGTCTGGGGTGTTCCTTTTTGTTCTTTCTTGTCTGGGTCCAGCCATTGTTGCGAGTGTATGGGAGGGTATTAAAAATTTGCTTTGGTATTAAGAGACAACTGCACACTCCTTATCATCCGCAAAGCTCTGGCCAGGTGGAACGGATGAATAGGACAATCAAAAGTCACTTGCGCACTATGATACAGGATTGGGCTACAGATTGGACGGAAGCCCTTCCCTTTGCCCTTATGGCAGTGTGTAATTCCCCCAGCCTGACACCATATGAAATAGTTACTGGACGTCCAGCTACTTCTCCACATTACTTGGCAGTTATCCCAGATCCCCAATTGTTGTGCAGCGATATTTTGACTTATTGCTCACGGTTGCACTCAGTTCTGTCTGTTTCCCTTTTATTGCAAGTGAATCCTCAATGAAATGACAGAATCATCATATCCAGAATCATCAGAATCATCATATCCGGAAGTGAAGTCACCTGACTGGGTCCTGATTAAGAATTTGCATCCAAAGACGCTTCTGGTTCCCAAGTTTCTAGGTCCATTTCGTGTGCTCCTGGTGGGATACTCGGCTTGTAAAGTGGAAGGACATTCTTGTTGGATACACCTTACACAGTGGGGAGGAGTGGCCTAGTGGTTAGGACAAGGTACTTCGGGCCGGAGGGCCGGGGGTTCAAGTCCCACCTGGGGACAGCAGTCTCAGGCCGGAGGGACTGGGATTTCTAGTCCTATAGGCACTCCTTGTGGTCTTGGGCAAGCCACTTAACCCTCCATTGCCCATGTTCCCTGTAAGTATTAGCGTATGTGTGTCATATCCCCTCGTGTTAAATGTATCTCCCAATTGACCGCTTTGACCCGGTGAAAAGCAGGATATAAATACAGCTAAAATAAAATAAAAATAAATAAAAAAGACTCCTTCACAGACTCCAGACGGCAGCTCCCTTCATCAGTGAATCAAGAAAATACAACGCAGAGACTTATTGAACATTACATTGATATTACAGAAAAGATCATCAGGATTTACATGCTTTTTGAATGAACTACTTATGAGAAAACCTTTTGTCCAGCATTTATACTACTGATTAGGTGGATAAAGGTGGTTTGATTTAGTATTTTACCAATATATAAGCAATGACCTTTGGGTACTTAACCTCTACTTCATGACGTAATTGAGAATTAAGGGGTAGTTATAGCTATACTATATATCTTCATCATATTAAGAAGAGTAGGTGTATTTTATTTTGTCTTAGCACATTTATTTTTGGGGTGATTATAGTTTCAGATATTTAGAGGTCTGCTAAGAATGTTTCAGTATTTGGTCTTAGTTGTGCTGTGGCATGTTATTGTTAATGAAGCAGTGCTGCATTTAGAATCTTGGGAAAGTTATGAGGGATATCCAAATATTTTTGAGTCGCATTTACACTCAGTTACAAAATATTTTAATCTGTCACGTTGTGCGGTCTGCCTTCCACTCAACATGGGTTTTTACCACAAGTTAGGCCCAAAGCCTTTGAAGAGTTTCGTGATACAGCTTTTAATCTAACTACTGTACGATGGTCTCATACAAACACAGAACCTAGAGTAGTTCTATGCCTTTAAAGTCCCCTCCAATATGTTTTATGGCTCAATGTACAGGGAAAAAGGTAGGGGACACCCCATGGAACGTTTGTAAAATAATAATGCTACATAATTCTTCCATCTGGTATAAGAAATCCCACGTACAGAAACCTTATATTTCCGTAGTACAATTAATGCAAGTTCAAGGGAATCGGGTGCATGATTATGACTTGTTACAGTATAATAGTTCTGGCTACCTTTTGAATGACTCAGTCCGAGACATACCTAACTGGAGTTACCCCTTATTAGGATATTACCATCCCTGGGAATGTAATCTATCTGTAGGAATCAAGGAAATGAACATTACTCAGTGGGCTTTGAATAATTGTACGCAGAATCTAATCTGTCCCCGTAACTTGACAATTTGGGAAAATGGATTAGTGTCTTTAAAGGGAGACTATTTTGTGTGTGGTAATCTTGCATATACAGAACTTCCCAGAGGTTGATCAGTTACTTGCTATGTTGCTCAATTAGATATCCCGTGGCGGTTTTTACCTTACCAAAATGTTACTTTATTATCAACCTTGAATAATTCCTTAAGAAGAAAAAGGGATTTCCCCTCAGGATGAAGCCATAATAGCAGCACAACAGTTGGTAGACTCTACAAGTCCTTTAACTAAATCTCAGATAGATGCATTTACAGGTACGGTTTGGCTCTCAACGTTTGGAGCCATAGCACCCACTAGAGAATATGGTACCCAGATTATGCGATTACAGGCAGTTGTTGAACTTACAGCCCTGGATCTCACAGAGGCTATTAGTGTGCTACAAGGTGAAGTAGACAGGGTGTCTACTTATGCAGCTCAGAATCGCATGGCCTTAGACTACCTACTAGCGAAGAAAATGGCGTATGTGGCCTGATTTCTGATTTCTGTTGCAGTATGCTTGATGATGAAGGGAAAGTAGTGAAAGGCCTACTAGATAAGGTTAGGAATCGTACATTTGTATCAAGTAGTAGTTATGTAAGTTCTGTTTCTGATTTTTGTTTTAGGTTCTGTTTCTTCTTTCTGGAATTCATTATCTAGGCCCCTGCAAGGCATAGTAGCTTCATTATTTGGCTTATTAGGGATTATCATTTTAGGAACAATAATTCTTTGTGTAATATCTGCTTGCTGTAAGAAATCAGTGCAGACATTGACCCCTAAAATGATGTTACAGGTTGACCCAGAAGCTAGCTACGATCCATTTTTAATACCGATGTCTGAGTTTCCTTATCTGTGAAATGATTCTTTACAGAATCAGAGGAAGGACTGAAAGAAAGCTTGATTGTACCAGGTTGGATACACAGTCAGGCCCTGTGTATAACATTATATTACTATAAGCCCTAAGAAAGAGTTAATATAATTTGTAGCTCCTTATTTAATACCATCCTTGAAAACTCTGTAGAAGAAACTGGGTGAAAGCTTCCTATAATATAAACATTAGTCTTGTTATTAGAAAGATAAGTAAAAGGCAAGTTGTTTACCCAGCTTCTCAGTCGCTCAGTCTCTGGTCAGAGATATCAAACTGTCAGTGTTAGGATTAATTAGAATTAAGGCCTACATAGTCATGCCTGAGAATATATGTATGTCTTTTCATGATTGTCTATGACGTTCATGCCTATAGAAAAGTATATTATGAATATACGTAACACTAGACGTAGAATAGAATATGTATATTATGAATATACGTGATGTGAGACATAGAATAATAAAGTGAAATTATGCTGTGTAATGGAATCTTTACCTATAAATAAAGAGGCCTAAAGCTTTGATTTCAGAATAAACATAGGCAAAAGCCTGGCTTGCTCTCCCAAAGCGCTTTGGTCCTGTGTTTATAATACAAGCGTGTTGTGTATTATTTACAGATTTGTGTATTATTTAAAGATTATGATCAATTAACCTTCTCCTTGTTTTGTGTGTGGATTTCTGTGACCCAAGAGCCCTATCTGTTATTAGGTGAGGGGGGGTGCAGAGTATCTTTCAAACGCTACCCTGGAAGTTCTGGATTTCAACTTCCTACCTAAAAGCCTAAATTTAGCCTCCAGAACCTCCCTACCACATTTTCCTATGTCATTGGTACCGACATGTACCAAGACAGCAGACTCCTCCCCAGCACTATCTAAGACCTTATCTAGGTGGCGCGTGAGGTCTGCTACCTTCGCACCAGGCAGGCATGTTACCAGCCGATCCTCACGTCCACCAGCCACCCAGCTATCTACATGCCTAATGATTGAATCACCAACTATAACGGCCGTCCTAACCCTTCCCTGATGGGCACATGGCCCTGGAGAAACTTCCTCGGTGCGAGAGGGTTTTACATCACCTGGAGGACAGGTCCTAGTTACAGCTTCCGTGCCCATGGTGTTGCGTTTTCTTCAGGATGGCTTTGACACAGGATTGGCAGCCAGTTCGTTGAGAGTGCAGTTGGCAGCACTAGCCTGCTATAGGGGCAAGGTGCATGATGTGCCTTTAGGGTCGCATACGATGTATTGCGCTTTCTGAAGGCGGTGTCGAGGCTGAGGCCCTCTCGTCATATCGTTGTTCCCCCGTGGGATCTCAATTTGGTCTTAGGAGCATTAGTGAAGGAACCCTTTGAGCCATTGATTAAAGCAATGGTGAAAAATTTGACCTTAAAGGCAGTGTGTTTAGTGGCCATATGTTCAGCAAGGCGCATTTCGGAGTTACAGGCTCTGTCTTGCAGGGAACCCTTCCTGTTGTTTTCTAAGGAAAAGGTAGTCTTGCGTCCAGTGCCATCTTTTTTGCCGAAAGTCGTTTCTCTGTTTCACCTAAATCAGACGCTTCCAGTCCTTAGCTCAAGGGGGGAGACCACGTCCGATCACAGTTTGCGTCTGTTGGACATTAAGCGGATATTGCGGCGTTATTTGCAAGATACGAACCTTTTCACAAATCTAAATGGCTTTTCGTGTTGTTCAGAGGGTCTCGCAAGGTTGAAGCGGCAGTAAAAGCGTCCATTTCTAGATGGATTAGAGAAGCGATTGCCTGAGCATATCTAGTACAGGGTCATTCTGTTCCAGTGGGATTGCGAGCGCACTCTACCAGAGCACAGGCGGCCTCTTGGGCGGAACACAGCTTGGTGCCACCATGTGACATCTGTAGAGCGGCTACTTGGTCGTCTCTCCATACCTTCAGTAAGCACTATTGCCTGGATGTGCTGGCGGCGAATGATGCCTGTTTCGGTTCAGCAGTTTTGCGAGCCGGATATGAGGGTCCCTCCCAATGAACACTGCTCTGTTACATCCCAGAGGTGGAGGACTGAACTGTAGGAACGATAAGGAAATGATAATTACACTTACCTGGTAATTGTAGTTCCTTGAGAGACGACAGTTCAGTCCTCAATCCCGCACGGGGTGGTGGCGTTGGCAGTGGAATTTCATTAGGTAGAACTGTACATTTACAAGTATGTATGAATTTCGAGGGATTTCCTTGGCTTCGTTCTGCTCTGTTTATTTCTCTCTATCTATCCTTTCTGACTTTTATTTCTGAAGGAGTCTGTTGGGAACGGTATGAGACAAAGTTTTGTTCAGTCAGGAGGGAAAGTTTAACTATTCAGCTAGTTAAAGGTTATTGAGGTTACAATTTTGTGTTGGCTACTTATTTGTTGCTCGTTTGAGTATGCTTTGTCCATAGTTCATTGGGGCTGATGGGAGAAACCAGCAGACTACATCCAGTGATGTCATGATTTTGACATGCTCAGTCTCCAAGCTGCAGGAGGAGGTGCACAACCCAGAGTTGGAGGACTGAACTGTCGTCACTCAAGAAACTACAATTATCAGGTAAGTGTAATTATCATTTTTAGATGCTTTCATTATAAAGAGCAGTTTTATTTGTTTTATAATTTGAAGTATGCACCATATAGGGAATTAAGCTCACAAAATCAAATATTTTTGGAAGTACCAGCATTGCATGAGATTAAGCATGCCTCTACAAGGAATTTAGCATTTTGTTATTATGGTCTGGTATTTATTAATTTGCCTGTGGAGGTGCGTATGGAATAAGGTAATTAAATATATTTTTACCCAAGCATCTTATGTATTTTCATGAATAGCTGGATTTTTAAAATTTATATATGAATAAATCCAATGAAATTAAAATTGTATTAACATTTTTTGACTGTAATCCGCCTTCATATGAAATGTTAGGGGATAAACAAATAAAAATATAATATGCAAAAAATGAACCATTCAGAGTTACTAAACTCTTTTTACAGATGGTGCTTGATATTATTAATAAAACAAAAACATCACCATAAGTAAATTCTGTTTTGAGAAACTTAAAGGTCCCATGGAGTGACTAAGAGATGATGATACAATAGTAAACAGAAGAAAAGAAATGAGGAGGAAATTAGTGAGTACTTGATACAGTATTTTAAGTCTTATTATGTTTTTAGCTGAACACACTAGATATTTAGCTAAAATGCCTTCAAAATAACTTCTAAAAAATTAGTGCTGCATTTCCGATTTCATGTCCTATCCAGGAGGTGTGATATATTAAACACTGCATCCAAAGTATGTCGTCGTCATTGCCAGCGACAGCTGAAGGTGTGAGTGAAAGTTCTTTGCTCCTGCAAACTGCAAACTCATTTATTCTGCATAATGGAACACTAGAGAGCTGTTTTTCTGAGTTATTTCCACATCTGTCATCTGGTGGATACAGAAACTGATTGACTTTAAATATTTTGGCTCAATAAAATTCAGGAAGTAAATGCAGATTCAGTACTTTTGTCGCCCAGAACATCTTCTAAGTGAAATACAATTTTTGAAATTAACTTTATGTACTTTTTGAATAAATTATGAGTTGGATAAAGTCAATGGCTATAAAATTGAGCCACTTGCACTGTGTCTCATAACAATGAAACTCAGCAAATTTGCAGTGAAGAAAAAAAAAGCATGTAAACTATAGAGAAAAAAGTTCAAATAATTTTACCAAGATAGCTAACCAATTACACAGGTAAAATTAGGACTAAAACTGCCTTCTCTCTCTGTATGTAAAGGTACCCAGGCTGTGAAACTCTGTAAATGTTTCCCTTCATAAATTTACCTGCAGGCCAATATTGGGGTTTTAAGATTGCCATCACAAAGAAAATAATTGTAATTTGTATGTGTGCATGAATGGATAGATATAAATGCATGTTGTTGTTGTTAAGTGCCGTCGAGTCGGAGTCGACTCATGGCGACCCTCTGGATAGCTATCCTAAATTGTGTTCGGTCTTCAGTCAGGCGGCTCATTGTTGACAGACTGGTACCCGTAGCTGCTGTTATTGTATCAATCCATCTCATTGCTGGCCTTCCTCTTTTGCGTTGACCTTCTATCTTGCCAAGCATGATGTCTTTCTCTAATGATCTCTCTCTTCGCATGATGTGTCCAAAGTATGAAAGTAGAAGTCTTGTCATCTGAGCTTCTAAAGAAAGCTTAGGTTTGATCTCCTCTAGTACCGACTGGTTTGTTCTTCGGGCAGTCCATGGTATACACAGTATTCGCCGCCAGCACCATAATTCAAAGGCATCAATTTTTTTCCTGTCTGTCTTTTTCACTGTCCAGCTTTCACATCCATATGATGTTATTGAAAATACCATGGCTTGAACAAGTCGAATCTCTGCTCTTGAGAATCTTATCTAGGTCTTTCATAGCCATTCTGCCAAGAACAATGCGTCGTTTGATTTCTTGACTGCTTGTTGCTTCTTTATTGATAGTTAATCCAAGTAGGTTAAAGTTGTTCACAATTTCAATTTCTTCTCCTTCAACAATGAACCTGTTGATTATGCCAGTCATGATCTTTGTCTTATTTACATTAAGGTGCAGTCCCATTTTGAGACTATGTTCTTTGATTGTGAGAAACAAATGTTTCAGATCATCTTCACTTTCAGCTAGTAATGTAGTATCATCAGCATAGCGAAGGTTGTTGATGAGTCTTCCACCAATCTTCTCACCTCTGTTGTCTTCATACAATCCTGCTTCTCTGATGATTTGTTCTGCATATAAATTAAAGAAGTAGGGGGAAAGTATGCAGCCTTGTCTTACACCTTTGCTTATTTTAAATCATTCTGTTTCTCCTTGTTCCGTTCGAACTGTTGCTTCTTGATTAATGTACAGATTGTGCAAGAGTACGATCAGGTGTTCTGGTATACCCATGCTTCTTAATGTGGCCCAGAGTTTCTCCTGGTTTACACAGTCAAAAATGCAATGTGTGCCTTCGAGTCAGTCCTGACTCCTGGTGACCCAGAAGCTCCTGGGTTTTCTTGGCAGTGTCACCGGAAGTAGATTGACAGGCCTTTCTTCCGAGGCAATGGAGGGTTAAGTGACTTGCCCAAGGCCACAAGGAGTGCTAGTGGGAATTGAACCCTGGTTGCTTGGTTACCACGCCAGTGTTCTAACCACTAGGCTACTCCTCCACTCCACACAGTCAAAAGCCTTGCTATAGTCGATAAAGCACAAATAGATATCCTTTTGGTATTCTTTAGTCTTTTCAAGGATCCATCTCACATCCGCAATGATGTCTCTCGTTCCTCGCCCTTTCCTGAACCCTGCTTGCACTTCAGGTAGTTCTTGTTCCAGGTATGGTTGTAGTCTCTTTTCAATAATCTTCAGTAAAATCTTGCTGGCATGTGGGATCAGAGCGATTATTCGATAATTTCCACAGTCAGTTGGATCACCTTTCTTTTTTATTGGTATAAACACAGATCTTTTCCAGTCAATTGGCCATGATGTTGACTTCCATATTTCTTGGCAGAGCCTTGTAAGTATGGTAACAGCTGCATCAGATTGCTGCAATACTTCTATGGGAATGCTATCAATGCCTGGTGCTTTGTTCTTTGATAAGGCTTTCAATGCTGCTTTAACTTCTTCTTTCATCACCAATGGTTCCCGATCATAAGGTACAGATTGAAACGGCTGTTGGTCCACTTGATCTTTATCATATAAAAACTCTGTATATTCCTTCCACCTTTTCTTGATCTTCTCAGCATCATTCAACATAGAACCTTGAGCATCTTGTAACATTCCAATTCTAGGCTGGAACTTTTTCTTTAACTCTCCTAGCTTTAGGAAAGCCAATCTTGTTCTTTCTCTAATAGTTTCTGCTTCTATTTCCTTGCAAGTGACATTGTAGTACTTTTCCTTGTCCTGTCTTGCTGCACGTTGGAAATCTCTGAGTTCTGCGATTGTCTTTCTTTCTCCTCTGGCTTTAGCTTTTCTGCGTTTCTGGGCAATTTTCAGAGTTTCTTCTGTCATCCATTTTGGCCGCTTTTGCTTTTTCATCTTTTGTAGAGACTTCTCACTTTCTTCCAACACAACCTTCTTGATGTCATTCCATAACTCTTCCAGAGCTCTGTCATTTGTATCTAAAGCAGCAAATCGATTTTGCAGGCAGTCTTTAAATTCATTGGTATATTCTCAAGGTCATATTTTGCTGCATTCATGAGTGGTTTGCTCTTTTTCAACTTTAGCTTGAGTTTGCATACTAGTAGTTGATGATCTGTACCACAGTCAGCTCCAGGTTTTGTCTTTGTTGATGTTATAGAATTTTTCCATCGTTGACTTCCACAGATGTAGTCAATTTGATTTTTATACAATCCATTGGGTGAAGTCCATGTGTACAGTCGCCGCTTGTGTTGCTGGAAGAAGGTGTTTGAGATGAATAGATCATTGGTCTTGCAGAATTCTATCAGTCTTTCTCCAGCTTCATTTCTGTTGCCAAGTCCATATTTTCCAACTACTTTGTCTTCTTTGTTGCCAACTTTTGCGTTCCAGTCACCCATGACTATCAGGATATCCTGTTTGCATGTTCTGTCAATTTCAGCTTGTACTTGTTCATAGAACTCTTCAATTTCATTCTCTTCTGCAGCTGTTGTTGGGGCATATACTTGAATTATAGTTGCGTTGATAGGCAATCCTCGTAGATGAATAGAGATTAAGCGTTCGCTGACTGCATTGTATTTCATTACAGTTCTTGCAAGTTTCTTCTTTATTATAAATGCAACACCATTTCTTCTTTGTCTTTCATTTCCAACATAGTAGACCATGTGATCATCTGATGCAAAGTGCCCGATGCCAGTCCATTTCAGTTCGCTGACTCCCAACAGATCAAGTTGTACACGTTCCATTTCATTCTTGACCACCTCCAACTTCCCTTGGTTCATGCTTCGTACGTTCCATGTTCCAATGCGTAAGACATACTTACAGCTTCTGACTCTCATTTCATGCACAGCTACATCAGCAGTCAGACTTCCCGAGGGCTTTGATCCAACCACATCATAAATGCTGGCTTTACTCTGAAAAGTCTTCAGCTCTTCCCCAGTAGCTAGTTGAGTGCCTTCCGACCTGGGGGTCTCATCTTCCAGCACCATAGCACAATTTGTTTTGTTGTAACTATCCATTGGGTTTTCATGGCAAGATACAGAAGTAGATTGCCGGGCCTTTCTTCCGCGCAGTTTAAGTTTGGTGGTGTTGACGTTGTCACAAAAATGTGATCCCATTCTGCTGCTGCCCAGATGGGTGGTTTGTCTTGGTCTGGCACTTCAGCTCTCAGCATCACTGATGCATGCAAGCCCTCACAGCACGACAAGCTGCAAACCAAGTGAGAGATAAATGCATATCATATCATTTAAATCTGTTTATATCTATGGCCAACTTACTGTATCCTTTCCATATCATCCTGCTAGGCTAGGACAAACAAGTGGGTTTTGTCCCACTACCAGCAGAGGTGGAGAAAAAAAGAAAAAATCCTGAGGCTTCTGATGACCTCATCATATACTATACCTAGAGCAGCTAGACGGCATACAACCTGTTTCACTATCTCCAGCACAGTATGGACATATTTGAACAGTTCTGTGAAAGCTTTGAGGAAAATTTGATTTAGCTTGTGAGTAGCCCCTCTTAAGGACAAATTCTTCAAAGGCTGCAAGGGTTCCTCGGAGAGACCAGCAGAGAACCCGGCAGTCTCCTTTGCCAAGTCTCGTAAGTACATGACCATGTACAGCTGGTATGTTTGGATATGGCATGATAGCTTCGAGCCCTGGTAGCACTTTCTGCCGAGTGCGTCCAGGTTCCAGGCCTCCCTGCCAGGGGGCACCGAGGAGTGCGTTTTTTGGCTGACATCCCTGCTTGAGTTTGATTTAGGAAGCACCTTTTGGGTCACCTTTAAAACCAGTGCCCTCTTTGGTTTCCGAAGGAGGAGGGATATCTGTTCAGTTCCCCGTTCTTATCCTATTAAGGGCAGGATAAAAGGGGCCCGTAGTATGGGAAATAAGATCTCAGAAGTTGAGGCTTTAATGGAAGAGACAGACTTTGATTTAATGGTGATTATGGAGATATGGTTTGTGGACAATCATGACCAGAATGTAATTATACCGGGCTATACAGTATTTTATTCAGGAAGGACAGGGGAGTAAAAAAGGGAGGAGTGGCATATGTAAAAAACATTATTAAAGCTATAGAATTACAGGGCTTAAAACGGAGCAAGGAGGCATGTGGGTTAAACTAGAGAGAGGGAACAGGAAACCATTTGCATTGGTGTGATATACAGATCTTCAATTGAAGAAGAAATGGATGGAGATTTAATAGAAAAGTTAAACAGTATTGTCATGAAAGGAGAAGTGCTACTGATAGGTGATTTCAATATGCCAGATGTTGAGTAGTTTGACACCAAAAAATATGTTGGTCAAATGTGTAGAGGATTAGACTAACTTGTTAATTTTAGAAAAAATCTTCTATTCCACCAATAGGCTATATAACCTCCTAATGGTTGTATTTCTTTTAGCGCAAACATTCAATAAACATATATGTAGCTAATGGAGGTCTCAGACTTCTGGTACTAAATTCAAAACATGACTTTTTGCAAAGTACCGAAATTGCATCAACGACCTCCAGTATGATTTAGAGTTGCTACTTTAAACTAATGTTATCTGGTCTTCAAATTCAAAAATCGCTTATCTTGATGAACTTTGTGCTTATCCAGATCAACTGAAGTTGTGCCCGATGCCTCTATCTGACACCATATCGGCGTTTCACCACCTTAAAGGGTTTCCTCAGGGGATTGCTGCTTCTGTAGCACTGTTAATAAAGAAATATATTATCACAACTCATGCTATTATGCCTATAGTTATGTCATTTTCAAACGAAATTCAATATGTAAAGATGCTGTGGTATACCCGTAGCTCTAAGATGCTCTGAGCTACAGGTATACCACAGCATCTTTACATATTAAATTTTGTTTGAAAATGACATAACTATAGGCATAACAGCACGTGTTCAAATCTGGACACTGACAGACGCGTTCAGGTGACAGTGTTCATAGCCAGTTGTAGAGGTTGGAGATTATACCAAATTCTGCAATAGAATAGACATCTAGGAAGGAGTAGGAGGGATCTTGCTAAGCCTGAAGAATGGATGAGAATTGGCAGTTGAGATTAAATGCTAAAAAATTCAGGGTCATGCACTTGGGCTGCAAAAATCCAAGAAAGCAGTACAGTATAGGGGGTGAAGTACTTCTCTCTGCGAAAGAAGAACGGGACCTGGGCATGATTATTTCTGATCTTAAAGTGTCTAAACAAGTAGAAAAGACTATGGCAAAAGCCAGAAGGATGCTTGGGTACATAGGGAGAGGAATGGCCAGCAGGAAAAGGAGGTGATAGTGCCTCTGTATAAGTCTCTGGTGAGACCTCATTTGGAATATTGTGTGCCATTCTGGAGATCACACCTTCAAAAGGATATAAAGAGGATGGGATCAGTGCAGAGGGTGGCTATCAAAATAATCAATGGTCTTCGTTATAAGCCATATAGGGATAGACTTAAAGATCTCAATATGTATACTGTTGTGACCCCAGCCCCGGCTGAGGGCCTAAAGGCATAGGGCTGCCAATTTTAGTCCTCTAATAAAGGAATTAAACACTATTCTTATCCACAGTGAGGCATTCAGGGACTTGTAGTTTTCCTCGTTCAAGGATAGTCGTGTAAGCCAAGGGTTAAAGGCAAAGACAAAAGTTTATTTTTTCCCAAAAAGCACTAAGGTTCAAACACACAACGTCAGGATATTCTTCTCCAAGCAGTACTTCAGAAATTATACATAAGCTGGAACTGAGGAAGCTTCATAAGCTTTTAAAACATGTGCAGTTGTTTTCATAAGGTAATCAGTAAAACGAAATACAGCTTCTCTGTTTAAGCAAAGTTAAATGTCCTCATTTACCTTCTGCTTTTTTAAACACAAAAATGTAGAAGCTGGCAACGTTCTCTTGTGTTAATAGGTATTTCTTAGCAAACAAAACTAGGTTCGTTCACACTGCTTCTCAAGACCTTTCTTTATCAAGCATTTCTTATCAACAAACTTTCATAGCTTCTGTCTGGCATAATGTACAATCCATTGGCAATTCACCTGATATGGAGTTTTGCTCCACACAATCCACTTGCATATCCTCTTGTTCTAAAGCATATACGTCTGGCTCTGAACTTCCACAATCTGCTCCTCGGTGAATGCTCTGGGGAAATCCCTGGACCTCCCTCCAGCACTTGTTTCCTTGGTAAGGAATTTCTGTACCTCTAGTATGGGATATCTCTCCCTGGTTCAGTTGCCTTGGTTCCTCTCCGCTGTTCAGCCACGGTTCTTTGCTCCAGGCTGGGTTCTGGTTACTTCTAGCTATAGCCTTGTTCACCCACCTTTGAGCAGCTTGAAACCTTCGGTCCGAGACCCGAGGTAGAAGACTTCCCTGCTTTCTTTCTCTAAGCAAAGCACACATGGTTTCTTGGCTCTCAGACTCCTTCCACGTCCTTCTCCTGCCCCTGATATTTCCTCTTCTGAGTTCCTCTCTCTGAACTCCTGGAATAGCTGAAACACGCTGAACTCTCTGAACTTGCCCACGATTCCGGACTGGAACTGGAACACAAACCGTTTGAACCGCAACCTGATCCTGCACCCCAACTACCTTCTCCCCTTCTGAGCAGGGTTTATAAGGCTGCTTCTTAGCTAGCCTTTCTCTGTCTCTGCACAGGTGTTTGCCATTACCCCCTAAGCTTGCACTTATGTCAGCAGAGCTTGGGTGTGGCAAACTGGCTCTATCAACTCCGTGCTTTCTTTCTTTGACTGCAGTCTGGAACCTGTGAATTTCAGGAATGTCTCTTTCCTTAAAGGTATATTCACTATCTTTTCCTATTTCCATCGGTTCAACAGGGCTCTCCTCATCACAATACATCAGAGGAAAGGCGGGAGAGAGGAGGTGTGATAGAAACGTTTAAATACCTCCGTGGCATAAATGCACAGGAGGAGAGCCTCTTTCAACTGAAGGAAAGCTCTCCTATGAGGGGACATAGGATGAAGGTGAAAGGGGGTAGACTCAGGAGTAATATATGGAAATATTTCTTTATGGCAAGAGTAGTAGATGATTAGAATAGCCTTCCATTGGAGGTAGTAAAGACGAGGATAGTATCTGAATTCAAGAAAGCATGAGACAAGACACAGGTGGTCTCTGAAGCAAAAAAAAAAAAAAAGAAGGGACTATAGTAGTTATAGAAGAGCAGACTAGATAGAAACATGATGGCAGAAAAAAAGACCATATGGCCTATGTTTCTAAGACCCCAAACCTAGCACAGCCTCTGTGCTCCCTTTCCCTACCTTCTCCTCTCCCGGCTCTCCCCCAAGATTGGATAGAGCTTTCAAGAGGTATGTGGCTGTAGGACTTTGTTGCAGGGAAGTAGCATTGAACCCAGCACTGTCGCTGCTTGGGCTCCCAGGCATGAGGACCAGATCTAAATTCCTACCTCTACCAAATCTAAACTTCTGTGATTATTTTAAAGCTTCTGTGCGGGCCCTGACTGGCTGCTCAGTGGGACATTTGTCGTGTATGGGAGTAGAACTGTTGGTGTTTGCATTCTTTTCCACCATTTCCTGCCTCGTGCTTGCATTGTGGGCGCACGCCACTGGTTCCTGGCTATGCATTGTCATGCTTGTATCTGCACATAAAACAAAATTTAGTGGTCTTCTCCTTGAATGAATACTTCACAGTATAAATCATTCTCATTCATTCAATGTATCTCTTCAGTTCAATATTCCTATAAGCATTCAATTAACTGATACAGGTCTCAGATAAACGATGGCACTAAAATTCTGGGTATCATATATCCCCAGTTATGTGCCCGTTAACATCAACGACCTCTGTAAATATCCTTCAAAAACTATAGATGAAGTACTTAGCTGAATGTATGCAATTATCTCCATACAGCCAGATAATCAGTACATCTCACTGCTCATCTTTTGTTGTTCTTGCAAGCCCCAACGCCATATCTCTAGGCGCCCTCGCATTTCTCCTACTGGGTTCCTCAGGGGACCTCGTAACACTTTGTTATCTACAAAAATAACTTATGTTGGTAACTGAACTTCTTATATCAATATTCATTACAACGACTAGCTTACTATTACAATAAAACTGTAAATACCTGAATGAATGATGCTGCCCACGTATTACTATTCAAAAACCTCCAACTGTTCCATCTCGGAAGAGGTCCGAAAATGCCGCGCATGCGGACTGTGATAAGGAAGCTTATCATAGATCAGGAAGGAGCTATAGAAAAGGTGAAGTGACTCTGAACAAGCAACCTGTCAGTTCTGGTAGAAATAAGAAAACAGAATTTTCCCATAAAAGACTACCAGTCCCAGAATGCACCAGGTTTCCAACAGCCATTAGAGGAGCTGGAGTGGGGAAAC
The DNA here is from genome assembly GCA_033557465.1 of Ichthyophis bannanicus. NCBI lineage: Eukaryota > Metazoa > Chordata > Amphibia > Gymnophiona > Ichthyophiidae > Ichthyophis > Ichthyophis bannanicus. The sequence continues at coordinate 684,711,514 of CM066036.1, read as the reverse complement.
GTGTGTTCAGTCAGGAGGGCTATGAGGTAATCCCTAAGCACTCATCTCAAAGGGCAGGGCCTGATTCAGCACAGCTGCGCTGTATTAGGGAGGAGCACTCATCTAAGCAGAATAAAGGTAGAGTTTATTCTACAGAGAATTATCCTGAGAATCAGCTTGAGCTTGATCATCTTCATCATCCTGAGGATCATCATCAGAAGCAGAAGCCAAACCGGACGGACAGAGAGGGAAAGAAACCCTTTGGAAGAAAGAGGAGAAAAGCCTTTGAGAGGTCTAGAAGAGTCCAGAGCAGTACGTATACTGGGAGGCATTCCAAGGGCCAGCATACACCATTGGACTGGGGAAAGCCAGAGGAATGGTGCTGCAGAGCTAGGAATCTCCAGACGGTACCTGTGAGGGAGACGGCTGCACGTGGAAGGGACCCTAAGACCCGTGCCAGAAGGTATGTGAAGAGAGATCCAGTGTCCAGGGATCTGGATTGGAAGGCTGGACATAAGAACTGGACTACATACTGGCCAGGCTATGTAGAGAGGAACTCTAACAGCAATGGAAGCTCAGGTATGAACATTGATCTATGCCCTAGCTATAACCTTGAAAGACAGCAGGGAAACAAGTATTCTCCTGAAAGTGCTCCAATGGGAGATTCATCTGTGCCAATCCATGATATTGAACCCATGCTTGTTGAAGAAGAGGGGGTGATAGCAGATGAAGAATCTGTTTACATGGACTGCTCTCTGTCTAAACTCCTTTGGTGATTTTCTGTTATAAAGTACAGCAACCATCACAAAGAAATACAAACTTGTTCTTTAATCTACTCAGAAAAGCTCCTGTGTAGGATTTCTAGCCACGCAGTAGAAAGCAAGCCAGCTAAGGGGTTTCAGCTGGATAACTGCTAGCAATTGAGCCTTACCTAATTGCTTGTGGGCTCTGAGAGAATCACTTCTGAATCTATGTGGGAAGATATAAGAAGTTTACCTGAAAAGAACAGTTTTTTTTTCTTTCTTTGTGGCTTTTGGTTTGTTGTTTGACATTGCTAAGAGAATATTAGCTAAAGCCTACAGAAAAGACCAGTTTGTTGCCAACCAGGTCTTATTTCTTTTGCTTTGATTGCCTGATAAGTTAAAATGTTGTTTTCCTGATTTTGTTTTTTCAAGTTTAACACTGAAAGCAAGTAACCTGATTTAATTGCTACCAAGCATATCTGTGTTGGGAGAAATAACCCCATAAATAAATATCTTATTGGATTTACCCAAAAGCACAACTAATTATTGTGAGCAGCTGTGTCTGGTGTGAATGAACTGCATTGCCCACAATCCCTTGCAAATCATATAGATATATGCACTTGCCAAGACTGTGAACGTTCTCACCCAGGCAGCCGTCTGACAGGACTCTCCCTCCTCCTGTCATTTTTAAACTGCTATTGCCGGCGATCTATTGGACGCCCTTTAAAAACCTGCCCTCCCTAGTGGCCTATGGCAACAGACCATACTAAGGGCCATACCTTTTAGATGTGGCCACCTTCTCTGTTATGCTAACGATTAATTTTTTACATGCACTAAGCCTCACCACTAGACGCATGCTGACCAGTCGATACCCATATTCAAATCCTCAGGCTGAACCGTACCTAACTTGTCAATCCACCGCTTCCGAGATGGAACAGTTGGAGGTTTTTCAATAGTAATACGTGGGCAGCATCATTCATTCAGGTATTTACAGTTTTATTGGAATAGTAAGCTAGTCGTTGTAATGAATATTGATATAAGAAGTTCAGTTACCAACATAAGTTATTTTTGTAGGTTTTTGCATCTCTAGTGACATTGTAGATCCCCATGAAGTACTGTATTCCTTCATCTCTTGAGCTTTGCATTTTTTATTTACTTTTTTTGGCCTAAATCCCAGCTTGCTGGCCAAGATAGTCTGCTTTCATGGCCTCTCTGCTCACATTATACCTTGTTCTTAGCTTATTAAAAGGGAGGGACAAATCTTCAAACCTCACATCTAGCTTACTTTACTTCAGACTATCTTTGTACATACCATTTTGTGCCCCTTAATAGTGTCTGTCCTGGAAACATGCAAACAATTGTGAGTTGGGACTCTCCACTTTTCTTCGATTTTGTGAAAAGAGAAATTCATCCCTGTTACTTCCCTCAGATGTCCCAAATCCCTGCATCCCCCTAGTTTTTCACATCTGAAAACCACAATCTTACATCCTTTAGAGAGAAGTCAGGGTTCCTGATCGTGCTAGCCAGTCTAGTCCCGGACCTCGGGGTTCCCTATTTCATGCAGCAGCTTGGAGACTGAGAAGGTAACTGCTGTTGTCCTCATTGACTCTCCTCCGGGAGAACTGGCATCGGGCACAATGGCGTTGGGACCCGAGCCGGAGGCTGCGGAGTCTTCTGAGCGCGGTCTCAGGATGACGGCCTTGGAGCGCAGCATGTCTGCCTTCATGGAGCAGCAGCGGGCACTGATGGCCGGTCTCACCGGTCCATCCGCTCCGACAACCGGGACCTTGATGTCCAAGTCGACCCCGGAGGCTGATCCGATCCTCGAGACTCTTCGAGCTCGAGTCGATCCTCGGCCAAGGTCTCCCTCGACCTCCCGTTTGGGACCGAGATCATCGACGTCGGTGCCCTCGGTGTCGGGGCGGTCGAGATCAAAGCCAGCACGGCCGGAGCCCATCAATTCCTCTTTGGAGGACTCAGCATGGGAAACGGAAGATGAAGAGTCCCCGGACACCCACTGGACTCGGTGTGTCCCATCGGACTTGCCGGGGTCCGAGCCTTGGAGAAGGTCCCCCCCCCCCCCGGAGAATACCAGGTTCTTGGACTTCATCAGGGACATGTCCAAGGCTTTGGCATTCCTAGCAGACACCGAGGAGGAGCCTCGAGCCAAGGAGCTCAAAGCCCTCCAGTATGATTTTCCCCCTCAGGAAGCCCTTACGGTACCGGTTCCTCTGATGTTGGAACAGCTGATACTCCACATGTGAGAGTCACCGACCTCGATGCCGGTTTTCAGCAAGCGGATCAATTCCATATATCGAGTCCGCAAGAGCCCTGGGTTCCAAAAGGCACAACTGCCGCACAACTCCATGGTTGTGGAATTGGCCATGCACAGGCTCAAGAGCCAGAAAACGCACTCCTCGGTGCCCCCTGGCAGGGAGGCCTGGAACCTGGACGCACTCGGCAGAAAGTGCTACCAGGGCTCAAAGCTATCATGCCATGTCCAAACATACCAGCTGTACATGGTCATGTACTTACGAGACCTGGCAAAGGAGATTGCCGGGTTCTCTGCTGGTCTCTCCGAGGAATCCTTGCAGCCTTTGAAGAATTTATCCACTGGGATTCGGGAGTGCTCGAAGTTTGTCTCGAGCAGCCTATAATGGCTTCATCCCGGGTGGCCGCTGCCGACATCGGTGCCCAACGCCAGGCGTGGCTAATGTTGTCGGACGTAGAGCCATGGGTTCAGGACAAGTTGGTCAATGTCCCCTGCCGACGTGACAACCTTTTTGGCAAACCCATGACTGAGAAGGTTGCTGAAATCGAGACCCGAGTACTTGACCCCGACAGGAATCTCCAAAAAGACTTCTGACCCTTCCAGAAAGAAGGGCCCGGGTAAAAAGACCTTTTTCCCCGAGGAAGGGTACTGCTTACCACAACTACCCCACTCACCAGGCCTCCCCGGCTCCCCAACAGGGGCAGCAGGCCAAGGGATAGGGGCATGGCCCGCGCAAACAGAAGACCCCCAAGCTCTAGGCACCGGCTCCTTCCCAGCCGGTAGGGGGTTTTTGACTGTCACAGCATAGTCTCTCTCCAGCCAGGGGTGAGGCCTTGCATAGGAGGAAGGCTGGCACTGTACGCCCACAGGTGGCCTGCAATCACCACCGATGCCTGGGTCTTACAAATAGTCCAAAAGGGCTATTTGCTCCACTTCAACCAGGTACCTCCCTCCTTCTTTCCAGGAGAGCCTCTCAGACCCCCTCTACACAGGAACCTCCTCTTACAGGAGTTGGTCAGCCTTCTAGAGAATCAGGTGGTGGAGCCGATGCCCCACAGCCTGCTAGGACAAGGCTTTTACTCCTGATACCAAAGAGAACAGGAGGCCTCAGGCCCATCCTCGATCTGCGAATCTTAAACAAGTTCCTGGTGAGGGAAAAGTTCAAGATGCTTTCCCTTGAAATATTTTATTTATTTATTTAGTTATTTAAAACGGATTTCTATACCGCCTTATCCTACAATCAAGGCGGTCTGAACAGCAAACAATCAATAAGATACAGTGTATAGTGTGCACATGCAGTGGGCAGTATATGCGTGTGAGTGTGTCTGGTCGTTGATTCATCGTGTGCTAGTTACAGCATGCGCTATTTACAATGCTATGTATATCAGGTCCTTGCTTAATTACTATAATCGTGACATGTGGGGGGGAATTGCGGAGTCTGTTGACTGGTTTAAGTAATGTCACCGTAGTGTTCTATGAAGAGGGTCGTCTTCAGTAGTTTCCTGAAATCCTTAAGGTCTGTTGTTGAACGCAGTTCGTCAGGGAGGGCGTTCAAGATTGTTGGTGGCGCCTTTGATAAGGCTCGTTTTTCGGTGTCCTTGCTGCCTTACCTCCACCAGGGAGACTGGATATGCTCTTTAGACCTGAAGGATGCTTATACACACATCCTCATACATCCATACCACAGACAATATCTCAGATTTGTAGTGGGAGGAAACCATTTTCAGTACAGAGTACTTCCATTTGGCCTAGCCTCTGCCCCCAGTGTTCACCAAATGCCTGGCGGTAGTGGCGGCCTTCCTCAGGAATCAGGGAATATTTGTCTTCCCGTACTTGGACGACTGGCTCATCAGGGCCCCGTCGCCTCAAGAAGCCCAACAGGCCACGGCTCGCACTATCAACATACTGTAGCATCTAGGCTTTGTTATAAATCAAGCAAAGTCCACTTTGCTCCCCACTCAAAACTTAGAGTTCATAGGGGCAAGGTTAGACACCCTTCAAATGAAAGCTTACCTGCCAGAGGGCAGAGCACTGAGACTTCTGGAGCTGGTACACCACATCAGCCACAAGTCTCAGATATCAGCAAGGCACTTTCTGTGCCTTCTAGGACACATGACCTCCGCGGTTCATGTGACCCCAAACGCCCGTCTCCACATGAGAACAGCTCAGTGGTGCCTCAGGGATCAGTGGACACAAGCCACAGGAAGACTCCGAGACAGGATCAGAGTGTCCAAACGACTACTGAAGTCATTGACCTGGTGGCTTCAGCCATCCAACCTGCTCAAGGGAGTGCCTTTCCAGCCTCCCTCGTACACAAGTGTGCTGATGATAGATGCATCTCTGCTGGGCTGGGGAGCCCATTGCCAGGACTTCTGCACTCAAGGGTTGTGGTCTCCTCAAGAGAAGACACAACAAATCAACCTTTTAGAGCTCCGGGCGATACACCTAGCTCTTCAAACCTTCTCTCATGTTCTCTCACATCAGTCTGTCCTAGTACAAACAGACAACCAGGTGGCTATGTTCTACATGAACAAGCAGGAAGGGACAGGGTCCCGCATCCTGTGTCAGGAGACACTGGACCTCTGTTCCTTTGCAATCTGACAAGGTATGTCTCTCAAAGCAGTTTACCTGTCGGGTCAGGAGAACTACCTAGCAGACAAGCTAAGCAGAATTTTCCAACCTCACAAGTGGCAACTGAATCCGGAAGTAGCCCAGCAGATCTTCCAGTGCTGGGGACATCCGGTCATGGATCTCTTTGCCAGTCTGCAGAATCATCAGTTGCAGAACCTTTGCTCCAGACAGCCACACCCCCAAAGGATGGCTGCAGATGCTTTTCTGATTTCCTGGTCCATGGGCCTCCTGTATGTGTTTCCTCCCACGCCTCTGGTGGCCTGGACTCTATTCAAAATCCTTCGAGACAAGGCCTTGGTCCATCCTGGTAGCCCCCAGATGGCCAAAACAACCTTGGTTTCCGCTTCTCCTCCAGATGGCAGTGGAAATCCCACTCCCTCTGGCGACGCAGCCCGACCTCCTGTCCCAGGAGCAGGGCTCTATCTTACACCCCAACCTCAGGACCCTCATCCTGATGGCATGGCTGCTGAAAGGGTAGTGCTGGCTTTTTTCCTCCTGCCTAAGAACGTGGAAGAAGTGCTACTGGCCTCAAGGAGGCAGTCCACTAGGAAAACCTATGCCTTCAAGTGGTGTAGGTTCGAGGTGTGGTGTAACCAACACAATGAAAACTCTTTCTCTTGTCTGGTACCAGTGGTGTTACAGTACCTGCTTCACCTCTCAGAATTAGGTCTCAAGTCTAACTCTGTCCAGGTCCACCTGAGTGCTTTGTCAGCACACCACTCTCCAGTGGAAGGACAACCTCTTTCGGTTCACCTCTTAGTGTCCAGATTCCTCAGAGGTCTACTTCTACTAAAACCCCCGGTTCATCCCCCGGCAACCGAGTGGGGTTTGAATGTGGTCTTGCAACGGCTTACTCGCCCACCTTTTGAGCCGATGTCCGCTTGCCATCTGCGCTTCCTCTCCTGGAAGGTGCTCTTCCTGGTGGCACTCACATCTGCCAGACGAGTGAGTGAACTACAAGCTCTAGTGTCAGAAAGACCGTACACACGGTTTTATAGGAACAGGGTGGTCCTGTGCACCCATCCCAAGTTTCTTCCAAAAGGGGTCTCTCCATTCCACCTCAACCAAGAGGTGGTTCTTCCCACATTCTTTCCCAGACCACATGCCAGCCGGGCAGAGGCGGTTCTGCATACCCTTGATTGTAAGAGGGCATTAGCCTTCTACCTGGAACGTACTTGGGGACATCGAAGGGCTACCCAGCTCTTCGTCTCTTATGACCCCAGTAAACTGGGGCTACCTGTCTCCAAGCGCATGCTGTCCACCTGGGTGGCGGACTGCATTGCCTGGGCATACAGGGTGGCTAATCTTCTGTTGCAGGGTTGAGTCACGGCCCACCGTGTCAGGGCTAAGGCCGCGTCAGTGGCTCACTTCTGCTCTGATCTGCTGGCAGACATCTGCCGGGCCGCAACCTGGTCTTTAAGCCAGACTTTTGCAGCCCATTACTGCTTGGATGGAGAGTCCCAACGGGACAGTGCTTTCGGCCAGGCGGTACTCTGTAACTTATTTAAGGTTTAGGCAACTCCTACACTCCGGTCTCTGGTGTCAGGCTACTGGGGCGGTGGTGTTTCCGCTGAATTCCTATCACAGCTGCTGTGGCTCTTCTAGAGGGAGCCATTTTTCAGCTAGGGGTTCTCGGTAGCCTATAGCTAGGGAGTCCCATATGTGAGGACTGACTTCCTGCTTGTTCCTGGAGAAAGCGTAGTTACTCGCCTGTAACAGGTGTTCTCCAGGGACAGCAGGAATCAGTCCTCACGACCCTCCCTCCTCCCCTGGAGTTTCAGTCCTACTATTTATTTTTACTCATTTTGCCGTCTTTTGAGCTATGTCATTTGACTGAGCAAGATGGCACCCTTGGGCAGTAAGGGGATTGCGCATGCGCGATGCAATCCCAAAGGCTTTCTTTGAAAGCTGGGGAATTACTCCACACGAGGGCTCCGTCGGCGCCGACGTCATCCATATGTGAGGACTGATTCTTCAATCCTTGCTTTCTGGAGTCAGGGCTGAGGTTGAGAAACTCACATCCTGGAGTTGAATGCTTGGTTGTGTGGATGTTGTCTATGAGAGCGTTTTGGCTTCTTGGGCTATGGCATGATTATCCAAAAGTTGAGATGGCATCTATCTATCAAAGAAGGGGAAAAGTGTCTTTTCTCTGGATAAACAGTATAAGTGCTCACATGTGATGACAGCAACAGAGCCCATGTGAGAAGCTTTTTCAGCTCTTTCTAGAAGCTTTTAGATTGGCTCTACCATGCCTATGGACAAGTGCCTGCCTGTCTCTGCTCATCCTGTTTTGTCAGTCTTCTTTTGTCCGCAGAGACTTTCATATGCATTTCCCATGTATAGCGTTGTGTTCCCCCGTGGTTTGTTCTTTTGTGTTTTTATATCACTCTTTTGTGCGTGTCCTCTGCTGAGCTTTTCATTTTTCCCCTCGTAGGTTTCTCCTTTCTTTTTACAGGTTTAAGAAGTGCACCAGTGTGGCAGAATTGAAAAAAAAGAAAAAAAAAAAAAAGAAAGTGCCCACACACTCTTAAATATATAGAAGTCAGATATGGAGCGAGGTGAAAATAGCCAAAATGCCACCAGATGCCAACAAAGTTTATATGACTTCTAGACTGACTTCTCTGGCTGTTTTCACCTTGCTCCATATCTGACTCCCAGTGTGGCAGGACCATGCCCATCATGGACATCCACAAATGGTGCCTGTAATGCTTGGAGCCTGATCATGAACCCTCTTTGTTCACAGATGACAAAGAGGGTCATCAAGGGTCTTGAGAAGCAGTACAGAAAAGGTTTGGTGCTTTTAAATCCAGTCTCATCCTTGGCATTGGTTGCTTTGGTCCTGATGACATCTGAATCATAATGAATCCTGTAGATGCATTTACATTGAGGAGCCATCAAGCTCACTTGGAGCCAAGCATTGATAGGAGGCCCCAGGAGCAGTCAAACACTGACTCCTGCCCAAAGAAGAGGAAGGATTTGTCCTCTTCTTCTCTGACATGAAGGGCTAAAGACACTGAACATTGAGTGGAGGCTGAGGTGTATCAGCATCAAGACTCATTGGATTCTCATCCTCTGTTCCAAAGGGCTGTGCCAGTCTCCACGAGGTCATGACCAGCCTGCCGATACACCATTCCAGATCTTACAGATATCTACTGGATCTGCTGAGGCTCCCATACTTTTGTCAATGATTGTCCTTGAGAAGTGTCTCATGAAGGGTCTTGAGGAGAGATGACTATGTTGTTTGCCCTATGCTGATGGTGTGCCACCACAAAAAAAGCCTATCCTCAAGATTCAACAACTGTGTGTGGAAGAGACATTGGTATCAAGATCTCAAGGGACCTCAACAGCATTGCCTGCCCTGCTGGTGTCTGTCTTGAGAACATCCAGAAGGTGACTGCTCCCTGAGTCCTCAGAAAGAATCTATGTACCAGCACACCCAGAGGAATGGGTCTTCAAGTGGACAGAGTGCCAGTCGAGGCAGAGACTCAAGATATCCTTTGAGTACCTCTCTGAGTCTGCTTCTGAGCACTCGTTGAGAAATAGATTACGATTTAGAATACTTCTTGAAAGAGAGGTCTCCTGATCCCATGCCTCCTCATGAGCGATGCAAGTTTCCTCTAGAAGAGTTGTCTTTCCACGATATTGTCAGGGTTATGGCCTAGTCCATATCATTTTAGTTTGAAACGGAGGAGGAGCCCAGTTCCAAGAAATTAAAAATTCTCCAGTATTCATATGTTTGCAAGGAGGCAGTGACAGTGTCTATGCACAACATCCTTCATAGATTGCAGATGAGAATATGGGAGACTCCCCCTCCAATCCTTAAGAAGCTTGACTGTATGTATAAAATCCATAAGGCTCCTGGATTCATGAAACTGTAGCTTTCACACTACTCCGTGATTGTCAAATCTGAATTTGCTCTGAAAAGAACCAGGAGTTCTAAGCCTTGCTCTTTGGCACCCCCAGGGTATGGAGCTAGGACATTGGGTTCGTTTGGGAAGGCGTTTTATCAAAATGCTATGCTCATGCTCTGCATAGCATCCTACCAGCTCTTCATGGCATGCACTTGAGGAACATCATGCACAATTTTGATGAGTTTACAGTTTCCAGAGAAAGCTTCACCTCTTAGGTCTGTAGAGAGCCATGAGAAGGAATGCGTAAAGTACACTGAGCAACATATGATGTATTTGATATGGTATCTAGAGTCTTCTGAATGAGTATTGTCACTTGGAGACTCTCATGTCTCTGGGTTTCAGACTTACAGCCCAGCATACAGAAGAAGCTTGTTGACGTGCCATGCCATGGATAGAATCACTTTGGAGGCTGCGACTATGAACAAGTAGCACACTGACATTCTTTGGACCCTCTCCAGGTCCGGTCCTGACCCGACCTCATCTAGAAAGGCAATAGAGGTTTTACTACTCTCACAAGCATAGATATCCTTCCCCCCTCCCATTCTCCTGGATCAGCAAACCTCCTTACTCCCATCCTAGACAGCCTATGGTTCAGAAGCCCCAGCCAGTCTCCAGACAAAACCGGGGACAAGATTTTGACTGACTCCTGAAGGACATAGCCACTACTCCTGTCCTGCTCTTGTACAATCTATCAGTTGGGGAGAAACTCATGCTCTTTTGTAGACTACTGGCCTCTTGTAACATCTGACTGTTGGATCTTCAAAATAGTCCTGGAGGAGAACAGGTTACACCTATTCTAACTCCTATATAATTGCCCACCGAGATTTCATTTACTGAACTCTCTACATTGGGATATACCTCTGCATGCACTTTCTGCCCTTCAGGCCACATGTGCAGTTGAACTTCTCCCACCAGGGCAGGAAGGGCTAGGAAACTATTTGAGGCATTTTCTGGTGTCAAAAAAAAAATAAAAACACCACATGGGGATACTGTCCCATTCTAGACCTAAGTAATCTGAACAAATTTCTTATTCAAGAAAAGCTCAAAATTGTTCCACTGTGCACCTTGTTTCCCTTCTTCCAAAGAGGCGATATTGAATGTGGTGCTTACAAATGGGAGAGCGAGTTTCTGATGTTTTAGTAGGTGATATGGTATGCAGCAATCATCGGATGGTGAACTTTAATATTAGGGCACAGGAAGAAATGATTCATTCAAAAGTGACTTCCTAGACTTCAGGAAGACTAACTTTGCAAAGATAGGGGAGGAGTTAGCGGATGAGAGCATCTGGGGAAGGTAGAACAACAACGGGCAAAACTGAAAGAAAATACCTTAATAGCAGCAAACCTTTTTGATAGAGAAGTAAATGAAAGTCAGGAAAAAGAGGCCATTATGGTCTTCAAAAATACTAGCTGACAAGGTAAGGAAAAGAGAGGTAAGCCTTCATAAACTATAGGATATCACAGAAAGAGGAAGTTAAACAGCAATATTTGGAGAAGCTAGTCAGGAAAGCTAGTCAGGAAAGCAAAGATACAAATACAGCAATATTTGGAGAAGCTAGTCAGGAAAGCAAAGATACAAATGGAATTAAAAATATCAGATATGGTAAAGCATAGGGACAAGACTTTTTTTAAAGTATATTAGCGATAGGAAGAAGTGCAAAGGTGGCATTTGAAGACTCAAGGGTGAGAGGAATATGTAGAAGCTGATGTGGACAAAGCAGAATTGCCTAACAAATATTTCTGTTCTGTGTTCACGTATGATGGGTCAGGCATGGGACCTTGACCACATGAGTAGCTAGCTAAACTAAAAGTAAATAAAGCAGTGGGGCTGGATAGGATTCATTGAGGGTATTGAAGGAACTTAGGGAAGTGCTGATGGTTCTGCTGGTTGACTTTCAATGTTTCTTTAGAGTTAGAGTGATCCTGGAAGACTGGAGATAGGCAAATGAGGTTCCTGTTCACAAAAGTGGTAGTAAGGAAGAGATTGGGGAAATACAGACTGGTTAGTCTGACTTCTGTAGTGACTAAATTTAATGGAAATTTTGCTAAAAGCAGAGGATGGTGTGGTTCCTGTAATCCAAAGGATTACATGATCTCTGACAGCATGGTTTTACTAGAGTGAGGTTTTCTCAGACAAATTTGATATCTTTGATTGGGTGACCAGAGAACTGAATCAGGAGAGCGTGCTAGATGTAGTATATGTAGATTTTAGCTAGTTCTTAGACATGATCCTACATCAGTGACTATAACCAATGCCCTTGGGATGGACCTTGAAATGACTGACTGGTTTAGAAACTAATTGAGTGGGAAGCAATAGAGAGCAGTAGTACTGCCAGACAGCTGCTGAAGCCATCTGACGTCAGCAGTGTACTATACGCAGTCGGAAAGGAAAGTAATCTGGTATTCTGTTCCAATATTGAAAGCCTCATGAATGCCTTAAAAATCACTCATGACCTACAAGACTGGAGACTATTTATAGACTCTTCGAAACTGAATCTGAAGGCTGTGCTTTTGAACAATGGAAACAGTCTTCCATCTATTCCAGTAGCGCATGCCGTCCACATGAAAGAGACATATGATAACTTAAAGCATCTACTGACTTCCATTAACTATAGCAAGTACAGCTGGCACCTCTGTGGTGACTTGAAGGTAGTTGCCCTTTTAATGGGACTGCAGCAGGGATATATAAAATACATGTATTTTTTATGTGAGTGGGATAGCCGAGCAAGGGATTGGCACTACTTGCAGAAGGCATGGAATTGCAGACAAAATGTAACAGCTGGAGAGAAGAATATCCAGCACCCAGCTCTGGTTGAGGCTCACAAAATCCTGCTACCACCCCTTCATATCAAACTAGGTTTGATGAAAAACTTCGTGAAAGCCATGGACCGCACATCGCCAGCTTTCCGATACCTGCATGAAAAATTCCCTCAACTCAGCGAAGCAAAGATTAAAGAGGGCGTTTTTGTGGGTCCTTAGATTCGAGAGCTCTTCAAAGATGACCGGTTCAACAACTTGCTGCAGGGTGATGCGAAACAAGCATGGAATGCTTTTCGCCTAATGTCAACAAACTTTCTCGGGAATGTTAGGGCAGAAAACTACAAGGAACTAGTAGAAGACATGCTGATGCAGTATCAGAAAGTTGGCTGCAATATGTCTCTAAAGATCCATTTCCTTGATTCCCATCTCGATTTCTTTCCTGACAACTGTGGTATGGTTAGTGATTAACAGGGCAAACGTTTTCGCCAGGATATCACAGCGATGAAGCAAAGATATGGAGGAGATATGATATGAGATAAGATATGAGGGGAGATATGATAGAAGTCTATAAATTAATGAACGGAGTGGAACGGGTAAACGTAGATCGATTGTTTACCTTATCAGAATATAGAAAGACTAGGGGACATGCAATGAAGCTACAGGGTAAACTATTTAAGACTAATAAAAGAAAATATTTTTTCACTCAACGTGTAATCAAACTCTGGAATTTGTTACCGGAGGATGTAGTAAAGGCTGTTAGTGTAGCTGGGTTTAAAAAAGGTTTGGACAAGTTCCTGGAGGAAAGGTCCATAAACCATTATTAAGAAGTGACTGAAGATATCAATGCTTGACCCAGTACAAGCATTGTGGAACTTGTGTCTCTTGGGGAAACTGCTAGGTACATATGACCTAGATTGGCCACTGTTGGAAACAGAATACTGGGCTTGATGGACCTTGGTCTGACCCAGTATGGCATATCTTATGTTCTTATGTTAAAGATACCAGGGAAAATGGTCCACTACAATGCTGGCTGACTACTGCTGGACACTCCCCAGAGAAGCTCCCGAACAGCTGTACAAGAGACAGGCGAAAAAATCTAAGAAGTAGTCTATGACTTGGTTTTTTACAGGTATTAACTGAAGGCCTATTATATTTACTATTGACATGCATTTCGTGATGTAAACATTAACTCTTGTAGATTACAAAAAAACTAGAGCCAACTTTGCAATTTCACTGTCATATTCGTGTTCAGCACATAAAAATTGATAAGAAATTACTATTTTTATTTCAGTAACATGACTTTTGTAAAAATTTGTTGACCAGTGAATTATCAGTAATGTTCTGCATGGATTGGCCCTTCATCCTATTCTTTTTGAAATTCTTGTAGATGATATTGCAGTTCAGTCAGGAAAGATATGCATCATTGCAGATTATAAAATCTGTAACAGGGTAGACACCATGTCTTTAACACAAGGTTTCTGCATCGAGGCCTTATGTAGCTGCTTTTAGTGACTGCACTTGGTTGCTAATTTTCAAAGGCAAAAGCATGTGTGGTTGCTCTTTGAAAATTGACTGTGGTGTACACAGGCTAAAAATGCCCACTTAAACTGCAAATAACATGGACTGTTAAAAACTGCCCCATTCTTTTCTCACTCTGTTTCTTCCAGGAGATACCTCCAGGGTCAGTGATTCAGTAGTCTGATGTGCTCTTCCAGGGCTTTGAGACATTTGCTAAGCTTTTATGATTTGCTCTCCATACTATAAGAGCTTCACAACTCCTTGCAACCATACAAATTCAAGTGATAACAAATGTTCATTTAAAATATGAAAGCTTTGTTTCTTCCAAAGACTGTAAACTCTTACTGATCACAATTCAGCCACAGAGTGTTCTAGGCCACTTGCCTTGCGATCAAACATTTCCTCAAGTGTGATAGTTCTAGCTTCATTTTCTGCTGTGGCTAGAATGAAGCGTACATCTAGATACATAACAATGTAATCTGGAAGTGGAATCTGCTCATGGAGAGAGAGGAATCATTTTAAAAATCAAACATAAACATAAACATTTAAAAATTGTTCATTATTTCACAGGAAGCCAGTGAAGTTCAGTTAAAATTGGTGTCATGTGCTGGTAATTTCTCACCCTCAAAACGAGTGGCAGCATTTTGTTAATTGAAGTGCATGAAGTCAAACATCAGGCAGTTCTTGAAAGCCCAATAAGCTTAGTATGCGCGCGCACACACACACACACACACTCACTCTCTCTCTCTCTCTCTCTCTCTCTAGACTGACTGAAACACCACTCTCTTTCCCGAAAATTCTGATCTACTCAGCACAACTCTCTTGTACTTGCCAAGCCCCTTCTCACTATCCTCTCAGCATACACACTCTACACTGGCCAAACACACTCTCTCTCTCTTTCCAAAAAGACCCTATCCTTTCAACAGAACCACCACATTCCCTTCACAATGTTATTCCTCAGCTCACATCGTCTGGAATGTCTGGATCCCCTTCCTTCCTTTTCAAAAATTCTGGCCTCCTGAACAACTTGTATAAGTCTCCTCCCTTGAAGCCCTAATTTGTTGTTCCCTGACATTCTAATCTTCTCAACAAATCCCTCCTTGGACCCATTACATACTTCACCTCCTCTCAAAAAGCTATGATCTTCTCTGAAGATTCAGAATTATTTTCCCTGTTTTGGTGGCTTTTCTTCTTTCATTCTTTCATTCTCTCTTCTTCTTTCTGTTTCAATATGGAGTGGAGGAGTGGCCTAGTGGTTGGGGCAAGGTACTTCGGGTCGGAAGGTCGGGGGTTCAAATCCCACTGGAAGACAGCAACCTTGGGCCGGAAGGACTGGGGTTTCTAGTCCCACAGGTGCTCCTTGTGGTCTTGGGCAAGCCACTTAACCCTCCATAGCCCATGTTCCCTGTAAAATAGTTCTGTGTGCTGTGCTTTCCTGTCTAATCAATGTGTTTATACCTCAAAAATTTCCTGTCATGATTTGACAATTTCCAATCTGTAATCAAATCGCTGGAAGTAGCGGTATACAAATGTATACTAAATAAATAAATAAATAAGAACCATGGTACTACCTAATGCAAATACCATTGTTTCTACTTTATTTTCCTAATGTAAGCAATTAGGGCCTGATATTCAGTGGTGGTAGCTAGTGCTGCTAAAGTGGCTAGTCACCGCTGCTGAACGTTAGACCCAGGTCCCAGCACTGAATATCCAGGTTGCCCGGATTGCCATGAAGGAAACCAGGCAGTGGCATTATTTAGCTGCTGGCTGGTTAGCTTCAGTGGTGAAAGTTAGGCCAGCTTTTACTGAGTCTGACTTTCGCCACATTGCGATAACCGGGCAGCAGCTCAATATTACCTGTGTTATCAGGGCGTGCAGTGGCTGCACCCAGAGATTTCAGCGGCACAAACCGTGTCACAGAATATTCTGGCCAAAGGGATTAACACTGTTAGCAGGTCTCCTAACTGCGTTAATCCCTTTTGCTATCAGGCCCTCAGCCTTCAATAGCCTACAATACAACAAAGCAATTATTTGGGATAAAATAAGGGCATCTGAATCATTCAAAGGAGAAACTAGTTACCATTGACTACACTGAAATATGATCCTAAAATAGACTACTGATACCATCAGCACTTAAACCTTTCTGTTCTTCTTTTAACAGGTGTAAAACAAAGTCTTACCCTGATGACCTTCCAAACACAAGTATTGTTATTGTCTTTCATAATGAAGCATGGAGTACTCTTCTGCGAACTGTTCAAAGTGTTATAAATCGTTCCCCACATGGCCTCCTGTCAGAGGTAATCTTGGTAGACGATGCCAGTGAAAGAGGTAGGACTCTTTTAAGTCTACCTGGACTTTTTCTCAAATTAAAACTATCTGTATTTTAGTCTGATTTGGCTTTTTTATTCTTAAGATGGTCAGTTTGTTGTGTTCTGTGTGACACCTCTTTTTGTACAGTTGTGGTCAACATTATTGGCACTCCTGCAGTTCAACCCCTTAATATCCAATATCTAAAAAAAAAGTGGCCAGTGAAATGGCTTTGGTATATATATACACACATATTTGGCAGACAACAGAATCAAATAAAACAAGACCAATTAAAAAAGGAAATAGTATAAAAGCCTGGACATTGCAGGGCATGGTTACTGGCACCCTTATAAACAATTCAAATCAGTTTGAACAGAAGAACCACATTCCCATTGCAGTAAAATTAGACGCACTGTGATCAATTGTCAGTACTCATATGCTTGAATCAACCAATGAATGATAGCTCAAATGTTTAAAATGGCCACATTCACTGTGCTCCATTTTCATAAAGGTGAAGACAAGAGAGCTGCTCAAGACCATCAGAAAAGTCATCATCAAAAGGGGTACAAAACCATCTCCAAAGACCTTGGGATTCCCATGTCTACAGTTCACAATGCTATTAAGATGTTTTCTGCTTATGAAACTGTCAAGAGCCTCCCAAGACATGCTGGGTAGAGGAAAATTAATCCAAGAAGTCTTCAAAGGTTAGTGCGAACTGTTGGAAAAACACCACGTACAATATCCAAAGAGCGTAAGGCTAACCTGAGCAATCTAGAGCGGTGGTTTCAAACCACATCTTAAGCCATGCATTGTCAAAGGAGGACTTCATGAGCAAAGGCCAAGGACCCCATTGGTCAAAGACAGACATAAAAAGGCCCGCCTGATATTTGCCCAAACCACCTTGAGAAACCACAATCCATCTGGGAAAATGTTCTGTAGACAGATGAAACCAAATTTGAGCTCTTTTGTAATGCAGACCAGTGATATGTTTACAGGCAAAGAAATGAAGCTTATGAGGAAAAAGATATCCATCCTTCAGTTAAATATGGTGGAGGTTCCATAATGTTGTGGGGCTGTTTTGCTGCCTCAGGAACTGGAGGCCTGGAATGTATTAAAGAAATCATGAAATCAAAGGACTACCAAGGTATTTTGGAGTGAAATATGCTACCTAGTGTCAGAAAGCTAGGTCTAGGTCGAAGGTAATGGGTCCTCCAGCAGGACAATGACCCAAAACATACATCCAGAAATACAAAAGAATGGTTAAAAAGGAAAAAATGGACTGTTTTAAACTGGCCAGCAATGAGTCCTGATCTCAGTCCAATTGAGAACCTTTAGAAAGAGCTGAAATTTGCGATTGGTAAAAGGAATCCTGGAAACATTCATGATCTGGAACAGATTGCTGTTAATGAGTGGGAGAAACTACCAGCAGACAGATGTACGAAACTTATAGATGGCTACAAGAAATGTCTGGAGGCTGTCATCATTGCCAAGGCTTGTATAGTCAAATATTAGTGAAGGGTGCCATTGATTCTGCAATGTCCAGGCCATATTTACTTTTTTTTTCTCAGAAAGTGCTATGTTTAAGTTGCATTGACATGATTTCTTTTTTTGTTGTATACCTTTGAACATACTATTAAAATATTATGATGACATACAGTTGGAATATTTCCAGTTATTTCTCAAGATATTGTATACAACATGCCTAAAATGCAAGGGTGCCAATAATCTTGACCACAACTTGATGAAGGTTTATTCATTGAACTCGATGATAATTTAGTG
Source organism: Ichthyophis bannanicus (assembly GCA_033557465.1). Classification (NCBI taxonomy): domain Eukaryota; kingdom Metazoa; phylum Chordata; class Amphibia; order Gymnophiona; family Ichthyophiidae; genus Ichthyophis; species Ichthyophis bannanicus. The sequence continues at coordinate 684,693,615 of CM066036.1, read as the reverse complement.
TTTAAAAAAAAAAACAACTGTTCCAAGGAGCTTCCACCTATCACTCCAGCTGCAATGGGGAAAAGGAAGCAAATTTGAAAAAGTTCGATGTCAGTGACTTTGCATGATCTTACAGAAACTCAGGGCCGGCTTAACCATTAGGCAAACTAGACAGTTGCCCTAGGTGAAAGCTTCTGGGAAATGGCAAAGAAGAGGTGTAATCAAGGCAAAACAGTAGATCCTGACAGCCCCACTAACTCCCCAAAAACTCAGGGCACACTTCTCACTACAGAGAAGAGTGGGCAGTTTTTAAATAGCCTTTTATCGGGTAAATATTCCTTTTTTGGAAATTGCTCTTATTTTATGTATGGGTTAGGATGGCTAGAAGCCAATTTTTGATAAAGTATCATGCAATTTACTGCATATTTTACAGGACCATTCTGTGAGATCTAGTGTTGGTATGATCATGATTTGTGAGTTTAAATAATAAAATCTCAGGAGTGTGAGCATAGGGGCATGAGAGTTGCATAATTGGGGATGGGTGGCGCAAGGTTGAAAATTTACCTAGGATGCCCAGTATAATTGCACTGGCCCTGCAGGAAATCATCACTGAGTGAAATGCTGTGAAAATGACTGCATGTGTTGATATTTTCTTATATTTTCTAGAAGTGAAATGATTTTTGTTATAAGTTTCTTGTCTTGAATTTCTTCATATAAAAATGTAACCTGGTGGTTAGATATGCAATGCAATGTGTGTGTCTTGAAGTCATTGGTGACATCTGGCAACCAAGGTGATCTCCAGGAACAAGCAGGAATGAGTCTTCACATATGGGTACGTCGGTACCGACGGAGCCTGCACAGGAATGCTCCCCAGCATCCAATCAGAAAGCTTTTGGGAGCATCCCTCGCGCCTGCGCACTGCCTTCCCGCCTTTTCCACTGCCTCTCCTCAGTTTTCGTTTTTCCGCGGAGCCGGCAGGACGTTGTCCTGTCACCACAGAAACCTTTTTCTTAAAATTCTTTTTCTTGTTTTCTTGTGGTCACGGCTGTTTTTCCCGCCACCACCGGTACCGCCGGTGGGTTTTTCTTTTCCTTTTCTTAAACTCAGGGAAATTTTTCCCTCAGTTTCTGTCTTAAATTTTTTGGGCCTACAAGGCCTCTCCATCATGGAGCCTTCTTCTCCTAAGAAGTGCCTTCACTGTGGAAATAGTTTTCTTTTTAGACTCCAATGACTGGTGTCTAACCTGTTTGGGTCCTGACCCTTTTTCCCCTGACAATACTGTGAGAAGAGATTCTCTTTTTCGAGTTTCCCTCGATACCGTTTTCCCTCCCTGTGGCAGGGCACCGCCATTTCTTCTCTACAGGATCAGGTAACCCACAAACAGTCTGTTAAGAGTAGCCAATCCTTGAGTGGTAAGTCTCATGCTAAGCATGCTGACGGCCCCGGCCTTGCCCTCAAGACCACATTGGCATCAAAACCCCGGCGGGAGTCTTCAGGCTCCAAAGCATTTCAGGGGTTTCAGGTTGTTCCTGGGGCTCACCCCTCACAGAACATACCTGAGCCATGCTCGGGGGTGGCATCCGCTTCGAGCGGTACCGATAACCCGGCATCGGCACCGGTGTTGAGTGCTCTACTCTTCACCAGGGATCGTCATCTGGCGTCCTCGGTACCTTCGGGACCGATCGATACGCACCAGTTTGACTTTCCAGTATCTAAGCAATGCACGGTGGTGGCATCCGCTTCGAGCGGTACCGATAACCCGGCATCAGCACCGGTGTTGAATGCCCCACTCTTCACCAGGGATCGTCATCTGCCGTTCTCGGTACCTTCGGGAACGATACGTCCCAGATTGATTTTCCAGTATCGGCAGTACCGCCGATACCACCACCGGCGTCGGTACCCTCTAGGCATGCATCGATAGACTCGCTTCCTTCGATGCCGAGTCTAGAATCGATTTCTAGTCTAGAGGACTGGGTACCGACGCGTCTCGGAACCGATGTTTACCAATTCCGCATGCACGGTACCGAGGATAATCACCAAGGGTTTTTAGTTACCTCGGTACCATTTGAGCAGCCTCCGATGCTTGCTTCGGTGTCGGTTTCCCCTTTGATTCTGGCACGACTACCGGTATCGGTATCGATGCCGGTACCTGCAGTATCATCGGAACCAGCTCCTTCCATGCTTTTTTTCACCCGGATCGCTCCTCTCTATACCTAGTTTGGAGTCGATACCTGGCATGGATGATGCACTACTGACTGTCTCGACTCATAACTGCCAGTTCCAGTGTCCATCCATTACAAATCCTGTTCTGCACCGGACAGGTACATCCTCCGGTGCCCAGGCTACCTTTTCAAATTTAGCCTGTCCAGAGATGGTTCCCATCGGAGATCCTTCTTTTCAGAAATTTCTCCTTGACATGGCAACCTTCCTTAATATTCCTATCCCTGGCTATGAGTCTTCTCAGGGTTTTTCTGCAGGAAAGGAAAATATAATGCTTCCTTTACATCACTCTTTGCAGAATCTTCTTCTGAGGGTATGGGAAAAACCTTTAAGGGTTTCTTCACCTCCTACAGCAACTGATCTTCTGTATCAGGTGCCCCCCTCTCCAGGATTTCAAAAGCCTCAACTTCCCGATCATTCCATTGTAGTGGAATCAGCAATGAGGAAGGTAAAAAGCAAGAAAAAACATTCTTCTTTCCCGCCAGGGCGTGCATCTAGAACACTGGATGCTTTTGGACGTCAAACCTTCCAAACATCCATGCTGGCAACAAGGATTCTCTCATATATATTCTATATGAGTCTATCCCTTCAGGAGATCACAAAGAAATTATCTCTTTTGACTCCTTTTCTATCACAGCCCAAGGCTGCAGACTATTCCTTACTTCTTAGTCATAGCCAAAATATCTCTTGGTTTCTTTCTCGTGCTTCTCTAGACTCTTTTGAGTCTGTTAGCAGGACCTCTGCTATTGCCATAGGAGCACGTCGTAGAGCCTGGCTCCAGGCTTCAGACTTGAACAGATGGGCACAACACACACTGGGTAATTCTCCTTGTACTGGAGAAAATCTCTTCAATAAGGAGGCTTTACGTCAGGTTGCTCTCTGCTCCACTGACTTCCCTGGTTCTGGAAACCATCCTAAAGCCTTCTTCCTCCCCAGGAGGTAGGAAATGTCCTACCAAACCTTCTTTCCCTAAGAAAAGAAGGTTTCACTCTCCTCCTGCCCATCATCCAGATGTACCCAAGCAGGGGAAACCTCGTCCTGGTCTGAAGAATCCAAACTCTAGCCAGTCTGAGCATACCCAGTAACCATAGGTTCCTGAAGGTTGCATCCTACAGTTAACCTCTTCTTAGCAGAAGTTGTTCACTGTTTTTTTCTTTAAAGCTCTACACATGGCTTCCTTTCTCAGGATGTACTGAGCTGTCAGGATATTCTTGTCTATGGGTTACAGATTTCTCCTCTTCTTCCTACCAAGAAGAGAAGTTAACTACTATCCCATGATAGTTTCTGTCCCAATATGAACATTTTTTTCTTCAGCTGACTCACCATATGGTAAGTCACCCTTCAGTTCCTGTTTTTCTACCCTCTCATCCAGGTTTTCTCCTGATTGAGTGGTACCATACTGTACACCTTTCATTCCAGTGTAGAGTTTTTCTTTGAATAAATTCTCTGCACAGCTTATCAAACAGGGACAGGACTATTCCTCTCCCTTTGTCTGTTCTCTCTGTGTTTTCACAGGAAGATTCCCTCTGCTGTCTCTTTCAGTTGCTGTTCATGCAGGAGTTCCAGTGATTGCTCTACTGGTACTTTTCCACAAGTTTCCAATCTGTCTAGCCTTAGTAGTGATTCCAAGATAGTCCTCATCTATCTTGGATAATCCTACTCACTTCAGGCTTCTTACATTATCTTCTTTCTAGCCATCTCCATTTCCTTGGATTTGGCAACACAGCTGACCTACAGTCAGTTTTATCTCCTAATTCTCCTGCATAATGCTCTCTGCAGTCTTCAGAGAAGCTTTCTACTATGGGCCCTTGCTAGAGAGTATTGAACTTTGTCTCTGATGGCTATTCCATATAGTAGAAAAGGCTTATCAGTCATTTTCCATGACTGTGAGGGTTCTCCACACCCTCTTGTCTCCTGTTATAATACAGGATATAAGCTTTTTCTGCGTGAATGTCCAAGGAGTTTCCCAATCCTGCAGGAATATGCTCTTTTTTCCTTACAGCTTGGCCCCATGCTATCCTACTCCTCATGGACAGCACATATTCTACTAGTAACGCATGATACCCCTGTGTCCCTCCAGTGGGTCATCCTGGTATCTCCCTCTATGCGTTTTCTGTCCATTTACCATGTCAGAGTTCTTCAGAACTCACGACTTGCTCTCTACAGACTGATATTATCCTCAGTTTTTTCACGCAACCATCCTGGTTATTTCACTGGATAGCATTCCTGCACTCTCTTAGCCCGGAGGAATAGATTCTCTATATATCTTTTCAAGTAGGTTCCACCTTCTTGTTATTAGATGAATCTTTCTCCTTCACATCTCTCATGTGAATGTTCTTATGGGGCTTAGTTGCAGACATGTATCTTCAAACTTACATATTCATGTATGTATATATCTCTATTTATTTCTATACATACATATGTCTGTAAGCTGTGTGTGCATGGGTTATGCCTATATAGATATAGATATATATATAGATATAGGCATAACCCATGCACACACATATATATATATATATATATATATATATATATATATATATATATATATATATATATATATATAGATATATATATATATATATATATATAGAGATATATATATATATAGAGATATATATAGATAGATAGATAGATAGATAGATAGATAGATATAGATATAGGCATAACCCATGCACACACACATATATATACACCCAGTAGTCCAAACTGGATACACTGTACCCGCATTGCATGCTCTCGCTGTCCACATTGTGCTGGCATAACACAATCTACCTACATTTACCAGGTCCACCCTAGCCAATAGTTGCTAGAGCACCAACCTGACACCCCCCAGCCGTCTCTCCCCCATGTGGAAGGGACATAACATTGGTAGGTAGTGATTGATTTATTTGTACATTCTTTTATACCGCCTCTTCCAGAGATCAGATGCGGTTTACATAGAACAGAATAATAATGAACTTATTATTTTTACAATGAACGTTTTAGGACAATTTAGTTAAATATATAATAAACTTTTAAACTTTTAAAAAACTATTAAACAACTGAACTATTTACAGAAGGTAAAGTATATGGTTCCATTTGCTGAATGACTAGATGGTACAAAGATGTGGAGGAATTGTGCATGTGTGTGATTGTGTGTGTAATGTGTCTATGTTATGTCTAAGTAGGGTCAGTGTATGGATGCTGATCAGTGTTGACCTGTGAATTCGGAATATCATTGTATTTGTAGATTGTAAAAATGCTGGGTAAATAGATGAGTTTTTATATCTTTTCTAAATAATTGTAGGTCCTTAATCTCTCTGAGTTCAACTGGGAGGTTGGTGGGGGGATGTGTGGATGTTCATATATTTTTATTTATTTATTTAACAGTTTTTATATACCGTCTTTCTACAATTTAAGATGGTTTACAGAGAACATAACACAGCAGTATATTTCAACTAATTACACACAAACAAACATAACGAGGGTATAAGTGGTTAATATAAGTAATTTTGTCCATGGGGAGTCTACATGGACAAGAACTATTTACATGCTTATTTACAGGAGAGGTGGGGAGAGGTCAAAGGAGATGAATTGGGTAGGGTGTTAGAGGGAGGGTTGAGTGGGAGAGAAAGGGTGTAGAGGGAGGGATATGGTGGTAGGAAAAAATGTTCCTGGAAGAGATGGGTTTTAGCTTCTTCCGGAACTCAGAGTGATCAGAGCAGTTCCGTAGTTCATATGGTAGGGCATTCCATAAAGAGGGGGCATAAAGGGAGAATGCCCGATTACAGGTAGTTTGATTGCATTTTCTCTTAGTAGTTAGGATAGATAGAAGGTTTTTAGTGATGGTGCGGCGTGTTCTATTGTTGTTGGAATTGGATAGGAGCGAGGAGAGGCATGGAGCTGACTCATTGGAAATGATTTTATGTATGAGGGTGATTACTTTGAATTTAACTCTGGATTGAATGGGGAGCCAGTGGAGATCGTGGAGGATTGGCGTTATGTGTGATCGTCTAGGGGTTATTTGTGATGAGACGAGCTATTGTGTTCTGTGCCATTTGGATAGGTTGTATGCTGTTCTTGGGAAGGTCATGATAGATGAGATTACAGTAGTCAAGGGATGGGATGGTGAGAGCCTGGCAGACAGTGCGAAAGGAGTCGGGGTTTAGGAGAGGTTGGAGGTTCCGAAGAGTACGTAGTTTTGCATATATTGTATTAGAGGTTCTTTTTATCTGTTCAATGAATGAGAGGTTCTGATCAAGGATAAGACCAAGATATTTCACTTGATTTTTAATAGTGAGGGTGAGATCACCAAGAGTAAGGGTTGTTGGTGGAGTATAGGAAGTGTTGGTAAATACTTGAAGAGCTTCGGTTTTAGATTGGTTAATTAGGAGATTATGATGCAAGAGCCAAGTCTTTAGGTTTGTGAGGCATTCGCTTATGTTGGTAAAGTTAGGTTTTGCTAGATTGAATGGAGTGAAGCACATAATGTCATCCGCATATAATTGGTAATAGATTCCATGATTTTGGAAAATCTTGCAAACTGGTTGAAGGAAAATGTTGAATAGTAGGCGGATAAACTGGATCCTTGGGGGACTCCCTGTTTTAGGGTAAATGGTAGGGATGTGTCATTCCCAATGCAGACCTGTTGTGTTCTATTTTCTAAGTAAGAGTGGAACCACCTTAGTGTTGTGTCCCTCAGTCCTATTTCGTAGAGCCTGTCTAAGAGTTGGTGGTGGGGAAGGGAATCAAAGGCTGATGATAAGTCGAGAAATATGAGAAGGCATCCTTGGGTGGGATTCTGGGTGCATAGGTACAATGAATCTGAGAGAAGCAAAAAGGGTTTCAGCTCCATGGTTCTTTTAAAAGCTATGTTGGAATAGGTCAAGGGGAGTGTGTTCATCTATGAAATTCTGAAGTTGATTTTGGACTAGTTTTTCAGTTCTTAGTGAGGAAGGGGATACTGGAGATGGGCCTGTAGGAAGTAGGTGAGGTGGGGTCAAGCTTTTAACCTTTTAGAATGGGACGGATTGTGGTGCATTTTAGAGGTGCTGGTACGGAGCCGGTCTGGAGGGAGGCTTGTACAATGTGAAGTATGTAAGGGCTAATGGAGCTACTTGTGGTCTTAAGCCAAGAGTCAGGGCAGGGGTCAAGGGCAGAAGTTGAAGCATTTAGATCTTTGATGACCTTGGTTATGTTTTTCAGGGTGAGGGGTTCAAAATTGTTCCGGGTAATTAAGGGGGTGAGTGCATGAGGTTGGATCCTGTGGTCATATATTGATTGAGGGTTGGTTGTTGAGGGGGGTGGGAGGAATTTTGAGGTGAGGCGGTTGGCTATGGTTTGGGAGGGTATTTTTGGTGGCTGGTCCTGATGTAGGGGTTCTTTTATTAAGGATTTGGTGATGGAAAAGAGTTTTCTGGGTTTATTGAGAGAACGTTGGATCATATTTTCATTGTATTCTCTTTTGTGGCTTAGGGTTTCGGAGCAGTAAGCTCAGAGTTTTCTTGTATAGATCATATGTGTATTTGGATCTCGAGAACGTCTCCATTGGCGTTCCAGGTGTCTGAGTTCTCTTTTAAGGTCTCTTAGTTTCATAGAATACCAGGGAGCTCTTCTACGTTGGTTTCAAGAAAGTTGTTTTGGTGGTAGTAGGGCAGCAGTGGAGAGGATTTTGTTCCATTCATTGATGTGGGAGTCTTGGTTCAGGTGTTTGCTGTTGAGTAGATCTAGTGATGGTATTATTTGTTCAAGGAAGTTGGTGGCATTGAATTGTTTGAATTTGTGGGTATGTTGGGGAGGGGTTGTTTGCTGTCTTTTATGTGAGGAGTAGGGGATTGAGAAGAGGATAAGGGAGTGATCTGACCAGGGAATAGGCTTAATGGTGTGTATGATCTGATTGGAGGATAATGTTTGTTGTGGGATAAATATTAGGTCAAGGATATTGCCTTTGGAGTGTGTGGGTAATTCTAGGATTTGGGTAAAGTGGAGGGCATCCATTGCTTGGAGAAATGTGGTAGACTGCTTCAAGGTTGTCGAGTGTAGATTTAGGTCTCCTAGGATTATGAGTGGACGTGAGATGGGTTGGGGGGAGCAAGCTGTCTCAAGTATCGTGGAGAGATCAGTTGAGTCGGACTGGGGGGCCCTATAAAGGATGTGCAGAGAAAGGATAGGATTGATGGAGTCCATACCTGGGGTAGAGATAGACTCGACTGTAGAGAAGTGTAGGTTGGATCTTGATATAACAGCTACTCCTCTGCCTCTGCTGGACAATCTGTTGCAGACGTTGATTGAGTATGCATTGGGACATATTTGGTTTATTAGGACAGTCAGATTCTTGGAACCAGGTTTCAGTGAGACAAAGTATGTCCAGGTCATGGTCAAATATAAGGTCAGCAATTAGGGGGATTTTATTCCTGGCCAAGCGGATGTTGAGTAGGGCACATTTGAGGGGAGGGTAGAGGTTGTCAGAGGGAACGTTGGGAATGAGGTTGGGATTTGTACTGAGTAATTTGAGTTTGCAGATCCAAGAGTGGAAGGTGGTATGAGTGTGAGGTAGACAGGATAGGGTGTTTGAGTATCTGAGTGAGTGGATTATTGGGATTGGCGCACTATGCTTTGCTATTAGAGCATGTGAGAGGAGGAGTGGAAGGAGTTGGATATGAGGCTGGAGTGGATGGGGGAGTTGAAATTAGTGAAAAGAACTTGGATGAACTTGATAGTATATGTTTTACAGTAAGTAATATATTATACAATTGTGACTATGGTAAGAGCAATGGAATGAGGAGTTCTTGAATCTAGCTCAATCAGGTTTAGACAAACAGCATACGATATGGCGGCATACAAGTATAATTGCGATTTGTATAACAAGACAGAGGTAATTATGGTGTAGTGGAAGTGCGTACCTTTTTATGAGCAGCTTACATTCAGTGCCTGAGAGCAGGCATGAGGTTCACAGTTAATGTCCGATCAGTGTTAGGGTTGCTGTGTCGTTGAGTATGAGGTTGCTGGTGAACTTGGATGATAGGCTGAGCTTCGGTTGTCCTTTGTCTTCTTTGTTTCAGTCCACGTCGAAGGGCCCTCTGGCGAGGTCCTCCGGCGCAGGCTCGCCGGGAGGCGCTCCTTAAAGTGGTGCGAGTCTGGTGGTGCTGGGCCCAGATTGGCTGCCGTTCTAGGAGCGGGAGGGGTTGCAGCCCTCAGCTCCTTTTCCTGCCTCCCCACCCCAGACTCCATACCCTAGGCACCCGCCTACCTGCACATTGGATGGCCTGGGATTGCACACTACCAGCACCAACAACAGTTGGGCATGTCAGCACGGCAGGGGGGATTTTGGTGATGGAGGGGGCAGTGGCACCTGCCTGCAGCAGACCAAGGCCATGCCCTGTTCCAGTGCGTGGTGTGCAGTGCAACAGACAAGGTTTGTCTGATGAAAAGCAAAGGTAACCCAGGGACTGCTGAACTTCTGTGCTAACAGTGTGGTACAGTACACACAGCCTGTGTGTCTTGGAGCTGAGGGTCACAGATTCAGGTCCCAGCTGTGGATCTTGCAGAGCATGTCCCTACATTTTACCCTACTTTTGCAGATACAACATCAACATGCGCATTTTCCAAAGCATCGGCCAACAGGGTACAAACACACACACACACAGGCTCCATTATCCAAAGCTTCATGGAGAGTCAGGCTGTTGGCTCTGGCATGGAGCATCAGTTATCACCAGAGCAGTACCTACTAGCTTCTACACACTTTAGCAATGCCTGCACTGTGCTCAGGACCAGTGTGGTGGGCAGGGTTACCAACCACCTCTATCTTTGCACAATGCTGCAATAGGGGAGTGTGTGTGTGTGTATGTCTATCCATTGTTTTGTGGCTTCCTACTCCTCACTGAGCCCACAATGCTTACACTGTTTCCAGCGTTAGCCTGCAAATGTGCATACTGAGGAGCAAGGTATTGTGGGTATGGCCCGGACAGGGCCGATTGGGCTGAATGCGTCTGCATAAGGGGTAGGGCAATGGCTGGGACATCGTAGTGCCCGATCACCACCTGCATGGACAGAGTGGCCACAGCATGTCATGCTGGGAGGACACTCTCACTCTGACCGAGCATGACCATGGCATGGCTATGTTCCCACATGGTGCTATATAGTTTCTGTCTGTAGTGGCATCTGTGTGCTTCTTGTTCCGGGGCCAAATCACTGAGATACCAGCTAGGTGTCTGTGCTGTATATCCCAACTCTGGGTGCACATAGTTTCTCTGTGAACATGCAGTATGGACTGGCTAGTGGACCTTCCGTAGTTAGTATGTGCATGGCTGGAACACCTTGCAGGGTGCAGCAGGTACAGTCTGACTGTGCCTTCTGCTGGTGAATGGCAGCTGAGGTTTTCCAGGCCTACTCACAGCATTACTGCTGGTCTGCCAGTGCCCTAGTAACAGGTATGGATCTGGATGGCAGCCTTTTGCCAGCAGGACTGGGGTTGCTGGTCCCACAACTATTCTTCATGGCCAAGCCACATGTCCCTCTACTGCCTCAATTACAAAAAGGTTGGTTGTGGGCCCTTTGTGAGCATATACTGTACACCACTTTGGCCCAAAGAGGGCAGTGTATTAGGCAGTGCAGCATAAACCTCATGCGAGTCTAGACACCCCTCTGCCCTGATAACAGGTGACCATGGCAGCCACACTGTAACACTGGGTATGCACTATTCTGGGTGGGTCCTGGTCCACCAGGGCTAGATGTAACTGGGGAATACAGATGGACACAGGATTACTTTAGGTTCCACTACAGGGAACACCTGTCACATACTGGAAGTGATGGGGATCTGCAACAGAGCCTATCTATAGCACCACAGGTACTGTGGACCTGGTGCTGGGCGCCTATCCTCACCCTCAGGGTGAACACAGAACCTGCACAATGGCATGGTCTGTAGCTGCTCTGTGCCAGTATCACACACTGTCAGTTCTGCTTACCAAGCTGAGGTACTGGAGAGGTGCATTCTCCATTTGGTGATCGGCTATAGACTGCTGTTCTGCATGTGGATTGCAGCATGGGTACTGATGGGGTTACCCTATCCTGGCACACACAGCAGACATTTTGTGCAGTGACCTGCAGTCTTTCTGTATCCAACCATTGCTATGCAAAGAACTGTGGAGGTGTAGACTACTGGTTAGTACAATGACTCCCTAGGCAAGGGTCATGGGTTCAATTCCTCTTGATTCTTTTTTTTTTATGCCTGTCCTACTCAAATCATTTTCATGCCTGTAAAAATCACGTCTGTGCTGCCTGCCCATAACACCCTCACCTCAGTTGCCAACCATCCTTCAGCCCATCTGTCTCTGTCAGCTGTGTACAGTCCTGTCGTCTTGTGCAAGCTGCCTAACCCATATCCTGCACTGGTACCCTTTTCTGCATTGCGGCTCTTTATGCTTGCCTCTCCTGTGCCTGATCTGCAAGGCACCACTACTCCTCTGTCCTCCTATCACTGCAAATATTCTGCCACCTCTGCCTCCGCTGGGGGACAGGTATTCCCATCCTCTGCCACTCACTGTCATTGCAGCACTTTACATTGGCAACACTCTGTGCATCAATACAGCTGTCTCCAACATGTTTGTCTGCTTTACTGGTTGCCACATAGGATGCCCGCAGATATGGCAGGTCCATCAGCTCCCACATCTCCTTCCTTCTATCACTTGTTCATTGCCTTTCCTTGATGCTCTATCCAGTGTTAGGGTTACAGCTGTTTTATGCCTTACAGTTCCTGCTTGTCAACTTGAGGCACCTTACAGCCCTTAGGGCACCTTACATTAGGGCAGCTTACTGCCCTTAGGGCACCTTAACTTAAGGCACCTTAACGTCCTTAGGGCACTTTAACCTAAGGTGCCTTCTGTTAAGATGCCCTAAGGGCTTTAAGGTGCCTTAACCTAAGGTGCCTTAAATTAAGGCACCTTGGAGCCCTTAGGGCGCCTTAACCTAAGGTGCCTTCTGTTAAGGTGCCCTAAGGGCTTTAAGGTGCCTTAAATTAAGGCGCCTTAACCTAAGGTGCCTTAAATTAAGGCACCTTAACGTCCTTAGGGCACCTTAACCTAAGGTGCCTTCTATTAAGGTGCCCTAAGGGCTTTAAGGTGCCTTAACCTAAGGTGCCTTAAATTAAGGCACCTTGAAGCCCTTAGGGTGCCTTAACCTAAGGTGCCTTAACCGAAGGCGCCTTAAATCAAGGTGCCCTAAAAGCTTTAAAGCGCCCTACCTTAAGGCGCCTTAGGTTAAGGTACCTTAAAGTCCTTAGGGCGCCTTACAGCCCTTAAGGCGCCTTGTCAGCCTTAACGTGCCCTGTTTGTCAGTCTTAACGTGCAGTGTCCCGTTAGCGTGCGCTAAATGGCCAAGGCGCCCTTTACCGCACGTTAAACAACCCATTGCTCCTTTCACGCCGGAACGCCCCCTACCTGCCCACTTCCTTATATGGCATCGGTAACATTAACGCTGTACTTATCGCTGGTAACATTACCGCCGCTTAGTAAACATACCCCTTAGTGACTAGAGGAGGGTGGCTTAGAAACTGTAGTAATGTTTGGAGGGGTATTATTTGGTTGAGACCTTGGAAGAGAGTGGAAAATTTGAGGAAACTACTGCAGAACTGTTTAAGTGCTGTGGTACACACTTGGTCCCAGTCCAGTGAGTTCATCTCCGGTCTGGTCTGGCTAGATGCAGGTGTTCTCCGAGGGGTGTAAGTTCCAGGCAGAAACCATCTCTCCTTTATTCACCCTTCCCAGGGCAGGTAGTCCTACCCCCTGACTATACCAAAACAATAACACCCCCAACCCCCCCCCCCTCCCAAGGCTCCAGAGGCCTTACCTTTAATGTGCAGGTGCTCTAGTGGGGGCAGGAGCAGTTCTTGCATGCCCCATTCTCCAACAGCTTACAAAATGCAGTGCTGACCCCTATTGATAGACATTGACACTCCAAGACAGACATTATTTTGTAAGACACCAGAGAAAGGGGCAGGAGTGTGGAGGAACTGCTCATGCTCCCATTGCTGCTAGACCACTACGGACATTTTAAAGGTCAGGCCTCTGGGGCATTTCGAGGCTTTGGGGGGAGGGCCTCTGGGCTAGCCAGAACATAGATGTTGAGGGGGGGAGATGACTGACTAGCTTGGAAGATGGATGTGATGGGGAGTGCCCAGATTCCCCCCCCCCCCACGGATATTATCTAAAAGGAGCTGTCGGGAGGGGTTGAATTGGAGCTGGAGGGCGGACTGGCCAGATTGCTACTACTGGTGCCGATCCACAGCACCAGCAATGTTTAGGAATAAAGAGGCCTTTGTGTGTGTGTGTGGGGGGGGGGGGGGTTTGCTGCCTCTGATCACCATGCCTTTTTTTCCACCCTTCCCACCTCCCCCTCTTCTGCATGAAATACAGATATCACAGAAAATTGCCTGTGATATCTGCATTTCAACAGCATTAGCAGTCGTCGTGGCACTAACTTTCCCATGTTAGTGCGACGATGACAGCTACAGCACTTTAGTAAATATCCCCCAAAGTATCAGTACTCATTGTGAAAGCAATAGTTGTTTAATGGGACACTAGAGAGAAGAATAAAGAAAAATACTTATCTGACAGCTACTGCTGCTCAGGCCAAGGAAGTACTTCTGAGCAGCGGTTTCTGTAAGATAATCACAAGTATTGATGACATACTTTATCTTAACAGCTGCAATGAAAACATAGTAACAGTTTCTTTGCTGTTTAGAAAAATTGTGTTAGTTAACTGAAACTGAAAAAAGGAACACATTTTATGAGTTTTAAAAAGTTCACTTCTAATAAAATATTATTGGTTACATATATTCTTCTGCTCTTTAACTCTACTTCCGGGGAACTTGATGGTGATCTCTATTCTAAAACAACACAGAGGAGGCAGGAATTTCTTTAAAGGTTTCCTGGCACCTGATATTAAGAAAAACACTGATTACCATGACACAATAGAGAGGAAGATCTGTGAATCTAGTGTCAGGTCTGCCTTGATGAAATAAAATAAATGAAAACATTTAAACAAAGATTGATTAAACAAGTAAGAGATAAGGATTGCTAGCCACTTCTTAGAGATATGCATTTCAAAATTCAGGAGGGCAACATCCATGAAATACAGGGGTAGAGTCATTTTATGTGGTTGGCACACTTGACTATGTAATACCCTTGACTATGTAATACCCAAGTGGATAACTGGAGGGGGCATACTCAGGCAGTCCTGCACCTTTTTTACATGAGGCTTTTTTCTATCACAGCTCCTGAAAAAGAGCCTATGGCAAAGGAGTTGGAAATCCTCCAATACCCTAAGGCTCCCAAAGAGGCAGCTACTCTCCTATTCATGAGATCTTACATGATCTTATGCTAAGGATGTGGGAAACACCTTTAACCGCATCTCCTCATTCTCAAAGACTCGATACCATGTATCGAGTTCCACCTTGTCCTGGCTTTCAAAAAACTCAATTACCACACCATTCAATGGTGGTTGAATCAGCCATGAGGATGAAAAGTGCAAAGAGACATGCATCCAATCCTCCAGGTCATGAATGTAGGACTCTCGATGCCTTTGCGTGTCGATGCTTCCAAGCTTCCATGCTCTCAGCTAGGATCAGTTCCTATATCTTGTATATGGGAATGTTCCTTAAAGAGGTCACAGGGGACTTGGAGCTATGAGCCCCCTTCTTCCTGATGACAAAAGACAAGACTATCTCACCCTTGTCAAACATGCTCAGGATGTTTCCAAGTTTGTTAATCGTGCAGCCTTTGACTGTTTTGAGTGCATAAGCAGAACCTCTGCTATTGCCATTGGTGCACATCGGATCGCCTGGCTTCAGGCATCTGACTTGGAAATTTGGATACAGGATAAATTAGGAAACATTCCTTGCACAGGAGAAAATCTCTTTGGCAAGAATTGGCAGGAGAAGGCTAATGAAATAGATGCTGACAATATCACATTGGTCCAAATCTACAGCCAATCCTGCAAAGAAAAGATCCTCTAAGAAACCATTTTTCAATAAGAAAAAGAAGTTTTATCCTTCCTATACCCAACAGGTACACCGTCCAGGTCAGACTGCCCAAAAGGGACAGCAGCAGCAACCTAGACAACAAAAGAAGCCAAAAGCTGCAAAACCTCAGCTAGCTCAGCAGGCTCAGCCTCCTCAGGGGCTTTGACTCCTTTCTAGAGAACTTCGCCTTCCTGCCCCTGAAGGGTCCAGAACCCTTGGACATCCCAGGCAGGTTATGTCATTTTGCCCACAGATGGTACCAAATAACAGCAAAAAATTGGACTCTGTCCATTGTACAAGAGGGGTACAAGCTTCATTTCCACAGCCTGCCCCCTCCTACAATTATAAGACAGTTCATTTCTCAGACCTCTCTCTACAATCTCTTAGGTCAAGAAGTCACAATGCTCCTTGCTCAAGGAGTAATAGAGGAAGTACCCATTCCCCATCAGGGTACAGGGTTCTACTCCCCCTATTTCCTTATTCCAAAGAAAACAGGAGGACAGAGACCCATTTTAGACCTCAGAGAATTGAACAAATATTTGATCCGAGAGAAGTTCAAAATGGTCTCTCTAGGAACTCTGTTGCCATACCTTCAAAGTCAGGATTGGCTTTGTTCTCTAGATCTCAAGGATGCGTATACTCATATTCTCATCCATCCAAATCACAGGAGATTCCTCTGATTCCTGTTTCAAGGAAAGCACTACCAATACAAGTTTCTTCCCTTTGGCCTGGCTTCTGCGCCAAGAGTGTTTACAAAATGCATGGCTGTGGTAGCAGCATTTCTCCACACTCTGGGAATATTTGTCTTCCCTTACTTAGACAACTGGCTCATTCGAGCCCCTACAGTGCCAGAAGCCAGCTCTGCTCTGTTTCGCACAATGCGAATCCTTCAGTATTTGGGACTGGTCATAAACCTCCCAAAATCCAATCTTGCTCCTACTCAGTCCCTAGAGTTCATAGGAGCTCATCTGGATACCAGACAGACAAGGGCTTTCCTTCCGCAGCCCCGCTGTCTTTGCATAGTGCAACTAGCTTCCCAAGCAGTGCTCAAACCTTGTCTCACTGCTCGGGAAATGCTACAATTGCTAGGCCACATGGCATCCACCGTGCATGTGGTTCCTTATGCTCGCCTCCATATGCGAGCAGCCCAGTGGACTTTATCCACATAGTGGACACAGACCTCAGGTTGCCTGTCGGACAAAATAATAATCTCAAATCATCTTATTTCGTCCCTCCAATGGTGGCAATCACCCAGAAACCTTCTAGTGGGGTCTCCTTTCCAGCAATCCCTATCCCAAGCCACCCTAACAACAGATGCATCACAGGTGGGATGGGGAGCCCACCTGCACGATCTCTGTACCCAGGGTACCAGGACTCCACAGGAGGCCTGTCTTCACATCAGCCTCCTGGAGCTCGGAGCAATCTTCTTTGCTCTTCGAGTATTTCATGCCCAGCTCAGCTATAAGACAGTCCTAGTTCAAATGGACAATCAGGTAGCCATGTTCTATGTGAACAAGCAGGGCGGAACAGGCTCTCTGTCGCTATGCAACAAAGCTTTGCGACTATGGGCCTTCACCAGAGAGCATCAGATTCATCTCCTTGCGGTGTATCTTCCAGGCATTCAAAACTCTTGGGCAGACAAACTCAGTCGAGTTTGGCTTCCACACAAATGGTCTCTCCATGCAGACCAGGTTGCCTAAATATTTCAGATTTGGGGAACCCCGGACATAGACCTCTTTGCAAGTCCGCTGAATGCCAAACTTCCCCGGTTCTGTTCCAGAATTCCAGCTCCATGTTGTCAGGCAAGGGACGCCTTCCTCTTCCACTGGGGTTAGGACTTCTTATATGCCTTCCCACCCATTCCCCTCATCCCCAAAACCCTATTCAAACTTCAGAGAGACAGAGGTTATATGATCCTCATAGCTCCACGTTGGCCACGGCAACGTGGTATCCTCTGCTCCTACATCTCTCTCAAGCTCCGCCTCTGGAGTTGGGATCCGCTCCAGATCTTCTCTCCCAAGAGGACGTGATGCTCTGGCATCCGAATCCCCAGTCTCTGCATCGCGGGGCCTGGTTGCTGAAAGCCTAGAACTTCAGGATCTTAACCTTTCCCAACAGGTAAAGGATATCCTTTATGCTTCTAGGAAACCCTCCACAAGACGCTCGTATGCCTTTAAGTGGAAAAGGTTTACCATATGGTGCTCACAGAAGGGTCTTAACCCTCTTGCGATACCTATGGAATCGATACTGGAGTATCTCCTTCATTTGTCAAATGCGGGTCTCAAGACAAATTCAGTAAGAGTCCATCTTAGTGCTATTGCAACTTCTTACAAGCCTCTATGTGGACAACCTATTTCCTCTCATCCTCTCATAGCGAGATTTATGAGAGGCCTTCTTTTAAAAAAGCCTCCCATTAAGCCACCACCAGTGGCATGGGACTTAAATCTGGTGCTCGGGCAGCTCATGAAACCGCCCTTTGAACCATTAGCCACTACATCTTTGAAATTCCTTTCCTGGAAAGTCATCTGCCTCATTGCAATCACATCAGCACGTCGCATCAGTGAATTGCAAGCGTTAGTCGCTGATCCTCCTTATACAAGGTTCCACCATGATAAGGTAGTTCTTAGGACTCATCCAAACTTTATGCCAAAGGTGGTTTCGCCTTTCCATTTAAAGCAAGCGGTTTACCTTCCTGTATTCTTTCCGAGGCCTCATGCCTCCATTGCAGAAAGGAACCTTCATTCCTTGGACTGTAATAGAGCTTTGGCCTTATCTCCAGGAACAAGCAGGAATGAGTCTTCACATATGGGTACGTCGGTACTGACGGAGCCTGCGCGGGAACGCTCCCCAGCTTCCCAAAAAGGAAAGCTTTTGGGAGCATCCCACAGCGCCTGCGCGCTGCCTTCCCGCCTTTCCTAACCAACTCTCCTCAGTTCTTCTTTGCCGCGGAGCCAGCAGGTCGAGCCCTGTCACCGCTGAAGAAGTTCTTTATTTTATTTTATTTCTTTGGTCGCGTGTCTGCCTTCCCCGACTCCGGACCGTTACCGCCGGTCTTTTCTTTCTTTCTTTAAAAAAAAAAAAAAAAATATATATATATATATATATCGATATTTTTCCTCACTTGGTGTATTTTTCTTCTTAAGGCCTCAGGGCCCACAAGAAAATTTCCCTCATGGAAAAACCAACCTCCGGGTTCAAAAAATCCACTAAGTGTAGCGGTACTATTTCTGTTGCAGATACCCATGAATGGTGTCTTAAATGTTTGGGTCCTGAACACTCCATTCCGGATTGTCCGTCCTGCTCCCTAATGTCTAAACAGGGGTTACAGAACCGAGCAGCTAAGCTCCATGTGCTGTTTCCCGCTGAGGCACCGGCAGTAGCATCGACATCTTCCAGGTCTTCTTCTCCTGAAGGATCTCAGGTAACCAAACATAAACCTAGCAGGTCCTCGAAGGGTAGATCTCCCTCTAAGCATCGAGATGCCTCCGGGCTTGCCCTCGAGGACACTGCACCAGCCAAACAACCCCGGCGGGAAGCTCCGGCTTCCAAAGCTCCTCCTATGGGGTTACAGGATGACATCAATGGCACGGCCTCGACCGATCACCTGTTAGAATGCTCTGGGGTACCGGCACAATTTCCCGGTACCGATCTCCAGGCATTCATGGCGTCGATGGATCAGAATGTTCTGTCCATGCAGCAGGCTATTTCAGTCTTCATTCAAGCTGCGACGCCAGCGGTACCGCAATGAGCTCCGTTGTCGGTATCGGCTCCGGTACCGGCACCAGCGCCTATACCGGTTCCGACCGCATCGACATCGACTAGGACAGCGGTTCCTTGTCCAGGGCTGTTTCTCGGTACCGATCCGGTTCCGAAAACACCCGATGTCGATACCGCTCGATATGCGTATCGAGCGCTGGAAGAGCACCCTGACAGGCAGTACTTCGATTCCTCTGGTGATTCTGATTCGTCAGATGAATCACCTGAAGTATCCATAGCCCTTCCTGAAGAGCCTTCTTCTCCAAAAAGAAGAATGTCTCCTCCAGAGGACTTGTCCTTTCAAGACTTCATAAGAGAAGTAGCTAAAGGACTATCTATCTCAGTAGCCTCTGAATCAGAGCCTAGAGCAAAAAAATTGGATATTTTAGGATACCCTAAGGCTCCTAGAGAGGCAGTCACCTTACCAATTCATGAGATTCTTTATGAACACATGATTGATTTATGGGAGACTCCTCTCACTCTCTCTCCTCATTCTCGCAGGTTGGACACTATGTACCGTGTCCCTCCCTGTCCTGGCTTTCAAAAAACTCAGCTTCCTCACCATTCCATTGTGGTGCAGTCAGCTATGAAGAGGATAAAGAGTACAAAGAGACACTCTTCTGCTCCTCCAGGAAGAGAATGCAGAACCTTGGATGCTTTTGGTAGGAAAATCTTCCAGGCCAGTATGCTTATTGCCAGAATCAACTCATATAGCCTCTACATGGGTATGTTTCTAAAAGAAGTGGCAGAAAAGCTGCACACTTTCCTCCCTTTTATTCCAGAAGATAAAAGGGAAGAATTCCGCATGTGGCTTAAGCATACTCAAGACATCTCCAAGTTTTCAAACAGGGCAGCCTTTGACTCCTTTGAAGGTGCCAGTAGAGCCTCAGGCATTGCCATAGCTGCTCGCAGAATTGCTTGGCTCCAGGCTTCTGATCTAGAACCCTGGGTTCAAGATGGCTTGGGAAATCTGCCCTGTACAGGTGAAAATCTATTTGGCAAAGAGTGGCAAATTAAAGCCACTCAAATGGATGCAGAGAATTCTGCTCTGGATAGACTTTCAAAGTCTACCTCCATTCTTGCCAAGAAAAAGACTTTTAAAAAGTCTTTTTTCAAAAAGGGCAGGTTTCCTTCCACTTCTGGCCAACAATCTTCTACAGGTCGCTTTACCGCTAAGTGTCAGCAACCTAAGCAGGCCAGGCCTAAGTCTACAGGGGCTGCTGTAACTCAGCAGTCCCAGCCCCCTCAGGGTTTTTGACTTGATGCTACAGAATTTAGCCTTTCTGGCTTTAACACAGCCAGAACCTCTCACCATTCCAGGAAGGTTAGCTCATTTTGCTCCCAGATGGGAGCAAATCACATCAGAGCAGTGGACCCTCTCCATCATAAGAGAGGGCTACAAACTTCATTTCTCAGACCTTCCTCCCCACACCATGGTGAGACACTTCAATTCTCCCACATCTCTTCTCGACCTTTTAGGTCAGGAGATAACTACCCTTCTTGCCCAAGGGGCAATAGAAGAAGTTCCTCTTCTTCAACAAGGGTCAGGGTTCTACTCCCCCTATTTTCTCATTCCAAAGAAGACAGGGGGATACAGACCCATTCTAGATCTCAGAGAATTGAACAAATTTCTATGCAAGGAGAAGTTCAAGATGCTTTCTCTGGGCACTCTCCTTCCATACCTTCGAAGTCAGGATTGGCTTTGTTCTCTAGATCTCAAGGATGCGTACACACATGTCCTCATCCATCCATCTCATAGAAAATTCCTACGTTTTCTTTTCCAGGGAAAACATTACCAATACAGAGTGCTTCCTTTTGGTCTGGCCTCTGCTCCGAGAGTGTTCACCAAATGCATGGCAATAGTTGCTACATTTCTATGCACTCTGGGAATATTTGTCTTCCCATACCTGGACGACTGGCTCATCCGAGCTCCATCTCAGTCAGAGGCCAAGATTCCCCTGGACCGCACAAGGCGCATTCTGCAGTATCTGGGACTGGTGGTAAACCTCCCAAAGTCCCAGCTCATCCCCACTCAGTCCCTGGAATTCATAGGGGCCTGGTTGGATACCACCACTGCAAGGGCCTACCTTCCTCAGGCCCGTTGCCAACGTCTAGTGCAACTAGCCTCCCAGATTCAGTCAAAGAGCCACTTAACTGCCAGGGAGATGCTACAACTGCTAGGCCACATGGCTTCCACAGTACATGTGGTACCCTATGCTCGCCTACACATGAGAGCAGCTCAATGGACTTTGTCCACCCAGTGGACTCAAGCTTCAGGAGCTCTCTCAGACCAAATAGCAACCTCCAAACGTCTCTTTTGGTCTCTCCAATAGTGGATGTCCACTCAAAATCTGTTGCTGGGGTCCCCCTTCCAACAGTTGTTGCCCCAAGCAACCCTCACAACAGATGCCTCCCAAACAGGTTGGGGAGCTCATCTACCAGACCTCTCCACCCAAGGCACTTGGTCCCCACAGGAGACCTCTCTTCATATCAACCACTTGGAACTTCAAGCAGTGTTTCTAGCTCTCAAGGTATTTCATACCCTCCTCAGCTACAAGACAGTCCTTATTCATACGGACAATCAAGTAGCCATGTTTTACATAAACAAGCAAGGAGGAACTGGCTCTGTCGCTTTGCAACGAAGCTCTAAGATTATGGGCCTTCGCCAGAGAGCATCAAATCCATCTCCTGGCAGTATACCTTCCAGGAATCCAAAATTCTTGGGCAGACACTCAGTCGAGTTCTGCTTCCACACGAATGGTCCCTGCATATGGATCAGGTACACAGAATCTTCCAAGAATGGGGAACCCTGGACATAGACCTCTTTGCAAGTCCGTGGAATGCCAAACTTCCCCGGTTCTGTTCCAGAATTCCGTGTCAGGGAGTTCAGGCCAAGGATGCCTTCCTCTTTCATTGGGGTCAGGGCTTCCTGTATGCCTTTCCACCCATTCCCTTGATTCCCAAGACTCTATTCAAACTCCAGAGGGATCAAGGATCTATGATCCTTATAGCTCCACGCTGGCCACGCCAAGTGTGGAACCCTCTACTTCTGCATCTCTCCCAAGCCTCCTCCCTGGACTTGGGAGCTGCTCCAGACCTTCTGTCCCAGGAGGAAGGGACTTTGTGGCACCCAAACCCCAAGTCCCTTCACCTCAGAGCTTGGTTACTGAAGGCCTAGACCTTCAAGACTTGAATCTTTCTCAGCAGGTGATGGATATCCTCCATGCTTCCAGGAAACCTTCCACCAGGCATTCCTATGCTTTTAAGTGGAAAAGATTTTCCATTTGGTGTGCTGAAAAGGGTCTTGACCCTCTGGCACTACCTTTAACTTCTTTGTTAGACTATCTCCTGCATCTCTCCAATGCAGGACTTAAGACAAATTCAGTAAGAGTCCATTTGAGTGCTATTGCAGCATCCCTTAAGCCCATCAATGGACAACCTATC
This sequence comes from Ichthyophis bannanicus, assembly GCA_033557465.1. Taxonomy (NCBI): domain Eukaryota; kingdom Metazoa; phylum Chordata; class Amphibia; order Gymnophiona; family Ichthyophiidae; genus Ichthyophis; species Ichthyophis bannanicus. Next base: position 684,671,219 of record CM066036.1, on the reverse strand, counting down.
TCCTCTCATCCTCTTATTTCAAGATTCATGAGAGGCCTAACTTTAACTAAACCTCCCATTAGGCCTCCTCCGGTGGCATGGGACTTAAATTTGGTTCTTGGTCAGCTTATGAAGCCACCTTTTGAACCCTTAGCCACTACCTCCTTGAAATTTCTTTCCTGGAAGGTTATTTTCCTCATTGCAGTCACTTCTGCTCGTCGCATCAGTGAACTGCAGGCCTTAGTGGCTAATCCACCTTATACAAGGTTCCATCATGACAAGGTAGTCCTTAGGACAAATCCACACTTCATGCCTAAAGTGGTCTCACCTTTTCATCTTAATCAAGAGGTATATTTACCTGTCTTTTTTTCCAGCTCCTCATGCATCCAGTGCAGAGAGGAATCTTCATACTCTGGATTGTAAAAGAGCTCTTGCTTTTTACTTACATAGGACACAGCAACATAGAAAGTCTTCCCAGCTTTTTGTTGCTTTTGATCCTTCTCATTTGGGACTTTCAGTCTCTAAGAGAACACTGTCCAATTGGATTGCTCAGTGTATTTCTTTCTCCTACCAGAGTAAGAACCTTTCTCTGGAGAGCCATGTCTCAGCTCATAATGTGAGGGCCATGGCCCCCTCTATGACTCATCTAAATTCTGTGTCCATCGACCAGATCTGTCGAGCAGCCACCTGGGCCTCTGTTCATACCTTCACAGCCCATTACTGCTTGGACAAGGATTCCCGCCGGGATGCCTTGTTTGGTCAGGCTGTCCTCAGACACCTGTTCCATTCTTAAACAACTCCTGCCCTCCTTCCCTGGATGGATGCCTGAGATCCATAGGAGGACGCAGACCCCTTTCAGGGTCTCATATCCTTGGGGATCTCCCAGGCATCTTAGCTAGGGAGTCCCCATATGTGAAGACTCATTCCTGCTTGTTCCTGGAGATAGCACAGTTACTTACCTGTAATAGGTGATCTCTGGGAACAGCAGGAATAAGTCTTCACAACCCACCCACCTCCCCTAGGAGTTGTATCTCTTTTCTATCTTTCCTTTCCTCTCTCTCTATTGTCTCAGCTTTAAGGAGGAGTAGCCTAGTGGTTGGGGCAAGGTACTTCGGGCCGGAAGGTCGGGGGTTCAAATCCCACTAGAGGACAGCAACCTTGGGCCGGAAGGACTGGGGTTTCTAGTCCCACAGATGCTCCTTGTGGTCTTGGGCAAGCCACTTAACCCTCCATAGCCCATGTTCCCTGTAAAATAGTTCTCTGTGTGCTGTGCTTTCCTGTCTAATCAATGTGTTTATACCTCAAAAATTTCCTGTCATGATTTGACAATTTCCAATCTGTAATCAAAAACCGCTGCTGATCGCTGGAAGTAGCTGTATACAAAATGTATACTAAATAAATAAATAAATAAAATAAAACTCGAACTGAGGAGAGTTGGTTATGAAAGGCGGGAAGGCAGCGCGCAGGCGCTGTGGGATGCCCCCAAAAGCTTTCCTTTTTGGGAAGCTGGGGAGCGTTCCCACGCAGGCTCCATCGGTACCGACGTACCCATATGTGAAGACTTATTCCTGCTGTTCCCAGAGATCACCTATTACAGGTAAGTAACTGTGATTTACTTGCAAAGGACACAGCAACATAGAAAATCTTCTCAACTCTTTGTTGCTTTTGATCCTAGTCATTTGGGACTTCCAGTTTCCAAAAGAACACTGTCCAACTGGATCGCACAGTTCATATCCTTTGCCTATGAGAGTAAGAACCTTCCTCTTGAAGGCCGTGTCACCGCTCACAATGTGAGAGCCATGGCAGCCTCAATGGCTTATCTTCACTCTGTGTCTATCGACGACAAACAAATGACCACACTATAAAAAAGCAACATCAAACATGGGAGAACTTCAACATACCAACAAAACAGCAAGTAGAAGACATTATATCTGGACTAAACACAGCAACTTCACCGTCAGACCCATGCCCAGTGACATGGCTCAAAGCTACAAAAAGCCAACTCTCTCATCACATTCAAAAATCGTCAAAGATTCACTCCAGCAAGGATACATGCCACAACCTCTAAAGCATGCAATGATATAACCAATACTTAAAAGTAGCAATCTGAGCCCCTCCGAACCAAAATCATACCGTCCCATCTCCAGCCTGCCATTCCTTGCAAAAATCGTGGAAAAGGCAGTGCAAAGGCAACTTCAGGACCATATTGATATAAATGCCCCACTGGACATACACCAGCATGGATTTAAGCCCCAACTAACTAAAGTAAGACATATTTTATTTATATAGATAAATCAGTTTGGTAATTATGATTTGGTAGATACTGTATGTATTTTTCTCTTGTTAAAAAAACTCCTAAATAGAATATACATTAAACAAAATACATACAAAAATATAAGAACAGCAGATCATTCTTTATATTCAGGAATTGAAGTACCATTGGTATTCTTCAATTCCTGCAGCAAATACATTCAAACAATTCTGATTTGTCTGTTTCCTATAAAAATGGTCTTCATCTTGTTTTACTTTGAGATAAATATTAATAAAATGCTAATTATTTTTCAGTAGTATACTGCACAACATCTGTTAAGGGGCAATTTTCAACCTATCTTGAAACAATGTCCATGTCTACTTTTACCCACAAAATTTGCAACAATTTTGAAGAGAAACTACTTTTGAAATTTGCCATGGGTACAAAGTTGGATCGTAGCCATGGGTGGGCCTGGAGGGACCCAGGCTCCTCCATTTTCGCATCAGGTGCATCCATTGACTTTTCTTGATTTGCTTCCATGGCGTGCATGTCCTTTTTTAATGCATGCGTTGCAGCTACAACTTGGAGAAGGAAGGCCTGAGAGCTCCTGCTACAGAAAGGGTAAGTGCCATTGAGGGGGACTATCTATTGACTCCCTAAAAATCAGGTTCTGGTTATGCCCCTGATACAAAGTACCGCAGGAAAGAGAGCCCCTCCTGCAGACTAAGAACAGCACAAAGGAGCAGGAGAGCCACGCCACTGAAGGAAAGAGCTATCTTCAGGAACAAGCAGGAATGTAGTCATCACATATGGGTATCGTCGGTACCGACGGAGCCTGCGCGGGAACGCTCCCCAGCGTCCAATTAGAAAGCTTTTGGGAGCATCCCACAGTGCCTGCGTGCTGCCTTCCCACCTTTCCCAACTGCCTCTCTCCAGTTCTTTTTTTTCTGTGGAGCCAGCAGGTCGTCGTTCCTGTCACCGCAGAAGAATTCTTCTTTATTTCTTTCTTTTTTGTGGTCGCGTCTGCCTTCCTCGACGCTTTACCGGTGCCGCCGTTTTTTCTTATTATTTTCTGTCTTTAAAAAAAAAAAAAAAAAATTCTACATTTTTCCTATTTTTCTTCAGGTGCACACGCCTTTTTGGGCCTTAAGCCCGAAAACCTTTTCTTACAATGGAGAAACCTGCCTCAGGTTTCAAAGTGCACCAAGTGTGGCGGTACCATTTCCATCACCGACACCCATGAATGGTGTCTAAAATGTTTAGGTCCTAAGCACTCCATCACGGATTGTATGTCCTGTGCCATGATGTCTAAAAGAAGTCGGCAGAACCGAGCTGCTAAGATCAGTACTCTGTTTCCCTCTGGTGCAGCTTCGGTGGCATCGACGTCTTCCAGGGCTTCCTCTTCCTCCTGTGGATCTCAGGTAACTAAACATAAGTCCAGCCGGTACTCAAAGGGTAGATCTCCTAAGCATCGAGAACTCTGGCGTTGCAATTGAGGATTCTGCACCGGCAAAATTGCCCCGGCGGGAGGCTTCGGCTTGTAAAGCATTATCGGGGCTCCAGGATGTTCTCGAGGCCTCGACCTCGGCAGAACTACTGGTGCCATGCTCTGGGGTACCGGCGGTCTTCTCCGGTACCGACATCCAGGCATTGGCAGCGTCGATAGACCAGAGTGTCCTGGCTATTGAGCGCAGTCTGGCGGCTCTCCTTGCGGCATCGACGCCCTCGGAACCGTGAAAGACAATTCGGCCGGTATCGGCCCCGGTACCGGTACCGATAGCATCGGCATCGGTGTCTGCTTTGCCGGTACCCAGTCATCCGATGCCCTCGGTTACTCCCGGTACCGACTTCATTCGGTACGGGTATCGGGCTCTTCAAGAGCATCCGGACAGACGGTACTTCAAGTCCTCAGAAGAATCTGAGGATTCTGACAGTTCTGTCAATGCAGGAATGCTTCTCCCAGAGGAGCCCTCCTGCCCTAAGCGCAGGATGTCTCCTCCAGAGGATATTTCCTTCCAGGATTTTATCAGGGAGCTGGCTCGGGGTCTGTCCATTACTGTGGCCCCTGAAACGGAGCCAAGGACCAAGGAGTTGGAAATTCTACAATATCCCAAAACTCCAAAGGAGGCTACCTTGCCTATTCATGAGATTTTATATGATCTCATGTTAAGGATGTGGGAGACACCTCTTACCACCTCTCCTCATTCTCGCAGACTGGATACTATGTATCGAGTCCCTCCTTGTCCTGGTTTCCAAAAGACTCAGCTTCCTCACCACTCTATTGTAGTGGAATGAGCTATGAGAAGGATCAAGAGTGCAAAGAGGCATGCCTCTAATCCTCCAGGACGTGAGTGCAGAACCCTGGATGCTTTTGGACGTTGGGTCTTCCAAGCTTCCATGCTTTCTGCCAGGATCAGTTCCTATAGTCTCTACATGGGAATGTTCCTGAAGGAGGTCACAGATGATTTAGAACCTTTAAGTCCTATTCTTCCTAAGGATAGAAGACAGGATTTTCTCATTTTGGTCAAACATGCCCAAGATGTTTCTAAATTTGCCAACCGTGCAGCCTTTGACTGCTTTGAGTGCATAAGCAGGACCTCTGCTAGTGCCATAGGTGCACATAGAATTGCTTGGCTCCAGGCATCTGATCTGGAGCTCTGGGTACAAGACAAATTGGGAAACATCCCTTGTACTGGTGAGAACCTGTCTGGTAGAGATTGGCAGGAAAAAGCCAATGAGATGGATGCTGAAAATTCCACCTTGGATAGATTATCCAAGTCCACAGCTGATCCTGCTAGAAAGAAATCTTTCAAGAAACCATTCTTTTCTAAGAAGAAAAGATATTATCCTGCCTATGCTCAGCAGGCACGTTTGGCAGGTCAGTTTGTCAAGAAGGGTCAGCAACCACCCAAACAGAAAAAAGCAAAGACTGCTAAGCCTCAGCCGTCACAGCAGTCTCAGCCTCCACAAGGCCTTTGACTTTCAGCTAGAGAACTTAGCCTTCCTGGCTCTCAGGGGACCAGAGCCTTCCACCATTCCAGGAAGGTTATGTCACTTTGCCCCCAGATGGGGGCAGATAACAGCAGAGCATTGGACACACTCCATCATAAAGGACGGGTACAAGCTTCATTTTTCAAGCATGCCCCCTCACACAATAGTAAGGCAGTTCAATTCTACGACCTCTCTCATCAACCTGTTAGGGCAGGAGGTCGCTATTCTTCTTGCCCAAGAGGCAATAAAAGAAGTACCCATTCATCAGCAGGGTACAGGGTTCTACTCCCCTTATTTCCTTATTCCAAAGAAAACAGGGGGATGCAGACCTATCTTAGACCTCAGAGAATTGAACAAATTCCTTGTCAAAGAGAAATTCAAAATTATTTCTCTCGGGTCTCTGCTGCCATACCTTCAGAGTCAGGATTGGCTTTGTTCTCTAGATCTCAAGGATGCATACACCCATGTCCTCATCCATCCAACCCACAGAAGGTTCCTTTTTCAAGGCAAGGGCCTATCTCCCTCAGGCCCGCTGCCTTCGCAAGGTGCAGTTAGCTTCTCAAGCAGTGCTAAAGCCTCATCTAACTGCTCGAGAAATGTTACAACTACTAGGCCACATGGCATCTACTGTACATGTGGTTCCCTATGCTTGCCTCCATATGAGGGCAGCCCAGTGGACTTTATCCACTCAATGGACCCAGGCATCAGGATGCCTGTCAAAGACAAAATAGGAAACACAAGTCGCCTTATTTTGTCCCTCCAGTGGTGGAAGTCCACTCAAAACCTGTTGCTGGGGTCCCCTTTTCAACAACCCTTACCCCAAGCAACTCTCACAACAGATGCTTCTTCAATGGGTTTGGGAGATCATCTGCAAGACCTCTCCACCCAGGGCACCTGGTCTCCACAGGAGAGTCATCTACTTATCAATCTCTAGGAGGTCAGAGCAATCTTCCTTGCTCTGTGAGTGTTCCACACCCTGCTCAGCTACAAGACAGTCCTCATTCATACAGACAATCAGGTAGCCATGTTCTATGTGAACAAGCAGGGGGGAACAGGCTCTCTGTCGCTTTGCAACAAAGCTTTGCGACTATGGGCCCTCGCCAGAGAGCATCAGATTCATCTTCTGGCAGTGTATCGTCCAGGCATTCAAAACTCTTGGGCAGACAGACTCAGTCGAGTTCTGCTTCCACACAAGTGGTCTCTGCATGCAGACCAGGTGGTCAGGATTTTTCAACTTTGGGGAACCCCAGACATAGACCTCTTTGCAAGTCCGTGGAATGCCAGACTTCCCTGGTTCTGTTCCAGAATTCTGGCTCAGGGGGCTCAGGCCAGGGATGCTTTCCTCCTTTACTGGGGTCAAGACTTCCTGTATGCCTTTCCACCCATTCCCCTAATTCCCAAAACCCTGTTCAAGCTTCAGAGAGACAGAGGCCATATGATTCTCATAGCTCCACATTGGCCACGGCAAGTGTGGTACCCTCTGCTTCTACATCTCTCTCAAGCTCCCTCCCTGGAGTTAGGGTTTGCTCCAGATCTCCTATCTCAGGAGGACGGAATGTTATGGCATCCCAATCCCCAGTCTCTGCGTCTCAGGGCTTGGTTGCTGAAGTCCTAGATCTCCATGATCTTAATCTCCCTCAGCAAGTAAAATATATTCTTTTTGCTTCCAGGAAACCTTCCACAAGATGCTCTTATGCTTTCAAGTGGAAAAGGTTTACCATATGGTGTTCGCAAAAGGGTCTTAACCCCCTTGCGATACCTCTGGAATCATTGCTGGAGTATCTCCTTCATTTATCCAATGCAGGTCTTAAGACTAATTCAGTAAGAGTCCATTTGAGTGCTATTGCAGCTTCCTTTAAGCCTCTAAATGGATAGCCTATTTCCTCTCATCCTCTTATAGCAAGATTTATGAGAGGCCTTCTTCTAACTAAGCCTCCCATTAGGCCACCACCGGTGGCATGGGACTTAAACCTGGTTCTTGGGCAGCTCATGAAGCCACCTTTCGAACCTTTAGCTACTACCTCCTTGAAATTCCTTTCTTGGAAGGTTATCTTTCTCATTGCAATCACATCAGCATGCCGCATTAGTGAGTTGCAAGCGCTAGTAGCTGATCCACCTTATACAAGGTTCCATCATGACAAGGTAGTCCTTAGGACTCATCAACACTTTATGCCAAAGGTGGTCTCGCCTTTTCATCTGAACCAAGCGGTCTACCTACCTGTGCTTTTTCCAAGGCCTCATGCATCAAATGCAGAGAGGAATCTTCATACCTTGGACTGTAAAAGAGCTTTAGCCTTTTACTTACAAAGAACACAGCAACATAGAAAGTCCTCTCAACTCTTTGTTGCTTTTGATCCTTCTCATTTGGGACTTCCAGTCTCCAAGAGAACACTGTCTAACTGGATTTCTCAGTGTATTTCCTTCGCCTATCAGAGTAAGAACCTTTCTCTGGAGGGCCATGTCACAGCTCACAATGTGAGAGCCATGGCAGCCTCAATGGCTCATCTGCACTCTGTGTCCTTCGACGACATCTGTCGAGCAGCCACTTGGGTCTCGGTTCATACCTTCACAGCCCATTACTGCTTGGACAACGACTCCCGCCGGGATGCCTTGTTTGGTCAGGCTGTTCTCCAACACCTGTTCCATACCTAATCAACTCCTACCCGCCATCCCTGGTAGGATGCCAGAGATCCATGGGGGGAAGAGGAGCCCTGTTCCGGGACACCCAACTTCTGGGTTTCTCCCTGGCACCTAAAGCTAGGGAGCCCCCATATGTGATGACTACATTCCTGCTTGTTCCTGGAGATAGCATAGTTACTCACCTGTAACAGGTGATCTCCGGGAACAGCAGGTATTTAGTCCTCACAACCCACCCACCTCCCCCTAGGAGTTGTATCTCTGTCTCTTTCCTTTCCCTCTCTCTCTCTTTGTCTCAGCTTTAAAACTCAACTGGAGAGAGGCAGTTGGGAAAGGCGGGAAGGCAGCACGCAGGCACTGTGGGATGCTCCCAAAAGCTTTCTAATTGGACGCTGGGGAGCGTTCCCGTGCAGGCTCCATCGGTACCGACGATACCCATATGTGAGGACTAAATTCCTGCTGTTCCCAGAGATCACCTGTTACAGGTGAGTAACTATGCTTTATTGTGTATCAGGTTTGCCTGACATGTGTTTCGGCCAAAGCCGCCTTCAGGAGACTGAGACTCTGTCCTTTAAGAAGAGCAGGGCTCTCCTAGACCTCTCCCCAAAGGTGATTTTTGCTTAATTTGCTGCTCTGCTGTGAGTTCTATCTGTCTGTTTGACTCTACATATTTATTTAATTGCCATTATTCGTGTGTTCCCTTACCTTATTGCTCCCTTTAATTTTGCACTTTTGTTCAGCTCTTCTCAGCTGAATAACTTATACCCCACCCCCTTCCCTCTACCCACCCACCCGTGACTAGCTGTCTTTTATAGCTGTTATCTGCTCATTATCTAATTTATGCACAGGTGCACCTAATCCCTTGATTCTCCTACCTTCTATATTCTCTGGCCTTTGTTCTCCTCTCTATTCCTCTTTTATGGCTCCTCATCACATTGTCTTCCTCTTCTTCATATTCCCTAACTGTTTCCCCTCTTAACAGCACCTTTACTCCTCCCCTCCTTATCTCCTCTTTACCGGCCTCACTTCCCCCTCTATTCTGTCTTCTACCCTATCATCAGCTCTTGAGCGTCATCACTTTCTCCTTCTCATTCAACCATCACCTCTCTCTCTAAGGCAACCTCACCCTCGTTTCCGCCGCACTGTCTCCTCTCTACCCCGTACTCTGCTACTCCTTCTCCTTCTCTCATCTGGAGATATCAACCCCAATCCTGGCCCCCCTAGACTTCTGTCTCACTCTGAGATCTTCATACAACATCTCTAATCTTATCTAAATCCATCTCCTTTCCCCTTCCACTCTCCCTTTCTCATGTGCCTTGTGGAATGCATACTCTGTCTCTAATAAGCTTGCTTTTACTCATGATCTCTTTATCTCTAATGCTCTACATCTTCTTGCTCTAACTGAGACCTGGATCCTCCTTGATGATACTGCATCTACTGCTGCTCTCTGTCATGGGGACTATCAGTTCTCCCACACACCTCGTCCCACTGGCCGTGGTGGTGGTGTTTGGCTTCTACTTTTTCTTCCTCTTGCCAATTCCAACCCCTCCTGCTGCCTCAGTCTCACTCCTGTCTCTCTTTTGAAGTCCACTCCATCCGCCTTTTCACTACACTTCCTCTCCGGGTAGCTGTTATTTATCGACCTCCTGACAAGTCTGCTTCTACCTTTCTCACTGACTTTGACTCGTGGCTTTACTTCTTTCTGGATTCCTCTTCCCCCACTCTTATTCTTGAGGATTTTAACATTCATGTCGATAACCCCTCTGATCCTTACGCTTTAAAGATCCTCTCCCTTACCTCCTCATTTGACCTTCAACTTTGTTCAACTGCCCCCTCTCACCAACATGGCCACTGCCTTGACCTGATATTTTTCTCTAGTTGCATACCCTCGAACTTCTGTAGCTCAGTTCTTCTCCAGGACCAAGCAAGAAGCAGTCCTCACATATGGGTGTCATCGGCGCCGATGAAGCCCCAGCGGAGCATTTCCCCAGCTTTCTATGAAAGCCTTTGGGAATGCAGGCACGCATGCGCGGTTCCCTTCCCGCCTAAAGGTGCCATCTTACCTCAGTCTCTTTTTTTCCGTGAAGCCCACCGGACGTGTGTCCTGTTCTCCCGGTTAAAATTAGATTTTTCAGCGATTTGTTTGCTATTTTTTCTCCCGGTTCGACGCCGGTTCCCCTCCCGCTGGGTTCGGTACACTGGTATCAAGCCCGATTCTTCTTTTTCGTTTTTTGCCCTTCGTGGCTGGTGTTCGTGCCCTTTTTTCCATTTTTCCCTGGAAGGCCGGTCCTTTGACCTCGCGGGGACTCTTTTTTCCCCCATGGCTTCCAGCAGTTTTAAAAAGTGTGATCGGTGTAAGAAACTGATGTCTCTCACCGACACACACGACTGCTGCCTTCGGTGCCTCGGCCCCGACCATGACCCTAAGTCATGCGGGCCATGTGGAAAGATGTCTTCCAAGGCACTCTGAAGTCACCAGCAGCAAAAAGAAAGGCTTTTCTCGGACTCAGCCTCCGGCCGGGCCCGGACCTCGTCTGAGGCCTCGACATCTCGGGATTCCGATCCCGAACGCCGTCGAAGCTCCTTGGACAGGGGGTCCCCCGACCAGGAACGCAAGAGGAAGAAGCGGCTCGCGAGGGCGTCGTCGGAGGAGGTCTCTGGCTCCTCGAGGGCCAGGTCTAAGACCCCCGACCTTCGCCCCAGGCCTGTGGAACTCGAGAAGCCTGCAAAAGTTCCTCGCGTGGAGCCGGAGTCTGCTGGACACGTAAGCCCCGTAGTCCTCGAGGACTCTCCTCCCAGGGAGCTGACATCGGGCCCGGCACTGCCGGGGCCCGAGTCGGTGGCTGCTGCGTCTCCCGAGTTGAGTCTCAGGATGACAGCCTTGGAGAGCAGATTGTCTGCCTTCATGGAGCAGCAGCGGGCACTGATGGCCAGCCTGTCTGGCGCATCTGCCCTGACCACTGGGACATTGACTTCAAAGTCGACCCCGGAGACCGAGCCGATACTAGAGTCCATCGTGGCTCGGAGTCTACCTCGGTCATGGTCTGACCGAGGGCGTCGATGCCGGTGCCTCCGGCGTCGGGGCGGGTGCTCCAGGGCCCCGTGGGTCGGACCCTGACTCCTCCTCGGACGAGTCAGCTTGGGAGACTGAGGACGAGGAGTCTCCTGATACCTTCAAGACTCTGTGCATCCCTTCGGACTCACCGCAGTCTGAGCCCTGGAGTAGGTCCCCCCCGGAGGATACTCGGTTCTCGGAGTTCGTCCGAGATATGGCCGCTGCCTTGGCTATCCCTGCGGACCCCAAGGAGGAGCCTCGAGCTGAAGAGCTCGAGGCCCTACAGTATGACTCTCCTCCGAAGGAGGCGTTTACTGTTCCAGTTCCTCCGATGCTGATACGGTTCCTCTTCTGTATGTTGGAGGCATCGGCCTAGGCGCCGGTTCTCAGCAAGCGAGTCGATTCAATCTATCGACTCCGGAATAGCCCTTGTTTTAAAAAGGCACAGCTACCACACCATTCTATGGTTGTGGAATCGGCCATGCATCGTCTGAAGAGCCAGAAGATGCACTCCGCGGTGCCCCCTGGCAGGGAGGCCCGGAACCTTGATGGCGTCGGTAGAAAGTGCTTCCAGGGCTCGATGCTTGCTTGCCATGTTCAGTCCTACCAGCTGTACATGGGCATGTAAATGCGGGATCTGGCCTAGGAATTGGCCAGGTTCTCTGCTGGTCTCTCCGGGGAACCCTTGCAGAGATTTAAGTCCTTGTCCTCAGGGATTCGGGACTGCTCGAAGTTCATGTCCCGTGCCGCCTACGATGGCTTCGAGGCTTCGGCCCGAGTTGCGGCAGCCGGCATTGCGGCTCGACGCCAGGCATGGCTGCAGTCATCGGACCTCGAGCCATGGGTTCAGGACAAGTTGGTCGATGTCCCTTGCCGAGGTGAGAAACTTTTTGGCAAGCCCATGACCGAGAAGGCCGCTCAGCTCTAAACTGAGCACCTCACACAGACAAGGCTGTCAAGGAAGACCTCTGCCCTTTCTCATAAAAAGAAGGGCTCGGATAAAAAGCCCTTTTACCCGAGGAAGGGCACTGCCTACAAACAGTACCCGCAATATCAGGCTGCCCAAGCTGCCCCCCAGGGTCAGCAAGCCAAGGGCCAGGGTAATGGTCCCCGTAGGCAGAGGACCCCCAAGCCTCAGGCCCCTGCTACCACTCAGCAGGGTGGCGGCTTTTGACTCCTTGAGCTGCGGGTGGCGGCTTCTCCTCCACTGCTCTCCCAACCCTGCACAGGAGGTCGCCTCGCCCTCTTTTCCCACCAGTGGCCCCTTGTCACCGGGGACAGTTGGGTGCTGGAGATAGTCCACAAGGGCTATGCCCTCCATTTTCACCAGCTGCCTCCACCATATTTTCCAGGGGAGCCTCCAAGGCCTCCCCTGCACACAGACCTTCTTCTACAAGAGCTTCATGGTCTGTTGGTGGACAGGGCGGTGGAGCCTGTGCCTCCCCACTTACACGGTCAAGGGTTCTACTCCAGGTATTTCCTGGTGCCCAAGAGAACCAGTGGCCGCCGACTCATTCTGGACCTCAGGAACCTCAACAAGTTCCTAGTGAAGGAAAAGTTCAAGATGCTTACTCTTGAGACTCTTCTGCCCTACCTCCAGCAGGGAGATTGGCTATGCTCCTTAGATCTAAAGGATGCGTACACTCACATCCTCATTCATCCAGACCACAGAAAGTACCTCAGGTTCATTGTGGGAGGAAACCATTATCAGTACAGGGTACTGCCTTTCGGCCTCACCTCCGCCCCCAGAGTCTTTACAAAGTACCTAGCAGTGGTGGCGGCCTACCTGAGAAATCAGGGAATCTTTGTCTTCCCCTATCTAGACGACTGGCTCATCAGGGGTCAGACATGCCAAGAGGCCAATCAAGCCACCCTCAGGACTATTGCTCTTCTACAAAGCCTGGGGTTTGTCATAAACTTCGCAAAGTCTACTTTGCTCCCCTCCCAAAACTTAGAGTTCATAGGAGCAAGGCTGGACTCTCTGCTGGCAAAGGCTTTCTTGCCAGCAGTCAGGGCCCAAAAACAAAACACTCAACAAAATATAATCCAAACAAAGAAGAGTGAAAAAACAAGAGCAATGAAAAAATAAAGAGAACAGAGCATGCGTCGGCGTCTCAGAAAGGTTGCGACGCCATTTGAGAATTTTTCATCGGCATGGCAGTTCATTGAAGCGTTGAGACAGGGCAAGAAATTTTAATACGCCCGAAACGCAATGCTGTGTTCTCTTTTGACAACTGCTGGTTCTGCGACATCTTGGTCTGGTAATTCTATGAAGTTGGAGAGTACCTGGATCATTCGGTGTTGGCATTTTGAAGGACTTCATTACTTAGGAAGATTTTGAAGGACTTCATTACCCAGGAAGATTCAGTTAAGTTAACTGATTTTAAATAAGTTTTTGGGACATTTATATTATAGTAAAGGTGGCACCTATACAGTGGTTTATTTTCCACCTTTTTTTGCTCTTTAAGGGGCATATTAGTACACTTTATTAATTAAAATGGAAGTAACAGCTTCGGGGGGTATTTCACCTCATGGCTGATCTTCCGACAAATAAATTTTAGATTTATTTTTTCATTGCTCTTGTTTTTTCACTCTTCTTTGTTTGGATTATATTTTGTTGAGTGTTTTGTTTTTGGAAATTTTGGTATACCGCTTTAACAAATTCATTTTCATCATGACTACCGAGATTCCCTCGGTTCAAGTACTGGGGGGAACTGACTCTTCTATTAGTCAGGTTAGCAATCAAGTTACCAATTCAGCTACCAATCAGGCAACCTTTGCATTTTCAGATGCGCAAATCCAATTATTGGCTCAGAGACCTTCATTATTTGATGATTCTGATACATCTACTAGTTCTTCATCTTTTACTGAGTTTGTGGATCTAAGTAAGAAATTGATTCGAGTTTCCTTACATGAAGTAACTATGATCCAGTATTTGAAATCTATGATGAGCCCGCGTGGTTTACGTGTACTGAAACCTCCGAAAATGTTTACTGAGGATCGGGATTTTTACATAAAATGGAACAGTATTCTTAACAAATGCAGTATGGATTTGATAGCGTTGTTGGGTGAGCGTTTAAATGCTGAGTCCATTAAACTACAACAGGATGTTAAGATAATGGAGGAGGATTTATGTTCTAAGTTTACTAAGGATCGGTTCACTTTAAGAATGGCTGATATTCAATCACAACTGGATCAATACAGAGACTATAAACGATCAATTAAAATAAAAAAATTTAACTGCGATAAAAAGGACTATGAAATGGACCAGGTTTATACGTGGATGAAGAAAGGTGATGGTCTTCAGAAAAAAGTTACTTTTGATTCTGTTGATTCTTTTGAAATTTCATCAGATGACTCTGATCAAGCAAGTAGATCAGGGTCCTCTTCTATTCAGCACCAACAGTCGGTTTTTCACCAGGGCCGTTTTCGGGGTCGCGGTCGCGGGCGCGGCCAGACGTGGAAACCCCGGGAGGGTTTTCAATCAGATCGCCCGTGGAAACCACCGGACAATCAGCAGCAATCCAACAATTTTCAAGGCCCAATCACACGAAATCGGTCCAAACAACAGTAGTCAGTATAGAACCGGTTTCATTGACCCATGATCAGTGTTTACTTTTAGATCTGGGTTTATCTTTTGTACCAGTGGCTCATTATGATTCGTTTAGAATGCATACAGCGTTACATCGATTCTTTCGCAAGTTGCTGGTGACTCATTTTTGTGCCACTCATGATATGTCTCCGGATATTTCAGTTGTTCGACCACCGTCCAAGTGGACCCCTCAAGGGGTTGTGGACCCCCTTTTACAAACATACCAAAGATTGGTTCTTAATGATTTGACAACTTTGGAATCTCTGGGTACAAAAACTCCATACCACAATTTATCACCTTCACAATGGCAGGCAGTTCAAGAGCTGCGTAATAATTCGAACCTGGTAATCCGCAGAGCTGATAAGGGGGGTGCTACTGTGGTGCAATCTTATCCACAGTATCGTGAACATCTTTTGAATCACTTAAATGATACAGCCTTTTATGTTCAACTTCCTTACAATCCCTTTGAAGCCTTACAATCTCAGATTTTCCAGTTGTTGCAACATGCCTTATCTTCGGCTTGGATAACTAAGCGTGAATTTAATTTTTTGGTGGTTAAACATCCTATTGTGCCTATTATATATACTGTACCCAAAATCCATAAATCTTTGACATGTCCTCCAGGCCGGCCCATTGTGTCCTGTAGAGGGTCGTTATTAGAACCCCTCTCTAAATTCTGTGATAAATTTTTACAGCCTTGTGCACAATTGGTCCCATCATTCCTAAAAGATACATCTCATTTTCTTGCTAAACTTCAACAAGTTCAAGGTGATGTAACTTCCTGGTGGCTGGTTTCTTTAGATGTCACTGCCATGTACACCAACATCGATCAGACTCAAGCTTTATCGGTTATTTCTCATTTACCCATCTCTTTACCTGATCATATCCCTCAATCTTTTTTTCAGGAGTTACTAGGTTTGGTGCTTACCTGTAATTATTTTCAATTTGAGAAACAATTCTACCATCAAATTCAAGGAATAGCGATGGGGGCAACGGTGGCTCCCTCGGTAGCTACACTGTATATGGCGGATTTTGAACAGACCCATATTTATCCGTCGCCTTGGTTCCGTAAAATAGCCCTTTGGGTACGTTTTTTGGATGACATCTTTTTCTTATGGATGGATACGGAACCTATTTTACAACAATTCTTGCAGTGGCTAAACTCTTTGAGTCCAACTTTGTCTTTTACTATGCATCATCATTTTTCTAAATTAGAATTTTTGGATGTTTTAGTTTACAAGAAGCATAATACTCTTCAAACTACATTGTACCGCAAGACAGTGCAGCGTAACACCCTTTTAAAGTTCTCCAGTTTTCATTCTCCATCTCTGAAAAAAGGTCTTCCTTATGGCCAATTTCTGCGGCTGAGACGACTTTGTTCAGAATTGGAAGAATTTTTAAAGCATGCAGCTGATTTATCTTACAGGTTGGCCCAACGGGGTTACCCTAGGACCATCATCAGACAAGCTTTTTTGAGGGCACGCTACACTCATAGAGAATGGCTGTTTCTTCCATCTACTTTGCCCTCCAGTATATCGACTTCCAGTGCCTCTCCTGAAGTGATAGTGGGGGTTCTCCCCTACATGTCTCATACCCCTCAAGTGCGTAAAATTTTGCTCAAACACTGGCATGTTTTGCAATTACATCCGTGTTTCCAGGGGCCATTGCGAATAGCACACTCCAGGGGATCAAATCTTCGGGATATGGTGGGTGTTACAGTTTCCCCTTTGGATAGGGGCTCCTTCACAGATACAGTGGATATGGGACATTTTGCATGTGCCAGTTGTGCCTTTTGTTCTCTGACCATACAGGGTCTTGAATGGTCAGTACCAGGCTCTACATTGATTCATCGAGCTCGTTGGTTTACCACCTGTTTAACCTCTCATGTGGTTTATGTTTTGATCTGCCCTTGTAATTTATTGTATATAGGCAGAACAGTGCGTGCTGTAAAAGTTCGCCTTGGGGAACATGCCTCTCGGCTCAGGACGGGCACGACATTAGCTCCAATAGTACAACATTGTTTGGACCACCATCATTCATTTGAGGATTTACATTGGCGCATACTGGATCATGTATCTGACAATCCCCGTGGTGGGGATCGTGAACAACGGCTTCAGATTTTAGAACAAAAATGGATATTCACTTGGTCTACGGTGGAACCTTTTGGATTGAACCGTGAACTGGATTGGATAAGTATCATATAAAGTTGTTCTCTTGGTGGATATCTCTCTGGTCATGGCACAGCCTTTTGATTGGTTGGATGAATATTGTTACCTTATTGGCTTAAGCTAACTACTTAATGACAGAGTCTTTCCTTTGCTTCTCGGATTCACAAAGAGCATGCGTCGGCGTCTCAGAAAGGTTGCGACGCCATTTGGGAATTTTTCATCGGCATGGCAGTTCATTAAAGCGTTGAGACAGGGCAAGAAATTTTAATACGCCCGAAACGCAGTGCTGTGTTCTCTTTTGACAACTGCTGGTTCTGCGACATCTTGGTCTGGTAATTCTATGAAGTTGGAGAGTACCTGGATCATTCGGTGTTGGCATTTTGAAGGACTTCATTACTTAGGAAGATTTTGAAGGACTTCATTACCCAGGAAGATTCAGTTAAGTTAACTGATTTTAAATAAGTTTTTGGGACATTTATATTATAGTAAAGGTGGCACCTATACAGTGGTTTATTTTCCACCTTTTTTTTGCTCTTTAAGGGGCATATTAGTACACTTTATTAATTAAAATGGAAGTAACAGCTTCGGGGGGTATTTCACCTCATGGCTGATCTTCCGACAAATAAATTTTAGATTTATCATTGCTCTTGTTTTTTCACTCTTCTTTGTTTGATTTTTTTCTCTATAACATCAGCAAAATCCACCCTTTCCTTTCTGAACACACTATTAAAATGCTTATCCACTCCTTAATCACCTCCCATCTTGAGTACCGTAACCTACTTCTTACTGGTCTCCCTCTGAATCATCTCTCTCCCCTTCAATCTGTTCAACACTTTGCTGCGCGGCTAATCTTCCGCCAGCCTTGTCATGCCCATATTACTCCTCTTCTCAAGTCACTTCATTGGCTCCCTATCCATTTCCACATCCAGTTCATACTTCTCCTGCTGACCTATAAATGCATTCACTCTGCGACTCCTCTCTACCTTTCTTCTCTTCTCTCCTTACAACCCCCCTCGGGAACTCCGCTCTTCTAGCAAACTGCTTCTATCTGTGCCTTTCTCTTCTACTGCTAACTCCAGACTTCGCTCCTTTCACCTTGCTGCGCCTTACGCATGGAACAAACTACCTGTGTCTGTATGCCAGGCACCTTCTCTAACCCTCTTCAAATCCAGGCTGAAAACTCACCTCTTCGGTGCTGCTTTTGGATCTTGACCCACCTGATCTCCTTTTTCTTTCCCCTTGCTTTATCCCTGCTTACACCTTCTGTGTTTGTCTTGACTAAATTGTAAGCTCTGATGAGCAGGGACTGTGTCTTACATCTCTGTGCAGCTCTGCGTACGACTTGTAGCGCTATATAAATGCTCAGTAGTAGTAGTAGTAAACAGCTAAACAGCCAAAGGCCTTGAGTGTGATGAGAAGCATATTCCTTTTTACCTTACACTGTACCTTGGTTAGTGTCATAAGATTGTGTTTGCCTTCGGCTGTTTAGCTGTTTACTAAGTGGTCCCAGTCCCCTGAAGAAGGCTTTGGCCGAAACACATGTCAAGCAGATCTGATACACAATAAAGTTCTTTCCTAAAGTGGCATGGCTCTCCTGCTCCTTTGTGCTGTCCTGATACAAAGGAACCTGTAGGCATTTTTTCCCTAGAAAATTGCAAGTTCAGTTATACATATATTATCTTTTATATGTTGTCTTCTTCCCCTAACCTAGGCACATCCCCTAGAATACGTCTTCTAAATGCAACCAGAGATATGTGCATTAAAGAGCAATGCATATATTTTTAGTCATATTGAGGGCCAGTTTTCAAATAGCCAGTTTAAACCTATAAAACCTTGCAAATGACTTTTAAAATTTCCTCTCTATACATTTCACAATATAAGAAGAAATGGATCATTTTCAATGTGCTACTATTGTACATCTGAAGAAAGGCCTAATAAAAATAAATGTGGTTCCCAGGATTCTAATATCTTAATAGGTTTGCATATATATATTCTTTCTTCTGAAAAGTTCTGATTTCTGAGCAGTCCCAAGATATATATGCAGTATTGTTCCTTTCATGCCATATGGTGAAACCCTTGGAATTAATTGCCCCTAAGAAACAATATTGGCATAAAAGTGGCATTATGCACCATGGCATTTTAGTGAGATCTTCACTGACAAATATTTATTACGTTGGGCAGTGCGTGAATGGCAAAAGATTTTCTCAGTAAGACAAGGCCTTTTAGGATGCCTTCTCATGGATTATTTGGTTGTCAGTATTCTGTAAAAGAAAATTCTTTACCTTGAGAATCTAGAATGCATTAAATCAACCACAAGAATTATTTGATGTATTTATATTTCCTACTTTTGAATGTATTTCATGCCAGGTGTTGGTGTATTCAGAATATGATACTTAATGATGCTGGTCTATTGCAAGTAAAGTTAAATATTTTCTTTCTGAAATAGAAACATGACAGCCAAAAAGGTCTGTATTTTATTATGAAATAGCACCTTTATTGTTTTAAGGAACAAGGATTTAATCCTCTGCCTTCTGGAGGTAGCTTTTCTGTAGTTAATGGCAAACAATATTGTTCTTTAATTGCTGCTAATGTTGAGTGATTTCTGGGACAGAGAAAATCAGCCCATGTACCTTAGATCCTTGTCTAGGCTCATTGGTTAAGATAGCAGTTGAGCACATGACTCATTGGAAATGGCAAATTATTGCCATATATTAAATTTACCTTCCTTGATTAAATTGATGCAGCTGCAGAATAAAGATGCTTTGAATGTACAGCAATATGAGTTCCAGAAAAATCATTGTACCGAAACTCCGTTGGTGTCAGCTTCTGACTTGTAAGTTAGATATGTCTTCCAATAATTATGAAATTTTGCTGCAGCGTCGTGTATATATTGGGTCAGGTCCTGCTGAGTTCCCCAAGGTTTAGTACTAGTAGCTACTTTATTTAATATCTCTCTGCAACCTTTGTGACATCCTTGTGGAAAACAGAAATAATAACACTATCCCAAACTCCAGAAAGCTTTTGTTCTACTTCTAGATGTAACAGCTAATAAGCAAGAGATTCTTTTATCCAAGAGTTGTTTGCAGTTTAGGAATACAATTAGGTTAATATCTCAATTTGATTGCATATGAAAGCAGTTGTCAAAATTTCATCTTGTAAACTTTGATTGCTGCGTCAGAAAACCTTTTGATCCAACTGATAATTTTAGAATGATGATTTAGGGAGCTAGTTACTAAGCTGTGGTAAAATACTCAATTTACTGCGTTAACTCAGTACTGCAGATGAGTAACTCTTTCAGTAAAGGAATAATGCAGTTTGCTATCAATCAAGCTCTGTGGCCCAATTCTTCTGGAAAGTTTCCTTAAAGGGGCCTGACCTAGAGATTTATTGCTGACCCCACCCCTGGATCAGATCCCTCCCGAAAGTATTCCCCCAAAATGCTCGCAAGACCCCTAATTTACCACAAGATCCCCACCCTTCTAAGGCATCCTTAAAGAATCCTGTGTTGCCAACTGACAGCAGATACATCCAACAGCCTTGATACAGTTCTAGGTTTATCCCATTGCATGCAGGGACTTATAGTCTTGCTTTTCTTATGGAGTGCAATGGAAAAATCAGAACTACATGTCCCTGTATGCAGTAGGGAAACCTAGCATTGGATCAAGCCTGTTGGGCACATCTGCAGCTAGTTGACAATCCTACCAGGACCCTCTCCCCCCAATAAAGCCCTTGGGACTTACAGGGGAGGCATTTTCCTGGTGTCTTATAAGCCGGGGCAGGGGGTGATCCTCAGTCACTCCTGCCCCATCTGGCTCTGGTTCAAAATGATACCCGGTGACCTCTAATGGTAGTCTTGCAATGCTGCCGCTAGAGATCGTGCTGTCATATAGGGAATTATATTTAAATTATTCCAGACTAACCATATAAACTCAGTGTATAGTTTTTGAAATCTTTAATTGCCTTATTCTTTTTCTTGTAGTTAATACTTAATTCAATTGACCATCCTCCATGCATGCTTGTCCAGTTTTGTTGATAAAGATACCCCATTCAAGGGCTAGTTTTCATTAAGTAGATGTAGGAGGCTAGTTACTAAAGCTAATGCTAATCTGCATTACTTCATCATTAATGCGCTTATTTTTAGTGCAGGTCCCATGTTATTCAATTGGATCTAGCAACCAATAACACATTAATGGTGAGTTAACACACATTAATATTAAATCACCTTAGCAGCTAGTAACCTAAATGTAATAACCTTAGGTGGTGGTATGCTTCCTCGCTTTTTAAGCATGTGCTGGTCTCCTATTGCAAGTAAAGTTAAATATTTTCTTTCTGAAATAGAAGCATGACAACAGAAAAAGGCCACATGGGCCTATCTTTTCTGCCCTTCCATATCAACTACAATAGTCCCCCTTTTACCTTTAGAGATCCTCTGTGTTTGTCCCATGCTTCTATGAATTCAGATACTGTCTTCGTGTCCACCTCCTCTGGGAGAGTAGTCCATGCATCTGCCACTCTTTCTGTAAAGAAATATTTCCGCATATTACTTCTGAGTCTATCCCCTTTCACCCTCATGCTAGGTCCCCTCATAGCAGAGCTTGCCTTTAATTAAGAGACCCTCCTGTGCATTGATGCCACGGAGGTATTTAAATGTCTGTCATATCGCCCCTATTAAGATCTTTAAGTCTGTCCTCATATGCTTAATAATGAAGACCAGTAACCATTTTAGTAGCCACCCTCTGCACCTACTCCAACCTACCTATATCCTTCTGAAGGTGCAGTCTCCAAAATTGCACACAATATTCCAAACGAGGTCGCACCAGAAACTTATACAGAGGCATTATTGCCTCCTTTTGGCTTTCTCAGTCACCTTTTCTACCTGTTTAGCTACTTTAAGATCGTCGGACACAATTACGCCCAGGTCCTGTTCATCCTTTGTGGACAGAAGTACCTCACCCCCTACACTGTACAGTTCCTCTGCTTTTTTTGCACCTAAATGCATGGCCGTGCATTTTTTAGCATTAAATTTCAGCTGCTATATTCTAGACCATTCTTCAAGTTTAACTAGATCCCTCCTCATGTTTTCGACTCCTTCCTGTGTGTCTACTTTATTGCAGTTTTTGGTATCATTGGCAAACAAGCAAACCTTACCCGACAGTCCTTCTGTAATATCACTAACAAAGATGTTGAACCAAATCAAATCAAGGACAGATCCCTGCGGCACACCACAGGTAACCTCCTCAGAGTGAGCTCTATTTACCTGTACCCTTTGTCACCTCCCACTCAACCAATTTTTAAATCAATCAGTAGCTTTAGGGTCCATCCCTAGGGTGCTTAGTTTGTTTATAAGTCGCCTGTGCGCAACAGCGTCAAAGGTTTTACTGAAATCTAAATATACCACATCTAGGGCTCTCTCTCAGTCCAACTCTCTGGTCACCCAGTCAAAGAAATCTATCAGATTTGTCTGACAAGTCCTGCCTCTGATGAATCCATGCTGCCTTGGATCCTGCAATCCGTTGAACTCTAGAAACCTTGCTATTCTCTTCTTTAGTAGCCTTTCCAATAATTTAATAACTGGCCTGTAGTTCTCAGTGTCATCCTTATATCTGCTTTTATGTAAGGGACCCTATGTGCCTCTCTGCAATCCTCTGGCACCACTTCCGACTCCAAAAAGGTCAGACAGTGGAGCTGCTAGAACATCCCCAAGTTCCTTCAGTATTCTTGGATGTATCCCATCTGGAATCATTTATTTGTTTAACTAGGCTTATATACTGCTTTTCTATCAGTCAAAGTGGTGTACATTCAGGTACTATATATATTTTTCCCTTATCACCAAAGGGCTCACAATCTATATTTTTGTACCTGAGGCAGTGAAGGGTTAAGTGGCTTGCCCTTCCAGCCCAAGGTTGCTGTCCTCTAGTGGGATTTGAACTGCTGGTCCTCTGGCCCAAGGTAACTTGTCCCAAACACTAGACCAGTCCTCCATGGCTTTGTCTATTTTTAGTTTAGCTAGTTCCTCCCAAACACAGTCTTCTGAAAATCGTTTGAGATTCCCGTTACTTCTGTTGTTAATTATGGGTGTTTTCTGTGATCCTGCTCCTGGCCCTTCATTTTGTGAAAACAACAGAAATATTTGTTAAGCAATTCTGCTTTATCCTCATCTGTTTCTGCATATTCCTCCCCTGCACCCTTGAGTCTGACAATATCACTTTTATTTATTTATTTATTTATTTACATTCTCTTATATACCACGCTATTCTGCATCAGTGCGGTTTAATATAGCCCGATATAATTACTTTTGCCCTTGATTCTCTCACTAACATATCTGAAAAATGTCTTATCCCTGCCTTTTATTGCATTGGCTATTTCTTTTTCTTTTTGTGCCTTTGCTTTCCTGACTACTTTGCTAGCTTCTCTAAGTTTTTCCAAATATAGATGCATGTTTCTTCTCACTGTGATCTCTTGTATTTCCTGAAGGCCCCCCTCCTTTCTTTACCTTCTCAGCTACTTCTTTTGAGAACTATAGCGGCCTCCTTTTTCATGTATTTATCTTTCTAACAAAAAGATTTGTTGCCTTTAAAATATTCCCTTTTGGTTTTGCCCACTGTTTTTCTATATCCCCCAGCTGTTCCCATCCCATTAACGAGACTCGGAGATATTATCCCGTCTTTGCAAAGTTAGTTTTCCTAATGTCTAAGACCCTCGATTTTGAATGAATTCATCAGCCCTAGTAATAATACTGAACGATACCATCTGGTGATCACTGGGTGCGAGTTGATCTCCCACTGTAACATCGGAAATACTTTCCCCATTGGTAAACACTAAGTCCAGTATGGCCCCATCATGTGTGGGTTCTGTTACCAATTGCCTGAATAGCTCTCCCTGTAGAGAATCCAGGATTTCCTTACTTCTAGATGACACCGCAGCAGGGATGTGGCAATCTACATCTGGCATATTGAAATCGCTTATCAGTAGCACTTCTCTTTTCATGGCATTACTGTGTTTGTCTTGTATTAAATCTTCATCCACTTCTACCCCTTGTAATGGAGATCTGTATATAACTCCAATGCAAATGGATTTCCCTTTCCCTCTTTCTAGTTTAACCCACGGTGCCTTCTCTCTTTCTTTTAAGCTCTGCAATTCTATAACTTTAATGTTATTTTTAACATATAGTGCCACACCCCTTCCCCTTCTTCCTATCCTGTCCTTCCTGAATAAAATATAGCCCGATATAATTACATCCCAGTCATGTTTTTCTGTGAACCATGTCTCCGTAACAGCCACTAAATCCAAGTCAGCCTCTTTCATTAAAGCCTCAACATCTGGGATCTTCTTTCCCATGCTATTGGTATTTATACACACTGCTTTCCAGATGTTGCCCCTATTATTCATTTCTACAAAGGTATTTAATGTTTCACTTACGTGTGGGGGCTTTCTTCACCCATCCCCATTGAATCTAGTTTAAAGTCCTCTTCAGTAGGTTAGCCAGTCTGCTGCTGAAAACACTTCGACCTTTCTAGGACAGATGGACACCATCTCTGCTCTGCAGCCCTTGGAACATCATCCCATGGTCCAGGAAACCAAAGCGTTCTTGACACCATCCATGCAGCCATGCATTTATCTCCAGGATGCAAGCTTCTCGGCCTTTACCCTCAACAGGGAGGATTGAAGAGAACACCACCTATGCAACTATCTGCTTCACCCTCTGTCCCAGAACCATGAAGTCACGTTTGATATGCTCGGAGTGATACCTAGCAGTATCATTTGTGTCAACATGGATGAGCAACATAGGATAGTAGTCAATAGGCTTGATGAATCTCTGCAAACTCTCGATAACTTCTTGGATTTTGGCACCTGGCAGACAGTAAACCTCTCTGGACATCAAATCTGGTCGGCAGATGGACGCTTCAGTACCCCTTTAGAGAGTCACCAAACACCATTACCCTATGCTTTGTTGTAGTAACTGATTCTTTAGCTTTGGGGTCCTGGAGCTGTGGTTCTTCCCTTTTCTCGGATGCCTAAATACTCCCCACCCCTCCCCTTCAGATTTCTATCTGAAGCAAATAACCTTCTGAGAATGATATTACTTGTAATACTGCTCTCTTTCCAAACTTTGACAAGTTATTATTAATCATTTATAGAGTGCTATAAGGTGTACACAGCGCTGTACAGATACGCAAGTAGATAGTCCCTGCTTGTAGAGCTTACAATCTAGAAGCCAAACATACAGTACAGTACAATACAATAAATAAGGGCAAAATGGAGATGAAACACAAGGGAAAGAGACTATGATCAAAAGACGGCCTCAAAGAGGTGAGCTTTGAGCATGGACCTGAAGAGGGAAAAAGAGGATATTTGACGTAAGGACAGGGGAAGTTTATTCCATGCAAAAGGAGCAGAAGGTGAAAGGAACGAAGCCTGGAGTTAGCACAAGGAGACGGGGTACAGAGAGAAGGAAGGCAGAGAAGGAACAAAGATCGCCAGGAGGAGAGAGGAAAGGTAAGGAGGGGCAGCAGAGTGAATGCATTTATAGGTCATGAGAAGTAGCTTGAACTGAATATGGTAGCGGAAAGGGAGCCAGTGAAGGGATTTCAAAAGAGAGGTTATGTGAGTATAAGAGAATTAATCGTGCAGCAGAGTTTGAATAGATTGAAGAGGGAAGATATGACACTGAGGAAGACCAGCAAGGAGAAGTTTGCAGTAGTCAAGATGGGAAGTAATTAAGGAATGGACAAGAATTTTAGTAGTGTGATCAGAGTGAAAGGGACAAATCTTGTTAATGTTAAAGAGAAAGAAATGACAGGTTTTAGTAATTTGTTAAATATGTGAGGAGAAGGAAAGAGAGGAGTCAAAAAGGACCCCAAGGTTATGAGCAAAGGAAACAGGATGAAGAAGAGTATTATCAACAGTGATCGAGAAAAGAGGGAGGATGGTTAGGAGGGAAAAACAAGAAGCTCAGTTTTAGCCATGTTCAATATCAGACTGCACTGAGACATCCCAGTAGCGATATTGGACAAACAAGCAGAGGTATGTGCCTGGAGTGCAGGAGAAATATCTAGTGAAGATATATAGACTTGAGTCTTCTACATAAAAATTATACTGAGAGCCATGGGAAGAGATGAGACTGGGTATATAGAGAGAAAAGGAGTGGACCAAGAACAGACCCTTGGGGAACACCAATTGATAGAGGGTTGGCAGAAGAGGAAGTACTATGTGAACGAATACTAAAGGAGCAATTAGAAAGAGAGGAAGCGAACCAGGGCAGGACAGATTCTCTAAAACCGAGAGAGGATAATGTGGCGAGGAGGAGAGAGTGGTCAACAGTATCAAAGGCAGCAGAAAGGTCAAGAAGAATAAGAACTGAGTAAAGGCCTTTAGACTTGGCTAGGAACAGATCACTGGAGACTTTGACAAGAGCTGTTTCAGTGGAATGAAGATGACGAAAACCAGACTGGAGTGGATCAAAGAAATGTGAGAAGGGAAATTTGAAGCAGCGACGAAGAACAGCACGTTCAGTGTTTGGAGATAAAAGGAGAGAAGGGAGATTGGATGACAATTGGAGGGAGCTGTAGGTCAAGAGGTTTTTTTGAGAAGAGGAGTGATCACAGCATGCTTATAACCAGCAGGGAAAGTTGTAGTGGAGAGAGAAAGGTTGATAATATGAGAAATTGCAGGGATAACAGAGGAAGAGATGGAGTTGAGGAGGTTAGTTGGGGATGTGATCAAAAGAGGAGGTAGTTGGTTTAGCGGATGAAATAAGAATGGAGGTTTCCTCATCATAGATAATAGAAAAGGAAGAGAGCATGGGAGAAGATGTGGGGAAAAGTTGAAATTGAAGAGGGGAAAGAGGTTGTAGGGAGATTGTTCACTGTTTTTTTTTTAAACAGGTCTGGGTATTTTGCCTCATACAGGATGCCCCTATCATTTGTTTTCTAAATATTTCAAATAATTCTTACCCTTTTTAAATAAGATGTTTTGATTTGTTCTTCTAATGCTTCAAGAATATTAATGTTCAAAGCCTCTGTGTCCAATTTTGCCTTGATGTTTAAGGCATTTCCAGTTAGTCAACCCTCTCATCAACATAGAGCTATATAGAGAGTTTTGTAATGACCATCATCAGCAACTAAGCATTCACCAGCATGGCTTCAAACCTCAGCACAATGTTGAAACCTTGCTCACCTCTCTCTTTGATAATCTTTTAAGAGGTATCAATGACATTAAGAATGGATTTCTACTAGTATTCATGGATGTTTCAGCTGCTTTTGACACAATATCTCATTCTAAGCTACTGCACCGTTTGCAGCATATAGATTTACGAAAGAATACTCTAAACTGGTTTAGCTCTTACTTGGAAGGTCGTATGCAGCAAGTCAAATGTGACCAAAAAAATCTTTGCAATTCCCAGTCACTCATGGAGTGCCACAAGGTTCAGCTTTATCTTCTATTCTGTTCAATATTTATATCCAACCTTTATGTAATATTATTAAACTTCACAAATTCCATTATCACCTTTATGCTGATGACATAATGGTATATACTCCAATTGTATTGCAGTCACTTGACTTTTCAGCAATTTCTAGATGTCTCCAAGACATGAATACCTGGCTTTAGATAACAACTTTGCACTTAATTATGACAAAACTGAGACAATGTTTGTTACTAGGAACCCTAATTTCATTCCTCCAAATACTATTGACTTACTAGGTAGACCCATCAAAGTTAAAAACGAAATCAAATACCTTGGCATAATTTTGGATAAGGCATTGAACTTTAAATCTCACATTGCTAAAACTGCTAACAAGGCCTATCATCGTCTAAAGATTGTGAGAAAACTAAAACCATTACTCCATCAAGACCACTTCCGTACCATTTGTCAGGCTCTCATCACCCCCTCCTAGATTATGGAAATCTGCTTTATCAAGGCTTCCCTCAGTTAACTCCATACCCTCTCCAGATGGTTCAGAATACTGCTGCACGCATTATTACTGGTTCAGCAAAAACGGATCATATCTCCCCTGTCCTACAACAGTTACACTGGCTTCCAGTAAGTGTCAGGTCTAAATTCAAGACACTTTTAATTATCTTTAGGATTTACAATCACCTGTCAGCAGATGCATTACAAAATATTATAACTAGAGATGTTATCACTAGACCAAGAAGAAGCAGCGCCAATAATGACTACATAATTGGTACCCCTGCTGGATACTGTAAGACTAAACAAACAACTTCAAAAAGAGCTCCTTCCTTACTGGCTTCCAAATTTTGGAACTCTCTCCCAATTGGCTGATATTAAAGATTTTTGCAAGTCCTTGAAGACCCTGCTATTTGCTGAAACTTATGATTTGATTTATAATCAATAGTTTTTACCAATAGGTCCATTTTATTACATTAATTCATCTTAGTTTGTTTTTTAATGTCTTATTTACCCTATGTTATTTGTAACCCTCCATTTGTATTGTGACCACTTTGATTGAAGGATAAGGTGGGATACAAATCTGTCTAAATAAATAAATAAATAAATCAGCAACTAAGGAAGTCTGATTATTTTGTCCTGCACATATCCCTTCTATATCCAATTTATTTTGGATTTTCTTAACTGTAGGCACTAGGATTACTGCATTTGATAAAAGTAAGCAGGGTCAACCTGGTCTTTTTTCATTTTCTGAATAAAAATAATCTTCATGCTTCAAAAGCCAGGTATAGTTTAGAAATTCAGATGCTGAAATCTGAGACTTTTCGTTTTAGTAGTAATAAGTTGACTCTATCAAAGATCTTTTTTTGTATCTATAGTTACAAAACTTTGTTTAGCTACCCAGTGGGACTACTACAACTGCAAATAGATCTGCATTTGTAAGTATTTATTTTCTGGAATATATTCTAAATCTTGTAAAAAAAAAGGGATAATCTTTGGGTTAAAGTATATAAATCTGTGTATTTTAGAAATCAGTGTGTTTGTTGAGTCAGTCAGATCTTAACTACCACCAGAGAGCTTTTCATTTACATCAAATCAGAATATAGCTTAGCACAGAAAGAAAGAAAAATAGAGAAGTTACTGAATAACTTTGTTTCTAGAGAGCTTTTTTATTTAAATCAAATCAGAGTATAGCTTAACATACAAGTAGACTAAATAGTCTCTGAGTACAAAGAACTAAACTTGTTTCTAGTGACCTTTTACAAAGAGACCTTCCAGTTAGGAAGCAAAAGATCTGTGATGTTGTCTTAAATAGGTGTTAAAGACAAGTAACAGATCAAAGGGGCAATTTGAAAGGCTCCTTCTATCAAGCTAAAGGCTGTGTGAATCGACCAGGAAATTGGTAGGACTTTACCATAGATGCATGGGTCAGGGCATTGTGTGTAGCAAGCCAGCTTGTAAGTCTACTTTCCTTCCCTCCCCACCCCGACTCCCACCCACCCCTGGGATAATATTAGCTTTATAGACTCTTAAATCTATTAAAAGGTGCCATAATCACTTTCAGGTGCAGCTGGTCATCCTCATCAGGTAGATTTATTAAAGACCCAAGATTAATTATTCTTGAGGTGCACAAAGTCCATTTAACATATAATGTATAGTTGTATTAGTATAAGTATCTCCTGCAAACCTAAGTATGTAAACAACTATAACATAGTAACATAGTATATGATGGCAAATAAAGACTAGTATGGTCCATCTAGTCTGCTCAGCAAGGTGACAATATCTGATCAAAATCTTAAAACTAAAATGCAGATAGCAGTCCAGCAGCGAGATGGGAATTTTCCAGTCTTTTGC
Source organism: Ichthyophis bannanicus (assembly GCA_033557465.1). Taxonomy (NCBI): domain Eukaryota; kingdom Metazoa; phylum Chordata; class Amphibia; order Gymnophiona; family Ichthyophiidae; genus Ichthyophis; species Ichthyophis bannanicus. The sequence continues at coordinate 684,641,783 of CM066036.1, read as the reverse complement.
ATTGAGTGTCATATGTATGATTTTCTCCAAATTGGCGAGGGGTCTTACGTGTGCACTAGGTGCATGGAGCTCTTTGCTCTCAGGGAATGAGTCATATCTCTGGAGGCTAGAGTAGCAGACTTGAAGGACATAAGGAAGACAGAGAAATACGCGTATATAGACGAAACCTACAGGGACATAGTTCTGAAGTCCCACCTCCAGTCTGCCAACCTCCCTGTTGCCAAGGAGGAGAGAGGTCACGTGACAGGAAAGCATCAGCCTAGTGTGGCAGGAAGTGATCCTGTAGCTAAGACCTGTCCTCCAGGTGATGTAAATCCCTCTCGCACCAAGGAAGCCGCTCCGGAGTCGCACTCAAGATCGGGGAAAGCAGCAGAAAACATCTTGGTGTGTGGGCGGGAACCTCTCCTCACCTGACTGACTGCCAATCAACTGCCCTGCTCACGGCATTAAAACCGCCGCTCCGGAGGCGTGCCCATGCCTGAGGGCCTCGCCAGAGGGCCCTTTGGCATGGCCCTTAGGCGGGAGTCCATGGCGGTCGATCAGAATCCTACAAAAGCTGTGAGCCTAACTGTCACGCCGGTAGTTTGTGAAGGTAATCTGTTGTTCCCTCCTCTCCAATGTTCCTTGTTTGTTTGCCTATCACTGTATCTCCTACTCTGTCCTATCTCATAAATGGTGTTCCTTTCATATTTTCCGTAACACAAATGTAGTATTGTAAACTGCTTTGATGCCTCTCGGTCTGAGCGGTATATCAAATGTATAAATAAAAAAAAGGAGGTTTCTCCAGGGCCATATGCCCATAAGTGGAGGGTTAGGATGGCCTTTATAATTGGTGATTTGATCTCAAATGCTTGTATACAAATGCTAGAAGTCTAAAAAATAAGATGGGAGAGTTGGAATATACAGCACTAAATGAGAGGTTAGATATCATTGGTATCTCAGAGACCCAGTGGAAGGAGGGAGGAGTGGCCTAGTGGTTGGGGCAAGATACCTCAGGCTGGAAGGTCAGGGGTTCAAATCCCACTAGAGGACAGCAACCTTGGGCCAGAAGGACTGAGGTTTCTAGTCCCACAGGTGCTCCTTGTGGTCTTGGGCAAGCCACTTAACCCTCCATTGCCCATGCTCCCTGTAAAATAGTTATCTCCAAGTTATAATGCCCTGTTCAATGTAATTTCAGTTTGTTCAATGTAAACTGCCTTGATATTATGAAAGGCAGTATATAAGAAATGATAAATAAATCAGTGGGACACTGTGATATCTGAGTACAAATTATATTGTAATGATAGAGTAGATCAAATTGTTGGAGCGGTTTCATTCTGTTAGAGAGGGCACTGAGTCAAACAGGATTGAAGTGTCGCAGGAAACAAAATACACTGTAGAATCTCTATGGATTAAAATTCCATATAAAAAGGGGAAAGGCGATAGCAGTGGGAGTGTATTACCGACCACCTGGCCAAAATGTACAAATGGATGATGAAATGCTCAAAGAAATCAGGGAAGCTAACAAAAGTCACCATACAGTATTAATAATGGGTGATTTCAATTACCCTGATATTGATTGGATCAGTGTCATGGCAGGACATGCTAGGAATGTAAAGTTTCTAGATGAAATAAATGTTTCTTTGAGTAGCTGGTTCATGAACCAACAAGAGGGGAAGCCATTTTGGACCTAGTCCTCAGTGGTACACAATATTTGGTGCAAGAGATAAGGGTGTTGGGGCCACTTGGCAATAGTGATTATAGCATGATCCTGTTTGATTTCATAAATGGAGGAAGGACAGCAAGGAAATCCATAGTACTGCCTTTTTAACTTTCAAAAGGGAGACTGATAAAATGAGGGAAACAGTTAAGACAAAACTAAAAGGAGCAGCTGCAAATGTTCAAGATTTACATCAAGCATCGGCGTTATTTAAATATACTATCTTGGAAGCCCAGAGTAACTGTATTCCACACTTTAAGAAAGGTGGAAGAAAGTCCAAAAAACTGTCAGCATGGTTTAAAGGTGAGGTCTGAGAGGCTGTTGCAGCCAAAGAAGCATCTTTCAGGAAATGGAAAAAAGAGCCAAATGATGAAAACTGGAAACAACATAAGCACTGACAAGTTTGAGAAGCTTGCTATGGAAGCAAAAACACATAATAAAGACTTTTTCAAGTATATTCTTATCAAAAAAATGGTGAGAACCAGTGAGAGAGTCAGTTGGACCATTAGATGATAGAGGGGTAAAAGGGACACTAAGAGGGGACAAGGCCATAGCGGAGAAACTGAATGAATTCTTTGCTTCCATCTTTACTGAAGAAGATGTAGGGAAGTTACCCATATAAATATATAATTTAGCTCTACTCTTCACCATTAAGATGATCTGTGATCTATAATTCCTTATGATATAACACATCCATAGCTTTTTCTTTTTATGCAACTGGGTCTCAGAGCCAGAATGGGGCGACTTACTGAACACACATATGCATGTGGAAACAGCGCCCAAAACCTCACATCAATGACCCATTATTGTTGCTTACTTTTTTGTTAAAGCTAAAAGGATGTCTTGACAATCATATTTATGAACTCAATATTATTATAAGATGTTTGACTGAGGATGCTTATCTGAAACGTGATGAGTTTTCTCCCAACGCCTGAGTAATGGTGCCGTAGCGTTTCACAATCAAACGTTTCTTCAGGGGATACTCATCAACTCTGCTCAAACTTGGCACCAATCCTCAATTGAAATCCCGTGCCGGCTGTTGTATTTTCTATAAAAAGACGCCGCGCTATGGATGTGTTATATCATAAGGAATTATAGATTATAGATCATCTTAATGGTGAAGAGTAGAGCTAAATTATATATTTAACTGAGCAGTTTTATATAGCTCTGAGAAGTGACATTACGATATACTTGTTGGGAAGTTACCCATGACTGAAAGGGTATTTAAAGATGATGCATCAGAAGAATAGAAAGAAATATTGATAAACTGGGAAGATATATTATAACTATTTGATAACTAAACAGTAGCAAATCACCTGGACCAGATGGTATACACCGGAGGGTGCTGAAAGAACTGAAATATGAGGTTGCAGACCTACTATTAATAATCTGTGAAGTATCATTAAAATCATCTGTAGTACCTGAAGATTGGCAAATGGCCAATATGCCAATTTTTAAAAAGGGTTCCAGGGGTGGTCCGGGAAACTACAGGCCAGTGAGCCTGACATCAGTATTAGGCAAAATGTTAAAGAAACCATCATAAAGAACAAAATTACTGAACATGTAGATAGTCATGGTTTAATGGAAGAAAGCCAACATGGCTTTAGCCAAGGAAGGTCTTGTCTTACTAATCTGTTATGTTTTTTTGAAGATGTGAATAAACAGGTAGACAAAGGTGAGCTGGTTGATATAGTGTATCGGGATTTTCAGAAAGCCTTTGACAAGGTCCTTGATGAGTGACTTTCGCTGAAGTTAAAAAGTCATGGGATAGGAGGCAGTGTACTGGTTAAAAGATATAAAGCAGAGGGTAGGGCTGAATGGCCAATTTTCCCAATGGAGAAAAGTGAATAGTGGAGTACCCCAGGGATCTGTGCTGGGTCTGCTGCTTTTTATCATATTTGTTAATGACCTGGAAGTGAGAATAACAAGTAAGGTAGTCAAATTCGCAGATGACACAAAATTATTCAAAGTTGTTAAAACCCAAGAGGATTGTGAAAAATTGCAGAGGACCTTGATAAATTGGAAGACTGGATGTTCAAATGGCAGATGAAATTTAATGTGGACAAGTGCAAAGTTATGCATCAAGGAAAGAAAAAGCCGGACTATGGTTACATGATGCAAGGTTCCACATTAGGAACTACCACCCAGGAAAACGATTTAGGCATCATCATGGATAACATTGTGAAACCCTCCGTCCATTGTGCAGCAGCGGCCAAGAAGGCAAATAGAATGTTAGGAATCATAAGAAAGGAATGGAGAATAAAACAAAGTTTTTTTTTTTATAATGCCTCTGTATCGTTCCATGGTGCAATCGCACCTTGAATATTGTGTGCAGTTCTGGTTGCTATATCTTAAAAAGGATATAGCGGAATTAGAAAAGGTACAGAGAAGAGCCACCAAAAAGGGGATGGAAGGATACCCCTATGAGAAAAGGCTTAAAAGACTGGGGCTTTTCAACTTGGAAAAGAGATGGCTGAGGGGGGAGATATGATAGAGATCTACAAATTAATGAATAGAGTGGAATGGGTAAATGTAGATAGATTTGTTATGGAATCAAAAAGTAGAAAGACTAGGGGACTTTCAATGAAGCTACAGTGTAACCTGTTTAAGACTAATAAGAGAAAATATTTTTTCACTCAACGTGTAATCAAACTCTGGAATTTGTTACCAGAGGATGTAGTAAAAGCTTATCTCCAGGAACAAGCAGGAATGTAGTCTTCACATATGAGTGACGTCGGTACCAAAGGACCCTGCACGGGAATGCTCCCCAGCGTCCAATAGGAAAGCTTTTGGGAGCATCCCACTTTGCCTATGTTGCTGTCTTCCCACCTTTGTGACTCTCCCTCCTCAGTTCTTTGTTTTCTGCAGAGCCAGCTGGAAGCTGTTTTTTTGTGCTTGCATCTGCCTTTCCGTCAGTGCCGGAACCGACATCTTCGATTCTCTTACTTTCTTTCTTCTTAAAAAAAAACAACAACTTAATCTTCTTCAGGCACATCGATGCCGTTTTAGGCTTTAGTCCTTCCATCCAGTCTACCGACATGACAGAAAAACCAGCCAGTGGTTTTAAAAAAAAGTTCTAAGTGTGGTAGCACTATCTCTGCTACTGATACCCATGACTGGTGTCTCAAATGCCTCAGCCCAGATTACCAGTCGTCTGAATGTCCTCTATGTTAAAAGATGACTAAGAGAGGACTACAGAATCAGGCCGCAAAACTCTGCTCCCTCTTTGCCTCAGATGCAGTTTCACTCGCTTCAGTTTGGAGGGCATCGTCTTCCCTCTGATAGATCTTGGGTATCGAAACACAAGTCTTCATCGAAGACAGGCCATCCTCCCAAGGGTAGATCTCTATCTAAGCATAGAGATGCCTCGAGCATTGCCCTGGAGGTGGATCGACTGGCCAAACCTCTCCAGCGGGAGGACCTCCCCTCCAAAGCCACCAAGGAGTTCCAGGATGCTCCCAAGGCCTCCTCCTCAGGAGAGCTCCTGGTGCCATGCTCTTGGACTGTAGCTCATGCCTCTGGTACCGATACCCAGGCATCGGCGGGCTCTCTGCACCAGTGTATCCTGGCCATTGAGCGGAGTCTAGCGGCTCTATTGGTGGCATCTGTACTGGTTAGAACGTTACCGGTGGTACCAATGCAGTCGGCATCTGGTTTCATGCTGCTTGCTGCACTCCTGCCCATGCCGGCCCTTGAGTCCATTCCCGGTTCCGAGGTACTGGTCGGACAAGTCTCTCGGGCTGATACTGATCTTGATTGCTACCGGAACTTGCAAGAGCATAAGCATCGCTCACGCCGATACTTTGACTCTGCTGATTCCGATTCTTCAGATGAATCGATCGGTACCTGAGAAACGTGAAGTCTTCTGGAGGAACCCGCAGCGTCGCCACAACGATGCATGTCTCCTCCTGGAGATGTCTTTTCAAGAGTTTATCAAGGATATGGCGAGGGACCTTTCCATTACACCTACATCTGAGAAAGAGCCCAAAGCAGAGGAATTGGAAATCATCCAATGTCCTACAGCTCCTAAGGAGGCGACTACTCTGCCTGTTCACTGTATATTCCAGGACCTTATGTTCCGGATGTGGGAAACCTTCTTACCATTTCCCCCAAAGCTTGATGAACTCGATACCATGTGTCTGGTACCGGACAGTCCCGGTTTCCAGAAAACACAGCTTCCACCCCATTCAATTGTAGTGGAATCAGCTATGCATCAAATCAAGAGTTCTAAGACGCACTCCTCAAATCCCCCCAGGTAGGGAATTGAGAACCCTCAATGCCTTTGGACGTCAATGTTTTCAGGCTTCCATGCTTTCAGCCCACATAAGTTGTTACATACTCTATATGGGTATGTTGCTTAAGGAGGTAACTAGAGATCTGGAATCGATGGCTCCTCTTCTCTCAGATAATAAGAGAGCAGGCTATCTTACATTGGTCAAACATGCCCAAAATGTTTCAAAATTTGTCAATAGGGCAACCTTTGACTATTTTGAGTGCACTAGCAGAGCAACAGCTATCTGCATTGGTACACATAGAATTGCATGGCTTCAGGCATCAGACCTTGAACAGTGGGATTGGCAGGATAAGGCGTCTCAGAGTCTGAGAATACCATCCTTAACACGCTTTTCAAAACCACTGCCAACCCTGCCGCAAAGAAAGCTTTCTTTGGTAAGAAGAAAAAATGTTACCCTTCTTATCCCCCAGCTTCTCAATTCCAACCTCAGGGTACCCAGAAGAGGCAACAGACTCCCAAGCAACAGAAGAAGCCACAGGCTCCTAAATATCAACCAGCTGCGCAGACACAATCTGTGCCTGGTTTTTGTCTTCTTCCTAGAGAACATAGCCACCCTGCCTCTGGAGAACTCCCACCCCCTCCACATAGTAGGCAGACTCTGTCATTATGCCCGCAGATGGCATCTCATAACCTCAGAGCAGTGGACACTAACCATAGTGTGAGAGGGTACAAGCTTCATCTACAAAGCATTACTTCTCCATTCTAGTGGGGAAATATCATTCTCAACCCCCCCCCCCCTCACTGCTCTCCTGCTACTAGAGGTCACCTCTCTTCTTTCACAGGGTGCTATAGAAGAGTTTCCAACATCTCAGCAAGGGGTGGAGTTGTAGTCTTCCTACTTTCTTATACCAAAGAAAAACAGAGGATACAGACCCATCTTAGACTTCAGAAAACTAAACACGTTTTTAGTCCGGGAGAAGTTCAAGATGGTCTCACTAGGAGCCCTTCTGTCTTATCTCCAGAGTCAGGACTGGCTCTTTTCTGTAGATCTAAAGGAAGCTTATACACATATCCTTATTCATCCAGAATACAGGAAGTATCTATGCTTCATCTTCTAAGGAAATCACTATCAATACAGAGTCCTTCCGTTCGAACTTGCCTCTGCCCCAAGAGTCTTCTCAAAGTGCATGGCGATCATAGCCACATATCTAAGGACTCTCAGGATATTTGTCTTCCCTTATTTGGATGACTGGCTGATAAGGGCAGCCACCTCACAGGAAGTTCACCTATCCCTCCTTCGTACAATGCAGGTACTGCAAGATCTGGGATTTATGATAAATCTTCAAAATCCCATCTAGTGCTCACTCATACACTAGAATTCATAGGAGCTCTTCTGGACACTCAGCAGTCATGGGTCTTCCTACCCCAGGACCGTTGTACTTGCCTAGTGCAGCTCTCATCTCAAGTGCGACTCAGAGACAATCTCTCGACCAGGGAGATTCTGCAACTTCTAGGCGATATGGCCTCTACAGTGTATGTTGATCCATATTCCCGTAACAAAAATATTGTGCAAAAAGTAATGTACTACCTGTTAGGGGCGTGTTCAGCATGGCCTGAGCAGATACCACACTGATTCAGACTGAAGATAAATACATGGTTATGTGGATGGTGTCATAGAGAGTGTTTTGGTTTCCTGGACCATGGAATGATGTTCCAAGGGCTGCAGAGCAGAGATGGTGTCCATCTGTCCAAGAAGGGTCAGCATCTCCTCGGTAGCAGACTGGCTAACCTATAGAAGAGGGCTTTAAATTAGATTCATCGGGGATGGGTGAAGAGAGCCCCCAGGTAAGTAAAACATTAAATACCTTTATAGAAATAGGTAAAAGGGGCAACGTCTGGAAAGCAGTATCTATAAATGCCCATAGTATGGGAAATAAGATCCCAGATGTTGAAGCTTTAATGGGAGAGGCTGACTTGGATTTAGTAGCAGTTACAGAGACATGGTTGGGATATAACTATGAATTGATAAAACCAATTGCCAAAGGGTTAACTAAATCACTATACACCAATACCCTTAATAAACACCATTTATCCACTAATATTCAAAAAAACCTTATCCACCAACCTTTTGAACAAATAATTATTGCACAATTCAATAAGGCATATGTGACCTCAGGATGGCCTTACCCCTACATGTGGCAAAATTAATCACCATAGGGTTTAAAGCAGACGCTCACATCACAGGTCACTATCCTTCTATAATTTAATTCACCTATTACACAATTTCCAAAAATCTAATAAACTGCCAACATCCAAAAAAGTACTTTTAGGGATTCTCTGAACAATTGTAAGGATTCAAAAGCATCTGCATTCCAACATGAGACAGGAACATATAGACCATTCAATCGTCTCCCTGCAAAAAGAAAGAAGAAATATTCTCTTCAACCGAGGTAAACTATGCACCATTTAGTAAGTATATATTCACTTATCTTAATGATCCAGGGAGTCCAGTACATGTCGATAAACAGACGTCAGTTTTTACTGCAGCTACGTAGCTGCCAACACTGAACAGTCAAAAGTGTCCCCCGTCGCGGTCAAGAGTACAAATACACAACAAAAGCTTTTGTTTTCCCAGATAGGCTTCTTCAGGGATTCCTGATAGCACAGTTATCACAGATATCAACAGAATTAAACATAAAGTGTGTCTCCATATATTTTCGACAGCGAGCATTAGAAATGCCTCTCCGCTATTGCGACCTATATGGAGACACACTTTGTGTTTAATTCTGTTGATGTCTGTGATAACTGTGTATTCAGGAATCCCTGAAGAAGCCTATTTGGCGAAACAAAGCTTTTGTTGGGTATTTGTACTCTTGGCTGCGACGGGGGACACTTTTTGCTGTTCGGCGTTGGCGGCTAGGTAGCTATTAAAGCTATGGAAATACAAGGTTTAAAAGGGAGAGAGGAGGCAGTGTGGGTTAAACTAGCAAGAGGGAAAAAGAAATCTATTTGCATTAGCGTGATATACAGACCTCCATCATAGGGAGAAGATGTGGACAGAGATTTAATAGAAGACATACCCAGCATTGCCAGGAAAGGGAAAATGCTACTGATAGGGGATTTCAATATGCCAGATGTTGATTGGCGCATCCCTGCTGTGGTGTCATCTAAAAGCAAGGAGATCCTGTATTCTTTACAGGAGGAAGTATTCAGGCAACTAGGGGCCATTCTGGACTTGTTGCTTACCAATGGGGAAAGTGTTTCCGATGTTATAGTGGGAAATCATCTCGCATCCAGCGATCACCAGATGGTATGGTTCAGTATTAGAAGTAGGGCTGATAAAATCCATTCAGAAGAGAGGGTCTTAGACTTTAGGAAAACTAACTTTGCCAAGATGGGCCAATACCTCAAGGAGTCGTTAGTGGGATGGGAACAGCTGGAGGATGTAGAAAAACAGTGGGCAATACTGAAAGGGGATATTTTAAGGGCAACCAACCTTTTTGTTAGAATGGTAGATAAAAGGAAAAGGAGGCCGCTATGGTTCTCAAAAGAGGTGCTGAAAGGTTGAAGAAAAATAGGGAGGCCTTCATGAGATACAAGAGATAACAAAGAGAGGAAGACAGGCATCTATATTTGGAAAAACTTGAGAGGCTTGCAAAGTAGTCAGGAAAGCAAAGGTACTAAAAAAAAGAAGAAATATCCAATGCAATAAAATGGGGGGGGATAAGACATTTTTCAGATATGTTAGTGAGAGGAAGAAGGGCAGAAGTGGTATTGTCAGACTCAAGGGTGAAGGGGAGGAATATGGAGAAGCTGATGAGGATAAAGCAGAATTGCTTAACAAATATTTTTGTTCTATGTTCAGAAATGAAGGACTTGGAGCAGGACCTCAGACAATACCCACAAACCCAAACAATTTTCAGAGTATTGTGTTTGTGAGGAACTAGCTAAACTAAAAGTAGACAAAGCGATGGGACCAGATAGGATACATCCAAGAATACTGAAGGAACTTGGGAACATTCTAGCAGCTTTTTGGAGTCAGAGGTAGTGCCAGAGGACTGGAGAGAGGCACATGTGGTCCCTTTACACAAAAGCGGAAGTAAGGACGTGGTTGAAAACTACAGACCGGTTAGTTTAACCTCGGTGGTGAGTAAATTATTGAAAACGCTGCTGAAAGAGAAAATAGTGAAATTTCTGGAGTCCAATGAATTGCAGGATCGAAAGCAGCATGAATTCATCAGGGGCAGGTCTTGTCAGACAAATCTGATGATTTCATTGACTGGGTGACCAGGGAGTTGGACCTAAGGAGAGCCCTAGATGTGGTGTATTTAGATTTCAGTAAAGCATTTGATACTGTTCTGCACAGGCGACATAAACAAACTAAGCACCCTTGGGATGGACCCCAAAGTTACTGCTTGGGTTAGAAATTGGTTGAATGGGAGGCGACAAAGGGTACAGGTAAATGGAGTTCACTCTGAGGAGAAGGAGATTACCAGTGGAGTGCCACAGGGATCTGTCTGATCCTTTTTAACATCTTTGTTAGTGATATTTCAGAAGCGCTGTTGGGTAAGGTTTGCCTCTTTGCGGATGATACCAAAATCTACAACAGAGTAGACAGCCAGGAAGGTGTAGATAACATGAGTAAGGATCTAGCTAAGCTTGAAGAATGGTCTAGAATTTGGCAGCTGAGATTTAATGTTAAAATATGGAGGGTCATGCATTTGGGCTGCAACAATCCAAGGGAGTGATACAGTATAGGGGGTGATGTACTTCTATCCATGAAAAAAGAATGGGACCTAGGCATCAATTGTGTCTGATGATCTCAAAGTAGCTAAACAGGTAGAAAAGGCAATGGCGAAAGCTAGAAGGATGCTTGGGTGCATAGGGAGAGGAATGGCCAGCAGAAAAAAGAAGGTGATGGTGCCTCTGTATAAGTCTTTGGTGCGACCTCATTTGGAGTATTGTGTGTAGTTGTGGAGACCACACCTTCAAAAGGATATATATGGGTTAGAGTCGGCGCAGAAGTGGCTACTAAAGTGGTTAATGGTCTTTGTTATAAAGCATATGAGGACAGACTTAAGTACCTTAATATGTATACTTTAGAGGAAAAGCGGGACAGAGGTGATATGATTGAGACATTTAAATATCTCCGTAGCATAAATGCACAGGAGGAGAACCTCTTTTGATTGAAGGCAAGCTCTGCTATGAGGGGACATAAGATAAGGGTGAAAGGGAATAGGCACAGAAGTAATATGCGGAAATATTTCTTTATGGAAAGAGTGGTAGATGTGTGGTATAGTCTCCCAGTGGAGGTGATAGAGATGAGGACAATATCTAAATTCAAAAAAGCATGGGAGAAACACAGAGACTCTCTAAAGGCAAAAAAAGGGACTCTTGTAGTGGGTGATATGGAAGGGCAGACTAGATAGACCATGTGGTCTTTCTGCCATCATGTTTCTATGTTTCTATTATCATTAGATGCCATTGTCAAGCCAAAGGGTTGCGGCTATAAAGTACCTGTTCTATCAGCGATCAGTTTTCCTGTCTCTTTTGCCTGTTTCCAAATCTTGACCATTATTTAATATCACCTCAGAGTACTGTATTTTCTGATGTTCTTGCTTTCCTGTATTCTTACGTCCTTTCTGCTACTTAACACAAAAGTATAATTTAACTCTCTCTTATTTAAATTTAACAGGTCAATATTAATTCTTGTTGCATTGTTCTCTTTCTAGAATTTTTAGAACATATGAAGGCAGATTTTAGATTGTACATGAAGTAGGGGATTCACATGTCCACGGCAGGATTTGGAGAAATTTCCATGGTATTTTACATGAGGCTCCGCCAAACAGAGCCTCTTGTAAAATTAGTACAGGACTTCGTGTGTTTGGTTCTTTATTTTATAGCATTTTCAGGAATTTTAGAAAGCTTCAAATGGGGGGGGGGAAACTTTCTGAAATACTCCTTTACATAAGTATCAAGAGCAACTTTCTAAAATCCCTGCTCTCAATCCATATGGACAGCCCAAGCCATTAGTAGCATCCCCTCCAACCTCAATCCCATTCCCTTTTACCAACGTAACATCTGATGCCCTCCCTATGATTCCCCCCAACATATCCGATCCCCCTACCCCCCTTTCAAGCATCCCATTCGCCTCCCGAAATGAACCCCCAGCACAAAGACCTCTCCATCCAATGTCCCCTGACAACAAGCCCAGAACCCCCTCACGAGACATCCCACCAGCAATGCCTCCCCCATCCCAGACTCACCGGGTGTCCCTGGTACCTAATGGAATAGGAGCAATCCTCAGCCACTCCTGGTTGGCTGGCTGCAGGTGTCAAAATGGCAACTGAAACCCCAGTAACCCCTAGTTGTAACCTCGTAGCATTACTGGGAAGGGTCAGGCTGCCAGATAAGATCAAAAGGTATGTAACATTTTATGGAGACACACAGGGGTTAATTTTAAAGAGAGCTATGTAAGGTTATGCACAATTTCTGTACATAAATCATGGTGTTTTAGTGATTTACAAGCTTTAAGGAGCAGGCTGTATTTTTATAAGCATGTGCATCCATACAGTTGTGTGTACTTTCACAGTGGGTGTGTGCATGGGTGGAGTTTGGGAGAAGAATAGTCAGCGTGCATAAATACACAAATTATCAAATGTTATAATTTATAGGTCATGTTTATTATACCATGTTAGCTGCTACTGCAGGGATAATGTGAAAACAGCACTCGGCAGGAGCAGCTAACATGGTCACAATGCAAATATCACAGGCTCTTTCCTGCGATGCATGCATTTTCCACTTTGTTGTTGGGGGGGGGGGGGGATTGAGGTGAGGAGTAGGCGTGCTGATGTTTGGCAGCCAATGCATGAAAAATTTGCATGCAATGGCTTTCAAAACCAGCCAGATTGCGGACGCAGATGATACCACCTCAAGAAGTGGCGTTAGCTGCAGCCTGGCTGCAAAGAATGGAGCTGATTCCCCCCCCCCCCCCGCTCCCCCAGGCCTCAGACTCCCTCCTGACCTATCAACATTGTCGGTGCTGCAGATGTACACATTCACAGAGCCAATAATATATACACTGTGGCCTTCTCCTCTTCAGCACAGATTTATTTATTTCCCCCCTTTCCCCAGACAGCTTCCATTCTGCACTGGGAACTGGCCGTGCACCCCCAAGAAAGTACAACATCCTAGCTAGTCAGTAGGGCCCTTTAACCTCCTCCCCCTAATCCCCAAAAAATCACAGCTAGCCAGTTGGGTTCCCCCCCTCCTTAAGAACTCAAAATCCCAGCTATCCAGTTGGCCTAAGGTGGCCCCCTAATTTCCACCCCATACCTTTAAGCTCTGGTAGTCTAGTGACCACCAAGGGCAGGAGCAGTCCTCCTTGCTTGTGCACCCATCTTTGCCACTCTTTAAAATGGCAGCAATTACATGGTCCTGCCCTCTAGTGTTCTGATGCTAGGAGGCTGCACTGCTATATTGGCATCATCTTTTTTTTTTAGTGCCAAAAAAGAGGCCAGAAGCTCAGAGGCAGTGCCATGCACTAGGAGCTGTAGGGGACAGCACCATGTGATCACAGCCATTTTGAAGAGCGGCAAAGATGGGGGCAGGAGTGGGGAGGACTGCTGCTGTCCCCAGTGGCCACTAGACTACCAGGCATTTAAAGATACTGGGAGAGGGTTGGGAGGGATGATGGGGGCCCCCTTAGGCTGACTGGCTAGCCAGGAATTTTGTTTCTTTTTTTGATCAGAAGGGAGGTTAGGGGACTTGACTGACTAGCAGAGATGCTGTACGAGGAGTGACAAAAAGGAAACGAGACTGTGGCAACCACGCCCATGACTCAATGCCAATTGGCTAACTGCTTATGTCACTGTGTTGTGCAACATCTCACCACTATTCTGCTATAATATTTTTCATCTCCCCCTCACTCTGTTTTTCTTTTTCAGTTTTTTTTGTAGCGCACTGCTCCATCGTTTTGTCACGCAACTGGAAGTGGCAGAAATATGGAGCAAAGAATCAACTTGAAATTTCTGGTTAAGTTGGAGAAGGGCCCAACTGAGTGTCTCCAATTTCTCCAAAAGGCTTATGGAGAAGATGCAGTGTCAAGGCCGTGAGTCTTCGAGTAGCACAAACGCTTCAAGACTGGCCATGAGGAGGTGGAGGATGACTCCAAGTCAGGACGGCCTTCCACGACAAAGACAGCTGAGAACATTAACAGAGTGAAACAGTTTGTGTGGAGTGATCGCAGATTGACGGTGCGGATGATAGCTGAGGAGTTCAGCTTGAACAGGGAGTCAGTGCAAACCGTCTTGGTGCAGGAGCTGGGGGTGCAGAAGGTACGCGCCAAGATGGAGCACCGTGTCAATGTTTGTCGAGACTTGCTAGAGAAGATCGGAGAAGATCCATAGTTAGTTGGCCAAGTCATCACAGGTCTTCCAGTACGACCCTGAAAGCAAGAGACAGAGCCCGCAGTGGAAGACTTGACTGTCTCCCAGACCCAAGAAGGCGCGCATCTCCAAATAAAGGATCAAGGTCATGCTGATTGCATTCTTTGACCAGAAGGGAGTGGTCCATCATGAGTTTGTGCCTGAGGGTCAGACAGTCAACCAGCACTTCTACAGCAGGTCCTCAATCGCCTCCATGACCGGATTTGGTGCAGCAGGCGGGCTCTGTGGAGAGACAAGTCATGGCTGCTCCACCACGACAACACGCCTACACACACCACGCTCAGTTGAGGCAGTTATTGGCCAACAAACAGATCACAGCTCTCGACCACCCTCCTTATTCCCCAGATCTCGCACCATGTCTGGCTCTTCCCCAGGCTGAAGACTGTGCTCAAAGGAACTCATTTTGCCTCTGTAGAAGAGATGCCACTGTGACGAGGAAGCTGAGGGACCTCAAGGAGGAGGACTTTACCGAGTGCTTCTGTACGTGGCAGAAGCGAATGCAGAAGTGCATTAACTCTGAGGGGGGGGGGGGATTACTTTGAAGGGGACAATGCGTAATTTCTCTGTTAATTTTGTAATAAAACATTTATAGGACAGTCTCGTTTCTTTTTTGTCACACCTCATACTTTTTCAGGGGTGCACAGATTTGCTCTAGAGCAGTTCCCGATGGGGGATCGATGCTGAAGGGGGGGAGGCCAGGGGGGGAGGCCAGAATGGGGGATCGATGCTGAAGGGGGGGAGGCCAGGGGGGGAGGCCAGAATGGGGGATCGATGCTGAAGGGGGGGAGGCCAGAATGTTTATATTGTCTGTGCTGTGGATCTGTACTTCTGTGGCACTGACAATGTTCACAGGTCAGGGGGGACATGATTGGGGCCTAGGTGGGGGCGGATTGGTAGCAATCGAGGGGATAGATCTAGTAAGAGTTCTATCCTCCCCTTGCACTTACCATGGATCCTATGATCTCTGAATTGGCAGGCACTGTGGGACATCTTCTGCTACCAGCCAATACAGGGATTGCAGGTTTCTGCGGTAAACACAAAACCTCTGCAGTATCTGCAGGGGGAAAGCTAGAAACATCCCCTGTAGATGCCACAGATCACCTGCAGCTACATCAGGGCTTTTGCAGCTATTGCCCTGCATTAGCTAGAAAAAAGCTAACGCACTGTGGTAAATATGCCCCTATGGTTGTGTTTGACAAATTTAGGCAGAGGCATGTACACCAATAATGCCTTAAATTAACGCACCTTTTTTCAACCATTTATGCCTTTATTTTTAAGTCAAGTGCAATGTATACTTGACTTTATAAAATAGGCATGAAATCCGAATACAAAAATGCACATTAACTCTGTGGAACTTTAAAAAATTACCTGCATAATGGACAGTCTCCACTATCCATTAATTGTTACTCACCTTGGGCTAATATTGCAAATGAGTGGTAAGTATGATGAAACTAATAAATTATAACCCTGTCAAGATGGATCCAGAACAGAATGCAAGTTGATAGTGTGGTTCAATGAAAGATTTTGATTGGGTATCATCAAATGTGATGTTGGATAAGGAAATATTTTAAGGAGAATTCATTCAGTGAAATTTGTGATAATTTAATTTCATATAGCCTTTGATAAAATGAATAATGTCCTGTTTTCCAGCAGAAATTCATCAACCAAAAAAAACCTGCACTATAACTGAGTTACTACTAATAATTCTCTAAAATTGCATTTCTCAGACTTTCTGAAGAGTTCATTAGAAAAATATGTGAAAAATTTAGAAGTGCCAGTAAAAATTATTCGAATGGAGCAACGATCGGGATTGATTCGTGCTCGTCTCAGAGGAGCAATGACTTCAAAGGGTCAGGTCATAACTTTCCTGGATGCACACTGTGAATGCACTACTGGCTGGCTTGAGCCTTTACTAGCAAGAATAAAAGAAGACAGGTAAGAATGATGCTTTTTTAAAACTTTATTTATTTTTAAAGTATTTTATTCATATCTTCACTGTAAACACAATACTTTATAATAGCATTCCTCCTCCCACCCCCACCCCTCCCCTCCTCTCCTCTCCCTTCAAAGAGGCCATATAACCCTTTTATAATCACTGGAGCTCATATTGATGACATCATATCATAAAGTAACTAGAAAAGTTTAATATATACTAACAGTTATAGTGCTACTTGGAGACATAACAGCATATATACTGGGAACACTAACACTGCTCGGTCATGCTTTCTTTTTCTTGCCAACACTCGGGTACTTTCCAACCTTTAACAAATTAATCAATTACACAGGTACACTACCAAAAAACTGCCTCCAGTTTTGCAACTGATTCCTATAGATTTTGGGGTGCTGAATCCAGGAAAAATAGCCAAAATGTTCTATCACGTCACGTTTTCTTGCAAAATTAGATTTCTTACCCATATAAGGAATGTTCACATAATTTCTTTTTAGCCGACTGCAGTTTATTTTCTTGGCCCAAAATAGAGGTTGTAATGGTTAACTAACTAGAAACACTCCCTCATGATATTTTAGAGTGTTTTGTATTCATTTTATACATTAACAGAACAATTGGGAGGCGGGGGGCTAAATCCAGTACTCGCGCTGGCGCATGTTCTTTCCTGTTCGCCTCGCCTCGTTCGCTCGCTCAAACACGGTGGTTGCGACATGAACGTTCCTGTCAAATTTCAGTTTCTTGCAAGTTCATTATTACCTTTTGTTTGCTCAGTCGTAATCCAGCTTTATTCCGAAGTGGTTCACTACAGTTGTAGTTTGCAGTGCTGTGTATTTGTGATGGCTCACAGAGCCAGAGGTTGCGTCATCTCTCCGGACAATTTTTGTTTTATTTGTGGGGAATATACCGTGAAAAAGCGGCAGAGGAACATTTCTGCATTTATTAAAAAAGTATATTTCGCCTATTTCGGTTTGAAGTTAGGCGATCAAGACAAACCGTGGGCTCCTCACAAAGTGTGCAAGACATGTGAGGAAGATCTACGCTTATGGATGAAAGGTAAAAAACAAGCATTTCGTTTCGGAATACCTATGATGTGGCGTGAACAAAGAGACCACAGCAGTGACTGCTATTTTTGCTCTTGCATTGTGAAGGGATACAACTTAAAAAATAAGAACGTAATAAGTTACCCCAACCTTCCCTCAGGAATTAGGCCTATGCCTCATAGCAACGAAGTACCTGTGCCTGAACCACCAAAATCTTTGGATCATATTTGTGTGGACGGTTCTGATCATGATGAGACTCATCAGATGGCTTTTCCCGATGAGTCCAGTACTTCCGAGTTTGAAACTGAACCAGATCCGAAACCTGAACTTTTCTCTCAAGCTGAATTGAATGATTTAGTCCGGGATTTAGGACTCCCAAAAGATGCTGCCCAACTGCTAGGTTCTCGGCTTAAACAGAAAAATCTATTGTCACCAGGAACAACTTTTTATTGGTACCGCAACCGCGAGACACAATTTTTGAAGTATTTCAGCAAAGAGGAAGATTTGGTATTTTGCAACGATATATACGGAGTGATGGAAAAGTTTAAACTCAAGTATGATCCTGCTGAATGGCGGCTGTTCATTGATTCGTCAAAAGACAGCATAAAAGGTGTTCTTCTTCATAATGGCAACACATTCGCTTCAGTTCCTATTGCTCACTCTGTTATTCTCCAAGAAAAATACGAGAATTTGGCCCTGATTCTTCAGAAGATTCGTTATGATGAGCGTAAGTGGATGATTTGTGGAGACTTTAAAATTCTATCCATGCTATTAGGGCAGCAATCCGGTTTCACCAAATATCCCTGCTTCCTTTGCTTGTGGGATAGCCGGGCCCGCGACCTACACTGGGGGAAAAAAGACTGGCCAATTCGGGAGTATTTGAGACACAGTGAGAAAAATGTTCTTCATGAGAGCTTGGTACCTCGTGATAAAATTCTATTACCACCTCTCCACATTAAGTTGGGTCTCATTAAGCAATTCATCAAGTCCCTTCCAAAAGATGGTGAGTGCTTTCGGTACCTTTGCTCAAAGTTCCCCCGACTTTCTGAAGCAAAGCTAAAGGAAGGAGTGTTTGTTGGCCCTGATATAAGGAAACTCATTTCAGATGGAGCATTCGCTGAAACGATGTCTGAGAAGGAAAAAGAAGCCTGGGATTCCTTCAAGGATGTTGTTCTCAAATTCTTGGGGAACAGGCGGGATGAGAACTATAAGGATATTGTTGCCAGGATGCTCAATGCCTTCAAAGAACAAGGCTGTAACATGAGCCTGAAAGTCCATTTCTTGCACTCCCATGTGAACTACTTTCCCGAAAACTTGGGGGCGTACAGTGAAGAACAAGGTGAAAGGTTTCACCAGGACATCAAGGACGCAGAGAGAAGGTACCAAGGAAGATGGAACACCACTATGATGGCTGATTTCTGCTGGTTGCTGCTGCGGGAAACCCCAGATGAAAAATACGCCAAGCAGCGCACCAAGAGAAGCATTCGGGGGAAGAAGAAACGGGCCCACCAGGAGATTGATTGACCCAAGAATGACTTTAAAATCTAAACTGTGTTGACAAATATCGTGTTTTTACTAAACTTTGAAATAAAAATTTGCTAGTTATTACCAGGGTGTCGGATCTCATTTATTAGAATTTTATTTTCACACCATCGGGTATTTGTCTTCATGTATTGCAATGGTGCGGTTTGCGTTTTCTATTCTTACATACATACCTGTACAACATTTTTTGCACATTTCTTTGCTTTGCTTTGTGTCTAACCTCTCTCTTATATGCTCAATGTTTGTGCACATGTATGTGGCTGTTTTAAGTGCAGACAATTTTGCTACCATCACAGTGTGTTTTGTTGACATTACTCTATTCTTATGTGCTGCCTTGTTACAATTTTCTTTATTCTTATTTGAATAACTACTAAACAATTAGTATAAAGAATTCATCCAAGAAACTTTTATCTCGATCGCACTCAATCTGAAACGTTCACCTCAAACTGCTAACCCAATGTAGCAAAAAATCTGTACGTGATGGAGCAAATTGGTTACCAGATTTGGATTCAGCGCACCAAAAAACGTAAAAATCAATCGAAACATTAGAGGCAGTTTAAAAAAAATTTTTTTTAGTGTACCTGTGTTATTTATAGGTTGCCTGTGTGGAACAGTGTCAAAGGCTTTACTGAAATCTAAGTACATCATATCTAGAGCTCTCCCTTGGTCACACAGTCAACAAAATTAACAAGATTTGTCTGACAGGATCTGCCTCTAGTAAAATCATGCACCTTTCTCCAGTTCTCTGGGACCATGTCAGACTCTAAAGAAGCATTAAAAATGTCAGACAGTGGAGCCACTAGATGTTCTCTAAGTTCCTTTAATACTCTCATAGGTATCCCTTCTGGCCCCATTGCTCTGTCTACTTTTGGTTTAGCTAGCTCCTTGTGAACTCAGTCTTTTCAAGATGGTTCAAAATCCACCTTATTTCTGTTCTTATTTGATGCTTGTCTTCCCCTTTCTGTGATCTCTTGTATTTTATGAAGGCCGCCTTCTTTTTCCTCACCTTTTCAGCTACTTCTTTCAGGAACCATAATTTTAATTTTTTTGATCTATTAGATTGACCACTTCTCAACATGGAATATCAAGGTAGTTTACAGTAAAACTAAAGCTAAGTTAAAAACGAAGTAGGTGAACAATAACTGAAAAGCAGACAAAGCCTAACAAGACCCCGAAGGAAACAGATTGAGGAGACTAATACAATCGTAGTTGTCACCTGTATCAAACAAAAGTAGAAGTGAAAGTTTGGGTACCAGAGTGCATTGATTTGTCTTCTCCAGGAACAAGCAGGAAGTCAGTCCTCACATATGGGTGACGTCGGCGCCGATGGAGCCCTCGTGTGGAGTAATTCCCCAGCTTTCAAAGAAAGCCTTTGGGATTGCATCGCGCATGCGCGGTCCCCTTCCCGCCCAAGGGTGCCATCTTGCTCAGTCTCCCTTTTTCTGCGGAGCACAACGGATGTTGTCCCTACTTCCTCGTGGAAAGAGTGCATCAAACTTGGAAGAAAGTTTGGATCTTCGACTGGTTCGACGCCGGTTCCCCTTCCTGCCTTCGGTATTTTCTACTCCAGGTATTTTCTCATACCAAAGAGAACAGGAGGCCTCAGACCCATCCTCGACCTAAGAAACTTAAACAAGTTCCTGGTGAGGGAAAAGTTCAAGATGCTTTCCCTTGGAATGTTGCTGCCTTACCTCCACCAGGGAGATTGGCTATGCTCCTTAGACCTGAAGTATGCCTATACACACATCCTTATACACCCAGACCACAGACAGTATCTCAGATTTGTAGTGGGAGGAAAACATTTCCAATACAGAGTTCTACCCTTTGGCCTGGCCTCTGCTCCCAGGGTGTTTACAAAATGCCTGGCAGTAGTGGTGGCCTTCCTCAGAAGTCAAGGAATTTTTGTCTTCCCTTACATGGACGACTGGCTCATCAGGGGCCAGTCGCCTCAGGAGGCCCAACAGGCCACTTCTCGCACTATCAGCATGTTGCAACGTCTGGGTTTTGTCATAAACCACACAAATTCCACTTTGCTCCCCACTCAAAACTTAGAGTTCATAGGAGCAAGGTTGGACACCCTTCAGGCGAAGGCTTACCTGCCGGAGGACAGGGCACGGAGGTTGCTGACCCTGGCACAATATTTCAGGTGCAGGACTCAGGTCTCAGCAAGACACTTCTTGTGCCTTCTGGGCCACGTGGCCTCCACGGTGCATGTAACCCCAAATGCCCGTCTCCACATGAGAATAGCTCAGTGGTGCCTCAGAGATCAGTGGACTCAGGCCTCCGGCAGCCTCAGCAATAGGATAACGGTATCCAAACGACTGGTAAAGTCATTGCGGTGGTGGTGTCAGCCACCCAACCTGCTCGAGGGGGTGATTTTTCAGACTCCCTCGCACACAAGGGTGCTAACGACAGATGCCTCCTTGCTGGGCTGGGGAGCCCATTGCCAAGGATCATGCACTCAGGGGTTATGGTCTCCTCAGGAGTCTGCACACCAAATCAACCTCTTAAAGCTGCGGGCGATCCGTCTAGCTCTTCAAGCCTTTTGTCATGTCCTTTCACATCAGTCTGTATTGATACAGACGGACAACCAGGTAGCAATGTTCTACGTGAACAAGCAG
The DNA here is from genome assembly GCA_033557465.1 of Ichthyophis bannanicus. Classification (NCBI taxonomy): domain Eukaryota; kingdom Metazoa; phylum Chordata; class Amphibia; order Gymnophiona; family Ichthyophiidae; genus Ichthyophis; species Ichthyophis bannanicus. The sequence goes on along the minus strand of CM066036.1, from coordinate 684,620,252 downwards.
GGAGGTACGGGATCTCGTATCGTATGTCAGGAGAGACTGGACCTCTGCTCCTTTGCCATCAGGCAGGGTATGTCTCTCAAAGCAGTGTACCTGCCTGGTCAGGAGAACTGCCTAGCAGACAAACTAAGCTGGATTCTCCAGCCTCACGAATGGCAACTGGATCCGGTGGTGGCCCAGTGGATTTTCCACCATTGGGGACATCCGTCCATAGATCTATTTGCCAGTCCGCAAAATCACCAGCTGCCCAGATTTTGCTCCAGACAGCCAAATCCTCTGAGGGTGGCTGCAGATGCTTTCCTGATCTCCTGGTCAGGGGGCCTCATGTATGCGTTTCCTCCCACGCCTCTGGTGGCCCGGACTCTGTTCAAAATCCTTTGTGACAAGGCCTCTGTCATTCTGGTAGCCCCCAGATGGCCAAGACAGCCTTGGTTTCCGCTTCTCCTCCAGCTGGCAGTGGAAACCTCACTCCCACTGGGGACGCAGCCCGACCTCCTGTCCCAGGAGCAGGGCTCTCTCTTGCACCCCAACCTCAGGTCCCTCAACCTGATGGCATGGCTGCTGAAAGGGTAGTGCTGGCTCCTCTCCTCCTACCTCAGAATGTGGAAGAAGTGTTACTGGCCTCAAGGAGGCAGTCCACTAGGAAATCCTGTGCTTTCAAGTGGCGTAGATTTGAGGTGTGGTGTAGCCAGCACAAGGAAAACCCTTTCTCTTGCCTTGTACCAGTGGTGCTGCAGTACCTGCTTCACCTCTGAGAACTAGGTCTCAAGTCTAACTCTGTCAGGGTATACCTGAGTGCTTTGTCAGCAAACCACTCGCCGGTGGAGGGGCAACCTCTTTCGGCTCACCCCCTGGTGTCCAGATTCCTCAGAGGTCTGCTTCTGCTGAAACCCCCAGTTCGTCCTCCGGCAACTGAGTGGGATTTAAATGTGGTCTTACAGCAGCTTACTCGCCCACCTTTTGAGCCGATGTCCTCTTGCCATCTGCGCTTCCTTTCCTGGAAGGTGCTCTTCCTGGTGGCACTCACATCAGCCAGAAGTATGAGTGAGCTGCAGGCTCTCGTAACTGATAAACCGTACACGAGGTTTTATAGGAATAGGGTGATCCTCCACACTCACCCCAAGTTTCTTCCAAAGGTGGTCTCTTCTTTCCACCTCAACCAGGAGGTGATTCTTCCAACCTTCTTTCCCAGGCCACATTCCAGCCGGGCAGAGGCAGTTCTGCATACCCTGGATTGTAAGAGGGTGCTGTCCTTGAGGCAGTTCTGCATACCCTGGATTGTAAGAGGGTGCTGTCCTTCTACCTGGAGCGTATGAAGGGACATCGAAGGGCTACTCAGCTCTTCATTTCGTATGACCCCAGTAAGCTTGGGGTTACCTGTCTCCAAGCATACGCTGTCCACCTGGGTGGGGGACTGCATTGCCTGGACGTACAGGGCGGCCGAACTCCCGTTGCAGGGTCGAGTCACGGCCCACCGTGTCAGGGCTACGGCCGTATCAGTGGCTCATTTCCGCTCTGTTCCACTGGCAGACATCTGCCGGGCCGCAACTTGGTCTTCAAGCCAGACTTTTGCGGCCCATTACTGCCTGGATAGGGAGTCCCAACGGGACAGTGCTTTCGGCCAGGCGGTACTCCGTAACCTATTTGAGGTTCAGGCAACTCCAACCCTCCAACCCTTTGGTGTCAGGCTACCGGGGGGTGTTGCTTTCTCGGCTGAATTCCTATTACAGCTGCTGCGGCTCTTTTAGAGGGAGCCATTTTTCACTTATGGGTTCTCGGTAGCCTTTAGCTAGGGAGTCCCTTATGTGAGGACTGACTTCCTGCTTGTTCCTGGAGAAAGCGTAGTTACTTACTGTAACAGGTGTTCTCCAGGGACAGCAGGAATCAGTCCTCACGACCCTCCCTCCTCCCCTGGAGTTGCAGTCCTATTACTGATTTTTATTCATTTTGCTGTCTTTTTAGCTATGTCATTTGACTGAGCAAGATGGCACCCTTGGGCGGGAAGGGGACCACGCATGCGCGATGCAATCCCAAAGGGTTTCTTTGAAAGCTGGGGAATTGCTCCGTACGAGGGCTCCGTCGGTGCCGACGTCACCCATATGTGAGGACCGATTCCTGCTGTCCCTGAAGAACACCTGTTACAGGTGAGTAACTACGCTTTATTTACAGTCGGAAGCATGTCATTTACAATTTAGGCAGGTTAGCAGAAAGCAGTTTTAATGGTCTGACAGGTTCGAGGCAGGGGGGACCTGTGAAATTGCTGGACTAGGTGACGTTTCCATAGTGTTCTATGAACAGAAGGGTTCTTGAGTTTCTTTCTAAAGTCTTTGATATCTCAGGAAGCTCGCATCTCATCAGGGAGGGTGTTCCATAAGTGAGAGGCAGCTAAGGAGAGGGCTCTTTTGGATGTGGATTGTTACTCTTCTGGTAGTTAGTGGGCACATTGATCATTTGTATGTTTCATCTGGGGCGGGTGCCTGTGTCTTACGATCAGGTCCTTCAGGATATCTGCTGAGGAGTGGTGCAGGATTTTGAAGATGTTCAATATCACTTTGAACTTGGTGCAAGCTTGGATCAGGAGCCAGTATAGTTGGCATAATACAGGTATGATGTGGTCCATCTTGGCTGTTCCAGTTTATGATGCATGCTGTTTTGTTCTACACCAGCTATAGAGGATGTGTGGCTTGCTTTGGGAATCCTTGGTAGAGTGAATTGCTGTAATCCAGTATTGGGGTGATGATAGCCTGGCATGCTGGTTGGACATGGTCCTGGTTTAAGAGTGGTTTAGTCTCCTAATGAGTTTTAGTCTGTGATAAGCTTTTGCAGCAGTTTTGTTTACATTCGTCTGGAGATTGAAGTTTCGGTCCAGGGTGACTCCCAAATAGCGTAATTCACTTTTCACAGCTATTGTTTGGTTTAATAGATTTTTTGCAGAGAGTTGAAATTGGTGTTTCTAGTGATATAGAGTGCTTTGGTTTTGCTGTAGTTTAGAGTAAGATTGTTACTGCTGAGCCAGGTGCTTACGTCTTCCAGGCATTGGGTTATGGGTGTGAGATTTGGTGCCTCCATATGTAGTATGTTATGCTTCTTGATGATGCTGCAGATGAGGTATATGTATAGATTAGAGGATTGAGGAGAAGATCCCTATCACATTTAACCCCTGTCAGGCTGTATGCTCTTTCAGCAGTATACCTCTAGATATGGGTCTATGTGTCACTTTATAAGAAGACCATAGCACCTAGGGACTCTCCTGCACCAGATGCATCCTGTAACTGAGTTCTCATGATCCCCTCAGGCCATCTTTGATCACAGCAAGAGGAGCGCTTGTTGTGTTTATTTCCTGTTCCTTGTTATCTTTTTTTCCTACTGGAAATTTTCCAGTTGTTCTAGTTGTAGTAAATTGATTGTGCCGGTAACCTTTGCCTTAAACAAAAATGATTTGCTACTATGTCAGAATGAGAATCCTACTACTTACTTGTGTATTAGGATTACAGGGATTGTAATGCCACCAAGACGATGCTTTCCTTAGTATAGTATGTTGATGTGCTATGGCATTGAACCTGATTGACTGCTGGGTTTGCAGTCATGTGCCGCACCACCAAAAGCATGGGATAGCCATGGAGCATATCCCTTGGACATGGGACAGCTACACTTATTGGAAAAGGATACCTGTGAGCTTAGCAAATACTTAAAAGAAGGAAGAAATTCAAGGTGTCTACCTAAATTGACCTTCTCTACTGGTTAACCTGATTTATTGTCAGCATTAAGGTACCCACCTGGTGGATAAAAGTGCTCCCAACGTAACCACTGGGAATGGGAAAAATGCCACCCTGCTTGGTAAGGTCCATACGCTTACTACAGATGAGTAGATAGGACCTCTTCCCCTGCGAACTGGACCAAAAGTTGATACTTAGGCTACATTGCAGCCATGTGACACTTTGGGAGAATGAGACATGTATGAGAAACAATAGAAACTGAATGATATTGGACCATTACCCTTCCCATGTATGGAGTGGCAAACACCCTTAGAAGTCACATTTTTGTCCAGTATTCTAGAACAGGTCAGCAATCAGACCACTAATGCCTTGGGAGAGGTGTTTGCTGAGATGGCTATAATAAGAGCCATGGTGTTGCAGAATCACATGACATTAGGTTTAGTTGTGTCTAGTAAAGATGGGGTATGTGCCCTTTTAGGAGAAGCATGCTATTTACCGTATATACTCGAGTATAAGCCGACCCGAATATAAGCCGAGGTACCTAATTTTACCACAAAAAACTGGGCAAAACTATTGACTCGAGTATAAGCCGAGGGTGGGAAATGAGGCACCTACTAGTCAATGTAAAAAATAAAGATAGAGACCAATAAAATTACATGAATATTTATTTAAACGAAAAACAGTAAAATAGCTCTGTAAGTGGAAAATGGGGTCAACAAAAACAATATGGTATCAAAAATACCGTATCTTTAAAAGTACATCAACCTTAGCTTAATCAGCAACCAAGCTAACACACAAGAGCTAAAATCCTTCAAAACTGGAGTTCTCCTCCTCAGCACATTACCAGTTCTAACCCCCCCAGCCCACAGCACATTACCAGTCCTAACCCCCCCCCCCCAGCCGCGGCAGAATCGCATGTCCCGCAGGGCCCCCCCTGCCCGGCAGAGCCAGCCCTCCCTCCCTCCCTCCATGTCAGCCCGCCTCCCCAATCCATCCATATCAGCCCCCCTCCCTCCCTCCATGTCAGCCCCCCTCCCTCCCTCCCTCCCTCCATGTCAGCCCCCCTCCATGTCAGCCCCCCTCCCTCCCTCCCTCCCTGTCAGCCCCCCTCCCTCCCTCCCTCCCTCCCTGTCAGCCCCCCTCCCTCCCTCCCTCCCTGTCAGCCCCCCTCCCTCCATCCATCCATATCAGCTCCCTCCCTCCATGTCAGCTCCCTCCCTTCTTCTGCAGCTGCGGCTCCCTGCCTCTTAGGGAACCGCAGCTGTGCTTTTAAAATCATCTCGGAGCCCTTCCTGCCTCTAAAGGAAGTTTTGGAGGCGGGACAATGCTGCACGGAGCCCGTCAAGACAGGAAGGGCTCCGAGATGATTTTACAAGCACAGCCGCGGTTCCCTAAGAGGCAGGGAGCCGCGGCTGCAGAAGAAGGAGTCGGTGAGTTTGCCGCTGCCGAGAAGCGGACTCGGCAGCGGCAGCAACTTATGCGCAGAGACGTTGACTCGAGTATAAGCCGAGGGGGCCGTTTTTCAGCACAAAAAATGTGCTGAAAAACTCGGCTTATACTCGAGTATATACGGTATATATTATATCTAACTCTGATCAGATATTTGATCATGCTGAAAACATCAGAAAGGAAGCCTCCAAGTTGCATCAGACTGAACAGTGTGGCCTCTTGGAACCAAATTGTTCTATGGCATTTTGATGCTTATTGCATTACTGATCTGTAATTATGTAATTCTCTTGTTTGTTTGATGTTGCCTGTATTGTATGGTTAAAGAAATGTAAAAGGGCGTGAGCCCAGGACAAAAGAAGTATATAATATGTAAAGAAGCTGAAGAACGGTAACACGGAATAAATGGGGGATGTAGAAGCAAATTGAACTAGGTCTCAAAACTTGGTCAAGAAGTGTATTTAATATTAGGGAGGGAGGGAGGATGTAGAAAAGTGATATAGTTTCCAAAAGTATAACTGTCAAAACCATAAGCTCTCTATGAACTTGTTTTTCTGTTAATTTTTCATTGTAAAGCTAATAAGGAAGTGCTTGATATACATAACCAAAGAATAGAGATTCTCTGATTGTTAGAAGTCTTGTCAGTCTGAGTTCTCTCCTTGTGATGATTTATAATCTAGTAATCAAAGTGACAGATTGTGATCCAAACATGTTTCTTCTATTTTACAATGGCCATAAATTATCTTTTAATCAAAGGGCTTCAACTTGTTCAGAATGCTGCAATTAAAGTGTTATACAACTTCCGGAATTCCAATCATACATCACTCTTCTGTGCTCAGCACTGGCTTCCAGTATCTAATGAGATTAGGTTTAAAACTCGGCTGACTCACAGAGCTATATGTTCTGAAGTTCATGTATGCCTAGCAAATCTTTTTGATGCCTTACATGTATTTATTTATTTAGTACTGACCTCATGCTTTTTCAGTAGTTTTGTAAGGCGAGTTGCAATCTCACTTCATCTCACTTCATCATTTACTGTATGTTCCTAGCATGACCATTTGCTGCTTATTCCATATTGCTCACATTTCCGCTGAACTGCTTTTTCCTATCGAGCGCTGGCTTCTCAAACTCTATGCCCTCATATCTAAGAGAAGAAATCTTCCTTACAAAATTTAAGATTGGGCTAAAGAGACTCATTACTTTTGACATTTAATTCTTTATCTGCCGTATCTGTGTTACTGTGTGTGTGATTTTATATTTCTTTTATTTTTCTACATTTTTTTATCTTGATTTGATTGTAAACTGCCTTGTTTTAACTTATGACAAGGTGATCAAGCGAATATATATTAAAATAAGCCAAAATGGAGCTTTATGCACTAAATCCTGAAATAGTGTGAATTATCACAAACGTGTACTGTTTTGGTTGTTTTGGCATTTAGCATGCGATGCACCATTTATTTTATTTATTTATAGTCTTTTTTATACCGCGCTATTCAGCATCAGCGCGGTTTACAGTAAACAATGAACACACACATTTCCAATAGTACTTTGTGTTTACATATGAACAGGAGATTCAACTTGGCTAACAGGGGAACTATGTACAATAACAATATATACAGATCACAGAATTTGCAAAGTTTCTGCATTCACACATATTAAAATTCACACAGATAGCTAGATTCAGTAAAAGAAGGTACTGTTTACCACACACTATAATGCATGCCACTTACCTCAGGTCCCACTTAACCCTCCGTTGCCTCAGGTACAAAAACATAGATTGCTTGCCCTTCGGGGACAAGGGAAATATATACCATACCTGAATGTACACCGCTTTGACCTGGTGTAAATAGTATATAAGCATTGCTAAATAAATAAATAAATGTTATGTAATGGGATCTGTTTGCTAATCATACATTAATGACATCAATGTGGTAATGGGCTTTGGTAAATCTATCTTGTACAGTAGTTTTTTGCACATGGCATGAACTGCTGTGATGAAAATTCATGCAAAGCAGCATGTTTCTGGCTCTGTGGCAGTCACCTCAGGATGAAAGGAATTCAGCCCCTGGCTAGTAAATATGCCCATGCAACAAATTGCATAGACAAATGGCCAGAGAAGGGCTGTGCTGTAATCCAAGGCCATTTGTGCTATCTGTAGCCCACAGCAGGGGTTGCTCCTCACCCTTTCTCTTCTTTGTTCTCTTTGTTATGTTTCTGGTTTCAATTCTGGTGCTGTAGGGGGAAGGGATAGCCCCTTACCTAAGGGAATATGATTGGGCAGGCACCCAAGGGAGCACCAGTTAGAAACCTGAACGTAGGTATGAACTAATGATATGAACTGAGTATATAAGGATTGTACAGCCCCCGACTCAAGGCTCACAGTTTTTGGAAATGATTCCTCTGGGTCTGTGCTAGCACAATAAACCTTGGCTTGTATTCCCACGAGACTCCGGGTGTCTTTTCCTGACTCTTTCGCCGCAGCATTTCTCTGGTTGCCTGACCGGGAAGCGTGGTAATGTTTCACGGTAAAGGTTCGGCATTTACTGCCTCTGGGTTTGGACCGGTCAGAACCCGGGAGTGCCGAATGCAGGGGGAAATCTCAGGCACCACCAGGCGGTTGTTCCGGGGAGAATTTCATCCTTGCCTCGCCAGAGCCACTGGTTCCTTCCGGCCGATACCTTGAACCCGTGCGGAGTTCGGGAACCAACCCTGTCCTGTTACCTGTACCGGATCCGGTGAGTACTAAGGGGATATAGTTAGACTGTAAGGTTGGGTCTTTTATGAGAGCATGATCACCTCTCTGGTCGGTCCGAGTAAGCTGCTTTTGTGACTGAAACCACCGACCTTTTGTTAGCCAGTAAGTTACTGGGATTGATGGGAAGTGTCTGTATGGTTGCTTGTGTATGTATGAAAGGTATTGAGAATAAATACCGAGTGATTGTGGACTTCTGAGTAGCGCATTTCCTGGCCGGGCGACCGCGCCCAGGTCACAAAAAGGAGGAAGCGTGTGGTGTTTGTCTCTCCTTCTTTGTTTCTAGGACTGGACGGACCCCTTACCTCCAGTCCACCTACCCGCTCCTTTTGTTTGAAGTCTATGGGTCATTATGGGTGGGTCCGAGTACGCTTTGACGCCTCTGAAATGTATGATCAAAAACTTTAAAAAGGGTTTCTCTGGGCATTATGGTGTAACAATGTGTGTCCCTAGATAGCAAGTGTTATGTGAGGGGGAGTGGTCAATTCTGTCTACCTCATGGCCTACCTCAGGGACTCTGGATGTCGGTATTGTGTCTTTAGTCCATCAAATTGTATGCCAGGAGCACCCAGATCAATTCCCATATATAGATTCCTGGTTAGAGGTCTGCCAGAAACGACCCCCTTGGATAACTAAGTGTTATGAGGAACATTGTAAGATTCTAGTTTCAAAAACGATAGGGAGTATAAACCCTAACCAGACACTCCGCCCTATGGTTTATCAGTCCCCTGAACAACCGGAGCCCCAGCCCCTCCCTCAAGGTTTCCTATATCGGAACAGTGCCGCTGTCCCACCGCCATATAGGGAGCCTGTGGAACAGGCTGTGGGTGATTCTCCCGCTACCCCGCCAGGCATAGATGCCCCCTCCACCAGCCACCCTATGTACCCTGCTCTTCAGTCTTCTCCTGAGGACAGGGTCCCCCCCCACCACCAGTCCCGACTCGTCTGATTCCACATATGTGGATGATGGGGATACCCGAGACTCGTTTGCCAGCATGGGGGTCATCCTCCGATACCTCCGAAACTCTGCCAAAACAATCAGAGAAGTCTAGTCCAACATACGGCTTAAGGAATCTACCTGGTTGAGACACTAAGGCTATGCCCTTGCGTGAGGCCCAGAGGCTCCCCACGCTGAACGAGCGACAGGAAATAGTCTTGGGCCCTCCGAGTCTAGTCTACGTACCCTTTTCCACCACCGACTTGCTTAACTGGAAAACCCACTACGCCTCCTATACAGAGAAGCCTCAGGACCTCACTGACCTTATGGCCACTATTATGCAGACTCACCAGCCAACTTGGTCGGACTGCCGACAACTCTTGTCTACCCTTTTTAACACTGAAGAGCGGTCACGAATATTAGCGGCTTCCATTAAATGGTTGGAAGGAAATCCTCCTGCCGGGGCCCTTAATGCGCAACAGACCGTGGCCCAGGATTTCCCGGACGAAGACCCTCACTGGGACCCGAATGATACAATTGGCGCAGCCTCACTAGCCTGTTTTTGCCAGGCCCTAATGGAGGGCCTGAAGAAAGGCGGCCAAAAAGCTATGAACATCGGAAAGGTTTCTGAGGTTCTGCAGTGACCCGATGAGAGTCCTGCCACTTTCCATGAGCGCCTGTCAGAGGTATATCGTCTCTATACTTTATACGATCCGATGGCCCCCGAGAACCAGCAAATGGTAAATACCACTTTCGTGGGACAGTTCCAGGGGGATATCAGGCAGAAGCTACAGAAGCTGGAAGGATTTGCGGGCATGAACGCTACACAGTTAATGGAAGTTGCGCAGAAGGTATTTGTGAATCGGGACCAGGAACAGAGGAGAGAGAGTGATCGGAAGATGAAGAAAAAGGCCGACTTCCTCGCCGCCGCTCTCGTTGAGCATCGCCGGGGAGGGCCACCTGCTGGAAGGATGAAGGGCAGAGGTAGGGGTCATTTTTCTTGTTTTCCTGCTACGCGACCCCCCTTAGGTGCAAATCAGTGCGCCTATTGCAAGGAAGAAGGACATTGGAAGAATGAATGCTCGAACCGCGGGGCCCCACGGAATGGAGGGCGAGGAGCTCTTGCTTCAGGGAGAAGGGGGGCACAAAACGGCTCTGAATTTCAACATCAACACTAGTGGAGGGAACATACGGCATTTGAGGGCCTGGATGAGGTAGAAGAATACTACACAGACGATTGCTAGGCCAGACCAGGCTCAATGTTTCTGCTAGGTCCCCAGGAGCCTATGTTCAGTTTGAAAATTGGGGACCAACCTATGGACTTTATGGTGGACACGGGGGCCGAACATTCTGTGGTGGAAAGGCCCATGGCCCCCCTGTCTTCCCATGCAGTCACTATTGTGGGGACCACCGGTGCTCGGGCCACCAGATCCTTCCTGCAAACTCGTACCTGTGAACTAGGGGGACAGAGGATATCCCACCAATTTCTGTACATGCCGGAATGTCCGGTCCCCCTCCTGGGCCGTGACTTGCTTACCAAACCTCAAGCACAGTTATCCTTTGCTGAAGGGGGACATATGGAAATAATACTGAAAGGGAAGCCCGCCGGCATACTGGTTCTGTCCGTCCCCCATGAAGAGGAGTGGCGACTCTACAGTACCTCCCCATCTAGGCCCCTGGACCCCAGTGTCCCACCCGGTATCTGAGCCCCACCCGAAGTATGGGCGGAAGGAAATCCACCCGGTCTGACGAAGAATCCCCCCCCCCCCCCCCAGTTATTGTCACCCTCAAGCCAGGGGCGGTACAAGTACATGTGAAACAATACCCTCTCCCGCGGCCTGCGGTAGATTGGATCCACCAGCATCTGAGAAAACTACTTAAGTATGGACTACTGCGAAAATGTCAGTCACCATGGAATACACCCCTCCTCCCTGTCAAGAAGCCCGAAACGGGGGATTATCGTCCTGTCCATGACCTGAGAAGGGTAAATGATGCAGTCATTTCTATACACCCTGTAGTCCCAAACCCCTACACTCTCCTGGGACTGATCCCTGCCGAGGCCACCCACTTTACAGTATTGTACTTAAAAGATGCCTTCTTCTGCGTGCGCCTCGCAGCAGCCAGCCAACCTCTATTTGCCTTTGAATGGGAGGACCCCGTCACTGGAACACAGGGCCAACTTACCTGGACCCGATTACCTCAGGGCTTCAAGAACTCGCCCACGCTCTTCAGTGCAGCTCTCAGTCAAGACCTAGCAAATTACCCTGTCACTCCTGGCAGAAGGATCCTACTGCAGTACATTGATGACCTCCTAGTCGCTTCAGACTCCCGGGAAGAGTGTATGCGGGCCACCAACGATCTTCTTTACCTCCTGTGGGAGGCAGGATACAGGGTCTCCAGGAGCAAGGCACAGTTGTGCCAAACGGAGGTCAAGTACCTGGGATTCCACCTGTCCACCGGGATCCGCCGACTAGGTCCTGAAAGAAAGGAGGCAGTGTCATATACTCATCCTCCGGACCAGGAAGGAGTTGAGGGCCTTTCTAGGGGCCACAGGTTATTGTCGCATCTGGATCCCAAACTTTGCACTGATGGCAAAACCCCTCTACGAGGCCACAAAAGGAGCAGAAATGGCCCCCATGGAGTAGGGGGCTTAACAAGATACGGCCTTCAAGGCCCTGAAGAGGGCTCTGATGTCATCACCAGCCTTAGGACTTCCAAACGTACAGAAACCATTCCGCCTCTATGTCCATGAGGTCGGAGGCATCGCCCTGGGAGTCCTAACTCAGGCCCTTGGCTCCTGGCAGCGCCTTGTTGCCTATTTGTCCAAACAACTGGACACAGTTGCCAAAGGATGGCCCCCGTATTTGCGGGCCATTGCAGCCACAGCACTCCTGGTGGAGGAAACAGATAAATTAACTCTGGGCCAGAACCTACAGGTCACAGTTCCACAATCCATCCTGACCCTCATGGAACACAAGAGAAACTATTGGTTCACTAACTCTCGGATGCTCAAGTACCAGAGTATGTTGTGTGAAAATCCACGACTTGAGCTACTCTCCAGCCAGACCCTGAATCTGGCCATTCTCCTATCTGCTGGTCCTGGGCCCCCTGACCACAACTGCCTGGAAGTTATGGATACTGTGTTCTCCAGCCGCCCGGACTTGATGGATCTCCCTCTCAAGACCCAGATGTAACCTATTTTGTGGATGGGAGCAGCTTTATAGCCAATGGTCAACGGCGTGCAGTGTATGCGGTGGTGACCCAGAAGGCCGAACTGGTGGCCCTTACTAGAACCTTACTATTAGGGGAGGGTCTGCGGATAAATGTGTACACTGACTCCAAATATGCCTTCACTACCTTGCATGCCCATGGGGCCCTTTACAAAGAGCGAGGGTTAATAACATCGATAGGGAAGCCCATAAAGTATGGTCGTGAGATCCTGACCCTGTTAGATGCCGTTTGGGCCCCGAAGCAAGTTGCTGTAATGCACTGTTGTGGCCACCAAAGAGGGGGAGAGGAGGTTGCTAAGGGAAACCGGATGGCTGATGCCGCTGCCTGGAGAGCTGCCCTCTCCAAAGTCTCACTGAGGGATCATTGCCCTGTTCAGGCCCCTTTGTTTCCAGTGCCTCTTAGCCACTGGGTGCCCCGCTACGCCCTGGATGAACTGGATTACTTTTGCTGTAAGGAAGGGGGAGTTCTGAATGACCAAGGCTGGATAATCCTACCCCCGTATGGGAGGAACCCCCCGCCTGGCCCCATTGTTATCCCTGAATCCCTGGTCCCCGCTTTTGTTAAAGCCTTCCATTGGGCTACCCATTTTGGAAAAACCGCCATGGAAAAGGCTTTGAGACCCCATATTTACATCTCCATGCTTGGGCCCTTGGCCACTTCAGTAACCCAGCGGTGCCTGACCTGTGCAAAGAACAGTCCGTGACAGGGTCCCCTGCCCCCTCCAGGAATTCAGTCTGTAGGTACAGCTCCAATGGAAAATATTCAAGTAGACTTCACTGAGATGCCTCGGGCAAATGGCTACTGCTATTTGTTAGTTGTGGTCTGTACCTTTTCAGGGTGGGTGGAGGCATTTCCCACTAGAACTGAAAGTCATCAAGGCCCTCCTTCATGACATTATTCCCCGGTTTGGTATGCCACTTGTCATGGGCTCAGACAATGGCCCATCTTTTGTGTTTCAGGTTACCCAGCAGCTGGCCCATGCCCTACAGATTAACTGGAAGTTGCATGCAGCCTACCACCCCCAAAGTTCAGGAAAGGTGGAGCGCATGAACCGAACATTGAAAGCCCAGCTCTCAAAGCTCTGCCAGGAATCTCGTCTGAAGTGGCCCCAAGTTCTACCCATAGCACTCCTCAGGAAACGCGCCTCCCCATCCAAAGCACTAGGGGTATCCCCATTTGAAATCTTGTATGGGAGGCCACCCCCCATTGTCCAGGGTATAAAGGGGGACATGGGCCAGATTGGGTCAGAAATTACTAGCCAGGAACTGTTAGCTTTAAGTTCTGTTTTGCAGAATCTCCGCACTTAGGTTCAGGACCGCTTGCCTGTCTCGCTAACCGAACCCCTGCACCCATTCCTGCCTGCTACCTGGATGTGGGTTAAGGAGTGGAAAAAGGACCCTCTTGCCCCCCCCAGTGGAGAGGACCCTACATTGTCCTATTCTCAACACCCACTGCAGTAAAGGTGGCAGAAGTCGCTCCATGGATACATCACAGTAGACTGAAACCAGCAGCGGACGAGGAAGTCGATCCTTGGACCTCTGAAGAACATCCTGGGTTTCCTTTACGTCTCACCTTGTGCCGGCATCGGATCGACCCCGTTGGAACCTCTAGCCCTACTCCTGTTACTACCGGAGGTTGACAGGTCTACGTACGGCGGAAGCTGTGGAAAGAAGGAGAAGGACTTACTTGTTTTAAATCTTAACGGCAGTTCAGATCACTGTAGCTAAAAATGTTTAACATATGTGTGTTTATTGTCCTTGCAGTAGCCCTGGGTTCTTCCATTGCAGTCCTGCCTTCCTGTGCCCCTTGTTTAAAGGTAACTAAAATTGGCCAGAAAGTCACCCAGACCCTTGTGTACCATTCCCATTACGCTTGTAACTCCCGAAATACTACCCGGTGCCATCACAATGGCACAGACTTAACCATTTGCAACGTACCAGGGAAAAACGTAACATGTTATGACCCCCGGTCTAGCCCCACCTATCAGGTTGTCGAGGTTCGTTCTCTCTCAGCTGATGGCCATCTTCTGAACTCCACTAAAATATCCCCCCCCCCCCCTACAATCCCGACCTCCCTTTTCTTTGATGCCTGCGCTGCCATAAATGCTAACAAGTGGCCCTGGGCAGGGTGCGGCTCTATTAGTTGGAAGCGCACATACACTCATAATGACAAATATATGTGTCCAGCCATAGCACAGAGGGCCCCATCTTGTACGGGACCGGGAGCCCGTGATCATAATTTTTGTCCCACCTGGAGCTGTGTTTATTATGCATCCTGGCCCAAAGCACCGACAGGGCACACCCGGGATTCCCGCAAGGCAGTTATGACCAGGTTATCTGCCATGTCCAACTGTCAGACAGGTACCTGTAACCCCCTCAATCTGACCCTTATGAACCCCAGTGCCTGGGCCACCGGATCCACCTTTGGCCTCCAGATAGAGGGTCAGGGTACCGACCCTGGCACCCTTATACATATCCGTCTAGTCACGAAGTCCCACACCTCCCAGGCCGTCTTGGTCTTCCACTCCTTCTATGAGGAACTAAGGACCCAAATAGAGGTGCCCACCGCCACGCGGAACCTTTTCATCGAACTGGCTGAGACAGTGGCCACATGTCTTAATGTATCCAATTGTTTCTTCTGTGGCGGGACAAACATGGGTGACCAGTGGCCATGGGAAGCACAGGAGTTGAACTACTCAACCCCCTACAATCAGTCAACACTAAACCGTACAACTAGTGACTGGGTATTGAAGACCTCTATTGTAGGCCATACCTGTATTGCCCGAGCAGGACCTCAGTTTACCACCCAGGTGGGAGAGCTTGCCTGCCTAGGGCAGCAGTCCTATAACGCCACCACAAAATGAACCACCTGGTGGTCGGGTACTAACTTATCTGCACCACAGAATCCGTTTGTGAATTTTTCTCACCTGGTTGGTGTCTGGGCCAACCTGGCAGCTACCAGCATATGGGAGGCCCCTCCGGGCCTCTACTGGATTTGCGGGCCCCGGGCATATGCCCAGCTGCCCAGAACCTGGGCTGGGGCATATGTACTCGGCACGATCCGACCCTCCTCCTTCCTAATTCCTATCCCTCAGGGAGAAACATTGGGTATCCCTGTTTATGAGGCCCGCAATAGGCGCTCCCCCAGGAGCACCGACTTCCTACGCATAGGTAACTGGAAGGAGAATGAATGGCCACCTGAATGTATCATACAGTATTATGGCCCCACCACATGGGCCGAGGATGGAACCTATGGCTACCGCACTCCCATTTATATGCTGAATCGTATTATCAGCTTGCAAGCTGTTGTAGAGATTATTACTAACGAAACCAGCAAAGCACTAACCCTTTTATTTATTTATTTTATTTATTTATTTAAAAGGATTTCTATGCTGCCTTCTCCTTCAATCAAGGCGGTCTACACAGCAAACAATCAGCAAGTTATGGATTTTTGTGTGTGTATGCAGTGAAACAGTGAGTGCATGTGTAGTAGGATGAAGTAGATTCTTGTTGAGCTATTTACAGCGTGCGCTATTATACAATACTATATACATGGTGGAATGGGGGGGTTGGTCTGTGGTCCTAGCTGGCGAGCAGCTTATGTGGCGCCCCCGTAGTGTTCGATGAAGAGGGTCGTCTTGAGCTGCTTCCAAAAGTCCTTGATGTCAGTTGTTAATTGTAGTTCATCTGGGAGGGCGTTCCAAATTGCTGGTGCAGCCAGTGAAAGGGCTCGGTCTGCAGTGTCCTTGCGGGCCTTGGTGAAGACTTTTGGTGTGTTAACACGGTTGGAAGTGCCCCTCCTCCTTGGTCATATGCTTCTGTTGGATTGTATGAGTGGTTGTAAGCTGAGAGCTGATGTCTGTTGTTTGATTTTGAATATGTTTATGACTGTCTTATATGTGATGCGTGAGCTGATTGGTAGCCAGTGAAGATCTTTTAGAATGGGTGTGATGTGTTCTTGTCTCGCTGTATCAGATATAATGCGCGCTGCTGTGTTTTGCACCAATTGCAGTGGCCTGAGTGTCTGCTTTGTGAGCCCGAGATAGATTGGGTTGCAGAAGTCTAGTATTGGAGTTATTAGTGCCTGACAGACTGTGCAGAAGTGCTCCGGGGAGAGGAGGGGTTTGAGGCGTCTTATTAGTCTCATCCTGTGGTAGGCGTTTTTGGTGGTTCTGCTTATGTGTGATTGTAGATTCAGTTCCTTGTCTAGAGTCACTCCGAGGTATTTTACTTCCAGTTTTATTGGTATGGTTGTGTTTATCTTGATGACTCAACTCAAAAGTGAACCTTGGTACACCTCCACCCTAAGAGGACTCAAGATAGACTTACGTAAGCTAGAAAAAAGGTGGAGGAAAACCAAAACCGAAGATCATAGAAGGGAATACCTTAAACTTCTCACAACGTATAAGCATGAAATCAACCTGGCAAAGAAAACACACCACACCAGCATACTTAATAAAGCCCTCAACAGACCCAGGGAACTTTTCGAACTTGTCAGATCACTCACCAAGACGTCCCAAGCTACAAATCAAAACGGAACAATGACGGCCCAAACTCTGGCCGATCATTATGCCAGCAAACTTAACCCTCAAGATAACAAACTGTACACACAACCACCAGTACTCACCAATCAAGGGATGGATGCAGTCATCACCCAACAAAAAACCCACACGACTGAAAATGCAAACCAGTACCAAGAATGGGATACCTTCAGAAAGATAGATGACAGGCAAATCCTGGACATAATCACTAACCTGAACACCACAACCTCCCCCCTCGATCCATGCCCAGCATCATGGATCAAGGCTGTGAAGCAAGAAGCTGCCAAGTATATCGCTCATATAGTAAACCAATCTCTACTGCAAGGGATCATGCCAGCACAACTCAAGCAATCCCTCATACGACCCATCCTGAAAAACAAATCCCTTAACGAGAACGACCCAACCTCCTACCGCCCAATATCAAGCATACCCTTTCTAGCCAAGATCATTGAAAAGGCAGTCCAGCAACAATTGCAAGACCACATCGATGTCAACAATGCCCTTGATGAGCACCAATATGGCTTCCGCCAACACCATGGCGTGGAAACTCTTCTACTAGCCCTAATGGACAAGCTACTCAAAGGTCTTGAAAACAGAAACAAAATGTACATGCTCATTTTCATAGACATATCAGCAGCCTTTGACTCAGTACATCATTCCACACTCCTGGACAGACTTGCTTCCATAGGCATATCAGGGACCCCCCTGAAATGGTTCTCATCCTACATAAATAACAGAATGCAACAGGTCCACTTCAACAACACAAAGGCCGCCGCCTTCCCTCAAACTCAAGGCATACCACAAGGCTCTGCCCTATCCCTTATGGAGTGGAGGAGTAGCCTAGTGGTTGGGGCAAGGTACTTTAGGCCGGAAGGTCGGGGGTTCAAATCCCACTAGAGGACAGCAACCTTGGGCCGGAAGGACTGGGGTTTCTAGTCCCACAGGTGCTCCTTGTGGTCTTGGGCAAGCCACTTAACCCTCCATAGCCCATGTTCCCTGTAAAATAGTTATCTCCAAGTTATAATGCCCTGTTCAATGTAATTTCAGTTTGTTCAATGTAAACCGCAGTGATGCAGAATAGCGCGGTATATAAGAGAATGTAAATAAATAAATAAATATCCTCACTCCTGTTCAACCTATATCTGCGACCCATTTGTGAAATCCTACAGGACCACAAGATCAGTTACCACATCTATGCAGACGACCTGATGCTCTACACTCACCTCGACATAAACAACCCTGACCTCACCCAACTCGAAAAATGCCTAAGCGAACTACAAACCTGGCTGCAACACAACAATATGTCAATCAACCATAAAAAAACAGAAGTGATGTGCATCTCCAGGAAACAAGACGTCAACCCTCCACCAACGGTTACCATGAACAACAACGTTTATACCACAAAGCCCGAAATAAAATACCTAGGAGTAATGCTGGACAGCAACCTAAATATGGACAAGCACCTCCGAATTACCAATCGGGCCATTTTCCACAAATTAAGAGTCCTGCAACCGCTACGGAACATTGATCACTCCGACTTCAGAACAGTGGCACAAGCCCTCATCATTCCCCACCTGGATTATTGCAACGCCATTCTACAAGGTCTGCCTAAAAAAACCATTAACATTCTTCAACTGGCACAAAACGTAGCAGCCCGAGTCATCATGAAAAAAGGTCTAACAGAGCACATCACTCCCGTTCTAATTAAGCTACATTGGCTCCCCATCACGGCCCGCATCCAATATAAGATATTAGTAACCACATTCAAGCTTGTTCATAATGTAGCACCCTCTTACCTCAACACCTTAATCTCAGCACAACCAATCAACAGAAGCAGAAGAACAGTGAATAGCAATACCCTTCAAGTCCCGAGTAGCCTGAGAAATTTCAATGCTAACACCACTAACAGAGCGTTCTCCTTTATGGCTCCACGACTCTGGAACCAAATGCCCCACGAACTGAGAGCAAATAAGGACCTGAAGGACTTCAGGAAAAAACTAAAGACTCGCCTATTTCAGACTCATTACAACCTAACCTAGTCAATGTAATCCTTTCGAACAACATGGCTACTAAAAATCATATTCAACAAGAAATGCATCCTGTAATTATGTAATTTATGTATATATGTAAAGCCTCCTCTCAAGAAATCAAATGTAAATCTGTAACCGTTTGCTGTGACTTTCACCCTCCCCTGCAATCCTACTATATGCTTAAATTCTGGTCTGTACAACCGCACCCTTTTGTATAGAAAACCGCCACTGATCGCTGGAAGTGGCGGGATACAAGTGTACACTAAATAAATAAATAAATGTTGAGTGGAGGGATGCAGTTGGTGTTTCGGGTGATGATTAGTGCCTCGGTCTTGCTGTAGTTTATGGTCAGGTTGTTGTCTTGAAGCCAGCTGGTCATGTGCATGAGACAATCCGTGATTTTGGTGTAGTCTGGGTTGTCAAGTGTGATTGGTGTGTATATCATGATGTCATCTGCATAAATTGGGTATTGTATTTTGTGTTCTTTCATGATGTATATTGGCTGAATGTAGAGGTTAAATAATAGCGCCGATAGAGCGGATCTTTGGGGTACTCCTTGCCTGACCTTTATGGGTCGGGATATGTTGGGGCCGACCTTGACCTGTATTTGTCTGTCCGTTAGGTATGAGTGGAACCATTTCAGGGTGGACCCGTGTAGCCCAATGTCCTGTAGTCTTTCCAGTAGAGTTCTGTGACCCACTGTGTCGAACGCTGAAGAAATGTCGATGAAGATCATCAGTATTCCGTTCTTGCAGTTGTCTATGACGTGGAGTATGTTGTCGAAGAGGTATAACAGGAGTGTTTCGACTCCGTGGTTGGGGAAGAAACCGTGTTGATTGATGTCTAGTGGTGCGTGGTTGTCAATGTGGTCCTGTAGCTGATGCTGTACTGCCTTTTCAATAATTTTTGCCAGTAGTGGTATGCTTGAAATCGGTCTGTAAGCGGCTGGGTTGTTCTTGCCAAGTGGTGATTTCTTTGGGATTGGTCTTATTGTAGCGATCTTTAGCTGGTTCGGCATGTTTCCTTTGGTCAGTGACCTGTGCACCATGTTGTATATAGTGTGGATGAAGTTTGACTTAGTAGCTTTACCCCATGTCACTGGGCATGGGTCTGTTGGAGCTGTGCTTGTATTGAGTGCGGTGATGATGTGTGAGAGCTGCTCTGTGGATGGGGTGCTGAATTTTCCCCAGGTTTTTGGAGGTGTGGTTGGTTTGGTGGTTGTGTTTGTTTTTGGTTGTGAAGAGGAATTGAATTTTTCTTGGATGTGATCTGCACATGCTTGTGGGTCTATTTGGACTTCGCTTTCAGTTTTCTGTTCCTTGGTGAGGGTTTTCACGATTTCAAAGAGCTCTCTTGGTTTGTTGTTGGATTTGAGTATGTTTGTGTGGTATTCTTTTTTAGTTTGGTTGATGAGTTCGTTGTAGTCCTTTTGTTTTGTTAGGTATAGAGCCTGTGTGTTGGGCGACTTAGTGTGTCTCCATCACCTTTCTAGCTTTCTAAGTTCCCTCTTTTCGTTCCTTATGACTTTTGAGTACCATGGTTTGTGGTGTGATTTGTTGCAGCGAGCTTTCTTGGGTCTATATTCTGTGGCTTCACTTTTAGCTGCTCTTGATTGTTTTCGGTGCTTTTTCCTGCTGCCATGTATGTCGTTTTTTTGGGGATATTGTAGATGGACCTCTTCGGTCTCTCTCTGAGTGCCTCGCCTAAGGGCCACGCCAAAGGGCCCTCTGGTGAGACCCTCAGGCGTGGGCCCGCCAGGCACGGGCGCGCCCTACAGGACGCCTTCTTTTGATGTCCTCCCACTGCCCCAATTGGGCAGGAGCTTCTGAGCGGGACAGTTTCCCGCTCAGGCGCTTCTATCCCAATCGGGGGAGCTGTGGCTGATGGCAGGGAGGTGAGGGCAGCCTCGCCGACGGGACACCTTCTTTTGATGTCCTCCCACTGCCCCGATTGGGCAGAAGCTTCTGAGCGGGACGGTTTCCCTCTCAGGTGCTTCTACCCTGATCGGGGGAGCTGTGGCTGATGGCGGGGAGGTGAGATGATTTGATTTTAGCGAAACATAACACCCAAATGCGGGCAGTGGTCGACCAGAATCGCCTGGCTTTGGATTATCTGTTGGCCATGGAAGGAGGAGTATGTGGAAAATTTAATTTGACAAATTGCTGTCTACAGATTGATGATCATGGCCAGGTAATTGAGGAGATCGCTGACCGGATGCGGAAGATAGCGCATGTACCTGTCCAGACTTGGAATGGGATTAGCCTGGATGGATGGTTTGGGTCTGTATTCTCTGGAATGGGGGGTCTGAAAACACTTGTATTCCTGGTACTATTGTTTTTTGTAGGTTGTATGCTTTTACCCTGCCTCCTACCAATTTGCATCCGTACTTTCCACTCAGTCGTGGATGCGGCAGTAGAACGGAAGACGGCTGCCCATGTCATGGCCATGTGGATGACGGTGTAGGTCTTTCAGGATTGGGGTTATGTGGTCTCTTCTGGATATTCCACAGAGGACGCGGGCAGCAGCATTCATCGCAAGTTGTAGTGGGTTTAGGGTGCTCCTGGGGAGACTGTGCAGAATGGCGTTAGCATAGTCAAAATGGGGTGTTACAAGCGCTTGGAAGATTGTTCGGAAGTCCTCTGGCAGCAGCATGGGTCTTAGGTATCGTAGTGTCCTGATCTTGTGGTATATGGCCCTGACGGTGTTGCTTATGTGCGCTTTGAAATCAAGATGCTGGTCTAGTGTAACACCCAGGTAGCGTATTGTGGGTTTACTTGGGAGCTCTGCGTCTCCCACTTTTATTGTCGTGGGGGGAGAAAAGTTTTTATTCTTTATGATGAACAGGACCTCGGGGTTTTTTAAGTTGATTCGGAGGTTCTGGGAATGAAACCAGTCTGAGATTGCATTGAAGCAATTCATTAGAGCTGTAAAGTCGGGTTGCGTGACGTTGATTGGGGCAAGTATCAGTACATCATCCGCGTAGATCAGGCAGGAAATGTTTACGGAATATCTGGTGGACATATTAGCAGTGCCTTGGGACTCTCCCCCTCCTTTAGTTAAGATATTCTATCCCACCCGGTAAGAAACAATCCCTTTCTGGGGCTCAACAATTGGATGTTTTGAATATTACTGATATTCTTGAGTCCTCTCTGGAAGAGCAAGTGGTTTCTGCTACTTTGATTGTGACATTTATGCTTCTTTCGGATAGAGAGTGGCTTTTAAAACTTTTTCCGTAAGAAGCGTTTATTATCTCGTGGTCAACTTGTGTATATTTATACTCATTTGACTAGGGCAACCCAGTGCCGTCGTAAAGAGTTTCTCTTGATGCAGCCTGGGGTTTTGCAGCTGGGTGGGCTCTTTTTTTCTAAACATCCATGTAAATGTCTAGTGAAGTATCAGTCTGTATCATATATATTTTATGAGCCCACCAGCTGCGGACCTTCGTGAATGCGAGAAGATTGGTCCTATTTAGGATGAGTCGCAAAATGTGTAATGGAATCTACTGGAATGTAGCTCCTTTTCATTTTTTGCCTTTGGGATTAGGAGTATTTTCTTTATGGATATCCCCCTCTTTTGTGGGCTAGAATGAGTAGGCAAGATTGCTTGGAATTGTTTTGGTGATGTGTGTGTTTCTGTGATGCATTGCTCTTTTTCTGTACAGGATGGTTTTTGTTAACTTTCTTGGATTAATATGAAAATTCAATAAATATAACATTTTAAAAAATATTATCATAACCTACAAAGTCTACTGTGCCAGAACAGAAGTGTGTATACAAATCTTAAATCTTAGAATGTTTAAAAGTATATAAAATCAACACTTAGGGGCTTGTTTACAAAGCCGTGGTAGTGGTTTCCGATCGTTATTGGAGCCGCAGCCCCATTGAAATCAATGGGGCCGCGGCTCCAATAACGATCAGAAACCACTACCGCGGCTTTGTAAACAAGCCCCTAAGTGTTGATTTTATATACTTTTAAACATTCTAAGATTTAAGATTTGTATACACACTTCTGTTCTGGCCCTTGATTTCAATGGGCCGCGGCTCCTATAACGATCGGAAATCGCTACCGCAGCTTTGTAAATAAGCCCCCTAGTGTGCAATTTTTAGAAGCTATATAATTACAATGCAACTCGCATGCACATATAATTAGCTATTTTAGAAAATATGCTGCTTATACATATGTACTGTGGCATGCAGAGATTGCAAGGAAGGATGATCCAGGCAGAGTCTGTGAAGTCTTTCAAAGCATACTTATATTCCCTATCTTAGAATGTGTGATAAGGAAGCTTATCATAGCTCAGGTAGGAGCTATAGAAAAGATGATGTGACTCTGAACAAGCAACCTGTCAGTTCTGGTAGAATTGAGAAAACAGAGTTTTCACATAAAAGACTACCAGTCCCAGAATGCACCAGCTTTCCAGCAGCCATGAGAGGGGCTGAAGTGAGAGAATGTGTGTGCAATCAAGAGAGCTATGAGGTAATCCCTAAGCACTCATCTCAAAGGGCAGGGCTTGATTCAACACAGCTGCGCTGTGTTAGGGAGCAGCACACATTAGGAAAGAATAAGAATAGAGATTATTCTTCAGGAAACAGTTTCAGCAACAGTTTCAAGAACAGCCTCAGGAAGAGATACAGAGGGGAGAGCTTCAGCAACGGCTACAAGCACCAGTATCACCTGGAGAAACAGAAGCCAAGCCAAGCAGATAGAGAGAGAAGGAAACTCTCTGGAAGGAAGAGAAGAAAGGCCATTGGAAGGTCTGGGAGATTCCAAGGCAGTACTCATACTGGGAGGTATTCCAAAGGCCAGCAGAGTCCATTGGACTGGATTCAGCCAGAGGAATGGAGTGGCAGAGATAGGAATCACCAGTGGCTACCTGGAAGAGAGAAGACTGCATGTGGAAGGGACTTTCAGACCAAGGCCAGAAGGTATGTGAGAGAAGATCCAGTGTCCAGGGATCAAGATTGGAAGGCTGGACATCAGAATTGGATTACATATTGGCCAGGCTATACAGAGAGGAATAATGATAGCAGGAGAGGCTCAGGTATGAACACTGATCCAGACCCTATCTATAATAGAGAATGGCAGCAAGGGAATAAGCATTCTCATGATAGTGCCTTAATGAAAGACTCATCTGTGCCAATGTATGATATTGACCCTATGATTGTTGATGCAGGGGGAAATACAGCAGATGAAACTATTTACATGGACTGTTCTTTATCTAAATGCTATTGCTAGTTTTCTATGAGCAAACACATCAGCCATCACAAAGAAACCTAACTTTGTTCTTTATTTCCACTGCAAACAGCTCTTAAAGCAGGATTTGGGCTCACACAGTAGCAGCCAGCCAGCTAAAGGCTTTCAGCTGGTCCATTGATAGTAATTAGGGCTGCACCTGATTGTGTGTGTGAGCAAGGGAGAATCACTGCTGAGATCTGCATGGAAAATAAGCAGAAGTTAACCTAACCAGCAAAGTTTATTCTTTTCTTTGTGCCTTTGTATTTGGTAATTATTTGCTAAGAAAACATTAGCTAATTGCCTGACAAGCTGAAGGTTGTTTCTGGTTTACTTTGTGACTTTTTGTTATCCATTTTAAACACTGCAAGCAAGTAACCTCATTTATAGTGCTATCAAGCATACATGTGCTGGGTGAATTAAACCCCATCAATAAAAGAAGTATTTTATTGATCTTACCACTTGGTTTCACAACTCAAATTATTGTCATCAGCTGTGTTTGGGAGTGAATGAACTACAATACCCACAATACCTTGCAAGAATCATATGAATATATGCATCGTCAAGATTGTGTAAGTTCTCACCCTAGGCAGCCGTCTGACAAATGGCAATACATCTATATCAAAAAGAATTTCTCTGTGGGCATTTATGCCTGCTTTTAATCACATATAATTGTTGGGTAAATTCTCATTTGGATCTTGGATTTGGAGGAGAGCTTGGCACCTGAAAGCCACAAGTTTGTGTTTCATAACTTGACTTCTGCATCACAAAGATCATTGAAGAGTGTTTATTTTCGGGTTTAAACTAGTTTTAAACACATTTTATTCTTAATTCATTTAGACATTTTTTTTAAATCTGCAAACTTTCTCCTGCTGCTCCTGGCTTCTAGTTCAGTTGGATTTGGCCCCTACTAAGGCTG
Source organism: Ichthyophis bannanicus (assembly GCA_033557465.1). Taxonomy (NCBI): domain Eukaryota; kingdom Metazoa; phylum Chordata; class Amphibia; order Gymnophiona; family Ichthyophiidae; genus Ichthyophis; species Ichthyophis bannanicus. Next base: position 684,595,452 of record CM066036.1, on the reverse strand, counting down.
GAGCATCTTGAATCTTCTTTTGCAGCCAACTTGGTTTATACTTTTCTTTAAACCCTCCATTCCCCACTAACCCTATCATTGCAGCTATTATCCTTAGCTAGGGGCTATGGGACCAGAAGACCACAGTCCACTACTGCCCCTATGACTTGATATTTGTGCACACTGAGGGGAGTAGTTATTAAAGTGCGTTACATGAATAACACATTATTTGGCCCTTAGTGCACGTTAAAGAGCAATAACGTAATTTTACTGTAATGCACAATTTTACACCGCAGTACATGTTAAATACTAATGAGATATAAAGCATTCAAATACAAGCAAAACAACACATTGGTATTCAAATCAAATATCATGGCTTGTAGTGATTACTGCAAGCCATATTATTCAGGGAAGTAATGCCAGCTCAAAGCTGGTGTAGTTCTTCCAGGCTAGGAGCATTGGGTCATTTACACACAGCCTGATGCTCCCATTGATACACAGCCTGAAGCTCCCAGCTGCTATCTTAAAAGGGCCAGTGATGTTGCATGATGTCCCAACCCCCCCCCCCCCGAGGTCTGACACAAGAAGGCCCCCCCCTGAAATCACCCCTTTGTAAGAAGGGACCAGTCCTGTGCTCCTCCCCCAGGATGTGCTTGTTTAAAACATTGGTGCTCCAGTTTTCTGGACCACCAGTCTCCCAGGGTTCTGGGAGCAGTAGCCATCCCCAGTAGCTCCTGCATCCTCGGGAGCCAGGTTCAAAATGGCATCGCTTGAACCAAAGCAAAAGTCTTGCACTGCCACAGCTAGGGGTCAAGCTAGCAAATGCAAGCCTTGCAGCTTGTCTTCCAGAGGTAATAGCGCGAGACTACCACTTTTGTTCAAGTGGCACAATTTTGAACTCAGCACCAGAGGGGGCAGTAGTGACTGGGGATCGCGCCTGCCCCCGAAACACCTGGCCCACCAATAATTTAAACAGAATTTGGATGGAGCGCTTTTTCTCATGCCAGACTTTGGGAGGGGGGGGGGGGATCAGGGGTGCCATGTGACATCTTCTTTAAGATGGTAGCAGAAACATCGGACCACATGTTAGCAGTTTGATGCTTTTGAACTGGAAAAATATTGCAGCTTGCACATTATTCCTCAGAATAACTTAAGTGGTGTTATCTCTTTACTGCGGGAGCCATTAACCTGCAGTACTGAATTATCACAAGTTAGTGACTCCCATGGTAAATTAAGCTGTGCTAAAATGTCAGATTTTACCCAGTTTAGTAACTACCCCTCTGAATCTAGAAACTAAGGGGGCCAACTTTCAGTCAAAAGATATTTACACGGATATCATAGGCCTGCTATATCTTTCCAGATAACTGTGATATTTGGCTGCTATCTGGCTGAAGTTTTTAACTCGCCCCACCACATCTCTGCTTTTCTTAATTAATTAAATGGTAGTCTTAACTTTAGGCTGGACATCTCAAAGTCAAATTATCTATTGGTTGGTCCTGGAAATTTAAATAGCTATGATAATTATCCCTGGAAAGCTATGTGTACAAATCTTTCTCCAGGACCAAGCAGGAAGTAAGCCCTTCCATATGGGTGATGTCATCAACGGAGCCCATATGGGAACGCTCCCCAGCTTCCATAGGAAGCTTTTGGGAGAACCATCGTGCATGTGTGCCCTTCTGCCCAAAAGGAGCCATCTTGTCTAAGTCTTCTTTTTTCTGTGGAGCCTGTCAAACTTAAGTCTGCCCTCGGAAATTAGTTGATCCCCTTTGTGTTGTGTTTGGTCATTTTTCGGTCAGTTTTTCTGTTCGTGTGCTTATCACTGTCGTCTTGCCTATTTCTGGGAGCATTGGTGCCTTGGCGCCATGTTTTTTCTCTGGTTCTTTTTTCTTTTTTGGCATGCAGGATTTTTCTCACGTCTCCCTAGTTGGCTGGATGTTGGAGTCCTTTGACTTAGCGGAAGCTGTCTTCCCAACATGTCAAAGCTGGCCAGTGGCTTCAAGAAGTGCTCCCAGAGTAGTCAGACCATCTTCAGATGGACCACCATAACTGAAACCTGCAATGCCTCGGGCCCGACCATGAGCCCTCCACCTGTGCTCTCTGTTTGCAGATGACGCACAATGGGCTCAGGAATTGGGAAAAACAGTGGGAATCTCTTTTCGGATCCTCGGAGTCCTTGGCATCAGCTCTGCCATAGATGTCTGCGTTGACATCTTTGAAGTCCTCTGCCAAGGCATCGACTTCGAGCGGGGATCATGCTCATTCAGAGCTAAAGGGCCACAGTGCATAAGGCAGACAGCTGTCCTTTGATGAAAGCCAGCCCCAGAAAGACCGGATTTCTGCCCTGTTGAAGCTGAGGGGCAATGCTGAGAATCGGGACAAGTCCTATGGACACCGGCATCGAAGCCCACTTCTGCGCACAACCCTGAGGACAAGGGCCGGGAGCAGCTTCTGAAGCTGCTTCAGCAGGAGGAGTTCCCTCTAAAGGCCCGGGAGGGCCATCGGGTGACTACCAGTACTGTCACCATTGTGGAGTCCCCAATGAAGGAACCGGCATTGACTGCCTCCATTGCTGCCTATGTACCCACGACTTCAGACTCCGTACGTCTGGCCGAGCACATGCAGGCACTTGAGCACAACCTGACTACATTCTTGGCCTCAAGGTAGCCTGGAACCCGATGCCCTTGCGTTCCTTAGTGCCAAGGGCAGCCCCATCCATGTTGGCGGCCTCCCCATTAGAGGTGCAGCCTATTCTGAAGGCCCATGCTCTCCCCAACCAGGAATACAGCTCGGACCAAGCACCTCTGGGTCAGAACGGCTGGAGCCTCTGACTCCGTCCTCCCCTCCTGACCACCGGAGGTACCATGAGGAATTGCGTCAGTATTTTGTTTTCCCTACGAATACCAATTCCGATGGCTGGGAGACTGAGGGAGAAGTGGAGTCCCCAATGCCCGAGCGCCATCAGACATGCCCTCCGATCCCTCTCTACCGAGCGCTGGACGTCCCCACCAGAGGATATATCTTTCCATGAATTTGGAAGGGACATTGCCAAAGCCTTGTCTTTTACCATCGAAGCTGAGGAGAAGCCCAGAACGGAGGAATTGGAGATTCTCCAATATCCCTCCCCTCCCAAGGAGGCTATTATGATCCCCATTCACCAGATCCTGGAGCAGCTGTTGTTTTTAATGTGGGAGACTCCCCTCATCATGCCCTCAGTGAGTAAGCACGTGAACTCCATGTACTGAGCCCACAAGAGTCCTGGATTTGTAAAACCATAACTCCCACACAATTCTATGGTCATGGAGTCAGTCATGAGAAGGATCAAAAGCAGCAAGACCCATTTCTCTGCGACTCCAGGCAGGAAGACTAGGACCTTGGACTGTGTCGGAAGGAAGTGCTACCAGGATTCCATGTTGGTGACCCATATCCAAGCCTATCAATTTTATATAACCAAATTGGAGTGGAGGAGTGGCCTAGTGGTTGGGGCAAGGTACTTCAGGCCGGAAGGTCAGGGGTTCAAATCCCACTAGAGGACAGTAACCTTGGGCCGGAAGGACTGGGGTTTCTAGTTCCACAGGTGCTCCTTGTGGTCTTGGGCAAGCCACTTAACCCTCCATAGCCCATGTTCCCTGTAAAATAGTTATCTCCAAGTTATAATGACCTGTTCAATGTAATTTCAGTTTGTTCAATGTAAACCGCACTGATGCAGAATAGCGCGGTATATAAGAGAAAATAAATAAATAAAATAAATAAAACCATGTTTCAGTGGGACTTGGTGAGTGACCTGGCCGATTTCTCAGCGATTCTTCCAGATGAACAGGTTAGGTGCTACCATGATCTTGTCTCCAAGATTAAGGAATGCTCCAAATATATGATCTGGGCAGCCTATGATGGTTTTGAGTCGGTGGCCCGAGTAGCCGCAGTGGGTATCGGAGCTCGTCGTCTAGCTGGGAGCAATCTTCGGACTTAGAACAGTGAGTGAGAACAATCTGGCAAATGTCCCCTGCCGGGGCAAAAACCTATTTGGCAAGCAGATGGAGGACAAGGCCAGAGCACTTGAACATGAGCAGTTGGCTGTGAACTGGATTTTCTGCAAGATGGGGGACCTTGCTGAGAAAAAAATCATCGTGGGAAAAGCCTTTTTACTCCAAGAAGAAAATATACTACATAGGCTACCGTATCAGCCCTATCATGGCTCTAGCAGGGCCAGGGCCAGCATCAGTATCACCGCCCCAAAAGTCCCAGCCTGCACCACAACCATAGCCTGAGGAGGATTTTGACTCCTTCCTAAGGAGTAAGGCATCCCTTCCCATTCCAGACTTGGTTCCACCTCGGGAGAGAGATTGGTGGATTTTGCCCACAGGTGGCCCTCAAAATAGTCTAGGACTGGTACCGGTTGCACTTCAAGCAACTTTCTCCACCCTTTTTCCAGAGGGAATATCCCCTTGACCCGTCCCACCGAGAACTTCTCCAGAAGGAGGTCCGTGCTCTCTTGGCCAATCTGGCCATCAAGCTCATCCCTCCATCTCAGGTCGGGAAGGGGTTTTACTCCTGTTACTTTCTGGTTCCCAAAAAATGGGAGGATTTAGACCCATTTTGAATCTGTGGAACCTCAACCAATTCTTCCTGAGGGAAAAGTTCAAGATGATATCCCTAGGAACCTTGTTACCTTACCTACAATGGGAAGACTGTGCTTCTTAGATCTCAAAGATGCTTACACTCATCCCCATTCTTGCCCTTGATTGGCAGTATCTCCGCTTCATGCTCAGCGGACAACACTATCAGTATCGAGTGCTAACCTTCAGTCTCACCTCCACAACAAGGGTCTTTACATAGTATCTGGTGGTGGTAGCTGCTTTCCTCTGAACACTGGGGATTTTTGTCTTCCCCTACCTGGATGACTAGTTGTTCAGAGTCAAATGCTGGATAATGTCCAGCTCTCTGCACTGATCATCTTTCAGCTGCTGGAGTACCTGTGCTTCGTCATCAACTATCCCAAGTCTCATCTACAGCCTGCTCAGCGCCTAGAGTTCATTGGAGCCCTCGTAGATACTGCCAAGGCTTGAGCCTTCTAGCCTGAAGGTCGAACCCATCGGTTTGTCAACTTAGCCAGGGGATTGCAGAGCAGTCCGGTTATGGCTGCCAAGGGGATGCTGCGCATTCTTGGACACATGGCCTCTAAGGTGCACGTCACTGCTAGCCCACCTACAGATGAGACAGGCACAATGGACTCTGCACACAGTGGTGCCAGGTCACGGGTTGTCTCAGGGACAGGGTGGTGGTCACTCGACCTCTAAAACAGTCCCTGTCTTGGTGGCTGCAACCACAAAACCTACTCAAGGGACTTCTTTTTCAAGCCCTTCTATTTCGGTGGGTTCTGACTACAGATGCCTCTCTGATAGGTTGGAGAGCCTGTCTTGATGGCCTCCACACTCGGGGCCTCTGGACAATGGTGGAAAGCCATCACCAGATCAACTTCCTTGAGTTTCGTGCCATTTCCAATGCACTCAAGGCTTTTTGGGAGCAGCTTGCCAACCAAGTTGTCCTCATCCAAACTGACAATCAGGTGGCGATATTCTACTTCCACAGCAGGGGGTGTCATGGCCTCATAACTTCTCTTCTGGGAGACAGTGCACCTTTTGGAAGTTCACCGTTTCACATGGCATGCTTCTCCAAGCGGTGTACCTGCCTGGGGAGCTCAGCGTCTTGGCGGTTTGCCTCAACTGAGTTCAACCACATGAGTGTGGGGCACCGCAAGCATGGACCTCTTTGCCTCACCAGAAAATGCCCATGTTGCCATTGTTCTGTTCCAGAGTTCCCTGCAGTGGTCGTATAGCTCCTGATGCCTTTCTGCTGGACTGGAGTGAGGGCCTACTTTGTCTATCCATCGACTCCTCTGGTGGACAGGACACTCTTCAGGCTCTAGGAGAACAGGGCCACTATGATCCTCATTGCTCCACACGGGTCCAGACAGCCATGGTTCCTCATTCTTCACCAGCTCTCTGCAGCAGCCTCTCTGGCTCGGCTCTAACCTAGATCTGATTTTCCCCAAGATGGAGCTCTCTTCTACACCCCGGTGTTTGCATCCTGACACTCACAGCATGGATGCTGAGTGCATGGTTCATGCGGAACTCAACCTGCCAGCTGATGTGGAGAACATTCTCCTGGCTTCATGAAAGGACTCCATTTGGCATTTCTATGCATTCAGGTGGCATAGATTTTCTCTGTGAGGTGCAGACAAGGTGCTGAATTATCTTGCTCAGTGGAAACTTTATTGATCTACCTGCTCCACCTAGCCAAACAGCCTCAAATCGAACCCTATAAGAGTGCATCACAGTGCAGTGGCAGCTTACCTTCATGGGGTGGATAATAAGCCCATTTCTGAGCACCTCTTGTCACTTATTTTATGAGAGGCCTCCTACTGTCTCAGACTCCGCTTAAACCCCTGCCCGTAGCATGGACCTTAACATGGTGCTCAGGCAGCTTCTCTCTCCCCTTTTGAGATGCTCAGCTCCTGCCCACTCAAATTTCTCACCTGGAAATTTATTCTCTTAGCGGCAGTCACTCCTGCACGCAGAGTTAGTGAGCTCCAAGTGCTAGTGGCACACTCTTCATACACAAGATTTCATCTGAATAGAGTGGTCCTCCGGACTCACCCTAAGTTCCTCCCTAAAGTCATTTCTGCCTTTCACCTCAACTAGTTGGTGGTGCTGCCCACCTTCTTTCCCAGACCTTAAACCAACAGGGCTGAGTCTTCCTTGCATATCTTGGATTGCAGGTAAGTGCTAGATTTCTACCTAGAAAGAACAAAAGCCCACCATTGCTCTTCTCAGCTTTTTGTCTCCTTTGACCCCAACAGGCTGGGTGTCACAGTCTCCAAGCGTATTCTTTCACTCGAAGTTAGACTTCATCTCCTTTGCGTACACACAAGCCAGCGTGTGCCTGGAACGGCATGTTACGGCTCATAATTTCTGAGTTATGGCTGCTTACCATATGAAGAAAGATATAGTAATAAGCTATTACAATAGTCTAATGGTGACAGTACCAAAGTTTTAGCAACAGTGCGGAGATTATTCATAGATAAATTTGTTTTAAGTTTCAGAAGCAGGTATAGCTTAAAAAGAGCAACTTTGGCAAATTTTTGTCTATGAACTTGTGTATTCAATTGAGTATCAAGGAACACTCCTAAATCTCGAATTTCAGCATCCACTGATGGTGAACAATTATTGTTCTTCATGGGCAACAAAATTGGATCTCGAAGTGCCAAAGACAAGTAACAAATCTCTGTTTTATTGACATTCAAAGCCAACCTATTATATGTCATCCAAGATTTATCGTACTAATGCATAAGTTAGAAACATAGAAACATAGAAATATGACGACAGAAAAAGACCACATGGCCTATCTAGTCTGTCCTTCCATAACAACTACAACAGTCCCCTTTTTACCTTTAGAGATCCTCTGTGTTTGTCCCATGCTTTTTTGAATTCAGTTACTGTCCTCATCTCTACCACCTCCACTGGGAGACTATTCCATGGATCCACTACTCTTTCCGTAAAGAAATATTTCCGCATATCACTCCTGAATCTATCTCCCTTCACCCTCATCCCATGTCCCCTCGTAGCAGAACTTGCTTTTAATTGAAAGAGGCTCTCTCCCTGAACATTTATGCCACGGAGGTATTTAAACATCTCAATCATATCACCTCTATCCCGCCTTTCCTCTAAGGTGTACATATTTAGATCCTTCAGTCTGTCCTCATATGCTTTATAATGAAGACCACTAATCATTTTAGTAGCCACCCTCTGCACCGACTCCATCCTGTTCACATCCTTTTGAAGGTGCGGTCTCCAGAATTGCACACAAAACTCCAAATGAGGTTGCACCAAAGACTTATACAGAGGCACTATCACCACCTCTTTTTTTCTGCTGGCCATTCCTCTCCCTGTGCACCCAAGCATCCTTCTAGCTTTTGCTGTCTCCTTTTCTACCTGTTTAGCTACTTTAAGATCATGAGGCACAACCACACCGAGGTCCCACTCTTCTTTAGTGGACACAAGTACTTCATCCCCTATACTATATTGCTCCCTTGGATTGCTCCAGCCCGAATGCATGACCTTACATTTTTTAACATTAAATCCCAGCTGCCTAATTCTAGACCATTCTTCAAGCTTAGCTAGATCCCTCCTCATGTTATCTACACCTTCCTGGGTGTCTACTCTATTGCAGATTTTGGTATCATCCGCAAAGAGGCAAACCTTACCTGAAAGCCCTTCCGCTATATCACTAACAAAGATGTTAAAAAGAATCGGACCAAGGACAGATCCCTGGGGCACACCACTGATAACATCCTTCTCCTCAGAGTGAGCTCCATTTACTTGTACTCTTTGTCGCCTCCAACCCAACCAATTTCTAACCCAAGCAGTAACTTTAGGGTCCATCCCTAGGGTGCTCAGTTTGTTTATAAGTCGCCTGTGAGGAACAGTGTCAAAGGCTTTACTGAAATCTAAATACACCACATCTAGGGCTCTCCCTCGGTCCAACTCCCTGGTCACCCAGTCAAAGAAATCAGTCAGATTTGTCTGACAAGACCTGCCTCTGGTGAATCCATGATGCCTTGGATCCTGTAATCCGCTGGACTCCAGAAACCTCACTATTTTCTCTTTCAGCAGCGTTTCCAATAATTTACTCACCACCGAAGTTAAACTAACCGGCCTGTAGTTTTCAACCACATCCTTACTTCCGCTTTTGTGTAAAGGCACCACATGAGCCTCCCTCCAGTCCTTTGGCACCACTCCCGACTCCAACGAGGCATTGAAATGGTCAGTCAGTGGAGCTGCTAGAACGTCCCCAAGTTCCCTCAGTATTCTCGGGTGTATCCCATCCGGTCCCATCGCTTTGTCTACTTTAAGTTGAGATAGTTTCTCACGAACACAGTCTTTTGAAAATTGTTCAAGATGTCCTTTGCTTCTGTTCCTATTTGTGGGTGTTTTCTGAGGTCCTGCTTCTGGTTCTTCATCTGTGAACACAGAACAAAAATATTTGTTAAGCATTTCTGCTTTATTCTTATCAGCTTCTACATATTCCTCCCCTGCACCCTTGAGTCTGACAATAGCACTCTTGCCCTTCCTCTTCTCACTAATATATCTGAAAAATGTCTTATCCCCCCATTTTATTGCATTGGCTATTTCCTCCTCCTTTTGAATCTTTGCCTTCTTGACTACTTTGCTAGCTTCTCTAATTTTTCCAAATACAGATGCCTGTCTTCCTCTCTCTGTGATCTCTTGTATTTCATGAAGGCCTCCCTCTTTTTCTTCACTTTTTCAGCTACTTCTTGGTTGGTATACTTCATAGCATCATCTAAAGAGGAAGATACAAATTGTACATCATCTGTGTAGATTCGATATATCACATCCAAACCATTAAAGATCTTAAGAATAGGATTAATATATGTTAAACAAAATAGCAGACAAAGCGGTTCCTTGAGGATACCCGCAGAAAATATTTCCCATCTACCAAACTTGAAAATGCCAGTTAAGCAGGAAAGAAGCAAACTAGGAATATACAGTTTGGTGTATTCCAATATCACGCATTCTAGCTAACAATAAGGAATGGTCTACTGTATCAAAAACTACAGAAATATCCAATAAAATAAATAAATAAGCCTTTTCTTGATCAGAGCCAGTGAGGAAAATATCCATCAAAGATAAAAGTAAGGTTTCAGTACCATGATGAGGATGAAACCCAAACTGAAAGGTACATTCTGGCTATCGAAATGATCATGACGTTGTTGTAGAACAATTTTTTCTATGATCTTTAAGAAAGGCAGCAAAGATGCTGCTGTGATTTCACAAATCTGGATGTGCCCGAAATGGACATCTATGGGGGCATCTACCTAGATATCCCCAGAATGGTATTACAGAACCTGAATGTCTAGGATAGCCTAATGGTTAAGAACAAGGTAGCCAGGATTCAAATCCTGCTAATGCTGTCTTTGACATTGTGCAGAGTACTGGGGATGAGAGTACATTTTTCTGGATGTTTTTCAGCTAAATCGATCATTTTTCAGATACTTATATACATATTGCTATTTGTGCCTCGTAACAGGTCTAGGGTTAGACATGACACCAGACATCCATGAAGTTTTTTGGATCAGATAGGGACATTCCGGTCCCTGGGAATGCCCTAACCATGCTTCCAGGTTCCGGATAATGCCCTGGTCACAGCTCCTGCACGCCCTCATTCAGATTCTGATATCCTCATAGCCAGCTTCTAAAATGGCTCTGGAGAAATCTGTGCTTTGGACATCTCCATGCCCCGTTTCGGACATCCAAAGCATGAGTAAGGCTTCTAAAATTACCCCCATAGGCACCTATTGTATGTATCTTGTAAAATATGTGGCAAAAGAAGCAAAAATCTCACAAAGATTGGAGCAGCAGACATAAATGTTCACACAAAGTACATGCATATGCATTTATTTTATGAAAAACATGTATAAATCACAACTCTGCCCATGTTTTGTCCAAGCTGCTTCTGAATGTGCCTGCACACAGGTACTGTAAAAGTGTGTGCCTTCGTGGCACCACACACACTTTTATGTGCATAATTCGGGTGGTTATGAGGTAACTTGGAGGGCCATACCTCTTAATCTGTAAAACTCAGGATAATAGCAAATAACCACACACACAAAACTTAACAGCTTAAAATTTACTACAGGAATCACATTTAGAGCTAGGCTTACTAACGTGCATTAATTTGTTAATGTACTTATTGTATTTAGCTAAAAATAGAGGCCTCTGCAGTAATTTAATAGCAGCAGCTACACATTTATGTTTACAGAATGGCTCAACTGCATGTGTGAGCACAGACCATTATATTTGCAAGTCGTGAAACGCTGGCACTTTCATGTGTAAGTTCACAGGTTTCCACTATATATTTGTAAAATGTCTCCTCCCACTGCACGTTGCTATGTTTTTTAGAAACATTTAGCAGAGTAATTTCAAAAATACTATCAGAACTGAACATATTCTTGCTCTGATATCTCAATTTTAATCTCCATTTCCTTTATGAAATATGCCTTTAAATGTAGATAGTGATGACAGACTTGGTTGGAAGCCTCAGACTCGTATGAGGACTTGCAGATTTCTGGGTGTTTTGATCTGATTTGCTTTCCTCTCTAGGTAAGGTATAAACAGGATTATGTCTCTAGTTTTGCTTAGAATCACTTATGCAATCTATGCAAGAACATAAGGGACATAATATTCATGTAGCTCTGTATATGCATCACACATTTCCAGGAGAAGATCAAGGAAAGTTACATCCAGATACGGTATGCATCGGAGGGGGGAAGGAGCGGCAGGTCATGGTTTTCGTGCCAAAGTCATGGCCTGCTGTGGGCACCAAAGTACGGCAGAAAGCTGCCACTTTAAAACATCATGGTGTGCTTCCCACCAGGTTCTGCTATCCTAGGTGGCTGCCTAATCCCCCTAGTTGATGGCCCGGCCCTGCTCACCTTATTCCAGATGTGGATCTTACTAGTGAAAACTTAATGAAGACAGTATACTGTAAGAGAATTTATATTCTGCAGATATGGAAGGAGATACAAACTCCAGCAGTGTTTGGCTCTGGGGAGACACTGGCTAGGCAGATGTGAGTCAGTGTATGCCCTTTCCTGCACTTATCTCACAGGGCGAGGAGGAGCAGGAGCAAAAGTGACTTCTTGAGTGGTGCCCTTCTCCTTTGTCACCTGAAGCCCAATTCATTCTTTCAGTCATATAACAGTATTGTGTCCTGGTTGGTTCAAGATTTGAGTTGGACCCTGGATGACAGAGGAAGATGATGTAGGCTGAGAATTGACTATTCTCCTCCCCCTGCTTACTGGTTGTATCTGGGAGAATTGGCAACATTGAGATAGGATAAATTAGCAGGGGAAAGATGAGAGAGAGCAGATCTCAGGAGGAGGATAAGGTTGAGAGAGGGTAAATTAGCAAGAGGCATTATGGGAAGAGGTCAGTGAGGGACTGAGGACATTTAGAAGTGTGACATGACTGGCTGGAGATAAGAAATTGAAGGTATTAGAACAAGGGTGCCTGAGAGAGAACATGGAGCCGGGTAGGGTGCATATGTGTAAGAGTGAAAGGGGATGGTATGGGAAGGGGTCTGTGTGTATGTGTGTGAGAAAGGGAGTAGGTGAGGTAGTTGGGGATATGTGTGTGTGTAAAAGATGGAGTGAATGGAAAAGAGAGAGCGAGAGGATTATCTCTGGGCTATGATTATGGATCAACCTATCCTGCCCTCTATCCCCAGTCCCCCACCCCACTCATCCCCATCTCTTCTTACCCTCCCCACTCCTCGCTCATCTTCTATTCATCTGTCCATCTCCAACACTTCCATGCTTCCTTCCATTCTCTGATATTTCTCATCCTCCCTTCCCTGCATTGAGCTGCTTTATCTCCTAAAAAGGAGATAGAGCAGCTTTTAAACTAGGGGCAAGCTGACAGTCGCACAAGAGCACATGGTTTGAAAGAATGTATCCTTGAAGGATACTACCAAAAGCAGAGAGGTTCCAAAAAAGAGTAAAGTAGCCCAAATGCCCTGGAGTATGGAGCAGACAGCTTAAACATGCCAAATTACCCATGCCTACCAATAGCCAAATTAATATGAATAAAATAGTCTCTAAAATGCTTGTATGCAAATTCTAGAAGTCTAAAAAATAAGATGGAAGAGTTAGAATATATAGTACTAAATGAGAGGTTAGATATGATTGGAATCTGAGACATGGTGGAAGGAGGGCAACCAGTGGGACACTGATACCTGGGTACAAACTATATCGTAATGATAGAACTGATCAAATTGGTGGAGGGGTTGCGCTCTGTTAGAGAGGGCTTTGAGTCAGAAAAGATTAAAGTTTTGCAGGAAACAAAATTTGCTGTAGAATCTCTATGGATTGAAATTCCATGTAAAAAGGGGAAGGCGATGGCAGTGGGGGTGTACTATCGACCGCCTGGCCAGAATGAACAAATGGATGATGAAATGCTCAAAGAAATCAAGGAAGCTAACAAAAGTTACAGCACAGTAACAATAATGGGTGATTTCAATTACCCTGGTATTGACTGGGTCAGTGTCACGGCAGGACGTGCTAGGGAGATAAAGTTTCTAGATGAAATAAATGACTGCTTCTTGGAGCAGCTGGTTCATGAACCGACCAGAGGGGAAGCCATATTGGACCTAGTCCTTCGTGAAACACCAGATCTGGTGCAAGAGATAAGGGTGTTGGAGCCACTTGGCAATAGTAATCATAGCATGATCGCATTTGATTTAATTAGTGGAGGTGGGATGGTAAGGAAATCCACAGTACTACCTTTTAACTTTCGAAAGGGAGACTATGATAAAGTGAGGAAAATAGTTAAGAAAAAACTAAAAGGAGCAGTTGCAAAGGTTAAAGACTTACATCAACCTTGGTAGTTGTTGAAAAATACTATCTTGGAAGCCCAGACCAGCTGTATTCCACGCTTTAAGAAAAGTAGAAAGAAGTCCAAAAAACTGCCAGCATGGTTTAAAGGTGAAGTCAGAGAGGCGGCTGTTGCCGTAAAAGCATCTTTCAGGAAATGGAAAAAAGAGCCAAACGACGAAAACTGGAAACAGTACAAGCACTGGCAAATTAAATGCAAGGCATTGATAAGGCAGACAAAGGGAGAATTTGAGAAGAAGCTTGCTGTGGAAGCAAAAACATATAATAAAGACTTTTTCAAGTACATTCGTAGCAAAAAACCTGTGAGAGAGTCAGTTGGTTCATTAGATGATAGAGGGGTTAAAGGGGCACTAAGAGATGACAAGGCGATAGCGGAGAGACTGAATGAATTCTTAGCTTCGGTCTTTACTGAGTTAGATGTAGGGATGTTACCCATGATTGAAGTGGTATTTAAAGGTGCAGAAGAAGGAAATAACAATACATCGGGAAGATGTATTACAACTATTTGATAAACTGAAGAGTAGCAAATCACCTGGACCGGATGATATACATCCAAGGGTGTTGAAAGAACTGAAATATGAGATTGCAGACCTGCTATTAGTAATCTGTGAACTATCATTAAAATCATCTGTAATACCTGAAGATTGGAGGATGGTGAACGTAACGCCAATTTTTAAAAAGGGTTCCAGGAGTGATCCGGGAAACTACAGACCGGTGAGCCTGACGTCAGTACCAGGAAAAATGGTAGAAACCATCATAAAGAACAAAATTGCTGAACATGTAGATAGTCATGGTTTAATGGGAGACAGCCAACATGGCTTTAGACAAGGAAGATCTTGTCTTACCAATCTGTTATGTTTTTTTGAAGGTGTGAATAAACAGGTAGACAAAGGTGAGTTGGTTGATATAGTGTATTTGGACTTTCAGAAAGCCTTTGACAAGGTCCCTCATCAGAGACTTTTGGCAAAACTAAAGAGCCATGGGATAGGAGGCAGTGTACTATTGTGGATCAGGAACTGGTTAAAAGATAGAAAGCAGAGGGTAGGGCTAAATGGCCAATTTTCCCAATGGAGAAAGGTGAATAGTGGTGTACCGCAGGGATCTGTGCTGGGTCCGCTGCTTTTTGATATATTCATCAATGACCTGGAAAAGGGAATAACGAGTGAGGTTATCAAATTTGCAGATGACACAAAACTATTTAAATTTGTTAAAACCCATGAGGATTGTGGAAAATTGCAAGAGGATCTTGATAAATTGGAAAACTGGGCATCCAAATGGCAGATGAAATTTAATGTGGACAAGTGCAAAGTTATGCACCTAGGGAAGAACAACCCAAACTATGGTTACATGATGCAAGGTTCCACATTAGGAACCACCTCCCAGGAAAAAGATTTAGGCGTCATTGTGGATAACATGTTAAAACCCTCCGCCCAGTGTGCAGTGGCGGCCAAGAGAGCAAATAGTATGCTAGATATCATAAGGAAAGGAATGGAAAATAAAACAAAGGATATTATAATGCCTCTGTATCATTCCATGGTGCGACCGCACCTTGAATATTGTGTGCAATTCTGGTCGCCGTATCTTAAAAAGGATATAGCGTTATTAGAAAAGGTTCAGAGAAGAGCCACCAAAATGGTAAAGGGGATGGAAGGATACCCCTATGAAGAAAGACTAAAAAGGGTAGAGGGCTCTTTAACCTGGAAAAGAGACGGCCTAGGAGAGATATGGTAGAAGTCTATAAATTAATGAATGGAGTGGAACGGGTAAATGTAGATCAATTGTTTACGTTATCAGAATATAGAAAGACTAGGGGAAATGCAATGAAGCTACAGGGTAAACAAGACTAATAAGAGAAAATATTTTTTCACTCAATGTGTAATCATTTGTTTCATTAAAGGCACACTGGGGGGCGGAGCCTGATGTCCAGCGGGTAAGACGCTTCGCGCTGAAGCTCCCGAGAGGCCTACTTAGAATCCTGACTTAATACCTATACAAACTTACTATTTCGCTCCGGGCTGACCGGGGTACCTCGGGGGGGATGGCGGCCCATAAACCAGCGCGCTTGGACTTCGGGTCTCCTTCTTCTTCTCACGGAAAACGCTCCAAAACAGAGGTGTCCTCCCCACAGAAGATGGTTCCCTTTCGTGAAAACTCCGAAATGCACCTGGAGATTTTGGAGGAACTACGCGGCGTGAAGGAATTGGTGCAGTCCAATGGAGAAGCGCTTAGAGCCATGCGAGAAGACTTTGGAGTGCTCCAGGACCGACTTGAAAGTCTCTCATTACGGCAGGACAATATGGCGGGGGTCCTCGACTCGCACGCGGTGCGCTTGGGCGCCCTGGACAAGGCTGAGCGCCAGATACAGAATCTTCAAAAGGAGTTAGAAGATAGCAATAATCGAGCCCGTCGCAACAATGTGAGGCTCATTGGAATACCGGAGGGGGTGGAAGCGGGAGATATGAGAGAATTCCTGCTCAAAACTCTTCCCTCCTTGCTGAAGATCACCTTTCATAAAGAACTGGAAATCGATCGTGCACACCGTGTTCCTACCCACATGGCGCTCAACCGAACGACCCCCCGGCCTATTATCTTTCGCTTGCTACGATATCAACAAGTGGAAACAAATTTTAAATGCTGCCCGGGCGAACCATCATTTGGAATTTGAAGGTCATAAAGTCTCCTTCTTCCCTGATTTGGCAAAGCCTACCGTTGACCGACGGAAGAAACTCCTTGCTTTTCGCCCTCGACTTCAACAGCTACAGGCTCGCTTTGGCCTGTTGTATCCCGCGAAGCTCCGAGTGACTCTCCACAACCAAACCAGGACATTCGAAGATCCTGATCTACTATCAACATTTTTAGACTCCAAAGAAGCAGAGCAGATGCGCTAATCCAACGACGTGGACTTTTATTTGCCGGCTCTGTCCGCCATTTTGAAGGGCCCGATGCGGCGGTCATAGTCAAGCACAGAGACTACCTGGACTTTCTTTCTTTCTTTTTATGACTTTTGTTTTGTGGTCTCCTATCCCTCCATGATGTGTGCCTCGGTCGGATTCGGAGCACGCACAGTCTTACAGGTTATGTGTTTTTTTCAATTTCGGCCTTCTCTGGGGCTTCTCCCCGCAGACACATGGTCGCCAGTAATTTTTGGGGTTCTGCTTCTTCTCTACCGCGCTGCGGTTTTTCTTTTTTAATGTGGGGCGCTTCATTGTATTTTCTAAGCTTATTTTCTTTTATGCCATATGTACAGCCAGATACAGTCAATATGAGGGTCATTGTGAAATTAGGTGCGCTATCATGCTCAGAATTTTTAACTTGTCTGAATGGCTTTATGTAAAATCTTATCACTCAACGTAAAGGGCATTAATAGTCCCATCAAAAGAAAGAAAATCCTTAGCTATCTTAGCCATGAGCATGCTGATTTAGCGTTTCTTCAGGAAACGCACTTAAACTCTGCTGAAACACTGAAACTCAATGTTAAGCCTTACATGGTGGCTGCCTATTCTCCCGCCGTTTCCAAACGGTGCGGGGTAGCCATTCTGGTTAAGAAATCTTTGCAAGCTACTGTAATTGATACTAGCGCTGACAAGGAGGGTAGATGGGCCCGAGTACATCTTAAGGTTGGAGATAGTGAATTTACATGTATTTGCATTTATGCCCCGAATGTGGACAACCCTGCTTGCTATGCAAGTATTGCGCAGTTGGCACAGGCCTCTGCCAACACTCCATTAATACTTGGTGGTGACTTTAATCAAGTGTTAGACCCTCTGATAGATAGACAGCCGCCTAGAACGAGTAGTCCACCCAAGAGTCTTGCTACCCTTACAGCTCTGATGCAAGATCTTGCGCTGGTAGATATATGGAGGCTGCTTCACCCCTCCGACTTAGAGTTCACTTTCTTTTCTGCCCCCCATCACTCCCAATCTAGAATAGATTTCTTTCTCATTTCCAAAGCACTGATTTCTCAAGTAGACACGACTAGGACTCATCCTCTCCATATTTCAGATCATGCTGCCATATCTTTATCATTACGTGTCACTGCGCGGGACGATTCTCCCCGAGCTTGGTTTTTTGATAGATCCCTACTAGGTCAAAAAGATTTTCAGGTTGATATAAAGGCCGCTATCCAAGATTATTTTCATTTTAACTCACCCCATGACACAGCGGGCTGGGCTTGGTGGGAGGGTTTTAAAGCATCTATCCGTGCCACTATAACTAGCTATCAAATTCGGCAGGGGAAACAAAGAAAGCAGCATTTATTGATTCTAGAGCAGCAGATACAAGCTGGGGAGCGTCTCCTCACGTCCCGTACTGACCCATGTATTTTACTCCGTTTACAGCGCTTGCGTTTTCAATACAATCAGCTTTTGTACACTGCTGCTGTTAAAAATATTGAATCACAACAAGGGCTATATTATCGGGAAAATAATCGTGCCGGCAAATTATTAGCAAATGCCCTAAAAGGTCGAAAAGAAGCCAAGCGTGTTACCGCCCTCCGTAATCCGTCGGGGGGGGGGCTTGGTCACTAAAGATACCGAAATCTTAGAACTCTTTCGTGATTTTTATACTCGGCTTTATCAATCTGAATGTGATTTTGAGCCAGATGTATTTGAACGCTTACTTTCAGGGGTACAAAGACCGACCCTATCTGACGAAGATAGAGTGGCCTTGGACACACCATTTACTGTCTCAGAAATTCATTCTGCTATCAAGAAATGTGCCTCAGGTCGAGCCGCAGGCCCAGACGGTCTCCCTGCTGAATTCTACAAAACCTTTCACGCTGACTTAGCTCCAGTTTTGAAAATTTATTTTTCTGCTCTGGCCGAGGAGGGTTCTCCTTCTGGGTCCTTTTCAATGGCAAATGTAGTAGTTTTTGAGAAAGAGGGGAGAGACCCGCAACTAACGGCTAATTATCGTCCAATTTCCCTCCTAAACGCGGACTATAAAATCTTTGCCACCATTCTCTCTACCCGGCTCTCGGATAGGATGCCTACCTTAATACACCCAGATCAATGCGGTTTCATTCCTGGTAGATCAACTGCTGACAATGCTCGGACTCTATGCCATGTACTGACTACTGCAGTTAATCTTGATCGCCCATTTGTTGGCCTCTCACTTGATGCTGAGAAGGCCTTTGATCGCTTAGAGTGGCCCTTCCTGTTTGCAGTCCTCCGCTGGTACGGATTCGGGGAAGGTTTTCTCCGTTGTCTTCGCACCATGTACGCACAGCCTACAGCCAGTATATGTGCCAATGCTTTAAAGTCTCAGCCTTTTCCCCTTCATCGTGGCACTCGCCAGGGATGCCCACTGTCTCCACTTCTCTTCGATCTTGCACTCGAACCCTTGGCTTTACTAATCCGGCAATCGGAGGAGATTCATGGAGTCCCCTTCACCCATAGGGAAATCAAAATTTCAGCGTATGCTGATGATCTTATGCTTTTTGTCTCTATAGATTCAGTACCGGCTGCCCTAGAGCAAATTGGTAAATACTCACAACTGTCCGGTTATAAGATAAATTGGACCAAGTCGGTAGCCTTTCCATTAAATCCTTTGCTTCATCAGGCAGATATGCAACCCTTCCCCTTTTTATGGCAACCTCGCATGGTCAAATACCTTGGGGTTCACTATTGTTCTCCTTTGGAAGACACTATCTCCTTTAATGCCAAAGACTTAACCTCTAAAGTCCGGGCGCTTACTCACCGCTGGACTCCTTTAACACTTACCTGGTGGGGTCGCTTAGAAACCATAAAAATGATGATTGTTCCGAAAGTGAATTATATTTTAGAAATGTTGCCCTGTCTCTTCCCTCGACGTATATATAATGATATAGAGGGCCTTCTGACTAGATACTTGTGGCAAAACAAGACACCTAGGATAGCGAAACATAAGCTGCAAGCAGATAAGGAAAATGGGGGTGTCAGATTCCCTGATTTCCTGAAGTATCATCAATCTTTTCTTCTCAAACAAGGCGCTCGTTGGCTGGAAGATCCAGTACCGAGTAGACCTGTGTGGCTAGACATAGAAGAGGACCTTTGCAAACCGATTCCTCTTACTTTTCTCCCTGGTATGACTCTCCCATCAGACTCCCACTTTCCACCAATGCTTTTAGACACCTTAGGTGCCTTTAATAATCTCATGCAATCTTTAGACTCCCGACTCTGTCCGTTAGACAAGCTCTCACTTTGGTACAACACTCGATTTCGAATACAAAATAAGCCGATGGCGTGGAGCCCCTGGTACACTAGGGGCATTTGGATTCCTAGTCAGTTGTTCCATGAAGGTCGCTGGAAAACTTTTAGTGAATTGCAAATTGAATTTGGTCTCCCAGCGAAACACTACTTTCAGTTGGTGCAACTTCAGCATTGCCTTCGGAGTGCTAAGGTGCTCCCGCCATCGGCCTCCCCTACACAAGGTTGGTTGGAGACTATCCGATCTTTCGGTAGTTCACCGGGTGTAGCATCCAATTTTTACAAAACCTTATGTAATGCTATAACTAGGGATACCCCTATAGCGCAGAAAGCATGGGAGAGAGAATTGCATGTGACTTTGACCCCGGAGCAATGGAGCCTTGTCTGGAGTAGAGTGACACGGGTCTCCCGATCCGCCTCACTCACTCAGACACTCTTCTTTCTAGCCCACCGGTGTTTTTACACTCCTGATAGATTAGCCAAATGGAACACTACTCAGGGCAATAGTTGTTGGACATGTCATGCGGCCATTGGCTCACTACCTCATGTTATGTATGAATGTCCCGCACTACAGTATTACTGGCGTCGGGTCTGGGGTCGTATCCAGTCTATTTTGCACTTTCAAGAGCCCCTTTCTTGGAGGATAGTGGGACTTCGCTCAGCTGCGGGGATCCCCTCTCTTCCAAAAACGGCTTACTTCCTTTTGGACTTTATGCTTGGCATTGCTATTTCCCTAATTACGAAATACTGGAAAAATAGCTCCCAGCTGAGCCCCAATGAATGGTGGAATCATGTCTGTCTCTACAGTAAATATGAACAAATACCTCGTATGTTTGCTTCCCCCATTCAGACTCTTCATCATCGGTCTAAATGGAAGATGCTCAATGACTATGTACATTCTGCTCAATGCTCTCATCTGACTGTCTAAATTTGTATATATCTTTGTCCCATGATTATTCTGTATCGCAGACACTCTTTTGATTGTTTTGATGTATAATCACTGTTGTTTGGAAGCGCTCACATGCTGACATAATCAGCTAGAGAAGAAGCGTGGGGGTGGGGGGTAATTGGGTTTACTTTTCTTTATTGTATAATTGTTTTGTCTCCTTTGGTGTGTTGTTTCTTTTGTTTGTTGCAAAATGAAAATAAAAGTTTAAAAAAAAAAAAAAAAGGCACACTGAGTGTTTCATCTTGAAACACACCCAAGCAGGCAAATCATGTCTATTTTGCAGAGTCCTTTCAGAATTTCTTGTAGCCAGTGCAGCAGTATTAGTACAATGTATTCTATTTGTTTCCATTTGTAGTTAAATGGAATACGTTTTTATGAGCCACTTTTTTCCTTCTGATATTTGTCATACAAGAGATCATAGTGCTTCTGATTTCTGAACGTTCCCTTTATGTAGCTGCTCATTGTTATGACAGTTTTGAATTGAAGTAAACAGGGATATTGGAATATTGATTCATTTCAGAAAACCAATGTAAGGATTACATGGAAGCATGGATGCCACAAATATAGCATTAGCTGCTGAAGGGTTTTAAAAATATGAAGAATAAAAGATATTAAAGAAAAAAAATTTGTATTATAAGACCAAAAAAGGAAACTTGCACTGTGATTCAGCTGTAGCACTACATCCTGCAACACAAGATACTCTGGGTTTAGTTACTAAGGTGCACTATCATTGTCACGTGTTAATTCATTATTAACATGTTATTTTAACACAGGTCCTATGTTATTGAGTGGAACCTAGTTACTAATAATAATGCATGTTATTAATGAATTAACACACATTAACATTGGTGCACCTTAGTAACTAGGCCCCTCAGGTTCAACTTTTGTGTCTGACCAGGCCAGCGTTGATTAGTTATAATTTTCTTTTATAATATCTGTTTTGTAATTACTTTCTTTTCCCCGCTTTTCACTTTGTGAGGGAATTGTATTGATAAATCCAATAAAAATTTAATTAAATTTAAAAAGAAAAGAGGGGAGGTGACTACAACAGCGACTGTGCCGATAATAGAGAGGTTTGAGGCAGAGGAGCTCTCTCTCTCTTCCAGGCCTTGAATTGTAAATGATCTCAAAACCACCACACTTTTAATTTAAATGTGAGGGGAAAAGGGCTTTAAAAAAAAAACAGAAGCAGCAGAGCTAAGAAGCAATCAGTCTTGTGCATCTACTGTTGCTTTATGGTTTTGTTGATAATTTTCTGGTAAAAATATTTATCAACAGATATATGGTTAAAGTTACTAACTTGTGTTAGCATGTGCTCATACTGTTAGCATGCGTTATTTTACCGCATGTCACATTTATGCAGTGGGACCTAGTTACTAAGAATGTATGTTAATACGGCAGTGCACATTAGTAACTAGCTAATAATTTCTTATTAGAAGTACTAAATTGAGGAAATTTTTCTTTAATCATCCTGTGTCTTCTATTGCAGCCTATATATATACTTTCAAGGGACTGGCAGGCATGGTCTTTAACCAAATGTTTATTAAAATGTTGTCTTAAAACTTAAAAGCAAATTTAATTTTGTTTATATTTGTCATACAGGACAACAATTGTTTGCCCAATTATTGATGTAATAAGTGATGATACATTTGAATACATGGCTGGATCAGACATGACATATGGCGGCTTTAATTGGAAACTTAATTTTCGCTGGTATCCGGTCCCTCAGAGAGAAATGGACAGGAGAAAAGGAGACAGGACCTTACCTGTGAGGTAAAGGAAACCTAAAGCCATGCAAAGAGCTTGAATATTTGAATGTTAATCCAGCAAAAGAATAAAATGAAAAAAAGTTCTTTACTTTGACCAGCTGACACCCCATAAAATTCACCAGTGAGCTGATTCACACCCCTTGTCTCTGCTAAGTCACCTCTTTCCCAGTCTGGCTCCATCTCTTCTGTCCTGTATATTTGCTGCCCCACCCCAATTCATAGAAACATAGAAACATGATGACAGAAAAAGACCACAAGGCCCATCTAGTTTGTCAGGGTTGTGACAAGGTAATTCCCACCTTGTCACAACCCTGGCCCCAACCCAACCAAAAACCCAGCACTCTTTTGCAACCATTCCATTCCTTCTCCCATCTCCAGCACACTCTCTCAACTCTCCTGTCTCCAGCAATCACTTTTTTCCTCTCAGCTCTCCCTCCCCTGCCCCAGCAGTAATGCTCCCTCTACTCAGCAATCTCTCGTTCTGTCCTCCCCATCTCCAGCAGTCACATTTTCTCTGTCTTTCAACACTCCTCCACCCCTATCCCCAGTATTTTCTTTCACACTCTAAAGCCCCTCCAGCTCCCAATAGCCAGGGTCTGAACACCTTCCTCCCCAGTCGCTATACTAATAGTTATTCTCAGTGTGAGGCTGTGCACCAAAGAGACTGCCTACCTCACGCTGAGGTGCATGGTGATGGAAACAGGCTTCCTTCCTCTGCAGCTCCTCTAGTGTGGCCCTTCCCTCCATTGGTTCCTCTAGCATGGCTTGTGCATTTGACTATTCTGGCACTATCACTTGCAGTTAAACACTCCCTTGCTTATATTCCCTTGGAGATCAGTGTCCTTGGTGGTGCACTCTGATGCATCCATGCACACATCATCCTTTGGTTATAGAGACTGAAGCTGCCCTATTGTTATGTATAGAAATTTTTAATATTTTAAAAATACATTACATATATCTTGCAAAAATAACACCAGATATACTATTTATTTCCCCCATAGACACAAACTGGAGAATATCCCCTTTAGTATATCTAGCCCTGTATGAGTTAATTAGTTAGCCAATGTATGCTGTTAAACATTCTTTCCACTTTGTTTAACTGACAAATCTCTCCTGCTCAAGAGGGTTGTGTATGTTCCCATTTTGCTCGCTCTCTTACCCTCCCCCTTCTGGACTAACAGAGCTTGGAACTGGGGATTGCTCTATAGAGAGCTCAGCAGCAGACTTCATAATCCCAAAAGACGTGGATGGTACTGGATGAGAGGAAAAGGAGATGTGACTGCTAAGAGCCAGTTGCTTGCCACGTAAATCCTTGCTAGTAGCTAGTTTGCTCAGAAATGAAATGTGGCAGCTCTGATGCAGCATCTTGAAACAGTGAAGAAAAGACAAGTAACACACTGTCTTTTCTTGTTTTTTTTTTTAAAACCTTAGTATTGTTTTTAGATGCTCATACAGGCTGCCTAGATAGTATGCAGGGATTTAAAGAAGGCATATTCTGGGTGGGCCTACCAGATTGAATTTATCTAAACCATTTTTATTCTGCCCATAGCAATAGCTCAGTGTGGCTTACAATGGTTAAAATACAATTGTATAACAAACAATAATCAAAACAAATACAGCTCACCTCTATATTATTTGTATACCTCAGAAGTTTTACTTGTCGGTATTTACATCTGCTTATAGTCACTTTCTCTCTTTCTTCCTCCCCCCTCCCCTTCCCAGTTAGTCTCCCAGGGATCTGGGGCTTGAAGGAGTGCTTTAAGGGGGAAATGTTTTTACCTGTTTTATGTTCAAAACCACCTGCCTTGGGACAAACATTGCCTTTCAGAAGATAGGTCCCTAATAAGCTGCTATTGTACATGTAGGTTTATAAAATCTCCCACACACACATGCAAGCTGCGGCATGTATATGTCTTTGTAGTGAAATCACCACATATACTACTTAGGAGTGGAGGAGTAACCACCTAGTACCCAGAAGATCAAGGGTTCAATTCACACTGGCACTCCTTGTGACCTTGGGCAAGTCACTTTACCCTCCATTGCCTCAGAAGAAAAGGCTGGCAATCTATCTCCACCAAGAAAACCCAGAAGTAGCTGGGTCACTATGAGTCAACACTGACTTGATGGCACTAAAAAAAAAGGCTACTTATGATAAAAAGGCCACTCTAGACTAGCTCTTCAGGACAAGAACTCTGAACTTTCTTTATATGGTATGGCAGGAAAGTAGTGCACTATTCATAAGTATTTATAAGTTTAAGAAAATCCTTCAACTTGTGCTTCCCATTTACTATTTTACATAACTACTACTACCACCACTATTACTGCTACTTCTTATTTGTAAAGTGCTACAAGACATACTCAGCTCTGTACACATACCTGTAAGAGACAGTTCCTACTCAAAAGAGCTCACAATTTTTCCAAGACAAATACAACAAACAGGAGACTAGAGTAGAACTAAGGAGAAATGGTTATAGCACACATTGGTGGTAAACAGGAGAATAATGGGTCAGGATCTGAAAGCAGCCTTGAAGAGGTGGGGTTTCAGCTTGGATTGGAATAGACAGAGATGGGACCCGATGTACTGTTTCAGATAGTTTGTTCTAGGTGTACGGTGCAGCAAGGTAGAACCAACAAAGTCTGGATTTGGTAGTGGAAGAGAGAGGCACAGATGTAACATGCAATCCCTTATACTGCTTAAGCCACAATATATTTACAGATAATATTCCTAAATCCTATCTGTGAAGATCTTCGTAGTACTAACAGCACACTTCAATTTAACGTTTATAACAAAACTTATTACTACTTGCATTTTTTAATCCAGAATACATTTAGAGACAATCAATAGAACTACCACACTCACAGCTTCTCAGCTGATGTTCTTGGCACAACAAACATTAACTCTTGTCTAATCAGAAGATTATTTTTAATCACCCCCTTCTATGCTCAATCACTCATACACACTCACTCACCCATTCCATGCCTGCACCTCCATTTGTAATTTGCACACCCTGTAAATTTACTGGCACTCATGGGTACACTGCAACACCAGCCCCCCAAACATGCATTCACAGGCACAACCCATACCCTGGTGCATTCAGTGTCTTTCTCCCTCGAACTTACAGACTACTTCCTCTCATGCTCATTCATATACAAGTTGCACTCTCAAACATTGTTCCCTAACACTCGTACACATCTCACGTCTCATCTGCACTTAGTCACCCATCCACTATCCATACTCATTAACTGAACAACTCAAATACACAGCTCAATCCTGTGCTCTCTTAACAAAAAATGCCTTTGTGCAATGTTTACAACATTCACTTTTCAACATTTTTCTACATAGAAGACCTATGTTTCTATTCAATTGCCTTAAAAATCCTTAACAATATTCGGTGATGATGATTGTGAATTGTTATGACTGCATTATGGAACCATTGCATAATATTTTCCCATTTCCATTTTTTCCTACTGAATGCAAAGAAATTTAATATTTCTGGTTATGCTCTCTTCCTCTTCTTTTTTATTTGGATGATTTATTTTTTGTCCCAGCCTTTGTCATTCATCTCCTAAGACAATGAGAATTTTAAAACCATAGGAATGTAAGGGGTTTGTTTACTAATCAGCGGTAGCGGATTCCGTGCAATATTGGAGCCGCTGCCCCATTGAAGTCAATAGGGCCATGGCTCTGATATCTCAAGGAAACCGCTACCACTGATTAGTAAAGATATCCCTAAGCCTTGGCATTGTTTCCAGACCTCAAGCAAAATATTAATCAGTTCATTGATCAGTTTATAAAAGTGTGGGGTCATTTAGTAATTGCTACCCACTGCAGCTCTAAAGTACATTTTCTCAGTGTTATTGCTAGAATAGAAACTGAGTGAGAGTGTTTTATGTCTGCCCATCTTCTTTGGAGACAGACTATGAATTTCGCAAGAATTAAGTTTTATAATCTAATTTTCTCAAAGTATTACCTAATATTTGTTGTTCTAGTAATTTGATGCAATTATTTATATAGGATGATATTGGTAATTGATATGATATGGATAACTGAAAACATAATCATAGCAGATTCAATTCATTGCAATAGTTGATGATCACTGGAGGGAGAATTACAGGAAATATTCATTTTTGCCAAATTGTGGCTATCATAAAAGGAGATATTTATGAGCTGTTTGGCAAAGAAAGAAAATTATTCATTATGGCCTGAGAATTTATTATTGGGGTATAGAGAGATGGAGCCATCATAAATGCTTCATTAATGCCTTTCTCTCTGCCTACAGACATGTTCATGAACACATATTTACCCAACAGATATGCACTTCTAATTCAGTTCAAGCATTCATCAGACTTCTTTTTGTTTACTCTGCCTGAGGCAGAAGTAAATCTGGGCTGGTGTACAGATACAACTTTGTAGCTGCTGTTATTTCCTATGAGAAGGGACAATTTGAAATGTTTAAAACGGTTTTCCTTTTTGAAATATAGATTTTGTTTCAACTATGTCTCCTATTTTTTTACTCTCTGAAAAAACATAGTTAAAGAATCTTTTTAACAAGCTTCCCCCTATTTTTAAACACTGTCCAAGGAAACCCCATGGAAAATTGTTTTGAAAGGGTCAGTACCTCTGTTTTTCTTACACTGTCATGATAGCACTTACTCATGTAACATTCACACTTGAAAACAAATTTTGTAGTTCATTTATGTGAGAAAATCCACAGGAAGTGACTACATGGAGACTGGCAGCATTATTTTAGAAGATCAGGTCTGCACATGTAGGTGTGATGTTCAATTGACAGATCTGTGCTTCCAGGAATAGATGTAGGAGAAAAATATCATGCAGAAAATACTTGTGAAAGCGATCTAAAATACAATCACTTCCACATGTAAAATACATATGTGCCAAGAGGGGGAGGGGTAAAGATGTGCAAGTGGCAGTTAAAATGGATATACACATATATCCGGGGCCAGGTCACCACTTACATGTGTAAAAGCTGCCTGTAGCACTGGACACTTGGAAGTGGTGGCATTTCTGAATGTTGCACATGTAGGTTCCATGTTAACCCTTTGAAGACCTACTTTAAATTTTTAATCCACATTCTGCAGCCGGGTTAATTTTTGCATATTTCAGGAAAATTGTACCTGTCTTATTCAATATGTTCTAATAGTGATTTTCCTTCTGCTATGGTCATGTGTTATATACCATTTGATAGGAATATTTAGTCAGAATTTTGGATCCCAAGAGTTTTGGGCTTGGCCTGGAAAGGGTTAAAGGGCTGCTTGGCTGCAACATATATGTGCCCACTTGCTCTCAAGATGCACATGCCATGGCTTGCCCTACAGAACCAATTCAATGTGTTTCTGGTACCCACATATTCCAGCAGCAACTTGTGGGCCTTCTTTAGAAAGCTCCAAAATGGCAATCAGGAGAGTACAGAACTTTTTGGATGCCGGGAGTGACCTCCTGGTCCGGTGCTCTTTAAGGCCTCTTCCACCCTGGTGGACAATGCTTGGATTATGCTGCAGTATGAAAGGTATGGGAGAGAATTCAGATGACCCTGAGAAGGTAGGCGGAAACCATTTTCCCATGCACCTACTCCAACACCTGTTAGGCAGCTCTCTAGCCAGAAGGATGATACCTATGGGGTAGGCAACAAAGCATAGGAATGCTGTGAGTGCTCTGCCTTCCTGCCAGTCATCATCACCTCTCTCCCCCCCCCCCCCCACACACATGAAAGTTGTGCCATTCTGTCTCGTGGTCTTTAAAGCATTATATTAGGTATGCTATATAGGCCAGCCATATCGTCAGAGGTCAAGGTCTCCTAAGTGCTGCACTTACGGAGACAACAGCCACACTGAATCTGTCATATGACCTGGCCCCACAGGGAGGCCAGGCAGGCAGGTCCCTCTTCTTCCTTTAAATGCATGACACGGTCATCACTGTGACGTAAGTAATGCATTCACACTGCACTCTGAAATTTGGTTTCTTTATATACAGGAGAATATATACCACATGCAAAGAGCAGCAACAACTGGCAGAGGAGGAAGGTATGTATCAGCTGCAGGAGCAGCAATACCTGAAAGTGGGTGCCTGTCATGTGAATGATGGCAGCAAGGTATACATACCTGTCCAGGGCCAGGCCACGCAACTAAGCATTGACCCCTTAGAAGGTGTGCACGCAGGCACTACTGTGCTCTACACACAGGGGGAAGTGAACTGGCAAGGTAGCTTTATTCATCTGTCTACAAGAATGTTGCCAAACATTCTGTGCTGGATCTCCATGTTCCCCAGATCTCAGACAGTACATACTCTGGCATGTTCCAAACCCTAAAGGCTATAACTGTCAACATGTACAGTCTCCCATACACCAATAACCATGAAGTGGAATGGCTGGTTGTGGTAGCTGCCAAACGAGCATTTGATTCTAAATCGACCAGCTGCAAGGAATCATTTAGTTAGCTCATTAGTATAGTTCTAAGGGAACTACAGAACTTGCATCGCACCATACCCATTGTAGATGGTGAGAAAGGGAAACCTTGCAGGTGATCTACAGTTATGCCACTCTTGCAGACCTCGTTTTGTAGTGCCTCTATTGCATAGCTCCTAGTTATATGATGTTTTGGCCATGCAGTAAAAGCAGCTGCTACATTACTAAGGAGCTCAACATTTCCATCCCATTAAACCTCTCCCCCCCACCCTCCCATGTTCACAGGGCCCTAGCACTACATTTTAAGAATCTGTATGGTCCTCAAGCATCACCATTGTCCTGGCCACTGGTTCCCACTACAATAAAAAGCAGACCTTCTCAAAAACCAGTTAAGTAGTGCATTACCTCTCCTGTCGTTGCACCATTTTCTTACACATGCTTTCATTCCAACAGCAAGTGCCTCTCCCCAGCAGCAGGAGGAAGAGAAAGAAGAGGATGAAGAAGAGGAACAGCCAGAAGAGAGATAAGAATAAGGAACAAAGGATAGAAGAGAGATAACCAAAATAACAGGTGAGGGAATTGAAGGGGCAGTGAGCAGCTGGGAATCCCCTACTGTCCCTGGCAACCCTGCCTCAATACTCTGCCTCCCTACTGGATCAGATGCGTCCCATCAGGCCCTAGTCAATTTCAGTGACTCAGAAGTCCTGCTGCAAAGAAATGCAGCAGGACTTCTGGGATGTCTACAGTTCAGTGGACCTCATGGTCACCCATCTGGAGGTAATAAGGGCTGAGCTATGTGACCTAGATGCACTTCAGCAGCTGGAACTAGTAGCTCAGCTTCTCCTGGGCCACAGTGAGAAGGCACCCTATTTTTTTGTATATTTCAAGCCTTTTATATTTCTGTTCATTTTTTATCAAGTTATTTTTTTAATGTATGTTTTGAGGATTGTTGCCATCTCAGAAATACATTGTTGTGGTTTGAATGTCTTGGTCTCATGTGGAGGGTTTTTATTTTTTTGCTACACGGCCTACACCTGCTACAACCATTTCACTCATGGTTCTCATTACTTATGACACATACCCCTCATGACCAATGTTCCCTCTAATTTTCTGTAGGCTGTGTGCGCATAAAATATCAGCTGTGCAGCTTTTGAAGGAAAGTTAAATTTTTGTGCGCCACATAACGACACTCGGAGTTATATACTTTAAAATTTGACTACACGTCAGAATACAGTATGTACACCACATTGATTGCACTAGAAAATATTGTAGAACTTGTGAAAACCATAAATACACAACAACTTTTCAATTTTAAGAACGTCTGTGTTGTTTTCTATCAGAATCAGAACCATAATTTTTGTGCGCTCTGTTGTAAAGTATGTGCGCTCACTCGGCAAGGTGTGTGCGCGCGCACACGCGCACAGCTTAGAGGGAACAGTGCTCATGACAATTATTCCCTAATTGTCTCTCCTCCTACCAACATCTCAAGCTCCTCCCCTTATCTCCCCTTTCCCATCCTCACTTTCCCCACCATCTTGTCATCTACCCTATCAGCAGCTCTTGAGCTGCACCATTTTCTCCCTCTCATTCAGTCATCTCCTCGTTCTCTCTGAAACAATCTCACCCTCGTTATCACTGTGCTGTCTCCTCTTTGCCCCACACTCTTCTACTCATTCTCCTCTCTTCTGGGGATATCAATCCCAACCCTAGCCCCCCTAGACTTTCATCACACTCCCAGAACAGCAACAGCTCAAATCTTGTTCATATCCCTCTCCTTTCCTCATCCTTTTTCCCTTTCTTATGTACATTGTGGAACGCACACTCCATCTCAAATAAACTTGCCTTTACCCATGATCTCTTTATCTCTAATGCTCTCCATCTCCTTGCTCTAACTGAGACCTGGCTCCTCCCAGAGGACTCGACTTCAGTTACTGCTGTCTGTCATGGCAGCTATCAGTTCTCCCACATACCTCGTCCCACTGGTGGTGGTGTTAGGCTTTTGCTCTTTCCTTCCTGTCAATTTCAACCCCTCCTTCTGCCTCAGTCCTACCTTTGAAGTCCACTCCATCCGGCTTTTTACTCCACTACCTCTCCGATTAGCTGTTATTTATTGACCCCCTGACAAGTTCACCTCTACCTTTCTCTCTGACTTTGACTCATGGCTTTTCTTCTTTCTGGATTCATCTTCCCCCTCCCTTATTTTCACGGATTTTAACATTCATATTGATCACCCCTCTGACCTTTATGTTTTAAAGCTCCTCTCCCTTATCTCATCATTCAACCTCCAGCTTTGCTCTACTTCCCCTACTTACCAGCAAGGCCACTGTGTCAACCTTGTAGTCTTCTCTAATTGCTTACCATCAAACTTCTGTACCTCTCTAATTCCCTTATCATACCATCACCTGCTAAGCTTCACTCTTTTTACTCACTGCCTCAACCTCACCCTGTCTCCTCCAGCCTCTTTAGAAATCTTCCTGACTCTCTTCTCCACTGTCTGATCACCTCTTTCCTTCACTATGTCATCTGAGTCTGTTGATGAGGCAGTAGCTTCAATCTCTTCTGCTCTGGATGCTCTTGCTCTGCCCATGCCATGTCCTGCAAGGTGTATACTGTACCTCAACCCTGGCTGTCTTCCACTACCCAGTGCCCACTCAGCTGAGCAGGCTTGGTTCAAATCCTGTACCCTTGCGGACTTTCTACACCTCAAATTCATGCTTGTCTCTTTCCAATCAGCCATAGCAAGTGCCAAACAAGACTATTTATGTCCATCTGACTAACTCTCTTGCCTCTGACCCTCTCCATCTCTTTACAACTCTCAACTTTCTCCTCAAGGTGCCTACACCTCCAACCCCTCCCTCCCTTTCTGCACAAACTTTGGCTGACTGTTTCCATAACAAAATCC
This sequence comes from Ichthyophis bannanicus, assembly GCA_033557465.1. Taxonomy (NCBI): domain Eukaryota; kingdom Metazoa; phylum Chordata; class Amphibia; order Gymnophiona; family Ichthyophiidae; genus Ichthyophis; species Ichthyophis bannanicus. The sequence continues at coordinate 684,563,778 of CM066036.1, read as the reverse complement.
ACAAGATTACACTCTAATTCCCCACGAGGTCAGCTACTTCCCCTACTCCCTCTCTTCACTCACAACCTCTCCCCCTACCTCTGCTACCATTTCTTCCTTTTCTATGATCTCTGAGGAGGAAACAATTCACCTTCTTTCTTCATCCAAACTCACTACCCGCTCCTCTGATCCTTTTCCCACTTGTTTCCTTAGCTCCATCTCCTCTACTGTAGTCCCTTCCATCTTTCATATTCTCAGCCTATTGCTTTCCATGGCAACATTCCCTACAGCCTTCAAGCATGCTGTGGTTATTCCTCTCCTAAAGAAATCCTCACTAGACCCTACTTGTCCTTCTCAGTATCAATCTATTTTCCTCCTACCATTCATTTCTAAACGACTTGAATGTGTGGTTCACTGCCGTTGTCTCGACTTTCTCTCCTCTCAAGTCCTTCTGGATCCTCTACAATCTGGCTTTTGTTCTTTACATTCTACCAAAATGGCTCTTGCCAAAGTCTCCAGTGACCTCTTCCTGGCAAAATCCAAGGACCTTTAGTCAATCCTCATCCTTCTAAACCTCTCTGCTGCTTTTGACAATGTTGACCACAACCTTCTCCATAAAAGCTAGTCCCTGCTCATCAGAGCTTGCAGTCTAGTCAAGACGGACAACACAGTAGCTGTAGACATGGGATATATCTAGTGGGGATGGTAATGGAACACAAAAGGAGACCAGGCGAGTCAAAATCCAAAAGCAGCAGTGAGGAGGTGACTTTCCAGCCTGAATTTGAAAAGGGCCAGAGAAGATGCCTGACGAACAGACTCGGGTAGCTTGTTCCAGGCATAAGGAGCAGCAAGGTGAAAGGAACGAAGTCTGGAGTTAGCAATAGAAGAGAAGGTCACAGATAGAATTGATTTGCCAGAAGAGCGGAATTCCCAAGGAGGGGTGCAGGGAGAGATAAGAGAGGAAAGGTAGTGAGGAGCTGAAGAAGGAATGCATTTATAGGACAGCAGGAGAAGTTTGAACTGGATGCAGAAATGGATAGGGAGCCAATGAAGTGACTTAAGAAGAGGGGTAATATGAGCATGACGAGGCTGGTGGAAAAGTAACTGCACAACAGTGTGTTGAACAGATTGAAGGGGAGATAGAAGATTCAGAGGGAGACCAGCAAGGAGTAGGTTACAATAGTCAAGATGGAAGGTGACTTAAAGAGTGGATAAGTGTGTTAGTAGTGTGTTCAGAAAGGAATGGGCAGGTTTTGTTGATCTTATGGAGAAAGAAACGGCAGGTTTTAGCTATCAGATGGATGCGTGTGTGGCGAAGGAAAGAGAGGTCAAAGACAACCCCAAGGTTGCGAGCCGAGGAAACAGGGAGGAGTAAAGTTAGCCACAGAGACTGAGAAAGGAGGAAGGGGAGAGGAGGGTTTAGGGGCAAAAATAAGAAGCTCAGTTTTGGCCATGTTCAGTTTCAAGCGGTGGTGAGACATCCAAGCAGCAATGTCAGAAAGGAAGGCAGAGATCCGGACTTGGATTGCCGGAGAGATTTCAGGTGCAGAGAGGTAGATCTGGGCGTCATCAGTGTAAAGATGGTACTGAAAGCCATGGGAAGAGATGAGTGCATCAAGAGACTGTGTATATAGAGAGAAAAGGACTGGACCCAAGACAGATCTTTGGGATACACCAACTGAGAGTGGGATAGCAGCAGAGGAGTAGCCACCAGAGCAAACACTGAAAGAATGATGGGAGAGATAAGAAGAGAACCAGGATAGTACAGAGCCTTTAAATCCAAGCAAGGGCAAGGTATCAAGGAGATGGTGTGGTCAATCTTGTCAAAAGCAGCAGAAAGGTCAATAAGGATGAGGACTGAGTAAAGGCCCTTGGATTTTGCCAGGAACAAGTTGCTGGAGACTTTGGTAAGAGCCATTCCAGTAGAATGTAAAGGACGAAAGCCAGATTGTAAAGGATCTAGGAGGGCTTGAGAGGAGAGAAAGTTGAGGCAATGGCGGTGAACCACACGTTCAAGTAGTTTAGAAATGAAGGAGAGGAGGGAGATGGGTTGATAGGACAGGTAGGATCTAGTGAGAGTTTCTTGAGGAGAGGTGTAACCACAACATGCTTGAAGGCTGCAAGGGCAGCCTTCAACTGAATGGTGAAGGAGAGAATACTGGAATAAATAATGTATCTCTTTAAAAAAAAAAAAAGGGGGGGGAGGAAGGCGAGGAGAGATGTGGAAGGGGTATATTCTTACCATATGTTTTTATTTTTTGATCTTTGTATTTGCTTATCTTCTTACCATATGGTTTTATTGTTTTATCTGTTTATTTGCTTATGTTATTCCTTCTTCTCCCTTCCCTCTCTCCCTCCCCCTTTCCTTCCTCCCCTTCTCTCCCTCCTCTCTTTTTTAAGAGATATATTATCTGTTGATTGCTCATTTGCTTACATGGTATCCCTTGACTCCATTCTTCCTATAGTCCTCTTGTACCATTCTTAGGCATCCTAACATCTTTATGTTGGTCACGCTCTTTCTTCAATATAATTAGGAATGTTTGTAATTCTAATTTTTAAATTGTTAATAACTTTTAACGTCCTCTCCACATTGCATGTTGCATTTTTATGTTCACACTATATATATTTTATGTATATTCTTTGATTGTTCCAGTATGCTTTTAGATTCTTTCCTTTTCTAGATTTGTGTATTATGATCGTTATCTGCCATTATATATTATGTTACTATGTATGGCATACTCCGCATGATTTTTAATCAGTTTTTGTTTCATTTTTTAATTGTTTTGCTTTTACCCCTGAGATCATACCCCTGATGAAGGCCTGAGCCGAAACACAGCCATGTTGGGTACGATGAATAAAGATTTGCTGTTTTCACCTCGCTTCTGCTTGTGTTCTTTCACTGCTGCAATCGTGTGTGCTCTTTTCTGAATGGTAGAGACGAGGACCGTATCTGAATTCAAGAAAGCATGGGACAAACACAGAAGATCTCTAAAGGAGAAAAGGGGACTATTGTATTTGATATGGAAGGACAGACTAGATAGGCCATATGGTCTTTTTCTGCTGTTGTGGTTCTATGCTTCTAAATTAAGCTGTGCTAAAATAGATTTTTCCACAGCTTAGTAACTAGCCCTCTTAATGTTGCTAGATAATGTTATGATACAACAAAGATCATTTTCAAAGGTTTACATATGTAAAAAAATGGCCTTTTACAAATGTAGATTGACAAGCACATGTATGAATGATTTTGGAAGAGGTGCTATTTATACATGTATGCAGGCAGCGTGCCCAGATTTGAAAGTGGTGTGTTTTGAGTTTGGTTTGGGTAGACCTTCAAAGTATATATGTATCCCCAATTTTGTAATAGCAGTGCAGATATACTTTAAAAAATTTTCATCTGTAGTTACACCGGTCCCAGTTCACATATAATTCTGAGCTATCTGCTCATTTGGACCTGGGGTTTGAAGGGGAATTGTGCTCCTCTCGCTGGTGTTCAGAACCACCTCATAAAGTAAAAATTTGAATTTTAGAGCTCTGCTCCTTGATTGGCTTCCCTCAGACATGCAGAATCCATAACTTACACATGTAGTAGCAAAATCTGTTGCTTATATTTGTTAATGTTGCTGCTTTCATATTTAAAGTCCTGAGTGTTCTTTTTTTAATGTATTTTGAAAAAATTAAAAACATTTTTTATACTATTCTCACTAACAAAATGTTTGCTCTAAGCAGTTTGCAAATTTAAAACACTCATAAAATATTAAAATATGACTATATCAGGAACAACAATACTACATTTACAACACAATAATTTTGATTTTATATAACATAAAAATATCATTTAGTAAGCCTTTTGTTAAATATGTTACAAATTTACACATCCTGACATGTATTTCTTTTTTCAGTCTGGATGACATTTTATCCTTCATCCTAACAGAAACAAGAAATTTATACTTTATAGACAGGTTTTTCTGAAGCAATAGCATCTATTGAGGTTCTGTCTGTCCATATACATGAACAAATGAACCTATATGTGAAGAACAGTAGAAAGAGCTGGTTAGCAGAGATCAGCAGAGCAGAGCATGCCATGAAATCCAAAGCCCCATGGTACTAGCAGGAAACTGAAAGAGCTGTGCTGTGGAGATCCCAAGCCCTATGGCACCAAAAGACACAGTAGGCACGGAAAATTGAAAAAGCCATGCCATGGTGATTCCAAGCCCTGCAGTATTAGAAGAAATAAGAGCTTTGGCCAAAACTGCTGCAGTATTTGTCAGCAGGGATCCAAGCTGTACTGGCAGAAGAAGGAAGAGCCCCTGTCTGCCCAGGAGGTGAGAAGCATAAAGCTGTGGTGGAGGAGGGAGAATAAAATGGGGACTGTGGAATGGTGGTGAAGAGAGTGTGTGAAGAGGAAGAAAGTATAGAAGTGAGGAGCTGTGAGTGCAAGGGGAAGGAGAGATAGTTGGAAGAGGGGAAGAGAGCGCAGGAGAGGGGAATAGAAGGGAGAGGAGGATGCAAGAGGGTAAGTGATTGAGGAAATAAGGTGTGCACTCACACATTTTCCCTCTCCTTCCACTCCCTGATTCCTCTAACCTCACATACACAGTCACGGCACCATCCCCATCCCCTACATATATAGCCATGCCTCCCACTCTTTCCCCCTCCATACTTTCCCATATCTTTTCCCACTGGGGTTACGAATAGAGGAATGGGAAAATGTGCCATTTTGTCACAATATAAGTGTGCACTTTTTAACTTTTTATTACTTAAAATCTATTAAACTGTCCTCCTCTTACAACATTCTACATTTCTAGTTATTGTATACACTCGGGGTCATTCTGAGGCACGAGTAGCGGGGATGGACATCCCATTGGAACGTCCATCCCTGCTATTTGGGCCCTTTCCTGGCCCCGTCCACCTTCCCCGTGCATTTTACGGGGAAGGTGGGCAAGAAAGGGGCAGATCAGGGGCAGCGTTAGGGCGGGTAGTGGGCGTTCATCAGTCCCTGGACTTTCAGGGCCGATTCTAATGTCGGCCCTGTACGTCCGGGACGGCGGCCTGAACGGGGAACTTATTTCACCACCAAGATGGAATACGTTTCCCTAGTTGGTGGGGGACGGCGGGCCTGGGGTGCCGTAAGGGCGGGGGAGGGGGGCAGAGGACTTTCCCCGCAGCCCGACCCTGGCCTTCGGAGGCCAGATCGGAGGTTGGGCTGCAAGAAATGCAGCTTTGGAGCCCGCATCCGGGGATCATGGCTTTTCAATGGAGCCACAGTGCCTTGGCAACTGGACGCCATGGCAGTGCAGCTCCATTGGACAGCCCTGATTCAGCTAGCCGGGCAAGGCCTGTACGTGCAGGCTGTGGATGGAATCGGGGTCCCAGCCTGCACGTACAGGCCTGTTCGTGATTCTGATCCTGCGGGGCTAGACATGCCTCGTGGGATCAGAATCGCGACTTCCTCTGTGCATCCGGTTCCAACTGGGCACACAGAGGACCGGGACATGCAGATCAGAATTGGGCCCACTATGTCTAATAAGCAGCCTGGGTATTCCCTAAACTGAGATGCAGACATGGCTGGATTTATTTTTATTTTTGCTAGAAAGCATAAAGCCGAATATTCAAACAGCATTGAGTTCCTCAGTGTAGGAACTTAGGTTAGGCTCCTATTTTCAGACAAATTAGGCATCTTAATTTTCAGATGAAAATAGTTTTCAAAATTATTAGGATCACAGAGTACCTAGCTTCACTTTTCTGACCTGTCCTCATTCCTGGTCATGGCCCCTTAGTAGGCCCTCATTTTGGAGAATCTAGCATCTTAACTCTAAAGGTTAAGCTCATAAATCATCTCAAAGTCAGCCTAATAGAAAATGGGTTAACATTTTTTCACTTTTTAATAAATCAAGGGCCGCAGTATACTAGTGATAATGACAAAAGTAATGGAATCTTGCTGTTGCGTGTCAATTAAACTTTTGAATTCATTGCCAGAGGATGCAATAAAAGCTGTTAGTATAGCTAGGCTTAATAAAGATTTGGACAAGTTTCTGGAGGAAAAGTCCATAAACTGTTGTTAAAGCGGACTGGTGGAAATCCATTGCTTATCTCTGGAATAAACAGCATGGACTCTGTCTACCTTTAAAGACCCTGGATTACCTACCATTGGAAACAGCATACAGGTTTTTTAGGACTTAATATGGTAAATCTTATGTTCTTAATATGTGAAATGAATAATATCTCTAATGTATTACGTTAGCCAAATATATAAAAAAGATACCAAGATTTTGCATGAAAAGCCTTCTGAGGTAGATTATCCTATTCACTGATGACTAGCTTTCAAAAGGTGAATTGTCAATATTATCTTTATGATGGGAATCTAATTTCTGAAAGTTTAGTCATAAAAAGACATCACTGCAAGTTCTTTGATAAGTTTTATTTGTACAATTGCATATTTCTTTGAAAAGAAGTAAATTGTGGGGGCAGTGGTAATTCAAAGGCATTTATGCGGTTTGCAGACCATATTCCCTGATGCTATGCACTTAGCATCTGGATGTTCCAAGGGTAGTACAGTGGGCTAACTGGGCAGTGGTGATTCTCCAGGACCAAGCAGGAATCAGTCCTCACTTATGGGTGACGTCGGCGCTGACGGAGCCCTCGCGGAGCAATTTTCCCCAGCTTTCGCAGAAAGCCTTTGGGAATTGCAGCGCGCATGCGCGGTCCCCTTCCCGCCCAAGGGTGCCATCTTGCTCAGTCTTTTTTTTTCCGCGGAGCCCTACAGACGTAGTTTGTGATCGACGCTGAAAAAGTTGATTTCTTTCGTTTGTTTTTTCTCGGTTAGACGCCGTGTCTCTTTCCCGCCCGGCCTCAATACTCCAATATCGAGTCCGTTCTCATTTTTTCAGTTTTTGTCCTTTGTAACGGGCGTTCCCGCCACTTTCTTTCTTTTTCCCTGGCAGCACGGTCCTTCGACCTCGCAGGGGCCCTTTTTCCCCCGATGGCTGCCAGCAGTTTTAAAAAGTGTGATCGCTGTACCAGACTTATGTCTCTTACCGACACACATGACTGCTGCCTCCGTTGCCTCGGACCCAATCATGACTCGGTGGGTTGTGGTCCGTGCAACGAAATGTCCTCGAAGGCATTGAGGAGTCGGCAGTCACAAAAGGAACGAATCTTCTCTGACTCCGCGTCCGGTCGAGCCCGGACCTCGTCAGAGGCTTCGACGTCTCGTGACTCCGGCCCCGAGCATCGTCGGAGTTCCTCTGAGCGGGGGTCTCCCAGCCGGGAACATCGTTGGAAGAGGAAACCCACGAGGGTGGCGTCGGAGGATGCTCCTGGTCCCTCGAGGGCCAGGTCGCATAGCCCCGCCAGCCGCCCCGGGTCCTCGGAGGCGGAGAGGTCGTCGAAGCATCCTCGTCTCGAAGTGGAGTCTCCTGGACATGTGAGTACTGTAGTCCTCGTGGACTCACCTCCCAGGGAACCGATGTCGGGCCCGACGCCGTCGGGGCCCGAGTCGGGGGCTGCTGGGTCTTCTGAGTTTGGTCTCAGATTGACGGCCTTGGAGTGCAGTATCGCTGCCTTCATGGACCAGCAGCGGGCATTGATGGCCGGCATCGCCAGTGCATCTGCCCCGACCACCGGGACGTCGACCCCGGAGGCTGAGCCGATCCTCGAGTCCATACGAGCTCGAGTCGATCCTCGGCCAAGGTCTCCCTCGGCCTCCCGTTCGGGACCGAGGTCGTTGACACCGGCCTCGGCGTCGGGGCGGAGGTCCTCGGCCCTCGCCCGCACGGAGCCACTCGATTCCTCCACGGAGGAGTTGGGCTGGGACACGGAGGAGGACGAGTCACCCGGTTCTTTTCAGACTCGGTGCGTCCCCTCCGACTCGCCCGAGTCGGAGCCTCGGAGACGGTCCCCCACGGAGGATACCCGGTTCTCCGACTTTGTGAGGGACATGGCCAAGGCTTTGGTCTTCCCCGCGGATCCGGAGGAGGAGCCTCGAGCCGAAGAGCTCGAGGCCCTCCAGTATGACTCTCCCCCGAAGGAGGCCTTTACTGTGCCGGTTCCTCCGATGCTGGAGCGGCTGCTCTTCCGCATGTGGGAGAGCCCGGCCTCGACGCCGGTGTTAAGCAAGCGGGTCGATTCCATGCATCGAATCCGCAAGAGCCCCGGGTTCCAGAAGGCACAACTGCCGCACCATTCCATGGTGGTGGAATCGGCCATGCATCGACTTAAGAGTCAGAAGATGCACTCCTCGGTGCCTCTGGGTAAGGAGGCCCGGGACCTGGATGCCCTCGGTAGGAAGTGCTTCCAGGGCTCTATGCTTGCTTGCCAAGTCCAGACATACCAGCTGTATATGGGCATGTATCTTCGAGACCTGGCAAAGGAAATTGCCGGGTTCTCTGCTGGTCTCTCCGAGGAACCTTTGCAGAGGTTCCAGGCCTTGGCCACTGGTATTCGAGAGTGCTCGAAGTTTATTTCTCGAGCAGCATACGATGGCTTCGAAGCATCGGCTCGAGTAGCCGGAGCCGGTATCGGTGCTCGCCATCAGGCTTGGCTTCAGTCATCCGACCTCGAGCCATGGGTGCAGGACAAGTTGGTCGATGTCCCCTGCAGAGGTGAAAACCTCTTTGGCAAGCCCATGGCTGATAAGGCGGCAGAACTCGAGTCCGAGACTCTCACCAGAACTCGCCTATCCAGAAAGACCTCTGCCCCTTCACAGAAGAGGAAGGACTCGGGGAAAAAGCCCTTTTACCCGAGGAAGGTGTCTATAAACAGCACCACCCACAATATCAAGCCTCAGCAGCTCCCCATCAGGGCCAGCAGGCTAAGGGACAGGGCAGTGGGTCCCGTAGGCAGAAGGCCCCAAAGCCCACTACACAGGCCCCTGCTCAGCAGGGTGGAGGTTTTTGACTATGCCGGCATAGCCTCTCCCCCTCTGTGACTTTCGCTCAGCACGGGGGGCCGGCTGACCCACTTTGCCCACAGGTGGTCAGCCATAACATCCAATTCCTGGGTGCTGCAGGTGGTTCAAAAGGGCTACCTCTTACATTTTCACCAGGTACCTCCTCCCTACTTTCCAGGGGAGCCTCCAAGACCCCCTCTGCACAGGGACTTACTCCTTCAGGAGCTGCAAAGTCTGCTCCAGGAACAGGCTGTGGAGCCAGTGCCCCAGCACTTGTGGGGTCATGGGTTTTATTCGAGGTACTTCCTGGTTCCGAAAAGAACAGGAGGCCTCAGACCCATCCTGGACTTGCGCAACCTCAACAAGTTCCTGCAGCGGGAAAGGTTCAAGATGCTTACCCTTGGAATCCTACTGCCCTACCTCCGGCAGGGAGATTGGCTATCCTCCTTGGATCTAAAGGATGCTTACACTCACATCCTTATTCATCCGGACCACCGGCAATATCTGAGATTTGTGGTGGCAGGGAATCATTACCAGTACCGCGTACTGCCCTTTGGCCTCTCCTCCGCTCCCAGGGTGTTCACGAAATGCCTGGCAGTGGTGGCAGCCTTCCTGAGGCTTCAAGGCCTCTTCGTCTTCCCCTACCTGGACGACTGGCTCATCCGGGCACAGTCTTCCCTAGAGGTCACTCAGGCCACTCAACGCACAGTGGCTCTGCTTCAGCACTTGGGCTTCGTCATAAACTTCGAAAAGTCCACTTTGCTCCCCTCTCAGGATCTCGAATTCATAGGAGCACGGCTGGACACTCTGCAGGCTCGGGCCTTCTTACCCCTGGAACGGGCCAACAGGCTAATAGCTCTGGCCGGCAGGTTCCACAGCGCGTCACCGGCCTCTGCCAGACAATTACTGCAACTGCTCGGTCACATGGCCTCCACGGTCCATGTCACTCCGAAAGCCCGTCTGCATATGCGACCTGCTCAGTGGAGCCTTCGCACTCAATGGCATCAGGCCACAGGGAGACTGACGGACTTAATACAGATCTCCGACCGCCTGGTCTCCTCTCTGCAGTGGTGGCTTCACCTGCCCAATCTGGTACTTGGCATGACTTTTCAGTCTCCTCCACCTTCTCAAGTGCTCACGACGGATGCCTCTCTCCTGGGATGGGGAGCGCATTGCCAAGGAACATGCACTCATGGCCTTTGGACACCTTGGGAGGCTGTTCAGCAGATAAACTTCCTGGAGCTGCGGGCGATCCGCCTAGCTCTGCGGACCTTCTCTCACCTCACTTCTCGTCGGTCTGTACTGGTGCAGACGGACAATCAGGTCGCCATGTTCTACGTGAACAAACAGGGGGGCACGGGCTCCCTCCTTCTATGTCAGGAGGCTCGGAGACTGTGCTCTTGGGCAGTCGACCACGACATCCTCCTCAAGGCTGTTTACCTGCCCGGGCAGGACAATTGCCTAGCTGACAAACTGAGCCGGATTCTGCAGCCGCACGAATGGAGGTTGAACCCCGTAGTGGTCCAGCGGATCTTCCGCCGGTGGGGCCTCCGCACCGTGGATCTCTTTGCCAGTCCCCTAAACCGGCAACTTCCCAGGTTCTGCTCCCGGCACCTGCATCCTCTCAGAGTAGCGCTGGATGCTTTCCTCATTTCGTGGTCCACGGGCCTACTGTATGCCTTTCCTCCCACGCCACTTGTGTCCCGGACGCTGTTCAAAATTGTCCAGGACAGGGCCTCCGTGATCCTGGTAGCGCCCAGGTGGCCGAGACAACCCTGGTTCCCTCTACTCCTACAACTAGCGGTGGACACCCCTCTTCCTCTGGGGTTTCAGCCCGATCTCCTGACCCAGGATCAGGGTACTCTCCTCCACCCCAACCTCCAGGCCCTTCATCTGATGGCCTGGCTGCTGAAAGGGTAGTCCTAGCTCCGCTCTTACTTCCTCCGGAGGTGGAGGCTGTCGTCCTGGTGTCTCGGCGACCTTCCACCCGGAAAATCTTACGCCCTTAAATGGCGTCGCTTCTCGGTCTGGTGTTCTCAGCGCTCTGAGGACCCCTTCGCCTGCTTAGTATCGGTGGTACTGCAATATTTGCTTCACCTCTCCGATCTAGGCCTCAAATCCAACTCTGTCAGGGTCCACCTCAGTGCTCTCTCTGCACATCATTCGCCGGTGGAGGGCCAGCCTCTTTCCGCGCACCCCCTGGTGGTGCATTTTCTCAAGGGCCTTCTTCTGCTTAAGCCCCCATTGCGCCCTCCAGCTCCTGACTGGGATCTCAATGTGGTCTTGCAAAGGCTTACCTGTCCGCCTTTTGAACCCATGGCTACCTGTCCTCTTCGTTTCCTCTCCTGGAAAACTCTCTTCTTGGTAGCCCTTATCTCCGCTAGGCGCGTTAGTGAACTACAGGCCCTAGTGTCGGAGCCCCCTTACACTAGGTTCTACAAGAATAGGGTGGTCTTACGGACTCACCCTAAGTTTCTTCCGAAGGTGGTCTCCTCTTTTCACATCAATCAAGAGGTGGTTCTTCCGACCTTCTTTCCCAGACTGCATACCAGCCGAGCTGAAACTGTTCTGCATACCCTGGACTGTAGAAGAGCCTTATCCTTCTACCTTGACCGTATGCGTGAGCATCGAAAGGCTGTCCAGCTTTTCGTCTCTTTTGACCCCAATCGGTTGGGGGTACCCGTCTCTAAGCATACTCTGTCCGTCTGGGTAGATGACTGTATCGCCTGGGCTTATGGAGCAGCCGGCCTCTCCTTAGAGAGTCGAGTCACGGCTCACCGTGTCAGAGCGAAGGCTGCGTCAGTAGCTCACCTCCGCTCTGTTCCGTTGGCGGACATCTGCCGGGCCGCTACTTGGTCTTCAAGCCAGACGTTTGCGGCTCATTACTGCCTGGAGAGGGAGTCCCGCAGGGACAGTGCTTTCGGACAGGCAGTCCTCCACAATCTCTTTGAGGTCTAAGCAACTCCTACCCTCCGGCCCTGGTGTTGGGCTACCGGCCGGATTTGTATTCAGAGAAGATTCCTTCCTTCTGTACTGTTGAGCTTGAGGGAGCTCATCTTTCGGTTGAGGTCTCTGGTAGCCTTGAGCTCGGGAGTCCCATAAGTGAGGACTGACTTCCTGCTTGGTCCTGGAGAAAGAGTAGTTACTCACCTGTAACAGGTGTTCTCCAGGATCAGCAGGAATCAGTCCTCACTACCCTCCCTCCTCCCCTTGGAGTTGCAGTCATTCTTTTAGCTTTTTTTTTTTTGCTGTCTCTTCGCTATGTCATCAGACTGAGCAAGATGGCACCCTTGGGCGGGAAGGGGACCGCGCATGCGCGCTGCAATTCCCAAAGGCTTTCTGCGAAAGCTGGGGAAAATTGCTCCGCGAGGGTTCCGTCGGCGCCGACGTCACCCATAAGTGAGGACTGATTCCTGCTGCTCCTGGAGAACACCTGTTACAGGTGAGTAACTACTCTTATTCAGCTGCAGCCCAGTTAACCATAATCGGCTAATGTTAGGGCAGCTGAATGGCTGTCCTATCTTCAGGTGGTTTTGCAATCTGGTCAGCAGCTGTACATCGCCACTGACTGGATTGCAAAATCATAATCCAAGCAACCCAAATATTCAGTGCCTCAGCTGAGAAATGGCCCCAGCATTGACTATCCGGGGTGAATTTAAAGTAGCAGTGGTCCAACGGAGAGCACAAAACACCCATAGGCATCGTAGAAGACAAAACAAGGACAGATGTGCCAAGCAGTGGTTGATATAAAGCAGTTTTATTAGGAAAACCCCAACATGTTTCGGCGTGACTTTATTTTTATTTTGTGAGCTTTTATTTTATGCTTTTTGATGTTTTATATGATTTTCGATATATTTGTTTATCTCCAGGAACAAGCAGGAATGAGTCTTCACATATGGGTACGTCGGTACCGACGGATCCTGCGTGGGAACGCTCCCCAGCTTCCCAAAAAGGGAAGCTTTTGGGAGCATCCCACAGCGCCTGCGCGCTGCCTTCCTGCCTTTCCTAACCAGCTCTCCTCAGTTCTTCTTTGCCGCGGAGCCAGCAGGTCGAGCCCTGTGACCGCTGAAGAAGTTCTTTATTTTATTTTATTTCTTTGGTCGCGTGTCTGCCTTCCCCGACTCCGGACCGGTACCGCCGGTCTTTTTCTCTTCTTTTAAAAAAAAAAAAAAAAAAATATATATATATATATATATATTTATTTATTTTTTTCCTCACTTAGTGTATTTTTCCTCTTGGGCCTCCAAGAAAATTTCCCTCATGTAAAAACCAGCCTCCGGGTTCAAAAAATGCACTAAGTGTAGCGGTACTATTTCTGTTACAGATACCCATGAATGGTGTCTTAAATGTTTGGGTCCTGAACACTCCATTCCGGATTGTCCGTCCTGCTCTCTAATGTCTAAACGGGGTTTACAGAACCAAGCAGCTAAGCTCCATGTGCTGTTTCCCGCTGATGCAGCGTCGGTAGCATCGACATCTTCCAGGTCTTCTTCTCCTGATGGATCTCAGGTAACCAAACATGTACCTAGCAGGTCCTCGAAGGGTAGATCTCCCTCTAAGCATCGAGATGCCTCCGGGCTTGCCCTTGAGGATCCTGCACCAGCAAAACAACCCCGGCGGGAAGCTCCGGCTTCCAAAGCTCCTCCTATGGGGTTACAGGTTGACATTGATGGCACGGCCTCGACCGATCACCTGTTAGAATGCTCTGGGGTACCGGCACAATCTCCCGGTACCGACTTCCAGGCATTCATGGCGTCGATGGATCACAATGTTCTGTCCATGCAGCAGGCTATTACGGCCTTCATTCAAGCTGCGACGCCGCTGGTACCGAAACAAGCTCCGTTGTCGGTATCGGCTCCGGTACCGGCACCAGCACCGATACCGGTACCGACTGCATCGACATCGACTAGGATACCGGCTACAGCGGTTCCTTGTCCAGGGCTTACCGGTACTGATCCGGTACCGGGGACGCCCGATGTCGATACTGCTCGATACACGTATCGAGCGTTGGAAGAGCACCCTGACAGGCGATACTTCGATTCCTCTGATGATTCTGATACATCAGACGAGTCTCCTGAAGTATCCATAGCCCTTCCTGAAGAGCCGCCTTCTCCAAAAAGAAGAAGGTCTCCTCCAGAGGACTTGTCCTTTCAAGACTTCATAAGAGAAGTAGCTAAAGGACTTTCTATTTCAGTAACTTCTGAATCAGAGCCTAGAGCTAAAAATTGGATATTTTAGGCTATTCTAGAGCTCCTAAAGAGGCAGTCACCTTACCAATTCATGAGATTCTTTATGAACACATGATTGATCTATGGGAGATTCCTCTCACACTCTCTCCTCATTCTCGCAGATTGGACACTATGTATCGTGTCCCTCCTTGTCCTGGATTTCAAAAAACTCAGCTTCCTCACCATTCCATTGTGGTGCAGTCAGCTATGAAGAGGATAAAGAGTACAAAGAGACACTCTTCTGCTCCTCCAGGAAGACAATGCAGGACCTTGGATGCTTTTGGTAGGAAAATCTTCCAAGCCAGTATGCTTATTGCCAGAATCAACTCATATAGCCTTTACATGGGTATGTTTCTAAAAGAAGTTGCACAAAAACTGCAGACTTTCCTCCCTTTTCTTCCAGAGGATAAAAGGGAGGAATTCCTCATTTGGCTTAAGCATACTCAAGACATTTCAAAGTTTTCCAACAGGGCAGCTTTTGACTCCTTTGAAGGTGCCAGCAGAGTCTCAGGCATTGCCATAGCTGCTCGCAGAATTGCTTGGCTCCAGGCTTCTGATTTAGAACCCTGGGTTCAAGATGGCTTAGGAAATCTTCCCTGTACAGGTGAAAACCTATTTGGCAAAGAGTGGCAAATAAAAGCCACTCAAATGGATGCAGAAAACTCTGCTCTGGATAGACTTTCAAAGTCAACCTCCATTCCTGCCAAGAAAAAGCCTTTTAAAAAGTCTTTCTTTAAAAAGGGCAGATTTCCTTCTACTTCTGGCCAACAATCTTCTACAGGTCGCTTTTCCACTAAGCGTCAGCAACCTAAACAGGCCAGACCTAAGCCTACAGGGGCTGCTGCAACTCAACAAGCCCAACCTCCTCAGGGTTTTTGACTTGATGCTAGAGAACTTAGCCTTTCTGGCTCTAAAGCAGCCAGAGCCTCTCGCTATTCCGGGAAGGTTGGCTCATTTTGCTCCCAGATGGGAGCAGATAACATCAGAGCAGTGGACCCTCTCCATCATAAGAGAGGGCTACAAGCTTCATTTCTCAGACCTTCCTCCCCACACTATGGTGAGACACTTCAATTCTCCCACATCTCTTCTCGACCTTCTAGGTCAAGAGGTAGTTACCCTTCTTGCCCAAGGGGCGATAGAAGAAGTTCCTCTTCTTCATCAAGGGTCAGGGTTCTACTCCCCCTATTTTCTCATCCCAAAGAAGACAGGGGGATACAGGCCCATCTTAGATCTCAGAGAATTGAACAAGTTTCTATGCAAGGAGAAGTTCAAGATGCTTTCTCTGGGCACTCTCCTTCCATACCTTCAAAGTCAGGATTGGCTTTGTTCTCTAGATCTCAAGGATGCGTACACACATGTCCTCATCCATCCCTTTCACAGAAGATTCCTGCGGTTTCTTTTCCATGGAAAACATTACCAATACAGAGTCCTTCCTTTCGGTCTGGCCTCTGCTCCAAGAGTGTTCACCAAATGCATGGCAATAGTTGCTGCATTTCTACGCACTCTGGGAATATTTGTCTTCCCATACCTGGACGACTGGCTCATTCGAGCTCCATCTCAGTCAGAGGCCCAGATTTCCTTGGACCGCACAAGGCGCATTCTGCAGTATCTGGGACTTGTGGTAAACCTCCCAAAGTCTCAGCTCACCCCTACTCAGTCCCTAGAATTCATAGGGGCCTGGTTGGATACCACTACTGCAAGGGCCTACCTTCCCCAGACCCGTTGCCAACGTCTAGTGCAGTTAGCCTCCCAGATTCAGTCAAAGAGCCACTTAACTGCCAGGGAGATGCTACAACTGCTAGGCCACATGGCTTCCACAGTGCATGTGGTACCCTATGCTCGCCTACACATGAGAGCAGCTCAATGGACTTTGTCCACCCAGTGGACTCAAGCTTCAGGAGCTCTCTCAGACCAAATAGCAACCACCAAACGTCTCTTTTGGTCTCTCCAATGGTGGATGTCCACTCAAAATTTGTTGCTGGGGTCCCCCTTCCAACAGTTGTTGCCCCAAGCAACCCTCACAACAGATGCCTCCCAAACAGGTTGGGGAGCCCATCTACAGGACCTCTCCACTCAAGGCACTTGGTCCCCACAGGAGACCTCTCTTCATATCAACCACTTGGAGCTTCGAGCAGTTTTTCTAGCTCTCAAGGTCTTTCATAACCTCCTCAGCTACAAGACAGTCCTCATTCATACGGACAATCAAGTAGCCATGTTCTACATAAACAAGCAAGGAGGAACTGGCTCTCTGTCGCTTTGCAACGAAGCTTTAAGATTGTGGGCCTTCGCCAGAGAGCATCAAATCCATCTCCTGGCAGTATACCTCCCAGGAGTCCAAAACTCTTGGACAGACACTCAGTCGAGTTCTGCTTCCACACGAATGGTCCCTGCACATGGATCAGGTACTCTGAATCTTCCAAGAATGGGGAACCCCGGACATAGACCTCTTTGCAAGTCCGTGGAATGCCAAACTTCCCCGGTTCTGTTCCAGAATTCCGTGTCAGGGAGTTCAGGCCAAAGATGCCTTCCTCCTTCATTGGGGTCAGGGTCTCCTGTATGCATTTCCACCCATTCCCTTGATTCCCAAGACTCTGTTCAAACTCCAGAGGGATCAAGGATCTATGATCCTCATAGCTCCACGCTGGCCACGCCAAGTGTGGTACCCTCTACTTCTACATCTCTCCCAAGCCCCCTCCCTGGACTTGGGAGCTGCTCCAGACCTTCTGTCCCAGGAGGAAGGGACTTGGTGGCACCCAAACCCCAAGTCCCTACACCTCAGAGCTTGGTTACTGAAGGCCTAGACCTTCAAGACTGGAATCTTTCTCAACAAGTGAAGGATATCCTCCATGCTTCCAGAAAACCTTCCACCAGGCGTTCTTATGCTTTTAAATGGAAGAGGTTTTCCATTTGGTGTGCTGAAAAGGGTCTTAACCCTCTAGCACTACCTTTGAATCCTCTGTTAGACTATCTCCTGCATCTTTCCAATGCAGGCCTTAAAACGAATTCAGTAAGAGTCCATTTGAGTGCTATTGCAGCATCCCTTAAGCCCATCAATGGACAACCTATTTCCTCTCATCCTCTCATTGCAAGATTCATGAGAGGCCTAACTTTAACTAAACCTCCCATTAGGCCTCCTCCGGTGGCATGGGACTTAAATTTGGTTCTTGGTCAGCTTATGCAGCCACCTTTTGAACCCTTAGCCACTACCTCCTTTAAGTTTCTTTCCTGGAAGGTTATTTTCCTCATTGCAGTCACTTCAGCTCGCCACATCAGTGAACTGCAGGCATTAGTGGCTAATCCACCTTATACAAGGTTCCATCATGATAAGGTAGTCCTTAGGACAAATCCACACTTTATGCCTAAAGTGGTCTCACCTTTTCATCTTAATCAAGAGGTATATTTACCTGTCTTTTTTCCAGCTCCTCATGCATCCAATGCAGAGAGGAATCTTCATACTCTGGATTGTAAAAGAGCTCTTGCTTTTTACTTACACAGGACACAGCAACATGGAAAGTCTTCCCAGCTTTTTGTTGCTTTTGATCCTTCTCATTTGGGACTTCCAGTCTCCAAGAGAACACTGTCAAATTGGATTGCTCAGTGTATTTCTTTCGCCTACCAGAGTAAGAACCTTTCTCTGGAGAGCCATGTCACAGCTCATAATGTGAGGGCCATGGCCACCTCTATGGCTCATCTAAATTCTGTGTCCATCGACCAGATCTGTCGAGCAGCCACCTGGGCCTCGGTTCATACCTTCACAGCCCATTACTGCTTGGACAAGGACTCCCGCCGGGATGCCTTGTTTGGTCAGGCTGTCCTCAAACACCTGTTCCATTCTTAAACAACTCCTACCCTCCTTCCCTGGATGGATGCCTGAGATCCATAGGAGGAAGTAGACCCCTTCCCAGGGTCTCATATCCTTGGGGATCTCCCAGGCATCTTAGCTAGGGAGTCCCCATATGTGAAGACTCATTCCTGCTTGTTCCTGGAGATAGCACAGTTACTTACCTGTAACAGTTGATCTCTGGGAACAGCAGGAATAAGTCTTCACAACCCACCCACCTCCCCTAGGAGTAGTATCTGTTTTTCTATCTTTCCTTTCCTCTCTCTTTCTATTGTCTCAGCTTTAAACTCGAACTGAGGAGAGCTGGTTAGGAAAGGCGGGAAGGCAGCACGCAGGCGCTGTGGGATGCTCCCAAAAGCTTTCCTTTTTGGGAAGCTGGGGAGCGTTCCCGCGCAGGCTCCGTCAGTACCGACGTACCCATATGTGAAGACTTATTCCTGCTGTTCCCAGAGATCACCTGTTACAGGTAAGTAACTGTGCTTTATTTGAGGCCATTACCCCCTGAAGAAGGTGGTTTTGCCAAAATGTATTGGGGTTTTCCTAATAAAGCTGCTTTATATCATCCCTGCTTTTGGCGCACCTGTTCCTGTTTTGTCTTTAAAGTGGCAATGGCCAGCCCCTTTAAATATACTGGCCGCCACTGCTGGAGAATCCCCTCTGCAAATTTTCTTGAAAAATAAGTGATTTTTTTTCACATAACTAATATTTAACTCTGAGAATACATTATTTAACTATTCTAATACTGAAAATACTGAGGAAGGGAGGAGCTTTTCTGAAAGGATGGGCTCCAGCTTAACCAGTGTGAAACCAGGCTGCTAGCATTAACCTTTAAAAAGGAGATAGAAAGCCGACAGTCACCCAAGAGCTCATGGTTTGGAACAATGTATCTTTCAAGGGTGCTGACAAAACAGGGAAGTTAGGGCATCCTGATAGAGAGGTTCCAGTAAAGATAAAAGTAAACTAGATGCCTGGCAGACAGAGTTGAAAGATTCCAAATTACCCCGTCAACTGATAACCAGATTATTAATGTGAACAAAAAACAAACTTTGAAACACCTGTATGCAAATGCTGGAAGTCTGAAAAATAAGATGGTAGAGTTAGAATATATAACATGGAATGAAAAGTTAGATATAATTGGCATCTCAGAGACTTGGTAGAAGGATGATCGCTAATAGGACACTGTGAAACCTGGCTTCAAATTATATCAGAATGTTCCTTATCGTCCCTCCAGACTAGTCCCGAACCTCTGGGGTTGTGCTCCTCCTCCAGCAGCTTGGAGACTGAGAAACATAATCCTTTTGATGAAACTGGTATAAAGACACAGGAACCACCTCCTTACTCCAGTTTTCTCAGTCTCCAAGCAGCTGGAGCATTATGAGTCTGGAGGTCCGGGCTCACTTGAGGAACAATTAAGAAAAGTTAGGTAGAATAGTTAGTGATAGAGGTGGTAAATGGATTTTTTAATTAAGTAGAAGTTTGGTGTTATATACCTTTAAATTTGATCTGCTGAAGGGCTCCCCCCTTCCCCCTCCTTCTTTCTCCTGAGGGGGGGGGTGCAGTTCTTTATCATCGGGAGTGCAGGCAAGTGGGAAAGGAAAGCTCCCATTCCCAATCCCACAATATTGGATGAGGAACAGGTAGCATAGGCACACCGGCGCATTACAGAAGGCTTGCCTGTTAGCGCTCGGATGCCGACAGAGGGGGAAAGCAGCCGGATCGTGGAAGCAGTTATTTCTCCAGCTCTGGGTCCTTCCGATGACGAGACAGTCAAGAGGCGGTCAATCAGAGAAGAAAAAAGGCGATAGCTGCAGAGTCGGCTGTGGGAGACCGAAGAGAGCTTCCCCGGAGTGAACGGTAAGGGCTCCCGATAAGCAGAGGCAGTAGAGCTGTCAGACATGGCAGTGGAGATGCAGCAGGCGCTGCAGTGGTGGTTGCATCCAGGATATCTGGAGAAGGGGATGCCCTTGGAAGCGCCTTGTTGGATACCCCTAACAACAGACGCCAGCCTATTAGGCTGGGGTGCTCACTTCCAAGGATGTTTCACACAAGGACAGTGGACTGATCTGGAAAAGCTATGGTTGATCAACAGGTTGAAACTGAGAGCAGTAGCGCTGGCGTTGCGAGTTTTTCGACCTTCTTGTTGTTAAGTGCTGTTGAGTCGGAGTCGACTCATGGTGACCTCTCTGGATAACTATCCTAAATTGTGTTCGGTTTTCAGTCAGGCGGCTCATTGTTGACAGATTAGTACCCGTAGCTGCTGTTATTGTATAGATTCATCTCATTGCTGGCCTTCCTCTTTTGCATTGACCTTCTATCTTGCCAAGCATGATGTCTTTCTCTAATGATCTCTCTCTTCGCATGATGTGTCCAAAGTATGAAAGTCAAAGTCTTTTCATCTGAGCTTCTAAAGAAAGCTTAGGTTTGATCTCCTCTAGTACTGACTGGTTTGTTCTTCGGGCAGTCCATGGTATACACAGTAATCGCCGCCAGCACCATAATTCAAAGGCATCAATTTTCTTCCTGTTTATCTTTTTCACTGTCCAGCTTTCACATCCATATGATGTTATTGAAAACACCATGGCTTGAACAAGTCAAATCTTTGTATGGAGAGAAACATCTCTGCTCTTGAGAATCTTATCTAGGTCTTTCATAGCCATTCTGCCAAGAGCAATACGTCATCTGTTTTCTTGACTGCTTGTTGCTTCTTTATTGATAGTTGATCCAAGTAGGTTAAAGTTGTTCATGATCTCAATTTCTTCTCCTTCAACGATGAACCTGTTGATTATGCCAGTTGTCGTGATCTTTTTCTTCTTTCCTTTAAGGTGCAGGCCCATTTTGAGACTATGTTCTTTGATTGTGAGAAGCAAATGTTTCAGATCATCTTCACTTTCAGCCAGTAATGTGGTATCATCAGCATAGCGAAGGTTGTTGATGAGTCTTCCACCAATCTTCACACTTCTGTTGTCTTCATACAATCCTGCTGCTCTGATGATTTGTTCTGCATATAAATTAAACAGGTAGGGAGAAAGTATGCAGCCTTGTCTTACACCTTTGCTTATTTTAAACCATTCTGTTTCTCCTTGTTCCGTTCGAACTGTTGCTTCTTGATCAATGTACAGATTGTGCAAGAGTACGATCAGGTGTTCTGGTATACCCATGTGTCACGAAGGAAAGGATCTGGTCATCCTGAGTTTCTGTTCAGTACAGGACAAGCCAGTGTTCTATTCATTAAACATCACTCAAGTACAGTGGGAGCCACCAGTTTCCACTTCTCTGGAAAGGACACAAGAATTGAGGGCACACCCAGAACGTTACTTTCTAGGTCCTCCTGCTTTGATTTTGTACAATATTTCCTGTCAGGACAGAGGTACCTGGAAAATAACTTATACATGGGTTTTGAGTGATCAACAGCACATCACTGAGACTTCATTCCTTTTGGATGTATCTTGTTTACCTACTACCCCTCATCCCACCCCTCCCACCACTTCTGCTCCTCCTGTACTCTACCTTTCTGATATCCACCTATTTCAGGAAGGACATCCATTTCAGATTAAATATGATGCACCACACGATGTTTTATATGATGTGGAATACCATTTTCTTACTTGGCATCTATTTCCCAAATTGTTTCTAGTTACTCACAAATATCCAAATTGCTCTCAGTTTGTTGCCAACCACATACAAATGCTCAATACTTGGTTTGATATGCAGTCAGTAACACCCAGAGCTAAGCAATTTCGACACAAGCGTGAATTAATTGATACCATTTTAGGTGGCACAGGGACTGCACTGGGTGCCCTTAATGTAATTGATATAGAGGTGCTCCGTAATAAAATGGGATCCACTGCTCAGCATGCTGCTGATGGTTTTACCTCACAACATATTATTAATGAAGCTTCCTCTAAACTGTCCAATGTAGTTGTAGATACCTTTGCTCTTATATCTCCCATTATAGAACAGAAAATTGTTACCTTAGCACATGCAGAATATAGATTGGGAAAGAATATTTCCTGGGCTCTTGCCTGTGATCAAGTACAGATCGAGCTTATTACTATACTAAAGGAAATTCTGATCACTGCTAAGTTAGGACACTGGCCACCATCTCTCATCCATATGGCTAGTACCAAAATACCTGAATTTGCTATAGCTCACCTTGATTGGTGGACAGTTAGTGTTCCCATTTGTTCACCACAAGGCTGCTCTATCTGTACTTTGATACCATGGTCAGGACAACACACAGTTATTTATCCTGTTGTTAATATTGGGGTGCAGTTTGATAATATGCTTATGTATCCTGAGGACCATCTCACATGGGTGCAGCCACTGGACGACACCTGGACTTCATTCAAGCCGATGGACCCCAGTTTGTGTGAGCAGACTACATTTCAGTTCAAGTGTCAACCTCACCAGTTTAAAGAGGCTGACACCTCCTGCTGGAACAATTCTTCTTCTTGCTCCCTGACTGTTAAACTCTCATATTCCCTGACTACCTCACACAGTTTATATTACCTTGGAGCTGGACACTTTTGTTTTCATCTGTTCTTTCCCCAGAATGTTTCTTTTTCGATTGCTCCCAGAATGCATGACATTCGCCTTCCCAAGAACACTTTGTTGTACAGTTCAAACTATTTACTAAACAATACCTGGTGCAGTCATACACCACTGGTCTCCATCACCATTAATGGGACAACTTATTCCACACCGCTGGTTACCAATGACTCTATGGACATTCCAGACTTTATCTCATATGCTGTGCATCCATTACCACTTGGCATGGGAGAAGAGACACTACATAAACTGCTCAACTTTACAGAACTCCATGCCTATATTGATCACCTTAAAACAACATCCACTGAAGTGAATCACACCATCGCTTATGAGAATGGACACATTCAACAAATTGTTGGACACTTGCTACAAGATGCTC
The DNA here is from genome assembly GCA_033557465.1 of Ichthyophis bannanicus. Lineage (NCBI taxonomy): Eukaryota > Metazoa > Chordata > Amphibia > Gymnophiona > Ichthyophiidae > Ichthyophis > Ichthyophis bannanicus. The sequence continues at coordinate 684,540,916 of CM066036.1, read as the reverse complement.
ATGTGTCTGTGTGGGAATTGTTATTTGGTTACTCACCTACTGCTGATCATGTCTTTAATGTTCTTATTCACCCTATTATTATTTTAACTGCTGTACAAATATTGCTATGCATTATCGTAATTTTCCTGTGCTGTAAGATGAAAAAAATGTACATTTCCTTGCAGCGCATGTCATACAGAACAACAACATTTTAAGGTAGTTACACTGAACCTCTCCAGCATCCACCCCTACATCCAGGCTAACTTGGCCTGTTAATTTGGCTAATTCGGTATTTCCTATTACACTGAATACCAGAGTCAGCTGCAGTCTAGTATTGCTTCCTATCCTCACTCATAGCATCCTGGTACCATTTGGTTTTAGCCTCCTTAAAAATTCCTGCAGACCTTATGCACTGTTCACTCTCTCTAAGACGGGTATGTAAGTGGCATATTGGGTTCCCCCCCCCCCCCCCAGTAGTGGCTGCTCAACCTAAGACACGAGGTTTGGACTCATAAGGAGACTTGTTTATCTCTAGAACACTAGAGACAGTACTAGAGACAGTACTGTGCAGGACAGGGGACCTGCTAGACATAGCAAGGTATTTAATACAGGAGGTATTCGATGAGCTGCCTACTATCAGGTAATGGCAGCTGGGACAGGTACCACAGGTTTGCTTCCACCAATTCCAGGCACAAATAATAAATAAAAATAAAAAAGGTGTGGGAGATGTCAGCATACATTTCATGCAGCTATGGACTCTGTTTAATTCAGTCTAAACTCTGACCCCTGGGTGACGTCAGTCTCTAGGACCTGGCTGCAGCCTCTCCTTGCTAAATCAAGATGGGCAGACCTTAAAGGGAGTGGCCAAAGACAATAGCAGACCTCAAGGGGAACTGCTGGAGAGGCACTATAAAGGACAGACACACTTCCTCTCTCTCTCTCTCCTTCATCGGACAGGTTTGGACACTACCATGAGGCTCTGATACTCAACTCCCTTCACCCCTCCCCCTCTCTCTCTCTACCCACATGTTCTGGCCTACCATGCGGCTCTGACCCACAGGTTCTGGCCTCTATCTCTCTCACACTTCACACATGCACACACATAGATTCATTGATGCACACTGAAACAGCTCTGTAACAATCACTATATACCTCTGTTCAATACCTAGGTATTAAGCCTATTTGTACATAAAAACCTTTCTCCAAGCCACACCTGTTTGCTTGTCTTATTACAACCCCTCCTGCGTCTGTGAAGTGAAATGAACCCAGGACCTACAGAAGAGTAATTGGATCACATCTCACACCATGCTTCTTAATGTGGCCCAGAGTTTCTCATGGTTTACACCAGGGGTCTCAAACTCAAATTGCTTTGAGGGCCGAATGAGGACTTGTAAAGTAACCCGGGGGCCGCATAAGACAGGGGCCTCATTTGCATAAGGGGCCTCATTTGCATAAATATTTGCATAATGTTGCATAATGAGTGCATGGATAAAGAAAGACTAGAAAATTTCTATATTACTATAATCCAGTGCCAACCGCCAGGCACATTAGGAACTACTACTAACACTGCCCATTTGGAACCCATAGCAAACCCCCCGTATCACTAACAGCACTACCAGGACTCACAAAGCACCAGACCCTACCTATCAAAAGGCAACACTGCAAATATTAAATCAATACATTTCAGAGAACAATACATGACCTACTGGGAAAAGAGAACAAGTAGCAATGTCAAATAGGAATTACACAGAATACCTCAGCACTGTAGAAATAAAACTATAAATAATTTCTTGTACCAAAGCACAGACATTAATGATGCACATTTCCCAGAGCTGACATATTCCAGTTAATAAATTCAAAATAAAGAGATATTTTTCTACCTTTTGTGCATTTTTTTTCAGTTGCAATTGCTCCAGCCACTTCTGGTTTCTTCGTGTCTTCTGCTATCTCCATCGTCTGCTGTCCATTTGTCCTTTCTTCTCTCTTCTAGTTTTTTTCCATTCTCTCTCTACATCTGCTTTAACATACTAATCTTTCTCCTTTTGCTCTTTCCTCATTCCTATTTCATCCACTCAAATTTTACCCCTCCATCCTCAATCCCCACTTACTCTCCCAATACCTGGCCAATTGTAGATTTGTCTTCTCTTCCAAACAAAATATTTTTCCCCTCTCCATTTCACTTTCCCAGCTCCATCCCATTCTAATCCTCCCCCAACATCAGCTCCCTTCTAGTTCCAGCCCCACCCAGCATCTGCTCCTTTCTAGTCCCTGCATCAGTCCATTTCCAGTCCTATCCTAGCCTCACCATCAGCCCATTTCCAATCCTAGCCCCCCATCAGCCCATTTCCAATCCTAGCTCCCTCCCCTCACAGCCCATTTCCATTCCAAGCCCCCCTCCCCATCAGCCATTTGCAGTTCAAGCCCCCTTCCACTCAGCCCATTTCCAGTCTTAGCAACCCCCCCAGCCCATTACCAGTCCTAGACCCCCCATAGCCCATAACCAGTCCTAACCTCCCCATAGCGCACTTCCAGTCTTACCCCCCCATCACCCCATTTTCAGTCTTACCCCCCCATAGCCCATTACCAGTCCTAGTCCCCCCCATAGCCCACTTGCAGTCGTATCCCCCATCACCCCATTTTCAGTCTTACCTCCCCTCATAGGCCATTACCAGTCCTAACCCCCCAATCAGCCCACCTCCAGTCCTAACCCCCATCACCCCATTTTCAGTCCTAGCCCCCACCATAGCCCATTACCAGTCATAACCCCCCCCTGCCAATAGCCCACTTCCAGTCCTAACCCCCATCTGCCCATTTCCAGTCCTAGCCCCCACCATAGCCCATTACCAGTCATAACCCCCCCCCTGCCGATAACCCACTTCCAGTCCTAACCACCATCTGCCCATTTCCAGTCCTAGCCCCCACCATAGCCCATTACCAGTCATAACCCCCCCTGCCAATAGCCCACTTCCAGTCCTAACCCCCATCTGCCCATTTCCAGTCCTAGCCCCCACCATAGCCCATTACCAGTCATAACCCCCCCTGCCAATAGCCCACTTCCAGTCCTAACCCCCATCTGCCCATTTCCAGTCCTAGCCCCCACCATAGCCCATTACTAGTTATAACCCCCCCCAGCCCATTACCAGTCATAACCCCCCCTGCCAATAGCCCACTTCCAGTCCTAACCCCCTTCTGCCCATTTACAGTCCTAGCCCCCCCCATAGCCCATTACCTGTTATAACCCCCCCCCAGCCCATTACCAGTCATTACCCCCCCCCTCCCCCCTCTGCCAATAGCCCACTTCCAGTTCAGTCAGCCCCTCCATAGCTCATTACCGGCCAACAAAAAAAACCCCCAAAACCCTGGCTTCTGCTGCTGCCGTTGCCGCCGTGGCAGCAGCAGAATCAATTGTCAAATTAAAAAAAAAAACTGACTTGTGCTGCTCAAGCAGCTGTCCTGTGGCCCCTTTCCCTCTGCCCGGAAATCCGACTCTGCTCTATCAGCGGCGTGCTTTTCAAGCCGCGACGAGAGTATTCCCCTCTCGCGCGGTTTTTCAAGCCGCGCGGGAGGGGAATACTCTCTTCGCGGCTTGAAAAGCACGCCGCTGAGAGCAGAGTCGGATCTCCGGGCAGAGGGAAAGGGGCCGCAGGACAGCTGCTTGAGCAGCAGAAGTCAGTTTTTTTTTTTAATTTGACAATTGATTCTGCTGCTGCCACGGCGGCAACGGCAGCAGCAGAAGCCAGGGTTTTGGGGGATTTTTGGTTTTCCGCCATCGCGGGCCGCACAAAGTTGTCTCGCGGGCCGCGTGTTTGAGACCCCTGGTTTACACAGTCAAAAGCCTTGCTATAGTCGATAAAGCACAAATAGATATCCTTTTGGTATTCTTTAGTCTTTTCAAGGATCTATCTCACATCCGCAATGATGTCTCTCGTTCCTCGCCCTTTCCTGAACCCTGCTTGCCCTTCAGGTAGTTCTTGTTCCAGGTATGGTTGTAGTCTCTTTTGAATAATCTTCAGTAGAATCTTGCTGGCATGTGGGATCAGAGCGATTGTGTGATAATTTCCACAGTAAGTTGGATCACCTTTCTTTAGTATTGGTATAAACACAGATCTTTTCCAGTCAGTTGGCCATGATGTTGTCTTCCATATTTCTTGGCAGAGCCTTGTAAGTACGGTAACAGCTGCATCAGATTACTGTAATACTTCTATGGGAATGCTATCAATGCTTGGTGCTTTGTTCTTTGATAAGGCTTTCAATGCTGCTTCAACTTCTTTCATCAGCAATGGTTCCCGATCATAAGGTACAGGTTGAAACGGCTGTTGGTCCACTTGATCTTTATCATATAAAAACTCTGTATATTCCTTCCACCTTTTCTTGATCTTCTCAGCATCATTCAACATAGAACCTTGAGCATCCTGTAACATTCCAATTCGAGGCTGGAACTTTTTCTTTAACTCTTGTAGCTTTAGGAAAGCCGATCTTGTTCTTTCTCTAATAGTTTCTGCTTCTATTTCCTTGCATGCGTCGTTGTAGTACTTTTCCTTGTCCTGTCTTGCTGCACATTGGAAATCTCTATGGAGTTCTGTGATTATCTTTCTTTCTCCTCTGGCTTTAGCTTCTCTGCCTTTCTGGGCAATTTTCAGAGTTTTTTCCGTCATCCATTTTGGCCGATTTTTTTCTTTTTCACCTTTTGTAGAGACTTCTCGCTTTCTTCCAACACAACCTTCTTGATGTCATTCCATAACTCTTCTGGAACTCTGTCATTTGTATCTAAAGCAGCAAATCGATTTTGCAGGCAGTCTTTAAATTCCAGTGGTATATTTTCAAGGTCATATTTCCTGCATTCATGAGTGTTTTGCTCTTTTTCAACTTTAGCTTGAGTTTGCATACTAGTAGTTGATGATCTGTACCACAGTCAGCTCCAGGTTTTGTCTTTGTTGATGTTATAGAGCTTTTCCATTGTTGACTTCCACAGATGTAGTCAATTTGATTTTTATACAATCCATTGGGTGAAGTCCATGTGTACAGTCGCCACTTGTGTTGCTGGAAGAAGGTGTTTGAGATGAATAGATCGTTGGTCTTGCAGAATTCTATGAGTCTTTCTCCAGCTTCATTTCTGTTGCCAAGTCCATATTTTCCAACTACTTTGCCTTCTTTTTTGTTGCCAACTTTTGCATTCCAGTCACCCATGACTATCAGGATATCCTGTTTGCATGTTCTGTCAATTTCAGCTTGTACTTGTTCATAGAATTCTTCAATTTCATTCTCTTCTGCAGCTGTTGTTGTGGCATATACTTGAATTATAGTTGTGTTGATAGGCATTCCTCGTAGACGAATAGAGATTAAGCGTTCGCTGACAGCATTGTATTTCATTACAGTTCTTGCAAGTTTCTTCTTTATTATAAATGCAACACCATTTCTTCTTTGTCTTTCATTTCCAGCATAGTAGACCATGTGATCATCTGCAAAGTGCCCGATGCCAGTCCATTTCAGTTCGCTGACACGCAACAGATCAAGTTGTATATGTTCCATTTCATTCTTGACCACCTCCAACTTTCCTTGGTTCATGCTTCGTACGTTCCATGTTCCAATGTGTAAGACATCTTTACAGCTTCTGACTCTCATTTCATGCGCAGCTATATCAGCAGTCAGACGTCCCGAGGGCTTTGATCCAACCACATCATAAATGCTGGCTTTACTCTGAAAAGTCTTCAGCTCTTCCCCAGTAGCTAGTTGAGTGCCTTCTGACTTGGGGGTCTCATCTTCCAGCACTATAGCACAATTTGTTTTGTTGTAACTATCCATTGGGTTTTCATGGCAAGATACAGAAGTAGATTGCCGGGCCTTTCTTCCGCGCAGTTTAAGTTTGGTGTTGCTGCCGTTGTCACAGAAATGTGATCCTCCGCCATCAACACTATCCCATTCTGCTGCTGCCCAGATGGTGGTTTGTCTTGGTTTGGCACCTCAGCTGAGACCTATCCATCTTGGGAGACCCTGCCAGTAGTTAAATTACCGATAGTTTACCTCTCAGCATTACTGATGCACACAAGCCCTCACAGCACGACAAGCTGCAAATCAAGTGAGGTTTTCTACCTTATCTACACGGAAAAGCAATCCAAGTGTTTTCCGACAACGCGACCACAGTGGCCTACATCAACCGGCAAGGAGGCACCAGCAGTGTGCCACTGGAGGCCGAGCAGTTGTTTGATTGGGTTGAACAAAACCTGGGGGCTCTGTCGGCAGCGCATGTGGCAGGAGTGGACAATGTAGAGGCTGACTTCTTGAGTCGAGTGAAGGTGGATCCAGGAGAGTGGATGCTTCATCCGGAAGTATATGGAATGATGGTGCGTCGCTGGGGGTCACCAGTAATGGATCTCATGGCGACTTTCCAGTCAGCAAAGGTCAGTCGTTTCTTCAGCAGAAGGCAGGAGAGAATGTCGGAGGGCCTAGATGCACTCATACAGGACTGGCCAATGGAGCAGCTCTTGTACGTGTTTCCCCCTTGGGTGTTAATAGGCTGTGTAGTGCAACGCATGAAACTACACAGAGGATTGGTGATATTGATTGCACCGAATTGGTCACGAGACCTTGGTACGTGGATCTGAGGAGATTCTTAGCAGCCTTGGCGTCTTCCGGTCAGGAGGGATCTGTTGTCTCAGGGTCCGCTGTACATGCCCCAGGTGGATCGATTCTCGCTTACGGCTTGGCACTTGAGAGGGCGAGGGCAAGGTTGAGAGCGAAGGGATACTCCGCAGCAATAATTGCTACCTTGTTGAAGGCACGAAGGAGATCTACTTCATTGGCGTATATTCGCGTTTGGTGTATTTTTGAAACATGGTGTGTAGACAGGAAATTGGAAGCGTTAGGGGCGTCAATATTGCAGATTCTGGCATTCTTGCAGGATGGATTTCAGAAAGGTTTAGCGGCCTCATCCTTAAGGGTGCAGTTGGCAGCCTTGTCCTGTTATAGAGGAAAGATCAAGGGAGAAGCGCTGGGGGCTCACCCAGATGTTAAGTGTTTTTTAAGAGCGGTGTTGCTTTTGAGGCCACCATGTCGACAGATGGTTCCGACGTGGGATCTTCAGTTAGTTTTGGAAGCGTTGGTGCGAGAGCGATTTGAGCCATTGTATAAGTCGTCTTTGAAGGATCTTACTCTCAAGGTGGTCTTCCTGGTAGCGATTTGTTTGGCCAGGAGAATCTCAGAATTGCAGGCTTTGTCCTGTAGGAAACCCTTTCTTTCTTTTTATGATTCAAAGGTGGTATTGAGGCCAGTGCCGTCATTTTTGCCAAAAGTGGTGTCAGCGTTTCATGTGAATCAGGTGGTTTCTTTGCCATTTTTCAGTGAAGATTCGGAGGCTTCTTCCGCAGGGCAGTTATATCTGTTAGATATTCGCCGGGCATTAAAGAAATATATTCGACGGACGGCAGACTTCCGGAAGTCTGATAAACTATTTGTCCTATTTGTTGGTACTAGGAGGGGAGAAGCAGCATCACAGGCGTCCATTGTCAGATGGATTAAGGAGGTGATAGCGTCAGCGTATATGTTGAAGGGTAAGCTGGTGCCTGAAGGGCTTAAAGCTCATTCAACTAGGGCTCAAGCGGTTTCATGGGCTGAGTACAGGTTAGTAAAAGCGGTAGAGATTTCTAAAGCAGTGACCTGGTCATCTTTAAATTTCTTTGTCAAGCATTACCGTCTGGATGTCCAGGCGGAAAGGGATACCTGTTTTGGGACAGCGGTGCTTCAGGCTGGACTAGCAAGTCCCCCCCATTGATTTATTTCACTGCTCTGTTACATCCCCAGAGGTTCGGGACTAGACTGTAGGGACGATAAGAAAGGTGAAATTAGACTTACCTGCTAATTGTTGTTCCTTGAGGAACTCCAGTCTAGTCCTGTATCCCTCCAGTAAGAGGAGAATAGAACTGTGTGGGTTCTGGTTCATAAGGGGAGGTTCTGGATAGGGGAATTATAAGGGGGTTGCTATTCTCCATAAGGGGGGGAGAGCAGGCCTAAGCAGTTCTAACAAAGGCTACTATGGCATAGAGGGAGATCAGAGAGAGAGAGAGATTTCTCCCTTAAAGGTTATAGGATAAGTTAGTTTACAGTTTGTTGATAGTGTTTACTACTTAATTATTGCTCTGGTGAGTCTGCTTTGTCAATAGGTTACTGGAGTAAGGAGGCGGTTCCTGTGTCTTTATACCAGTGTCATCATGTTTGTCAGTCTCCAAGCTGCTGGAGGAGGAGCACAACCTCAGAGATTTGGGACTAGACTGGAGTTCCTCAAGGAACAACAATTAGCAGGTAAGTCTAATTTCACCATAGGGTAGATCAAATTGGTGGAAGAGTGAGGTTATATGTTAAGGAGGGCATTCAGTCAAACAGGATAAGTTTTTCAGGAAACAAAATACACTGTGGAATCTCTATGGATAGAAAAGGAATGGCCGTGGGGTGTACTACCATCCGCTTGGCCAGAATGAAGAGACAGATGATAAGATGCAAACAGAAATTAGGAAAGCTAACAAAATTTACAATATTTGGTGATTTCAATTACTCAGTAGCCACTGGATCAATGTCACTTCAGGGTATGCTAGGGAGATAACTTTGTAGATGAAATAAAGACTGTTTCATGGAATAGATGGTTCAGGAACTGACATGAAGAGAAGGAGTTTTAGACCTAGTTCTTAGTAGCACACAGGATCTGGTGTGAGAGGTAAGAGTATTGGGACCACATGGCAATAATGATCATAACATGATCACATTTGAACATAAGATATGCCATACTGGGTCAGACCAAGGTCCATCAAGCCCAGTATTCTGTTTCCAACAGTGGCCAATCTAGGTCATATGTACCTAGCAGTTTCCCCAAGGGACACAGGTTCCACAATGCTTGTATTGGTTCAAGCATTGATATCCTGGGTCCCTTCTTAATAATGGTTTATGGACCTTTCCTCCAGGAACTTGTCCAAACCTTTTTTAAACCCAGCTACACTAACAGCCTTTACTACATCCTCTGGTAACAAATTCCAGAGTTTGATTACACGTTGAGTGAAAAATATTTTCTTTTATTAGTCTTAAATAGTTTACCCTGTAGCTTCATTGCATGTCCCCTAGTCTTTCTACATTCTGATAAGGTAAACAATCGATCTACGTTTACCCGTTCCACTCCATTCATTAATTTATAGACTTCTATCATATCTCCCCTCAGCCGTCTCTTTTCCAGGTTAAAGAGCCCCAACCTTTTTAGCCTTTCTTCATAGGAGTATCCTTCCATCCCCTTTACCATTTTGGTGGCTCTTCTCTGAACCTTTTCTAAAATCGCTATATCCTTTTTAAGATACGGCGACCAGAATTGCACACAATATTCAAGGTGCGGTCTCACCATGGAACGATACAGAGGCATTATAATATCTTTTGTTTTATTTTCCATTCCTTTCCTTATCATGCCTAGAATTCTATTTGCTCTCTTAGCCGCCGCTGCACACTGGGCCGAAGGTTTTAACATGGTATCCACAATGACGCCTAAATCTTTTTCCTGGGTGGTGGTTCCTAATGTGGAACCTTGCATCGTGTAACCATAGTTTGGGTTGTTCTTCCCTAGGTGCATAACCTTGCACTTGTCCACATTAAATTTCATCTGCCATTTTGATGCCCAGTCTTCCAATTTATCAAGATCCTCTTGCAGTTTTCCACAATCCTCTTGGGTTTTAACAACTTTAAATAGTTTTGTGTCATCTGCAAATTTGATAACCTCACTCGTTATTCCACTTTCCAGGTCATTTATGAATATGTCAAAAAGCAGCAGACCCAGCACAGATCCCTGGGGTACACCACTATTCACCTTTCTCCATTTGGAAAATTGGCCATTTAGCCCTACCCTCTGCTTTCTGTCTTTTAACCAGTTCCTGATCCACAATAGTACACTGCCTCCTATCCCATGACTCTTTAGTTTTGCCAAAAGTCTCTCATGAGGGACCTTGTCAAAGGCTTTCTGAAAGTCCAGATACACAATATCAACCCACTCACCTTTGTCCACCTGATTATTCACTCCTTCAAAAAAACATAACAGATTAGTAAGACAAGATCTTCCTTGTCTAAAGCCATGTTGGCTGTCTCCCATTAGGTCATGACTATCTACATGCTGAGTAATTTTATTCTTTATGATGGTTTCTACCATTTTTCCCGGTACTGATGTCAGGCTCACCGGTCTGTAGTTTCCCGGATCACCCCTGGAACCCTTTTTAAAAATTGGTGTTACATTGGCGATCCTCCAATCTTCAGGTATTAGAGATGATTTTAATGATAGTTCACAGATTACTAATAGCAGGTCTTCAATCTCATATTTCAGTTCTTTCAACACCCTTGGATGTATACCATCCGGCCCAGGTGATTTGCTACTCTTCAGTTTATCTAATAGTTGTAATACATCTTCCCGATGTATCGATATTTCCTTCAATTCTTCCGCACCTTTAAATACCACTTCAGTCATGGGTAACATCCCTACATCTTCCTCAGTAAAGACTGAAGCAAAGAATTCATTCAGTCTCTCCGCTATCGCCTTGTCGCCTCTTAGTGCTCCTTTAACCCCTTTATCATCTAATGGACCAACTGACTCTCTCACAGGTTTTTTGCTACGAATGTACTTGAAAAGGTCTTTACTTCGCGTTTTTGCTTCCGCAGCAAGCTTCTTCTCAAATTCTCCCTTTGCCTGCATTATCAATGCCTTGCATTTGACTTGCCAGTGCTTGTGTTTCCAGGTTTCATCGTTTGGCTCTTTTTTCCATTTCCTGAAAGATGCTTTTTTGGCAACAACAGCCTCTCTGACTTCACCTTTAAACCATGCTGGCAGTTTTTTGGACTTCCTTCCACTTTTCTTAAAGCGTGGAATACAGCTGGTCTGGGCTTCCAAGATAGTATTTTTCAACAACAGCCAAGCCTGATGTACGTCTTTAACCTTTGCAACTGCTCCTTTTAGTTTTTTCTTAACTGTTTTCCTCATTTTATCATAGTCTCCCTTTCAAAAGTTAAAAGGTAGTACTGTGAATTTCCTTACTATCCCTCCTCCACTAATTAAATCAAAGGCGATCATGCTATGATCACTATTGCCAAGTGGCCCCAACAACCTTATCTCTTGCACTAGATCTGGTGTTCCAGTAAGGACTAGGTCTAATATGGCTTCCCCTCTGGTCAGTTCATGAACCAGCTGCTCCAAGAAACAGTCATTTATTTCATCTAGGAACTTTATCTCCCTAGCATGTCCTGACGTGACACTGACCCATTATTATTACTGTGCTGTGACTTTTATTAGCTTCCTTGATTTCTTTGAGCATTTCATCATCCATTTGGTCATTCTGGCCAGGCGCTCGATAGTACACCCCCACTGCCATTGCCTTCCCCCTTTCACATGGAATTTCAATCCATATAGATTCTACAGCAGATTTTGCTTCCTGCAAAACTTTAATCCTTTCTGACTCAATGCCCTCTCTAACATAGAGAGCAACCCCTCCACCAATTTGATCAGCTCTATCATTTCGATACAGTTTGTACCCAGGTATCACAGTGTCCCACTGGTTGTCCTCCTTCCACCATGTCTCTATTCCAATCATATCTAACCTTTCATTTAGTGCTATATATTCTAACTCTCCCATCTTATTTTTTAGACTTCTAGCATTTGCATACAAGCATTTTAGAAAATGTATTTTATTCATATTAATTTGGCTATTGTGAGACATGGGTAATTTGGGATCTTTAAGCTCTGTCTGCTCCATACTTGAGGGCATTTGGGCTACTTTACTCTTTTGTGGAACCTCTCTGCTTTTGGTAGTATCCTTCAAAGATACATTCTTCCGAACCATCCGCTCTTGGGCGACTGTCGGCTTTCCCCTAATATCTAGTTTAAAAGCTGCTCTATCTCCTTTTTAAAGGTTAATGCCAGCAGCCTGGTTCCATCCCGGTTAAGGTGAAGCCCATCCCTTCGGAAGAGCCCCTTCTTTCCCCAGAATGTTCCCAGTTCCTAACAAATCTAAAACCCTCATCTCTGCACCATTGTCTCATCCACGCATTGAGACTCTGGAGCTCTGCCTGCCTTTTGGGTCCTGCGCGTGGAACAGGAAGCATTTCGGAGAATGCTACCCTGGAAGTTCTGGATTTCAACTTCCTACCTAAAAGCCTAAATTTAGCCTCCAAACCTCCCTACCACATTTTCCTATGTCATTGGTACCGACATGTACCAAGACAGCAGACTCCTCCCCAACACTATATAAGACCTTATCTAGGTGGCGCGTGAGGTCCGCTACCTTCGCACCAGGCAGGCATGTTACCAGGCGATCCTCATGTCCACCAGCCACCCAGCTATCTACATGCCTAATGATCGAATCACCAACTATAACGGCTGTCCTTACCCTTCCCTCATGGGCACATGGCCCTGGAGAAACGTCCTCGGTGCGAGAGGGTTTTACATCACCTGGAGGACAGGTCCTAGTTACAGGATCACTTCCTGCCACACCAGGGTGATGCTCTCCTGTCACGTGACCTCTCTCCTCCATGGCAACAGGGATGCTGCCAGACTGGAGGTGGGACTTCAGGACTATATCCCTGTAGGTCTCGTCTATGTACCTCTCTGTCTGTCTTATGCTTTCCAAGTCTGCTACTTTAGCCTCTAGAGAACGGACTCGTTCCCTGAGAGCAAAGAGCTCCTTGCACCTAGTGCACACGTAAGACCTCTCACCAACTGGGAGAAAATCATACATGTGACACTCAATGCAAAAGACTGGAAAGCCCCCATCCCGCTGCTGAACTGCTGTCTGCATCTTAGTTTTAAGTTTGTGTTTAGATCTAGGTTCTTTACTTACTAAGGGTTGCTATGGATATTTATACTTATAAAACTGTACCTTATACGTGTAATATACCTTGTTCACCTGAAGCTTAACTAATCTCAGGTCCTTAGTGTATGACTGATTTGGGTAATGAGCTTCACCTGAGAGCACCTCCTGTCTTTTAAGGTGTGTAAGTACCTATAAAGCTACGATTATCCCAGGGGAGGGAGGGAAATAACACTTATTAAAAGAGGGCTGCTACACAGTACCCTGTCTTGTGCTGCTGAGGTAAGCTATATTCTGATTTGATTTAAATTATAGCTCTTAGCTGCTGCTAGGCTCTAACTTCTTATGAAATTTAAACTACAAGCTCTCTGCTGGGTTCTAAATTTAACCAGAAAGCTCTCTTCTGTGTTTTAAATTTAAGCTAAAAGTACTTTGCTGCTGCTAGACCCTGAGTGACTATTCAATTTAGACTACAAGCTCTCTGCTGGGTTCCAAATGTAAGCAGAAAGCTCTCTTCTGTGTTTTAAATTTAAACTAAAAGTACTTTGCTGTTACTAGGCTCTGAGTGACTATTAAATTTAAACTACAAGCTCTCTGCTGTGTATGAAATGTAACCAGAAAGTTCTCCTCTGTGTTTTAAATTTAAACTTAAACTGCTGCTACTAGACCCTGACTGATTTAACAAAAAATAGTGGATTCACAGATTAATTAGCTTTAATACAAAGAATTCCTTTTAGAAAATTACCAGAAGTATATACTTACAGTTGCAGATCTCTCTCCAGAAGTAACAGTCCCTTTTTCTAGTCCTTCAAGACATTTGATTTAATAAATGGAGGGAGGGCAGCAAGGAAATCCTCTGTGCTAGCATTTAACTATGAAAAGGGAGACTGATAAAATGAGGAAAATGATTAAGAAAAAACTAAAAAAAAAACAACTGTAAAGGTTAAGAATTTACATCAGGCTTGGGCATTATATAAATATACTATTGTGAAAGCCCAGGCCAGATGTAGTCCATGCTTTAAGAAAGGTAGAAGGAAGGCCATATGACTGATTTTAATGTGAATTCAGATAGTCTAAAAAAGCATCTTTCAGATAACTGAAAAAAAGAATCAAATGATGAAAACTGGAAGGAAGATAAGAACCGGCAAGTTAGATGCAAGGCACTGAAAAGAGGCAAAGAGAGAATATGAAAAAAAAAGTGTGCTGTAGAAGCAGAACTCATAATAAACATCTTTTCAAATACATTTTTAGCACAAACCTGCCCCCCCCCAAAAAAAAAAATCTGTGAGAGTCAGTTGGATCATTAGATGATAGAGAGGTAAAAGTTGTACTAAGGGAGAACAAGACACTATTTGCTGTGGTCTTTACTGAAGAAGATGTGGGGAAGTCACCCATTCCAGAAATGTATCAGGAACGGAAACAAATCCTGATAAACCTCGTAGGTATTATATAGCAATTTGTTTTAAAAAGTAACAAATAACCTGAACTGGATGGTACACATCCTAGGGTGCTGAAAGAACTCAAAAATGAGAATGCAGACCTACTGCTAATAATCTGTAAACTATCATTAAAATCTTCTATAGTACCTGAGGAATGAAGCATGGCCAACCTAATGCCAGTTTTTAAAGGTGGTTCCAGGGTTGATGCAGGAAAATACAGATTGGTGAGCCTAATGTCTGTGCCAGGAAAAATGATAGAAACTATTATAAAGAACAAAATTACTGAATATGTAGCTATCATAATTTAATGGGAAAAGGACAACATGTATAGCCAAGGAAAGTTTTGTCTCACTAATCTATATTTGTTTTGAAGAAATAAATAAACAGACAGATAAAGGTGAGCCAGTGGATATAATATATCTGCATTATCAGAAAGCTTTTAACAAGGTCCCTCATGAGAGACTCGAAGGAATTAAAAAGCCATAGGATAGTAGTATTATGGATTTCAAACTGGTTAAAAGATAGCAGAAAGTAGGGCTAATTGGTCAATTTTCTCAATGGAGAAAGGTGAATAGTGTTACCACCCAAGTGATCTGTGCTAGGTCTGCTGCATTTTAACATATTCATAAATAACCTGGAAATGGGAGCAGTCTGCCCTTCCATACCAACTGCTACAGTCCCTTTTTTTTTCTTTAGCGATCATCTGTGTTTATCCCATGCTTTTTTGAATTCTGATACTGTCCTTGTCTCCACTGGGAGACTCTTCCACACATCTACTACTCTTTCCATAAAGAAATATTTCTGCACATTAATCCTGAGTCTATCCTTTTCACCTTCATCCAATTCCTCCTTATTGCAGAACTCTCAATTGAAAGATGCTCTCCCTCAGTACATTTATTTCACAGAGGTATTTAAACATCTCTATCATATCACCCCTCTCCCACCTTTCCTCCAAAGTGTACATATGCCTTATGATGAAGGTCACTGACCATTTTGGTAACCATCCTCTGCGCTGACTCCATCCTCTTTATATCCTTTTGAAGGTGGGGGTCTCCAGAATTCCACACAATACCCTGTGATGGCGAAGACGGCCAGGTCCCTAGAAAGATAGGAAAAGTACAGGCAATTTCCCCTAGTCAGAGGGAAAGGGGAAAAAATGCTCAGTTTAAAAGTGCAGCTAAGGCTGAAAAAAAGAACCTGTCAAAAGTTGTTGTTCAAAAGCCACGCCCCAGCTCCATAGCAACTGAGGGTGGTAATGCAGCACAGCTGGGGGTGGGGTGGAAAGATACCGGCCAGTCACATGTTTATAAGCCCCAGAGAACAGAGAGAGATAGATTAAGGAAACTCACGAGACTGAGGAGATTCTCAGGACTCCCGGGAGAGGAAAGGAGTTTCTCAAGATCCCCAGGACAGGGAAGGAGATTCCCAGGGGAGGGAAGGAGATTGGCAAGATTGGAGAAAGTCTCGAGCTTCCCAGGGGAGGAAGGGAGAGTGCAAAGACAGGCAAGGAGGTTGCCAGGTCTGGAAAGATTGCCAGGACACGAGAGGAAGAGAGCTGACTCGGTTTCAGAGGAGGAGTCTGAAAGGGAGCCTCATTCAGTGCAAGAGTTTCATGCTTGCAGGAGGAAGGGAGACGAGAAGGCTGCTTTGACCAGGAAACAGCATGGCCAGGGAAGGAGCAGGGAAGCACTGCTAAAGAAACTTCCAAAAGGTACTGCTGCTAAAGTTATTGGCCAGAGGTCTCAGGAAGAATTCCCAGACAGCCAGCTCCAGGAGTTTAACCAGAAGCAGGGTTACAGGAAGCCTCTCAGTAAAGAAGGTTTAAATGTTTTAAAACTGCTTCAACGTATGCTGAAAGACCAGGAAGTAATTAGTGGAGAGAGTAGTTCTCTGCACCGAGGGAAAGAACAGCTGTTTGCTGACGACATCACAGAACAGTCCTGTTCAGAATATTCTTTTAAGTGAGCCAGAGGAGGCTATGGAATGTGAGTTATCCCTGATAGTGAAATAAGAGTGTGTGGAAATATATGTTGGAAGAAAATTCCATTTCTCTGATATGCATGGTGGTTTTACAGAGCTAAGAAGTTTTAATTAGTGTGCTTGCTGCCCTAAATGAGACTTGCACCGGAGTGCTGCTGGAAGTCTCGGGACAACTGATTAAAGCCCTTAAAGCTCTGAAACCAAAGAAGAAAAGTTTATTTGCTGGAAGTTTTCAATGAACATTTTGAGTTTGTTTAAAACACTGGGAAGTGAAGCATTATTTTTGAATGAGTAACCTTTGTATGCTGAAGTAAGCAAGAGCATTTTTCTTACCTGAGTTTCTTGTGGATATTTTGTACACGTGATTTACCAAGCTTCTTTTTGAAGTTCCCGCTATTATGGGAGGCTAATAAAAATATTCCTGCGTTTGCTTTCAACTCTCGGCTCAGCCTTTGATTACAACTACATTTGCTCTGGAGTTGCTTGAAAGTGACATTCGCTCCCCCTTCACCTCGTCAGGCAGCCGCCTAGGCGGGGCAAGGGCGCGACAACCCCAAATGGGGTCTCACCAAAGATTTATACAGAGGCAACTCCTTCCAATTGGCTATTCTGCTCCCTATGCACCGAAGCAGCTTTCGCCGTTGCCTTTTCTACCTATTCAACCACCTTAAGATCATCAGAAACAATCATGCCCAGGTCCTGCTCTTCTTTCATGGACCCCCTATTCTGTACTGTACCCTTAGATTTATGAATCCCAAATGCATGACCCTGCATTTTTTAGTCTTAAATCTCAGCTGTGAAATTCTCAACCATTCTTTGAGCTTTGCTAGATCCCTCCTCATGTTATCTATTCCTTCCTGGGTCTCCACTCTACTGCAGATTTTGGTATCATCTGCAAAGATGCAAACTTAATGTGGACAAGTGCAAAGTTATGCACATGGGGAAGAACAACCCAAACTACATTTACATGATGCAAGTTTCTGTATTAGGAATCACCATCCAAGAAAAGGATCTAGGCGTCATCATGGATGATATGTTGAAACCCTCTATTCAGTGTGGAGCAGTGGCCAAGAAAGTAAATAGAATGCTAGGAATCATAAGGAAAGGAGTGGAGGACAAAACCAAGGATGATATAATGTCTCTATATCCCTTCATGATGCGACCACTCCTTGAATATTGTGTACAAATTTGGTCCCCATATCTAAAAAAGGATATACAGTAGAGGAATTAAAAAAGGTACAGAAAAGAGCAATCAAAATGATAAAGTGGATGGAATAATGTTAAAAGGTTAGGGCTCTTCGGCTTGAAAAAGACATGGCTGAGGGGGAGACATGATAGTAGTCTATAAAATAGCAGGTGGAGTGGAACAGTTTCCCTGGAGGTAGGGGTGAGGAACTGGCACCGAAATAGTTAGTTATTGAAACAGGAAGGGAATGGTAGTAGGTAAAACCAGGCAGAAGTGAGATAGTTAATAACATTATATTTGTCTGTTGAGGTGGGATAGAAGGATGGTGAATAAGAGTACCAAATTGCATGCAAATAAAGCATTTAGGGCTTGATATTCGAAAGGCAGTTACATGGTTTACAGCCAAGTAAACTGTGTGAATGCCTTAAACTGGGACATTTAGGCATTATGTGGACAGGCATTTAAACTAGGGAAAAAGGATGCTGGAAGGAGATCAACAAGTTCAGGACATCACTCCGAGCAAAAACATAATAATATTGGAAACAGCCACAGTATTAACCCACACATCAAGGCCAAGTGGGAAGAGGCGTGTAAAACAAAATCCATGCAAAATACAGGCAAGCCCGTCAACAAATGCTGGAAAGCATTAAGCACAAATGCTCAAAGCCTAGCCAACAAAGTTCCTGACCTGGAAGCCCTAATGATGGAAATGGACTTGGACATTGTGGCCATTAGAGAAATATGGTTCAACGAGTCACATGAATGGGATATAGCCATAGCTGGCGATAATCTATTTAGAAGAGATAGAGAGGGTAGAAAAGGAGGGAGAGTAGCTCTCTATGTCAAAAGCAATATTAAAGCTGCTGAAATGCAGGGGACGTGGGGAAAAGAAGAAGCGCTGTGGATTGCGTTGGAAAGAGGAGATGACACTGTCATCCATACTGGTATAGTCTACAGACCTCCAACTCAAACCGAAGAAATGGATAGCGAATTGATTGATATTGCAAAGATAGCCATGAAGGGGACAGTGATCATACTGGGTGACTTTAACCTACCCAATGTGGATTGGAGTATCCCTTCTGTAAATCTGGAAAGAAGTAAAAAGATTGTGGGTGCCTTCCAAGATGCATTACTTAGACAAATGGTGATGGAACCATCCAGGGAAAGCTCGATGCTGCATTTAGTACTCACCAACAGAGATAGTGTGTCGAATATCGGGGTGGGTGCCCAGGTGAACAGCAGCGATCATCAAACAGTGTCACATTAGACCCCAACTTATTCAACTGCATTGGTTACCAGTCCCCCATCGTATCACCTTTGAAATCCTGAGCTTAACTAATAAGGCCTTTTATACACATACTCCATAGTACATGGCTGAATCCTTATAGTTCCGGTTATCGCCTTGCAGCCTTCAATCCATACATGTCAACTGCCTGGATCTCCCTTCCCCAGATCGTACCCACCTAGAACAGACCTGTCACTCAGCTTTTTTCTTTCTAGGACCATCCCTCTGGAACTCCCTTCCCACCTTCCTCCGTCAAGAACAATCAAGTCAAATTCACGTCTCTTCTTAAGACTCATCTTTTTTGTGTCACCTATGACCTTCTCCCTTCTGACTCCTCCTTATCTCCCCCTTTTTTCACTCTGACCTCTTCTCCTCTTTTTTTTCTTCTTTTCTCTCTATCTCTGGTGTGACTGTTGCTTTCCTGTCAGAAAATGTAGTTCTTTTCCGTTTCCGGCCTTTTGCCGCTGCAACATTTTGCTCCATTGTAAACCGGTCTGATGGCTCTGAAGGTGCGGTAAATCAAGAAATCCAATAAAGATAAAGCCAAGGCTGAGTCCAATCACAGCAAACTCAAAGTTCTAGACTTCAAAAACACTGACTACAATAAGTGGCTGCACAAATAAAGGCAAAAAACATAGCTTTCACAAAATTCAGAAGTTTGTAAACAGAGGAACACAGAAAAGAATACAGGATAAAACTAAAAGAGAAATAAGGATAGTAAAATCCAAGACAGAAGAAAAGATGGTTAAAGATGTGAAGTGTGGCGACAACGTTTTTCAAGTATATTCAGGAGAGGAGGAAAATCAGAGGCGGAATTGCAAGACTCAAAAGTGCTGGGAATGGATTTGTGGAAAGTGACATTGAAAAAGCAAAAATGCTAAACAAATACTTTTGTTCTGTTTTTACTAAAAAAAAAATCCTGGAGTAGGACCACCTGTGATTGACAAATATTCAAATGGGAATGGAGTAGATACCACACCATTCACAGAAGATGATGTGTTAGAACAGCTTGCAAAACCGAAAATGGACAAGGCCATGGGACCGGATGGGAATTCTGTCACTGTATTTACCCCCACCATTTCTATCGGGAGGGCATTCCAAGCATCCAGCAACCTTTCAGTGAAAAAGTATTTCCTGACATTGCCTTTCAATTTACCACCTTGCAGCTTCATATTATGCCCTCTAGTTTTACACCTTCCCCGTCTTTGGAAGAGGTTTGTTTGTTCATTAATTCTCTTTAAGTATTTAAAGGTTTGAATCCTATATCCTCTATCCCTCCTCTCCTCCAGAGTGTACATATTTAGGTCTTCAAGTCTCTTCTCATAAGACTTCTGACACAGGCTCCAAATCATTTTCGTCGCCTTCCTCTGAGCAGTTTCCAGTCTTTTTACATCCTTTGTGAGATATGGTCTCCAAAATTGAACACAATATTCCAAGTGAGGCCTCACCAGTGACTTATACAGTGGCATTAGTACCTCTTCCTTTCTGCTGGTAATTCCTCTTTGTATGCAACCCCACATCCTCCTGGCTTTTACCACTGCCTTGTCGCACTGTTTCGCCACCTTGAGATCCTCAGAAATAATCACACCAAGGTCCTTCTCCTGGTCCGTGCACACCAACCTCTCGCCCCCTATCACATACATTTCCCTTGGATTTCTGCTTCCCAAGTGCATGACACTGAACTTCTTGCATTAAATCTTAACTGCCAAGCATTAGACCATTCTTCCAGTTTTTGTAGATCTTTCCTCATGTTATCCACTCCCTCAGGGGAGTCCACTCTGTTGCAAATTTTCATGTCATCTGCATAAAGACAGACTTTTCCATTCAGTCCTTCAGCAATATCACTCCCAAATACATTGAACAGTGCCGGGCCCAGGACCGAACCCTGGGGCACCCCGCTAAATACCCTCCTCTCATCCGAGTGAGCTCCATTTACCATCACCTTCTGTCTTCTGTCAGTCAACCAATTTCTTATCCATTTCATTACCTTGGGACCCATCCCCAAACTACTCAGTTTATTGATAAGCCTTCTATGAGGATCAGTATCAAAGGCTTTGCTGAAATCCAGGTAGATGACATCCATCGCATGCCCCTGATCTAGTTCTCTGGTCACCCAGTCAAAGAACTCAATCAGATTTGTCTGGCAAGATCGTCCTTTGGTAAAACCATGTTGCCTCAGATCATGCAACTTGTTGGTTTTGAGAAAGTCCACTATTCACTCTTTCAGGAGTGCCTCCATTACTTTTCCTGCCACTGAGGTAAGGCTCACCGGCCCGTAGTTTGTCACTTCTTCCCTGTCACCACTTTTGTGAAGAGATACCACATCCGCCCTTCTCCAGTCCTGTCTCCAAGGATCTGTTGAAAACATCCTTTAATGGCCCTGTAAGAACCTCTCTGAGCTCGTTCAGTATCCTGAGATTTATGCCTTCTCCAGGACCAAGCAGGAAGTCAGTCCTCACATATGGGTGACGTTGGCGCCGATGGAGCCCTCGCGGAGCAATTTCCCCAGCTTTCAAAGAAAGCCTTTGGGAATTGCAGCGCGCATGCGCGGTCCATTTCCCGCCCAAGGGTGCCATCTTGCTCAGTCTTCTTTTTTCCGCGGAGCCCTACAGACGCTGTTTGTGATCGCCGCTGAAAAAGTTGATTTTATTTACTATTCTTTTCTCGGTTCGACGCCGGATCCTTTTCCTGCCTGGACCCGATACGCCGGTATCGAGTCCGTTCTTTATTTTTTCGGTTTTTGTCCTTCGTGACTAGCGTTCGTGCCATTTTTATTTTTTCACTGGCAACCCTGTCTTTTGACCTCGCAGGGGCCCTTTTTCCCCCGATGGCTGCCAGCGGGTTTAAAAAGTGTGATCGGTGTAAGAAACCTATGTCTTACCGACACACACGACTGCTGCCTCCGCTGCCTCGGACCCGATCATGACCTGATGATCTGTGGTCCGTGTGGAAAAATGTCCTCAAAAGCGTTGAGGAGTCAGCAGCATCAAAAAGAACGAATCTTCTCTGACTCCGCGTCCGGCCGGGCCCGGACCTCGTCAGAGGCTTCGACGTCCCGGGACTCCGGTCCTGAGCATCGTCGGAGTTCCTCTGAGCGGGGGTCTCCTGCCCGGGAACATCATAGGAAGAAGAAACCCGCGAGGGCAGCGTCGGTGGACGCTCCTGGTTCCTCGAGGGCCAGGTCGCATAGCCCCGATAGCCGTCCCAGGTCCTCGGAGTCGGAGAGGCCGTCGAAACATCCTCATCTCGAGATAGTCTCCTGGACACGTGAGTACTGTAGTCCTCGTGGACTTGCCTCCGAAGGAGCCGACGTCGGGCCCGACGCCGTCGGGGCCCGAGTCGGGGGCTGCTGGGTCTCCTGAGCTCGGACTCAGGTTGACGGCCTTGGAGAGCAGTTTCGCTGCCTTCATGGACCAGCAGCAGGCATTGATCGCTGGCCTCGCCGGTGCATCTGCCCCGACCACTGGGACATCGACGTCCAAGTCGACCCCGGAGACCGAGCCGATCCTCGAGTCCATGCGAGCTCGAATCGATCCTCGGTCACGGTCTCCCTCGGCCTCCCGTTCGGGACCGAGGTCGTCGACGCCGGCCTCGGCATCGGGGCAGAGGGCATCGGTGCCCGCCCGACCGGAGCCGCTCGATTCCTCCTCCGAGGAGTCTGGCTGGGAGACGGAGGACAAAGAGTCCAGAAAAACCTCTGCCCCTTCTCAGAAGAAGAAGGGCTCGGGGAAAAAGCCCTTTTACCCGAGGAAGGCGGCTGCCTATAAACACTACCCTCATTATCAGGCCTCAGCAGCTCCCCAACAGGGTCAGCAGGCCAAGGGACGGGGTAATGGGTCCCGTAGGCAGCAGGCCCCCAAGCCCACAACACCGGCCCCTGCTCAGCAGGGTGGGGGGTTTTGACTCCGTCAGCATAGCCTCTTCCCCTCCGCTGGTTTCTCTCAGCACAGGAGGCCGGCTGGTCCACTTTGCTCACAGATGGTCAGCCATCACATCAGATACCTGGGTGCTTCATATAGTTCAAAAAGGCTATCTTCTACACTTTCACCAGGTATCTCCCTCCTACTTTCCAGGGGAGCCTCCAAGACTCCCTCTGCACAGGGACTTACTCCTTCAGGAGTTAGCAAGTCTTCTTCAGGAACAGGCTGTGGAACCGGTGCCCCACCACCTGAGAGGTCACGGCTTTTATTCCAGGTACTTTCTGATACCAAAAAGAACAGGAGGCCTCAGACCCATCCTGGACTTGCGAAACCTCAACAAGTTTCTGGCAAGGGAAAAGTTCAAGATGCTTACCCTTGGAATCCTGCTGCCCTACCTCCAGCAGGGAGACTGGCTATGCTCCTTAGATCTAAAGGAGGCCTATACTCACATCCTTATTCATCCAGACCACAGACAATATCTCAGGTTTGTTGTGGGAGGAAATCATTACCAGTACAGAGTATTACCCTTTGGCCTATCCTCCACCCCCAGGGTGTTCACCAAATGCCTAGCAGTGGTGGCGGCTTATCTAAGACTTCAAGGCCTTTTTGTGTTTCCATACCTGGATGACTGGCTCATCAGAGCACAGTCCTCCCAAGAGGCCACTCAGGCCACTCATCGCACTGTGACTCTACTCCAGCACTTGGGATTTGTCATAAACTTCGCAAAGTCCACTTTTCTCCCCTCTCAAAATCTCGAATTCATAGGCGCCAGGTTGAACACACTTCAGGCGCGGGCCTTCCTGCCTCTGGACAGGGCCGACAGACTCATGGATCTCGCCAGCCACTTTCACAGCAATTCCCTGGTCTCTGCCAGGCAATTTCTGAGACTCCTCGGCCATATGGCTTCCAGGTCCATGTGACCCCCAATGCCCGCCTGAACATGCGACCTGCTCAGTGGTGCCTTCGCACTCAATGGCATCAGGCCACGGGGAGCCTGGCGGACTCAGTACAGATATCCGACCTGCTGGTCTCTTCTCTGCGGTGGTGGCTTCTTCTGCCAGACCTGGTGCTGGGAGTGGATTTTCAATCTCCTCCGCCTTCTCAGGTACTGACAACCGATGCTTCTCTCCTGGGTTGGGGAGCACATTGCCAAGGGACATGTACTCAGGGCCTCTGGACTCCTTGGGAGTCTGCTCAGCAGATAAACTTCCTGGAGCTCAGAGCCATCCGCCTAGCTCTGAGAGCCTTCTCCCACCTCTCTTCTTACCAGTCTGTGCTGGTCCAGACAGACAATCAAGTTGCAATGTTCTACGTGAACAAACAAGGAGGCACAGGCTCCTTCCTTCTCTGTCAGGAGGCACAAAAACTGTGCTCTTGGGCCGTCCTTCACGGCATACTCCTCAAAAGCTGTCTATCTCCCAGGTCAGGAAAATTACCTGGCAGACAAGCTGAGCAGGATCCTCCAACCACACGAGTGGAGATTGGATCCGTTGCTGGTTCAGCGGATCTTTCTCAAGTGGGGCCTCCCCACCATGGATCTATTTGCCAGTCCTCTGAACTGGCAACTTCCCAGATTCTGCTCTCGACAACTGCATCCTCTCAGAGTAGCGTCGGATGCTTTTCTGATTCCATGGTCCACAGGCCTCTTGTATGCCTTTCCTCCCATGCCCCTGGTGTCTCGGACGCTCTTCAAAGTTCTCAGAGACAGAGCCTCGATGATCCTAGTGGCTCCCCGGTGGCCGAGACAGCCCTGGTTCCCGCTTCTGATGCAGCTGGCGGTGGACACTCCTCTTCCTCTGGGGTTTCAACCTGATCTCCTGTCACAGGATCAGGGGTCTCTCCTACACCCCAACCTCCGGTCCCTTCATCTGATGGCCTGGCTGCTGAAAGGGTAGTCCTTGCTCCCCTCCTGCTGCCTCAGGAGGTGGAAGAGGTCGTCTTGGCCTCCAGGCGGCCCTCCACCCGGAAGTCCTACGCTCTTAAGTGGCGTCGGTTCTCCATGTGGTGTGCTCAGCAGGCTGAGAATCCCTTCTCCTGCTTTCTGTCAGTGGTCTTGCAATATTTGCTTTACCTCTCCAATCTGGGCCTTAAGTCCAACTCTGTCAGGGTCCACCTCGGTGCTCTCTCTGCGCATCACGCACCGGTGGATGGCAGGCCTCTTTCCAACCACCCTTTGGTGGCTCGTTTTCTCCGAGGCCTCCTTCTCCTTAAGCCTCCTTTGCGCCCACCAGCCCCTGAATGGGATCTGAATGTGGTCTTGTAGCGGATTACCTGTCCGCCCTTTGAACCTATGGCTACCTGCCTTCTTCGTTTTCTTTCCTGGAAAACCTTGTTTTTGGTAGCCCTTACCTCTGCTAGGCGCGTTAGTGAACTGCAGGCCCTAGTGTCTGATCCTCCTTACACTAGGTTCTACAGGAATAAGGTAGTCTTACGGACTCACCCGAAGTTTCTTCCAAAAGTGGTTTCTCCTTTTCATCTCATCCAGGAGGTGGTTCTTCCGACCTTCTTTCCCAGGCCGCACACCAGCCGGGCTGAAATGGTCCTGCATACCCTGGACTGTAGGAGGGCCTTGTCCTTCTACCTTGACCGTACGCGGGAGCATAGGAAGGCTGTTCAGCTCTTCGTTTCTTTTGACCCCAATAAATTGGGGCTACCTGTGTCCAAGCATACTTTGTCCATATGGGTTGCTGACTGTATCGCTTGGGCTTATGGGGCGGCCGGCCTCTCGTTGGAGGGTCGTGTCACGGCTCATCGTGTTAGGGCGAAGGCTGCGTCAGTGGCTCATCTCCGCTCTGTTCCGTTGGCAGACATCTGCCAGGCCGCTACTTGGTCTTCAAGCCAGACTTTTGCGGCCCATTACTGCCTGGAGAGGGAGTCCCGCAGGGACAGTGCTTTCGGTCAGGCAGTCCTCCATAATCTCCTTGAGGTTTAGGCAACTCCTACCCTCCGACCCTGGTGTTGGGCTACCGGTCGGGGACGTTTTCAGAGAAGATTTCTTCCTTCTGTGCTACTGAGCTAGAGGGAGCTCATTTTTCCGCTTGAGGTCTCCGGTAGCCTTAATCTAGGGAGTCCCATATGTGAGGACTGACTTCCTGCTTGGTCCTGGAGAAAGAGTAGTTACTCACCTGTAACAGGTGTTCTCCAGGAGCAGCAGGAATCAGTCCTCACAACCCTCTCTCCTCCCCTTGGAGTTGCAGTCCTATCATTTCATTTTTGCTAATTTTTTTGCTGTCTTTTAGCTATGTCATCAGACTGAGCAAGATGGCACCCTTGGGCGGGAAGGGGACCGCGCATGCGCGCTTCAATTCCCAAAGGCTTTCTTTGAAAGCTGGGGAAATTGCTCTGCGAGGGCTCCGTCGGCGCCAACGTCACCCATATGTGAGGACTGATTCCTGCTGCTCCTGGAGAACACCTGTTACAGGTGAGTAACTACTCTATCCGGTCCCATAGCCTTTTTTGCAAGTTTTGCAAAGTTGCTCTAACACATCAGTTTTGCAAGTTGTTCTAACACATCATCTTCTGTGAATGGTGTGGTTTCTACTTCATTCCCATTTTTATATTTGGGAGTCACAGGTGGTCTTTAGTAAAAACAGAACAGAAGTATTTGTTTAGCAATTTTGCTTTTTCAATGTCACTTTCCACGAGTCCGTTCCCGGCACTTCTGAGTCCTGCAATTCCACCTCTGATTTTCCTCCTCTCCCGAATATACCTGAAGAAAGTTTTGTCGCCACACTTCACATCTTTTCCTCGGCCTTTGATTTTGCTTTCCTTATTTCTCTTTTTGTTTCTTTTAGTTTGATCCCGTATTCCTTTCTGTGTTCCTATGTTTGCAAGCTTTTGAATTTTGTGAAAGCTGTGTTTTTTGCCTTTCTTTGAGCAGCCAAATAGATTTCCTTCTCTTGTTTTTATTTACTTTCCTTACATATTTATCTGTTGCCCCTTTTATTGCCATCTTTAGTTTAGCTCTTTGCAAGTCCACTTCCCTTATCCCCTCCCACCCTGCCAACTCCTCCTTCAGGTACTTGGCCATTTTACTGAAATCAGTGTTTTTGAAGTCTAGGACTTTGAGCTTGCTATGATTGGACTGCAACTTGGCTTTTATCTCAAACCACACCTTGTGATGATCGCTGCTGCTCACAGGGCCACCCACCTGGACATTCAGCACACTATCACTGTTGGTGAGCACTACATCCAGCACTGAGCTTTCCCTGGTTGATTCCATCACAATTTGTCTAAGTAACACATCTTGGAATGCATCCACAATTTTTTTTCTTCTTTCCAGATTTGCAGAAGGAGTAATTCAATCCATATCGGGTAGATTAAAGTCACCCAATATGATCACTTCCCCCTTTGTGGCTATCTTGGCATTATCTATAAACAATTTGTTATCTATTTCTTCGATTTGAGTTGGAGGTCTGTAGACTACACCAGTATGGATAACAATGCCATTTCCTCTTTCCAACACAATCCAGAGCACCGCTTCTTTTCCCCATGTCCCCTGCATTTCAGTAGCTTTAATATTGTTTTTGACATACAAGTCTACTCCTCCTCCTTTTCCACTTTCTCTGTCTCTTCTGAATAGATTATAGCCAGCTACGTCTATGTCCCATTCATGTGATTCATTAAACCGTGTTTCTGTAATGGCCACAATGTCCAAGTCCATTTCCACCATTAGGGCTTCCAGGTCAGGAATGTTTTGGGCTAAGCTTTGAGCATTTGTGCTCATTGCTTTAGAGCATTTAACTGGGTTGCATGTATTTTGCATTGATTTTGTTCTGCCCACTTCTTCCTACTTGTTGTTGATGTGTGGTTTAAAAGTGTGTTTGTTTCTGATGTTGTTCTGCTTTTGCCGGGAGTGATGTCCTGAACTTGTCCTTCCCCATCCGTCACTCCCTTTTTCTAGTTTAAATGCATATCGACATACTGCCTGAATTTTTCACTTAGGATTCTTTTCCCTTGAATTGCTTGAAAGTACTATTCCAAGGTATTACTATTCCTGTTTGAGTCCTCTTGCCAGCATCTGAATTGGTTCTGAATTCTAATAATTGTCCTGTCTCCTTTGCCCTGAGAAAGTTTGTTTATATTTTGACCTGCTATATGCAAGAAATATGATACTTGAGGCTTTTGAATTTTGTAGCCTAAAATCAGTGTTTCTCAAGCTGGTCCTGGATACTCCATAACTGGGCTGATGTTTAGGATATCCAAAATGAATATACATGAGAGAGATCTGCATGCAGTATGCATGCAAATTTATCGCATGCACATTTATTCTGGATATCTTGAGAATTTGATTGGCTCAGAAGTACTCTAGGATTGGCTTGACAAACACTGGTCTTAGTAAATCTGGCTTAGAACTTGACAGGTTGCTGCTCCATGATTTTGCAATTGGCTGAAGCACCTGTGAACCTTCAGGCATGAATGTAGTTGCCATTGGGCAAATGTGTAACTTGAAGCCAACTGATTACATTGCGTCTGCGCTACCCTGTGTGTAATGGATTTGGTTATGGGTGCTGTACTCCAAGTGTATGTGATGGGGCAGTGTTGGGTGAGGGAAGGCGAGTCTTTGAGGCCTTTTCTTTTGCATGGTCAGTCCTTGCAGCTCAGCAACACTGACACTTCCTGATCGTCCCTCCAGTCTAGTCCCGGAATCTCTGGGTTGTGATCCTCCTCCAACAGCTTTGGAGACTGAGAAACTTCACTCTTGTGATGTCACTGGTATATAAGCCATGGCCAAAACCCCAGGGCCAGATGGACTGGGAGCAGAGTTTTACAAAACTTTGGGGGAACTGGTACTGACACGACTGGCTCAGTTTGGGGAGGTGGCAGTACAGAGGGGCATCAGAGGAGAGCAAGGCACAGCAGCAGTGGTGGTACCTCTGCAGAAACCAGGACATAATCTAGAAGCAGTAGAGTCCTATAGGCCAATCTCATTATTAAACCAGGACCTTAAGAGCCTAACCAAAGCACTGGCCAATAGATTACATGAGATACTGCCAAGCCTCATCCACCCAGATCAAGTTGGTTTTGTACATGGACAAAATGCATTAGGGCATATCCTCAAGGCCCTAACCATGTATAGGCAGGGGAAGGCAACAGGCAAAGGGGCTGCCTTGGTGAGTCTTGATGCAGAGAAGGCATTTGATTGGGTGTCATGGGACTATCTTATTTTGGTTACTACCCCAATTTGGAATAGGACACTGTGGAATGGATTCAGGTGCTATACAGGGACTAAACAGCGAGAATCTCACTAAATGATGGGCTCACAAAGGTCTTTAGGCTGCAAAAGGGCACCCAGGAGGGCTGTCCATTATCCCTCATGTTGTTCATGCTGTGCTTGGAGCCCATTTTTGCACATAGTAGGGAACCTGGGATTCACACGTGGGGTGGGCAAAACCAAATTCCACTTATGGACAGAAGGACGCCGTTTGGATTTCGGCAACCTCATGAAATGGAGGGGGGGGGGGGGCAGCATGCCTACATACATGGAGTTAAAAAGCACCCGGCGTGCCCCAAAGAACACTACTTCCAATGCATGTAGCTACACCATTACTGGCAGACACTACCTCCAAAAGACATGAAAGATATGGAAGGAGAGGGGTTTAAGGAGAGTGACCTTGAAATTTTGTCACCTCAGTGGAATAGGCTAAGCAACTGGTATTGTATACTTAGATGGGCACGGGTGGTACCATATTTGGAGCAGTCAAGGGGAAAATGGGCAGAAGAGCTGGGGAAGAGAGAGAAGGAAAAATGGAGAGATATTTTGAACAATTACCACACTATTACATCGCTACACGATATCAGGAAATACAATAGCAAATATTACACAGAGGATATTTAACAAGATGGGGGCATGATGGGAATATGGCAGTCTGGAAACTGTGAGAAATATCATATACATGTGGAGACCCTCTGTCACGCGTTTTTGGAATGCCCATGCCTGGCAGACATATTGGGGAGAGGAGAGCGCTGAAGAGCATAGACATCATACTGAAAAAACAAATTGCGTGGTCATATGGGTTGCTACTGTTGGGAGATGGAGGAACGCTACAAGCACAGTGGCTAAGAAAGGGGGAGGCACGATTTCTAATGCTGGGGACCGGCTGTATTAAGAAGCCAATTCTACAACATTGGTTGGGAGGCAGAGCATCTATTTTCCAACAGTGGATCATGACCATGCATAATCTGGCTATGGCTGAACTCCATACCATAGCGGAGCATTCCATACCAAGATGGATGTGGTATAAATGGCTATGGTCTCAATTCCAAAAGCAATACCCTTGGCAGTGAGAAGGAGGGAGGGGGGAAGGGAAGAATCAGAGGGCAAAGGGGAAGAAGAGGGAGAAAATGACACAGGAGCACTGAGTGTAATGTATAGAAGCAAATAACACTAATACGTACGTGAAGATAGATTTTTGTTAATTGCCAAAGTTAAAAACAAATGGTTGTAAAAGTTGTTATGCATATCAGAATGAGGTTAAAGATTGAAAAAATTAAAAAAAATCTGTTGAGGAGTGGTGTGAGAAGTGTTTCCATGCTGTGATTAGGTTTGAATCCATGCTGATAATGGTCCAGTGGGGCGTATTGATCTAAATGGTCCTGTAGTTGTTGCTGCACTGTTTTTTTGATGACTTTGGAAATGAATGGCAAACTGGATATGGGCCTATATGTGCTTGGATCCTTAGAGTCAAGTTTGGGATTCTTTAATGCCGACCTTATAGAGGCTTGTTTTAGATTGGTGGATAAGTGGCTTGGTGTGAGGGATAACTGCATGATGTTAAGTATGGCTGGTCCTAGTTCTTTTCTTGTCAGCTTTATCCATGAGACTGGGCATGGATCCAGGAGAGATGTAGTTGTGTTTATCTGCGCTATGATGCTGTCTAGATGTTCTGCAGTAGGTAGATAGAATGAAATAGGATTCTCTTTGTGGGAAGGTTGTCCAGTTGTAGAGGCATATGTGTTACTGTATGATTGAATCTTGATTCTAGGAAGTCTGCCATAACTTGTGGATTAATTATACTCAAGTCTTTCATCTGGGCTGGTTCTTTTGTAAGTGTGCGTACTATGTCAAATAATTCTCTCGGATTGTTGAGGGATTTCATTATGAGATTTGTGTGGCATTCTTTCCTACAACTCTGTATTAGGTGGTTATATTGTTGAAGCATGGCATTATATTTTGTTAGGTTTTCTTGGTCTTTAGCTTGTCTCCAGGTACGTTCTAGTTTTCATAATGCTCTTTGAGTTGTTGATTTCCTTTGGGTACCATGGTGCTAAGAGTTTTCTGTGTTCTGATGTCGTCTTGTATGGCGCAATTGCAGCTTTTCGTATGGTATTATTCCAGTTTTCAATGATGTTTCCAGGTCTGTTGTACTGAGTTTAATTTAATTTAATTTATTTGTAATTTATTTATTTATTTACAGTTCTTTTATACCGCGCTATTTATCATCAGTGCGGTTTACAGTGAACGAAAATACTCACATAGAGCAACAAGCTGTCATGAGTTTACATATAACAGGGTAAATAACCAGGATTCAACATTGGGAAAACTTTGTACATAAATGTATACAACTATATACAGTAATGTGTGGCATCACTTGCTGCAGGAATGTTGTGTAGTCGAGTTGTTTAAATCTTCTGCACTCATGCACCATATCTTCTTGCTTATATATAGATGTGGGGGGGTTTATGTTAAAAGTGATCATGGAATGGTCTGACCATGGAACTGGAGATGTGGTAGGGCGGGTTCTGAGGTTTCGTTCCAGCATGTGGTTTGGTATGAAGATAAGGTCTAAGATACCTCCTTTGTTGTGGGTAGGGGTGTGTGCTGTTTGTGTGTAGTGCAAAGCTTCCATTGCGTCCAGGAAGGAGATAGCCTGTTTAGGGGGCAAAGATGTTAGGTTTAGGTCCCCTAGTATGATGAGGGGTTTTCGTGGAGTTGAATGAAAACATACTTTTTCTAAGTTTTTCTTCAGAGGCGTTTGGAGCACGGTATGTAAGACAGAATGTGATGTCTTTGTTGGCTATAGTAATGATGTTGGTTCTCTCTGTACTGTGGATAGAAAGTGTTTTGAAATTTAGATGCTGTTTTGCTAACATGAGGACTACCCCCCTCTTCTAGTTTGGAAAAATTCTGTACGGTGAATTCTTGTGAGTGTATCTGGTTTAGTATAATATTATCAGTGTTTGTAAGCCATGTTTCGGTTATACACACTTGGAGGTTATTCAGACCCGTGTTTAGCGGGGATATATGTCTTGGTTGGACGTATATTCCCTGCCAAATACTCGGGTTGTAGTCCACCATAAGAGCTCCCAATACATACAGCAGAGATGTGCGGGGAGCTCTGAATGAGGGTGGGAGGGGACAGGCTGAAAGAGGAGTGGGGGCTGGCCGGAAGCATGACCCTGAACCCAGACGTACAGGGAAAGGTCGGGTCATGGCCCTATACGTCCAGGGGGGGGGGGGGGGAGGACATGGATGTATGGGGAACTTATTCCACCTCCGAGGTGGAATAAGATCCCCTGACTTTGGCGGACAGCATGGGACAAACGCCGATGAGGTGAGGAGGGGCAGGGGGTTCCCTGCAGCCTGATCCCAGCCTCGGCAGGCCTGATCAGGGGACAGGAGGCAGGGAAATAGGGTTTTAAAACATCTCTGGTGATCAGGGCTTCTGCATGGCATCCTGGTGCAGAAGCATTGGGAAGGTTAGATAGAGGGTTGTCCGGATGTGCAGTTGGCCTGAATTGGGGCACGTCCTGCCTGCCCAGGCCGGTTGTACCCAATTCTGATCCTGCAAGTACGATTTTGGACATCCGGACTGGCCTGACGTGCCCCAAACGGAATTGGCCTCAGCACATTTATCTGTTAGTTGTTGATATAGTCAGAAAGTGCATGAATTATGCTCCAGATAGAATATGCATTTATTAGGGCACATTTTAGTAGATGTTGAGAGGACTGTTGATCCTTGTATCCCGATGTGGAGAGGTTTATTTGTTTAAGCCTATATGGTTTGGTGGGGGTAGTATTATGGTGTTCTGGTCCTGATTCCTTGTAAGATTGGTATTGTTAGTTGTTGATATAGTCAGAAAGTGCATGAAGTATGCTCTAGATATAACATGCATTTATTTATTAGGGCACATTGTAGTAGATGTTGCGAGGACTGTTGATACTTGTATTAACCGCTTTGACCCGGTGAAAAGCGGGATATAAATGCAGCTAAATAAATAAATTGTATTCCAGTGTGGAGAGGTTTATTTGTTTAAGCCTATATGATTTGGTGGGGGCAGTATTACGGTGTTCTGGTCCTGATTCCTTGTAAGATTGGTATTGTTTGTTGTTGGGTGACGTCTCCAGCGTGTATTTGCAGGAGATGAAGCAATATCGTTATAGCAAGTAGGCTGTAAGCAGTTATCCAGTAATCCATGTTATATTTTGTGAATTTTGATAAGCTATAGATTGGGTAAGGAGTGTGATTGGTTTGTTACGGAATATGTTTGCTCGGTATATTGCGACTCTGTTATTTCCTTGGAGTTAGGCTTACCTTAGGGGTGTTGTGAGCTTGGATTTATTACTGAAGCTGACACTCCTGTGGTCCACTCCAAGGGCCATGTATAAGGGCTCTTTGGCATGGCATTTAGGCGCAAGTCTGCCAGGCTCGGGCACGCCTAAGCCTTCTTTTAAATTTGTAGGTGCTGGAGAGTGACACTGCCGGGTGGGAAGGAGCTTACCTCCTGGCTCAAAGCGTCGGTGTCTCTCTCCTGTGCTGAGATTCCCTTTGGCAGCAGTGGTTTTTATTTGTTATTTGGGGCCCCAGTGCTGCTTGATGACTGTACTGTTCCATTTGCATGGGAGGGAGGGAGTATGGCCACAATCCTCCTCGTGCCTGAACCTTCCTTTAAATTTGTAGGCTCTGGAAAGTGATGCTGCCGAGCGCTGCCATTCATGTAACAATTGGCTTTCTCTGACTGGATATTCTTAAGCATACTGTATCACCCTTTTTCTAGTTCTTTTCTCTTTCTCTGATCTTCTTGATTCCTCTTTCTTGGTTTCTCAGTGGGAGACACTGAGTTAAACCCTTTCTAGTGAAAACCTTGTATATCTGTTGCTTATAAATCCTATTTGAAATAAATCTTATTTGGAACCCGATGCATTCTGGGTAGATGAGCATACAAGTTCCCTTACTTCTCTTCTTGTTCCTCCATCAAGCTTTGCAATAATCTAAAAAGGTATTGAGACTCTTGCCTAAATATCTTACTACCCAGGTGCTTAGACTTTATTGGATGGTACCAAATCACAAATAATTTACTGGCATCAGTCTGATTGGTTTCTGGGGAGCTGTAACCTTTTTGTTCCAACTCAGCTAGCCTACCATTTGCATTGTTTCTTAAGACAATGTAATTTTATAGACAGCTTGTAGAATTACTACTTCATGACTAAAACGTCAGTCATTTTTTTAACCTCAGATCCTCCCTGGAATTAAGCCTATGAGTTGTTAATTTGCACAAATCATAGAGTCAGAAACGTTAGGCAGCTCCTGAAGCTCACCACCACAGTAAATTCAAGCATGTTTAGAGAACTGCTGCCTTTTTTATGTTATTGGCCCTTCCAGGTTTTATGAATTGACTGTTCTTAGATGCAGAGGCAGCAACTTTTCTGTTGAACTAGTCACTCTTCCACAATGGCAAATGATAAGGCAGAGTTCCTAATCATAAAGTAGAAAAGGTTACATTTCTAGACAAAAAATATATTACAATTCAAATAGCATAAAAACCAACAACGTTTTCAATTATCTTAGATTCCCTCCCTTTTGTTTAGAAAAGAAATGTGACTGCTACAAGAGGTATACCAAAAATTTAAAAAAATCCATTTTAAACCAAGCAGATTTCAATCTAAGATGACTGAAATTTGGATTGCCCCCATATTTGGGAGGATGAAGCAAATCAGAAAGACTTTAAAGTGATCTAAAACATGTGCTTCCAATCTTTGGAAAATTTGAAATGGATCTGCTGAGCTGACAGAGTCAACTTCAGATTCTTCAAAGATTCAGTTGATTTTTTTAAAATCTGCTTTGTGGTTTTCTAAAAAAATTAATAAGATTCTCAGGCAAATTTTCCAAACTTTTGAAGTTTTCCCTGGTTAATTGAATAGTCCAGCAAAGCTATCTTAAAGAATTTGACAATGTACAATATTTTTGAGTCCAAAACGTAAATCTCAAAAAATGATTGCCTATGAATGTAAAAATAGAGAATTTATACTGAAACACGGAATTCTTGTCCTAAAAGCTGGAATTATTGTGGGATGTGATTCCTTTTATTGGATCAACAAAAAATAATGTAATTCTTGGATCTTTTAGTCTTGGTCTTGAAAACTCACATGTACTGCAACATTATGGGGCTCTTTTACTAAAGATTTTAATGTGCATTAATG
The DNA here is from genome assembly GCA_033557465.1 of Ichthyophis bannanicus. NCBI lineage: Eukaryota > Metazoa > Chordata > Amphibia > Gymnophiona > Ichthyophiidae > Ichthyophis > Ichthyophis bannanicus. Next base: position 684,505,894 of record CM066036.1, on the reverse strand, counting down.
AAGTGAACGTGTGTTAAGTGCCCAGAGTCCTTTTATTTCTATGGGTTCGTAAAAAGACCCCTATGTTTTGGCATTACAGTAATAGCAATCAAAATGTGTAAAGTCTCCAGTTTACTATAGAACCAATATGGAACGTAGAGTGCTGTCCTAAACATCCAAAATTCATTGTCTGTGTTTGTACAGGCATTACATTATTTCATTCTTAGACTATTTTATGTAATAAAAACAAGAATGCTTATGCTTCAATATCACTTGTTCAGTTCCTCAGTTTATTTCTCTTTTCTTTTTTTTTCTTTTCTCAACTAGAACCCCTACTATGGCTGGTGGCTTATTTTCTATTGACAGAAACTACTTTGAAGAGATAGGAACTTACGATTCAGGAATGGACATCTGGGGTGGAGAAAATCTTGAAATGTCTTTTAGGGTAATTTCTGTTTTTTATTTAAGTTTAATATCACTTTACAAAGACATTGTCCAAAGCAGTGTACATTTCTTATCTTTTGAGCAATGAATAGTGCCTGTGGCAGTGCAACCATATTATATTTTACATTGACTATTTTTCTTTTATGTTTTTACTTAAAATAGTAGAAGGGCCCACTACATTGCCGTGAAAGTGATTTGCCCTTCTGTACCCCATGCTTTCCTGGGATCTCCATTCTGCTCTGACTGCACACGTCGTCATCTGTCTTCCCACTGTCTCTGAGTCCAGTGATGTTCCCCAGCAGCCTGCCCTCTCCACATCTAGCTATGTGGCAAAACCAGAACTGGATTCACTTATTTAGTTGATCTGAAGTGAGATGGCAATTCTGAGAATTGAAGAGGAGCTGTGGTTGGTGTTTCTATGCACATACTGGGGAAGTGCTGCATCTGGGGAATTTCTATGGAGGGTATCAAGGGGAGAGATTATGAAAATAGGGAACTCTTAGGGTTGTATTAAATTAGGGAGGAGTGGGATAGTTAACCTACATATAAACTTTTATCCAGTTCATGCTTACAACATTGTGAATTATTTTTATAATGTCAATATTTAGAGGTAAATAATGAAAGCTCTTTTCACAGGCAATATAGCATTTTACCTGTGGAAATTGGGGCTTTGATTATTGCCTAACCTGTCCATGGCTAAGAGTGTGTGTGGCATTCTTTTACCAACCTACTAAAAAATTTGTTCATGAAGTAGAACTGGGAAGAGGCATAAATAGAATGAGGGGGGAATGTGGTCGTGTTTTTTTTTTTTAAAAAGTTGGAAACAGAAACCAGCTCCAAACATACATTCATTTATAACAGGGGACCAAAGCTACAGGCCTCCATATGTGACCAGGAGAAAATTTTCCAGTTGTTAGCATTGTTTTCAATAGCAGGCCAAAAGCTATGGGCCCAATGCAAAGATGCAAATAACGGGGTTGGACGTCTCACCCCGTTTTGCCCTGGCTTCCGAGTCCAGCCTTCTCCACACGTTCAGAGGAGTTCATGCAGAGAGCACTGGACTGGGGCGGGAGTGGGAGGGCCGGAGACAGAGGGGGGGCAGGGTGCAGCACCCGGACGTACAGGGCCTATTCCAGTTGCATTTTGGATGCCTAGCTTATTCCACCTTTTCGTTCGTACTTTCACACTCCTAATTGTCTTCCCCACATATGACGGCATGGTTTCTGTGGCTAGTAATGACAGTATAAATGCGGGCAGTTTCATTTACAGAGGAAAAAGACAGACGTTTAAAGTATAGAAGAAAATACTCATGGGCCCGTGCTAGTCTTCTAACGACAATAGTAAGTCTTCAAGTAGGGACGTCATGGTTTCCTGCGGTTAGTAATAACAGCGCAAGCGCGGGCATTTTTATTAGCAGAGTATGATTTTCTAAAGAGACGGACGGACGTTCGAAGAAGAGAAACCCTAAGATTCCATAATTTGGATTTACAGTCATTTACAAGTAATGGAGATAAACTATAGGTTCTAGGGTGTGAATTTAGTTTATGCCCTTAAGATTGAATGTTTAGAGAGTCTGGGTTTGGTATTTGGTATTTGGAATAAAAATATAATCTATGGGTCCTGCGGTAGTAGGCATGTGTCTCATGCATCCAAAGTCTTTAACATTAAGAGAAGGTAGTCCTATATCACAATATATTTGCAAATGGAATAGCATGAGTATGTTAGAAAGTGAATTTGTGAAACATCGCTAGCCTTTTGTGACATAATATTATGGGAATATGGATAAATAGCTGCAGTTTAGCCTATAATAAATAAAAAAGATATTTAGCATTTGGTTTCAATTTAATTTTCATCAATTCCCTCGTGCCGAGTATCACGAATATTAAACCTAAGAGGTGGTCTAAGGTTTTTCACGTTAATATTGTATCATGATATTGAGGTTACATATGTTTAGAGTTATAGTAAATAGATGTATAAGAATTATAATTGGCTGAGGGTCCGTTGAGATAAATACCCCACACATTCATAGTCCCTGACGCAAGAATGTGTACGTTGTCAATTAGCTCTGATTTTTATTAAGTTTTTAGTGAATAACTATTCCTCAAAAACTTGGTACATTTAATCTCCTGAAGGATAATATGTTCTTAATTATTTATAGTTTAATTTATAATCTTAAACATTGGTTTAAATCAAAAAGTTCTCACAAAGAATGCAGTCAGGTCCCTTCTATTTAAGAACAAAGTGTTTAATTATTTATTTATTTATTTTAAAGCAAATCTCATTAATTTTAACCTCTAAGCAAATCTATTATTCTTCTTTAATTGCTTTTATACCGGGTTTTATATAATTTGGTGAGGGCTTTAGGCATGTTATTAGTAATTTATGGTCAGGTTTTTAGTTTTATGTTATAGCACCCTAATGGATAAGTGTTTTAGTATATAAGATTTTATAAGTTATTAAATGAGCCTAGATTTTTGTTCATATATAAATTGATTCATCCAGTCTGTGATATACTCACTCCTGCTCCTGTTGTGTTGATTACTAGTGTGACATATAATAATCTCCTCTTCCTCTTTTTTAGTACACAGAACAATCAAATTTAACTTATCTAACAACTAAGGGTATAGATACAGAGAATCTATGGTTACTCACCCTTTCATATGTCATGTTCAATTACCTTTTATTATTTATTTTTTAATTATTTATCAATTATTTAGTGATAGTGGATATAAGTGTTAATTAATGATATAGTATATTTACAATTCATTTTTAAGGCACATGTTTGTTTTAATGGTTCATATTTTTATAGTTCATATGTTTCCTTATCGTTCCTCCAGCTTAGTCCTCCACGTATGGGTAGTGCACCTCCTCCTGCAGCATGAAGACTGGACCAATCAAATTTCAGCATCACTGGAAACAGCATACTGGCTACCCCTTCAACTCCAGTGTGTCCAGTCTTCATGCAGCAGGAAGATGTTAGTGAGCCGGGCTGGGCTCACTAGTTAGTCAGTTTAGGGCTTACATTTCTAGCTAACCTTTTGTTTTTTCTTTATTTGTCCCTATTGGGGTTTCTTTTTCTTTGGTATAGGAAAGAGTACCTGTTTCTTTAAACTTTTAATGAGAACCGGCACTCCGGAGGAGGGGGGGACTCGGGGGAGGTCTCTCTCCTGCCCAGCCTAAGCCGCTTTCCTTTTGCTTGCTTATAAGTAGTACCTTGGTAGGATCTCTGTTCCCAGGGCTGTTCGGGGCAGAGCTCCTGCGGCGGCTGTCCAGCGACACATCTCTGGTGAGGTAAGAGTCTGTGCGCTTGGAAGTGCCGGCGAGTTTCTCGGGGCAGAGTCAGTTAGAAAACTGTTCCTTGCCTGGGCTCTATCGCGTTTTTTTTTTCTTTTCCTTAATTTCTTTAATATTATTGTTTTCTTTGTTTTTACTGTGTTCCCGGGCCGCTTGAGCCGCGGGGGGGGGCATTCCGCATCGTCGGGGTTTTCTCCAGGCTGTCTGCCTCGGCGCCAAAACTGCAGCGCGCCAAAAGTTCGTGAGCGGCCGCAGCCATTTTGAGAGCTGCGGCTCCCACCGGCGTGCAGTACACGCGGCCGTATTGAGCTAGTCTGGGGTCCAGGGCTCCTCTACGGCGATCCGGTATGGCGGGCCTGCGTTGTTGCCTTTCTTTTCCTTAATTTCTTTCATTTGTTTTTCAGAGTTCTGCGGTCCCTCAGCTGGGGGTGGGTCACAGCTGCTTGACTCTACCTCTTACCTTTCCGGAGGTGCTGTCTGCTTTACCAACTACTATTAATACTATTAATACTATTTCTGCTACTAGGCAGGAAACGGGCAGACTCCAGTTGCAGAGTTCCTATTAGTGGCAGCCGCCCAGAGCCAGGCTAGTGTGCTGGTTCTGGGACAGAGCGTAATTTCCCTTCAGGATCGAGGGGCCACTTGCTCACTCTTGGGGGCCGAGTGGTTACGGTTCCATGCCATCGGGGTCCCTGTGTGTTATTTGTGGATCTCGGAGGGGCGCTTCTACAGAGACAGGCATCTGTCAGCGCTGTGCCTCCGTATCCCTCAGTATGGAGCAGCGGCTGGAGAGCTCCTTGGCGTCTTCTCAGCCAGGTCCCGCCGCTGTGGAGATGGACTCGCCCTTAGAAGGTCCATCGGGGACGGCTCCCGCTATTCCTTTAGGCGCAGGGGAGAAGTCAGACCTCGGGGGTGCTTTGCTCTTGGAGGAATTTTCCCCAGATTTCATTTTACTGATGCATCAGGCGTTCTGTCGTCGGCGCCAGGGAATTGGAGTAGCTTCCCTTCCTGTTCCAGTAGCGACCGCACAGCCTGCTGCGGCGGAGAGTGTGTTGTCCGGCGTCAAAGCGCCCAAGCGACAGCGACTACAGGAGCCCTTCCAGTCTGAAGCGGATTGGCCGGAGGGTGAGGATCTGGAATTGGACATGGAGGCGGATGGGGAGGCCTTAGAGGAAGGCGAGCTCCCTGAGCCAGAAGATCAGGCAAAGATCATACGAGTGTTTCGCCGGGAGGAGTTGCCCACGCTCATTTCAGAAGCACTTCAGACTCTTGGTCTGGCCCCTGCGCCGACGGTCGAGGAGGCAGATGGTGCGGACCCCATCATTCAGGCGGTGCGTCAAACTCAGGTGGTTTTCCCCATTAACAGAGTCATTGATCAGATGATTCAAGCAGAGTGGGATACTCCTGAATCTGGTCTCAAGGGTGTAAAGATCATGCACAGGCTGTATCCTATGGCAGACAAGGACCTTGAACGGTTCCGCTCCCCTAAAGTTGATGCGGCGGTTTCGGCTGTGACTAAGAAGACCACGATCCCTGTGGAAGGTAGTGCGGCTTTGAAGGAGCCACAGGACAGAAAGATGGACGGCCTGTTGAAGCAGTCCTTTGGGGCGGACGCGATAGCGTTGCAGGCCTCCGTTTGTGGAGCTTGGGTTGCTCGAGCCTGTCTTCACTGGGTTCAGCGTCTTCGGCAGGCGCCATCCTTGGAAGCCGAGGAGTTAAGCGAGCTCCAGCGCTTGGAGTCTGGTTCGGCGTATTTGGCGGATGTTCATTATGACCTTATCAGGGCACTTTCCAATAGCATGGCTTCCTTGGTGGCAACGCGCAGAGCCCTTTGGTTAAAGAATTGGGCGGCGGATGGATCTTCCAAGTCGTGTCTGGGCAAGTTGCCCTTTAAAGGTAAACTGTTGTTCGGTGAGGATCTTGACAAGTTGGTCAAGGATTTGGGAGAATCCAAGGGCGGTCGTCTGCCGGAGGATCGCCCAAAGAGAGGGAGGTCCCTTCCTTCCCCTCGGGGTCAGTTTCGGGACTTTCGTAGGTTTCGGTCGCCCCGCTTTGGGGGGTCCCAGAGAGGAAGGTATCTCTCAAGGTCTCCGAGCTTTCGGGGCTTTCGAGGAGCCAGTAGGGGATTCGCAGCAGCAGCCCCTGCAGCTGCTCGCAAGTCCCAGTGAAGGGCAGCGGGTCCAGGTGGAGATCACAGCGATCGGAGGCCGTCTTCGACAGTTTCTCTCTGCTTGGACCCACATCACGCCCAATCGATGGGTTTTGGAGATCATTCGGGACGGGTATGCCCTGGACCTGGCCAGGCCCGTGCTCAATTCCTTTGTGGCGTCTCCCTGCCGGGGCCCTCGAAAGACCGCTCAGGTTCGGCAAACCCTCGATCGCCTGCTCCGGCTGGGAGCGGTGGTCCCCGTTCCTCCGGCAGAGTATGGACTCGGAAGGTATTCCATTTATTTTGTGGTGCCAAAGAAGGATGGTTCTCTTCGCCCCATTTTGGATCTCAAAGGGGTGAATCGGTGTCTGCGGGTTCCGCATTTTCGGATGGAAACCCTGCGATCCGTAATTGTCGCCGTCCGCAAGGGCGAGTTTCTCACCTATCTCGACCTCACGGAGGCTTACCTCCGTATTCCTATCCGGGAGGCTCATCAGAAGTATCTCCGGTTCGCTCTTCCTTGGGGTCACTTCCAGTTCCAAGCATTGCCCTTCGGCCTGGCAACCGCTCCTCGGGTGTTCACCAAGATCATGGTGGTGGTGGCAGCGGCGTTGCGCAAGGAAGGAGTGCTGGTCCATCCGTATCTGGACGATTGGTTGATTCGCGGAAAATCTCGATCGGAGAGCGAGACGGCCACGGCGAGAGTCGTGGAGCTTCTGCAGTCTCTCGGCTGGGTAGTCAACCCGGGCAAGAGCCACTTGGTTCCGACGCAGTCTCTCGAATACTTGGGTGTCCTCTTCGATACTCGCAGGGGTTCAGTCTTTCTCCCGGAACGAAGAGTGTTAGGTCTCCGGACTCTCGTACACCGCTTTCGGCAAATCACAGCTCCGTTGGTATGGCACTACCTTTAGGTGTTGGGAACGATGGCGGCTTCCTTGGAGGTAGTGCCTTGGGCTCGATTCCACATGCGTTCGTTGCAGGGGGCCTTACTCCATCGCTGGTCCAATCAATTTGATTCGCTGAACAAGCGTCTTCCCTGTCCGCGGACGGTACATCAGGACCTGAAATGGTGGCCTTGGAGCAGCCGAACTGGATTCCGCTGTTGACGGATGCCTGTCTGACGGGCTGGGGCGCGCACTGCGGTGTGCATGTGACGCAGGGTCTCTGGTCCCCGGAGGAGAGCAGTTGGTCGATCAATCGTTTGGAGCTCAGAGCCGTGCGGTTCGTGCTGCAAAGCTTCGAAGTCCAGTTAACGCACCGAGCGGTGCGGGTTCTCTCCGACAATGCCGCGACCGTGGCTTACATAAATCGGCAGGGCAGCACCGGAAGCGTGGGCATGGAGACGGAAGCCCAGACGCTGTTCGTGTGGATAGAGCCCCGGTTACAGGCAATATCGGCGGTGCACATTGCCGGGAAGGACAATATGACGGCGGATTTTCTCAGCAGAGTTCAGGTGGATGCCGGCGAATGGGAGTTGAATCCCGAGGTGTTCGAGCAAGTGGTTCTTCATTGGGGTCAGCCTGTCATGGACCTGATGGCCACTTTTTGGTCGGCGAAGGCGGCTCGGTTTTTCAGTCGACGGCGGGAACCGATGTCAGAGGGCATAGACGCTCGGTTGCAGGCCTGGCCCTCGATGGGCCTTTTTTACGTATTTCCCCCGTGGCCGCTTCTGGGGCGAGTGATTCAGCGAATCGAGTCTCACAGGGGACGGGTGCTGTTGATAGCGCTGGATTGGCCCCGTCGTCCCTGGTATGCCAACCTGGTACGGTTATTGGACGGCTCCCCGTGGCACCTTCCACTTGCTTCGGATCTGTTGTGTCAGGGTCCTCTTCGCATGCCGCAAGTGGAGAGATTCTCTCTTACGGCCTGGCTATTGAAAGGTCGAGGCTAAGGAAGAAAGGTTATTCGACATCCGTCGTGGCGACTTTGCTTCAAGCACGGAAGAGGTCCACTTCGCTAGCTTATGTCCGAGTTTGGCGTATTTTTGAGGATTGGTGTTCCAGGCGTCAGGTTCGGGCGGCTACGGCCTCTCTTACTGTGGTGTTAGATTTTTTGCAAGACGGTTTTGCTAAAGGCTTGGGGGCCAGTTCCTTGAGGGTGCAGTTAACTGCGCTTTCCTGTTACAGGGGTAAGGTACAGGGCGTAGCGCTGGGTGCCCATGCCGATGTTGTACGTTTCCTGAAGGCGGTCTCTAGACTGCGCCCGGTGCGCAGACTTTCTGTTCCTTCGTGGGATCTCAACTTGGTCTTGCGGGCGCTCAGTGCGGCTCCATTTGAGCCTCTCTCTCGGATTTCGGTGAAGGATTTGACCCTTAAGACGGTGTTCTTAGTGGCGATTTGTTCGGCACGACGCATTTCAGAGCTTCAAGCTCTTTCTTGCAGGGAGCCCTTCCTATCTTTCTCGGATCAGAAGGTGGTTCTGCGGCCAGTGCCTTCCTTTTTGCCTAAAGTGTCTTCCCCCTTTCATTTGAATCAGGTGGTGTCGCTCCCGGTTTTGCACGCATCGGGGGAGCAGGCTTCCGATCGCGGTCTTAGTCGCTTGGACCTTAAGAGAGTTTTGCGTCGGTATTTAAAGGTCACCAAAGCTTTCCGCAAGTCGGATCATTTGTTTGTCCTGTTTGGGGGTTCCAGGAAAGGTGAGGCGGCGGCGAAAGCATCCATTTCTCGGTGGATTAAGGAGGCAATTGCCTCGGCCTATCTGTTGCAGGGACGAGTGGCGCCAGTCGGTCTGCGGGCTCATTCTACAAGAGCATAAGCGGTGTCCTGGGCTGAGTTTAGCTTGGTTTCGCCGGTGGAAATTTTTAAAGCGGCGACGTGGTCTTCCCTGCACACTTTCAGTAAGCACTATCGACTTGATGTCTTGGCGGCAGGCGATGCCTCTTTTGGCTCCGCTGTCTTGCGTGCCGGCTGGCAAAATCCCTCCCGTTAAGGCTGCTTTGTTACATCCCATACGTGGAGGACTAAGCTGGAGGAACGATAAGGAAATAGTAATTACACTTACCTGGTAATTGTAGTTCCTTGAGAGACGACAGCTTAGTCCTCCTTCCCTCCCTCAGGTGCTTTGGCTCGGCACGCATTTAGTTCGGAGGACAGTATTCACAGGTGAGTGTGTCAATTGTCTCTTCTTTTATCTCCAGTTTTTGCTGTTTTCTCTCGCTGACTGCTTATGCTGCGGCAGGTGCGGGACACTCTGGGTTGTTTTTCTTTTTCTCCTTCCCGTTTTTTTCGGGATGGCTTCCGTATGGTTTTTCAATTGACTAAAATAAAAAAATATATATAATTTAAAAAAAAATTGCATATCTTCTTAAAGGTTAGCTATCTCTTTGAGTTTGCTTTGACAGTAGTTCACTGGAGTTGAAGGGGTAGCCAGTATGCTGTTTCCAGTGATGCTGAAATTTGATTGGTCCAGTCTTCATGCTGCAGGAGGAGGTACACTACCCATACGTGGAGGACTAAGCTGTCGTCTCTCAAGGAACTATAATTACCAGGTAAGTGTAATTACTATTTTTATAATTTTTTACATATGGTTTAATGATTTATTCTTTATGTGCAAATGTGTTGATATAATTGTATAATTGGAGCTTTATATTCATTCATTTGTAGTTTATGATATTTATATTTGTGTATTTATGAATGTAGTACGCCTGAATCCCCCGATGAAGTGAATTTGAAACACGGCCTGTGTCAGGCAATTTAGGCTTTCTGATGTCAAGTACCATTAATTCCTAATAAAGTAATTCTTCCTGCCAACCACGTATTTTGGACTGGTTGTTTATTCACTATACAACTTTCATATCATTATGTTTTAATGTAAATACCATGTCTTGGACAAGTCAAATATTTGTACGCAAAGATACATCTCTGCCTTTGAAAATGTTGTCTAGGTCATTCATAACTGCTCTATGAAGAACAATGCATCACTAGATTTTCTTGACTGATTGTCATTTCATTATTGATTAGATCCATGCAGTTTGAAGTTGTCCAGTATTCTATTTCTTCTCCATCAAGGATGAAATTATTGATTTTACCGGTTGTCAATATCTTTGTCTTTCTCATATTAAGGTGTAGGCCCATTTTATGACTATGTTCTTTATCTTGATAAGCAGATATTTTTGAAAATCTTCACTTTTAGCCAGTAATGTGGTATCAGCATACCAAACTTTGAGGAGTCTTCCAGCAATCTTTACACCTTGATTTTCTTTATATAGTCCTGCTTCTCTGGTGTTTTGATCTGCATATAACTTGAACAGGTATGGGGAAAGTATGCCGCCTTTTCATACACCTTTGCTGATTTTTAAACCATTCTGTTTCTCCTTGTTCCATTCAAACTCTTTCTTCTTATGCAGCATAAAGATTGTGTATAAGAACTCAGGTGCTCGGGTATACCCATGCTTCTTAATGTTGCTCAGAGATTTTTATGATTTGTGCAATCAAAGGTCTTGCTATAGCCAATGAAACACATGTAGATATCCTTTTGGTATTCTTTTATCTTTTCAAGGATCCATCTCACATCAGCAGTGATGCCTCTTGTTTCTCACCCTTTCCTGAATCCTGCTTGTATTTCGAGCAGCTCTGGTTCAAGGTATGGTTTTACTCTCCATTAAACAATCTTGAGTAGAATCTTGCTGGCATGTGGGATCAGAGCAATTGAGCAATATTCCCTATAGTCAGTTGGATCACCTTTATTTAGTATTGGAATGAAAACAGATCTTTTCCAGTCATTTGGCTTGCTTGCTGTAATACTACAATAGCAAAACCATCATTGCCTGGTGCTTTCAATGCTGCTTCAACTTATTCTTTCATCACCAATGGTGGTGCTAAGGCCCAGGTTGAAACGGCTGTTGATCCACTTTATCTTTATGGTACAATGACCCTGTGCATTCTCTGTGAACAAGCAGAAAATAAGTCTTCACATATGGGTGACGTCACTGACGGAGCCCCGCACGGAATGCCAAAGGAAGCTTTTGGGAGGTACACTTTACATGCACTCCTGCCTTTCCCGCCCGCCGCAGCGCCATATTCTCCAGTCTTCTTTTTTCTACAGAGCCCTAGGACTTGTTCCCGTAGTCTGGAAAAAAGTTTGGATTTCTTGCCCTTGTTGCTGAGCTTTCACTCATTTTTTCACCTGCCTGTCGTCGATTAGAATTTTTCTTACCCTTTGGGTGTTATTTTCTGTAGTTTTGTTGTACCTTTTGAGCCCCTTAGGGGGCTTTTCCTATCCATGGCTGTTTTTCAGTTTGATTTTGCCAAGGTGGTATTTTTCAGCATGTCTAAGCCGGTTAGCGGCTTTAAGAAATACACCAAATGTAGCAAGACTATTTCATCCACAGACCACCATAATTACTGCTTGCAATGGGCTGGACCCGACCACCAGCTAGCGTCCTGCGAGATCTGCTTGCAGATGACGCATAGAGGGCTGAAAGGTCAGGAAAAGTAGGAATCCCTCTTCATCTCATTTGATTCAGCATTCTCAGCCCTGACTCCCTCGTCTATGCCTGAGGTGGCCAAGGGAAAGGAGCAGAGAGCTTCATTGAAGCAGAAGGGTTCAAGCGGAGAAGGGAGACCCTCTGCAGAGACCCTTTCAACATTGACAGGGGAGCACAAGGAGAAGATCTGTGTGCAGCGCCACTGCAACCCCTCTTGGGACGGACAGTGAGGGCCAGGAACAGCCGGCAAAACTTCCCTCATGAGAGGACCTGGCCTGGATGGCAGAATAGATTCCCAGTGCCCAGGAGGGCAGCTGGATGTCTCCCAATGCTCCAGTAGTCATTGCTGAATCCGCGGCTGTGGCATCAACGTTGTCATCGGTGGTAGTTCTAGAAGAATGCCTATGAGCCTTAGAAGCTCACATTGTGGCAATGGAAGCTCTGCATAATGCAGGCTTTGTGGTGCAGAGTGCAAGGTCACCGCACTCCTTCTAGCCTATCCTGGAGACACATGCCCTGCCTGTCACAACTGGGACATCGGGTGAGAGATCGGAATTGACTCCGGTGGCCGGAACCATTTCCCTCTCCAGAGTGTCAAAGTCAGAGACCTCGGGGGTATTGCCATCGGCATGCTGGGTGCAAGAGGCACCACTGATGTCCACTCTCTCCTGAGTCGCGCAGTTGGCATTCGGAGGAGACTCAGTATTACTTCAACTTCCTCTCGGATTCCGAATCCACATCAGAAACTGAAGCAGAATTGACAGGGTCAGAACTTTGGGCCCAAGATCTCCAATTTGACCCATCACCCCTCTGGTTCGGTGGAAGTCTTTCCCGGAAGACATGTCCTTCCAGGATTTTGTTCAGGACCTGGCCAAGGCCATCCTCTTTTCTCTGGAATCGGAAGAGAAACCGAGGGCAGAGGAACTGGAACTCCTCCGGTATGCTTCAGCCCTTCATGAGGCAGTGAGGGTCCCCATCCACCATGTTCTGCAAAGGCTGCTACTGCAGCTATGGGAGGCACTGATTATGCTTCTGGTTGTCAGTTGCCGCTCAACTCTGTACCAGGTCCAGCCCAGGGGTTTGAGGAGTTTTAATTGCCCCACAATTCCATTATGGTCTAGTCTGCCTTGAAGTGGGCAAAGAGTGCTAAAATGCACTCATCAGTGCCACCCACATGGGAGGCAAGAATGCTGGACTCCCCAGATTCTGGCTTGCCAGACTTACATGGCCATGTTCCTCAAGGATGTCATACTGGATATATTTGTTTGAGCTTTTCATGAGTTGAGAAAGATTGGAAGCTGGCAAGATTCTATGGTGTTTGACGTGGGCAGCGGTCTTTGCGATCCAGTAAATCCCCTGAAGAACCCTCTGAGGAGAAACGCTCCGAAGGCGCTGGGGGGAGGCGTCGGGATGATTGTGGAGCTTGGATCGGTTTGAAAGGTTTGTTTGAGTGTGCTTCTAGCGGTGTGACGAAGAACGCTATATACCTGGTCCAGTGCTATCACTAGTGAAGAAGAGAGTTGTATTGATGCATATGGGGCAGGTTATTTAACTATATCACTGCTAGCTACCAATGGGGGTCGTTGATGTTATTTAGCTTCTGTTCCCTTGTGTTTGACCTTTGGGTCTTTGGGATAGAAGCTATGAAGTTCTGAGACCACCCGGTAGTTGTTAGATATAGTTTATTTAACTATATTTTTTGCTCAAACAAGCAATTGCTTTTGGATGTATTTCCCATTTTTGTTATATTGAACGCCTGATTTTTTGAAGTATACTGGATATAGAGCACTTCACTTCCCTCGGTCCTGAAGACCACCGCAAGTCTTTTCAAGACCTTACAGCTCATGGCAAGAATTGCTCGAAATGTGTGGTCCAGGGCACCTACTGTATGACATCTTTGAATCCACTGGTAGGGTGGTGGCCGTGGATATTGCTGTGCCGCAGATGACTTAGTTGCAATCCACTGACTTGGAGCAGTGGGTCCAGCACAAGATCAACAACATCCCCTGTCAGGGGGAAAACCTCTACAGCAGGCCCAAGGAGGAGAATGCCAAGGAGCCGGAGAAGGAGCAGGTGACCCTTACCAGACTCGCCAGAAAGACTGCAGATCCCATGCAGAAGAAACAGAAGAAGTTTTTTTTCCTGCGCCCGCAATGGTACTTTCCGTCCCAGCTACAGGTGTAACCTAAGGCTCAGGCTCCCTGTTCAGAGCAGAGGGAGAACACCCCAAAGTCACAGCCTGCCTCCCTACCCAAACCAAGTGCAGGTTTTTGACAGGGTCCTCGGGAGCATAGCCAGCCGACCGTTGTCTGCCGAGATCCCCCCGCAAATTGGGGGGGGAGGGCGGCTCATACACTTTGCCCACCGGTGTCTTCTCATCACCTTTGACACCTGGGTGCTGCACATCATCCAAAGGGGCTATCAGTTGCATTTCATCAAGCTGTTGCCCCCTTACAACCCTGGGAAGTACCCCATGGACCCTCGCACTGGAGCCTGCTGCAGATAGAGCTCATGGCCCTGCTGGCCAACCTTGCCATCAAATGGTTTCCCCCAGCCCTGATCGGGCAGGGCTTCTACTCCAGATACTTCCTGGTCCCCAAAAAGACTGTCTGGTTTCGCCCCATTCTGGATCTGTGAAACCTCAACCAGTTCACGATGCCCGAAAAGTTCAAGATGGTCTCATTGGGGCTATGCTCCTAGGATCTGAAGGATGCATATGCACATATTCTTATCCACGCATATCACAGACCCTGTGATGTGCTTGGGGTACTGCATGATAATCTTTGGGTTGGCCATAGCCCCCAGGGTCTTCACAAAGTGTCTGGCAATCATGGCTGCCTTCCTCTGGATCCTGGGAGTCTTTCTCTTCCTATAGATGGACGATTGGCTCATAAAGGGCCCCATGCCAAGAGCCGGCCCAAGGGTTTCTCCCCCCCCCCCCCCCACCAGCTGCCACTGATTCCACCTCAGGATGGAGAGACGGGTAGCGGCAGCATTTCTAAAAGTGGTGGCAAAAAGCTGCTGCTTTTGGAAATACTGCCGCTGCCCACCTCACCCTTCGAGGCAGAATTAATGGCAGCTGGGGCAGCGACAGCAACTGGGAAGGCAGCATGGTCGGTCATGTCTGCTGCTGCCACCCCCACCTGGGCCGGCCATCCTAGGCGGCCACCTAGCTTATCTAGTGGACAGGCCAGCCCTGCCCATGCCAGTCAGCATATCGCAGTCCACCAAGCTCACAATTCAGGTGCTTGAGGGGCTCAGTTTGTGATCAGCTATCCGAAGGCCAACCTCCAGCTGGTATAGCAACTAGAGTTCAATGGGGCCCTTCTCGATGCCACTCATAAGAACTTAAGAACATAAGATATGCCATACTGGGTCAGACCAAGGTCCATCAAGCCCAGTATCCTGTTTCCAGCAGTGACCAATCCATGTCCAAGTACCTAGTAGGTTCCATAATGCTTGTCCTGGGGCAAGCAGTGGATTTCCCGGGTCCTCTTTAATAATGATTTATGGACCTTTCCTACAAGAACTTGTCCAAACCTTTTTTAAAGCCAGTACACTAACAAATTTTACTAAATTCTCCGGTAACAATTTCCAGAGTTTGATTATGTATTGAGTGAAAAACTATTTTCTATTATTAGTCTTAAATGGGTTACATTGAAGCTTCATCGCGTGTCCCCTAGTCTTTCTACTTTTGATGGCATAAACAACCGATCTGTGTTTACCAGTTCTACTCCATTCATTAATTTATAGACCTCTATCATATCTCCCCTCAGCCATCTATTTTCTTAGTTGAAGAGCCCTAACCTTTTAAGCCTTTCCTTATAGGGGTAAACTTCCATCCCTGTTACCATTTTTGTGGCTCTTCTCTGTACTTTTTCTAATTCCGCTATGCCCTTTTTAAAATATGGTGACCAGAATTGCACATAATAATCAAGGTACGGTAGCACCATGGAACAATATAGAGGCATTATAATATATTTTATTTTATTCTCCATTCCTTTCCTTAGGATTCTTAGCATTCTATTTGCTTTCTTGGCAGCCACTGCGCACTGATCAGAGGGTTTCAATGAGTTATCCATGATGAATCCTTAATCTTTTTCCTGGGTGGTGGTTCATAATGTGGAGCCTTGCATCATGTAACCATAGTTTGGCTTGTTCTTTCCTAGGTGCAAAACTTTGCACTTGTCCATATTAAATTTCATCTGCCATTTGAACATCCAATCTTCCAATTTATTAAGGTCATTTTGCAAATTTTCACAATCCTCTTGCGTTTTAAGAACTTTGAAAAATTTTGTCTCACCTGCAAATTTGATCACCTCACTTACTGTTCCCATTTCTAGGTCATTTATGAATATGTTAAAAAGCAGTGGGCCCAGCACAGATCCCTGGGGTACTCCACTATTCACCTTTCTCCATTGAGAAAATTTGCCATTTAGGCCTACCCTCTGCTTTCTATCTTTTAACCAGTTCCTGATCCACAATAGTACACTGCCTCCTATCCCATGACTTTTTAATTTTGCCAAGAGTCTCTAATGAGGGACATTGTTGAAGGATCTCTGAAAATCTAGATACACTAGGAGCCTGATTCACAAAGGGACACGTCCAGGCCGTTCAGACGTCCCTGAATAGGATGGGCACGTTATGAACTGATTCTGTAACGTGGGAGCAAAACATTCCCATGGCATATAGAATCGAGCCCTAAGACAGCCTGGCATGCCCCTGAATATCCATGGGAATGTCCTCCCCACAGGTCCCCTTGACTTCCGTGGTGCCAGTCGTCTGTTTCCCTGCCTCCGGGGCCAGGATCGGATGGTGGGGACCTACCTCCATCTGGCCTTTGGGGGGGTTCTGACCCCGATTGTCCGGTTTATGCTACTTACTCCACCTTCAGGGTGGAATAAGCTGCATGTTCCCCCTGCAGGACATACAGGGCAATGACCAGAATCAGCCCTTTATGTCCTGGCACCTCAGCCCACCCCTGCTCTGCCCTCACTCTGCTGCTTCCTGCCCCCCCCCCCCCCTTTGCGGGGAGTGTCGCAGGGGAATATGGGCAGGGCAGCTTGCAGGGCCTCTTTGAATCGGGCCCTAGATCAACTGGCTCACTTTTGTCTATCTGTTTATTCACACCTTCAAAAAAATGACAGATTAGTAAAAAAAGACCTTCCTTGGCTAAAGCCATATTGGCTTTCTCGCATTAAACCATGACTATCTACATGTTCAGTAATTTTGTTCTTTATAATTTTTTCTACCATTTTACCCGGTACTTGACATCAGGCTCACCGGGCTGTAGTTTCCTGGCCCACCCCTTGAACCCTTTTTAAAAATTGGCATTACATTGGCCATTTGCTAGTCTTCAGGTACAACAGATGATTTTAAAGAGAGTTCACAGATTACGAATAGTAGGCCTGCAATCTCATATTTCAGTTCTTTCAACATCCTATGATGTATGTCATCTGGTCCAGTTGATTTGCCACTCTTCAGTTTATCGAATAGTTGTAATACATCTTCCTGGTTTATCAATATTTCTTTCAATTCTTCCAATGCATCACCTTTTTTATTTTATTTATTTTTTATTTATTTATATATATTTATATACCGCATCTTCCAAAGTTCAGTTGCGGTTTACAATGAACAACAATTAACAAAGTAAATTTTGTTTTACAGGGAACGTCATATTATAACAGAACATATTTACAAGGAACATCATATTATAAGTAAACAGTCAAACAATGTGAGATAAATACAAAGTGGCACAGATTAACTATATACAGTTTTTATATGTATATATATATACATGGATGTGAAAGGATGTAAGCTGAGAGGTAATCGTGGGTGGGTGTTTTTGTTTGTGTTAAAGGCTTTTGCTTAATGTGGACTGAATACCTGTTTAACCTTTGTCTAGTGCAGGCGCTGAGTTATCTATGTTATAGTGTTTGGTGAACAGATAAGTTTTCAATTTTTTACGGAATTCCATGATTTCGGTTAAGATTCGTAGCTCTTCTGGGAGGGAACCTTTAAATACCATTTCAGGCATGGGTAACTTCCCTGCCTCCTCTTCAAGAAAGACTGAAGCAAAGAATTCATTCAGTTTCTCTGCTATGGCCTTGGCCCCTCTTAGTGTCCTTTTTACCCCTCTATCATCGAATGGTCCAACTGACTCTCTCACAGATATTTTGCTACAAATGTACTTGAAAAAGTTTTTGTTGTGCATTTTTGCTTTCACAGCAATATTTTTCTCAAATTCTCTCTTTGCCTGCCTTATTAATGCCTTGTATCTAACTTGCCAGTTCTTATGATGTTTCCAGTTTTCATCATTTGGCTCCTTTTTCCATTTCCTGAAAGATGCTTTTTTGGCTATAACAGCTTCTCTGATCTCACCTTTAAACCATGCTGGCAGTTTTTTGGCCTTCCTTCCACTTTTCTTAAAACATGGAATATATCTGATATGGGCTTCCAAGATAATATTTTTTAACAGTTCCCATGCTTGATATAAATCTTTAAACTTTGCAGCTGCTCCTTTTAGTTTTTACTTAACTGTTTTCCTCATTTTATCATAGTCTCCCTTTTTAAAGTTAAAAGGTGGTACTGTGGATTTCCTTGCTGTCCTGCCTCTATTTATTAAATCAAATACCAGCATGCTATGATCACTATTGCAAGTGGCCCCCAAATCCTTATCTCTTTCACCAGATTATGTGTTCCACTAAGGACTTGGTCCAAAAGAGCTTCCCTTCTTGTCAGTTCATGAACCTGCTGCTCCAAAAAGCAGTCATTTATTTCATCTAGAGGCTTTATCTCACTAGCATGTCCTGCTGTGACACTGACCTAGTACACCCTCACTTCCTTCGCCTTCCCATTTTTACATGGAATTTCTATCCATAGAGATTCTATAGTGTATTTTGTTTTCTATAAAACTTTAATCCTGTGTGACTCAATGCCCTCTCTAAAATAGAGCGTAACCCTTCCACCAGTTTGATCTACTCTGTCATTGTGATATCTCAGTGTCCCATAGGTGGTTCTCCTTCTACCAAGTCTCTGGGATGCCAGTCCTATCTAACCTCTCATTTAGTGCTATATATTCTAACTCTCCAATTTTATTTTTTAGACTTCTAGTATTTGCATGCAGGCATTTTAGAGTTTTATCTTTATCTTTATTAAAACAATATACTGCCCAATGCCTGGGCGTCTGAGTGGTTTACAGTTTAAAAGGTGCTACTGGAAAAAGGAAAAGAATGCCCTTTAAAACAGGAAAGCGAGAGAGAGAGGTTGTGTTTTTTCATATTAATCTGGTTATCAGTAGACAGGGGTAATTGGTAATCTTTCAGCTCTGTCTGCTTTCTACTTAAGGGCATCTGGGTTACTTTTATCTTTATTGGAACCTCTGTCAGGATGCCCTAACTTCCCTCTTTTGCTAGTATCCTTTAAGGATACATCCTTCTGAACCATTTTTGGGTGAGTGTCAGCTTTCCTCTATTATCTAGGTTGCAAAGCTGCTCAATCTCCTTTTTAAAGGTTAATGCCTGCAGCCAGGTTACATCCCGGTTAAGGTAGAGCCCATCCCTTTGGAAAAGCCTCTCCTTTACCCAGAATGTTGCCCATTTCCTATCAAATCCAGAACCCTCTTCCTTGCACCATCATCTTATTTTCACAGCGAGAGTTTGAAGCTCTGCCTGCCTGTTGGGCCCTGTGTGTGGAACGGGAAGCATTTCAGAGAATACTACCCTGGAAAGTCTAGATTTCAACTTTCTACCTAAAAGCCTAAATTTGGCCTCCAGACCCTACCT
Organism: Ichthyophis bannanicus; assembly: GCA_033557465.1. NCBI lineage: Eukaryota > Metazoa > Chordata > Amphibia > Gymnophiona > Ichthyophiidae > Ichthyophis > Ichthyophis bannanicus. The sequence continues at coordinate 684,486,819 of CM066036.1, read as the reverse complement.
CCCACTCTTTACTATGTCATTGGTACCAACATGTACCAAGACAGCAGACTCTTCACCAGTACTATGTAATACCTTGTCTAGGTGGCACATGAGGTCCACTACCTTCGAACCAGGTAGGCATGTTACCAGGCAATCCTCACATCCACCAGCATCGTAGCAATCTACATACCTAATGGTTGAATCCACAACTATAATGGCTGACTTAATCATTCCCTCATGGGCACATGACCCCAGAGAAACCTCCTCGGTGGGAGAAGGTTTTACATCTCCTGGTGGACAGGTTCTAGCTACAGGATCATGTTCTGCTATACCAGAGTGATGCTCTTCTGTTACATGACTTCTCTGATGACTGGAGGTCGTGTGACAGTACTACGTCCCTGTAGGTGTCGTCTGTATACCTTTCTGTCTACCTTATGTCCTCCAAGTCTGCTACTCTAGCCTCCAGAGATTGGACTCATCCCTGAGAGCAGAGAGCTTCTTGCACCCAGTGCACACATAAGACTCCTCACCAACTGGGAGAAAATCATACATGTGACACTCAATGCAAAAGACTGGATAGTCCCCTCTTGCCTCTGGGCTGCTCTCTGCATCTTATTTTTAAGGTTTGTTTAGCTATTTAAGTTGTTTACTTAAGTTTTCTGGGGATACTTGTACTAATACAATTATACCTAATACATTTAATGGACTTTGTCACCTCAAGATTAATGAATTTCAGGTCCTTAATTAATCTATTCCTGATGAGGTAACCAGCTGAACCTGCAAGTGAATTTGACCACCTCCTTCCCTTTAATATGTTGAAGATCCTATAAAGCTAAAATTATGCCTGGGATGGGTGGGAGTTGCTGTGGGTTGGAGGGAAAGGGGACTTAATAAAAACTGGCTTGCTACACAGTGGCCTGGCCTGTGCTTCTAAGATAATGTCTTAACAGTTTCTCAGTGATTCACACAGCCCATGGTTTGATTGATGGGGCCTTTCAAATTGCCCCTTTGATCTGTCACTTGGCTTTAACACCTATTTAAGACAACTTCGCAGATCTTTTGTCTCCTAACTGGAAGGCCTCTTTGTAAAGGCCTAAATACAGATCTTTTTCCAGCTGTAGCAGTCCCTTTTGATAGCCTTTCTGCAAGCAGACTGCCTGCAGCATCTCATTGAGGTGATGGGCACATTGCAGCACCAACACCACACCATGAACCGTGGGTTGCTGAGAGTACTCGGACACATGGCGGCCATGGTGCATGTCACTCCTCAGGCCCGCCTTTTCATGTGGCAGGCTCATTGGACCTTGTGAATGCAATGCAATGGCAGGAAGCCTCCATTATCCTGCGGGGGACAGGATTGTGGTCACTGCACCACTTGTGCAGTTCCTGAAGTGGTGGCTCATGCCCAGACACCTGCTTGAAGGCCTCCCATTCCAAACAGCAGCGCCCCGCAGGCTGCTCATGATGGATGCCTCCAAGCTCAGCTGAGGTGCGCACCTAGATGGTCTCTGCACCCAGGATCTGTGGTCTGAGAATGAGAGCTTCTATCAGATCAACTTCCTTGAGCTCTGGGCCATTGCAAATGCACTCTGTGTCCTTTGGGCACATCTGACGAAGCAGGACAAGCAGGGTGCCATGGACAAGCAGGGTGCCATGTTCTGTGTGAACAAGCAGGGGGGCACGGACTCGTACCACCTATGTTAGGAAGCTGTTTGCCTCTGGAGGTTCGCTCTGCTCCATGGCATGGACGTCAGGGTGATGTATTGTCCCGGTGAGCACAAGAGCTTAGCAGATAACCTCAGCCGGGTAGTTCAACCACACAAGTGGACCCCCAAGAGGGCGGTGGTAGACCAGTTCTTCCAGGAGTGGGGCAGCCCCAATATGGACCACTTCGCTAAGGCACAGAATGCCCAGATAGCTCGATTCTATTCTCAGAAGCCCGCCAGCGATCACCTGGCCCTGGATGCCTTTCTTCCTCACTGGGGAGAAGGTCCGAAACCTCTCATCACGAAGACGCTTCTGAAGTTCCAGGTCAAGGGGGATCCATGATTCTCATCGCTCCCTACTGGCCTCAACAGCTGTGGTTCCCACTACTGCTGCAGCTCTCGCAGAGCGAGGCTCTCTGCCTTGACTCTGACACAGACCTCATCTCGCAGGAGAGTGGCTCCTTGCTGTATCCCAACATCCTTTCCCTGGTGCTCATGGCATGGGTGCTGAGTGGGTAGCCCTCGCAGAGCTTGTCCTCCCTGAGGTCGTTACCAAGATCCTGCTGGCATCCCACAAGGAGTAGACGCATAAGGCCTACATGTTCAAGTGGCGGCAGTTTGCTGTCTGGTGCACTGGTCGCGTGCTCGACCCTTTTGTCTGTTCCATGGACCAGCTGTTGCAGTACCTTCTGCAGCTCTCCAATTCTGGGCTCAAGTCCAACTCAGTGCATGTCCACCTCAGCACGAGTAGAAGCATTTCATCATGGCTGTGGGGGGAAGTCCGTGTTGGCTCAACCTCTAATAGGCCGATTCATGCAGGGCTTGCTTCTTTCTAAGCCTCCACTCAAGCCCCCCTATGGTCTCTTGGGACCTGAACGTGGTCTTCGGGCAGGTTATGCAGGCTCCTTTTGAGCCACTGGATGTGTGCCCTCTGAAGTTCTTGACCTGGAAGGTCCTCTTCCTGATGGCCTTCATGTTGACTTAACGTGTTAGTGAGCTCCAGGCTCTGGTCGCACACCCTCCAAACACAAGGTTTCACCAGAACTGGGTGATGCTCCGCATGCACCCCTGCTTTCTGCCAAAGATGGTCTCAGCTTTTCACTTCAATCAGTCCATTATCCTTCCAATGTTCTTTCTCCGACCTCACATCAATCATGTTGAGGCAGTGTTGTACATCCTGGACTGCAAGCATGCATTGGCCTTCTATCTGGAGCGCATGCAGGCGTACTGTCAATACTTCTAGCTATTCGTCTCCTTCAACCTCAGTAGACTTGGTGTCGCTGTTTTGAAGCATATGCTATCTCTCTGGCTCGCGGATCACATCGCCCATGCATATTCCTTTGCTGGGCTGATCCTTGAGGGTCCGTGTGATGACCACATCGGTAGCCAACCTCCATTCTGTCTCCGTAAAGGAAATCGGCAGGGCTGAGACATAGTAATATACTGCAAAGTTATGAACCGAAGACCATCTGCATGGGAACACCTGACAGGACAGCAATTTTCGCCAGGCCATGCTCCGGCATCTCTTTGGGTCTTGAAGGTCAGCTTCTGCCCACCGACCCTTCTATCCATCCAGGCTACCTGTTAAAATTCCGTGGTCAATGTCGACTGTGGATGCTGCATCAGATGAGTCCCTTGAGACAACAAGACAACTGTGTATCTGTAAATATAGCAGCAACAAAGGAACAGATACAAAGACTGGCAGGAGTTTAGACAAAACCTTTAATTGATGACCCCGACTGTAAATATAGCAGCAACAAAGGAACAGATACAAAGACTGGCAGGAGTTTAGACAAAACCTTTAATTGATGACCCCAATTAAAGGTTTTGTCTAAACTCCTGCCAGTCTTTGTATCTGTTCCTTTGTTGTTGCTGATCAGATGAGTCCCTTGACAGTACTGCCTCTCTGGTCTTCCTGGCTTCTCCGGTTCTCGATGTCCAGTTGGGCTGTGTTCTCCTGAGATTTGGTAGCCTGTAGCTTGGGAGTCCTATACATGACGACTTATTTCTTGCTTGTTCACGGAGAAAACATAGTTACTCACCTGTAGCAGGTATTCTCTGTGAACAGTAGGAATAAGTTCTCACAATCCTCCCACCTCACTGGGGAGGTGCTTTTTTGACTCCTGTTATGTGATCATACTGGAGAATATGTGGCTGCGGCGGGCGGGGAAGCTAGGCACACTTGCAAGGTGTACCTCCCAAAAGCTTCCTTTGGAAACTGGGGAGGGTTCCATGCGGAGCTCCTCGGTGACGACTTATTCCTACGATTCATGGGGAATACCTGCTACAGGTGAGTACGCTTTCTTTCCATATTTCCTTGATTTTCTCGCCATCATTCAGTAGGAACCTTGAACGTCTTTTAGCATTCCATTTCAGGCAAGAATTGTCTCTTTAATCAGCTTAGCTTTAGGAAAGCCAATCTTGTTCTTCCTTTAATATATTTAATTCTATTTCTTTGCATGCATTATTGTAGTACTTCTCTTTATGCAAAGAGAAAGATCATTAGAGAAAGATATCATGCTTGGCAAGCTTGAAGGTCAACACAAAAGAGGAAGGCCAGAGTGTGATGGATCAATACAATAACAGCAGCTGTGAATGCCACACTATAAACAATTATCCCCTGACTGAAGACAGTTTAGGACAACTATCCACAGGGTCGCTATGAGTCAACATTGACTCCATGGCACTTAACAACTTTGCTACATTTATGAGTGACTTGCTTTTTTTTTTCAACTTTAGCTTGAGTTTGTATATTAATAGCTGGTGATTTGTACCACAGTCGGCTCCAGGTTTTGTCTTTGTTGATGTTATCAAGCTTTTCCATCATTTATTTCCACAGATATAGTTGATTTTTGTACAATCCATTGGTTGAAGTCCTTGTGTTTATTTGTTGCTTGTGTTTCTGGAAGAAGATATTTGAGAGAAATACATCATTGGTCTTTCAAAATTCTATCAGGCTTTATTTCTATTGCCAAGGTCATATTTTCCAACCACTTTGCCTTCTTTTTTGCTCCCAACTTTTAAGTTCCAACATCCACAATTGTCAGTATGGGGGGGAGGGTGCTGATAAGTCTCTGGCCTTCTAATGAAACAGAAAGCTACGGTCATACTTCAGTTCCAGTGGTCCGAATGATCTCTCTGCAGTTTCGTTTTATTTCACCAGAACTAAAGTGTGCCCGTAGCTTTCTGTTTTGTTACAAGGCCAGAGACTTATCAGCACCCCCTCCCCTCATATATCATGTTTGCATATTTTGTTGATTTTATCTTGTATTTGTTCATAGAATCGATCAACTTCATCCTGTTCTGCATTGTTGTTAGTGTATAAACTTAGTCATTGTGTTGATGCGCATTACTCATAGAGGAATAGAAATTGTGTTCAATAACTGTATTGTATTTCATTACAGTTCTTGCAAGCTTTTCAATTACAAATGCAACACTTTTGTCTTGTGTTTCTGTAATAGTACTATACGATCGTCAAATTTAAAGTGCTAATGCCAGTCTATTTCAGTTCTCTGACACCCAATAGATCAAAGAGCACATTAGCTTTCATTCTTGACCACCTCCAACTTTCCTTGGTTCCTGCTTTCTATGTTTGTCCCAATATATAAGACATTTTTGCAGCTTATGACTCTCACTTCATGTGCAGCTATATCATTCCAGGGGACTTTGTTCCAATTGCATCATAAATGCCAGCTTTACTGTGAAGAGTTTTCAGCTATTCCCCAGAAGCTTGTTGAGTGCCTTTTGATCTTAGGGGCTCATCAACCAGCACTACATCGCAGTGTGTTTTATTGTGATTACCCAATGGGTTTCCATGGCAAGATAAAGAAGTAGACTGCCAGGCCTTTCTTCTGCTTAGGTAATGCCAGTGTTGTTGCTGCCACCAACACACTCCCATACTACAATTGCTCAGACTGGTACTTTGCCTTAGTCTGACATCTCAGCTGAGATCTATCCATCTTTGGAGACTGCCAGAAGTTAATTTACTGATTGTATTGCTTTCAACATCATTGATGTACGCAAACCAAGCAAGGGATATATATATATACATACACATCACACACACACACACACACACACACACACACATATATGTATATAAATTGCGACAACTTCACTAGCTCACAGTGGAGCAGTAATGTGTGTTGAGATTTCATCTAGTGACCTTTAAGGTTGTTAGAGGTCAGAGACCAGGCTATTTGGCGAAGCTGTTGAAATGGTACCAACCAGCTCGGATGCTACGGTCGAGTCAAAGCCACTTTTTAGTAGTTCCCGCTCCGCAGTGTGTACGGTTGAAAAAATGGCGAGAAAATTGTTTTGCAGTGGCTGCTCCATTTTGGTGGAGCAGGTTATCGGTGTCTTTGTGGCAGGAAGAAGATTTGTTGGCTTTTAGGAGAGCCTTGAAAACTTTTCTGTTTCCTTAGTCAGCAGTGCTATGCTAGATCTGCTTTGGGTTTTGTTTTGGTTTTTTTTTAAACTGTGTGCTGCCTTTAATGCCTTAGGGCATATAGTGGACTACAAATATTTTAAAATAAATAAATAAAATATGTATGTATGCATATGTGTCATTAATTTATAATGTTCTATGTTTCCTAAACATTAGTGCGCATTATCTGCTGCAATACCCATATTATACCAATGGGCATGGTGGCACACAGAGCATACCCCCATGGCCTAATGTATATAGTATGTCTGTTAAGAGAACTTTTTACAAAAGTATGGTAAGTGTTTACACATACTTCTCCTTAACTTTATCAACCCAACTATGTCAGCCCTCCCTCAAATCCCTCCACCCCTGATCAGGCCCCACCACACAAAAGGCCCTAATCTAATCTCTTTCCCCCCACAAGCTACCCCGGGTCTTAGCCAGGGGCTCCCTGGTGGTCTTAGTGGTGAATGGGGAAGGAGTGGTCCTTTTCTGCTTTAGCTGTGATAGCTTTCGAAATGGTGCCATAATTCTCTAGCTGTATTCTTGCGATACTGAGCCATAGTGGTAGTACTGCGAGACTACCACTAGAGGTTATTGGTACCATTTTGAAAGCTGTTGGAGTCTGGAGCAGGAGCAAAGTGTGGACTGCTCCTGCCTCATTCACCACTAAGACTACCCGGGAGCCCCTTGGTAAATGGGGCATAAGGGGGGGGGGTGTGGTGGCAGGTAGGGGAAGGTCCGGGTTAGGACCTTGTAGGAGGGGCATGATCAGGGGTAGAGAAACTTGAGAAAGGGCTGTTGTTTTCTGGTGGGGGGCTGCTGTTCTAGGCAATGGGTTGTTTGAGTGGGGGTTCATTTCAGGGGGGATTTTTATCCATGGAGAGTGGGATTGGGACTGGGGAGGAGGGATAGGGCAGCGACCATACTACTGGGCTGCTTATAGCCCATTTGTACGTAAAGCCACCTTTTGAGTTGGTGTTAAATGCAGCCGCATTATTAGGAGTCATGACAGCTAGTGCATAGCAGCATCTTGCATGCTAGCTGTCACTGGCTTCCACGCCCACTCTGTGCCCCATTCTAAGGCATGCAGTATGCTTGTGCTAGATGTCACATTAGTGCTCTAACTCTTTAGCATGCTTTAGTAAAAGCCCTCCAAATAATGTATATATAATTGACCCATTTTAAAAATTATGAATACATTTTTTAAGATTAATCACTTCTTATGCTTAGTTGATACTGTGTAGAGAAATGGCTTTGCTATATTAGACTTGTTCCAGGCCCTGAGTGCTGATTGCAGTAAGGCATGCTATAAATGTCTGAAAATGTTTGGTTACTATCTGTCATAATGTTTACATGGTATTTTGTAACTCTGGGCCCAAGAATCAACGGAGGCGGCTAGCGCTTTTAAAGTGCATAGCTGTCTCCACTGAAACTTAATCCCAGATATCCAATGTCAGGGCCATATCTGGCCACCAGCATTGAATATCCAGGTCTGCCATATGGCATGGAAGCTAACCTGACAACGGCAATCTTTTCCCACTCCTGTCTTTAACCATGAGTCGCTAACTGGGCAGCGGCTCAATATCAACACTACCTGGTAAACGATGGGTTGCACCTCCACTATGCCCCAGAATGCCCATGACACACCTCAGTGGTACACGGTTAGCACTGGGGTGTGTAGCAGCTGAACCCACGGATATTCAGCAGCACTCTCCGTGTGAATGCTGCTGAATATCCCTCTAAGCTGCATTTACACGGATTGTTGTTGTTAAGTGCCGTTGAGTCGGAGCCGACTCATGGCGACCCTCTGGATAGCTAACCTAAATTGTGTTCGGTCTTGAGTCAGGCGGCTCACTGTTGACATACTGGTACCCGTAGCTGCTGTTATTGTATCGATCCATGTCATTGCTGGCCTTCCTCTTTTGCGCTGACCTTCTATCTTGCCAAGCATGATGTCTATGACACCGCCCGCCCCTTAACCTCGAGGGTTAAGGAGGGGTTGCCTTTTGATGCCCTTGAGGCAGTTAGTTGTAGTTGTGTTATGCTTCGAGCAGTAAGGCTGGCAAGAGTTATTTATTTACATGAGGTTTATTTTCATGGGGCTCATATTGCCATTGTGCCATTCAAAAGAAGATTACAGACGGTGCAGAAGTTTAAACCAAATAAAACAGGATTAACTGAAACTTTGCCTAACTGGCTTTAAACGCTGTATTTCTTCACATTCCTTTCATGTGCTTTTAACATACAGGCTGATAACAGAAAAGTCCTTCACTAATAAAGCTCAGGTTCTATCAATCACTAGTAGTGCTCTAATTCAGTTTTCCCTCCACAAGCTTTCTTGTGTCGGTCAAAGTTACGTCACTGTTATATTACTTCATATACCAGCACAATCCTCTCTCTGCTTAATTGCCTCTATCAATTAAACAGGTAGAACAGTCCATCATCATCTCATCATCAGCAGGGGAAAACACAGAATTATGAACAGAGTTTTCTTCCTTACAGCCAGTAACTGGAACACTGTGGTTAAAACTCTTCTTCTGTTCTAAATAATCCTGGAACTCTTTAAGAACTTTTCTTCATTGAGCTGTCTTCCTGTCCCCTCGGTGAATAGGTATTGACTGAGCCTATCTATCTCAGGCTGCTTATCAGGTTTGTTTGCGTTTGGGAAACAAACATGTGCTGGGCTTTCATTAGCTCCCCACCTTTCCCTACACGTGGGTGCTGTGCATTCAAAGTTAGCAGTGCTAGGAGAATATTTAAAAGCATGTATATCAGCCCTGTCCTGGCTAGGTGACTCAGCTAGTTTAAAAGAATAATTATTGTCATTCAAAGCTTCTCTTTTCTGACACCAGCTGCCACCATCTTGACTGGCTTTGCTTTTTAAAGCAGAACATAGACTTTCGGGCTTTAGAGCATAAACTCCTCTTTCTCTGGGTACCTTATACAGGAGCTTCTCCCTGGGAGGATTCTTTATCCTTCTGCCTTTGTTCCCCAGCTCTGCCTGGTCCTGTAGCCTTGGGTTTCTCAGCGTTCTAAAGGAGCTCTGCCTCCAGCAGTTTCCTTCCTCATCTGAATGCTGCTCCAAGCTATCTTCCAGCTGCAGACTGTTAGGGAAATTATCACAGCAAGGAAACCTCCGTTGCTCTCTTGTCTTCTCTCTCTGGATCTCTCCTTGGATCCCTCCTTGGATCTCTGTCTGGATCTGCGTCTCGATCTGCATCTGCCTTTCACTTCCTGGTTCCTGTGTATTTAACCAGGTGCTTCTAGCCTGCACTGCCTGCCTCCCCTTGGGGCGTGCCCAATCACAAGCCTTCCTACTCTCCTCCCTCGAGGTGAGCTGTTTTGCCTGATTGAAAGTGTGTTTTTCTCTTTCTGCAGAGAAATCCCTGCTTTCTCCTGCAGTACCGGCTTCTACCACCGGCTGCTCACTTGTATCCATCTGTTCCTGAGGAGCTACTGTGTCACATGTCTTTCTCTAATGATCTCTCTCTCTTCACATGATGTGTCCAAAGTATGAAAGTCGAAGTCTTGTCATCTGAGCTTCTAAAGAAAGCTTAGGTTTGATCTCCTCTAGTACCGACTGGTTTGTTCTTCGGGCAGTCCATGGTATACACAGTATTCGCCGCCAGCACCATAATTCAAAGGCATCAATTTTCTTCCTGTCTATCTTTTTCACTGTCCAGCTTTCACATCCATATGATGTTATTGAAAATACAATGGCTTGAACAAGTCGAATCTTTGTATGGAGAGAGACATCGCTGCTCTTGAGAATCTTATCTAGGTCTTTCATAGCCATTCTGCCAAGAGCAATGCGTCTGATTCCTTGACTGCTTGTTGCTTCTTTATTGATAGTTGATCCAAGTAGGTTAAAGTTGTTCACAATTTCAATTTCTTCTCCTTCAACGATGAACATGTTGATTATGCCAGTTGTCATGATCTTTGTCGTCTTTACATTAAAGTGCAGGCCCATTTTGAGACTGTTATTTGTGAGAAGCAAATGTTTCAGATCATCTTCACTTTCAGCCAGTAATATGGTATCATCAGCATAGCGAAGGTTGTTATTTAATAATCACACCTGGAATGCTTTCCAACTAATAGATAAGAAACAGCTACTCAATATAATATCGAACATAAACACAACCACATCCATACTCGATCCTTGTCCAGTCCCATGGATCAAACAAACTAAACAAGAACTAGCACCCTTTATCCTAAATATAGTGAATCAATCACTTCTGCAAGGGATATTACCTAAAGAATTAAAACAATCTGCAATCCGTCCCATATTAAAAAACAATACATTAAATATAAATGACCCATCATCTTATCGACCGATCGCTAGCATCCCCTTCCTAACCAAAATCATAGAAATAACATTACAATTACAGTTACAAGATCATATAGATACATTTGCCCCCCTTGACAAACACCAATACGGATTTTGCCCTTTCCATGGTGTTGAAACTCTGCTCATTGCACTACTTGACACTCTTAACAAAGGCTTGGACAATTCAAAACAAGCATTCATCTTAGTATTTCTAGACATTTCAGCTGCTTTTGACAGCATTAATCATACCATACTTATATCAAGACTTAAACAAATAGGTTTAATGAATACTACTCTGAACTGGTTCAAATCATACATATCTGATCGTTCACAATACGTTCAGCATAACCAATCTTCGTCATCCCCATTCCCACAAGAAAAAGGTATACCCCAAGGCTCCGCACTATCTGCTCTATTATTTAACATATACCTCCAACCAATATGTACCATATTCAAAAAACACAAGATTAAATATCATATATATGCGGACGACATCATGCTATTCTCTGAATTTAACATAACCAACCCAAACCATAACAATCTAATAAACTGCCTAATGGAAGCTGAGGATTGGCTCCAATTAAATAACTTATCTATTAACATCAAAAAAACTGAAGTCATGATTGTGACAAAAAACACAAAATATACCCCCCAACCTGACATTAAAATCCTGAACACGACTCTCCCTATCAAAGAAGAAATCAAATATCTAGGAGTTATCATAGACAAAGCTCTCAGTTTCACTACACACATTAAAAAACTAACAAAAACAATATATTACAAATTACGCTCTATACAACAATTAAGACCACTACTACAAGATGAAGACTTTAGAACCGTTACTCAAGCCTTGGTTTTACCACATTTTGATTTCTGTAATAGCATACTTCATGGTATAACTAAGAAGAACATCAAAATATTACAAATGGCCCAAAACGTAACAGCAAGAGTTATATTCAAAGCCAAACTATCTGACCACATTACCCCCATTCTATACACACTACATTGGCTACCCATATTCAGTAGGATCCAATACAAAATACTATTAACCACTTTTAAATTAATTAATAGCATAGCCCCATCATACTTAACTACTCTTCTTCACAGTCCTCTAGAAACTAGGAAAAGAAGGAAAAAAAACCTCAACACACTAGCAGTTCCAGATCTAATAAGAAAATCAAAACAATCAGCTAGTAATAGTGCCTTTTTGTTTGTCGCACCAATACTGTGGAACAATCTTCCAGAACAACTAAGAGAATCTAAAGACCTTCAAACATTTAGAAAAGACTTAAAAACACATCTATTTTGTCAACACTACAACAATGGAGAAACAATTATAGTTTCCCAACCTCCATAACTGAATCTTTCACATTACCCTAATGCATATCTATAATTAGACATCCACAACTGCAAACGATAATTATCATAAAATGATTCCTTACACATATATATATAATCAAAGTAATATTTAATACCTTTAATATAGTTTAAATGTATTATAGTTCAAACATCTGATTGATATTGTTGTTGTTCCTGTTATATTGTAACATATTATTGATGTACAGTTTTACTGTAACTTAATCAAATATTGTTCTTGTTTGGTCTTTGTTATACCCTAATCACATTAATCAATATTGTTCTATTCAACTCATGTTATAATGTAATATTGTTCAAATTGTTCATAATGTTCAAATTGTTCATAATGTTCTATGTAACCGTTTAACCGTTAAACTGTTTAACTGTATAACTATGTTGTTGTAATGTAAACCGCTGTTGATCCTTGGAAATGGCGGTATATAAAAACTATTCAAATAAATAATTAAAATAAATTTATTTATTTATTTACATTCTCTTATATACCGCGCTATTCTGCATCAGTGCGGGTTACATTGAACAAACTGAAATTACATTGAACAGGGCATTATAACTTGGAGATAACTGTTTACAGGGAACATGGGCTATGGAGGGATAAGTGGCTTGCACAAGACCACAAGGAGCACCTGTGGGACTAGAAACCCCAGTCCTTCCGTCCCAAGGTTGCTGTTCTCTAGTGGGATTTGAACCCCCGACCTTCTGGCCTGAAGTACCTTGCCCCAACCACTAGGCCACTCCTCCACTCCTGTGGAGGAGTCTTCCACCAATCTTCACACCTCTGTTGTCTTCATACAATCCTGCTTCTCTGATGATTTGTTCTGCATATAAATTAAACAGGTAGGGGGAAAGTATGCAGCCTTGTCTTACACCTTTGCTTATTTTAAACCATTCTGTTTCTCCTTGTTCCGTTCGAACTGCTGCTTCTTGATCAATGTACAGATTGTGCAAGAGTACGATCAGGTGTTCTGGTATACCCATGCTTCTTAATGTGGCCCAGAGTTTCTCATGGTTACACAGTCAAAAGCCTTGCTATAGTCGATAAAGCACAAATAGATATCCTTTTGGTATTCTTTAGTCTTTTCAAGGATCCATCTCACATCCGCAATGATGTCTCTCGTTCCTCGCCCTTTCCTGAACCCTGCTTGCATTTCAGGTAGTTCTTGTTCCAGGTATGGTTGTAGTCTCGTTTGAATAATCTTCAGTAGAATCTTGCTGGCATGTGGGATCAGAGCGATTGTGCGATTATTTCCACAGTAAGTTGGATCACCTTTCTTTAGTATTGGTATAAACACAGATCTTTTCCAGTCAGTTGGCCATGATGTTGTCTTCCATATTTCTTGGCAGAGCCTTGTAAGTACGGTAACAGCTGCATCAGATTGCTGCAAAACTTCTATGGGAATGCTATCAATGCCTGGTGCTTTGTTCTTTGATAAGGCTTTCAATTCTGCTTTAACTTCTTCTTTCATCACCAATGGTTCCCGATCATAAGGTACAGGTTGAAACGGCTGTTGGTCCACTTGATCTTTATCATATAAAAACTTCCACCTTTTCTTGATCTTCTCAGCATCATTCAACATAGAACCTTGAGCATCTTGTAACATTCCAATTCGAGGCTGGAACTTTTTCTTTAACTCTCGTAGCTTTAGGAAAGCCGATCTTGTTCTTCCTCTAATCTGCTTATATTTCCTTGCATGCGTCATTGTAGTATTTTTCTTTGTCCTGTCTTGCTGCACATTGGAAATCTCTGTTGAGTTCTGTGATTGTCTTTCTTTCTCCTCTGGCTTTTAGCTTCTCTGCGTTTCTGGGCAATTTTCAGAGTGTCTTCCGTCATCCATTTTGGCCGTTTTTGCTTTTTCACCTTTTGTAGAGACTTCTCGCTTTCTTCCAACACATCCTTCTTGATGTCATTCCATAACCCTTCTGGAGCTCTGTCATTTGTATCTAAAACAGCAAATCGATTTTGCAGGCAGTCTTTAAATTCCAGTGGTATATTCTCAAGGTCATATTTGGTGCATTCATGAGTGGTTTGCTCTTTTTCAACTTTAGCTTGAGTTTGCATACTAGTAGTTGATGATCTGTACCACAGTCAGTCCAGGTTTTGTCTTTGTTGATGTTATAGAACTTTTCGATCGTTGACTTCCACAGATGTAGTCAATTTGATTTTTATACAATCCATTGGGTGAAGTCCATGTGTACAGTCACCGCTTGTGTTGATGGAAGAAGGTGTTTGAGATGAATAGATCGTTGGTCTTGCAGAATTCTATCAGTCTTTTCCAGCTTCATTTCTGTTGCCAAGTCCATATTTTCCAACTACTTTGCCTTCTTCTTTGTTGCCAACTTTTGCGTTCCAGTCACCCATGACTATCAGGATATCCTGTTTGCATGTTCTGTCAATTTCAACTTGTACTTGTTCATAGAACTCTTCAATTTCATTCTCTTCTGCAGGTGTTGTTGGGGCATATACTTGAATTATAGTTGTGTTGATAGGCATTCCTTGTAGACGAATAGAGATTAAGCGTTCGCTGACTGCATTGTATTTCATTACAGTTCTTGCAAGTTTCTTCTTTATTATAAATGCAACACCATTTCTTCTTTGTCTTTCATTTCCAGCATAGTAGACCATGTGATCATCTGATGCAAAGTGCCCGATGCCAGTCCATTTGAGTTCGCTGACACCCAACAGATCAAGTTGTACACGTTCCATTTCATTCTTGCCACCTCCAACTTCCCTTGGTTCATGCTTCGTACGTTCCATGTTCCAATGCGTAAGACATCTTTACAGCTTCTGACTCTCATTTCATGTGCAGCTACATCAGCAGTCAGACGTCCCGAGGGCTTTGATCCAACCACATCATAAATGCTGGCTTTACTCTGAAAAGTCTTCAGCTCTTCCACAGTAGCTAGTTGAGTGCCTTCCGACCTGGGGGTCTCATCTTCCAGCACTATAGCACAATTTGTTTTGTTGTAACTGTCCATTGGGTTTTCATGGCAAGATACAGAAGTAGATTGCCGGGCCTTTCTTCCGCGCAGTTTAAGTTTGGTGGTGTTGCCGTTGTCACAGAAATGTGATCCTCCGCTGTCAACACTATCCCATTCTGCTGCTGCCCAGATGGGTGGTTTGTCTTGGTCTGGCACCTCAGCTGAGACCTGTCCATCTTGGGAGACCCAGTAGTTAAACTACCGATAGTTTAGCTCTCAGCATCACTGATGCACACAAGCCCTCACAGCACGACAAGCTGCAAACGAAGTGAATAACAGACCCTCTGTAACTTTACAACACTCAGAAAGGAACTGATGTGACTTAGGATGTCATTTACTAATGGGCGCTAAGGTGCATTACGGAACACTCCAATAGCACCAAAATCATGGTACATTAGGCGCAGCATTTCTGCGTTAACTGTGGGGGGCATGGAAAGCATGTACTTGGCAGTTAATGCGGAGTTCTTTCCCATAGTACGTGCTGCATTAGCATGGATGCACCTAACACCACCTATTGAGGTGGCATTAGGTGAACCTGTGCTAATACAGTTAGTGTGTGGTATGAACACAGCACTAACTGTGCTGAGTTTGCAATGCCTACTCTCCTCCCCTACCCCACCCACTTACATCTTTAATGTGAGTTGCACAGTTAGTGTGGATATCATCTTGTGCTAACTGGCAACATGCAATCTCCAGGAACAAGCAGGAATGTAGTCTTCACATACGGGTATTGTCGGAATCGACGGAGTCCGCACAGGAACGCTCCCCAGCTTCCAATAGGAACGCTTTTGGGAGCATCCCTCAGCACAAGCGCGCTGCCTTCCCGCCTTTCCAACTGTCCCTCTTCAGTTTTTCGTTTTCCGCGGAGCCGACAGGACTCGTACCTGTCACCGCAGAAAATTTCTTCTTTAAACTTGTTTTTTTGTGGTTGCGTCTGCCTCCGCTCGGCACCTACCGGTACCACCGGTTCTCTTTTCTTTTCAAAAAAAAAAAATATTTTTTTTTTCTGAACTGTTTCTCTTAAGAAACATTTTCTTTTTGGTGCTAGGCGCCATTTTGGGCATTAGGCCCCATTATCCTGAAAAATGGAAAAAACAGCTAGTGGTTTTAAAAAATGTGCTAAGTGTAGCGGTACCATTTCCGTCACCGACACCCATGACTGGTGTCTCAAATGTTTAGGCCCTGACCATTCTCCATCAGAGTGTCTCTCTTGTATGGGGATGACTAAAAGAGGAAGACAGAACCGGGCTGCATCATCGTGTTCCAGAGCCTCGTCTTCCTCCCATGGATCTCAGGTAACTAAAGATAAGAGCCGGTCCTCAAAGGGTAGATCTCCTTCTCCAGGACCAAGCAGGAAGTCAGTCCTCACATATGGGTGTCATCGGCGCCAATGAAGCCCCAGCGGAGCATTTCCCCAGCTTTCCATGAAAGCCTTTGGGAATGCTGGCACGCATGCGTGGTTCCCTTCCCGCCTAAAGGTGCCATCTTACCTCAGTCTCTTTTTTTCCGAGAAGCCCACCGGACGTGTGTCCTGTTCTCCCGGATAAAAGTGATTTTTTCTTCGATGATTTTTCGCTATTTTTCTCCGGTTCGACACCGGTTCCCCTCCCGCCGGTATCGAGCCCGCTTATTTCTTTTTCGTTTTTTGCCCTTCGTGGCTGGCGTTCGCACCCCTTTTTTCATTTTACCCTGGGAGGCCGGTCTTTTGACCTCGCAGGGGCTCTTTTTTCACCGATGGCTTCCAGTGGTTTCAAAAAGTGTGATCGGTGTAAGAAACTTATGTCTCTCACAGACACACACGACTGCTGCCTTCGGTGCCTCGGCCCTGACCACGACCCCAAGTCGTGTGTGCCATGTGGGAAGATGTCTTCCAAGGCACTCAAAAGTCGACAGCATCAGAAGGAGAGGTTTTTCTCGGACTATGCCTCCAGCCGGGCCCGGACCTCGTCTGAGGCCTCGACATCTCGGGATTCCGATCCCGAGCGCCGTCGAAGCTCCTCGGACAAGGGGTCCCCCGACCAGGAACGCAAGAGGAAGAAGCGGCTCGCGAGGGCAGCGTCGGAGGAGGTCCCTGGTCCCTCGAGGGCCAGGTCTACGAGCCCTGACCGCCGTTGCGGGCCCTTGGACCAAGAGAAGCCTGCCAAAGTTCCTCGCGTGGAGCCGGAGTCTGCTGGACACGTAAGCCCCGTAGTCCTCGTGGACTCTCCTCCCA
This sequence comes from Ichthyophis bannanicus, assembly GCA_033557465.1. Lineage (NCBI taxonomy): Eukaryota > Metazoa > Chordata > Amphibia > Gymnophiona > Ichthyophiidae > Ichthyophis > Ichthyophis bannanicus. Next base: position 684,469,813 of record CM066036.1, on the reverse strand, counting down.
GAGAGCCGACGTCGGGCCCAGCGCCGCCGGGGCCCGAGTCGGTGGCTGCTGCGTCTCCCGAGCTGAGTCTCAGGATGACAGCCTTGGAATGCAGATTGTCTGCCTTCATGGAGCAGCAGCGGGCACTGATGGTCAGCCTGTCTGGTGCATCTGCCCCGACCACCGGGACGTCGACTTCGAAGTCAACCCCGGAGACCGAGCCAATACTCAAGACCCTCGTGGCTCGAAGTCGTCCTCGGTCGAGGTCTCCCTCGACCTCCCGTTCGGGACCGAGGGTGTCGACGCCGGTGCCCCCGGCGTCGGGGCGGGTGCCTCGGGGCCCCACGGGGTCGGACCCTGACTTCTTCTCGGATGAGTCCGCCTGGGAGACGGAGGACGAGGAGTTTCCCGATACTTTTAAGACTCGGTTCGTCCCGTCGGACTCACCGCAGTCTGAGCCCCGGAGTAGATCCCCTCCGGAGGACACTAGGTTCTCGGAGTTCATCCGGGATATGGCCGCTGCCTTGGCTATCCCTGCCGATCCCGAGGAAGAGCCTCGAGCCGAGGAGCTCAATGCTCTACAGTACGACTCTCCTCCGAAGGAGGCCTTTACTGTCCCGGTTCCTCCGATGCTGGAACGGCTCCTCTTCCGGATGTGGGAGGCACCGGCCTCGGCGCTGGTTTTGAGCAAGCGAGTCGATTCCATCTATCGACTCCGCAAAAGCCCTGGTTTCCAGAAAGCACAGCTACCACACCATTCCATGGTTGTGGAATCGGCCATGCATCGTCTGAAGAGCCAGAAGATGCACTACGCGGTGCCCCCTGGCAGGGAGGCCCGCAACCTCGATGGCGTCGGTAGAAAGTCAGTTTTGCTATTATGCATTAGTTCATACTGTTAACTTTTACTTTTATTGTTACAAAATGTTCAATGTTACAAAATGTTCAATGTTACAAAATGTTCGATGTTACAAAATGTTACAAAATGTTCAATGTTACAAAATGTTCGATGTAAAACTAAGCATCTGCTTTGTGGATTGTTGTTTTATTGTGAACCGCAACTGAACCCTGGAAGTTGCGGGTTATAAATATATGTTAAATAAATAAATAAAATAAATAAATAGAAAGTGCTTCCAGGGGTCTATGCTTGCTTGCCGTGTCCAATCTTACCAGCTGTACATGGGCATGTATTTGCGAGACCTGGCCAAGGAATTGGCCAGATTCTCTGCTGGTCTCTCCGGGGAACCCTTGCAGAGATTTAAGACCTTGTCCTCGGGGATTCGGGAATGCTCAAAGTTCATTTCCCGCGCTGCCTACGATGGCTTTGAGGCTTCGGCCCGAGTTGCGGCTGCCGGCATCGCGGCTCGACGCCAGGCGTGGCTGCAGTCATTGGACCTCGAGCCATGGGTTCAGGACAAGTTGGTCGATGTCCCCTGCCGAGGTGAGAACCTTTTTGGCAAACCCGTGACCGAGAAGGCCGCTCATCTCGAGAACGAGCACCTTACCCGGACAAGGCTGTCGAGGAAGACCTCTGCCCCTTCACATAAAAAGAAGGGCTCGGGTAAAAAGTCCTTTTACCCGAGGAAGGGCACTGCCGACAAACAGTACCCTCAGTATTAGGCTGCCCAAGCTGCCCCCCAGGGTCAGCAAGCCAAGGGCCAGGGTAATGGACCCCGTAGGCAGAGGACCCCCAAGCCTTCTGCCCCTGCTTCCACTCAGCAGGGTGGGTTTTTTTGATTCCTTGAGCGTAGCCACTCCGTCCCTGCTTTCCCACCCCTGTACAGGCGGTCGCCTTGTACTCTTTGCCCACCAGTGGCCTCTCATTACCACCGACAGTTGGGTGCTGGACATAGTCCAAAAGGGCTATGCCCTGCATTTTCATCAACTGCCGCCTCCTTACTTCCCAGGGGAGTCCTTGAAGCCTCCCCTGCACACAGACCTTCTCCTTCGAGAGCTCCACGGTCTGTTGGTGGACAGGGCGGTGGAGCCTGTGCCTCCCCACTTGCAAGGTCACGGATTCTACTTCAGGTATTTCCTGGTACCCAAAAGGACCGGTGGCCTTCGACGCATCCTGGACCTCAGGAACCTCAACAAGTTCCTAGAGAAAGTAAAGTTCAAGATGCTTACTCTTGGAACACTTCTGCCCTACCTACAGCAGGGAGATTGGCTATGCTCCTTAGATCTAAAGGATGCGTACACTCACATCCTCATTCATCCAGACCACAGAAAGTACCTCAGGTTCATTGTGGGAGGAAACCATTATCAGTACAGCGTACTACCTTTTGGCCTGACCTCCGCTCCCAGGGTTTTTACCAAGTGCCTGGCAGTGGTTGCGGCCTACCTGAGAAATCAAGGCATCTTTGTCTTTCCCTATCTGGACGACTGGCTCATCAGGGGTCAAACATCCCTGGAGGCCAGACAAGCCAACCTCAGAACCATTGCTCTGCTTCAAAACGTGGGCTTTGTCATAAACTTCGCAAAGTCCACTTTGCTCCCCTCCCAGAACTTGGAGTTCATAGGGGCAAGATTGGATTCTCAACTGGCAAAGGCATTCTTGCCAGAAGACAGGGCTCAAAGACTGATGGACGTGGCCAAACAGTTTCTAAACAGGTCCCTGGTCTCCGCCAGACTCTGCCTCAGGCTTCTGGGCCACATGGCTTCGACAGTGCATGTGACTCCCAATGCCAGGCTCCATATGAGGCCTGCACAGTGGTGCCTTCGGACTCAGTGGTCTCAGGCCACAGGCCGCCTGAGAGACAGGATAAGGGTGTCCAGACCCCTTTTGGCCTCCCTCAGCTGGTGGCTACATCCACCCAATCTGCTGAAGGGGATGCCATTCCAAATGCCCGAATACTCGGTGGTTCTCACCACCGACGCCTTTCTGCAGTGCTGGGGTGCTCATTGTCTAGACAAGTGCACTCAAGGTCTCTGGTCTCCCTGGGAGGTGGCCCAACAGATCAATCTCCTAGAACTTCGAGCTATCCGCTTAGCTCTCAAGGCTTTTTCTCCGGCCCTAGCTCACCGCTTGATTCAAACAGACAACCAGGTAGCCATGTTTTATGTGAACAAACAGGGCGGGACTGGGTCAAAGCTCCTTTGTCGGGAGACTCAAGACCTTTGTTCCTTTGCCCTAAAGCACAACATGCTTCTCAAGGTGGTGTACCTTCCAGGCCAGGAGAACTGCCTGGCCGACCGGTTGTGCAGAATTCTGCAGCCCCACGAGTGGCAGCTGCATCCCTTGGTCGTTCAGAAGATCTTCCTGAAGTGGGGTCTCCCTTGGATAGATCTCTTTGCCAGTCCGCTGAACAAGCAACTGCTCAAGTTCTGCTCCAGGCAACCGCATCCTTTGAGGATAGCACCAGATGCTTTTCTGATGTCCTGGTCTCAGGGCCTCCTGTATGCCTTTCCTCCTACGCCCTTGGTGGCCCAAACTCTTTTCAAGACTCTTCAGGACAAGGCCTCGGTCCTGCTGGTAGCTCCCAGGTGGCCGAGGCAGCCTTGGTTTCCACTTCTGCTTCAACTGGCAGTGGATTCCCCACTACCTCTGGGGTTGCAGCCCGACCTTCTCTCACAGGAGCAGGGTTCCCTTCTGCACCCCAATTTCAAAGCTCTCAATTTGATGGCCTGGAGGCTGCAAGGGTAGTTTTGGCTCCCTGGGGCCTACCTCAGGAAGTTGAGGAGGTTGTCCTAGCCTCTAGGAAACAGTCCACTAGGAAAACCTATGCCCTCAAATGGAAGAGGTTTTCTGTGTGGTGTCAGCTACATACAGAGGATCCTTTCTCCTGTACTGTGCCAGTAGTGCTTCAGTACTTACTGCACTTATCCAATCAGGGACTTAAGTCGAATTCTGTTCGGGTACACCTCTCAGCTCTAGCAGCTCACCACTCACTGGTGGAGGGACATTCTCTGTCAGGTCACCCCTTGGTGTCCCGCTTTCTCAGGGGCTTGCTTTTGCTCAAGCCTCCAATCCGTCCTCCTTTTCCTGAGTGGGAGCTAAATGTGGTCTTGCAGCAACTGACTCGCCCAACCTTTGAGCCGATGGCTACTTGCCCTCTACGCTTCCTTTCCTGGACGACTCTCTTCCTGATAGCCCTCACCTCGGCTAGGCGAGTGAGTGAGCTTCAGGCCCTGGTCTGTGATAGACCTTACACCAGGATTTATAGGAACAGGGTAGTCCTTAGGACTCATCCAAAGTTCCTCCCTAAGGTTGTCTCCTCTTTCCACCTCAACCAGGAGGTGGTTCTTCCAACATTCTTCCCTAGGCCTCATGCTAGCCAAGCTGAAGCAGTCCTGCATACCCTGGACTGTAGGAGGGCCTTATCCTTCTACCTTGACCGTACGCAGGGACATAGAAGGGCTACTCAGCTCTTCGTCTCCTTTGACCCCAATAAGTTGGGGTTGGCTGTGTCCAAGCGTACCTTGTCCATCTGGGTAGCTGACTGTATCACCTGGGCTTACAAGGCAGCTGACCTTCCTTTGCAGGGTAGGGTCACGGCCCATCGTGTCAGGGCAATGGCTGCCTCAGTGGCTCATCTCCGCTCTGTGCCCTTGGTAGACATCTGCAGGGCTGCAACTTGGTCTTCAAGCCAGACTTTTGCGGCCCATTACTGTCTGGAGAGGTTGTCCCGTAGGGACAGTGCTTTTGGCCAAGCAGTACTCCGGAATCTTTTTGAGGTTTAGGCAACTCCTGCCCTCCTGCCCTCTGGGCTACCGGTGGAGGTTGTGTCCTTGGAAAGCCTTTCTTTGCTGCTGTGACTAGAGGGAGTTCTCTTGTTCAGCCTGGGTTCCTGGTAGCCCAGAGCTAGGGAGTCACACATATGTGAGGACTGACTTCCTGCTTGGTCCTGGAGAAAGAGTAGTTACTCACCTGTAACAGGTGTTCTCCAGGAGCAGCAGGAATCAGTCCTCACAACCCTTCCTCCTCCCCTGGGAGTTGCAGTTGTACATAGTTTAATCTTTTCAATTTTGTGTGCTGTTCTTAGCTATGTCATTTGAGTTAAGATGGCACCTTTAGGCGGGAAGGGAACCGCGCATGCGTGCCAGCATTCCCAAAGGCTTTCATGGAAAGCTGGGGAAATGCTCCACTGGGGCTTCATCGGCGCTGATGACACCCATATGTAAGGACTGATTCCTGCTGCTCCTGGAGAACACCTGTTACAGGTGAGTAACTACTCTTTCCAAGCATTGAGAAGCCATTGCCATTGCCCTTGAGGAAATTACACCAGCAAAACAGCCCCGGCGGGAGGCTTCGTCCTCGAAAGCACCAATGGGGCTCCAGGATGTTCTCGAGGCCTTGACCTCGGCAGAACTACTGGGGCCATGCTCAAGGGTTCCAGCCTCTTCTACAGGTACTGACACCCAGGCATCGGCAGCGTCGATAGACCAGAGATTCCTCGCTATCAAACGCAGTCTTGCAGCTCTCCTTTCAGCTGTGGTACCGTTGACACCACTACCGACAGTTCAACGGGCACCGGTACTGACACCGATACCGATGCCGGTACCAGCACCGACGGTACCGGCCCCGGTGGGAATTCTTCCCAGGCCGACTTTTTCTGCCATCAACAGATCGGTACTGGACCAACTCGCTACCAACTTCGATTGATACCGATACCATGCTTTGCATGAACATCAGGATCGGAGATACTTCGAATCTTCCAATTCCGTGGACTCTGATAATTCTGCTGGTACCAAAGTGCTTCTCCCGGAAGACTTCTCTTCTCCCCAACGCAGAATGTCTCCTCCAGAGGACATCTTTTCAGGATTTTATTCGTGATGTGGCCCGAGGCTTTCAATCATGGTAGCTCCAGAAAAGGAACCTAGAGCAAAGGAATTGGAAATTCTCCAATACCCTAAGGCTCCCAAAGAGGCAGCCACTCTGCCCATTCATGAAATTCTTCATGATTTGATGCTCAGAATGTGGGAAACACCTTTGACCACATCTCCTCATTCCAGGAGACTCGATACCATGTATCAAGTTCCACCATGTCCTGGCTTTCAAAAAACTCAGTTGCCACACCATTCAATGGTAGTGGAGTCAGCCATGTGTAGGATGAAAAGTTCTAAAAGACATGCATCCAATCCTCCAGGTTGTGAATGCAGGAATCTTGACGCCTTTGGGCGTCAAACTTTTCAGGCCTCCATGCTTTCAGCTAGGATCAGCTCATATATTTTATATATGGGAATGTTCCTCAAAGAAGTCACAGGAGATTTGGAGCTTATGAGCCCCCTTCTCCCTGATGACAAAACGACAAGACTTCCTTACTCTTGTCAAGCATGTTCAAGACGTTTCCAAGTTTGTAAATCGTGCAGCCTTTGACTGCTTTGAATGCATCAGCAGAACCTTTGCTATTGCCATTGGTGCACGTCGGATTGCCTGGCTTCAGGCATCAGACTTGGAGATTTGGGTACAGGATAAATTAGGAAACATCCCTTGCACAGGAGAAAACCTCTTTGGCAAGAATTGGCAGGAAAAGGCTAATGAGAGTGATGCTGACAATATCACTTTAGACAGATTGTCAAAATCTACAGCCACTCCAGCCAAAAAGAAACCCTATAAAAAAACCTTTTTCAGCAAAAAGAGGAAGTTTTATCCGTCCTATACCCAGCAAGGGCAAGGTCAGGGTCAAGTTGCCCAAAAAGGACAACAACAATACAGACAACAAAAGAAGCCAAAAGGCCCGAGAGCTCAATCAGCTCCACAGGCTCAGCCCCCTCAAGGGCTTTGACTCCTTCCTAGAGAGCTTGGCCTTCCTGCCTCTGAATGGTCCAGAACCCCTAAACATTCCAGGCAGGTTGTATCATTTTGCCGACAGATGGCACCAAATAACAGCAGAAAATTGGACTCTGTCTATTATAGGAGAGGGGTACAAGCTTCATTTTCACAGCATGCCCCCTCCTACACTCATAAGACAGTTCAATTCCCAAACCTCTGCAGACAATCTACTGGATCAAGAAGTCTCAACACTCGTTGCCCAAGAAGCAATAGAGGAAGTACCCATTCTCCAACAGGGTACAGAGTTCTATTCCCCCTATTTTCTTATTCTAAAGAAAACAGGAGGACACAGACCCATTCTAGACCTCAGAGAATTGAACACATATCTGTTCCGAGAAAAGTTCAAAATGATTTCTCTGGGAACTCTTCTGCCATACCTTCAAAGTCAGGATTGGCTTTGCTCTCTAGATCTAAAGGATGCATATGCTCACATTCTAATCCATCAGGATCACAGGAAATTCTTACGATTCCTTTTCAAGGAAAAACACTTCCAATACAGGGTTCTTCCTTTTGGTCTGGCTTCGGCACCAAGAGTATTCACGAAATACATAGCAGTAGTAGCCACATTCCTGCGACCCCTAGGGATATTCATTTTCCCTTACTTGGACGACTGGCTCATTCGAGCCCCCACGGTTGCAGAAGCCAGCTCTGCACTGTCTCGCACAATGCGAATCCTCCAATACTTGGGATTGGTCATAAACTTCCCAAAATCCCAACTTGTTCCTTCCCAGTCCCTGGAATTCATAGGAGCTTGTTTAGATACCAGACAGTCAAGGGCTTTCCTCCCACAGCCCCAATGTCTTCGCATAGTGCAACTAGCTTCTCAAGCAGCGGGAACATCCTCCCTAACTGCTCGAGAACTGCTACAATTACTGAGACATATGGCATCCACAGTTCATGTAGTTCCCTATGCTCGCCTCCACATGCGAGCAGCCCAGTGGACCCTATCCACACAGTGGACAGAGGCCACAGGACGTCTCTCAGACAAAAGAAACTCTCAACGACTGATCTTGTCCCTACAATGGTGGCAATCACTGGAGAATCTTTTAGTGGGATCTCCTTTCCAACAACCCCTATTCCAGGCCACCCTAACAACAGATGCATCACAGGTGGGTTGGGGAGCACACCTGTACCATCTCTCTACCCAGGGTACCTAGACTCCACAGGAGGCTTGTCTTCACATAAACCTCCTAGAATTAAGAGCAATCTATCTAGCTCTTCGAGTATTCCATGCCCAGCTCAGCTACAAGGCAGTCCTAGTCCAAGCAGACAATCAAGTAGCCATGCTCTATTTGAGCAAGCAGGGCGAAACAGGCTCTCTGTCGTTATGCAACGAAGCTTTACGACTATGGGCCCTCGCCAGAGAGCATCAAATTCACCTTCTCGTGGTATATCTTCCAGGCATTCAAAACCTTTGGGCAGACAAACTCAGCTGAGTACTGCTGCCTCACGAATGGTCTCTCCACATAGACCAAGTGACAAAGATATTTCAGATCTGGGGGACCCCAGACATAGACCTCTTTGCAAGTCCACTGAATGCCAAACTTCCCTGGTTCTGTTCCAGAATTCCGGCTCACAATTGCCAGGCAAGGGACGCCTTCCTTCTTCACTGGGTCAGGACTTCCTCTATGCCTTCCCACCCATTCCCCTCATTCCCAAAACACCCTTCAAGCTTCAGAGAGACAGAGGTCGTATGATCCTCATAGTGCCACGGTGGCCACGACAACCGTGGTATCCCCTGCTCCTACATCTCTCTCAAGCTGCACCTCTGGAGTTAGGCTGTGCTCCAGACCTTCTCTCCCAAGAGAATGGGATGCTGTTGCACCCGAATCCCCAGTCCCTGCATCTCAGGGCCTGGTTGTTGAAAGCCTAAACCTGCAGGATCTTAACCTTTCCCAACAGGTAAAGGATATCCTTCAAGCTTCTAGAAAACCTTCCACAAGACGTTCTTACGCCTTTAAGTGGAAACGTTTTCCTATGTGGTGTTCTCAAAAGGGCTTAAACCCCCTTGTGATACCTTTGGAATCGGTACTAGAGTACCTACTTCATTTATCAAATTCTGCTCTAAAGACCAATTCAGTAAGACTCCATCTTAGTGCAATTGCAGCTTCCTATAAGCCTCTAAATGGACAGCCAATTTCCTCTCATCCACTCATAACGAGATTCATGAGGGGGTCTTCTATTAACAAAGCCTCCCATCAAGCCACCACCGGTGTCATGGGATTTAAATCTAGTTCTGGGACAGCTCATGAAACCGCCCTTTGAACCTCTAGGCACTACAGCTCTAAAGGTTTTATCCTGGAAGGTCATCTTCCTGATTGCAATCACCTCCGCACGTCGCATTAGTGAATTGCAAGCTTTAGTGGCTGATACTCCTTATACAAGGTTTCACCATGATAAGGTTGTTCTCAGAACTCATCCACATTTTATGCCAAAGGTGGTTTCGCTTTTTCATTTAAATCAATCGTTTTACCTTCCTGTATTCTTTCCGAGACCTCATGCCTCTAAGGCAGAAAGGAACCTTCATACTTTGGACTGTAAAAGAGCCTTGGCTTTTTACTTACAAAGAACACAGCAAAATAGAAAGTCTTCTCAACTTTTTATTGCTTTTGATTCTAGTCATTTGGGACTTCCAGTCTCCAAAAGAACTCTATCTAAATGGATTGCACAATGCATATCCTTTGCTTATGAGTGTAAGAGTCTTCCTCTCCAAGGCCATGTCATAGCGCATAATTTGAGAGCCATGGCAGCCTCTATGGCTAACCTTCACTCTGTCTCTTTCAATGACATCTGTCGAGCAGCCACCTGGGCTTCGGTGCACACCTTCACAGCCCACTACTGCCTAGATACAGCCTCCCGCTGGGATGCCTTCTTTGGCCAGGCTGTTCTTCAACATCTCTTTCAGACTTAATTCAACTCCTACCCACCAACCCTGGTGGGATGCCAGAGATCCATGGGAGGAAGCATGACCCACCTTACTATAGGTGGCAGCTTCCTGGGGCCATCTCCCCGGCATCTTCAGCTAGGGAGTCCCCATATGTGACGACTACATTCTTGCTTTTTCCTGGAGATAGCGTAGTTACTCACCTCTAACAGGTGATCTCTGAGAACAGCAGGAATTTAGTCTTCACAATCCACCCACCTCCCCTAGGAGTTGTTCTCTCTATCTCTCTGTCTCTTCCCTCTCTCCCTCTATCCTTTCAATCAGCTACAAACTTAACTGAAGAGGGACAGTTGGAAAGGCGGGAAGGCAGCACGCATCTGCTGAGGGATGCTCCCAAAAGCATTCCTATTGGACGCTGGGGAGCGTTCCTACGCGGGCTCCGTTGGTGCCGACGATACCCATATGTGAAGACTAAATTCCTGCTGTTCCTGGAGATCACCTGTTACAGGTGAGTAACTACGCTTTCCAGTGCATGCCAGAACATATGCTGCCAGCTATCACCCACTAGTAAAAGATCCCCGTAGTTTAAAATCAGATTATTTTAAAGATATGTTTAATGTATCCCTAGCCATCTAGTTCTTCAATGAATGAAAACAAAGTTCCCATTTGTAAATGTAGTACAAAATTCTATCTTATCATGAGTACAATTGTCAAAATGATTTACACAGATGAAAAGTATTTGTCCTGTGATATTTAGCTGTGTCTAAAATTCTGTCTGTTATCCAGAGCCAGCCCCATCCACTAGGCGGGCTAGGTTGCCGCGTAGGGTAGCAGACCTCTGTGCACGGCATAGCAAAGCACCCTTGGCATGCCATGTGCTTCGGCACCCATGGCCTACCACTTCTGACTCCCCTTCAACAGGAAGCTGTATCTGAGGGAGGTCAGAAGCAGCAGGCTGTGTGCTGAAGCACACGGCTTGCCATGGGCCGTTATGGCTGCACCAAGCTGAACCGTCTCTCCCAACCCAGCCAATGGAATTGGTGGTAGTGAGGGACTCAGCACGGGGGCAGAAGTGCAGTGCGGCATGGCATGGCTTATTGGGGGTGGGGGTAGGTGGCACAACCGGGGCTTCTGCATAGAGTGGTAGAAACACTTGGGCCTGCTCTGGTGTTATCCCATAATGTTTATAGTTTCAGCTATACAGTGAGAAGGCATTTTCAGATATGTATTTAGTGGTGAGACCGCACCTTGAATATTGTGTGCAATTCTGGTCGCCGTATCTTAAAAAGGATATAGCGATTTTAGAAAGGGTTCAGAGAAGAGCCACCAAAATGGTAAAGGGGATGGAAGGATACTCCTATGAAGAAAGGCTAAAAAGGTTGGGGCTCTTTAACCTGGAAAAGAGACGGCTGAGGGGAGTTATGATAGAAGTCTATAAATTAATGAACGGAGTGGAACGGGTAAACGTAGATCGATTGTTTACCTTATCAGAATATAGAAAGACTAGGGGACATGCAATGAAGCTACAGGGTAAACTATTTAAGACTAATAAAAGAAAATATTTTTTCACTCAACGTGTAATCAAACTCTGGAATTTGTTACCGGAGGATGTAGTAAAGGCTGTTAGTGTAGCTGGGTTTAAAAAAGGTTTGGACAAGTTCCTGGAGGAAAGGTCCATAAACCATTATTAAGAAGGGACCCAGGATATCAATGCTTGAACCCAATACAAGCATTGTGGAACCTGTGTCCCTTGGGGAAACTGCTAGGTACGTATGACCTAGATTGGCCACTGTTGGAAACAGAATACTGGGCTTGATGGACCTTGGTCTGACCCAGTATGGCATATCTTATGTTCTTATGTTGACTTAGAAAAGTATGAAGGAAGACGCCAATATCAAACTTCTGTGTGCAAGTGACTATGAGGGTAATTTTAAAAATAATTTTTCATGTGTAAATAATGCTTTACATGCGTAAAAAGCCTATTATAAAATTACCCTACAGGTTATCCACATAAACATAGAGCATAGAAATATGATGGTAGAAAAAGACCACATGGCCTATCTAGTCTACCTTCCATATCAACCACTACAACAGTCCCCTTTTTTCCTTCAGAGATCCTCTGTGTTTGTCCCACGCTTTTTTGAATTCAGATACTGTCCTCATCTCTACCACCTCCACTGAGAGATTATTCCATGCATCTACCACTTTTATTTATTTATTTAATGTTTGTTTTATACCGTGCTATTTAACATCAGTGTAGTTTACAGGTAACACATTTGTGCAGTGCAGGCAGGTCTGCACTGGACTTACAATAAAACGGGGTTCTTTATACAGGGCTAACAGGGAAACTATGTACAATTTGGCTGTCACAGGCTATATGGGCAGCTCAGCATTATTTACAGGTCTAACTTTTTCTGTAAAGAAATATTTCCGCATATCACTCCTGAATCTATCCCCTTTTACCCTCATCCCATGCCTCCTCGTAATGGAGCTTGCTTTCAATCGAAAGAGGCTCTCCTCCTGTGCATTAATGCCATGTAGGTATTTAAACATCTCAGTCATATCACCTCTATCCCGCCTTTCCTCTAAAGTATACATATTAAGATCCTTAAGTTTGTCCTCATATGCTTTATGATGAAGACCACTAACCATTTTAGTAGCCATCCTCTGCAACGTCTCCAACCTCTTTATATCTTTTGGAAGGTGTGGTCTCCTGAATGGCACACTACTCCAAATGAGGTCGCACCAAAGACTTATGCAGAGGCACTATCACCTCCTTTCTTCTGCTGGCCATTCCTTTCCCTATGCACCCAAGCATCCTTCTAGCTTTCACCATCATCTTTTCTACCTGTTTAGACATTTTAAGATCATCAAAAACAATCATGCCAAGGTCCCGCTCTTCTTTTGTGGGCAAAAGTACTTCGCTCCCTATACTGTATCACTCCCTTGGATTGCTGCAGCCCAAATGCATGACATTGCATTTTTTAACATTAAATCTCAGCTGCCAAGTTCTAGACCATTCTTCAAGCTTAGCTAAATCCCTCCTCATATTATCTACACCTTCCTGGGTGTCTACTCTATTGCAGATTTTGGTATCATCCGCAAAAAGGCAAACCTTACTCGACAGCCCTTCCACAATATCACTAACAAAGATGTTAAAAATTATCAGACCAAGGACAGATCCCTGCGGCACACCACTCATAACCTCCTTCTCCTCAGAGTGAGCTCCATTTATTTGTATCCTTTGTCACCTCCCACTCAATCAATTTTTAACCCAAGTAGTAACTTTAGAGTCCATCCCTAGGGTGCTCAGTTTGTTTATAAGTCACTTGTACAGAAAGGTGTCAAAGGCTTTACTGAAATCTAAATACACCACATCTAGGGTTCTCCCTCTGTCCAACTCCCTGGTCACCCAGTCAAAGAAATCAATCAGATTTTTCTGACAAGACCTGCCTCTGGTGAATCCATGCTGCCTCGGATCCAGTAATCCATTGGACTCCAGAAACCTCACTATTTTCCCTTTCATCAGCGCTTCCAATAATTTACTCACCACTGAGGTTAAACTAACTGGCCTGTATTTTTTGACCACATCCTTACTTCCACTTTTCTGTAAAGGGACCACATGAGCCTCTCTCTAGTCCTCCGGCACCACTCCCTACTCCAAAGAGGCATTGGAAAGGTCAGTCAGCGGAGCTGCCAGAACCGTCCCCAAGTTCCCTCCGTATTCTCATATGTATCCCATCTGCTCCCATCACTTTGTCTACTTTTAGTTTAGCTAGTTCCTCATGAACACAGTCTTCTGAATATCATTCAAGATGCCCCTCGCTCCTGTTCCTGTTTGTGGGTGTTTTCTGAGGTCCTGCTCCCGGTCCTTCATCTGTGAACAGAGAACAGAAATATTTGTTGAGCAGTTCTACATTATCCTCATCAGCTTCTACATTATTCCTCCTTCACCCTTGAGTCTGACAATACCACTTTTGGCCTTCCTTCTCTCACTAGCATATCTGAAAAATGTCTTATCCCCCCATTTTATTGCATTGGCTATTTCCTCTTCTTTTGAATCTTTGCTTTCTTGACTACTTTGCCAGCCTCTCTAAGATTTTCCAAATATAGATGCCTGTCTTCCTCTCTCTGATCTCTTGTAGTTCATGAAGGCCTCCCTCTTTTTCTTCACCTTTTCAGCTACTTCGTTTGAGAACTATAGCGGTCCTGGTCAGATCCAAGGTTGATTTAAAGCATGGTCTACCGAGTTGCTCGATTAGCTCTTCTTCTCCTAGCATGGGATATGCTTCCAGTTTAGAAGCTGCATTAACCCTCCAGAAGTCAATGCAGACTCTGATACTTCCATCGGGTTTAGGAACCAAAACCATTTCTGACAACCAGTCACTCATAGACTCTTCTTTAACTCCCAGGTTAATCATCTCTTCCAGTTCCTTTGTGACGTCCTGTTGCTGGTCCTCCAGAATTTGATAGTGTTATTGCCAGATAACCACCCCAGGTTCAATAACGATGATATGACAAATGAGGTGGGTTTGTCCCGGGCAGGCGGAGAACACCTCTCCGGCATTCTTCAGCTGGTCTTGCATTTGTATAATCTTACCAAATTATACCTGTCACAGGGTGGTTTTTCCCATATCTCCCTTACCACATCTAATATGCCTCTTGGCTGTCTTCTGAAGAACAACTCAAAAGGCAAAAACATTGTGGAACTCAGAGGTACCTCATGGATGGCAAACATCAAGTAATGTAGGAGACTGTTCCATCCTCCTGCACAAACTTTTTTAACATCTGTTTCAGAGTTTTATTGAAGTGCTCAATGAGGCCATCTGTCTGTGGGTGATATACTAATATTCGCAGCATCTTGACCTTCACCAAGGCACATGCTGGCTTCATCGTCTTGGATAGAAAGGGTGTTTCTTGATCTGTGCAGACCTCAATGGGTATTCCCACCCGTGAGAATACTTCCCAGAGTGCATTTATGATTGTTGTAGTCTTCATATTCCTTAGAGCAATGGTAGTATAGTCCAGTATGGCTAAAATATACTTGTTGCCTTTGCTGGTTTGCTCCAGTGGTCCTACCTGATCCACAGCCACTCTTTCAAATGGGGTTTTAATGATGAGCATGGGCACTAGATGGGCTGGTTGGACTCTGGCAGGGTTATGAATTTGGCAAGTGGGGCATGACTGGCAATATAACTGTGCCTGTTTATGGACCCTGGGCCAGAAAAATCAGGCCACAATATGCTCTAGTGTTTTCTACACCCCCAGATGTTCCCCTAATAAATGGTTATGGGCCAATGATAACACCTGCTGATGATAGGGCCAGAGAACTATCAGTTGTTCTACCTCTTCCCCCTCTAGGACGCCCTCAGCCATTCTGTATAATAAATCTCCCTTTAGCACAAAATAGGGAAAGGTTCTTGCTGGTGACTCTCCGTTACCTATTGGAACCCCCTCCACCTCCAAAACTCACTCTTGGGCATGTTTAAGGGGGGACTCCTCATGCTGAGCCCTCCTGAAGCTTCTTGGGTCTTCCCCCAGCCCCCACTCTGGGAAGGGGACAATTGTATTTGGGTCACTACCATTGAGCCCTGAGCTATCCCCAGGGGTTTCTTTCCTAGACTCCTCTAGATTCTGTTGGTAGTGTAGCTTTTCCCAGAGACGCCAACTCTAGGACTAGCAGGCTTAGGATTCTCGACATCTAGATTCGTGTCTTCCAGCAGGAAAATCTCTGGTAAATCTTCCTGGTCCAACTTAGTGGAGCCGTCACTTAGCCAGGCCCATATCACTCTAAGGTTTGGGTAGTCTTAGCCGATCATCACTGGATACAGGAGCTAGGGCAGCACCAAGACTTTGAATGTGGCTTGCCCTGCTGGAGTCTTAAGTGAAACCTGTGCTGTTGGATACTACCTCTGGTCTCCATATATGCAGGCCAATGTTACGGTCTTTACGTAGTCAATTTGAAATTGGGTTATGGTTTCCGGGCGAATGAGGGTCTGTACACCTCTGGAGGCTATCAAGGCCTGAAGGTGGTTTCCCTTAGGCTCCACTGAAATCACAAAGTTCTGTGCCTCTGGGTGGGGCATGTTCACAAAAGTGCAGGTGTGAGAGGTGGTTAGGCTGACATTCAAGGATTTTTCCATACCCAGGGGACATTCCCAAGCAAAGTGTCCCTGGATTCCACACCTAAAACGTGTGAAGGGGTTGTGGCTGGGGCCATGCCCTTGCCTAGGAGATAACTTTGGGGGTCGGAACATGGGAGCCAACATCTGTTCTGGCTTCCCTTTCTGTCGTCCTGGGCTGACGGGTGACTTCTTCCCCTTCTCTCTGTTCACTTCAGTTGCCAATGGACTTCATGAAACCCCTCAGCTATTTCCAGTGCACTTTCCAGTGTAAGCTTGGGTGCTGATGTTCCCACTGTTTCATCAGGGTGGTGAAGCAAAAACTGCTCCAATAGCACAATCTTGGCTATCTCAGGCATGGTCTTTCCCTCCGGTTGCAGCCACTTCCATGCGAGATCATTCAACGGATAGAAGAACCTCTGAAGGCTTTTTTTTTATCTGGAGCCCCTCCCCCCCCCCCCCTTTCTGAATTGGCAGCAGTAGGCCTCTGGTGTGCAGCTGGCCCGTTTCAGTATGTAGGCCTTGACAACTGCATACATAGCTGGGTTGGCATCCAGGAATTCATCCTGACTGCTGCCCATTAGCAGATTCCTCAAATAGGTAGTCCAGGTCACCATTGGCCACCCAGCCATGTGGGCAGTACATAGAAATATGACAACAGAAAAAGATCACATGGCCTATTTAGTCTACCCTTCCATATCAACTACAATAGTCCCATATTTTTCCTTAAGAGATCTGTGTTTGTCCTGTGCTTTTTTGAATTCAGATACTGTCCTCATTTCTACTACCTCCCCTGGGGAGATTATTCCAAGCATCTATCACTTTTTCCATAAAGAAATATTTCCACATATTACTCCTGAGTCTATCCCCTTTCATCCTCAACCTATGTCCCCTCATAGCAGTGTTTGCTTTTGTTCAAAGTTCACCAAAAAGTGGTCTGGTTCATCTTCTGCCATCATTCTAAGAAGCATTATGCTGGAGGGTGGAGTTGTGATCTTTGCAGGGCCTGGGTCAACTAAGTTAGATAACTCTTTTGTAGTGCCCCCTACACTTGAATAAGATGCCGCATCTGCTGCTGCTGCTGTTGCTGCCCTTTCAGCAGGGCATATTGAAACTGCTGCTGACATTATTGCTGTTTTGCTGACCTTCTGCCAGAATCTGGATGAGCCACTCCATTGTGACTTGTCACTGTTCTCTTGCAACACCACCACAGCTTCTTCTGCAGCTGAGTTAACCCTGCAGTATTCCAGCTCCAACAAACTTTTAGCAGCCTCTAGTAATTTGTCCTCAGACATGTGATTAGAGGAAATCCTCAAGCTGCCATCATATGTTGTACTGTGGCATGCGGTGGGAAGGGGTTTTCTGTACAATACAGGCCAGACAACAGTTAAGGGGAAACAAAAGTAGTTTTTATTCTGTCCCAGCTTATTAAATCTCTACAAGCTGGTTCTCCTGGCCCTTCCTCCAGCCCCAGTTGAAGTTCCTACGTCAGAACAACTCTGCAAAGCTTGACTTGGAAGGTTTATGTTTGTTTATTACATTTGATATACCACTCAAGCCAAAGCATCAGAGCGGTTTACAATATTACATAAAAGTTACAAAAAATATGAAAAGAACGCCATTAATTAGATAGGACAGAATAAGAGATACAGTGATAGTTAAAGGAATAGAGGAGACAAGAAGAAATGCTCCACATAGCATCTGAAGAGGTAGATATCATACCACCAGGTGTTTAAGCTCCCACTCACAACCTCCGCTGTCGACATCACCCCTCCACTGCTCCGATCTCCACAGCAAGCAGAACCAATGTAGCAGCATTTTAAACGGCCCCTCACGGTCCTACGTCTCTTGGCTCCACAGGCCTCTCTCCCTCCTGCAGCTTGCTGGATTCTTAACTTCTCCCTGTGAGCCACCCTGTCCCAGTCCTGACTTCTGAGCTGCAGACTGTCTTAAAGCGGGCTTTGAATAATCCCTTTGGAGAGGAACAGGTAACATTCTATAGACCCCATTACAATGACATTTATAAATAAGACTTAACATAAACGTTTGTGCACCTATCAATAAATTTGAATGTAAATATATATAACTTACTGGAACGGGGTTATCTTAAAAGAGAAGTACACATATGGCTGTATATGGAGTTCTCACCGATGAAACAAATACACACCTCCAGGTGTTCTAAAATTGTAAAACATGTAGAGTATAACAATGAAAATTAACATGAAACATTAAGGACACACATACCCGTTCACAAGTCTATTTTTAATTAAAAGGCAGCATCAGGTAATCTACTTCGACCGTGGACCGGGGATAACAATAAACTCATCCTGACTAGTATTTTATCATCGTGAGTTGTCGTCATTTATATCTTGCATCTTTTGGTTAAAAGCTTTCGGACTTGTAAGTGATAGTGCTCCTATGACTTTTGCTTCCAAAATGAGCCCCATAGGCAACTACATGGAAGCCCAGGCCAGCTGTATTCCACGATTTAAGAAAAGTGGAAGGAAGTCCAAAAAACTGCCAGCATGGTTTAAAGGTGAGGTCAGAGAGGCTGTTGTTGCCAAAAAAAGCATCTTTCAGGAAATGGGAAAAAGAGCCAAATAACGAAAACAGGAAACAGCACAAGCACTGGCAAGTTAAATGCGAGGCATTGATAAGGCAGGCAAAGAGAGAATTTGAGAAGAAACTTGAGAAGAAACTTGCAAAAACGAGTAATAAAGACTTTTTCATGTACATTCGTAGCCTGTGAGAGAGTCAGTTGGACCATTAGATGATGTGTAAAAGGGGCAGTAAGAGGGGACAACTGGTTCATCGTTGAAGGAGAAGAAATTGAAACTGTGAACAACTTTAACCTACTTGGATCAACTATCAATAAAGAAGCAACAAGCAGTCAAGAAATCAAACGACGCATTGCTCTTGGCAGAATGGCTATGAAAGACCTAGATAAGATTCTCAAGAGCAGAGATGTCTCTCTCCATACAAAGATTCGACTTGTTCAAGCCATGGTATTTTCAATAACATCATATGGATGTGAAAGCTGGACAGTGAAAAAGACAGACAGGAAGAAAATTGATGCCTTTGAATTATGGTGCTGGCGGCGAATACTGTGTATACCATGGACTGCCCGAAGAACAAACCAGTCAGTACTAGAGGAGATCAAACCTAAGCTTTCTTTAGAAGCTCAGATGACAAGACTTCGACTTTCATACTTTGGACACATCATGCGAAGAGAGAGATCATTAGAGAAAGACGACATGCTTGGCAAGATAGAAGGTCAACGCAAAAGAGGAAGGCCAGCAATGAGATGGATCGATACAATAACAGCAGCTATGGGTACCAGTCTGTCAACAATGAGTCGCCTGACTGAAGACCGAACACAATTTAAGATAGCTATCCAGAGGGTCGCCATGAGTCGACTCTGACTCAACGGCACTTAACAACAACAAGAGGGGACAAGGCTATAGCAGAGAGACTGAATGTACACTTTGCTTCGGTTTTTACTGAGGAAGATGTAGGGATGTTAACCATGACTGAAGTGGTACTTAAAGGTGGTACTGCGGAAGAATTGAAAGAAATTTCGATACACCAGGAAGATGTATTACAACTATTTGATAAACGGAAGAGTAGCAAATCACCTGGACCCGATAGTATACATCTAAGGGTGTTGAAAGAACTGAAATATGAGATTACAGACCTGCTATTAGTAATCTATGAACTATCATTAAAATCATCTGTAATACCTGAAGATTGGAGGATGGCCAATGTGACGCCAATTTTTAAAAAGGGTTCCAGCGGTGATCCAAGAAACTACACATCGGTGAGCCTGGCGTCAGTACCAGAAAAAATGGTAGAAACCATCATAAAGAACAAAATTACTGAACATGTAGATAGTCATGGCTTAATGGGAGACAGCCAACATGGCTTTAGACAAGGAAGATCTTGTTTTACTAATCTGTTATGTTTTTCTGAAGGTGTGAATAAACAGATAGACAAAGGTGAGTCAGTTGATATAGTATATCTGGACTTTCAGAAAGCCTTTGGCAAGGTTCCTCATCAGAGACTTTTGGCAAAACTAAAAAGTCATGGGATAGGAGACAGTGTGCTATTGTGGATCAGGAATTGGTTAAAAGATAGAAAGCAGAGGGTATTGCTAAATGACCAATTTTCCCAATGGAAAAAGATGAATAGTGGAGTACCGCAGGGATCTGTGCTGGGTCTGCTGCTTTTTGACATATTCATAAATGACCTGGAAAAGGGAATAACGAGTGAGGTTATCAAATTTGCAGATGACACAAAACTATTTAAAGTTGTTAAAACCCAAGAGGATTATGGAAAATTGCAAGAGGATCTTGATAAATTGGAAGACTGGGCATCCAAATGGCAGAAGAAATTTAATGTGGACAAGTTCAAAGTTATGCACCTAGGAAAGAACAACTCAAACTACGGTTACATGATGCAAGATTCCACATTGGGAACCACCACCCAGGAAAAAGATTTAGGCATCATCGTGGATAATATGTTAAAACCCTCCACCCAGTGTGCAGCGGTGGCAGCCAAGAGAGCAAATAGAATACTAGGTATTATAAGGAAAGGAATGGAAAATAAAACAAAGGATATTATAATGGTTATGTATCATTCCATGGTGCGACCTCAACTTGAATATTGTATGCAGTTCTGGTCACAGTAACTTAAAAAGGATATAGCATTATTAGAAAAGGTACAGAGAAGAGCCACCAAAATGGTAAAAGGGATGGAAGGATACGTCTATGAAGAGAGGCTAAAAAGGTTAGGGCTCTTCAACCTGGAAAAGAGATAGTGTGATGATGTGCATGCTGCAGAGCCCTTTAAAACTAGAAAAAACACTGAAATTTGTTCCCATAAGCGGGGGATGGGCTCACTAAAACACAATTCCCACATAGAGAGTGAAACTAAGGCACACAGAAGCAGGGTTACCTTGAAGCCACACCCAGCCTCTAGGGCAGCTGCAAGCAGAGAGAGGGTGGGGCCAGGGAAGCAAACAATTCACAGAACATATAAACTGCATCAGACAGGAAGTGAGGGGAAACTGGAGGATCAGCTGGGAGTTGATTCTAGAGTTCAGCACACAGGAGGACCAGGCACAGGACAGTGCAGAGGCAAGTGCAATACTAAGGAGAAACTGGCAGACTCCCGAGGACGGAGTCTCTCTAGAAGATCAGCTGAGCTAACAGAGGACTCAGACACTGATCAAACAGGATCTGCTCATACACCAGAGAGACTGCAGAGAAGGACTGCTCAAAGGCAGGACAGGCTGCAGACTAGGAGCCAAGTGATAAGGCCAAGAGACCGGGAGAGGAAGCAGCACTTCAAGGCTGTGTCTTCTGGTGGGTCCAGGAGGACTGGTCAACACTTACAAGGCAAGTGTAAAGGGTGTGGGCATAGAAAGAGCTGGGAGAGAATTCAGGACTTTACTTCTGAGTCAGAATATAGCAGCTCTAGCCCTGAGCCTCTATACAGACAATGTAAAAAGCCTGTTAGAAGGAGAGTCACTGCCAGCCCAAAAGCTTATGCATTTCCTGAAGAGGATTTATTAAGAGGGAGAAAGGCAAGAGGTTCCAACCCGGTTATAAAGGGGAACCAGAAGCTAAAGTGGAGAAAACTTTTAAAGCTGTTGAAGAACGTACAACAGGTTGAGCCAAAGGTTACCCCAAGCACAGAGCCATATAATTCCCCAGCAGAAATGGATGTGGACTGTTTCTCTAATAATTCAGTGTCCTCAGCCGAATCAATGGATTGCAGTCTGTGTGTGACTAATATATAATGCTTTTACTAAATGCTGTGTGAAAGAAGTAAGAAGGCAACAGAAGTGCTAGAATCACTGTATGCTTGAAAAACAGACAGGAAGATATCCAAACCCTCATGTGTAAAAGTAGCTGGTTCTATTGCTGCTGTAACCTCAGCTAAATAAGCTAACGGTTTTAAACTGAGAGGTGGCACTCTGATTGATGTCTTGAACTTATGCCGGCAGAGAAAGTAAAGCTCCACTATTTCTAAGTTTGTGAATGATGCACAAATGGTATCTTTGCTGTATCTGTAAATAATAGAAGTACTACTACCAAGAGTGAAGAAGTTTATTGGTAAAATTCACCTTGGACATTCTTTGGAGAAGAATCCTATTTTGGTTAATGTGATTTTGCCTTTTTCTTGAGCTTTTTGCCACAAATGATTTACTTGAAGAAAAACAAATAAAAAGCAATTTATGTTACAAATTGCCCTGTGCCTCTTCCATTCGGACTGCTAAATAAAAGCAAACCACAACTACATTAAAAGAGGTGATCTTCGTGTCCTATTAGGCGGGCGCCTGCACAAATACAACAGTAAGCGTCCAAAAGCAGAAACAATCTGCCTTGCCGGCCCTAGGGGGCGTAGGCGCACGGAGTGGTAGGCCACAATAGCCGAGGGGAGATATGATAGAGGTCTATAAATTAATGAATGGAGTGGAACAGGTAAACGAAGATCGATTGTTTACGTCATCAGAATATAAAAAGACTAGGGGACATGCAATGAAGCTACAGTGTAACCTATTTAAAACTAATGAGAGAAAATATTTTTTTCACACAACGTGTAATCAAACTCTGGAATTTGTTACCGGAGGATGTAGTAAAAGCTGCTATTGTAGCTGGGTTTAAAAAAGGTTTGGACAAGTTCCTGGAGGAAAGCTCCTTAAATCATCATTAAAAGGGACCCAGGATATCACTGCTTGACCCAATACAAGCATTGAGGAACCTGTGTCTTTTGGGGAAACTGCTAGATACTTATGACCTAGATTGGCCACTGTTGGAAACATGATACTGGGCTTGATGGACCTTAGTCTGACCCAGTATGGCATATCTTATGTTCTTATTTCCAACCTAAAAGACCCATTATAAAATTATTCTCAATGTGTACTTTGTCTCCACTGCAATTTTCAAAGGGAAAATACCCACATCTTTTCCCTTTGAAAATTGTTTGAAAGCTTGTAGGTAAAAAGTATATGCAGACTTTGTCTTAGTACTTCTTTGTGAGCAATATTCAAAACACTCTCCTAGGGTAGACATGTGGAAAAATACCAAATTGCCACCCTCAATGCCTATAAAAATGTTCACATACTTATGGTGAGTATATTTGAACCAGTTTCAAGGCCCGTGTCAATATATGTGCTGAAATTGAGGACCCTTTCAAGCTGCGATTGGGGTTTTCCCTTTGAAAAGTAGCTTGTAGTTTCCCAGGGACAGTGTACAGGGTAGCCTTGCAGAGTTTCAAAATTACCCCATAAGACTGAAACAATAATTATTTTAATAACACAATTAGCATGAGATACTGAAAACATTATAACATACTGTGAGATCATATTTACCTGCCTTTTTGTAACACTCGATGGTCTCATTTCTGGTTATGTTTCGTTTTTTGATTTTTTTTTTTTTTTTTTTTTTTTTGCTACATTCTGTGAGTAACAAATGTGGGATGTTAAAGGAGTGTAGAACTATACTTGGTGCATTGATACAAGGGCAACTTTAGGAGGAGGCAAAAAGAGCAATTGCTCTGGGTCCCCATGCCATACTGGACATCAAGCCTACCTAAAGAAGGCACAGTCTAGGCTCATGGATCTTCATGTGCAGCTGTTGCAGAGGAGATCAGTGTGGGGCCTGTGAGTTAGCACACATTGCAGATTCTGTGGCTTTCCACCCCCTTCTCTTGTTAGGGTTTACTGTGAGGGGTGATGCAAACATTCAGTAGTTCACAATTGATATCTTCTATTCTAGCTGCACTTCTGCTGCCATGTGTCGAGAGCATACAAAGACAGCAAGCGGGAAGAAGGCTAGAAAGGACCTGGGAAGGGGTCATGAGTGAAGAGAGGACCCAGGAAGGATCCGGGAATAAGAAGAAGAGAATCTGAAAGGAGATTATGGGGCAGAGATAGAAGGGAAGGATTGAGCCTGGAAAGGGGCCATGAGGGTTTAAAGGGAGGGAGAGGATCTGTAAAGGACCCAGATATGGGACTTGAGGGGGAGAAAGAAGACCTAGGAAGGAACTTGGGAGTAAGAGGGAGGTGGGAGGTGAGAAGACAAAGGGTTAATTTGCAGTTTGAAAAGACTCAAAAAATTAGAAAAAATAATAAACCGCCAGATGCCTATATACATGCTCAACTTAGATGCTTATTCATGCTAAAAGAAGAACTAGAAATGTTTGGTGATTGTGATAAGTGAAACCAGACAAAGATCTGTTAAAGATAAATATTGGAACATCTGTCTGAAATTGTTAGAATTTGGTTTTAACGTATCTAAAACCTTAAATTTCTATTTCTGCTTTTATATTTTCCAATCAGCATGACTTGCTTTTTTAGGTAATAAAAGGTGACTTATGTTACTGTATTTTTGAGAACTTCCAATTTGTTCTAGGCCACACTTGGTCAGTTCTCCCATTTGCTGGTAATTATCCATAATAAAAGTTCTTAGCTTATAATAAATTGTCTTTAGTATTTATGTTCAGTTCCTCAAATTGGTGACTCTTCTGACATGATTGCTAGCGCCACCTTGTGGAGCCTTTCTGTATTGATAGGAGACCTTCGCCAGGGTATCCAAAGAAAATAAAAAGGAAAGAGAGATTTAGGGGTATGTTTACTAAACTGCGGTAACGTTACATAACGCGCGTTATGTAACGTTAACGATCGTTAAGTAATGTTGATGCGCATTATGAGACGTTAACGATCGTTAACATCTCATAACACGTGTCAACGTTACTTAACGATCGTTCACATTCCGCGGCGCGGTAAAACACCGCAGAAGTGGAGAGAGGGCGGAGAGAAGGGGTCAGTGGGCAGAGTGTGGGCGGGGAGAGGCTCCATTCACACTAACGCGCTGATCTGAAGAGCTGAATCCTAACGCGATTGAAAACCTGCCGTTAGATGCACATATGCAGGAGAGAGAAACCATTTTTGTGTCAGCAATGTACAGCCCAGGCAGGGAGCCCAAAAACTGTGATAGTAGTGCTCCATGTACAGCAATACCATAGTGCCAAATTATGAATGGCCACTATGGCGATGGTGCAAATGGGGCATAGGGGGCCGCAGGCGGGACATGTAGCATGGGCAGATGGGGCACAGGATGGACCAGACAGGCGCCTAGGTGGCACATAGGAACATAGACACCGGAGATCAGCAAGACAGCAGTTAACCAAGGCCAAACTCAATCCACCAGTATCTACCTGGTCCACCCTAGCCAATAGTCGCTAGGGCACAGACCTGACATCCCCCCCAGCCATCCCGCCCCCATGTGGAGGGGGCATAATAGTGGTAGGCAGTGATGGGGGGATGTGAGGATGTCCATGTATGCCCCCCCCACCCCGAAACCCGCTCCCTAGGCGGGCGCCTACCTACACAGTGGATGGCCTGGGACTGCACACTACCAGCACCGACAGCAAATGGCCACATCAGCTTGGCAGGGGGGCGTGTGCCCGTACTGGAGGGGGCAGTGCCACCTCCCTGCAGTGGACCTAGGCCATGCTCTGCAGCAGTACAACATAAAAGGTCTGGCTGAGGAAAAGTGCAGGTAGCCCCAGGGACTACCATGCATCTATGGCATCAGTGTGGTGCAGTACACCCAGCCAGTGTGTCCAGGAGCAGAGGGTTACAGGTTCAAGTCACAGCTGTGGTTCCAGCAGAGCATGTCCCTATATTTTACCCTACAATGCAGATACAACAGCAACATGTGCAAAGCCCAAAGCAGCGGCGAACAGGGGTGCAAACACCCACTCACACAGGCTCCACAATCCAATGATGCATGGAGCGGCAGGCTGTTGGCCCCAGCAGTGAGATGATGTTATCACCAGAGCACTACTACTACCCCCTGCACAGTTTAGCAATGTTGGCACTGTGCTCAGGACTAGTGTGGCGGGCAGGGCTGCCAACCACTCCTATCTTTGTATAATGCTGCAAAAGGAGTGAGCGTGTTTGTATCTCTATCCATTGTTCTGTGGCTGCCCACACTTCACTGGGCCCAAAATGTCCCACTGTTACCAGCGTTAGCCTGATTAAATGCATAATGAGGAGCAAGGTATTCTGGGTATGGCCCGGACAAGGCAGATTGGCCAGGATGCATCTTCACAGGGTGTGGGGCAATGGCTAGGACACTGTAGTGCCTGACCACCACCTGCATGGACAGGGTGGCCACAGCATGGCATGCTGGGAGGGCACTCACTCTGAACGAGCAGTGACCATGGCAGGTCTAGGTTCCCACATAGCGCTTTACACTATTTGTCTCTAGTGATATATTTGTGTTCCCCAGTGCTGGGGTCCCAATCACTGAGATGCCTGCTTGCTGCACATAGTTCCTGGTGGACTGTCTGCAGTTAGACTGTGTATGGTTGGAACACCTTTAAGGTGCTGTCTGCTGGTGACTGGCAGACAGTGGTGGGAGGCACTTGGGATTTCCAGACCTAACCCCAGCATTGCTGCTGGTCTGCCACTGTCCCAGTCATAGGTATGGCTCTGGCCCACCAACCCTGGAGGGCTGTCTCGTACAAACAGGATGGAGGTTGCTTCTCTGGGGTGGGGGCACTGTTCTTTAACTACAAAAGGGTGATGTGGGCCCTTTGGGGTATGTAGTGTATACCACTGTGACCTATACGGCCACTGCTACACACACCTCATGCAATTCTAGGAACCCCTCTGCCCTGATAACAGCTGCCCATGTCAGCCAGACCCTCACACGGGGTACACACTAATCTGGCTGGTGTCTGGGGCCACATGTGATTGCAGGATACAGATGGACACCAAATTACCTTCGGCTGCACTGCATGGAACACCTGTCACACACTGGTAGTGATGGGGATGTACAGCAGGACCTATCTCTAGTAGCACATGTACTGCGGACCTAGTGCTGGGCATCCATCCTATCGCTCAGGGTGAACACAGAACCTGCACAATGGCATGGTCTGTAGCTACTCCGTGCCAGTATCACGCACTGTCAGTTTGTCTTTCCAAGCTGGGGGACCGGAGCGGTGCAGATCCCATTTGGTGATTAGCTGTAGACAGCTATTCAGCATGTGCATTGCATCATGGGTACTGGTGGGGTTACCCTATCCTGGCACTCAGAGCAGACAATTTGTGCGGTGACCTGCAGTCCTTCTGTACCCAGACATTGCTGTGACATACACCATGGGGGTATAGCCTACTGGTTAATACAATGCCATTCTTGGCAGTGTTCATGGGTTCAGTTCCTCATTGTTCCCCCCTCTCATGCCTGTCCTACTTATATAGTGTGCATGCCTGTGAAGGTCATATTTTTGCAGATCTGTGCTTCCAGCCCATAATACCCTCTCCACAATTGCCAACATTCCCTCGGTCTGTCTATCTGCGTCTGTCAGCTGTGTAGAGTCCTGTCTGCCAGTGCAGGCTGCCACCCCATGTCATACCCTTTCCTGCATTGCGCCTCTTCATGCTTGCCTCGCCTGTGCCTGATCTGCATGGCACCACCACTCCTCTGTCCACCCATCATTGTAACTATCCTGCCACCTCTGCCTCCACTGGGGGACATGTATTCCCATTGTCTGCCACCAACTGTTTTTCTGGCACTTTACATTGCCAACACCTTGGGCTGTGGTACAGCTGCCCCACCATGTTTGTCATCGGTATTGGCAGGCACATGGGATGCCCGCAGATATGGCAGGTCCAGCGGCTCCCACTTCTCCCTCCTTCACTCACCTGTTCATTGCCTTTCCTGAGTGCTCTATCTAGTGTTAGGGCTACATCTGTCTCTGTTCCGCACAGGTCATGCATGTCATCCTGAGGCACCTTGCAGTCCCTAGGGCACACTAACCTAGGACACCATAACCTTGTTAGGCCACCTTAACCTATGGTTCTATAGCCCAGGGTGCCTTCTGCGATGCCTTGTCCAAGGGTGCCTAATATGGCACTCAGCCTAGGAGGCCCTATAGGGCGCCTTACGAGGCACCTTACATGGCACCTTACTAGGCACCTTATAAGGCACCTTACACGGCACCTTACTAGGCACCTTACTTAGGCACCTTGTACGGCACCTTACAGGGCACCTTACTAGGCACCTTACAGGGCTCCTTGCAAGGCGCCTAACAAGGCGCTTTGCAAGGCGCCTTATAGCGCTCGTTATTCTAAGGCGTCTTTTAACACGCGTTAGTTGTCAGCTTGCTGTAACGATGTACCACCCATGCCTTTATATGGGCATCTCTACTTTACCGCGGAACCTACCGTGAATGACATTACCACAGTTTAGTAAACATACCCCTTTGTCTTGCAGATTTTCCTATGAGACTTATTTTCTCTCAAGGCAGCAGGGTGGATCCACATCAGTGGCTGTGCGATTCAAACTAAAATGTACTTGGAGTAAAGTAAGAAATCAGCCTTGAGCTTTTGTTTTTATATGTATGCAAGTCTTGTATGTTTGCACCTCTTTTGTGTTTTCTTACATATTGTATGTATATTGCTAACTAACTTGAATTAAAATGGAATCCTTTTAAATTATGAAAGACAGTGATGATTCAGACTTAGAGTAAGGGAACAAGCAAGGGCAGATTGGCTTGAATATCTGAGAAAAAAAAATTGAAATAATCAAATGGGAAATATATGTGAATTGAACCAATAAGAAAGCTAGACAAATATGAAAGGTTCTGAAACCACAAAAAGAATACACCTGCCAGGTATATATGCACAAATTATGTGGAAGGAAAACAAATCCTGCAAGGTTTTTAGAGGAATAGAGTCACCCAAAGCAAAACAAAAACCGAAGGCTTGCTAAAGTTATTTGGTTATAGGTGGAAAGCAAAACAAAAACCGAAGGCTTGCTAAAGTTATTTGGTTATAGGTGGCTGGCTAAATTAGTTAATTATGCCCAGGTAAGCATTTACTTATTTTTCCTGCTGAATTTTCATGTCTGTCTGGGGAATATTTTGGCTTATCCATTACTTTCATTTAACTTTTGCATTTCAATAAGATGCATTTCAATGAGGAATTTATCAATCCAATTTATCTCTATACAAAGAAGACTGTCTAATTTATTTGTAAAAAAAAATTAATTAAATCTTAGAGATCAATATATATGTGTGTATGTATGTATATAAAGAAAATGTATAAAGCTTGCTGTATTATCAGAAGTTGCATTGTCTCAAGTTAATATTGGGAAGATAAAGTTGTGGTCAACATTATTGGCATCCTTGCAGTTCAACCCCTTAATGTCCAATATCTCAAAAAAAAAACCAAAAAAACGTTGCCGGTGAAATGGCCTGGAACGTATTAAAGGACTGATGAAGTCAGAGGACTACCAAGGTATTTTGGAGTGAAATGTGCTACATAATGTCAGAAAGCTAGGTCCGGGTCGAAGGTCATGGGTTCTCCAGTAGAACAATGACCCAAAACTTACATCCAAAAGTACAAAAGAATGGTTAAAAAGGAACAAATAGACTGTTTTACACTGGCCAGATCTCAATCCAATCAAGAACCTTTGGAAAGATCTGATATCTGCTATTAGTAAAAGGAATCCTGTAAAGCTTCATGAACTGGAACAAATCACAGTTGAAGAGTTGTGAGAAACTATCAGCAGACAGATGTACGAAACTTACAGATGACTACAAGAAATGTTTGGAGGCTGTCTTCACTGCCAAGGATTGTGCAACCAAATATTAGTGAATGGTGCCATTAATTCTTTTTTTGTTGTATAGCTCTGAACATACTATTAAAATATTATGATGACATACAGTTGGGATATTTCCAATTATTTCTCAAATTATTATACATAACATACCTAAAATGCAAGGGCGCCAATAATGTTGACCACAACTATATGGAAATAACTTGGAGAAACCAGACTCATGCATCAGAGAAAGGCGAAGCAATCTATGAAATCTTGAAGAACTGATGGGAAGCAAAACCAAACTTTCTGAAGATACTAGTTTATTTAGCATTGTCAAAGTCTTCCAGTTATAGCTTACCTCCAAGGAACCTGAGAGGCAGTAATATTGTCACTACTGGGACATGTAAGGGTATATTAGTACATTCACTAGAACTTTGTGAGAAGGATTTATCAAGTACACCTTACTACTGGTAGAGCAGTCAAGTATTTAGACCCCCCCAGCATGGATCAATGTATCTTCCTGCAGCAGAACCATGGCGAGAACTTGTTTTCAAGGCAGCATCTCAAATACCTTCCACCAATATGTCCAAAGACTTGAATCAGATTGCCTATTGGAATTCACAAGAAATTAGGGGTTTTCTGTTTTTCCATCTTTGGGGGCCTAGTGTTTTGCTGCTAGATTCTATTGATGCATATTTTGGGATATTTTATTTTCAGATTTGGCAATGTGGAGGATCCTTAGAAATTGTAACATGCTCTCATGTTGGTCATGTATTTCGTAAAGCAACTCCTTATACTTTCCCTGGTGGAACTGGACATGTAATCAACAAGAACAACAGAAGATTGGCAGAAGTCTGGATGGATGAATTTAAAGATTTCTTTTATATTATATCCCCAGGTAAGATATGTTTAAGCAGAATAATTTATATGCAGATATTACAAAATTTGTGCTCAAAATTAAAAATGTTTTAAATAATAAAATTTGTTACCTTGGATATATAACAGGACATATAAAATTGGGAAAACATTAGCGATTTTATGCTTATTTTTAGATGCAACATAGGCAACTATATATCTTTATAAAACAAAACCCAAACCAGCCCCATTTGCATATATATGCATAGGCATAACGTTGCACTTACTGTGATGCAGGTGTGAATGTGTATGCATGTTCTTAGCATGTACTCGAGTATTTTATTAAATATGATCATACATTGTAAATCAGCTTAGTCCATGCCCAAACTATGCCCCTGGGAATGCATACGCACAAGGCACATAAGTATGAACATCCTTGTGCTGTGTATTTATATGCTTGTATATATCCATGGAATTTTGTAAAAGTATATCTCCAGGAACAAGCAGGAATGAGTCTTCACATATGGGTACGTCGGTACCGACGGAGTGTACGCGGGAACGCTTCCCAGCGTCCAATCAAGAGCTTTTGGAAGCATCCCAGCACGCCTGCGCGCTGCCTTCCCACCTTTCCCAACTGCCTCTCCTCAGTTTTCGTTTTTCCGCGGAGCCAGCAGGACGTCCTCCTGTCACCGCAGAAAATTCTTCTTTTTATTTTTTAGTTTTCTTGTGGTCGCGGCTGTCTTCCCGACGCCACCGGTACCGCCGGTGTTGTTCTTTTCTTTTCTTGAAATATTTTCCTTTTCCGCGGGATATATTTTTTCCTCATAGTATCCCACGGTCTTAGGCCTTTTAGGCCTCTTCTTTTTCCTTCATGGAACCGCCAGGCACTTTCTCTAAGAAATGTTCATCCTGTGGCGGTACAACTTTGTTTTTAGACCCTCAAAGTCGGTGTCTAACCTGCTTGGGTCCTGACTACAGTTTGCTGAGAAGAAGTTTTCAACATCGAGATTCCCTCGATACACGGTTGCCTTCCAACTTCGGGGCACCGTCCCCTTCTTCTTCCACACAAGATCAGGTAACCCACAAACAGTCTGTTAAGACTAGCCAGTCCTCGAGTGGTAGGTCTCATGCGCAGCATGCAGACGGCTCCGGCCTTGCCCTCGAGGGCCCACTGGCTTCAAAACCCCGGCAGGAGTCTTCGGTCTCCAAAGCAAATAAGGGGTTTCAGGTTGTTCCTGGGGTTCACCCCCCAGAGAACATACCTCAGCTGTGTCCGGTGGTGGCATCCGCTTCGAGCGGTACCGATACCCTGACATCGGCACTGGTGTTGGATGAAATACTCCTCACCAGGGATCGTCATCTGGCGTCCTCGGTACCTTCGGGACCGGTAGATACACCCCAGACTGACTTTCCATTATCGGTACCAGCACCGATACTACCACTGACGTCGGTACCCTCCAGACGTGTATCGATAGACTCGCTTCTTTCGATGCCGAGTCTGGAATCGATCTCCAGTCTGGAGGACTGGGTACCGACTCGCCTTGGTACCGGCTCTCGGCGGTACCGAAGGCTCGGTTCCGATAATTCCGATCCACAACTCTCGGCTCCTTTCACGCTGATTGAGTTGCCACTGGCTTCACCGGTGTCAGACACGGTACTGAAATCGGTACCGACGACCTCATTACCTTTGCAGTCTGTGCCTTCCATGCTTCGCTTATCAGGCTCTCTGCCCTCGATGACGAGTTTGGAATCGATCTCTAGTCTAGAAGACTCGGTACCAATAGCTTTTGGTACCGACATCGATCGATACTGGTGCTTCGGTACCGAGGATACTGGCCGGATGGGTTTGGTCACCTCAGTACAAATTGAACTATCACAGATGACTACTCCGATGTCTTTGTCGGGCTCGACTCCGACATCGGTACCGGTCTTGACATCGGTACCGGTATCCACAGTAGCATCGTGGCCAACTCCTACCATGCTTTTTTCAACAGGATCGCTCCATTCTATACCAAGCTTGGAGCCGATACCTGGCATGGACAATGTGGTAAGGACGGTTGCTGCTCCTGATACCCAGTACCAGCAACCATCTCTTAAGCATTCCACACTGCACTGGGCAGGATCTTCTATTCCTATATTTTTGGATACCTCTGTGGATGCTCAGGCTAGTTCTGTAAATCTAACCTGTCCAAGAGAGATTCCTGTTAGGGATCCCTCTTTTCAGAGTTTCCTCTGGGATATAGCAAGATCTCTTGACATTCCTATCCCAGGACATGATCCTGCACAAGGCTCTCTTTCTACCAAAGCAAAGGGGAACATAATGCTTCCTTTGCATCATTCCTTGCAGGATCTCCTTCTAGGAATGTGGGAAACACCTCTCCGGGTACCCCCACCTCCCAGGGCAACTGATCTGTTATATCAGGTGCCCCCCTCTCCAGGGTTTCAAAAGACTCAACTACCTCATCATTCCCTAGTAGTGGAATCAGCAATGAGGCGGGTAAAGAGTAAGAAAAAGCACTCTTCCTATCCGCCAGGTCGTGAGTCTAAAACACTAGATGACTTTGGACGTCAAACCTTCCAGACATCTATGCTTTCTGCAAGAATTCTCTCATATATTTTTATATGAGTCTTTCTCTTGAGGAGGTCACAAAGCAATTGCATCTTTTGTCTCCTTTTCTTTCAGATTCCAGGAGTACAGACTATTCCTCACTGCCTAAGCATATCCAGAATATCTCTTGGTTTCTTTCTCGTGCTTCCCTAGACTCTTTTGAGTCTGTTAGCAGGACTTCTGCTATAGCTATAGGGGCACGACGTAGAGCCTGGCTCCAAGCTTCAGACTTGGACAAATGGGCACAACAATGGCTGGGACACACTCCTTGCACTGGAGAAAATCTTTTCAACAAGGAGTCTTTACGTCAGGTTACTCAGTTGTCCACTGATTTACCTGTTCCTAGGGGTTGTTCTACCCCTTCCTCTGTCCCAGTACGTAGGAAATGTCCTACCAAACTTTCTTCCCACAGGAGAAGAAGGTTTTATTCATCACTTGCCCATCATACAGATGTTCCCCAACAGGGAAAGCATCGTCCTGGTCTAAAGAATCCAACCTCTCACCAGGCTCAGCAAACCCAGCACCTGCAGGGTTCCTGATCATTCATCATCAGATGCTTGTGACCCTTGGGGTTAGAATTTACAGTTGCTTCTTCTCAATAGAAGCAATCCACCACTTTATTCTAACCCCTACACAGGGATCTCTTTCCAAAAGATATCCATTTTTTCTATATTTCTATGAGCTGTCAGGTTGTTCATGCCTATAAGTCACAGGTTTCTCCTCTTTTCCTTGCTAGGGAAAGAGGTCTGACCACTATCAAATGATAGTTCCTGTGCCAGCATGTATTTTTCCTTTCTATAGACTTACTACTTCGTAAGTCTTCTTCAGCTCCATTCTCTTCACCCTCTTACCAAGTTTTTCCCCTGTAAGAGCGGAATTACTTACTGTGAGGCTTTCTCTTCAGCCTCTCTAGTTTTCTCACTTTCCAGTGCGGAGTTCACCTCCTCTGTTTTAATCTTCCTTGGGGCAGCTTATCAGACATGTCCAGAGTTCCTACTCCTGTTCTGTCTGTTCTTTCTGTTTTGGAACAGTAAGATTCTTCTGCTGTCTTGCCAACAGCTGCCCATCCAGGAACTTTAATGTTTGGACCACTGGTTCTTATCCACAAACTACTAGATTGTCCTCCACTAACATTCTGTCTAGTCTTTGTAGTGGCTCCAAGTCAGTACTCCATCTCATCTTGGAGGTCCTCTCACTACAAGCTTCTAGATTGTTTTTCTATTCTGCCATCTTCATTTCCTAAGTTGGCAGCATAGTTAACTGAGATACTGGCTCTCTACCAGCCAGTTCCATGCTCTCTGCAATTTACAGAGAAGCTTTCCACTGTGGGCCCTTGCTAGAGAGCATGGGGGGTTTTCTCCAACAGCTATCCTAGCTGGTTAGAAAAGGCTTTTCAGTCATGTCTCCCATGACTAGAAGGATCCCCTTCTTTCTATCTCCTTTTTTGATATAAAGGACATAGGCCTTCTCTTACGTGCAGACTCAAGGAGTTGCCAGTTCCCTGCTTTGGTCCATAGTATTCCCAATCGGGGATAGGCTCATCCTCATGGCAAGAACGCATGATACCTTTGCCCTTAAGCAGGTCAACATGGTCTCTCATCTTTAGGAGTTTTCTGTCTACTTACCATGCCAGAGTCCTGGAAGACTCGGGACTTCCTGGCTACACATTGACATTGTCCTTGGTTTTTCATGTAACAATCCTGGTTCTTTTGCACTAAACAGCATTCTTGCAGATTATAACCAGGAGGAATAGATTCTCTATATGTCTTCTCAAGTAGGTTCCACCTCCTTGTTAGATGAATCTTTCCTCTCCACATACCCTATGTGATCACTGTACTGTAGGCATATCTCTGTCTGTTTACCTGCAGACCCCTATATGTAAGCCTACATATCCATATTTATTTTTTGTGTGTATTTTATGCCCTGCCATATCTCATTATAGATATATTCTTATATGTCTGTCTATCTATCTGTCTATATATCTATATCT
Source organism: Ichthyophis bannanicus (assembly GCA_033557465.1). Classification (NCBI taxonomy): domain Eukaryota; kingdom Metazoa; phylum Chordata; class Amphibia; order Gymnophiona; family Ichthyophiidae; genus Ichthyophis; species Ichthyophis bannanicus. Next base: position 684,434,987 of record CM066036.1, on the reverse strand, counting down.
ATATCTATCTGTCTATATATATATCTATATATATATACACATTTATCTGTTGAGATATTTTCTTATAGATAGATATGTATCTATCTGAAGACTTTTCAGAGTAAAGCCAGCATTTATGATGTGGTTGGATCAAAGCCCTCGGGAAGTCTGACTGCTGATGTAGCTGCGCATGAAATGAGAGTCAGAAGCTGTAAAGATGTCTTACACATTGGAACATGGAACGTACAAAGCATGAACCAAGGGAAGTTGGAGGTGGTCAAGAATGAAATGGAACGTGTACAACTTGATCTGTTGGGTGTCAGCGAACTGAAATGGACTGGCATGGGGCACTTTGCATCAGATGATCACATGGTCTACTATGCTGGAAATGAAAGACAAAGAAGAAATGGTGTTGCATTTATAATAAAGAAGAAACTTGCAAGAACTGTAATGAAATACAATGCAGTCAGCGAACGCTTAATCTCTATTCGTCTACGAGGATTGCCTATCAACACAAATATAATTCAAGTATATGCCCCAACAACAGCTGCTGAAGTGAATGAAATTGAAGAGTTCTATGAACAAGTACAAGCTGAAATTGACAGAACATGCAAACAGGATATCCTGATAGTCATGGGTGACTGGAACGCAAAGGTTGGCAACAAAGAAGAAGGCAAAGTAGTTGGAAAATATGGACTTGGCAACAGAAATGAAGCTGGAGAAAGACTGATAGAATTCTGCAAGACCAATGATCTATTCATCTCAAACACCTTCTTCCAGCAACACAAGCGGCAACTGTACACATGGACTTCACCCAATAGATTATATAAAAATCAAATTGACTACATATGTGGAAGTCAACGATGGAAAAGCTCTGTAACATCAACAAAGCGTTCCCGCGCAGACTCCGTCGGTACCGACGTACCCATATGTGAAGACTTATTCCTGCTGTTCCCAGAGATCACCTGTTACAGGTAAGTAACTGTGCTTTTTCTCTGTGTAAAAGAGGTTTAACATAGAAAAACATTTTTAAAATTACCCCCATTGCATATCAATATACATCTACAGCAAAATGTTCCGTTAAGTTTATTTGGTTATATGTGTGATAAATTTAGAAGAAACTTAGAGAATCTGGGTATCAAATAAAGAAACTGCAGAGTCTGTAGTAGGGGAAAGATTTGAGTTGATAAAGGGTGAGGAAACAAATTTATTTATATTCTCTTATATACCGTGCTATTCTGCATCAGTGTGGTTTACATTGAACAAACTGAAATTACATTAAACAGGTTATTATAACTTGGAGATAACTATTTTACAGGGAACATGGGCTATGGAGGGTTAAGTGGCTTGCCCAAGACCACAAGGAGCACCTGTGGGACTAGAAACCCCAGTCCTTCCGGCCCAAGGTTGCTGTCCTCTAGTGAGATTTGAACCCCTGACCTTCTGGCCTGAAGTACCTTGCCCCAACCACTAGGCCACTCCTCCACTGTCTGTAGTCTTTGATACTTTATTTTATCAAATATGAGGATGGGAAAGGCATCTGGGTTATTTCACAACATTACCTCTTAGTTTATTTTGCATGACCTGATGAAACATCTAATCTGGAAAGCTAGTCAGCAGTGCATTCAACTAGTTCAATAAAAGAATATCACCTACAATTTGTTATTTAGCTATTCTTTCTGCATATTTAAATTGATTAATATAATTAATTATTTACTGAATCTACGGAAACTGTAGTGCACTATTGTTACTTTTGTAGGGTTTGACATTCAAAGGTCTTGTCTGTCGAACTTCAAGAGTTAGCAGGACAGACTGCTGTTTTAAATTCCCCCCTCCCTCGATCGTCCTCTTACTGGCTAAATTTTATGTGGGCACATTGCAACCTGCACAAATTTGAGCTGGGGAAAAGAGATGGCCTAGGAGGGCATAATGTGATGCAGTTCGGCCTAGTCCACTTAGCGCTGCCAAATAGGAATCCTAAAGTTAACTTGACAAATTTACTTGCACACTTACTGAATACTGGTCTCCTAATGTGCCCCCTGTCCTGATTTTCCTGTCAGTTTCCTATATTATCAGTCTCCCTCTCCACCCCAAAGTTTCCATGTAGAAAAAAACAAAAAAGACAATGAGCAGTTATCAGTTTCTCTCCCACCACCATCTCCAACATATTCAAAAAAATCACTCTGCCATCTTTCTCCTGAAATGCCAATAGGAAAATGGTGGCTGCTGCACTCTCCCTCCATTCAGCACCCTGGAGGTCCCAATATGCTATCAAATTGCCCACAGATCAGAACCCCTCCTATTATCATCCCAGAATTGCCTTCCGTCCTGTAGCTCATTGAAACACTCTTCTTTGCGTTAGGAGGAGGGATTCATATCTCCTCTGAGCTCCAGTGGGCAGTTCTACAGCAGTGGCTAATTTGACTAGTCTATAGTTACTTCCTGTTGTTAAGTGCCGTCGAGTCGGTCAATTTATGGCAACCCTCTGAATAGTTCTCCTAAACCGTGTTCAGTCTTTAGTCAGGCGGCTCATTGTTGACAGAGTGGCAACCATAGCTGCTGTTATTGTATCGATTCATCTCATTGCTGGCCTTCCTCTTTTGTGTTGACCTTCTACCTTGCCAAGCATGATATCTTTCTCTAATGATCTTTCTCTTCGCATGATGTGTTCAAAGTATGAAAGTTGAAGTCTTGTCATCTGAGCTTCTATGGAAAGCTTAGGTTTGGTCTTGGTCTCCTCTAGTACTGACTGGTTTGTTCTTTGGGCAGTCTATGGGATACACAGCTTTCGTTGCCAGCACCATATTTCAAAGGCATCACTTTTCTTCCTATCTTTTTCACTGTCAAACGTTTGCCATCCATGTAACGTTATTGAAAATACCATGGCTTGAACAAGTCAAATCTTTGTATGGAGAGAGACATCTCTGCTCTTGAAAATCTTGTCTAGGTCCTTCATAGCCATTCTGCCAAGAGCAATGCATCGTCTGATTTCTTGACTGCGTGTTGTTTTTTATTGATAGTTGATCCAAGTAAGTTAAAATTGTCCACTATTTCAGTTTCTTCTCCATCAACGATGAACATTGATTTTGCCAGTTGTCAGGATCTTTGTCTTCTTTACATTAAGGTGCAAGCTCATTTTAAGACTATGTTCTGAGAAGTAAACGTTTCACATCGTCTTCGCTTTCAGCCAGTAATGTGGTGGTATTAGCATAGTGAAGGTTGTTGAGTCTTCCACCAATCTTCACACCTTGGTTGTCTTCATACAGTCCTGCTTCTCTGATTTGTTCTGCATATAAATTAAACAAGTAAGGGGAAAGTGTACAGCCTTGTCATACACTAATGCTGATTTTAAACCATTCTGAGTAACCCGTGATACATCAGGAAAAATCTGTATAGTCTGCAGAAAATATTTCACCTGCTTTTTTTTAAAATAGAGCTTTAAGACCAAGTCTTTGTCAGACGCCATTAGAAAAGTCACCAAAAGAGTTGCTCTTGAGGAAATTTCCTCCAATGACATCTCTAAATAAGCAGACAAATCAAGGCTTGGCCCACTTAATTGATCCATCTTCTGCCCATCCAAGCAAACATCCTTAAGTGTCTCCTTCACACCCTTAGGCAAATAATACATTTTGGATATTTTAATTGAATCAGGATCAGGGTGCAATAGGATATCCTTAAGATATTTAGAGAATAAAATCCCAGAGGACAAGAAATGGTACAAGGAAAATTCACAAATCTCAAATTTTTTTGAACAAAGAGCATTCTCACAAAATTCACTCTGATGATGCAAAGCAAGAGACTCTTATACTGAGGAGGCAAGGAGTTGCAAATGTTTTAAGCTAGATGGAGAGATACCATTATATAGTAAATTGCAATAGTCTAATCTCTCTATTACAAGGACATGTATCAAAATCAACAAAGCTTTCCTATCAAGGAATGAGATAATGGATCTTATTAGACGTAGTGCATAGAAATAAGCTTTAGTGACTGATGAAAATTGATAGGCCAAAGTTAGGCAAGTGTCTTTAAGGCAACCTAATATACATAGAACCAGTTGAAGTGATAATGGATGTCTGTCAGTAATGGGCACTACAGATGGAGTTGTTGGACGATCAGTTACCCGCATGGCCCGAGATTTAGAATAATTATTTTTTCGAGAGTGTTTGGTTATTCCATGTAATCTTTGTTTTTTGGTGCGCTGAATCCGAAAATGACCCCCATTTTGTCATAGGACATCATGTTTCCTGACAATTTAGGTAACTATGTTAAATAAGGCAATACCTCAAAATAAATGGAAATAGACTTATAAAATTAAAGTTTTATTACAATATTTTCATGAAAATCCTTTTTTGAACTGAAATGAGCTCACTTACACACGCTAAACTCGATTCGTCTTCCTTGTGAGGCTCCTCTTGGTGCATTTACGCTTGTGAGTAGCATCTGGAATGTCTCTCTGAAGCATCCAACAGTAGTCTGCCATCTTTGTAATGCTCCATTTTCCCTGGTATCTCCTTTCCATCTGTTTAATGTCTTGGTGGAATCGTTCATTTTGTTCCTCACTCATAGCTCCCAAATTTTCAGGAAAGTAGTCAAGGTGGGACTGGAGGAAATGCACTTTCAAACTCATCAGGCAACCTAAAGCTTGAAATGCTTTCAGCATTCGTCCGACGATCTTTTTGTAGTGAGGATCTTTGTTATTGCCTAAACGTTTCTGTACGACTTCTTTAAATGCAATCCACCCTTCTTTTTGAGGATCCGTCATGGTATTGACAAACTCTTGATCAACTATAAGCCTTCTAATGTCTGGTCCGACAAACACACCTTCCTTCAATTTTGCCTCCGACAGGCCTGGAAACTTGGTGACCAAGTATTTGAAGCATTCTCCATCTCTTGGAAGTGATTTTACGAATTGCTTCATCAATCCCAATTTTATGTGGAGAGGTGGTAGAAGAACTTTATGGGAAGGTACCAAAGTTTCTCGGAGGACATTTTTTTCACCGACTGTTAGCAGCCTCGGCTGCCAACTCTTCTTGGTCCAGTGATTTTGTCGGTCTCGACTGTCCCATAGACACAGAAAACAAGGGTATTTGATATACCCAGCTTGTTGCCCGAGCAGCATGCACAAGACCTTCAAGTCCCCACACACTTGCCAACCATGGTCTTCATATTTAAGTTTACGAAGAACCAATTCCAAGTTCTCGTAGGTTTCCTTCAAGTGTACGGAATGACCTACAGGTATGGAAGCGTAAAAACCGTTATGGAGTAAAACTGCTTTGAGACTTCTTTCTGAAGAATCTATAAAAAGACGCCATTGCTCTGAATCATATTGGATTTTAAATTGACCCATCAGACCTTCGACATCGATGCAATAAACCAACTTGTCTTCCTGGGCGAAGTAAGGAACGAACTCCTTTTCACGATGTCTGAACCATGAAGATGACACTCCTGGCAACAATAAATTCCTGCTTTTCAGCCTTGATCCGAGTAACTCAGCGGCATCTTTGGGAAGATTCAAGTCTCTTACCAAATCATTCATCTCCTCCTGAGAAAACAATTTTGGTCTTGTATCATCTTCAAAGTCAGAACTTGTTTCGTCATCTGGTTCAGGTATGACTTCACCTTCATCGGAGCTAGGTATCTCTTCCAAGGTAGCAGGGGGCTTGGGTACTGGTATATCTGTGCCATGGGGGATGGGACGAATTGTCGAGTGAAGATTGGGGTATGAAATGGAATGCTTCCATTTGGAATTAAACCCTTTCACATCGCATGAACAAAAGTAACAGTCGTCACTATGGTTCTTTTGCTCTCGCCATACCATAGGAATCCCATAACGGAAAGATTTTTTCTTACCCTTGAACCAGTTTCAGAGGTCCTCAACACACCGTTTGCACACTTTATGAGGCGCCCAGACTTTATCTTGATCTCCAATTTTTAGTCCAAAGTATGCAAAGTATACTTTTTTCACAAAATCTGTAATATTCTGCTGTTGCTTCAACACTGTATATTCACCACAGATGAAACAGAAACTGTCTGGCGAATTAATACACTTTTGCGGAGCCATAACATAATGGTTGAAGAATGACGAGCTAACACGAATTGCGATGAAAAAGTGTGAACAGCCTAGAACCAAGAACATGATGATGATTCATGCAAAAGTGTGGCATGCAGGAGAGAGCAGCTCTGTGTCTGTACATGAGACGTCACAGTGCTGGCCATGCCCCCCTGCACTGACCGGAGCTGCTGCTATCTGCCCTGTGTCTCCCTCCCACTGGATTCTTCAGGAAAGATTAACCCCTTCTACAATTAGAAGCACGGACTTAAAACTTGCTTAGCTTATGTATATATTGCTGACCATCAGATTTACAGTGCTATATTTTTTTTTTACATAACTCTGACAACCCCTTTAAGGTTTTTTTTGGCATTTTATATCTTAAATGCACTTATGTGAATTAATTAATAGTAATTTGAATTAATAGTAATTTGAAAAAATTTGATAAATTTGAAGACAATTTTGCATGTTGTGGCAAATCATGACGTCTAGGAGTTTTTTCAATATTTTATTTGTTTTCAGCACACCAAAATACATGGAAGTTAGATGAAAATAATCAAACAGCTTTTTAGTCGCAGACCTGTGTAATTAAGTTTCAGCTGGTTATTAGTTAAGTCATGCAAACTGTGTAAATGTCGTGAATATCCCCCCCCCCCTATATTGCTTTAAGATAACCCCCCTAAGGAAGGCACATGCTAAAACATGGTCATGGGGGGTTTAAGATGTGTATGGCTGAAGAAAGATAATAAATCCATGCTTCTGATCTTTTGTTAACATATGGTCGTCCATCATTACAACTTGCTTTCTATTACCGCCTAAAATCCAAATGATGTCATGAGGTTGATGCATTGCCTTGAAAAACATGTAGCCTGATTCTCAAAAGGATGCATGCATTCAGCAGTGGACATCAACCACATAAGTCCTTGTTCTAAATAGTATTGGCATTTAAATGGATAATTTTTGTTCATCGTGCTAGAACCAATCCAGACAAATGGGTTATAACCCCACAGCCGAGACAGCAGCAGCTATGATCTGACATTGCCACAGCAACGGCTGCACTTTTTCTGCTTGCGCACCCAGCAGTCAGTGTCACCTGCACTGCACTTCTTTCCCCCCACCCCATCCAGAAGTCTCCCACCTCCTCTCTGGACTGCCTCACAGGCCCCAGCAGAAATTGTTTAACAGATAAGGGAGCAGAGTCTGACACTGGGAGAAGCTCTTCTGTCTATTTTTTATTTTGACAACTTTAAACAATCTCAAGAATCCAACTTGCTCCTGCTTTAAGGCCACTCTAGAGAGGATAGAGGAGGAACAGATCCCAGGCAGAGCTGGTCCACTGAGATGGCTCTCACTTCAACCCTGGGGGCTTACAACCAGGCAGCCACATCCACACAGGTAGGCAGCAAAGAGAGGTCTAATGTACCAGGGGACAGCCCATGACACTCTCAACCATGGACAGCAGTCTGGAGACCGACATCCTAGAGCATAAAAGACCCAACTCTTTTGGAGAGAACAGCTTTCAGACAGTAACCCAGGAACTCACTGAAGAAGCTGCACCAGTCTAGTCTTGAAGGACTACAAAAGGGGACTGCTACTTTTGGAGAGAGATGTGCAATTGTAAGTATTTACTTCTCGGAATATTTCTAAATCTTGGGAAAAAAGGAATTCTTTAGATTAAAGCTGATTAATCTGTGAACCCACTGTATTTGTTAAATCAGGCAGGGCCTAGTAGTAGCAAAGAGCTTTCAGTTTAAATTTAAAACACAAATGAGAGCTTTTTGGTTAAATTTAGAACCCAAGACTCCCTCTATCCAAGCAAGGGCTGTGGGACTCCCCCTGGAGATTGGTCACAGATTACCTTAGAAGCACAGGACAATGGTGCAAGGATGAGGGTTTTGGATTTGTTAGGAACTGCGGAACATTCTGGGGAAGGAGGGGCTCTTCGGAAGGGATGGGATTCACCTTAACCGGGATGGAACCAGGCTGCTGGCATTAACCTTTAAAAAGGAGATAGAGCAACTTTTAAACTAGATAATAGGGGAAAGCCGAGAGTCGCCCAAGAGCTCATGGTTCAGAACAATGTATCCTTGAAGGATACTACCAAAAAAATGAAGTTAGGGCACATCAGCAGAGAGGTTCCAATAAAGACAAAGGTAGCCCAAATGCCTTTGAGTACGGAGCAGATAGAGCTTAAAGATTCCAAATTACCCCTGCCTACCGATAACCAGATTTAATATGAATAAAATACAGTCTCTAAAATGCTTGTATGCAAATGCTAGAAATCTAAAAAATAAGATGGGAGAGTTAGAATATATAGCACTAAATGAGAAGTTAGATACGATTGGTATCTCAGAGACAAGGTGGAAGGAGGACAACCAGTGGGGCACTGAAATGCCTGGGTACAAACTATATCGTAATGATAGAGCTGATCAAATTGGTGGAGGGGTTGCACTCTGTTAGAGAGGGCATTGAGTCACAAAGGTTTTAAGTTTTGCAGGAAACAAAATTCTCTGTAGAATCTCTATGGATTGAAATTCCATGTAAAAAGGGGAAGGCGATGGCAGTGGTGTTGTACTATCGACCGCCTGGCCATAATGAACAAATGGATGCTGAAATGCTCAAAGAAATTAGGGAAGCTAACAAAAATTACAGAACAATAATAATAATGTGTGATTTCAATTACACCGTTATTAACTGCGTCAGTGTCACGGCTGGACATGCTAGGGAGATAAAGTTTCTAGATGAAATAAATGACTGCTTCTTGGATCAGCTGGTTCATGAACCAACCAGAGGGGAAGCCATTTTGGACTTAGTGGAACACTAGATCTGGTGCAAGAGACAAGGGTGTTGGGGCCACTTGGCAATAGTGATCATAGCATGATCGCATTTGATTTAATTAATGGAGAAGGAATGGTAAGAAAATCCACAGTACTACCTTTTAACTTTCAAAAGGGATACTATAATAAAATGAGGAAAATAGTTAAGAAAAAAATAAAAGGAGCAGTTATAAAGGTTAAAGATGTACATCAAGCTTGGAAGGTGTTTAAAAATACTATCTTGGAAGCCCGGGGGGGGGGGGGGGGGGAAGGGAGGAGGAAGGGAAGGGGGGGAAAAGGGAGGGGGAGGGGGCAGGAGAGGGAGGGAAGGAAGGAAGGGGAGGGGGAGGGAAGGGGAAAGGGGAGGGGGAGGGAAGGGGAAAGGGAGGGGAAAGGAAAAGGGGAAGGAAAGATGCAGGGAAAGGAAAGGGAGGGGGAAGGGGGAAAGGGGGTGGGTGGGGGTTGGTGGAGGGTGTGGGGAAAGAGAAAGACGACGGGGAAAAAACAAAGAAGGAAAAGGAGGAAGGGAAACAAAAGGGAGGGGGAAAAAAAGGAGAGGGGGAAAGGGAGGGAGGAGGGAAGTTGAAGGGGAGGGGGAAAAAGGGGGGGGGAAAAGGGGGAAGAAGGGAAGGGGGAGGGAAAAAGAGGGAAGGGGGGAGGGCGGGGAGGAAGGGAGGAGGGAAGGGGAGGGAAGAAAAAGGGGGGAATGGGGGGGGGGAGGAAAAAAGGGAGGGAAGGGAAGGGGGGAAAAAAAAAAAGGGGGGGGAGGGGGGGAAAAAGTCTTGTAAAGACACATTCACAAATAAACTGATTATAAAAACACCGAAAAGTCCTGATCCATGTTTAAACTATGTGGAACCATGGTATTCAGCAAAAAAAAAATATTTTTGTTCCAACCTTGCAGTTGTTTTAATAAAATCTCCCCCTCGCCAATTCTGTTGAACTTTTTTTAAAACAAAAAATTTAATGTCTGCTAATGTGTGTCCCATATCTAACCAATGCTGCACGATCGGTTTATCAGTCAGTTTCCTTCTAACACAACTCTTGTGTTCCACTATACGCGTACGTATACAGCGATTAGTTTTGCCCACATAGAGCTTTCCACAAGGGCACTGGATAACATAAATGACATTGGCTGTCTCACAATTTGAAAAGTCATTTATGTAAAACTTTTTTCTGAGTGACAGGATGAGTAAAGATGTTACGCACAGGCAAAGCATTAAGACAAACAGAGCAGTGGCCACACTGGAATTGTCCCTTATATTTAGCTAATCTCTTACGTTCAGTAAAAGCCGACGGGACTAACAAATTCCTAAGATTAACATTCCTCTTATGAGCCACTATGACAGAAGTATTGCGAAAACCAGGAAGGGTCTGGATTAAATGCCATTCCTTTTTGAGGATATTCACTATTTTTTGCGATTGCAAGGAGTACAAAAGGGAACATACAATCTTAGGTTGACTGCTTTCCATCCATGGTTTTAGTAAAGTGTCACGTGGTTCATCCCGTGCTCTCACATAAGCTTCTTCAATACAACGAATAGGGTATTGGCATGTCCTGAATCTCTGAGTTAAATCTTTCGCATGATGTTCAAACTCCTGCACGGTAGTGCAAACCCTTTTCACCCTAAGGAACTGTCCCACAGGTAAATTTGTCTTAAGGGAAGGGTTATGAAAACTCCCCTTCCCCCTCCCCCTTCTCCCCTTTCCCTTCCCTTTCTCCCCCCCCCCCCTTTTCCCCTCCCCCCTTTTCCCCTCCCCTTTCCCTTTCCCCCCTTCCCCTTTCCCCCCTTCCCCTTCCCTCCTCCCTTCCCCTTTTCCTTTTCCCTTCCTCCTTTTCCTTCTTTGTTTTCTCCCCGTCGTCTTTCTCTTTCCCACAACCTCCCCATCCCCCACCACCCCCTTTTCCCCTTCCCCTTCCCCCTCCCTTTCCTTTCCCTGCATCTTTTCTTCCCCTTTTCCTTTCCTTTCCCCTCCCCTTTCCCCTTCCCTCCCTCTCCTGCCCCCTCCCTTTCCCCTCTTCCCTTCCTCCTCCCTTCCCTTCCCCCCTTCCCTCTCGCTCCTCCCCGCCCTTTTTTCCCCCTTCTCCCTTCCCTCTCTCCTTTCCCCCCCCCTCCCCCCTCCCCTCCCCCCCCTTTCTTCCTTTGCTTCTTTCCCCCCTTCTTCCCTCTCCTTCTTTCCCTCTTTTTCTTCTTCCGCACTTCCCCTGTTTTCTTTTTCTTTCCCCCTCCCTTCCTCCCTTCCCCTCCTTTCCTTCCCCTTCCCCTGTTTTCTTTTTTTCTTTCGTTCTCCTTATTTCTTTTCGTTCTTTCTTTTTCTTTCCTTCTTCCTTCTCCCCCTTCCCTTTTTTCTTTCCTCCCCTTTCCCTCCCTCCCTTCTTCCCTTCCCTCCCTCTCCTCCCCCCGTTCCCCCCCCCCTCCCCTTTTTTCCCCCCCCCTTGTTTTTTCCCCGACCTGTCCCCCCTCCTCTGCCCTTCCTCCCCCTCCCTCCCTTTCCTTCCCCTCTCCTCTCCCTTGTCCCCTTGGCCTACTCCCCGGCCCCCTTTCGCGCACCCCCTCCCCCCTCCCCCCCCTTTCCTCTTCCTCCTCCTACCCTTCCTTTTCCTTTCCTCCCTTCCCTCCCTATTTCCCCCTCCTTTTCCTTCCCTCCTCTCCCCACTCCTTCCCTTTTCTTTCCCTCCCTCTTCCCCTTCCCCTTCCCCCCTCCCTTTTTCTCCCCTTCTCCCCTCCTTTTCCCCCCTTCCCCTTTTCTTCCCCTTCCTCCCCCCTTCTCTCTCTCCTTCCCCCTCTCTCTCTCTCCCCCTTCCCTCCCCTTCCCGTTCACCTTTCCTTTTTCTCCCCTTCCCCTTCTTTTCCCTTCCCTCTTCCCTCTCTTTCTTCCCTCCCCCCTCCCTTTCCCTTTTCTCCCTCCCCCTTCTCCCTCTCACCTTCCCCGCCCGCCCCGCCCCCTTTTTCCTGCCCCCTCTCCCCCTCCCCTCTCCCCTCCTTCCCCCCTTTGTCTTTTCCTCCCTTCCCTCCCCTTTCCCCCCCCTACCTTTTTCTTCCCCTTCCCCCTTTCCCCCCTCCCTCCTTTTCCTTTCCTCCCCTTTCCCCCCCTCCCCCCTCTTTCCCTCCTTCCTTCCCCTCCACCCCTCCTTTTCCCTCCCCTTTCCCTCCCCTTTCTCCCCCGCCTCTTTCCTTCCTCCCCATTCCTTCCCCCTCCCCTCCCCCCTCCCCTCCCCTAATCCTTTCCCCCCTTTCCTCTCCCCTCCCCCCTCTCCCCCTCCTTCCTTCCCCCCCTTTTTCTTCTCCCCTTCCCCTCTCTCCTTTTTCCCCCTCCCCCTCCCCCTCCCCCCCACTTTCCTTCTTTCCCCTTCTTTCCCCTCTCCCTCTTCCCCTGTTCCTTCTTTTCTCCCCGTTCCCCTGTTTCTTTTCCCCCTCCCTTCTCCCCCTTCCCCTCCTTTCCCTTCCCTTCCCCTGTTTTCTTTCTTTCTTTCTTTCTCTTCTTCTTCTTTCTTTTTTCCTTCTTCCTTCCCCCCCCCTCCTTGTTTTCCTCCCCTTTTCCCTCCCTCCCTTCTTCCCTTCTCTCCCTCTCCTCCCCCTTCTTTTCCCCTCCCCCTTTTCCCCCCTTTTTCCCCTTCCCCCCTTTTTTTTCCCAACCTGTCCCCCCTCCTCTTCCCTTCCTCCCCACTCCCTCCCTTTCCTTCCCCTCCCCTCTCCCTTGTCCCCTTGCTTCCTTCCCCCAGCCCCCTTTCCCACCCCTTCCCCCCTCTCCCTTCTCTTCTCCTCCTCCTACCCTTCCTTTTCCCTCCCTTCCCTCCCTATTTCCCCCTCCTTTTCCTTCTCCCCACTCCTTCCCTTTTCTTTTCCCTCCGTCTTCCCTTCCCCCCTCCCTTTTTCCCTCCCCCTTCTCCCCTCCTTTTCGTCCCCCCTTCCCCTTTTCTTCCCCTTCCTCCCCCCCTTCTCTCTCTCTTCCTTCCCCTCCCTTCCCCCCTCTCTCTCTCCTCCCCCCTTCCCTCCCCTTCCCCGTTCACCTTCCTTTTTCCTTTTGCCTCCCCCTTCCCCTTCTTTTCCCTTCCCTCTTCCCTCTCTTTCTTCCTTCCTCCCCCCTCCCTTCCTCTTTCCTCCCTCCCCCTTCTCCCTCTCCCCTTCCCGGCCCCCCCTTTTCCCCCTCTCCCCCTCCCTCCCCCTCCTTCCCCCCTTTGTCTTTTCCCTTCCCTTTCCCCCCCTCCCTTTTCTTCCCCTTCCCCCTTTCCCCCTTCCCTCCTTTTCCTCCCCCTTCCCCCTCCCCTCTTTTCCCCTCCTACCCCTCCTTTTCCTCCCCTTTCCCTCCCCTTTCCCCTCCTCTTCCTTCCTCCCCATTCCTTCCCCCCTCCCCTTTTCCTTTCCTTTCCCCCTTTCCTCTCCCCTCCCCCCCTCCTCCCCCTCCTTCCTTCCCCCCCTTTTTTCTCTCCCCTTCCCTCCCTTCCCACCTTTCCTTTTCCTCCTTTTCCCCTCCTTTCCCTTTCCCTCTTATCTCTTTCTTCCCTTCTCCCCCCTTCCCCTTCCCTTTCCCCTTCTTCTCCCCCTTTCTTCCCCTTCCCTTTCTTCCCTTTTCCCTCCCCTCTCTCCCTCTCTCCCTCTTCCCCTTCCTCCCCCCCCCCTCCCCTTCCCCCTTTTCTTCTTCTTTTCTTCTTTTTCCTTTTTCCTTTCCTTCACTCTCTTTTTCCCCCCCACACCCCAACACCCCCTCCCCCCACCCCCTTTTTATCCCTCTCCCCCACCCCCCCACCCCTTTTTATCCCTCTCCCCTTTTCCCTTTTCCCAGTCTGTTGTATCTTTGAGAGTGGTCCTGGTATTCATACAGTTTTTTATTTTAGCTGCTCTATTGGTTTCGGTTTTATTTTTATTTTTATTTTATCATATATTCTTATCCTTTTTGTGGGTTCATTCATGTTTTTGAAGGTTGTGCTGTTTTTTTCAGTGGCTTGCTTATCTGGTATGCAGTTATTTGTTTTCTTTTTCTTGTTCCCGCCTGTAAACAGGGGTGCTGGTCGTGAATGTCCACAGTCTTGGCAAAGGCAAAATATTATTATGACTTGCAAAGGAGTGTGGGGGTTGTAGTTCATTCATACCAAAATCAGCCGTTCACAAAATAATGAGTTGTGATGCTCGAGTGTAAGCAAAGAAAAACAGATTTTATTCATGGGGTTAATTCTCCCACACAGATTTACTTGGTAACACAAAAGGACACTTGCTTCAGGTATTGTTCTCAGGAAAAACAAAACATGATATAAGGTAACTGAACTTCTTAAGCAATAAATCAATAAAGACCTTGATGGGAAACAGAAAAGGTCTTTTTGATGGCTCCTGCTAATGACCTTCTTAGCAGTGCTCCAAAAGGCAAAAACAAACCCAAAAGTAGCAAAAAAAACCCTGTTCTTTATCAAGGATAACTTTCTTCTATTCACACACACAAAGAAGAAGTTTCCTTCTAGAGCTCACATGCACTTGTGCCTGGCTCAATTACAAATAATTAGCCAGCTGCAAACCCCTTTGCTGGTTCACTCTCTCTACGTGGCTCAATCCTACCCTAAAGCTTTCTTGCAGAGACTTTTCTGGGTAGATCAAAGAACAGGTTACAGTTCCTTTTGGTGGTTGTTGTATTAGTGAGAAACTACTTTAAAACAGCAGCCTAGACAGGGAGCAATCCATGTATTCCAACTGATCATTTGATAAATCTCCTTCTTCCTCAAATATCATGGAATCAGTATCATGGTCTAGCTCAGAGGAATTCCTTAATTGATTACTCTCAGGATAATGTTTGTTTCCCTGCTGTCTTCCAGATGAAGAGCTAGGGCCTAGATCAAAGTTCATACCTGAGCTTCCCTTGCTGTTAGGTTTCCTCTCCTGGTATCCTGGCCAGTACGTAGTCCAGCTTTTATGTCCAGCCTTCCAATCAAGATCCCTGGACACTGGGTCTCTCTTCACATATCTTCTTGCACCTGTCTTAGGGCCCCTTCCAAAGGCAGCCGTCTCCCTCAAAGGTGCAGTTTGGGAGTTCCTGGCTCTATAACCCCAATCCTCTGGCTTCCTCCAGTCCAATGGAGTATGCTTGCCTCTGGAATCACTCCTAACACACGTACTGCTGTGGGCTCCTTCTTTAGACCTCCAAGATGTCTTTCTGTTCTTCCTTCCATGTTGCCTCTGCTGTTGTAGTCCTCTCTCTTCTTTCTTCAACACATGCCAATGGCTTCTGTTTCTGGATCTGCAGCTTCTGCTTCTCCCTGTGCTCCTGGTTCTCCCTATTCTGTCTCTGTGTAGAATATCTTTTACTTTTAAAGTGCTTAGAGGGACACTCCTCCCTAGCACAGCCCAGGTGTGCTGAATCAAGCCCTGCCCTTGGAGATGAGTGATTGGGGATTACCTCATAGCTCTCCTGATTGAACACACGTTTCCCCTCTTCAGCCCTCCTAGAGGCTGTTTGTAACCTGGTGCATTCTGGGTTTGGTAGTCTTTTATGAAAACATTCTGTTTTAGTATTTCTACCATCAAAGACAGGTTGCTTGTTCAGAGCCAATTCACCTCTTTTATAGCTCCCTCCTGAACTATGATAAGCTTCCTTATTACACGCCGAAGAGATCGTTTTTAAGTCAGTTGCGCATGTGCGGGCAGCTGCGATGGAAAGCGGTTTCTAGCTTTGCCTGCTGACGGCATTTTTATTGACTGTGATTCAGGTTTGGTTTTACAAAAATGTGTTTGGTTTTATATGCTGGCAATGGGGCAATAAGATATTTTATGTAAGGATATGTTTCACGTTCTTCAGTTTTAGTTTCGGTTCTTTGAAAGATTGTGCAGCGCGCCTCACTATTTTATCCGCTTTTGCCCGCCGGCATACTCATGCTGCTTTTTTCATGCGCGTGCAGGGCTCGTCCCTGGTTGCTTGCTTGTTTTTTTTAAATTTGAAGTTTTTAAAAAAGTTTTAAGTATTTATTTTCCTTTTAAATTCACGTGTTGTGTTTGACATCTTTTGGTAATTCATGATATGTTATTTTCCTCTGCAACCTGCCGCTTCCATTTCACATTTGTTAGGCATTATGAAGAAAAACCCCCTCTGTTTTTTACATAGCTTTTTACATAGATTTTTGTTCACTTAATGCGTTTTATTTATATTTTATCACTTTATCTTTATGCACGGAGTATCCCATATTGAGTATGAGGGGCAGTAGTTTCCCTCTGACCCCGCGAATATAAGGATTAGTCATATTCGCATAAGGTTCCTGCTTCTGGATGGCGTGTGTTGGCATCGGTTTGATAATGTTCTATTGACAATTACTAGAAGCCTGTGCCCCTTTTTTGGGATAGTTGTGTATATATATTTATTATTTTAAGTGACACCTTTTTGTCTCCTTGTTCGTTTTATTTATTTATTTGTTTATTTATGCATAGTTCAACCTACATCGCATGTGTGGGGCAGTTTGTTCCCACGGCCCTGCCAATCAAAGAGATTTGCGTTTTACATTGGCTGTTACAGTGGTAGGTTTTTAATTGTATTTTTTATGTGCATTCTATATTTTATATTGTCTGTTGGTTGATATTTATGAGATAGTCTTTCAGATTAGTTCATATGTATCCCACTTATTCACTCCTATCTAGTTGTTTATGCAGCATTTTTTGTTACTAGTTTATTTATTTTTTATACAAGGTATATTATGCATTGTTCATTGCATGTCTTTTTAGTCCTCCTCTCTCTCCTTTTTCTCCTGGTTTGATTTTGTTTTTACAGTGTGCGCATTGTTTTTACAGTGTACACATTTTTTGTTTTATATTGATGCAGTTTATATCGTTATGTTATTTATTATTTAATGCAATATAGTTATTTTATCAATGGTTTATCACACTATATGTATTTATTGTTTTAATCTATTTATGATGATTTGTATTTTATTAACTTTTTATGCTTATTGTATTAATATATTTGTTTTATTTGTTGTGGTTTTTATTCAACATGTATATGGATGTTTTTTAGTGAGTCCTTAACCCCTGAGGAAGTGGTGAACGAAACACGGCCTGTGTCGGGTTTTAGGCACACTTGATCCGTGGAACAATAAAGGCAATTTTGGAACTCCCTGCCACGTTTCTTGACTGGTTCCTGGTTGCCCATGTGGCAGCTTGCTGTTCTTTGGTGGACCTTGAGTACAGAGCAGACAGAGCTTAAAGATTCCAAATTACCCTTGCCTACGATAACCAGATTAATATGAATAAAATACAGTCTCTAAAATGCTTGTATGCAAATGCTAGAAGGCTAAAAAATAAGATGGGAAAGTTAGAATATATAGCACTAAATGAGAAGTTAGATATGATTGGTGTCTCAGAGAGATGGTGGAAGGAGGACAACCAGTGGGACACTGTGATACCTGGGTACAAACTATATTGTAATGATAGAGCTGATCAAATTGGTGGAGGGGTTGTGCTCTGTGTTAGAGAGGGCATTGAGTCACAAAGGATTAAAGTTTTGCAGGAAACAAAATTCTCTGTAGAATCTCTATGGATTGAAATTCCATGTAATAAGTGGAAGGCGATGGGAGTGGGGTTGTACTATCGACCACCTGGCCAGAATGAACAAATGGATGATTAAATGCTCAAAGAAATCAGGGAAGCTAACAAAAGTTACGGAACTGTAATAATAATGGGTGATTTCAATTACCCTGGTATTGACTGGGTCAGTGTCACGGCAGGACGTGCTAGGGAGGTAAAGTTTCTAGATGAAATAAATGACTCTTTCTTGGAGCAGTTAGTTCATGAACTGACCAGAGGAGAAGCCATTTTGGACTTAGTCCTTAGTGGAACACCAGATCTGGTGCAAGATCTGGTGTTGGGGCCACTTGGCAATAGTGATCATAGCATGATCGCGTTTGATTTAATTAATGGAGGAGGGATGGTAAGGAAATCCACAGTACCAACTTTTAACTTTCAAAAGGGAGACTATGATAAAATGAGGAAAATAGTTAAACAACTAAAAGGAGTAGTTGCAAAGGTCAAAGACTTACATCAAGCTTGGGTGTTTAAAAATACTATCTTGGAAGCCCAGACCAGCTGTATTCCATGCTTTAAGAAAAGTGGAAGGAAGTCCAAAAAGCTGCCAGCATGGTTTAAAGGTGAGGTCAGAGAAGATGTTTCCAAAAAAGCATCTTTCAGGAAATGGAAAAAAAGGCAAATGACCAAAACTGGAAACAGCACAAGCACTGGCAAGTTAAATGCAAGGCATTGATAAGGCAGGCAAAGAGAGAATTTGAAAAAGATCTTGTTGTGGTAGCAAAAACGCGTAATAAAAACTTTTTAAAGTACATTTGTAGCAAAAAACCTGTGAGAAAGTCAGTTGGACCATTAGATGATGGGTAAAAGGAGCAGTAAGAGGGGACAAGACTATAGCGGAGAGACTGAATGAATACTTTGCTTCGGTCTTTATTGAGGAAGATGTAGGGATGTTACCCATGACTGAAGTAGTATTTAAAGGTGAAACTGTGGAAGAATTGAAAGAAATATCGATACACCGGGAAGATGTATTAGAACTATTTCATTAGCTGAAGAGTAGCAAATCACCTGGACTGGATGGTATACATCCAAGGGTGTTGAAAGAACTGAAATATGAGATTGCAGACCTGCTATTAGTAATCTGTGAACTATCATTAAAATCATCTGTAATACCTGAAAGATTGGAGGATCGCCAATGTAGCACCAATTTTTAAAAAGGGTTCCAGCGGTGATCCGGGAAACTACAGACCAGTGAGTCTGGCGTCAGTAATGGGAAAAATGGTAGAAACCATCACAAAGAATTAAATTTCTCATCAAGTAGATAGTCATGGCTTAATGGGAGACAGCCAACATGGCTTTAGACAAGGAAGATCTTGTCTTACTAATCTGTTATGTTTTTTTGAAGGTATGAATAAACCGGTAGACAAAGGTGAGTCGGTTGATATAGTGTATCTGGACTTTCAGAAAGCCTTTGACAAGGACCTTCATCAGAGACTTTTGGCAAAACTAAAAAGTCATGGGATAGGAGGCAGTGTACTATTGTGGATCAGGAACTGGTTAAAAGATAGAAAGCAGAGGGTAGGGATACATGGCCAATTTTCCCAATGGAAAAAGGTGAATAGTGGAGTACCGCAGGGATCTGTGCTGGGTCCGCTGCTTTTTGACATATTCATAAATGACCTGGAAAATGGAATAACGAGTGAGGTTATCAAATTTGCAGATGACACAAAACTATTTAAAGTAGTTAAAATCCAAGAGGATTGTGGAAAATTGCAAGAGGATCTTGATAATTTGGAAGACTTGGCATCCAAATGGCAGATGAAATTTAATGTGGACAAGTGTAAAGTTATGCACCTAGGAAAGAACAACCCAAACTATGACTACACGATGCAAGGTTTCACATTTGGAACCACCACCCAGGAAAAAGATTTAGTTGTTATCGTGAATAGCATGTTAGAACCCTCCGCTCAGTGTGCAGCGGCGGCCAAGAGAGCAAATAGAATGCTAAGTATCATAAGGAAAGGAATGGAAAATAAAACAAAAGATATTATAATGCCTTTGTATCATTCCATGGTGCCTCCACACCTTGAATATTGTGTGCAATTCTGGTCGCCGTATCTTAAAAAGGATATAGCGTTATTAGAAAAGGTACAGAGAAGAGCCACCAAAATGGTAAAGGGGATGGAAGAATACTCCTATGAAGAGAGGCTTAAAAGGTTAGGGCTCTTCAACCTAGAAAAGAGACGGCTGAGGGGAGATATTATAGAGGTCTATAAATTAATGAATGGAGTGGAACAGGTAAATGTAGATCGATTGTTTACGTCATCAGAATATAAAAAGACTAGGGGACATGCAATGAAGCTACAGGGTAACCTATTTAAGACTAATAAGAGAAAATATTTTTTACTCAACGAGTAATCAAACTCTGGAATTTGTTGTTGAAGGATGTAGTAAAAGCTGTTAGAGTAGCTGGGTTTAAAAAAGGTTTGGACAAGTTCCCCGAGGAAAGGTCCATAAACCATTATTAAAAGGGACCCAGGATATCACTGCCTGCCCTAATGCAAGCATTGAGGAACCTGTGTCTTTTGGGGATACTACTAGGTATTTATGACCTAGATTGGCCACTGTTGGAAACAGGATACTGGACTTGATGGACCTTGGTGTGACCCAGTAAGGCATATCTTATGTTCTAAGTTCACTACGTCACTCCCAGAAAAAGAAAAACAACATTGGAAACATCCACACTTTTGGACAACACATCAAAGACAAGCGGGAAGGGACGTGTAGAACAAAAGACATGCAAAAGGCAGGCATGCCATTCAACAATGCTGGAAAGCAATGAGTAGAAATGCACGAAGCCTAGCAAACAAAGTTCTTGATCTGGAAGCCCTAATGTTGGAAATTAACTTGGACATTGTGGCCATTACAGCAACATGGTTTAACGAGTCGCATGAGTGGGATATGGCCATATCTGGCTATAATCTATTTAGAAGAGATAGGGTAGAAAAAGAGGAGGAGTAGCCCTGTATGTCAAAAGCAATATTAAAGCTGCTGAAATGCAGGGGACATGGGGAAAGGAAGAAATACTCTGAATTGTGTTGGAAAGAGGAGATGACACTGTCATCCATACTGCTGTGGTCTACAGGCCTCCAACTCAAACCAAAGAAATGGATAACGAATTGATTGTTGATATTGGCCACTCCAACCTCATCACCACACAACCACCTAACAGAAGCAGAAGGACTCACAACTTAAACACCCTTCACGTCTCAACTAACATCCGAACTGTAAATGTTTGCACAAGCAACAGAGCATTTACCTACTCAGCACCCACGTTATGGAATCAGCTACCAAACGAACTAAGATCGAACAGCGACCTACAGGACTTTAGGAGAAAAATAAAGACCCACCTCTTCCAGGATCATTACAACTTAACATAAACAATCTAGAATGAATATAACCTCACAGCCCAAACGAACAAAAGTATTAAGAACCGATTTGTTGTAACCAAAATGTATATATTGCAACCACTGAAACAAAACTGTACATGGCCCATACTGTTTAAATACTATATAGATGCCTTACACTGTATAAATGAAAACAATATTTCAATATTCAAATCTGTAAAAAAGCAAGCAAAACAATATAAAATGTAAATATGTATAAATGTACAGTCAAGTACACCTCAATGAAAATGTAAATTGTTGATTCTTACCATATGTAACCAATGTTTGATGTGTAGAGTAAACCGCTTCTGATCGCTGGAAGTAGCGGTATTCAAAGGAAACCAAATAAATAAATATTGCAAAGATATCCATGAATTGGGAAGTGATCATATTGGGTGACTTTAATCTACCTGATGTGGATTGGAGTGTTCCTTCTGCAAATCTGGAAAGAAGTAAAAAAAATTGTGGATGCCTTCCAAGATGTGTTACTTAAACATCTGGTGATGGAACCGAGCAGGGAGAGCTCTGTGCTGGATTTAGTGCTCACCAACGGAGATAGCGTGTCGAATATCCAGGTGGGTGCCCATGTGAGCAGCAGCGATCATCACAATGTATGGTTTGAGATAAAAGCCAAGATGGAATCCAATCACAGCAAACTCAAATTCTTAGACTTCAAAAACACTGACTTTAGTAAAATGGCCAAGTACCCGAAGGAGGAGTTGGTAGGGTGGGAGGAGATAAGGGAAGTGGAATTGCAATGGGCTAAACTAAAGAAATCAATAAAAGGTGCAACAGATACATACGTAAGGAAAGGAAAGTAAATAAAAAGAAGAGGTAAAGGAAACCTATTTGGTTCTTCAAAGATGTGTCTGCACAAATAAAGGCAAAAAAACACAGCTTTCACGAAATTCAGAAGCTTGCAAACAGAGGAACACAGAAAAGAATACAAGATCAAACTAAAAGAGACAAAAAGAGAAATAAGATAGCAAAATCAAAGGCAGAAGAAAAAATGACTAAAGATGTGAAGTGGGGTGACAAGATTTTTTTCAGGTATATTCGGGAGAGGAGGAAAATCAGAGGTGGAATTGCAGGACTCAAAAGTGCTGGGAACAGATTCGTGGAACATGATATTGAAAAAGTGACAAAACTAAACAAATGCTTCTGCTCTGTTTTCACTAGAGAAAATCCTGGTGAAGAGGACTACTTGCGATTAACAAATATACAAATGGGAATGGAGTAGATACCACACCATTCACAAAAGATGATGTGTTAGAACAGCTTGCAAAACTGAAAGTGGACAAGTCTATTGGACCAGATGGGATACACCCCAGGGTACTGAAGAGCTCAGAGAAGTTCTTGCAGGGCCTTTAAAGGATGTTTTTAATAGATCCTTGGAGACAGGAGAAGTTCCACAGGACTGGAGAAGGGCTGATGTGGTACCTCTCCACAAAAGTGGTAATAGGGAAGAAATGACAAACTACAGGCCGGTGAGTCTTACCTTGGTGGCGAGAAAAGTAATGGAGGTGCTCCTGAAAGAGCGAATAGTGGACTTCTCGAAACCAACAGGTTGCATGATCTGAGGCAACATGGTTTTACCAAAGACGATCTTGCCAAACAAATCAGATTGAGTTCTTTGACTGGGTGACCAGAGAACTAGATCAAGGGCATGCAGTGGATGTGATCTACCTAGATTTCAGTAAAGCCTTTGATACTGTTTTTCATAGGAGGCTTATCAATAAACTCAACAGCTTGGGGATGGGTCCCAAGATGGTGAACTGGATCAGAAATTGGTTGACTGACAATCAACAGAGGGTGATGGTAAACGGATCTCACTCAGATGAAAGGAAGGTGATTAGCGGTGCGCCCCAGGGTTCGTTCTTGGGACCTGTACTGTTCAATATATTCATGAGTGATATTGCCGAAGGGCTGTATTGAAAAGTCTGTCTTTTTGCAGATGACACCAAAATTTGCAACAGAGTGGACTCCCCTGAGGGAGTGGATAACATGAGGAAAGATCTACAAAAGCTGGAAGAATGGTCTAATGCTTAGCAGTTAAGATTTAATGTGAAGAAGTGCAGTGTAATGCACTCGGGAAACAGAAATCCAAGGGAATTGTATGCGATAGGGGGTGAGAAATTGATGTGCACGGACCAGGATAAAGACCTCGGTGTGATTGTTTTTGATGATCTCAAGGTGGTGAAACAGTGTGACAAGGCGGTGGCAAAAGCTAGAAGGATGCTGGGTTGCATACAGAGAGGAATTACCTGCAGAAAGGAAGAGGTACTAATGCCACTGTATAAGTTGCTGATGAGAGACCCAGTCGATAGCGTGGAGGCAAGGAAGGAACTATTTATTACCACTTTGTGTTACAAAGCCAGGCCCGACACAGGTCGTGTTTCGCTTATGTCTTCATCAGGGGCTTAAGGCTTTGCCCATGCATTTTGCCACATTGAAAATGCTCTGCAAACGATGTCCTAAAACTGTTCTAGTAAGTTGCTGGTGAGGCCTCACTTGGAATATTGAGTTCAGTTTTGGAGACCGTATGTCGCAAAGGATATAAAAAGGCTGGAAGCGGTTTAGAGGAAGGCAACCAAAATGATTTGGAGCCTGCGTCAGAAGACTTATGAAGACCTAAATATGTACACTGTGGAGGAGAGGATGGACAGGGGAAATATGATTCAGATCCTTAAATACTTAGAATATTAATGAACAAAGACAGGTATGCTGTAAAATTAGAGGGCATAACATGAAGCTGCAAGGGGGTAAACTGAAAGGCAATATTAGGAAATACTTTTTCGCTGAAAGGGTGGTGGATGCTTGGAATGCCCTCCGAATTGAAGTGGTGGGGGCAAACAAAGTGACAGAATTCAAAATGGCATGGGACAGACATAGTGGATCCCTTTATAGAAACAGGATAAAATCAAAATAAGCATATTTCTTATATCTGAACAAATAAGGGTGACCTACATGGAGCGTGGGTACACTCCTAAACAAAGGCATGGGGAGAGGTGAACTGCACGGAGCGGCAAGTGTACCTGCTTTTGCCACCTTGCTGGGCAGACTAGATGGACCATACTGGTCTTTATCTGCCATCATATACTATGTTACTATGCCGTGTATGCCTTAAATGGGGCTATTCAATGACACACAGTGACATTGAATATCCCTTCTAAGTTCCCTATGTGCCCCAAAGCTATCCATTTTTTATCGGGGCGTGCTCAGGGCATTTTGGGGCAGAGCAGAGGCGGAGACTGTCACTAACTCGGCAGCAGTGATATTGCATGTTGCCCAGTTAGCGATCTGCGCCTTAAAGATGGGCGAGAAAAAGCCTTGCCTATCTTTAAGGCGTAGCAGCTACATGGCAGCATGCAATATTGCTGCTGCCTGGTTAGTTTCAGTGACTTCCTGTGTCTGCGGCGATCTCCAGATATTCAGTGCCATCACCGTGGCTTTGAATATCCAGGTTAGAGTTCAGTATGAAGCGCCAAAATGCGGCCGATTCAATATCACCCTTATATGTATAGAAAGTACTTGAAAAATAATATATAAATTAGTCTATTTTTGTCTTGCTGTAACATCCTCCTCAAGAAAAGGGAAATG
Organism: Ichthyophis bannanicus; assembly: GCA_033557465.1. NCBI lineage: Eukaryota > Metazoa > Chordata > Amphibia > Gymnophiona > Ichthyophiidae > Ichthyophis > Ichthyophis bannanicus. The sequence continues at coordinate 684,410,605 of CM066036.1, read as the reverse complement.
TTCAGTGCCAAAGGAGGGGGAAGCTGGCAGAAGAAATACCGTATTCACCCCCTGGGTAGAAGCACAGTAAAAAGGGAGTCAGACAATGTCCATAAATCCCTCCAACGCAGGCATTGGATTTCTTTAAAGGTGGTATATTTTGGATATTCTTTGGATCCGAAAAGTGCACTAGCAATAACTAATGGTGCATAAGTATAAGAAAACAGTTTTTACTTTACTGATTAAGGGTGTTATTTTAGAAGCTTTATTTGTGATTTACACATGTCAGCATGACAAGGTACACATATAAATAGCATCCACTTGTAAGTGGCCATTTTAGAAAGGGCTCATTTTGCACATTGATGATTATATACACTTGCTTCCCAACATGACTAGGTATAGAAAAAGAATTCTGTTTGCTTCCCCTTGACAAGAAGGAATAAGGGGAATATGACCCTTAATACCCTGCTGTTCATTTCCCCCTCCAAACTGAAATGACCTAAAGACAGTCTTCTATAGCTGAGTAACAGCATCTGCATGTCTCCATATTCCAAATTGCTTAGATACACATGTAAGAGCTGTCATTTATACACGTGTGTTGTTAAATGCCGGCAGTTACACGTTAGTTGCTGGGTTTACTCCATCCATATTTCTCACGTGTATATTTCTAAAATGGCTCTTCCTGCTGTATATGGTTTAGCAGAGCTGTTCGTAAAGTACTATCAGAATTGAGTACATCCTGATCTCAAAGTTTCAATTCTGATCTCCACATCCTTTCTAAAATGTGCCTTCACACCTTCTCAGATAGTGAAGTACAGAAAAAGTGGTGGCATGCCTTTGTCACAAATACATAAAGATTAATTATGCAGACATAAATTATATATATTAACAGAGAAATCAAAAGGATGTATGACTATACTAAATAAGCAAAGCAGTCCTTCAATAATCTGCATAATCAAGCAGAATGATAAACAGTAAGGTCTTTTGGGATAAATGACTGGTAAGGCTAAGTTGATCCTCTCACAGTCCAAGTCTCTTTCACCTTGTGTGGGATAGAGTTGTGATGAATTCCTTGTGAAATCTAATGTAGTGTACATATGCTTCTATTTCCAAAACGGGACATTCCAAACAGCCTCACTTAGCAAAAAATGCTGAGGTTTTTGACAGACCTTATACTTCACTAGAATAATGTAGCATAGATAAGACACATTTGGTTCCAGGACTCTGCAAAATGCAGTCTTTCTCTCTCTTTCTGTCTCATTGGGTGTTCTAAATATAGCAGATTTCTGTGGCCCCAAATGTGTTTTATCAGGTCCCCTTGTTTGGAACTCTCTGAAGCTATCTAAGCATAACAATAGCTTCTCTGTTTACTCACGACTTGCAGGCAAGAAGCTTCCATGTTTGAGCAAGCTCAAGATGGAGGAGGCCATCTGACACTCCCAGTTTGTATGTTCTTGGGATCCTGGTGCCATCCCTTGTTATACAATGCCATGGTGACCACTCTACTTGCCCTATTCTAAAATCAGCACTAGGTGCATATTAATGTGGGCCATTTAATTTTCTTGTGTTAAGTGAATTATTGTGTACTATTTAAGTATTAATGCTGAATGTTATCCATTGTTAATACCTAGTGGGCCTATTAGAATATATTTTGCATGTGTGTTATATTACTATGCAGTAACACTAATAGTTATACAAATAAAGTATGCTCATAATCAGGTAACACCTATGTTAATGCATCGCAAATAGTGCGGTATATAAGAAATGTAAATAAATAAATGTTAGACATGCATGTTAATATTAATTCTCATTAGTAAGGTTGTTCCATATCAGAACATATGAATCCCCTGGTTTATTTTTAGTTACATATTTGTATTGATTTATACTCCTCTTCAAAGAAGCTATACAAAGAAATAAATAATACAAACCACAGAACAGATGACATTTTTAATAAAAAATGTAAAATGACAGGCATTTAAACTAGAGAGAGGGGATAACAGCTGGGGAAAAAAAGTTCAGGATATCATCCCCAACAAAAGTATCACAGCAGTGTTGAAAATAGAAAGAGGCAGAATTTTTTACTTACATACCAATAAAGGGGAAAATAGTCAGGAATAAATACCAGGCAAAATACAAGCAAGCCAACCAAATATTGCTGGAAGGCAATGAGCACAAATCATCACAGCCTAAGCAACAAAGTTTCTGACATTGAAACTCTGATGGTGGAATGATCTTGGACATTGTGGTCATTATGAAAACATTGTTCAATGAATCTCATGAATGGGATATCATCATACTTAGCTAAAATGTATATAGGAGGAATAGAAGGGCAGAAAAGGAGGAATAACCCTCTATGTCAAAAACAATATTAAAGCAGTTGAATTGCAGGGGACATGGGGGGGAAAAAGAAGCACTCTGGATCATTTTGGAGAAAAAGACTTGGCTCTACCATCCACACTGGTGTGCTCTACAGACCTCCAACTCAAACAGAAGAAATGAACAGAGATTTGATCAATGATATTGCAAAGGTGGCAATGAAGAGAGAAGTGATGATACTGGGTGATTTTAATCTGCCAGATGTGGATTAGGGTATCCCATCTACAAATCTGGAAAGAAGTAGAAAAATCGTGGATGCCTTACAAGAGGATTTGCTCAGGTAATTGGTGATAGAATCTACCGGGGAAGGATCGATGTTGGCCCTAGTATTCACCAATGGGGATAATTATCTAATGCCTGTGTGGATGCCTCTTTGAGCAGCAGTGATCACCACACAAAGTGGTTTGAGCTTAAAGCAAGGCAGAGTTCAATCACAGAAAACACAAAGTCCTAGATTTAAAGAATGCTGACCAGAAAATTGGGAAAGTACCTGAAGGAGGAGCTGGTGTAGGGTGAGTGGAGATAAGAAGTAGAAAGACAGTGGGTTAAACTAAGAGGCTGTAAAAAGGGCAACAATAGGAAGCAAACCAATATCGTTTTTCAAAGATTGGCTGCAAAAATAAAGGCAAAAAAGGCAGTGTTCACAAAATTCAGAGGTTACAAAAAAGGAACACTGAATAGAATACCAAATAATGCTGAAAAAGGCAAAGAGAGAAATCAGCACACACCGAAGAAAAACATTTCTAAAGATGTGGATAATACTTTTTTAGGTATATTGGCAAGATGTCGAAAGCCAGATGTGGAATTGTATGACTCAAAGCTGCTGAGGTCCAATTTGTTGAAAATGATAAGCAGAAAGTAGAAGTGCTAAACAAATACTTCTATTTGGTGTTCATAAAAGAAAAGTTTAGATAAGGGCCACAAATGATTGGCAAAGATACTAATAGGAATGGAGAAGATACTACATCCTTCACAGAAGAAGATGTTTGTGAAAAATTGCAAAATTGAGCGTGGACAAAGCTATGGGATCAGATGAGAAAGCTCAGAGAGGTTCTAGCAGGACCTTTAAAGAATGTGTTTAATAGATCCTTGGAGATGGCAGAGGTTGCACAAGATTGGAAAAAGGCTGATGTAATCCATCTTCACAAAAGTGGTAGCAGAGAAGGGATGACAAACTACAGGTCAATAAGCCTTACCTTGGTTGTGGGAAAAGTAATGGAGATGCTGCTGAAAGAAAGGATAGTGGAAATTTCTGGAATCCAATGAATTGCAGGATCCGAGGTAAACATGGTTTTAGCAAAGGAAGATTGTGCCAAGCAAATCTGATTGATTTCTTTGACTGTGTAATTAGAGAACTGGATCAAGGGCATGCAATGGATGTGATCTGCTTAGATTCAGCCAAGCATTTGATAATTTTCCTCATAGGAGACTTATGAATAAACTGAGTAGCCTAGGGATGGGCCTCAAGGTGGGAAATGGATCAGGAATTTGTTGACTGATAGATGGCAGATGTTGCTGGTAAGTGCAAATCACTCAGAAGAAAGGAGAGTAGTAGAGTACCTCAGGGATCAATCCTGGGACCAATACTGTTCAATGTCTTCGAGAATAATATTGCCGAAGGATTAGAAGGAAACAATTGCCTTTTTGCAGATAACATAAGAATATAAGATATGCCATACTGGGTCAGACCAAGGTCCATCAAGCCCAGTATCCTGTTTCCAACAGTGGCCAGTCTATGTCACAAATACCTAGCAGTTTCCCCAGAAGACACAGGTTCCACAATGCTTGTAATGGGACAAGCAGTGGATTTCCCGGGTCACCTTTTAATAATGGTTTATGGAACTTTCCTCTAGGAACTTATCCAAACCTTTTTTAAATCCAGCTACACTAATAACTTTTACTACATCTTCTGATAATGAATTTAAGAGTTTAATTACGTGTTGAGTAAAAAAATAATTTCTCTTATTATTCTCATATGGGTTATACTGTAGCTTCATTGCATATCCCCTAGTCTTTCTACATTTTGATGGTGTAAACAATCAATCTATGTTTACCTGTAACACTCCATATATTAATTTACAGTCCTCTATCATATATTCCCTCAGCCGTCTCTTTTCCAGGTTGAAGAGCCTAAACATTTTAGCCTCTCCTCAAAGGAGTATCTTTCTATCCCCTTTACCATTTTGGTGGCTCTTCTCTGTCCTTTTTCTAATTTTGTTATATCCTTTTTAAGATACGGTGACCAGATTGCACACAATATTCGAGGTGCAGTCGCACCATGGAACGCTACAGAGGTATTATAATTTCTCCAGGACCAAGCAGGAAGTCAGTCCTCACATATGGGTGTCATCGGCGCCGATGAAGCCCCAGCGGAGCATTTCCCCAGCTTTCTTTGAAAGCCTTTGGGAATGCAGGCACGCATGCGCGGTTCCCTTCCCGCCTAAAGGTGCCATCTTACCTCAGTCTCTTTTTTTCCGTGAAGCCCACCGGACGTGTCTCCAGTTTTCCCGGTTAAAATTAGATTTTTCAGCGATTTTTTGCTATTTTTCTACCGGTTCGACGCCGGTTCCCCTCCCGCCGGGTTCGGTACACTGCCCGATTCTTCTTTTTCGGTTTTTGCCCTTCGTGGCTGGCGTTCGCGCCCTTTTTTCTCTTTTTCCCTGGAAGGCCGGTCCTTTGACCTCGTGGAGACTCTTTTTTCCACGATGCCTTCCAGTGGTTTTAAGAAGTGTGATCGGTGTAAGAAACTAATGTCTCTCACCGACACACATGACTGCTGCCTTCGGTGTCTCGGCCCCGACCACGATTCTAAGTCGTGCGGGGCCTGTGGAAAAATATCTTCCAAGGCACTACGAAGTCGCCAGCAGCAAAAGGAAAGGCTTTTCTTGGACTCAGCCTCCGGCCGGGCCCGGACCTCGTCTGAGGCCTCGACATCTCGGGATTCCGATCCCGAGCGCCGTCGAAGCTCCTCGGACAGGGGTCCCCCGACCGGGATTACAAGAGGAAGAAACGGCTTGCGAGGGCGTCGTCGGAGGAGGTCCCTGGCTCCTCGAGGGCCAGGTCTAAGACCCCCGACCGTCGCCCCGGGCCTGTGGAACCGGAGAAGCCTGCCAAAGTTCCTCGTATGGAGCCGGACTCTGCTGGACACGTAAGCCCCGTAGTCCTTGTGGACTCTCCTCCCAGGGAACCGACGTCGGGCCCGGCGCCGCCGGGGCCCGAGTCGGTGGCTGCTGCATCTCCCGAGCTGAGTCTCAGGATGACAGCCTTGGAGAGCAGAATGTCTGCCTTCATGAAGCAGCAGCGGGCACTGATGGCCAGCCTGTCTGGCGCATCTGCCCTGACCACCGGGACATCGACGTCGAAGTCGACCCCGGAGACCGAGCCAATACTCGAGTCCATCGTGGCTCGGAGTTGACCTTGGTCGCGGTCTCCCTCGACCTCCCGTTCGGGACCGAGGGCGTCGACGCCGGTGCTTCTGGCATTGGGACGGGTGCTCCAGGACCCTGCGGGGTCAGACCCCGACCCTTCCTCGGACGAGTCGGCTTGGGAGACGGAGGACGAGGAGTCTCCTGATACCTTTAAGACTCGGTGCGTCCCTTCAGACTCACCGCAGTCTGAGCCCCGGAGTAGGTCCCCCCCGGAGGACACCCGGTTCTCAGAGTTCATCCGGGATATGGCCACTGCCTTGGCTATTCCGGCGGATCCCGAGGAAGAGCCTCGAGCTGAAGAGCTCAAGGCTCTGCAGTATGACTCTCCTCCGAAGGAGGCCTTACTGTCCTGGTTCCTCCGATGCTGGAACGGCCCCTCTTCCGTATGTGGGAGGCACCGGCCTCAGCGCCGGTTCTTAGCAAGCGAGTCGATTCGATCTATTGGCTCCGGAAGAGCCCTGGCTTTCAGAAGGCACAGCTACCACACCATTCCATGGTTGTGGAATCGGCCATGCATCGTCTGAAGAGTCAGAAGATGCACTCCGCGGTGCCTCCTGGCAGGGAGGCCCGAAGCCTCGATGGCGTCGGTAGAAAGTACTTTCAGGGCTCGATGCTTGCTTGCCTTGTCCAGTCTTACCAGCTGTACATGGGCATGTACTTGCGGGATCTGGCCAAGGAGTTGGCCGGGTTCTCTGCTGGTCTCTCCGGGGAACCCTTGCAGAGATTTAAGTCCTTGTCCTCGGGGATTCGGGACTGCTCGATGGCTTCAATGCTTCGGCCCGAGTTGCGGCAGCCGGCATTGCAGCTCGACGCCAGGCATGGCTGCAGTCATTGGACCTCGAGCCATGGGTTCAGGACAAGTTGGTCGATGTCCCTTGCCGAGGTGAAAACCGTTTTGGCAAGCCCATGACCGAGAAGGCCGCTCAGCTCGAGACCGAGCACCTCACTCGGACAAGGCTGTCGAGGAAGACCTCTGACCCTTCTCATAAAAAGAAGGGCTCGGGTAAAAAGCCCTTTTACCCGAGGAAGGGCACTGCCTACAAACAGTACCCACAATATCAGGCTGCCCAAGCTGCCCCCCAGGGTCAGCAAGCCAAGGGCCAGGGTAATGGGCCCCGTAGGTAGAGGACCCCAAAGCCTCAGGCCCCTGCTACCACTCAGCAGGGTGGGGGGTTTTGACTACTTGAGCATAGCCTCTCCTCCACTGCTCTCCCAACCCTGCACAGGAGGTCGTCTGCCCTCTTTGCCCACCAGTAGCCCCTTATCTCCGGGGATAGTTGGGTGCTGGAGATAGTCCACAAGGGCTATGCCCTCCGTTTTCACCAACTGCCACCCCCATACTTTCCAGGGGAGCCTCCAAGGCCTCCTCTGCACACAGACCTTCTCCGTCAGGAGCTTCATGGTCTGTTGGTGGACAGGGCGGTGGAGCCTCTGCCTCCCCACTTGCAAGGTCACAGATTCTACTCCAGATATTTCCTGGTGTCCTAAAGGACCGGTGGCCTTCGTCCCATTCTGGACCTCAGGAACCTCAACAAGTTCCTAGTGAAAGAAAAGTTCAAGATGCTTACTCTTGGAACCCTTCTGCCCTACCTCCAGCAGGGAGATTGGCTATGCTCCTTAGATCTAAAGGATGCATACACTCACATCCTCATTCATCCAGACCACAGAAAGTACCTAAGGTTCATGGTGGGAGGAAACCATTATCAGTATAGAGTGCTGCCTTTCGGCCTCACCTCCGCCCCCAGAGTCTTTACAAAGTGCTTAGCAGTGGTGGCGGCCTACCTGAGAAATCAGGGAATCTTTGTCTTCCCCTATCTGGATGACTGGCTCATCAGGGGTCAGACAGGTCAGGAGGCCAATCAAGCCACCCTCAGGACCATTGCTCTTCTACAATGACTGGGGTTTGTCATAAACTTCGCAAAGTCCACTTTGCTCCCTTCTCAGAACTTGGAGTTCATAGGGGCAAGGCTGGACTCTCTCCTGGCAAAGGCATTCTTGCCAGAAAACAGAGCCCAAAGGTTGATGGCCTTGGCAAGTCAGTGTCTCAGCAAGTCCCTGGTCTCTGCCAGACTCTGCCTGAGACTTCTAGGCCACATGGCTTTGACAGTGCATGTGACCCCCAATGCCAGGCTCGAGGCCTGCACAATGGTGTCTTCGAACTCAGTTGTCCCAGGCCACAGGCAGCCTCAGAGACAGGATAAGGGTGTCCAGACCATATCTGCACTCCCTCAACTGGTGGCTACACCCATCCAATCTGCTGAAAGGGGTGCCCTTTCAGATTCCGGGTTACACAGTGATGTTAACCACAGATGCCTCCCTGCAAGGCTGGGGAGCTCATTGTCTGGGCACGTGCACCCAGAGACTCTGGTCTCCCTGGGAAGCTGCACAACAGATCAATCTCCTCGAACTCAGGGCTATTCGCTTAGCACTCAAAGCTTTCACTCCTACCCTGACTCACCAGTCTGTCCTGATCCAGACAGACAACCAAGTTGCCATGTTTTATGTGAACAAACAGGGCGGAACCGGGTCCAGGATCCTTTGTCGGGAGGCCCAGGACCTGTGTTCTTTTGCCCTCAAGCACAACATGCTCCTCAAGGCTGTGTATCTTCCAGGCCAGGACAACTACCTGGCAGACAGGTTAAGCAGGATTCTGCAGCCCCACGAGTGGCAGCTGCATCCTTTGGTAGTTCAAAAGATCTTTCTCAAATGGGGTCTTCCTTTGATGGATATTTTTGCCAGCCCACTGAACAAGCAACTGCCAAAGTTCTGCTCCAGGCAACCACATCCTCTGCGGATAGCGGCGGATGCTTTTCTGATATCTTGGTCTCAGGGCCTCCTGTATGCGTTTCCTCCCACGCCCTTGGTGGCCCGAACCCTCTTCAAGATTCTTCAGGACAAAGCCTCGGTCCTGCTGGTAGCTCCCAGATGGCCGAGACAGCCTTGGTTTCCTCTTCTGCTTCAATTGGCGGTGGATCCTCCACTACCTCTGGGGTTGCAACCCGACCTTCTCACACAAGACCAGGGTTCCCTTCTGCACCCCAATCTCAAGTCTCTCAATTTGATGGCCTGGAGGCTGCAAGGATAGTTTTGGCTCCCTGGGGCCTACCTCAGGAAGTTGAGGAGGTTGTCCTAGCCTCTAGGAAACAGTCCAGGAGGAAAACCTATGCTCTCAAGTGGAAGAGGTTTTCTGTGTGGTGTCACCTATGTACAGAGGATCCTTTCTCCTGTACTGTGCCAGTGGTGCTTCAGTATTTAATGCACTTATCCAATCAGGGACTTAAGTCCAATTCTGTTCAGGTCCACCTCTCAGCTCTAGCAACTCACCACTCATTGGTAGAGGGGCAGTCTCTATCTAGTCACCCCTTGGTGTCCCGCTTTCTCAGGGGCTTGCTTTTGCTCAAGCCTCCCTTCCGTCCTCCTGCCCCTAAGTGGGAGCTGAAGGTGGTCTTGCAGCAACTGACTCGCCCACCTTTTGAGCCGATGGCTACTTGTCCACTTCACTTCCTCTCCTGGAAGACACTCTTCCTAATAGCCCTTACCTCGTCTAGGCGAGTAAGTGAGCTTCAAGCCCTGGTCTGTGACAGGCCTTACACCAGGATTTACAGGAACAGGGTAGTCCTCAGGACTCATCCAAAGTTCCTCCCTAAGGTTGTCTCCTCTTTCCACCTCAATCAGGAGGTGGTTCTTCCAACATTCTTCCCTAGGCCTCATGCTAGCCAGGCTGAAGCAGTCCTGCATACCCTGGACTGTAGGAGGGCCTTATCCTTCTACCTTGACCGTACGCAAGGACATAGAAGGGCTACTCAGCTCTTCGTATCCTTTGACCCCAATAAGTTGGGGTTGGCTGTGTCCAAGCGTACCTTGTCCATCTGGGTGGCTGAGTGTATCACCTGGGCTTACAAGGCAGCTGACCTTCCTTTGCAGGGTAGGGTCACGGCCCATCGTGTCAGGGCAATGGCTGCCTCAGTGGCTCATCTCCGCTCTGTGCCCTTGGTAGACATCTGCAGGGCTGCAACTTGGTCTTCAAGCCAGACGTTTGCAGCCCATTACTGCCTGGAGAGGGAGTCCCGTAGGGACAGTGCTTTTGGCCAAGCAGTTCTCCGGAATCTCTTTGAGGTTTAGGCAACTCCTGCCCTCTGTTGGGCTACCGGTGGAGGTTGTGTCCTTGAAAAGCCTTTCTTTACTGCTGGGACTAGAGGGAGTACTCTTGTTCAGCCTGGGTTCCTCGGTAGCCCAGAGCTAGGGAGTCACCCATATGTGAGGACTGACGTCCTTCTTGGTCCTGGAGAAAGAGTAGTTACTCACCTGTAACAGGTGTTCTCCAGGAGCAGCAGGAATCAGTCCTCACAACCCTCCCTCCTCTCCTTGGAGTTGCAGTTGTACATAGTTTATTTTTTCATTTTTGTGTGTTGTTCTTAGCTTTGTCATTTGACTGAGGTAAGATGGCACCTTTAGGCGGGAAGGGAACCGCGCATGCGTGCCTGCATTCCCAAAGGCTTTCATAGAAAGCTGGGGAAATGCTCCGCTGGGGCTTCATCGGCGCCGACAACACCCATATGTGAGGACTGATTCCTGCTGCTCCTGGAGTACACTTGTTACAGGTGAGTAACTACTCTATCCTTTGTTTTTTTTCTCTATTCCTTTCTTTATGATTCTAGCATTCTATTTGCTTTCTTGGCCATCACTGCACACTGGGTAGAGGGTTTCAACATGTTATCCACGATGACACCTAAATCTTTTTACTGGGTGGTGGTTCCTAATGTGGAACTTTGCATCGTGTAACTATAATTTGGGTTGTTTCCTAGGTGCATAACTTTGCCCTTGTCCACATTAAATTTCATCTGCCATAGAACATCCAGTTTTCCTATTTATTAAGGTCCTCTTGCAAATTTTCACAATCCTCTTGGGTTTTACCACCTTTAATAATTTTGTGTCATCTGCAAATTTGATTACCTCATTCGTTATTCCCATTTCCAGGTTATTCATGAATATGTTAAAAAGCAGCGGACCCAGCACAAATCTCTGGGGTACTCCACTATTCACCTTTCTCCATTGGTAAAATTGGCCATTTAGCCCTATCCTCTGCTTTCTTTCTTTTAACCGGTTCCTAATCCACAATAGTACACTGCCTCTTTTACCATGACTTTTTAATTTCATCAAAAGCCTCTCATGAGGGGTCTTGTCAAAGTCTTTCTGAAAATCCATATTTACTACATTAACCAACCCACCTTTGTCTGTTTATTTACACCTTCAAAAAAATGTAATGGATTAGTAAAACAAGACCTTCCCTGGCTAAAGCCATGTTGACTGTTTCCCATTAAACCATGACTATCTACATATTCAAAAATTGTGTTCTTAATAACGGTTTCTACCATTTTTCCCGGTACTGACGTCAGGTTCACCAGTCTGTAGTTTCCCAGCTCACCCCTGGAACCCTTTTTAAAAATTAGCGTTACATTGGCCATCCTACACTCTTCAGATATTACTGATGATTTTAATGATAGTTCACAGATTAGTAATTCTGCAATCTCATATTTCAGTTTCTTCAACTCCCTTGGATGTATACCATCCAGTCCAGGTGATTTCCTACTATTCAGTTTATCAAATAGTTGTAATACATCTTCCTGGTTTATCAATATTTACTTCAATTCTTCTGCTGCATCAGCTTTAAATACCACTTCAGGCATTGGTAACTTCCCTTCATCATCTTCAGTAAAAACCGAAGCAAAGAATTCATTCAGTCTCTCTGCTATGGCTTTATCCCTCTTAGTGCCCCTTTTACCTCTCTATCATCCAATGGTCCAACTGACTCTCACAGGTTTTTTTCTACGAATGTACTTGAAAAAGAGTTTTTATTATGCGTTTTTGCTACCACAGCAAGATTTTTTTCAAATTCTCTCTTTGCCTGCCTTATCAGTGCCTTGCATCTAACTTGCCAGTGCTTATGTTGTTTCCAGTTTTCGTCATTTGGCTTATTTTTCCATTTCGTGAAAGATGCTTTTTTGGCTACAACAGCTTTGCTGACCTCACATTTAAACCATATTGGCAGTTTTTAGGACTTCCTTCCACTTTATTAAAGCTTGGAATACAGCTGGTCTGGGCTTCCAGTATAGTATTTTTAAACAACACCCATGCTTGATGTAAATCTTTAACTTTTGCAGCTGCTGCTTTTCATTTTTTCTTAACTGTTTTCCTCATTTTATCATAGTCTCTCTATTGAAAGTTGAAAGGTGGTACTGTGAATTTCCTTGCCATCCTTCCTCCATTTATTAAATCAAACGCGATCATGCTATGATCACTGTTGCCAAATGGTCCCAACACCTTTATTTCTTGCACCAGATCTTGTGTTTCACTAAGGACTAGGTCCAAGATTGCTTCTCCTCTTGTCAGTTCATGAACCAGTTGCTCCAAGAAGCAGTCATTTATTTCATTGAGAAACTTTATCTCCCTAACATGTCCTGCCGTGACACTGACCCAGTTAATACATGGGTAATTGAAATCACACATTATTGTTACTGTGCTGTAAATATTGTTAGCTTCCCTGATTTCTATGAACATTTCATCATCCATTTGTTCATTCTGGCCAGGCGGTGCCATCTGGCCGGCCCACTGCCATCACCTTCCCCTTTTAAATGGAATTTCAGTTCATAGAGATTCTACAGTGAATTTGTTTCCTGCAAAAATTTAATCCTGTATGACTCAGTGCCCTCTCTAACATAGAGCACAATCCCTACACCAATTTGATCTACTCTATCAATGCGATATAATTTGTACCCAGGTATGAGTGTCCCATTGATTGTCCTCTTTCTACCAGGTGTCTGAGATACCAATCATATCTAACTTCTCATTTAGTGCTATGCATTCTAACCCTCCAATCTTATTTTTTAGAATTCTAGTATTTGCTTACAGGCATTTTAGAGGCTGTATTTTATTCATATTAATCTAGTTACCGGTAGGCAGGGGTAATTTTTAATCTTTAAGTTCTGTCTGCTCTGTACTAAAGGGGGTTTGGGTTACTTTTGTCTATTAAAACGTCTCTGTTGAATACTCTAACTTCAATCTTTTGCTAGTATCCTTCAAGGATACATCCTTCCAAACCATGCACCCTTGGGCAACTGTAGGCTTTCCCCTATTATCTAGTTGAAAAGCTGCTCTATCTCCTTTTTAAAGGTTAATGCCAGCAGTCTGGTTCCATCCCAGTTAAGGTGGACCCCATCTCTTCCGAAAGCCCTTCCTTCCTTCCCCCAGAATGTTGCCCAATTCCTAACAAATCCAAAACCCTCATCCTTGCACCATTGTCTCATCCAGACATTGAGATTCCAGAGCTCTGCCTGTTTCTTGGGTCCTGTGTGTGGAATGGGAAGCATTTCAGAGAATGCTACCTTGGAAGTTCTGGATTTCAACTTCCTACCTAAAAGCCTAAATTTGGCCTCCAGAACCTCCCTCCTACACTTTCCTATGTCATTGGTACCAGCATGTACCAAGACAGCAGACTGCTCCCCAATAAAAATCTAAATCCTTGTCTAGGTGGCGTGTGAGGTCTGCTACCTTCACACAGTGCTGACATATTACCAGGCAATTCTCACGTCCACCAGCCACCCAGCTATTTATATGCCTGATGCTTGAATCACCAACTATATAATGGCTGTCCTAACCCTTCTTTCATAGGTACATGGTCTTGGAGACATCTCCTCAGTGCGAGAGGGTTTAGCATCATCTGCAGGACAGGTTCTAGCTACAGGATCACTTCATGCCACACCAGGGTGATGCTCTCCTGTCACATGACCTCTCTCCTCCATGGCAACAGGGAAGCTGCCAGACTGGAGATGGGGCTTCAGTACTACATCCCTGTAGTTCTCATCTGTGTACTTCTCTGTCGTCCTTATGTCCTCCAAGTATGCTACTCTAGCCTCCAGAGTTCGGGCTCATTCCCTGAGAGCAAATTGCTGCTTGCACCTAGTGCACACGTAAGACTCCTCACCAACTGGGAGAAAATCATATATGTGCCACTCGGTGCAAAAGAATGGAAAGCCCCCATCTCACTGCTGGACTGCTGTCTGCATCTTAGTTTTAAGGGTGTTGTCACAAACACAACGCCCGAAGCCACTTGCCTTTAGTGGTCAAGGGGCGTGGTGGTTGAGGTTTCCTTCTTCTATCAGCTCTTAGCAGTCTATTTCTTCGTGTTGGCTTCTGGGAAGTATAGTACTGCTAAAATATATTGGTGCTTTAAGTAGAAGGTTTGTAGTTGCAGAAACCGAGGGTAAGGCTTGTAACAGAAAGTTTATTTCCTTAACACAAAACACAGCAGGTTCAAGGTATCATTTACAGGACTATAATTGTAGGATTTCCTTAAGGTACAGCAAATAATGGCAAACAAACCAAAAGAACTCAGAAATGGCTTTTAAAGTCCTCTTACTTGCAGAAGTATTGCCTTTAGAAACTAGGCTGCCACTTTCCTTTTTAGTCCTTGTTAATCAGAGCATAAAGAAAAATTCAAGCTTAATTCTTCTACAGCAGTTTGGTTTCTGCCAGCCTCAAAAACCTTTGTAGGCTGCATTTCTACGTGAAACCAAACTTAGAACAAAACAAACATTCCAAGCTGTTATCAAAACTCTTAGCAGGCTTTTCATATAGGAGAGGAGCAAGCAAAAACTCTTATAGCAGCTAACTTGGCTTTTCTTGCCGTTGCATAGTTCAAACACAGGTGACAAACAAGCATGAATCAGAGCTTCCTGATCAGGCTCACGTTGCAGTAAATTTCCCTTTTAAAACATACAGGAATTTACCTCCACACTGCTTGTGCCATATGGTTAACTTCCAAGGAGAATTACTTCTTGCAGGGCTAGCTTTCCTCAAGACCTCCTGTCTAGAGCTTGGCATAGAGAGCAATCCATAAAGCAATCTTCTTCCCCCAACTCTGACACTGGTTCTCCCAACTGCATGGGTTCTGACTCACCGACCTGGTCAGACTGCTCAGCTGACAACCTCTCTGGTGGTCTGAAAGCTTCTCCACTTCCTGTCCCCCACCTCTGTTGCCAACCTGTTGCAGGGAAGTCAGTTCTCTCAGCTCTGGGTAGCTCAGCTCTTCTCCAAGAATCAGCTCCTTCTCTCAGCCTATGTCTCAGCTGCTCTCCCGGCTGCTCTCCTTCTCGTCTCCCTCTCTCTGCATAATCTAGCCCAGGCTTTTACCTCCAGGGTTCTAACCCCACCTCCTCCTTTCCCAGGTGTTGGTAATCCCCCTGCCTTCTGGTATTAGAATAATCAGTGCACTTGTTAAAATAAGGGCTTTGGTCCTCATGCTTGCAATCCCTCTTTCTTACTTTATCAGTCATTGGCTGAAACCTGTTCCAGCTGGGGGTTTTCTGTCTTTGAAACCTGGCTGTGGCTTTCTCTCCCTGCCCTCCTAGAAGGGGACCCTTAACTAGGGTGAATTTGTTATGCTTCTCACCTCCCCATTCACAGGATAGCTGACTTTGCCACAGTGTGTTTATGTATTTAAGTTGTTTACTTTCATAGATTTTCTGGGGATGCTTATACTAATAAAACTATATCTAATACATTTAATAGACTTTGTTCACCTCAAGATTAATTAATCTCAGGTCCTTAATGTATGCTTGATGAGGATAAACAGCTGCATCTGAGAGTGAATACGGGCACCTTCTTCCCCTTAAGAGGTTTAAGAGCCTATAAAGCTACAGATATCCCAGGGGTGTTAGGGAGTGGGGAGGGAGGGAGAGAATGAAGACCTATTAAAATTTGGCTTGCTTTTAAGGTAAAGACTTACCAATTTCCTGGGTTACTCTTGCAGCCCTTTGTTTTGTCACTTGTCTTTAACACCTATTCAAGACAACTTCATAGATCTTTTGCTTCTTTGTAAAGGTCACTAGAAAAAAGTTTTTCTTCCTACTCAGGACTATTCTTTTTTTTTTTTTTTTTTAACCAATTTACAATTATACAAGAAGAAAATAACTGGGCTAGATACAGTAAAACAGAAAGAAAAAAGTCAAATCACCCACAAAACATCAGCCCAAATTACAAAATTAGTCCCCAATAAGACAACCCCAATATGGTTCCAAAACAAGAAATATCAAAAGAACTTATCAGCCTGCTCAGCACACTTTGATTCCACCGCGGAACACCGACCTTTAACCAGAAGAAACTCCTGAGATAATGCACCCACCACTGGAGCAAGGGAGCTTTGGAGAGAAGAGAGAGCCTCCCATAAGCAGTCTAACGTCACCTTAGCTGGTTTCTTCAAGCCGCATATCACCCGCATCTCAGCGGTTCCTGGCGGGACAATCTTCCTTCGGGCCCCTCCCGGGTCCCCTTCATTGGAGCGAACCAT
The DNA here is from genome assembly GCA_033557465.1 of Ichthyophis bannanicus. Lineage (NCBI taxonomy): Eukaryota > Metazoa > Chordata > Amphibia > Gymnophiona > Ichthyophiidae > Ichthyophis > Ichthyophis bannanicus. The sequence goes on along the minus strand of CM066036.1, from coordinate 684,394,477 downwards.
CTCCACTGCTCCACCAGACTTCTCACTAGGACTCAACGCCATTAAAGAGGGGGGGTCCCCCGACACGGCCTCGACCTCCTGACCCGGAGGTACTCCCGCGTCTACTTCCTCCTCTCGACCTCCACTGGGTTGCGGCGGCAACAGCTGGACGGGACTAAGATCCACACCGTCACTGCTCAGATCCCCCGTCCCACACGAGGGATCCGCTGAAGCCATGTCTGCTGAACGAGGTGTACAAAAGGGAACAATCGAGGGTTGCGCCGAGCCTTCTAAAGGTGTCGAGGAAACCGGGGGCTTCGATGTAGTTTGCTTCCTCTTCTTCCCCATCAGCACAGCGTCCCAATCTCTACCTCTCCATACTCCTTCGACCGGTGTCTACTCATCCGCCATCTTGGAACCGGCTCAGGACTATTCTAACTGTATGCTAAGCTATGCTATGGTTTGGTTTACATAAAAAGCTCTCTAGAAACAACTCTATTTCAGTAACTATTTTCTCTATTTAACTTTCTATGTTTAAGCTATACTCTGATTTGATTGAAATGAAAAGCTCTCTAGAAACAAACTTCAGTCTTAATTTACTATCTATGCTTACCTATACTCTGCTTTGCTTTGATTTAAATACAAAGCTCTCTGGTGGTACTAAGACCTGACTGACTTAGCAAAAACACTGAATTCTAAAATACACAGATCTATCAGTTTTAACCCAAAGAATTTCCTTTTTCCACAAGATTTAGAGTTTATTTCAGAAGATTAATACTCACAGGTGTAGATCTATTTCCTTGTAGCAGTGCCTTTTGGTAGATTTTTTTAAAATTTTTTATAACATTTTTTTACAATACAAGAAAGAAGGTATACAATAACACTCATACATTCCAGCCCATGTCAAGAAGAGCATGAAATAATAACAAACAAAATAATACTTCCTGAACTTTCAGAGTAATAACTTGGAAAAACCAACCCCTTTTACTAAACCCAAGAACTACCAAAATAGTCAAAAGGAAATACTATTGCCTTTATCCCTTCCCTTGTAGAAAAGCCTCCAATTGGAGTGCCTCAAAAAACACCTATTCCTTCCCTTGATAATAAATAAGACATTTGCATGGATATTTCAAGAAGGGTTGTCCTTAGAGCCAAGTTTAGAAACTTAAACTCTAAAAAGGGCCTTCCTTCACCTCTGTGTCTCTTACAAAACATCAGAAAAAACCCGAATCAGCTGACTGAAGAATATCACTTGCTTTGCGAAGTGTGAGCGAAGGATCTGTATCAGTAATAAATGAACCCAAAAGATTAGCTCTTGTAGCAATCTCCTCAACAGAGCATTCTAAATATACTGACAAATCTAAACTTGGTACATTCAAACAATCCAATTCTTGTTCAACTTCTGAAGAACCCTGAGCCTAACTCCTACTGGTAAATAATACAGCTTTGATAACCTTTTGGTAGATTTGCAATAGAGAGGACACCTCAGAGGGAGTAGACAATATAAGAAAAGATCTACAAAAATTAGAGGAATAGTCCAATACTTAGCAGTTAGGATTTAATGTGAAGAAGTATAGAGTGATGTACTTGGAATGCAAAAATTGAAAGGAGAAATATGCAGTAGGGGCGAGAAGCTGGTTTGCACAAAACAGGAGCGGGATCTTGGGATGATAGTGTCTGAAGATCTCAAGGTGGTGAAGCAGTGTGACAAAACATTTGCCAAAACCTGAAGGATGCTAGGTTGCATACCGAGACGCATAACCATCAGAAAGAAAGAGGTATTAATGCCCCAGTAGAAGTCATTGGTGAGGCCTCAGTTGGAGTATTGAGTTCCATTTTGGAAACTGCACCTTGGAAAGGATATAAATAAATCTAAAACAGTTCAGAGGAAGGCAACCAAATAGATACGAGGCCTTTCACCAGAAGATGTATGAGGAGAAGAGGGACAGGAGAGATAAGTCACAAATGTTTAAATAATTAAAGGGTATTAATGAACAACTTAATCTTTTTCGAAGATAAAGAAGCTGTAGAACTAGAGGTCCTGAAATGAAAGGAGATGAGCTCAAAAGCAACATCAGGAAATACTTTTCCATGGAAAGGGTGTCAGACAGAGGCGTCAGAAAGAGGTGGGCCATATGGGTCCTGGCCCCACTAAAATTTTGCTACCGCAATCACTGGCCTTCGCCTCCTGTCTGTCCATGATCTCCCACTGGCAGACCAGAGGGGAAGGCTGCAATCACATCCCGGAAGGCAGCAGACTGTCCGTGGGGATTCCATCCCTCGCATGCAGAAGAAAGCCACGATGGTGGCAAAGACTCCTCCCGTCTGCCTGCGGAAGATCTAATCACTGTGGGCAGACAGGAGGGGAAGGCTGCCAATTGAGCGTGCGGTTTGTGTGGCTGAGGAGCGGATCTTGCCCTCCTCACAGAAAACATCATTCGGAAACCCCTGGTGGCAGATTCCTTGAATGTCCTCTCAGTAGAAGTAGTGGAGGCAAAACAGTGATGGAATTCAAAAAGGCATGGGACAGAGCCAGAGGACACCTTTATAGCAAGAGAAGGATATCAAAGCAACTTCAAAAAATAGAGAGGAGTAACCTGCAAATCCTCAACAAAGGTACGGGGGGGGGGGGGTAACCTGCACTGAGCAGTGGATAACATTACTGGTCATTATTTGTAAAGCACTACAAGGCATACCCCTCGCTTGGTTTGCAGCAAGTGCTTGTGTGCATCAGTGACTCTGAGAGATATGCTATCAGTAGCTTAACTATTGGCAGGGCCTTTCAAGATGGACAGGTCTCCGCTGAGGTGCCACTATTGTTTGTGGAGGAGCCAATTGGAGTGGGAAAAGAAGCAGAATAAAGAGCATATGATTGTATGTCTGCTACTTTTCTCTAACCTCTCAAGATCCATCACCAAAATACTTAAGAATGAATGGCACATACTGCTTGACCATTCCTGCGTTCTCTAACCAAGAAGTTACAATAGCCCACAAATGCAACAGTAACCTAGCCAATGTTCTGATTCCCTCAGCTCTCTCACTCCACTTGGCTCCTCCAAAAGCAATAGACCATTATAAATATGGGAAATGTTCAGTGTGTGACCACACCTTGGTTACCCAACAATATTTTACCTACCCCACCATGCACAAGAAACATCATTTAACTGACTTTCAAATTGTGAAATGGATCTTGTAATATAGAAACATAATGACAGAAAAAGACCACATGGCCTATCTAGTCTGCCTTTCCATATCAACCACTACAACTGTCCCCTTTTTTCTTTTAGAGATCCTCTGTTTGTCCCATGCTTCTTTGAATTCAGATACTGTCCTCATCTCTACCACCTCCACTGGGAGACTATTCCACAGATCCACCACTCTTTCCATAAAGAAATATTTCCGCATATCACTCCTGAATCTATCCCCTTTCACCCTCTTCCCATGTCCCCTCATGGCAGAGCTTGCTTTCAATCGAAAAAGACTCTCCTCCTGTGCATTTATGCCATGGAGGTATTTAAATGCCTCAATCATATCACATCTATCCCGCCTTTCCTCTAAGGTGTACATATTAAGATCCCTAAGTCTGTCCTCATATGCTTTATAATGAAGACCACTAACCATTTTAATAGCCACCCTCTGTACTGACTCCAGCCTATTTATATCATTTTGAAGGTGCGGTCTCCAGAATTGCACACAATACTCCAAATGAGGTTGCACCAAAGACTTATACAGAGGCACTATCACCTCCTTTCTTCTGCTGGCCATTCTTCTCACTATGCACTAAGCATCCTTCTAGCTTTTGCTGTCACCTTTTCTACCTGTTTAGCTACATTGAGATCATCAGACACAATCATGCCTAGGTCCCACTCTTCTTTAGTGGACAAAAGTACTTTACCCCCTATACTATATCTCTCCTTTGGATTGCTGCAGCCCAAATGCATGACCTTGCATTTTTTAACATTAAATCTCAGCTGCCAATTTCTAGACCATTCTTCAAGCTTAGCTAGATCCATCCTCATGTTATCTACACCTTCTTGGGTGTCTACTCTATTGCAGATTTTGGTATCATCCGCAAAGAGGCAAACCTTTCCTGACAGCCCGTCCACTATATCACTAACAAAGATGTTAAAAAGAATCGGACCAAGGACAGATCCCTGGGGCACACCACTGGTAACTACCTCCTCCTCAGAGTGAGCTCCATTTACCTGTACCCTTTGTTGCCTCCCACTCAACCAGTTTCCAACCCAAGCAGTAACTTTATGGCCCATCCCTAGGGTGCTCAGTTTGTTTATAAGTTGCTTGTGAGGAACGGTGTCAAAGACTTTACTGAAATCTAAATACACCACATCTAGGGCTTTCCTGTGGTCTAACTCCTTGGTAACCCAGTCAAAGAAATCAATCAGATTTGTCTGGCAAGACCTGGCTCTGGTGAATCCATGCTGCCTCAGATCCTGTAATCCGCTGGACTCCAGAAACCTCACTATTTTCTCTTTCAGCAGCATTTCAAATAATTTACTCACCACTGAAGTTAAACTAACTGGCCTGTAGTTTTCAACCACATCCTTACTTCCGCTTTTGTGTAAAGGGACCACATGTGCCTCTCTCCAGTCCTTTGGCACCACTCCTGACTCCAACGAAGCATTGAAAAGGTCAGTAAGTGGAGCTGCTAGAATGTCCCCAAGTTCCCTTAGTATTCATGCCCTTCTAATCTCTTGTATGTGGGCAAGACAAGCCATAACATCAGAATCAGAATTATAGAACACTGCAGCTGCCTTAAGAGAAAAGAGGAACAGAAATCATTGGTCCAGCATTGGTTGGAGAAGGACCACAAAACCTCTGATCTCAAATTTTTGATTATCAAGGTGGTCAAACCTAACTGAAGGAGTGGCAACATAGATGCTACCTGCTCTAGTTAGAAAAGAAATATAAAATGGGCTCTCTACATCCACAAGGACTCAACATGGATCAAGATCTCTTCTTGTTTTTATGATGTACACTGCCGCTACCTTTTATGAACCTTTATGGACACACTGTTTTATTTTCAGTTTTATTTTTCCTTTTTTTTATGAGGTGTGATCAAAAGGTATCAAGATTTTTACAATAACATGAAGTATAACACTGACAGTTATTGCACTCAGTCTCCTTCAAAGTAGTCCCTTCCAATAAAACACACTTCTTCCAGCATTCCTGCAACTACAGGAAACAATTTTAAAATGCCTCTTTGGTGGAATGGATAAACCTAGATCGATTGTTTACGTCATCAGAATGTAGAAAGACTAGGGGACATGCAATGAAGCTACAGAGTAAACTATTTAAGACTAATAAGAGAAAATATTTTTTCACTCGATGTTTAATCAAGCTCTGGAATTCGTTACCGGAGGATGTAGTAAAAGCTGTTAGTGTAACTGGGTTTAAAAAAGGTTTGGACAAGTTCCTGGAGGAAAGGTCCATAAACCATTATTAAAAGGGACCCAAGATATCACTTCTTGACCCAATACAAGCTTTGTGGAACTTGTCTTTTGGGGAAACTGCTAGGTACTTATGACCTAGATTGGCCACTGTTGGAAACAGGATACTGGACTTGATGGACCTTGGTCTGACCCATTATGGCATATCTTATGTTCTTATGGTTATGTTGTGGAGCTGTTGTGTCAAATTTTGCTTAATGGTCTCCAAGTTGTCGAATCTTCTTCCTTTCAATAATAATTTCAGTTTTGGAAACAAGACAAATTTACAGGGTGGAAGGTCCGGTGAGTATAGAGGCTGACAGACTTGTTCAATTTGGTTGGCCAAGAATCACTGGACAAGATGTGATGCATGAGCTGGGGCGTGATCGTGATGAAGCAACCATTCACCATTCCTGTGCAACTCTGGCCTCTTACAGCAAACTGCATCTCTCAAATTGTTAGAACTTGGACGTAGTACTCCTTATTGATGATTTGGCCTTTTGGAGCATACTTATGATGAACAATACCCTGGTAATCAAAGAAAACTGTGAGCATGACCTTGACATTGCTCCTCACCTGACGGGCTTTCTTGTGTCTGGGAGAGTCTGGAGTCTTCCTTTGTGAGGATTGAGCCTTAGTTTCCAGATCATAACCATAATCTCATGATTCATCACCAGTAATAATCTGTTTTATGAAACCTGAGTCATTTTCAATGCATTTCAACAACTCCCTGGCTGCAGTCGATCTCTTTTTGGTCATGGGACAGGAGTTTTAGCACAAATTTTGCAGAGACAAGTCTTATCCCCATATCAACAGTAAGAATGAACTGTACTGATCCAAAACTGATTTCCATGTCCTCAGCAAACTCCCTGCTGCAACTTTGTCTTTATTCCTTCCGGAAAGTTCATCACTGTCAACACTTGTGGTGGCCCTCTTGGAAACATATGTACCAGTCATAAACTGGGACCAGTCATAAACTGGAGCATGACTCATGCATTCATCACCATATACTTGCTGTAATTTGTCATAAGTCTCTTTGCATGAATCTCCAAGTTTCTGGAAGCATTTAATGCAAATTTGCTGTTCAATTTTTGCACTCATCGTAAATCTGACAAACTTCTTTTACACGATGCCAAACATCATGTGATTAAAAAAAATGCAGAAATGCTACGCACTGCACATAACTAGGTCACTGCATGCTTAATAGCATCATTGTGTGACATATTCTTATATAGCTACACAACAAGTTTTGATACTTTTTGATCATACCTCATATTTTTACCAGTGGTGCTATGTTTTTACTCTTTTACTTTTGGTTTCTAACTTGAATTCTTCTGAGGCAATGAAGGGCTAAGTGACTTGCCTAAGGCCACAAGGAGTGCTAATGGGAATTGAAGCCTGGTCACTTGGTTCCCAAGCCAGTGCTCTAACCATTAGACTGCTCCTCCACGCCATTATTTATTTATTTATCTATCTATTTCCATGTTTATCCCCTATTATGTGGCATTAATTTATTGTTATTTTACCGATGATAATAGCACTAGTATATGCCGCTAGTCTGGCTTTTCCTGACCTCCCATCACAACAGCATCCCAGTATGTCCTACAGACTGCAGATAAACATTTGGGAGACTATTCCATGCATTTACAAATATTTCCATAAAGAAATATTTCTGCATATTAATCCTGAGTCTATCCCCTTTCACCCTATGTCCCCTCGTAGCAGAGCTTTCTTTCAATCATAAAACCTCTGTCCTGCCTTTCCTTTAAAGTTTATACATATTAAGATCCTTAAGTCTATCCTCATATGTTTATATAACAAAGACCATTAACCATTTTAGTAGACACACTCTACCGACTCCAGCCTGTTATATCCTTTTGAAGATGCGGTCTCCAGCATTGCACACAATACTCCAAATGAGGTAACACCAAAGACTTATACAGAGGTACTATCACCTCCTTTCTTCTGCTGGCCATTCCCTCTCCCTATGCACCCAAGCATCCTTCTAGCTTCGCTGTCACCTTTTCTATCTGTTTAGCTATTTTAAGGTCATAAACACAATCACGCCTAGGTCCTGCTCTTCTTTTGTGGAGTACTTCACCCTCTATCACTCCCTTGGATTGTTGCAGCCCAAATACATGACCTTGCATTTTTTTAACATTAAATCTCAGTTGTCAAATTCTAGACCATTCTTCAAGCTTAGCAAGATCCCTCATGTTTATCTACCCCTTCCTGGGTGTCTATTGCAGATTTTGGTATCACTCTTTTTATCCTCGGCAATTCTTTACTGGATGGAGATACCTTTTTGTTGTCAGAGTTGCCAAGCTACCCTGTTCCTGGAGTGAGATTTCTTACCAGTTCAGGTTTAAAATTTGTATTGCAGTGCACTAAGGTATTTTTAGTCTCTGATTTTACCTACTAGAATCGATGCTGCATGTCACATAATGCATCAGAATATATTATCAGTAATCCAGGATCGATTTAAAATCTCACTCCTGGAATTAGGTAATTTGGCAACTCTGTGTTAAGTATATAAGTGATAGCAGAGCTCTCCAGTGTTGCAGTATAATAAAAGGATGCTCAATTAGTTCTCAGCAGCAATTATCAGTTAGGTGTTAATTATACAAACAGACCATTTCAGGGCTCTCTATCCTGTTATGTTTCTATAAGTAGCTTCTTTCTGGAAGGCAGAGATACTCCAGGGGAATGGGTGGTCAGTCAGCCTGCAGATTGTGTTTCATTCCCAGTAAAGGAATATCTATACTGCTTTGTGCCTTTTTTTAATTAAACTTTAGCAATGTGTTGGTACAAACTTCAACTTTTGGCCCCCTGATCCCTCCTCATAAATCAGCTCGAATTCTCTCACTCCAGCTTTGGATTATTTCATCCCTGGAAAAATTTTAAGAGCAATTGCTATCATCCAAATTGTGGGGAATTCTCATTCCAAGTCCACTACCATAGGACTTTGATACTTGGCAAAAACGTAAAAACCCCAGAAGCCGGTATGCATCCAATACGACATTTCTGTTCACTAGAATAACTCCTAATATCAGCCTTTGGAGGTGATAATCGGTTGTTAGGAACTGTTGCAATGTAGGCAGGGGTGGCTCAAGGCAATCTGCTGCCTGAGGTGAAGAATGAAATGGCGCCCCCCCCCCACCTTAGAGGGGGGCAGGACTTTTTCAGAAATACAGAGACTGAACCAAACCAAAAAGCCGATTAGATTATATGGAGGAAATGCAAGATGTTTGCACACAGGGCCGTATCGAGCTGAAATCGCATCCTGTGCGACTTGCAGCTTGGGCGCACTCTCCCCTCTCCCCCCATACCTCCGTCCAGCGCTGCCTGCTCTTTCCCTGCTGCTGCCGCCCCCTGTTTTTTTCACGGCGGTGCCGGCAGCAGGGAAAGAGCAGGCAGCGCTGGACGGAGGTATGGGGATGAGGAGGGGGGGGCATGCAGATCTGTCCCTCCCTACTCTGACATTGCGTTGGAGGAGGGAGGGACCAGACCTGCTTAAAGTGCTGCTAAAAGACTTGGGGAGTGCATTTCAGCTACCTGCTATTGTCCTGCCAGCGGCGGCAGGGCAACAGCACACAGCCGAAATGCGCCCCCCCAACCTTTGCACCCTGTGCGGCTGCAGCACTTGCATAGGTCTAGGTATGCTCCTGTTTGCACACCAAGGAGCTAAAAGACAGCAAGAACCAACAGCACAGTTTATAAAACTAAATTATAACTTATTTTTATGTTGTTATAAACTGCGTTATGGTTCTTGCTTTTTCAATATATATTTTGCATCCACGGTAGGTGCAGAGCAGAACCAGGACATTCACCCACAGAACTCAATATTTAAAAAAAAAAATCTGATTCTGATCATCTCACTAACAACAACAACAACAACCACTGTTCTCCACTACCAGGCATATTGTGAACTAATACAAAACCCTACAACAAAGAGCAAACCTACCATACCATACCATATCAGCACAAACTTCCAAAAGTCACATAAGGAGTCCATCCAAAAAAAGCGTCACTGTAAATACTACAGTGGGCCCTGGAACATCCATACACCTATTTGAAAAGCTGAACAAGTCAAATTACTACAGTACAGTATAGATCTTTATGTACAAACTCCATTTTAACAGAACACCTGACCTCAGTCACACACTCACAACATCGACCCTCACCAAGTACAGAATAAGTAACCACAGTCTAAAGTAAAAATAAAAATATGTAGACAAAATTTAAATTGAAACCCCAAGAAGCCAGAGTCCACATGCAGTGCATCATCAGATAAATAAGAGATGCAGTTCCCCAATACTGTGTAAAATATAAAAATAGCACAAAGTCCAAGCATTAAAATTAAATAAAATTATTTTTTTCTACCTTTGTTGTCTGACAATTTTATTCTCTGATCACGCTGGTCCCGATCTGAGGCTTCTGCTTTCCTGTCTTTTAGCTCTCTTTCTGTGGTCTGTGGTCTATGGTCTATGGTCCATGGTCCATCTGCCATCTCTTATCTCTTCTTTTCTTTTCTTCACTTCCTTCCATCAGCTCATTTCCAGTTCCAGTAACCCTCCCCAGTATCAGCCCCCTTTCCAGTCCTCCTCTCCCAGTACCTTCTAATGTCAACCGCCTTGCATTCCCACGACTGCCACTGGTGTCCATGCCCTTCCAGTCTCTCTCCTTCTCCACTGTCCAGCCCCTTCTAGTCCAAATACCATCCCAGATATCAGCTCACGTCCACTCTCAGTGCCACCCCCCCCCCAGTCAGCTCCCTTCCAGTCACCCTACCCTCTGTCCATCCCTCTTCCAGTGCCATTTGCATGTAAGCTCCCTTCCAGCCTCCTCCCCATTACCCAACCACCTACCACTCCCATCCCCAAGTGTCAGCTCCCTTCCAGTCCCCCTTCAGTACATCCCAGGTGTCAGCTCCTTTTCAGCCTCCTCCTTCTCCCATGTCAACTCCCTTCCTGTCCCCTCCTTCCCCTGGCAGACCCTCTCAGTATCCGCTCCCTTCCAGTCCTATTCTACCATCCTCCCACATCAACCCATTTGTAGCCCTAGCCCCTAGTTTTCTTCCAGGGCCAGCAGCACTCTCCTCCCCTCCCCCATTTATTATTTATTTATTTATTACAGTTTCTTATATACCGCGCTATTTAGAATCAGCGCGGTTTACATCATAACAAAACGACCATAACGACAAACTGTCAGGTTTTACATTGAACAGGAGTACAAACTTGGATAACTGGGTTAACTATATACATAAACTATCTACACTGCAGTGTGAGGGCATTTCTAGATTGGGTCATTTCTTGGAGGGGATATCTAGTTCAGTTGCTGTCTGGGAAATATTGGCAGAAAAGGTATGTTTTGAGAGCCTTTCTGAACTGATATAGATTGGTAATGGCTCTAATGTCAGGGGGTAGGGTGTTCCAGCATTTTGGTACATAAAAACTGAATGCCCTGTTTGTGGTGTTCGTGTTGGACTTTGTTGAAGCCTTTGGTATTGCTAGCAAGTTTACAGCTGATGTTCTTCTTGCTCTGTTGGGGGGGACCATGTGGATTAGATTCGTGAGTGAGAGGGATGAGGTGCCTTTGATTGCCTTAAATGCTAATACAAGGGATTTGAAGGTGATTCTCCCGTGAATTGGTAGCCAGTGTAGCTGTTTGAGAATAGGAGTCACGTGGTCGTTTCTGGATGCACCGTAGAGGACCCTAGCTGCGGCATTCATGGCCAACTGTAAGGGGGTTAGTGTGGATTGGGGGAGACCTTGTAGGATGGCATTTGCAAAGTCAAAATGCGGCAGGATCAGCGCTTGATATATGGTACGGAAATCGTCTGGGTCCAGCAGGGAGCGTAGGTGTTTGAGGGAACGGATTTTGAAGTAGATGGCTTTGACTACGCTGCTTATGTGGCGTCTCATGTCTAGATGTTGGTCCAGTGTAACTCCCAAATATTTTATTGCATCTTTAGTTTGCAAATCAGCTTCCTTGACACTGACGTGGGATGGGGGCGTAAAGTTGGAGTCTCTGGAGATGAAAAGGACCTCTGTTTTTTTATGCTGGATACGTAGGTTCTGTGTCTGGAGCCATGTTAGCCATTAGCCCATTTCCAGTCCTATCCCCCTTATCAGCCCACTCTAGTCCTAACCCCCCAATCAGCCCATTACCAGTCTTAGCTCATTTCCAGTGCTAGCCCCCATCTGCCCATTACCAGTCCTACCCCCCCAATAAGTCAATTTCCAGTCCTAGCCCCCCAATCAGCCCATTTCCTGTCCTAGCCCCTTTAATCAGCCCATTTCTAGGCCTAACCCCACCAATCAGCCCATTACCAGTCCTAGCCCCCCTCCCGATCATCCCATTTCCAATTCTAACCCCCCATCAGCCCATTTCCAGTTCTAACCCATCAGCCCATTTCCTGTCCTAGCCCCCCTCCCGATCATCCCACTTCCAGTCCTAACCCCCATCAGCCCATTTCCAGTCTTAGCCCCCCCATAGCCCATTGCCAGTCCTAACCCTCCATCAGCCTACTTCCAGTCTTAGCTCCCCCCATAGCCCATTACCAGTCCTAACCCCCTCCCCCCATCAGCCCAGGGAAATAAAACAAACAAACCTGGCTGCTGCTGCTGCCTGTTTCCCATCAATGCCAGCAGGCGTAATAGAGGCGCGAGAAAGGGAAACTCTCCCTTCGCGGCTCTGAAAAGACGGCACTGATGGAACTGATTCAAGGAGGGCTCTGCCAGGCAGGCGGGGGAGGCCGCGGTCGTGGAACACTTGATTCTGCTGCTGCTGCAGCAGCGGCTCTTCGATTGGGTTTTCTTTTTTTTGAAGGCCGAGTGAGGCAGTCTTTTTGTGGGCAATTTTTGCCACCCCCAAAAAGTTGCCACCTGAGGCCACTGCCTCACTCGGCCTCATTATAGAGCCTCCCCTGAATGTACAGTAGGCAAAATAGTTTCCTGCAACAATTCAAAATTCCCCAGTTTTTAAGTCCCTGCTTCTGCTGCTGCTGCAGATGTCCAGTGCATAGAAATTGATTCAAATGGATTCAAGAGATTTTCAAACTTACTTTAAATTAGACAGGATTGCCCTTTTGCTCAGATAATATGCTCTAGGCTGGCTCCATGGACAAGATGGAAGTAAGTCCTCATGCATGGGTGACGTCCCTGATGGAGCCCTGCGCGGGAATGCTCTCCAACTTCTATTGGAAGCTTTTGGGAGGTTCCACTGCATCTGCGTGCCACCTCCTCGCCTGCCACTGTGGCACCATAATCTTGTCTTTCATTTTCTGTGGTGCCCCACAGATGTGTTCCAGTATGTTCTCCATCGGTAATCACTTTCTCCCCTTCAGGGGTGCTTAATTGCTTTGATTTTTCGTGCCCTGAATTTTCCTGCCTGCTGTTGTGGTTCTTTTTCGATGCTCTCTTCTCATTTTGTGTTTTTCAACTACTAATCCAGTGGCACCGTTGGTGCCTTAATCGGGCTCTCCATCATCGAGCTGTTTGATTTTGCCATGGCTATTTTTCCAAACATGCCCAAAAAACAACTAGCATGTTTAAAAAGTGCACTAAGTGTGCCCGGATCATTTCCGTCACGAACAAGCACAGTTGGTGTCTCTAGTGCCTAGGACCCGATCACCAGCCCTTTTCTTGTAATTTGTGCCTGCAGATGACAAGGAGAGGCTTCAAGGGTCATGAAAAATGGTGAGAAACTCTGTTCAGCACTTCACAGCCTGATCCATTGTCTTCGGCATCAATGTGTTTGGCCTCCATGCCTTCGAAGGCAGTTCAGGACATTGGAGGGGCATTGGCATCATGGACCTCTCAAACTCAGTCAGAACTGCGCATCTGCACCACCCCAGATCATCGGTCAGCCTCCTGACAAGAAGAAGACCTGCTACTCCCATAGGTGTCGATACTTGCCTGTATCTCAAACTTCCCATCAGAAATAGCAGGCCCCCCACCAGCATAGAGAAAAGCCCCAGAAAGCCCAACCAGCCCCACAGCCTAAGCCCAGGATAGGGGTTTTCATTGCTTTCTCCAGAGCATAACCATCTACCAGGGTAGTCATGCTGAACCCTCTGGTGAGGGTAAGGCTCACTCTCTTTGCCCAGAGATGGCCCTTCATAACCTCAGATTCCTGGGTGCTGCAAATAATCCAGAGCGGATATAGGTTGCACCTCTCAAAATTACCTCCACGTTGGCCCCCAAAGACAGAAACTGCTTTGGATGGAAATCTCCACACTCCTGGCTGACCTTGCTGTCGAGCTTGTTCTGCAGGAGCAAGTGGGGCAGGGCTTCTACTCCAAGTACTTTCTGGTTCCCAAGAAGACGAGGGGTTACATCCCATCCTAGACCTCTGGGATCTAAAAACTTGGTGAGAGAAAAGTTAAAGATGATTTCTCTGGGCACCCTCCTCCCATACTGTCAAAGAGGAGATTGGCTATGCTCCCTGGATCTAAAAGATGCGTATACTCACATACTGATTCATCCCACTCACAGGAAGTATGTCAGATTTGTCCTGGGAAGGCAACACTTTCAGTATTGAGTGCTGCCTTTTGGCCTAGTCTTGGCTCCCAGAGTCTTCACAAAATGTCTCACAGTAGTGGCAGCCTTCCTCCAAACTCTGGAGGTGTTCGCCTTCCCTTACCTGGACGATTGGCTCATAAAAAGCACCACTCTGGGGAGAGTTCAGGACACCTCATGACTGACCATTCAGGTGTCGGAGCTATTGAGGTTTGTGATAAACTACCCCAAGTCCCACCTTCATCCTACCCAACAGCTGGAGTTCATAGGAACCCTGCTCAGCACGACTCTGGAGAGGGTTTTCCTCCTGAAGAACCAGCTTCAAAGGCTGATAGCCTTGGTTCAGAACACTCAAATGAGTCACCAAGTTACGGCTCACAGGATGCTGACTGTCCTAGGTCACATAGCCTCTATAGTGCATGTTATACCCCTGACACATCTTCAGATGCGGCAGACTCAATGGCCTCTATAGACTCCATGGACGCAGGCCACGAGTCGCCTCCGGGATTGGGTGTAAGTCACCAGTCCCCCTAGTCCAATCTCTACATTGGTGGATGGTCCCTCAGAATTTGCTCAAAGGCCTCCCTTTTCAAAAGGCCTCAACTTAGAAGATCTTGTCAAATGACACATTGAAGTTGGGATGGGGAGTTCATCTCGATGGCTTCCATACTCAAGTCAACTAGTCTGTCCAAGAGAGTCTTGACCCAGATCAACTTCCTGGAATTGAGAGCTATAGCAAATGCTCTAAAGGCCTTCTGGGTTTGGCTGGCCAACCACATTGTCCTCATTCAGTCCGACAATCAAGTTGCTATGGCACCGGCTCTTATCTGCTATGCTGGGAAATGGTGAGGTTGTTGAGGTTTGCCATTGCTCACGGAATGAAGCTCAGGGCCACATATGTGCCTGAGAACCCCAAAACACTCTGGCGGACAGACTGACCCAGGTTCTTCATGGATGGGACCTCATTGTAGTACTAGCATAGCTCATGAAAGCTCCTTTTGAACCACTTGGCTCATGTTCACTGAAGTTCTTGTCCTGGAAGGTCTTGTTTCTGGTGGCTGTCACCTCAGCATGCAGAGTGAGTGAGCTTCAGGCTCTGGTAGTTCATCCACCATATACCAGATTCCACCGTAATCGAGTGGTTCTTCGAACGCATACTAAATTCCTTCCAAAGGTGTTTTCAGATTGCCATCTCAACCAGTCCATAGTGCTACCTACATTTTTACCTAGGCTTCATGCCCACAGAGGGGAAGCGGTGTTGCACCTGTTGGACTGCAAGTGGACTATAGCCTTCTACTTGGAGCAGACAAAGGACCATAGTAAGCCCAGTCAACCTTTTGTTTCTTGACCCCAGAAAGCTGGGAGCTGATGTTTCCAAATGCTGTCTTTCAATTTGGCTAGCAGTCTGCATCTCCTTTGCTTATGCCTAGGCAGACTTGAGCCTTGATGGTCATGTCACAACTCTGTGTCCAAGCTGTGACTGCGTTGGGGATCAACTTGTGCTTGGTCTCCATGGAGGAAATCTGCAGGGCTGCAATGTGGGCTTCTGTCCACACGTTCACTACTGCCTGGAAGGGGATTCCCGATGTAACAGTAACTTTGGCCAATCTGTACTTTGGCACCTGTTTGGGGATTAGAATCCAACTCCTTCCCCCAGTGCCCTTCTATCTGTCCAGGCTGCCAAAAAAAAATAATAACGCGTTGAGAGAAAGAAATGCTGCAGAGTGCAAAACAGATGTGGCGAGATTTGCCTTCACTGTACATAGCTGGTTTTTCATGTTCCGCAGTTCATATTGCCCTTGTTGGACTTCTCTGTGACCACCTCATTTTTCGTGTTCCGTTAGGGACATCACTCATGCATGAGGACTTATTCCTGCTATAAATGAAGAACACCTGTTACAGGTGAGTAACTACTCTTTCCATGTAAGTACATCACAACTTTTTAGCACAACAGACTGTTGTTATTGCCCCTGCCTTTCAGTCTCTGGTTCTGATGTCCCTAGAAGGTCACTGGAAATGTTATCATTGGAGGGGATATTTAGAAGGGATAACATGTTTCTCTGTGCATGTTTAAATTTCCAGGATTGGTAAAATGGGTATCTGCAAAGAGAAGTCATCTTATTGCTATATTTCTGGTTGCATGTTGACTACTTGCTTAAATCCATCATTGTAAACATTTGACATTTTTAGGACCATCCTTTTCTGTCACTAATTTGTTATATCGCTGTCACGTATTATCATTGTTCTTTATTTTTAAACTTTGCTTGCATGGTGTTTGTATTTTATGCTGTCACTTGTGGTTAGCTGCTAAACATCTTTAGTAAATTATAGGCACATTGTTACCTACTGTACCTCAATGTAACTTGTCTTAAGTTACCATCAAAAAGGCTGAGCTAAATTCAAATAGTAGTGACAATAGCACTGAAATGTCTATCCTGGTTCCTGATTGGTGGATAGATTTTAGAAAGGAAACAGCTTTATGGGCAATCTTAGATTTCTAATTTGTGCCAGGAACTTAGAGGAATCTACAGTTCAGACTCATCTGCCTGTCTCTGCAGAGCCTTCAGAAGGCATTGCTTTTCACCCAGGTAATTCAGCAGAAGTATGTCAAGAAGGGCTCAGAACTGTTCAGTTCAGAGACTGTATGGTAGCTAATCTTTATTCCATTCCATTTCATCTGCCAGTAAGTCATGTTCCTGTAACATTTTCAATAAAATTGTGAAAGTTAAGAGGCAAATCCATTTTCCATATCTAGGTAAATCTAGGTTTAGTTCTCTGTTAGCTCCATACAACATTCAGGATGAGTGCAAGAATATGAGGCGCCCTAGGTAAACCCTCATTCCTGCTGTCCTTCACCTGCTCCCATCCCCATCCCTGCTGCTTGCCCCTCTGGATTCTTCAGCTGCAGCAGTGGCTTAAAACAGTGATACAGTGCTTACCCAAAGCCTCCGGCGCTGCATGCTGGTGGTGCCATGTTTGGCCAGTCACTGCTGCCCTCTCTAATCCAGATTTCCTGTTTGCATGGGGGCAGAAGCGGCTGCTCAAAGTGTAGCACCAACAGTATGCAGCATTGGAGCTTTGGGTAAGTGTTGCATTGCTATTTTAATGTCATTGTCACCGTTGCAGCAATGGGCCACTCTCGAAAAGTTGGTGTTCTAGGCAACCACCAAGTTTGCCTAATGGGTAGTGCTGGCCCTGACAGCATTACATGCAGTAAGAATGGAATAAGGGCCATGACCAGCAATAAAATAATGCAAATTGAAATGAGACTCAACAGCAAATTTAGCAGATAGAGACCAGTGCTATCACTTTTTAAATCCCTTTCTTACAACCCTGATCACATCCCAGTAAGCACAGATACCAATTTATCATATAGAAATTCTCATTCACTGATAGTGTTCATAGATTATGAAAAGCATGGAAAATGGCAGCAGATCAGGAGCAGACAGCCTATATAGTCTATCCAGGATTGTTCGTGACAGATTGCCACATATCTTAATGATCTTTGCTTTTCCCTTTTCTTTGTGTCGGGAAATCCTCTCTTCTTATCTTAGGCTTACTTTAATTCCACTGTTGTTTCTATCTCTATCCTGGGTGGTGGAAAACATGGATTATATTCCAGGTAGCCTTTTGTTATTTTCAGCTCTGTGAATTTTCTCTGCACGTTGTCAATACCTATGTATTGCCTGTCAACAATTTTGAGTTAATTATAATGTGCCTGAACTTGTAGCAGTTTCCATGGAGATGGCGACAATATGCATTTTTCTGTATTCAACTTGATTGATAGTGGTAGAATACCCGCACAGAATATAAAGAATAGTTTTACATGTTATATGCTATGCAAGTTAAATACTCAGAAATTAGGTTGTGGAAGCAAAACATTCATTTCATTCTTAAATGTGTAAGGAAACTAACCCTGCACACTGTTTTTACCCACACTAAGAGGGGATAATACAGAACCCTTTTCATGTGGGTAAATGCATTTACCTATGTAAAAGGTTTTGATTATTGCCCCCTAGTGCTTAGAGGTCTTAGCATGCGCACTAAGCTTTAGGGAATTTGGCCCCTTAATCTTATCATCTTATTAATGTAAATGAAGTTACCAAACAGTAAAGGATGATTTTATTTTTATTCATTGAACGCTTGGTACATGCTGATACTAAATTCTTATTTACAGCTGTGTTCATCATTATTGGCACCGTTGCATTTTAGCTACATTGTGTACAATATCTTGAGAAATAATTGGAAATATTCCAACTGTATATCATCATAATATCTTAATCGTATGTTCAATGGTATACAACAAAGAAAAGATTTCTGTGTAACTTAGATATAGTAATTTCTGAGAAAAACAATAAAATATGACCTGAACAGGATTAATGGCACCCTGTACTAATATTTGGTTGCACAACCCTTGGCAGCGATGACAGTCTACAAACATTTCTTGTAGCCATTTATAAGTTTCGTAATCTGTCTGCTGGTAGTTTCTCCCACTCTTCAACTGCGATTTGTTCCATCTCATGAATGTTTCTAGGATTCCTTTTACCAATGGCAGATTTCGGCTCTTTCCAAAAGTTCTCGATTGGATCATGATCAGAATTCATTACTGGCCAGTATAAAACAGTTCATGTTTTCCCTTTTTTAAAAATTTTACATTTATTGAATTTTCAAAAAAAAATCCAAGGATCCACTTCTTTAGAAAAAGAAATAGCATAATGAAAAAACTTACAATAAATAAAATTAGATACAAAGATAAATCCACCATGCTATATTCCACAAGCCCTCAAACATAAAGGAGAGACATGAACCTAGAATAGAACTAAGAAATCCTCATTCAAGGGGATTAGAAAAAAAAGGAAAAATGACCATTAAACTGAACACCTCAACCTACAAACCAATACAATTGTCTTAAGTCTCAGGACGGACGGCGGAGAATTAAGTTGATGTCTAGCTTTAATAAAGGATAACAATTCATTAGACTGATAAAAAAACTTAACAGAATAAAATTTGACTAGACATTTACATGGAAATTTAAGGAAAAAGAGTGCCCCCAGTTGCAAGACTCCCGACTTCAAAAGAAGAAATTCTTTTCTGTGTTTTAGCATCTTCTGTGCAAGGTCTGGGAAGGCCCTAACAACATGTCCTAAAAAGGGAACTTGTCTTTTTTTTTTTTTGAATAACACTTCAGTATCCAGTTGCAATCAACAATTAATGCCCAGGTAACCAACAATGTCATGGTAGTCACTGATTCATGTTGCGAGTCCTCCAATAAAGCAGAGAGATTCAAGGTATCCATAATCCGAGGGTCCTCCGGAGACTCCTTTTTCCCAACAAGTAGATAATCAATCCATGAGATAGGTGGAGCCAATTCCTTAGGAACCTGTAATACTTCATTCAAATACCTCTGGAATATTACTCGGGCAGTAACAGTAGAAGATTTAGGAAATTAATAATTCTAAGGTAAGCAGCCTTAGACCAATTTTTCAAAGCTTCTCAAGCTTAACAAAAGTTAAATCTTTCATAATGGAAATATTAAGAGTCTTGAACAGAGTCAATCTTAACTTCTGGTTTTGCCATAGCATTTTTCAGTCCATTAATGGAAGTCTGATGTTGAGCAATAGTATTCACATTATCCTGCATTTTCAACTGCAGCTGCTGAGTTTGGCTGCACACAGCAATAGTCAAATTAGGCTTCCAGCCTTACCAAGGACAACGCAGCAGAGAGATCTTGTGGTAATGCAGGGCAAAATGCAGCTGGAGCCTCAGGAGCTGTGCCGTCCAACATGCCCGGCTCTAACCTTCTCTCAAGTCTTCCTGCAAATGCTGCTGGAAAAAACAGAACAAGTTCTTTGCCATCCTGTTGATTTTTGACAGTGGCCCACCAGAGCTAGACACCAAGAATGTTGCTCACCCAGGAGGTGAAGGGAGAAGACACTCCTCCGGGGAGAAAGAGACGTCATTGTCCATCAAAGATGCTGGGTCCACCGACTACTGCATCAATGAGCCATATCCTCACTGGAGCTCAGCGCTGAGGTTTGCCCATGCAGGTCATGGTCCATTGGACCCAATATAGGCTCAGTCAGGGCACCTGGGGGAAGCTTCCCTGACTTTGCCTTAGCTTTCTTCTTGTCCATCAAGGAAACACATGAGCAGCAAACAATTCAAGTGACCATCTTGCCATTCCCCCTAGCTCATATTTTTCTTTTTAACCATTCTTTTGTACTTTTTGATATGTTTTGGGTCATCGTCCTGCTAGAGGACCCATGACCTTCGACCCAGACTTGGCTTTCTGACACTTGGTAGCACATTTCACTCCAAAATACCTTGGTAGTCATCTGACTTTATAAGTCCTTTAATATGTTCCACGCCTTCACCTCCTGAGGCAGCAAAACAGCCTTACAACATTATGGAACCTCCACCATATTTAACTGTAGGAAGGGTGTTTTTTTTCTTATAAGCTTCATTTCTTTGCCTGTAAATATGTCACTGGTCTGCATTACTAAAGAGCTCAAGTTTAGTTTCATCTGTCCACAGAACATTTTCCCAGAAGTATTGTGGTTTCTCAAGGTGGGTTTGGGCAATGATCAGGCAGGCATGCCTTTTTATCTCCATCTTTGAGCAGTGGGGTACTCCTTGGCTTTTCTTGTTTAGTGCATTGCATATGGTGTGGATTAAAAACACCACTCCAGATTGCGCCAGATCAGCCTTAAGCTCTTTGGATGTTGTACATGGTATTTTTCCAAAAGTTTGCACTGACCTTCAAAGACTACTTGAATTAATATTCCTCTTCCCACCATGTCCTGGATGGTTCTTGACAGTTCCATAAGCACAAAACTTCTTTATAACATTGTAAACTGTAGACACTGGAATCCCAAGGTCTTTGGAGATGGTCTTGTACCCCTTTGATGTTTGGTGGTAATGGCTTTTCGGACTAATTCAAGCTGCTCTCTTGTCTTCACCATTGTGAAAACAGAACAGGAAGTGAATGTGGCCATTTTAAACATTAGAGCCATCATTCATTGGTTGATTCAAGTCATGTGAGTACCGACAATTGGTAATAGGTGCATCTAATTTTACTGAAATGGGAATGTGGTATTTCTGTTCAAACTGATTTGAATTGTTTGAGGTTTATTTATTTATGGGTTTTTTATACCACCTTCTCAGGTAATCGAAGTGGTTTACAGAGTAACATCAACATTGCATTATAACATGAGAACTAATTACATTGAACATTATAACAGTATTAGTTATATTGAACATAATAGCGGTAACATTGTACTAACTGGTGGAAGGTATGCGCCTATTTACATATCACCTTATATGCATATGTATATGTGTATGTATAAAATGTATACACATACAGTATTGGCCAAAAAATTAAGGCAGGTATCTTTTTCTACAATTTATTGTTAAATAATACACTGTGGAGATGTCACAGTGCTTACTTATTTAATCAGCATGGCGTCTGGTGTCCATTTTAGTTTACTTACACTCTGTAGTAGGTTTCTTGGATGAAGTTTTGAATTTTTACAACTAGGAAAAGATTGAAAGTTACATGTAAAATATACAATCAAGATGGGTAGAAAGTGCGATATTAATGACTTTGTAAAGGGACAAGTTGTCACACTCCATGCTGAAGGATGTTCACAATGTGCAATTGCAAAACATTTGCATATATCAAGGTGTGCAGTTCAGAATGTTCTGAAATCAGGTGGCCGTACACGTCGTTCGAAATGTGGGTGCAGACTGATAACTACTGGATGAGATGACCGATTCCTCAAAAGCATTATTACATCTAGTCCACATACTTCATCTCAATGTGTGGCTCAGTTAGCTAATGATCGAGGAATAAAGATAAGTGTCAGATCTGTCCGACGACGGCTTGTGGATGAATTCAAACTCGTGGCCAGAAGACCTGCCAAGAAGCCTATGATGACCAGGAAACAAATTGCTGCCCGCATACAGTTTTGTAGCAAGATGAAAGACAAATCTGCTAAATGGTGGGAGAGGGTAATGTTCACAGATGAAAGTACATTTCAACAAGTACGTGGGAGTGGTTACAACTACGTCCGTTGACCAGCAGGCGAGAGACTAAATCCGAAGTACACAATCAAGATTGTTAAATGTCCACCATCGGTCATGGTATGGGATGGTGTATCGGCGACTGGACGATGTGGCCTGAACATTTTTGAGAAAGGTGAAAGAGTAAATGCTGCAAAATATATATCCGTGCTGAATAGTAAAGTTAAAATACACATGAATGTTTCTGGCACAACTATATTTCAGCAGGACTCGACACCATGCCACACTGCAAAAACAGTTAAAAAATGGTTCGTGGACAACAAGATCGAACTGCTACCAAGTTGGCCATCAAACTCTCCGGATCTCAATGTAATTGAAAACTGTTGGAATCTTATGAAGAAAAAGGTGGCAGCACACTGTCCAACTTCAGAAGCAGATTTAAAGGACATACTCAAGCATGTATGGGTCAACGAAATCACTCCGGCATACTGTAAACCGCTAGTTAACAGTATGCCCACAAGAATCCAGGCTGTGCGGAAAAATCATGGACCCCTATCAAATATTGACACATATATTGTTTCCTGAATAAAACTTTGAAAATGACATATATATCTTTGGTTCTTAAAGCTTTTGACCATGAAAGTGACAATAACACGTACTTTTCTAATAAAATTCTGATATTTTGGACTCTGCCTTAGTTTTTTGGCCACTACTGTATATACATATGTATACTGTCAGACGGCTGCCTGGGTGAGAATGTTCACAGTCTTGGCAAGTGCATATATCAATATGATTTGCAAGGGATTGTGGAAAATGCAGTCCATTCACACCAGACACAGCTGCTCACAATAATTAGTTGTGCTTGAGTGTAAAGCCAATAAGATATTTATTTATGGGGTTATTTCTCCCAACACAGATATGCTTGGTAGCACATAAAACAGGATACTTGCTTTCAGTGTTAAACTTAGAAAAACAATATCAGGAAAACAACAGATGAACTTGTCAGGCAATCAAATGAAAAGAATAAAGACCTGGTTGGTAACAAACTGGTCTTTTCTGTAGGCTTTAGCTAATATTTTCTTAACAGTGTTTCAAACAACAAGCAAAACCCACAAAGAAGGGAAAAACTGTTCTTTTCAGGTTAACTTCTCATATCTTCCCACATAGACTCAGAAGTGATTCCCTCAGAGCTCACAAGCAATTAGGTAAGGATCAATTGCTAGCAGTTACCCAACTGAAACCCCTTAGCTGGCTTGCTTTCTACTGCGTGGCTCAAATCCTACTTCAGGAGCTTTTCTGAGTAGATTAAAGAACAAGTTTGTATTTCTTTGTGATGGTTGCTATACTTTGTAACAGAAAATTACCAAAGGAGTTTAGACAGAGAGCAATCCATATATTCACAGCCTGTATCTAAGACCGCTCCTTCCCCTTCTTCAACAATCATGGGTTCAATATCAGGGATTGGCACAGAGGAATTTCTCAATGGAGCACTTTCAGGAGAATACTTGTTTCCCTGCTGTCTTTCAAGGTTATAGCTAGGGCATAGATCAGTGTTCATACCTGAGCTTCCATTGCTGTTAGAGTTCCTCTCTAAATAGCCTGGCCAGTATGTAGTCCAGTTCTTATGTCCAGCCTTCCAATCCAGATCCCTGGACACTGGATCTCTCTTCACATACCTTCTGGCACGGGTCTTAGGGTCCCTTCCACGTGCAGCCATCTCCCTCACAGGTACCGTCTGGAGATTCCTAGCTCTGCAGCACCATTCCTCTGGCTTTCCCCAGTCCAATGGTGTAAGCTTGCCTTTTGAATGTCTCCCAGTATACGTACTGCTCTGGACTCCTTTAGACCTCCCAAATGCTTTTCTCTTCTTTCTTCCAAAGGGTTTCTTGCCCTCTCTGTCCGTCCGCTCTGGCTTCTGCTTCTGATGATCCTCCAGATGATGAAGATGTCCAAGATGAGGATCTCCAAGCTGATCCTGAGGATGAGGATAATTCTCTGTAGAATAAACTCTACCTTTATTCTGCTTTGATGAGTGCTCCACCCTAGCACAGCACAGCTGTGCTGAATCAGGCCCTGCCCTTTGAGATGAGTGCTTGGGGATTACCTCATAGCCCTCCTTATTGAACACACGTTTCTCCACTTCAGCTCCTGTAATGGCTGTTGGAAACCTGGTGCATTCTGGGACTGGTAGTCTTTTATAGAAAAATTCTGTTTTCTTATTTCTACCAGAACTGACAGGTTGCTTGTTCAGAGTCACTTCACCTTTACTATAGCTCCTTCCTGAGCTATGATAAGCTTCCTTATCACAATACACATACATACATATGCCTATACATACCTAGCAAAGCATTTGTTTATATACATAACAACCTATATACATAGTAAAGTTATTTTTATCAACTTATATAAAAAGTAAAAGTGTAATAAGGGGATCATCTGATAAATTGTGCTGCTAAGTTGGGTAGATGGTTTCATGCACTTTAGGAGTTCCAAAATGTTCTAAAAAGAGGTGTGTTTTTAGGTCCTTTTGGAATGTTGACAAATCTGTGGTGGCTCTTAGTTTATCAGGTAGCATGTTCCATAAAGAAGGGGCAATGTAAGAAGAGGCTCTATCACTAGTAGCACAGTTCATTTTGCGATATTCTGGAGATATAATTAGAGTATTTTGAGTGCAGGATCTTCTTTTGCGATCACTTGCAGTTATTTTGATTAGTTTGGTTAGGTATGTTGGTGTTATGTTTCTGATCAGTTTGAAAGTGGTCATCAATAATTTATATTTAATACTGCTGTAGATTGGCACAATGGAGGGTGTATAAGATTAGAGTAATATGTTCAGATATGCTTGCTTTGTGAGTTAGGTGGGCAGCCATATGTTGGGCAATCTGAAGATTGTGTGTTGTTTGGGAAGACCCTGGAGTAAGCTATTGCAATAGTCAACGTGCGGAAATATCATAGCTTCTAACATCGTTCTGAAGTCACTGTGACAGGTTGTCAATAATCAAGTCTTAAAGTGAAACCCAAAATAAACCCGTGGAAATCATCAATATATATATCCTAAAAACAAGATGACTCCATATCACACAAATGAAAGCTTCTTCATAAACAAACCGAAGAAAACAATAATTATAGAAAAAAAAGTACTTTTTTGTCGGATTACCCCCCATGAGTGGAACTCCCCTCTGCTCCTCCTTTTTAATCAATTTAATAGAAGACCTCAGTAGGCCTAAAACAACGGAACTGACCGCATAAAAGCATGCTGTTCAAAATTTCTTATGTGTTCAGTGATGTGGACAACAATGTCCCAAAAATATCCCCCAAACAAAGCTTAAATAAATAGCTTGACTGCTTGGTACTAGCAATCAATGATGCAAAACTTAGCTTGTGGTTCTGGGGAGGAAACACACTGGAAATATGCAGGCTTATTTTCATACCAGCTAATATTTAAATGCCACAGCGGTCAGCTGCAATGCTTAAATATATGCAGGTATTCAGAAGCAATAGCTGGATGGTGGCTGCTGCTGAATATCCAGATTGAGCAGTTGTCATCTGGGTAAGTGCTGACTTTATCCAGATAGTGGCAATTTTCAGCCAGCACTTATTCTGATAGAAATTTAGGCCTGCTTTTATGTGGCCTAAGCTATCCGGATAAGTGCCAGCTGAAAATCACTGTCCCAGCACTAACTGGATAGTGCTGGGACAGTCTATGGAGATATTCAATGGTACTATCCTGACAGTGCTGCTGAATAGTTCTCTCAGCACCCTTATCTGGATAGTACCGCCCGGGCTGTCCAGATAAGGACTTGAATATCAGCTCCATAGATTTGAACTGAAGATTATTTGCAATTTAGACAGCACTATTTAATGTATCA
The DNA here is from genome assembly GCA_033557465.1 of Ichthyophis bannanicus. NCBI lineage: Eukaryota > Metazoa > Chordata > Amphibia > Gymnophiona > Ichthyophiidae > Ichthyophis > Ichthyophis bannanicus. The sequence continues at coordinate 684,368,638 of CM066036.1, read as the reverse complement.
GAACATGGGCTCTCAAATTTTAGGAGCCCTTATCGTTTAAAATACTTTATAGTAGGTACTTTCAAAAGTTATTAATATATTAGGATGTTACAGGTTTGAGCAATAGAATATTTGGGGGAAACTTCAATATAATTTAAGGTTATTCATTCATACCTATTAACATTAATATGAGTGAATAGTGTGTTTAACATGTTATTTACCCTGGACACCATTATTTCCTGTGGGGCCTGTTTATTGAACAATGAAATAGTGTGGGTTAACAAAGCTCTGTAAGTGTATATGCTATTTTATTAGAGTATACCTTACTCAAGTGTATAAACACCTTATGAAATTTTCATGTTTCATTTTGAATTCTAAAACTGAACTATATATTTATTGATTAAAATTAATAAAATACTATGTTCCAAGAGTAATCTAAAGGAGTATTATCATTTACTTAACTGGGAGGAGAAAGAGTAACGTACATGTAACTACATCTTTGATTGATGGGTGATAATCTTCCTATCTGTAATATAGGTTTTGTTCATTGCTACTAGTTATCACCATTTATTCAGACCCTAAAATGTAAGTATATTGTTGGTTGAGGCAAGTTGCCTCAGGCCAGAGGGCCAGGGGTTCAAATCCCGCTGGAGGACAGCAACCTCAGGCCGGAGAGACTGGGGTTTCTAGTTCCACAGGCGCTCCTTGAGACCTTGGACAAGCCTCTTAACCCTCCGTTGCCTCAAATACAAAACAGATTGTGAGCCCTTTCGGGACAAGGGAAATATATTAAGTACCATAGCATGATCATATTTGATTTAATAAATGGAAGAAGGAGAGCAAGGAAATCCACAGTGCTACCTTTTAACTTTCAAAAGGGAGATTATGATAAAATGAGGAAAATAGTTAAGCAAAAACTAAAAGGAACAGCTGTGAAGCTTAAACATTTACATTAAGCATGGGTATCTTGGAAGCTCAGACCAGTTGTATTCCATGCTTTAAGAAACGTGGAAGAAAGTCCAAAAAACTGCCAGCATGGTTTAAAGGTGAGGTCAGAGGGGCTGTTGTAGCCAAAAAAGCATTTTTCAGGAAATGGAAAAAGGAGCCAAATTATGAAAACTAGAAACAACACAAGCACTGGCAACTTAGATGCAAGGCATTGACAAGGCGGGCAAAGAGAGATTTTGAAAAGAAAAGCTTGCTGTGGAAGCAAAAACATATGATAAAAAATGTTTTCAAGTACATTCTTAATAAAAAACCTGTAAGAGAGTCAGTTGGACCATTAGTTGATAGAGGAGAATAAGAGGGGAAAATGCCATAGCTGAGAGACCAAATGAATTCTTCCCTGAGGAAGATGCAGGGAAATTACCCATGACTGAAATGGTATTTAAAGGTGATGCATCGTAAGAATTAAGAGACATATTGATAAACCAGGAAAATGTATTTGTTAAACTAAACAGTAGCAAATCACCTGGACTGGATGATATACATCCGAGGCTGTTGAAAGAACTGAAATATGAGATTGCAGACCTACTTTAGTAATCTGTGAACTATCATTAAAATCATCTGTAATACCTCAAGATCGGCGAATGGCCAATATAGCGCCAATTTTTAAAAAGGGTTCCGGTGTGATCTGGTTAACTACAGACCAGTGAGCCTGACATCAGTACAGGGCAAAATGGTAGAAACCATTATAAAGAACAAAATTACTGAACAGGTCTTTTTTACTAATCTGTTATGTTTTTTGAATGTATGAATAAACAGGTAGACAAAGGTGAGCCATAGTGTATCTGGATTTTCAGAAAGCCTTTGGAAAGGTCCCTCATGAGAGACTCTTGGCAAACTTAAAAAGTCATGTGATTGGAGGCAGTGTACTATTGTGGATCAGGAACTGGTTAAAAGATAGAAAGCAGAGGGTAGGGCTAAATGGCCAATTTTACCAATTGAGAAAAGTGAATAGTACCCCAGGGTACTCCACTATTCACTGTGCTAGGTCTGCTACTTTTTAATATATTTGTAAATGACCTGGAAATAGATATGAGTGAGGTAATAAAATTTGCAGATGGCACAAAATTATTCAAAGTTGTTAAAACCCAAGAGGATTGTGAAAAATTGCAAGAGGACCTTGATAAATTGAAAGACTGGAAGTTCAAATGGCAGATGAAACTTAATGTTTACAAGTGCAATGTTATACACCTAAGAACGACCCAAACTAAAGTTACACAGTGCAACGTTCCACATTAGGAACCACTATCCAGGAAAAAAATGTAGGTGTCATCCTGAATAACACATTGAAAGCCTCTGCCCAGTGCGCAGCGGCAGCCAAGAAAATAAATACAATGCTAGGAATCATAAGGAAAGGAGTGTAGAATAAAACAAAGGATATTATAATACCTATGTATCGTTCCATGGTGCGACCACACCTTGAATATTGTGTGCAATTCTTGTCACCATATCTTTAAAAGGATATAGCAGAATTAGAAAAGATACAGAGAAGAGCCACCAAAATGGTAAAAGGGATGGAAGTATAGTCCTATGAGGAGAGGCTTAAAAGGTTAGGGCTCTTCATCCTGGAAAAGAGACAGCTGAGGGGAAATATGATAGAAGTCTATAAATTGATGGAGTGGAACGAGTAAACATAGATTGATTGTTTACGCCATCAAAAAGCAGAAAAACTAGGGGACATGCAGTGAAGCTAGAGTGTGTAACCCTTTTAAGACTAATAAGAGAAAATATTTTTTCACTCAATGCGTAATCAAACTCTGGAATTCGTTACCAGAGGATGTAGTAAAAGCTGTTTAGATAGTTTTAAAAGAGATTTGGATAAGTTCATGGAGAAAAGGTCCATAAACCATTATTAAAGAGGACCCGAGAAATCCACTGCTTGTCCCAATACAAACTATGGAACCTGTGTCTTTTTGGGAAACTGCTAGGTAATTGTGACCTAGATTGGCCACTGTTGGTAACAGGATACTGGGCTTGATGGACCTTGGTTTGACCCAGTATGGCATATATTATGTTCTTATGTTCTGTTTTGTCCTTCAGCCTCTGCTTTGGTTTTGAATAACTTTTTTTTTGCTGACATTCCTGAGTAGCTAGTTACTGCAGTCTTTCTTCTGAATTCAGATTGGGTAAATGGAGACCTTAGACCTGAAAGGTTATCAATTACTTTTTAAATAATATCATTTCCATAGATAGAAGATGTAAGAAGTAGCCTAGAGGTAGATTTTTATTTAGACTTTAACCCTTTCATGGCTATTGTTGCCATATGGCAACCTTCACATTTTCCTCCATATGTTTCACCGGAATACTTTATTTCCAAAAAAGTATTAATTGTATCTTAAGTTATATAATCTGTCGTGGACGCGAAAGGGTTAAGGGAGCAGCTTCCAAACTGTCCGCATAGGGACATAGTAACATAGTAAATGACGGCAGATAAAGACCAGTATGGTCCATCTTGTCTGCCCAGTAAGATGGCAAGAGTAGGTGCACTTGCCACTCCGTGCAGGCCACCCCTCCCCATGTCTTTGTTTTAGGGGTGAACCCACCGCTCCATGTAGGAAACCCCTGTATGTTGAGAAATTAGTTAAGTTTATTTTGATTTTATCCTGTTGTTGTAAAGAGATCCACTGTGTCTGTCCCATGCCATTTTGAATTCTGTAACTGTATTTGCCCCCAACACTTCCATCGGGAGGGCATTCCAAGCATCCACCACCCTTTCAGTGAAAAAGTATTTCCTGACATTGCCTTTCAATTTACCCCCTTGCAGCTTCATGTTATGCCCTCTAATTTTACAGCTTCCCCGTCTTTGGAAGAGGTTTGTTTGTTCATTATTTCTCTAAGTATTTAAAGGTCTGAATCATATCTCCCCTGTCCCTCCTCTCCTCCAGAGTGTACATATTTAGGTCTTCAAGTCTCTTCTCATAAGGCTTCTGATGCAGGCTCCAAAACATTTTGGTCGCCTTCCTCTGAACAGTTTCCAGTCTTTTTATATCCTTTGCAAGATATGGTCTCCAAAACTGAACACAGTATTCCAAGTGAGGCCTCACCAGTGACTTATACAGTGGCATTAGTACCACTTCCTTTCTGCTGGTAATTCCTCTTTGTATGCAACCCAACATCCTTCTGGCTTTTGCCACCGCCTTGTTGCACTGTTTCGCCACCTTGAGATCCGCAGAAATAATCACACCAAGGTCCTTCTCCTGGTCCGCGCACACCAACCTCTCGCCCCCTGTCGTATACATTTCCCCTGGATTTCTGCTTCCCAAGTGCATGACACTGCACTTCTTCACATTAAATCTTAACTGCCAACCATTAGACCATTCTTCCAGCTTTTGTAGATCTTTCCTCATGTTATCCACTCCCTCAGGGGAGTCCACTCTTGCAAATTTTCGTGTCATCTGCAAAAAGACAGACTTTTCCATGCAGTCCTTCAGCAATATCATTCACAAATACATTGAACAGTGCCAGGCCCAGGACCGAACCCTGGGGCACCCTGCTAATCACCCTCCTTTCATCCGAGTGAGCTCCATTTACCATCACCTTCTGTCGTCTGTCAGTCAACCAATTTCTGACCCAGTTCACCACCTTGGGACCCATCCCCAAACTACTGAGTTTATTGATAAGCCTCCTATGATGAACAGTATCAAAGGCTTTGCTGAAATCCAGGTAGATGACATCCATCACATGCCCCTGATCTAGTTCTCTGGTCACCCAGTCAAAGAACTCAATCAGATTTGTTTGGCAAGATTGTCCTTTGGTAAAACCTCAGATCATGCAACTTGTTGGTTTTGAGAGAGTCCACTATTCGCTCTTTCAGAAGCACCTCCATTACTTTTCCCGCCACCGAGGTAAAGCTCACGGGCCTGTAGTTTGTCGCTTCTACCCTGTCACCACTTTTGTGAAGAGATACCACATCCGCCCTTCTCCAGTCCTGAGGAACTACTCCTGTCTCCAAGGATCTGTTGAAAACATCTTTTAACCGCCCTGCAAGAACCTCTCTGAGCTCTTTCAGTATCCTGGGATGTATCCCATCCGGGCTTGTTCACTTTCAGTTTTGCAAGTTGTTCTAACACATCATATTCAGTGAATGGTGTGTATATATTTGGGAGTCACAGATGGTCCTCCAGTTTTTTCTTTAGTAAAAACAGAGCAGAAGTATTTGTTTAGCATTTTCGCTTTTTCAATGTCACTTTCCACGAGTGTGTTCTCAGCACTTCTGAGTCCTGCAATTCCATCTCTGATTTTCCTCCTCTCCCGAATATACCTGAAGAAATTTTTGTTGCCACACTTCACATCTTTAGCCATCTTTTCCTCTGCCTTTGATTTTGCTTTCCTTATTTCTCTTTTTGTCTCTTTTAGTTTGCTCCAGTATTCCTTACTGTGTTCCTCTGTTTGCAAGCTTTTGAATTTTGTGAAAGCTGTGTATCTCCAGGAACAAGCAGGAATGAGTCTTCACATATGGGTATGTCGGTATCGACGGAGTCTGCGCGGGAACGCTTCCCAGCATCCAATCAAAGAGCTTTTGGAAGCATCCCACCACGCCTGCGTGCTGCCTTCCCGCCTTTCCCAACTGCCTCTGCTCAGTTTTCGTTTTTCCGCGGAGCCAGCAGGACATCCTCCTGTCACCGCAGAAAATTCTTCTTTTATTTCTTTAGTTTTCTTGTGGTCGCGGCTGTCTTCCCGACGCCACCGGTACCGCCGGTCTTTTCTTTTCTTTTCTTGTAAAATCTTCCTTTTTTAGGGAATATTTTTTCTTCCTAGTGTCTCACGGTATCTTAGGCCTTTTAGGCCTCTTCTTTTTCCTTCATGGAACCGCCAGCCACTTTCTCCAAGAAATGTTCAAACTGTGGCAGTACAACTTTATTTTTAGACCCTCGACATCGGTGTCTAACCTGCTTGGGTCCTGACAACAGTTTGGTGAGAAGAAGTCTTCAATATCGAGGTTCCCTCGATACACGGTTTCCCTCCAGCTTCGGGGCACCGTCCCCTTCTTCTTCTACACAGGATCAGGTAACCCACAAACAGTCTGTTAAGACTAGCCAGCCCTCGAGTGGTAGGTCTCATGCACAGCATGTAGACGGCTCCGGCCTTGCCCTCGAGGGCCCACTGGCTTCAAAACCCCGGCGGGAGTCTTCAGTCTCCAAAGCGTATAAGGGGTTTCAGGTTGTTCCTGGGGTTCACCCTTCACAGAACATACCTGAGCCGTGTCCAGTGGTGGCATCCGCTTCGAGCGGTACCGATACCCCGACATCGGCACTGGTGTTGGATGACATACTCCTCACCAGGGATGGTCATCTGGCATCCTCGGTGCCTTCGGGACCGGTGGATACACTCCAGACTGACCTTCCATTATCGGTACCAGTACCGATACTACCACCGACGTCGGTACCCTCCAGACGTGCATCGATAGCCTCGCTTCCTTCGATGCTGAGTCTGGAATCGATCTCCAGTCTGGAGGACTGGGTACCGACTCGCCTTGGTAACGGCTCCGGGCGGTACCGAAGGCTCGGTTCCGATGATTCGGATCCGCAACTCTCGGTTCCCTCGAGGCCGATTGAGTTGTCACTAGCTGACCTTCACTCACCGGTATCAGACACGGTACCGAAGTCTGTACCGATGTCCTCATTACCCTTACAGTCGGTGCATTCCATGCTTCGCTTATCGATGCCGAGTTTAGAATCGCTCTCTAGTCTGGAAGATTCGGTACCAGTACATTTTGGTACCGACACCGATCGATACCGGTGGCTCGGTACCGAGGATAGCACCCGGAGGTTTTCGGTTACCTCGGTACCGATTGAACGGTCACCGATGACTGCTCCGATGTCTTTGTCGAGCTCGACTCCGACATCGGTACCGGTATTGGCATCGGTACCGGTATCCACAGTAGCATCGTGGCCAACTCCTACCATGCTTTTTTCAACAGGATCGCTCCCTTCTATGCCAAGCTTGGAGTCGATACCTGGCATGGACAATGTGGTAATGACGGTCGCTGCTCCTGACAGCCAGTATCGGCGACCATCCTTTAAGCATTCCACACTGCACTGTGCAGGATCTTCTATTCCTATATATGTGGATAGCTCTGTTGGTGCTCAGGCTAGTTCTTCAGATCTAACCTGTCCAAGGGAAAATACTGTTGGGGAACCCTCTTTTCAGAATTTCCTCCTGGATATAGCAAGATCCCTTGCTATTCCTATCCCAGGACATGATCCTGCACAGGACTCTCTTTCTACCAAAGCAAAGGAGAACATAATGCTTCCTTTGCATCATTCCTTGCAGAATCTCCTTCTAGAAATGTGGGAAACACCTTTAAGGGTGCCCCCACCTTCCAGAGCAACTGATCTCTTATATCAGGTGCCCCCCTCTCCAGGGTTTCAAAAGACTCAACTTCCTCATCATTCCATAGTTGTGGAATCAGCAATGAGGCGGATAAAGAGCAAGAAAAAGCACTCTTCTTATCCGCCAGGTCGTGAGTCTAAGATACTTGATGCCTTTGGACGTTAAACCTTCCAGACATCTATGCTTTCTGCAAGAATTCTCTCATATATTTTCTATATGAGTCTATCTCTTGAGGAGGTCACAAAGCAATTACATCTTTTGACTCCTTCCCTTCCAGAGTCCAGGAGTGCAGACTATTCTTCACTGCTCAAGCATCTCCAGAATATCTCTTGGTTTCTTACTCGTGCTTCCCTAGACTCTTTTGAGTCTGTTAGCAGGACTTCCGCTATAACCATAGGGGCACAACGTAGAGCCTGGTACTCCAAGCTTCAGGCTTGGACAAATGGGCACAGCACAGACTGGGTCATACTTCTTGCACTGGAGACAATCTTTTCAACAAGGAGTCTTTACGTCAGGTTACTCAGTTCTCCACTGACTTACCTGTTCCTAGGAGCTGTTCTGCACCTTCTTCTGTCCCAGTAGGTAGGAAATCTCCTGCCAAACTTTCTTCCCATAGGAGAAGAAGGTTTTATGCATCATCTGCCCATCATACAGATGTTCCCAAACAGGGGAAGCATCGTCCTGGTCTGTAGAGTTCAACCTCTTACCAGGCTCAGCAAACCCAGCAACCACAGGGTTTCTGATCAATTCATCAGATGCTTGTGACTCTGGGGATTACAATCTGCAGTTGCTTCTTCTCATTAGAGACAATCCACTGCTGTCATTCTAAATCCTAAACATGGACCTCTTCTCGAAAGACATCCATTCTTTCTATGTTCTATGAGCTGTTAGGATGTTCATGCTCTAGGTCACAGGATTTTTCCTCTTTTTCCTTCTACGGAAAGAGGTCTATCCACTATCAAATGATAGTTTCCTGTGCCAGCATGTCTTTTTTCCCTCCTATAAACTTACTACTTTGTAAGTTTTCTTCAGCTCCATTCTCTTTACCCTCTTACTAGGGTTTTTCTTCTGTAAGAGCGGTATTTCTTCACTGGAGGGCTTTTCTTCAGCCTCTCTAGTTTTCTTACTTTTCCAGTGCGGAGTTCTCTTTTCTGAGTTGACTCCTCTTTTTCAATCTTGCTTTGAAGCAGTTCATCAGACACGTCCAGAGTTTTCTACTCTTGTCTGTTCTTACTGTTTTTAAACAGTACCATTCTTATGCTGTCTGGCAAGCAGCTGCCAATGCAGGAGCCTTAATGTTTCAACCACTGGTTCTTGTCCACCAGCAACCAGATTTGTCCTCCACTAACATTCTGTCTGGTCTTAGTAGTGGCTCCAAGTCCGTGCTGTCATCTGTCTTGGAAATTTTTTCACTACAAGCTTGCTGGGTTGTCTTCTCTTTCTGCCATCTCCATTCCCCTGGGTTGGGCAGCATGGTTGACATAGAACTGGCTGCAGAAGAGCCAGTAGCTATCTTCCCATTCTCCTGCATCATGCTCTCTGCAATTCTACAGCGAAGCTCTCCACTATGGGCCCTTGCTAGAGAGCATGGGAGGGGCTTTTTCTCCAACAGCCATACTAGATGGTTGAAAAAGGCTTTTTCAGTCATGTCTCCCATGACTAGAAAAGTTCTCCTTTTTAATATAAAGGACATAGGCCTCCTCTTACGTGAAAGCTTAAGGAGTTGCTAATTCCCTGCTTTGGTCCATAGTATTTCCAATAGGGAATATGTTTTCCCCTTCCAGCTCGTCCTCATGGTAAGAACGCATAATACCTTTTTGCCCTTCAGCAGGTCAGCATGGTATCTCATTCCTATGCGTCTTCTATTCACTTACCATGCTAGAATTCTAGAATACTCGGGTCTTGCAGGCTGCAGACTGATATCATCCTCTGCTTTCACGTAACCATCCTGGTTATTCTACTACCTAGCATTCCTGTAGTCATAACCAGTGGGAATTGATTCTCTATATGTCTTCTCAAGTAGGTTCCACCTTCTTGTTATTAGATGAATCTTTCCTCTCCACATTTTTCCTATGTGGATACCTTTTGTAGGCATATCTCTTTCTGCTTCTTGCAGACTTCCATATAGAGGTGTATATATATATATATATATTCATACCTATAGCACACATCTTACAGATGTCTATGTCTATCATGTGTGAGTATTTTATGCCCTTCATATCTCACTGCCTTCAGTTAGGAGAGACATTGCGGATCTTCAGTTACTCACAGGCTCTAACGCCTCCGGCGTTGTCCTTTCTTTTGGGATACAAGGGGTTCCCATACCCTTTCTCCCCACAAGGACTGGGCCTGTCTGTCCAAATCGGTTAGCATTTCTCTTTTTGTTCCTAAGAGTGAGCCACTCTGCTACCAAAAGAGTTGGGCTTTTATCATAAAGCCTTCCGCTGAAGGCCCACCGTTTTTTGTACTACCCCAGTTCACTCCTACTGGGGTTCCCTGTTACCTTTCAGGATTCTGACCTCCATTGCTTTTCCTACAGGTTTACTACCTCCACTTACAGTGAGGTCCTTCTCGAGGTTCCTCTACTGGGTTCTCTAAAGTCCTGTTAGGGGAGGTCCCTATTGCAATATTTTTTCTTTGCAATATCATTGATGACAATTATCATCCACACATGGACTCCTTGTCTGCAAGCCTATGCTAGGTTAGCTGTTCCACAGCACCTTTCTTTCTTCAACTCCTACCCTCCATCCTCAGGATGCCTGGTGTTCTGGGAGATAGCATGTTCCAACCTATGACATGCTGGGACTCCAGGCATCTCAGCTTGGGAGTCCCCATATGTGAAGACTCATTCCTGCTTGTTCCTGGAGATAGCACAGTTACTTACCTGTAACAGGTGATCTCTGGGAACAGCAGTAATACGTTTTCACAACCCACCCACCTCCCCAGGAGTTGTATCTCTATCTTTCCTTTCCTCTCTCTCTCTCTTTGTCTGAGCTTTAAAACTTAACTGAGGAGAGGCAGTTGGGAAAGGCGGGAAGGCAGCACGCAGGCGTGGTGGGATGCTTCCAAAAGCTCATTGATTGGACGCTGGGAAGCGTTCCCGCGCAGACTCCGTCGGTACCGACGTACCCATATGTGAAGACTTATTCCTGCTGTTTCCAGAGATCACCTGTTACAGGTAAGTAACTGTGCTTTTTTGCCTTTATTTGAGCAACCACTTCTTTGGAGAACCAAATAGGTTTCCTTCTCCTCTTGTTTTTATTTACTTTCCTTACATATTTATCTGTTGCCCCTTTTATTGCCACCTTTAGTTTAGTCCTTTGCAATTCCACTTCCCTTATCCCCTCCCACCCTGCCTACTCCTCCTTCAGGTACTTGGCCATTTTACTGAAGTCAGTGTTTTTGAAGTTTAGGACTTTGAGCTTGCTATGATTGGACTGCACCTTGGCTTTTATCTCAAACCACACCGTGTGATGATCGCTGCTGCTCACAGGGGCATCCACCCAGACATTCGACACACTCTCACCGTTGGTGAGCACTAAATCCAGCATCAAGCTTTCCCTGGTTGGTTCCATCACCATTTGTTTAAGTGACGCATCTTGGAAAGCATCCACAATTGTTTTGCTTCTTGCCAGATTCGCAGAAGGAGTACTCCAATCCACATCGGGTAGATTAAAGTCATCCAATATGATCACTTACCCCATTGTGGCTATCTTGGCAATATCTATAATCAATTCATTAGACTATCTGTATAAGAACTGAAAATTCATAGATGGCAAAGCTATATGTTCACTGACTGCCAGAGAATATGGATCCTGGTTTGAATTTTGGCCTAAAAGATTTTAACACATTAACTCTGTGTAGCAGAAGTAACGGAACATTTTAATTTTTTTTAATATAGAATGCATTCCATGCACATATCCTTTAATGGGAAAATAGTTCCATCTGCTGGCTGTTATGTGCAAATCAGCATGTACAAGCTAGGATACCATACTTACAGCTAGACTTACATTTACATTTCATTATACATTTCATAACTAAGTAAATCCCCTTAGCACAGCTACTACGTACATATAGTTAATTAGCTTTGAGACTGAATGTTAAGGCATTTCTCCATCATGTTTAAACATCTGGGTGTCTTAAATACTTACATTACAAGGAAGTACAGAAGATAAACTAGCAAGTGATAACATTTAAGACTATAAGGCCCTTTTACTAGTCCGCTAAGATTTTGCACTTAATGCATGTTACCAATACACATTAAGTGCAAAGCCTCAGTGTTAGCTTTTAGGGGTGTGACCAGTATGTTCCCGGCAGCTAATGCATGATAGGCCACTCTAACATGGGCACCGTTAGGTAGGTTCACTTAACAACACCCACAGAATTGTTAAGTAAAATAGCATTAGGAGCCACATTGTCACTGAGCATGTAGCAATTGCCCTGTTACTACTAGTAATGTGCCCTCCATGCCCACACTCTGCCCATTCTTCGCTTCATCCCGCAATGGCAGGTTAAGGTGCATTTTAGCGTGCGGTGGCTGGCATGCTTCCACGCTAGCGTTCCCGACTGCCACGTGTTAAACACACACTCACCAGGTAACGGGTTTTAGAAAAAGGGCTGCTATGTCCAGACTTAAAAACCTCAGTGGATAATCTAATATTTGTCTATTCTAGATCTTTATTACCCAGCATATGAAATAAAGTTCTTGTTCATTTCAAAGTAAACCTGCTTGGAATCAACTTCAACACGTGTTTTCTTGCCCTGCTACTTGTTTTGAGCGCTGGTTTGCCTTATGTTCATGTCTGGTCCTATTAGATTTTATACAATATTGTCATATGCCACTGACTATTTTTTATATAATGATAACCCCTAGTGATTCATGTCTCTTCTGAAATGACCATTGCCCTCTCTCCCCTTATGAAATTTTGGATTCTCCAGTGCTTTCTTCTATATTCGGTATTCCAAATGTAGCCTTATCAAAACCTTATGGAGGAGGATAGTTCTCCATAATTATCTTATATGTGGGTTCAAGGATGGCTGAGTTCAATCTAGGATCACCAGACTGTTCGACATGCATGTGTATTTTTGAACAATATGTGCGGTCCTGAGTTGTTTTTCAGTCCTCAGCACTCTGCCACTTTTCCTTTTCTTCCTCTTGTTGTCATTTGCAGGATTTCAGAATGCAGAGATCCTTGTAGCAGACACTTTCTTCAACAAGGACAGTGGTTCTCAACCCAGTCCTTGGACACACCCAACTAGTCAGGTTTTCAGGATATCTACTGTGAATTTCCATGTGAGATCTGCATGCACTGCCTTCATTTTTTTGCAAATCTATCTCATTGATGTTCCATTATGGATATCCTGAATACCTAAGTGGTTGGTAGTGCCTCAGAGACAGAGCTGAGAACCTATAATCTAGGGCAGTATTGAGCAGTAATTGATGGTGGTATACTCTTTTATATTGGCCTTGAGAATGTCCCTGAAACATTTTCTGTACCTTCATTATAAGTATATATTATTTCTTAGCTGCTAGAATAAAACTTGGTTTAGGAATTGGGAGACAGACCTTCAGATGAGGTGGCCAGTCCATTAAAGTTGATATCAGATGATTATCTCCTCAATGTTTTTGCTCTGTCTTTGGCCTTCAAACCATTGCACCATGCACAACTTTCTTGATGTCATCCCAGCCAGGATACACCATCCACCCAAGAGAAAGATCTGCCCCAACCACCCTAACCAGTAAGAAGAGAATAAAAGAGGCTTGGAACCACTGCAGAAGGGCAGGGAGATACTCAGCCTGAAGAGGAACGTTCCTGCAGAGACCTGCATTGAACACCATCAGATAGAGAAAATCAGAACCAACTAAGAAGAAACACCAAGGTACCCAAGTGAAGTACTGGGTACTGAAAGCTAACAACTCTAAACCCAAATGCTTAGATAGTAGAGGAAAAGGAAAATAGAGGACAAAGTCAGAAAACATTGTGAACTGGTTGATAAATTTGAGGAGAGGAACAAAGTAGCCATTATATCTCCAGGAACAAGCAGGAATGTAGTCTTCACATATGGGTATCGTCGGTACCAACGGAGCCTGCGCTGGAACGCTCCCCAGCGTCCAATAGGAATGCTTTTGGGGGTATCCCTCAGCACATGGCGCTGCCTTCTCGCCTTTCCAACTGTCCTGCTTCAGTTCTTCATTTTCCGCGGAGCCAACAGGATTTTATTCGTGATGTTGCCAAAGGCCTTTCAATCATGGTAGCTCCTGAAAAGGAACCCAGAGCAAAGGAATTGGAAATTCTCCAATATCCTAAAGCTCCAAAGGAGGCAGCCACTCTGCCCATCCATGAAATTCTTCATGACTTGATGCTCAGAATGTGGGAGACACCTCTGACTACATCTCCTCATTCTAGGAGGCTTGATACTATGTATCGAGTTCCGCCATGTCCTGGATTTCAAAAGACTCAGCTGCCACACCATTCAATGGTGGTGGAGTCAGCCATGCGTACGATGAAAAGTGCAAAGAGGCATGCATCCAATATTCCAGGTCGTGAATACAGGACCTTGGACACTTTTGGGCGCCAAACTTTTCAGGCTTCCATGCTTTCATCTAGGATTAGTTCATATATATTATATGGGAATGTTCCTCAAAGAAGTTACAGGAGACTTGGAGCTTATGAGCCCACTTCTCCCAGATGACAGGAGACAAGATTTTCTTGCTCTAGTTAAGCATGCTCAAGATGTCTCCAAGTTTGTGAATCGTGCAGCTTTGACTGCTTTGAATGCATCAGCAGAACTTCTGCTATTGCCATTGGAGCACGACGGATTGCCTGGCTTCAGGCATCAGACTTGGAGACTTGGGTACAGGACAAATTAGGCAACATCCCTTGCACAGGAGAGAATCTCTTTGGCAAGAATTGGCAGGAAAAGGCTAATGAAATAGATGCTGACAATATCACGTTAGATAGATTATCAAAATCTACAGCCACTCCAGCCAAAAAGAAGCCTTATAAAAAACCCTCTTTTAGCAAAAAGAGGAAGTTTTATCCAACAGAGCCAAAGTCAGGGTCAAGTTGCCCAAAAGGGACAAACTAGACAACAAAAGAAGCCAAAAGGCCCGAGAACTCAACCAGCTCTGCAGGTTCAGCCCCCTCAAGGGCTTTGACTCCTTCCCAGAGAGCTCAGCCATCCTGCCCTTGAGGGGTCCTCAACCCCCCAATATTCCAGGCAGGTTATGCCATTTTATCAACAGGTGGCATCAGATAACAGCAGAAGATTGGACTCTGTCCATTGTAGGAGAGGGGTACAAGCTCCATTTTCACAGCATGCCCCTCCTACATTCCTAAGGCAGTTCAATTCGCAGATCTCTGTAGGCAGTCTACTAGGTCACGAGGTCTCAACACTTCTTGCCCAAGGGGCAATAGAGGAGGTACCCATTCTCCAACAGGGTACAGGGTCGTACTCCCCCTATTTTCTTATTCCAAAGAAAACAGGTGGACACAGACCCATTCTAGACCTCAGAGAATTGAACAAATATCTGTTCAGAGAAAAGTTCAAAATGATTTCTCTAGGAACTCTTCTGCCATACCTTCAAAGTCAGGATTGGCTTTGCTCTCTAGACTTAAAGGATGCATATACTCACATTCTGATCCATCCAGATCACAGGAAATTCTTACGATTCGTTTTCAAGGGAAAACACTTCCAGTACAGGGTGCTTCCCTTTGGTCTGGCTTCGGCACCAAGAGTATTCACGAAATGCATGGCAGTAGTAGCTGCATTCCTGCGAACCCTAGGGATATTCGTCTTCCCTTACTTGGACGACTGGCTCATTTGAGCCCCCACGGTTGCAGAAGCCAGCGCTGCACTGACTCGCACAATGCGAATCCTCCAATACTTGGGATTGGTAATAAACTTCCCAAAATCCCAACTTGTTCCTTCCCAGTGCCTGGAGTTCATAGGAGCCTGATTAGACACCAGACAGTCAAGGGCTTTCCTTCCACAGGCCCGTTGTCTTCGCATAGTGCAACTAGCTTCTCAAGCAGCAGGAAAATCCTCCCTAACTGCTTGAGAACTCCTACAGTTACTGGGACATATGGCATCCACAGTTCATGTAGTTCCCTACGCTCGCTTCCACATGTGAGCAGTCCAGTGGACCCTATCCACTCAGTGGTCACAGGCCACGGGTCATCTATCGGACAAGATAACAAACTCTCAATGACTCTCAACTCTCAATGTCCCTCCAATGGTGGCAATCACTAGAAAATCTGTCAGTGGGGTCTCCCTTTCAACAACCCCTCTTCCAGGCCACCCTAACAACAGATGCATCACAGGTAGGTTGGGGACCACACCTGAATCATCTCTCTACCCAGGGTACTTGGACACCACAGGAGGCTGGTCTACACATAAACCTCCTGGAATTAAGAGCAATCTATTTAGCTCTTCGAGTGTTCTATGCCCAGCTCAGCTACAATATATCTGTACACTATTACTAAGTTCGCTGTATACTAAAGTACCTATAGGGCCAAGCCTACTGTATACTGAGAGTATTTCACTGATATCTGTACACAGAACAAGCCAGCCTAACTGAACTTGAAAACCACAACATACACAGAAGGCATACACACACCCTTCAGCAATCACTTTCCCAACAAAGAAAAGTCACCAACCACGCACAACACACACTGACACCAGCTCAAAATGGCCTTATCCGGCATAACCTTAATTGGCCTATACCTACTCAGCAACGTCATCAATGGCTCCTTCTCTACTATATCTAATCAAAATCCAATCACGATCATACGAGGTCAAGGTAGGAGACAGCACAGTGACACATACAGCCCACCAACAGAACCCCCCCCAAAAAAAACCACCTACACCTGATCCACATACTAATTCAACACCCCACAAGACCCAAGCAACCCCATACCCCACGCAACTTGAAATGCGCCCTCATAAATGCATGATCCATTCGTAAGAAGTGGCCAATCATCCCCGACCTCATATCACACCTCAACCTGGACATCTTACTAGTAGCAGAATCCTGGCTCACCAGTTCTGATGCAGTCATCATTCACCAACTCACCCCCCCTGAATTCTCAACCCACACCTGCCACAGAGCAGACCGCAGAGGAGGTGGGGCATTCATCCTAGCAAGGACAGACCTCCATTATCAAACAATCAGTTCCCACAGTTCAACAATCTCAATACAATCACCATAGCTAACAACCACAACACCATTAACCTTATCTATAGATCCCCATCCTCATCCCCTGATGACCTTGCGAACATAATCAAACTAGCTTCAAACCCCCAAAACACACGCAAACCGAACTGGTTACTAGGAGACTTTAACCTACCAGCTCTGCAAGATTACCACTCTACAGCCTTCCTTGAAGTGCTCAGCAACCTTGACTATGAACAAATAGTCGATTCCCCCACACATCAAAAAGGTAATTTACTAGACCTTATCTTCATCCCTTGTCCAGACGTTAGCCCAAACTACAATCTCAATGTGACCATCACCCCTGTTCCATGGTCTGACCACTATCTAATCTGTTTCCAAATACCCATGTTCCAAGACAGTGGACAGACATCAAAATTGACCGATAAAGCAGAAGCCCCCGCCGGACGATTTAGACCCTTTGACAAAGAAACAATAGTCAAAAATGTCCTGCCTAAAATCATGACTGCTTCATCAAACCTTGAGGAGGTAATGGCATCATGGAACAACAACCTAAGCTCCTTCGCAAGCAGATTGATCCAGACTAGGCCACATACTTCACACAAACAGCCAAGAAGGAAAAAACCTGCATGCTGGTTCACCTCTGTTCTCCGAACCTCACTGAAAACACTGAGGAAACTCGAACGAAAATGGCGACGTTCACAATCATAATCAGCACAGACGGCCTACAACTCTCAGATGCAAACACACCGAAAATTAATATCAACCAAATTAAAAGAACATCACTCCGAACTCTTAAGCCGTTCTCAGAACAAGCCCCATGAGCTGTTTAATTTAGTAAAGACCCTAATGAAGGAACCTACATCCTCCCAACCAGCCATGATTCACCCTCAGGACTACACAGACTACCTGAAGACCAAAACCAAGAACATCAGCAAAGCAACGCTATCCATCCCTACTAACAACCCACCTAAACCACTTGCATCTCTCACGACACCATCGGTTGCTTGTATCGAGGATAGCATAGCCGACATCAGCGCCACCACTGCCCCAAATGACCCTTTGTAGCATTCTGGATAAGGTCACTACGCAAGGAAATCAGCCTGAAAATAGCCAAGATCATTGACTTATCCTCCTCTACGGGTAATTTCCCCCTATGCCTCAAGCAAACATCTATCTGGCCTCTTCTGAAGAACACAAAGCTAAACTCCCAGAAGGTGGAATCGTACCGACCAATATCAAGTATCCCGCTGCTTGCAAAAATAATCGAGAAGGTTGTACAGCGTCAAATACAGGATCACATCGACTCCTCAGCTCCCCTTGACCCATGCCAACATGGCTTCAGAGAATCGCATGGAGCTGAAACTCTACTTGCATCACTTACTAACACACTGATCACGGGGGTCGACAATATTATTTATTTATTTAACATTTCTTATATACCGTGCTATTTGTCATCAGTGCGGTTTACATTGAAACAATATAACACTTGGTCATTTGAGTATGACCTTCGTTTACATATAGCAGGGCTTTAACTTGGAGGTAACTGGGGAAAACTATATACATTATTAAACAAGGATTTGCTTTAATCTTCCTAGACATTGCAGCCGCATTTGACTCTGTAAACCATGAGCAACTCCTAATATGGCTCCAAGACAAGGGAATTAACGGAACAGCATGGAGCTGGTGCAAATCCTATCTCGCCGACAGATGGCAACAAGTGCGGGTGGGATCCACAACTTCTGAGCCTTTCCAACAAGAACATGGTGTTCCCCAAGGCTCATCTCTCTCCGCTCTCCTAATTAATATTTATATGCAACCCATATGTGACATAATCCGTTCATTCAAAATATCATGCCTGATCTATGCCGATGATGTTCTACTCTTCACCCCAGGATAAACACAAGGAGCAAGAGACGTGTGATGGCTCAAAATTGCTTTATTAATGAACCCCCATTAATAAAGCAATTTTGAGACCACCACACGTCTCTTGCTCCTTGTGTTTATCCTGATTGCCCCAGCAAGAGCGGTTGTGCTCTTCCTTGTGTTCTACTCTTCACCCCATTCATGATTGAGAATCCGGACTTCTCTCCACTTGTGGATTGCTTCAATGCAATAACCGACTGGCTCCAGTCACAGAGCCTCAAGATTAACTTCAGCAAGACCGACGTCCTGTTTGTCACTAAAAACCAGTCCTTCTCTCCACCGCCGACCTTAAAGACAAGAGATGCTGAACTCCCAAGTAGACCCAGCATCCGCTACCTGGGTGTTACGCTAGACCAACTGCTTGACCTCAAACAGCACATCGGCAACACCATCAAACAAATCTACCACAAAATAAGAACACTCCGACATCTTCGTCCCCTGTTGCAACCAGTCGATTTCAGATCAGTTTTTCAGGCTCTTGTAATGCCCCACTTCCACTACGCTAATGTAATCCTGCATGGTTTACCTAAAAATACACTAAACCCGCTACAGCTGGCAATGAACACGGCTGCACGGGTTCTGCACGGTGCTGCTAGAGGGGACCACATCACCCCAATCCTTAAGGATTTACATTGGCTACCAATTCACTGCTGGCTCACTTATAAAATATTACTCATGACCTTTAAGGCTATCAATAAGATATCCTCCACATCCTTAACGGACCTCCTCCAACCCACCCCATCGAATAGAGCAAGAAGAACATTCTCCGCCAATACCTTAAAAATCACCAAAGAGATAACAAAATGCACACAGGCAACAAAAAAACAGGCCTTCAAATTCTATGCACCCATCTGCTGGAATGCGCTCCCAACTTCAATCAGGACCATAACAGACCTGCTGGAATTCAGGAAGGCACTAAAACACCACCTCTTTCTCCTGCACTACTCCCAACCCAGTAACTCTCAACATGGTAATCTAACCTCATCTTCTCACGCATAACTAAGAATTCATGAGTTGACAACTCTTATCAATGCTGTATATATTTGTAATTAGTTGTACATAGTTACCCCAGTTGAAACCCAAGTTTTGTATACCAGTTCAATGTAAGTGCTTAAAAATGTTCCTGTTACGCACAATACTGTTATCTGTGAACCGTGCTGATTTTGAATAGTGCGGTATATAAAAATAATAAAATTAATAAATAAAATAAATAAAGACAGTCCTAGTCCAAACGGACAATCAAGTAGCCATGTTCTACGTGAACAAGCAGGGCGGAACAGGCTCTCTGTTGTTATGCAACGAAGGTTTACGACTGTGGGCCCTCGCCAGAGAGCACCAAATTCACCTTCTAGTGGTATATCTTCCAGGCATTCAAAACCTTTGGGCAGACAAACTCAGTCGAGTACTGCTGCCTCACGAGTGGTCTCTCTACCTAGACCAGGTGGCAAAGATATTTCATTTCTGGGGTACTCCAGACATAGACCTCTTTGCAGTCCACTGAATGCCAAACTTCCCAGTTCTGTTCCAGGATTCCGGCTCACAATTGTCAGGCAAGGGATGCCTTCCTCCTTCACTGAGGTCAGGACTTCCTTTATGCCTGCCCACCCATTCCCCTCATCCCCAAAACACTCTTCAAGCTTCAGAGAGACAGGGGTCGTATGATCCTCATAGCGCCACGGTGGCCATGCCAAGCATGGTATCCCCTGCTTCTACATCTCTCTCAAGCTGCACCTCTGGAGTTAGGGCATGCTCCAGATCTCTTTTCCCAAGAGAATGGGATGCTATGGCATCCGAATCCCCAGTCCCTGCATCTCACGGCCTGGTTGCTGAAGGCTTAGACCTCCAGGATTTCAACCTCTCACAACAGATATCCTTCAGGCTTCTAGAAAACTTTCCACAAGAAGATCTTATGCCTTCAAGTGGAAACGTTTTACTATATGGTGTTCCAAGAAGGGGTTAAACCCCCTTGTCATACCTTTAGAATTGATACTAGAGTATCTCCTTCACTTATCGAATTCTGGTCTGAAGACCAATTCGGTAAGATTCCATCTTAGTGCAATTGCAGCTTCTTATAAGCCTCTGAATGGACAACCAATTTCCTCTCATCCACTCATATCCAGATTTATGAGAGGTCTTCTATTAACAAAGCCTCCCATTAAACCACCACCGGTGGCATGGGATCTAAATCTAGTTCTTGGGCAGCTCATGAAGCCGCCTTTTGAGCATTTAGCCACTACAACCCTTAAGTTTTTGTCCTGGAAGGTCATCTTCCTAATTGCAATCACCTCTGCACGTCGCATTAGTGAATTGCAAGCTTTAGTGGCTGATCCTCCTTATACTAGGTTTCATCATGATAAGGTTGTTCTTAGAACTCATCCACACTTTATGCCAAAGGTGGTTTCGCCTTTTCATTTAAATCAATCTATTTTTCTTCCTGTATTTTTCCCGAGGCCTCACGCCTCTAATGCAGAAACAAATCTTCATACTTTGGATTGTAAAAGAGCCTTAGCCTTTTACCTACAGAGAACACAGCAACATAGAAAGTCCTCGCAACTTTTTATTGCTTTTGATTCTAGTCATTTGGGACTTCCAGTCTCCAAAAGAACTTTATCCAAATGTATTGCCCAATGCATATCCTTTGCTTATGAGAGTAAGGGTCTTCCTCTTTAAGGCCATGTCACAGCTCATAACGTGAGAGCCATGGCAACTTCTATGGCTAATCTCCACTCTGTGTCTATCGATGACATTTGTCGAGCAGCCACCTGGGCTTCGGTACACACCTTCACAGCCCACTACTGCCTGGATAAAGCCTCCCCTCGGGATGCCTTCTTTGGCCAAGCTGTTCTTCAAAATCTCTTTCAGACCTAATTCAACTCCTACCCACCAACCCTGGTGGAATGCCAGATATCCATGGGAGGAAGGATGCCTACCTTTCTAGGGTGGCACCTTCCTGGGGCTGTCTCCCTGGCATCTTCAGCTAGGGAGTCCCCATAAGTGAAGACTACATTCCGGCTTGTTCCTGGAGATAGCGTAGTTACTCACCTGTAACAGGTAATCTCCAGGAACAGCAGGAATTTAGTCTTCATAACCCACCCACCTCCCCTAGGAGTTGTCTCTCTATCTCTTTGTCTCTTTCCTCTCTCCCTCTATCCTTTCACTCAGCTACAAACTTAACTGAGGGACAGTTGGAAAGGTGGGAAGGCAGCGCGCATGTGCTGAGGGATGCTCCCAAAAGCGTTCCTATTGGACGCTGGGAGCGTTCCCGCGCAGGCTCCATCGGTACCGACGATACCCATATGTGAAGACTAAATTCCTGCTGTTCTCGGAGATCACCTGTTACAGGTGAGTAACTACGCTTTATAGAAGTGTACAAATTCTGAAAGGCATGGGATAAACTAGGAGTAGCCTAGTGGTTAGAGCAACTGCCTACTACCCAGAAGATCAAGGGCTCAATTCCCAGTGGCACTCCTTGTGACTTTGGGCAAGTCACTTTACCCTCCATTGCCTCGGAAGAAAAGGCTGGCAATCTACTTCCAGTGATACATTGCCAAGAAAACCCAGAGGTAGCTGGGTCACTATGAGTCAACACTGACTTGATAGCACTAAAAAAAAAAAAACTACTCCCTTAACATTGAAAATGAAACTTCTGTGCTGTATTATAGTTAATTTTTAAGACTGTAAGTTGATCTCAGTTGTATCAGTTATCCTAAATTTTAAGTAAAACCCTGTGCAGAACACAAACTTTCTAGCTTGTGTTCTAGTTATTGAGAAGGATGAATGATTCTCCAGGACCAAGCAGGAAGTCAGTCCTCACTTATGGGTGACGTCGGCGCCGACGGAGCCCTCGCGGAGCAATTTTCCCCAGCTTTCAAAGAAAGCCTTTGGGAATTGCAGCGCGCATGCGCGGTCCTCTTCCTGCCCAAGGGTGCCATCTTAGCCAGTCTTCTTTTTTCCGCGGAGCCCTACAGACGTACCCGTCGTGTCCCCGCGAAAAAGTTGATATTTACTCATAATTTACTCTTTTTTCCTTCGGTTCGACGCCGGTCTTTTTCCCGCCCGGACTCGCGACGCCGGTCACGAGTCCTCTTCTTCTTTTTCGGTTTTTTCTGACTTAGTCAGTTTCGTTTTCGGTTTTTCCCTGGCAGCCCGGTCCTTTGACCTCGCCGGGGCCCTTTTTCCCCCGATGGCTGCCAGTGGTTTCAAACGGTGTGGTCAGTGTGACCGAAATATGTCACTAACTGACACACACGACAATTGCCTCCGCTGCCTGGGCCCGGATCATGAAGAAATGATCTGTGGGCCCTGCGGCAAAATGTCCTCCAAAGCGTTGAGAAGTCGGCGGCATCAGCGGGATAGGATCTTCGCTGACCCCAGCCGTACCCGGACCTCGTCGGAGGCCTCCGCGTCCAGGGGTTCCAGCTCGGACCGTCGCCGGAGTTCCTCCGATAGGGGTTCTCCCTCCGGGGACCATCGTCGGAAGGTGAAACCCGCGAGGGCGGCGTCGGTGGACGCTCCTGGCTCCGCGAGGGCCAGGTCGCATAGCCCCGATAGCCGTCCCGGGTCCTTGGAGAAGGAGCACCTCTCGAAGCGACCTCGCCTGGAGTCGGAGCTGCCTGCTCGGGTAAGTCCTGTGGTCCTCCTGGACTCGCCTCCGAGACCGCCGACGTCGGGCCCGACGCCGAACACAAACTTTCTAGCTTGTGTTCTAGTTATTGAGAAGGATGAATGAGAATGTGAAGTGCCAAAACCTTAAATAATTATTGCCACAAGTCTGAATCCTGATACTTAACACTCCAGGGGCTTAGAGATACTCTGGATAACAGCTCCTTGGACTGGGATGTTCCATTGGCTGCCTAGCAGTTTCATAGCAACTACCTGGATTACACAGAAAAGGGGTTACACTTGGTGTAAATGTCTGTGGCTTCAGTCTAGCCACAATTTCTGCCAGTTTAGCCCTAGCATTTTCTAAAGAGACATAAGCACCTATGTGTCTTTATAGGCTAGGCTAAATATAGCTACCTGCTTACCCTCTTAATCTAAGCAACCTGTTATAAAATTATCTTAAAAAGACTAAAATGGTAACAAGTGTAAAAAAATATAGCATGTGCAGTTTATTTTTATTTATTTATTTTAAAGGGTTTTTTAATATCGTTTTATCCTACGGTCAAAGCGGTTTACATTATAACAGAACAGTTTACATTAAACAGGGAAGTATTTGAGGAGTAACTATCTACATATGTAAATATGTGGAGGTATTGAGGTTATAGGGGAAACTGGAGGGTTGAGGCTAGGAGGGATGGATATTGTGGGAGGAGTGGTGGGGAGGGAAGGGGTGGACTAGGTTCTGAAGGCTGTATCCCTTGCTTGGTTTGCAACTTGTGCTGTGAGGGCTTGTGTGGGTCAGTGATGCTGAGAACTTGCTGCTGGTAGCTTTACTACTCAATAAACAAAAATAGAACAAAAATACTTGCTTATTTTTGGATTTTGGTAGCTTTACTACTGGCAGGTCCGAGCTGACAAAACTCTCATTTGGACAGCAGCAGTATGGGATGGTTTGGTGGCAGAGGATCACATTTCTATGATGACAACAACACTAGCATTACCTGCATGGAAGAAAAGCCTGGCAATTGGCTTTTGTATCTTGCCACAAAACCCAATGGATAGTCACAACAAAACAAATTGCGATATAGTGCTGGAAGATGAGATCCTCAGGGTGGAAAGCACTCAATCCACAATAGAGGAAGGGCTGAAGATTCTTCAGAATAAAGCCAGCATTTATCATGTTATTGAATCAAAGCCCTTGCGACATCTGACTACTGATGTAGCTGTGCTTGAAATGAGTCAGAAGTTGCAAAGATATAACAACTTATGAACTAAGGGAAGGTGGTCAAGAATGAAATGGAACGTGTACAACTTGATCTGTTGAGTATCAGCGAGCTGAAATGGACTAGCATCAGAATTTTTTTTTTCTGATGATCACATGGTATAATATTATGCCGGAAATGAAAGACAAAGAAGAAATGGTATTACATTTAAAAGTTTGGTTAAATACTAAGGGGATCATTCTGAGTCATGTTTAGCGGGGATGGACATCCGATTTCCACTTCGATCTCCGCTAAACGCTAGGAGGCAGATTTTGAACACACAGCTCCCTGTACATACAGAGATGTGTGGGAAGCTCTAGACGGGGGCAGGCTGGAGGCAGGACCCTGACCAGATATACAGGGCCGATTCTGGTCACAGCTCTGTATGTCCGGGTCCGCCGACATAGATGGGGAAAAAAGTCTGCCAACCGTGGGACGCCGACGGCAGGTAAGGTGCAGCAGCAGGGGTTCCCTGCTGCCCAATCCCAGTAATGGCAGGCCTGATTGGGGGTCAGGGGTGGGGAAATGAGCAGGGGTGCTACTTGCCAGGGCAAGGTTGTACGGGGAGCAGCCTGGACATACAGAAGCCCAGAATCAGAGTACGTCCTGCCCATCCAGGCTGGTTGCACCCGATTCTGCTCCTGCAGGGATGTCTAGCTCCCATGGCATCAGAATTGGGTGCAGGTCCAGCCCATCCAGACTTTGGACATCTGCTCCAATAGTAGAGACACCAGTGGGTTTGCAATCACTGATTTCTCCGGACTTTTTACTTTCACTTCATAAGGCATACTGCTTGAAACTGCAGCAGGTGCAGAGCAAGGATAGTTCCATTAGCCTGGCTGATGTAGCTCAGAAGGGCAGTGCAGAGGGGGACCCAGGTGAAGGGACCTCAAAAAGTGGCCTGGCCATCGGAGCAGCGGCCGAAATTCGCAGTCAAGAGAACCTTGTATCTCAGGAGGCGGAAGAGGGAGAACTCCCTTCCGAGCCTGATGTAGAGCTGTGGCCAGAGATGTTAGAAGAAGCTGAGCTGGGGGCAGGGGGAGATCCGTATGTTTTCAGGGTCTTTCGGAAAGAAGAACTTGGGGCTCTGATTACTCATGCTCTTTCAGCTCTAAATCTTGCTTTGCCGACAGTACCGGTGGAACCCCTGGAGGATCCTCTGCTTCAAGGGTTTTGGGCGGAGCAGAAGTGTTTTTCGGTCCACAGAGTGATTAAACAGATGGTGGAGTCGGAATGTGAGTGCCCAGAAGCCACTTTGAGGGGCGGACGGGCTTTAGGCCGTCTGTATCCGGTTCCTCAGGAAGAGAGAGAATTGCTGCGGATGCCGAAGGTGGATGCCTTGGTGTCAGCGGTGACGAAGAAAACCACTATCCTGGTAGAGGGAGGAGCAGCTCTTAAGGATCTGCAGGATAGGAAGCTGGAGGTGCTGCTCAAGCAAGCTTTTGATACCAGTGCACTAGCGCGCTGCAGGCTTCTTTCTCCAGGACCAAGCAGGAAGTCAGTCCTCACATATGGGTGTCATCGGCGCCGATGAAGCCCCAGCGGAGCATTTCCCCAGCTTTCTATGAAAGTCTTTGGGAATGCAGGCACGCATGCGTGGTTCCCTTCCCGCCTAAAGGTGCCATCTTACCTCAGTCTCTTTTTTTCCGTGAAGCCCATCGGACGTGTGTCGCGTTTTCCCGGTTAAAATTAGAATTTTTAGTGATTTTTTTGCTCTTTTTTCTACCGGTTCGACGCCGGTTCCTCTCGCGCCGGGTTCGGTACACCGGTATCGCGCCCGATTCTTCTTTTTCGGTTTTTGCCCTTCGTGGCTGGCGTTCGCGCCCTTTTTTTCTCTTTTTCCCTGGAAGGCCGGTCCTTTGACCTCGCGGGGACTCTTTTTTTCCCTGATGGCTTCCAGTGGTTTTAAGAAGTGTGATCGGTGTAAGAAACTAATGTCTCTCACCGACACACACGACTGCTGCCTTCGGTGCCTCGGCCCCGACCACGATCCTAAGTCGTGCGGGGCCTGTGGAAAAATGTCTTCCAAAGCACTACGAAGTCGCCAGCAGCAAAAGGAAAGGCTTTTCTCGGACTCAGCCTCCGGCCGGGCCCGGACCTCGTCTGAGGCTACGACATCTCGGGATTTCGATCCCGAGCGCCGTCGAAGCTCCTCGGACAGGGGGTCCCCCGACCGGGAACGCAAGAGGAAGAAGCGGCTTGCGAGGGCGTCGTTGGAAGAGGTCCCTGGCTCCTTGAGGGCCAGGTCTAAGACCCCCCACCGTCGCCCCGGGCCTGTGGAACTGGAGAAGCCTGCCAAAATTCCTCGTGTGGAACCGGAGTCTGCTGGACACGTAAGCCCCGTAGTCCTCGTGGACTCTCCTCCCAGGGAGCCGACGTCGGGCCTGGCACCGCCGGGGCCCGAGTCGGTGGCTGCTGCGTCTCCCGAGCTGAGTCTCAGGATGACGGCCTTGGAGAGCAGAATGTCTGCCTTCATGGAGCAGCAGCGGGCACTGATGGCCAGCCTGTCTGGCGCATCTGCCCCGACCACCGGGACATCGATGTCACAGTCGACCCCGGAGACCGAGCCGATACTCGAGTCCATCGTGGCTCGGAGTCGACCTCGGTCGCGGTCTCCCTCGACCTCCCGTTCGGGACTGAGGGCATTGACGCCGGTGTTTCCGGCGTCGGGGCGGATGCTCCAAGGCCCCGCTGGGTCAGACCCCGACTCTTCCTCGGACGAGTCAGCTTGGGAGACGGAGGACGAGGAGTCTCCCGATACCTTTAAGACTCAGTGCGTCCCTTCGGACTCACCGCAGTCTGAGCCCCGGAGTAGGTCCCCTCCGGAGGACACCCGGTTCTCGGAGTTCGTCCGGGATATGGTCACTGCCTTGGCTATTCCGGCGGATCCCGAGGAAGAACCTCGAACTGAAGAGCTCGAGGCCCTACAGTATGACTCTCCTCCGAAGGAGGCCTTTACTGTCCCGGCTCCTCTTGATGCTGGAACGGCTCCTCTTCCGTATGTGGGAGGCACCGGTCTCGGCGCCGGTTCTTAGCAAGCGAGTCGATTCCATCTATCGACTCTGGAAGAGCCCTGGTTTTCAAAAGGCACAGCTACCACACCATTCCATGGTTGTGGAATCGGCCATGCATCGTCTGAAGAGTCAGAAGATGCACTCCGCGGTGCCTCCTGGCAGGGAGGCCCGAAACCTCGATGGCGTTGGTAGAAAGTGTTTTCAGGGCTCGATGCTTGCTTGCCGTGTCCAGTCTTACCAGCTGTACATGGGCATGTACTTGTGAGATCTGGCCAAGGAGTTGGCCGGATTCTCTGCTGGTCTCTCCGGGGAACCCTTGCAGAGATTTAAGTCCTTGTCCTCGGGGATTCGGGACTGCTCAAAGTTCATGTCCCGCGCCGCCTACGATGGCTTCGAGGCTTCGGCCCGAGTTGCGGCAGCCGGCATCGCGGCTCGACGCCAGGCATCGGACCTCGAGCCATGGGTTCAGGACAAGTTGGTCGATGTCCCTTGCCGAGGTGAAAACCTTTTTGGCAAGCCCATGACCGAGAAGGCCGCTCAGCTCGAGACCGAGCACCTCACACGTACAAGGCTGTCGAGGAAGACCTCTGCCCCTTCTCATAAAAAGAAGGGCTCGGGTAAAAAGCCCTTTTACCCGAGGAAGGGCACTGCCTACAAACAGTACCCACAGTATCAGGCTGCCCAAGCTGCCCCCCAGGGTCAGCCAGCCAAGGGCCAGGGTAATGGGCCCCGTAGGCAGTGGACCCCCAAGCCTCTGGCCCCTTCTACCACTCAGCAGGGTGGGGGCTTTTGACTCCTTGAGCATAGCCTCTCCTCCACTGCTCTCCCAACCCTGCACAGGAGGTCGTCTCGCCCTCTTTGCCCACCAGTGGCCCCTTATAACCGGGGACAGTTGGGTGCTGGAGATAGTCCAAAAGGGCTATGCTCTCCATTTCCACCAACTGCCACCCCCATACTTCCCAGGGGAGCCTCCAAGGCCTCCTCTGCACACAGCCCTTCTCCATCAGGAGCTTCAAGGTCTGTTGGTGGACAGAGCAGTGGAGCCTGTGCCTCCCCACCTGCATGGTCACAGATTCTACTCCAGGTATTTCCTGCTGCCCAAAAGGACCGGTGGCCTTCGTCCCATTTTGGACCTTAGGAACCTCAACACGTTCCTAGTGAAAGAAAAGTTCAAGATGCTTACTCTTGGAACCCTTCTGACCTACCTCCAGCAGGGAGATTGGCTATGCTCCTTAGATCTAAAGGATGCGTACATCCTCATTCATCCAGACCACAGAAAGTACCTCAGGTTCATTGTGGGAGGAAACCATTATCAGTACAGAGTCAATGTTCCCTCTAATTTTCTGTAGGCTGTGTGCGCATAAAATATCAGCTGTGTGCAGCTTTTGAAGGAAGGTTAAATTTTTGTGCGCCACATAACGACACTCGGAGTTATATACTTTAAAATTTGACTACATGTCAGAATACAGTATGTATACCACATTGATTTTAATCAAATTAAATGAAAATAGACGATTACTAAATGAAGCGGGAAATTTCTAGTAATTACAATCATAACTTTTACATTTTAAGATGTCTGTGTTGTTTTCTATCAGAATCGGAACCGTAATTTTTGTGCGCTCTGTTGTAAAGTATGTGCGCTCGCTCTGTGAGGTGTGTGCGCGCGCACACGCGCACAGCTTAGAGGGAACAGTGTACAGAGTGCTGCCTTTCGGCCTCACCTCCGCCCCCAGAGTCTTCACAAAGTGCCTAGCAGTGGTGGTGGCCTACCTGAGAAATCAGGTAATCTTTGTCTTCCCCTATCTGGACGACTGGCTCATCAGGGGTCAAACAAGTCAGGAAACAAATCAAGCCACCCTCAGGACTATTGCTCTTCTACAACGCCTGGGGTTTGTCATAAACTTCGCAAAGTCCATTTTGCTCCCTTCCCAGAACTTGGAGTTCATAGGGGCGAGGTTGGACTCTCTCCTGGCAAAGGCATTCTTACCAGAAGACAGAGCCCACAGGCTGATGGCCTTGCCAAATCACTTTCTTTGCAAGTCCCTGGTCTCCGCCAGACTCTGCCTGAGGCTTCTGGGCCACATGGCTTCGACAGTGCATGTGACCCCCAATGCCAGGCTCCATATGAGGCCTGCACAGTGGTGTCTTCGGGCTCAGTGGTCACAGGCCACAGGCAGCCTCAGCGACAGAATAAGGGTGTCCAGAACTTTTCTGCACTCCCTCAACTGGTGGCTACACCCACCCAATCTGCTGAAAGGGGTGCCTTTTCAGATTCCAGGGTACACAGTAGTGCTGACAACGGATGCCTCCCTGCAAGGCTGGGGAGCTCATTGTCTGGGCAAGTGCACCCAGTTCCTCTGGTCTCCCTGGGAAGCTGCAAAGCAAATCAATCTCCTCGAACTCAGAGCTATTTGATTAGCACTCAAAGCTTTCTCTCCTACCCTGGATCAACAATCTGTCCTGATTCAGACAGGCAACCAAGTAGCCATGTTTTATGTGAACAAACAAGGCGGGACGGGGTCCAGGATCCTTTGTCGGGAGGCTCAGGACCTTTGTTCATTTGCCCTCAAGCACAACATGCTCCTCAGAGCTGTGTACCTTCCAGGCCAGGACAGCTACCTGGCGGACAGGTTAAGCAGAATACTGTAGCCCCACGAGTGGCAGCTGCATCCTTCAGTGGTTCAGAGGATCTTCCTGAAATGGGGTCTCCCTTTGATAGATCTCTTTGCCAGCCCCATGAACAAGCAACTTCCACAGTTCTGCTCCAGGCAACCACATCCCCTTCGGATAGCAGCGGATGCTTTTCTGATATCTTGGTCTCAGGGCCTCCTCTATGCGTTTCCTCCCACGCCCTTGGTGGCCCGAACTCTCTTCAAGACTCTTCAGGACAAGGCTTCTGTCCTGCTGGTGGCTCCCAGGTGGCTGAGACAGCCTTGGTTTCCTCTTCTGCTTCAACTGGCGGTGGATCCTCCACTACCTCTGGGGTTGCAACCCGACCTTCTCACACAGGACCAGGGTTCCCTTCTGCACCCCAATCTCAAATCTCTCAATTTGATGGCATGGAGGCTGCAAGGGTAGTTTTGGCTCCCTGGGGCCTACCTCAGGAAGTTGAGGAAGTTGTCCTAGCTTCTAGGAAACAGTCCACTAGGAAAACCTATGCTCTCAAATGGAGGAGGTTTTCTGTGTGGTGTCAGCTACGTACAGAGGATCCTTTCTCCTGTACTGTGCCAGTAGTGTTTCAGTACTTACTGCACTTGTCAAATCAGGGACTTTAAGTCCAATTCTGTTCAGGTCCACCTCTCAGCTCTAGCAGCTCACCACTCACTGGTGGAGGGACATTCTCTGTCGGGTCACCACTTGGTATCCCGCTTTCTCAGGGGTTTGCTTCTGCTCAAGCCTCCAATCCATCCCCCTGCTCCTGAGTGGGAGCTGAATGTGGTCTTGCAGCAACTGACTCGCCCACCTTTTGAGCCGATGGCTACTTGCCCACTCCGCTTCCTCTCCTGGAAGACACTCTTCTTGATAGCCCTTACTTCGGCTAGGCGAGTGAGTGAGCTTCAGGCCCTGGTCTGTGACAGGCCTTACACCAGAATCTATAGGAACAGGGTTGTCCTTAGGACTCATCCAAAGTTCCTCCCTAAGGTTGTCTCCTCTTTCCACCTCAACCAGGAGGTGGTTCTTCCAACATTCTTCCCTAGACCTCATGCAAGCCAGGCTGAAGCAGTCCTGCACACCCTGGACTGTAGAAGGGCCTTATCCTTCTACCTTGACCGTACGCAGGGGCATAGAAGGGCTGCTCAGCTCTTCGTATCCTTTGACCCCAATAGGTTGGGGTTGGCTGTGTCCAAGCGTACCTTGTCCATCTTGGTTGCTGACTGTATCACCTGGGCTTATAAGGTGGCTGACCTTCCTTTGCAGGGTAGGGTCACGGCCCATCGTGTCAGAGCAATGGCTGCCTCAGTAGCTCATCTCCGCTCTGTGCCCTTGGTAGACATCTGCAGGGCTGCAAGTTGGTCTTCAAGCCAGACTTTTGCAGCCCATTACTGCCTGGAGAGGGAGTCCCGTAGGGGCAGTGCTTTTGGCCAGGCATTACTCCGGAATCTTTTTGAGGTTTAGGCAACTCCTGCCCTCCTGTCCTCTGTGGGGCTACCGGTGGAGGTTGTGTCCTTGAAAAGCCTTTCTTTGCTGCTGAGACTAGAGGGAGTTCTCTTGTTCAGCCTGGGCTCCTCGGTAGCCCAGAGCTGGGGAGTCACCCATATGTGAGGACTGACTTCCTGCTTGGTCCTGGAGAAAGAGTAGTTACTCACCTGTAACAGGTGTTCTCCAGGAGCAGCAGGAATCAGTCCTCACAACCCTCCCTCCTCCCCTTGGAGTTGCAGTTGTACATAGTTTATTTTTTCATTTTTATGTGCTGTTCTTAGCTATGTCATTTGACTGAGGTAAGATGGCACCTTTAGGCGGGAAGGGAACTGCGCATGCGTGCCTGCATTCCCAAAGGCTTTCATAGAAGCTGGGGAAATGCTCCGCTGGGGCTTCATCAGCGCCGATGACACCCATATGTGAGGACTGATTCCTGCTGCTCCTGGAGAGCACCTGTTACAGGTGAGTAACTACTCTATCTGTGGAGCGTATGTTTCCAGGGCGTCGATCAGGAGGCTTCAGGCTGAGGCTTCTCCAGAATCTGAGGTGACTGCGGCTCCGGAAGGAGCAAAATTAGAGTCGGCATCGGCGTATCTCGCCGACACCTTTTATGATTTGGTGAGGATGTCAGCTAAGTTAATGGCATCCATGATAGCTGCTCGGAGATTTCTCTGGCTGAGGAATTGGGCGGCAGATGCATCTTCTAAGGCACACCTTAGTAAGCTTCCTTATAAGGGCAAGCTGCTCTTTGGGGAGGCTTTGGAAAAGATCGTAAAGGATTTGGGAGACTCTAAAGGCAGGTGGCTGCCGGAAGATCATCCGAAGGGTCCAAAGCCTGGATCTTCACAGAGGGGGTCAAGGCAGAGACTTTCAGAGATTCAGGGGATGTCGCTTCACTCCTTATCAGAGAGGCCAGTTTGTGGCAAGAGGTCAGTCCTTTCGTGGAGCTCGGGGTTTCAGAAGTGGGTATGGGAGTCCCCAGCCGAGCTCCTCTAAGAAGCCCCAATGAAAGGAGGTCGGTTGCGAGATTTCCACTCTGTCTGGACCACAATGACTATGGACCGGTGGGTGTTGGAGATCATTCAAGAGGGTTATGCTTTGGAGTTCGAACAGCCACTAGCAGGAGCCTTCGTGGTGTCTCCATGCGGTTCACCAGCAAAGGCAAAAGCAATAAACGACACGATTCAGCGATTGCTGCATCTTCAAGCGATCGTTCCGGTTCCGTCGGACCAATGCGGGTTAGGTCGATACTCGATCTATTTTGTGTTGCCCAAAAAGGAAGGGTCCTTTTGGCCAATTCTAGATTTCCCACATGTAAACCGCTGTTTGAGGGTGCCCCGTTTTCGAATGGAAACTCTACAGTCCGTGATAAAATCCATAAGGCTGAGTGAGGTGTTATCATCTATAGATTTAACGGAAGCGTATTTGCACATTCCCATCAGACCGGAGCATCAAATGTTCTTGCGCTTTGCGGTGCCCATGGGGCATTTTTAGTTCCGGGTGTTGCCGTTCGGACTGGCGACGGCACCACGCACATTCACGAAGGTGATGGTAGTGGTGGCAGTGGCGTTACGTCAGGAGGGCATTCTAGTGCATCCCTATTTGGACGATTGGCTGATTCGTGCTCGCTCGGTAGTGGAGTCGGTGGACATGACCTCACGAAAGCCTAGGTTGGGTGGTCAATCGGACCAAGAGTCAGTTGGAGCCGGTACAGTGTTAGTCTATTTAGGGACATTGTTTGACATGAGACTAGGATCAGTGTTTCTTCCGGAAGCCAGGGTGCAGAAGATCTTAAGTCAAGTGTTGGCATTCTTGCGCATCAAAGCTCTGACGGCCTGGAGATACTTACAGCTTCTAGGCTCCATGGCGGCGGCCTTGGATTTGGTGCCATGGGCCAGAGCCCACATGTGGCCTCTCCAATGATCGTTATTATCCCGTTGGTCTCCACAGGAGCATCCGCTGAGTCAGATGTTGGTTTGCCCTTCAGAGGTCAGCAACAGTCTGCAGTGGTGGCTCAGTCTCACACATCTTCGGGCAGGAGTGCTGCTGGAGATGCAGGAGTGGGTGTTGCTCACCACGGATGCCAGTCTCTCTGGTTGGGGAGCCCATTGTATGTCCCAGATAGCTCAGGGCCGCTGGTTGATAGAAATGTCCAAATGCTCCATCAGTCAGCTCGAGATGAGGGCAGTGCGGCTGGCGTTGGAGGAGTTTGAGTCTCTACTACAGAGCAAGGCGGTGCGAGTTTTCTCCGACCACACGGTAACGGTGTCCTATATCAATCGGCAAGGAGGCACAGGCAGTGCGGCTTTGTTGGAGGAGAGCCAAGGGTTGCTGTTGTGGGCAGAGAACCACCTGTTAGCCCTGTCGGCGGCTCATGTAGCGGGAAAGGACAATGTGCAGGCCGATTTTCTCAGCCGGCATGTCTTGGATCCAGGCGAATGGGAACTGAACGTCGCCGTATTTAACGACATTATGCAACGCTGGGGTCAACCAGTGATGGATCTTATGGCCACGTTCAACAATGCCAAGGCATCTCGGTTTTTCAGCAGATGCAGGGAACGCATGTCGGAGGGTCTAGATGGTCTGGTGCAGCCTTAGCCGTCAAAGGGACTTCTCTATGTGTTTCCTCCATGGCCGAAATCGGTCAAGTCATTCACAGGATAGCAGGTCACCAAGGAAAGGTGATTCTCATAGCGCCAGATTGGCCAAGACAGGCATGGTACTCATGCGGCTGCTGGTGGACAGTCCTTGTAGGCTTACGAATCAGATCAATCTCTTGTACCAGGGACCGTTTCTCATACCGCAGGTGGACCACTTCTTGCTTACGGCTTGGCTCTTGAAAGGGAGTGGATGAGGTATAGAAGCTATTCCGAGGCGGTGGTCACTACCATGCTGCAGGCAAAAAGGAGGTCTACGTCTTTGGCTTATACCCGCATTTGGCGCATTTTTGAAGGTTGGTGTGCGAGACACAGAGTTCAGCTATTGTCAGCGTCAGTATTGGACGTGTTGTCGTTCCTACAAGGGGGGCTGGATAAGGGTCTGGCGGTTAGCACTCTAAAGGTCCAGTTGGTGGCTCTGGCTTGTTACCGGGGCAAGATACGGGGCTGTAGTTTGTCTCTACATACAGATGTACTGCGTTTTCTGCGAGCGGTCAAGAACATCAGGCCTCCGGTGAGACCGATTGTGCCGCTCTGGGATTTGAATTTGGTGCTGGAGGCATTGATACGGGCTCCTTTTGAGCCCGGGGAGACGGTCACGCTGAGGGAGCTCTCTTGGAAGACCGCTGCCTTGGTAGCGTTGTGTTCAGCTAGAAGAATTTCGGTCCTTCAGGCGCTATCATGTAGGGAACCCTACATTCAGTTTTCGGTGGAGAAGATAGTATTGCGGCCAATGCCATCTTTTCTACCAAAGGTGGTGTCAGCATTTCATGTAAATCAAGCAATTTCACTGCCTACTTTTCGGTCCAGGGAGGCAGATGGTACTAGTACTTCTCTACGGAGTTTGGATCGTGGTAAAGTGCTCCACAGATACCTTAGAAAGACGAAGTCTTTTAGGAAATCGGATAGGTTGTTTGTTCTGTTTGGCAGAGCACATAAAGGGGAGGCTGCGTTCAAGGCCTCAATTGCGCGATGGGTGAAGCAAGCGATAGCAGCGTCGTATCAGGCGAGCAGAAAGTTGCCACCTGAAGGACTTCAAGCCCATTCAACGTGAGGTCTGGCGACGTCCTGGGCCGAGATGGCTTTGATTCCGCCGGTAGATATTTGTCGGCGGCGACTTGGTCGTCCTTGCATACGTTTGCAAAGCATTATCGGTTGGATGTTCAGGCAGCGGGAGACACAAAAGTTGGGGCTTCTGCCATGCTGGCAGGGCTACTAGGACCCTCCCGAGGGTAGGTACTGCTTTGGTACTGCCCTACTGTTCCTGGACTGGCCCGGAGAGACGAAGAGGAAGAAGAAATTAGACCTTACCTGCTAATTGTCTTTCCTTGAGTACTTTCCGGGCTAGTCCAGGACCCACCCAGGACATGGCAATCTGCTAAACGCTATCAGTATTTCTTCATGTAATGGGACGGCGAGCTCGTCAAGGTGACTTCGTATAAGATATGCGTTGAGCTTGCAGTGAGTCTTTTTGGCCTCGAGTGGGTGCAGGCTCTTCCGAAGTGCAACTGGCTAGGAGGCTCCCTTAAGGTACTCGGAGGGAGGAGTGTTAGCAGCCAATTAGGGGTCATTTACCTTAAAAAAGAAAAAAAAAAAAGAGAACTTAACTGCAGAGAAGGACGGTGGAGTTACTGGTTGTTTATTTGATTGCACATACTTTCCAGGTTGGTTATGCTACAGTTTGGTAACGATAGTGTTCTGGTTATGGAGCTGCTTTGACATAGGTAGACTGGCTCTCTGACACCAGAGGGAGCTGGGTAGGCTGTCAGCAAGTCTTTGAAGAGTTCAGTCCTCAGCTGCTGAAGGAGGTTGACTACCCCAACTACTGTTCCTGGACTGGCCCGGAGAGTACTCAAGGAAAGACAACTAGCAGGTAAGGTCTAATTTCTTCTTTGGAATTAAAATAACAGATGCACGGACTTACGGACAGGATGAACAATCTGGACGTCAAAATCACAATGCACGAAGAGCACATGAAGCAAATATCGACAAACACTAAGAGAATTGCCATTTTGGAGCGCAACTTGGAAGTGCTTAACAATAGATCGCACAGAAATAATATCCTCATTGTGGAATTTCGGAGGGCGTGGAGGGCACAAATGCTATGGCTTTCTTGGAAAGTGTGTTGCCTAAGTTGGTGCGCCTGGAGTTTGCGCACCTGGTTGAAATTAAGAAAGCCCACTGTGTCCCAGCGCAAGCAGGCCACCCAGCAGCCACGACCTATCATCATGTGTGCCCTTCGATACCAAAATGTGGTTCAGATAATGTCCACTGCCAAAACCCAGGTTCCGGTGAAATTTGAAGGCCACAATATCGCCTTCTACCTGGATTTCAATAAGGCCATGGTTGAGAAGCGCAAACAATTCCTGGCCTTCAGACCACGTCTGCAGTGACTACAGGCCTGGTATGGCTTATTCTTTCCTGCAAGGTTCCAGGTCACGCTACACAACCAAACAAGGACCTTCGAAGATCCTGCTTTATTTCAGACCTTCCTGGAAGAGCAAGAAGTGGTGGTGATTCGTTAGTAAGTCTGACCCAATCCCAATGCCTTTACTTTCAAGAAGTAAAACCACTCTTTTGATCCTGCTGACAATAGTGAGTAGTTTGGTGCTTCGGGCTTAAAATCGGCCTCAAGGGAAGGGCCGCAGTCCTGAGGTCTTATTACTGTATGTGCAGCTTTGGAGGGAAACATGGATATGCTTGTGCCTCCTCTTTTCAGGATTGTGCGACACTAAAAGGGATGAATGTAGAGGGACCATGAAGAAGCCAAGAAATCCGTTCCCAGGGGTCTAGTACAATGGCTTCTCTCGGAGGGCATGCTCCAGAGCTAATTGGGAGTGTCAGGCAAATTGAACTTTGATGAATCCTGAGGAAGTCTGACATCAGTGCTCAAGAAAGAGGAGGCTGTTGGTAACCGGGATTAGCTCTGAATTTATTTGTGCCTTACAAGCAACCTAAAAAGGAACTGAACGGATAGTTATGGGGTGATCTGCTGTTTTGTTATGACCCGGGGCACGGGTATCTAAAAATGTAACATTTAGCACGATAAAGTTTATAGTGGTGGCACGCATAAGGGATCAGGATGGAGTGACTAAAGCAGAGCTTTAGTGTAATTAAATAAGTTTGTAATCTGGGGGTGGGATAAGGTCTAAAGAAATACTGGATCAAGATTATGGTGGGGAAGGGTAGTATCAAGTACAGATGGTTGGATTTTTATGTGGTAATCTTGTGGAGTGCTGGTTTACCCAGTTAGGTTCTCCTTATGTAAGGTGGGTTTGTTTCCTTGCTGGTTCTTCCTTGTATGTAAATAGGTTTGGTTAAGACTGTACTTTTGGCAGTTCTTTGGGCGCCTTAATCCTGTGATCAGTTATATAATTTGCTTATCCTATGGGTCCCTTTAAATTCTTGTTTCTGAACATCAAGGGCATTAACAACCCGATTAAGAGGAAAAAAAATTGCTGTATTGTCAAGAAGAACAGTCCAACACTCAGGCACGAACCCACGTCAACAGGAACCAAACCAGTACAAAAACGTGGATAACTCCAAAGGATAAAACCAAAATTTTATTGAAAAATAAATGCCACTGGCCCGACACAGGCCGTGTTTCGCTGCCTTCCTCAGGGGCACTAAAGTGGACTTAAAAGCTAAAAATACATAAATAAACATAATACCAATAAAACAGCATAAGCCTTGCAAATGCAATGTGAGCCTTTTGAGTCAGTCCTGACTCCTGGCGACCCAGAAGCTCCTGGGTTTTCTTGGCAGTATCACCGGAAGTAGATTGCCAGGCCTTTCTTCCGAGACAATGGAGGGTTAAGTGACTTGCCCAAGGCCACAAGGAACTGCTAGTGGGAATTGAACCCTGATTGCTTGGTTACCAAGCCAGTGCTCTAACCACTAGGCTAGTCCTCCACTAGAATAGCCTTAGAATAGCATATAAATAGAATAGCCTTAGAATAGCATATAAATGACATGCATATTAATGAATAAATTATATCAAAAAGTAAATAGATAAACATAAACATACAAGCTCAAAAAATAAGTTGTATATACAAAAACTTATGTAAAATGATAAAAACAGTAATAGGACTCATATAAAATAAATTATAGCCAAATAAAATAGAAATAGAGAACCATCAAAGTAAAAGTGACACATACCTGCTTTTATCCTTGAAAATATATCTAACACTACACCTTTTTGGGAGAGGAAGAGAACATGTATAAATTAGATATGTATAATTAACCTTTAAAAATGACAAAGATCAAGCGCACATACAGGACCAAACATATAAAGAAGTGTATCAATGGAGTCTACACAAAAGAAATCTTTGTGTATGTTGGTGCAATAAAGAAACAAAAATTATTACCTTCAAGGTTGATTTTCCAACGCGTGTGAAAAAGGAGAGAACTCCTTTACACTATACAGCAAATTGGAATTTCACCAAAAAAACAGCGTCTGCACTAAAAAATTATAAAAATGATTACCAATTGATATTAACAAACGAGCATACCATCTTGCACTAATAAAACAAAAACCCACTTAAAACTTTCATCGGAACAAAATCCAACCTTCAAAGATCGCCAATACATGACGTATAGAATTAGACGTCATAAATTAACTTCCCAATTTATTCAACCGAATCATTTAAAACTTCAAAATTAGATTATATAAAACCACATTCTAAAAAAGTAAAATATCTCATCGGCCAAGCCGTAAAATACTTATATAGTATGTAAAAAAACTTTTTTATCTAATCGCAAGGGACATCGTAGTAAGATTTCTTTTAAAATTATGTATAGCAAAAATTGCTTAAAAGCCACAAAAGCAAAATTTAAAAGGCAAAATTTAAAAAGACTTACAGCTTTCAAACGAAGAGGCTATCAGGATAAACATTTAGAAAAACGCCGACGCATGCGCTCTTACTAAGGGGAGTTTTTATAGCTGCCTAGTGCTGACTTCTAAAAATCAAAAATTCAATATCATGAAACCACCAAAGGTACCCCAAACAGGATTTCAGTTAAAATGTACACAACAGAAGTTGTTTAAAACACAAAAAAAGGAAACAAAAACAACACCTACAGCTTTCACACCATCCAAAAAATGAAGCTGCTATGAGAATAGACCTTTAAAAAAAACGCCGACACATGCGCCCTCTTTAAAGGAAGTTTTTATAGCTGCATGGTACTGACGTAGAAATAAAAAAAGTTCCAAGTTATAGAATCACCAGGGGCATCTCGATGAGATTTCATTTAAAAATATACATAACAAAAACTGCTTTAAAACCACAAACAAAGGGGGGGGGGAATTAAGAAAGCACTTACAGCATACACACCATCTATGAGATAAAGCTATTAAAAAGGCGAATCTTTAAAACACCCCGACGTGTGTACTCCCACTAAGGAGTTACATCACAATGCGATTTCTATTAAAATTGTACATAACATAGAGTGCTTAAAAACCACAAAAGCAAAAAGACTTACGACTTTCAAAAGACGAGACTGCTATAAGAGTAGACATTTAGAAAGACGCCGACGCATGCGCTCTCATTCAGGGAAGTTTTATAGCTGCATAGTACTGACATATAGGAATAAAAGATACAATGTCATGGAACCACAAAAGATACCTCAATAAATTACATTTAAAATGTTTTAAACCACAAAAGAAAAAGAAAAGAAACACTAACAACTTTCACACCATCCAAGAGATGAGGCTACTATAAGAATGGACCTTTTTAAAAAAACGTCGACACATGCGCTCTCATTAGAGAAAGTTTTTATAGCTGCATGGTACTGACGTATAAATAAAAAAATAAAATTATAAGATCACAAAGGGCATCCCGTTTTTGACAGTACAATTTCCTATAACTCCCACAATATATATTCTACCTAAGATACATAAATGTTTAAAAAACCCTCCTAGGCGTCCGATTGTATCTGCAATCGGGTCTTTATTGGAACCGATTTCGAAATTTATGGATATTTTTTTGCGACCTTACGTTCAAAAGATGTTGTCTCATGTCCGTGATTCTACTCAAGTTATACAAATTCTTTCCTCTTTACAAGAATATAGTTCTAATTTCCTTTTGGTTACACTTGATATAGAATCACTTTATACAAATGTACCGCAAAAGGAAGCCTTGGAGATTATTGAGCAATATTTAGTAAATAGGGAAATCTATAAACGCATTCCTACATTTTTTCTGTTAGAATTAGCACGTCTGGCCCTTTGTGAGAATTACTTTTGCTTTCGTGACATATTTTATCAACAAATAAAAGGGGTAGCCATGGGGACCTCGATGGCCCCTGACATTGCAAATTTATATGTTTTTAATTTTGAAGAAAAATTTATTAAAAACAATTGTTTTAAATCTAATATTAAGATTTGGATCAGGTACATTGATATTTTTATTTTATGGGATGGCTCAATGGATCTGTTAAATGAGTTTAACGAATGGATCAATTCTCGTGATAACAATTTACGGTTTCAAGTAATTTATGATGAACACCAAATATCATACTTGGATTTATTGATTAAGAAAACTGATAAAGGTCTTGTGACCACTCTTTATAGAAAACCAACAGACAGAAATCAAATATTGCATTATCAAAGTTTTCATAATCCGGCACTGAAACGCAATTTACCGGTTAGTCAACTTTTGAGGGCACGTAGGATATGCACATCTAGCCAGGACTTTGACAGACAAGCAAGCATCATGAAAGATAGATTTAGAGGAAGGCAATACCCGGACCAACATGTTTTAAGCGCTTATAATAGAGCGAAGCTCACTGACCGTGGTGTTTCACTCCAACAACACGAGAAAAGAAACGATGTAGGTATTGTTTGCCCCTTATTATATTCCCAGCAATCATACAAGATAGAGAAAATAATCAGAAAACATTGGTATCTGATTCAATCCTTACCAGGTTTCCATAATCAAAAGTTTACTGTAGCACATAAGCGCAATGCAAATTTAAGAAATATGTTAGTGCCGTCTGCTTTCACTGAGCGGAAATATCTCCCTAACTATAAAGGACATGTCCCATGTGGTAGGTGTTCAGTTTGTATTCACTCCTTAACAATTAAGAAACGATTTATTCACCCGGTGAATAATCAAATTTTTTATTTGGATGATTTTTCCAATTGCCTTACGAGTCACGTTATTTATGTTATTCTTTGTCCATGTAAAAAAATGTATATAGGAAAGACCATCCGTTCTGTCCGTGATAGGATCATCGAGCATAGAAGTATAAAAAGGAAATTGGTGGACAAACCTCTGGTCAGTCATTGGCTGGAGTTAACACATACAATTGCTGATTTAAAATTTTTTGTCATCAAAAAGGTAAAAGTTAACTGGAGAGGTGGGGATGTGGATAAAACAATACGACGTTTGGAAGAGAGATATATTTTCGCGTTTAATAGTCTACACCCCTATGACCTCAATATGGAACGTGATCTGTCAGTTTTTCTATAATTGTGTTTTGGTTTTTCTATAGGGGATGGTTCCCCTTGGTTCTTTCTATTTATCACATTTTTTATTTATCACGTTTCTAACTTATTCCGTAACAAATGTATATATATCTCTTTTAAATTATATTGTGACAGTTTGTCATACAATTTTTTGTCCCCCCCTTTTTTCCTTCCATCTGCCCCTCTTTTTGTTATATATGTCAGTATTATGTAGCCAAATAACTTCCCTTAGTATGAGTATACACATCAATGTTTGTTTTAAAGATCCACCTTTATAATAGCTTTATCCTATAGATGATGTGTTTGCTGAGAGTTTTCTTTTTTCCCCCCTTTTTTCCCCTTTTTTTTGCGATTTTAAAGTGTTTTAAACAAATCTTCAACGGGATGCCCTTTGTGATCTTATAATTTTATTTTTTTATTTATACGTCAGTACCATGCAGCTATAAAAACTTTCTCTAATGAGAGCGCACGTGTCGGCGTTTTTTTAAAAAGGTCCATTCTTATAGTATCCTCATCTCTTGGATGGTGTGAAAGTTGTTAGTGTTTCTTTTCTTTTTCTTTTGTGGTTTAAAACATTTTAAATGTAATTTATTGAGGTATCTTTTGTGGTTCCATGACATTGTATCTTTTATTCCTATACGTCAGTACTATGCAGCTATAAAACTTCCCTGAATGAGAGCGCATGCATCGGCGTCTTTCAAAATGTCTACTCTTATAGCAGCCTCGTCTTTTGAAAGCTGTAAGTCTTTTTGCTTTTGTGGTTTTTAAGCACTCTGTTATGTACAATTTTAATAGAAATCGCATTGTGATGTAACTCCTTAGTGGGAGTACACACGTCGGCGTGTTTTAAAGATTCGCCTTTTTAATAGATTTATCTCATAGATGGTGTGTATGCTGTAAGTGCTTTCTTAATTCCCACCCCCCTTTGTTTGTGGTTTTAAAGCGGTTTTTGTTATGTATATTTTTAAATGAAATCTCATCGAGATGCCCCTGGTGATTCTATAACTTGGAACTTTTTTTATTTCTACGTCAGTACCATGCAGCTATAAAAACTTCCTTTAAAGAGGGCGCATGTGTCGGCGTTTTTTTTAAAGGTCTATTCTCATAGCAGCTTCATTTTTTGGATGGTGTGAAAGCTGTAGGTGTTGTTTTTGTTTCCTTTTTTTGTGTTTTAAACAACTTCTGTTGTGTACATTTTAGCTGAAATCCTGTTTGGGGTACCTTTGGTGGTTTCATGATATTGAATTTTTGATTTTTATATGTCAGCACTAGACAGCTATAAAAACTCCCCTTAGTAAGAGCGCATGCGTCGGCGTTTTTCTAAATGTTTATCCTGATAGCAGCCTCTTCGTTTGAAAGCTGTAAGTCTTTTTAAATTTTGCCTTTTAAATTTTGCTTTTGTGGCTTTTAAGCAATTTTTGCTATACATAATTTTAAAAGAAATCTTACTACGATGTCCCTTGCGATTAGATAAAGTTTTTTTACATACTATATAAGTATTTTACGACTTGGCCGATGAGATATTTTACTTTTTTAGAATGTGGTTTTATATAATCTAATTTTGAAGTTTTAAATGATTCGGTTGAATAAATTGGGAAGTTAATTTATGACGTCTAATTCTATACGTTATGTACTGGCGATCTTTGAAGGTTGGATTTTGTTCCGATGAAAGTTTTAAGTGGGTTTTTGTTTTATTAGTGCAAGATGGTATGCTCGTTTGTTAATATCAATTGGTAATCATTTTTATAATTTTTTAGTGCAGACGCTGTTTTTTTGGTGAAATTCCAATTTGCTGTATAGTGTAAAGGAGTTCTCTCCTTTTTCACACGCGTTGGAAAATCAACCTTGAAGGTAATAATTTTTGTTTCTTTATTGCACCAACATACACACAGATTTCTTTTGTGTAGACTCCATTGATACACTTCTTTATATGTTTGGTCCTGTATGTGCGCTTGATCTTTGTCATTTTTAAAGGTTAATTATATATATCTAATTTATACATGTTCTCTTCCTCTCCCAAAAAGGTGTAGTGTTAGATATATTTTCAAGGATAAAAGCAGGTATGTGTCACTTTTACTTTGATGGTTCTCAATTTCTATTTTATTTGGCTATAATTATTTTATATGAGTCCTATTACTGTTTTTATCATTTTACATAAGTTTTTGTATATACAACTTATTTTTTGAGCTTGTATGTTTATGTTTATTTATTTTTTGATATAATTTATTCATTAATATGCATGTTATTTATTTTATTTTTTTATTTATTTATTTATTGTTCTTATATACCGCGCTCTTTAAAATCAGTGCGGTTTACAGGTAACATTGAAGCATCTCAGATATCTGTTATGCCTTTACATTGAACAGGAGCGAAAACTTGGATGTCAACTAGGGTAACTATTTACAGTATCTACAATTTATATGCTGTTCTAAGGCTTATGCTGTTTTATTGTTTAATTGGTATTATTAATATGTTTGTTTATGTATTTTTAGCTTTTAAGTCCACTTTAGTGCCCTTGAGGAAGGCAGCGAAACACGGCCTGTGTCGGGCCAGTGGCATTTATTTTTCAATAAAATTTTGGTTTTATCCTTTGGAGTTATCCACGTTTTTGTACTGGTTTTGTCAAGAAGAACAGGCAGATGTGATTCTACTTCAAGAAACACATCTCTCTACAGAGGAAACAAAAAAGCTTGGGCGAGGGCATTATGTCCTAGTAGGACACTCAGTGGCATACCACAAAAAAAATGTGGTTGCAATTCTGGCCCGCAAAGCTTTGGCACCAGCAATTGAGCAAACTCAAGCTGATCTAGAGTGCAGATGGGCTAAGGTTCCCCTCCGATTGGGAGACTGTAAGCTAGCCATAATCAATATTTACGCACCCAACTGTGATGATGTGCACTTCTTACAGAGAATCGCAGAGGAGGTACAAGACTTTGCTTCACGTTATTCTCATGGGGGGCAATTCTAATTTAACCTTTGACCCTTTGTTAGACCGCCTGCCTTGCAGGCGTAATAGACAACTCAAGGCCCCAATAGTAGTGCACTCTATTATGCAGACGATTGGGCTAACTGACAACTGGTGCTTTCGACACCCAATGGAGCAAGAGTATGCATTTTTCTTACTACCTCATGGATCCCATTCACGTATAGATTTTTTCTTTATCTCCAAATCATTAATCTCAGCTGTTACTGAAGTGGAGATTCATGGTACTCACATATCGGATCATGCAGCAATAACGTTATCCCTTTCCCCAATAAAAGACTCTGCTCCCTGTCCAGCTTCATCTTTTTGATGAGCCTTTCTAGCAGATG
This sequence comes from Ichthyophis bannanicus, assembly GCA_033557465.1. Lineage (NCBI taxonomy): Eukaryota > Metazoa > Chordata > Amphibia > Gymnophiona > Ichthyophiidae > Ichthyophis > Ichthyophis bannanicus. The sequence goes on along the minus strand of CM066036.1, from coordinate 684,323,765 downwards.
AAGCATTTTGTGACACAATTCGACAGGCAATAAAAGATTATTTTGCTGATAATTTACCGGAGGATACTTCTGGCTGGCCTGGTGGGAGCCTTTAAAGCCTCTATCCGTACAATGATCACCAGTTATGCAATTAAAACTGCCCACCAAAAAAACTCTAGCTATCTACTTTAGAAGTGCAGATCCAAGCAGGCGAGAGATTATTTCTCACCAGGTCATATCCCTGTGTTTGCTCTGACTACAGCAACTGAGATATCAGTACAATAATATAGTTAGTGTAGAAGCAGAACAAACCAAACACTCTCAACAAGCGAGGTATTATGCAGAGCAAAACAAAGCAGGCAGGCTTCTGGCCAATACTCTCAAACAGTAGCTATCCTAGATAACCAACTACGGCTCCTTACTAAGAATGCTGAAATAGCAGACTCATTTTGGTCTTATTATTCTAGTCTATATTCCTCTGAGGTTTCTTTGATTTAGAGGCCTTCCGTAAACTCCCAGGGGACCTATCCCACCCAGTCCTTTCACCCCAGCAAGCTGAAGACCTTTATCAACAGATTCAGGAAAATGAGCACCGGGATGCGCTAAAAGCTATGCGTGCAGGCAAAGCTGCAGGTCCAGATGGACTTCCCACCAAATTTTATCAAACCTTTGCGGCAGACCTCTTTCCTTGTCTGCTGAAATATTTTCAGCTTCTCTATTTGCAACAATCCCCCGTAGGTTCCTTTACTGGGGCAACAATCATATTGTTAGAAAAAGCTGGCAGGAACCCTCAAAGGGTAGGCAACTACCAGCCAATCGCTCTACTAAATGCAGACTACAAATTATTTTCATCGATATTGGCATGTAGACTAGCAAAGGTGACCCCCTCTATAATTCATTCTGATCAATGCAGCTTTACAGCAGGGCGGTCTATGGCAGATAATGCCCAGCTCCTCATGAATCTTCTCTTGATATTCGAGCAGCTAAGCATGCCTGTAGTAGGGCTCTCATTAGATGCAGAAAAAGCCTTTGACCGGCTGGAGTAGCCTTTTTTTGTTTCAGGCCCTCCGCTGGTTTGGATTTGGTGACAGTTTTATACATATGATTCAAGTCCTCTATACTAATTCCTCGGCCTGCATCCTCGCTAATGGGGTACTTTCAGATCCCTTTTCACTTCACAGAGGTACTAGACAAGGCTACCCCCTTTCACCCCTATTCTTTAATATAGCGTTAGAGACCTTAGCTCTATTGTTGTGCCAGTCTGATGAGATTCAAGTTATTACTGTAGCCAATCTACAAATGAAACTCTCCGCATATGCAGATGATCTCCTATTATTTGTTCAGCCTTCGTCTGACCCAGCAGTACTTGAGGTAATTGAAAAATATTCCAAATTGGCAGGATATAAAATAAATTGGTCAAAGTTAGTGGCTTTTCCACTAAATAAACTATCACATGCTTCTGCGGTATCTTCTTTCCCCTTCACATAGGAAATGCGAGCAGTTAAATACTTAGGGGTAAGATATTGCTCCACTCTAGAAGAAACGCTGTAACTAAATATCAAAACTTTAACTGAATTGATTCAGTCCTTCACCCTGAAATGGTTGTCCCTCCATCTGTCCTGGTGGGGCCATGTAGAATCATTAAAAATGGTACTAGCACCAAAAATAAATTATATTCTAGAGATACTTCCTCTCTCCCTGCCACTTAAAACTTATAAAACCCTAGAAGTCTACTTGTCACCTTTTTATGGCGAGGCAAAACACCAAGGATAGTGACAAAGAAATTAAATGTGAATAAACTAAATGGGGAAGTTCAGTTTCCAGATTTTAGATGGTATCACCAAGCATTCCTCCTCAAACAAGGTGCGTTGTGGACTGCTCCAGAGGAAAGCTGTCAGAAACCGATCTGGCTAGAGGTTGAAAAATGCTTGGTAGCACCTTCTCCATTATTATTGCTGGTGGGTATACATTATGCGGACTCCTCTGGAGCTGGAAGGATAGTAACATTGACTCATTAAGCGAATCAAGCTTTAGCAGCAATCTTAGGGGAGAAGAACTCTTCCCCCCCGCCCCCCCCCCCCACATCTCTCTTCCCATTGTGGTATAACCCCATGATTAAAATTAGACACAAATCTGTCTCATGGAAGCATTGGCAAGCATGCGGCATTTGGTCAGTAGGCCAATTGGTAAAATCTTAGGCATGTAAATCATTTGAGCTTCAGTCTGAGTGTGGACTGTTACTTCCAATGGCTGCAGCTGAGACATTGTATATCCAAAACCATTGACATCAAGAATCTGTCGGAGGAGTGGGTCCTCCAAAGAGTGGCCAATGCTAGTTTAAGTACAAAAGGAATGGTTTCTACATTCTATGCTCTGATTAAGGATAAAGTCTCCCCTCGCCTCTTGAGCTTGGAAAAAATATGGGAAAATGAACTGGGTCCCCCCCACTTTGCCGCAAACATGGCCACTGCTTTGGGGGTACTTGACTAGAATATCCAGATCTGCTGCCCTCACCCAAACACTGTATTTTTTAGCCCACCGTCTGTATATCTCCCCAGTCCAACTGTCTAAATGGGACCCAAGCATTGGTAATAAACGCTGGTCGTGTCACAAGGAAGCAGGTACCTTAGTGCATGTAGTATTTCACTGCACAAACTGTCAGAGATTTTGGACACAAACATGGGACAAGATGCAGAGTATTGTGTTTCCAGGCTCCCATTGATATGGCGAATAATCATTTTGTGTTCCACAACTGAAATTCCAGCCCTAGATAAGGAGAATGTTTGTTTTTCTTTTTGGTTTTATGATGGCTGTTGCCTTAAAACTGGTAGTTTGTCCTAGAAAAACCCTCTCAATCTGGACTGGCATCTCTGGTAGAATCTTGTGTGTCTCTATTCTAGATATGAAAAAGCGCACAATAGAGCCACAGTTCAGGGGAGCCTGAAATCAAATCAGAAATTAAATAAATAGCGCTCTCTTGATGAATATGCTGCTTTCGGCAGTCATAAGGTAGATCTATAATACATTAGCATCAGCTGTAGTTCTCTCTGTAACATCAGGAACCCAAGTGGAGGAGTGGAGGAGTGGCCTAGTGGTTGGGGCAAGGTACTTCAGGCCGGAAGGTCAGGGGTTCAAATCCCACTAGAGGACAGCAACCTTGGGCCGGAAGGACTGGGGTTTCTAGTCCCACAGGTGCTCCTTGTGGTCTTGGGCAAGCCACTTAACCCTCCATAGCCCATGTTCTCTGTGTGCTGTGCTTTCCTGTCTAATCAATGTGTTTATACCTCAAAAATTTCCTGTCATGATTTGACAATTTCCAATCTGTAATCAAATTGCTGGAAGTAGCGGTATACTAAATAAATAAGGAAAAACCCTTTCACAAACCAGCAAGGAGACAGGAACGATGGATGGTTGAAGGGTCAGTTGTCATTGTTATTTGTTATGTTGTGTTTTATGTTTGAAAACTAAAAAAAAAAAAAAAAAAAAAAAAAATAACCTGAAGAAATAGCAGAGCTATCGGGAGAATATTTTCTTCCATTTAAATTGGCTAATAAATTGCCTGCTGCAGTGGTCAGCTAGCTCCATTATATGTAGCATTACTGTTGTAATTTACCACGTTCTAATGTATCTTCACTTGTCTCTTTAAATTCAACACCGTGAACATGGGAAACAGACTAAAATTATTAACATCTATCCTTATAGTGCATGTGATTATTGAAAAAAGTAGTGGTTTTTTATTATTTATTTAGCAATGCTTACACAGTGCTTTTCACCAGATCAAAGCAGTGTATATTCAGGTACAGTATATATTTCCCTTGTCCTTAAAGGGCTCACAATCTTTGTTTTCTACCTGAGGCAACAGAGGGTTAAGTGGCTTGCTCAATGCCACAAGGCATGCCTGTGGAATAGGAAATCCCAGTCCCTTTAGCCCAAGGTTGCTGTCCTCCAGCAGGATTTGAATCCCTGGTCTTCTGGCTGAAGACAACGTGGCCCCAACCACTAGGCCACTCCTCTCTCCATGCTATTACTAAGAAAACTTGTTTTAAAGTAACTGCTACCATTCCACACATCAATATTCCCTTATGGGAATGAAAGGGTTGTTTTTTTTAAAGAGAATCAACTCGCGGTTTAATTAGCCAACTGATATTAACCTTCTGGGTTTCCAGTTCCGTTCGTTACCCGGTGGCTTTAAAAGAGTGCTGCTCATGGCCCAAGTATGGAACCCTTCCGTGTCCTGGAGCAGCGGAAATATAACTACATTATTATGGTGTTTATCAGGCTATGAAAGGGCATTTAAATAGCAAGGTAAGTGTGGAGCTTTTTTGAGCATGGTGATTCTAATGATTTTTAATAATAAAGTAGAAACAATGTTGCTGGCAGCAGTTACTTTAACATCAGTTTTCTTAGTAATTGCATATCAAAAAGCCACTCTACTTTTTTCATTAGTAAAAGGCCTTGTGAGCACACTATAGAATCTTATATCGGATGCAGTATATAATAGGTAGTGGGCTGAGTGAAATGAAAAAAGAAGTGGCATGGTCAGATCGGCAGGCCTGAAACAGTAGACGGGCAGCAATATTCTGTAGAAGTTGCAGAAATTGAAGTAAAACTAGTGAAACCACAATAAAGACAGTTACAATAATCCAATCTGCTAAGAAGAAGAGCAAGATTGTCATGGCTGAAGAAGGATCTAGTTGATCGTAATTGATGCAAAACAAGCCAGGAAAATTTGACCAAGCTTGAAATCTGTGGCATAAAGGAAAGATTAGAATGGAAGTGGACTTCTCAGATAGTTATACAATCCTGGATTAGACTGTAAACTCTTATGAGCAGGGACCATCTTTTACATATCTCTATAGAGCACTGTGTACGCCTTATAGCAGATTAATAGTAGTAGGATTGGTATTGGGATACCCTTAATTGCAGTAGACAAAACTGGCTGAGGGGAAGAATTTGTAAGTCCTCTGTGGACAGGAAAATACCTCCTGTACCTGAATGTAACTTGTCTTGAATTTCTGAGAAAGGCATTGGCTAAATCCAGTTTCCCTATCTCTTTTCCTTTAATCCATATAGATATAGTCTTTGTGGGTGTTTGGCTATTTAATCATGGCTTAAAACTAATCAGCAATCATATCTAGTTTATGATTCAGTAGGTGAGAAGATGAGAAGCTACCGGATTGATGTAAGAAAATCTGAACATCATCTACATAAAGGAAACAGCTATACCCAAGACTTTGAATACATGTGGGAAGTAGAGCTATGAATACATTAAACAGTGTAGGAGCTAACACAGAGCCCTGTGAAACACCACAGGGTAGAAGAAAACTTGAGCAATGTAAGCCAACAGAGACTGCAAACATGCAGTAGAACAAATAAGAAAGCCAGATAAGGAATAATAATTTCTTACCAAATTCAGTAATTAAGAGCAGCTTACAGATGCCCAGGAGATCAAAAATGTGCTGAGTTTGAGAGAAATTAAAAGAACCGCTTTACTGTAGTCTAGCCTTCATCTAATCTCGTAAGGATAGGCAGATAAGAAATGCACACAATAAAATAAAATAAATAAAATGCAAGCAGGAACATGGTGCAGTGACCCTGGAGAGAACCTGGCCTGCCTCATATGGAAGGGCATTAATGTCTTTAAATTTTTAGACAGCTGCATATGGGCATCCTTCTCCAGGATTTGAGATGAAAGGAGGATTGGAGACTGGATTCATATCAGTTGCATTGCAGGGTTGATTTTTTTTAAGGAAAGCTTGTACTACCACATGTTTCCACTGTGTGTAGAAAGTCCCTGAAGATTGGCTGTTAATTAGCATTGAAAGAAGGGGAGTAAGGACAGTTAATGGATCCTTTACTATAGTAAAGAGGAATGATATCAGTAGGAGCACTAGAATTCATGACAGAAGCCAAAGCCTTTGAGAGAGAGAAACCAGATTTGATGAAATGAGGAGCAATATTGAGACACCATGGTGGTCGGCTGTGGTGCTTGAATATATCAGCAGAATATTCAGCAGCAGTATTCAGATAGAAGCTGTTGCTGCTGCATATCTGGGCTGAGCAGTACTCCCTAGATAAACTGGTGTGGAGGAATAGCTTAATGGTTAGAACACTGGTGTGGGAACCAAGAGATCAGCGTTTGATTCCCACTAGCCCTCCTTGTAGCCTCAGGCAATTCACTTAACCCTCCATTGCTCCAGAAGAATCCAATTTATCAATGTCCCTGCTTAATGTACATTACCAAGTTTAAATTGCAATGTACAAACAGTTAAATGGTGACTTTAGTTAGCATTGATATTCACCCAGTACTTCTTTTCAAGTGGCCTGAGTTTGGCAGATTAGTGCCAGCTGAATATCGGGCTAACTGAATGAAGTCACCATTTATCTGGTTAGTACTGCCACAGCCTCTGTTCTATCCATGGACTGCCCCTGTACTAATGAGATAATGACAGGGCAGTCTGTTGAGATATTCAGCAGCACTATCCGGATAGTGCCAATATCGTGGTGAGTGCCCTTAGCTGCCTGACCTCCCATTGACTGGCTAGCTAAGTGCTTGAATAAGGAGGATTTCATAACCAATGTTTGTAACTTAAACCCCAAGTAGCTGATACAGCAGTGGGATAAAGCTCTGTGGCCTTTTCCTTCTTTCTTTTGTGCACTTCAGCAAATTATTAAATTGGTTTGTGAAGATTTGTATTATTTGCTTTACCCAAGATGCTAGAATATTTCCATTGCATATATATATATATATATATATATAATCACAAAAATGTGTGCTCTATGGGGCTAGTATTCAGTGACAGCAGCCAGCGCTGTTGAAATGGGTGGCCATTATCTCTTTAAGACCTGGATATTCAATGCAGGGGTCATATCTGGCCAACAGCATTGAATATTTGGGTTGGCCAGATAGCACTGCAGCTAACCAAGCAGCGGTGATATTCAGCTGTCTTGTTAGCTAAAGCAGTTAGTGTTAGGCCAGCCTTTATTCTGCCTAACTTTAGCCACTTTAAGATAACGGGGCAGCAGCTGAATATTGCTGCTGCCGGTTATCTTTGGCACTGTTCCCAGCATCAGAAGGGGATATTCAGCATCAGAAGGGGATATTCAGCAGCACAAATTGGTTATGTGCTGCTGACTATCCCATTCAGCGTGATTAATGTGGTTAGCAGATGCGCTAAATGCATTAATCGTTTTGAATATATCTTCCAGGAAACAGATGCTCAGCTGATGGCAGCATGCACTTCTGCAGAATTCCTATGTATTTCGCTGCATTCACCATCCTGTCAACAATATGGAGTCTTCCAACACCACTGGCTGCCATGCATCCCCAGATCATGACCTTGGTTTGATGCTTCATGGAGATATTCAAGCACTCTAGTTTGTATTCTTCATGAGGAATCCTCCTCACATAGGTTTTGCCCTGGTCACCCAGAATGCAGAACGTGCTTTTGTCCCTGAAGAGAACTTTCTCTCAGTCAGCCTTGCTCCATTTTCAGTACTTGGATGCCCCTCAATGCATCTCTTCCTCTGTTCCTCCGTTAGTAGTGACTTCCTCCACGCCTCAACCCATACTCCAAGCATCATCTCCTCACAGTGGAAGTGCAAACTGCAACGGAACACTTCTTCCATTCCCACAGAAGCTCAGGGGAGGTTAGCTTGCAGTTGCCAAGAGATGTCCTTATCAAGGCCCTGTCATCCTTCTTGGTTGACTTTCTAGGTTGACCGCTATGATGTAAGCCCTGTGTATTTCCCATTGTCTTAGCTTCTGCAGAATGCGGACAACCTTGTTCTGAATACAGCTGACCTTTACTGCAATCTGCAGCTAGAATACCCCTCCTCATGCAAAACCATCACCCGAACTCGGTCCTCACTATGCCAGGACGTTGAGCATCAGATACGATATATACCAGTTGATCCACATTAAATTCAAACCCTGTGTGCTGCCAAAATACCATGCACTGATTGGCTATCAAATATGAAGTCCTATTGGCTGAGGAATCACAATATTCTATTGGTTCATTTTGATCCCACTTTGAAACAGAATCCGTTGATTGAACTCTGGCATCGTTTCCTCATGACAGCCATACGAAAGTTCACAGACAAGTAATTTTGCATGCAGAAATGGCTGCTAAATTAAATTTGCAACAAAACAGTATATAATAAGCCAGGCTTCTGCAACAGAATTTGGAAAAATTGTCAAAATAAAGCTGAGAATAGCTTGATCATGCAACCTATGCAAGATGTTTGCACACCACTGTAGATCCTGCTGTAGATACAGTTGTGCTTGTGTTTCTCACCTGCCATGCCCCATCTTAGTAAGTGCCCTGTGCTCGTGTTTTCAGTTATTTTGGAGTTCTTCTGGCTCCTGGCTTTCATTTAACTTTGATGCATGCAAACACCACCACAAAATTCCCAGACCTCTTTGCCATAAAAGTGGCCATTTTTTAGCTCAGGTCTTCTAATTGATGTTGATGGGTGTTTCCCTGTGTCCAGTTTGCTACAGTCTTTACTGGAATGCAGTTTTCTCTCTGTCCTGGCAGACTATGCAGTGCAGATACACTGAAAAGTGTTGGATAGCTAACAGGTTAACTACAGGCAGGTGAATATTAAACAGCTGCACAGCACAGTGTTGAAGCAATATAGGAAGGTGCTGGATAGCTTAGTGTTGAGATCCACTGAACAAGAAGCCAAGTAGTTTGGCCAGGGCTATCCCCACCTCCACAACCGAGCAGGTTCTCCCTATGGGGGATATAGAAGTTTTATCTTCCCTTCGGGCTTTTCTCACTCAGGAGTCGTATATTTACATTTTATTAACTGGCCCTCCATATGGTAGAGGATGGACCTTTATCTCCATTAATTACCATGAGGGTATTTGTTGTCATGTTATCAAGATTCACTCAGTTTCTAGATGATAGCTCTCTAAAGGTGTACTAAGAGATAGCCAGTTACTCTCTTCATCTTGGTGATGATTGCTGACCACTGAGGGGTCCCTTCTCCAGCCTTGCCAGTGTCTCAGCCACCATGACTGCCTTCAACTATTTCTAGTTAGTTTTGGGTGTTTCTTGGGCAAACTTCTAAATTTCACAAAACTGCTAAATTTAGGAGCAAAAAAGTGGGTTGAATCAGGGGATGATTTAGGGCAGGGAAAAAACAGGAGCTTAACACTGATTTTCAGCACTAAGCTCATAAATTACTAGACACCAGTTGCTATCATTTGGGTTCTTTTTCCTTTCCTGCTCCTGAGGCTCTGTGTTAGCAAGTAAACAAGGGGAATTCACACTGGAAGTGTTCAACAAGCTTTATTTGGCACATAAATCTCATAACAAGCAAAAACACTGGTAGGAAGTGCCTGCTACACAATATTTTAATTTTAATCCTACTTAAAGCACGAAACACTTTGTTACCTCTGATGCATCCTTGCAGCTGTGGTGTGTTGACTTGATGCAGCTGGTGGTGACTGCTCTACAGCACACTGGTTAATATGTGTGCAGTACTGAGCCATGGATACTGGCAGGCATGAGCAGATACACCAGTCCTCCCTGGGTAAATATGTATCTGTTCATGCCTGCCAATATCCATGGCTCAGCACTGCACACATATTAACCAGTGTGCTGTAGAGCAGTCCCCCCCCCCCCCCCCACACACACACACACAGAGGGAAGTATGGAACAACTTACATGAGCTCACAACTTTACTTATTTATTTGCATTTATTATATGCCTAATAACTGAGGGCCTGATATTGACTTATGTCATCAATGCTCCACTATGGCGCATAGCCGTGTGCGCCAACCTTTAACTCCAGATATTTAGTGCTAGGGTCATATGCGGTCATGGCATTGGATATCCATGTTTGCCACACAGCATCCCAGACGCAGTAGATATCGGGGCAGCACGATATTGCATGCTGCCCAATTAGCTACTGCAGCTAAAAGATGGCGAGCATTTGCCTCGCCTATCTTTTAGTGGCAGGTCGCTAACTGGGCAGCATGCAATATCACCACTGTCTGGTTATCGACTGTTGACACCTTAGCTTCTCCCAGAATATCCACAACATGTGGATGGCATCGGGGCATTTAAGGAAGATCGGGGATATTCATGTTAGTGCTGTTGAATATCCTGGTTAGAGGCATTTACAAGGCTATAGGGCTGTAAACCATGTAAATGCCTTTTCGAATATTGAGCTCTGAATATTCTAGGGCGCTCTTTTACTAAAGTATGGAAGGATTTTGTACTTATGTATTTAGCCCTAAAACTAATGCATAATAGGTGCAAAGGTTTTGCGGTGTCAGGGGCATGTTCCCAACAGTTACCACACTAAATCGTATCCTAAAACATGGCAGTAGCATATGTAATTAACGCAAGTGCATGTAATGAAATCTTGATGAGTGGCGTTAAGTGCACCCTCCTAACTGCAACTTTGACAGTGTACAACATGTACTCCTGTGCTGACTGCAATGTCCTCTCCATGCCCATTCTCCACCCCTAACCCATCCATTCACCACACCATTGTGTGATTTGCAGATACCACAAGAGTTGGTGTGCAATAATTGTCTTGCCTGCCTGGTAGCAGTTACCATGGCCCTGCACTGACAATTACCATGTACTAAAAAACTCATTAACTGCTTATAGCACATTTTAGTAAAAGAGCCCCTAGGTGTGTTACTTTGGGGGTGTTTTAGATATGAAAATGGCTATAAAATTACCCTCCATCTGTGAAAGTTTATTTAAAATCAAAATTAATTAACTACTGCAATGCAAACATACCAAAAGCAAGTCATTAATTTAGAATTTTGCAAAAACTGACATGTAAAAATATTTTTGTGCACAGCTATTTTGTCATATATATTTTTGAGGTATATTTAGAGGTATGTTTACTAAATGGTGGTAGCAGCTTCCAAGTGATATCGGAGCCGTGGCCTCATTGATTTCAACCAATCCATTTATATCTTTCACTTAATAATCTAGTATCTTATAAAGATAAGCATAAATGTGTCTATTAAAAATTCTAGTGTGTTTCACTGGAGCCAGAGTTGGGATGTTCATATTCTCTGAAGTTGGACAAAGTAGATTTCAGCCTGATTAGAGTTTGACAAAATCTTCAAATTTCTCAGAGATTCTATTTTATTTATTTATTTTATTTATTTAAAAGGATTTAATATACCGCTTTATCTTTAAATCAAAGCGGTTAGCACATCAAAACAATCAAGAGGTAGAGTGGGAGGGGAATACATGCAGTGGATAAATCGATATGTGTGGTATGGGGGAGCAGTGTGAATGATTAACGTGTGAGCTATATACATTGTGAGCTATGAACAGGGGCTATATATAGGTAGCAGGGGGATGCAGGGGTCATGCATAGATTGGAGAAGGCTGGTGGCTGTTCACGTGAAAACCTTATAGTGTTCTGTGAAGAGTGTTGTTTTGAGCAGCTTTCTGAAGTCCTTGAGGTCTACGGTTCAGCTCAGATCATCAGGGAGAGAGTTCCATAGAGCGGGTGCCGCCAGGGATAGTGCTCTTCTTCAGGTGTCTTGTTTTGTTCTGGCAAATTCTTTGGGGGTGGTGATGGTGTCTGAGGTTCTCTTTCTTATGGGTCTGGCGCTTTGGTCAGCTTTGATGAGGGGTTGCAGGCAGTTTGCTGAGAGGTTCTGTTTTATTTTGAATATGTTTAGGAGTACCTTGTATCGTATTCGGGAGCTGATTGGGAGCCAGTGAAGGTGGTATAAGATAGGGGTAACGTGATTGTGCCCCGAGGTGCCTGCTGTTATGCGGGCGGCAGTGTTCTGTGATATCTGTAAAGGCCAGAGTGCTTGTTTTGAGAGCCCAAGGTAAATGGGGTTGCAATAGTCTAATGTGGGAGTGATGAGAGCTTGACAGACTGTACAAAAGTGATCCTGTGAGAGAATGGGTTTTGAGGTGCCTGATGGCTCTCATTTTCAGGTATGCATTCCTTGTGGTTCTGGCGATGTGAGACTGTAGATTCAGGTCCTTGCCGATAGTCACTCTGAGGTATTTCACTTTGGGCTTTACTGGTATTGTGATGTCGTTCAACTTGATGGTGGGTGTGGGGGAGAAGGAGTTTTTGGAGAGGAGTAGTGCTTCTGATTTGTTATAGTTTATGGACAAGTTGTTTTCCAGGAGCCAGCTTGTCATTTGCTGAGCACAGTTGGCTAGGTTGGAGTAGTCTGGGTTGTCCAAGTTTATGGGGGTGAATATCATGATGTCATCTGCGTAGATGGTGTATTGTATCTTGTGGTTCTTGATAGAGCATATGGGTTGTATGTACAGGTTAAATAGGGCAGAGAGGGATGAGCCTTGCGACGCCCTGGGTGGCTCTCAGAGGCTGGGAGGTATCTCAGCCGCATTTGACTTGGAGCTGTCTGTCAGTGAGGTAGGATGTGAACCAGTTCAAGGTGGTGCCGTGTAGGCCAACTTCCTGTAGTCTTGCTAGCAGGGTTGTGTGGTTAACAGTGTCAAATGCTGAGGAGATGTCTATGAAGATCATGAGGACGCCCTTCTTGATGTTGTCAATCTGGATCAGCTTGTCGAAGAGGTGTATCACTAGAGTTTCGATGCCATGGTTTGGTCGGAAGCCATGCTGATTAGGGTCCAGGGGGCATGGATGTCGATGTGATGTTGAAGTTGATGTTGGACCACCTTTTCGATGATCTGTTGGGAAAATCCATTAGATGTATTTCATCAGACAATAGAGAAAACCAAGATACATTTTCACTGCAAAGATACATAATGTTTGTAGATCTACCTTGGATTTAGTCAACAGTTGGTTTTCTCATTGAAAGAGGTTCCTTGAATGAATTTTAAGAAATCCATAAATTATACATAGCAAACTCTTTAAAAGTTCACCCATCTCTATTACTGGAACATGAAATAAAGCAAGATAGCTTGTTTCCTTGTATTTTGGATTATCTGAAAATACTAAGTGACAAACTTTGTTTGATAATTAGTAGGATGAGATGGCTGCAGCTGAAGTGTTAATATGGACATTTTGTAGAGATTAACACCACCCTTTTAACCCCTTTAGCGTCTAATAACATTTTTGAAATCTTTCCACTGTAGTCCATTTATTTTCTGATAACGTCTCAGTTACATGTCACCATATTTAGACTAAGAATAGTACATTAGTAAAATGAAAAATATGGAAAAATTATATGTGTTAGTTCCTTATAGCAATAGTCACTCGGGGGAAACATGAAAGAGGCTAATAATGTTCTGACTCTTTGTACCATAACAAACTCCTCAAATAGTTTTCAATTGTTAGAAGCATTTATCTGGATAGTAGCACCAATGTCACAACTTAATCAAGCACAAACCAACCTGAAGCGTGAGTATCTTTATCTTTATCTTTATCTTTATTTACAATATTTGATTAACCGCCCAGGCCGAAGCATTAGGGCGGTGTACAATACAAAATACGGCTGCAGGAAACAAAAGTCAGAGGGAGAACGCCAACAATTGATAGGACAGGAGAGACAAATTAAGACAGAAAGGAGAAAAGGCCCAGAAGGGCAGGAGGACAAGAGAGTGGGGGAAAGGAAGGGGAAAGGGGGGATCGGCATGGGAGGGAATTATGGAGGGTGGAGGGCGAGGTTCTGCGATGGGGCACCGTCGGCAGGGAGGGGAAGATCGAAAGCCTGGCAAAAGAGGTGAGTCTTGAGCAGAGTTTTAAAGCGGGGATAAGAGGGTTCTAGACGAAGGGACCGAGGGAGTGAGTTCCAGAGGGCAGGGCCCAAGAAAAAAAAGGCGGAGTGACGTGTTAGTTCGAGGTGGGCCTGTGCAGGGGGAGAGAGAAATAGGCGGTTACCGTGGGCTGAGCGGAGGAGGCGCGGGGAAGGTTGAAGATGGATAATGTCCGATAAGTATTGGGGGGTGCCGGAGTGAAGAGCTTTATGGGTGAGGATGAGTACTTTGAAGACATAACGAAATTTTACTGGAAGCCAGTGTAAGGTGATAAGGCAGGGGGATACATGGGAACGAGCTGAGGAACCAGTGACAAGACGAGCGGCGGTATTTTGTACTAATTGGAGGCGGCGGAGCTGAATGGAAGGGAGGCCTGCATAAATGGCATTGCAATAATCGAGCCTGGTTATTACCAGGGACAGGACGAGGGTAACAATGGAGGAAGGGGGGAGAGAGGATTTAACGGCCCGTATCCGACGCAGGTGGAAAAAAGATGTGCGAATAACGGAGGAGATGTGTTGATGGAATGAAAGGGCAGAATCCAGAGTGACACCTAAATAGCGGAGAGTTGTAACGAGGGGGATAGGGCGGGAGGACATAACAGGTGATAAGCTAGGGGAGGGGAGCCCAAAGGAAAACCAGATTGCGGAGGATTTGGCGGGGTTAACATGCATGAAATTGGAGTCGAACCATGAGGCAACAGAGGAGAGACAGAGATTGAGTGGAGTGAGGTCAGGGGCAGAAGAGGAGGTGTGATGGACCAACAAGATGTCGTCGGCGTAGATGTATGAGGAGATGCCAGACTGTTGGATGAGCAGTGCCAGGGGCGCGAGGAAAGCGTTAAAGAGTAGGGGAGCAAGAATAGACCCCTGAGGAACACCACAGGGTGAGGGGGAGGGGGCAGAGGTAGAGCGGCCAACGTGGACTGAGAAGGTGCGTGTAACCAAGAATGAATGAAACCACTGCAAGACAATCCCGCGAACCCCAAAATCAAATAGACGAGACAGGAGAGTGCGGTGATCGACAACATCGAAAGCAGAGGAAAGATCCAGGGACACCACGAGAGAAAAATCACCACGGTCATGCGCACGGTGGAGCTCAGAAAGCAAAGCTGTGAGGATAGTCTCAGTGCTATGGCCTACGCGAAATCCAGATTGGCGAGGGTGAAGGGCAAAAGTGGAATTGAGGTGTGTTGCAAGTTGGGAGAAAACCAGTTTTTCGAGGATTTTTGAAAGGAAAGGAAGGTTAGTGACTGGTCGCCAATTTGCGGGGAGTGCAGGATCCAGGGTGGGCTTCTTCAAGAGGGGGCGAACAATGGCATGTTTCCAGTTGGAGGGGAAGAGACCGGACAAAAGGCTGGTGTTAAAGATAGAGACAATATACGGCACAAGAGCAAGATCTGGTTTAATCAGCCAGGAGGAGGGCAGGGGATCGAGAGGACAGGTGGTCTGATGGGCTGACGAAATGGCTTTGATGACTTCAGGGGCGGATACAGGTGAGAAGGTACGCCATATATGGGGGAAAGCATGGGAAGGGGAAGAGGGGCTGGCAGGGGGGGAAGGGGAAGTAGGGGGAGGAGAAAGAGGGAGAGGGCAGGCAGGAAAGGAGGAACGAAGGGAGAGGACCTTATTGGTAAAAAAGGAGGCAAGGGTAGATGGGCTGGGGGCCAACGGAGGGGGCTGTGGAGGAAGAGTAGACGAGGAAGAGATGGAACGGAGAACAAGAAACAGACGTCTAGACGAATTAGATGAGGAAGATATGAGTTGAGAGTAGTAAGACTGTTTGGCCGCAGATATCAGTGAGCGGTAAGATAGATGAGTTTGGCGAAAGGCTAGATAGGAGGCAGCAGAACGGTGCTTCTTCCAAAGACGCTCTGCACGGCGGAGGTAGGAGCGATGAAGGAACAGTCCAGAATGGAACCAGGGGTGGTGAGATGAAGAGCGGGGAGATATAGGGCAGAGAGGAGCAAGAGCATCGAGGGTGGCAGAAAGAGAGGAGGACCAGGTATTGACCTGTTGGTCAACAGGGAGAGAGGAAAAATCCGGTGGAAAGAGAGAGCTGGCAGGGGGGAAAGAACGTAGGGTATGAGGAGTAATACGTCGGCGAAGGGAGGAGGTGGATAGATCGGGAAGGGGGGGGCCCAGCGGTGCTGGAGGGGGGAAAGGGAAGGAAAACAACAGGCAGAGGTGGTCGGACCAGGGGACAGGGACGGAGAGAATGCTAGATGGAAGGTAGGGAGAGGACTCGGGAGTAAGGATGAGGTCCAACGTCTGACCAGAGGCATGGGTAGGACAGAGGACATGTTGGGATAGGGCCAAGTCAGAAAAAAGAGAGATAAGGGTCTTGTCGCGAGGGCGCAGAGGGGAGACCAAGTGGACATTGAGATCGCCTAAGATAACTAAGTGAGGGGACAGAAGAACGGAGTCAGATATGGTAAGCTGAAGTGAGTCCCAGAGATCAGGGCGCAAGGAAGGGGGAACATATAGGAGGAGAAAGTAGATTGGGGTAGGGGAAGCGGAACGAACCAGGAGGGCCTCTGGATAAACTGGAGGGGATGACACCTGTGAGAATGCAAGGGTGGATTTGAAAATTAATGCTACCCCGCCCCCGATACGCCGGAGGCGGGGGGTATGAAATGCCGAATAGCCGGGAGGGATACACTGGTGAAGGAGGGCATCCTCTCCCTCTCGGAGCCAAGTCTCCGTGAGGAAGAGGGCGTCTAAGGAGTGTTGTACCAACAGATCGTGAACCAGGTGTGTCTTGGAGCGCAGGGAACGACAATTCAATAGGGCCAACGAGAAAGTGAGGAAGGCAGCAGCTGGGGAGGACATACATGAGGGGGAAAGGACTGTTAACGGGGCCGGTTGAGGGACGCAGGGGAGGAGATTGGCAAGGTTGCGAGTGAGGAGACCAGAGGGGTGGGGAGCAGATGGCAGGGGCCGAAGCCCCCAGAAGACGGGTATAGCAGTCACGCCCGCGGAGGTGGGGCTGGTCGGGACAGCGAACGATGGGGCAGCCATGGGAAGAGAACTGTGCGGGGTAGAAGGCAAGACCAAAGTAAACGCTAGGAGGAGAGAATAAAGCCAGGAGATGGAGGTGTACTGCGAGAGCCGACGGTGCCACTTACCCCAGTCGTCGCCCCAAGGAGCTCGCCCAAGGAGCACGACCTGCTCCTTGAGCGTGCTCCTTGTGCGCGCGCCGCTGCGGCGCAGAACGCCGCACCAGGTGGCTTTAAATGCACGGGAGTACCTGGATGCTGACGCGGACGCGTGCAACGCGTCCGCGTCACTTCCGGGAGGCGGGACCTCGCAGGGAGGCAGGGAGAGAGGCAAGCTAGATGGAAAGACAGAGTCCTTTATTAAACCTTAGGCCGCCCGACACAGGCCGTGTTTCGTCACCCTTCGTCGGGCTAGCTAGGCACAAAAACTCTGTTGTGGGCTTTAAAAAGTATTACACCACGCTTATGTAGTAAAATCTAAAAGAACACTGTTACTTGAGAACAACTGCTGTCCGATCCTTTGGACTTGCAGCATAGCAGGACTTGAAGCACGAGCCTGAGGTTTTCCCTGCAAAAGCAGAGCAGACACAGGATGGCCATATAGTAGAAGGAGGCAGGAGAAGAGCTGGAGCTCTGAAACAGTGTGTACAGACCCAACAGGGCAGTCTGACACACCAGAAACTAAACCAAGCAATAGGCAGAAGAGTGGTAAAAAAGCAGGTGCGGGTCAGGGCAGGCAGAACAGGTTTGTAACCAGAAGCCCTACAGAGATCAGTTACGGAGATTCAGCAGAAGTAAGGCACTCAGAAACTTGCACATGAGACCTTTCTAAGGGCAAGGTAGAATGGCAGTTCCTCAATCTAAATAGGTAGAAGCGACCAAATAGAGAACATGCATTCCTCAAAAAACATTGAAACTAGGATGCATCATCAGGGAAGCCACATCATCAGGCTGAGCACAGGAGCAGCATAAAAAGCAATAGGAAGCCACAGTTCACTTCCTATGCAAGGAAAGCCTCCTGGGAGGCAAGTGACAACCAGCTATTCAGATAAGTGTTGCTGGCCAGCGTTATCTGGTGATTTTCAGCATCACAACTGGATAGTGCCCCTGAAAATAATTAGGGCAGTCTATAGATGGAGCGAGGCGGAGCTGGTAGTTATCTGACTAGTGGTGATATCCAGTCCACTATCTGGATTGCAGACTAAATATCACTGCTATTCAGAAGTGCTCTATAGGGATATTCAGCGCCAGCTGCAGTCTGGCTACTAGTACTGAATACAGGTAGTCGTCGACTTACGACCTATGCGACTTAGGACTGATTGACTTTACGACTGGTTTTCTGGCTCCACCTTCTAATGCTCCCTTCCTCTTCTAAACCCATGGCTGAGGGGCCAGCTCCATAGTCTAGCACTGAGCAGCGGAACATATTGTTCTTGGAGGCCTCCTCAGCACCGAAGCCGCGTGTCTCCAGCTGAGCGCGAAGAGTGAGAGTTGCATACTGGCATTGCAGAGCCCTTTCTGAGGAAGGTAAAAGCTTTGGCCTCAGACATGTTGCTGGCGGTGTCCGCATCAATGGCCTCAGACATGTTGCTGGCGGTGTCCGCATCTTCTTTTTTATTTTGGTTCCGGGGGGAGAGCAGCCAGGGCAGAGAAGGGTGAAGAGGCCTATTTCCCACCGGAGCCTGCGGCCACATGGCAGACGCTCTTACGACCGACTTACGACCAAATCGACTTACGACCGGTCTGTCGGAACCTGACGCGGTCGTAAGTCAATGACTACCTGTATCTGAATTTTTGTAACCACTACAGCCAATGTTGACTGTGGTGGCTGAATATCCACCCCTTAGGGTTTTTTTATTATTTTATTCAATTATTTGAAAAAAAACCATTTAATTGTCATTTACAAGAAAAGTGCCACACAAAGTAAGATTTTTAATGTGCTTTAAAGAAAATTAAAATGTAGTGAACAGCTGGCCAATTAAATCATAATGAAACAGTATAAGTCATGCCATGAAATATTAGATGTTTTTAAATCTTTGCATGGAAAATCAACTCAGGTAATTGATATGAAGCATATTCATTTTAAGTTATTTTCTGTTCTAGTAAATTAATAAGATGAGCAGCATGTGTGACTTAATTTACATGAAAAATAGCCAACTGGCTCTTGGTTATGTGTGTATTTGTAGATTAGAAAAGCATGATATATAATACTGAAAATATTGTTTATATCTTAATTTTAACTTGCTAAATCAGAGGATGGCAAAGCACTGAGTATTCTAGCAGCTGTATGTGAAATTGCCTCTTATAGAGCAGTAATTATATGAAGTGTAGAATGATAACATTCTGATCAATGTAGGGCTTTGAGGACATACAAGAATAGATTGATTCATGTCTGTTTCTCTAACAATTCCAGGTGTTGTCAAAGTGGATTATGGCGATGTATCAGCCAGAAAAATGCTAAGGGGAAAGTTGAAGTGTAAACCCTTTTCTTGGTATTTAGAAAACATCTATCCAGATTCTCAGATTCCACGGCGTTATTATTCACTTGGTGAGGTATGAATTATTTATTTCTGTCTAGATCAGATTTTCGATCCTTCATAGCAGGTCTCAGAGCTAGTAGCAACATATTTTGATTATTTAGCTGAAATTTAGTTGCTGAAAATGCAAGTATTAAGTTATCATACAATTTTTGTCTGTCCCATTGCTGATTGTGTTGCTGGTATCTTGCACATATCATTGATTTATTTAGTTTTCATTTTTTTGTGTTTTATGGAATTATTGTTTATCATGGTCTCTTGGTCAGGGTGCTTGCATGACTAGAACTTAAATTGGCTGGCTCATTGAAGGTGCTGCACAATATGTGGAGATCATGGGTTTGATTCCCAAGAAATGGATTCCTGTTTCAAGGCCTGCAGCTGCTGCCATCTGTTTGTTGGAGGGAGTGGAGCTGAGGATCATGAAAAATTTGGTTTGGTGTGCCACAAAAAAACTGAACAAATTCCAAAGTGTGTCACAAAAGATTGAGAAGCAGTTTTAGAATGTCCACAAATTCACTAGTGGAAATGAATTTAAATTAGAGTCAATAAGGTCAATCAGTGGCATGGTCACAGTTTAACCTAAAACATTTAAAGACGCATTTTAGATAGGACGTAGAGATCAGAATTGAGACATCGAGGACAGGATGTACTCCGTTCTAATGATATTTTAGGGACAGCTGTGCTAAATGTAGAGCCGTTTCTAAAATACATATCCAGGTGCAACAGGAGGAGCTATTTCAGAAATATACACCTGGGAAAAACCTACAACTCTAGCCACCTTACATGAGAGACTACATGGACCATGTTGGTCTTTATCTGTAATCATTTACTATGTTACTGTGTTACGTATAAGTGCTGTCATTTCACAATAGATACATGTAAATGTCAGCACTTATATATGTATCTAAGCCATTTTGCAAACTGGGACATGCAGATAGTGCTACTCAATTACAGACAACCTTATCTTTACATCATTTCATTTTGGGATGGGAAGTAAACATTAGGGGAATAAAGGAAGGAGCAAATGGAGTACCTTTTGCGTATCTATTCATGTCAGAGCACAGGTGTCAATCCAGACATCGTGCATGTATTTCCTATATGAAATGGGAAATATACGTGTGAGGACCTCACTAAAATAGAGGCTCCAGCCCTTATGTATATTTAAAATTGACTGATAGACATACCTCCTTTCAGAGGTTTCTACCTTTAAGGACACAAATACTGTTATGGATGCTTGTTGCAAGCTTTGGGAATTACAATTAATTGATACTGAGGCATCCATCTACCGACCAGACTTGATGTCCAGAGAGGTATGCTGTCTGCCAGGTGCCAAAATCCGAGATGTTATGGAGAGTTTGCTGAGACTCATTAAGCCCATTGACTATTACCCAATGTTCCTAATCCATGTCAGCACAAATGATACTGCCAGGTATCCCTCTGAGCATATCAAAAGTGACTTCATGGCTCTGGGACAGAGGGTTAAGCAGATAGGGGCACAGGTGGTGTTCTCTTCAGTTCTCCCTTTTGAGGGTAAAACCAAGGCAGAGAAGCTCGCTTCCTGGAGATGAATGCATAGCTGCGTGGATGGTGTCATTGATAGCGTTTTGGTTCCCTGGACCATGAGATGCTGTTCCAAGGGTTGCAGAGCAGAGATGGCATTCACATGCCCAAGAAAGGTCGACGTGTCTTCAGTAGTAGACTGGCTAATCTACTGAAGAGGGCTTTAAACTAGATTTTTTGGGGATGGGTGAAGAAAGCCCCCAGGTAAGTGAAAGCCCCCAGGTAAGAGAAATATTAAATACCTTTATGGAAATGGGTAAAAGGGGCAACATATGG
The DNA here is from genome assembly GCA_033557465.1 of Ichthyophis bannanicus. Lineage (NCBI taxonomy): Eukaryota > Metazoa > Chordata > Amphibia > Gymnophiona > Ichthyophiidae > Ichthyophis > Ichthyophis bannanicus. Next base: position 684,302,718 of record CM066036.1, on the reverse strand, counting down.
AAAGTGATGTGTATAAATGCCCATAGCATTTGAAATAAGATCCCAGATGTTGAAGTTTAATGGGAGAGGCTGACTTGGATTTAGTGGCAGTTACAGAAACATGGTTCACAGAAAACCATGACTGGGATGTAACTATACCAGGCTATATTTTATTCAGAAAGGACAGGGTAGGAAGAAGGGGAGGAGGAGTGGCACTATATGTAAAAGATAATATTAAAGCTTTGGAACTGCAGAGCTTAAAAGGGAGAGAGGAGGCACTGTGGGTTAAACTAGAAAGAGGGAAAGAGAAATCTATTTGCATTGGTGTGATATACAGACCTCCCTCACAGGAGGAAGAGGTGGATGGAGAGTTAATTGCTAGGAAATGAGAAGTGATACTGATAGTGGATTTCAATATGCCAGATGTTGATTGGCACATTCCAGCTGCAGTATCATCTAGAAGTAAGGAGATCCTGGATTCTTTACAGGGAGAACTATTCAGGCAATTGATAACAGAACCCACACGTGAAGGGGCCATACTGGACTTGGTGCTTATCAATGGTGAAAGTGTTTCTAATGTTATAGTGAGAGATCATTTTGCATCCCATGATCACCAGGTGGTGTGGTTCAGTATTAGGAATAGGGCTGCTGGAATCCATTCAAAAGCAAGGGTCTTAGACTTTAGGAAAAATAACTTTGCCAAGATGGGCCAATACCTCAGGGAGTCATTAGCGGGATGGGAACAGCTGGGGGATGTAGAAAAACAGTGGGCAAAACTGAAAGGCGATATTTTAAGGCAACCAACCTTTTAGTAAAAATGGTAAATAAAGGTAAAAGGAAAAGGAGACCGCTATGGTTTTCGAAAGAAGTAGCTGAAAAGGTGAAGAAAAAGAGGGAGGTCTTCATGAAATACAAGAGATCACAGAGAGAGGAAGACAGGTATCTATATTTGGAAAAACGTAAAGAAGCTAGCAAAGTAGTCAGAAAAGCAAAGATTCAAAAAGAGGAGGAAATAGCCAATGCAATAAAATGGGGGGATAAGACATTTTTCACATATGTTAGTGAGAAGAGGAAGGGCAAAAGTGGTATTGTCAGACTCAATGGTGAAGGGGAGGAATATGTAGATGCTGATGAGGATAAAGCGGAATTGTTAACAAATATTTCTGTTCTGTGTTCACAGATGAAGAACCAGGAGCAGAACCTCAGAAAACACCCACAAACAGGAACAGAAGCGAGGGGCATATTGAACAATTTTCAGAAGACTGTGTTCATGAGAAACTAGCTAAATTTAAAGTAAACAAAGCGATGAGACAGGATGGGATACACCCTGGAATACTGAGGGAACTTGGGGATGTTCTAGCAGATTCACTGACTGACGTTTTTAATGCCTCGTTGGAGTCGGGAGTGGTGCCAAAGGACTGAAGAGATGCTCATGTGGTCCCTTTACACAAAAGCGGAAGTAAGGATGTGGTTGAAAACTACAGGCCGGTTAATTTAACTTCGGTGGTGAATAAACTATTGGAAACGCTGCTGAAAGAGAAAATAGTGAGATTTCTGGAGTCCAGCGGATTACAGGTTCTGAGGCAGCATAGATTAACCAGAGGCAGGTCTTGTCAGACAAATCTGATTGATTTATTTGACTGGGTTACCAGTGAGATGGACCGAGGGAGAGCCCTAGATGTGGTGTATTTAGATTTCAGTAAAGTCTTTGACACTGTTCCTCACAGGCGACTTATAAACAAACTGAGCACCCTAGGATGGACCCTAAATTTACTGCTTGGGTAAGAAATTGATTGAGTGGGAGGCGACAAAGGGTAGAGATAAATGGAGCTCACTCTGAGGAGGAGGAGGTTACCAGTGGTGTGCCCAGGGATCTGTCCTTGGTCCGATTCTTTTTAACATCTTTGTTAGTGATATAGCGGAAGGGCTGTCGGGTAAGGTTTGCCTCTTTGCGGATGATGCCAAAATCTTAAATAGAGTAGACACCCAGGACAGTGTAGATAACATGAGGAGGGATCTAGCTAAGCTTGAAAAATGGTCTAGAATTTGGCAGCTGAGATTTAATGTTAAAAAATACAAGGTCATGCATTTGGGCTGCAGCAATCCAAGGGAGTGATATAGTATAGGGGGGAAGTACTTTTGTCCATTAAAGAACAGCAGGACCTAGGCGTGTTCGTGTCTGATTATCTTAAAGTAGCTAAACAGGCAGAAAAGGTGAAAACAAAAGCTAGAAGGATGCTTGGGTGCATTGGGAGAGGAATGGCCAGCAGAAGAAAGGAGATGATAGTGCCTCTGTATAAGTCTTTGGTGTGACCTCATTTGGAGTATTGTGTGCAATTCTGGAGACCGCACCTTCAAAAGGATATAAACAGGATGGAGTCAGTACAGAGGGTGGCTACTAAAATGGTTAGTGGTCTTCATTATAAAGCATATGAGGACAGACTAAATATGTACACCTTAGAAGAAAGGCGTGATAGAGGTGATATGATTGAGATGTTTAAATACCTCCGTGGCATAAATGCAAAGGAGGAGAGCTTCTTTCGATTGAAAGCAAGCTCTGCTATGAGGGGACATGGGATGAGGGTGAAAGGGGATAGATTCAGGAGTGATATGTGGAAATATTTCTTTACGAAAAGAGTGGTGGATCTGTGGAATAGTCTCCCAGTGGAGGTGGTAGAGATGAGGACAGTATCTGAATTCAAAGAAACATGGGATAAACACATAGGATCTCTAAACGAAAAAAGGGGACTGTTGTAGTAGTTGATATGGAAGGACGGACTAGATAGGCCATGTGGTCTTTTTCTGTCATCATGTTTCTATGTTACAAACCTGATCATACAGACTGCTAACAGCAAACTTCAAATTGAATTAGAATGAGAAAATGTTTTAAATTGCCAGAAAGTATTGAACTGACTAGTCAGCAACGGAGGGTGAGGGTTAGGGGGGATTTGGTTCATGTATCAGACTTCAGCTCTTTGTGATTAGTTGAAACCTCCTGATGTTTTTTGAATCAAGGAGTCAGTTGCTGAACAGCTTCTGGCTAAGAAGCACTGAGAGACTGCTCCTAGTATTGAATTCAGACTTAAAAAATTAGCTAGGATTTATTCTGCCCCAGCTCTGGGTCAGAGTTCAGAAGGAAAAGATTCTGCATTTCCTGAAAGCCTTGCAACTTCAAGGTTCACTTGGGAACTGGTTGAGCCTTGAAACTTCCAGAGACCAAATTGAACTGCCATTCAAATGTTGAGATCCAACCAGAAATAAACTAAAGAAAGCTAGATATTTTCTTAGCAGGAAAAGACACCAAGTATTTTGATGGGACTGGACCTGTATTTATTCTTGAAAATCATTGGGTCCCAATTACCAAATAGACTACTTTACATTGATTAATACAACCGTCTTGGTTTTTGTTGTCAGTGAGCAGATTCTAATTCTGTCTTTGGTTTACTTTGGTGAATACTATATCTGTATTGTTTTCCCTTTGTAAACTATTTCTTGTTCATGAGAGTAAAATAAAAGGTTTGATTCAAGTATTTTTTTTCTGCTTTTATTCTGAACACAGTACATTACACCACAGGGCCCAGTCCTCACTATTTCATTTAGAGTTAACCAATCTAACAACATCTGATACAAATCCTTTGAACTCTGTAAATTTTCCAGGAGTGGAATGTATATCTAAATACCAAAAATCTCCAGTCTTCTGAAGATGTCTTGGGACTTCTTTCCTGTAAGTTGTAAGCTACTGCAGGGCAGGAAAAGCAGCCCCAGGTTACCATGTGTAGATTTTTGTCTCAACCAGACCATGTCTGACATGCTCCCATCTATTTTTGGTGCTATATGGGCATCCATGTGTAAAATGAACCTTTTTTCTAAAATGGTCATGTACATGTGGATGTAATTTACACGTGTATGTTGCTTGATTATACATGAATAAATAATGAATAGGATTTCTAAAATAACCCCTTTAACATTTAAAGTTATATGTATTTTCAGTGGCACTATTCATATGTGCTGCCTTTCAAAATCTGCATAAACTTAAAAGTTGAATCTGCTATTTCTCTGAGAATAAGCAGGAAGTCAGTCCTGGCATATGGGTGACATAGGTGCCGACAAAGCCCATGCGGAAGCATCTCACCAGCTTTCAAAGACAGCCTTTGGGAGATGCACCACGCATGTGTGGTCTCCCTTCCCAGCCCAAGGGTGCCATCTTGCCTCAGTCTCCTTTTCCCTGGAAAAAGTGCTTCGTTTTTGCCTTAAAATTATCCTTTCTGGTATGCATACTGGTTCCTCTCCTGCCCCCAAGCCAGCTCACCTCGGCGTCACTTCTCAGGTTTGTTTTCTTGTTTTTTCTTGAGGTGTCCCTTGATGGGCGATTTGTGCCCTTTTTTAGCCAGTAGACCTCGGACTCTTGCCTGGGTTGAAGGACCCATTTTTCGCTACGGCCTCCAGTGGCTTAAAAAAATGTGATCAGTGCAGTAAGATGATATCTCTCTTCAACCCACATGACTGCTGCCTCCGTTGCCTCAGGCCGGATCACGACAACTCAGGCTGCGACCTATGCAAGTCTATGTTCGCAAAGGCCATCAAGAGCCACAGTTACAGCAGGAGAAGTTGTTCCATAGATCCAACTCTGCGCTGGAGTCCCCGGCGACAACATGCTCCAGGGCCCCCTCCGGTACCTCGGTGCTCTGCGATGCCCAGGCTGCTTCGGAGTCCCGCAGCTGTGACTTCTCCGAGAGGAACTCCCCGGAGGTGGAACGCAAGAAGAGCTTGAAAACCTCAAAGACCGCCTCGAAGGACAGGTCTGGAAAAGTGGATAAAATCGTATATCAGGCCTCGCATTCCCTTGCGTGAGTCTGAGGGATCGGAGTGGAAGCGATCTCATAAGCTGCCCCGGAAGGAGGAGTCAGCATTGGGTAACCTGCCTCTGATGCCCAAGGCCATCCTAGTTGAGGACTCCCCCTCAACGGAACCGATGCCGGACCCAAAGCCTTTGGTGCCCGTGTCAAAGGCTGTGGATCCATCTGGCATGGAGACCAGAATGACAGCCATGGAGCACAGTATCAATGCACTCCTGGCACAGCAGCAGGCGTTGATATCTGGTTCCTCCGGTTCATCTGTTCCAAAAAACGGACTCTCAACCTCGAGTGTCTCTCCAGTCGTCGAGCTGATCCTCAAGCGCCACTCGCCTCGAGACCCATCTGCATTGGATGAGGTCCCGGTCCCATTCCTCAGGACACTGGTCCTCTCTGGTGAGTGCATGTGGCTTAGACTGCAGGTCCCCCATGGGTCATGGGCCTTCAGGCTCAGGGCCCACCACAGGAGCCACGGAGCCTTGGATTCTTTCTCTAACTTGAACCAGACTGGGAGATTGAGGACGAGGAATCCCCAGACACCCTGCGACACTGAGATGTGCCCTCGGACTTGTCTCTACCAGTGACCCAGCACTATTCCCCATCTGAGGACATTGCCTTCCTTGACTTTGTGCGGGATATGGCAAAGGCGCTCACGTTGAGACCGAGGCGGAGGAAGACCCTGCATGAAGGAACTTGAGATCCTCCAGTATGAGGCCCCTCCGAAAGAGGTCTTCACGGTGCCTGTCCCTCTGATCCTCGAACCCCTCCTTCTTCATATGTGGGAAACACCAGCATCGGTGCTCATTGTGAGCAGATGGCTTGACGCCATATACCGAGTCCGCAAAGCCCAGTTTTAAAAAAAAAAACAGCTACCTCACAATTCTATAGTCATCAAGTCGGCCAACTTCAAGCACTCAAGAACAAAAAACTCATTCCTTCTGCTCCCAGAAAGGGAGACCTGGACCTTGGATGCCCTTGGCCGAAAATACTACCAGGGCTCGATACTGTTTTGCCAAGTACAATTCTACCAGTTGTACATCGGCATGTACCTAAAGGAACTGGCAAGGGAGCTTGCTGGTTCCTCTACAGGCCTCGACAGGGAACCTCTTCAGCGCTTCACATCACTGGCCTCTGCAGTCAAGGTGTGCTTGAAGTTTCTGTCTCAAGCAGCATAAAATGGCTTCAAATCCTCAGTCAGAGTGGCTGCCGCAGGCATCGGGGCCCGATGCAAGGCATGGCTGCAGTTGTCTGACTTTGAGCTTGGGTCCAGGACAAACTCATCGATGTCCCTTGCACGGGAGAGAACTTTTTTGGAAAACCCATGTCAGACAAGACTGCTGAGATAGATACTGAGTTCCTGACCAGGACCAGACTCTCAAAAAAGATCTCTGTGAACCCTCATAATAAGGCCCCAGGAAAATAGACTTTCTTCCTGAGAAAGAATGGGGTGTTTGGTAATGACCCACAGTATCAGTCCTTCTCTGCCCCACAGCAGGGGAAGCAGTCCAAGGAGCAAGGGCACGGCCCCCGCCAGCCTAAGACTCAGACACCATCCCGACCCAGCCTGGAGGGAGTTTTTGATTCCTTGGGTATGGCCTCCTCTCCACCAGGAGGCCCTCAGTAGCCCACAGAGGAGCCTCAGACCCTGTTTTCCGACAGGTGGTTCTCATTCACCGCCGATTCCTGGATGCCTCAGGTATTCGAGGAGGGATACCTCCTCCACCTGCAACAGATGCCACCCCCATTCTTCCCAGAGAACCTGTAAGGCCTCTCCTTCATCACAAAAAAAACAAGAGTGGCAGGTTCACACACACAACACCTTTATTATACAATCAATAGGTGGCCAAAACCCAACACAGGACCGTGTTTCGTGTTGTACTTCATCAGGGGGTGTAAGGGCACACTAAAAAAACATTTAAAACCATAAATAGATAAATGAACATAAATAATTAAAACAAGTATATTTAAAAAAATTTTTAGAACAGGCTATAATATCATGACATATTATGAAAAGTTAAAAATGAATACATTAAAAACTACATCAATACACTATACCATGAACATGGTTAATCAAAAGAGAGAATCATAAAAAATATTCATATCGAAACCATCTGTTCTAAAAAATTTTTTAAATATACTTGTTTTAATTATTTTGTTTTTTTTGGCTACGTTTCTGCTGAGTGTGGCTGCTGCTGTTTTTCTGTTGGCTCTCCATCACATTCTGCTCCTCACTGAATCGCAGGCTTCCTCACGGACAAGGCAGTGGCATCTGTTGCAGGGATAGCATCTGTTGCAGATGGAGGAGGTATCCCTTCTCGAATACCTGCAGCACCCAGGAATCGGTGGTGATGGAGGACCACCTGTGGACAAGCATCTCTGGGGCAAAGGGTTCTACTCCAGATATTTCCTTGTTCCCAAGTGAGCAGGGGGCCTCAGGCCCATCCTGGACCTAAGGGACTTGAACAGATTTCTGGTGAGGGAGAAGTTCAAGATGCTCTCCTTTGGAACACTGCTGCCTTCAGCAGAGAGACTGACTACGTTCCTTAGACCTGTAGAATGCTTATACACACATCCTGATCCATCTCAACCACCAACAATACCTCCAGTTTGTGGTGGGAGGAGGTCACTACCAGTACAGGGTGCTATTCTTCAGGCTGGCGTCATCGCCAAGGGTCTTCATCAAGTGCCTAGTGGTGGTTGCAGGACCTTCGTCTCTAAGGGGCCTTCGTCTTTCCCTACCTGGATGACTGGCTCATAAGGGAAGGCACAGCTGCAGAGATGCACCACGCCACTGAGCACACCATCCATGTCCTGCAGCGTCTGGGGTTTGTCATCAACTACCCCAAGTCCCAGTTCTCTCCGATGCAGTGCCTGGAATTCATAGGGGCTCAGCTGGACACCCTCCAGGCAAAGGTCTTCCTCCCTCAGGGCAATAGCTGCAAAAGTGCAACACTGCCAGTTGGTGCCCGCTCGCCTTCTCGTCCACCTGCTAGGCCACATGTTTGTTCTAGGGTAATTTTTCAGGTTGTAACCCTATATGCCCATCCGCATATGAGTATGGCTCAGTGGTGCCTCCGCTCCCAGTGGACACAAGCCACGGGTAGGCTTCGAGACAGGGTAAAAGTGACCCACCAACTGGCGGACTCCCTCAACTGGTGGCAGATCCTCCACCACCTTCAGGCCGGGATGCCCTTCCAGGCACCCACCCCCCAAAGCATCCTTATTAAGGATGCCTCCCTGCAAGGATGGGGAGCTCATGGCAAGGACCTCTGCACCCATGGTGCATGGTCGAAGATGGAATGCCAGTTGTAGATCGAGCTCCTGGAGCTCTGGGTAATGTTTCTGACCCTCTGATCCTTTTGCCACTGGTTGCAGCACCAGTCTGTGCTGGTCCAGATGGACAACCAAGTCGCAGTGTTCTATGTCAATAAACAAGGAGACACAGGGTTGTACTCCCACTACCAGGAGGCAGTAGCCCTCTCCTCATATGTGACACACAATGGGATGCTCCTGTGGGCGGTCTACCTTCCAGGCCTGGACAGTACCCTGGCAGACAGGCTGAGCAGAGTCCTCCAGCCACAGGAGTGGCGCCTGGACCCCAGAGTGGCCTCCTGGCTTTTCTGATTCTGGGGCATTCCCCTAGTGGACCTGTTTGCCAGCCTGGACAACATACAGTTGCCCCACTTCAGCTCCCACCATCGGGTGGCGGTGGATACATTCCTCGTTACATGAATGGAAGGCCTCCTTTATGTCTTTACGCCAACATCGCTGATCGTCAAAACCCTCTTCAAGGTCCAGAGTGATAGGGTATCACTGATTCTGGTAGTCCCTTGGTGGCCCAGGCAACCTTGATTCCCATTGCTTCTCTGTTTGTCGATGGCACCTCCGATTCCCCTGGACTGTGCTACTGTGCTGCAAGACTACTTTCACAGAGGAGGGCTCTCTTCTACACCCCAACCTGAGGTCCCTGTCGCTCACAGCTTGGCTGCTGAAAAGGTAACTCTAGCTCCCTTCAACCTCCACATAACTTGGAAGAGGTTCTTCTGGCCTCCCACAAGGCCTCCTTGAGAAGGCCGTATGACTTCAAGTGGCATCAATTTTCGGTGTGGTGAATCAAGAGACAGGTGAACGCGTTCTCCTGCTCGGTGCAGCTGGTGCTTCAGTACCTACTCCACCTGTCCCAGGTGGGACTGACGTCAAACCTAGTAAGAGTGCACCTGAGCACTATTGTGGCACACCACTACACTGTCGAGGGCAAGCCCCTCTCAGCTCAGCCTTTATCTTTTGTATCTTGTGGGGCCTTATGTTGTCCAAGCCCCCCTGCCTGCCCACTAACGGCAGAGTGGGATCTTAATGTGGTGCTCTCAGAGCTCACTAAGCTGCAGTTTGAGCCCCTGGCTACTTGCCACCTGTATTACCTCTCCTGGAAGGTTGTCTTTCTCGTGGCACTCACGTCAGCTTACAGAGTCAGGAGCTCTAGGCTCTGATGGCAGAACCACCCTACACGAGGTTTTATAAGAACATGTTGGTGCTCCGCACACACCCCAAGTTTCTGCCAAAGGTGGTGTCCCCCATCCACCTCAATCAGGAGTTGGTGCTTCCGAACATCTTCCTGAGACCTCATGCTGGCAAGGTGGAGACCGTTCTACATACTCTGGATTGTAAAAGCGCCCTGTCCTTTTATCTGCAATGGACTCAAGGCCACCGCAAAGCGCCTCAACTTTTTGTCTCCAGTGGCCCCAGTCATATGGGACTTCCAGTAACCAAGCAAACTATGTCCACTTGGGTGGCCAACTGAATTGCCCTCACCTATGAGCAAGCTGGGATCTTGCTAGACCATCGGGTCATAGCACACCATGTCAGAGTTATAGCGCACCATGTCAGAATCATGGCTACCTCTGGAGCAAATCTGGCCTCCGAACCTGTGACGGAAATTTGCCCGGCTGCCACCTGGTCTTCAGTCCATACCTTCACAGCTCACTACTGCCTGGAGAGGGAGTCCCAACGGGACAGCACCTTCGGCCAGGCCGTGCTCCATAATCTCTTCAGGGTGTAGGCAACTTCTGCCCTCGGACCCTTCTGTGATCAGGCTACCGGAGTGCTGGCTCCCCGCCGGACACTTTGGTCTTGGGAGAGTCTCTCAGTTGGGACTCAACTGCTGTAGCCCATGGCTCTCCTGCTTGCTCCCAGAGAAAGCGTAGTTACTCACCTGAAACAGGTGTTCTCCAGGCACAGCATGAATCAGTCCTCACAACCCTTCCTCCTGTCCTTGGAGTTGTTTCTTTATCGTATTTTATTTTGCTGTTTTAGCTATGTCATTAGACTGAGGCAAGATGGCACCCTTGGGTGGGAAGGGGACCACGCATGCATGGTGCATCTCCAAAAGGCTTTCTTTGAAAGCTGGGGAGATTCTTCCACACGGGCTCTGTTGGCACCAATGTCACGCATATGTGAGGACCGATTCCTGCTGTCCCCAGAGAACACCTGTTACAGGTGAGTAACTACGCTTTATGTGTCCCTTTAGGACATATAAATTATACATTTAATAGCAGAATTTCACCACTGAGCCTGTCCTCACTCCCTCTCCCCAAACCATGCCTCTTTTTTAAATGCCTAACTTGGGCTGCATTCATATAGACTCAAACAGGACCATTGCAGCAAAATCAGCAGGGGATGCTGTAGCAACATGGTTTATACCTCCTCACTTTGTTAGATGGAATGATCCTGCTGCCAGGAGCACACTGGGACAGGATGGGTCCGAGAAGGTTCTCCTGTACTATATTAGCAAGATAAAATATTTTTAGTGTGAGTTTCAGTGCATAGGCTCCATAGGATTAGATAACTGTTTTTCAACATATTGCAGGATAGGGAAAGGAAGGGAAATTGGATTTAGTGCACACCTTTCTCAGAGGTTCAGAGTGAGTTACACTGAGGTATAGTAGATTCTAAGTAGTGTAAACATCTAATTGTTCTTATGAAAAGAGCTTATGGGTAAATGTTTGTTCTAGGGTAATTTTTCAGGTTGTAGCCTCACTTAAAGTGCAGTAATCCATATTAAGTTAATGCAGATTGCACTATCTTTGTTGTGGACTAACAGTGAATCTCTCCTATAAGATAATGCACTTATGACAATTTACACATGCCTTAACCCACATTAAAAGTAACAACATGAATTAATGTAGGGGCATATTTACTAATTCGCTGGTGCCTACCATGCATTTTGCCCCAAAAATGAGCGCAGGGGTGGCATTCGACCCATGCAAAAAAATTGAGGTGTGCCTAGCATTTCCCTATATACTTAGCATGGATTTTGCGCCACCAACATTCTCATTCTGTTTGGCACGATCAGCATGGCTGCACTGAACGCACCCACTAAAGTGGTGATAAGTGCACCTGCACTAAGTGCAACACCGCTGGTAAGAGCATGCCAAAGATGCCCCTGCTCACTGCAATATGCATGTTCTGCCCCTGAACCATCCAGTCTCCGCTCTGACACGCACTATTCGGATAACATGAGATATTTTTGTGCAGTCACATTTTTGGCACAAAATAAAATTTAATGGCACATTTGAAGCGTACTGAATCCTGCGCTACCCTGTAGTCCAGTTTAGTAAACATGCCCTTTAGTGCATTAAGGTAGATTCTTGTGCCTTAGTTGTAGCAGCAAAGCGCAGACAAACCAATGATACCAGGAGTCTGTTCAGAAGGTCCAAATCATTTATTTGTGCACAAGTCTCGAACCAGTCAATTTCAAAATGGCTGAGCAAAGTTTTCAAGCATTACAACAACTTTTATAGACTTTTGTTCCATTCTAGGTATAGAAAAACATTTCATTGGTCCCGGTAACCTCCCTTACCTCCCGTACCTCTTCCATTGGTCCCGGTACTGATAAGTTTATCCAATTATGTCCCTTCTGTGGGCATGACACCTGCCTGCCCCCCTTCTAGTCCCAATTACAATGGTCAGTTCATCAACTTGTTACTTTCACACTCTCAAGGCCATAGAACCAATTTGTGCGTGTAGAAGAGCAAGGTTCTGTAACTCATCTGTCAGCACTCCTCATTATTTCTTTGCAGATGTACTTTCTCTTATCAGTAACTTTTAAACATGTCTTTTCTGTATTTTTCCATTTCTCAGTTCTACAGTTCTGCCTACCTAAGCTAATTCAATACTTCTACTGAGTTCTATCTTACAATAGCAGCATATTGGGGGATGTGCAATCCTATATGCCTCTCCACAGGCCTCATTTACAGGTCAAGCTAGCCATGCTGGCCTGCTTATGTCAGACACCGTGGGTCACAGGCCTGCACCTGCCACATTCCCCCCTTTGATTAATCTCACCCTATTACTCAATAAGGTGTGAGAATTAAATCACTTTTTAGAAGAATCACATCATGATTGAAGGATTTCTACTAGGACTAGCTTTGTATAAAGCCATTATTTTAGTTGCGGTCTTCCGCTCTACTGTACTATCAATAGCACTATGAATGGAACGCATACAACATGGGATTAAACACGGTAATAAGAGGATAACAGCAACAAGGATTAGTACTAAAACAATGAAAGTCTTAAATCCTCCCAGCCAAGAGAAAAGGTTAGCAAACCAGTTAGGAAATTTCAATGCGTGCCAAGTCTGTACTGGCACATAAGCATGTCTTTGCATATCTTTAGCAATTTCTTCAACTACTTGACCTTTATCATCTATTTTCAAACAGCAATTAGTTAAATTCAGCTTACCACATACTCCTCCTTCAGCTGCTAGCAAATAATCAAGTGCTAAGCGGTTCTGGTATATAGCAGTGCGCATCTGAGTACTTTGTCTAGCTAAGAGCGTAAGAGCATGACTAGTTTCATTGGTTATTATTTCAACTACTGCTTGTAAGCGAATAATACGATTAATCATATAAATTGGAGTACGATAACCATACATACCATCATCATTCCAAGTGGCAGGTCCATAATACTCAATAATCCTTTCTGGTGGCCAATCATCACCCTGCCACTTCTCCCACTTGCCTATCTGTAAGGCTTCTCTTTTCTGTCTCAATGCTCGCTTGTGTCGGTGGGTAGTGTATACAGGGTATCCTAATTGCTCTCCATGTTCAGTATTTAAAAGAAAGAAAGAAGGCCTGATGGTTCCTAAGACACATGCTCCTCCCCAGTGTGGCGGGAGTTGTGCATATGCTCGGTTTCCACAGATCCAATATAGGCCAGGCGGGGCTTGCCAGGCTTGGACTTTGGCAAGGTTAGTCCATAGACCAGCAAGTTCAGGAAATCTGGCTAATGGGTTAGGAGGTTCAGGATGTCTGATTCCTGACCACCATGCTGTCTTTTTAGTCGTGGCATTATAGTACTTCTGGCTAAGACAGACCAGCTGTCCTACCTTCTGGGTGAACTGGGGTCCAGTTCTGGCATAGCAAAGACGTCCAACGATTGAGTGCGCTAACACCCATTCACTGGTAGTCTTGTGTAATTCAGTCTGGTTGTAAGTCATAGAATAATTCAATTCTTGGGCTTCCCATGGCCATTGGTCTCCCATTTGGGTTCCGCCACAAAAATAGCAATCTGAGATCTTCAGACTAGATACTACTGCTCCGGCTAATTCTAGAAATAAATTCTGTGAAGGGTGAGGGATCTCAAACTTATTTACATGCATAGCTTCATAAAAGGTATTATGAATATGATATTTAGATGACTTGTGGGCTTGAGTATTCAATCTGATATACACAATGGTCCCTGGATCTATTGCTCCTCCAGCAATACGTAAACCAAACTTATATCCTTGTTTCCATGCATGGGGATTGTGTATACGTAAATGTAAGGGGTTACAAGCATCTTTCTGACATTTATCATTAGTGGTTGGCTTGGTTAAAGTAGCCATCCGTTTATCTATTTTCTCATCAGTTATACCAGTGTTCCAGGTAGCATAAAAAACACATCCCCAATACGGGCAATAGTAATCTGCCGCTGTAGCAGTACTATAGCCTGATCCTGTTTTACCTGTACACTTCCACCAATTCGTGGCACCTTCTGGACACATATACTTATGGTCATTTCGATACGCTTTCTCCCATGTACCACAGGTGGACTGACTATCTCTATTAATGGCATTACATGCATCAAAATTCAAAACAGCAGGTTTAGTAATGTCCTTAAGTGGTGGTGTAGCAGCTAATATAGGTCCATCTGCATCCTTCCATCTTATTTCCAACGTGTAATAGGATGGATTCTGATGCGGATTATAGCATGCTTTGATTTTGCCATGAGTGCAAACATTTAGTTCAGTGGTGTTATAGATACACCGAGTTACTGTTCCCTTGCAGGTATAGTAAGAATGGTAAAGCAAAGTCTGAGTTACTTTCAGTCCAGTTCTAGTAGAAGTAATGCAAGCAGTGCATGGAGGTAAAGCATAAGTCAGTTCAAAACCTCCAAAGAAGGCAACCAAAGCAAAGCAAAAACAAAGATACATGTTGATGTTGATTGGAGTTCTTCTGAATCCTCAGCTTGCTGATCTTGATCACGACGGTCTGTTATTCTTCGTCCCGTTTGCTAATGAAGCAATTTAACGGGTGCTGAGTGTTGATTGAAGATCCTCAAGATGTCCAGTACACATTAACCAACTTTTTAGCAATTTCAGTTGGCTTGTGAAGTCTGGCTTAGTCAATGTAGTCTCAAAGTAGTGTGTCCAATCACACACAAATTGGGTTCGTTGAAACAAAACTGTTGCTGCATGGAAAACAGCAATCCTCTTCGAAAGACTTGGCTACTGCAAAGCACTTGTGATGAAGTGTCTATGCTGCTGGTTGCCGTCTCAAAGTAACTCGCAAGGGTACATCAGGATGCTGCTCTGCTGTCCACTGCTCTGGTTCAGGATCGGCGGCGGGCTTGACTCTGCTGTGGTGGATCCAGGCGTCGATCTCGGCTACCTTTACTGCAGTTGGGGTAGACAGGATGACGGTGTACGGTCCCTTCCAATGGGGTTCCAACGGTATCTTCTTCCAATCTTTGATCCACACCGAAGTACCAGGCTGGTAGGGATGCAAGGGTTCCGTCAAGTTGATAGGCAACTGGTCTTGGATCCACGTATGGAGAGTCTGCAGAACAAAACTAAGAGCTAGGAGTTCTTGTCTGGTTACTTCTGAACCAATCTGGGCTAAACTTCCTTTGACTCCCTGCACTATTGGTGGGGGTTTACCATACAAAACTTCAAAAGGGGAAAATCCTGTTGACTTTACAGGAGCTGAGCGTATTCTGAGTAAAGCTATGGGGAGCACTTGGGGCCATTTCAAGTGTGTCTCCTGACAAAGCTTGGACATTTGGGTTTTCAAGGTACGATTCATTCGCTCAACTTTCCCTGAACTCTGGGGTCTGTATGCAGTGTAGAGTTTCCACTGTATCTGCAAAGCTTTTGCTAACTGCTGAGTAACTTGGGAGACAAATGAGGGTCCGTTGTCTGACCCTATTACTGCTGGGATTCCAAATCTGGGGACAATCTCTCTCATTAAGACTTTGGTAACTTCTCGGGCTTTCTCAGTTCTGGTTGGGAATGCTTCTACCCACCCAGAGAAAGTACAAACTAATACTAATAGGTAATGGTATCCATTGGCTTTTGGCATTTCAGTGAAATCAATTTGGAGGTTGTGCGTGGGGGTGACACCTCCTGACTGAACTCGGGGTGCCGTTATAAGGCCTTGCTTGGCATTATTTTTGGCACAGGTTAGACATTGACGTGCTACTGAGGCTGATATGGTTGTCATCAGAGGGATGTAGAAATGTGGTCTGAGTGCTTTTTCCATAGCACTCTTCCCATAGTGGGTGGCTTCGTGGAAAGCTTTGACAAAGGATGGTCCTAACAACTCAGGAATTACTATTCGTCCGGGAGGTTGACTGCCCTCTTCTGGTGGCAGCTCAATCCATCCATCTTTCAGTATTCCATTTTCTCTGTCACAATAGTAATCCAATTCTTTGGTGGTATATCGTGGGGTCCATAGATTCAAAGGTACTGGAAACAATGCTGCTTGCATTGGCATAGCTTGTGGGGCAATCTGTCCTGTCATAGCTGCTTGTCGTGCTGAGGCATCTGCAAATCTATTCCCTCGGGCAACTTCTCCTTTTCCTGCTTGATGTCCTCTACAATGCATGACAGCTACACATGTTGGGGCCCAGACTGCATCAAGTAACATCAATATCTCGGGACCATACTTGACTGATTTTCCTCCGGATGTGATGAGTCCTCTTTCTTTATAGAGAGCTCCATGGGCATGCAAGGTAGTGAAGGCATATTTGGAATCTGTATATACATTTAGCACAAGTTTTTCTCCTAACAACAATGCTCTGGTGAGTGCTATCAATTCGGCTTTCTGGGCTGATGTGCCTGAGGCTAGAGCTGATGATTCAACTACTTCGTGTTGAGTGACGACTGCATATCCGGCACAGCGTCGTCCATCAAGGATGAGACTGCTCCCATCAACATAATAGATTTGGTCAGGATTGTCTATAGGCACATCTGTCAAGTCAGGTCGACTGGAGAACACAGTCTCCATGACTTCGATACAGTCATGTTCTGGGAGTTCTTCACTGATGGGTATCAAGGTGGCTGGGTTCAAGGCATGGCTCACTTCAAGTTGTATCTGTGGGTTTTCACATAACATGCTCTGGTACTTCAACATTCGGGAATTGGTGAGCCAATAATTTGCTTTCTGTTCCATAAGGGCAAGGACTGCATGTGGCACAGTGACTCGTATGTTCTGTCCTAATGTGAGTTTGTCTGCTTCACTCACTAGTAGCGCTGTAGCTGCAACTGCTCTCAAGCAAGGTGGCCATCCTTTGGCCACAGGATCCAATTGTTTCGATAGATATGCTACAGGTCGCTCCCAATTTCCCAATTTCTGAGTCAACATGCCTAAGGCATTTCCCTGTGCTTCATGTACAAACAAGTGGAAAGGTTTGTGGACATCTGGTAGTCCAAGTGCTGGTGATGACATCAATTCTTCCTTTAACTTCTGGAAGGCTGTATCCTGCTCAAGTCCCCACTCCAGTGGTGACTTTTCTTCTCCTTTTGTGGCTTCATACAGTGGTTTGGCAATTTGGGCAAAGTTAGGTATCCAGATTCGGCAATATCCTGCCGCTCCCAGAAAGGCTCTGACTTGCTTTCTGGTTGTTGGAGTTGGAATTCTACATACTGCTTCTTTTCTTTCTCTGCCTAATCTTCTGCTTCCTTGGGTAATACGAAAACCCAAGTATTTCACTTCTTTTTGGCATAGCTGTGCTTTGGCTCTGGAAACTTTGTATCCAGCTTCATCTAGTAACTGCAAGAGGTCTTTGGTGGCTAGTATACATTCACTTTCTGATACGGCAGCTATCAACAGATCATCCACGTATTGGAGAAGCACTCTCTTCCCCGGGGCTACTGGATAGCTTGAAAGGTCTTGATTCAGTGCAGCGCTAAAGATGGTAGGTGAATTCTTGAATCCTTGGGGTAATCTTGTCCAGGTGAGTTGGCCCCCTCTTCCAGAGATGGGGTCCTGCCATTCGAATGCAAACAATATTTGGCTTACAGGGGCTAATCTTATGCAAAAGAATGCATCTTTCAAATCCAGTACAGTGAAATGGGTAGCTTCAGCAGGTATCAGTCCTAGAAGAGTGTAAGGATTGGGTACAACTGGATGTATGGTTTCCACGGCATCATTTACTCTTCTCAAATCTTGCACTGGGCGATAATCATCTGTCCCAGGTTTCTTTACTGGCAAAAGTGGAGTGTTCCATGGGGATTGACATACTTTTAGTAGGCCATACTCGAGCAATCTTTGTAGGTGGCGATGAATGCCTTCAATTGCGGCTCTTGGGAGAGGGTACTGTTTGACGTGCACTGGTGTAGCACTAGGCTTGAGGGTTACAATCACTGGAGCTATATGCTTGGCTAGGCCTGGGGGACTGCCTTCTGCCCATACTCCAGGTGGTGCATCGATGTTCTTTAAAGTTTGTTCAAAATAGGTATCTTGGATGGAGTCATCAACGTAATACCTCCATTCTTCTTCTCGGGGCACTGTCAGCAGCATTATTCCTGCTGGTTTGGTTTGGGGATTTACTGTCATTTGCATTTCTCCTTGTTCAGAGAAAGATATCTGTGCTTGAAGTTTGGCTAGTATATCTCGTCCCAGTAGTGGCACTGGACATTCGGGCATGTAAAGGAATTGATGAGTTACTTGCTGTCCTCCTAGACTGCATATTCGGTTTTGAAGAAAAGACTTTGTGGCTTTGGCACCAGTTGCTCCTATAATGGTGACTGCTTTTGTAGTGAATGGGGCTATCTTTTTGTCTATTACTGAATGCTGTGCTCCAGTATCAACCATAAAGTCCATAATTTGGTCTCCTATTTGTATTCCGACCATAGGCTCCTGGAGACCTAAAGCAAACTTGGAGCCCGGTCTGTCCTAATCCACGTCATTCTCATCATGGGCTGGTGTGGCCAATGCTTGAATGGCTCCTCCTCTCTCTCGCTGGAATTGTTCTCGATTGGTTCCTCCTCGGCTTCGGGGATAGCCTCGTCTTTCTTCTCGCCACTGATGACTGCTGTCATCATCGTGCTGGGCGTCTTCGAGTTGCGGGCACGTATCTCTCCAATGTCCTTCCTCTCTGCAGTAGGCGCATTGGTTCACGCCTAGTCTCTGGGTCCGGCCTCCGCCTTGACCCCGCCCTCTTCCTCTGCTCCTTCGACTAGGGACACCTCCCCTTTTCTGTTCAACTATGGCCGCAGCCAAAAAATCAGCTTTCTTCTTCATCTTTCTATCACATTCTCTCTGTCTTTCATTATCACGATTCACATACACTTTATGAGCGACTTCCAGTAACTGTGTTGCATTCATGCCCGCAAACCCTTCTAATTTCTGTAATTTACGTCTAATGTCTGGTTGAGACTGGTTTACAAAAGCAGAATTCACCATACATAAACTTCCTGGTGCCTCGGGATCATAGGGAGTATACATTCTGTATGCTTCAGTTAATCTCTCATAAAAATCTGCTGGGCTCTCATCTATCCCTTGGATAACTCCTGCAACTTTGGAAAGGTTCATAGCTTTTTGGCCCCCCCTTCTCAGGCCTTGTAAAAAGCCTTGGCGAAAGCGGGCTAGGGCTGTGGATCCTTCATCTGTATTTGGATCCCATTGGGGGTCTTCATTCGGGAATTCTCTCTGAGCTGCTTCCTGACGGTCTATTATATTCTGCCCTGGTCCCGGAGCTACGGGGTTTTCTGCCATCCATTCAATAGCTGCTTTTCTAATTCTTGCTCGTTCTTCTGTTGTGAATAGGGTGGTCAGGAGCTGACGGCAATCTGGCCAAGTGGGTTGGTGAGTTTCCATAATACTAGTTACTAATTCTGTCAGCTCCTGGGGCTTACTAGTGTAGGAGGCATAATGCGACCTCCAATTTAATAAATCAGTTGTAGAGAAAGGGATATATACATAAGTTAGGGGTCCCGCTACCACTTCATCATTATCATTCTTTACGGGCACTCCCGGGACTTGCCGTAAGGGAAACAGTTTGGCCGCCATAGGTGTCTTTTGGGATCTAAGGGTTATTGTCGTTGCCTTTGCAGGAGTCGCTTTCTTTTTCTCTACAGGTTTTGCTTTGGGTTTCTCTTTTACTGGCGTGCTAGTGCTAGCGCTGGCTTTCTCAATTATTTGTACACTGTCCTCCTCGTCTGGGGGATTCTCTCTTTCTCCTTCTTCTATCTCCACTTCTGACTCGCTTTTTATGTCCTCCTCTTCTTTTTCCACTAATTCTGCCTCTTTCTCTCCTCCGGGAGGGGGATCAGGGGTTGGGTCCCGCCTCGGCTCTGGCCGTCTCTGGGGTTCTGGGGCAGGACGCCGGGCTACTCTTACTGGACCTGGGGTTCGGGGCTGCCTGAGGACTATTTCTGGGGAATCAGGATCTACCAAGATGGGCTTCTTCTTGGCTTTCTTATCCTGCTCTTTCATTCTAGGCTGTTCCGTTTTCTGTCTAGAATCTGTTTTAGCTAACATTATTCTGCACTGTTCCTCATAACAGCGCTGCGCCCAGGGGGGGGCGGATCTTCACAAATACTTAACCAGGAATCTATATAGGGGTACTGATCAGGGTGCGCTACCCGCACTCTACGGTGTATTGACTGAATAATCTCTACAGTGAACGTTCCCTCTCGGGGCCAGATGGGGTCTAGATCGGGCCACTCCCTAGTACACAAAATCTGCAAACGGGCTGCTGTCATTTTAATACCATAATCTCCTGAATATCCCTCTTTAAAATGTGCGATCATACATTCTAATGGAGTGTTTCTAGTAGACCCCGCCCCTCCCATTTCGATGTGTGCGCGCAACAACAGACAGAAGGGAAAAGGAGGGCGGACCGTGGGTAAGGGGTCCGCACGGTCCTGGAAACGTATAGGGAATACAAATAACAAGACAAGACGACAATCGCTTCCCCCTTTTCGCGACCTGAACGCGGTCGCCCGGTCAGGAAATGCGCTACTCAGGGGTCCGCCTTCACTTGGTCCGTGCTGCCAGACCTCTCATTCACACTTCGTTCACACAATCATGCTAGCAACGTATCCCAGAATGCATTCGTTTCTATCTGTTCTGACTAGTCTTTTTTCCCAATTACAAAAAGGATGAGGGTTTCACCCAGCGAATTCCCATGCGGGGTTACTCGGCTCTTCCTTGAGAGTTGATCATGCTCTCTTACCAATTCCCAATATCTCGAGATTACAAATTCCAAATTCCAATGGCAGTACTGCTCTTTCTATTTCTGTCTAGACCCAAAATCAAAACTATACTCACCGGATCCGGTCCTCAAACTTCCCAAGCAGGCGCATGAGTTGGACCTCGGACTCCCCTCACTCGGGTTCGAGGCGTTGGCTCCAACCGGGCCCGGCACCCGCCGAGGTCCGACCAGCTCCCTCCGATACAAGGGACCGGTGGCGCCAGGGAGCAGCCCTCGTCGGAAGGGCGCGATCCCGGCAGGACCAAGCCTATAGAGGCGGAAAGTCGTGGTATATTGCCCTATATACACTTTGATTCCACAACTTCCCGGCCAACGCACCAAGGAATATGTAGCAGCAAAGCGCAGACAAACCAATGATACCAGGAGTCTGTTCAGAAGGTCCAAATCATTTATTTGTGCACAAGTCTCGAACCAGTCAATTTCAAAATGGCTGAGCAAAGTTTTCAAGCATTACAACAACTTTTATAGACTTTTGTTCCATTCTAGGTATAGAAAAACATTTCATTGGTCCCGGTAACCTCCCTTACCTCCCGTACCTCTTCCATTGGTCCCGGTACTGATAAGTTTATCCAATTATGTCCCTTCTGTGGGCATGACACCTGCCTGCCCCCCTTCTAGTCCCAATTACAATGGTCAGTTCATCAACTTGTTACTTTCACACTCTCAAGGCCATAGAACCAATTTGTGCGTGTAGAAGAGCAAGGTTCTGTAACTCATCTGTCAGCACTCCTCATTATTTCTTTGCAGATGTACTTTCTCTTATCAGTAACTTTTAAACATGTCTTTTCTGTATTTTTCCATTTCTCAGTTCTACAGTTCTGCCTACCTAAGCTAATTCAATACTTCTACTGAGTTCTATCTTACAATAGCAGCATATTGGGGGATGTGCAATCCTATATGCCTCTCCACAGGCCTCATTTACAGGTCAAGCTAGCCATGCTGGCCTGCTTATGTCAGACACCGTGGGTCACAGGCCTGCACCTGCCACATAGTGATTAGGCCTGACAGGTTGTTCTGGGAGGATTTAACTGCAGAAGCACAAAAAGCTTAGTCTATATGGGTTGTTGATGCTTAACTAATGTCATATAAGATTGTTTCAAATGCCCAGGATAAAACTAGATTTAAAATTCAAGAAATCTGGAAACCTGATTATTATATACCTTCAATGCTGTAATTGCTATCTATTTTGTTGTATCATTAGATAAACTACATTTTACAAAACAAAAAAGCCATGCACACTAAAGTCATTAAGTTTTCTCTTTAAAATTGTATACATAATCTCACTGGACACAGTGGGGTCTATATTCAAAATCTCATGGAGTAGGAATTTATGCAGATAATTTTAGGATAGCATTTTCCCTGGCCAGTCATATCCCATCTAGCCAATTCTGAGTGTCAACGCTAACTGGATTAAGTTTAAGCATTCCATAGGAACACCTCTTGTGCCACCTCTGTTGATTAGGAGAAATTTTTTGTGGGCAATCATTTTTGCCCAGTTTGCTCAGCTGGGAGGGGGTAATTTAAACCACAAAGATTTCTCTGGCTAAACTTAACCCTTCATTATCTCAGGTACAAACTTAGATTGTACGCTCTCCAAGGACAGAGAAATAGCTATTGTACCTGATTGTAACTCGCCTTGAACTGCTACTGGAAAGGAGTGAGCTAAATACTAAATAAATAAAGCTACCTGTACAAATCTTTTGAATACCAAGCTCAATATTCTTTCTTCTGTTAAGAATGCTGCCTGGTTGTAATGTAACACTAAGGAAAATGACACTGCTGGGACAGGAGTCATTAGGTATTTATGCTGCTCCCTACCAGATCAGCACTTGGAGTAAGTTTGGAGGTGAGGGTAGGGAAAGGGTAAAGATGAAGACTAACCTTTTATTTAAAACTGACTGGGTACCTTTCTTAATATTCCTTTCTACTAAGGAGATGGCAGGAACTCTTAGCGACATCACCCAGTTGGGACTTGAGGACTCTGCTGAGCCTTTGACAAGAGCTGCACAGTCCCTACAAGACATTGTTGCTGCCACATAAAAAGGAGCTCTGAGGACCTTTTGTTAAAAATAACTATACCTCATTGAGATGTAGGATTTTTGTTTTGTTTTGATCTGGGGGTTTTTTTTTTTGCAAAGATGGTCCTTCAGATCCATTCAGTTGACCATTTTTGCAAAATTGAACATTAATTAGATGGTTTTCATACTTTTGTACTGCAGAAGCTTATTAATCTTCAATAAAGCTGGCTCCTATTGCAAGATTTGTTTTAAGAAAAAAACAGTATTTGTATGTACTTGGCCAAAATTTTTGTGTTATTTAATGCATGACGTGTTTTCTGTGAAAAATAATTCACTCTAGTACATCAGCTTCTTAACCTTTCCTCATATGGAGACTGCTGCATTCCTCCAGCTAACTTCATCTTTCATTACTGTTTCCTTTCTGCCTTTGCATTACTCCTCTGAGGACAGAGAGACCAAAATAGTCGGTGAACCATTTTTAGTTATACAGAAATAAAATAAACTGAAGCTTAGCTAAAGAAATATTATTATATATCAAAGTATGTATATCATATAATAAACATGGTGGCAAAATGGTGCTACTGTCTTTAAACACAAAGATACAGTAGCAGTGTTCTACTGGTTAGTGGAATAGCTAATTTAAGCAACAGGCCTCAAGGTTTACAACATTGTTGTTATGCTTCATATTGAAAGATTGGTAACCTTATTATCATTTTTTTTAGATCCGAAATGTTCAAGCTAACCAGTGCTTGGATAACATGGGTCGTAAAGAAAATGAAAAAGTTGGTATATTTAACTGCCATGGCATGGGAGGAAACCAGGTAATCACTTTATTCTGAGAATTATGGTGTTTGATGATTAATTATTTTACATTTCACTGGAACTACTACTACTACTAATCATTTATAAAACACCGCAAGGCATATGCAGCGCTATACAAACATAGATAGAAATGGTGTCTGCTTGTGAGAGCTTACAATCTAGTTAAGACAGACAAGACAAAGAATAAGAATAAGGGGAAAAGGAGGGTAAGGAGAAACAAGGAAAAAAGGGGGTCAGGATCCAAAAGCAGCTTTAAAGAGGTGAGCCTTTAACATTGACTTGAAAAGGGACTGAGATGAAGCCTGACATACAGACTCAGTGAGATTGTTCCAGGCATAAGGAGCAGCAAGGTGAAAGGACTGAAGTCTGAAGTTGGTAGTGGAAGAAAAGGGCAAAGAGAGAAGCAAGCCAGAAGAAGAGCGGAGTTCACGAGGAGGGGTGTAGGGAGAAAGAAGAGAGGAAAGGTAGAAAGGAACAGAAAGAGTGAATGCATTTATAGGTCAGAAGGAGAAGTTTGAATTGGATACAGAAATGGAAGGGAAGCCAATGAAGTGATTTGGGAAGAGGGGTTATATGAGAATATCAAAGCTGGTGAAAAATTAGTTGCACAGAAGAGTTCTGAACAGATTGAAGGGGAGAAAGGTGGCTAAGGGAGACCAGCAAGAAGGAGGTTGCAATAGTCAAGACGGGAAGTAATTAGAGAGTGGACAAGTGTTTTAGTAGTGTATTCAGAAAGGAAGGGGTGAATTTTGTTAATGTTATAGAGAAAGAAATGACAAGTTTTAGCTATCTGTTGAATATGTGAGGAGAAGGAAAGGGGGGAATCAAAGATGACCCCAAGGTTGCGGGCTGTGGAAACAGGAAGTAGAAGAGTGTTATCCACAAAAATAGAGAAAGGAGGAAGGGGGGGGGGGGGAGGAAGGTTTAGAAGGAAAAATAAGAAGTTTGGTTTTGGCCATGTTTAATTTCAAACAGTGGTGAGACATCCAGGTGGCAATGTCAGACAAGCAGGCAGAGATGCAAGACTGGAGTGTCAAAGAGATATCAGGTGTAGAAAGATAGATCTGAGAATCATCAGCATAAAAATGATACTGAAATCCATGGGAGGAGATGAGAGCACCAAGGGACTGGGTGCAGAGAGACAAAAGAAGAGGGCCAAGAACACATCCCTGTGGTACACCAACTGAGAGTGGGATTTCAGTAGAGGAGGAACCACCAGAACAAACACTGAAAGGGTGATGGGAGAAATAAAAAGAGCACCAGGATAGGGCAGAGTCCCTAAGACCAAGAGAGGGTAATGTGTCAAGGAGAAGGTGGTGGTCAATGGTGTCAGAAGCAGCAGAAAGGTCAAGAAGAATGAGTATAGAATAAAGGCCTTTGGATTTAGCCAGGAATAAGTCACTGGAGACTTTGGAAAGTGCTGTCTCGGTAGAATGAAAGCCAGATTGAAGTGGATCAGACAGGCTTGAGAGGAAAGAAATTCAAGACAATGATGAAGAACTGCACACTTTAGAAATGAAGGGAAGAAGGGAGAGGGTCAATAATTAGAAGGACAATTAGATTTCTTAAGGAGAGGTGTCACTGCACCTTCTCTAAGAACTCTAATGAGGAAATCTCTCATTTACTTTCCTCCTCTAAACTTACTTCTTGCTCTTCTGATCCTATCCCCACCATCTCCTTAGTTCCATTTCCTCCTCTATCATCTCTTCCTTATCACATATTCTCAACCTCTCCCTTTCCACTGCCACGGTCCCTTCAGCCTTCAAGCTTGGCAGTGGAGAGCGAGAGGTTGAGAATATGTGATAAGGAAAGGATGATAGAGGAGGAAATGGAACTAAGGAGATGATGGGGATAGGATCAGAAGAGCAAGTAGTAAGTTTAGAGGAGGAAAGTAGATGAGAGTTTTCTCATCAGAGATCTTAGAGGAAGAAAGGGTAACAGATTGAGAGGAAAAGTTGATATTGAGGTGGGATGAAGCTGATTTAGTGGGGAATTGGAGAGTAATCTTGTGGATAAGGTTTGGGCAGAAAGAGAAAGGGGTCGGAGGAGGAGGTGCCTTGAGGAGAGAGTTAATAGTTGAGAAGAGATGGCAAGGGTCAGAGGCAAGAGCTGGACATAGTAGTTTTGCTTGGTGAGAGCTGAGGTTCATTGGAAGGAGGTAAGCATGAATGTGAAGTGAAGAAAGTTAGAGAGGGAGCAGGATTTGAGCCAAATGTGCTCAGCTGAGTGGGCATAGAAGCATAGATAGCAGGTAGAACCACATAAATGATCAAACTCCACTATTTATGGTTAGAATTACCAAAGTGCACTACTGTTAACACATATTAATTTATTACTAGCATGCCATATTTTACCATGGGTCCTATTTTATGCAATGAGATCTAGTCACTAATAATGCATGCCTGCAGTAAAATAATGTATCTTAACAGTAGAGCATATTAGTAACTATGGCCCTTAGGATGATAATTTATGATTTAATTTGTTTCTAATCAGTATTTGTCAACATTTTGTAGGGAATTATTTGACTTGTCAGCTTGCCTGTTTCTTGACTGTATGACTATGTTACTGAGAGGTCCATTTACTGTGCTAAAATAACATGGGGCGGGGGGAGTTGTAATTATTTTTTTTTCCAATTTACCATTAACATAGAAACCTTTACTAAAATACAATGTTCTTGCATAAATAGAATGCTGCAGTAGTCAATTAGACTAATTATAATACATAAGTTAATTTCTCCCTCCCGTACAGTGATAGAGGTGATATGATTGAGATGTTTAAATACCGCCGAGGCATAAATGCACAGGAGGAGAGCCTCTTTCGATTGAAAGCAAGCTCTGCTATGAGGGGACATGGGATGAGGGTGAAAGGGGATAGATTCAGGAGTGATATGCGGCAATATTTCTTTACGGAAAAAGTGGTGGATCTGTGGCATAATCTCCCAGTGGAGGTGGTAGAGATGAGGACAGTATCTGAATTCAAAGAGGCATGGGACAAACAGAGAAGATCTCTAAAGGAAAAAAAGGGGACTGTTGTAGTGGTTGATATGGAAGGGCAGACTACAGTAGATAGGCCATGTGGTCTTTTTCTGTCATCATGTTTCTATGTTTCACCAGGCAGAGAGCAGGCTGTATCCTGAGACGGTGTCGCAGAAAAGAGGCCTTGATCTGACTGGGGGGTAGTGATGGTGAAAGAGAGACTCTGGGAAAGGTTGAGCCTGGAGTGCTCCTGGAGGTCATGAAGAGCAAAATATATAAAATAAATAGCAAATTGGATTTTGCCACATGCCACAGTTAAGGAAGGATGGGGGCGGGGAAGGGGGGTTTAGGGCAATAACTTCAGGAGGCCCTGGGAACTCAGACGTAGGTCAGATGGTGCTCCATAGCGGAGCTGGGCTCTTGAAATAAAAGAATTAAAATGAAAATAATGCAATATAAAACAGGCCTTGATCCCAGATGTTTGGCCTGTTTGCACAGGCTCTTGGAAAGAAGCATGGGCAGGAGATGTGTGGAATGATGTTGTTCTGTAGAGACGGAGGAAGAGCAAAATTGGCAGCAAGGAGAACACTGATGAACTCAGTGCGAGAGTTTAGTGACACATTTATACTATGATTAAAGCAAAGATTTAAAAGAAATTTAAGAAAATGAAAGAATGATGGGGTTTATGGTTGACAGGGTCTGAAATGCTTGGAAGATGACTGGATTGTGCTGATACTTAGGAACCAAAGTAACTATTATGTGCATAATGCTTCTTTGGCACGTGCCTGGAATGGACGTGCTGAGTGTTGATAACTGTTACGGGGCATTTGGGGATCAATGTGAGAAGAAGATGGGGCAGTTTCTCTAAATGGGTTAGTTTTGTGCATTCAATGAAAGTCATGAACCTCACTCCTAAGCCAAGGTATATGGCATATGATCTCAGTCTTTCAAGATGTTTTGTGTGAGAGAGTTGGTGGTGAGAGGTGCCCGTTTTAAGTGTAGAAACTTCTCTTGTTAATGTTGTAGGACTAAAGTATGGTTCAGTGATGATAGAGTAGTACGTGTTTTGGGGTTTTTTTCTGAGTGAATGATATTTTTGGTGAAACTTATGGTGAGAGAATGAGCTGAGGAGAAATTCTGCTGGGGTTTCTTAGGAAGAAGATTTAAAGAAAACAAGAGGAAATTATTTCTATAAAATAATAATTAAACCTTACATAGAAACATGACAGCAGATAGTATATGGCCTTTCTCCAGGACCAAGCAGGAAGTCAGTCCTCACATATGGGTGACGTCAGCGTCGACGGAGCCCCCATGCGGAGCATTTCCCCAGCTTTCAAAGAAAGCCTTTGGGAATGCAGGCACGCATGCGCAGTCCCCTTCCCACCCAAAGGTGCCATCTTGCTCAGTCGTCTTTTTTCCGTGGAGCCCTACGGACGCCTGTCCATGTCACCCGTGAAAAAAGTTGATTTTTCTGCGTTGGGTCGAGTTTTTTCTTCAGTTCGACGTCAGTTCCTTTCCTCCCTGGACTCGGTACACCGGTGCAGAGCCCGGATCTCTTTTTCGGTTTTTGTCCTTAGAGACTGCATTCACGCCTTTTTTCTTTTCCCTGGCAGCCCAGTTTTTTGATCTTGCAGGGGCCCTTTTTCCCCCGATGGCTGCCAGTGGCTTTAAGAAGTGTGATCGGTGCAAGAAACTGATGTCTCTCACCGACACACACGACTGCTGCCTCCGGTGCCTGGGGCCAGACCATGATTCTACGGTCTGTAGTCCCTGTGGCAAAATGTCTTCCAAGGCATTATGGAGCCATCAGCACCAGCGTGAGAGGATCTTCTCCGAATCTGCCTCTGGACGGGTCCGGACTTCGTCAGAGGCTTCGACGTCTCGGGAGTCTGACCCCGAGCATCGTCGGGGCTCCTCTGAAAGGGAGTCCCCCTCGAGGGAGCACTGAATGAAGAAGAAACCCGCAAGGGCGGCATCGGTGGACGCTCTTGGCTCCTCGAGGGCCAGGTCGCATAGCCCCAATTGCCGTCCCGGGTCTTCAGAGTCGGAGAGGCCTGCAAAGCATCCTCGTGTAGAGTTGGAGGCCCCGAGTGACGTGAGTACTGTAGTCCTCGTGGACTCTCCGGGGGAGCCGACGTTGGGCCCGACACCGTCGGGGCCCGAGTCGGAGGCTGCTGGGTCTCCTGAGCTCGGACTCAGGTTGACGGCCTTGGAGAGCAGATTGTCTGCCTTCATGGAGCAGCAGCGGGTGCTGATTGCCGGTCTCACAGGCGCATCTGCCCCGACCACCGGGACATCGACGTCCAAGTCGACCCCGGAGGCCGAGCCGATCCTCGAGACCATGCAAAATCTCGAGTCGATCCTCGGCCGAGGTTACCCTCGGCCTCCCATTCGGGACCAAGGTCGTCGACGCCGGTTCCTTCGGCGTCGGGGCGGATGGCGTCACTGCCCGCCCACTCGGAGCCGCTCGATTCCTCCTCGGAGGAATCGGCGTGGGAAACTGAGGAGGAGTCCCCTGACACCTTCCGGACTCGGTGCATCCCTTCGGACTCACCGGGTTCCGAGCCTCGGACAAGGTCCCCCCCGGAGGATACCAGGTTCTCAGATTTCATAAGGGACATGGGCAAAGCACTGGCATTCCCTGAGGAGCTCGAGGCTCTGCAGTATGACTCTCCTCCCAAGGAGGCCGTAACTGTCCCGGTTCCTCCGATGCTGGAGCGGTTGCTCTTCCTCATGTGGGAGGCGCCGGCCTCGATGCCGGTTCTAAGCAAGCGGGTCAGTTCCATCTATCGAGTCCACAAGAGCCCCGGGTTTCAAAAGGCACAGCTACCGCACCACCCCATGGTTGTGGAATTGGCCATGCATCGCCTGAAGAGTCAGAAGATGCACTCCTCGGTGCCTCCCGGCAGGGAAGCCCAGAACCTGGATGCCCTCGGTAGAAAGTGCTTCCAGGGCTCTATGCTTGCTTGCCGTGTCCAGACCTACCAGCTGTACATGGGCATGTACCTTCGAGACCTGGCAAAGGAGATTGCCGGGTTCTCTGCTGGTCTGTCTGAGGAACCTTTGCAGAGGTTCAAGGCCTTGTCTTCTGGTATTCGAGAGTGTTCGAAGTTTATATCTCGAGCAGCCTACGATGGATTTGAGGCTTCAGCCCAGGTAGCAGGGGCCATCATCGGTGCACGCCGCCAGGCCTGGCTACAATCCTCGGACCTCGAACCATGGGTACAGGACAAGTTGGTTGATGTCCCTTGCCGAGGTGAAAATCTCTTTGGCAAGCCCATGGCCGAAAAGGCTGCAGAACTCGAGACTGAGACTCTTACCCGGACAAGGCTGTCCAGGAAAACCTCTGCCCCTTCTCAGAAGAAGAAGGGCTCTGGGAAAAAGACCTTTTACCCGAGGAAGACCGCTGCCTACAAAACCTACCCTCACTACTAGGCCTCTGCAGCTCCGCAACAGGACCAGCAGGCCAAGGGGCAGGGTCATGGGCCCCGTAGGCAGAAGGCTCCCAAGCCTCCTACTCCGGCTCCTGCTCAGCAGGGAGGGGGTTTTTGACTATGCCAGCATAGCCTCTCCTCCTCTCCAGGGCACAGGAGGTCGGCTGACCCTGTATGCAGACAGGTGGCCAGCCATCACAGGGGATACTTGGGTGTTAAGTTCATCGAAAGGGGTATCTGCTCCACTTCACCCAGATACCCCCCTCCTACTTCCCAGGGGAGCCTCCAAGACCCCCTCTGCACAGAAACTTACTCCTTCAGGAGTTGGAAGGTCTACTAAGGGATCAGGCGGTGGAACCGGTGCCTCACCACCTGGAAGGGCAAGGCTTCTACTCCAGGTACATCCTGGTACCAAAAAGAACAGGAGGCCTCAGACCCATCCTCGACCTGAGAAATCTGAACAAGTTTCTGGAGAGGGAAAAGTTCAAGATGCTTACCCTTGGAATCTTACTGCCCTACCTCCAGCAGGGAGATTGGCTATGCTCCTTAGACCTGAAGGATGCTTATACTCACATCCTCATCCATCCAAGTCACAGACAATTCTTCAGATTTGTGGTGGGAGGAAAGCACTTCCAGTACAGAGTGCTTCCTTTTGGCCTCACCTCCGCCCCCAGGATCTTTACAAAATGCCTGGCGGTGGTTGCGGCCTACCTCAGGAACCAGGGGATCTTTGTGTTCCCTTACCTGGACGACTGGCTTATCAGGGGCCAGTCTCCACAAGAGGCCAGGCAGGCCACCTTCAGAACCATATCACTGCTTCAGCACCTGGGGTTCGTCATAAACTTCCCCAAGTCCATTTTAGTCGCCTCACAGAACGTGGAGTTCATAGGGGCAAGATTGGATACC
This sequence comes from Ichthyophis bannanicus, assembly GCA_033557465.1. NCBI lineage: Eukaryota > Metazoa > Chordata > Amphibia > Gymnophiona > Ichthyophiidae > Ichthyophis > Ichthyophis bannanicus. The sequence continues at coordinate 684,271,975 of CM066036.1, read as the reverse complement.
ATCCATGCAAAGGCCTACTTGCCTGTGGACAGAGCTCACAGGCTGATAAAGTTGGCCGGCCAGTTTCGGGCGAACTCTCTGGTCTCGGCCAGACACTTCCTCCGGCTCTTAGGTCACATGGCTTCCACAGTGCATGTCACCCCACATGCCCGGCTGCACATGAGGCTGGCTCAGTGGCACCTCAGGGCGCAGTGGCTGCAGGCCACAGGGAAATTGTCAGACAGAATGAAGGTGTCCAAACTCTTGGTGGACTCCTTACGCTGGTGGAGGCATCACCCAAATCTGGTCAGGGGTGTTCCTTTTCAGGCCTCCCCACATACTCAGGTACTAACAACCAATGCTTCCCTGCAGGGCTGGGGGGCACACTGCCAGGGGGCCTGCACCCAAGGCTTGTGGTCTCCATGGGAGGCCGCCCAGCAGATCAACCTGTTGGAATTGAGGGCCATTTGACTAGCCTTACGGACTTTCTCCCAGATCCTGTCTCACCAGTCTGTCCTAGTTCAGACGGACAACCAGGTGGCTATGTTCTACATCAACAAGCAGGTAGGCACAGGATCCAGACTTCTGTGCCGGGAAGCACAAGCTCTCTGCTCCTGGGCTGTCACTCAGGGCATGACCCTCAGGGCGGTCTACCTCCCAGGCCAGGAAAACTACCTGGCGGACAGGCTAAGCAGACTCCTGCAGCCTCACGAGTGGCAGTTGGATCCTCTGGTAGTTCAACAGGTCTTTCTGAAGTGGGGTCTTCCGACCATGGATCTTTTTGCCAGTCTGCTGAACAGGCAACTACCCAGGTTCTGTTCCAGGCAACCGCATCCCTTGCGAACAGTGCCAGATGCATTCCTGATCCCCTGGTCAGAGAGCCTGCTGTATGCCTTTCCTCCCACACCTCTGGTGGCCCGGACTCTATTCAAAATCCAGCAGGACCGAGCCACGGTGCTCCTGATAGCCCCCAGGTGGCCCAGGCAGCCATGGTTCCCTCTTCTTCTGCAGTTGGCCGTGGATACTCCACTTCCTCTGGGGTTGCAACCCGACCTTCTGACTCAGGATCAGGGGTCCCTCTTGCATCCCAACCTCAAATCCCTCAATTTGATGGCCTGGCTGCTGAAAGGCTAGTCCTTGCTCCCTTGCTCCTATCAAGGGAGGTTGAAGAGGTGGTGTTGGCCTCCAGGAAGCATTCCACTAGGAAGGCCTATGCTCTGAAGTGGCATAGGTTCTCTACTTGGTGTTCTCAACAGCAAGAGGACCCCTTCTCCTCTGTCCAGGTGGTGCTACAATACCTGCTCCACCTTTCCAACCTAGGACTTCAGTCCAACTCTGTCCGGGTTCACCTCAGTGCCCTCTCAGCTCACCACTTGCCGGTGGACGGACAATCTCTCTCAGGCCACCCTCTGGTGTCTCGCTTTCTCAGAGGTCTGCTTCTGCTTAAGCCTCCTATTCGTCCACTGGCCACTGAGTGGGATCTCATTGTGGTCTTGCAGCAACTGACTCGCCCACCCTTTGAGCCAATGGCAACCTGCCATTTACGTTTCCTCTCCTGGAAGGTGTTGTTCCTTGTGGCACTCACCTCAGCTAGGCGGGTGAGTGAGCTTCAGGCCCTGGTCTCGGATAGGCTGTATACCAGGTTCTATAGGAACAGGGTTGTCTTGCGGACTCATCCTAAGTTCCTTCCAAAGGTAGTGTCCTCCTTCCACCTCAACCAGGAGGTGGTCCTTCCAACATTCTTTCCCAGGCCGCACGCCAGTAGGGCCGAAACTGTCTTGCATACCCTGGATTGTAGAAGGGCACTGTCCTTTTACCTAGAACGAACGCAGGGGCATAGAAGGGCTTCTCAGCTCTTCATTTCCTTTGACCCTAATAAATTGGGGTTGCCTGTCACTAAGCGTACGTTGTCCATTTGGGTGGCAGACTGTATCGCCTGGGCGTACAGGACAGCTGGCCTGTCCCTGGAGGGTCGAGTCACGGCCCACCGGGTCAGGGTGAAGGCCGCATCAGTAACTCACTTCCATTCTGTTCCGTTGGCAGACATTTGCTGGGCCGCTACTTGGTCTTCAAGCCAGACTTCTGCGGACCACTACTGCCTCGAGAGGGAGTCCCGTAGGGACAGTGCTTTCGGGCAAGCGGTACTCCGTAATCTCTTTGAGGTTTAGGCAACTCCTACCCTCCGGCCCTGGTGTTGGGCTACCGTTCAGGTGTGGTCTCAGAGAAGATTCTCTCACTGTTGCTGAGGCTCTAGAGGGAGCTCTATTTTTCAGCCTGGGTTCCTGGTAGCCCAGAGCTAGGGCGTCACCCATATGTGAGGACTGACTTCCTGCTTGGTCCTGGAGAAATAGTAGTTACTCACCTGTAACAGGTGTTCTCCAGGAGCAGCAGGAATCAGTCCTCACGACCCTCCCTCCTCCCCTTGGAGTTGCAGTTGTATATAGTTCATTTTATTTTTGTGCTGTCTTTTAGCTATGTCATTAGACTGAGCAAGATGGCACCTTTGGGCGGGAAGGGGACCGCGCATGCGTGCCTGTATTCCCAAAGGCTTTCTTTGAAAGCTGGGGAAATGCTTCGCATGGGGGCTCCGTCGATGCCGACATCACCCTTATGTGAGGACTGATTCTTGCTGCTCCTGGAGAACACCTGTTACAGGTGAGTAACTACTCTATCCAGTCTGCCCTTTCATACTAAGCTTTACTGTCCTTTTTTTTCGTTAGAGATCCTCTGTGTTTGTCCCATAGTTTCTTGAATTCCAATACGGTTCTCGTTTCTACTACCTCCACTGGGAAATTATTCAGTGCATCTACCACTCTTTCCGTAAAGAAATATTTCCACAAATTACTCCAAAATCTATACCCTTTCACCTTCATCCTATACCCCATCACTAGTCACCCAGTCAAAGAAATTAATTAGATTTGTCTGACAAGACCTGCCTCTAGTAAAACTATGCTACCTGTGAGCTGTGATTGAGTTAGTGATCAGCTATTCTATCCTCAGGTGGGAGATAAAAAAATTGCTTTCTTAAATTTGAAACCTTGGAATGAAATCCTACAACTTTCTTTGTTGTGACAATGATTGAAATTTAAAAAAAATGCTGCACTGTCCTGAAAACTAGAATCTGTATAAATCGAGAGCAGTCAGAAATGCTAGAAAGCTTGACTGCTGCAAGCTGTTTCCCTGCTCAGTTACCTTTGTGAGCACACAATTAAGAGTCTGTGAAGCAGGCATTTTTGAACTTCTCAACCAACGGTTTTAAAGGAGAAACTTTCAAGATCCTTTGATTGGAATGAGCACTTATGGGGGTTTGTATGTGAGGTACAGTAGACAGCAACTACTGCTTATCTTTATTTTTAAATAGGAGCTGATCAGCAGTGGAAGTTATTTTGCAGCACCTAGCTGCTGCTGTTTTAAAAGAAAAACAATGGATATTCAGCATCAGAACTTATCCAGTATCTGGTGCCAAATGGCAGGTGGTCAGCACCTTTGCTATGCAGTCAGTGGTGATATCCAACTGCTAATCAGATAGCAATAACCAGTTAAAGTTGCATAAGCCATTGACCTGTCAGTAATTAGAGCTTGTATGCTAATCAGCAGTGCTTTGTCTTTAGTACAGTTAAAGCTGTGAGTCTGTCAAGAGTTGCAGTAAGAGTCAGCAATTATACTAATAAATATAGAGAACAATAAATGCAGGCAATAATACTAATGAGCATAATAGATAATGATCTTAAAAGATTTATCTAAGGAAAATGATAGTTTCTTTCAGTAATGAATAGACTCAGCACGTTACTATGAATAGGGTGGACTCTTATGGGTATGTCTACTAAGATGGGCTATTGGTTAACCTGGGCTATCTAAAACTAGGGGGTTTGTTTACTAAGGAGCATTAAGGAAGCACAGATAATGAGCATAAATGACAGTGTTAAGGGTATTTGCGTGCAATAAAGGACTGGACGGGGAGTAGGTATACCAGTATTAAGGAAACAAGGCACCACTTATCTGGCACTAAGAGGATACCGGGCGTTAAGGTGGCAGTCGTGCACCTTACCACCCATAAAGGCAGTCATCTTAATGCAGGATAAGGGAACTTGTCTGAAAGTGACATATCAGGGGCTGCATGCAGGGCTGGCCCAACCAGTAGGCAAACTAGATGATCGCCTATGGCAGCTACTTCCAGAGAGCAGCCAAAGCAGGGTAATCCAAAATAAATAATGGAGTTTGACAGTGAGAGGGGGTGTAAAGCTTGATGTTCTCATAGGATACCAACACTCTGAACCAACTGTTGGGCTGTCCCTGGCTGCATGGAAAGAAAAGTAAGAGGAGATGGACCTCAATGACCCAAATGGTTCTTATGTGTCACACAGTATGTGGGAAGATAATGTTGCAGCCGCTGAAGTGATGGGTAGCCTATGAATGTGCCCTGATGTCAGTGTTGGTCTCGGATGATATATCTAAGTGTGCCTACAAGAAGGCTCCAAGGGCCTGACATGTCCATGAAAGGCATGATATTGCAGGAGTGCTGCTGTGCGCAGTACACACATGATAGATGTGTGTGATATGTAGTTATGGTAAGAAGCTAATTGGGTTGAGCATAGTATAGCATCTGACAGGGGTACACATGTGGCAATGTACATGAGCCCTAAATAAAATCCCTCACGATTAGGGAAACTGTTGTTTTTCCTGTCACAATGAAATATGTATATGTATGTGAGTGCAAGCATCCTATATAAACAATATTCCTTTTAAATGTCAAGAAAGAATCATTATAATGTCATCCCTCTCACGTGGAGCCCCTACCTTTGGTCCATGAATTACAGTGGCACAAGGAAAGGATGAGTATCATGTCAATGAAGGATATATATTGATAGGTGTGTCACAGATGCAGTATGCTGTAATAGAGCCTTCCTTATAAGCCAACTGCACTATGTATGTTTGTCAGTGGTGCACAGGAAACAATAGAAAAATACAAATATGATGGCAGAAAATCACCATATGGCCTATCTAGTCTGCCCGTTCATATCAACTACAATAGTTGCCTTCTTTTCATTACAGATTCTCTGGCTTGTCCCATGCTTGTTGGAATCCAGATACTGTTCTTGTCTCTACCATTCCCACTGGGAGACTATTCCATGCATGTACCACTCTTTCTGTAAAGAAATATGTCTGCATATTAACTCTGAGTCTATCCCCCTTCACCCTCATCCAATATGGCAGTCAGAAAGTGCTCAACATCCAATCCTGCCAAGAAAATATCTGAGTGAGCAGGAACATCTGCAGTACCGTCATGTGTACTAACCTTTGGGTTACACAAGCATAATGCTGATCCAAGCTATGAAAGCTATGGAATGTCACTAAATTGGTCTGTTGCATGACAGAAGTTAACCCAGCCTCTGTCCTTGATATAGCTATGGTGTGATATAGCACTGCAGCCCCTGCAGATGGCATGACAGCAGCTGCAAATTTGGCACACCTCCATTAAATGTAGGAGCTTGGCCTAATGTGGTGTGCTGTGCTGTGCTCTGCCTGGGGTGCAGTTTGGGGGAAGAGAAGCTGGCTTGCATGTCTGAACCCCTGTAGTATGGCAACATGGCCAAATGCCATCAATATGGGATGAATCAACTCAAATGCTTGTATGGGATGTCTGATAGGATCAGCTAAATGCATAGGAAATCATGAATATGAACAATGACATGCATATCGCCTGCCGATGGTTGTAAGCAGCCACTGGTCACTGCACAGAGCACATTTACAATCAGGGCCCATGTCTTCTGTCAAACTGTCAACGATCCAAACTGATGCAACTGTATGCTACAACCCTTGATGAGTCAACACAGGCTGTGCTCATGGAATGAAGACTGTTGCCCTGGCTCAATAGGGTGATTCCATGTCTTTGTCAAGTGTCATGCTGTAGCACCCATGTACCAGCTTCCTCTGCTACCACAGTTGCAATGCAACTGCCTCACACACCCAAGGTTGAGAGTTCAAGACAACAATGCCAAGAAGGGCTGATCCACCCATTAGTGAGACCACAGGACCATAGGTCTGGTAGGACTGAAGGGTGAGTCATGACTCCAATGAAAAAGATTTTTCAAGAGCCAGCATTTCCCACATTGAGCTGGATCAATTCTGTTTGCATGTAGACAACCTCATGTCCTGCCACTGATGCTCCTCCAAAAGAATATGCTGTTGTGATGCAGGCACACCACATTCAGCACATGCACAGCACATAAATATATCAGTACATGCCTGATATCATCATGGTGCAACAAATGTTCTACAGCAACATAACACATGCAGTTAGTTTTGGATGACATCTCATATGGCCTGTCCCTCTCTTGACTATCCACCCACATGCTCCCCTTCAAATGTTTGTGTTAATTTGCCAGAGCGACTATAAATAGTGTAGAAATAAATATTTTTCTATGTTATATTCTTGACTCACATGTGTTCTTCATTGGGTTCATGTCTGTTCACTGTTTCACATACATGGCAAGTGGTATCTGGTGATGTGACATGCACTAATTTGTAACATATATAATGGTGTCCATTCAATGTACCTTTTAATAGATGAATACATTCTGGCAGCTGCAGCATACTGGGACATGCATTAGCAGGTATGTAGACATGATCCAGTTCTTGTGAGTGACGTACGAAACTGTACCCACACGTGTACTTGCAAACATGACTCCTGCCTAACAAACTTGACACACATGTACATTCACATACCCTTTGATACCTTGACTGTCCACTCACCCCTAACTCGGCAGTATGTCCATGGCAAACATTTTCCTGGACCCAATATGGCATACCTTTACTGCATGTTGAAAGATTGGCATGACATCTACTGTAGAAACACCTTCACAATCCTATGCAGCACCCCATCACCATGCATGCATTCACCTGGCCATCCCTTGCAAAATCAGAGTGGATATTATCCCTTAGGCACACCATATCATTTATTGCAATGCTTCCTCTGATTCACAAGATGTAAAGTGCTGCATCTGACATGTGATACATATAACATGGCATTTAATCCTACATGGATCCTACATGGCATTGGATCCTACATGGAGCCTCTAGAAGAGATCATGTATCCCCAATCTTGAAACACCTCCACTGGCTGCCGATCCACTGCAGACTCTCTTTCAAAGTACTATTGCTGACCTTCAAGGCAATCAACAATTTCTCATCCACCTCCCTCAAGGACCTCATCCACCCCACTCCCCCCAACAGATCCAGAAGGTCATCCGCTGCCAGCACGCTGGTAATCCCCAACGCAATAACGAAATGCTCTCAAGCAACAAGGAACAGAGCCTTTGTGTTCTATGCACCCACATGCTGGAACGCCCTCCCAACCACCATCCGGTCCATTACTGACCTCGCCCAATTTAGGAAGGCCCTGAAGCACCATCTCTTTCTCCTGCACTACTCCCACACTAGTGATAAATCACAACCAGTCATATTGTTTATTGTTTACTTAATATACCGCCCATCACTACAGCGTCTGAGCGGTTTACAAAAAAAAATGCAAGGCTGCTAGAAAAGAAAAGGAACGCCAATATGTTTTGGATAGGAAAGGATAGAGTAGGAGAGGACAGACAGAGGGCAGAGAACAGAGGAGAAAACAGGCTTTTTGAGTATCAGCGGTGGGGTGGAGAGGAGGGGGGAGGGGAGGGGAAGCTCAAAAGCTGAGCAAAAAAGATGGGGTTTTAGGTTAGCTTTGGAAGTTTTAAAAGAGGGTTCAAGGCGGAGGGCTGGGGGGAATGAGTTCCAGAGTCAGGGGCCGAGGAAATAAAAAGCAGAAGAGCGGGTGGATTCTAGGTGAGCTTGGGAGGGGAAGGGAGGGATATACGGTTTGCATGTATGGAATGGAGGAAGCGGTGAGGAGTGTGGAGATGGACCAGATCGGCAAGGTAGAGTGGGATGCCAATGTGGATAGACCTATGGACAAAGATAAGGAATTTGAATTGGATCCTGAAAGTGATTGGAAGCCAGTGCAAGCGGATGAGAAGAGGGGTGATGTGATCAAAGCGGGAAGTGCAAGTGAGAATGTGGGCGGCTGTGTTCTGGACTCGCTGCAGGTGTAGAAGCTGAGATTGAGGGAGACCGGCCAAGGAGACATTGCAGTAGTCTAAGCGTGAGATAACGAGGGAGAGGAGAAGGGTGGTCATAGAGGAAGAAGAGAGGAAAGGACGAACAGAACGAAGTTGACGTAGGATGAAGAAGCAGCGTTGGACAACGGAGGAGATGTGAGCTTTGAAAGATAGAGAGGAATCAACTCGACCACCAGGACAACACCCCCAGCACACCTATGTCACATTGACACAGCTTCACCCTTTAACCTACCTGCCCAACCTGTAAATAGTAACGTGTAGATAGCCTTCTAATCTTGTAAATAGTTGCCAAGCAACTCCGGTCAACACCATACATAGGTGACCTGATTGCTGAGCCTGTATATAGTTACCCTTGTTATTCCTAAATTACAACACCTGTTCATTGTAAGTACAGTGCATACCCCACCTGCACTGTACAAGTTATTGTTACCTGTAAACCACACTGATTCTAAAGAGCACGGTATAGAAAACATTTGAAATAAAATAAATAAATTTAATGAAATACTGGATGACATTGCATCACATACCGTCCTACTCACTCATGGCACTGCCATCCCAAGGTATTGAAACTGCACACTGACAGCAAATGATAGATAGCAGACATATATCTGACCACCCAGGTTTGTCAATGTACAACGAGTGCACATAAACTCCATATCAAATAATGTGTGTACACAAGTGCACATTGCTCCTGTCAGGATGTATGAACAATCAATGCCTTCAGTGCAGTAATGCACAGTGTTACACGGTTCCTCTATGAGCTGTGCATTTCAGACAACCAATAGCGATGCTCATGTTTCTTCACAGATGATGGAGCAACATGGCAGGTGTAATTGTGGTCAGACATGATAATCTTATGGACTGCCATTCCCTGCTGCAAACAGGTCCAGCTGCCCTACAACAGTCGTATGCATGTAATTCATAGATCACATATGTTGTTTTGCCTCTTGTTTCTGCCACAGGATGCTTCAAACCAGGGACACATGTTAGATTCCCAGTAGCACTCATGTTGCCCATAGACCAAACTCAGACCTCCATTGCATTTGAGGAAACCACAGACTATTCTTTCACATTCCGGGTATCAGTAGAGGGCAGGGGCTTCTGCATCTGCAGGATTCCTTACCAACATCAGGACACACATATGCTTAGGGTCTTGCCTTCATAGTTTGTTTGGAGAGCACATTGTATCTGCAAGCATGTACATCACAATCATGCCCTGCATGACTGTATGGTGGCTCATGCAGCACATTACAATTTGTCATTCTCCTGCAGGCTATTTGTCCAGGACATCAGAATTCGACATGTCAGTAATGGCGCATGATACCTGCAGGCAAAGGACTTTGCCTTTCTCACTTATAAGCAGTACACACTGTCACATCCAATTCCTGTGATGGTAATCTATTTTCTTTGCTTGTGACAGAGAGGTCATTTCACAGACATGACTGGACAACAATGGAGTCAATTCATGCAAATGAGTCTGTGACAACATGATGCATCACAGTACAGTATTTGGTTGCAGAGCATTTGGCATTTGCATGCTACACGTACATATTAGTCATTATCATCTCCTGTCATCATGGCCTACTTAATTTGTCAGGCACTGTATGCCTGTATGTCTCACTAACTAATTGCTTATTAAAGCACCTAATGCAAACATGTGGGGAATCTCCAGTCCCTCAAGATCCATCCTTATTAACAATTTCTGTAGAACCATCTGTGATTTAACCCTCCCCATCATCTGACTTCTTCCTGGCCTCTCTGCTCTGCCCCGAGGTCCCTGGTATATCTTTAAATCTCTGAAGTATCTGTCCTACCTGATTAATGTTGTTTCCCTCCTTTGCAGATCTGCCCCTATTGTGAACCTTGTAAACTGCACTGATGTCTGAACGGCATTGTTGTGAATGCTCTATAAAAGTCCCAAGAAAGATAATTCTATAAACCCCAATGGCCCCCTGGGTCAAACACACATAATGCATCCACATGTAGGGTGCATTTAGCCAATGTGATACTGGGGTCATGGAGACAGGCCTTGGCTGTCCACTAAGTGGGATTGGAGGCTGCCAAGGGCCTACAGATCTCTGTGTCTGGCAGTCCCTGTGGTTCATCACCCATGGCCTGCTGCATCAGACCCCCCTCTGACAGTCACATGTGGCAGGCCATGAGTGCTGAAGCCCATGTGTGTAGCAGAGCTGAGTGGTGCCCCCTCCCCTGACTCTATTGATAGAATGAGTGGCAGTGTGGGGGTTTGGCAATGCACGCTGGGATTTGGGGGCCTGTATGGCATGGGAGTGGCAGCATAGCTACAGACCCTGGCTTGGGTTGAAGAAACGCCTGGCCCGGCCCTCCATGGAGGTTCCCCAGTCCTTGTGAGCTGGGCTATAAACACAAGTATTTTTGAAAATGGTGGTACATCAGCTGTGTGATGGACAGCGTGCCCTCTGTGTGTAAAGAGTTCCTGTGCACATGTACTTACTGTCCTTGGGTAGTCACTGCTTTCATTGAAGCGCTCCCACACACACTGCCATGAGCACTGCAGTCGCCCCATGTCATGGCATGTGCTGGATGTAGAGAAGAGCTTCTGCTTGCGGCAGATGAGGCTGGCCAACAGGTGCAGGTCCCCATCGCTGAAGCATGACATCCTGGATTGGGCTGCCATGCTATCCTCATGCAGTATGCAGCTGCCTCACTGATGTCAGATGTTATGCACGTTGATAACGCACGTTGTGAGCAAAAAACATTAACTCACCACAAACGCGTTACGCAGCCACAAAGTGTGTTGTGGTGACGTAAAGTGGTTGTAACTAGCACACAACTGATGGAAGTATTCCTTGGGTGAGAGTGAATAGCCAGTACAGAGTGTGTTACCAGCAAAGTTTATGTAGTCTGGGAAGGCAGATGTCATCTCACGAATGCAATTTGAAGGCATTCCAAATAAATTAGTGCATGCAAGGCCTCTCAGTACCTGCATAGCCTCCCTCCTGACACAGCATGTATGTGTCACTGTTGTCTGTGCATAACAACTGTCTCCTCATGCCTTCCATAGGCATGAACTGGTGTTGGCATGACACCACTGCATGCTGGCACATAGTTGTATGTGTTTAGCATTGCACTGCCTGCCAAAAGGAGAGGTACAGGTCTCTGCCTGTAATGGCACACATGCAGGAATGGTTTATACCAGTCTGCTGCTGCTCCAGTCAGTCGCTGATTCAATTGTTGTGAACATATGATAACTTGTAACAAACATTGCATGAATGCTATGAACTACTACTAGCATGTGGAAGAGCGATGGCTTTACATACATTTACAAGATCATAGTGACCTGTCAGCCATCCTTCCTTTCTGGATCACCCCTAACCACCTAAATCACCCCATGATGTGTTTCTACCAACATATCACACTCCCTGGCCAGTCATCTAGGTGCCTCCTGCAAAGGTAGCAAGCACACAGGCCTCATATAAATTTCCATATGTGGTCTGGGGCAGACAGGCAGCTACCAGCATACAGTCATGTCAAAGTATGAACACACAGCCCATGGTATATCCCGCAGCTGCCAGACATGAGCAGCTACAGGGGCACATATGCAAATCTTTAATTCTGGGAAACAGAAGTGGCCCAATGAAGATGTAGAGGTCATGCCTCTCCAGGCCATTCTCCATTTCAGATAGAGACAGCATGGAAATCATACAGAATAGGACTCAGTGTGTGCTGAATCTGAGCTGACCTGGTCTTGTGGCACAGTGCTCTGATTTGAACTGAAGAGCAGGACAGGCTCTAGGCCACACACTTCAAATAGGTGCTATCCCCTCCAAGATAGATGTGTGCCTTTACAAAAAAATCCATCTTTGATGTGCAGATCTAACTATTAACATAAGAGCATGTTAACAGAGCATAAGAACATAAGAAAAGCCATACTGGGTCAGACCAAGGTCCATCTTGCCCAGCATCCTGTCTCCAATAGTGGCCAATCCAAGTCACAAGTATCTGGCAGGTTCCCAAAAAGGCACACAGTTTCCACAGTGCTCACCTGGGGTAAGCAGTGGATCTCCCAGGTCCTTTCTAATAATGGTTTATGGATCTTTCCTCCAGGAACTTGTCCAAACCTTTTTTAAACCCAGCTACAGTAACGGCTTTTACTACACCCTCCGGTAATGAATTCCAGAATTTGATTACGCGTTGAGTAAAAAAATATTTTCTCATATTAGTTTTAAATGGGTTTTATAGCATGTCCTCTAGTCTTTCTACTTTTTGATGGTGTAAACAACCGATCTATGTTTATCCGTTCTACTCCATTGATTAATTTATAGACCTCTATCATATCCCCCCTCAGCCATCTCTTTTCCAAGTTGAAGAGCCCTAACCTGTTCCACATACTGGAGCAAATGTCAGCTAGGCATGCTATCACTCACATTGACTGGCACAGCACACCATGTCCCTGCACAGACCCTGGCCAATGGTTGATCCACAGAACACCTTTTACCTCCACTGAGGCCACAAGAGTTATGTACTGAAAAGCTCTGCACTTTTCTGAAACCTCCTTAGGAATCGGTGCAATGCTGTGTGTTATGTCATCATACTATGGATTGGGAGAGTAATCCATATGAAGCACATGGCACATATGAAGCTGTACCGCTCATTGGAGTATAAACTTGTCCAGTCCATAGGTGTATTACTGCCTGTGTCATGGGTGTGCCAACCCAGTGTCTGCATTGCATAGCACATGGTTGTCAGGTATATGTGATCTGCTTGGAGTGTGCTTTCTCATCCCAGTATGTGAGCGTGTCCTGAGAGGTCTGTCTCAGATCTATCCCCACAGCTTGTCTCCCCTATTACATCATGTTTTTCAGTCAGTGTTCTAACTGGTCTTGTCTGTCATGCATAACAACATCAATGCCCCCCTGTGTAGGGTGCCAGTCTGATTTAATGTACATATATGAGGTGTGGCTGATAAGTCTGGCTTTCCCTTCCCCCACTTTTCCCTAACTACACAATATATCTTGTCTAATGTGTTTGGGTGTACTGTGACTGTGCAGATTGTCATGATTATGACCCATATACCTCAGTTTGTGGGTTCTGTAGTTCTGTAGCTTAACTGGCATAAAACAATCCATACAAGGCCGAAGACTTAGCTGTCCCTGCTCATACGGTGATGTTGGATCAGCTTACACAGGTGCACACCTATAAACACTGAAACAGCCACTATGGGGATCATGCACACAACACATCAGTTCTGTACCTGCTGTGTATGACAGCGCAGCTGGGTCTCAGGCAAGCATCTCAACAGATCCCACAATCTGTGTCCTCACCCCATGAATGTCTGGCATACAGCCTCAGACAACAGATATATCTTGCAACAAGTTTATCTCGTAACAATTGTATCTTGCATCCCACTGACTCTGTGCTTCAACATTTTTCACTGACTCCAAACTTAACCCCCAAGCCGCTGCAGGTTGCAACAATGGTTTTCTAATTTTCTCTACTGTTCTCAACATTGTTATATATATTTCCCTCACACTACTGACCTATTGTACAATTCTAATATCAATCCTACAACTGAGTACTATCCTAAATCAAAATGAAGCTAGTGAACATTATTATGCATTTTCTATATGTATCTTTATGTGCCTTCTACTCATATCCACACAATAGCAAAAACCTACAGGTAAGGGCTAATTAGCAAATAGATCAAAACCCAACCACAGAACCAAGACCTTCAATTTATTTACATATAATTTTTTGTCGGAGCTGACCGGAGGAAGGTCGGATAAAGAGCCGACCCACACCAAGCGGGCAACCACTTTTTATTATATTAAGGTTCTTCACCATACGTAAAAACATTCAAAAATTCCAGAAAAATAAGCTGAAAACTTATCTGAGATTGAAACGCTGGTTTTGGAAAGATCTCAACACGACGCGCGCGTTTCGGGCATTAGCACCCTGTATCAAGTGTAAAATCCAAAATTCACAAATTCAGCATTCATCCAAAATAACGCTGTCGTTGCAGCTTAGGTCATATTCTACTCATATCCAGCATATGCCTACAAACACCATATCCTCCTCTCAACCATATTGGAATGGCTCACATACATATTATTCCCCACCACCATAGACAAAAATACCTCAATCACTACAACTCATACTCCTCTACATATAATCCCCCCCCCCCCCCGATACTCAGTAACGCAAACAGGTTAATCCACATAAGCTTAAAACCAGAAAGTAAAACCAAAGAAATAACTCCAATCACTCAAACCCTTAAAGTCATCCTTATCAATGTAAGATCTATTAGAAACAAAATCCCACTAATAACAGACCTCATCACTGATGAGAAGCCAGATTATCTTTGCCTAACTGAAACCTGGCTAACCAATTCAGACACAGTACTATTGAACCAAATAAAAATAAAAGGATACTCCCTATTTAATTGTAACCGAAATAAAAAAAAGGAGGTGGTGTACTCATATTAGCAAAAACAAACCTGAACTGTACCTCCACAATTTGTGACACTAAAGAAAAAATAGATATCCTAAAGATAGAGAATAGAAACATAGCCATCTGCCTCTTTTACAGACCTCCTACACCAGATGACCAAAATTTAACAACCATCCTAGAAGCAGCTTGTAAAGCCTCAATAAACAAACCTCACATAATCCTGGGTGATTTTAATTTAGCAACCCTCAATAACAATCAAACCTCAGCTTTTTTAGAATCTATGGCGGACATGGGCTTTAAGCAAACAATTAGACACCCCACACACATCAAAGGTAACACCCTTGATCTAGTATTCATTCCTGAACACATATTTGAATTACCCCAATATACTCCTCCTATCATAACACAGATTCCATGGACTGATCACTTTATGATCCAATTTTCTATTAACATACCTTACACCTCCATTCCTCATCAATCTAAACCCCATCAAGGGCCACAATTTCGTCCATTTGTATCAGAAGAGTTCCTTGGAACTATTGTACCCCAGCTAGATACAGACTCTAATAGTCTAGTTAAAGCTATTTCTAATTGGAACACTGTAATAAAAACAGCATCCAAACTACTACCTATCAAAACTAACAGACAATATAAAAGAACATCAGAAAAATGGTACACGCATGAACTAGCTCTAATTAAAAAAAAACTCAGAAAATTAGAAACCAAATGGAGAACAAAAAACACCAGAACTCCGCGAACTATACTTTTCAACTCTTAATACTTACAGGTCAGCCACAAACAATGCCAAAAACCAATATCATACAACAATCCTATCCAAAGCTATTAATCGCCCAAGGGAATTATTTGAAATTGTAAAATCATTATCTATAGCCCCCACTGCTAAATCACACATTATTCCTATCAACCCACAAGAATTAGAGAATGTAAATATATAAATATAATTAGCAAACTACTTTGCTAGTAAACTAAAATTGTCCCTTATACCGATACCTAACCCCCTCCCAAATACAGCCAACAATAGCAATGTTTGGAAATCTTTCCATCTTATCGATAAAAAGCAATTGCTTAATATATTTACTAAAATTAACACAACCACATCCATCTTAGATCCTTGCCCGGTATCCTGGATCAAGACATCTAAACTAGTACTTGCCCCCTTTATCTTAGATATAGTAAACAAATCCCTTCAACAAGGTGTATTACCTAGGGAACTTAAAATATCTGCAATCCGCCCGATTTAGAAAAACAAAACACTAAATGACATCATCATATCGACCGATTGCCAGTATTCCCTTTCTTACTAAAATTATTGAAAAAGTTGTCCAACTACAACTTCAAGATTATATAGATACATCCGCCCCCCTTGATGATCATCAGTATGGGTTTCGCCCCTTCCATGGTGTTGAAACCCTACTACTTGCTCTTCTAGACACTCTCATTAAGGGCTTAGACAACACTAAACAGGCATTCATCCTAGTATTCCTTGATATATCCGCTGCATTTGACAGTGTAAACCATAATATACTCATTTCAAGGCTCAGCCACCTAGGTTTACAGAAAATAACTCTTGAATGGTTTAAATCATATATTTCTGATCGTTCACAATATGTACAAGTTGACCAAATGTCATCACCTTCATTTCCTCAAGAACAAGGAATACCTCAAGGCTCTGCGCTATCTGCCCTCCTATTTAATCTATACCTGCAACCAATATGCACCATTTTCCAAAAATATAAGGTAAATTATCACATATATGCGGATGACATTATGATGTTCTCCTCAATCAACATGTTGTTGTTGTTAAGTGCCGTCGAGTCGGAGTCGACTCATGGCGACCCTCTGGATAGCTATCCTAAATTGTGTTCGGTCTTCAGTCAGGCATCTCTTTGTTGACAGACTGGTACCCGTAGCTGCTGTTATTGTATCGATCCATCTCATTGCTGGCCTTCCTCTTTTGCGTTGACCTTCTATCTTGCCAAGCATAATGTCTTTCTCTAATGATCTCTCTCTTCGCATGATGTGTCCAAAGTATGAAAGTCGAAGTCTTGTCATCTGAGCTTCTAAAGAAAGCTTAGGTTTGATCTCCTCTAGTTCCGACTGGTTTGTTCTTCGGGCAGTCCATGGTATACACAGTATTCGCCGCTAGCACCATAATTCAAAGGCATCAATTTTCTTCCTGTCTATCTTTTTCACTGTCCAGCTTTCACATCCATATGATGTTATTGAAAATACCATGGCTTGAACAAGTCGAATCTTTGTATGGAGAGAGTCAATCAACATACTTGATCCCAACTATGACAATTTAACATCCTGCCTCACTGAAGCTGAACTTTGGCTTCGATCAAACAATATGAACATAAATTTCAAAAAAACTGAAGTATTATTTACATCAAGAAACACAAATTTTACACCACCATCAGACATCAAACTCCTGAATTTTACCCTTCCAGTTAAAGAAGAAATTAAATATCTAGGAATCACCCTTGACAGGACCCTTAGCTTCACCTCTCACATTAAGAAAATAACCAAAACAATCTATTACAAGCTTAGATCTATTCAACAACTGAGGCCACTATTAGAAAACGATGATTTCAGAACTATTACGCAAGCCTTAATAACCCCCACTTAGACTACTGTAATGGTATACTACAAGGCGTAACAAAGAAAAATTTAAAAATCCTTCAAATGGCTCAAAACGTTACTGCATGAATAATATCCAAAGCCAAACTTACTGACCACATTACTCCAAACCTATACTCACTACATTGGCTGCCTATTTCGAGCAGGATTCAATATAAAATCATAATGACCACATTCAAATTAATCAATAAGATTGCCCCATCATACCTACCCACACTGATTCACAACCCACCTGAAAACAGAATAAGAAGAAGAAGGAATCTTAACACCATCCTAGTGTCTGACTTAATAAGAAAGACTAAACAAGCAACAGCGCCTTCTCATATATTGCACCAACCTTGTGGAAAAATCTCCCTGACCAGCTTAGAGAGATAAAAGACTTACAAAAGTTCCGAAGAGAACTAAAAACACATCTATTCACACAACACTACTTCAATATGGATTGTGACCTGGTTATGACCTCCCATCCTCCATAACACAACCTGAATCTGTTATCCCATACAATTTCTATTACCCATATTTGTAACCAAGCTGATGTCTAAAATTTTGTATATATGTAAATTATGTAAATAGTTCTAATCCTGATATACTACTTGTATAAAGTTGCTTAATGTTACATGTATTGGTTTATAGTTACACATTGTTCTCTGTATTCTGATTTTGATATTGTTTGATGTAAACCGCCAATGATCTTAGGAATTGGCGGTATATAAAAGTATCGCAAATAAATAAATAAATAAAAATATCTATAGATGCTCAGGCTACACCATGCTCAGATATGGGGACACTGTTCTTTCTTGACTATGGCTATCACATGCTCCAGCAGGATGCATATCCACTGTTTTCACCAATGTTTGCATTGTGTCACCTATCACTGGAAAGTGGTGATGAATCTTAACTGTGCAAGTGCTATTGTTACTGTATGTCTTTCTCAGACACCACAGAACCCAGGTTTTCCAATAGTCTCCAGATGTGCCTGGCAAACATTCAGTGCAGTATACAACACCCATTGCTATAGTGTCCCATACAGCAAGCATGATTAAAAGGCAGTGCGTGATATGGGGACACCTCTGCACAGTTGCAAACCGCTCAGGCATATATGGAGACTTTCCAAACTAGAACCAGGCCATTGCCCAGACACATGCATGGCTTTGTCAACATTATAGAATGCAGATCTCACACAGGAGGCAGCCTGCACCCATCAAACAGTTTGCCACAGTAAGCATGAGGTCCAATACACATGTCCCTGAGAGGTGCGCTGACAGTCAAGAAAAGGACAATAGTGTATAGCACTAACAAGCCACCATGGGACCGTTGATGCCAGTGCCAACACATTTGCACTGGCAGCGACTGTCACATTGTCACCTGTCAGTGCTGCCATCTTTTTAACAACATTCTTTGGATAGATAGTCATCACTATTGTCCATGGGGGTGGTCACAGAGTCCACATTGGTGTGGGCAATGATGCAACTCGTACAGTGGTCAGACATTGGAGACAGTCAAAACCTCTGAAGGTAGCACACACACTAATGCATTATTGCATGTTAGAAATCTGGCTGTCCCTGGCTGCGCCACAGTAACATAGGAAGTCTGACGGATGTTACCACATTACCATGTGTATTGTGTATGTGACATGATGGAAAAACATCATTCGACATTGCAGCGCTGACCATTCTATTCCGAGGGAATATGACATCCAGCGCATTGTGATTGGTATTGCCTGCCTCAGTGCACCTGTGGAAGAAAGGCAGCATACCTTGTGGTGGGGACATGCAGGACTTGCTGTGTGACTTATAGTGGAGAGGTGAGATGACTGCACCCACACATGATGTCTGTCAATTGCTGCCATGTGGAGATGCCTGCTGCATGCTAGATGTCTGATTGTAGTACGTGACTCTCTTCCCAGCTATCCCAATGACACCATCTGGGCCTGCAGCAAGAGCTATGGGAACCCTACAGGGGAAACAGCCACAGCGTATCCACAGCAGTGGTGCACAGGAATCTATCAAGGAGGAGACATTCCTGAGTGGCAGAGAGTGGCATGGTGATAGTGTCTCTGGGCATGATGGCTCAGTCATCTATGAAGAGCTTGGATGGAGGAATGTGGGAGAAATAGGCAGGGCAGTGCTCCATAGCTGGAGAAAGTGAGGCTGGGGCCAGCATTACACTACATCTGGAATCAGAATCTGAGTCTGAAATGGAAGGTAGCCAGACAAAAGAGGTGCAGGACCGACCCCAGGAGACAGGTGGAGCAGAGGATATTGTGGAGATGGCAGGAACCTGACCAGACAGAGGCCCAGGTGGAAGGTGCAGAGGCTGCAGCGGGAAGGCCATGGGCGGGTCTCCTCTCCAATCTTGTCACCTACAGCACAGGCAGTCATGAGGACCTCTCAGGTTGGTTTCCATGCACGTGTGGTACATTCCTTTGTAAGTACTAGGAATTCATTACCGGAGGATGTAGTAAAAGCTTCAAAGCGTAAGGCTGAGGTTTTAAAGAAAGATGTACAATCCAAAGTGGATAATCTCAAGGAAAAGGATATCTGTTATGAGAAATTAAAGAATGATTTTCATAGAAATGTGGTAGAATATAAGATTCTCCAGGACCAAGCAGGAAGTCAGTCCTCACATATGGGTGACGTCGGCGCCGACGGAGCCCTCGCGGAGCAATTTTTCCCAGCTTTCAAAGAAAGCCTTTGGGAATTGCAGCGCGCATGCGCGGTCCTCTTCCCGCCCGAGGGTGCCATCTTGCTCAGTCTTCTTTTTTCCACGGAGCCCTACAGACGTCTGTGAATCCCCGCCGAAAAGTTGATTTTTTTCTCTTTTTTCTTCGGTTCGACGCCGGTTCTTTTCCCGCCCGGACTCGCAACGCCGGTTGCGAGTCCGTTCCTTATTTTTCGTTTTTTTGTCCTTCGTGACAGATTTCGCGCCTTTTTCCTTTTTCCCTGGCAGCCCGGTCTTTCGACCTCGCAGGGGCCCTTTTTCCCCCGATGGCTGCCAGCGGCTTTAAAAAGTGTGACCTCTGTAAGAAACTCATGTCTCTTACAGACACTCATGACTTCTGCCTCCGCTGCCTCGGACCCGATCATGACTCCATGATCTGTGGTCCGTGTGGCAAAATGTCCTCAAAAGCGTTGAGGAGTCGGCAGCATCAGCGGGAGCGTATCTTCTCTGACTCCGGCCGGGCTCGGACCTCGTCAGAGGCTTCGACGTCTTGGGACTCTGGTCCTGAGCATCGTCGAAGTTCCTCTGAAAGGGGTCTCCTACCCGGGAACATCATCGGAAGAAGAAACCCGCGAGGGCGGGATCGGTGGACGCTCCTGGTCCCTCGAGGGCCAGGTCGCATAGCCCCGATTCCCGTCCTGGGTCCTCGGAGGTGGAGAGGCCGTCAAAACATCCTCGACTCGAGGTGGACGTGCCCGCTCACGTGAGTACTGTTGTCCTCCTTGACTCGCCTCCGAAGGACCCGACGTCGGGCCCGACGCCGTCGGGGCCCGAGTCGGGGGCTGCTGGGTCTCCTGAGCTCGGACTCAGGTTGACGGCCTTGGAGAGCAGTCTGACTGCCTTCATGGACCAGCAGTGGGTATTGATCGCTGGCCTCGCCGGTGTTTCTGCCCTGACTGCCGGGACGTCGACCTCCAAATCGACCCCGGAGACCGAGCCGATCCTCGAGTCCATGAGAGCTCGAGTCGATCCTCGGTCGAGGTCTCCTTCGGCCTCCCGTTCGGGACCGAGGTCGTCAACGCCGACTCCCTCGGCGTCGGAGCGGATAGCATCGGTGCCCGCCCGACCGGAGCCGCTCGACTCCTCCTCCGAGGAGTCGGCCTGGGAATCTGAGGACGAAGAGTCACCTGGTTCCTTTCGGACTCGGTGTGTCCCTTCGGACTCCCCCGAGTCCGAACCTCGGAGACGGTCCCCCCCGGAGGATACCCGGTTCTCGGACTTCGTGAGGGATATGGCCAAGGCTTTGGCCTTCCCCGCAGATCCCGAGGAGGAACCTCGAGTCGAAGAACTCGATGCCCTCCAATATGACTCTCCCCCGAAGGAGGCCTTTATTGTACCGGTTCCTCCGATGCTGGAACGACTTCTCTTCCGCATGTGGGAGAGCCCGGCGTCGTCGCCGGTGTTAAGCAAGCGGGTCGATTCCATTTATCGAGTCCGCAAGAGCCCCGGCTTCCAAAAGGCACAACTACCGCACCATTCCATGGTGGTGGAATCGGCCATGCATAGACTTAAGAGTCAAAAAATGCACTCCTCGGTGCCCTCTGGTAGGGAAGCCCGAAGCCTGGATGCCCTCGGTAGGAAGTGCTTCCAGGGCTCTATGCTTGCTTGTCGAGTCCAGACTTACCAGCTCTACATGGGCATGTATCTCCGAGACCTGGCTAAAGAAATAGCCGGGTTCTCTGCTGGTCTCTCCGACGAACCTTTGCAGAGGTTCCAAACCTTGTCTACTGGTATTCGAGAGTGCTCCAAGTTTATATCTCGAGCAGCCTATGATGGTTTTGAGGCTTCGGCTCGAGTAGCTGCGGCCGGCATCGGTGGACGCCGCCAGGCTTGGCTTCAGACGTCCGACCTCGAGCCCTGGGTACAGGACAAGTTGGTCGATGTCCCCTGCCGAGGTGATAACCTCTTTGGCAAGCCCATGGATGAGAAGGCTGCACAAATCGAGACGGAGACTCTCACCAGGACTCGTCTCTCAAGGAAGACCTCTGCCCCTTCTTAAAAGAAGAAGGCCTCGGGGAAAAAGCCCTTTTACCCGAGGAAAGGTGCTGCCTATAAATTCTACCCTCAGTATCAGGCCTCAGCAGCTCCCCCACAGGGAAAGCAGGCCAAGGGATGGGGTAATGGGTCCCGTAGGCAGCAAGCCCCCAAGCCTGCACCACCGGCCCCTGCTCAGCAGGGTGGGGGCTTTTGACTTCCTCAGCATAGCCTCTCCCCCTCAGCTGGTTTCTCTCAGCACAGGAGGCCGGCTGGTCCACTTTGCCCACAGGTGGTCCAACATCACCACAGATACCTGGGTACTTCACATAGTTCAAAAGGGCTATCTTCTTCACTTTCACCAGGTACCTCCCTACTACTTTCCAGGGGAGCCTCCCGGACTCCCTTTGCACAGGGACTTACTCCTTCAGGAGTTAGCAAGTCTCGTTCAGGAACAAGCCGTGGAACCGGTGCCCCACCACCTGAAGGGCCAAGGATTTTACTCCAGGTACTTCCTGATTCCAAAAAGAACAGGAGGCCTCAGACCCATCCTGGACTTGCGAAACCTCAACAAGTTCCTTGCAAAGGAAAAGTTCAAAATGCTTACCCTTGGAATCCTGCTGCCCTACCTCCAGCAGGGAGACTGGCTATGCTCCTTGCATCTGAAGGATGCGTATACTCATATCCTCATTCATCCGGACCACAGACAATATCTCAGATTTGTTGTGGGAGGAAATCATTACCAGTACACAGTGCTGCCCTTTGGCCTATCCTCCGCCCCCAGGGTGTTCACCAAATGCCTCGCAGTGGTGGCGGCCTATCTAAGACTTCAAGGTCTGTTTGTGTTTCCATACCTGGACGACTGGCTCATCAGAGCCCCATCTTCAACAGAGGCCGCTCAGGCCACTCATCGCACTGTGGCTCTGCTCCAGCACTTGGGTTTTGTCATAAACTTCGCAAAGTCCACTTTGCTCCCCTCTCAAAATCTCGAGTTCATCGGCACCAGGTTGGACACACTTCAGGCGCGGGCCTTCCTCCCTCTGGACAGGGCCAGGCGGCTCATGGATCTCGCCGGCCACTTTCACAGCAATGCGCTGGTCTCAGCCAGGCACTTTCTGCGACTGCTCGGCCATATGGCTTCCACAGTCCATGTGACCCCCAATGCCCGACTGAACATGCGTCCTGCTCAGTGGTGCCTTCGCAATCAATGGCATCAAGCCACGGGGAGCCTAGCGGACTCTGTGCAGATCTCCGACCAGCTGGTCTCATCTCTGCGATGGTGGCTTCATCTACCAAACCTAGTGCTAGGGGTAGCTTTTCAGCCCCCTACGCATTCTCAGGTCCTAACGACCGATGCTTCCCTCTTGGGTTGGGGAGCACATTGCCAAGGGTCATGTACTCAAGGCCTCTGGACTCCTTGGGAGTCTGCTCAACAGATAAACTTCCTGGAGCTCAGAGCCATCCGCCTAGCGCTCAGAGCCTTCTCTCACCTGGTATCCCACCAGTCGCTACTGATACAGACGGACAACCAGGTTGCCATGTTCTACGTAAACAAACAAGGCGGAACAGGCTCCTTCCTCCTCTGTCAGGAGGCGCAACAGCTATGCTCTTGGGCAGTCCGCCACGGCATCCTCCTCAGGGCTGTCTATCTCCCAGGTCAAGAAAATTACCTGGCCGACAAGCTCAGCAGGATCCTCCAGCCACACGAGTGGAGGCTGGATCCGAAGGTGGTTCAGCAAATCTTTCTCAAGTGGGGTCTCCCCACCATGGATCTGTTTGCCAGTCCTCTGAACCGGCAGCTGCCCAGATTCTGCTCTCGACAGCCGCATCCTCTCAGGGTAGCGGCGGATGCTTTTCTGATTCCCTGGTCCACCGGCCTCTTGTATGCCTTTCCTCACATGCCACTGGTGTCTCGGACGCTCTTCAAGGTTCTCAGAGACAAAGCATCGATGATCCTAGTGGCTCCCCGGTGGCCGAGACAACCTTGGTTCCCGCTTCTGATGCAGCTGGCGGTGGACACTCCTCTTCCACTGGGGTTTCAGCCCAACCTCCTGTCGCAGGATCAGGGGACTCTCCTACACCCCAACCTCCGGTCCCTTCATCTGATGGCCTGGCTGCTGAAAGGGTAGTCCTTGCTCCTCTGCAGCTACCTCCAGATGTGGAGGAGGTCGTCTTGGCCTCCAGGAGGCCCTCCACCCGGAAGTCCTACGCTCTAAAGTGGCGTCAGTTCTCCGTCTGGTGTACTCAGCAGTCTCAAGATCCCTTCTCCTGTTCAGCATCAGTGGTCTTGCAGTACTTGCTCTCTCTCTCTAACCTTGGACTTAAGTCCAACTCGGTCAAGGTCCACCTCAGTGCTCTTTCTGCGCATCACATGCCGGTGGATGGTAGGCCTCTTTCCAGCCACCCTCTGGTGGCTCGGTTTCTCAGAGGCCTCCTTCTTAAGCCACCTTTGCGCCCGCCAGCCCCAGACTGGGATCTCAATGTGGTTTTGCAGCGGATTACCTGTCCACCTTTTGAGCCTATGGCTACCTGTCCACTGCGTTTTCTTTCGTGGAAAACCTTGTTCTTGGTAGCCCTCACTTCTGCTAGACGCGTTAGTGAGTTGCAGGCCCTAGTGTCTGATCCTCCTTACACTAGGTTCTATAAGAACCGGGTAGTCCTACGGACTCACCCTAAGTTTCTTCCCAAAGTGGTATCCCCTTTTCACATCAATCAGGAGGTGGTACTTCCGACCTTCTTTCCCAGGCCACACTCCAGCCGAGCTGAAATGGTCCTGCATACCCTGGACTGTAGAAGGGCGTTGACCTTCTACCTTGACCGTACGCGGGAGCACCGAAGGACTGTTCAGCTCTTCGTTTCTTATGACCCCAACAAGTTGGGGCTCCCTGTCTCCAAGCGTACTCTGTCCATCTGGATTGCTGACTGTATCGCTTGGGCTTACGAGGCAGCCGGCCTCGTGTTGGAAGGTAGAGTCACAGCTCATCGTGTTCGGGCGAAGGCTACGTCGGTGGCTTACCTCCGCTCTGTTCCATTGGCAGATATCTGCCGGGCCGCTACTTGGTCTTCAAGCCAGACTTTTGCAGCCCATTACTGCCTGGAGAGGGAGTCCCGCAGGGACAGTGCTTTCGGACAGGCAGTCCTCCGTAACCTCTTTGAGGTATAGGCAACTCCTACCCTCCATCCCGGATGTTGGGCTACCGGTTGGGGACATATTCAGAGAAGATTCCTTCCTTCTGTGCTACTGAGCTTGAGGGAGCTCATTGTTGTGCTTAGGGTCTCCGGTAGCCTTAAGCTTGGGAGTCCCATATGTGAGGACTGACTTCCTGCTTGGTCCTGGAGAAAGCGTAGTTACTCACCTGTAACAGGTGTTCTCCAGGAGCAGCAGGAATCAGTCCTCACAACCCTCCCTCCTCCCCTTGGAGTTGCAGTTCTATGCTTTCGTTTTTGCTAATTTTTTGCTGTCTTTTAGCTATGTCATCAGACTGAGCAAGATGGCACCCTTGGGCGGGAAGAGGACCGCGCATGCGCGCTGCAATTCCCAAAGGCTTTCTTTGAAAGCTGGGAAAAATTGCTCCGCGAGGGCTCCATCGGCGCCGACGTCACCCATATGTGAGGACTGGTTCCTGCTGCTCCTGGAGAACACCTGTTACAGGTGAGTAACTACGCTAAATTGTTAAAGATAGGAAGATTAAGAAATTTAAGAGAGATGAGGAGGACCATAAGGTAGGTATGGTATACCAATGGGCTAACAACAATGGGAGGGTGGTGTCTAGAAGTGAATCCAGTAGGCGCAACACCAACCCTCCCAAGTCACTATTCCAGGCCAAAACAAAGACTAGATTATTTTCACCAGAACCGGTTTTGGAGCATAGCACTAAGCGTAGTCGAAGCCAGGTGGAAGAGCCCCTTGACAGTTCAGCACCCTTCTTTTCCTCAGGAATACCATACAACCAGCAACACACAGAATAATGGGATTTTCATATGGATTCCCTATGGAAAGGGGGAGGGCACAAGGGCTTTTTGAACCAGACCAAGTCACCAGAGACAAGCAGGTACAAAACATGGGAATACCGTCACTCCAATTTTCCACTGAGAGGGAGAGGGAGGGACAGAGGACAGTTACACAGGAGGCCCTCATGTGTACTATAACTTGTCCAAAGACCAAAATTTGCACTTTCAAAGTTGAAGGACAGCCATAAGATTATCATTAAACCGGCTGATAAAGGAGGAGCCTTGGTTCTCCAGGACCGATCATATTATATTGCTGAGGTTTACCGCCAGATAAATAATACTGCTTTTTATTTGAAGATTTGATGACCCCACTCCCTTTCTAAAAAGCAAGGTTGATATGCTCCTATACAGTGCCCAGATGAAAGTATTCATCCCCTTGGGGTTTGTCCTGTTTTGTCACATTACAACCTAGAATTAAAATGGATTTTTGGGGGATAGCACCATGTGATATACACAACATGCTTATGACTTTGAAAGTGCAATGTATCCTGTATTGTGACACAAACAGTAATTATTTCTTTTTAAAGGAGAGTGTATATGTATTCAGCCCCCAAAGTCAATAAGTTGCTGAACCACATTTTGATGCAATTACAGCTGCAAGTCTCTTGGGATATGTTTATATTAGCTTAGCACATCTAGCCACTGGGATTTTCAACCATTCTTCAAGGCAAAACTGTTCCAGCTCCTTCAAGTTAGATGGGTTGCATTGGTGTACAGCAATCTTCAATATATGCCACTGATTCTCAATTGGATTGAGGTCTGGGCTTTGACTAGGCCATTCTAAGACATTTAAATGTTTCCTTTTAAACCAGCTTTAGCGGTATGTTTATGGTCATTGTCCTGCTGGAAGGTAAAACTCCGTCCCAGTCTCAAATTTATGGCAGTCTAAAACAGATTTTTCTCAAGAATTGCCCTGTATTTAGTGCCATCCATCGTTCCTTCAGTCCTGGCCAGTTTTCTTGTCCCTGCCAATGAAAAATATCCCCACAGCATGATGCTGCCATCACCATGTTTCACTGTGGGAATGGTGTTCTCAGGGTGATGGGAAGTTTCCCATGATGGACAAAAAATTCAGTTTTTGTCTCATCTGACCAGAGAACCTTCTTCCATGTCTTTGGGGGTCTGCCACATGCTGTTGTGCAAACTCCAAACGTGTTTTCTTATTTCTTTCTTTAAGCAATGGCTTTATTCTGGCCACTCTTCCATAAAGCCCCACTCTGTAGAGTGTATGGCTTAAAGCGGTCCTATGGACAGATACTCCCATCTCTGCTGTGGATCTTTGCAGCTCCTTCAGTGTTATCCTTGGTGTCTTTGTAGCATCTCTGATTAATGCCCTCCTTGCCCGGTCTGTGAGTTTTGGTAGGCGGCCTTCTCTTGTCAGGTTTGTAATGGTTGTGATGAAATAATCCTGCTTGGTCTTTTTTTCTTCAGAGTGGAAAATTTATGTCAAAAATTATAAACACTCAGTCCATGTATATCACAAAGTTGTTATGTTCTTATCAAGGGTATATTTGTTTTACTCTGTTATTTATACGAGCATACCACAAATGTATATAAAGGAGGTCTCAGACTTATTCGGCACTGAACTTGAGATTTATATATGTCTAAATAATAGTGCCTTTTCGCATCAATGACCATCCTTCAAAAAACAGCTTGTTAATTGCAACAGATTCAGACAAAAAGTAATCAACTTATCAGTCTGTTCTTTTCCCCAACGCCTCACTACAGCGCCCTTTCCGTGTTGCGCTTATCAAGCTTCATCAGGGGCTTAGAGAAAGTTTGTCTTTATCTCTCTTTTATAAATATTTTTTTATGTGCTCTTAGGGGTCTCGCATCGATGCTGCAGACGCTCTTCACAATCGCGTGCTCTCTCACTATGGCCGTCGGCTCTACAAAAAACGTGGCATTTTTACTTGTTTTTTTATATATACAAGGTATTTTTATGCATTTCACTACACTAATTTGGACTATATTGTTAGATCAATTACCTAACATCCAAATGAACCTCCATTCACATTCCAGGTTGTACGTAATGTGACAAAACTGGACAAAAGCCAAGGGGATGAATATGTTTGCAAGGCACTGTATATAGGATGGAAAGCCGGCTATTTGATCATCAAGGAATTTAATTTTCTTACCATTGCTAACCCTGTGATCCCGACTATATACATGCTACCAAAGATACATAAATCTCTAGAGAAATCACCAGGACGTCCTATTGTATCTTCCATAGACTCACTTTTCAAGCCTATATCCAAATTTTTGGATGTGTTCTTAAGACCATTGTAAAACCAGCAACATCTTTTATCCGGGACTCATCACACATGATCAAGATTTTACAGGCTACCATGAAGGACTAATATTAGTCACTCATGGATATTAGCACTCTATATACCAACATTCCACAAAAGACGGCTCTTGAGATTATTTCCAATGTTCTTACAGAGACAGACAAGCCAGTTAGAACTCTGACATATTTTTTTCACTGAGTTAGTTAGATTAGCAATGACAGAGAACTTTTTTTTGCTTTAGAGAATTTTTTTTATAAGCAGATAAAAGGTGTGGCCATGGAGTCTTCCATGGCACTGGACATTGCAAATTTGTACGTAACTAATTTTGAGGAAATATTTTTTAAGAGGCATCCTTTCATTCACAGATTAGGTTATGGAAATGCTACATCGATAATGTTTTTATGATTTGGGACTGCACAGAGTCTGATCTTTTAGAATTTTTTATTTGGGTTAATAATCTTGACCCAAATTTACAGTTTAAATACACATGTAGTTTTAGTCATATTGCTTTTTTGGACATTTTGATCAAGAAAGATGAGACCAGCTTCCAGACTGACCTTTATCGCAAACCGACGGAGAGAAACTCTCTCTTGAATTTTGAGTTTTCACAATAAATCTCTAAAATATAATCTGCCCATGAGTTATTTCCTTCGGATAAGAAGATTGTGTGCTTCTGATGTGGATTTTGAGCGCAGTGCTGTCGACATGAAAAATAGGTTTATATATAATGTGATTATCTGGCAGATTAAGTTTAGGAAAGTGTACACCAGAGCAAAGAGCACTGACCGTGCCACTCTCCTGGATGGGACATGCCATCTGATGCAGGACAGGATGGTGTGTGCCCTTACTTGTTCAAGTTATTCCAAAGGCATTGTATGTATTTTAAAACAGGAATGGCATCTCCCTTTGTCCACGTCTACATTTACATTAAGAAAACTCACAATTGCGTACAAGAGAAGCCCCAATCTGGCCAACATTTTGGTTCCATCAGCTCTTTCTTAACCCAGAATTATCTGTAAAGCTAAAGGGCACTTTAAGTGCAGACGGTGTTCCATATGTCCCAATACATTGATTACAAAGAATTATTTTGAACATCAACTTTTGTGAAAAAAGATTTTTCTTAACAACTTCTCCAACTGTGATACACAAAATGTGATTTACCTAATTATTTGTCCTTGTAATCTTCTGTATGTTGGTTAAACAAAGCATCCAGTGAAGACATGAATTATAGAACATAAAAGCAGGTTAAGAAGATTTATTCCTGAGAAATCAGTGGTAACACAATGGGAGGAGAAGGGTCACATCCTTTCTGATCTGAAGTTTCTCGTACTAAAGGTGATGGAACCCCAGTGGAGAGGCGGGGACATTGATTCCGTACTCCATAAACTAGAACAGAGATATATTTATGAATTGAATACCCTGGCTCCTCATAGGCTGAATCAAGATGTCAATTTAGCTGTTTTCCTGTGAGGGTGGTTTCACTCTCTTTTATTTTTGGCTCATTTTATTTCTTTTTATCTATATGCATATATGTTTATATCTTTTATGACTTTGTGCCTCTGGGCTGTGTCCCCTAGGCCCTTTGGTTCTCTGTCTTTCTTGTATCTTGTTTTATTCGCTTGCTATTACTCTTCCATTTTTATTCTGTTTTTAACTTCATTTTTGATTCCTTATTTATGATCTTAATTGCTTTACGATTTGCACTATCTTAGAATTTTTATGAAGAACGGTGATCCCTATAATTTAGGTATCCTTAAGGTTCATGTAGTTCTTTATTGTACCTTCTTGGCTTTTACCTGTGTTTGTTTTCATCATCAATTTTTTACTTCACCTCTCTCATTTTACCCGTGCTTGTTTTTACCACTGAGTTTTAAGTGGTTTTAATTTTTTCTGTTAATATTCGTTTGATTTTATTTTTATTTTTTACTATATCACTCTCTGTGATACACATTTTTTTGGTTCCATTTACAAGTTCCAATGTGGGCTTAACCAAGAGAGACTTAAGAGGTGCCGTTTTCATATTTTTAAATCTTTGACCATTATTTTTATTTCAATGTAACATAGTAACATAGTATATGACGGCAAATAAAGACCAGCATGGTCCATCTAGTCTGCCCAGCAAGGTGGCAAGAATAGGTGCACTTGCCGCTCCATGCAGGTCACCCCTCCCCATGCCTTTGTTTAGGGGTGTACCCACCGGTCCGTGTAGGTCACCCCTATTTGTTCAATGATTTTATCTTCAACCTAATTTTTATTTTACTTTCATGTTAATGGTTTTATATCAACCAAGTTCCCCTTGGGGATGGTGGTACTATTGCTTATTACATGTCCTGTTTTTAAGTTACATTTTAGTTACTCATGTCACACGTTCTTATTATTGCATTACATTTGGTTTTGACTTAGCCTGCCTATATTTTTTGCTTTTTATTTTTGGTCCTATTCCTATTATTTTGAATCATCTGTGCATTATCAATAGTTTAACTGTTTTATCAGATATGCATGCTTTGGCGGATCAACTGCTCCTGGTTTTCGATTTTATTCTTATTTTTGCTGTGCCGCATTCTTCGATACGTGAGTTTATCAATAGGCTTTCAAAGACCATGGATCGCAAATAGTTCTTTATTGGATTTTTTATTTTTTTTATATGATCGCAGGAAAAGTCGCACGATATGGATGATAGTCAGGAAATGACATGCTTATATGCACTACCATTTAGCACTTGCCCACATAGAAGCCCGCATCGTGCACAATGAGGGGCATTACTTACTTACTTATTTTTTATAACACTCACTAATTCATTTGCAACATTATGAAAACATTTAATATATTAGTGTCTCAGTTTTGTAATGAACAATGCAGTAATAGATTTATTGGATAAAACCTTTTAGATTTTTTGACTGACAGCTTCTGTCTCCCCTTTGACCCTAAATATTTGGTGGGAACACAGTTCCCTTTGAAACTCAGAGGTAATGGTGTAAAGCTTCGGTGAGCTCTTGAGTTTTTCACTGGGGTAAGTTCCTGACTTAGATTCTTTAAATAATATTGTGCATATTCACGTCTAATTTTGGATGCAGATGATCATTGCCTGAGATATTCAATGTCCCTTGGCAAGATGATTTTTTGATAGCTCTGCCACCTTAGTCCAATATACGGCACTTTAAACTTTAGTTGTGCCATTGAATTTGGATGTTTTAGATACATTATAGACTCTGGTTTGTTTGCTTAGCGCTCTAAAATATGTTCCTCAAGTTCACCCATTGTTTAACGCTCTAAAATATGATCCCTTTGGTTTCCATGCTCATAAGATGAACTACATAGCTTCTTCTCAAAACACTGTATACATTCTGCTTCATTAGTGTTTTTGGTATCTTTTGTAGATACAAGTGCTTTCACTTTTACTTACACATACACAGTGGAGCATGTTTTCTAAAGAGCGTTAAGGTAACAGGCATTTCTCCAGGACCAAGCAGGAAGTCAGTCCTCACATATGGGTGACATCGGCGCCGACGGAGCCCCCGTGCAGAGCATTTCCCCAGCTTTCAAAGAAAGCCTTTGGGAATGCAGCGCGCATGCGCGGTCCCCTTCCCACCCAAGGGTGCCATCTTGCTCAGTCTTTCTTTTTCCACGGAGCCCAATGGACGTGAGTTTGTGTCACCCGGGAAAAGTAGATTTTTTCGACTATTTTGGCTTTTTCTGTTCCGGTTCGACGCCGGTACCCTTTCCCGCCTGGGCTCGGTACACTGGTATCGAGACCGGAGTTTTGATTTTCGGTTTTTGTCCTTCGTGACTAGCGTTCGCGCTCTTTTTGTGTTTTCACTGGCAGCCCTTGTGTTTTGACCTTCCAGAGGCCCTTTTTCCCCCCATGGCTGCCAGCGAGTTCAAAAAGCGTGATCAGTGCAAGAAACCTATGTCTCTCACCGACACACTGCTGCCTCCGTTGCCTCGGGTCCGACCATGACCCGCTGGCCTGTGGCTCGTGTGTCAAAATGTTGTCGAAGGCGCTTCGGAGCCGTCGGCATCAACGTGAGAGAATTTTCTCTGACTCTGTATCCAGCCGGGCCCGGGCTTATGCCTCGACATCTTGGGAGTCTGACCACGAGCACCTTCGGGGTTCCTCTGAGAGGGATTCTCCCACCCGGGAGCACAGAAGGATGAAGAAGCTCGTGAGGGCGGTGTCGGTGGAGGCTCCTGGATCCTCGAGGGCCAAGTCGCGTAGCCCTGACCGCCACCCCGGGCTCTCGAAGTCGGAGAGGCCCTCCAAGTTACCTCGTGTGGAGCCGGAGTCCCCGAGTCACGTAAATGCAGATGTCCTCGTGGACTCTCCTCCGGGGAGCTGACGTCGGGCCCGACGCCATCGGGGCCCGAGTCAGGGGCTGCTGAGTCTCCTGAGCTTGGACTCAGGTTGATGGCCTTGGAGAGAAGCTTGGCTGCCTTCATGGAACAGCAGCGGATGCTGATCGCTGATCTGACCGGTGCATCTGCCCCGACCACCAGGACCTCGACGTCCAAGTCGACCCCGGAGACCGAGCTGATCTTCGAGTCAATGAAGTCTCGAGTCGATCCTCGGTCAAGGTCCCCCTTGACCTCCCATGCGGGCCCGAGGTCATCGAAGCTGATACCCTCGGCGTCGGGGCAGGTGGCACCGAGGCCCACACGGCTGGAGCTGCTCGATTCCTCCTCAGAGGAGTCAGCGTGGGAGATGGAGGACGAGGAGTCCCCTTCCCCAGACACCTTCCGGACCTGGTGAGTCCCTTCGGACTCACTGGAGTCCAAGCCTCGGAGACGGTCTCACCCGGAGGATACCTTCGGACTTCGTGAGGGACATGGCCAAAGCCTTGGCCTTCCCTGCGGATGCCGAGGAGGAGCCTCGAGCCGAAGAGCTCAATGCCCTCCAGTATGATTTTCCTCCGAAGGAAGCCTTTACTGTACCAGTTCCTTCGATGCTGGAATGGCTGCTGTTCCGTATGTGGGAGGCACCGGGTCGATTCCATTTATTGAGTCCGTAAGAGCCCTGGGTTCCAAAAGGCGCAGCTACCGCACAACTCCATGGTTGTGGAATCAGCCATGCACAGCCTGAAGAGTCAGAAGATGCACTCCTCGGTGCCTCCCGGGTCGGGAGGCCCGGAACCTGGATGCCCTCTGTACAAAGTGCTTCCAGGGCTCTATGCTCTCTTGCTGTATCCAGACCTGCCAGCTGTACATGGGCATTTACCTACGAGACCTGGCAAAGGAGATTGCCAGGTTCTCAGCTGGCCTCTCCGAGGAACCTTTGCAGAGGTTCAAGGCTTTGTCAACAGGGATCCAAGAGTGCTCGAAGTTGATGGCTATGATGGCTTCGAGGCTTCGGCCCGGGTAGCCGCAGCCGGCATCGGTGCACGCCGTCAGGCTTGGCTGCAGTCATCAGACCTGGAGTCATGGGTGCAGGACAAGTTGGTCGATGTCCCCTGCCGAGATGAAAACCTTTTCGGTAAGCCCATGACTGAAAAGGCTGTGGAAATCAAGACTGAGACTCTCACCAGGACAAGGCTTTCCAGGAAAACTTCTGCCCCTTCTCAGAAAAAGAAGGGCTCGGGAAAGAAGCCCTTTTTCCCAAGGAAGGGTGCTGCCTACAAATCTTACCCTCAATATCAGGCTTCTCCAGCTCCCCAACAGGGCCAGCAGGCCAAGGGACAGGGACATGGGCCCCGTAGGCAGAAGACCCCCAGGCCGCCAGCTCCGGCTCCTGCACAGCAGGGAGCGGGGTTTTGACTCCCACAGCATAGCCTCTTCTCCACAACTGGCTCCACTCAGCACAGGAGGTTGGCTGACCCTGTACGCCTACAGGTGGCCAGCCATCACAGGGGATACCTGAGTCCTCAACATAGTCCAGAAGGGCTACATGCTCCACTTCCACCAGCTACCCCCCTCCTACTTTCTAGGGAACCCTCCAAGACTCCTTCTGCACAGAAACCTCCTTCAGGAGTTGGCAAGTCTTCTAAAGGAACAGGCTGTGGAACCAGTGCCTCACCACCTGGAAGGGCAAGGCTTCTACTCCAGGTATTTCCTAGTACCAAAAAGGACAGGAGGCCTCCGGCCTATCCTAGATTTGCGAAACCTAAACAAGTTTCTGGAGAGGGAAAAGTTCAAGATGCTTACCCTTGGGATACTGCTGCCCTACCTCCAGCAGGGAGACTGGCTATGCTCCTTAGACCTAAAGGATGCTTATACTCACATCCTCATTCATCCAGACCACCGACAGTATCTCAGATTTGTGGTGGGAGGAAACCATTTTCAGTACAGAGTACTTCCCTTTGGCCTAACCTCCGCCCCCAGTGTTTTCACCAATTGCCTGGCAGTGGTGGCGGCTTATCTCAGGAATCAGGGAATTTTTGTCTTCCCATACCTGGACGACTGGTTCATCAGGGGCCAGTCTCTCCAGGAGGCCAGACAAGCCACTCTTCGCACTGTCTCTCTTCTTCAGCATCTGGGCTTTGTCATAAACTACGCAAAGTCCACTTTGCTCCCCTCACAGAACCTAGAGTTTATAGGGGCAAGATTAGACACCCTGCAGGCAAGAGCTTACTTGCCTGAGGACAGGGCCCCCAGACTGATGGATTTTGCCAACCAATTCCACAGCAATTCTCAGGTTTCTGCCAGGCACTTCCTGCGGCTCCTGGGCCACATGGCATCCACGGTACATGTGACGCCGAATGCCCGTCTACACATGCGGGCTGCTCAGTGGTGCCTCAGAGCTCAGTGGGCACAGGCCACAGGCGACCTCTGAGACAGAGTAAGGGTGTCCAAACCACTTTTGGACTCCTTGCAGTGGTGGCTACATCTCCCAAACCTTCTCAGGGGGGTACCTTTTCAGGCCCCAGCACACACAAGAGTACTGATGGCAGTTGCTTCCTAAAGGGCTGGGGTGCACATTGCCAGGGCACATGCACTCAAGGACTCTGGTCTCCTCGGGAGGCCACACAGCAGATCAATCTGTTGGAGCTGCGAGCGATCCGCTTGGCTCTACAGACTTTTTCTCATGCCCTCTCTCACCAGTCTGTCTTAGTTCAGACAGACAATCAGGTGGCAGTGTTCTATGTGAACAAGCAAGGGGGCACAGGGCCCAGGCACCTATGTCAAGAGGCGCAGGCCCTTTGCTCTTTTGCAATCAAACAAGACATGTTTCTCAAAGCAGTTTATCTACCTGGTCAGGAGAACTTCTTAGCAGACAAGCTAAGCAGGATTCTCCAGCCCCATGAATGGCAGTTGAATCCATTGGTGGTCCAGCAGATCTTTCTACGAAGGGGACTTTCATCCATCAGTCTCTTTGCAAGCCCACTGAACCGTCAGCTGCCCAGGTTTTGTTCCAGACAGCCGCAACCCCTGAGAATGGCAGCAGATGCTTTTCTGATCTCTTGGTCTACGGGCCTCCTGTATGCGTTTCCTCCCACACCCCTGGTGGCCCGAACTCTGTTCAAGATTCTCCGGGACAAGGCCTCGGTAATTCTGGTAGCCCCCAGATGGCCGAGGCAACCGTGGTTTCCACTTCTGCTACAGTTGGCGGTGGAAACTCCTTTCCCTCTGGGGTTGCAACACGAACTCCTGTCTCAAGATCAGGGTTCCCTTCTGCATCCCAATCTCAGGTCCCTCAATCTGATGGCCTGGCTGCTGAAAGGATAGTGCTAGCTCCCTTGCTTCTACCTAAGGAGGTTGAAGAAGTGGTTTTGGCCTCTAGGAGGCAGTCCACCAGAAAGTCCTGTGCCCTCAAGTGGCGTAGGTTCA
Organism: Ichthyophis bannanicus; assembly: GCA_033557465.1. Classification (NCBI taxonomy): domain Eukaryota; kingdom Metazoa; phylum Chordata; class Amphibia; order Gymnophiona; family Ichthyophiidae; genus Ichthyophis; species Ichthyophis bannanicus. Next base: position 684,236,037 of record CM066036.1, on the reverse strand, counting down.
CAAGCAGCCTACAGAGTACATCTATCTGTGCACAGAGAGTCAGTCATGGCCAAGATGAAACAATTCCATACCGATACGCTGAAAAGATCACTAAATAAACCACGTGATCTTTTCAATTTAGTCAAAATCTTATCTAAAGAACCATCACCAGAACATCCCGAACCCCTTCAACCTCAAGCTTTCGCCGATTACCTGCAATCCAAGCTGCTTCAAACCAACAACATTGCAACAATCCCTTCTCAAGTCACCGTATGCATATCAAACCTATCTATGTTCTCCACACCATCCAGAAAACATGTTGAGGACACCATCGCTGCTCTTAACACTACCACTGCACAAACTGACCCTTGCCCAGCCCACTGGATAAAGGAACTACGCCAAGATCTCAGCCCCATCATCACTAAAATGATGAATTTATCCTTTACAACTGGTTTCTTCCCATCATCCCTCAAGAGAACATCCATCAGACCCCTCTTGAAAAACCACAAACTCGACCCACAAAAGGTTGAATCTTATAGACCCATAGCTAGCATACCCCTACTAGCTAAAATAATTGAAAAGGAAGCTCAAAGACAAATACAGGACCACATTGACACCGCCTCCCCTCTGGACCACTGCCAACATGGCTTCAGAGAGTTCCACGGTGTCGAAACCCTCCTTACCACTCTCTGCAACAACATCATCACAGGCATTGATAACATCCGCCAAGGCTTTGCTCTTATCTTCTTAGACATTGCTGCGGCTTTTGACTCTGTACATCATGATCTGTTAATAGGGCGACTAAAAGAAAAAGGCATCAATAACACTGCCCTGGAGTGGTGCAAGTCATACCTTGATCAGAGATGGCAGTACGTTACCTCAGGGACCGCAACATCCGCACCTTACCATCAAAAGCAAGGCGTACCACAAGGATCATCCCTATCTTCACTCTTTTTCAATATATACATACAACCAGTTTGCAATATCATCAGGTCCTTCAAGGTTGAATGCTTGATATACGCGGATGACATCCTCCTATACATGCCTTTCTCCACAGTCCATATGGACCTTTCCCCGCTAGCCAAATGTTTTGATGCAGTATCTGAATGGCTTCAATCCCAGAACCTCCGAATTCAACACAAAAAGACTGAGGTTCTCTTCATCACTAGGGACCCACTTTTCACCCCCCCCCCCATCCCATATAAAGGTGAAAGAAGCCGAGCTCCAATCAAAACCTTCCATTCGTTACCTTGGGGTCACTTTGGACCAACGCATGGATTTGAAATTACATATAACCAACGTAGTCAGAGCAATCTACCTCAAGATCCGGACTCTCCGCCATCTTCGCCCCCTGCTTGATCTTGATGACTTCAGAACTATATTTCAAGCCTTAACCCTACCACACCTTGACTATGCCAATGCCATTCTCCAAGGCCTCCCACACTCCACATTAAACCCTTTGCAACTCGCCATGAATACCGCTGCTAGAGTCCTCTACGGAGCATCAAGAAGGGACCATGTAACACCCATCCTAGAGCAACTCCACTGGCTCCCCATACATGGCAGAATATTGTTCAAAACATTATTACTAACCTTTAAGGCCACTAAAAGCATCACCTCCTCCTCTCTAATAGACCTCATTCAGGCCGTTCCACCCAACAGATCCAGGAGAACTATATCAACAAATGTTCTAATTATCCCTAAAGCAGCGACAAAATGCCTATCAGTGACATCTAACAGGGCTTTCAGATTCTATGCCCCTAAGTGCTGGAACGCTCTACCTCCAGAGATTCGGGCTATCACTGATCTATCCCTTTTCAGAAAGGCACTCAAATTCCACCTTTTCCCCCAATATTACTTGACCAGCTAACCAATCTTGAGCACTACCCAAACTAAGAACAAATCCTGTTATGTATACTTGTAAATACTCATGTAAATAGTTGCAGTTATGACGTCCCATGTTTCATCCAAGTTCTCTGACCTTGTTCTCTGTAAAACCAAACAGTTTGTTGTTCTGGTATGTTGTTATATTGTGAACCGCGCTGATGCTGAATAGAGCGGTATATAAGAGCCTGTAATAAATAAATAAATAAAATATGGTGTGCTCAGCGCAATGAAGATCCTTTCTCCTGCCTTGTGCCAGTAGTACTGCAGTATCTACTTCACCTGTCAGACCTAGGCCTTAAATCTAACGCTGTTCGGGTCCACCTCAGTGCTCTATCAGCGCACCACTCACCGGTGGAGGGACAGTCTCCGTCGGTTCAGCCCTTGGTGTCCCGCTTCCTCAGAGGTCTGCTTCTTCTCAAGCCTCCGGTTCGTCCACCAGCGACTGAGTGGGATTTGAACATGGTCTTGCAGCAACTTACTTGGCCACTGTTTGAGCCGATGTCTACTTGCCATTTGCTGTTCATTTCTTGGAAAGTGCCCTTCCTGGTAGCTCTTACCTCGGCCAGACGTGTGAGTGAACTACAAGCTCTGGTTTCTGATAGATCGTACACACGGTTCTAAAGGAACAGGGTGGTCCTACGGACCCACCCGAAGTTCCTTCCAAAAGTCGTCTCCTCTTTCCACCTCAACCAGGAGGTGGTTCTTCCGACCTTCTTTCCCAGGCCGCATACCAGCCGGGCTGAAACAGTCTTGCATACCCTGGACTGTAAGAGGGCGTTGTCTTCTTACATAGAACATACGCGGGGGCATCGAAGGGCTACTCAGCTCTTCGTCTCCTTTGACCCTAATAAACTGGGGTTACCTGTCTCCAAGCGTACGTTGTCCACTTGGGTAGCAGATTGTATTGCCTGGGCGTACAAGGCAGCCGACCTCCCCTTGCAGGGTCGAGTCACGGCCCACCATGTCAGTGCGAAAGCCACATCAGTAGCTCATCTCTGCTCTGTTCCGTTGGCAGACATCTGCCGGGCCGCTACTTGGTCTTCAAGCCAGACTTTTGCAGCCCACTACTGCCTCAAGAGAGAGTCCCAAATGGACAGTGCTTTCGGACAGGCGGTACTCCGTAATCTCTTTGAGGTTTAGGCAACTCCTACCCTCCGGCCCTTGTGTTGGGCTACCGTACGAGGGCGCTCTCAGAGGATATTCTTATCACGGATGCTGAGGCTCTTGAGAGGGAGCCATTTTTCAGCTTAGGGTTCCCGGTAGCCTAGAGCTGGGGAGTCCCATATATGAGGACTGACTTCCTGATTGGTCCTGGAGAAAGAGTAGTTACTCACCTGTAGCAGGTGTTTTCCAGGAGCAGCAGGAATCAGTCCTCACGACCCTCCCTCCTTCCCTGGAGTTGCAGTCATATACTTCAGTTTATTTTTTGTTGTCTTTTAGCTATGTCATCAGATTGAGCAAGATGGCACCCTTGGGCGGGAAGGGGACCACACATGCGCGCTGCATTCCCAAAGGCTTTCTTTGAAAGCTGGGGAAATGCTCCGCACGGGGTCTCCATCGGCACTGACGTCACCCATATGTGAGGACTGATTCCTGCTGCTCCTGGAGAACACCTGTTACAGGTGAGTAACTACTCTTAACGGCAGCGATAAGGGGTGTTATATGCATAAAGGGCACTGGGCGGGTAGGAGGCATTCCGGCTTAAAGAGCGCTTTGGGCCATTTAACGTGCTTTAAAAGGACATCGGGTATTAAGATGTCAAGCATGCTCCTTTAAGTCCGAAAATGGCTATAACCCTAACGCTGGATAAAGGAGCACTAAGGAAAGTCAATGGGATATGTTTACTAAAGGGCTTTAAGATAACAGGCATTAGCGGCAGTGATAAGGAATGTTACATGCGTAAAGGGCGCTGGGTGGGTAGGAGGCGTTCCGGCATAAAGGGCGCTATGGGCCAGTTAATGTGCATTAACAGGACATTGGGCATTAAGGTGACAAGCATGCACCTTAACGTCCGAAAATGGCTGGATAAAGGAGCACCAAGGAAGGTCAATGTAATGGTGATGGATGGAAGGACAGGTGGGAGCTGATGGCAGCCAGTAAAGTGGACAAGCATGTGGGAGGCAGCTGTACTGATGCACTGGGGGATACCAATGTAAAATGGTGCAATGTCAGTGTGTGGCATAGGATGGGGAAGACGTGTCTCCCAGTGGAGCCAGAAGCGGCAGGATATGTGCAGCGATCGGAAGACTGAGTAGGAGTGGTGACGTGCAATGCGGTCTAGGGGCCCCGCTGCTGCTGCTAGGGCCTGCACCACAGCACCCGTGGTGCCCACGCCATGCTGTGGGGTGCCACTCTGTGCCTCCTCTGATGTTGCTGCATTGCACAGCAGCATGTCAGTCGACATCACTCAGACCACACATGTCCCTACCCCCTGGCCCATGCTCCCCCATCCCCTCCCTCTGCCCCCTGCATACTCCCATTCCCACCTTCTGCCCCCCTGCACACTCCTGTCCCCCCTCTGCCCTCTGCATGCTCCCGTTCCCCTCTACCCCTGCATTCCAATGTCCCCTCCCTCTTCCCCCTGCATGTGTCTGTCCCCCCCTGCCCCCCTGCATGCTCCTGCCCTCCCCTCTGCTCCTGCACACTCTCGTCCCCCCCTCTGCCCCCTGCAAATCTCTGTACGCTCCATTTGCCCCCTGCATGCTCCCATCCCTGCCACCCTCTCCCATTCCTCCCCTCTGTGATCCCCCCTTCTCCATCCACAGGGTGTCTCTGGGTGGTGTGTCCCTGAGCTTCCCTCCTCCAGGGACTCCTCTCCCTCCTCCTCCTCCTCGGGGTCATTCCCCCAGATGTACTCTGCCTCACCACTCTTGGCTCCTGCTGTGCCCACCTCTGTGCCCTGGGCTTCCTACTGTGGAGTCTCCTGCCCAGCCCCCATGGTACCATCCTGTCCCTCCCCCTCAGTGGAGCAGGGAACCTCCGTCAGGGTGAGGGTATAGACCTCATCCCCACTCTCCCGGGAAGGGGAGGTGCTGGATAGCACTATGGGGCGGGCTGGCTGTTGTGTGTCCGTTTCTGCAGTGACCAGGCTGTGGGGTTGCATGTTGCTGGGGCTCGCCCATGTCCATGTATCCGCTGCTGCTCTTCCCCCTCCTCCTCCTCCTTTTACTCTGCCTCCTCCTATGCCTCATCATCATCTTCTTCCTCCTCCTCCTCTGCCGAGGGGGGATGAGTCCTCAACCAGGATGGCTGTGTAAGGAATGCGGAGAGGTGGTTGTTAGTTACAGTGGATGGGGGTGTCCGGCTATCATGTCCCCATTGTCATACACTTCCCCATGCTCTGTCTGCTGTCACCCCTGTGGTGCCCAGCCACACTGGGCCTATGCCATGTCACATGTCATGGCTCCTTTCCTGTGCCATACCTCCACACTCATCTTGTTCCTGCTGCAGCTCCTCCTGGAGTCCGCTTAGCATCCATGGGCGCATTTGGCGTATGGCCCAGAATCGCACCCGGTAGGCCTCTGTTTCACGCAGGATGTGGAAACATCTGTAGAGGCAGGAGGGAGATGTCTTACATATGCGCATTTATTCTTCCCTTCAAGGTCTGTCCCTGCAACTGCCTGTTTGCCATATGACCACCTATGTACACTGGACCCAGTCCCATCATGGTGCCACATCTCCAGAGCTACCTCACCCCAGTCCAGGGTTTGCCCTGGTCACCCAGGCCTCCTTTGTCCTGTGTGCCTGCATTGCTGACTGGCTGGGCCATGGGCTGAAGGGGCCACAGGGACAGTGCTCCCTGTGACATTTGTCAAGGAACCTGCTGCATTTTTTGCCTGCCCTGTGGTGCACATTGTGGGCCTTGCATGCTGGTTTGGGACCTGACTGCATCATGTCTCTGTCTGGGGCATAATTGTTTCCAGGTTACAGGGCATATTTCAGCTGTGCACAGTTACGATTGTGCTGTTTGTACCTGCCTCTGCTATGTCCTACACAGATGCCACTTTGCATGTTCATGTCGGGCCTGATAGTGAGGCTGTGGGTGTGTGGTGGTGGTTTGGCTACTGAGTCGGTGGGCCAGGGGCCTGGGGTTCAGTTCCCCCAGCTCCCTTTTTTGTGTTAGCTGTGCATTACCATGTGTCTGTGATTCATGGTACTGCACCATGGATTCCTATCTTTGGGGAGGGCATTACAGCCATACATTTAGATTTCTAGTTTGCATATCAGCTACGGTGGGCCTTCTACGGACAGGTTGGCTGCTTCCTTATTGCGACATTATGCTTGATCTGGACATGTCCATTTCTGGGATTTGTTCCTTCACTCTGACTGTCTCATTCATGCATGTTTTTTCCTCTGTTTGGGTTGATCGTGGATATCAATCTTGTGTTACCATGTTTGTGTGGCTTCAGCTACTTCTAATGGAGTAGCTGAAAAGGTGACAGAATAGACGGAGGCCTTCGTGACATACAAGCGATCACAGAGAGAGGGAGACAGGCACATATATTTGGATGACCTTAATGAAGCTTGCAATGTCATCAGGAAAGCATAGATTCAGAATAAGGAGGTAATAGCCATTGCATTAAACTGAGGGGATAAAGACAGTTTTCAGATGTGTTAGTTGGATGGCGAAGGGCAAATGTGGTATTGTCAGATTCAAGGGTGTGGTATTGATGTTGTTGATCACCGTACGCTCTTATCACGGCTTGACACTATTGGTCTCTCAGGTTCAGTCCTTCACTGGTTTCACTCTTTCCTCTTTAACCGGTCCTTCTCAGTTCTCTCTGGTTCTGATTCCTCCCCCTCAACCCCTCTTCACTGTGGTGTCCGTCAGGGCTCTGTGCTAGCTCCCCTTCTGTTTAACATTTTTCTGACCCCCCTCGCTCTGCTTATCCAGCAGCATGGTATCTCGGCGTATTATTACGCCGATGATATTCTTCTTTTTCACACTAGTTCGCTTACTCCCGATATTGGCCCCCTTAATGTCTGTCTCTCCGCTGTCTCCTCTTGGTTTTCAGAGAACTTCCTTCATGTCAATTTGTCAAAAACTTCAGCTATCTGGTTTACTGCTGGTGCTCCTGTCCCCACTCTCATCCCATCTCTCGCTGCTGATCCCATTCCCCTTGTCACATCACTGCGTTATCTGGGTGTCACTTTAGATTCAGCCTTAACTTTCAAAGATTACATCTCTTCCGTTGTTCAACGTTCCTTCTGTATACTGCGACAGCTCCGTGCTGTTCGTTCTTTTCTCTCCCCTTCTACTTTAACCACACTGCTTCTTTCTCTTGTTGTTTCTCGTTTAGACTACTGCAATGCATCTTTGGCTGGGCTTCCTCTTATTCAACTTCATAGGCTTCAACTGGTTCACCACACTGCCACTCATCTCCTGACTCACACTTCCCGATTCGCTCACGTCACCCCCCTTCTTATTAGCTTACACTGGTTGCCCATTCCTTTTCAAATCCAATACAAGATCCTTACCTTTGTGCACAGATCTCTTCATACCGGGGTTCCACTTTATCTTTCAGACTTAATTCACTTTCACTGCCCCTCAAGAGCCCTTAGGTCAGTTCACGCTAACCGGTTATTCCTCCTGTCCCCTTCCCAGGCTCGCCTCGAATCCACACGCTCCTCTGCCTCCTTCTTCATCGGTCCCCGTCTAAGGAACTCTCTGCGTCAGCACTTCGCCTGGAACTTTCCTACTCTTCTTTCAAAGCTAAGCTAAAGACCCATCTTTTCTGCACAGCTTTCGATCTTCCTCCCCTCCCTCTCCTTCCTGATAATTAATGGTATTCCTTTCTTTCCTATTGCTGTACTACTGTTTCTTCTCTTGTTGCTGTCTCTTTCCTATCAACAAATGTCATTCCTTTCTTGGCAGTCTCCTGTTGTTTTTAATGTAAACCGCCGCATACCTTCTGGTTTTGGCGGTCTATCAAGTTTTAAATAAAGATAAAGATAAAGATTGTAAGATTCAAAGTAGAGGCTGATGAGGACAAAGAAGAATTGCTTAACAGATATGTCTGTTCTGTGTTCACAGATGAGAGACCAGGTGCAGGACCTCAGTAACCACCCACAGACAGGAATGGAGGCAAGGGGCATCTTGAACACATTTCAGATGACTGTAATCATGATGAACTAGCTAAACCTAAGGTGGACAAAGCGATGGGACCAGATGGAATACACCTGAGATTACTGAGAGAACTTGGGGACTTTCTAGCAGCTCCACTGACTGACCTTTTCAAAGCCTCGTTGCAGTCAAGTGTGGTATCAGAAGACTGGCAGGATGTACATGTACCCCCTTTACACACAGGCAGAGGTAAGGATGTGGTTGAAAATAATAGGCTAGTTAGTTTAACCTCGGTGGTAAGTAGATAATTGGCTGCGCTGCTAAAGGGGAGGATAGTGAGGTTATTGGGGTCCAACAGATTACTGGATCGGAGGCAGCATGAATTTACCAGAGGCAGGTCATGTCAAGACATATCTGATTGATATCTTTGACTGGGTGACTGGGGAGTTGGACCAAGGGAGTACCCTATATGTGGTATCCTTAGATTTCAGTACAGCCTTTGACGCCATTCCGCATAGGCATGTTATGAACAACCTGGGCACCCTAGCGATGCACCCTAATATTACTGCATGGGTTGGAAATTGATTGAGTGGGAGGCGACACAGGGTTACAGGTAAATGGTGCTCACGCTGAGGAGACGGAGGTTATCATTGGTGTGCCCCAGGGATCTGTCCCTGGTCCACTTCTTTTTAACATCTCTGTTCATGATATTGCGGAAGGGCTGTCAGGTAGTCTTTGCATCTTTGCGGGTGATACCAATATATGCGATAGAGTAGACACACGGGAAGGTGTGGATAACATGAGGAGGGATCTAGCTAAGCTCGACAGTTGGTCTGGATTTTGGCAGCTGACATATCATGTTAAAGATTGGAGGTCATGCATTTGGGCTGCAGCATTCTGAGGGAGCAATATAGTGTCGGGGTGTGGTACTTCTGTCCACATATGAGGGGTGATTGTGTCTGATGATCTTAACGTAGCTAGACAGGTGGGACAGGCAACAACAGAAGCTAGAGGGATGGCCAGCATAGGTCTGGTGGTGATAGGTCTTTGGTGCGCCACATTTGTAGTATTGTGTGCAATTCTGGAGGCCGCACCTTCAAACGAATGTAAACAGGTTGGGGTCAGTACAGAAGGTAGCTACAAATATATATATATATTTTTTTTTTATTTAAAAGGATTTATATACCGCTTTATCCTGAAATCAAAGCAGATTACACAGTAAACAAATCAAATCAATTACACAGCAAACAAATCAAATCGATTACACAGCAAACAAATGAAGCGGTTGGGTGCGGGGTGTGTTTTTGTGGTGTGAGGAGGTTGATTGCATGGTGAGTTGTATACATTTTGAGCTATGTACAGGAACTAATTACATTTTTACATTTTTATTTACATTTGCATTTTTACATTTTGTTTGGGCAGTTCATGTGATGTCATTGTAGTGTTTGGGCAGTTCATGTGATGTCATTGTAGCGTTCTGTGAAGAGTATTGTTTTTAGCATCTTCTGGACGTCTTTGAGGTCTTTTGTTGATCTCAGGTTGTCGGGGAGTGAATTTTGCTTGTTTGGGTGAGGTTTGCTTGTGGGGTGATTTGGGTGGTTGGGGATTGGTGATCTTCGTTGAATTGTTCGATGAATAGGGTGGTTTTGAGTAGCTTCTAGAATTCTTTTATGTCTGTTGTTGCTTTCAGTTTATCTGGAAGGACATTCCAGATAGCAGGGACAGCACGAGAGCAAGCTGGCATAGATGTGGATTTGTTGGTTCTTGTGAATAGACTGGGTATTGGTATGTTGTTCTTGGTGTTGTTTCTGCCTGGTCTGTTGCTTGTTTTGATTCCAATGAGTTCCTGTAGTATCTCTGCTGACATGTTTTTAATTTTGAAGATGGTGAGTGCTTCTTTATATTTTGCCCTTGATGAGATTGGTAGCCAGTGCAGGTCGTATAGTATTGGAGTTATGTGGTCTTGTATTGAAGCGCTTGTAATTATGCGGGCAGCAGTGTTCTGGATTATTTGTAGAGGATGGGTGGTTTGTTTGGGTAGACCGTGGTATATTATATTACAGTAGTCTAGTATAGGTGTAATGATGGCCTGGCATACTGTGTGGAAATGTTCCTTATTGAGGAGAGGTTTTAGTCTCCGGAGCAATGCTAGTTTGAAGAAGACTGTTTGGTTAGTGTTCTTCATTATAGAGCATATGAGGACAGACTTATGGATCTTATTATGTATACTTTAGCGGGAAGGCGGGATGGAGGTGATATGATTGCAACGTTTATATACCTCCATGGCATATATGCACAAGAAGAGTGCCTCTTTCAATTGACAGCAAGCTCTGCTACAAGGTGACATAGGATGGGGGTGATAGGGGATAGACTCAGGTGTTGTATGCAGAGATATTTCTTTACAGAAACAGTGATAGATGCATGGGATAGTCTCCCAGTGGAGGTGGTGTTGTGGGCAGTATCTGAATTCAAAAGGCATGGGACAAACACAGGGATCTCTAGAGGGAAAAAAGGGGACTATTGTAGAGGTTGATATGAGAGGGCAGACTAGATAGGCCATGTGGTCTTTTTCTGCTGTCATTTTTCTATGTTTCTACTATGCAGCGTTTTGGCTGACAGTATCGGGCCATGTTGCTGCACTGTTACACATGGTAGGTATGTTTCACTGTGTTTGTTTCCTTTCAGTATGTGCTCTCCCCTTCGTCCTTTGTGCCTGCATTGCCGCCATGCTTTTCTCTTGGCCATTGTGTTTGTTTGCATGTTTCCTGTAGGGGGACCCAGTTGTGTGTGTACTGACATTTGATCGTGTGGTGGGTTCAGCTGACCCTTACTCTTTTTGGCCTTTTACTTTGCAGCTACTTCCTGGCTCTTTGCACTGTTGTCCCACCACATGCGTTTCTCCTGCCTCCTCCCTTTCCTGCTTTGACCTACTTTCTGCGCTAGGGTGTTCTCCCAACCCCTACCTTCTGCAGCTAGGGCTGGCCATCTGTGTGCCATGAGGAGCAGGGCCCATTCATTCTCAATGACTAGCCTGCAGAGCAGGCGGGCCTCTGCCTCCGAGATGTTTACTTGGCATGTTGCCATTTTCTGGGGTCTTGTATGGGGCTTGCTGCAGCTGGGGGGGGGGGGTCATCACTCCATCCTGTTTCCTGTCACACATGGGTGACAGTGCAGGTGGGCACATTTTCGGACTTACACGTAAGGGTATGGTCCTGGATCTACACGTGTGATCTGCATGTCTACACCACTGGGGCCTGGACAAGGTCTATGCATACAATGGCGGACATGTCCGGTGCTGTATACTGTGCACGCCTGCATGTCATTGCAAAAAGGCATGGAATACCATCTCCAGTGGGAACGTGCACGAGTTATGCGTTTACCTCCACCCCGCATGTCCTTCTCTGAGTCGCCCTCATATTGTTTAAGCAGGATTTTTATTCCTTGGTAGGCTATATCTTAACCAATTTTCTATGGTCTGGCAACACCCCTAAGATTGCATTTAGGAAGCAAATCTTACAGTGAAGTTGGGGAGTCAGATTTTCTAATTCTTATACCACTGGGAATTTAACCTCTATCAGATTTTATCCTGGATTGACCAACTGGAAGACCAATGCCCTGACTAGCTGAGTGAAGGTTTTTTGAAGTCATTTCATTTATTAAAAATCTATATTTCAAAATATCCAACAGTTTAATCCAGCACACAAACCATATGCGTATTAAAACAGTTATAAAACATTACTGACATACATTGCACACCCTTTGTGCAAAATACACTAAAATACCTGATGAGTCCTGTTCATCTCTCCCTACTGTCCACGATGACAATAATACTTACTGACTACCAAATGCTATATTCCATATCCTCCTGCTAGACCATTCCAGATGAGTGGATTGTGTTCCCCTACCAGCAGACTGGTGGAGACAAAGAACCAATGAAAAGCCCAGGTTTCAATGTCATCACTCCCATGCCTCTATTTGCCTAAGCCGCCAGAGGTCCTTTCCGTATTTCTTTGTCTCTAGCAGATGGAGAATGGACTTTTTCATTTCTGAAGAAAATTCTGAGGATTTGAGAGGAAAAGATTGATTTAAAACTCTTGTGAACAACAGCCTGCAGGTTGATTTCTCACTAGAGCACAATGTGTGATGCTCCACTAGACTGCAGTCTTTTAGGTAGCCATAGGATGAGGGAAAATGGGTTCAGCTTCATGCTCTTACCCTGGATAAGGGCCTTGTTGAGCAGCCAGAAACTGGAAGGATTTAGAAGGATCTGGAAGAGTGCAACTGCCTCACACAACCTCAACACCCCTTCCTTCCTCCTCTGTTGTCCCTGTTCTCTTCCAAAGGTTGCAGAAGGCTCTCAGAGAGATCTGTCTGCCAGTCATCTTACACACCGTGCTGCAAAGCCAACGAAACAGTTCCAGGGGAGTAGAGCTGAGCCCAGCACAGATTCTCTGCCTGGGGCTTGCAGGGGGTGAGTACCAAGGCTTGGCCTCATCATTGTACTTGTTGGGGGCTCCCAATTCCCTTTGTAGGGGACACAATTTGGGGTAGACCGCTGGTGACTGTTGGCGCTGGGTGGGGGTTTCTCGCCATTTCTGCATGCATTAATAGCATTTTCTCTATTGTGCACCTGGCGGTCGTGCAGTTCTTGCATGCATTCTGCCCAAGCGTCTTCAACGCTCACTCCTACCCTAGCACCTGTAATGCGCGCCGTAGTAAAAGTGCAGTTAATGCATACCCTTTGGGCCACCACAGCCTTAGCACACTCTGTTGTGACACTTGCCTTAACTTTTATGTCTTCTTCCAAGTGACGTTGTTGAGCCTGTGGCAAGCATGGTGCCCAGGGGATGCTGTTAGCCTGACCTTATCTGCATCAGGGAGGAATTGGCAGATGGCACTATGGGTAAGGATATTCAGCTGGCCGGAGGATCAGGCATCCATGCTGTGGGCCTCTCCCCAACCTCTATGGGATTGACAGTGACTATATCTCCAAGTGTAGGGGGGGGGGGTCATTTTGTGAGAAGAGCTTCTGGAGTCCAGATTGTCCTCCCTGGAATTCTTTCCCTTTGCAGCAGGCCTGGTCATTCTGGCATTGACATGCAAAATCTGCGGCATTTTGTTTCCCCCGTGCACAGTCTCATGAATGCAGGCTAAGAGTGGAAACCTTTGATAGATGGCAAAGTGTCCCCCGGCAAGGGCGCACCCCCACCCCCCCCCCCCCAGGGATGGAGTCAGCTGTATCTTGGATTGAGATGTCTTATGTAGATGAAGAAGTACATCTGGAAGTGTTGATCCCAAGGTCTTATCTCCTTCGAGCTTGGCAGATGCTCCAGTCATGGAGCAGGAATCAAAGAGACTTCTGCTCCTGCAAGGGGTTTGGAAATCCACTACTGTCTTCCCAAAGGAGCTGAAGGGCCTGCTCCAGTGGGATTCCCCCGACTCCCCGTCTAAGGGGCTAAGGGTGTATAAGAAGATGCAAGCTCTCTTGGAGATGGAGTGCATTGTGTGGTTGATATTTCCAAGGTGGATACACAGGTCACGGCGGTTGCCAGACGGACCACCATTCCTCCTGTGGAAGGCAGATTAGCCTTAAAGGATAGTCCAGACTGAAAGGTGGAGTCATGTTGAAGAACCAGTTTTCTGCGATGGCTGCTATTCTTCAGTTGCGATATGTGCAGGTGTGACGTCTCAAGCCCTGCTTCATTGGATTTAGTCTCTTCTGCCGGATGTTTCCACTCCTTTCTTGGAGTCGACTGTGGCCTTTCTTTCTGATTCCATGTTTGACCTGGTACTTTTGGCAGCCAGATGCCCTGATGATGATGTCACGACATTGGATTTGCGGCACTGAGCAGCGGATACATTTTCCAAACCTCAATTAGCCTACCTGCCTTTTAAGAGGAAGCTTCTTTTGGAGCTGATTTGGGCAAGCCGGTGAAGCACCTGGGCGAAACTAAATTTTACTGCCTTCTGGAAGACAGATCCAAAGGACCTGAGAAGTAGGCTGGTGCCTCTCTCTTGTCAGCCTTTGCCTGTCAACCAAGGGCGCTCTGGCCAGATACCCAAAGGTCTCAGGACTCTCGTCGTTACCGACCTGGAAAAAAAGCTCCTTTCTGCCCCTCTACTTCTGGGCTTCAGGCTCATTCTTAGCTCTTTAGTGGAGCACGTGGGCCCAGGGACTCAGTCCCACCCAGAAGAGGACCCTCCCAGGCTGCACAGTGAAGGTTTGGGGACCCTTTCCCTGGTTCCTGCAGTTGGAGGCAGGCTTCCCCTTTTCTTTGATGAATGGGCCTGGGTTTCCAAGGATCGATGGGTGCTAGACACTGTTCAATTTGGCTGTATCCTGGGATGCAAGGAGCTGATTCCAGATGTCTTCATCATCTCCCTTGTGGGTCTGCAATTGAAAGTGCTGCTGTGTGGATCACCTTGGACAAGTTGCTGCACCTAAAGGCGATGATGCCTGTCCCACCAGACAAGCGGGGCAAGGGGAGTTAGTCTATTTTGTGGTGCCAAAAAAAGAGGACTGTTCCTTCCGGCCCATTCTGGACCTCAAAGGGGTCAACGAGCACTTGCATGTCCTGTGCTTTCGGATGGACACCTTGCATTCCATGATTCAAGCAATGCACCAAAGGGAATTTTTGGCTTCTCTGGATCTGGCCGAGGTGTATTTTCATATCCTGATCTGGGCTGATTAGCAAAGTATCTGGGTTTTGCCATGCTTGGCTCTCAGTGTCAGTTCGCTGTCTTCCCTGTTGGGCTAGGGTCCAACTAAGAGCAAACGTCACGTCAGAAACAGTACACAGTAGGGAAACGTGATGTGTCCAAGGATAGAACAACTGATCATATAATGTTGAAACAGAGGCTTTTATTTGCAATACCAAATGGATGATGCCCACCCGACACAGGCCGTGTTTCGTTTAATAAAACTTCATCAGGGGTACAGGGCAACAATCTCTCAATGGCAAAAGCTGTAAAAGACTCTTCTTGTCCACAAATTTCATATCAAGCCTAAACTTGCTGCACAATCCGCGGCACTCTAAACGTGAAATTCTCTAAAAAATCACCACGATGTATCCTGCATCTCATTTCATGACTCAAGGTTCTCCAAGGTCACTCAGCATACCAGCACTGTGGTGCTGCGGTTCTGAGGGATCTCTGTCCATCCCTATCTGGTCAATTGGCTCATCTGGGCCTGTTCCCTTTTGGAGGTGCCTTGGTGGCGTCCCAAGTGGTGACCTTTTTAGAAAGCCTTGGCCGGGTGATAAGCAGGAAAAGAGTCAGCTCTTGCCTTTCCTGTCCTTGTACTGTCTGGGAACATGTTTTGACAATTGAGTGGGCAGAGTTTTCCTGCCAGAGGAAAAAGTCAAATACTGTTGGATTGTGTGGCACTTTTCGGTGCACAGCAGGCTCCAAGGGTCTGGAATTATCTTCAGCTCCTTGGATTGATGGTGGCGACTATAGAGATGATGCTGTGGGTGCGTCCTCACATTTGACCTCTCCAGCAGTCCTTGCTGGCTCGGTAGTCCCTGAGTTCTCGGGAGCTTGAGCGCAGGCTCCCGCTCCCATTGATGTGCTGGTGGCAGCAGCCTGTCATCTAAGGAAGGGCATACCGAAGGACGATTTCTCCTGGATCCTCCTGACGATGGATGCCAGTCTCTTAGGCTGGGGAGCCCATTGCCAAGAGAGTATGGCCCAGGGAAATTGTGTGGTCCGTTAACCACCACATGGTGAGGGCCATCAGGTTGGCTCTTCTGCGTTTCCAGCCGTGCTTGAAGGCCTTATGGTTCAAGTGTTTTCAGACAATACCATGGCGGTGGCTTATGTCAATCGGTAAGGTGGCACAAAGAGTGCCAGGGTAGCTTTGGAGATGGCTCTCCTGTTTACCTACAGCAACTATTAAGAAAATTGCCCTAAAAACAAAATACACAATATTAAAAAATCTTTCTTTTTTTGGATAAGAGTCTCAGAATGAATGGAGATGGGTAACTACAGGCCACAACAGGTTAAAAGCCTGAGAAATCCCAACTCCTTCCTTACATCAAGGACTCCACAAATCCTATTTTCCAAAAGATTTTTTAAATATAGTGGTGTTAACTTGAAAAGCAGATTTCACATTTTCTTAGAGCTCTGCTAACTCTTTTTTGAAAGAAAGTGACAAAAATATGAAAATTCTTAATCAACTTCGGTGCTTGTAGCTTGTTGTTTAAAACTGGGATCAGTCCGACTACAGATATATTGTAACAACTTTTCTTGAAGGTTTACAAAGTCGGGAATCTCCCATTATCCGTAGTGACTTAGTGTTTAAAGCTGGGGTAAGTCCGACTGCAGAGATAAATAAAACAACTTATCTTGTCTTGAGGGTTTAGAAAGTCGGAAGTCTCCCACTACCCGACGCACAATTTCAAGCGCTGATGCGTTTCACCGCAGTCGCGGTTTCTTCGGGGGAAGTTTTCAGCATACGGCGTATCGTATAAGTTATACTCGATTCATACCAAAAGCTGAAAAAGATGTTCATGTCAATACGATGAATAAACAAAAAATTTTTTTAAAACATGCAGAGAGCCAAACGTAATTTCCATACCTCAAAGTTGGAGATGAAACTCTTCAAAGTGATGTCAAAACCTACACAGAACGCCGTGCATGCGTAAAGGACCTAATAGTGTGTCATTCTATAAATAATCACTAATGATCAAAAGCATGCTGAGGCCAATCAGCTAATTAAAAGAATCGACCGCTATTAAATCTGACTAGTACTTCAATTGACTTAACAACCCTATGTGCACGCTGACCAATCTATTTGTGAATTCAAACCTCCTGGGTGTACCGATTGCAAACGGTAGATCCAGCGTTGCTCACTGACTAGTAAAGTTTGCTCCCGAGTTTACCTAGGCAGAGAAGAGCCTCCTAGCCTTGTCGGCTCAGCACATTGCCAGGGTGGACAGTGTGGAAATGTATCCTGGAGAGTGGAAGTTGAGTCAGGAGGCATTTCAGTTGATTCTGCGTCACTGGAGTTGCCCCGAAATGGATCTGCTAATGACCCACCAATGCCAACATTTGCTGCTGCTTCAGTCACCACATGGAGATGGGGTCCAAGGGCATCGACACCCTGACCCCAGCTTTGGCCAAGTCAGCATCTGCTGTGCATGCTTCCTCCATGGCCCCTGGTGGGACATGTTTCGGCATATAAAACATCACCGGGCAGGATTGTTCTGGTGGTGCCAGATTGGTCGAGGAGAGTGTAGTTCGGAGACCTGATTCAACTCCTGCAAGCACCTCCTTTTCAGTTGCCTCTGTCTCGAGGCCTATTGCAGCAGGGACTGATTGTCCTGGAGGACCCGGTTTACTTTTCGCTTATAGCTTGACTCTTGGAAGGAGACAGCTAGTGTGTAAGGGCTACTCATCAGCAGTTGTCTCTACTTTGCTTGGATCCTGTAGGAGGTCTACCAAGCTAGCATATGTGCGGTTCTGGTGCCTCTTTGAGAGAGGATTTGGCGTTTGACAGTTGGCTCCTGAGGCAGCCAAGGTGTCCTCTCTGTTGGCCTTATTACAGGATGGCCTGGAGAAGGGCCCTTCCTTTAGCTCCTTGAAAGTTCAGATAGCTGCTTTGGCTTGTTTCCGAGGTCCAGTGGCTGCTAAGTCTCTAGCCTTGCACATAAATGTCTCGTGCTGTCTCCAGAGAGTTCGGCATCTGCATCCTACTTCCCCCCCAGTCTGTGATCCCTTCCTGGGATATGTGTCTGGTGATCAGTGCCCTGATAGCAGTGCCTTTTGAGCCGTTGAAGTGCTACTGTCAAGGATCTGCGCTCAAGATAGTCTTCTTGGTTGCTATCTGTGCTGCAAGGCAGATTTCCAAGCTGCAGACTCTATCTTGCCGAGATCCTTATCTGTTTTTTTTAAGGCTGTTTCCATTCAACCTGTGCCTTTCTGCTTGCCTAAGGTGATTTCTTCCCTTCATGTGAAGTATGTAGTCTGCTGGCCCTCCTTCTCTAAGAAGCAGTGTCGGGGGAAGGATAAGGATCTTCGCCTTGTGGATGTCTGGAGGGTGCTTCTCTGGTACATGGGAGTCCAACCTTCTTATTGTACTGTTTGCTGGCCCACACAAGGGTGACACAGTGGTCAAATTGGCTTTAGAGCACTAGATTAAGGAGGCCATTACCTTGGCACATCTGTTGCACACCCATTCTACCCAAGCACAGTTGTCCTCCTGGGTGGAGCAGAGCTCGGTAGCCCATATAGACATTTGTCTGGCAGCAACGTGGGCATCACTTTCCATTTCTGTCAAGCATTACCATTTGGATGTGTATATGCAGGTGGACATAGCTTTTGACTCTGGGGTTTTGTGAGCTGCTGGTTTCTTCTTCCTGCTCAGTGAAATTGTAGCTTTGCTACATCCCACTTGTCTGGACTGGTCTAGCAGGATGATATGGAAAGTAAAATTTTACTTACCAGTTAATGTCCTTTCCTTGAGTCCTGCTAGACCAGTCCAAGGTTTGCCCTTGAAACTGTATTTGCTTTGTTTTTCTGCTGCAGTTTACTTGGGTCCACTAAGATTTTTATACTTGATTCTGCGGGTTCATCTTCTACAGACGACTTTCTTTTTATGCTTTCCTGTACGTAGTTCTCTGATTTTGCTTACTCCTTGTTGCCCACAATTGAGGTTGTGCAATGCTTGCCATGTTTCTCTCATATGCTTTGGGATGAATACTGACTGGACCTCTGGTGACTGAGGTGAATAGAGGCATGGGAGTGATGTCATTGAAACCTGGGCTTTTCGTTGTTTTTTTTATCTCCACCAGTCTGCTGGTAGGGGAACACAACCCACTTGTCTGGACTGATATAGCAGGACTCAAGGAAAGGACATTAACAGGTAAGTAAAATGTCACCATAGATGGGTTTTCAACCATTTCCTAAACAGTAAATGGTCCACACAAATATAAGAGGAAACATGAAGAGATTTCAAGTGGGACCTGCTATGTTAAAAATGCCAGGGGAGTGAGATCTTCAGCGTAGCTGTTCCAGCCCTGCAGGTGCTTTAACGCACAGCGGTGATGTCCTTGGAGCCTAATAAGTGTGGCCCACTGCAGCAGGCATTTGGGAATGAGATCTTCAGCGCAGCTGTTACAGCCTTACGGGTGCTTTAATGCACAGAGGTGACGTCCTTGGGGCCTGATAAAAGCACAGCCCTCTGCAGCAGGTATTTGGGAGTGAGATCTTCAGCGCAACTGTTCCAACCCTGCGGGTGCTTTAATACACAGAGGTGATGTCCTTGGGGCTTAATAAAAGTGCCACTCCTTCCACTGGATGCGGCCAAGGGCAGAACTCTCAGGGGCGTATTCAAAGGGGCAGAATATGCCCCTTTGGTGCCCCTTCGTTGCTTGTCAGTGCGAGTCCAAGGAAACTAGTTTGAAAGATGGGCAAGCGGAAGAAGAAAGTCTTCCTGTTGGAATCTATGGTGAAAGCCCCTAAGGGGGAGGGCCCCCTCAATAAGTATTTTGTGAGGAAAGAAATGGAGGACGATTTATCCATTTTGTCTGCTTCTGTAAGTACTGGTTCTCCCTTGGATTTCTCTCCAGAAGTGGGGGAGTTAACCCAACCCCTTTCCTCTGGGATGGCCTTATTTGCAAAAGAGGAGGTTATCCATGGTCTGGTTTCCCTTCCGGGATCACAACTGGTGACCGGACAGCCTTTGGTGTTGGCTCAAGCTCCGATAGTTACAACTGTTCTGATGCCTAAATTTTTTCAGTTGCCGTCTTTTTCTGGTGATTTGTAAGAAGCCTCTCTGGAGTGGGAGATTTCACTTAAGGACATCTGGACAATAGTTTTGAGAACTAAGGCTGCTCTGAGTGGCACTTTGAGTCAATTACAAGAATTTACTAGAGATTCTGTGACAAAATTAAGTAAACATAGTTTAAAAATTGAAAGTGTGCTGTCTCGAGTAGATAAGGTTGAGACTCAAGTCGCCACTGTCCAGTCCACCTCAGCTGCATTTATTAAAGGCAGTCTTTTCTCTCATCATCAGTTTAAAGCACTTGAAAATGTCTCGTTTGAGAAATTTACGTTACCTGAATTTTCCCATTACTCATTATTTGTCACTCTTGATACTGTTTTATAAATATTTGAAGGAGGTCCTGTTATTCCCCAATCCGGAGGAAGTCAGGATCTCCAATAATTTTTATATACCTTGAGGGAAGAGGACTGTCTTGGCGGCTGGGGGGGTGGGGGTTCTGGATCAGGTGGTGATTCCTGAAAGCTTAGATATGTCTGGTTTTTTAGTCATCATCAGATGTTATAGCCTCTCTGTTATGTTTGTTTCTGGACTTTCCGAGAAAAGATTTTCTGTTTTGTGGACAGTGAGTTAGGCTTTTCCCTGATGTATCCCGGCCAACACAATTACGTCATAAAGCTTTTCTAGAGCTTCGGTCTTGAACCTTGGCCCTGGGAGCTACTTTTTTCCTTAAGTTTCTTTGTAAATGGCAGTTGGTTTATCAAGGTAAACAATATTGTTTCTTTGATTCGTTGCAATTTGAAAATTTTCTTAAATCCCACAACTCTTGAATTATCCCAGGTGATTTGTATAATTTGGGTTTGTAAAGTTATAGAGGCAGTCTGCTCTTTGTGAGTTTTCCTTTTGTGTTTAGTTTCTGCAGAAATGTGTGCTTCTCTTTTTTATATGGGCTAATAGCATATGTATGTTTGTACTATTTGAACTTTGTATCAAGTAATGATAGTTGGGGTTTATTTTCCTTTTGCTTATTCTTACTTTGTTTGCTGTATTATATAACAAACTTAATGAAGTGTAAATATTTAAAAAAATGCTGGAATGTGCCTTATTCCTAATTTCGTGTAATTGCTGTGTGCTATCAGAATGTAAATTAGCTGAAGGTTTAACCACTTTTAACAACTTATGCAAATATTCTGAGCCTTACTTAGCTAAAAAACAATGTACTACTACTAATCAATAATCAGACCAGTTTGAATAGGATCTGCTGCTTAACGGATAACCAATGAAGCTTTTCAAGATAAGATGTCAGGTGTTCTCTAAAAGGCAGCCTGTCAGTAACCATGCTGCAGAATTCTGCTTCATTTGTAGGGCCCTAATAGTTTTTTGTGTTATAATAGTCCAAGACCATTTAATACTAAAGCCTGTAAAACGAACCTAAATTGCCGAACATCCACAATCCTTTCATTCTTCGGGAACAAGCAGGAAGTCAGTCCTCACATATGGGTGACGGCGCCAATGGAGCCCATGCAGTAATCTCTCCCCAGCTTTCAAAGAAAACCTTTGGGAGATGCACCACACATGCATGGTCCCCTTCCCACCTAAGGGTGCTTGCTATCTTGCCTCGTCTCCTTTTTTTCATGGAACCTATTGGACATGTGTCTGTTCCCCTTGGAAAAAGTTGATAGTTTTTGTCTTAAGATTTGCTATTCTCCGGTGGCATACCAGTCCCTTCTCGCCCCCAAGTCTGCTTGCCTCTGCGTCACGTTTTCTAGGGTTCTTTTCTTATTTTTGTACGACTTGGGTTCGCACCTTTTTCCTGACTGAGCCAAATGATTTTGACCTTGCGGGAGCCATCTTCCCCGCCATGGCCTTGGTCAGTGACTTCAAGCCGTGCAACCGCTGAGCATATAACATATTGCACACAGATCCACACAACTGCTACTTTCGATGCCTTGGGCCGTTTAAACATAAGAACATAAGAAATGCCATACTGGGTCAGACCAAGGTCCATTAAGCCCAGTATCCTGTTTCCAACAGTGGCCAATCTAGATCATTAGTACCTAGCAGTTTCCCTAAAAGACACAGGTTCCACAGTGCTTGTATTGGGGCAAGCAGTGGATATCCCGGGTCTCCTTTAATAATGGTTTATGGACCTTTCCTCCAGGAACTTATCCAAACCTTTTTTAAGCTTTTACTACATCCTCCGGTAATGAATTCCAGAGTTTGATAACACATTGAGTGAAAAAATATTTTCTCTTATTAGTCTTAAATAGGTTATACTGTAGCTTCATTACATGTCCCCTAGTCTTTCTATATTTTGATGGCATAAACAATCGATCTACATTTACCCATTCCACTCCATTCATTAATTTATAGACCTCTATCATATCTCCCCTCAGCTGTCTGTTTTCCAGGTTGAAGAGCCCTAACTTTTTCAGCCTCTCTTCATAGGGTATCCTTCCATCCCCTTTTGGTGGCTCTTTTC
Source organism: Ichthyophis bannanicus (assembly GCA_033557465.1). Classification (NCBI taxonomy): domain Eukaryota; kingdom Metazoa; phylum Chordata; class Amphibia; order Gymnophiona; family Ichthyophiidae; genus Ichthyophis; species Ichthyophis bannanicus. The sequence continues at coordinate 684,213,903 of CM066036.1, read as the reverse complement.
TGAACCTTTTCTAATAACTCTATATCCTTTTTAAGATACGGCGACCAGAATTGCACACAATATTCAAGGTGCGGTCACACCATGGAACGATACAGAGGCATTATAATATCCTTTGTTTTCTTCTCCATTCCTTTTCTTATGATACCTAGCATTTCTAATTGCTCTCTTGGCCACCGCTGCACACTGGGCGGAGGGTTTCAACATGTTATCCATGATGACGCCTAAATCTTTTTCCTGGGTGGTGGTTCCTAATGTGGAATCTTGCATTGTGTAACCATAGTTTGGGTTGTTCTTTCCTAGGTGCATAACTTTGCATTTGTCCACATTAAATTTCATCTGCCATTTGGAATCCAAGTCTTCCAATTTATCAAGGTCCTCTTGAAATTTTTCACAATCTTCATGGGTTTTAACAACTTTGAATAATTTTGTGTCATCTGCAAATTTGATTACCTCACTCGTTATTCCCATTTCCGGGTCATTTATGAATATGTTAAAAAGCAGCCGACCCAGCACAGATTCCTGGGGTACTCCACTATTCACCTTTCTCCATTGGGAAAATTGGCTACTTAGGCCTACTCCCTCTGCTTTCTATCTTTTAACCAGTTCCTGATCCACAATAGTATGCTGCCTCCTATCCCATGACTTTTTAATTTCGCCAGAAGCCTCTCATAAGGGATCTTGTCAAAGGCTATCTGAAAATCCAGATATACTATATCAACCGACTCACCATTGCCTACCTGTTTATTCACACCTTCAAAAAAATATAACAGATTAGTAAGGCAAGACATTCCTTGGCTAAAGCAATGCTGGCTGTCTCCCATTAAGCCACGACTATCTACATGTTCAGTAATTCTGTACTTTATATTGGTTTCTACCATTTTTCCCGGTACTGATGTCAGGCTGACCGGTCTGTAGTTTCCTGGATCACCCTTGGAACCCTTTTAAAAAAATTGGCGTTACATTGGCCTTTTCCCAATCTTCAGGTAATACAGATGATTTTAATGATAGTTCACAGATTACTAATAGCAGGTCTGCAATTTCATATTTCAGTTCTTTCAAGACCCTTGCATGTATACCATCTGGCCCAGGTGATTTGCTACTGTTCAGTTTATTAAATAGTTGTAATACATCTTCCCGGTGTATCAATATTTCTTTCAGTTCTTCTGCAGCATCACCTTTAAATACCATTTCAGTCATGGGTAATATCCCTACATCTTCCTCAGTAAAGACCAAAGCAAAGAATTCATTCAGTCTCTCCGCTATGGCCTTGTCTGCTCTTAGTGCCCCTTTTACCTCTCTATCATCTAATGGTCCAACTGACTCTCACACATGTTTTTTGCTATGATTGTATTTGAAGAATTCTTTCTTATGCATTTTTACGTCCACGGCAAGTTTCTTCTCAAATTTCTCTTTGCCTGCCTTATCAATCTAATTTGCCAGTGCTTATGTTGTTTCCAGTTTTGTCATTTGGCTCCTTTTTCCATTTCCTGAAAGATGATTATTTGGCAACAGCTGCCTTTCTGATCTCACCTTTAAACCATGCTGGCAGGTTTTTGGACTTCCTTCCACTTTTCTTAAAGCGTGGAATATAGCTGGTCTGGGTTTCCAAGATAGTATTTTTAAACAACACCCATGCTTGATGTAAATCTTTAACCTTTGAAACTGCTCCTTTTAGATTTTTCTTAGCTATTTTCCTCATTTTATCATAGTCTCGCTTTTGAAAGTTAAAAGGTAGTTGTTGATATGGAAGGACAAATTCAAAATGGTCTCTTCCCAGAGCGTTTACTCCTAGGTAAAAATCTATAAGAATTCATTCTGAATAAATCTGCAGTGCAGTATAACCAGATTTTTTAACCCCAAGTCTCAGACAAACATTGGCAGTTTTTCCGGGTATATTATCTTCCCCAGTAACATGCCTGTTTAGCATCAATGACTTGTAGGTTTTTTTTATATATTTCTTTTTTTCTCTTTCTTGTGCTCTTCTTTTCGCAAACAGAAAGATTTTTACTTAGCTTCATTCGGCTTCATACTTTAGTCCCACTTTTCACAAACAGAAGAATTTTTTACTTAGCTTTATGCGGCTTCATACTTCAGTCCCAATGCCAAATTAAGGCACCCTCACGTTTCTTCCTATGGGTTTCTCAGGGGACCTCTCAGTTTACCTCCGTTTGTTCACTGTCTATAAAAAATGCAGAAGATCTCAGGAATAACTGGAGATTTTTGAGCATGAATAGGATAACAGCGAACTACCAGGTAATTGAAATAAGTGCTGGGTCTGTCTGCCAATTGAATTTTAATAGCAATAAGCAGTAGCAGTCAGCAGTAATAAGTAATAGTAGATAAATTTCTGCATTTTTTATAGACAGTGAACAAACGGGACTAAAGTATGAAGCTAAGTAAAAATCTTTCTGTTTGTGAAAAGAAGAGCACAAGAAAGAGAAAAAAAGAAATATATAAAAAGCCCTACAAGTCATTGATGCTAAACAGGCATGTTACTGGGGAAGATAATATACCCGGAAAAACTGCCAATGTTTGTCTGAGACTTGGGGTTATACTGCACTGCAGATATGGAAGGACAGACTAGATAGGCCATGTGGTCTTTTTCTGTCGTCATTTTTCTATGTTTCTATGTTACTGTAGATTTCCTTATCGTTCTTCCTTCATTTATTAAATCAAAAGCTATCATGCTATGATCACTATTGCCAAGAGGCCCCAAGACCCTTACCTCTTGCACCAGATCTTGTGTTCCACTAAGAACTAGGTCCAAAATGGCTTCCCCTCTAGTTGGTTCATGAACCAGCTGCTCCAAGAAGCAGTCATTTATTTCATCTAGAAACTTTATCTCCCTAGGATGTCCTGCTGTGACACTGACCCAGTCGATACTGAAGTAATTGAAATCACCCATTATTATTACTGTACTGTAACTTCTGTTAGCTTCCCTGATTTCTTTGAGTATTTTATCATCCATTTGTTCACTCTGACCAGGCGATCGATAGTACACCCCAGTGCCATTGCCTTCCCCTTCCCCATTTTACATGGAATTTCAATCCATAGATATTCTACAGTGAATTTTGTTTCCTCCAAAACTTTAATCCTTTGAGACTCAATGCTCTCTCTAACATAGAGTGCAACTCCACCATCAATTTGATCTGCTCTATCATTCCCATATAGTTTGTACCCAGGTATCACAGTATCCCACTGGTTGTTCTCCTTCCGCCATGTCTCTGAGATACCAATCATATCTAACCTCTCATTTAGTGCTATTTATTCTAACTCTCCCATCTTATTTTTTAGACTTGTGGCATTTGCATACAAGCATTTTTAAAGCTGTATTTTATTCATATTAATCTGGCTATCGGTAGGCTGGGTTAATTTGGAATCTTTAAGCTGTGTCTGTTCCGTATTCAAGGGCATTTGGGTTACTTTTGTCTTTATTGGAACCTCTCTGCTGATATGCCCTATCTTCAGTCTTTTGCTAGTATCCTTCACGGATACATCCTTCCAAACCATGCGCCCCTGGGCGACTGTCGGCTTTCCCCTATTATCTAGTTTAAAAGCTGCTCTATCTCCTTTTCTCCCTTGGTCTGCAGTCTCTGTAAGCAGGTGACTCCCAAGGCTCTTAAGAGCTATCAGCAGCAGCGTGAAATCTACCTTTCACAAATTTGACTCAGCCCCGGAGTTGTCTGCGAGACCTCACTCCAAGTCCTCCTCTGGGACCTTGGATCCTCACAGGGACCGAACGTCCTCAGAGCTCCACCAACGAGGGCTGCCAGAAGAACCAGAAACCCTTGAAGACCGCATCGAGAGACGAGTCAGTGGCAGAGAAGAAATCCCATGGGCACAGGACCCGTAGCCCTGACATGAGGTCAGTGGCCGGGAGAGGCCTTCTAAGTTGCCCCAACATTGTTGACATTGAGGGTTTGGCTTCAGACCTCCGAAGCCATTTCGTTGAGGACTCCCCCTCAGCAGAGCCGGTGCTGGGCCCGAAATCCTCGGTGCCTGTGCCAAAAGCTGTGAAGCCATCTGATGTTGAGGCCAGGATGGGCACCCTGAAGTGTAGTTTGTTTGCCTTGGCCCAGCAGTGGAATCTGATGTCCAGTTCCTCCGGGTCATCAATCTCAACCACGGTGCACTCCACATCGAGGGACTCCCTGGAAGAAGAGCCGATTCTCGAGCACCATTGGCCTCAAGATCTCTCAGCATTGGTCATGATTCCAGTCCCGTTCCTTGGGGCCACAGTCTTCCCTGCTCAGTGCCCTCAGCTCTGAACTGCAGATGGCTGGGGTGCCAGAGCCATTGGGACCGAGGCGCGACCCTGAGACCTGGGGAACCCTTGACGACTCCTGCATCTCAGAATCGGATTGAGAGACCGAAGATGATGAGTCCCTGGACACCTGCTACCACCGGGACGTAACCTCGGACCATCTCCCCTGGAGACGCGGTGCAGGTCCCTTCCGAAGACATGGTCTTCCTCATCTTCATGAGGAATATGGCAAAGGCCCTCACCTTCACCACAGAATCGGAGGAGGACCCTCATATGGAGGACCTCGAGATCCTCCAGTATGAGGCTCCACCGAAGGAGGCACTCGCTGTGTCTGTTCCCCCCATCCTGGAATGGCTGCTTTTCCATATGTGTGAGACACCATCCTTAGTGCCCATCATAAGCAGACGGCTGGACTCGATGTACTGGGTCTGCCGGAACCCTGGCTTTCAAAAAGCCCAACTGCCTCATAACCCCAGGGTTGTGTTAGCCACGCGTAGGCTTAAGAGCCAGAAGATGTAGGGAGGCCCGTGCCATGGATGCTGTAGTCAGGAAATACTTCCAGGGCTCGATGCTTGTCAGCTGGATCCAGGTCTACCAGCTGTACATGGGCATGTACCTGCAGGACCTATCGAAGGAGATTGCTGGGTTCTCAGCTGGGCTCTTGGAAGAACCCCTCCAGTGGTTCCAGATCCTGTCCTCCGCAGTCAGAGAGGGCTCCAAGTTTATTACTTGGGCAACCTATGACAGCTTCGAGTTGGCAGCTAGAGTGGCTGCGGCAGGCATTAGTGCCTGACACCAGGCCTCACTACGGACATCTGACCTGGAGCAATGGCTACAGGACAAGCTGGTTGATGTACCCTGCCAGGGAGAGAATCTCTTTGGCAAACCCATGATGGACAAAACCGCCATGTTGGAGTCCGAGTACCTGACAAGGACCAGGCTCTCCAAGAAAACCACTGACCCTTCCCCAAGGAAGGCTTTGGGCATAAAGTCCTCATTTCCAAAGAAGCGAAAGGTTTATGGAAACTACCCCCGGTACCTGGCCTTCCCAGCTCCCAAACGGGGACAGCAGGTCAAGGGACAGGAGCATGGCCCGCGTAAGCCTAAGGCCCCCAAACCTCAGACAGCGCCACCAGCGCAACCTGGAGGGGCGTTTTGACTCTATGGGCATTGTCACTTTTCCCCCAGGAGGCACAGCTCTGCAGCACCTGGGGGGTCGGCCATCACCTCCGACACGCGGGCCCTCCAGGTGTTCACGGAGGGTTACCTTCTCCATCTCCTACAGATGCCCCCACCATTCTTCCCGGGAGAGCCCCCCAGGACTCTCCTTCACCAGGCCCTGCTCCAGCAGGAATTCGCAGGCCTTCTAAGAAGCAAGGGACCACACAAAGGCGAGAAGGTCAAATGATCCTTTATTCACACAACCCCTACACAAAACATGAACACGCACTAAAAATATATTTCATATTTTCATTTTATTATCTCATATTTTACTTTTATGGTCATGTGTGTGGTTCATCTTTTGAATATGTTTTGCCTATATAGTTTTATCAAGCTATGAACTATTGGTCAGCATAATATTTTTTCATTATTTGTTCCCTTTCCCCTCCCCAAGGTGGTGTCCCCGTTCTACCTTAACCAGCAGGTGGTGCTACCCACCTTCCTTCCACGGCCACATGCCAGTAGGGCAGAGGCTTTTCTTCATACACTGGACTGTAAGCAGCCACTTTCTTTCGACCTGCAGCACATCCAGGGCCACCGCCGAGCTTCTCGGTTTTGTTTCCTTTGACTCAAGTTGGTTGGGGACGGTGGTCTCTAAGCGCACCCTGTCCACTTGGGTAGTAAACTGCATCGCTTTTGTCTACAAGAGGGCTGGTCTCTTGCTGGAGCGCCATGCCGGGCCATGGCGGCCTCAGTGGCAAATCTACATTACGTTCCCTTGTTGGAAATCTGCCGGGCCACCACCTGGTCCTCAGTCCATACCTTTGCAGCTCATTACTATCTGGAGAGGGAGTCCCATTGGGGCAGTGCCTTTGGCCAGGCAGTACTCCGTCATTTATTCGGGGTGTAGGCTTTTTACAGGTTTTTTTTGGTAGCCTGTAGCTGGGGAGTCTCATATGTGAGGACTGACTTCCTGCTTGTTCCGAGAGAAAGAGTAGTTACTCACCTGTAACAGGTGTTCTCTGGGGACAGCAGACATCAGTTCTCACAACCATCCCTTCTCCCTGTGGAGATGCTTCTTGCTATTTTTTGCCGTCTTGTGCTATGATATTATACCGAGGCAAGATAGTACCCTATCCCTCAACCCAACAACTCCAACACCCCGACCATGCTACATGGTCAACGTTTTACCTTATTGACAAAAAGCAGCTCAAGAATATAATAGCTGCCATCAACATAACCACATCACTTAATGACCCTGTTAGCTGGCTGAAATCATTACAACAAGGATACATGCCTTCTGCCTTAAAACGGGCAATAATCCGACCAGTATTAAAATCTGCAACTTCTGACAAAAGCCTCCCAAATTCATATAGACCTATCTCGAGCATGCCGTTCCTAGCGAAGGTCATAGAAAAGGTTGTGCAGTTACATCTGCAAGATTTCATTGATCTAAACCTGGATGAGCAACAACATGGGTTTAGACCCCATCACAATGTCATCATTTCTAAACAAACTGATACAAAAGTATGGAGTCCAGTAAACAAGCATTTATCCTAATCTTTATAGACATCGCCTCAGCATTCGATAGCATAGATCACAAACTACTTATAAGAAAATTAAAACAAATTGGCTTTCAGGGAACAGTCATTCAGTGGTTTAGGTCCTACCTTACCAACTGAACATAACAGGTCCGGATTGGACAGACATCCACAATCTTCAAACAGAAACAGGGTATCCCGCAAGGCTCTTCTCTATCTTCCCTATTATTTAATCTTTATTTACAACCAATATGCAATATCTTTAAAAAGCGCAATATTAACTATCATCTCTCTGCCGATGATATCATGATGTATCATCCCATAGATACTACTAACCCGAACCACTCACTCATAATCACATGTCTGGATGATATAACAGAATGGCTCAATGCACATAACCTAAAAATAAACTTTAGGAAAACAGATGTGCTCTATATTTCCAGAAACCCAAGTTTCACACCCCCCCCTCCCAACAAAATACATCTGCAAGAAACAGAACTTGAAGTCAAGGACGAGGTGAAATATCTTGGAATAATCCTGGACCAATCACTAAATATGGCCTCCCATATAAAATCAGTTACAAAAACCATATACTTCAAATTACACACTATCAAACATCTCAGATCCTTGCTTAGAGAATCATGATTTCATAACAGTCCTTCAAGCACTAATAACCCCCACATTGATTATTGCAACAGTTTCCTACAGGGTCTACCAAAGAAAACCATCCACCAACTCCAACTAGCCCAAAATCTGGCAGCTTGCATCATATATAAGGCGCAACGCACCAAACATATCACCCCAATTCTCCATGACCGCCACTGGTTACCAGTCTCAGCAAGAATAAAATACAAATACTTGATGATTATATTCAGGTACCACATCAAAACAGCCTCAACTTCGCTGGCCTCACTCCTCATGTCCCCCACTACATCTAGATTATGAAGAGACTGCTCCCAAAACACTTATGCCATATTCACCCACATCCGTAATACTAACCAATCCACCAGCTCCAGAGCTTTCTCTTACATTGTCTCAGTACTATGAAACTCTTTTCCGGACAACTTAAGAGAAGTAAAAGACCTTCTACAATTCCAAAAAGACCTAAAGACATCTGTTCATCGAGCATTATGGCAATTCCAAAATACATCCCAAGCCCAGGCTAATTGAGACACTTAGCATTACTTGCTCTTGAGAATGTGGATACATTTTATTTATTTATTTAGACAGTTTTGTATACCACCTTATCCTTCAATCAAAGTGGTCACAACACAGTTGGGGGATACATTTAACATGAGGGCATATGAGACACATACACTAATACTTACAGGGAACATGGGCAATGGCGGGTTAAGTGGCTTGCCCAGGACCACAAGGAGCACCTGTGGGACTAGAAACCCCAGTCCTTCCAGCCCAAGGTTGCTGTCCTCTAGTGGGATTTGAACCACTGACCTTCTGGCCTGTGGTACCTTGCCCCAACCACTAGGCCATTCCTCCCTACATAAATAATGAAGCACCTGCTTTTCTCCCTGTATATATAATTACTTCTATTTTGTACATAGTTGTTTGTAAGATAGTTCTACCATGTTAACTGCACATAGTTACTAAGTTCAGTGTAAAGTTTGCTTTGCTGTTCTATGTAAACCATCCCTGATCTCTGGAAGGGGCGGTATATAAAACCATGATAAATAAATAATAATTACTGCTTCTACATGATCCTTAAAACCAAAACAGTGCACACTTCTCAAATGAAGCCCTTAACAAAACTCAGAAGGTGTCAAAATAGTCATTCATTGAACTCATCAACAGCAGCAGCACAAAACTATCTCTATAATTTTTTTTAGAGATTTCATAAAGAACGAGCTTGCAGATCAAATGTCCAGATCATTGGCCATCAGAGGCTCAGATTTTAATCATGTACCTCACTTTTACTTGTGCAAATGTGCAACTACAAAATTATGTGAAAAGCTTAAGTAGAGAACTCTAGTAATTATCTTCTTTCAAAAACCTTAGAATAATGGCACCCAGGAGCTCAGTATCAATCTCAGCATCCCATACAGGCTGAAGTTAAGCTACAAATTTACGCTGCTGATGTCCAGTTAGCTAGACATTTGATCTGCAAACTCGTTCTTTATGATATCTCTAAAAAAGAATTATAAAATTTTGTGCTGCTGCTGTTTATAAGTTGAAAGAATGACTATTTTGACACCTTTTATGTTTACATGATCCTTGCCAGACATTTGCAATTTTCACCCCTAGGCTATGAACCATCTGCAAAACTGGATTTTCTGTTTGCTGCTGTCCTATTGTTTTGGTGCTGAAGGAGAAATTCAATGGTGGTTCTGTGTGGCACTGCGGGTATGGATTATGACAGCCACAATCATTTTGTTATTTTGACTAGAACCCGAGTTATAAGCCTTGGTATCTCCTGAAGCATGTCACTGAGACCCGTGCAATACGTGTCTGCCCTGTGTGCTAAATGCATGGCAGATACTGGACCCTCATTTATCACACAGGTTTTGCACTTACCAAATCATGGATCCAGTCTACTAAAATGATTATAATTGAAATCAAAAGCTAATTGGGTAATGTACTCACTTGCTGGATCTTGTCTAGATTGACACTTATCCATGTGTCGGGTAGCTTTACTGCATTATATAACAGTGCAAAAATGGTAGATTAGAATAATTGTTTGTCAAAACCTTTTATACGGAACAGTGTGATCACCTAATCCACACAGCAGAATCCACACAGCAGAAAAGTCAGTTCAGTCATAATAACTGTATCTTAACATAAGAACATAAGATATGCCATACTGGGTCAGACCAAGGTCCATCAAGCCCAGTATCCTGTTTCCAACAGTGGCCAATCTAGGTCATGCGTAGCTAGCAGTTTCCCCAAAAGACACAGGTTCCACAATGCTTGTACTGGGTCAAGCATTGATATCTTGAGTCCCTTCTTAATAATGGTTTATGGACCTTTCCTCCAGGAACTTGTCCAAACCTTTTTTAAACCCAGCTACACTAACAGCCTTTACTACATCCTCCGGTAACAAATTCCAGAGTTTGATTACATGTTGAGTGAAAACATATTTTCTTTTATTAGTCTTAAATAGTTTACCCTGTAGCTTCATTGCATGTCCCCTAGTCTTTCTATATTCTGATAACGTAAACAATCGATCTACGTTTACCCGTTCCACTCCGTTCATTAATTTATAGACTTCTATCATATCTCCCCTCAGCCGTCTCTTTTCCAGGTTAAAGAGCCCTAACCTTTTTAGCCTTTCTTCATAGGAGTATCCTTCTATCCCCTTTACCATTTTGGTGGCTCTTCTCTGAACCTTTTCTAATATCGCTATATCCTTTATAAGATACGGCGACCAGAATTGCACACAATATTCAAGGTGCGGTCTCACCATGGAACGATATAGAGGCATTATAATATCTTTTGTTTTATTTTCCATTCCTTTCCTTATGATACCTAGCATTCTATTTGCTCTCTTGGCCGCCGCTGCACACTGGGCCGAGGGTTTTAACATGTTATCCACAATGACGCCTAAATCTTTTTCCGGGGTGGTTGTTCCTAATGTGGAACCTTGCATCGTGTAACCATAGTTTGGGTTGTTCTTCCCTAGGTGCATAACTTTGCACTTGTCCACATTAAATTTCATCTGCCATTTTGATGCCCAGTCTTCCAATTTATCAAGATCCTCTTGCAATTTTCCACAATCCTCTTGGTTTTTAACAACTTTAAATAGTTTTGTGTCATCTGCAAATTTGATAACCTCACTCGTTATTCCACTTTCCAGGTCATTTATGAATATGTCAAAAAGCAGCGGACCCAGCACAGATCCCTGTGGTACACCACTATTCACCTTTCTCCATTGGGAAAATTGGCCAATTAGCCCTACCTCTGCTTTCTATCTTTTAACCAGTTCCTGATCCACAGTAGTACACTGCCTCCTATCCCATGACTCTTTAGTTTTGCCAAAAGTCTCTGATGAGGGACCTTGTCAAAGGCTTTCTGAAAGTCCAGATACACTATATCAACCAACTCACCTTTGTCCACCTGTTTATTCATACCTTCAAAAAAACATAACAGATTAGTAAGACAAGATCTTCCTTGTCTAAAACCATGTTGGCTGTCTCCCATTAGGCCATGACTATCTACATGCTGAGTAATTTTATTCTTTATGATGATTTCTACCATTTTTCCGGGTACTGACGTCAGGCTCACCGGGCTGTAGTTTCCCAGATCACTCCAGGAACCCTTTTTAAAAATTGGTGTGTCATTGGCGATCCTCCAATCTTCAGGTATTAGAGATGATTTTGATGATAGTTCACAGATTACTAATAGCTGGTCTGCAATCTCATATTTCAGTTCTTTCAACACCCTTGGATGTATACCATCCGGCCCAGGTGATTTGCTACTCTTCAGTTTATCTAATGGTTGTAATACATCTTCCCGATGCATCAATATTTCTCCAGGACCAAGCAGGAAGTCAGTCCTCACTTATGGGTGTCATCGACGCTGATGAAGCCCCAGCGGAGCATTTCCCCAGCTTTCCATGAAAGCCTTTGGGAATGCTGGCACGCATGCGTGGTTCCCTTCCTGCCTAAAGGTGCCATCTTACCTCAGTCTCTTTTTTTCTGTGCAGCCCATCGGACGTGTGTCCTTTTTTTCCCGGAAAAGAGAAGTTTTTTCTTGGCGTTATTTCGCTTTTTTCCTCGGATTCAACGTCAGTTCCCCTCCCGCCGGGTTCGGTACACCGGTATCGAATCCCTTTTTTCCCTTTTCGGTTTTTGCCCTTAGTGGCTAGGCGCTCGCGCCAAATCTTTTTCTTTTTCCCTGGAAGACTGGTCCTTTGACCTCGCGGGGTCCCTTTTCTCCCCAATGGCTTCCAGTGGCTTTAAAAAGTGTGATCGGTGTAAGAAAATAATGTCTCTCACCGACACACACGACTGCTGCCTTCGGTGCCTTGGCCCGGACCACGATTCTAAAATGTGCGGGCCATGTGGAAAAATGTCTTCCAAGGCCCTCCGAAGTCGTCAGCAACAAAGTGAAAGGGTTTTCTCGGACTCGGCCTCTGCTCGAGCCCGGACCTCATCTGAGGCCTCGACATCTCGGGATTCCGATCCCGAGAGGCGTCGGAGCTCCTCGGACAGGGGGTCCCCCGACCGGGAACGTAAGAGGAAGAAGCGGCTCGCGAGGGCGGCGTCAGAGGAGGTCCCTGAGCCCTCTAGGGCCAGGTCTAAGACCCCCGACCTTCGTCCCGAGCCCGTGGACCAGGAGAAGCCAACTAAAGTTCCTCGAATGGAGCCGGAGTCTGCTGGACACATAAGTCCTGTTGTCCTTCTGGACTCGCCTCCCCGAGTACTGACGTCAGGCCAGGCGCTGCCGGGGCCCGAGTCGGGGGCTGCTGCATCACCCGAGCTGAGTCTCAGGTTGACAGCCTTGGAGAGCAGAATGTCTGCCTTCATGGAGCAGCAGCGGGCGCTGATGGCCAGCCTGTCTGGCGCATCTGCCCCGACCACCGGGACATCGACTTCGAAGTCGACCCCGGAGACCGAGCAGATACTCGAGTCCCTTGCGGCTCGAGGTCGTCCTCGGTCGAGGTCTCCTTCGACCTCCCGTTCGGGACCGAGGGTCTCGACGCCGGTGCCACCGACGTCGGGGTGGGTGCCTAGAGGCCCTGCGGGGTCGGACCTCGACTCGACATCGGACGTGTCTGCTTGGGAGACCGAAGACGAGGAGTCTCCTGACACCTTCAAGACTCGGTGTGTCCCTTCGGACTCACCAGAGTCTGAGCCCCGGAGTAGATCTCCTCCGGAGGATACTAGGTTCTCAGAGTTTGTCCGCGATATGGCCGCTGCCCTGGCTATCTCGGCTGACCCCGAGGAAGAGCCTCGAGCCGAAGAGCTCGATGCTCTGCAGTATGACACTCCTCCGAAGGAGGCCTTTACTGTCCCGGTTCCTCCGATGCTGGAACGGCTCCTCTTCCGGATGTGGGAGGCACCGGCCTCGGTGCCGGTTTTGAGCAAGCGAGTCGATTCCATCTATCGGCTCCGAAAGAGTCCTGGCTTCCAGAAAGCACCGCTGCCACACCATTCTATGGTTGTGGAATCGGCCATGCATCGTCTGAAGAGTCAGAAGATGCACTCCGTGGTGCCTCCTGGACGGGAAGCCTGAAGCCTTGATGGCGTCGGTAGAAAGTGCTTTCAGGGCTCTATGCTTGCTTGCCGTGTCCAGACTTACCAGCTGTACATGGGCATGTATTTACGAGACCTAGCCAAGGAGTTGGCCGGATTCTCTGCTGGTCTCTCCAGGGAACCCTTGCAGAGTTTGAAGTCCTTGTCTTCGAGGATCCGGGAATGCTCTAAGTTCATGTCCCGCGCCGCCTACGATAGCTTCGAGGCTTCGGCCCGAGTAGCGGTTGCCGGCATCGCGGCCCGACGCCAGGCATGGCTACAGTCATCGGACCTCGAGCCATGGGTTCAGGACAAGTTGGTCGATGTCCCTTGCCGAGGTGAAAACCTTTTTGGCAAGCCTGTGGCTGAGAAGGCCGCTCAGCTCGAGACCGAGCACCTCACGAGGACAAGGCTGTCGAGAAAGACCTCTGCCCCTTCTCATAAGAAGAAGGGCTCGGGTAAAAAGCCCTTTTACCCGAGGAAGGGCACTGCCTACAAACAGTACCCTCAGTATCAGGCTGCCCAAGCTGCCCCCCAGGGTCAGCAAGCCAAGGGCCAGGGTAATGGGCCCCGTAGGCAGAGGACCCCCAAGCCTGCAGCCCCTGCTCCCACTCAGCAGGGTGGGGGTTTTTGACTCCTTGAGTATAGCCATACCTCCCTGCAAACCCAGCCCTGCACAGGAGGCCGCCTAGCCTTGTTCGCCCACAAGTGGCCCTTGATAACCCAAGACAGTTGTGTGCTGGACATAGTCCATCGAGGCTATGCCCTGCACTTTCACCAACTGCCTCCGCCACACTTCCCAGGGGAACCTTTCCGGCCTCCCCTGCATACAGCCCATCTCCTCCAGGAGCTAAAAGGTCTGTTGCTAGACAAGGCGGTGGAGCCTGTGCCTCCCCACTTCCAAGGTCACGGGTTTTACTCCAGGTATTTCCTGGTGCCAAAAAGAACCGGTGGTCTTTGACCCATTTTGGAACTCAGAAACCTGAACAAGTTTCTAGTGAAAGAGAAGTTCAAGATGCTTACTCTTGGAACACTTCTGCCCTACCTCCAGCAGGGAGATTGGCTTTGCTCTTTATATCTAAAGGATGCTTACACTCACGTCCTTATTCATCCAGACCACAGAAAGTACCTCAGGTTCATTGTGGGAGGAAACCATTATCAGTACAGAGTACTGCCTTTTGCACTGACCTCCGCTTCCAGGGTGTTTACCAAGTGCCTGGCAGTGGTGGCGGCCTACCTGAGAAATCAGGGCATCTTTGTGTTTCCTTACCTAGATGACTGGCTCATCAGAGGCCAGACTTCCATAGAAGTTCAACAGGCCACCAACAGGACCATAGAACTGCTCCAAGAGGTGGGCTTTGTCATCAACTTCGCAAAGTCCACTTTGCTCCCCTCCCAGAACTTGGAGTTCATAGGAGCAAGGTTGGATTCTCAGTTGGAAAGAGCATTCTTACCGGTGGACCGAGCACAAAGGCTCATGGACCTCGCCAGCAAGTTTCTGCACAGGTCCCTGGTCTCCGCCAGACTCTGTCTCAGGCTTCTGGGCCACATGGCGTCGACAGTACAGGTGACCCCCCAATGCCAGGCTCAATATGAGACCTGCCCAGTGGTGCCTTCGGACTCAATGGTCACAAGCCTCAGGCAGTCTCAGAGACAGGATCAGAGTGTCCCACCGTTTCCTGGCATCCCTCAACTGGTGGTTACACCCCCCCAATCTGCTGGTGGGGGTGCCCTTTCAGATCCCACCTCATACAATGGTACTGACCACCGATGCCTCTGTGCAGGGTTGGGGAGCACACTGCCTAGACAAGTGCACCCAGGGCCTGTGGTCTCATTGGGAGGCGTCCCAGCAGATCAATCTACTGGAACTCAGTGCTATCCGCTTGGCCCTCAAGGCCTTTACTGCTTCCCTGGCACAACAGTCTGTCTTGATCCAGACAGACAACCAGGTAGCCATGTTCTATGTAAACAAACAGGGTGGGACTGGTTCCCAGCCCCTTTGCCAGGAGGCCCAGGACCTCTGTTCCTTTGCCCTGAAGCACAACATGCTCCTCAAAGCAGTCCTTTTAGGCCATGAGAATTCCCTGGCCGACAGATTGAGCAGGATTCTGCAACCACACGAGTGGCAACTACATCCTTTAGTGGTTCAGCAGATTTTCTTGAAATGGGGGCTTCCCTCCATAGACCTGTTTGCCAGTCCACTGGACAACCAGCTGCCAAGGTTCTGCTCCAGGCAACCGCATCCTCTGAGAGTAGCACCAGATGCTTTTCTGATTCCCTGGACTCAGGGCCTACTCTATGCGTTTCCTCCCACCCCTCTGGTGGCCCGAACTCTGTTCAAGATTCTCCGAGACAGGGCCTCAGTCCTCCTGGTAGCTCCCAGGTGGCCAAGGCAGCCTTGGTTCCCCCTCCTGCTTCAACTGGCAGTGGATCTCCCTCTGCCTCTGGGATTGCAACCCGACCTTCTCTCTCAGAATCAGGGCTCCTTGCTGCATCCCAATCTCAAAGCTCTCAATCTGATGGCATGGAGGCTGCAAGGGTAGTGTTGGCTCCCTGGGGCCTGCCTCTCGAGGTTGAGGAAGTTCTCCTAGCCTCCAGGAAACAATCCACTAGGAAGACCTATGCTCTCAAGTGGAAAAGGTTCTCTGTGTGGTGTCACCTACGTACAGAGGATCCTTTCTCCTGTACTGTGTCAGTAGTGCTTCAGTACCTGCTGCACTTGTCCAATCAGGGTCTCAAGTCCAACTCTGTTCGGGTCCACCTCTCTGCTTTAGCAGCTTACCCCTCCCTAGTTGAGGGCCATTCCTTGTCTGTGCACCCTTTGGTGTCTAGGTTTCTCAGAGGGTTGCTTCTGCTCAAACCTCCCATACGACGTCCTGCTCCTGAGTGGGAGCTTAATGTGGTCTTGCAGCAGCTGACTCGCCCACCTTTTGAGCCTATGGCTACTTGCCCTCTACGCTTCCTTTCCTGGAAGACTCTCTTTCTGATAGCCCTTACTTTGGCTAGGAGAGTGAGTGAGCTTCAGGCCTTGGTCTGTGATAGGCCTTACACCAGGTTCTATAAAAACAGGGTGGTCCTCAGGACTCATCCTAAGTTCCTTCCTAAGGTTGTCTCCTCTTTCCACCTCAACCAGGAGGTGGTTCTTCCTACTTTCTTCCCTAGGCCTCATGCAAGTCAGGCTGAAACAGTTCTCCATACCTTGGACTGTAGAAGGGCCTTATCCTACCTTGAGCGTACGCAAGGTCACAGGAAGGCTTCTCAGCTCTTCCTTTCTTTTGACCCCAATAACTTGGGGAGGCCTGTGTCCAAGCGTACCTTGTCCATCTGGGTGGCTGACTGTATCACCTGGGTTTACAAGGCGACTGACCTTCCTTTGCAGGGTAGGGTCACAGCCCACCGTGTGAGGGCAATGGCTGCATCAGTGGCTCATCTCAGCTCTGTTCCATTGCAAGACATCTGCAGGGCTGCTACTTGGTCTTCAAGCCAGACTTTTGCAGCCCACTACTGTCTGGAGAGGGAGTCCCATAGGGACAGTGCTTTTGGCCAAGCAGTACTCCGGAATCTCTTTGAGGTCTAGGCAACTCCTGCCCTCCTGCCCTCTGGTTGGCCTACCTGTGGAGGGTGTGTCCTTGCAAAGCCTTTACTGTGTTGCTGAGACTAGAGGGAGTTCTCTTGTTCAGCCTGGGTTCCTGGTAGCCCAGAGCTGGGGAGTCACCCATAAGTGAGGACTGACTTTCTGCTTGGTCCTGGAGAAAGAGTAGTTACTCACCTGTAACAGGTGTTCTCCAGGAGCAGCAGGAATCAGTCCTCACTACCTCCCCTCCTCCCCTTGGAGTTGCAGTTGTACATAGTTTAATTTTTACATTTTTGTGTGCTGTTCTTAGCTATGTCATTTGACTGAGGTAAGATGGCACCTTTAGGGGGGAAGGGAACCGCGCATGCATGCCAGCATTCCCAAAGGCTTTCATGGAAAACTGGGGAAATGCTCCGCTGGGGCTTCATGGGCGTCGATAACACCCATAAGTGAGGACTGATTCCTGCTGCTCCTGGAGAACACCTGTTACAGGTGAGTAACTACTCTTTCCTTCAATTCTTCCGCACCTTTAAATACCACTTCAGTCATGGGTAACATCCCTACATCTTCCTCAGTAAAGACTGAAGCAAAGAAGTCATTCAGTCTCTCCGCTATCGCCTTGTCGCCTCTTAGTGCCTCTTTAACCCCTCTATCATCTAATGGACCAACTGACTCACAGGTTTTTTGCTACGAATGTACTTGAAAAAGTCTTTATTTCGCGTTTTTGCTTCTGCAGCAAGTTTCTTCTCAAATTCTCCCTTTGCCTGCCTTATCAATGCCTTGCATTTGACTTGCCAGTGCTTGTGCTGTTTCCAGGTTTCATCATTTGGCTCTTTTTTCCATTTCCTGAAAGATGCTTTTTTTGGCAACAACAGCCTCTCTGACCTCACCTTTAAACCATGCTGGCAGTTTTTTGGAATTCCTTCCACTTTTCTTAAAGCGTGGAATACAGCTGATCTGGGCTTCCAAGATAGTATTTTTCAACAACACCCAAGCTTGATGTAAGTCTTTAACCTTTGCAACTGCTCCTTTTAGTTTTTTCTTAACTATTTCTCCTCATTTTATCATAGTCTCCCTTTCGAAAGTTAAAAGGTAGTACTGTGAATTTCCTTACTATCCCTCCTCCACTAATTAAATCAAAGGCGATCATGCTATGGTCACTATTGCCCAGTGATCCCAACGCCCTTATCTCTTGCACTAGATCTGGTGTTCCACTAAGGACTAGGACTAATATGGCTTCTCCTCTGGTCAGTTCATGAACCATCTGCTCCAAGAAGCAGTCATTTATTTCATCTAGGAACTTTATCTCCCTAGCATGTCCTATTGTGACACTGACCCAGTCGATACCGGGGTAATTGAAATCACCCATTATTTTTACTGCGCTGTAACTTTTGTTAGCTTCCTTGATTTCTTTGCGCATTTCATCATCCATTTGTTCATTCTGGCCAGGCGGTCAATAGTGCACCCCCACTGCCATCGCCTTCCCCTTTTTACATGGAATTTCAATCCATAGAGATTCTACAGCAAATTTTGTTTCCTGCAAAACTTTAATCCTTTCTGAGTCAATGCCCTCTCTAACATAGAGCGCAACTCCTCCACCAATTTGATCAGCTCTATCATTACGATATAGTTTGTACCCAGGTATCACAGTGTCCTACTGGTTGTCCTCCTTCCACCATGTCTCTGATATTCCAATCATATCTAACCTCTTATTTAGTGCTATATATTCTAACTCTCCCATCTTATTTTTTAGACTTCTAGCATTTGCATGCAAGCATTTTAGAGACTGCATTTTATTCATATTCATCTGGCTATTGGTAGACATGGGTAATTTGGGATCTTTAAGCTGTGTCTGCTCCATACTCAAGGGCATTTGGGCTACTTTACTCTTTTTTGGAACCTCTCTGCTTTTGGTAGTATCCTTCAAGGATACATTCTTCCGAACCATCAGCTCTTGGGCGACTGTCGGCTTTCCCCTATTATCTAGTTTAAAAGCTGCTCTATCTCCTTTTTAAAGGTTAATGCCAGCAGTCTGGTTCCATCCCAGTTAAGGTGAAGCCCATCCCTTCAGAAGAGCCTCTCCTTTCCCCAGAATGTTCCCCAGTTCCTAACAAATCCAAACCCCTCATCTCTGCACCATTGTCTCATCCACGCATTGAGACTCCGGAGCTCTGTCTGCCTTTTGGGTCCTGCGCGTGGAATGGGAAGCATTTCGGAGAATGCTACCCTGGAAGTTCTGGATTTCAACTTCCTACCTAAAAGCCGAAATTTAGCCTCCAGAACCTCCCTACCACATTTTCCTATGTCATTGGTAACGACATGTACCAAGACAGCAGACTCCTCCCCAGCACTATCTAAGACATTATCTAGGTGGCGTGTGAGGTCCGCTACCTTCGCACCAGGCAGGCATGTTACCAGGCGATCCTCATGTCCACCAGCCACCCAGCTATCTACATGCCTAATGATTGAATCACCAACTATAACGGCTGTCCTTACCCTTCCCTCATGGGCACATTGCCCTGGAGAAACTTCCTCGGTGCGAGAGGGTTTTACATCACCTGGCGGACAGGTCTTAGTTACAGGATCACTTCCTGCCACACCAGGGTGATGCTGTCCTGTCACGTGACCTCTCTCCTCCATGGCAACAGGGATGCTGCCAGACTGGAGGTGGGACTTCAGGACTATATCCCTGTAGGTCTCGTCTATGTACCTCTCTGTCTTTCTTATGTTTTCCAAGTCTGCTACTCTAGCCTCTAGCGAATGGACTCGTTCCCTGAGAGCAAAGAGCTCCTTGCACCTAGTGCACACGTAAGACCTCTCACCAACTGGAAGAAAATCATACATGTGATACTTAATGCAAAAGACTGGAAAGCCCCCATCTCGCTGCTGGACTGTTGTCTGCATCTTAGTTTTAAGTTTGTGTTTAGATCTTTAAGTTCTTTACTTACTAAGGGTTGCTATGGATATTTATACTAATAAAACTGTACCTAATACGTTTAATATACCTTGTTCACCTGAAGCTTAATTAATCTCAGGTCCTTAGTGTATGACTGATTTGGGTAACGTGCTTCACCTGAGAGCACCTCCTGTCTTTTAAGATGTGTAAGTACCTATAAAGCTACGATTATCCCAGGGGTGGGTGGGTGTTGGGGAAGGAGGGAGGGAAATAACACTTATTAAAAGAGGGCTGCTACACAGTTCCCTGTCTTGTGCTGCTGAGGTAAGCTGTATTATGATTTGATTTAAATTATAGCTCTTTGCTGCTGCTGCTAGGCTCTAACTTATTATGAAATTTAAACTACAAGCTCTCTGCTGGGTTCTAAATATAACCAGAAAGCTCTCTTCTGTGTTTTAAATTTAAACTAAAAGTACTTTGCTGATACTAGGCCCTGAGTGACTATTAAATTTAAACTACAAGCTCTCTGCTGGGTATGAAATGTAACCAGAAAGTTCTCTTCTGTGTTTTACATTTAAACTTAAACTGCCCTGACTGATTTAACAAAAAATAGTGGGTTCACAGATTAATTAGCTTTGATACAAAGAATTCCTTTCAGAAAATTCCCAGAAGTATATACTCATAATTGCAGATTTCTCTCCAGAAGTAACAGCCCCCTTTTCTAGTCCTTCAAGACTGAGGATCACAGAGCTCTGGTTGAGCTATTTTTGCCTGTGCTGCTGAGGTAAGCTGTGACCAACTTCCTGGGTGATTAACAGTCCTTGCTTGGATAGAAGGAGTCTTTCAAAATGGCCTTTTGACCTGCCACCTGGTGTTAACACCTGTTGAAAACGTTTCACAGGTCTCTTGCCCCCTAGGTAGAAGGCCTCTTTGTAAAGGTCTCTAGAAGACTTTATTTGTTGCTCAAAGAGTACTGACCCTGTTTTGCCTTTCTGCTAAGCTATATTCTGATTTGATTTAAATTATAGCTTTTTGCTGCTGCTAGGCTCTAACTTATTATGAAATTTAAACTAACTAGAAATTTAAACTTGCTAGATATCTGTCAAGCATTTTAAATGATGTTCGTTTTGCCTTATAGCACATACCCTACAGAGTTTTACTATGAAAATTGATATACCTTAGAAGTGATTCTTGGAAAAATTGGGAAAAAATTAAAATGAGAACTGTATAGGATTTTGTATTTCCTTACTTCTCACCTTGGAATACTCTTTGGAAAAGCAGTTTGTTTAGTCCCCCTGCTAAACAGGCTAGTAGATTGGAAAGGACTCAGCAGTCAAGGTTCCAGTCTCATCCTTGTCTCTGGAAAACCTGGTGTACATTCTCCAGATGGGGGAAGAGAGCCAGGGTTTTTAGTTTGTATATATTGTGTTGGACAAATCAGAAATATATGCACATTTTTCTGTCCTGCCTATAACATGCCCCTTTGAAAACTGTGCATGCTGTAGATCTACCTGTATAAATAGCTGCCTTCTAAAATAGCTTTTTACATACATTGGTCTTTTACATGTGTAAATGCCACCATTGACAAATGTAAAAGCTACACAAGCATTCTAAAATGACCTCCTGCACATATGTTTTATAGTAACAAAAAAAGTCTTGTACTTGATTAACCATTTTATTCATTAACATAAACTGAATTGAAAACATGTACCCCACCTTCCAGTGTTCCTCTCAGGTTCTTGTAGGGAAAAGACAACATGAAAATGCTCTTGGCACTGCAAAAAGGTATGTTCATTGAGTTAGCGTGTGGGTAGGGTTTTCCTGGGTAATGTGATTTCATATTTAGTGAGTGACTGGGGAGATAGTGTTTGAGTGGCTGGGAGGGCATGTGTATGAGTGGAAGCAGGATTGTTTGCACAGAGGGGATGTGTGGTGGAATGGTGTATGCATGGGGGTTGTTGCATCTTTATCTGTGTCCTTCTCTTCTCCTGCCAACTCCAGACTCCGTTTGTTCTACCTTGCTGCATCGTATGCCTGGAATAGATTACCTGAATCAGTATGCCTGGCTCCATCTCTGGAATTATTCAAATCTAAGCTAAAAACTCACCTTTTTGAGGCTGCTTTTGGATCCCGACATCCCTTCTCCCCTTATTCTATGTTCAGTCGCCTATGTGTACTTCAATAATTTCCCTTAAAGACTTATCCTAGTCCCCTGTTTGTTCTGTTTGGCTGTCTTGAATAGCAGGAACTCTGTCTTACAGTATGTGTATGTGTGAACCGCTGCATATACTTTGTAGGGCTATACAAATGATTAGTAGTAGTAGTAGGGTTGTATGTATGTATGGGGGGGGGTGCCTTAAGCACAAAAGGACAGGGCTGGCCCCTGCTATTAGAAAGACTAGGCATCTGCCTAATGCAGAATA
Organism: Ichthyophis bannanicus; assembly: GCA_033557465.1. Taxonomy (NCBI): domain Eukaryota; kingdom Metazoa; phylum Chordata; class Amphibia; order Gymnophiona; family Ichthyophiidae; genus Ichthyophis; species Ichthyophis bannanicus. The sequence continues at coordinate 684,191,856 of CM066036.1, read as the reverse complement.
ATTTGGAGGGCATTAGGATATCAAGACAGCAGTGCTTAAGGGCTTCTGTGAGCATGGTGCAGGGCCCTTCAGCACATCCCTACATGCCATGCTGAAGCTCTGCTGTATCTCACTCCTTCCTACAGGAAGTTTGCATCAGATGGGGTAGCGCAGAAGTCTGTGGTGAGATGGTCAACAAGAATAAGTCCTTTATTGAAGTACATTAAAATACAGGCAAGTTACCCAACACAGCAATGTTTCAACTAGGCCTTCATCAGTAGTAGTAACCTTAAAACACAGAAATGGGTCATAGATAGAAAAGGAGATAAATAAATGAACAAATAGATGACCATCAATAAATACTAAATAAAAAGGCAAAACCATCATAAAGGATATTAAAAGATATTAAGAACAATTAAAAACAAAACCTAAAACAGAACATACAGATAAAAGTATCATCAAAATTATACGATTGCAAAAAGGAAGAACATAAAAGGCTCTAGACTTATGCGTTTCGTGCTTAGCGAGTATGACTACTTCCATTTTGGACTAATCAGATGGCGTAAGACACAGCAAGACTTGAATACAGCCACATGGGGTGTGCTGAAAGACCTGTGCAGTATTATGTTTCCTGCAGAACTGGGCATGAGCAGAGGTAGGGTAGTAGCAATAAACTCAGCAGGGGGAAGGGAAGGAGGAGATACAGAACATGGGAGGAGGAGTAGGGAAGAGGATGTGCTAGAACTATGTGGGGAAGAGAAGGGAAAGGAAGAGAAGATGAACTGTTGGACAGCTTGGGGGCATAGAGAAAGGAAATGGAGATGCTGGAACCTTGAGGGTGGGGGTAGTAGGAATATGAAAGGGAAGGGGATATGCTGTACACAGAAGGGAAGGGTAAGGAGGGAAAGGGAAGATGCTAGACTACTAGGGAAGTAGGGTCTTGAGCCACCTTAAGGGAGTGCACGGCTGAAGGTTTGCCTAGGCCATCAGATACACTTGGAGGAGGCTGTGCAGGTGGAGTAGTTCTGTGCTTGTAGTTGAAAAGGGGGTGAGGATGGGAGTGAAATGGTACTCCTTTTGTTTTTCCTTTTCTTTCTTATCTCACAATCACTTCTGTATTCTACAATGAGCAAGTTTTTAATCCTTTGGGAAGGCAGATAACTCTTACATTAAATTACTGTTTTCCCAACTGAAAAGCTGTAAAGTAAGAAGAGGAACATGCAAGGAGGGAAAGGGATGTGATGGGGGGGAGCAAGTATGCAAAACACTGAACACAACTATCTAAGTACAGCACTGGTTCTTGTGCAGGGCTGCAGGAACTCACAACATTTAGACAGTCCTAGATTCCAAATTCACTACCCTGTTACAGCCTGGAATTTATAGCTTTGCTGTTCTTTTCAGGTCAGCACCGCAGATCCCAATGTGTAATGCAGGTAGGAGTCTGAAAGCCAACCTTAATTACTAGTCTCTCTTTAGAGATAACCTTACAGTACATCCTTGCTTATGGCCCCAGAAGGGTTAAAGTGTTTAGAAGCTAGCCTTTTGCTGTAGATTTACAAAGAGATCCATCCTTGTCTTTGAAATATTTAAGGGCTTCCCTGTGAACCTCTTTTTCCGCTGCTGATAGGGTTGAGCCTCTATCTGCACAATGATGATACCATGCCACAGGCTTTCATCACTTCTTTTGCTGCAGTGATTAGGGTTACTGCAGTACTGACTTTCTTCTCGGCCAATGCCACCTCTGCCTCTGCTGAACTACTATTTCCACCACTATGGGCTGTTACTGATCTTTAGATCCAAAATGTCCAAAAAGCACCGGTAAACCCCTACTTCATTTATTTTTCTTTTTGTTGGGCATAAATTGTGAAAGGGAGATACTTCAAATCCCCCCAATACCACAATACATGCCCCTTTTATTCAAAATTGCATACAAAATTATTGAAACTGAAATTTTTAAATTGAGAAAAGCAGCTTTCTTCCAAATCACTTATCTGAGCCCATGCGCGACGTGCACGTTTCGGGGGAATGCTCCCTGCCTCAAGCGCTCCCCAAGAAAAACTTGAATCCAGTGCCGCACAAGCACTACCAAAACCGTTGAAAACCGCCAAAACCTTCAACTGGTAAAAAGAAGATCCAACCTCAGGATTGGCCATCTTTAGATGGCAGGGCCTTCCCACCACTGTGCTGTTTCCTAATCAGTGCTCCTCTGTGTCTCTGTGAATATATTTGCATATGCATAAATAAACATGTATATATGGACAGACAAGACAGAGAGATAGACTATCAATAGGTGCTATCGATAGCCTGTTGTGAAATGCATCTAAAAAAGCTTTAGCATCACTACAATCTCAAATGGTGTAGTCATGTTCATAGAGACAACATGAAAGAGTTCTTCAATTAAGCTGGATCTCAGGAGACATTATGGAGGTCATTTTAGAAACCCTTTTCGTGCTTTAGACATCTGAAAATAGGCATATAGACACCAAAAACACAGAGACACCTCCAAAGCCATTTTAGAAGCTGGCTCTGGGGATGTTCCCAGCATGAGGATGATCAGGTCCGAACATGGTTTTGGTAGAGGCATGGCCGGAGCACTCTTGCCTGATTTCAGAAAAGTCATGGACGTGCTCCAGGCACGAACAGTGCTTATTTTGGCTGAAAAACATCCAGAGAGAGTAGAGAAGTAGGCACTTTTATCATCCCCAGTACTCAGCATAGTGTCAACAATAGCAGCAATAGGAGTTGAATCCTTGCCTCCCTGTTTCTAACCCATTACTCTAACCATTAGGCTATCTTAGACATGTAAGTTCTTACATATGTTTCTGGGGATGTGTATGTAGATGCCCCTGCAAATGTTCATATCAGGCACATCCACGTTTGTAAAATTGTATCTCCACCTGGACATGCTGCATTTTATTCAGACTTAGACGTTTCAGATTGCACTTGGACGTCTCTTCTAAAATTCCCCTTCCTTTATTTATTTATTGAACATTTTTTTTAATATCTCTTTATCATTTCAGACAAAGCGGTTTACATTGTAACTTAAACTTGGTAATGTACATTAAACAGGGACATTGATAACTTGGATTTTATCTGAGGCAATGGAGGGTTAAATATGGGGCTATAATTCCTAACTACAACATAGTTTTAGTTCCAGTAAGTTTTTAAAAGCAGAAATTAAATTATCATAGTGTAAACTGAACCATCTTGATGGTTGTATATAATGCCATGTTGTTGACCTAGTCAGATATTTAGACTTTCTTTTTTGCTGGTAACTCTCCTTTTCTTCCCAAATAAATATACAAAGAAACTGAAGATGTGATATCGAAGGACATGACCTGCATTTCTGCTAGCCAGGAAAACAGCATAATGTAATTCTAAGCCCATCTAGAAGCTTATTTTTTGACAAGATTATGAACAATCTACATGATAATATCCTAATAAATTGCAAGTAACATAGTCAAACAAGTTCTTATTTCTATATTGTAGAAAGGAATCTCATTACATATTGTACTTCTGAACCATCCTTTGCTAAACAGAAGTGACATAAACTTATTATCCAGTGACGTTCTATTAGTACATTATAATCACCGTGGCAAGTCTATCAGGACCGTACCAAGCTAGAAATGTGCCCTGTAGGCTAACAAATCTGGTGCCCCCCTCCATCCAGTCCCGTTCAGTAACTTGTTCTTTTTGAGCTTTCTGGAAGCACACTCGCATATATATAGCCCTTAGTATGGCTCTGAAGCCTATATACATATATATATGTATGTATATACATGCTCTGCCCTGTTGACATGCCTCATTATGCAATAATAACAGGTCACTGCATAATAAGTTGTAGTATTACTATTGAATAAAGATTGGTTTAGGAGAATAATAGGCTAAATAACATATATGCTATCACCAGTTCCCTTTTGAGAAAAGCCTGCTTTCATCCATTACCATAGCAACCATTTCCAATTGAGCCTATTCACTTGCTTAATATAGTACAATAATGACTCAAAAATGCTCTAACCGTAACATGTCGTTTTCATATTCATATTCTCTGATGAAATCTACCTTACTTTGCTGTGTTACTAAGATTCTAGGATGGGCATATATTAGAAGGTAAACAGGGTCAAATTATCTCGGTTCAGCTACTAGTTGCTAAAAATGCCCATTTTGGTATTGCACACACACTACAATTAGCCCTGCCCGCCAACCCTTAACACCGGATATTCAATGCTATGGCAACGACACTGAATAACCGGGGATCGCCACACACACCGGAAGCTGCGATATTGCATGCTGTGCGGTTAGCTCCTGCGCCTTAAAGATAGGTGAGGGTTTTCCTCGCCTATATTTTTGGCGCAGATCATTAACCGGACAACATGCAATATTGCTGCTGCCAATTATTGCTTGTTGCTGCCTCCGCTTGGCCCTGGAACTCCCCCGACACACCCCAATGCTAACTGGATAGCATCAAGGCGCGTAGGGGAGTTAGAAGGGGATATTTAACAGCACTAGCCGTGTAAGTGCTGTCGAATATCCCAATTTACGGTATTTATATAGTTTATTAGACTGTAAACCGTGTAAATGCCTTTCAAAAATCGGGCCTTATATCTCTTAGCCTTAAAGACTGAACAATGGTACGAGCTCTACAGTAATTTAAAATATATATAGATGATTTTATTATCTTTTGTTATTAGTAGAGAAGAATTGATATTTGCTAATAGATGAAACTCCATCTCTGAACCTCCTAAAGAATCAAAGTATTTTTTTTTACCTAGCAGTTTTCTTTGGCTACTTTAAGTTGCCAGGAGAGGTTAGTCATTTATTGGATCATGGTGTCAAGAATCTTCACAATTATCCTGTGGATTTTTCCTCCGATTTTTGTTCCTTTGCAGCTTATTTAGCCCAGTCATGGCAGAAACAGTCCTTTTGGAATCCTGCTAAGTCCAATCAATAGGTGTCACCATTGCACTGTGATTGGGATTCTCCTTTAAGGGCCTGTGAAGTCTGACTCCATGGTATCTCCAGACCTTGATCCAAGAGTGGAAGACCTATCCCAGGGATCAAACTAAGTTTCTTTAAATGGCAATTTGTAACACTGCCATTGAATCAGTGGCAGAATCAGCCACTCTGAATCAGAAAACTTTAACCTTATGGGTATCATGACATAACTAATAGATTCTGAATGTGCTCTTCACTAACAGTGTTGACTTAGCATAATATTTGATGGAGCTTAGAGGATAATATTGCTGTTGCATCAAATTTACTTGCCAAATTTATATATCATTTATGCAGAACAGATTCCTTTGCGTGATCTGAAAGCATGGTAGCAGCGTATTCGTTATCTTAGAAAATCAGATCTTGCATAGTTTCAGTTACATTTGATAACCTATTCCTAAAATGTGTATTCTCTCATGAGCTGGCTAGATATTATTTCCTTGGCGTGTGAATTTTCAATTCTTAATTGTTTATCTGAAGACGTTTTGTGTGTGTGTGTGTGTGTGCGTGCGCCCGTCCATCCGGTCTACTAATACCTTTTGTGTTTGGTGTTCTAGCCTTAGCAAATTTCTTGGACATATCAGAGAGAACACAAAGACTCTGACAAAAATGGAAGTTGTTTTGAGTCCATGTATATATGCAAATGTTCAAAAAAGTGGACTCCTTTAGTTCTGGGTGGAATTTCTTGTGCTATTAAGAAACATGTTGGACCTGATGTACTAGCCCATGAAAATATTTGCAGGTTCCTCCCTATTTCTAAAATTTAGTTACGAGATGCAAATGAGCTCTTGGTTTATTTACATCCGTTAGCTAAACTTTGTGAGAAATTTCTCACACGTTGTCATAGCCAGCAACTTTGTGCATTATCTGCTGTGGCAATGGATGGGAATTTTTTTTAAAAGCTGTCCTCTTCATGCAGCAGCAGTGGGAATTAAAGAACCCTAAATCAAAGGCTCTACCCCAGGCGCTCCCCTGGAGGTCTCTGATCTCTAGTGTCTAGTGACCCCCAACCCTCCCCTTCAGCTCAGATGTGGGACATGAATGAAAAATGGGTCGCCACAAACTTTCTCTCATGAGGATCTCAGTGCCTTAGTGGGCTAGCATCCCTGTAACTTCCCCTTTCAGGCCTGACCCAGGGGTAAAATGCTTCAAGATACTCTACCTTTTGCTCTTTGCTCAAGGTGGTGTATCAAGTGGAAATTACACATACACATACCTCCACATGGAAATCCCCACCTCTTGGGACCCTGATTCAGCTAAGAAGGCAGGAACAGTCCCCATTCCCTCTTGCCCACTGGCTCCCTTTAGCCAGAGGACAACCACAAACTCCCAGTGATGCCAAGGAAAGTCTGAGGGAAAATCCACAATACTTTTTTTTTATTTAAGGAGCAGGATTTCTGTAGGGAATAGGGTATTTTGAAGTGTTCTAGCTCTGGATGAAGTCTGGAATGGGGGAGGTTAGATGGCTACTGCCCCACTAGGATACTGAGGTCTCCCAGTGGGCTTCCATGAAAACTGTTCTTATTCATTTATGTCTCATATCAGGGCTGATGGGGAAAGGTTAGGGGCAGCACTAGACACCAGAGACTGGAGGCCTCCAGGGGAGTGCCTTGGGATGGCGCCTTTATTTATTTAAGCAGTTTTCTATACCACCATATCCTTCAATCAAGGTGGTTGAATACATTCCCTTGTCCCCAAAGGGCTCACAATCTATTAAGTGACATGCCCAAGGCCACAAGGAGTGGCTATTGGACTTGAAACCCCAGTCCCTCTGGCCTGAAATTGCTGTTCCCAGGTGGGACTTGACCCCCCCAGCCCTTCAGTCTGAGGTACTATGTCCTAACCACTAGGCCACTCCTCCCTTTTGATTTAAGCCACCTGGGTTCTTTAACTCCTGCTGCTGTTACCTAAAGAACACAGCTTTTTAAAAAAATTTCCCATCCATTGCCACAGGTAGCAACATGCAAAGTTGCCATTATGGCTCTTTAAATCATGCCATTACCAAGCAAAGAGGACAGTATATGAATTAAAATGACTACTCCTCCAGAAGTGTATTTTGTTGCAAAAACAGGTCAGTGAAGCCTTTTTCACATGCCTATTTCATATTTTTTGCCACTAATGAGCTGTTTTGCATGATTTTGCATCATTCCAGCTCACTAATGGTAAATTTAAATAAACATTCACGAGAAGTGGATTTTGCATGAAGATTTACTACTGCAGTATACTTTTGCAAAGTAGCCTCAGGAAAATTATCTTTGTGTGAATAGTGATGCAAAATGCCTGAAATTATCTTTTTACGTACATGAGTGTGTATGTTGTTTTTGTTTGTTTGTTTTCTTGTGCCATTTTAAACCCTCTTGTTTCAAGAATATTTCTCTCAAAGTTATTCCTTTTTGAAAGAAGGCTTAAATATGCCTATTTGCTCCAGTATTTTTCAGAACAGACTGATCCAGTTATGACTTTACTTCAGTGCATACACGAACCTGCGATCATATCTTTCTCCAACAAACCAATAGAAAAATCAGAATTATAAGGTCATGTATGCAATAGAATAAAACAAGGACTGGATTAATCTATCCTGAAGAACACAGAATACGTTTGCAACTTACTTTAAAAATATATGGGTCGATATTTGAAAGTGTTAGCCAGCCGGATAAGGCCGCTTGCTGTGATTTTCAGCACTATTTAGCAGGGATATTCAGCAGCAGCTCAATCTGATTACTGCCCTAAATAGCCCACCGATAGTTAAGTGCCTCAGCCAACAGCTGTTTGAATATCCGCTAGTCTGAATATCAGGCCCATAATTTTACATTTTTAGAAATTGATTGCGGTCAATAAAAAGAAAAAAGGCAAGTAAAAATTTTGTCATAGTGCTAAAGGGATATTGCTAATCAATTTTGTTTGATAATATTATGGGCCTTTTTCAATAAAGATTTTTCTTCATTAAGCAGAGAATGAGAAGCAATTGCTGTTTGATACCTCTCCATGTAGGGTAAAAGCAACTTCCTAATACTATTCCGATTGAGGGTGACTTGGAAATGTTGTAAAGAAACATGTTTACCTCCAGCAAGTGAAGCCTTGCTATTTTTATTCTGCTTCTGCCTTTGTCTTTTTTAATAGCCTGCCAATTTCCTTCTGCTCCTCCAGTTCATTTGGAATCAGCCTCCTGTAATCTATAGGACTCATCCCATCCCGGAAGTCCAGCCCCTCTGTACGTTAGGTTGACTGGATGTATAGAGGGGCTCGCGATTCTGATCCCGCGGGGCATGTCTAGCCCCATGGGATCAGAATATCGATCAGTCCTGTATGTACACGACAAGCTAGACTAACTCAGTCAGGGCTTTTAAATGGAGCCATGGCGCCATGGCATCAGGTTGCCATGGCACTGCAGCTCCATTTAAAAGCCGCGATGCCAGCCATCAGAGCAAGCTGTTTATTCCCTGCAGCTGAACCCCCGATTTGGCCTCCCAGGGCCAGGGTTGGGCTGCAGGGAATACTTTCTGCCCCCTGCCACCCTTTCCAAGGGTGTTGAAAGAACTGAAATATGAGATTGCAGACCTGCTATTAGTAATCTGTGAACTATCATTAAAATCATCTCTAATACCTGAAGATTGGAGGATCGCCAATGTAACACCAATTTTTAAAAAGGATTCCAGGGGTGATCCGGGAAACTACAGACCGGTGAGCCTGACGTCAGTACCGGGAAAAATGGTAGAAACCATCATAAAGAATAAAATTACTCAGCATGTAGATAGTCACGACCTAATGGGAGACAGCCAACATGGCTTTAGACAAGGAAGATCTTGTCTTACTAATCTGTTATGTTTTTTTGAAGGAGTGAATAAACAGGTGGACAAAGGTGAGTCGGTTGATATTGTGTATCTGGACTTTCAGAAAGCCTTTGACAAGGTCCCTCATCAGAGACTTTTGGCAAAACTAAAGAGTCATGGGATAGGAGGCAGTGTACTATTGTGGATCAGGAACTGGTTAAAAGATAGAAAGCAGAGGGTAGGGCTAATTGGCCAATTTTCCCAATGGAGAAAGGTGAATAGTGGTGTACCACAGGGATCTGTGCTGGGTCTGCTGCTTTTTGACGTATTCATAAATGACCTGGAAAGTGGAATAACGAGTGAGGTTATCAAATTTGCAGATGACACAAAACTATTTAAAGTTGTTAAAACCCAAGAGGATTGTGAAAAATTGCAAGAGGATCTTGATAAATTGGAAGACTGGGCATCAAAATGGCAGATAAAATTTAATGTGGACAAGTGCAAGGTTATGCACCTAGGGAAGAACAACCCAAACTATGGTTACACGATGCAAGGTTCCACATTAGGAACCACCACCCAGGAAAAAGATTTAGGCGTCATTGTGGATACCATGTTAAAACCCTCGGCCCAGTGTGCAGCGGCAGCCAAGAGAGCAAATAGAATGCTAGGTATGATAAGGAAAGGAATGGAAAATAAAACAAAAGATATTATAATGCCTCTATATCGTTCCATGGTGAGACCGCACCTTGAATATTGTGTGCAATTCTGGTCGCCGTATCTTAAAAAGGATATAGCGATTTTAGAAAAGGTTCAGAGAAGAGCCACCAAAATGGTAAAGGGGATGGAAGGATACTGCTATGAGGAAAGGCTAAGGTTAGGGCTCTTTAACCTGGAAAAGAGACGGCTGAGGGGAGATATGATAGAAGTCTATAAATTAATGAACGGAGTGGAACGGGTAAACGTAGATCGATTGTTTATGTTATCAGAATATAGAAAGACTAGGGGACATGCAATGAAGCTTGTGATAAGGAAGCTTATCATAGCTCAGGTAGGAGCTATAGAAAAGATGATGTGACTCTGAACAAGCAACCTGTCAGTTCTGGTAGAAGTAAGAAAACAGAGTTTTCACATAAAAGACTACCAGTCCCAGAATGCACCAGGTTTCCAGCAGCCATGAGAGGGGCTGAAGTGAGAAAACGTGTGTGCAATCAAGAGAGCTATGAGGTAATCCCTAAGCACTCATCTAAAAGGGCAGAGCCTGATTCAACACAGCTGCGCTGTGTTAGGGAGGAGCACACATTAGGACAGAATAAGAATAGAGCTTATTCTACAGATAATAGCTACAGGGACAGATACAGCAACAGCTTCAAGCTCAAGCACCAACATCACCTGGAGAAGCAGAAGCCAAGCCAAGCGGATAGAGAGAGAAGGAAACTCTCTGGAAGGAAGAGAAGAAAGGCCATTGGAAGGTCTGGGAGATTCCAAGGCAGTACCTATACTGGGAGGTATTCCAAATGCCAGCAGAGTCCATTGGACTGGAGTCAGCCAGAGGAATGGAATGGCAGAGATAGGAATCACCAGTGGCTACCTGGAAGAGAGAAGACTGCACGTGGAAAGGACTTTCAGACCTATGCCCGAAGGTATGTGAGGAAAGATCCAGTGTCCAGGGATCAAGATTGGAAGGCTGGACATCAGAACTGGATTACATACTGGCCAGGCTATACAGAGAGGAATTATGATAGCTGGAGAGGCTCAGGTATGAACACTGATTGTCTTACTTCAACAAAGGCTAACACACCTTGTTAATGAAGACGTGCGTTTATTTATAATACAAAGCAGGGATAACTTGAATTTCACTTATTTAACTTCTTAATTCGTACTTATTTAGAAAGGCAATTAATTCATATATCTACCTATGATTAGTTAAAAAGATATCTGGAAAACTATTAGAATAAAAGCACTTAATTACAGAATAGATAACTAGAAAGATAATTACAGAAGAAGAATATACTTCACCGAAAGAGATTTACTTCATCCCTGTCACACTTCGATTGAATGGATCCCTGATTCAACCAGACAAGAGAGACTTCTCAATCGGGAGTTTCTCTAGGCAATGCGTCCATTCCTAGATGAATCCATTTCTCTCTGTCTAGCTGAAAACAGGTACCCATTTTATCCAGTTGCAAGAACAATCCAGTTATTTCCTATCATGTGACACATACGTAGTATAGAGTCAGTTATCCATTAAGCACATCCAAGACACTGGCCAGGTGCTTGAAAATGCTCAAGGGAACCCCCCACCCCCATGGTCTACATTACAATTGATGAATTCTTAGGAGAAATGTTTCCAAGGCAAGGTGAATTGTCCTGTTTTGTCCTGTTAATGGTTTTCAATTTGTCTGCTAGTAGAAAGGCTCCTAGGTGAAGTGTTCTTTTGTTCTCTGTAATGGGTCTCCATTTGCTTGCTAGGAGAAGGCCTCCTCCCTGATCTTTCCAGTATCTGTAGTTATGTAAATTGTTTCAACAGTTTCAAGTGCCCCTATTTACAGTTGAGGCATATTCACTACTGAGGCATAATCAATAGTCAAAATTCATCTGTACCACATTCGGTCCTTTGACTATTGATTGTGCCTATAAGATACTGGTAACATTGTGGGGACTTTGGGTGGATGAAATATAGTAATGAAACTGGGTATGCATTGAATAAAACAACATATCATAATTAATAAACAAATACAAATAATAATTCCCCCAATGATTTGTCTGAGGCTACCCATACTGGGCAGCCATCCAAATACCCAATCCCACCAATTAACATTAATATCTTGTTTAATATCTTTGGCTAGTTCTTGCAAAGCTTGAATATGAGACTGAATGGAAGTAGCATGGTCAGTTAAATTAAAGCAACACATGCCTTCAAAATGTTCACATCCATAATTGTGTTTTAAAAGTAAATAATCTATTCTTGTAAAGCAACTGAAGTATGATTACCACAAGACAATAACCACCCTATTGGCAGTTTAACATTTCTACCATAACTAGCTTGTACTATTGTATTATTACAATTCATAGTATTAGTTACATTTCTACATTTCCTAGTTGCATCACATAAAAGTATTATATCAATGTCCTTGGCAATTTCTTGTTGCATCTTTAGTTGTTGGCATTTCGGTATTTCATCAGGATTACATGTCATGTTATAACATACATCGCCTGGGGCGATATTATGGGTGATTATTTGAGTCATGTTATCCCAAAAATTGAAATTAGTGGGACAATCTCTGCAATATTCGTATAGCATGGGGTGTGTCCTTATATCTTCTTCATTTGCCCAACTGTCATTTTGTGTAGTTTTAAAATAGTACAACAAAACTCTAGCTGGTGTGGGTATTGCAATCAAACATGTAGTTAACAGATCCACTGGATTACGCATGTCCGAAAGGCAAAAGTTAGAAATATTTAAAACTTTTCGGGCTAAATAAGTCCAGATATTCTGAGGTGGTTCTATCGCATCTGCTAAACGCTTGGGCAAGTGTAATTCAGGTTGGGTTACCACTTGCACTCTCCAGTAATAGACTTTCCATGTACCAAAGATCAGGCTGGTAATGAGTGCCCATGTCACTACATGGCATATGAAAGCTTGCTGGAACCGATCCCGGTCCTTGATAGAAATATGCTGGTTCATTGGTTCAGAAGGTGTAGAGATAACCTATAATGAAAAGACATCATTTTATTCTCGCAGGTAACATTTGTTTGCTGGTATATATTCCCATTTTTCTTGTCCAGGTCTCATAATCAATATTATGTTATCATTCCCAGTGGCAATAACTTCTGCCTGCTCAGGTGGGTGATTTGGTGATTGTACCCAAATCCTTGCTCCGGTGTTTAAATTAGCAGATCCAAATCCAGCATTGCCTCTAACTGTTAGAGCAGTGGGGGCACTCCCCTTCTTTACTACTCCTCCATAAGTGGGGATGATAAGTAATTGGGCCACTCTGTCCCCAGTCTGGATCATTAAATCTGAGTTACCACTGTTCATTAGAATAATTTTTATCTCTCCTTGATAATCTGCATTAATCACTCCTCCAAGTATTTGTATGCCTTTCAGGGCCAATCCAGAGCGAGGGGCAATTAACCCAAAATGCTCGGGTGGTAACTGGACTCCTATTCCTGTTTCTATTAATTGCAAATCATGGACCTTTATTCTATATTCCTGCAGAGCATGTAAATCTAGTCCGGCTGCCTCTGGTGTTGCCCGATACGGGGCTAAGGCACCTTCTTTAATTTCCCAATATAGAATAGTGTTAGTGGCTACATAAGATTTGATTTGTAATGCGGGAGTCAACATCCTCATTAGAGGAGTTTCAGTTTCTGCAATTGGTCTATTGTTAAGGATCTGTAGTGCTGCAGATAAATGATCTCTCCACTTTTGCAGGGATCCTTCCCCTAATTTCCTAAGATGTTCTTTGAGCAATCCATTCATTCTTTCTATAAGTCCTGCAGCTTGAGGGTAATAGGGTATATGAAATATCCATTCAATGTTATGCTGTCTACTGTGATCCTGTACAAGCCTCCCTTTAAAATGAGACCCATTATCACTTTGAATCTGAAGAGGGATCCCATAATATAAAGTAATGAGGTCTAATGTTTTAATAGTGTTAATCTGCGTAGCCCTCTTACATGGATATGCCACTAAGTACCCGGAATATGTATCCACAGCCGTGCATACATACTGACATCCCTTACTGGTAGGTAGAGGTCCTATGTAATCTATTTGCCATATCTGGCCTGGTAGTTTTCCTCGCCCTAAATGGCCATACACTATGTGTGGGACAGACCTGTGCTGTATATGCTGACAAATTGGGCATTGCAAGATAATTGTTCTAATGGCATCAAAGGGGATAGGGATTCCCCGTGTTTGTGCCCAGCGGAAAGTAGCTTTTTCACCTAAATGCCCACATTTCTGGTGAGCCCATTTTGCCATGCCCAGCAAGTCAGATTCTTTGGTGTCTGTTTGTGCTTCAGCAATTTTAGCTTGTTCATCAGTAATAGAGTTAAACCATCTGTCTAACGAATCAATAGCACAATGAGCATCTACATGATACACAGTTACCGTACTTAAAAGCAACATTTCCCAAATTTGCTGCCACAGTTCTTTTCCCCAAATTTCTCTTGAATGTATCTCCCAATTATTTTGCTGCCAGGTAGGTAGCCATGTGGCTAAGCCATTGGCTACTGACCAGGAATCAGTGTAAATATGACAAGTCCCTGGGGTCTCTTGTTTTAAAGCCTGAAATACTGCATAAAGTTCAGCATATTGGCTACTTTTCCCTTCACCTGTAGTTGTCAACAATTTTTTAGTAGTGGGATTGTAAGACACAGCCTTCCAACACCTTTTATTTCCCACATATTTAGCAGACCCATCAGTAAACCAAACATGATTTCTCTGTTCTGAGGTTAATTGTACAAATGGTTGTCCCCACTTCACTGGAGACTCTGTTGCTATTAATTCATGATTTGGCAATTGCATGGTCTCAGTGTCCTTAAGAGGGGCTTGAGCTACCCTTTCATGTAAGGTAGCAGTTCCCCCTATACCAATTTTAGCTCTATCCTGAATATACCATTTCCATTTGATTATGCTTGCTTCTTGTGCATGTCCTATTCTGTGTGTCTTGGGGGAGCTCATTACCCACTGCATAATAGGAATTTCTGGTCTTAACATCACAGTGTGTCCTATGGTCACCTGTTCTGTATCCACCAAAGCCCAATAACATGCTAACAACTGTTTTTCAAAAGGGGTATATCTAGTCCCTGCTTCGGGGAGCTTCCTCGTCCAGAATCCTAGAGGTACTTTTTTCTTTCCCTGTTTCTGCCATAAACTCCAATTAGCATACTGTTCTTGTACTGATACATTGAGCTCGAGTTCCCCAGGTTGAACAGGCCATAAATCTAAGGCTTGCTGTATAGCTTGTTTAGCCAGTTCAAAAGCCTGCTGCTGCACATCTCCCCATTCAAACTCATATTTCTTCCTAGTTATTTTATACAATGGTGCCAGTATTTGACTCAAATGGGGAATGTGCTGCCTCCAAAAGCCAAACAGTCCAATAAATTTCTGGGCCTCCTTTTTATTTCGGGGAGTATTAAATTCCATTATTTTCTGTTTGGCTTTTGGGAGCACTTCTCTATGACCCTGATGCCACTGTATGCCCAGGAATTTTACTGTCTGGGCTGGTCCTTGAATTTTTGCAGGGTTAATTTCCCAGCCCTTCTTTTTCATGTGTGCAATGAGAGCTTCAAGATGTTCCTGCACTATCTCTTGTGAGGGCCCCTGCATTAAAATATCATCAATATAATGTGAAATTTGTACCCCATCCGGAGGTGGGAGTTCATCTAAGTGTTCTGCTACAATCCTGTGACAGATAGTGGGGCTATGTAAATACCCCTGGGGAAGTCTAGTGGGACAGTACTGTCTACCCTGCCAAGAAAATGAGAACTGCTCCCAATTCTCCTCCGAAATTGGAATAGTAAAAAATGCATTAGCCAAATCTATGACAGCATACCATGTCCCTGCGTGTCTTTGAATATTTTCAATAAGAGTAATTGTATCTGGTACAGCAGCAGTCAGTGGAGGGGTATACTTATTCAATTCTCTATAATCAACTGTCATTCTCCAACTGCCATCTGATTTCTTTACCGGCCACACCGGATTATTCCAGCCAGTGGTAACTGGCTTAATCACCCCTGCTTCTAGCAATTCCTGAATTGTTTCTCCTATTTCCTGATGTCCTCCCGGGATCCTATACTGCTTCATACTCACCATTTTAGTGGCGGGGGGCAGCTTTACTGCTGGCATTTTAAGGTGTCCTACAGTAATAGGTCTAGCAGACATGTAAGGTTTGATGCCAAATTGGTATTGTTCCTCATCAAGTATCAGTGTCAACCCTTTTAATATGTCTATCCCAATTATATACTCGGGAATGGGAACAATTAACACCGAGTATTTTCTCTTAGGTAACTGACCAATTTTCATTTCCAATGTGGTTTGTACAGCATCTGTTTTCCTTCCTCCCAGCCCAGTGATTGTAACATGCTGTCCTCTGAAATGTTTTGGATTTCCATAAATTAAGGTGGCCTCCGCTCCAGTATCTACTAAGGCTCGGACCCTCTGATTGTTCTTATGTTTCCAAAAAATGTCTAAATTTACATGGGGTCTCATGTCTTTATGAGTCCACCCTTCAACTGGAGCTTGGCCTACTTCCTATTCTTGAAACAAATCCTGTGCCCATGAAAGATCAGGGTATAAGTCAGAAAGTGGTGCTGTGGGAATAACATTTGATCTTGCTTCTCTAATCTCACCCTCCTTCCTTTTCCCCTCATTCTTTCTCTCCTCTTCATTCACTTCAGAATTTTGTTTACTCACATTCCTATTTCCACTTTTCTTATACAGCCCTCTTTTCTTATATATTTCCCACATGCTCTGTGTGTCAATTCCATCAATCTGTTCCTTTTTAACACCATCTTTAAGGAGAGCAGTAAACATATCTTTCCTGGATACTCTGTTGTTTATATTTCCCTTCTGTCCTTCTGATCTATTCTCCCTTCTGTCACCAGCACTGTACTTTGGACCCCACTCTCCCAATTCACCTAATTGTCTCACTGCTTCTATTACTTCTGATAAAGGATTCCCTGTTTGATTTATCAGTAAAGTCATAATAACATGTTTGTAAGCTGGTGGAGCCAAACGTATAATCTTATTCCTCATTGATGCAGTCATGGCACAATTCATTAACTGATCAGCTTGCCCTATAAAAATAGCAGTTTTCATGCCTTCCTCTTTAATGCGCTGAATAGCGTCACGCAAAGCAAACCATTGTTTATCATTTGGGGGCCAATCAGCTTCGGCAGGAAATTTAGCATTACATCCTTCTACTGCCAGTTGGAGTAAATTAGTCATATTTTGTGATATGTAATTACGAAACTGCTCTTGTATCACAGGGTCAACACTAATTAGACAAAATTTCCTAGCATCACCATGATCTAGCTGTACTCCTGCAGGTCCAGTTTCATAAATACGCACCATCCAGGTAATCAGTGATTCCCCAGGTTTCTGCCTAAACCTGTCCTGGATATCATTAATCTCTTGTTGATTAAAATCCTCCACAGTATCTAGATTAACTCCTCCAGGATTTTGGGGAGTACTCTGCACTTTCCTCCTATAAATCGGTTGTGCCTGATAGTTTTTATTACTAACTCCTTGCTCTTCCTCAGAGTTAGATGATTCAGTAGAATCCCAGATATTACCATCCCAGTCATCAGGATTCCAATTTACACCTGCTTTAGCAATAGACATGTGCACTTTCTTTTTATTTACTCTCCCCTTTTTTTTACGATATTTATACTGGGCCACCCTGACAGCTGCTCTCTCAGCAACCTGCTGATAAGTATCTAATTTATCCGTCAACAAACGGATTTGGCATTGTAGCATTGTTATCATATTTTGTAAATCACAATTCTGTTTTTCAAGTTGCTCAATCAAATCTACTTTGCTGAATTTTGTCTGATGTATCTTACGATATGCAGACAGCAAAAGCCAACCTCTCCTCCCCAACACACTCAATTCTATCCCTTTTTCAACAGGTATTTTTTGCAAGCATGTAAGGAGATTTACAGGTTCCGCATCTTTTAAAACAGATTCCCAATTCTCACTTAGTCCTGAATTGCAAGACCATTCTCTAGCTAACATTTCATAAGGCGCCTGATCCCATCCGGGGATATTTACAAAATCTTTATCTTCCTTTACAGTCTTTGTACTATTTACATTTTTTACTCTTCTTTTCAACATTGTTATAGCCTTTCTTTTTATCGCACCCCACTTCTGGTACCAAATGTCTTACTTCAACAAAGGCTAACACACCTTGTTAATGAAGACGTGCGTTTATTTATAATACAAAGCAGGGATAACTTGAATTTCACTTATTTAACTTCTTAATTCGTACTTATTTAGAAAGGCAATTAATTCATATATCTACCTATGATTAGTTAAAAAGATATCTGGAAAACTATTAGAATAAAAGCACTTAATTACAGAATAGATAACTAGAAAGATAATTACAGAAGAAGAATATACTTCACCGAAAGAGATTTACTTCATCCCTGTCACACTTCGATTGAATGGATCCCTGATTCAACCAGACAAGAGAGACTTCTCAATCGGGAGTTTCTCTAGGCAATGCGTCCATTCCTAGATGAATCCATTTCTCTCTCTGTCTAGCTGAAAACAGGTACCCATTTTATCCAGTTGCAAGAACAATCCAGTTATTTCCTATCATGTGACACATACGTAGTATAGAGTCAGTTATCCATTAAGCACATCCAAGACACTGGCCAGGTGCTTGAAAATGCTCAAGGGAACCCCCCACCCCCCCTGGTCTACATTACAATTGATGAATTCTTAGGAGAAATGTTTCCAAGGCAAGGTGAATTGTCCTGTTTTGTCCTGTTAATGGTTTTCAATTTGTCTGCTAGTAGAAAGGCTCCTAGGTGAAGTGTTCTTTTGTTCTCTGTAATGGGTCTCCATTTGCTTGCTAGGAGAAGGCCTCCTCCCTGATCTTTCCAGTATCTGTAGTTATGTAAATTGTTTCAACAGTTTCAAGTGCCCCTATTTACAGTTGAGGCATATTCACTACTGAGGCATAATCAATAGTCAAAATTCATCTGTACCACACTGATCCAGACCCTATCTATAATAGTGAATGGCAGCAAGGGAATAAGCATTCTCATGATAGTGCCTTATGGAAAGACTCATCTGTGCCAATGTATGATAGTGACCCTATGCTGATTGATGAAGGGGGAGATACAGCAGATGAAACTATTGATTACATGGACTGTTCTTTATCCAAGTGCTATTGCTAGCTTTCTGTGAGCAAACACATCAGCCATCACAAAGAAACATAACTTTGTTCTTTATTTCCACTGCAAACAGCTCTTAAAGCAGGATTTGGGTTCACACAGTAGCAGCCAGCCAGCTAAAGGGTTTCAGCTGGTCAATTGATAGTAATTAAAGCTGCACCTGATTGTGTGTGTGAGCAAGGGAGAATCACTGCTGGGATCTGCGTGGAAAATAAGCAGAAGTTAACCTAACAAGCAAAGTTTATTCATTTCTTTGTGCCTTTTTATTTGGTAATTATTTGCTAAGAAAACATTAGCTAATTGCCTGACAAGCTGAAGGTTGTTTTCTGATTTGCTTTGTGACTTTATGTTATCCATTTAAACACTGCAAGCAAGTAACCTCATTTATATTGCTAACAAGCATACTTGTGCTGGGTGAATTAAACCCCATCAATAAAAGAAGTATTTTATTGGCCTTACCACTGGTATCACAACTCAATTATTGTCTTCAGCTGTGTTTGGGAGTGAAAGAACTACATTACCCACAATACCTTGCAAGAATCATATGAATATATGCATCGTCAAGATTGTGTAAGTTCTCACCCTAGGCAGCCGTCTGACAAATGGCGTAGTTTTTCGGATTGCTTTTGCACCAAGAGGATTTATTTGCTGTGGATTACAAATAAAATTCAAGTTTGAAGCTGAAAGAAGATTTTGTTCCCTCATCTGCACTTTGGAGGAGAAGTGGTTGTTCCAGGAAGCTGTCCCAGAGGAAAAGACCCTGTGCAAAGCTGGATTCATCACTGAGACAAGGTAATATGTACCTGGGCATGTCTAGTGGTGGATGTGTGTAAGCACAGGGGGTAATTGGAAAAAAAAAAAGTTAAAAAAAAACACACCTGGTTGGAAGGTGCTGCTCTTTGGTTTTTTATTTTCTTTATTTCTTGCAGGGGTCAAGATGGATCCGAGGGAGATGGCTCAGTGGATGGCAGCCCAATTTAGCAAGCAGCAGGAGCTATCACAACAGGCCCAGGACACTGCTGTGAAGGCCTTAATGGAACAGCAGAAACCAGTGCTTGATCTGGTGCAAGCTCTAGTTCAGCTGCAGAGCCAAAGTGGAACAGATGCAAGACCAGCAGTTAGTACTGGTACACCACATGTGGACAGTGTGGGACTCAATCAAGGGATTGGGGCATTTAATTTTGGGAAATTAACTCCAGATGATAATGTTGATGATTTTCTAGAGTCTTTTGAAAGAGTGGCACAGGCTTTAGCATGGCCAGAGACCCAGTGGGCAGTAAGGCTGGCAGCCTCATTAACTGGAGAGGCACTTGCAGCTTACAGAGCAATGCCAGCAGCCCAGGCTTTGAATTATAAGGATGTAAAGGCAGCTATTAGAGATCGCCTAGGGTTGTCTATTTCAGAGTATAGGCGAATGTTTAGAGCTGTTACATTGAAAGTGGGTGAGACACCCAGGGCTCTGAGTCAGAGAATCAGAAGTTTAGCCGTAAAATGGTTGGAGCCTGAGAAAAAGACAGTAGAAATGTTATTAGATATTATAATGCTGGAACAATTTATGCTTGGGGTACCTAAAGATTTGAATGTTTTTCTTATACAGCAAAATTGCCAAAATCTTGGAGAGGCAACCATGCTAGCAGAGAGATTCTTGGAAGCCACGCAGGCTTGCCATAGAATGGGTGGCCCTCTAAAGATGGATGCTGAGGCTAGATGTGCTGTATCAGAAAAGAGAATAATTAAGAATGTTTCTGAAAATGAATGTACTGTATCAAACCAAATGACACAGTGGAATAGAAAGAAATGTTTCAAGTGTGGAAAAGTGGGACACTTAGAGAAGAGATGCCAGACACACACTAGTTTAATGGGTCTGGATTTAAAACAGCCCAAGGAAGGATTTCTTTTGATGGTTGATGTGCAGGGAATTACCATAAATGCTTTATTAGACTCTGGGGCAGACCAGAGTATGATGTCAAAAAGGCTTTGGAAGAGGATAGAGGCCCAAGAAAGATTTGTGCCTAGAACCCCTGAAAGCCAAGTTCACATCAGATGCATTCATGGTGCTGCAACATCATATCCCACCTATAGGCTAGAGGTTAAGTGCCTGGGGGAACAAGAGGAAGTCCTATTAGCAGTGGTGCCTAGGCTACCCTTTGATTTGGTTCTAGGAAAGGACTGGCCAAGATTTAAGCAGGAACTAGTGAAAGGGCTAGGAAAGAAGGAGGGAGAAGGTTTAATAATGGAAATAGCTCCCGGGCCTTTCTTTGGAAGTCCTCAGTCCCTAGCTAAAAAGATGGTTAAGCTTCCAGAAGGCCAAACTATGGGTAATAAGAGGGGCCTTGTATCCACCCGCTCGCAGGCTAAATTGGAGAGCCAGCAGAAGGAGGAGGGGGAGCAGGCAGAGTTATTAGGAGATTTACCCTCTCATGATGATTTAATAACCCCATCATCTGGTAAAGTAAGAAAGTTGAAAGCACAAAAGAGGCGTGAGAGACTTTGCAGAGCACAGGGTAGGGCTGAGATGTTAGCTGGTCAAAGTTTACCCTGGGTGCCAGCTGAGTTGGTGGCAAAGTTTCCTAACTTTCCACAAGAGCAGCGAGCTGATCAAGCTCTCACCCGAGCTTTTAAGTATGCTCAGGAGGTCAGGGAGGAATTGCCCAGATTCAGACTAGATAATGACATATTATATAGAGAGAGTCAGGACCCCAGAAATGGTGCCATACGTAAACAATTGGTGGTACCCACAACTTTCAAAGGGCTAGTACTTAGACTAGCACATGATCATCCAGTGGGAGGTCATAAAGGTATGCAAGGAACGCTGGATCAAATACTTGTGCGTTTTTACTGGCCAGGTATCTTCAAAGAAACTGCCCAGTTTTGTGCTGCATGTCCAGCTTGTCAGCGAGTTACAGCGGCTCACCCACCGGTGGTGCCATTGATCCCCATGCCAATTATCACAGACCCAATTGGTCGCATTGCCATGGATATTGTAGGCCCATTAGTCAAAACGCCCCGAGGTTTCCAATACATCCTAGTTATGGTAGATCAGGCAACAAGGTTTCCCTGGGCCATACCATTGAGGAATGTTTCTGCAAAAACAATAGCTTTAGAGCTAGTAAACTTGTTTTGTGAAGTGGGATTCCCAAGAGAGGTGTTGACTGACAGAGGGTCCAATTTTGTATCCAAATATTTGGCCCAGGTCTGGGATGCCTTTGGCATTCGTCACGTGAAAACCTCAGCCTACCATCCACAATCAAATGGTTTGGTGGAGAGATTCAACCAAACTCTCAAACAAATGTTGAGAAGGGGGTTAGCAGGAGAGGTAAAAGAATGGGATATGTTATTACCCTTTGCCTTATATGCCTGCAGGGAAAGAATTCAAGTGTCCCTAGGTGTAACTCCATATGAGTTGATGTATGGTAGGGCTCCACGGGGTTTGTTGGATATTTTGAGGGAACAATGGATTGATCCTGAACCAGGAAGTCAGGAGGTGCCACTGTTTCTACGTGACTTGAGAGCACGTTTGAAAAGGACGTCGCAGGTTGCTGAGAGGAACCTGCAGGACAGTCAAGTTCGCCAGAAAGGGTGGTATGATAGAAAGGCCAAAAGCCGCCAATTAAGCATTGGTGAAAAGGTTTTGGTTCAAGTAGCAGGAACTGCTCCAAAATTTGAGGTACAGTGGAAAGGGCCATGGGAGGTTGTTAAACAAGTGAGCCCAGTGTCTTATATGGTAGAAAATGCAAGAGGGCGTAGGCAGACCTACCATATTAATGTACTTAAGTCTTGGAAGGAGAGGCCTGTAAATAATGACCCTGAACCCAGTCAGGAAGTAAGTGAGCTTCAAGAAGAGAACACTCTCGTAGGTATTACGGACTGTAGGAAAGAAGTTTCACCAGTAAATCCAGTCCGTAATAACTTAAGCAGGGGGGTATGTGATAAGGAAGCTTATCATAGCTCAGGTAGGAGCTATAGAAAAGATGATGTGACTCTGAACAAGCAACCTGTCAGTTCTGGTAGAAGTAAGAAAACAGAGTTTTCACATAAAAGACTACCAGTCCCAGAATGCACCAGGTTTCCAGCAGCCATGAGAGGGGCTGAAGTGAGAAAACGTGTGTGCAATCAAGAGAGCTATGAGGTAATCCCTAAGCACTCATCTAAAAGGGCAGAGCCTGATTCAACACAGCTGCGCTGTGTTAGGGAGGAGCACACATTAGGACAGAATAAGAATAGAGCTTATTCTACAGATAATAGCTACAGGGACAGATACAGCAACAGCTTCAAGCTCAAGCACCAACATCACCTGGAGAAGCAGAAGCCAAGCCAAGCGGATAGAGAGAGAAGGAAACTCTCTGGAAGGAAGAGAAGAAAGGCCATTGGAAGGTCTGGGAGATTCCAAGGCAGTACCTATACTGGGAGGTATTCCAAATGCCAGCAGAGTCCATTGGACTGGAGTCAGCCAGAGGAATGGAATGGCAGAGATAGGAATCACCAGTGGCTACCTGGAAGAGAGAAGACTGCACGTGGAAAGGACTTTCAGACCTATGCCCGAAGGTATGTGAGGAAAGATCCAGTGTCCAGGGATCAAGATTGGAAGGCTGGACATCAGAACTGGATTACATACTGGCCAGGCTATACAGAGAGGAATTATGATAGCCGGAGAGGCTCAGGTATGAACACTGATCCAGACCCTATCTATAATAGTGAATGGCAGCAAGGGAATAAGCATTCTCATGATAGTGCCTTATGGAAAGACTCGTCTGTGCCATGTATGATAGTGACCCTATGCTGATTGATGAAGGGGGAGATACAGCAGATGAAACTATTGATTACATGGACTGTTCTTTATCCAAGTGCTATTGCTAGCTTTCTGTGAGCAAACACATCAGCCATCACAAAGAAACATAACTTTGTTCTTTATTTCCACTGCAAACAGCTCTTAAAGCAGGATTTGGGTTCACACAGTAGCAGCCAGCCAGCTAAAGGGTTTCAGCTGGTCAATTGATAGTAATTAAAGCTGCACCTGATTGTGTGTGTGAGCAAGGGAGAATCACTGCTGGGATCTACGTGGAAAATAAGCAGAAGTTAACCTAACAAGCAAAGTTTATTCATTTCTTTGTGCCTTTTTATTTGGTAATTATTTGCTAAGAAAACATTAGCTAATTGCCTGACAAGCTGAAGGTTGTTTTCTGATTTGCTTTGTGACTTTATGTTATCCATTTAAACACTGCAAGCAAGTAACCTCATTTATATTGCTAACAAGCATACTTGTGCTGGGTGAATTAAACCCCATCAATAAAAGAAGTATTTTATTGGCCTTACCACTGGTATCACAACTCAATTATTGTCTTCAGCTGTGTTTGGGAGTGAAAGAACTACATTACCCACAATACCTTGCAAGAATCATATGAATATATGCATCGTCAAGATTGTGTAAGTTCTCACCCTAGGCAGCCGTCTGACAAGCTACAGGGTAAACTATTTAAGACTAATAAAAGAAAATATTTTTTCACTCAACGTGTAATCAAACTCTGGAATTTGTTACCGGAGGATGTAGTAAAGGCTGTTAGTGTAGCTGGGTTTAAAAAAGGTTTGGACAAGTTCCTGGAGGAAATTCCATAAACCATTATTAAGAAGTGACCGAAGATATCAATGCTTGACCCAGTACAAGCATTGTGGAGCTTGTGTCTCTTGGGGAAACTGCTAGGTACATATGACCTAGATTGGCCACTGTTGGAAACAGAATACTGGGCTTGATGGACCTTGGTCTGACCCAGTATGGCATATCTTATGTTCTTATGTTCCCGACCCCAAGTCCGCCGATCCCCATCATCCAGGGAAGTTATTCTACCTCGGAGATGGAATAACTTCCCCGTTCAAGTCACCGGCTCCAGACGTACAGGGCCGACATTAGAATCGGCCTGTATGTCCGGGGCTGGCGACTGCCCACTGCTTGCCCTAACGCTGCCCCCGATCTTCCCCTTTCCCATCCCCGTCTGGCTTCCCCATACAACTGGCAGGGAAGCTAGATGCCGGCAGGAGGGGACATGAATAGCGGGGATGGACGTCTGGTTGGGACCTCCATCCCCGCTATTCGTGGCACAGAATTGGGCCCTATGCATTTATCAATAGGCCTGCAATATATTGGATTACAACCCACTGCAGTAGAGTGGAATATAAAATATCCCTTTCTATCCTAATTTTCCTTGTGGAATGTCTTTAATTAAGTTGAATTGGTAATTTGGGAATTAGAAGGATTATAGCAGATGGATACAAGAAAATTATATATATACAATTATTTCAACATTTGATGTAACAGTGAGCTTAGAAACAATTATCTAAAATAGTGTTTAATGTTCAGTGTGGTGGCTCTGTTTGTCTGCTACTTTCATGGCTTGGCATTTATTTGGAAAATTATTTTTCTATGGAAAGAGAAGGTAAAAATTACTTTGAGATAATGATCCTTTTCTAGTTGAAAAAACCCTGCTTTACAACATATATACATAATATCTGTCAGTTTTGGTTTGGATCACAGAATCCAGGCTTTATCGCACTGTATCCATAGACTTCTGTTCTGATTTTGCTGAGAACTGAACTATAAATCCATGTACACTAAGAGGTAAAATCAGGACCACATTAGCCTGTACTGTAAAACTGGACCCAGTTGAGCATCCTAACTCCCAGATGGAACAGCATGTGCTGATCATGACTTGACACTTGCCATTGGACTTTACTATATAAGAAACGGGTTTATAATGTTTTTTTCTAACTCCTAATAATTACTTTGTGCTTGCAGGTATTTTCTTATACTGCTGACAAGGAGATCCGTACAGATGACTTATGCTTGGATGTTTCTAGGCTCAGTGGCCCAGTGATCATGTTAAAATGTCATCACATGAGGGGAAATCAGCTCTGGGAGTATGATTCTGAGGTATATAATGTTTTAGAAATGTACAGTGTCAAAAGTCATAACTGTCATTACTATCTGCATTTCAGTCTGCAGTTATAACCAGGAAGGGATGTAGAGCCCTTCTGTTCATTACAACTGCTCATTTTTGTTCAGAAAAGTAAACACAGTTGCATATTGAATGCCAAATTAAATTATTTTTCACTTTCATCTAGAAGTCAGGAAGCCAATGAGGTCTATAACCTGTTTTATTTTGTTTCCTTTTCCAATAATAAACACGCAGAATGAAAGGCTGATACGTATAATGCACAAATGTATTTTGCTCTCCCTTAATATATGCAGCTAACATTGTGGGTCAGGAAAGAAAAGGATGGCTCAAGTTTGATCTGTGATTGTTCTACGGATTTCTCACATCTGTTCTGGCATGTCTTCAAAACAACTTAAGGATTCTTCATTATTTTAATGGATGATAATATAGAGGCACATTCCAATGTGTGTGTGCAGGCTCCTGTGCATCCGATCGTAATCGGGATGCCCAGAGGTAGACCCGATTCTGATTCCGCGGGGGCTAGACCTACCCCACAGGATCAGAATCGGGTCTAGGGCCTATATGTGCAGGCTGGGACCTGATTCCAATTGGCCTGCATGCACAGCCATCTGCCCGACTACCTGAATGAGTCTCCTGAATGGAGTCACAGTGCCATGGCGTCGCCGACCACAAACTTCGTTCCCTGCAGCCCAACCCCCAGTCGGGCCTTCTGTGGCCAGGGTCAGGCTGCGGAAAACCCTCTGCATCCCCTCACCTTTCCACTACTGCCCGGGCCTGCCATCCCCTGTCTAGTTTGCCGGTCCCAGATGCACAGGGCTGACCTCAGAATTGGCCCTGTACATCTGGGGTCGCGGACTGCACATGCCCCACCCTCGTTTCGCCTCCAGAACGCCCCTCCTGCCTTTGTCTAAGCCTCACTGTACAAATGCATTGTTAGTACAGGGAGGCTTTTGACGAGGCTAGCAGGGGGACGAATAGCGGGGATGGACTTCCCAACTGGACGCCCATCCCTGCTATTCATTGGACATAATAGACCCCATATTGATTTACTTTATAATTGTATACATTTTTTTTGTAAGATGCCTTACATGATACCACCTTCAAAATGTATGCTGTTAATTATATAGTTATCTAGACTGAAAACACACCAGAGTACTAACTCAAAATGGAAAGCTAAAGGAATGCAATGGAGAAAAATATATCCACAGTATTTCTGTATCTAATTATATTCTTGACCCCAAACATGGGGATTAACTTCTTTTCCCTAGATTCTAGCTGCCTCATCATGCTACCAGATAACCCAAGTTTTCTAGTTCTTCTCAGAAAGCCTATGGTTACCCACCATCCAGATTCTCTGCCCAGTCTTCTTGCTATAGGAAGCTAGATTCTTGGCTCCAGAAGAGCAAACTGGACAATGCCCTAAGATGGGTCAGTAGGGAACTGTACTCACTGCCTTTCTTTTTCCTCTCTTAGTTCAGCACTCTTCCTCTGTGTGGGTGCGTAGCTATGTGTAAAACTTTTCATGGGATTTTTTCTTTTATTTTTCAATATATTGTGATTGTTTTATTGCATACCAGTTTTGTAATGTACACTAAAATGGGTTTTATTGCACATTGAAAGGCACATTCTAAATTAAGATGCAGAGAGGGGAATTTCACATTCAGGTCAGGATGTGGAGAATTCCCAAAGTATTTTAGAACAGACTCTGCCAAACATAAACCTATTTTAAAATATGTGTAGGACTGCACAGATATAGCTCTCCATATCCAGCAGGAGCAGCGATTTTAAGAAGCTGCCTATGAGGAATAAAATGTAAAAACACCTTTAGGGGCTATCTGTGCCATTTGGAACCCAGAGCTGAATAAGCAGGAGTGAGTGGTCATTTCTTGCCCCAGCTTTGAATATCCGGTTTGCCTGAATTTACAGGCAATATTTACCCACTGCCCGGTTAGCTTCTGCAGCAAAGGTTAGGCAGGTCTTTGCTGCACCTGACTTTCGCCACATAGCCATACTCAGGTAATGGCTCAATATCGCTGCTGCCCGGTTATGGCTGGGTAACCAGCTAGCATTGGGGCATTCACTTAGCAGCATTTACATGGTTTGCAGGTCTGCAAATGGTGTAAATGCCTTTGAATATTGAGCTCTAACTACAAAAATAAAGGCCCTGAAGCAGCTTGTGCTTCCCCACTGAGTCTTGGGGCTAGCCTAAATATCCACTGTTCTTGGATCATCCCATTGCTTCTTCCACCATCTCAAAAGTTATAATGTAAGCCTCCATGGGGCGCTGGTGAGCTCAACCAAGATGGAAGAGCTCCATGGAAAATCTTTTTTTGGAATCCTGTATACCTCCTAAGAGTTGGTGGTTTCGCCTCTGCTGTTGTCTACAGCATTTCTCTGAGACTCATTGATACCAATGAGTAAACAGCAAAAGTTGGATTTTGCTTACTCCAGCCAGGGCTGGCCTGTCCATTGAGCAAGAATGTTTGCACAGGGCCCCGCGTTTCAGGGGGCCCCACGCAAACAACATCCTTCATTGAAGATTTGCAGGCAGGGTGGCTTTAGAGGGAGCCGGAGAGGCCCCAGCTCCCTCTAACAACTGCCGAAGTGAAGAGCGTCTTTTCCCTTCACTTCGGCAGCTGTGCTGACATTTAGAACGCTGCCATGCTGATCACGGGAAACAGGAAGTCACCTTTGACCTCAGCGCAGCAGCGTTCTAAACATCAGTACAGCTGCCGAAGTGAAGAGAAAAGGTGCGATTCACTTCGGCAGCTGTAGAGGTGATCCAGGGCCTC
This sequence comes from Ichthyophis bannanicus, assembly GCA_033557465.1. Lineage (NCBI taxonomy): Eukaryota > Metazoa > Chordata > Amphibia > Gymnophiona > Ichthyophiidae > Ichthyophis > Ichthyophis bannanicus. The sequence continues at coordinate 684,163,467 of CM066036.1, read as the reverse complement.
TCCGGCTCCCTCTTAGCTAACAGCGGGGCTCTTCGGGAGGGGAGGAGGGGGTGCTTGGACTGAAAATGGGCTGGGGGGGTTCCTAGGACTGGAAATGGGCTTTGGGGGGTTGCTAGGACTGGAAATGGGCTGGGGAGGGTTACTAGGACTGGAAATGGGCTGGGGGGTTGCTAGGACTGGAAATGGGCTGAGTGGAGGGTGTGCTTGAACTGCAGATAGCTGATGGGGAGGGGGCTTGGAATGGAAATGGATTGTGAGGGGAGGGAGCTATTGCTGGAAATGGACTGTGGAGGGAAGGCTTGAACTGGAAATAGCTGATGGGGAGGGGGGCTTGGACTGGAAATGGTCTGATGGTGGGGCTAGGATAGGATTGGAAATGGGCTGATGGGGGCTAGGACTGGAAATATGCTGATGCGGGGGCTAGAAGTGAGCGGATGCTGGGTGGGGCTGGAACTAGAAGGGAGCTGATGTTGGGGGAGGATTCGAATGAGATGGGGCTGGGAGAGTGAAATGGAGAGGGGAAAAATATTTTGTGTGGGAGGGAAGAAAAATCTACAATTGACTGGTATTGGGAGAGTAAATGGGGATTGAGGATGGAGGGGTAAAATTTGAGTGGATGAAAAAGAAATAAAGAAAGATGGAGGAAAGAGCAAAAGGAGAAAGATTAGTATGTTAAAGCAGATGTAGAGAGAGAATGGAAAAAAAATTAGAAGAGAGAAGAAAGGACAAATGGACAGCAGATGATGGAGAGTTAGCAGAAGACACAAAGAAACCAGAAGAAAGTCGCTGGAGCAATTGCAACTGAAAAAAAACGTGCACAAAAGGTAGAAATCTATCTCTTTATTTTGAATTTATTAACTGGAATATGTCAGCTCTGGGAAATGTGCATCATTAGCGTCTGCGCTTTGTTTAGTACAAGAGGAAATTAATTTATAGTTTTATTTCTACAGTGTTGTTGTACATTCCAGGTTTGGCTTTTGGGGTTCCCAGTTTAATTATTGTCTTCCTATTTCTAAATAGTGATTTCTTGTTCTTTGTTTGGTGACGGTCTATGTTCTGCATGTGTAACTGAGCTGAGGTATTCTGTCTATGTAATTCCTATTTGACATTACCACTTGTTCTCTTTCCCCAGTAGGTCATGTATTGTTATTCTCTGAAATGTATTGGTTTGATATTTGCAGTGTTGCCTTTTGATAGGTAGAGTATAGTGCTTTGTGAGTCCTGGTAGTGCTGTTACGATATGGCGGATTTGCTATGGGTTCTAAATGTGCAACGCAAAAAAATCTATCCCCTATCTATACCCCTAATATTATACTTCAATAAATATTTTTTTGTCGGACTATTTGCCTTAAGAGGTCACTCTCTCCTATAGCAAAGTTTCCTTTTTATTTGTTTTAGTGAGCTAAAGATTAACTCGATTTTTACCCAGTCAGTGAAAAACCAAGGAGACTCACATCCTGTGATCACCACTAAAACCTTTTTTTTAAAAATGCCAACTTAGCTTTTAAACAGAAGTTCAAATAAACCTCGAACAGGTTCCAGGAAGCAACTCCCACTGCATGGAAATTCAGATTTATACCAACAGTGGTTAAACTTCAGTTGTTCAAATTATTCAACACGAAGCCATCAATTTTCCACTCTCATAGGCGGCTGTCGAGGTCACCAGCACAAGCTACATAGCGCCATGTTTCAAATCTGAGAATCCTCTCGATCCTTCATCAGGCTTACACACAGGCTGAATAACCTCCGAGGTGGAATAACTTCCCTGGACGTACTAGGGGTTTTTTCTGCTTCCGGGGTGCGGATGGGGCAGGGGAGGCCAGAATTTATTTCCTGCAGCCCGACCCTGGCCTTAGGAGGCCAGATCGAGGGTCGGGCTTTGGAAATAAACCCTTTTTCTTGGCAGCCGGCTTCGCGTCTTTTAAATGGAGCTGCGGTGCCATGGAAACATGATGCCATGGCGCCGCGGCTCCATTTAAAAGCCCTGAGTTAGCCGGGTGCAGGACTGTTCACGATTCTGATCCCGCAGGGCTAGATGTGCCCCGCAGGATCAGAATCGCGATCCAGGACAGAATCGGCCCCTTAGTGTCTGTTGTCACTAGCCAACAACTTATTTTTCCTGTTAAGCCGTGCTGCCTTGGGCAGCCTCATAGCTGGTTTGCTTATTATTGTTAGTTTTTTTCTTCAGTCTTTTAAAAGGCCATGCAACCTTTTTTTGGTTCTCTCTAGCTATACTTGCTTTAATTTGAGTTTTTCTATCTCCTGGTTGAATATTTTGTTTCCTAGTATGGACTGGAGATATTTTTTTGTTTGGAATGTAACCTGAGGGTTAAAATAAAATAAATTTTGCCTGGCTAGGCTGGGTGTCCAGGACTATCTGTGGCAGCTGGAAATGTTTCTTTCTCCTCCAGAGAAGTTTGCAGCCTTCAGGGCTGTGTGTTTGTGGGGGAGGTGCAGGAATCTCTTGAGTGAGCAGTCTTTCTGGAGGGAAACTGCAGAGGCAAAACCAGGGAAAGTGAAATGAAACTGAAAGCAGCAGTTGAAGCTTGTTCATGGTAAAGTTGAGATGTTAGAGATTTCTGAGTGAAAAGAGGGCCAAAAGAAGTGTTTTTGAAGGGTGCTGAGTAAAGAAAAAGGTTGATCTGGTGATTGGTGACTGGAAGTGTGGTTTAATTCTCTGGAAACCGAATTTGGTGACCATTTGGAACTTTGGGCGAGTGACTCTGAGAGAAATACTGACTGGTTGAGTGTTAAAAGAATATTTCTTAAAGGAAATTGAATTCTTCTTGGAATCCTGTCTAAGGACTGGAAAAGCTATTGATACTCAGAGCTGGAACCGCAATTCTGAATCTGACTTTCAGCTTTTGAGAATGAATGAAAGGATTGATTTTATAAGAAATATCCTCTTGGACTAGAGGAAAGAAACTCTGAATTTCCAGAAGTGGATAATTTCTGGGTGCGGAAGTGACTGACAAGTACCCTGAGAAAAGAAGGGGAAATTCAAACCTAAGCTGTGACTGAACTGTTTGTGTGTAACTGAAGCAGAACACAGAGCTTAAATATTCTGCTGGGCTCTGTGCTTAGTTAATTTAGACCAGGGGTCTCAAACACGCAGCCCGCGGGCCGCATGCAGCCCGCGAGAGACCTTTGTGCGGCCCGCGATGCATAGGGAAAAAAACAAAAAAACCCGGCTTCTGCTGCTGCTACCGCCGCTGCCGTGGCCGGCAATAGCAGCAATATCGCAAGTCCCGCAGGCTCCCCCCCCCCACCCGGCAGATCCCTTCCTGCTTGCCTGCCAGTTCTCCGCTTCGGCTTTCAGAGCCGCTAAGGGAGAGCTTCTCCCTCGCGACTCTGTTAAGCTCGCCGGGGCAGATGGGAAATTTCAATGTATAGTTTTATTTATACAGGAAATCAATGTATAGTTTTATTTATACAGTGTTGTACATTCTAAGTTTGGCTTTTGGGGTTCCCAGTTTAATTGTCTTCCTGTTTCTAAATTGTGATTCCTTGTTTGGTGATGGTGTATGTTCTGCATGTGTAACTGAGCTGAGGTATTCTGTTTATGTAATTCCTATTTGACATTGCCACTTGTTCTCTTTCCTGAGTAGGTCATGTATTGTTATTCTCTGAAATGTGTTGATTTAATATTTGCAGTGTTGCCTTTTGATAGTTAGGGTATGGTGCTTTGTGAGTCCTGGTAGTGCTGTTAGGACACGGCAGGTTTGCTATGGGTTCTAAATGAGCAGTGTTTCTAGTAGTTCTTAATGTGCCTGGCGGTTGGCACTGGTTTATAGTAATGTAGAAATCTTTTAGTCTTTCTTTATCCATACACTCATTAAGAGGCATGTTTACTAAAAGTTAGTGTATGGTAACATTATGCAAATATTTATGCAAATGATGCCCTTATGCAAATGATGCCCTTATGCAAATGAGGCCTGCGTCTTGTGCGGCCCCCGGGTTACTCTACAAGTCCTCATTTGGCCCTCAAAGCAATTTGAGTTTGAGACCCCTGATTTAGACTGACCCTTAATGGGCCTGGGAAGATAGTCTCAGTCTCATTCCTGGATTGAAAGAATAAAGCAATCTCTAGCTGGCTCAGCTAAGGGAAGTGTGTTTGGGACATTGCTGCATGTGGGTTTGGTTGGTTTGCAGTCCAGAGTATGGAGGTGTGGAGTTGGATGTATTCAAAGAAACAAAGGGTGTATCAGTTATCCTTTTATTTAATTAGATAGGGAAAGTGTTATAGTTGCTAAAAAAACAATATTCTTTCTTAAAGAGAGAGATATTTTGCCTCAATTTATAGGATAGACAGGGTCTTTCCCTTGATTTGTTAAAGGTAGGGAGTAGGATCCAGTGCAGAAGAGGAAATCTGAAGAACCTGGGAAGATCTTAAATCCAGTAGCAGAAGGATTCGGAGTCTTGGGCCCCTTCGCAAGAAAGATAACTGGAAGAGGTACTGGTGCACCCTATACAGAGACAAACAGGGAAAATATATTTGAGTTCAAATAAAGCAGACACTGGGGAAAGAAAACCCAAATTCCAAAATGGAAACTTACCTGTTAGAGTGGGAAACATTTGAAGGTTTTGAAAAGGAAAATAAGAATTCCTTAATAGGAATTGGTCTGGAAATTTTTGTGTAAACGTTTCACCAGCAGATATAAAGAATAACTTGACTTGCCTGTTACTTGATGTGAATGAATACACTTACCTGAGTTGTTATGTTGATGTGAGCAAAATGTTACTATGAGTTAAGAATATTTTGGATGATTACACTATTGTAATATTTAATAAATTGCATTAAAAATCCTATTCCTGGAAGTAAATGTCATCTATGTAGTCCATTATTACAAACCACTGACTAGCTACAATTAATACCTGTAACATCACCTTGATAGTGGCTTATCCACTTTAGTTTATTTTCCTCTTGCTCTCTACTTGCTTCCTAGTAAAAGGAGAGTAAGACGAGGTAAATTAAATCTGTCAGCTTTCACCCGAAGGAACCATCAGACTCCAACTACTTAAGCCATCTAACTACATTTAAACATCACTGGTGCTGTTGCAAGTGAGTCTAACAGTAAGCTCTTTGAGGTAAGGGGGAGGGGGCTACAGGAGGTTATAACTTGTGATAAGGAAGCTTATCATAGTTCAGGAGGGAGCTATAAAAGAGGTGAATTGGCTCTGAACAAGCAACCTGTCTTTGCTGGTAGAAATACTAAAACAGAATGTTTTCATAAAAGACTACCAGTCCCAGAATGCACCAGGTTTCAAACAGCCTCTAGAAGGGCTGAAGTGGGGAAACATGTGTTCAATCAGGAGAGCTATGAGGTAATCCCCAATCACTCATCTCCAAGGGCAGGGCTTGATTCAGCACACCTGGGCTGTGCTAGGGTGGAGTGTCCCTCTAAGCACTTTAAAAGTAAAAGATATTCTACACAGAGACAGAACAGGGAGAAACAGCCCAGGGAGAAGCAGAAGCTGCAGATCCAGAAACAGAAGCCATTGGAGAAAGAAGAGAGAGAACTACAACAGCAGAAGCAACGCAGAAGGAAGACTAGAAAGACATCTTGGAGGTCTAAAGAAGGAGCCCACAGCAGTACGTGTGTTAGGAGTGATTCCAGAGGCAAGCATACTCCATTGGACTGGAGGAAGCCAGAGGATTGGGGTTATAGAGCCAGGAATTCCCAAACGGCTCCTTTGAGGGAGATGGCTGCATTTGGAAGGGGCCCTAAGACCGGTGTAAGAAGGTATGTGAAGAGAGACCCAGTGTCCAGGGATCTTGATTGGAAGGCTGGACATAAAAGCTGGACTATTTACTGGCCAGGATACCAGGAGAGGAAACCTAACAGCAAGGGAAGCTCAGGTATGAACTTTGATCTATGCCCTAGCTCTTCATCTGGAAGACAGCAGGGAAACAAATATTATCCTGAAAGTGATCAATTAAGGAATTCCTCTGAGCCAGACCATGATATTGATTCCATGATATTTGAGGAAGAAGGAGATATATCAAATGATCAGTTGGAATACATGGACTGCTCACTGTCTAGGCTGCTGTTTTAAAGTAGTTTCTCACTAATACAACAACCACCAAAAGGAGCTGTAACTTGTTCTTTTATCTACCCAGAAAAGTCTCTGCAAGAAAGCTTTAGGGTAGGATTGAGCCACGTAGAGAGAGTGAACCAGCAAAGGGGTTTGCAGCTGGCTAATTATTTGTAATTGAGCCAGGCACAAGTGCACATGAGCTCTAGAAGGAAACTTCTTCTTTGTGTGTGTGAATAGAAGAAAGTTATCCTTGATAAAGAACAGGGTTTTTTTGTTACTTTCGGGTTTGTTTTTGCTTTTTGGAGCACTGCTAAGAAGGTCATTAGCAGGTGCCATCAAAAAGACCTTTTCTGTTTCCCATCAAGGTCTTTATTGATTTATTGCTTAAGAAGTTCAGTTACCTTATATCATGTTTTGTTTTTCCTGAGTACAATACTTGAAGCAAGTGTCCTTTTGTGTTACCAAGTAAATCTGTGTGGGAGAATTAACCCCATGAATAAAAATCTGTTTTTCTTTGCTTACACTCCAGCATCACAACTCATTATTTTGTGAACAGCTGATTCTGGTATGAATGAACTACAACCCCCACACTCCTTTGCAAGTCATAATAATATTTTGCCTTTGCCAAGACTGGACATTCACGACCAGCACCCCCGTTTACAAACTGCACGCCAAATTATCTCGCTTAACCCTAGAGGGCTGTATGGTGGGATGCATATAAAGCTACTTTGAGGGCTGAAATCATCTCCTTTGTTATTACGCAGAGGAAGCATGATAGGCAGCTTCTAGGAACTTTGGAGAAACAGCATATACAAACATGGGATAGTGCACTTCTGTAAACTGAAGCCACGAAGCGGGTATACTCTGAGACAGAGTGCTCATTATTATGAGGAAAGTAATAAATCTGGTCACTTGCTTGCATTGTATTTGCAGGCCCGGACGAGTAGAAGATGAGTACAAATGATTCAAATGGAGGATGGAAAATATTTACTGCAGGATGAGGAGATCTTGTCCAAATTCCAAGAATTCTATATGCAGTGTTATACATCTGAGGTCTCCCCAGGTCAATATATGTTCCAAACGTTTCTCAGTACCTTAACCCCTAGAAAAGTAAGTGATGTGCAGAATCAGCAACTGGATGAGCCGCTTAGCCTATGGGAAATAGAAGCCGCTAATAAATCCCTACCAGCTCATAAGGCTCCTGGTCCTGACGGATATGCGGCAGGTTTTCTGGGTTTCTGCAGGATGGTTGGTTCCCAAGTTGTTGCTATATTATGAAGTCTTGCAGCAGGAGTACACATCCTTAGAGTTCTTTGCAGTAGTATAGATATTGGTTATAGAAAAGCTCGGGAAAGACCCAACCAGGGTGGGTAATTACAGACCAATTTTGCAGATTAATGTTGATTGTAAAATTTATTCTATGATACTGACACGTTGTTTTTCCAATGTTTTGGGCACCATTATTAAATCATGATCAGAATATTTTTTTGCCAGGTAGGCAACCAGTGACAATGCTAGTCTCTTTTGTAATGTTTTCTCTTGCTGACTCCATTCCTCAGCCATTGATGGCCTTATCTTTGGATGCTGAGAACATTTTTGATTGCATTAGTGGCAGCATCTCTTTTATGTCCTTCAGTGGTTTGGGTTAGGAGAAAATGTTATTGGTATGATTCAGTTGCTATATGCTAGCCCAAGTGAATATCTTCCTCCTTTCAGCTCTATTGTGGTACCAGACAGGGGTGTCCTTTGTTACCCCCTATTGTTTGATATTGCTTTAGAACCATTAGTGACTGCTGTTCCTGAGAATCACATGCTGTATAGTGAGGAAGTGAGTAATGTTTCCCATAAGTTGTCCATTTATGATGCTGATGTCATTATTTTTACAACCTGCTTCCTTGCCATGTTTGATTCAGATTATTGAGTCCTTTTTGTTGCTGTCTGGCTATAAGATTACTGGTCAAAGTCTGAGATAATACCTCTTAATGCTAAAATGATCAAAGAAGATCTTTACAACTTTCCATTTTTATGGCGGACAGATCACTTACTTTATTGGGGTATACATTACTGTAGGTCCTTAGAGGAAATGATAGATTTCAATGTTTCTTTTTTAACGACCATGGTGAAGAGTATCATAGAGTCCTGGTCACCGTTATTCCTTACATGGTGGGGAAGGTTGGAGGCCATCAAGATGATGGTTATACCAAAGGTAAATTATATTCTCATTATACTACCCCTTCCATTTTCAGCTGCATTCTACAAAAAGAACTATTGGTCGATTTTTTTTGTGGCAACAGATGCTCCCTAAGATAGATTTGTACAACTTGAAGCTGGGAAAGCGGTTAGGTAGAGTGAGGTTTTCCTGATTTTTGTCATTACCATGCTGCCTTTTGTCTGTGGTAGGTTGCTCATTGCTTTGCCTCTGTTGACGGTGAGAGCCCAGTTTGGCTAAATCTGGAGCGTAAGCTTTTGGCTCCTTGACAATTCAACTTGGTACTGGGGAATTCTTTCCTCCATTGTTCCAGGGAACTTGGTTCTACAAGCTGTTCAGAAAGCCCTACAAAAGTTGACTTTGGCTCTCGGAGATGTGGACTATTATTTTAAAAAAATGCCTATTTGGGGAGCGTCTATGCTGCAGTCCAGTTTCCTTGGAGGATGAGAGTGCCGGTCTGAGTTCCTCCGACCTGTGCGGGCAGCCTAGCTGACGTCATCTTTCGGGACCCGATATAAGATCCTTCCACTGTGCCTCATTTGGGAGCGTCTATGCTGCAGTCCGGTTTCCTTGGAGGGTGAGAGTGCCGGTCTGAGTTCCTCCGACCTGTGCGGGCAGCCCAGCTGACGTCATCTTTCGGGACCCGATATTACGCTGGTGTTTTTACGGCGCTCAGCCATTGGCGCTCGAGTTGGGCGTCTCCTAAGGGGCGTGTCCAAAGGGGCATTTCACGCCCCTTGTGAGCCCCTTAGGAGCACGGTTGGAGTGAGGTTGGTTAGAGAGTGGCGGCGATGCCGGGTGGAAAAAGAAAGAAGAAGCTTCCTGCGGAAGGCTCTTAAGTCAGAGCTATCGAGAAACATGTAATTTCCATACCACGAGCTACCAACTCAGGTACTGTGCCTCTCAATCCCTCAGTCGAGGGAGTGAGTTTAAGCTCTGTCGAGCGTACTCCTCCGCTTCCTCCTGGTTTTTTAGAGTTGTCTGATGAACCTGTTTCTGGTTCTAGTCCTCAACAACTTAGAGAGTTCCCTAAAGCGGTTTCCTGGAAAGCTCCTTCTGTGCTTTCCACGAACTCTCCAGCTTTCACTATTTCTCTTTTGGACATTTGGCAAGTGGTTTTGCGTACGGAAAAAATTCTTGCTGAAACAGTTCCCTTGCTGTGTCAGTTTATTAGGGATGCTGTAGATAAGTTTCAATCTCTTGATTCTCAGGTTGGGGCCTTGAGCTCCGTGGTGTCAAATATGGAGTCGCAAGTTAAGTCTTTTTCTGAACTGCATATAGTTCATGCAAAGGACAGCCTTATTTTGCACCAGAAACTTGAAAATCTAGAGAACTCATCACGGAGCAAGAATTTGAGAGTACTTAATTTTCCTATTTGCTCTGTTGCCCCCCTTAATTTTGTTTAGAAAGTTTCTGAAAGATGCCCTTCTTTTTCCGCAGGCGGACTCTTTTTCTATTCCTAAATGTTACTATTTGTCTACTAATATAATGTCTACCGCTGCGGATCAAGAAATGGCTCCCCCTCTGGGTTCAGATAACTTTAATTTGACTGCTTTCTTAGAGGAAACGCAAGATGACATTCCTAATAGGGATACATTATTGGTGACTCTCTCTTCTGAGAAAAACAAAGTCACCATTCTTAAAGCTTATTTTAGGAAGGAGGAGACAAAGTTTTGTGGCGACAAGATGTCCATTTTTCCTGATGTTTCAAGGTCTACACCAGGGGTCTCAAACACGCGGCCCGCGGGCCGCATGCGGCCCGCGAGAGAAGGTTGTGCGGCCCGCGACGGAGGGAAATAAAAAAAGCCTTGCTTCTGCCGTTGCCGCCGTGGCAGCGGCAGAATCGACTGTCAATTTTTTTTTTAAAACGGGCTTCTTGGAGAGTGAGCTTCCTGCTCGAGGGAACTACCGCTTGTGCCATTCTAGCGGAGCCGTGCAGTGTGAGGTCTGGAGCTACAGGAACATCGGGCAGGCATTTTGGAGGACGTTCCCTGGACTGGAGGACCCCCCCTACCTGCTGCATAAAGCTCAGAGGCACCTGCTGTCGAGTGGAGAGTGAGCTTCCTGCTCGAGGGAACTACCGCTTGTGCCATTCTAGCGGAGCCGTGCAGTGTGAGGTCTGGAGCTACAGGAACATCGGGCAGGCATTTTGGAGGACGTTCCCTGGACTGGAGGACCCCCCTACCTGCTGCATAAAGCTCAGAGGCACCTGCTGTCGAGTGGAGAGTGAGCTTCCTGCTCGAGGGAACTACCGCTTGTGCCATTCTAGCGGAGCCGTGCAGTGTGAGGTCTGGAGCTACAGGAACATCGGGCAGGCATTTTGGAGGACGTTCCCTGGACTGGAGGACCCCCCCTACCTGCTGCATAAAGCCCAGAAGCTCTTTCACGCGGCCGCGTGTCGCGGCCTGCGTGGCGTGGTCTAAGGGGCGTGAACCAAGGGGCAGGACACGCCCCTTTTGCGCCCCTTCGGCGCACGTGAGGAGAGGTAATCGGAGCTGGAGATTGAGTGCTGTGCTCATTATGGGCAAAAGAAAGGGAAAGCTTGGTATCAAGCAGACGGAGTCTGAGAAAGGAGGTAAGGTGTTGGGCCCAATGGACAAGCACTTAGCCCCCTCGCTGCCCGCTATCCTGTCACCGGAAGGGGCTTCGTTAAGTCCTGAGTCCCGGACTCCCCCTCCATTCCCGCAAGTTCCTTTATCATCTACGTTGTTAAATGGCCCCTCTGAAGTTCTTACACCAATGCCGCTTCCAGTATTTCTGCCGTCTACCGACGCACCACTTGCTGCTCCCCCTTCGGGGGAAGTGACTCTAAGAGATATATGGGCTGCTATTCAAAATATTGACTTTCGTTTAACTTCAACTGTATCTTCATTATGTAAATTTTCACAGGATGTTATATGTAAATTAGAAAGTGTGGACCAGCAATTGGGTATATTATCTAATTCTGTTACACTGGTTGATTCCCAGCTTAAGTCTTCTCGAGATACTGATATTGCTTTAATTCGTGATTCTTCTTTGTTATCTTATCGAGTAGAAGCGCTGGAGAACCAGCATAGAGTTTGTAACCTTAGATTTCTTAACTTTCCTATTACCCATCTGCTATCCCCTAAAATTTTGCTCGAGAAATATTTTTCTGAGGTGCTTCACCTACAAGATAATGTGTTAGTTAGCCATATGTATTATTTACCGCGGGGCCCTGGTCTAACATTACTGGGAGCTGGAGGTCCTGTGCCTTCTCCCGGTTCTGTTGGCCAGGACCTCACAGCTTTCCTGGAGGATTCCAAGGATATCATTACCAAACGCTCCACTTTAGTGGCGCAGTTTGGTTCTGAATCCTTAAAATTGCAAGTTTTAAGGGCATACTTTAAACATAAAGAAGCCCTTTATTGTGGTTTTAAAGTCCAGGTTTTTCCAGACGTTGGTCGTCATACACAATTACGTCGTAAACAGTTTTTAAATTTAAAAACTAGAGTTGTGACATTGGGAGCTAATTTCTTTTTAAAATTTCCGTGTCGATGTATTATAACTTTCGAGGGGCAAACCTATGTTTTTACTGAGGTTTCATCCTTATCTAAGTTTCTGAATGAAAAGGAAAATGTTGGGATATAGTGAGAGGGAACGGATCAATTATATTTAGTTCCCTGTTGTGGAGTTTTTTTTACTCCTGTTTTCTTTAAAATGTATGGATAATTTAGCCTTTATAGGTAGGCTTCTCTCTCATGATGTGTTACTTGTTATGTGAGTTTAATTATTCTATGGCTGTATTGCTATATTTTTTTATTTCCTGTTGATTGTGTTGTATTCAAGAAAATCTCATAAATAAAAAGTTTTAAAAGAAAACGGGCTTCTGCTGCTCAAGCAGCAAAATCAGCTGTGCTGCGGTACCTTCCTCTCTGCCCGGAGATCCTTCATTGTGCTCCATCAGCGTGTGCTTTTCAAGCCGCGAAGAGAGTATTCCCCTCTCGCGAGGCTTGAACAGTGAATAGGCTTAAGACGAGCGAGTGGGAAATACTCTCTTCGCGGCTTAAGAAGCACACGCTGATGAAGCACAATGAGGGATCTCCGGGCAGAGAGGAAGGGGCCGCGGGACAGCTGATTTTCTGCTGCAGCAGCAGCAGCAGCAGAAGAAGCCAGGTGTTTTTTTTTATTTACCCGGGGGGGGGGGGGGGAGGACTGGAAATGGGCTATTGGCAGGGGGGGGTGTAGGACGGGAAATGGGCGATTGGCAGGGGGGGGGGGTAGGACTGGAAATGGGCTATTGGCAGGGGGGGGGTAGGACTGGAAATGGGCTATTGGCAGGGGGGTGTAGGACTGGAAATGGGCTATTGGCAAGGGGGGGGGTTATGACTGGAAATGGGCTATTGGCAGGGGGGGTTATGACTGGAAATGGGCTATTGGCGGGGGGGGTGTAGGACTGGAAATGGGCTATTGGCAGGGGGGGGGGGTAGGACTGGAAATGGGCTATTGGCAGGGGGGGTGTAGGACTGGAAATGGGCTATTGGCAGGGGGGGTAGGACTGGAAATGGGCTATTGGCAGGGGGGGGGAAGGACTGGAAATGGGCTATTGGCAGGGGGGTGTAGGACAGGAAATGGGCTATTGGCAGGGGGGGTGTAGGACTGGAAATGGGCTATTGGCAGGGGGGGTGTAGGACTGGAAATGGGCTATTGGCAGGGGGGGGTAGGACTGGAAATGGGCTATTGGCAGGGGGGGTGTAGGACTGGAAATGGGCTATTGGCAAGGGGGGGTTATGACTGGAAATGGGCTATTGGCAGGGGGGGTTATGACTGGAAATGGGCTATTGGCGGGGGGGGTTATGACTGGAAATGGGCTATTGGCAGGGGGGTATGACTGGTAATGGGCTATGGTGGGGGCTAGGACTGGAAATGGGCAGGTGGGGGTTAGGAAGGACTGGAAGTGGGCAGATGGGGGGAGTTAGGACTGGTAATGAGCTATGGAGGGGCTGACTGAAATGGGGTAATGGGGGTTAGGGCTGGAAGTGGGCTATTGGCAGGGGGGGGTTATGACTGGTAATGGGCTATGGTGGGGGCTAGGACTGGAAATGGGCAGATGGGGGGAAGGACTGGTGGATGGGGTAATGGAAGGGGTGCTTGTAATCCAAAGGGCTGATGGGGAGGGGCATTGGAATGGAAATGGTCTGTGAGGGGAGGGAGCTAGGATTGGAAATGGGCTGATGGGGGGCTAGGATTGGAAATGGGCTGATGGGGGGCTAGGATTGGAAATGGGCTGATGCAGGGACTAGAAGGGAGCGTATGCTGGGTGGGGCTGGAACTAGAAGGGAGCTGATGTTGGGGGAGGATTAGAATGGGATGGAGCTGGGAAAGTGAAATGGAGAGGGGAAAAATATTTTGTCTGGGAGAGAAGACAAATCTACAATTGGCCAGGTATTGGGAGAGTAAGTGGGGATTGAGGATGGAGGGGTAAAATTTGAGTGGATGAAATAGGAATGAGGAAAGAGAAAAAGGAGAAAGATTAGTATGTTAAAGCAGATGTAGAGAGAGAATGGAAAAAAACTAGGAGAGAAGAAAGGGCAAATGGACAGCAGACGATGGAGAGTTAGCAGAAGACATGAAGAAACCAGAAGAAAGTGGCTGGAACAATTGCAACTGAAAAAAAATGCACAAAAGGTAGAAAAATATCTCTTTATTTTGAATTTATTAACTGGAATATGTCAGCTCTGGGAAATGTGCATCATTAATGTTTGCGCTTTGTTTAGTACAAGAGGAAATTAATTTATAGTTTTATTTCTACAGTGTTGTTGTACATTCCAAGTTTGGCTTTTGGGGTTCCCAGTTTAATTATTGTCTTCCTGTTTCTAAATCTTTTAGTCTTTCTTTATCCATGCACTCATTAAAGAGGCATGTTTACTAAAAGTTAGTGCATGGTAACATTATGCAAATATTTATGCAAATGAGGCCCCTTATGCAAATGAGGCCCCGTGTCTTATGCGGCCCCCGGGTTACTTTACAAGTCCTCATTCGGCCCTCAAAGCAATTTGAGTTTGAGACCCCTGGTCTACACAGTCACGTAGGAAAGTTTTTCTTATGTTTAAGTCTAGAGTTCTTGCTCTGGGGGCGACTTTCTTTTTAAGATATCCTTGTAAATGTTGTATTTCTCTTGGTTATGACAAATTTGTATTCTTGTCTCCCTCCGAATTGGAAAAGTGGATCCTAGATAAGGAAAAGGCTCAATGACTTCTTGTTATATTTTTTATTTTTTTTCCTTAACACAGGCGATGGGAGGAGTCTCACTGGGCTGTTTAAAGTTGGCTATGGATTTCTCTTTCGAGGGCTTTCCTTGCCTTGTTTTCTTATATGATTTTGTTTTTGGCAATTGTAGGTATGTTTTCCCCGAGATGTGGGTTGGATTTCTTTATTATAGGTTTCTTCTTGTATATCTATTTTGTATTTTATTTATTTCTTTATATTGTAATTTTACTGTATAAACTGTAAAATTTTCATTTAAAAAATGCCCATTTGGTATACGAGTATATAAGCTACGATTTAAGATTCATGCAGCACCATTTTTTGGCAGCCATGGATAGATTAGGGGTATTTATAATTTGGACAATTGGTAGTCAATGGGCCCTTTAAAACCTTTCAAGTTTTGCAACATGAATTTGGGTTCCCCATGCAGACTCACTTTCAGTATTTTCAGCTGTGGCACTGACTCATGGATAGTGGAATGATTCCTGCTGAATTGGAGGATGGCTGGCAGCTGGAACAGTTTTACTGAAAAGTAGTTGCTGGGTGGGCACTCTGCCTCTATATTTCATAAATTTCTCCCGGGGCCAAAGATTAAAGCATATGCTGGAGTACAGAGTGGATGGGAGGCAGAATTGGGTGATACCTTGGAGAAGGAAACTTGGAGGAGATACTTGGATACAATGGTGAGAATTTCTTCATCTGTTTCTTTGAGGCAAGCCTTGTACTTTATATCCCATTGAGCACTCTGGACTCCTGTAAAGATAGCTGTTAGGAGAGACGGTATCTAATAAATGCTGGTCTTCTGTATTGCAACTAGGGACTCTGCACTACATGCTTTATGTATATCCCAATTTACAATCTTTTTGGAGAGATGTGTGGGGTAGGCTTCGGCCACTTTTTAAAATTTCTCTGAAGATCAGATACATTTGAAACTCAGTCAGGGCCTAATATCAGCAGATAGCTTTTAGTTTAAATTTAAAATGCAGCAGAGAGTTTTCAGGTTAAATTTAAAAAACCAACAGAGAGCTTTCAGTTTACTTTTAAAACAAGCAGAGAGCTCTTAGTTTAAATTTAAAACTCACTCAGGGCCTAGTATCAGCAGAGAGTTTTTAGTTTAAATTTAAAAACAGCAGACAGCTTTTAATTTAAATGAAATCAGTGTATAGCTTAGCATAGAAGGAAGAATAGGGTAAAATATTGTTTGAGTTGAAAGAAATACATTGTTTCTAAATACCTTTATAAATAGGCCTTCCACTTAGGGGAGGCAAGAGATCTGGGAATTTGTTTTAAATAGGTGTTAAAGCCAAGTGAAAGGTCAAGGGGCAATTTGAAAGGTTCCCTCTATCAAATTAAGGGCTCTGTGAATCATCCAGGAAATTGTTAACAGATTATCTCAGAAGCACAGGTCTAGGACCTGTGTAGCAAGCCAGCCTTTACTAGGTGTAAATTACCTCCCACTCACCCCAACTCCCACCAACCCCAGGCATAATCTTAGCTTTATAGTCTTTTAAACCTATTAAAGGGGTAAAGGTGGTCAGTCACTTTCAGGTTCAGCTGGTTATCATTACCAGGAATAGATTAAGGCCCTGAAGTTAATTAATCTTGAGGTGAACAAAGTCCCTTAAAAGTAATTGGTATAGTTGTATCAGTACAAGTATCCCTAGCAACCTTAAGTAAACAAATAGCTAAACAAAAACCTTAAAACTAAGATGCAAACAGCAGTTCAGCAGCAAGATGGGGGCTATCCAGTCTTTTGTATTGAGTGTCACATGTATGATTTTTTTCCCAGTTGGTAAGGTGTCTTACATGTTCACTAGGCGCAAGGAGCTCTTTGCCCTCAGGGAATGAGTTTGATCTCTTGAGGACAGACTTGGAGAACATAAGAAAGACAGAGAGGTACATAGACCAGACTTACAGGGATGTAGTACTGAAGTACCACCTCCAATCTGGCAGCCTCTCAGTTGTCATGGAGGAGAGAGGTCACATGAAAGGACCGCATCACCTTGGTATGGAAGGTAGTGATCCTGTATTTAGGATCTGTTTGCTAGGAGATGTAAAACCCTCTTGCACCAAGGAGGATTCTCCAGGGCCATGTGCCCATGAGGGAAGGGTTAAGACAGCTGTTATAGTTGGCAATTCAATCATTAGGCATGTAGACAGCTGGGTGGCTGGTGAACATGAGGACCGCCTGGTAGCATGCCTGCCTGGTGCGAAGGTAGCAGACCTCACACGCCACTTAGACAAGATTTTAGATAGTGCTGGGGAGGAGTCTGCTGTCTTGGCCAAATTTAGGCTTTTAGGTAGGAAGTTGAAATCCGGAACATACAGGGTAGCATTTTCTGAAATGCTTCCCATTCCACATGGAGGACCCAGAAGGCAGGCAGAGATCCAGAGTCTCAATGCGTGGATGAGACAGTGTTGGAAAGAAGAGGGTTTTGGATTTGTTAGGAACTGGGCAACATTCTGGGGAAGGGAGGGACTCTTCCAATGGGATGGGTTCCACTTTAACTGGGATGGAACCAGGCTGCCATCATTAATCTTTAAAAATGAGATAGAGCAACTTTTAAACTAGATAGTAGGGGAAAGCCGACAGTCGCCCAAGAGCATATGGTTCAGAAGGATGTATCATTGAAGGATACTAGCAAAACTGGGAAGTTATGGCATCCCTACAAAGAGGTTCCAACAAAAATAGAAGTAACCCAGATGTCCTTCAATATAGAGCCAAGAGATTCCAAATTATGACTATCAATTGATAACCAGATTAATATGAATCAAATACAACCTCTAAAATGCCTGTATGCAAATGCTAGACATCTAAAAGATAAGATGGGAGAGCTGGAATATATAGTACTAAATGAAAGGTTAGATATGATTAGCATGTCAGAGACCTAGGGAAGGAGGACAACCAATGAGACACTGCAATACCTGGGTACAAACTATATCACAATGATAGAGTAGATCAGATTTGTGGAGGGGTTGTACTTTGTTAGAAAGGGCATTGAGTCACATAGGATTAAAGTTTGGCAGGAAACAAAATGCACTATAGAATCTCTATGAATAGAAGACCCATGTAAAAAGCGGAAGGTGACGGCATGGGGGGGTGTACTACCGACCGCATGGACAGAATGAACAGATGGATGATGAAATACTAAAATAAATCAGGGAAGCAAACAAAAGGTACAACACAGTGATAATAGGTGATTTCAATTACCATAGTATCGACTGGGTCAATGTCACAGCAGGGCATGCTAGAGAGAGAAAGTTTCTAGATGAAATAAATGATTGCTTCTTGGAGCAGCTGGTTTATGAACCGACAAGAGGGGAAACTATTTTGGGCCTAGTCCTTAGTGGAACACAGGATCTGGTGCAAGAGATACGGGTTTTGGGGCCACTACTACTACTACTACTACTGAGCATTTGTATAGCGCTACAAGTCATATGCAGCGCTGCACAGACAAGTAAGAGACAGTCCCTGCTCATCAGAGCTTACAATCTAGTCAAGACAAACACAGAAGGTGTAGGCAGGGATAAAGCAAGGGAAGGAAAAAGGAGATCAGGAGAGTCAAGATCCAAAAGCAGCAGCAAAGAGGTGAGTTTTCAGCCTGGATTTGAAGAGGGTTAGGGAAGATGCCTGGCGTACAGACACAGGTAGTTTGTTCCAGGCGTACAGTGCAGCAAGGTGAAAGGAGCGCAGTCTGGAGTTAGCAGTAGAAGAGAAGGGCATAGATAGAAGCAGTTTGCTGGAAGAGCAGAGTTCCCGAGGGGGGTTGTAAGGCGAGATAAGAGAAGAGAGGTAGTGAGGAGCGACAGAGTGAATGCATTTATAGGTCAGCAGGAGAAGTTTGAACTGGATGCGGAAACGGATAGGGAGCCAATGAAGTGACTTGAGAAGAGGAGTAATATGGGCATGACGAGGCTGGTGGAAGATTAGCTGCGCAGCAGAGTATTGAACAGATTGAAGGGGAGAGAGATGATTCAAAGGGAGACCAGCAAGGAGTAGGTTACAGTAGTCAAGATGGGAGGTGACTAAGGAGTGGATAAGCGTTTTAGTAGTGTGTTCAGAAAGGAAGGGGCGGATTTTGCTGATGTTATAGAGAAAGAAGCAGCAGGTCTTAGCTATCAGATGGATGTGTGTGGAGAAGGAAAGAGAGGAGTCAAAGACAACCCCCAGATTGCGGGCTGAGGAAACAGGAAGGAGTATAGAGTTATCCACAGAGACTGAGAATGGAGGAAGAGGAGGGGGAGGTTTTAGGGGGAAGGATGAGAAGTTCAGTCTTGGCCATGTTGAATTTCAAGCGGCGGTGAGACATCCAGGCAGCAATGTCAGAAAGGCAGGCAGATATCCGGGTCTGGATTGCCAGAGAGATTTCAGGTGTAGAGAGGTGGATCTGGGAGTCATCAGCATACAGATGGTATTGAAAGCCATGGGAAGAGATAAGCACACCAAGGGACTGGGTATAGAGAGAGAAAAGGAGCGGACCCAGGACAGATCCTTGGGGGTACACCAACTGGAAGCGGGGTAGCAGAGGAGGAGGAGCCACCAGAACACACACAATAAGGATCATGGCATGATCGCATTTGATTTAATAAATGAAGGAAGGACGGCAAGGAAATCCACAGTATTACCTTTTAACATTCAAAAGGGAGACTATGATAAAATGAGGAAAATAGTTAAGAAAAGACTAAAAGAAGCAGCTGCAAAGGTTAAAGATTTGCATCAAGCATGGGCGTTGCTTTAAAGTATTATCTTGTAAGCCCAGATATTCCATGCTTTAAGAAAAGTGGAAGGAAGGCCAAAAACTGCCAGCATGGTTTAAAGGTGATGTCAGAGAGGCTGTTCTGCCAAAAAAGCATCCTTTAGGAAATGGAAAAAGGAGCCTAATGACGAACACCAAAAACAACATAAGCATTGACAAGTTAGATGCAAGGCATTGATAAGGCAAGAAAAGAGAGAATTTGAAAAGAAGCTTGCTGTGGAAGCAAAAATGCATAATTAAAACGTTTTCAAGTACATTTGTACGAGGTAGCAAAAAACCTGTGAGAAACTCAGTAGGACCATTAGATGATAGAGGAGTAAAAGGTGCTCTAAAGGAGGACAAGGCCATAGCGGAGAGACTGAATGAATTCTTTGCTTTGGTCAGTTACTTCTGCCTGAAATGTTATATAAAGGGGATATAGCAGAAGAATTGATAGAAATATTGATAAACTGGGAGGGTGTATTACAACTGTTTGATAAACTGAAGAGTAGCAAATCACTTGAACTGGATGGTATACATCCAAGGGTGTTCAAAAAACTGAACTGTGAAACTGTAGACCTACATTTAGTAGTCTTTGAACTATCATGAAAAGTACCTAAGGATTGGAGAATGGCCAACCTAACTCCAATTTTTAAAAAAGGTTCCAGGGATGATCCAGAAAACTACAGACCAGTGAACCTGATGTCAGTATCGGGCAAGATGGTAGAAACCATTATAAAGAATAAAATTACTGAACATGTAGATAGTCATTGTTTAATGGGAGAAAGCCAACATGGATTTAGCTAAGGAAAGTCTTGTCTTTCTAATCTGTTATATTTTTTGAAGGTGTGAATAAACAGGTAGATGAAGATGAGCCAGTCGATATAGCATATCTGGATTTTCAGAAAGCCTTTGACAAGGTCCCTCATGAGAGAGTCTTGGCGAAATTAAAAAGTCATGTGATTGGAGCCACTGTAGTATTGTGGATCAGGAACTGGTTAAAAGATAAAAAGCAGAGAGCAGGGCTACTGTAAATGGCCAGTTTTCTCAATGGAGAAAGGTGAATAGTGGAGTACCCCAGGGATCTGTGCTGGGCCCGCTGCTTTTTAACATATTTATAAATGACCTGGAAATAGAAATAACCAGTGAGATGATCAAAGTTGCAAATGATACACAATTATTTTAAGTTGTTAAAATGATAGAGGATTGTGAAAAATTGGAAGAGGACCTGGAAAAATTGGACGTCCAAATGGCAGATGAAATTTAATGTGGACAAGTGCAAAGTTATGCACCTAGGAAAGAACAACCCAACTATGGTTACATGATGCAAGGTACTCTCTCCTTGCAATGGCTGCGATTCTTGTTCATTGGGGCATTCACTCCGCGGTCTCAGTACACTCAGGCGGACCTACTCAAGTCCCTCAGAATTTTGTTCCTTGTCTTTCATCCTCATCCCTTTCCTCTCTTCTCCCTCCTGCTCCGCCTTCTCATCTACATCTGTGCTTGGCCCTGGTGAACTGTTGTTCCCTCCGTAACAAAACCCTTCTGGTGCATGATTTGATCATTCAAAACTCCCTAAATATGCTCTTCGTAACTGAGACCTGGCTGAAGGAGGGTGAGGACCAGTGGTGGGAGCCGGCCAATTCTGTCTGGTTCACGCGAACTGTTTCCTGCCATGAGCCATTTTCAGCAAACTGGGCCAAAAACAGCATTCAGATGCCAGCGCTGCACTGGCATCTCATGCCTTCCACTTGCCTGTGGTTTCACGACATCGGGGGACCATGGCATCGCAGGAAGGCCCCGATTCCATCAAACCACTTATGGGTGGGGGGATCAGGCCGCTGGGCCACCAGGGAGCTACTGCCCTGTGGTGTCTGTCAACAGCCTGATTGTGCAGCGCTGGCAATGCAAATCGTGCTGTGCTGCCGCCCATTCGGTCCTGTCAGTGGCAGGATCGATCCGAACCGGTTCCTGTTCGGATCGGATCCTGCCACTGGTGAGGGCCCTCTCCTTACATGCTGTCTTCCTCCAGGATACTCGGCTCATTCTAGACCCCGTCTGGGCCGCTCAGGTGGGGGGGGTTGCTGCCCTTTTTCTCTCTACATTGCCTCGGACTCCAGCTCACACTTCTACTCTCCACTACACTGAATTGCTGCTCCTGTGCCTTCACTCCTCCCCACCTACCTATTTTCTCCTTGTATATTCCCTGCCTTTGATCTGTCTATCCCTTTGGGATGCCCTTCTTCTCACCATAATGGAGACTTCGCTCCAGTTTCCCCATCTGGTGCTCTTAGGTGACTTTAACATACGCTTTCTTTCACCTACCTCTTCCCAGGATCATACCTTTATCTCTTTTCTCCAGGATCTTGCTCTCTGTCAACACATCTCCTTCTTGACTCATGTAGCTGGTCACACTCTTGATCTCCTCAGAACCCCCTCCTATTCCTCATTGATCCCCTCCTCTCTCTCTCCCCTCCCCCTATCCTGGACCGATCACCTCGGCATTCTCTTTTCCTTGCAATCTTCTCTTTTCCTTTCTGCTGCTCCTTCATCTGCTACCACTGCTCCCTCCCAGCTCTCTCTCTATCACTGCTTCCACTTTGGCCCAATTTCCACTCTCCAATCAACTATTGCCCTCGGATTTCTCCACCCTTACTCTGGATGACAAAGTCCCCACATGGAACTCCTGCCTGTCCACCGCCCTCTACCATTTAGCCCCCTTCATCTGCATTCATCTCACTGCTCCTCCAGACATCCTTGGTATCACCCCTGTCTTTTCTTATACCACACCTACCTGCGCCGTTCAGAACGCCTCTGGCGCAAACATCGCTTCTCAATATTTCCAATTTTGTCATCAACGCTATCGCTCTTTCATCCACGCAGCCAATCATACTCCTCTCAGCTTATCTCTACTTCAGCTAACTCTTCCCATCTGTTGTTCCTGGTCCTAAAATCCCTCTCTGCCACCCAGTCTTCCTCCTCGCTCAACCCTACCTTTTCTTTCCCCAGCCCTTCTCAACTTGACTCATGCTTTACAACTAAGATTCAGTCTCTTCGCTCCTCTTTTCCCATCCCCCCGGCCGGCCATCCTTTCCCCACTCCCTCCCCAACCCCGCTTGCTCACACCTGGTCTACTTTCTCCTCGATTATGGAAACCAAGCTTCTGAAATCACTTTCCTCTGCCCGTAAGACTACCTGCCATGCTGAACCTAACCCTTCTGCTTGGGTTTTGGAACCCTCTCTCACTCTTCTTCCCCCAATTCTCACCATACTCCATACTAGTCTTGCCTCTGGTTCCTTCCCCACCCCCTGGAAACATGCCTTTATTTGTCAGCTCCTGAAGAAACCTACCCTTGAGCCCACTGATCCAGCCCCTTTCCTCTCAAAAATCCTTGAGCAATTTGTCTTTTCACAGTTCTCTCAGCACCTTGAATCCATCCATTATCTTCACCCCTGGCAGTCTGGTTTCAGGCCTGAACATAGTATTGAGTCTATTCTTCTGTCTCTCTTGAATGAGCATCACACCTCTCATGACCGTGGTGACATCTCACTTACTGTGTCTCTTGATCCTTCATCGGCATTTGACCTGGTTGATCACTTGACATTTCTCTCCCATCTTCATGATGCTGGTGTTTCAGAGAAAGTTCTACATTGGTTCCATTCCTTCCTCTCCTTTCATTCCTTCTCAGTCATCTTGGGCAACTGCTCCTCAGGATCCATTCCCCTCCCTTGTGGTGTTCTTCAGGGTTCCGTGCTGGCCCCTCTACTCTTTAATGTTTTTCTGGTCCCTCTCTCCTTACTGATTCAACAATCTGGTTTGTCGGTGTACTACTATGCCAATGATATCATCCTTTTGCACCACACCTCTCCTGTGGCACCTGATCCCTCCCCGCTGAAGTCCTGTCTCTCACGTGTCTTTGAATGCCTCGCCTCTAATTTTCTCCATCTTAATTCCTTAAAGACATCTGCCATCTGGTTCTCCATTGATGGCCCCTGCCCCTCCCTGGCCCCTTCTCTATCTAGTTCCCCAGTCTCATTGGTCACCTCCCTCCGCTACTTCAGTGTCACCTTGGACTCTGCCCTCTCTTTCCATGAACATATCTCATTGCTCGTTCACCCTTCCTTTCTGTCCCTCAGGAAAATCAGGGCTATATCTCCCTTTTTGAATACTCTTCCCTTATCACTCTTTGTCTATCTTTAGTTATATCATCTTGATTACTGTAATTCCATCCTTTCATGTCTTCCCTAGTTCCAGCTCTGCTCCCTCCAACTAATCCAAAATACCGCTATCCATATCTTCTTTCATGCCACCCGCTATGATCATATTACCCTTCTGCTTATTGACCTTCATTGGCTTTCCATCAAACACTGTATTCAATTCAAAGTGTTCACTACAGTTCATAAAGCCATCTATACGCAAACTCCTTAGTACTTATCTGACCACCTTCATTTCCATGCTCCCTCTCACAGTCTGCGCTTGGTCCATATCAACCGCTTACAACTCCCTTCCCCCTCCTGTGCTCACCTCAAATTTACCCGCCATTCCGCTTTCTTCTTTCTGGGTACCTTTCTGTGGAATTCCCTCCCAACTGACCTTTCTCTACAACCCTCTTTCCCCAAGTTTAAGTCCCTCCTTAAGACACACATCTTCCACGATTCTTTTGACCTCCCCCTCCCTGTCCCTTGACCTCCTCCTCTCTCACTTATCCTCTCTGCTTCTTCTCACTAAACCCCAACCGGCTGCACAGTCACACACACTACCTGGTTTTTGACTCCTTCCTGGAGGGTCCCCAACCCCTACACATAGCAGGTAGCTGGAAGAAAGAGGAAAATTGTCACTAGAAAAACTTCAAAAAGCAACAGATGCATATTTAAGATCTTTAATTTCAAAGATCAAAGTAAAGAATTATGTGAATTATAACATCTTGAAGCAACTAAGGGATTCTGTGGAAAAGAAATACAGGGAAGAGGGGACCTAGGTGAGAGTACCAGAAGAAAGGAAGACACAGAAAAGGAAAAAGAAGTTGAGGGGGATATGACGTTGAGAGATTTTGAACTGCAAGAGTGAGCTGAATAAAGGAAGGGTCAACAAATTAACTGAAGAGGAGGAAGTAATGGAGGAAGAAGAAAGGGAGGAGAAAGACCCAGAAGTAGAGGAATTTAAGATAGAACTCCTGGTCCATTTGGAAAGAGATGAATATGCAGGGTTCCAAGTAAGGGAAAGATTATCCAAGCTAAATGTAACACCTAAGGTTAGAAGTATGATAATTAAGATGAACAAGGTCATACCCAGTATAAAGGGACCATTTATTGACATCACCAAAATTAATCTAATATAATATTGTGCAGCTAAAATTATTACTGCAAGAATACTACCAACTAAAGTACAGAGCCAGAAGTAAAAGAAAACAATAACAGTTCCTCCTTGGAAAAAGCGCATTGAAGGAAAAATACAATCATTGTGTGCAGAGGTATCCCTGTAGATGGGTGTCTAAAAAGATTAAGATCATCAAAAATATTAAAGATCCAAGACATCAAGCTCTGAAGCATGCTGCATGAACAGAAGAAGATCTAAAATTTATATATTCCAACAATAATTTGAAAATAGTGGCAGAAACGCAAAAACTTTGAAGATATGAAGAAAACAGGAAAGAAATATATAAAAACAAACTATTTAGAGAGAACCAAAAGCAATTCTACAGGGAATGGGGGAAGAGCATTAATATGGTAAAAGTACTTCCAACCAAAGCTGAAACCAAAACCTTCTGGAGAAAGCTATATGAAGACCCTATACAGCACAATCAAGATGCCAAATGGTTACCCTGCATACAGGAGCATCTAGAAAAAACAAACATCAAACCTATGGAATGGTCTGTAGTAACAAAGAAAGAACTGGAAAGCAGGTTAAAACGAGCCTCAAACTGGAAGAGCCCTGGTTCAGATGGAGTAACCAGCTTTTAGCTCAAACAGTTAACATTACTGAACTGCAAAAATTAATTGTTCGAGCAGCCGGATTTAACACCGCAATGGTTTACTATAGTTAGAACATTTCTCCTTCCGAAGGGAGACCCAAGTAACATTCCTAAACAATTATAAACAGGTTATTGGTCTATCTCCAATCTATAAGCTGTTCACTTTGATAGATGCAGACAGAATATACAATCACATTAAGCTCAGTACCATCATGGCAATAGAGCAAAAGGGCAATAAGAGAGGAGCATATGGAACCAAAGACCAGTTAATGTTGAATAAGGCCATCATGGTCAGTGCTAAGAAAGGCAGAAATCTCAGTCTAGCGTGGATTGATTATAAGAAAGCTTTTGACACCATCCCACACTCTTAGATAATACTTAAAGAGAAATAATGAACAAACAAACCTCTTCAAAAGACGGGGAAGCTGTAAAACTAGAGGGCATAACATGAAGCTGCAAGGAGGTAAATTGAAAGGCAATGTCAAGAAATACTTTTTCACTGAAAGGGTGGTGGATGCTTGGAATGCTCTCCTGATGGAAGTGTTGGGGGCAAATACAGTGACAGAATTCAAAATGGCATGGGACAGACACAGTGGATCCCTTTACAGCAGCAGGATAAAATCGAAATAAACTTTAACTAAATTCTCAACATACAGGGGTATCCTACACGGAGCGGTGGGTTCACCCCTAAAACAAAGACATGGGGAGTGGTGGCCTGCACGGAGCAGCAGGTGCACCTACTCTTGCAATCTTACTGGGCAGACTAGATGGACCATACTGGTCTTTATCTGCCGTCATTTACTATGTTACTATGTTAATACATTACCTTGAAATATATAAAATAAATCCTGGTTTGATAGAGTACATTAAGTTCATTATGACAATGTGGCAAACCACACTCTTGTTTTAGATATGAAGATAGTCAGTACATCATTCCTAACATTAAGATCCAGCAAGGAATATTGCAGGGAGATTCCCTGTCGCCACATCAACTCTTTGGTATATGGATTTAGGTTGAATCCTAAAGAAGGTAACAACCCAGAAGCAACTTCCCTTCTACTATTTATAGATTATCTGAAGTTCTACAGTTACAGCGACCAACAATTAGCAGAGCAACTTTGTGTGGTGAAAAGCTTTTCTGATGACATCAGGATAACTTTTGGCCTTGATAAGTATGCTAAGGCAACATTTTTCAGAGGAAAATTGAGCAAAACCAAAAACATCTCCCTTGCTGAGGGTGAGGGCTGTGACATCAAGGACCTTGAATAGGAAAGTGTAAATAAATATCTCAGAATAGAGGAAGGAATGACACTCGAGCAGAAACTATTCAGAGAGAAGATCAGTAAAGAATATTATAGGAGATTAAAATTGTTATTGAAAACTGCTATAACATCACGGAATAAGATACAAGCCATCAAATCAGCTGGCAATTCCTGTACTCTCATACAGCTTTGGGATTCTGGACTGGCCTCTTAAGAATCTTAAAAAACTGTATGTGCAAACAAAAAAACTCCTCCATGCTCATGAAGTAATTTACAAGAATCAGTGTATGCCAAGACTGTACATTCCTAGAGCTGAAGGAGGGCTAGGACTTATAGAGATTGATTACACCTACAGAACTACTATCATAGGCCTCCAAGCCTATCTCACAGCATCCTCAGACCCAAATACACAAAAACTGCTGAAATATGAAAGTAAATGCCCAGAATCTTTCTCCATCATCAAACTTGGACAAGCGTTCCAACAATTAGAAGGAATGAGTGAGAATTCACAGGCACACATGGGAAAGGAAGTAACAGAATTTGCAAAACAAGAGAAAAAACTCTTCAAAGAACTGGATCAGCAAGCGAGGAAAAACAAGTGGCAAATGCACAAATACAGTAGAAAATACAGAGCGGTACTCCAAGAACCTTTTGTCAATCAGGAACGGACACATGAATGGTTAAGGAGAGGTGAACTGAAACCGAAGGATGAAAGATTGATAGCTGCAGCCTAGGACAGCTGATTATGGACAAGATGCTTTACAGCGAGCATTGAAAAAACTGTCAAAACAGATATATGTTGATTCTGTAAGAAAGAGCTGGAAACAGTGACACACCTTATAGCATGCTGTGAAGTTCTATGGCGGAAAGTTTCTATACAGAAAGGCACAACAAAGTAGCACGCCTCCTTCACTGGAAACTCTGTAAACACTACAAAATCACTGTCCTTGAAAAGCACTGGGATCATTACCCTAAGAAAATAACAGAATGAAGAGGTGCTGATTATCTGGGACATTCCCATTCAGGCGGATAAGAAACTGGATGCGAGGAATCCTGACATAGTGGTAAAGGAGAAGAACACCAGAATGGTATTGATAAGTGTCAGTGCCGAGTAATTATTCTGTGAATCGCGTGGAGAGGCAGAAGATCCTGAAATACCAAGAAATGCAGTCAGAAATGAAGAAAATATGGCAGAAAGATACAGAAATCTTTCCCGTTGTACTGGGGGCAACAGGCTTGATAAAGAAGAATTTCCAGGCACATCTTAATAAACTACCTATACCTGTTATATCTTACGAACTCCAGAAAGAAGCTCTCTTTGACATGATACAAGTATTGCGCCGAGCATTAATAGTAAATTTGAGAGACTAAGATCATACTCCACATACCCTGGCTTAGAAATGCGGTTCATGACTGTCATGGTATCTGCAAAATTAATATAATGATATACTAATATACTGTATATTGATTTAGTTAACCCTTTGGCAGTTGGTTTTATCAATCTGTAAAATTAACCCATTTGGAGAAAATGCCCCAGGTAGGCTCTATTCATATGCCCACAGGTGGCACCTCATAACATCAGAGCAGTGGACTCTCAACATTGTCCAAAGGGTTATCTGCTTCACTTCAAAAGCTTACCCCTACCACTTTCATAGGAGATTATCCCAGAAACCCCCTGCAGATAAATCTCCTTTTAGAAGAGGTGTCCACCCTGTTAGCTCAGGGGGTCATTGAACGAGTTCCTCCGCCCCCAAGACGGCATGGGCTTCTACTCTCCTTATTTTGTTATTTAAAAAAAAGGAGGGTTCAGGCCCATCTTAGATCTAAGGGATCTAAACAAATTCCTCGTTTGAGAAAAATTCAAAATGATTTCTCTCAGCACACTCCTGCTTTACATTCAGAGAAATGACTGGCTGTGTTCTCTAGACCTCAAGGAGGCATACACGCATTTACTGATCCACCCTCAGCACAGGCAATAGAACCATTACCAATACTGGGTGCTCCTCTTCGGCTTAGCCTCTGCACCTTGAGTATTTACAAAGTGCAGGGCAGTGGTTGCAGCCTACCTTCACACTTTGGGGGGTCTTTGTCTTCCCCTACTTAGACGATTGGCTAATCAGGGGAAAATCCCACAAGAGGTAAAGCTCTCTCTACATTGCACCATAACTGTGCATCAACATCTGGGATTCGTTGTAAACTTTCCCAAGTCGCCCCTGGTGCCAACCCAGCAGCTCGAGTTCATTGGAGCACTTCTGGACATTCAATAGGCCAAACATTCCTCCCCCTGGATCGCTCTACCCGCCTCATCAAGCTAACCAACAAGATAAGAAGTCTCGCTTATGTAATAGCTTGAGAGATGCTATGTCTTTTGGGGCACATGGCCTCCACCATCCATGTAGTCCCCTATGCCCGCCTGCACATGAGACAAGCCCAATGGACTCTTTCGTCTCAATGGACACAGGCGCCCGAGCATCTCTCAGACAAAATATGCATCAACCCTCCACTTCTCAACTTCCTTCACAACCTACTCAGGGGGGATCACCTTTTCAGATGCCTCCACCTCAATGTACCCTGATGACGGATGCCTCCAAGCTCGATTGGGGAACACATCTGAATGATATAACTACACAGGGACAGTGGAGACACCAGTAATCTCAGTTACAGATAAATCTCCTGGAACTATGTGCACTTACAAATGCCCATCGGATTTTTCAACTCCCAACTCTCGAGCCAACGGGTCATAATCAGAACGGACAATCAGGTGGCCATGTTCTATGTGAACAAGCAGAGAGGAACAGGGTCCTATCCCCTCTGCCAGGAAGGCTTCGCCTCTGGTTTTTCTCAATTGCAAACTGCATCCACCTCAGAGCAGTGTATCTCCCGGGCAAATTCAATCTCCTGGTGGACAGACTTGGCGGTATCCTACTTCCACATGAGTGGACCCTCAATTGCAAAACGGCATCTTCGATCTTCCACAAGTGGGAGACCCCACTCATAGATCTGTTCGCCACACAGGAGAACGCACAACTTCTATTGTTCTGTTCACGACTTCCCTTCCTGCACAGACAGACTCAACCTCTCAGTCTGGGACACGTGCCCAACCTTTACTCTCAGGATCATGGGACACTTCTCCAGCCCATTCCACAGGGCCTCCGCCTCACAGCCTGGCTCCTGGAAGCCTAGTTCTTGTGGACCTAGATCTTCCACAACAGGTCAAGAATATCCTACTTGCATCACTCAAACCGTCCACCAGACGTTCTTATGCTTTCAAATGGTGGAGGTTTGCAGTCTGGTGTTCCTCAAAGCAGATTGACCCCTCTACCTGCCCGGTGGAATTTCTTCTACAGTATCTCCTCCACTTGTCCTCAGCAGGTCTCAAAACTAACTCAGAGTTCATCTCACTACCATTTTGGCTTATCACAAGCCTCTGGACACACAACCTATTTCATCACACCCCTTGGTGCAACATTTTATGCGAGGTCTCCTGCTATCCAAGTCACCTATCAAACCACCATTGGTGGCTTGTGGCCTCAATGTGGTTCTAGTGCAACTTCTAAAGCCTCCTTTTGAGCCTTTAGCCACCGCTTCACCCAGGTTTCTCATATAGAAGGTACTCTTCCTCATTGCTCTGACCTCAGCTCACCGCATCAGCGAGCTGCAGGCTTTAGTAGTGGATCCTCCATACACCAGTTCCACCTTGACAAGATTGTCCTCCGTACCCACCCGCACTTCCTTCTGAAAGTGATTTCAGCCTTCCACCTGAACCATTTGGTAATTTTACCAGTTTTCTTCCAGAGGTCACATATCTCTCAGGCCGAAGCAGCGCTACACACCCTCGACTGTAAATGAGAACTGGCTTACTATTTGGAAATCCTCAGAACTATTCATTTCCTTTGACTCAAGTCACCTTGGACTTCCAGTGACAAAGCGTACCCTATCCAAGGGGATAGTGTACTGCATTTCTTTTGCCTATGCACAGACTCTCCCTCGAGGGCCATGTTATTGCTCACAGTGTGCGAGCCTTGGCAACCCCAGTTGTCAACCTCTGTTCTGTCTCCATCGACGAGATCTGTCAGGCAGCTTCTTGGTCCTCCATGCATACCTTCGCAACTCACTACTGCCTAGGCAGGGACTCCCTTCGGGATTCTGTCTTTGGCCAGGCTGTCTTGCAAAAGTATTCATCCCCTCGGTTTTTGTCCTGTTTTGTTGCATTACGTATAACCCGAAATGAAAAAGGAGGTTCATTTGGATGTTAGGTAATGGACCTAACAATATAGTCCAAATTGGTGAAATGGAATGACAATAAAATACCTTGTATATATAAAAAACAAGTAAAAACTGAAAAGTTGTGAGTGCAAATGTATTCATCCCTTTTGCTATGAAACCCCTAAATAAGATCTGGTCCAACCAATTAACCTCAGAAGTCACATAATTAGTTGATTACGGTCCACCTGTGTGCAATCAGTGTCACGTGATACCTGTATAAATATACCTGTTCTGTAAGGCCCCTGACTCTGCAACACCACTAAGCAAGCAACATGAAGACCAAGGAGCACTCCAAACAGGTCAGACACAAAGTTGTGGAGAAGTATAGATCAGGGTTGGGTAATAAGAAAAAAAAAATCCCAAATTCTGAATATCCCACGGAGCACAATTAAATCCATTATAACAAAATGGAAACAATATGGCACCACTACAAACCTGATAAGAGAAGGACACCCACCAAAACTCACAGAC
This sequence comes from Ichthyophis bannanicus, assembly GCA_033557465.1. NCBI lineage: Eukaryota > Metazoa > Chordata > Amphibia > Gymnophiona > Ichthyophiidae > Ichthyophis > Ichthyophis bannanicus. Next base: position 684,132,287 of record CM066036.1, on the reverse strand, counting down.
CGGGCAAGGAGGGACTTTATCAGAGATGCTACAAAGACACCAAGGATAACACCTAAGGAGCTGCAGAGATCCACAGCGGAGATGAGAGTATCTGTCCATAAGACCACTTTAAGCCATACACTCCACAGAGTGGGGCTTTATAGAAGAATGGCCAGAAAATAGCCATTGCTTAAAGAAAGAAATAAGAAAACATGTTTGGAGTTTGCACAACAGCATGTGGCGGATCCCCCAAACACATGGAAGAAGGTTCTTTGGTCAGACAAAATTTGAACTTTTTGGCCATCATGGGAAACGCCATGTGTGGCACAAACCCAACACTTTCCATCACCATTCCCACAGTGAAACAATGTGTGGCAGCATCATGCTGTAGGGATGTTTTTCATATGCGGGGACAGGAAAACTGGTCAGGATTGAAGAAACAATGGATGGCACTAAATACAGGGCAATTCTTGAGGAAAACCTGTTTTAGTCTGCCAGAGATTTGAGAATGGGATGAAGGTTCACCTTCCAGCAGGACAATGACCCTAGACATACTACTAAAGCTGGTTTAAAGGGAAACATTTAAAAGTTTTTGAATGGCCTAGTCAAACCTAGACCTCAATCCAATTGAGAATCTGTGGCATGACTTGAAGATTGCTGAACATCAACGCAACTTGAAGGAACTGAAGTAGTTTTGCCTTGAGGAATGGGTGAAAATCCCAGTGGCTAGATGTGCTAAGCTAATAGAGACATACCCCAAGAGACTTGCAGCTGTAATTGCAGCAAAAGGTAGCTGTACAATTTATTGATTTTGGGGGGTGAATACATATGCACACTTCTGATTTCAGGGGTTTTTTTTCCATCTTAATTATTGTTTGTGCACAATAAAGGATATTTTGTACTTTCAAAGTCGTAGGCATGTTGTGTATATCACATGGTGTTAACCCCCAAAACTCCATTTTAATTCCAGATTGTAATGCGACAAAACAGGATGAATACTTTCGCAAGGCACTGTACTCCAGCATCTTTTTGGGACTTATATGCAACTTCTACCCTCCATCCCAGACTTCTTTCTGGCATCAGAATTCCATTAGAGGTGATCTAGCTGACTGCAATCAAGTCCAACAGGGCCACATTGTATCCACACTCTTGGCTCTTTTCCTTAGCCTCGGGAATTCCAGGGCTACCCGCTTCCAGTCTGGTACTTGGGAGCTAGTGAGTCCCATATGTGAAGACTACATTCCTGTTTGTTCCTGGAGATAGCGTTGTTACCCATAACAAGTGATCTCCAGGAACAGCAGGAGTCAGTCTTCACAACCCGCCTTCCTCCCCTGCGAGTTGTAGGGTATTCTCTTTTTTTCCTCTATCTTTCAGCTACAAACTCAACTGAGGAGGGGAGTTGGGAAGTTGGGAAGGCAGATGCACAGGTGCAGTGAATTGCTCTCAAAAGCTTTCCAATTGGATGCTGAGGAGCATTTCCACAGGGGCTCTATTGGTACCGACATCACCCATATGTGAATACTGATTCCTGCTGTTCCTGGAGATCACCTGTTACAGTTGAGTAACGATGTTTTAACACTCTCATAAGGCTTGGGAATTGCCTTTCCCCTATACACCATTTCCCTAGAAATATCCTTGTCCCCTTGTGTTGTAGTGTCTGTCTTGACTGTTGTATTGTCTGTCTTTATTAGACTGTAAGCTCTTATAAGCAGAGACTACCTCTTACATGTCTCTGTACAGCACTGTGTATGCCCTGATGCTCTGTACAAATGCCAGGTAGTTGTAGTAGTAGTAGCAGCAGCAGCATGCCTCAGCCGATATAGACTGCACAAGAACCTGTGGTGGACAATTCTATGCCAGACCTATGATCACAATCTGCGTAATCTCCAATAGATCAGAGATCTACTCAGCTTGTATATTGAGCACCTCATTCATTTCACTACAACACTTGTGCAGTCTCTCGTCTAACCTGTTCTCCTGTGCATATTCCACACAACCAGAGGCTTTAAAGAATACTCATGCAGCTTTTTGTGCAATGCTCAGCAACCCAATCTGTCTACTCAGCACCATTTGGTTCATGCTCTGCTACATATTCAGCATTTGCACAGCAGATATAATTCAGGAAACTTTGAGACTGTCTGTAACTTCTTGATGGACATAATCACTCACATAAAAGGGAATGTGAAAAGATAGGTTCCTTTCTGGTTTATTATTAAACTCTTTTTTTTCTGTTTATTTTTTTAAAGAGTGTTTTGCATATCTCTAACAGAAATAGTAAATGTTCCCTTCATTGCTATTACTTTTGTATTTCCTTATCTGCTTATGCATTGAGGCTCAGATGATGCTTCTCTATGATCGCCTAAAATGAAATCATGCTTCTATTTTTCTTTCTTATGAGTGGCCTTAACTCTGTCATCTAAGTTACATGGCATCTATAATACCAGTTTATGATTTTAATTTCAGATGTCCAACAATCCTAGTTTTTTCATTTTGATTCATTACGGGCAAAAAAAATCAAGGTTAGTGTTTGGTAATAAATACTCAGCATCACATATAATTCTTACAGCACAGAACAGAACTTTGAAGAGCAATTGACTTCTTTAAACTCTCTCTCTTCCTAATGTACTATACATGCTACCTCTTGGTGCACACATGTGATTCATGGAAATTTTGCCAATCCCATCCCCTACCAATCTTTTGAAGCTCAATTCAGCTGAAAATCTCATTGCAATTGATTATTTTAAAAAGCAAAACTGCAGTAATTTAAAAAACAAAGTGGTAAAAAGAAAAGACGTCATTATTCTGCAAATAATAACTTTGAAAAGGAGCTTGAACGTGCGCCAATAGAATTCAACCAGTAATTTGTTGAATATATAGATATTGGAATACTGTTCATCAAATGGCATTCCGAACTGGCAAGGCTATTTCAAAATCTGAGAAATTCTAAGTGGTACAGAAATAATTCTCCAGGAACAAGCAGGAAGTCAGTCCTCAAATATGGGTGACATCAGCGCTGACGGAGCCCTCGTGCGGACCAAATCCCCAGCTTTCTAAGAAAGCCTTTGGGAATCGCATCACGTATGCGCGGTCCCCTTCCTGCACAAGGGTGCCATTTTGCTCAGTCTCCTTTTTTCTGCAGAGCCCAACGGACATTGTCCTATAGTCCCCGAGAAAAAAGTGTTTTAAAGTTAGAAATTAACTTTTCTTTTCTACCGGTTCGACATCGGTTCCCCTTCCTGCCTTTGGCTTGGTACACCAGTATCGAGTTTGGCTAAATTTTTTCGGGTTTTGTCCTTTATGACTAGCGTTCACATTCTTTTTCTTTGCACTGGCAGCCTGGTCCTTTGACCTCGCAATGGCCCTTTTTCCCCCGATGGCTGCCAGCGGGTTTAAAAAATGTGATCGGTGTACAAAGCTAATGTCTCTCACCGATACACATGACTGCCTCGGGCCCGACCACGACCCGAAGGTCTATGGCCCGTGTAGGAAAATGTCCTCGAAGGCCCTGAGAAGTCGCCAGCAGCAGCATGATAGGATTTTCCTGAGTCCGTACCCTTCTGGGCCCGGACCTTGTCTGAGGCCTCAACGTCTCAGGAAATGTCTGAGTCTGAGCAGCGTCGGGTCTCCTCAGAAAGGGGGTCTCCCTCATGGGAACACCAGAGGAAGAAAAAATCCCTGAAGGCGGCGCCGTCGGACGGTTCCAAATGGCCTAGTTCCTCGCAGGACTGGTCACGGAGCCCCAACCGCCAGCCCGGATCCTTGGAGTTTGAGTGTCCAGCAAAACTTCCTTGAAGGGACCCGGAGCAGCCAAGGCAGGTAACAACTGTCCTCATTGAGGACTCTCCTCCAGGAGAACCGGTGTCGGGCCTGATGGCATCGGGACCCGACCCGTGGGCTGCGGAGCCTTCTGAGCTGAGTCTCAGAATGGTGGCCTTGGAGCGCAGCATGTCTGCCTTCATGGAGCAGCAGGGGACACTGATAGCCGGTATCACCAGTCCTTCCACCCCGACCACCGGGCCATCGACGTCCAAGTTGACCCCGGAGGCCGAGGTCTTCGATGCCGACTCCACCGGCGTGGGGGCAGTCAAAGCCAAAGTCCTCGAGGCCGGAGCCACTCGATTCCTCTTTGGAGGTATAGGGCTGGGAGATGGAGAAGGAAGAGTCCCCGGACACCTGCCAGACCAGGGACGTCCCATCTGATTCCCCTGTGTCTGAACCTCAGAGAGGGTCCCCCCCGGAGGACACTTGGTTCTTGGACTTCGTAAGGGACATGTCAAAGGCTTTGGCATTCCCTGCGGAGGCCGAGGAGGAGCCTCGAGCCGAGGAGCTCAAGATCCTCCAATATGACTTACTCCCTCGGGAAGCCCTTACTTTACCGGTGCCTCCGATCCTGGAACGGCTGATGCTCCGCATGTGGGAGACACCGGCATCGATGCCGGTACTCAGCAGGCTGATCGACTCGATATGTCGAGTCTGCAAGAGTCCTAGATTCCAGAAAGCACAATTGCCGCACAGCTTCATGGTTGTGGAATCGGCCAAGCGCCGGCTCAAGAGCCAGAAGACGCACTTCTCGGTGCCTGCTGGCAGGGAGGCCCGCAACTTGGACACCCTCGGCAGAAAATGTTACCAGGGTTCTATGCTGACATCCAGGCATGCCAGCTGGATCCAGGCATATCAGCTGTATATGGGCATGTACCTGCGAGAGCTGGCAAAGGAGATTGCCGGGTTCTCAGATGGTCTCTCCGAGGGACCTTTGCAGCGCTTCAAGACCCTGTCCACTGGAGTCCGTGAGTGCTCGAAGTTCATGACTCGAGCAGCCCATGACGGCTTTGAGGCGTCAGCCTGGGTAGCCACAGTGGGCATCGGTGCATGCTGCCAGGCATGGCTACAGTCGTCGGACCTTAAGAAATGAGTACAGGACAAGTTGGTCGATATCCCCTGCCGTGGTGAAAACCTTTTCGGCAAACCCATGACCGAGAAGGCTGCTGAGATAGAGTCCGAGTACCTGACCAGGACATGCCTCTCGAAGAAGACTTCTGCCCCTTCCAAAAAGAAGGGCTTAGGTAAGAAGACCTTTTTCCCGAGGAAGGGTACTGCTTACCGCAACTACCCCCCATTTCAGGCCTCCCAGGCTCCCCAAAAGGGGCAGCAGGCCAAGGGGCAGGGGCATGGCCCGCATAAGCAAAAAGCCCCCAAACCCCAGGCACAAGCTCCGGCTCAGCCTGGGAGTGGCCTTTGACTCTCAAGGCATAGCCCCTCTCACCAAAGGAGCAAGGCAATGCACAGAGGGAAGGCTTGCCCTGTATGCCGGCCATCACCACAGACACCTGGGTTCTTCAGATAATCCAGCAGGGCTGTCTGCTACATTTGACCCAGTTACCTCCCCCTTACTTTCCAGGGGAGCCTCTCAGGCCTCCTCTTCACAGGGACCTTCTTTTGAAGGAGTTAGCAGGTCTTCTCGAGGATCAGGCGGTAGAACCGGTGCCGCCCCCACCTACAGGGCAAGGCCTTCTACTCCAGGTACTTCCTCATTCCAAAAAGGACAGGAGGCCTAAGACTCATCCTCGACCTGTGCAACTTAAACAAATTCCCGGTGAGGGAGAAGTTCAAGATGCTCTCCCTTGGAATATTGCTGCCTTACCTCCGCCAGGGAGACTGTCTATGCTCCTTAGACCTAAAGGATGCATATACATACATCCTAATTCATCCAGACCACAGACAATATCTACGCTTTCTGGTGGGAGGAAACCACTATCAGTACAGGGTGCTTCTCTTTGGCCTAGCCTCCGCCCCAGGGTATTCACAAAGTGCCTGGTGGTGGTGGTGGCCGCCTTCCTCAGAATCCAAGGAGTATTTGTCTTCCCCTACCTGGACAACTGGCTCATCATAGTAACATAGTAAGTGACGGCAGATAAAGACCAGCATGGTCCATCTAGTCTGCCCAGCAAGATGGCAAGAGTAGGTGCACCTGTCGCTCTGTGCAGGCCACCCCTCCCCATGTTTTTGTTTCTGTTTAGGGGTGAACCCACCACTCCATGTAGGACACCCTCATCAGAGCCATGTCAGCCCTGGAGGTACAACAGGTCACATCTCGCACTGTTCAGGTGCTTCAACATCTAGGATTTGTGATCAGTTACCTCAAGTCTACTCTAGTCCCCACTCAAAGACTAGAGTTCATTGGGGAAAGATTAGATACCCTTCAGGCAAGGGCTTACCTGCCAGTAGAGAGGGCACAGAGACACCTGGCCCTGGCACGTCAGGTGAGTCGCAGGTCCCAAATATCAGCAAGGCACGTCCTGTGATTCCTCGGGCACATGGCCTCCACGGTACATGTGACACTGAATGCCCGCCTCCACATACGAACAGCTCAATAGTGTCTCAGAGACCAATGGACACAGGCCACAGGCAGACTCCGAAACAGAGTCAAGGTATCCAAAAAACTGGTGCAGTCCTTGGCCTGGTGGCTTCAACCAAACAACTTGGAGGCGGGAGTGGATTTTCAGGCTCCTCTAAACACGAGGATCCTGACTACAGATACATCCTTGCTGGGCTGAGGAGCCCATTGCCAGGGACTTTGCACTCAAGGCGTGTGGTCTCCACAGGAGAGCACACAGCAGATCAATTTTCTGGAACTTTGTGCCGTTCGCCTAGCTCTAAGAGCCTTCTTTCAAACTTTGGCTTGTCAGCCGGTCTTAATTCAAACAGACAACCAAGTGGCGATGTTCTATGTGAACAAGCAGGGAGACATGGGGTCCCGCATTCTGTGTCAGGATACCCTTGACCTGTGCTCCTTTGCAGTCCGGCACGGCATGCATCTCAAAGCAGTTTATCTGCCAGGCCAGGAAAAATTACTTAGCCGACAAGCTAAGCAGGATTCTCCAGCCCCACAAATGGCAGCTGGATGTGAATATGGCCCAATGGCTATTTCATACCTGGGGACAACCAACAATAGATCTCTTTCCGAGCTCACACAATCATCAGTTGTCCCAGTTTTGCTCCAGGCAGCCACACCCAAACAGGGTGGCTGCCGATGCTTTTCTCATCTCATGGTCTGTGGGCCTCCTGTATGCGTTTCCTCACACGCCTCTTGTGGCCAAGACTCTATTCAAGATCCTCCAGGACAAAGCCTCGGTCATTCTGGTAGCCCCCAGATGGCCAAGGCAACCCTGGTTTCCGCTTCTGCTTCAACTAACGGTGGAGGCCCCAATCCCTCTGGGATCCTATCCCAACCTCCTGTCTCAGGAGAGGGGCACTCTCCTGCACCCCAACCTCAGGTCCCTCAACCTGATGGAATGGCTGCTGAAAGGGTAGTCCTTGCACCTCTCCTCCTCCCCAAAAGTGTGGAAGAGGTGTTGCTAGCCTCAAGGAGGCAATCAACTAGACAGACCTATGCTTTCAAGTGGCATAGGTTTGAGGTGTGGTGCAAAGAGCAGAAAGAAAACCCTTTCTCCTGCCAGGTTGCAGTGATACTTCAACATCTTCTTCATCTTTCAGATTCGGGCCTTAAGTCCAACTCCGTCAGAGTTCACCTTAGTGCCTTGGCTGCATACCACTTCCCAGTGGAAGGAAAGCCTGTTTCTGCACATCCTTTGGTGTCCAGGTTTCTAAGAGGCCTACTTCTGCTGAAGCCCCCAGTTCACCCTCCGACAACCGAGTGGGATTTGAATGTGGTCCTTTCTCGTCCACTTTTCGAGCCGATGGCAACCTGCCATCTACGCTGCCTTTCTTGGAAGGTAGTTTTCTTGGTGGCACTTACGTTGGCTCGACAAGTGAGTGACCTTCAAGCCCTGGTATCCAACAGGCCAAAGTGGTCTCTTCGTTCCACCTCAACCAGGAGGTATTACTACCTACCTTCTTTCCCAGGACGCATGTCAGTAGGGCAGAGACAGTTCTGCATACCCTGGACTGTAAGAGGGCGTTAGCCTTCTACATTGAGCGTATGTGGGACCATAGAAGAGCCTCTCAGCTCTTCGTATCCTATGACCCCAGTAAGCTGGGGATGGCCGTCTCCAAGCATACGCTGTCTACCAGGGTAGCGAACTGTATTGCCTGGGCATACAGGGTGGACTAGCTTCTGTTGCAGGGTCGTGTTACGGCCCACCGGTTCAGGGCTATGGCGGCATCAGTGGCTCATTTCCACTCCGTTCAACTGGCAGACATCTGCCGGACCGCTACCTGATCTTCAGGTCAGACGTTTGCAAGCCATTACTGCCTGGATAGGGAGTCCCAATGGGACAGTGCTTTCGGCCAGGCTGTACTCCGTAACCTTTTTGAGGTCTAGGCAACTCCTACCCTCCAACCCTTTGGTGTCAGGCTACCGGAGTGTTACTCTCTCAGTTAGATTCCTAGTATGGTTGCTTGCAGCTCTCGTAGAGGGAGCCTATTTTTCAACTATGGGTTCTCTGTAGCCTATAGCTGGGGAGTCCCATATGTGAGGACTGACTTCCTGCTTGTTCCTGGAAAAAACATAGTTACTCACCTGTGGCAGGTGTTCTCCAGGGACAGCAGGAATCAGTCCTCACAACCCTCCCTCCTCCCCTTGGAGTTGCAGTCCTATTATATATTTATTTAAAAGCTTTTCTATAATGCGTTCTTTACAATCAGTGCGGTTTACAATTAACATTTCCTTGTACATGCAGGAACGGCCTGCATTGTACTTACATTGAACAGGTGATGTAGCTTGGATTTATAACTGGGGCAACTATGTACAGGCCGAGCCCTTTGTCGCTACAACATTCAACGGTATGGCTGGGACTCGTAACTATGTACAAAACTTGTTGATTGTTTACAGTTATTTACAGTCTTACTTTATTTACATTTGTTAGCAGTTCGTTGGCCTATCAGGTAGCTGGGTTATAAATATTATTATATTTTGTTCTTTTGCCGTCTTATAGCTATGTCATTTGACTGAGCAAGATGGCACCCGTGGGCGGGAAGGGGACCGTGCATGCGTGATGCAATTCCCAAAGAATTTCTTAGAAAGCTGGGGATTTGCTCCGCACGAGGGCTCCATCGCCACCGACGTCACCCATATGTGAGGACTGATTCCTGCTATCCCTGGAGAACACCTGCTACAGGTGAGTAACTATGTTTTTATAAACTGCTTTAGACATCCTTTTGTTTTGCTTAGGAGTAAATTAAACCTGCCTGAAACAGCTCCTTCGGAAAAGGAGGCACCAACCTCTGTGCTTGCAAGTTGAGTTTTTTTCTTTGCCTTTTTCTTCAACTTTCAAACACAAAGGCTTTGAAATTCCAGTCACTCAATAAGTCTGCCAAACGTCTTTAAAATTAAAGCATATATTCCCTGAGATGCCACAGGTTTCAAGGGTTATAAAAAGGCAAAAACATAGTTTAACTAACCAATCCATTCCTCCTTCTCCAAGGACCTCTGACTATGTAGGCTGCTCTAAGGACTAAATTAAATGGTGTACCACATTAGAAACTCTACATACAGTTATTTTCTATAAAGTCTAAAGTCTCAGACTCACTTAACAGTCATATTGCTGGATGTCCATGTCTACCCATCCTATCTTGTAGGATTTGTATATAGCAGTTTACATGCTTTTTCTAAAACTTCTCTGGTGATAGTTATAGTGAAGGACTTGCTCTACTTTTGAGCCTCCCCCCATCAAAATAAACAAAAAAAAAAAAGAAATTGATGTTCCAGCCTTCCTAGTGGTTCAGCTATCTCCAAATTCCTGCATATGTAATACGTTTTGCAAGATCCAGTGTTTCCCTCACCAGCTTCACACTTCCGGCTTAACTCTTCCAAATAATTGGTCTAAAGACTATGTAAGTTGTCATCCTTGGACTCAGCTCTTTCATAAGCAAGCGCGTATCATCTAGATGGTCTTTGAGGTTATATTCAAGCTGGAAACTATCTACAATGCAAAGCCTGCGGCAAATACTCTTCTGTGTTGCAGCCATGGACTTCTATTTGCAGTAGACCAGAATTCTCCATGGATGAGCTATTGGCAGACACTCTGGATGTTTAGTTGTACTATAGATCGAAAGCCTTCCTGTTGATATTATTTGACCTTTCCTGGAGGGTACAATCTCTCAGTGCAGATGTTTTTCTTGGAACCTTGAGAAGTCTTGAAAATGGATAACCTTTGTTCCTTTTGTCTTTCCTACCACAAATCACATACCTATCCTGATTACTGGATTTAATTACCTAGATAAACTATGGGCCCATCTGGACAAGTTTCTTCTGTAGTCACACCCTGCTATTTGCCTATACTGGCACATATCAACAGCTCATCTCTAAGAAGTGCAAGGTTCTTTTTACTTCCTGTCTTATAGTTTCCTTATTCTTATGTTTCCACTTGGTGACCCTCCCTCCCACTGCCTTGCCATACCCTAGTGATCACTTCTTTTATATAAAATAAAACTGTTTTCCAAACTCTACTTCTCTATTGGAAGGGTTTTCTTCCTTCAGTTGTTTTCTTCTCACTATTTCACTCCCTGACTTTCTTGCTTTATTAATTTTTCTCTTCAAATAGTCCTTTGGTTCGTACTTGTCCCTGTACCGTGTCACCAATGCTACCATTTGTCCTAACCGTAAAAAACAGACAACCCAGTAAATAAATTACATCCCCGTACATAGCTCCCAGTGCAAGCCATGTCGTTACAACTGCATAGTGACTTCCTGCCTAGACTGTAAATAGCCTATATATAGTTACCCCTGTTCTGAATCCAAGTTGTATTACCCGTTCGATGTAAGTGCAGAGCAGGCTCTTCCCACTCTGTACAAAATGTTAACTGTAAACCACACTGATTTTAAAGAGTGCAGTATATAAAAGCATTAAATAAATAAATAAATGCAGAGATCAATGGGTAACAGGTTGCTGATGTCTTAAATGTTACTGCTATATTGGAAACCTCTGATTTGGAGGTGGTCTCGCCACCTTTTCCTTGATACATTGTCCTCACTTGGTTTTAGGGGTTCTGTATTGTCCTGGTTCTCTTCTTAACTCTTCCATCGCTCCTTCGGTATCTGTTCTGGCAGTTCCTCCTCTACTGGTATCCCTCTCTCAGTTGGTGTTCCTCAAGGGTCTGTTCTAGGCCCTCTCCTTTTCTCTTTCTATACCTAGTCCCTTGGTGCTCTCATCTCCTCCCATGGCTTTCAATATCATTTTTATGCTGATGACTCTCAGATCTATCTATCTACACTTCATATTTCTCTTGCACTCCAAGCCTGTATATCTGCCTGCATATCTGACATCGCTGCCTGGATGTCTTACCGTCATTTGAAATTGAACATGGCCAAAACCGAACTTCTTATTTTTCCCCCTGAACCCTCTTCCCCCTTCCTCCCTTCTCTATCTCTGTTGATAACACTCTTCTGCTTCCTGTTTCCTCAGCCCGTAACCTTGGAGTCATCTTTGACTCCTCCCTCTCCACACATATCCAACAGATTGCAAAAACCTGTCATTTCTTTCTCTACAACATTAACAAAATGTTCCCCTTCCTTTCTGAACACACTACTAAAACACTTATCCATGCTTTAGTCACTTCTTGCCTCAACTATTGCAACCTCCTCCTTGCTGGTCTCCCTCTTTGTCATCTTTCTCCCCTTCAGTCTGTTCAAAACTCTGCTACATGGCTAATCTTCTGCTACCCCAATATATTCATATAACCCCTCTTCTCAAATTACTTCATTGGCTTCCCTCCATTTTCGTATCCAATACAGACGACTTCTGACCTATAAGGGCATTCATTCTTTTGCTCCTCACTACCTTTCCTCTCTTTTCTCTCCCTACACCCCTCCTTGTGAACTCCGCACTTCCTCTGGCTTGCTTTTCTCTATGCTCTTCTCTTCAACAGCCTATTCCAGACTTCAATCCTTTCACTTTGCTGCTCCTTATGCCTGGAGCAATCTACCTGTATCTTTATATCAGGTTTCATCTCTCCCCCTTTTCAAATCCACGCTAAAGCTGATGTCTTTCAGACCGCTTTTGGATCTTAATCCTTTGTTCTCCTTCTGTCTCATTACCCTTTCCTAATGTACCCTTGTTCTCACTTATTGTACTGTCTGTCTTGATTAGATTGTAAGCTCTGATGAGCAGGGACCGGCTTTTTTATGTGTCTGTACACCTTGTAGCGCTATATAAATGATTAATAGTAGTAGTAGTAATATTAACTTTAGTTTAATTTCAGAGAGTGGCTTCTCAAGTTGTTTTTTAGGAAACACAATGTACTTTTCAAAGGCTGCCTTGTACGCATTTTCCCGGACCGGGCTAAGGATATCCAAGGCTGTAGGAGAGAGTTTTTGATCCTATTGCCTCTGGTTCTGCAGCTCGGGGGGCAATTTTTTTCTTAAGTACCCCTGCAAGTTCCTAGTTAGGCTGCAAGGCAATTCCTATGTTTTTCTTTATCATACACAATTGATTTCTTTGTTAAATGCTTGCGGGTCCGCTGGATTGGGACAAGGAGATATACCTACTCCATGATTTGGTTTACTGGCTGTAGAGAGTGGTTCTGTTTCATGTAGAGTATCATTGTATTATTTTTCTTGTTTTGGGTCCCTCAGATAGTAGGTTAGAGGTGGGGATGCTTATGTCTAATGTATGATGACATTTCTTTGTTTCTTATTGTTCACGGGTGTTTTTTTTCTATGGCTACCCACATTTCTGGTGCAAGCTGTTTGGCTTGTACAATTGTATGATTGTATAAATATTTATTTATTTAGCTGCATTTATATTCCGCTTTTCACCGGGTCAAAGCGGTTGGGGGGTACATTTAACACGAGGGGATATGAGACACATACACTAATACTTACAGGGAACATGGGCAATGGAGGGTTAAGTGGCTTGCCCAAGACCACAAGGAGCACACGTGGGACTAGAAACCCCAGTCCTTCCGGCCCAAGGTTGCTGTCCTCTAGTGGGATTTGAACCACCGACCTTCCGTCCTGTAGTACCTTGCCCCAACCACTAGGCCACTCTTCCCTCCAATATAACATTTAAAAAAATGCCCCTTACTGTGTTAAGCATAGGGACTACAATATGCCACTGACATGCAACGTCTCATAAAGGGTTTTGAGATTCCCTAGGTCTAAAGTCAATTGTTCATCTCTCAGCTCAAACTTTATTTATGTTAATAACTATGACAACTCTATATGCAGGCAGCCCTAAGCTAGGGAATACCCATTTATGTGCCTGACTTAATCCTGCTTTTTGATTGAAAAAGCAATGTTTCTTATTTGTAACTGGTGTTTTCCACAGATAGCAAGATTGCTAAGGCGCACCGTCCCTCCCACTTCCCCAAACGTTGCCTATATTGAATTTTGGGAGCAAAATGAGGAACTGTTGTGCATGGAAAGGGCTACTCATGCTCAGAAACTTTTTAGATGATGTTATCCTCAACTTATTTTCCTGGTTAGTCCTGCTGTCTATGGAAACCATATGTCACAGGTAAGCAAAATTACTTTTCGGCCCACTTCTAAATCCATAAAATATTATTATCAGAATGTTTTTCCCAAGTGAGATGAGGTGGGAACATACACAAATTTTTATTGTTGTCTCTTCTCTCCGCCTTCGCGGGTTCAGCAATGAAAGCCTAGTCAGAAATTCTATCTTCCTTCCAAAATTTGGGGGTATGTTTACTAAACTGCAGTAGTGGACTCCGTGCGATATCGGAGCCGCAGCCCCATTGATCAATCAATGGGGCCACGGCTCCGATATCGCACCGAGTCCGCTGCTGCGGTTTAGTAAACATACCCCTTGGTTGGTGTATATTTAAGTTCGGTTAATTTTCTAGTAACAGTGTCCTTGGATAAAATATTCTAAAATTTCACCGCTCTTGTTAGCAAAGATCATTCTATCTGAAGGTGTGGAAATCCATTTTCTCTTTAATTCTAGAGGATTTACTTAAACTTGCTTTTATATCACCTTTCTACTATTCAAGGCAGTGTACAGTTAACAGAAGGTGAAACAGGATGCCTCTGTTTTATTTGCTAATCCCTGAGTACAGTGTTTGCCAGCAAGATCCTTGTAAGATTCATTGATATGTTTATAAAATATAATTCAAATTCCCAGTTATCCTTAGCAAAAATAATATAATCCCAGATTGCACAAACTTAGCCTAGTGGCCTTCTGTACAATATTAAATATATAGAATATTCTTTTAGATGTCCCAACCCTAGATCTCATACTCCTAACAAGTCTTATACAGTGAGTGGATGGTCTCTTTGTCCTTTGCTTCAACCTTCCTCTTCCACCAGTTAAATAGAAAAAAGCTGTCCTAATGCTGTCTAGATAGACTATCCATTTAGCCATACTAGTGTAAATATTGCTGCTGTATGGATAGTGCCACCATTTGTCATGCTATCTGGATATTCAGCAAAAATCGCTAGCCTGATACTGATGCTGAATATCTTGATTATTTCTAGCCTCTGTGGCCAGTGTTTAAACAAAATGCAGGCAGTCACTGCTAAATATTCATTTGAACGTCTTTACTGGATGATAACTCAAAAATAGGGGAAAATCTGTTCACCTCACAGAAAATATTTAGTGGTACCAAACTAATGAAACCCTCTAATTCACTCTTCTAAAGTTCTTTCTTCTACTGACTTTTATGATCTCTCCTCTTTTTCTGGTGCTTCTTCTTTTAAGGCTGATAGAGGGACACTCCTGATCTGGTAGATGGGTTCTTCTCCTTTTTCTTAAGTGGTCTCACCTCCAGATGTTCCAGGCTCTGGAATTTGCAAGTCATGCTTCACAAAATCCTAAACTGCTTCCATTTCCTTCCTCTTCTCCAAGGCTTTCAGATCCCATGGGGACATCTATGGAGACCATTATTACACTTCTCTTTATTTCTCAGGCTCACTGAGCCATCAGGGGAAATAGGACAGATCCCATAAAAGTCTCAAAAATCTCAATGCTTTTATTCTTTGGTTCTTCAGTCTCTCAGCCACCTTAACTCTCAGGACTGTGTACTGTTAGTGCAACCACTCCAACCCTGAATGCTGCTTGTGCAAGGATATTGAGTGGCCTATGTGAATCTTCATTCTTGCGCCCCTACCTCCTCCACCCTTTCCCCCCATTACAGTATCTTTGGCATACACAATTATACCTTCATTGTATATATACTATACAAATTCTAAAGTTGCTTTAGCAACAGAAACAGAAACATTCCACTTCCAGGTATTTTGGAAATAACACAAATCCCAACAAAAAATGCATACCAAACTATATAGCAAACCTGCCCCTACCAAAACAGCACCAACTCCCAGGATTCAAACAACAAAAATCCTCTTCTTATTACCTCTCTGGAGGGAATCGCCAGCTGGATAAAGCAGTTGATGGGGTAGATGTATTATCTAAAGATGTGGCTAAAGATTTAACTAATTTCCTAGAAGAGTCAACGGATTTGATTGCTAAAAGGGCCATGTTGGTGGTTTCCTTCTTCTCTAATTTAGATAAAATACAGGTCCTGAAGGCTTATTTTAAAAATAAAGATAAGCCTCTTTGTGGTTATAAAATATATGTGTTTCCAGATGTTTCCAAGCCTACTCAGGCCCGTAGGAAAGGCTTTTTGGCCTTAAAACCTAGGGTGCTAGAGTCGGGCGCTACTTTTTTTCTTAGATTTCCATGTAAATGTATTATTACCTTTCTGGGATGTACATATGTCTTTTCTGATGTTACTCAATTGGAAATGTTTCTAATAGATAGGAAAAAGAAGTAGGTTTCTGTGTTTTTGCTCCTATTCTGATGTATCCTGCAGTGTTGTGGAGGTAATTTTTTTACTTCTTGATTTCCTTTTTTATTACTTGATATTGTAATATGTGGGTCTCTACCCATCATGATGTGGACTATTACAGTTCTTTTTTTATATGCTAGTTTATTTACTTCATTTGTTACAATTTCTTGGTATTTTCTGTTTTGTTTATGATTGTATTAATTTAAATCTCTCAGTAAACATATTGAATGATAAACAACAAAACTCCTGTTACACGAGAACCTAGAATATCAATACGCCTCCACTGGGAAAACAGAACAAATCAGGCCACTAAAGATTCCCACACAAAAACTAATTTCCAGGAAAATGCTTCACTTCTGTCACAAATATAGAACACAGAAAAAAACCTCACTGCCTCCAGGTTTTTAAAACAGATTGATCCAGTCCTGGTATTACTCCATTGCATGGCACTTCTTTCAACTCCTGTGGATGGCAGGAACATCAGCACTTAATAGTGTGTAAGTTTCTTCTGTCACATAGTGCCAGTCTATCAGTATGAGCCACAGGATTGATTATTTATTCAACTTATATCCCATTTTCTCTCCAAATCAAAGAAGGTTGCAGGAAAGTATATACAATCGCTTAAACATAAAACAGAGTAACAGCCATATGACAGTAATGAAACAGGTAACACAGGTCTGTGCTATCTTTGCATTGCCAATTACATGAGTCCCATAGTATTCTCTGAATAGGTAGGTCTTGACCGCTCTGCGAAGATCCTGATCACCATTGATGATATGGAGTCTGTTAGGAAGAGCATTTCACAGCCACGGGGCATAGAGCAAGAATACTCTGGCATATGCAGTCTTATTACTCTGTTCCTTCATACCCGGGATGTTGTAGATTTTCTGGGAGCATACGCTCCTTGATCAGTTAGATGGAATTCTCCAGGACCAAGCAGGAAGTCAGTCCTCACATATGGGTGTCATCGACGCCGATGAAGCCCTAGCGGAGCATTTCCCCAGCTTTCCATGAAAGCCTTTGGGAATGCAGGCACACATGCGCGGTTCCCTTCCCGCCTAAAGGTGCCATCTTACCTCAGTCTCTCTTTTTCCGAGAAGCCCACTGGACGTGTGTCCTGTCATCCCAGATAAAAGTTTGATTTTTTCGGCAATTCTCGCTACTTTTCTTCTCCGGTTCAACACCGGTTCCCCTCCCGCCGGGTTCGGTACACCGGTATCGAGCCCGTTTCTTCTTTTTTGGTTTTTGCCCTTCGTGGCTGGCGTTCGCGCCCTTTTTTGCTTTTTCCCTGAAAGGCCAGGCCTTTGACCTCGCGGGGACTCTTTTTTTTCCCCGATGGCTTCCAGTGGTTTTAAAAAGTGTGATCGGTGTAAGAAGTTGATGTCTCTCACCGACACACACGACTGCTGCCTTCGGTGCCTCGGTCCTGATCACGACCCTAAGACGTGTGGACCATGTGGGAAGATGTCTTCCAAGGCACTGCGAAGTCGCCAGCAGCAGAAAGAAAGGCTTTTTTCTGACTCAGCCTCCGGCCGGGCCCGGACCTCGTCTGAGGCCTCGACATCTCGGGATTCGGATCCCGAGCGCCGTCGTGGCTCCTCGGACAGGGGGTCCCCCGACCGGGAACGCAAGAGGAAGAAGCGGCTTGTGAGAGCGTCGTCGGAAGAGGTCCCTGGCTCCTCGAGGGCCAGGTCTAAGACCCCCGACCGTCGCCCCGGGCCCGTGGAACAGGAGAAGCCTGCCAAGGTTCCTCGCGTGGAGCCGGAGTCTGCTGGACACGTAAGTCCTGTAGTCCTCGAGGACTCTCCTCCCAGAGAGCCGACGTCGGGGCCGGCGCCGCCGGGGCCCGAGTCAGTGGCTGCTGCATCTCCTGAGCTGAGTCTCAGGATGACAGCCTTGGAGTGCAGACTGTCTGCCTTCATGGAGCAGCAGCGGGCGCTGATGGCCAGCCTGTCTGGCGCATCTGTCCCGACCACCGGGACATCGACATCGAAGTCGACCCCGGAGACCGAGCCGATACTTGAGACCATGAAGGCTCGAGGTCGACCTCGGTCGCGGTCTCCCTCGACCTCTCGTTCGGGACCGGGGGCGTCGACACCGGTGCCTCCGGCATCAGGGCGGGTGCTCCCGGGCCCTGCGGGGTCAGACCCTGACTCCTCGTCAGACGAGTCTGCCTGGGAGACGGAGGATGAGGAGTCCCCCGACACATTCAAGACTCGGTGCGTCCCGTCGGACTCACCGCAGTCTGACCCCCGGAGTAGATCCCCTCCGGAGGATACCCGGTTCTTGGAGTTTGTCCGGGATATGGCCACTGCGTTGGCTATCTCGGCGGACCCCGAGGAAGAGCCTCGAGCCGAGGAGCTTTACTGTCCCGGTTCCTCCGATGCTGGAACGGCTCCTCTTCCGGATGTGGGAGGCACCGGCCTCGGCGCCGGTTCTAAGCAAGCGGATCGATTCGATTTATCGACTCCGGAAGAGCCCTGGCTTTCAGAAGGCGCAGCTACCACACCATTCCATGGTGGTGGAATCGGCCATGCATCGCCTGAAAAGTCAGAAGATGCACTCCGCGGTGCCTCCTGGCAGGGAGGCCCAGAACCTCGATGGTTTTGGTAGAAAATGCTTCCAGGGCTCGATGCTTGCTTGCCGTGTCCAGTCTTACCAGCTGTACATGGGCATGTACTTGCAGGACCTGGCCAAGGAGTTGGCCGGGTTTTCTACTGGCCTCTCCGGGGAGCCCTTGCAGAGATTCAAGTCCTTGTCCTCGGGGATTCGGGACTGCTCCAAGTTATGTCCCGCACTGCCAACGATGGCTTCGAGGCTTCGGCCCGAGTTGCGGCAGCCGGCATCGCGGCTCGATGCCAGGCATGGCTGCAGTCATCGGACCTCGAGCCATGGGTTCAGGACAAGTTGATCGATGTCCCTTGCTGAGGTGAGAACCTTTTTGGCAAGCCCATGGCCGAGAAGGCCGCACAGCTCGAGACCGAGCACCTTACAAGGACAAGGCTGTCTAGAAAGACCTCTGCCCCTTCTCACAAGAAGAAGGGCTCGAGTAAAAAGCCCTTTTACCCGAGGAAGGGCACTGCCTACAAACAGTACCCTCAGTATCAAGCTGCCCCTCAGGGTCAGCAAGCCAAGGGGCAGGGTAATGGGCCCCGTAGGCAGAGGACCCCCAAGCCTCCGGCCCCTGCTCCCACTCAGCAGGGTGGGGGTTTTTGACTCCTTAAGCATAGCCTCTCTGTCCCTGCTCTCCCAACCCTGCACAGGAGGTCGCCTCGCCCTCTTTGCCCACCAGTGGCCCCACATCATTGGGGACAGTTGGGTGTTAAACATAGTCCACAGGGGCTATGCACTACACTTTCACCAACTGCCTCCTCCATATTTTCCAGGAGAGCCTCCAAGGCCTCCCCTGCACACAGATCTTCTCCTCCAGGAGCTCCAAGGTCTGTTGGTGGACAGGGCGGTGGATCCTGTGCCTCCCCACTTGCAAGGTCAAGGGTTCTACTCCAGGTATTTCCTGGTACCCAAAAGAACCGGTGGCCTTCGACCTATTCTAGACCTCAGAAACCTCAAGTTCCTAGAGAAGGAAAAGTTCAAGATGCTTACTCTTGGAACACTTCTGCCCTACCTCCAGCAGGGAGATTGGCTATGCTCCTTAGATCTAAAGGATGCGTACACTCACATCCTCATTCATCCAGACCACAGAAAGTACCTCAAGTTCATTGTGGGAGGAAACCATTATCAGTACAGAGTACTGCCTTTTGGCCTAACCTCCGCTCCCAGAGTCTTTACCAAATGCCTGGCAGTGGTGGCGGCCTACCTGAGAAATCAGGGCATCTTTGTCTTTCCCTATCTGGACGACTGGCTCATAAGAGGTCAGACGTGCCAGGAGGCCCGACAGGCCACCATCCGAACTATTGCTCTTCTTTAAAGCTTGGGGTTTGTAATAAACTTCGCAAAGTCCACTTTGCTCCCCTCCCAGAACTTAGAGTTCATAGGGGCAAGGCTGGACTCTATCCTGGCAAACCAAACAAAAAAAGGAGCACCGCTCTTGCAATTAACAACAGGAGCCACAGAAAGCAAGAGTCGAAAGACATAAGTATAAGTTCAAATTGCTTTATTGGAATGATCCCCAACGCATTTCGGCAAGTGTTGCCTTCATCAGGGGGTAGCAGCTAAAATACAAACATAAACACTCATAACAGTAATAATAACATAAATAATGAACCTTATGAACACTATAAGTAATTAAAAACAATAAAGATCTTAAAAATACAAACTCATTGCTCCAAAAATTATAATGAACGCAGGACATAAAAAGTTGTTCTTATTATAAAAATTAATGACTTATATTATATTGTAAACATGTAAAATTGTGACAATAATATAATAAAGATATTGTGTGTAAACAAACTCATGTATAAAGACAGACAGACAATTAAATAAAACAATGTTAAAAACATAAATAAAAAACATAAGTAATAAGCAAAAGGCTTGTACTCACAATAACCCAATTCTAAATGTTTATAATATCTTGGGTAAGTGATGATGGTGTGCTCTTTTTTGTAGCGCTAGTATTGCATTGCGTCATTCATGTATAAGCTGAAAATAAACCATCTTTATAATACATCAATTGAAGATTGACAAGTGGAAAACCACATGTGTACATATCAAGAAATACTAAGAGACCCAATAGTATCTAAAAATCTGGTCGCACGAAAGACTTATACAGAGACATTATCACCTCCTTTCTTCTGCTGACCATTCATCTCCCTATGCACCCAAGCATCCTTCTAGCTTTTGTCGTCGCCTTTTCTGCCTGTTTAGCTATTTTAAGATCAACAGACACAATCACGCCTAGGTCCCGCTCTTCTTTATTGGACAAAAGTACTTCACCCCCTATACTATATTGCTCCCTTGGATTGCTGCACACAGAGTCAAATGCTGCCAAAATATGTAGAACAATCAGCACAAATCCAATGGTAGTTTTTTCCAATCCATGAATGATTCTATCTGACATGGCCACCATAAGGGTCTCACCCCATGATGTGGTCTGAAGCTGAGTTGCTAGGGATTTATTGGGGCATATAAATCAATGTGGTGTTGTAGCAACTGCAGAACTGCTTTTTCTATTATGTTTGCCATGAACAGAAGACTAGAGATAGACTGGTAAGAAGCGGGTACCGTAGCATCGAGCTTGGGATTCTCTATGACAGGCCATATGCTTGCTATCCTAAGGCTAGCTGACATAATCTCAATAGATTGGTCATTATTTCTGATGGTGTTATCTTGAGCCAGCTTACTCGGCATGGGTCAAGGGGGGTGTAGAAATGTGAAAATCCACAATCAATATGTTTATCTGTTCGCCTGTTATGTTTTCAAAACTGCTCCATATGTGCGTAGGAATGCAGGGAGTCTATACTCCTGCTGCAGCCACCTTATGTGCTCATGCCTTACTCTGGAAGTAATCTGCCATAAATTTTGGGCAAAATGTATCCCTCAGTCCTTTCTGGCATGGTTCTCTCACAAGTAGTTTTACAGTTTCAAACAACTCCCGGGGGCGGTTCAGGAAAGGCTGTATCATGCGTTCATGATATGCTTGTCTGCTTTCATCTATCTTGTTGCAATATTGTGCAAGGCAGTGAAGTACACTTCGCATACTGAGGCCTCCTTGAAGTGGTTCTACTTCCTCGCCAACTGGCAGAATTTCTTTCTCTGTTTTTTCATGCGAGTACTAACATTAAACCAAGGTGCAAGTGCCTCTTTTTATCTCTTGGGTTCTGTGGAACTAGGATTACTTACCTAGCAGTTCCTGGCTAAGATTATTGGATCTCTGATTTCATACTGCACACTCATCCCGTACAGCAGAGGAATCTGATGTGCTATTAAGCGCTATTTCTCCAGCAACCACAGATGCTGAGAGAAGCACTGGAAATACATCACCAGTGGATGGGTAGAAAGGAAGAGAAATTTAAAGTACCAGCCTTTTTGTCAATGCCAGAATTTTGATGCTCTAGGTGACTTCCTAGTTCACCTAATGAAAGCACCGGCCCTGCTGCTGCTGTATCCAAGAAGGTTTTCAGAGAAAAGACAAAATCTTCTCTGGATGACTATATACTTTATTTAAATCCACCAATAAAGTACAAGCAAACAGGAACAACCAACCAAGCCTCCACGAGGGGTGTACTCTTATCCCCTCCGGAAGGCAACAGAAAAATTCAACAGGTGGCTTATATCATATTATCCCCTCCCCCCCCCCCTCAACCCACCCATCCATCCTCCTACTTTTAACCTGATAGCTCCTGGCTCAGGACCTCACTCTAATGAGTCTGGCAGCTCCAACTGAGAGCTCTAAACCTTATCTCGATGGTGAAGAAGGGAAACTAGACTAGATTCCTCTATCCATTGTCCTTCAACATGTTTCTTGTTCAAGACCTAACTCCCATCAGACCATGGACACCTTTCCTGGGTCTTACACCCTCTGCAAGAGAGGTAGAAAGGAAGAAAAATTTCTCCCACTACAGGATTTTTATACCTAGACATGTTTATGTTTATTAAAATTTGATATACTGCCTTTCAAAAAGATGGCAGGGGTTTTGACATCATCAAAACCACCATGTCTTATCCTATGGCAAAACTAAATTGGGATATTATTTATATGGACACTTCACATAAGACATAGATGGTACCTCTGCAGCACATAAACACCATGCCATCAGATACTGAGTTTTATTTAATTTTTTTTTGTTTAAAAACATTTCTATACCACCATATGCAAATGCATCCAAGGCGGCGTACAAACTATAAAAAGTGAGTCATCAATGACTGTAAAAACAATTCTTGCAAGCAGATAACAACATAAAAACAATAGGAGTTAATCTCTAAGGCTGAATACAGTAAATTCAAGCATTAATAAATAACTTCTCTTACTGTCCTTTACAGTAGTATATGCTATCTATCTATAACTCTGTTTCTTGACACTAAGTAGTCCAAAGTGTTAGACAGTGAGCTGAAGGGCACCCACCCCCAGCAGTCACTCCATACTTTCAGAAGGGCTGATCGAACCCCTAAGCCTTCTCAGTCTACCAACTCTAGAATGACCTGCCCCCCTTTTGAACTTTTTTTTTTTTATTTATTCTTTTATTTTTTATTTTGTTCCAACCAGTCAAGCATGACTTACAAACATTTCCAAAACATACCCTAAACATTTCCAAAACAATTCCAAAACACATCCAAAACAACCTGTCCCACCCCACCCTTTCCAGGTTACCCAACACCATTCCCCCATTGAGCATTTAACATTCAACATTCACAATACCTCTTCTTTCTCCCAATCTTCCTCCAACCCACTTACTGTTTTACCTTTACTATTACTCCTCTACCCCTTCTCCCCTCAAACCCCCCCCCTCCCGCCCCCCAGATTTATCTCCTACCCACAATTTGCATCTCTACCTTGTGTGCCCACTTCCCCTCCCACCTCAGCTCCCCCCCTCTCCTATCCATCCCCTTCTCAGGATCTCTTATCCAGTTCTGAAATGCTACCCCTTTTCCCCTTCGTACATCCACCCGCCTCTCCCCTCCCAACTAGGTAACTCCATTACCCATTTTCCTGCGCCAAGCCCTGAACCACCCCCATTCCCCCTCAAATTTTGATACTTTCTCCTTTTTCAGGGCGTCTATTTCACACATAAGCCATAATTGATCTAGCCGACCCAGCACCTCTGCTCTTGTGGGCACTTCCGGTCGGCGCCAGTGAGTCATCTATGCCAGACGCCCTGCTCCCACACAATACCCCAGAAAATTATCTGCCCACTGACCATTTCCCAGTGGTTCATTAAATATAATTTGTTCTTTATCCACCCTCACCCTGATAGCTGTAATTTCCACATACATCTCTTCCACGCTCTCCCAAAATCTTCGCACTTTCTCACACCCCCACAGCATATGCAGCAAGTCCCCCCTCTTACCACACTCCTTCCAGCATTCACCAGTTTGGTGCTTACTCATTGATCTCATGTGCTCCGGGGTCCAATACATATATAGCCTGATCTTAAGGCTATTCTCCAAGTACACCGTACCCGGGGCAAGCTTTTTCTCTCTCCTGATTATCCTCCCCCACCTTTCCGCAGTCCACTCTCCACCCATTATTGTTTCCCACTTCCGGTGCCCCCTCACTTCCCATACTTCTTCCTCCATTAACATTTTATACAGACGAGACAGCAACTGCTCTGGCACCCCTGCCTTCTCCATAAGCTGCTCAAAATCTGTCAAAGGCCTTCTCCAATCCTTCTGCACCTCTCTTCGCATGGCAAAATAATATAACTGCACATACGCATAATAATCCCTATCCCCTAACCCATAATTCTCTCTCAATACTTCAAATGGTAATAATTCTCCCTTTTTTGAGAGTACTTGCCCCATTCTCCACAGCCCTTTTTGCTCCCACTCCCTATAGATCTTTCCCACCATCCCCGGCGAAAACTCTGTCATCCCCCTGATGTACGCTCGTCTGGAGTATTTCTTCCCCCCCAACAACTTCACCTGTACCTTTTTCCACAGCTCCCTTGTTAGCTTCACAAATGGATTTGCCTGACCCTCCCAATACCCCCAACTGCCCTTTCCAAATTGACTATCCCATACTACCTTCTCTGCATCTCTCCTAGCCCCCCCCCCCCCCCCCCCCCCCGCCTCCATCTGCACCCAGTCCGGGCTCTCCCCCTCGGTCTTCCACCTAACTACTGTTCTCAGCACTGCTGCCCAATAGTACATTTCCAGATTCGGCATTCCCAACCCCCCCTCCTCTCTTCTCATGTACATTATTTTCCTGGATATTCTTGGACATTTTCCCTCCCATACAAACTCCATGAGTAGCTGCTGCATTCTCTTCATATATCTCCTTGAAAGTGGACTTGGTATAGCGCTAAACAGGAACAAAATCCTAGGCAAAATATTCATTTGCACAGTGGCTATTCTGCCTAGCCACGTCAAATGCAACCCCTTCCACTTCCTGAAATCCTTCCTTATATCCCGCAATAACCTCTCATAGTTCCACTCCCTCCATCAATCTATCGTATTCCCCATTTCTTTACCTAAATACCTATATGTACTCTTAACCTACCGAAATGGAAAACTATCTTTCAACCTCTGCACCAACCCCTCTGGTAGGTTAAACCCTAAGATTTCCGTCTTAGTGCTATTAATTTTATAGCCCAATACCTTACTATACTCCTCAATTTCTTTCAGCAACACTGGCAACGCGGTTAGGGGTTCCGTTAACGTCAGAATAACATCGTCCGCAAATAGCGCAATCTTTGCTTCCACCCCCACCCCCCCCCATTTGTATCCCCTTAATATCATTCTGCTGCCTAATCTTCTCCGCCAGAGGCTCCATAACGAGCACAAAAAGCAGCGGGGGCAAGGGGCACCCCTGCCTCGTACCTCTACCCAAACTAAAGGGCTCAGAGTATCCTCCGTTAACTCTGATTATAGCCGTCGGACTAGCATCTAGAGCCCTGATCCACTTTATAAACCGGCTTCCCACTCCCACCTTCTCTAACACCTGCAACATAAAAGGCCACTCTACATGATCAAAGGCTTTTTCCGCATCTACCGTTAGGAACACTGCTTTCTCACCACTCCGCCCCACCTTCCATGTCAAATTTCCAACCTTCCGGATATTATCCCCCCCTTGTCTCCCTCCCACGAACCCTGTTTGATCTTTGTTGACCAAGGCAGGCAATACCCCCTGCAGTCTCTGCGCCAATATTCTCGCCAAAATATTGGCATCTATATTAATTAAAGATATTGGCCTATAAGACCCACAACTTGTCGCATCCTTTCCCGGCTTTGGGATCAGTGTTATTCCCGCTTCTCCCATTGTTTGTGGCAGCCTACCCCCCTCCATACAGTCATTAAAGACCTCTACCAACATTGGGCTCACCTGATCCTGAAAAACTTTATAAAACTTTGCCATATATCCATCCACACCTGGCGCTTTCCCAATTTTCAGGGCTCTAATGGCTTCCACCACCTCAACCTCCTGTATGAGCCTGTTAATACTCTCCATCTCCCCGGGGTCCACGTGTGGCAATTCCACCCCCTGCAGGTATCGTTTACTTTTCTCTTTCCCACCGCTCACCTCACTTCTATATAAATCCTCAAAAAAGGTCCGGAATGTCCCCCCCTAATCTCATTATTACCTGTCTGTAGTTTGCCCTTCCCACCCCTTACACATCCAATATTCTGCTGCTGCATTCTAGTCCTGAGCCGGGTGGCCAACACCCTTCCTGCTTTGTTTCCCGCCTCAAAGTGCGACTGCTTAAGGAGATTTAACTGATGCACTATTTCTTTCACCCTCAATTTTCCTAATTCCACCCGCAACAGTTGTAGTCTTTGTAGTACCTCCCCATTCCTATCACTCTGATGTCATCCCTCCAATTCTGTTATCTCTTTCAAATACTGTACTTCTTGCTTCCTCTGTTCTTTCTTCTTATATGCCGCTATTCCAATCAAATGCCCTCTCACCATTGCCTTGAGGCCATCCCACGCACACCCATTCGTAACTTCCCCATTCAGGTTATCTTGCAAGTACTCTCACCACCTTTCTAATCCTAGAAACCGTATCCTTGTCCTGCAGCAACGAAACATTCAGCTTCCAAAATCGCACCCCTAAATCCTTATACTCGAGATTAAAACTTAGGCTGACAGCTGCGTGATCTGACCATGTTATTGATCCCTGCTCCACCTCGCTCACCTTGGATACCCATGGCCCGCTCACCCAGAACATATCCAACCTACTATACGTCTGATGCGGATTCGAATAGAATGTATAGCTTCTCTGCCCAGGGTGCCTCACCCTCCACACATCTATGAGCCCCAGCCTCTCTTTCATACGCAACATACTTTCCCTCTCCTTTCTACTCCCCCCCTTCCCCCCGACTATGGTCTACTCTGGGGTTCACCGTCAAATTGAAATCTCCCCCCAGTATTTTCGATTGTGGCCCCAATCTTTCCACATCCTCCAACATTTTATCATAAAACTCCTTCCGCTTATCATTCGGCCCATATACGTTCAGTACCCAGATCTCCTCCCCAGTCACTGCTAACTTCACTCCTACCCACCGTCCCCCTTTATCCCTACACTCTTGCACCACCCAATCCTTAGCCCTGTTACTTAACAACAAGCCCACACCCCCTCTCTTGTACTCCTCCCGCTTGCCCCCCAGCAGCACATAGGGGAATCTACGGGTCTGTAACAATCTCTCCTGCCCCACTTTCAAGTGCGTCTCTTGCACACACACCACATCAGCCTCCAAACGATGTCCTTCTCTCTCCACTAATCTTCTCTTCCACCATGTTTGTAGTCCTGTTGCATTTATTGTTAGTAGCTTCAACTGAAGCTGCCCTATCGCCTTCCCCTCCCCCTCCTCCTCCTCCTCCCCTCCCTTTCCCTCCATGCCCACCATCTCCCCCCTTCCCCCTTCTCCCTCCCTCTCTACCCCTATTCCCCTCCCACCCCCTCTCCCCTCCCTCCCTCCCAAACCTCCCCCTGCCCCGTCTCCCTCCCTCCCGAGGGACTCCCTGGAGTAGTGCTCATCTTCCCGGACCCCGGCGCACCCTGCCCTTCTCCCATCCTCCCTCCTCTCTCTCCCCGCAACCCCCCCTCTCCCAACCACTCCCCTTATTCTTATCCCCTACCCCACCTCTCTTTTATCCCCTTCCCGCTTCCCACCACCCCCTCCCCTCCCCCTTCCCACTCCCCCACACCACATAACCCGTTGGCCCGCACTGCAAATCCCCTATCCAACAATTCCCATACCTCCATTCCCCCCTCCCCCCACCTCATATTGTACACACCTCTACAATGCTCTTTCCGCCACTGGAGACCCTGGGCTCTCGTCCTTTTTTACTTTTATCCCCACTCCCATTGGTCCATTCCCTTACTTCCCCTCCTTCCTTCCTCTTTTTTCACAAGGATTTGCATAAAACCATCCTAAAGTCAATTACCCTTTCCTCCTCTTTTTTTATTTTTTATTTTTTTTGGAGGTGCCCCGAGTCCCCCACTCCATGTTACATTTACAATTACATTTACTAGCTCCCTCCAAACGAGTATGGGTTTGAGGTCTAGCAAGCCCCACACCAGCACCAGACTCGCATTCACTGTCCTGCAGTAGACCTGCATTACCCATTGTCTCTCGAATTATCTTCAAGCACTCTCCTGTCTGCTTCGTATTGTTGCCGCGGCTTCTCTATAAACTGCACCAGTGTCCCTCCGCTCCCTCTGATGTTGACGCTCTTCCACCACCTCTGACATCCTCATCTCTGCCTGCACCATTTTCGCTTCTTGCAGAGTTTTAACTTTCCACACCTTGGCCCCTTTATTGAACATGAGCCCAAATGGGTAAAGCCAATGATACTTCACGCCCGCCCGGCGTAACACCTGCATTGCCGGCGCCATTTCCCTTCTTCTCTGCAGGGTACCATCTGCTAAGTCCCCATATATGGAAATCTTATAGCCTTGCCACCTGTA
Organism: Ichthyophis bannanicus; assembly: GCA_033557465.1. Classification (NCBI taxonomy): domain Eukaryota; kingdom Metazoa; phylum Chordata; class Amphibia; order Gymnophiona; family Ichthyophiidae; genus Ichthyophis; species Ichthyophis bannanicus. Next base: position 684,104,080 of record CM066036.1, on the reverse strand, counting down.
ATCCTCTTTGGAAAGCATTGCGATCAATATGGATTCTTTTACCTCATAGTCCTTTAAGCACAGAACAATATCTCGGGGCCTTTTCGGCCTCACAGGACCCAAGGCCCTATGCGCTCTGTCCATCGCAACATTAATTATTTATTTTTATTTATTTATCATTTGTATACCGCTACTTCCAGCGATCAGAAGCGGATAACTTAAACGTAAACATAACATAACTATGGTTACAACTAAAGTGAAACAAACTTATAATTGATTGGCAGGTGATAATCATTAGATAACAGGTGATTAAAGTAAAGGGATAACATATATACAATTTTAAAAGGGATAATATATATACAATATTGGGTCGTACATATATATCATGTATGATAATATAATACAAGTTTATATGAAAAAGTCGTGGCTGTGCTTATTTTGGTTCCTAAGACAGATTGATTCATGCTAGCAATTAGGAGTGTTCATTATGTTTAAGTTGGATCGTATGCTTCATTGAAGAGGTGTGTTTTTAGCTTTTTTCTAAAGTCTTTTAGGTCTTCAACTGATCTCAGTTCTGCTGGTAGTTGATTCCATAAAGTCGGTGCTGTATAAGTGAAGGCTCTTTTACTTGTGCAGGCTTTGGCTGATCTGATACTGTTTAGTATACATAGGGTGTTTATATTGCAGATTCTTCTGTTTCTGGAAAGGGGTTGAGTGTTTATGAGGTTGTTTAGATATGATGGTGCTATGTTGTGTATGAGTTTGAATGTTGTAACTAGTAGTTTGTATTTTAGGCGGGCGGTTATGGGCAGCCAGTGTAGGTCAGCTAATATTGGTGTGTGATGTGTTCAGTGATTTTCTTCTTCATGATCACTCTGGCGGAGACGTTTTGAGCCATTTGAAGGATCTTTAGGGTTTTTTTTAAGTAGTCCTTGAAGGATGGAGTTGCAGTAATCGAAGTGTGGGATGAGTAGGGTTTGTGCAACAGTTCTGAAGTCTGAATGATCAAGGATGTTGCGTAGGGGTTGAATGACCTTTATTTTGTGGAAAATTGCTCTGTTGGTTAATCGGAGGTGTTTTTCCATTTTTAGATTTGTGTCAAGGGTTGCTCCTAGATATTTTATTTCTTCTTTTACTGAGTAAGTGGTGTTCATTGTTATTGTTGGGGGTGGTTTGAAGTCTTGTTTTCGGGAGATGTACATTACTTCTGTCTTTTTATGGTTTATGGACATATTGTTTTGCATCAGCCAAGTTTGCATCTCTTTTAGGCAGCTTTCAAGATGATGGTAGTTTGGGTTTTCTGTGTCCAATTGTGTGTATAGCATAATATCACCGGCATATAAATGGAATTGTATCTTGTGCTTTCGAAATATTGCGCATACCGGTTTTATGTATAGGTTGAAAAGTAGGGAAGATAACGCTGATCCTTGTGGAATTCCTTGTGTTTGGGGAAATGGTTTTGCCTTTTCGCCGTTGACCTTGAACTTGCTGCATCCTGTTTGCTAGGTATGATGTGAACCACTTCAACGTAATTCCTGTTATTCCTAATGATGCCAGTCTGTTAATGAGTGTTTTGTGGTGGACTGTATCAAAGGCAGCTGATAAATCAATAAATATTAGTATATACATTTTCTTCCTATCTTCAAGACCTTTGAGTAGGTTATCCAAGAGTACCAGAAGTAGGGTTTCAACACCGTAATGTGGCCGGAAACCATATTGTTGGTCGTCTAGTGCTTCTCTTGAGTCAATATGGTCTTGTAATTGTAGTTGAACTGTTTTTTTCAATAGTTTTCGCTAGGAACGGAATACTTGAAATTGGACGGTAGGAGGTTGGATCATCCTCCTTGAGAGCTTTATTTTTCAGTATTGGTCTTATGAGAGATTTTTTAAGGGGTGTTGGCATGATTCCTTGTTGTAGAGATTGGTTCACAATATGTGTAATGAATTGGGCAATTTCCAGCTTAGTGGTTTTGATCCAGGCTGCAGGACAGGGATCTAGTTAGGAGGTCGTAGTGTTTAGGTTCAAGATTAGGTTTACTATTTGTTTCTCATCAGTTTTATGAAATGTGTCCCATTTTTCCATTGTGTTTAATGTCGCAGGTTGTTGTATCGAGTTGTCATTTTCTTGATTTATAATGAGTATTGATGCTGTTGTTGGGTTTAGTTTGCTGGCATAATAGTCCGCTAGTGTTTGTGCTTTAATAGGGTAGTTTGCGGTTTCTTCTTGGGATGTTTTTGTTAGTGATTTAATTAATTCAAATAATTCTCTGGGCCTGTTCAGAGATTTGTTGAGTATGTTGGTGTGGTATGACTTTTTTGCTTGGTTGATTTCTTCTTTGTATTTGGAGAGGAGCGTTAAGTATTCTGTTTTACGTTCTTGTGTTCTACCCTGTCTCCATTTCTTTTCCAATTTTCTTAGTGCCTTTTTCATCATTTTTAGTGTATTGGTGTACCACAGCTCAGATTTATTTCTCATATTGTGGGTCATCTGATTGTGGGTCATGGATTTTGGTTCAGCGATTTATTTTCTATTCCTTTATTCCATTGGTCAACTAGGGTTTCTAAGTAGGGGTGGTTCAGGTCTATGTGGGTTGCAATGGATTGTATCATTGCTTCTTTATCAAACTTTTGGAATTTTCTTTTGAATAGTGTTGTGGGCTTATGTTGGTGGTTGGTGTCTTTATTCGGAATGAGTAGGGTAAATTTTATTAGGTGGTGGTCGGACCAAGGGACCTGTAAGATCTTTGGGGTGGCGTTGTTAATTAAATTTTGTTGATGTTCTTTGGGTATGAATACTAGATCCAAGGTATTCCCTTTGTTGTGTGTGGCCTCCTGTATTATTTGTTTGTAGCCGAGCTGGTCCATGGCTTCAAGGAAGGTATTTGAATGCGTAGGTAAGGATGAAGCTAGATTTAGGTCTCCCAATATTATTTGATATTTTTTGCTGGCGGTGGTTGCAATTAACTCTAGTGCTGCTGCCAAGGATTCATGAGGAGAAGTAGGTGGTCTGTATATGAGGCATATGGCCTGTGTTGTGCTTTCAAGTTTTAGTATGTCGATTCCTTCGACAGTGTCATGAGATGTATCAGTTAGGTTTAATGAATCTTTGGCTAGGATTATTACTCCTCCTCCTCTTTTGTTTGTGCGTGGAGAGTTAAAAAGTTTGTATCCAGGCTTGTTTAGTTGGTTGAGTATGATGGAATCAGATTCGGTGATCCATGTTTCTGTGACACAGAGGATGTCTGGTAATTCATCTGTGATGATGTTGTGAATAATATGTACTTTATTTCTTATTGACCTGGCATTTATTAGTATGTATGTGCATGGGGCATAAGTGGCATTATGGTGTTGTGGTATGTGAGTGATTTTGTGAGGTTGTGGGTTTTTGCACTTTTTTGTTGTGTTTTCTGTTTGTTGTGATTGATTTGTATTTGTGCTTTGGAGATTGCGTGTCGTGTGGTAGACTTTATTGTGCAACTGTCGGGGAGAAGTGAGAATCGTATGGGTGTGTATTGTATGTAGGTTCTGTGGGTGAAGTGATTGCCATATAAATATGTTTTGTTGGTGGAGTGGTTGCCATATGTATGGGATGATATAGATTGGGTTTGCAAGGCAATTATAAGTACATACTGATATGTATACTGATAACAGTACTGTCACTTAAAGATGTTATCACTTGTGTTCTGTTACTATAGGCTCTTGTTATTCGGTATAATGATGTGGATAGTTTACCTTAATTTTCCAAGGGTTTGATGGTTCAGGCGTTCTCGTGTACTATTTCTTAGAGGGTGTTTGAATTGCGGTTAATTCTGTTCGTTGTTATTTCTTGTTAGGTGTGTTCTTCTATGTGGTGGGGGTTGTTCCGCTGGGATAGCATTCGGTGTCGTTGTGTCTGGGAGTAGGGAGGTATTCTTACTTCGGTGGTAGCTGTATAGGTGAAGAGGAGGTTTATAGGTTGGCGTTTTGCTTTATAGTTGGAGATATAGTTGCTCTTTATATCGGTACTCGCCTAAGGGCCACGCCAAAGGGCCCTCTGGCGAGGCCCTCAGGCGCGGGCCCGCCTTGGCGCGCTTTCTTTTAATGGAGGCTTGCCTGCCCCGATTGGGCAGGGATGTCCACTGGTCCTTCCGCCGCTGGAGGCTCCGATCCCCAGGGGGGAGAGCTGATGATGGTGGCGGGGGATGTGCCTTGTCGCGCCTTGGCGCGCTTTCTTTTAATGGAGGCTTGCCTGCCCCGATTGGGCAAGGATGTCCGCTGGTCCTTCCGCCGCTGGAGGCTCCGATCCCCAGGGGGGAGAGCTGATGATGGTGGCGGGGGCTGTGCCTTGTCGCGCCTTGGCGCGCTTTCTTTTAATGGAGGCTTGCCTGCCCCGATTGGGCAGGGATGTCCGCTGGTCCTTCCGCCGCTGGAGGCTCCGATCCCCATTAATGCCTTGCTGATCCCCTCCGTTTTGAATCAAAATATCCTTCAGTATGGCCTCCGCCACCTTCTTGCTATTCTGGAAGCCCTGCTCCTCTGGGACTCCCCGGATGCGCAAATTATTTCGCCGGGATCTGTTTTCTAGGTCCTCTATTTTGTACAAGATCTGCTCTTTCCACCTTTGCAACTCAGCCACGTCCTGCTTATTTGCGTCACTTTGCTCCTGCAAATTTTCCAACTTGTGCTCCTGCTCCTCCAGCCAGGCCTTCATCTCTCCCAGCTCTCCCTTTAGTTCTCCCAGCAGGTCTCCCACCTCCTCTTTCATTTTATTCATTTCTTCCTTCAGCTCTTTAAACCAACCTTGCAGTTCCTCGCGGGTAACCCTCTGCACCACCATTTCAGCTCGCACATCCTCTGTGCCCCAACCACTTTTCTTTTCCCGCTGTACCACCTCTCCACCTCCTCTGCTCTGCACATTCGCCATCTTGCGTTCCAGCCCCTTGTGCTGCTGCGAGCATACTCGCGGATGACCGCCGTCTTTCTGCGAGTCGCCATCACTTTCCTCCGTGCCTCTGCCACTATTCCTCCTCTCCTCCACCTTTTTCTCTCACTTTGGAGGGGTATTCCTCTTTTAATGCCGGTTCAAGCTCCGGAGCTCCCAACTCAGGCAGCCATCCGAGTCACTGACGTCACTTCCTCTCCCTTTTGAACTTTTGATTGTATATCACATTTCTTCCTTTCCAGAATGTCCTGATCATGTACCCCCTCAGATCACTAATGTAATATCAAACCCCTTTGCTCCCTGCTCAAGATTTTCCAAGCTTTATACACCCACCTGCTGGCAGGAGAAAAGGCTTTTTTCTCTTCATAGCTTTCCATCAGTACAGTGATGGCATCATTCATTACCGCTTCACAGGTTGACTACATGTATGGGTAAGATTGTGAAGCAACACTAATAACTGCATTGCCAGCAAGCTGACAAGAGGTAACAATCTCTGTTTCTACGTGTAGGAAGTGGGTGCAAGGGGTTTAGGAGAATTTGAGATGAGCTTGGGGAAACTTTGGGAGTGTGATAATGGAATTGGCAGTTCTAAAAGGGTGTAATGGTACAGGAGGAAGGGAGACTAGGGGGTATGTTTACTAAACTGGGCTGACAGTTAACCCAGACAATCTGCAACTAGGTCCCATGTTATTCAGTGGGACCTAGTTGTAGATAGCCCAGGCTAACCATTAACCCGGTTTAGTAAACATACCCCTATGTCTGGGGTGTGAGGATTAGGGGGAGTTGGCTAGAATATCAACCCTGCCATCCTTAATGCATGCCTCTCTAAGCATTGTTAAATGTACTGCTGTTAAGTAGCTGTAATAAATGTAAAATAATTGATACTTAGGGCCCGATTCTGACCGGCGAATATCCGCTGAGACTGTATTCCATCTCAAGGGCCCTCCGCCCACACAGTGCTGCTGTTTCTGTAGCACTGGATGGGCGGCATGGGGGTGGAAAGTGGGCGGAGTGGGGGGCAGGCCAGGCACCCAGACATACAGGGCCAATTCAAGATACGGCCCTGTATGACCGGCGGGCGGAAGATGGCCACGCTGCTTATTCCCCCCCAGCAGCCGCGGCAGGTGAGGCCCCTGCACCCAATCCCAGCCCTGGCAGGGCTTGCCGAGGGTTGGGCAGTGGGGAAAGCCGTGTTTTCACCTTGGCAGGCTGTCTGTGCTCTTGCTAGGCATCCCGGTGCCATGGCAACAGGACATGACAACACTGGCACACCAGCAGGGGTATAGGGCAGGCTGGATGAGGTGTTGTGAGGACATCCTGCGCCATGGGATAGGGGCATCGCTGGGCCATCTGGATACCCAGTTCTGCAGCAGTGGGCCAACTACTTACCGCAGTTGCAGAATTCGGTACTATTTGGGGCCGTCCATTTTTTGGCTGGCCAGATGGTCCAGACGTGCCCCTTCCTGAACTGGGCTCATAGGAAGCTATGACTTAAGTGGCTTATTATTCACCTATTCCAACGATGATGCACAACTACCACAAACCAGTCCGGAACATAGTACTTCCAGATAGAGTCCTATATTCAATATTCCTTTATTCAATATTCTCAGTTCTCAATCCTGGGATACAGACAGCCTAACCTGACACAGTCATGTTTTGACACTGCCTTCTTCAGGGGTTATAAGACTCTATAAGAACATAAATATAAATGAAAATTAAAAATATACAAATATTCATGAAGTAAAATTATCCTTAAAACAGAAAAAACTTAACAAACTTAAAACATTTAAAAGACTTAAAAAACATATGCCATCCTGAACTAAAATGTAAATAATGTATTTAAAATGAGGTAGTGATAAAGGATAATAAATAATAATGATAAAAAATAAGTATTAATAAAAAATGATAAGAATCATTTTTAAAATGTGACGTAAGAATTCTGTACATTAATTACTATGGGTGAGACCAATATGAAATGTTCTCAAACATATACAGTGTTAAGTCAGTGCAACCAGAAGATACAGTATAAGGGTAAAGCATTTACAAACCATTACAGAGTAGAATCAGATAGAAATCCATTTGACATTCATAGATATATATATTGTCGTGACCCCCTGCCTAGGCCAATGGCCGGTAGGCAAAAGGGCTGCCTTATTTGCCCTTTGAGTACTGTCCCAAGACCTTGGCTGCCAGCACTGAATGCTGGGACTTGTAGTTCCAGATACTCTCCAAGCAAAGTAGTGTGACCACACAGTTTGTCAGGCAAAACAAAGAAATTTATTCCGGGGTTTCTCCCTCACATCAAAATTCAGAGCGCAAAAACAAGGCAAGGATAAGTTCTCCAAATTAAATGTTGAAGATAAACAAAACAGGCTTAACATCAAAGTCAGGAATATTCTTTCCACAGCAGCGGCACTCAGCTTCCTTCAGACAAATGCCTTTCACTGCTATGGCTGCTAATCCCATCAGGCAGACTTTAAAACTTCTTAGTCAGAGTTTTCTTTCTCACTCAGCTTGACAAAACCAGGATAAATAAACTTCTTCTCCTGGCCTAAGCCTAGCACATGTTTAGTTTGTTTGACTTACAGAATGAGCATTCCATTTCTACTGCGTCATTATCACAAGGAGTTTCATATATTTCTATCTGCATATCTTCCACAGCTTCATTTGAATCATCTTCTGGGGAGCTTATATCAGAAGGTTTAAACTTCACACCCTACAGAAACTCTTTCAGTTTCCCTAAAAAGTGTTCTTTCTGCTCTGTACCAGCATAGTTTAAAGAAGGAGTTTCTCTCTCATAGAATAGCTTTTCAACAGCCTCTAGAGCTGACTCACGGCACTTACTTGAACTGTTCCTGTTCCTGCCTGGAGCTGCTCTCCTTGTCTTTTGGCTAGCACAGCGTTCAGAGCTTTTCCTCATCTCTCTGACCACTTCTTCAGAAAAGCCTCTGTTAGGAACTGTAGCAACTTGTCTGCCCCACCTCTATTACTTGGCTGGCTCTCTGAGCTGTTTCCCCACGTGGAAACAAACCTTTCCAGCTTCTCTTCTCTGGGGTGTTTTAGGACAGGTTCCAACCTTGGTTCCACTGCTTTCTGAGAGTAAAAATCAGCTGTCTTTCCTCCTACTCTCCTTTGCTCCTTGAGCTCCCTTTTCTCGTGACCTCTTTCCTCCTGGTTCCTTTCCTCCTGACTCCTTTCCTCCTGCCTACCTTTACCAAACTCTGAAGCAGTTTTAAAATGGTGCTTCTTTTCAGCCACACCCTCCTCTCTGCACATGTGAGAGCTGCTAGGGCTCAACCTAGCTCTTACGTCACTGCTTGGGCAGGGCTTAGCTCTAGCTACTGCATGCTCCGGTGGCTTGTGGTTTCTATGGGGACCCTGTTTACATCTGTCTTTAAAGGCACATTCCTCACTTCTCTCCCGTTCCATCTCATCCTCACAGCTCACCTTATCACAATATATATATATATATATATATATAAACAGTAGACATCAAATAAATACTGGATAGAAGGGAGCCCTGTTATTTTAAAAATAGCCATATTTTTTTCAAGATAAAGGAACCATGCACAACGCTTGCCAAGTGACTGCATTGTAATCAATAGCAGCTTCATCCCTGCGCTATAGCGATCCTCACTACAGGTGTAAAAGACTTGTTCCAACCACTACAAGACTACTTCATTTATGAAAATAAACAGCATAGTCAATGTTTTGATTTAATAGCACATTTTAAGGCAAAGTACGGGTTTGATTGTCCATCCTTAAAACACTGTCCCATTAAATAGTGTTTTAAAGTGAATAGATTTCATTTTTGAATTGTATATATCTTGTTCCTTTAACCCTTGAGATTGGCACCAAAATTGTATAAAACAAACTGGTGGTCTTTCCGCCGGTTACTTATACTGAGATTCTGCCGTATGCAGGCTCTTAGCTGGATGTTTGAGGTAATTGGGTCTCCCCTCTGCTTTCATTTTTGATTGTAGACAACATATAGACCTAAAAGGTCTCGGGCCCAAACAAGAGTTGAACGTCCAACTCAGACGTCCAACCCCGCTATTCACAAGTCAGAATAGGCCCCATAATGATCTCTGTCAGTTACAGTTTAATTAGATACCGGTACCTGTCTTATTGCCTATAATATTCTACAACAGGTGCCAGTATTATATAGTTGTTAAAATGTCTACCATTTCATATTGCTGGAAGATGTGTAGAAGCACTCTGGGTGATTAAATGTTCCAGCTCTTGCTTGAAGATTACACTATTACCTTGCTTAAGGACACAATGATTAAAATTATTGCTTCCTGGTTTAGTCCTCTGTCATGCCATAAATCACAACACTACTGTGAAACACATATTCTACAGCTGTTGTTTTTGTTTTTACCAAAGTACAGTACATGATTAATAATGGAAGCAAATGTCTAGAGTTCCCTTATTTCTAGGGTCACACTTGGTTAACAGAAACTGTGTGCTCTCTGTTTTAGAGATCAACAGGTGAGTATTTGAACGCTGGCCATGGCATTTAAATTATCCATGTATATTCAGAACTGCTATCTGGATAGCGAGCAGCATTGAATCTCTGTAGAGAACAATGACTGCTGCCGCTGTACAGATAGTGGTGATATTCAGCCGCTACCCATATAGCTAAATGGTTTACTACAGAACAATATTTTTGCTGTCTTAAATTAACCACTTAGCTATACAGACAAAGGCAATATATCGTTGCCTTATCTGTAGAGATAGGTGGCACACCCTCACTCCGTCCCAGCACAATTCAGATAGTGCTGGAGAAGTCTGTAAGAATTTTCAGTGGCGTTATCTGTATGGTGCCACTGAATATTCACAAATAATGGACTTATCCATGTGATAGTGGTCACCATACAGATAAGTCCTTATGAAAATTGGGCTGATGGTTTTATTTTTTTACCTTTGTTTGCTATTATGTATATTTGTCTTAGAAGTAAAACCCTAGTATTTGTCCATGCCATTTGCAATTTCCTGTTTTGCCAGTTTTTCTGTTAACTCTCAGCGTGTCCCTTCAATTACTGTCTTACAAGCCAAGCTTCAAAATAGAAGTGCACTTTTCCCTGGCACTACGTAAGTGCAAGCTCTTTTGCACACTCAAAAGGGTTGTTACTGGGACTGTTACCTTGTTTCCTGAGTGGATCCCAGTGCGGCGAAAGGAGGAGGAGGAGGAGTTTGGCATCCCCACCCCCCCGGGCCGGTATAGCAGCTTCGGCCAGTCGCGGCAGAGTTGGGACTGTTACCTTGTTTCCTGAGTGGATCCCGGTGCGGCGAAAGGAGGAGGTGGAGTATGGAGTCCCCACCCCCCCGGGCCGGTATAACAGCTCCAGCCAGTCGCGGCAGAGTTGGGACTGTTACCTTGTTTCCTGAGTGGATCCCAGTGCGGCGAAAGGAGGAGGAGGAGTTTGGCGTCTCCACCCCCCAGGCCGGCATAACAGCTTCGGCCAGTCACAGAACGTGACCCGCGGGCGCGTACCCGCTGGTGCGTACCCGAAGGGTCGTGACCAAAGGGGCAGGGCACGCCCCTTTGGAGCCGGAGGAGGCGTCTGCAGGTTCTCATGGGTAGGAGGAGGAAAAAGGTGTTTCCAGCTCTCGGTGCTAAATCTGCAAAAACTGTTGGCCCAATGGATCGTCATCTGCTGAGTGCCGGAGTTGAACATTTGGAGAAAGATCTATTAGGTGATTCCGTGAGTACTGTGTCAGATGTATCTCTCAATACGCTGGGTTTTGCCCTACCCGGAGAGGAAGTGGTTGCTGAGGTTTCCCTCCCCAGGGAAGAAATACCTGGAGTGGGCCCTCATGGTAGTCAAGATTCCTCTTCTTTGTTACAGTCGTCGGGGGAACAGAAGGTTAAGATGCCATCTCCAGTGGAATTTTCTTCTATGTTTTCTGATGTGATAGCCCCTGTTGAGGTTTCACTACGTGATGTTTGGGAATTAGTCGCGCGTATGGAGTGTTCACTTCGCGCTTCTTTTTCCCAAGTATCACAGTTTTCTACGGAGGTGGTGCAAAAGCTTTCTGAACATGAAGTGTTGCTTACTAAACATAATAAATCGTGTAATAAATTGGAAGGTCAGGTTTCTGTACTGAAGGCTGGAGTTACATCCTCCATTAAGGATAGTGTTGTTATACATCACCAGTTAGAATCCTTGGAGAAAGTTATTCGTTCTAGGAATCTGCATTTTTTGAATTTTCCCCATACCCATTACCTTGCTCCTCTTATATTGTTGCAGAAATATTTTAAGGAGGTTTTGTTAATTGATGATTTAGAGGCTATTATGTTTTCCTCGGTTTATTACGTGCCTTTGGTTTCTTCTGGAACGACCTCCTCTTCAGAACCTAAAGAAGAAGGGAATCCCGTTACAGCCGAGTCCTTAGATGTTTCTGAGTTTTTGGAATCTTCTATGGATGTGATTCCACATCAAGCTACTTTAATTGTTTCCTTTTTGTCACTTACTGATAAGAACTTAATAATGCGATTGTATTTCTTGAAAAAGGACCAAGTATTTTGTGGTAACCCTATTCAGATATTCCCAGATGTTTATAGAATTACTCAAAATCGAAGGAAAGTGTTTTTAGCTTTGAAAAATCGAACTTTGGCTGTTGGGGCTTCCTTCTTCTTAAAATACCCTTGTAAATGTATCCTCGTTCTTGATGGTGTTAAATATGTGTTTCTTGACGTTGGGCAATTAGAGGTTTTCTTGATTAGTAAAGAAAATGTTTGAATAAGTTTCTCCTTCCTTTCCTTGTATAAATTGGGCTGAGATTGATAAGAAGTGGATCCTTTTTTCTTAAATTATTGTATTTTTGTTTTTTATGTGACTATTTGCTTTTGTTTCTATTTGTATTTAAATGCCTTGTAGTCTGGGTAACTCTCCCTTTGATGTGGACTTAATTGTAATTACCTACTTTATTTATATAATAAAGATTATTGAAATGGAAAAAAAAGGGTAGTTACTGTAAGTTTAAAGAGAGGGAAGTTTTATATTGCAGAGATCATTCATTTTTATTACAGTATTTTTGTAGTTATTTTGAGGATGAGCACAGGAAAAGGAAAGAGAGAGCATTTTGCCAGCCTTTTCCAGGCCAGTCAAGATATTTTTTTTGGATCAGTGTTTTTTTTCTGCATCGAATAATGGATTGATGGGGAAAAAAGGAATGCAGTTCTTGCGCTGTTTTCATGCACAAAATAACCTAGGGAAAAAGGCATGATGTTACTGTTCATTGAACTGAACATTTTGATTTCTGCAGCACAGATCAATGGTTTACTGTGCAATAAAGTTTATTTTGAAAATGTCCATTGAACTCCTCATATCAAACATTATACCTCTCATGAGAAATTTTAAGAGTAGTGGCACTATCATTCATTGTTGAAAGCCTTCCTTTACTATTTCTAAGAACAGCAGAATGCATAAACTATTTTGATTAATTTGCTGTCAGTGAGCTATCATGATTGGAACAGAGTTGTAAGCCTGGAGACCATATTCGTTTCTACTCACCATCCACTATATAACATTGATTAAGGGCAAGATGCACTAAAGGGACTTTTCCTTTTGGTGCATATGGGAAAAATCATTCAAACAATGGATCCAAGAGTAATCTTACTATGACAGAGCCACTGTAAACAATGTTCTAGTGTTCTCCAGCATCTGCCATCGTAACCGGATAACCTCATTAGAGGCAGCTGCCTCACTTTTACTGGAGCTGGGAAAAGAGGAACTAATGCTGGAAATTTGTGTTTAGGGCCACTGAATGTAATCCATCTAAAAAAGCCATAATTTTGTTTTTCACAAAACAAATACACCGATAAACTCCAATTTTTCTGACCCTGGGAAAACATCTAATTGCCTCAAAAATAAACACCTTAAATTTGAAATGATAAATATCTAAGAACAGAAGCCCTAACTATGTTGTACAGCACCCTCAACCATGGTGCCATTGCATTTATAATTTTGGTTTCTGATTCTAGGGACCAATATTCAAAAGGGTTTATCCAGTTAGGATCTGCTAACCAGATAAATCTCATTTTAACCACACAGCACTGTTCTGATAGTGTCAGGGTGTCCTCGGGTAGAGCACTTACCTAGTCAGTGGCGATTTTTAGTCCACTAGCCAGATAAGTGGCCCTAACTTTATGTGGTTTTTGCCATCCAGATAATGGCTGAATATCGCACTATCCAAATAGCAACAACGGTCAGCAAAAAAAACAGATACCTGGATTCCAGCACTGAATATCAGCTTCAATTTTAAGTGCCACAGTTGGTGGTTAAATAAGAACCCCTAGAAGTTTATAAATTGTAAGGGATCAATATTCAGCAGCGGTAGCCAGGCACTTTTAAACTTGAAGAATGGCCAAGAATTTGGCCGCTGAAATTTAATGTTAAAAAATGCAGGGTCATGTATTTGTGTTACAAAAATCCCAGGGATCAAGGCAGTTTAGGGGGCGAAGTACTTCTGTGCACGAAAAAAGAGCAGGATCTGGGTGAGATTGTTTCTCCGGGAACAAGCAGGAAGTCAGTCCTCACATATGGGTGATGTCAGCACTCCCCAGCTTTCAAAGAAAGTCTTTGGGAGTTAGATCACGAGGGTGCCATGTTACCTCTCTCTTCTTTTTTCTGCAGAGCCCTGCAGACGTCCTGTCTGTTGTCCCCAGTGAAAGTCGATTTTTCTGACCATCTACTTAGCATTTTTTTACTCTTCTTTTTGCCGGTTGATTTCCGATCACCTTCTCACTGCCCGAGTCCACCCTCACCTCCAGCATCGCGTTTTTCTCAGGTCCTTTTTCTTTTTCTGGGGCACAGGTTTTTCCCTCGCGCTCTCCCTGACCAAGGCACGTGAGTTTTATCTCACAGGTGCTGTCTTCCCACTATGTCTTCAGTCAGTGAGTTTAAGCAATGTGCAGATGCCTCCGCAGCATGTCTGTCACGGACCACCACAGTTGCTGCATCAAGTGCCGTGGTGCAGACCACGATGATTCTTCTTGCCTGCTCTGCCTACAGATGTCAGCAAGGAGCTGGAAGAATCGTGTACAGCAGCAGAAGGAGCTGTTTCTCAAAGGCCTGTGCCATGGGACCAGCATCGAGTATGGAATCGCTGCCCTCAGGGATGGTGTCCGACAACTCAGCTTCATGTGGGCATGCTCGATCCAAACTCAGAGGTCGCAGAGCCTCGGACCGGTGATCATCCTCTGAAGACATCCCCCGTGGGCTCAAGACATCATCAAAGTTGGTGCCTGATCACGGAGCCAGAAGTAAGGTACATGGCCTCAGAGCCCTCGACCCGACACCAAGGGCAGTGGCCGGGAATGGCCCTCGAAGTTGCTGTGGTGCGAGGAGATTCCCACTGAATTGGGAGATCGGGCCCAGTCCCCTGGCGTGATCACTATAAGTGACTCCTCATAGAAGGATTTGTTTTTGGGCTCAATGGCCTCGAGATCCAAACTGGTCGCTGCGGAGCCTACTGGCATCAAAGCCACGATGGCGGCCGTGGAACACAACCTGGCTGCTCTTCTTGAGACACAGTGAAGCCTGACACCCAGAGCCTCCGGGTCATCAGCGCCAACCATGAGATTCTCTACTGCAAGGACCTCCCCAGAGGACGTCCAAACAGTGCTTGAACATTTCACCCTTTTGGAGCCACATTGGTTGGCCTTGAGCTCGAGACGCACCTCGCCCCCAAGCACCTTGGAGCCCACGCGTCAGGTACTGTATTTCCCTCCGGCATCGGTGACTCATCGACTTGATGACCACCCAGTACTCAAGGTCTCCTCCGGCTCCAAGTCGGGTTGAGAGACTGAAGATGAGCCGCCCGACACCATGTTGCATAGGGATGTGCTCTCTGAATCATCTACCCAATAGGAGCACCGGAGGTCTCTGCCCGAGGACCTAGCGTTCCTGGCCTTCATAGTGGAGCTGGAGGATGAGTAAGAGGCCCCTCCAAAGGAGGCACTGATGGTGCCAATTCCTCCCATCCTGGAGCACCTGCTATTCAGGATGTGGGAGAGCCCGATGACGGTGCCAATACTGAGCAGGCAATTCGATTCCCGGTAATGAGTTAGCAAAAGCCCCAGTTTTCAGAAGAGACAGCTGCCTCACAACTCTATGGTTGTGGAGTCATCCATGCGTTGAATAAAAAGTCAGAAGACGCACTCCTCGGTGCCCGTACCATAGATGGATTTTGCAGAAAGTGCTACCAGGGCTCGATGCTCGTGGCCCGCATCCAGGCTAACTATTTGTACATGGGCATATACCTGAGGGACCTGGCAAAGGAACTTTCTGGGTTCTCAGCTGGACTGGCAGGTGAATCCCTCGAGCGCTTCTGGACCCTTGTTTCCTTAGTCAAGGAATGCTCCAAATTCCAAACTCAAGCAGTCTTCGATGGCTTCGAGTCCGTGGCTCATGCAGCTGCGGTGGGCATTAGTCTCCATCACCTGTCTTCGCTACAGTCCTCGGACTAGGAGCAGTGGATACATGACAAACTGGCCGATGTCCCCTGCCAAGGAGAGAGCCTCTTCAGCAAACCCATGACTGACAAGGCAGTCAAGTTGAAGTCAGAGTTCATGACCAGGACTAAGCTGTCCCGGAAGATGGCTGACTCTTCCCATCAGAAGGCTTTAGGGAAAAAGCCCTTCCACCCGAAGGGAAGAAAGCTTATCGTAAATACCCCTTCGTTTCTGGCCTACCAGGCTTCCTGACAGGGTCAGCAGGCCAAGGGCTAGGGTCATGGTCCCCATAAGCTGGAAGTCCCCAAGCCCCAAACAGAGCCCCATCTGTAGCCTGGGGGGGCTTTTGACACCTTGGGCATAGGTTGTCTTCCCCCAGAAGGCCAGGTTCCAAGGCACGCAGGAGGACTTCTGGACCACTTTGCTCACCTCTGGCCAGGCATCACCACCGATGCCTGGGTATTGCATATAGTGGGAGGGTTACCTTCTGCACTTCGACCAGACGCCTCCTCCCTTCTTTCCAGGGGAACTTCCCATGACCTCCCTGCACAGAGAGCTCCTGCAGAAGGAACTCGAGTCCCTGCTCGAGGATCGGGCAGTAGAACCAGTCTCTCCACCCCTCTGGGGCACAGCGTTCTACTCTCGATACTTTCTTATCCCAGAAAAACAGGGGGCTTCTCCTGGAACAAGTAGGAAGTCAGTCCTCACATATGAGTGACTTCAGCACCGACGGACACTGCATATTCACTCCCCAGCTTTCAACGAAAGCCTTTGGGAGTTAGACAGCACATGCATGGCCACCTCCCCACCCAAGGATGCCATCCTACCTCAGTTCGTTCCATGGAGCCCCTGCAGACATCTCATCTGTTTCTCTAGTAGAAGTTGATTTTTTTCTCTAGCTTCCTCGTGCGTTTTTTCATGCTTTTTTGCCAGTTTGGTTCTTCAATCACCTTCCCGTCACCCGATTATGCCCTCGCTTCGGTGTCATGTTTTTCTCAGGTACATTTTTTCTTTTCTTTTTGTGGGTACGGGAGTTCCCTCATGCCCTCCCTAACTGAGACATGTGAGTTTGACCTTGCGTGCACCCTGTTTCCCGCTCTGTCTTCAGTCAGTGGATTCAAGCACTGTGGCAAATGCTCTCGCACCATGTTCATCACCTACCGCCACATTTGTGGTCTTTGATGCGTAGGGCCTGACCACGATGACACTTTCTGCCCGCTCTGCCTGCAGATGGCAACCAAGAACTGGAAGAAGTGAGAGCAGCAGCATAAGGACATGTTTGGCTTGAACAGAGACTGTCCTCGAGCAGGGAGTCGCTGCCCTCAGGGACTGTCTGACAACTCAGCATCACGCGGGCATGCTTGAACCGAGCCCCGAGGTCACGGATCCTTAGACAAGGGATCATCCTCCACGAACCTTCCCTGTGGGCTCAAGTCATCATCCGAGTCGAGGTCGAAGACGCATTCTGACCTGGTGCCAGAGGTAAGTCCTCGGGTAACTGGGCTCGGAGCCCTCAACCCAACACCAAGAGTGAGGGCTGGGAGTGGCTCTTGAAGCTGCCCTGGTGGGAGGAGATTCCCATCACGTCAGGGGATCGGGCTCAGTCCCTCTGCGTGATCAGCATTGGTGAATCCCCTCAGAGGAACTTGGTTCCAGGCTCAATGCTGTCGAGACTCGAGCCGGAGGCTGCGGAGCCTACTGGCCTTGAGGTCAGGATGACAGTCCTGGAACATAGCCTGGCTGCCTTCCTTGCGGCACAGCGAGGCCTGACATCCAATGCCTCTGGGTCATTAGCGCCGACCACGACACCCTCCATGGCCAGGACCTCTCCAGAGGAAATCCAGTCTGCTCTGGAGCAGTTCTCTGGCTTGGGAGGAGGTGATTGGCCTTGTGCTTGAGGCACGATTCGACCCCAAGTACATCAGAGTTTCTGCATCGTACACCATGATGCCAGTGGGGCATTGGCTCAATGACCACCCTGGACTTGAGGTCTCCTCCAGTTCTGAGTCCAGCTGGGAGACTGATGACGAGTCCCCCGATACCGTGCTCCACAGAGATGTATCATCTGAATCATCTCCATTGCAGGAGCACTGGCAATCACCACCCAAAGACCTCGCATTCCTCGACTTCGTCCAAATCTCTTCTCATAAGTCTTATGACGTAGGCTCCAAATCATTTTGTCGCCTTCCTCTGAACCGCTTCCAGCCTTTTTATATCCTTTGCGAGATACGGTCTCCAAAATTGAACACAATATTACAATTGAGGCTTCACCAGCGATTTGTACAGTGGCATTAGTACCTCTTCCTTTCTGCTAGTAATTCCTCTCTGTATGCAACCCAGCATCCTTCTGGCTTTTGTCACCTCCTTGTCATACTGTTTCGCCACCTTGAGATCATCAGAAACAATCACACCAAGGTCTTTCTCCTGGTCTGTGCACATCAATCTCTCGCCCCCTATCGCATACAGTTCCCTTGGATTTCTGCTTCCCAAGTGCATGACACTGCACTCCTTCACATTAAATCTTAACTGCCAAGCATTAGACCATTCTTTCAACTTTGGTATATCTTTTCTTATGTTCCCCACTCCCTGAGGGGAGTCCACTCTGTTGCAAATTTTGGTGTCATCTGCAAAAAGACAGACTTTTCCATTCAGCCCTTCGGCAATATCACTTATGAATATATTGAACAATACCAGTCCCAAGACCGAACCCTGGAGCACACCGCTAATCACCTTCCTTTCATCTGAGTGAGTTCCATTTACCATCACCCACTCTTGTCTGTCAGTCAACCAACTTCTGTTCCAGTTCACCATCTTGGGACCCATCCCCAAGCTGTTGAGCTTATTGATAAGCCTCCTATGAGGAAAAGTATGAAAGACTTTACTGAAATCTAGATACAGTAGATCACATCCATCGCATGCCCTTGATCTAGTGTTCCTGGTAACTCTCACTTAAGCCAGAAGAGTTAGTGAGCTACAGGCATTGGTGGCCCATGCCCCCACACCAGGTTCTACAAAAAACAGGGTGGTTCTCCGGACCCACTCAAAATTCCTGACTAAGGTGGTGTCCACTTTCACATGAAAAAGGAGGTGATCGTTCCCACCTTCTATCCCAGGCCTCATGCATCCTGAGTAGAGGCCTCGCTAAACACCCTGGATTGCAAGAGGGACACAGAGGACACAGCCCCATCACCACTCATCACAATTGTTTGTCTCCTATGACATCAACAGGCTCGGGGTTGCAATCACCAAGCGTACCCTGTTCACCTGAGTGGCAGACTACATCTCCTTCACCTACGAGCAGGCTGGACTCTCCCTGCAGCATCATGTTACCACACATAAAGTGCACACATAAAGTGCACGCTATGGCGGCCTCAGTGGCCCACCTGCGCTCGGTCCCTCTGCTGGACATTTGCCGGGTCACCACTCGGTCTTCGGCCCATACCTTCACAGCGCATTACTGCTTGCAGGAATGCTCATAGTGCGACAGCACCTTTGGCCAGGCAGTACTTCCATCACCTCTGTGGGGAATAGCACAACTCCTTCCCTCTGGCCCATTATGTCCAGACTACCAGTGAGGTGATTCCATAGTCAATGTTAGGGCTACATCTCTGGACTTAAAGCCTTTCAACGCTCCTTGCTGCCCTGCATGGTTTGCTTTTTTGGGTCACCTATGGATTTTTTCAGTAGCCTGTAGCTTGGGAGTCGCATATGTGAGGACTGAATTCCTGCTTGTTCCTGGAGAAAGCATAGTTATTCACCTATAACAGGTGTTCTCTGGGGACAGCAGGAATCAGTCCTCACAACCTCCCTCCTCCCCGTGGGGTTGTTTTCTTTTTTTCTGCTTGATTGAGCTATATCATCATACTGAGGTAAGATGGGCACCCTTAGGCGGGAAGTTGACTGTGCATGCGTGGTCTAACTCCCAAAGACTTTCTTTGAAACCTAGGAAGTGAATCCATGCGGGCTCCGTCGATGCCTACGTCACCCATATGTGAAGACTGATTCCTCCTGTCCCCGGATAACACCTGTTTCAGGTTAGTAACTACGCTTTCTGAGGATTTTAAGGTGGCTAAACAGTGCAGTAAAGGTGACGAAGAAAGCCAGAAGGATGCTTGGGTGCATAGGGAGAGGAATGGCCAGCAGAAAACAGGAGGTGATAGTGCTTCTGTATACTGTAAGTCTCTGACACAACCTCATTTGGAGTATTGTGTGCAATTCTGGAGACCACACTTTCAAAAGAATATAAACAGAATGGAGTTAGTGCAGAGGGTACTACTAAAATGGTTGGTGATCTTCGTTATAAAGCATTTGGGGATGTGAGGTCCTGTTACTCACAAAAGACCAATTACTAATTATCACTAATTTCCTGTATAGTCCAGATCCAAAAGTCAGTACAGGTGCAATCAGAATCTATGTTTATTAGATTACTGATGGACAATACAGGCAATAGAGAGGAGTGCTTCTGTTAGGCACTAGACACCTCCAGAATTTCTCCTCCCCCGAGTACAATAATCATATTACTTATATTCATTTTTCTAATTTCCGTATACGTGCACAGCTCCCAAATCTATCTCCCCCCCTTGTATCTCATCTCCTCTTGCCATCTGTTTCCTGTTACTTCCTTTCTATCCCCTTGTTCCTGTTTTGATACCCACTCAGGTTCCTTTTCGTTTGCTCTTACTCCATACCTACCAACTATCAACCGTCTTTCTTCTTCAGGGCTGATGTGCTCAGCATATACTTTGTTCATGTTTGCTTGTGGTTTCCTGTGTTCATGCTTGCATGACTATTTCTGGGCCTTCCAGCTCAGTAATATGCAGTGCAAAGATTTATTTTTTCTTATATGATTCCATGCTGGCCTGTTTTTTCCTTGCCCACTGTAATGACAGACTGGTTGATATATATTTTATTAGAGCAGTCACCTATCAGGACCCTTGACTGATTATGAACCAGGAACATATCCCTAAACCTTATAATCCCTACAGGGACAGACTTAAAGATCTTAATATGTATACATTAGAGGAAAGGTGGGATAGAGGAGATATGATAGAGATGTTTAAATACATCCATGGCATAAATGCCCAAGAGGAGAGCTTCTTTTGATTGAAAGCAAGCTCTGCAAGAAGGGGACATAGGATGAGGGTGAAAGGGGATAGACTCAGGAGTAATGTGCAGAAATATTTCTGTATGTAAAGAGTGGTAGTTGCTGGAATAGTCTCCCAGAGGAGGTAGTAGAGATGAGGGCAGTATCCGAATTCAAGAAAGCATTGCAGAAACACAGAAGATCTCTGAAGGAAAAAAGGGGACTATTGTAGTTGATATGGAAGGGCAGATTAGAGATAGGCCATATGGTCTTTTTCTGCTGTCATGTTTCTATGTTTTTATTCCCTAGTCAGCTAATAAGCTGCAGAGGGAAGGAGGGAACAAAAGCACAGGAGACACCGATTCCTCCTTCCTGCTTTTCCCTATAGCATGGCACTCTAAACTCCTGATATAGGGGATTGCAGGAGAGAATACTGAGGATTTTCAAACACCCACAGTGCCCCCAGAGCTGATGCCTATGCCTTGAGGGAGAGGAAGTTCATTTGGGTTCCATAAGAGATTTTGGATGTGCCTCTGACTAAATTGGATGAAACTCTGGGCAAAGTAAACAGACCATTTTGGTCTTTATCTGTCATAATTTATTATGATAGTCATAAATGCGAATGAATCTGTTAATATATAAGGGTTTTAGAAATTAACCCTCACTGGAGGCAACTGATTTTAGTTAAAGATTTCTCAGGAATGCTATCTTTAAATTTCACGGGGCTGTTTATTTACACATTAATGCCATCTTACAGGTTTGCTCACTTGATCCAAAATCCCCATTCAACTTGATTATGATCAGCTATATGGATGCTATTCTATCAACTTGTCTACAATTTTTTGAAAGTTGTCTGCTTCAGAGACAAAATCTGCCAGTTCTTATAGATTTTGATGCGCTGAAATAAAAAAACAACAATTAAAACCATTGATTGGCTGTTTCCAAGATATCTAAGCTTTTCCATTTTATACATATATATATATATAGAGTGTTGGTAGTAGAGTTCTAATCACAAATTATTATAAACCTAGATCTTTTCATGTGTTTATGTTGCCATATATATGACCTTGATAATATTTCACCTGTTGTTTTTGTTTAAAAATTTAAAAAACAGCCAAACGGTTATTTAAATACAATTTATTTAAAACGTTAGTATGAAACAGAAAGCAAGAAACTACTATGTATGCATTAGTATTCATTTCAGACCTTATTCAGTGTTTACTCAGTGCTTCTTGGTTTGTCTCTTGTATTCTGTAAATGGAGTATCTCTTGTTACTATCCAGAAATAGTCTGCAAGCATTGACGGGCTCCATTTGCCTTGATATCTTTTCTCCATCGCTGCAATGTCCTGATGAAATCACTCACCATGCTCATCGCTCACTGCTCCAAGGTCCGGGGGATAAAAATCAAAATGAGAGTGCATAAAATGTATCTTTAGTGACATGTTGCCGCCAAGACTTTTGTATGCATTGAGGAGTTTATCCACCAACTCCCTGTAGTTGTCTGCCTTGTTGTTTCTGAGAAAACTTGTTGCCACTAACTGGAAGGCTTTCCATGCCGTCCTTTCTTTGCCATGTAAAGATAGCTCCACTCCAAACAATTTTGTATTGTATCTGACTAACTAGAGTTATTTGTTGACTTGCTAATATAATATTTCAAACTAATTATAGTTACAGAGACAAGTAATAATTGAATTGCTTTCATAAACTGTTGGGTGATATGGTGAAGTGTCCTGCAGCAAAATAGTCAGTAACAAACATCTCTACAATACATTTGGGGGAAGAATATGTAAAACATCTTGCAAGTATAAGATCTGCCATGAGGAAGAGCTAATAAAAAGGAAATATGCTTGAATCATAACCCAAGCATTTTTCCTAAAATAAACATAAAGGAAACATTTGTATTAAAAGTGTCAAAGCAGCATGAATAATGTCCAATGTAATAGTAGCAACTTAGAGATGCAGGAGTTTGCTTTAGAAAGCTTGTGTGGCATATGCATGTGCAAATAGCAGGTTTGCATGTATGATTTGCCTTATACATATAAAGTGGGAGGAGTGGCCTAGTGGTTAGGACAAGGTACTTCAGGCCGTAGGGCCGGGGGTTCAAGTCCCACCTGGGGACAGCAATCTCAGGCCGGAGGGACTGGGATTTCTAGTCCTATAGGTACTCCTTGTGGTCTTGGGCAAGCCACTTAACCCTCCATTGCCCATGTTCCCTGTAAGAATTAGCGTATGTGTGTCATATCCCCTCGTGTTAAATGTATCTCCCAATTGACCGCTTTGACCCGGCGAAAAGCGGGATATAAATACAGCTAAATAAATAAAGAGCCACCACATAAAACATTTATATCCATAGCGCATATGATTTTGAAAGGCAGGGGGGGGGGGTGTTCTGCGTGTCATTTGGGCATAAGGTTACCAGATGTCCCTGATTTTAGAGCTGTTGTCCCCGACCACCTGTTTGGCAGCCTCCTGTCCCCAACTGCAAGGGAGAACAACCCAAACTACAGTTAAACTATGCAAGGTTCCACATTAGGCATCATCGTAGATATGTTGAAACTCTCTGCCCAGTGTGCAGTGGCAGCCAAGAAAGCAAATAGAATGCTGGGAATCATAAAGAAAGTAATTGAGAATAAACAAAGGATTTTATAATGCTGCTCTACCGCTCCATGGTGCAGTTCTGGTCGCAATATCTTAAAAAGGATATAGCAGAATTGGAAAAGATACAGAGAACAGTGACAAAAATGGTAAAGGGGATGAAATGACATCCCTTCGAAGAAAGGCTTAAAAGGTTCTTCAACTTGGAAAAGAGATAGCTGAGGGGGGAAATATGATTAAATAATGAATGGAGTGGAACGGGTAAATGTAGATTGTTTACTCCTTCAAAAAATAGAAAGACTAGGGGACATGCAATGACGTTACTAGTGTAGCACATTTAAGGCTAATTGGAGAAAATATTTTTTCACATGATGCGTAATCAAACTCTGTAATTCATTACCAGAGGATGTAGTTTTAAAAGCTCTTAATATATCTGGATTTAAAAGAGGTTTGGACAAGTTCCTGGAGGAAAAGTCCATAAATCATTATTAAAGAAGACCAGGGAAATCCATTTCTTACCAATGGGACAAGCAGCATGGAATCTGCATACCTTCTGGGAACTTGACAGGTACTTGTGATCTGTTGGAAACAGGATACTGGGCTTGATGGACCTTTGGTCTGACCTAGTATGGCACATCTTATATTCTTAAGGAGTAGAAAAAAATATTTTCAATTTAGAGTTTTGCACATGTTCGCTTTTAGAATTTATATCAATTATCTATACATTTTGCACAGTATAGGGGAAATGCTGTCATGAGATAGATGGGGTGGGGGGGGCAGTATAATAACGCTTCTTTCCTCCTCAAATTGTTGCTTAAGCCTGAAAACTGAGGTATGTATCCCTTTCTCCTCCTCCCTTTCCCCTCCCCCAGACACAAACACACACACACTTGAGATAAGTGTCTCAGATTTGCCTGCAAAAAATATGGTAACCTTATTTGAGCAGGCTTGAGAAATATGCATGTATTTTTTATTCTGCCTAGTCAGTATATGCATAATTTAAAAACAAATTTGCCTTCAGCACTTACTCCTACTCCAAGTCACATGTAAATCTTAGCTAACTGCTCATTTGGACTTTGGTTCTGGAAGAGTTATTGAGGAGGCAATTGTTTATAACAATCTCAAAAAGCCAAAAATTTGAGCTTTGGAGCACGGCTTATTAATTGGCTTCCCTTGGATGTCCAGTTTTGTGAAATTCAGCATGTAACACTTTTGTTCAATAAAAGGCAGGACTGATGCATCTATTCCTTGTGACCTAGAGCAGGGCTTCTTTGCCCTCTCCTGGAGATACACCTTGCCAGTCAGGTTCTCAGAATTACAACAATGAACATGTATGAGATAAATTTGCATACAATGAGTCTCCAAAGTATATAGATATATCCCATGAATATTCATTGCAGTAATCCCAAAAAAACAACTGGCTAGGTGTGCCTCCAGGGAGAGGGTTGAGGAATACTGACCAAGAGCTAGGTGGTTATTTTCACCGGGAAAAAGCAGGAAGTCAGTCCTCACATATGGGTGACATCGGCACCGATGGAGCCCTCATGGAAGCATCCCCCCAGCTTTCAAAGAAAACCTTTGGGAGATGCCACCAAACATGCGTGGTCCCCTTCCCATCCAAGGGTGCCATCTTGCTCAGTCTCCTTTTTTCCATGGAGCCCTTCAGACATTTATCAGGCTTGTCCCCTGAAAAGTTGATTTTTCTCTCCGAGTTTCATACTCATGTCCGATATAGCACCAGTACTCTTCCCGCCTACCGACTTTATTGCCTCAGCGTCAAGTTCGGTCTATTTTTGTAGTTTTTGTTTTTTTCTTTTCCTGGTGTCTTCATGCCTTTTTTTCTCCCACTGGCAGCCCGGAGAGTCTTCAATCTCGCAGGGGTACTTTTTTCCCCCATGGCTACCAGTGGCTTTAAGAAGTGTGATCGGTGCTCCAAAATTATGTCTTTGACCGACACACATGACTGCAGTCTCCGCTGCCTCAGGCCAAATCATGACCCAGCAGCCTGAGGTCTCTGCAGGAGGATGTCCAGTGAGGCCCTCAAGAGCTGCCATCAGCAGCATAATAAGTTTTTCCCTGAGTTCCCAGTGCCTCCAAAGGCCAGAGCCTCGTCTGAGGACCAGACATCTCGGGCGGAGCCTTATGAACCCAAGCCTCATTAGGGGTCCTCAGAAAGGGGTCTCCCTTGAGGGAGCCCAGGAAGAAGAAGAAATCCTTGAAGGCGGTGTCCTTGGATGGTTCTGAGTGGCCGGGTGCTCTCCAGGCCCGGTCCCACAGTCTGAGATGTTCGTCCAAGGCATTGGAGAAGGAACGGCCTGCGAAGGTCCCCCGGAAAGATCCAACCGCAGACCGGCCTCGGTCCCCAGACACTATCCTCATTGAGGCTTCCCCTTCAGGAGTCCCTCAGAGCCCGTGCCGAAGGCTGCAGAGCCTTCTAGTCTGACGTCCAGAATGGCAGCCCTGGAGCACAGTTTGTCTGCCTTCATGGATCAGCAGTGGGCACTGTTGTCCAGCACGACCAGTTCATCCGCCCTGACCACCAGGCCCTCGATGTCCAAGACATCCCCGGAGGCTGGGCCGAGCCGATCCTCGAGGTCCATAGGTCTCAAGTCGATCCTTGGCTGAGGTCATGATCCTAGTCCTGCTCGATGGGACCGCGATCATCGCCGGCAAGTCTACCAGGCACCAGCCGCAGATCATCGGGGGCCCCGAGGCCTGCAGAGCAGTCCTCCTACGAGTCCTCGATGGACTACTCCAAGTGGGAGATGGAGGATGAGGAGTCCCCCATACCCGTCGCCACCGTGATGTCCCATCTGACTCTCCCATCTCAGAGCCTCAATGACAGTCCCCGCCCGAGGATATGGGTTTCCTTGATTTTGTCAAGGACATGTCTAAGACCCTGGCATTCCCGACTGAGTCGGAGAAGGACCCTCGGGCGGATGAGTTGGAAATCCTTTAATACAAGCCCCTCCGTGGGAATTTCTCACGGTGCCCATCCTGGAACAGCTGATGCTCTGAATGTAGGAAACACCGACTTCGGTGCCGGTGGTGAGCAAACAGCTTGACTCAATGTATCGAGTCTGCCAGAGCCCGGGCTTCCAAAAGTCACAGCTGCCACATAACTTCATGGTGGTGGAGTCAGCCATGTGTTGGCTGAAATGCCAGAAGATGCACTCCTTGGTGCCCCCCAGCAGAGAGGCCCACACCCTGGACGCCATCGGCAGAAAGTGCTACCAGGGCTCAATTTTCATCGGCTGCATCCAGGCCTACCAGCTGTACATGGGCATGTACCTGAGAGACCTGGCGAAGGAGCTCACTGGGTTCTCGGCTGGTCTCTCCAAGGAACATTTGCAGCGGTTCAAGAACCTGGCCAAAGCAGTCTGTGAATGCTCCAAATTCATGTCTTGAGTGGCCTATGACGGGTTCAAGTCGGCGGCTCAAGTAGCGCCGGCTGGCATTGGTGCACACCGCCAAGCTTGGCTACAATCATCCGACCTCAAACAGTGGGTTCAGGACAAATTAGTCGATGTCTCCTGCCAAGGAGAGCATCTCTTTGGCAAACCCATGACCAAGAAGGCTGCCGAGCTGGAGACCAAGTTCATGACAAGGACCAGGCTCTCTAAAAAGATCGCTGCCCTTCCCCGATGGAAGGGCTCAGGTAAAAAGTCCTACCCGAGGAAGGGAGCGGCATACAGAAACTACCCACCTTATCAGGCCTTCCCAGCTCCCCAACAGGGCAAGGGACATGGGCATAGCCCATGTAAGCAGAAAACTCCAAAACCCCAGGCATTGGCTCCGGCCCAGCCAGGGGGGAGTTTTTGACTCCTTGAGCATAGCCTCTCTACCCCAAGGAGATCAGCAGCCCACAGGGAGACATCTCGCCCTCTATGCCCAGAGGTGGGAGACCATCACCACCGATTCCCAGGCACTAAAGGTAGTCAGGGAGGGGTACCTCCTCCACCTGACTCAGACACCTCCCCCTTATTTCCTGGGAGAGCCCCTCAGATCTCCCCTACACCGGGACCTTCTTCTGAAGAAGTTGGAAGGTCTTCTCAAGGACAAAGTAGTGGAACTGGTGCCCTACCACCTCAAGGGCAAGAGGTTCTACTCCAGGTACTTTCTCATGCCAAAAAGGACAGGGGGCCTAAGGCCCATCCTCAACCTGTGCAACCTCAACAAATTTCTGGTAAGGGAGACGTTCAAGATGCTCTCCCTTGGAACATTGCTGCCATACCTCCAGCAGGGAGACTGGCTATGCTTCTTAGACCTCAAGGATGCTTATACCCACATCCTCATCCATTCCAACCACAGCCAGTACCTGCGGTTCATAGTGGGGGGCAGGCACTTTCAATAAAGGGTGCGCCCCTTCGGCCTAGCCTCTGCCCCAAGAGTTTTCACAAAATGCCTGGCGGTCATAGCCGCCTTCCTCTGGCTCTATGGGGTCTTCATGTTTCCTTACCTGGATGATTGGCTCATAAAGGGAGGCATGGCCTCAGAGGTGCAGCAGGCCACTGCATTCACCATCCAGGTTCTACAACACTTGGGCTTTGTCATAAACTACCCCAAGTCTCACTTCCTCCTGACACAGTGTCTGGAGTTCATTGGGGCAAGGATCAACACTCTCCAGTCGAAGGCTTTCTTGCCCAGGGTCTGAGCCGATCATCTCAGGACTCTGACTTGGGACATACAGTACTGTCCCTCGGTGCCTGCCCGGCTTCTCCTGCGCCTCCTCGGGCACATGGCCTCCACAGTCCATATTACCTCAGACGCTTGCCTCCACATGAGGGCGGCACATTGGTGACTCCGGGACCAGTAGCCTCAAGCCACAGGCCGCCTCCGAGACAGAGTTTCTGTGACCCGCCAATTGGACTCCCTGCTCTGATGTCAGTCGCCCCAGCATCTCGAGGCGGGCATGCCTTTTTGCCCCACATTCCTCAAGTGTCCTCACCACAGATGCCTCCCTGCTCGGCTGGGGAGCCCACTGCGGAGATCTCCACACCCAGGGCAGCTGGTCACCAGATGAGAGCACCCAGTAGATCAACCTCCTGGAGCTCCGGGCCATACACCTAGCCCTGAGGTTCTTCTGTCACCACCTGTGTCACCAGCCGGTGCTAGTCCAGATGGACAACCAGGTGGCGATGTTCTATATGAACAAACAAGGGGGAATGGGGGTCTCATACCCTTTGTCAGGAGGCACTGGTCCTCTGCTCGAATGCAGTCCAACAGGATATCCTCCTGCAGGCAGTGTACTTGCCAGACCAGGACAACCTGCTGGCCAAAAGACTCAGCAGATTTCTCCAGCCGCACGAGTGGCAACTGGACACCATGATAGCCAGTCGGCTTTTCCGGCACTGGGGGGAACCCATGATGAACCTGTTTGCCAGTCAGACAACTTTCAGTTGCCCCGCTTCTGCTCCCAAAAGACCCACCACTCCAGGGTGGTAGCGGACGCGTTCCTGGTCTCATGGTCGAAAGGCCTCATGTATGCCTTCCCTTCTACATCACTGATTGCCAAGACCTTGTTCAGGACCCTCCGCAACAGAGCCTCGCTCATCCTGACAGCTCCTCGGTGGCCCGGAGCAACCGTGATTCCCGCTACTTCTACAGTTGATGGTGGAGACCTCCATTCCCTTGGGGACCTCCACGGGACTCCTATCTCAGGTGGGGGGCTCTCTCCTTCACCCCAACCTGGGGTCCCTGTTGCTGACAGCCTGGTTGCTGAGAGGGTGACTCTGGCCCCTTTCATCCTCCCAGTTGAGGTGGAAGACATTCTGCTGGCCTCTCTTAAGGCCTCTACTAGGAAGGCTTACACCCTCATATGGCGCAGGTTCTCTACTCAGTGTGCCGAATACAGGGCTGACCCTTTCTCCTGCCCGATGGTTCTGGTGTTACAGTACCTGTTCCACCTCTTCCAGTCTGGGCTCGTCTAACTCCATCTGAGTACACCTTAGTGCCCTGGTGGCGCACCACCATCCGGTGGATGGTAAACCCCTCTCGGCCCAACCATTGGTGACCTGTTTCTTTCGGTGCCTGCTCTTATCGAAGCCTCTGGTTTGCCCTCCGCAACTGTATGGGACCTCAACGTAGTTCTGGGGCAGCTCACTTGCCCACCCTTCAAACCTGCCACCTCCGCTACCTCTCTTGAAAGGTGGTTTTCCTGGTCGTGCTTACGTCCGCTCACAGAGTCAGCAAGCTTCAGGTCCTCGTGGTAGAGGCACCCTATACCAGATTCTACAAGAACAGAGTGGTGCTCCGCACGCACTCCAAATTCCTGCTTAAGGTAGTGTCGCCCTTTCATCTCATCCAGGAAGTGGTGCTCCCTACCTTCTTTCAAAGACCTCACTCCAGTCAGGCGGAGATGGTCCTTCACACCTTGGATTATAAGAAGGCTTTGTCCTTCTATATCCAACGCACCCAGGGCCTAGTAGACTGGGGGAGGCAGTGACCAAGAGTATGCTGTCCTCATGGGTGGCGGAATGTATTGCCCTGGCTTATGAGCAGGCGAGGCTCCCGCTGGAAGGCTGCATCATGGCGCACCATGTCAGGGCCATGGCGGTTTCGGTGGCTTCTCCAGGACCAAGCAGGAAGTCAGTCCTCACATATGGGTGACGTCGGTGTCTGGTAACCGCTTTGATTTAAGGAAAAGGCGGTATAGAAAACCTGTTAAATAAATAAATAAAATAAATAAATGTGGAGCATTTACCCAGCTTTCAAAGAAAGCCTTTGGGAATGCAGCACGCATGCGCGGTCCCCTTCCCGCCCAAGGTTGCCATCTTGCTCAGTCTTCTTTTTTCCACAGAGCCCGACGGACGTGTTTCGTTTTCACCTGAGGAAAAAGTTGATTTTTCGGCTTGAATCCGTGTTTTCTTCAGTTCGACGCCGGTTTCCCTTTCCGGCCTGGACTACATTTTTCAGTTTTTGTCCTTAGTGACTAGCATTCACGCCATTTTTCTATTTTTCACTGGCAGCCCTGTCTTTTGACTTTGCAGGGGCCCTTTTTCCCCTGATGGCTGCCAGCGGGTTTAAAAAGTGTGATCGGTGTAAGAAATGTATGTCTCTCACCGACACACATGACTGCTGCCTCCGCTGCCTCGGGCCCGATCATGACCCGATGAGCTGTGGCCTGTGTGGGAAAATGTCCTCGAAGGCATTGAGGAGCCAGCAGCACCAAAAAGAAAGAATCTTCTCTGACACCGCGTCCAGCCAGGCCCGGACTTCGTCAGAGGCCTTGACGTCTCGGGACTCCGATCCCGAGCATCGCCGGAGTTCCTCTGAGAGGGGGTCTCCCTCGCGGGAGCATTGCAGGAAGAAGAAACCCGCGAGGGCGGCGTCGGTGGACGCACTTGGTTCCTCCAGGGCCAGGTCGCATAGCCCCGAGCGCCGTCCCGGGTCTTCAGAGTCAGAGCGGCCTGCTAAACAACCTCGTGTAGAGACGGAGTCCCTGGGTCACGTGAGTACTGTAGTCCTCGTGGACTCTCCTCCGGGGGAGCCGACGTCGGCACCGACGCTGTCGGGGGCTGCTGAGTCTCCTGAGCTCGGACTCAGGTTGACGGCCTTGGAGAGCAGCTTGGCTGCCTTCATGGAACAGCAGCGGGCACTGATCGCCGGTCTCACCAGTCAATCTGCCCCGACCACCAGGACATCAACGTCCAAGTCAACCCCGGAGGCCGAGCCGATCCTAGAGTCCATGCGCTCTCGAGTCGATCTTCGACCGAGGTCTCCCTCGGCCTCCCTTCAGGACCGAGGTCATCGACGCCAGTACCCTCGGCGTCGGGGCGGATGGCATCGGTGCCTGCCCGACCGGAGCCGCTCGATTCCTCCTCCGAGGGTTTGGGCTGGGAAACGGAGGACGAGGAGTTCCCGGACACATTCCAGACCCGGTGTGTCCCTTCGGACTCACTGGAGTCCGAGCCTCGGAGACGGTCTTCCCCGGAGGACACCCAGTTCTCGGACTTCGTGCAGGACATGGCCAAGGCCTTGGCCTTCCCCACGGATCCCGAGGAGGAACCTCGAGCCGAGGAGCTCGAGATCCTGCAGTATGACTCTCCCCCCAAGGAGGCCTTTACTGTGCCGGTTCCTCCGATGCTGGAACGGTTGCTCTTCCGCATGTGGGAGGCACCGGCCTCAACGCCGGTTCTGAGCAAGCGGGTCGAGTCCGCAAGAGACCCAGGTTCCAAAAGGCACAACTACCGCACCACTCCATGGTTGTGGAATCGGTCATGCATCGTCTGAAGAGTCAGAAGATGCACTCCTTGGTGCCTCCTGGCCAGGAGGCCCAGAACCTGGATGCCCTCGGTAAGAAGTGCTTCAGGGGGTCAATGCTTGCTTGCCGTGTCCAGACCTACCAGCTGTACATGGGCATGTACCTTCGAGAACTGGCAAAGGAGATTGCCGGGTTCTCTGCTGGTCTCTCCGAGGAACCTTTGCAGAGGTTCAAGGCCCTGTCATTGGGGATCCGGGAGTGCTCGAAGTTTATCTCTCGAGCAGCCTATGATGGCTTCGAGGCTTCGGCCCGAGTAGCCGCGGCCGGCATCGATGCATGCCGTCAGGCCTGGCTACAGTCATTGGACCTCGAGCCGTGGGTTCAGGACAAGTTGGTCGATGTCCCCTGCAGAGGTGAAAACCTCTTTGACAAGTCCATGGCTGAAAAGGCTGCAGAACTCGAGTCCGAGACTCTCACCCGGACAAGGCTGTCCAGGAAAACCTCTGCCCCTTCTCAGAAAAAGAAGGGCTCGGGAAAAAAGACCTTTTACCCAAGGAAGTCCTCTGCCTACAAATCATACCCTCACTTTCAGGCCTCTGTAGCTCCCCAACAGGGTCAGCAGGCCAAGGGGCAGGTACATGCGCCCCGTAGGCAGAAAACCCCCAAGCCACCAGCTCCGGCTCCTGCACAGCAGGGAGCGGGGTTTTGACTCCAGTGGCATAGCCTCTCCTCCTCAGCTGACCCCTCTCAGCACAGGAGGCCAGCTGACCCTGTATGCCCATAAGTGGTCAGCCGTTACAAGGGATACCTGGGTGTTAAGCATAGTCCAGAGAGGCTATCTCCTCCACTTCCACCAGGTACCTCCCTCCTACTTTCCAGGGGAACCTCCAAGACTCCCTCTGCACAGGGACTTACTCCTGCAGGAGTTAGCAGGTCTTCTAAAGGAGCAGGCGGTGGAACCGGTGCCCCACCACCTGAGAGGTCAAGGCTTCTATTCCAGGTACTTTCTGGTACCAAAAAGAACAGAAGGCCTCAGGCCCATCCTAGACTTGCGCAATCTCATGTTCCTGGAAGAGGGAAATGTTCAGGATGCTTACCTTTGAATCCTGCTGCCCTACCTCCAGCAGGGAGATTGGCTATGCTCCTTAGACCTAAAGGATGCTTATACTCACATCCTTATTCATCCAGACCACAGACAATATCTCCGATTTGTGGTGGGAGGAAACCATTACCAGTACAGGGTACTCCCTTTTGGCCTAACCTCCGCCCCCAGTGTTTTCACCAAGTGCCTGGTGGTGGTGGCGGCCTATCTCAGAGTTCAGGGACTCTTTGTCTTTCCATACCTGGATGACTGGCTCATCAGGGGTCAGTCTCCACAGGAAACCAATCAAGCCACCCTCTGTACTGTGTCTCTTCTCCAGCATCTGGGTTTTGTCATAAACTTCGCAAAGTCTGCTTTGCACCCCTCACAAAACATGGAGTTCCTAGGAGCAAGACTAGACACCCTTCAAGCAAAGGCCTTCTTACCCGTGGACAGTGCCCACAGACTAATGGATCTGGCCAGACAGTTCCACAGCAATTCTCTAGTCTCCGCCAGACAATTCCTAAGGCTCTTAGGCCACATGGCATCCACGGTCCATGTAACTCCAAATGCCCGTCTGCACATGAGACCTGCTCAGTGGGGCCTAAGGACTCAGTGGCTGCAGGCCACAGGAAACCTGATGGACAAAGTGAGGGTGTCCAATCTACTGGCAGATTCTCTGCAGTGGTGGTTTCATCTCCAGAATCTGCTGCAAGGGGTGCCTTTTCAAGCACCCCCCACTCTCAAGTGTTGACAACCGATGCTTCTCTTCAAGGTTGGGGTGCACATTGCCAAGGAGCATGCACTCAAGGCCTGTGGTCTCCTTGGGAGGCCACACAGCAAATCAATTTTCTAGAGCTCAGAGCGATCCGCTTAGCCCTGCGGACTTTCTCTCATGTCCTCTCTCAGCAGTCCGTCTTAGTCCAGACGGACAATCAAGTTGCTATGTTCTATGTGAAAAAGCAGGGGGGTACAGGCTCCCGACCCCTTTGTCAGGAGGCACAGGCCCTGTGCTGCTGGGCAGTCAAGCATGGCATACTTCTCAAGGCGGTCTATCTCCCTGGACAGGAGAATTACCTGGCAGACAAGTTGAGCAGGATCCTACAGCCACACGAGTGGCAGTTGAATCCTCTGGTAGTTCAACAGATCTTCCTCAGATGGGATCTTCCCACCATGGATCTGTTTGCCAGTCCACTGAACCGTCAACTGCCCAGGTTCTGCTCCAGACAACCGCATCCTCTCAGAGTAGCAGCGGATGCATTTCTCATACCGTGGTCTACAGGCCTCCTATATGCGTTTCCTCCCACGCCTCTAGTGCCCAAAACACTGTTCAAAGTGATCCAGGACAAGGCCTCGGTGATCCTGGTGGCTCCCCAGATGGCCGAGGCAACCGTGGTTTCCACTTCTTTTACAACTAGTGGTGGACGCTCCTCTTCTTCTGGGGATGCAACCCGATCTCAGGAGCAGGGATCTCTCTTACACCCCAATCTCCAGTCCCTCAATCTGATGGCCTGGCTGCTGGAAGGGTAGTTCTAGCACCCTTACTGCTTCCTAGGGAAGTGGAGGACGTGGTCTTGGCCTCTAGGAGGCAGTCCACTCGGACGTCCTATGCTCTTAAGTGGCATAGGTTCTCCATCTGGTGTGCCCAGCACAAGGAGGATCCTTTCTCATGCCTGGTACCAGTGGTGCTGCAGTATTTGCTGCACCTTTCCAATCTAAGCCTTAAATCCAACTCTGTTGTGGTCCACCTCAGTGCTCTCTCAGCGCATCTCTCACCGGTGGAGGGTCAGTCTCTCTCAAGCCACCCTTTGGTAGCTCGCTTCCTCAGAAGCCTGCTTTTGCTTAAGCCTCCAATTTGTCCACCTGCCCCTGAGTGGGATTTGAATGTGGTCTTGCAACAACTTACTTGCCCACCATTTGAGCCTATGGCTACTTGTCCTTTGCGCTTTCTTTCCTAGAAAGTGTTGTTTTTGGTGGCTCTTACCTCAGCAAGGCTTTCTATAGGAACAGAGTAGTCTTACAGACTTCGCCCTAAGTTCCTTCCCAAGGTTGTCTCCTCCTTCCACCTCAATCAGGAGGTGGTTCTTCCGACTTTCTTTCCCAGGCCGCATGCCAGCCGGGCTGAGATGGTCTTGCATACCCTGGACTGTAGGAGGGCGTTGTCCTTCTACCTTGATCGTACGCAGGGACACCGAAGGGCTGTTCAGCTCTTCGTCTCTTTTGACCCTAATAAGTTGGGGTTACCTGTCTCCAAGCGTACCCTGTCCATTTGGGTAGCAGACTGTATCGCCTGGGAGTACAGGGCAGCCGGCCTCTCCTTGCAGGGTCGAGTCAGGGCGAAGGCTGCGTCAGTGGCTCATCTTCACTCTGTTCCATTGGCAGACATCTGCAGGGCCGCTACTTGGTCTTCAAGCCAGACTTTTGCAGCCCACTACTACCTCGAGAGGGAGTCCCGCAGGGACAGTGCTTTCGGTCAGGCGGTACTCCGTAATCTCTTTGAGGTACAGGCAACTCCTACCCTCCGGCTCTGGTGTTGGGCTACCGTTTGGGGGCGTTCTCAGAGAAGATTCTTTTCACACATGCTGAGGCTCTAGAGGGAGCTCATTTTTTCAGCTTTGGGTCCCCGGTAGCCTTAAGCTGGGGAGTCCCATATGTGAGGACTGACTTCCTGCTTGGTCCTGGAGATAGTGTAGTTACTCACCTGTAACAGGTGTTCTCCAGGAGCAGCAGGAATCAGTCCTCACAACCCTCCCTCCTCCCCTTGGAGATGCAGTCATATGATTTATTTTGTTTTTGCTGTCTTTTAGCTATGTCATCAGACTGAGCAAGATGGCACCCTTGGGCGGGAAGGGGACCGTGCATGCGTGCTGCATTCCCAAAGGCTTTCTTTGAAAGCTGGGGAAATGCTCCACATGGGGGCTACGTCGGCGCCGATGTCACCCATATGTGAGGACTGATTTCTTCTGCTCCTGGAGAACACCTGTTACAGGTGAGTAACTACGCTAAACGTGCACTCCATCCCGATGGTAGACATCTGCTGGGTCGCCACCTGGTCTTCAGTCCATACCTTTGCAGCACTTTACTGCCTGGAAAGAGAGTCCTGACAGGACAGGGCATTCGGCCAGGCTGTGCTCTGTAACCTTTTCGGGGTCTAGGCAGCTTCTACCCTCTCACCCTTCTGTGTTAAGACTACCGGAGTGCTTTTTCATCAGACACAGGGGTCCTACTGTGGTCTGTGTACACGTGCTAAATTTATGCTGCTCCATGAGGGAGCCCCTATTTTGCTATGGGCTTTCGGTAGCCTGTAGCAGGGAAATCCTATATGTGAGGATTGACTTCCTGCTTGTTCCCAGAGAAAGCGTAGTTACCTGTAACAGGTGTTCTCCGGGAACAGCAGGTATCAATCCTCACAACCCTTCCTCCTCCCCTTGGAGTTGCTCCTTTACCATCTTTTATTTTTGCCATCTTTTAGTTATGTCATCTGACTGAGCAAGATGGCACCCTTGGGCAGGAAGGGCACCATGCATGTGTGGTGGCATCTCCCAAAGGCTTTCTTTGAAAGCTGGGGGATGCTTCCGTGAAGGCTCCGTTGGTGCCAACGTCACCGATATGTGATGAATCCATTCAAAGATGAGGCTCTTAGACTTTAGGAAGACTAACTTTATCAAGATGGGCCAATACCTCAGGGAGTCGTAAGCGGGATGGGAACAGCTGGGGGATGTAGAAAAACAGTGGGCAAAACTGAAAGGGGATATTTTAAGGGCAACCAACCTTTTTGTTTAAAATGGTAAATAAAGGTAAAAGGAATAGGAGACCACTATGGCTTTCGAAAGAAGTACCTGAAAAGGTGAAGAAAAAGAGGGAGGTCTTCATGAAATACAAGAGATCACAGAGAGAGGATGACAGGCATCTATATTTAGAAAAACTTAGAGAAGCTACAAAGTAGTCAGGAAAGCAAAGATTCAAAAGGAGGAGGAAATAGCCAATGCAATAAAATGGGGGGATAAGACATTTTTCAGATATGTTATTGAGAAGAGGAAGGGCAAAAGTGGTATTGTCAGACTCAAGGGTGAAGGGGAGGAATATGTAGACGCTGATGAGGATAAAGCGGAATTGCTTAACAAATATTTCTGTTCTGTGTTCACAGATGAAGAACCAGGAGCAGGACCTCAGAAAACACCCATAAACAGGAACAGAAGCGAGGGACATCTTGAACAATTTTCAAAAGACTATGTTCATGAGAAACTAGCTCAACTTAAAGTAGACAAAGCGATGGGACTGAATGGGATACACCCTAGAATACTGAGGGAACTTGGGGACATTCTAGCAGCTCCACTGACTGGCCTTTTCAATGCCTCGTTGGAGTTGGGAGTGGTGCCAAAGGATTGGAGAGAGGCTCATGTGGTGCCTTTACACAAAAGCGGAAGTAAGGATGTGGTTGAAAACTACAGGCCGGTTAGTTTAAGTTCGGTGGAAACGCTGCTGAAAGAGAAAATAGTGAGGTTTCGGGAGTCCAGTGGATTACAGGATCCGAGGCAGCATGGATTCACCAGAGGTAGGTCTTGTCAGACAAATCTGATTGATTTCTTTGACTGGGTGACCAGGGAGTTGGACCGAGGGAGAGCCCTAGATGTGGTGTATTTAGATTTCAGTAAAGCCTTTGACACTGTTCCTCACAGGCGACTTATAAACAAACTGAGCACCCTAGGGATGGACCCTAAAGTTACTACTTGGGTTAGAAATTGGTTGGTGGGAGGCGACAAAGAGTACAGGTAAATGGAGCTCACTCTGAGGAGAAGGATGTTACCAGTGGTGTGTCCCAGGGATCTGTCCTTGGTCCGATTCTTTTTAACATCTTTGTTAGTGATGATACCAAAATCTGCAATAGAATAGACACCTAGGAAGGTGTAGATAATTTGGCAGCTGGGATTTAATGTTAAAAAATGCAAGGTCATGCATTTGGGCTGCCGCAATCCAAGGGAACAATATAGTATAGGGGTGAAGTACTTTTGTCCACTAAAGAAGAGCGGGACCTAGGTGTGGTTGTGTTTGATGATCTTAAAGTAGCTGAAAAGGTAGAAAAGGCGATGGCAAAAGCTAGAAGGATGCATGGGTGCGTACGGAGAGGAATGGCTAGCAGAAAAAAGGAGGTGATAGTGCCTCTGTATAAGTCTTTGGTGCGACCTCATTTGGAGTATAGTGTGCAATTCTGGAGACTGCATCTTCAAAAGGATATAAACAGGATGGAGTCAGTACAGAGGGTGGCTACTAAAATGGTTAGTGGTCTTCATTATAAAGCATATGAGGGCAGACTTAAGGATCTTAATATGTACACCTTAGAGGAAAGGCGGGATAGAGGTGATATGATTGAAATGTTTAAATACCTCTGTGGCATAAATGTACAGGGGGAGAGCCTCTTTCAATTGAAAGCGAGTTCTGCTACGAGGGTACATGGGATAAGGGTGAAGGGGGATAGATTCAAGAGTGATATGCGGAAATATTTCTTTACACAAAGAGTGGTGGATCCATGGAATAGTCTCCCAGTGGAAGTGGTAGAGATGAGGACAATATCTTCATTCAAAAAAGCATGGGATAAACACAGAGGATCTCTAAAGGAAAAAAGGGGACTGTTGTAGTTGTTGATATGGAAGGACAGTCTAGATAGGCCATGTAGTCTTTTTCTTTCGTCATATTTCTATGTTTCTATGACTGATTTCTGCTGCCCCAGAGAACACCTGTTACAGGTGAGTAATTACACTTTACTGCAACCTGAAAACTATTTGAGCACCATTTTTCAAAGTCATGGTAGAAACCATCATAAAGAACAAAATTACTCAACATGTAGATAGTCATGGATTAATGGGAGATAGCCAACATGGCTTTTGACAAGGAAGATCTTGTCTTACTAATCCTTCATGTTTTTTTGAAGGTGTGAATAAACAGGTAGACAAAGGTGAGTCGGTTGATATAGTGTATCTGGACTTTCAGAAAGCCTTTGACAAGGTCCCTCATCAGAGACGTTTGGCAAAACTAAAAAGTCATGTGATAGGAAGCAATGTACTATTGTGAATCAGGAATTGGTTAAAAGATAGAAAGCAGAGGGTAGGGCTAAATGGCCATTTTTCCCAATGGAAAAAGGTGAATAGTGGAGTACCCCAGGGATCTGTGCTTGGGTCCGCTGCTTTTTGACATATTCATAAATGACCTGGAAAGTGGAATAACGAGTGAGGTTATCAAATTTGCAGATGACATAAAACTATTTAAAGTTGTTAAAACCCAAGAGGATCGTGGAAAATTGCAAGAGGATCTTGATAAATTGGAAGACTGGGCATCCAAATGGCAGATGAAATTTAATGTGGACAACTGCAAAGTTATGCACCTAGGAAAGAACAACCCAAACTATGGTTACACGATGCAAGGTTCCACATTGGGAACAACTACCCAGGAAAAACATTTAGGCGTCATAGGGGATAGCATGTTAAAACCCTCGGCCCAGTGTGCAGCGGTGGCCAAGAGAGCAAATAGAATGCTAGGTATCATAAGGAAAGGAATGGAAAATAAAACAAAGGATATTATAATGCCTCTGTATCGTTCCATGGTGTGACCGAACCTTGAATATTGTGTGCAATTCTCGTCGCCGTATCTTAAAAAGGATATAGCGTTATTAGAAAAGCTACAGGGAAGAGCCACCAAAATGGTAAAGGGGATGGAAGGCTACTCCTATGATGAGAGGCTAAAAAGGTTAGGGCTCTTCAACCTGGAAAAGAGACGGCTGAGGGGAGATATGATAGAGGTCTATAAATTAATGAATGGAATGGAACGGGTGAACGTAGGTCGATTGTTGACGTCATTAGAATATAAAAAGACTAGGGAACATGCAATGAAGCTACAGGGTAACCTATTTAAGTCTAATAAGCGAAAATATTTTTAAACTCAACGTGTAATCAAACTTTGGAATTTGTTACCGGAGGATGTAGTAAAAGCTGTTAGTGTAGCTGGGTTTAAAACAGGTTTGGAGAAGTTCCTGGAGGAAAGGTCCATAAACCATTATTAAAAGGGACCCAGGATATCACTGCTTGACCCAATATAAGCATTGAGGAACCTGTGTCTTTTGGGGAGATTCCTGCTGTAGGTATTTATGACCTAGATTGGCCACTGTTGGAAACAGGATACTGGGCTTGATGGACCTTGGTCTGACCCAGTATGGCATATCTTATGTTCTTATGTTCTTGGTCATGGCATGCACACTAGTGGCTGAATTGTGACTATGATCTCATTAATGGTCCATCCTTGTCCCCATTCTGATCATTCTGTAGGTGAGAAAGAAGAATTACATCATTTGCAACATTGAAAAGTATAGGAGTATAGGCAGCTGCATTTCAGACTGTAAAGAAAATTTAGGAACACCCCCGCAACAAAAATAAACAATAGAGAAACGAGTGGGAGAGCAAGCTTAATAAAGTTTGTTGCTGTTAATTTTACTCCCCCATTCCTTGTTTCTCTATTGTAATGAAGATTTGCCAGAACAGATACACAAATTTCTGCTTTAGTTTCATAGGGCCCAATTTTAATTTAGGCAGGCTATGCTCCAGCATCTTAAAGATAGGCAAGAGTTTTCCTTGCCTATCTTTAAGGTGCAGAGTACTAAGCGGTTTGCATTGAAAATGCCTGCTACCCGCTTAGTGTCATTCTCCGCCTCTGCTCTGCCCCAAATACACTTCGATGCTAAGCGGATAGCATCTGGGCGTTAGGGACTTAACCGGGATTTTCCAAAGGCACTACCTGTGTAGGTGCCTTTGGAAAATCCGTTAAGGCATTTACACAGGTAACATGGACTGTTAACCGTGTAATTGCCTTTGAAAATCGGGCACATAATTTTTGTCTTATACCCATTTGATTGTATAGTTTAAAAATGCAAACCTACAGCAACCTGTAACAAATCTGCCACCGCTGGCAGGTCACCTATGAAGAGCAACTTGGGATTGTCAGGTTTTATTGCACAAGAATGGTCTCATTTAAATATGAGTGTGAGTAAATTGCCTCTGTTATATGAGAAGGGACTGGTGAGTAAAGTGGTATCGGAAGAGGTTAGTTGTTTTCTTTGGTGTGCAATCAAAATATAATGTGTTCTGTACTGGTATTGTATTTTTGTGTGATGCATTATACTATATATTTTATTTCATTTTAATATGTTCTTTGTTATAATAGTGTTTGATTGTGGAGGTAAGAATATTTTTCTCTGTTTAGTAATTGGATTCAATCCTGCCTTCCCCCTAGTGAAAAA
The DNA here is from genome assembly GCA_033557465.1 of Ichthyophis bannanicus. NCBI lineage: Eukaryota > Metazoa > Chordata > Amphibia > Gymnophiona > Ichthyophiidae > Ichthyophis > Ichthyophis bannanicus. Next base: position 684,063,470 of record CM066036.1, on the reverse strand, counting down.
AAAAATGATATGGAGTAGGATTTTGTATTTTATAGATGTTCAGTTTTTGTTACTGATTGAGTTAAGGATTTTCTTCAAAGGAAAGTGGAGCATAGGTAACAATATAATAACAACAATAACAAAATGAGAGTTGCACAAAGCTGAAGGCCTTTAACTTCTGTTTCCTGCCAGCCTTGGTATAAAACAAACATTGAGCAGAGCAAGCCCTTATTCCCATGGCCATCAGCTTTTGAAAGGGCATCACCACTAAAATGTAAGTTAAAAATAACATAAGCATTTTGGGACCAATATTCAGAACCCTTAGCCAGTTGGCCAATGGGAGATGGCCAGCTAAGAATATTGACTGTAATATTCAGCGGCACTATACAGATAGTGCTGCTGAATATCTCCATAGACTGTCCTGGACTATCCAGTTAGTGCAGGGATGGATAAATGATGACACTTATCCATTTGACAGATTTTCAGTTTGCACCTCTCTGGCCAATTTAAGCTATATGAAAAGCTAGCCTAAATGGCAATCTGGATTAGTGCTGACTGAAAATCTTTTAGCAGAATAAATGTCTGCACTTTTCGAGATGGCTCCTCTCATCCCCAATATTTAATAGTTGTTCCTATCCGGTTACAGCTGCTGAATATCCGCCGATATTTAAGCGCAACAAATAGTGAGCAAAACGACTGGAGAACTGAGGTAGAAGTGGGGAAGAGAAGCTGGGAGAGAATAATAAGAGCTGAGAAATTAAGCAATGTGGGTGACAGTTTTTCTTTCACTTCCAAGAAAAAATGTTTTTGCTTTCACTGTAAAAAAAAAAGTCTCTACATGTTGCCATGGCAATCTTTAATTGATACCATTGCAGATAAACAGAGATACCATAAACTGTGGTGGTAATCCCTGGTAAATGAATAGGTTAGTCCCGTTTTAGAGGACTAATCTATTCATTTGCCAGGGATTACCACCACAGTTTATGGTATCTCTGTTTATCTGCAATGGTATCAATTAAAGATTGCCATGGCAACATGTAGTGACTAGTGACTCATTGGAACCATCAGTTTGTATTATTTAACAATATTCCAAACATGTACAGGATCTGATAGATTGCCAGAGCTATAGAAGAACTGGTATGTCAGAGGGCAATATTCAAATCCCTTTCTGTTAGTAAAAATGCATTTTCACCATGAAAGTGGAAGATTTAACCAATTAGTCTGCAGATAAATGTATGTATATTGGGGATGTGCAGAGACACAACAAATGCTGCTGAGCTGCTACAAAATTCAACATACTTTAGTAATGTTCTCCAAGCAGGACAGAGGGAGCTATCACTTCAGAGTCCTGGAGATGGAGGATGCAGTTAAGTGAAAGGACACTTCACATAATGAATTTGTTGTTCCAATCCCAAACTTTTATTGAACAATTTACTATTGGAACTTTTTTACTTATTATTGAGAAGAAGGTAAAAACATGGCTTTAATCAACAATTGACTTGGATTTTGGAAGCTTATGAACTGGAATATTGTAGGATGGTCTTAAATGTTATTTCCATATCGTCCTGCTAGACCAGTCCAGACAAGTGGGTTGTGTTACCCTACCAACAGATGTAGAGAGAGAGAAAATATTCCAGAGGCTTCTTATGACATCCAAATGCCATTATCAGCCTGAGCCACTAAGAGCATATTCAGTATTTCTGTCTCCAGCAGATGATGGACGTGAGTTTTTAATTTCTGATGAAATTGAACCAAAGGAAGCTTGAAGAGATAGAGATTAATTTTGCTCATGAATGACCACAGCCTCACACAACTTCAGTGCTCTCTCTTTTCTCCTTCTCACTGCTCTCTCCTGAAGATTGAAAAAGGCTCTTCAGAGGTATGTGACTGCAGATACAGCAACAGGAGAGTAGCACAGAGCCTGGTATGGTTTTATCTGGCTTGGGGTTCCCCCGAGGATGAGTACCGAGACTGAGTCTCTGCCTGTCTGACTGCTTTGTGGGGGCTCCCGATACCTGTCCGTCGCTGGGATGTAAGTCAGGTTGGGTCACTTGGGCATCCTTTTGTGTGGTGTCAGCGTTTCCCATCTTGCCCAACTGTCGGTGCAAGCTGATTGCACTTCACATACTTTGCTGTGATGTTTACATGCCTCCCCTGGTATGCTTCCACAGCACGTAGTGCCTTGCTCATGCATCCCTAGTGTGCACTCTTCTGCCCATGTGGCTCTAGTGAGTGCAGGTTCTGTTTGTGCGGCCTTACTGCACATCGCTTCATGTCATTTGGATGCATGTTGAGCTTGCATTGCACAGGTGGTGGAGATTCATATCATGATTTCTATGAGACACCTTCTGATCTGTGGAAAGCACAGCTTTGTCGCTGGATTCCAGCATCTACATTTCTTGCATGGAAGTTTCTGATACGCCATTGGAGGGCCTGTTCCCCCTCTCTCAATGAGGGGGCAGAGGTGACCCAGCCTTATTGTCCTCACTGCAGAAAGTGTCAGATGCCACCATGAAGGAGGAACAACAGGCTTTATGTCCCAGTGCTCACTCCTCTGATCACTCCCCTTCTTGTAAGGGTCCGGTGACTGCAGTTTTCCCTGAGATTGGGGAGCCTGCATCTGACAGGGAGCTCCCGGGCTCCAGGTTGTCCTTCCTAGAATTCCTTTCATTTTGGCAGTGAGCCTGCTCTTTCTGGTATGACAACTGAGACCCTGGAGCCTCTGGGTTCTCTCAATCTCTTTCTGCTTGCTTGGAAGAGGGGCAGGAGGTGAGTTGCAGCTCAACTTGAATGCCGCCCTCTAAGCAATCTCGGCAGAAGTTGAAATCTGGAGGATCACATCAACTGCCTGTAGTCCGAGACCTGGAGTCTAGTCCTGACATTTTGGGTGATGACTGCAACATAGAGGAAGAAGTCCCCTCTCCTTCAGAAGATCACAATAAAACTGTTATTATTTGCCTGTTCAGAATGGATGAGCTGGCAGCTCTGATTGCTCAAGTGTTGTCTTCCTTACATTTGACTGTTCCTCTGGTGGTAGAATAAAGGCCACAAATCCATCCCCTTCTGGAGGGGGTTCAGAGGTCTATAACGATCTTCTCTTTTCCAGAGGTTATCAAAAGCATGATCCGTTTGGAATGGGATTCACCCGACTCCTCAGCAAAGGGGCTGAGGGTGTGCAAGAGGCTTTATACCTTGCCAGAGGAGGATTGCTTCTCATGGTTCAGCATAGATGCACAGGTCACAGAGATCATGAAGAGGATGATCGTTCTGGTAGATTGTGGAATAGCCTTAAAGGACACCTTTAGTCACAAGATGGACTGCCTTCTGAAAAAAACAATGTACAGCTGCCACCGATATGCTCCAGTTTGCTCTGTGTGTGGGCCTAATGATTTGAGTCCTTTTCCAGTGGATTCTGTCCTTCAACCTAGAGGATATTTTGCCCTGTTGGAGTTGGCAACAGCCATTTTGGCAGATTTTGTGTATGACCGTATCCATTTGACAGCTATGGAGAAGGGTTGATGTGGTACCACTTCACAAAAGTGGTAATAGAGAAAAAGTGACAAACTACAGGCTAGTAAGCCTTATCTCAGTGGCAGGAAAAATAATGGAGGTGCTCCTGAAAGAGCAAATACTGGACTTTCTTAAAACCAACAGGTTGCATGATCCGAGGCAACATGGTTTTACCAAAGGACGATCTTTCCAAACAAATCTGATTGAGTTCTTTGACTGGGTGACCAGAGAACTAGATCAAGGGCATGTGATACTGCTCCTCATAGAAGGCTTATCAATAAACTAAACAGCTTGGCGTTGAGTCCCAAGGTGGTAAACTGGATCAAAAATTGGTTGACTGACATAACAGAAGGTGATAGTAAACAGAACTCACTTGGATGAAAGGAAGGTGATTAGCGGTGTTCCCCAGAGTTCAGTCCTGGGACCGGTACTGTTCAATGTATTTGTGAGTGATATTGCTGAAGGACTGAAGGAAAAGTCTGTCTTTTTACAGATGACACAAAATTTTGCAACAGAGTAGACTCCCCTGAAGGAGTGGATAACATGAGGTACAGATCTACAAAAGCTGGAAGAATGGTTTAATGCTTGGCAGTTAAGATTTAATGTGAAGAAGTGCAGTGTCATGCACTTGGGAAGCAGAAATCCAAGTGAATTGTATGCGTTAGGGGTCGAGAGGTTGGTATGCATGGACCAGGAGAAGGATCTTGGAATGATTGTTTCTGAGGATCTCAAGGTGGCAAAACAGTGTGACAAGGTGATGGCAAAAGACAGAAGGATGCCGGGTTGCATACAGAGAGGAATTACCAGCAGAAAGGAAGAGGTACTAATGCCACTGTACAAGTTACTGGTGAAGTCTCACTTGGAATATTGTGTTCAATTTTGGAGACCATATCTCCAAAGGATATAAAAAGACTGGAAACGGTTCAGAGGAAGGTGACCAGAATGATTTGGAATCTGCATCAGAAGACGTATGAGAAGAGACTTGAAGACATACAGTAAATATGTACACTCTGGAGGAGAGGAGGGATAGGGGAGATATGATTCAGACCTTTAAATACTTAGAGAGTATTAATGAACAAAAAAACCCTCTTCCAAAGACTGGAAAGCTGTAAAACTAGAAGGCATAAAATGAAGCTGCAAGGGAGTAAACTGAAAGGCAATGTCAGGAAATACTTTTTCACTGAAAGGATGGTGGATGCTTGGAATGCCCTTTCGATGGAAATGGTGGGGGCAAATACAGTGACAGAATTCAAAATGGCTGTGGATCTCTTTATAGCAACAGGATAAAATCAAAATAAACATAACTATCTCCTATATCTCAACAAATAGGGGTGACCTACACGGAGCGGTGGGTACAGCCCTAAACAAAGGCATGGGGAGAGGTGACCTGCACGGAGCGGCAGGGGCACCTACTCTTGCCACCTTGCTGGGCAGACTAGATGGGCCATACTGATCTTTATCTGCCGTCATATACTATGTCACTATGGACATTGCCTTCTTGATGGTGATGAGACTTTAGATATGACTTCGCCACTGGGTGGTGGGCAATGTTCCCTCTAATTTTCTGTAGGCTGTGTGCGCATAAAATATCAGCTGTGCAGCTTTTGAAGGAAGGTTAAATTTTTGTGCGCCACATAACGACACTCGGAGTTATATACTTTAAAATTTGACTACACGTCAGAATACAGTATGTATACCACATTGATTTTAATCAAATTAAATGAAAATAGACGATTACTAAATGAAGTGGAAAATTTCTAGTAATTACAATCACAACTTTTAAATTTTAAGACGTCTGTGTTGTTTTCTATCAGAATCAGAACCATAATTTTTGTGCACTCTGTTGTAAAGTATGTGCGCTCGCTCAGCGAGGTGTGTGCGCGCGCACACGCTCCCAGCTTAGAGGGAACAGTGGTGGTGGGCACATCTTCCAAGTCTTGGTTGACACAGTTAGCATTTAAAGGGAAGCTTCTGTTTGGGGTTGACTTGAAGATTTTGGTTAAGAGCTTGGGTGAGCCTAAGTCTCATTGTCTCTTGGAAGATAGCCTGAAGGGACCCGGAACACAAAGGTGTCGTCTTCCTTGACATATGCCTGTTTTCCTCATTCATGCTTCTTGGACTCCCAGGGACCCCCCTCCTCTTCCTCTTCGGGTTTGCTATCCTGGGCTCAGTCCTTTCATGGGACTCATGGGCCATGAGATTCTACCTCCTCCAGAGGTGCCAACTCCCATTCAATGCAATGATGAGCAAAGGGGCCCATTCTTGGACACCTCCAGTGGATGACAGACTGCAGCTTTTCTACCAGAACTGGGCCTGGGTCACCAAGGATCGCTAAATGCTGGACACCTTTAAACAAGGCTGTGTTTTGGAATGCAGAGAGTTTATCCCAGATGCTTTTGTTGTCTCTCCATGTGGTTCAGCAGTCGTCAAAACTGACGTTCAGATTACGTTGGAAAGGTTGCTCTGTCTGCGAGTGGTCATGCCTGTTCCCCCTGCTGAGTGGGGCAGAGACTAGTCCTCAATCTACTTTGTGGTGCCAAAGGAGGACTGTTCTTGTAGACCAATTCTTGGCCTCAGAGGAGTCAACACTCCTCCTGCACTCACTATACTTCTGTATGGAGACTCTACACCAGTAACCTAAACAGTACACCGCAAGGAGTTCCTTGCATCTCTGGATTTAGCTGAAGCTTATTTCCACATTCCCGTCTGAGAGGATCAACCGTATTTTCTCTATTTCACCAGTTTGGCTCTCTTTTTCAGTTTGCCACTCTTCCTTTTGACCTCTCCACTGCCCCAAAGATGTTCTCGAAAATTATGGTGGTGAAGGTCACTGTGCTGAAGTGCCAAGAGATCTGTGTTCAACCACATCTGGACAATTGGCTCATCCAAGCCAGGTCTAAGTCTAAAGTATCTTGGGTTTCGATCCGGGTGGTGCATTTCCTGGAGAGTCTCAGATGAGTGATCAATCGATAAAAGAGACATTTGGAGCCTTCTCAATTGCTGGAATACCTGGGAGCATGTTTCGACACTTGGGCAGCCAGTCTTGCTGCCCAAAAAGAGCCGTCTCATCTCAGCAGGGGGCTCTCAGGGTTTGGGATTATCTACAGCTTCTTGGCTTGAAGGCAATGGCAAATGAGATGGTGTAATGGGCGTGATCAGCTTCAGAGGTCTTTGCTGACTCTGTGGTCTCCAAGCTCTCAAGAATTCGAGGTCAGGCTTCCCCCCCATCCAGGGGTGGTGGCCAGCCTGCAGTGGTGGAAGCAGCAATGGCATCTGAGAAAGGGTATGCCTCTGAACAATCACTTATGGCTTCTCCTGTTGACAGACGCCAACCTGTTTTGCTGGTGAGTCCATTGTCAAAGTCAAACAGCACAGGGCTATTGGAGCAGCCAGATGGCAGTGTGGCTCTCAACTGTCTCGAGGTGAGGGCCATTCGCCTGGCCCTTTTGCACTTGTGGACTCTATTCAAAGGCAGAGTGGTCCAGGTGTATTCGGACAGTGTCACGCATATGTCAGGCGGCAAGGGGGCATGAAGAGTGTTGGAATGGCCGTGGAGATAATTCTTCTGTTCTCCTGGATGGAAAGGAACCTCCAACAGAAAACATTGCTGGGATAGACATTGTGGAAGCAGACTTCATCAGTCATCATTCCCTTGATTCCAGGGAGTGGGAGCTCAGTCAGGTTACATTTCAGCAAATTCTCTGCTTCTGGGGTCATCCCAAGAAGGGCCTGATGGCAACCCGATCCAATGCCAAAACATACAGATTCTTCAGTTGCCACTGGGAAGCAAGGTCTTGGGGCATCGATGCCCTAGTTCAGTCCTGGCCAAAGCACTGCCTGTTTTTCCTCCATGGCCGCTTATGGGACGTGTACTTCATTGTGTAGAGTGGCATCTGGGCTGGATTGTCCTGCTGGCGCTGGATTGACCATGAAGGCCATGGTCTGGGGGACCTGATGCAGCTCCTCTGCACCTGCCCCCAGCCCTGGAGGTTTTTTTTGTCAAGAGCTGGTCCCTTCTGGATGACCTAGCTCCCTTCTCACTTATGACTTACCTCTTGAGAGGCATCGCTTAATGAATAAAGACTATTATCCTGCTGTGGTTTCCATGCTCGAGGCAAGGAGAGAGTCTACCAATCGGGACTACATGCGCATCTGGTGTCTTTTCAAGCACCGGTGCCGTGTGCATCAGATTAGATCTGATATGCGGATTTGCCATCCCTGCTTTCCTTCCTTCAGAATGGCTTGGACATTGGTCTTTCCCTTAGTTCCTGAAAGTTCAGGTTGCAGCTTATCCTGCTTCAGAGGACAGGTAGCCGGATGATCCATAGCCTCACATCTGGATATTTCTCGTTTCCTTCAGAGAGTTCTGTAACTGCATCCTCCCCTGTATTCAGTTGTTCCCTTGTGGGATCTTTACCTGGTGCCCCAGGCCTTCATGTTGGAGCCCTTTGAGTCCTTAAAGCAGGCCGCATTTAAGATCTAAATCTTAAAACTGTCTTCCTGGTCAGAATCTGCTCAGCGAGATGTATTTACAAGCCACAAACGTTACCGTGCAGGGATTCTTACTTGTTGTTCTCAGAGGAGGTCGTATGCATTCGGTCTGTTCCTTCCTTTCTGTCCAAGGTGATATCTTCATTCCATTTCTAAGGAACAGTACCATAGGAAGTACTGGTGGATATCCAGAGGGTGCTTCTTCGGTACTTGAAGGTTACTAACTCTTTTCGCAAGTCAGACCGTCTTTTTGTGCTGTTTACAAGTCCACACAAGGGTGACATGAAAGCTTAATTTAGGACTGCTTTGTTGCAGGCTTAAATTACATTGCTTAGCTATATGGATAGCATCTGAATATCGCTACTTGTGTACAACTTTATAAGGAAGTGCCTATTTTAGGTCCAGCAAGTCACTTAAGTCTTGGTATTTTTGGGCCCGATATTCAAAAGGCATTTACACGATTAACTGCCAGTTAACTGTGTAAAAGTCTGCTAACTGGATATTCAATGGCACATACATGGGTAGTGCCATTGAATATCCCTGACTAAGTCCCCTACGCACCCCAGTACTAGCCGGCTAGCTTTGCGGTGTGCCAGGGGCATTCTGAGGTGGAGCAGAAGCGGGGACCGATGCTAACTGTGCAGCACTGATATTGGAAGTTGCACTGTTAGCACTCAGTGCCTATAAGCTAGGCGAGGAAAACTCTTGCCTATCTTATAGGCACTGAGGCTAAATGTGCAGCATCCAATATTGATGCTGCATGGTTAGCCTCAGTGGCTTCTGGGCAGTGCAGCCAGACCTGGATATTCACTTCCGTTGCCATGGAACTGAATATCCGAGGTTTGGGGGTCGGAGGGCAGGGCTAAGCAGCTATGGCGCTTGGCCCTGCCCAGTTGAATATTGGGCCCTTAGACATTTACTTGCATTAGTGGCTACATATTCGTGTAAATGACCTCTTATAAAATACCAACTAGCATAAAATTGTGCATTGTTTACATTGCTCCTTAACTTACATAGAAGTGTCAGACTAAGAAGACAGAATACCCAGAATCTTCTCAAAGTACCATCCCATTTCAACAAGAAAAAACAAAGTACATGCACCAATCATCTGGAACTCACTACCTCCCACTCTAAGGAATATTGAGGAAATTGATTAGGATTTATCTACGGTAATGGTAAGGAAACACATAGGAGGTGAACAGAAGACTTAGGGGTTCAGGATCTAAATCAAAGATTTGAGTTTTTAGTCTGGATTTGAATAGGGCCACAGATGGAGCCTGACATACTCATCACATAGTTTGTTCTAAGCATAAGGAGCAACAAGGCAGAAAGATCAAAGTCTGGAGTTGGCAGTGGAAGAGAAGGGCACAGATAGAAGGGACCTGCCAGAGAAGCAGAGTTCCCAAGGAGGTGTGTAGGGAGAGATAAGAGATGAAAGGTAGTGGGGAGCAGCCGAATGAAGGCACTTTTATAGGTCAGTAGTGGAAGTTTGAACTGGATGAGGAAACGTATAGGAAGCCAATGAAGTCACTTGAGAAGAGGGGCGATATGAACATTGTGACACTGGTGGAAGATTAGCCATGCAGATGAGTTTTAAATAGATTGAAGTGTGGAGAGATGATTCAGAGGAAGACCAGCGAAGAGGAGATAGCAATAGTCTAGACGGGAGATGACTAGAGAATGGAGAAGGGTCTTAGTAGTGTGCTCAGAAAGGAAGAGATGGATTTTTCCAATGTGATAGAGAAAGAAATGACAGGTTTTAGCTATCTGTTGGATGACCCCAAAGTTGTGAGCCAAGGAAATAGAGAAGAGTGTTATCCACAGAAATAGAGAAAAGAGGAAGGGGGGAGGTGGTCTTAAGGAAAATGATAAGAAGCTCAATTTTGGCCATGTTCAGTTTCAGATGATGGTGAGACATCCAGGTACTAATGTCAGATAAGCAGGCAGATCCAGGCCTGAATTCCTGGAGAGATTTCAGGTGCAGAGAGATAAATCTAAGAGTTCTTATGTGCATACTTGCAAAAAGTAAATGCAGGCATTTGTGCCAGCTCTAGGACTGATGTAGGTGACTGGACCTTAATTTAAGGCACATTCTCTGCCTTACACTAGTATTTTATAAAGTCAAGTAGGTGCATACTTGACTTTCTAAAATAGTGCAAACTAAGCATGTGACAATGCATAGTTACTAGGTATGATATTAGAAAATTACACTCCACACATATTGTTAGTTGTTCCACTCTTAACTCTGCTCTGGTACTATGTGATTTTTTACCAGCACTATTTGTATATTGCTATTGAAAATCCATGGATAGAGGACGTAAACATTTCGAATGTTGACCTGTATATAGTCTGGTGCATGAAAAGTTCTTGTCAGCTCCTGAAGTATAATGCAATAAAGATTTACATTCTTGAGGAAACACGAAAGAAACCAGAAAGGTAGCCTTGTTGGTCACTAATTCTTTAGAAATTTCTAGAAAATCAGATACTGTTTGTGATACATCCACAATAATTCTATCCCCTCAAGTCCCTTGTTCTTCTGACTTCTTTAACAAAGTGAAATAATAGGTTTTATTTAAGGAGGGAAATTCCATTCTCAGAAAGTTTCAGTAATTCCTTAACATATTTCTTAAAGGGCTCCACTGGAACAGTGGACAAATTCAAAACTCCTCATGAAGAACTGAGCCAAGAGTTTAGTGTTTCAGCTGCAGAAGAAGCTGGGAGAGAATCTTCTCTGAAGTATTCATTATTGAATTTATGCTGTACTATAAGACCCCACTGACTCCCTTAATATAACTTTAGATTTGCGTGTGTATGCTGTGGATATACTGAGAGCGTTGATGACTGATTGAATTTGATGATCTTCATCCCTACAGAAGTGTGAAGTATTGGAAAATGTCCTCTGTTATATGCTGTTTGAAAATAGAGATGCTTTCAAATCATTTCTATGTTTAATAATAAAAATAGTAAAATGGAACCACTGATCAGTTCCTTCTAGAATACACTGGTGGACTACGTAGTCCCATAAATAATCTCTATTTAAAATGTATGAAGTTCTTTTGGATTGTCTGGGTGAGGTTCTTTATGTGTAAATATTTTATAATACCTATGTATCTCTATAAAATATGCTGCCAGATCCAGCCTCAGTACCACAGATCAGCTCCAAAAAAGTTTTTAAAATTCATATGTACATGGCAACTCTACCACCATCCCACCCACCCAAATGCCTCTGTGCATTCCAGAAATGCCTTTGTGCAGATTATGTAAAAGCAGGTGCATACTTTCCATATGTGTACTTTTTATGCATGTATGCAGTCAGACAATTTTATAGAAGCGCTTTTCTAGATGTAAAACAGGGTGTACTGTCGGCGCTTCCCCTTGTGGCCTGGTAGTTGCCTAGGGGTAAGAGGGCGCCCCGATCGTCCTTTGTATTAGAATTAGCCCATTCGCATGTAGTTGTGTCTGGATAGATTAGAGCCAAGATCAAAGGTCGCAGGAAATTTCTTTTTTTTTAGGAAATAAGGTTCTACTTGACCAAATCAAATTCTTTGGTAAGGAATTTGAATATTACAAACAAAAATAATCAGGATGCTTCTCCATTCATAAACATAAGCCTTATCACACAGTCCTTGGCTTGGCCTTGCTTCTGCGGCTTAGTTTAAACACATATTCACAAAAGGTAATCCTTTACAAACAGCAATCTGTTCTCCGGTCCCCAGGAGGCAGTACAGTACTTCACTGTTACTTTTACAGCTTTGCATAGCACTAATTCCCTGGTCCACCAACAGGCTTTAAAACTCAGTACATTTCTCTCCAAGATACTTTCAAACTTTTAGCTCACTCATGGCTCCATTAATCTTGCAGCTTTATCAGACCAGCATTCATTAATTTGCCTGGCTAAAAGTTATGGGCTTTAGCAAAGAATATTCTCATTCAGAACTTCTGGGTTTTTCTCCAATTACTTTAAAAACCCTTTCAGCTTCTTATTCCTCTCTGGCACAAAGAGAACATTCAAACTCCATATCAGAAACCTCACTTTCATTATAAGTGTCTCCCAGTTCCATCTCCTCTCCACTGGACTCTCTCAGAGACTTGTTCTCCACAGCGTCTGCCTGAGGAGCCTTCACATGCTGCAAACCTTTTATCAGCTGCTCCCAATTAGACTTCTCACTACGGGAGGCTGTGGGGGAAGGGCAGGAAAAGGCTTCCATATTCAAAAGCTTTTTAAGGGCTTGTAAAGGGCTCATCTTGCCAGCAATGTGGTGTCCCCTTGTAGGCTCAGCTAGAGACGTACCCTTGCTTTCAGGTTCTCTCAGGAATACTCTGCTCCTCTGCTTCCTAACAGTAGCTTGGTTAAAACCAACTCTTCCAGGCTTCACGTCAGCTGCAGGTTTCCTGTCAGCTGAGCTGTGCTCCAGGCTGGAACTGTCCCTGTACTGTCTGCAGGAGCTATTTCCTCTAAACCTTCCAGTAAGGTCTCTGCCCCTCAGCTCTGTCCTCAGAGGCTCCTTACACTGAGAATGGCCAGTCCACCAGCATTTAGAAAATATCTCTTCCTCAGAAGAGTCTTCCCCTGGGCTTTGCTCTGACCTTCTCTCCTCTCTGTTCCTGTCTCTGTTCAGCTTCCTCCGTCCCACCAACACTGCAACAACTCCTGAGGTTGAATCTGAATCTCTGTCTGTGTCTGCTCCTTCTCTGTCTCTCCTTGAATGTGGAACTGCGTTTCTCTCTCCGTCTCTCCTTGAACGTGGAGCTGTGCCTGGGTCTCTGTCTCCGTTTTCGTTTTTCTTGTGAGTGAAACTTCCCTGCCTAAATGTTTGGGGCTGTCCTATGGCTCTTGACTCCGCCCCCAAACAATGTTCCCTCTAATTTTCTGTAGGCTGTGTGCGCATAAAATATCAGCTGTGCAGCTTTTGAAGGAAGGTTAAATTTTTGTGCGCCACATAACGACACTCTGAGTTATATACTTTAAAATTTGACTACACGTCAGAATACAGTATGTACTCCACACTGATTGCACTAGAAAATATTGTAGAACTTGTGAAAACCATAAATACACAACAACTTTTCAATTTTAAGAACATCTGTGTTGTTTTCTATCAGAATCAGAACCGTAATTTTTGTGTACTCTGTTGTAAAGTATGTGCGCTCACTCGGTGAGGTGTGTGCGCGCGCACACGCGCACAGCTTAGAGGGAACAGTGCCCCCAAACCTCTCCCATCATCTCCCTCGGTTTCCATGGGAACTGGGTGTGTCTTTGGCTCTACACTCCTGTGCAGGGAATCTTTGGCTTTGTTTAGAGTGTTAACCCTTGCTGTGCCCGCAGTTCTTTTGGGTTCAGGAAAAAAGGACTGTTTTTCCTCTCTTTTTCTCCACTCTAAACCTTCTTCTCCACCACAGTACATACAAATAAAGTGTTATAAAATTACACCCTTAGCAGGGGCAGAAGAACATCTTTTTGTTTGGAAGAGCCAAACAAACCAATCTCCAACCCTGCTCCCAACTCTTTAGTTGTTGATGCTATTTTGGGCAAAATTATTGGTGGGGCCATGGCCCCTAAGGCCCCCCCCCATTCTGCCACCTAAAACCCTTAGCATACACAGTATAAAAATTCAGTTGAAAATTATCTTAATTAAAAAGTCCACAGTGTGGAGGCACATTTCAAATGGGACATCAAAGCCAGAAAATCTGAAAGGAAAGACAGGCACATGCAAGTTCAGGCACGTTTCCAGAAATGTGGACGTTCCCGATTTGCACATGAATCAAATGTCTATATAGCCATCCCCAGGAGAGCATTGCAGAACCAAGATGTCTAATAGGGTTCACATCCCAGTGTGGGACTTTGTAATTTAAAGCTAGTCACTTAATTCTCCATCTTCTTTACACTCTCTGGATGTTTTAAGGTGAAAACAAACACTTTCCTGATGCCTATTCATGCCTGGAGCAGGAATAAGCATGCATGTGCCTGCAGACGTCTCAGCTGCTTCTTTGATCGAATGGGAACATGTAAGTCCATTGCCCCTCCCCAGACATGCCTCCATCACACCCCTGTGCCTACTTGAACATCCTCATACTAGAGATTTCTGCGAGCGGCATTTGTGGAATGGTTGCGGAGACGTGTCCATGATTTTGATACCCACGTGCATGTCTGCAGACATCCAAACCATGACTAAACCTTTTAGAATGGCTCTGTTACTGTATTCATACATTTATTAATTGATTTTTGCAAGCCATCAATATTCATATAGCACTCTTTTGGTATCAAAACCAATAAAGTGCTTTTCAAATTTTATCATTGGTTCTTTTAGCAAATTCTTAAATATTCATCATTCAATCTTCATTCATGTCTTTTTGTTTAGCACTTCTTCTGACATAGCACTATGTTTCAAAAAAGTCCACTACTTATATTTTCTGCATTAGGGAACCAATCACATTTTCTTTCTGCTCTCAGCCAATTTCAATGGTCCATTAACCAACTTAGAATTCATTGTATTTTGATTTTAGTGGTCCATTTTCCATCACATACTTCTAGCATACTCTAAAAGTAAAATGATGGCATCGGCGTTCTTATAGAGTCAGATCACATGACAGAAAACATTATCTCTTCAAACCAATGACTGCCATTCTTCCTCCAAATTTAACCCTACAGGTATCACCCTAATCAGGGTACTACTACTACTACTACTGAGCATTTGTATAGCGCTACAAGTCGTACGCAGCGCTGCACAGACATGTAAGAGACAGTCCCTGCTCATCAGAGCTTACAATCTAGTCAAGACAGACAACACAGAAGGTGTAGGCAGGGATAAAACAAGGGGGAAAGAAAAAGGAGATCAGGTGAGTCAAGATCCAAAAGCAGCAGCGAAGAGGTGAGTTTTCAGCCTGGATTTGAAGAGGGTTAGAGAAGGTGCCTGGCATACAGACACAGGTAGTTTGTTCCAGGCGTAAGGTGCAGGAAGATGAAAGGAGCGAAGTCTGGAGTTAGCAATAGAAGAGAAGGGCACAGATAGAAGCAGTTTACTAGAAGATCAGAGTTCCAGAGGAGGGTTGTAAGGAGAGATAAGTGAAGAAAGGTAGTGAGGAACCGCAGAGTGAATGCATTTATAGGTCAGCAGGAGAAGTTTGAACTGGATGTGGAAATGGATAGGAAGCCAATGAAGTGACTTGAGAAGAGGAGTAATGTGGGCATGACGAGGCTGGCGGAAGAATAGCCGTGCAGCAGAGTGTTGAACAGATTGAAGGGGAGAGAGAAGATTCAAAGGGAGACCAGCAAGAAGTAGGTTACAGTAGTCAAGATGGGAGGTGATTAAAGAGTGGATAAGCGTCTTAGTAGTGTGTTCAGAAAGGAAAGGGTGGATTTTGCTGATGTTATAGAGAAAGAAACGGCAGGTTTTAGCTATCAGATGGATGTGTGTGGAGAAAGAGAGAGAGGAGTCAAAGACAACCCCAAGATTGCGGGCAGAGGAAACAGGAAGGAGTACCACAGAGAAAGGAGGACGAGGAGGGGAGGTTTTAGGGGTAAAGATCCAATATTATTTTTTATAATTAAGCCAATACTCCTGGTCACACACACCATTCCCCTGTGGATTCTCCATCGCTCTATCTATTACACATGACTTCAGATTATTAATACTATGTTTCTTCTCCATACAATGTTGTACCAAAATGGCATTTACATTCGCAGTTTGTATCCTGCTTTTATGCTCATTTTGATGTATTCTCACACATCTTTGTCCTGCCTATATATAATAGTAGACATCGGCAGGTGGTCATATAAACCACATAATCTGAGGCACAGTCCGTTTTGGTTAGAGCTCTAAATCTTTTACAGTCACATGGGTTAGTCCACTCCATACCCACAAAGATCTGATTACTCTGGAAGCACTTTCCACAAGGAACATGTTGATCTTATTCTTTAACACGATCAATAAGAAGTTTCGATCTTCCCAATAGTTCACCTATATTTTGACTTTGATAATATGTAATTATAGGATATTCAGCCCGTATCCCATGTAATTTATTTATTTGACTGTTTTTTTACACCACTTTTCACTGGGGCAAAGCGGTGTATATTACAACAGACTGTTATACATAGAAAAATAGAACTTATTTACAGAGCAAATAATATATGCTAGAGATATTACATAGAACAGTTTAACTTATATATATTATAATACCTTGACGGTATAACTTATATGCATTATAATACTTGGACAGAAGGGGTAATTATGTTACATACAGGGTTGACTTTATTATGGGTGGATGCTCGAGTGGGGGGGAGTTATGTAATGGGACCAAAATGTTCATTGAACAGATGCGTTTTGAGCAGTTTTTTGTAATGTTAAAATACGAGGTAGACCAGTATGAATAAATTGCACAGGCTACTTTAGGAGCTAAATCAGAATACCAGAATTCACAAACTATATGATTATTTATCACATTTTCATTCTGAAGGCAGTAAACCAGCAGATGTTCTCGATGAGCACATTCGGCTCTTTCATCGCTTTTTGGACCACTCCTTTTGGATACCCACTTTTTACATATTGTTTTAATGAGCAAAACATCTTATCCTTAAAAATTGACTTATAGGTACTTCAACTTGGGAGTATGACAACTCTGAAATTGCAAGAAAATATTTTTCTCAACTGATTTCCAATGTGTTTATTTATTTAGCTGCATTTATATCCTGATTTTCATTGGGTCAATGTGGTTGCAGGATACACTTAACACACATACTAACACAAAGAGCAACTGTGGGACTAGAAACCCCAGTCCTTCTGGCCCAAGGTTGCTGTCCTCTAGTGGGATTTGAACCACTGACCTTCGGTATCTTGTCCCAAACACTAGGCCACTCCTCCCTTAGTAAAATATTATAGTGTTTTAGTATGTTAGTAAAGAAGCCCATATCTTTTTTCATAATCATTGTCAAGGAACTCTATACAATGTATGTCATACTTCGTAGTACATTTTATATTCAAGTTTAATTTATATTATTCATCCATACAGTAAATTTATTAAACTCTTCAAGCCTACCATTCCAAACACAAAACATATTGTCATGAGGCTGGTGCTAATAAAGATGCAGAGTTGAAAAGAAACCCTGTTTCTCACAGAGCTCTAGATGTGCAATTACCTCAAAGCACAGCTAGAGGCGGCAGGAGTGATCCTACAGAGGCTAATGAGGGTAGGAGAGCTAACCAGTTGCACCTGGAAGTAAGCCCGGGAGATTCAAAGGAAAAATCCCTTTATAAACAGAAGCTTAATGCCAGCAAAGGAGGAAGAGCAGCGAGAGAAGCTGGAGCAGTGGGAGAAGCAGCAGATGGAAGAGAAGGAACCGAAAGCACGGCTGAAGAAGGAAGGAGAGTCCTGAAGGAAGGAATCCTCCCTGAGCAAGCCCAGAAGGACAGAATTCACAGAGGTAGAGTTCAGAGGGGCCAGGCTACAGGAGCCATTGTTCAGAGGGAGTCTGAGTCTGCTAAGGAAAGCAGTCAGGCCGGAGGGTGTGCCACTCCCTGCTTAAGCAACGTTCCTGAGTCCAGTATACAGAGAGCCAGAGAGCTAGGCTTGGGGGAAAGCCTGCAGTCATTGGAGTATGCTAAACAAGCTTCACCAGGTACCAGAAAGAAAGGAGTTTCTAGCAAAGCTACTTTTGCACTGAAGTACAGGGCTGGTGAATCCACGCCAGGTTTTCCTAAGCTTTCAGGAAGTCCAGCACTCCCCAGAAGCTATCGACAGAAAACTTGTCAGAGAGACGTTCTTGAGAGAGAAGGCTCCAGAGCTTCAAGCTACAGGAACTCAAGGTATGGTGGCTTTATTCCTGTTAAAGAAAGCTTAACTCCTAAAAGCACTGCTAAAATTGAACCACAGTTTGTAATAAGAGGAAAGAAACCAGAGCTGTTTAAAAAAATACCAAAAGACTTTAGAGCACAGTCTTATTGGAGCCGAGATACCAGAGACAGTCCATGTAAACTTTTAACATCCAGGGACAGCGTTTGCTCTGAGGGGGGGAAACTAGTGAAGCAGAATCTATGGAGATAGAAGGTGCAGATACTATTCCCATTCCTCAGGAAGAGGCTATGGATTGCAGTTTGTATATGGCTACTAGCTTGGAATCCATAGCGACATTGTAAATAAGAAGAAGCCTTGTTTAATTGTTTTACCCTGGAATGATTTGAATTCCTCCATTTATCTTTTGCACCTAATTGTGAAGATATCAACCGTTGGTTTGCCTGTTTATTACTGGAACCTTGATAAAAGGACATTCTTTGATTTCCATTTGTCTTATTGAACCCTTGCACGGAGGGAAAATAAAAGCCTTGTTTCCCTACACTCGTGGCTTAATTATTGTGTGCTCACAAGGAGCTAAAATCCATAAGACCAATCTGCACTTGGCCTTACATACCCCACGCTCCTTGAAAAAAAATAAGTGTGATGTGCAGTAGCCCCTTACCACTAGTGGCCACCAGGGGACGCTGTCATGACAATATCTAGAAATCTTTTCCAAAATATCACCTCAATTGTTCAGATGGGTGAAGCCATTTCTCTTCCAGCATCCCTATATATAATGCAGCTATTGAAGGGGATAAAGTATCCCCCAAGGCTACTCTATGAATTTTCTCATAAATTCATTGTCAGATATAAATAATACCTTTGCAGTACAAACCAAGTTAGTTCAGTTCCATTTAGAACAGCTATAGATATACGTGAGGCTTCCCATTTTTTAAAAATGAGTTCATTCAACTCCAGAGCTTCATCTTGCTGTAGTAGTAGTAGTAGTAGAATCTAGGTATATAATGGCATTACATCTAATGTCACCAATATTGTTCTTGTTGAGTCAAATTCCAAATCATTTGTCTTCCGTAAACAATGTGCTGTATCTTGCACAAAAGACTGAAATTAGATGCACATTACTGGTTTTGATACCAAAAGAATGTTACATCAATTTTGATGGTCCGTAAAAATTAATAAATGTATGAATGAGCCTATATAATTTTTTTATTTGGCAATATAAAAATTCAGCTAGTGTTTTAATGCATAGGCTCTCATATTATTGTTAATAATTATACTATAAATTCTATGGTTGTGACTCAGACTTTACAGGCTAACATGATTCTCCTATATAAAGAAGAGATTTGCACCATAAAAAGCTGAATTAACCATTCACATTTTATAGTTTAACTTTTTCTTCATATATTTCACCCTCCTCCCCTCTAAACCTCCCTTCTCCTTTTCTGCTTTGGAATTATGCAACAGCTGTGGCATTTGAATTGATCCTTAGATTTGAGAACATTCTTTTTTGAACTTGTACATTAACAGGGTCATTCCGAGGCATGGATAGCAGGGATGGACGTCCCGTTGGGACGTCCATCCCTGCTATTGGGGCCCACTTCTGACCCCAACTAATTTCCCCGCACATTGTACAGGGAAGTTAGGCGGTGGCGGGAAAGGAGTGGGGTAGAGGCAGCATTGGGGCAGCTTTAGGGCGGGCAGTGGGCAGTCTTCGACCCCGGACAGACAGGGCTGATTCCAATGTCGGCCCTGTATGTCTGGGGCCAGCAGCCTGAACAGGGAACTTATTTCACCTCTGAGGTGGAATAAGTTCCCCTAGTTGGGTGGATCGGGCAGGCCTGGGGCCCAAAAGAGGCGGCAGGGGGCAGAGGATATTCCCCGCAGCCCAACCCTGGCTTTGGGAGACCAGATCGGGGGTTGGGCTGCAGGGAATGCACCTTTTGGTCCAGCGGCGGGGGATCGCGTTTTTTGAATAGAGCTGCAGTACCATGATAACCGGATGCCATGGCACCGCGGCTCCATTCAAAAGCCCTGACTGAGCTATCCAGGCAAAGCCTGTATGTGCAGGCTGACCTGAATCGGGGTCCCAACCTAGATGTACAGGCCTGGATGTGATTCTGATCCCGTGGGCTAGACGTGCCCCGTGGGATCAGAATCCCAGCTAACTCTGTGCGTCTGGTTCCGAATTAAAAAAAAAATGAGAATGAAACCAAAAAAAGGTTTTGTTCTCCCTTCTTGTGCAGAAATATCAGGTAAATGTATACATTTATATTAAAGTACAGGCATCCTTCACATTACTGTATATCAGAAGAATATTTGTTCCTTGAATGTGCTATAAATACAGTGTACTGGTGGTTTTTGCTAAAGAACATTAACTTTGATCTTTGTAGTTTTCTGGGTCATGCTTCGTCTTAGTAATTCGTTCCGATGTTTCAGGCATCATGCCGTGGCTTTCTTCAGGGTGGCTTTCCCTCCAAAATCAAATTCAAATTCAACAAACTTTCCTGCCACAATTCAAATTTCTCACATCAATCCCACAATCCAGTTTATGAACCACTATCAATAAGAAGAGACATCCACTGCATAAGCACTTCACCATTAAGAAAACCACAGCTTGGTGGCTGAAACGTCAGTTCTAACTACCAACATGCAGCTTGACCTGGAAAGCTACAAAAAGCATGATACTAGCCACAGAAGTCTAAAAGAACAAAAATAGATTTTCATGTTTTGTTTTGTTTTTATGGCAGGAGATTGTTTGTGTTTCCCCAAGACTTTACCTGACTCATTTTTCATATTTCTTTGTCAGTACATTGGTAAATGGGAGTATAACTTTGAGGTAAGTAAGGTTAGATAAAACGTGTCATCATAGCGTTAACTCTAGTTTAGTTCCCTGTCCCTCGTAGTGTTGTGACATAGAAATGACCCTTTTATTTTTATTTTATTTTTTTTTATTTATCTATTTCTTCTATACCGCCCCTCCCAGAGATCACGGGCGGTTTACATGTAACAGCTAACAATTTTGTATACTTGAGTATACTTTACATAGAACGGTGTTTGTAACTATGTACAAGGTAACATTACAAGGAACAGTATCAGAACTAATTACAGGGAACTATTTACAATGAGCAATGATCAACATTTTGTATATGATATTTTGCATAGATAAGACCCTTAACCTATTAGTCAGCTGCATTTCATAACATTTTCAATATTTCAAGGGAGTATCCTATTTTCTTCTCAAATAATTAAATATTGGTTTGCATGGGGGAAAAATCAATCAGTTTGATTTTATTTACATTCACTACCTGATATGTGTTTGAATCACATTTAGGAATTCTTCTTTAAGAACATAATAAGAAAAAAATTATTTTTTGAGTAGGGCTCTCATTAGCATTACAGTAAAGGTTGGTGTTATATAGGTTAATAATCTGAATAAACTAAACATTAACATAGAGAAAAAATAGTGGGCCAAGTACGAAGTCCCTAGCATGCACACTATCCTGGGGTCAGAAAATATGTAAATGAAGGAGCATCATGTAAATTACGCTTTAAAGGGTAAACAGGAAATATTATGAGATGCTCTCCTCCTCCCACTTACTATGTGTTTGCTGTCTAAAATGTAACATCCACATTGAAGCACATGTTGACATTCTAGTGTGCACACTTTTGAAAGAGTTCAGTTACCAGCATACATTGTGACTGAAAAATGAGGGTGATTACAAGAAATGGCACAGGTCTTCAGCTAGAATACATAGATACAACGATATAGAAAAATAACTAAATAAATAAATGATCCTATACTTCTTCTTTGAATCAAAAAATACATCGACACATTTTTTATCATTTTCTTTATAAAATCTCATTTTTCTCCGGGAACAAGCAGGAAGCCAGTCCTCACATATGGGTGACATCAGCACTGATGGAGCCCACACGGCAGCTTCTCCTAGCTTTCAAAGAAAGCCTTTGGGAGATGCACCACGCATGTGTGGTCCCCTTCCCGCCCAATGGTGCAATCTTGCCTCAGTCTCCTTTTTTCTGCGGAATCCACCGGAGGTGTGTCTGTTTTCCCTGAAAAAGTGTTAGTTTTTTCTCTTGATTTTTTCTTTCTCCGGCCGCCTACTGGTTCCCCATCCCACCCCTGAGCTCACTGGCCTTGGAATCGCGTCTCAGGTTCATTCTTTTTCTTTTTCCATTGGAGAGTTTCTCAACCAGCTTCGCCCCTTTTTTTATCCCTGGCTAGGCTGGAGGTTTTCGACCTCGCAGGGCCATTTCCCCACCATGGTCTTGGCCAGTGGCTTTAAAAATTGTGACTGATGTGCCAAAACCATGTCGCACACTCACCTACACGACAGCTGCCTCTGATGCCTAGCCCGGCCAGTGTCTCCTTGGACTGTGGTCTCTGCAAAAAGATGATCTCCAAGGCCATCAAGAGCCATCACAGCAGCGGGAGTCTTTCTTCCAAAAGACGGACTCTGCACTGAAGTCTCTGGCAACAGCACACTCCAGAGCCCCCTCTGGAACCCTAGGGAGACCTGGCTGCTTCAGAACCCCGAAGCTGCAGGTCCTCCAGCCGGACACAGGAGGAAGCATCCAAGAATAGCCGGAAACCCTCGAAGACCGTGTTGGAGGACGCGCCTGGAAAAGTGAGCAAGTCCCACGTGTCCCGAACCTGCAATCCTCACACGTGTCTAAGGGGAAGGAGCAGGAGTGGCCAACCAAAATGCCCCAATGGGAATCGTTGGCATCTGGCGACCGGCCTCGGACCTCCTAGGCTATCCTGATTGAAGACTCCCCCTTGATGGAACCGGCATCGAGCCTGAGCCCCTCGGTGCCCAGACCGAAGGCTGTGGAGCCATCTGGCCTTGAGACCAGGATGGCGACCTTGGAGTGCAGTCTATCTGCCTTCATGGCCCAGGAGTGGGCTCTGATGCCCGACTCTGCTGGGTCATCACTCCCAACTACTGGGCCCTCGACCTCGAGGAGCTCCCTGGACGTCAAGCCGATCCTCAAGTGCCAACAGCCTCCTCAGCACCCCCAATGTCATCCCTAATGAATGCCCATAACTCTGACCACAGGGTCTCCTGGGGCCAGGGGCTGTCAGGCTCGGGGCATGACCCCGGAGCCTGGGCCATCCTCAACATCTCCACTGACTATGAGTCAGACTGGGAGACCAAAAATGACATGCCTTCTGACCCGTCTTCCCCCCTGAGACTCGGCATCGGTCCCCGCTTGAGGTCACGGCTTTCCTCGATTTTGTGCAGGATATGGCCAAGGTACTAGCCTTTGAGATTGATTCAGAGGAGGACCCTCATACCAAAGAGCTCGAGATCCTGCAGTACAAGGTCCCCCTGAAGGAGCACTCACAGTGCCTGTTCCCCCGATCCTGGAACAGCTGCTTCTCCACATGTGAGAGACCCCCCCGCATCGGTGCCTATAGTGGGCAGATGGCTGGACTCGATGTACCAGGTCTGCCGGAGCTCCAGCTTCCAGAAAGCACAGCTGCCACACAACTCCATGGTATTGGAGTCAGCCTTGCGTTGCCTTAAGAGCCAAAAGACATACTCCTCGGTGCCCCTGGGTAGGGAGGCCCGCGTCTTGGATGCCTTGGGCAGAAAGGTTCTATCAGGGCTCAGTGCTCATTGGCTGGATCCAGACATACCAGCTGTATATGGGCATGTACCTGAGAGACCTGGCAAAGGAACTCTCCGGTTTCTCATTTGGTTTATCAGAGGAACCTCTCTAGCAGTTCCAAACCCTGATCTCGGGTGTCGGAGAATGCTCCATATTCATGACTCGGGCAGCCTATGGTAGCTTTGAGTCAGAAGCTAGAGTAGTTGTGGCCGGAATCGGTACCCAATGCCAGGCTTGGTTACAGTCCTCCGACCAGGAGCAATGGGCTCAGGACAAGCTGGTCGATGTCCCATCTCAGGGAGAGAATCTTTTTTTTTATTTTTATTTATGCAAATTATTAACACTCATATTGTAGCAGCAGAGCGCAGACAAACCAATGATACCAGGAGTCTGTTCAGAAGGTCCAAATCATTTATTTGTGCACAAGTCTCAAACTATGTCAATTTCAAAATGGTTGAGCGATGTCCTCTGGCAATACAACAACTTTTATAGATTTTTGCTCCATTCTAGGTATAGAAAAACATTTTATTGGTCCCGGTAACCTCCCGTACCTCCCGTACCTCTTCTATTGGTCCCGGTACTGATATGATTATCCAATTATGTTCTTGGAGTTGGCTCAGCACCTGCTCACCCCCCCTCTAGTCCCAATTACAATGGCCAGTTCACTAATTTGTTACTTTCCTACTTCAAGGCCATTTGGCTATTTAGTTCATGCAGGGAAGCAGGGCTCTGTAACCTTTCTGTCAGCAGTTTCAATTAAATCCCTTATAGCTGTACTTTTCTTATCAGTGGCTTTTTAAACATATTTTTCTGTATTTTTCCAAGCTTCAATTCTACTTGTCTAAGCTAATTCAATACTTCTACTTGTCTAATTCTACAATAGCAGCATATTGGGGGATGTGCAATTCCTTTGGGCCTCTCCACAGGCTTCATTTATAGGTCAAGCTAGTTAGGCCTGTCTATATACTTCAGACATCATGGATCACAATATCCACCAAAATATCTGAATAACAGAAATATCAGAAACAAAGAAATACCCACTTTTAACAATAAACCAAAGAAAACATTAGACATATAATAGGGCTAGACTACAATACGGATCCAAGTATCAGATAAACAATGCTTAAAAAAGACAAAAAGTATCATCAGGAACAAAGACTGAAATTACATGGCAGCTGGTACAGGAAGGTCATTCTCCACCACACTTTCCCTTACTTGCGAAAACTGTACAAGTTGCTGGGGTTCAAAAAACAGAAATTGCTTAGATTGATATACAATAAAATATTTGCAAGGAAATTTTAACCTAAAACTTGCAGCCAGAGCAGTGACTCTCTGGCACTAAGCCAGAAAGTCTCTCTGCCTTCTCTGGGTGTCCCTAACCAAATCAGGAAATATAGATATTTTCGACCCCATAAACTGTAAAGACATATTGTGGAAATAAAAGCCGTAGGACAGAGTTCTGATCCAACTCAAAGGCAAAGCCCACCAACAGGGTAGCACAACTAGTCACCACCTCCAGGGAACTCTCCAGAAAGCCAGAAAGAACCACATGCCCTGGTCCCTCAGAGTCTACTGTAGTCCAATGCCCGGATTCGCTGCCACTGCTGTCACATACTGTGACCTCACAATAGGCAGTAAAGCCTCAACAAGCATCTTAAGGATCTCAACAAAGTACTTACGAACCAGGTCCACCGGTGGCAGTAAAGGTGAATAGGGAAAGTTAAGAAATCTCAAATTATTTCTCTGTAGCTGGTTTTCCATAAATTCAATCTTCTGGGCCTGCACAGAATGCTCCCTGATATGGGCAACTCCAAATGCCTGTAGATCTCCAACCTGGTTTTCCAGCCAGGTCATCCGTACAGAGTGCTGAGCCAAATCAGCCTCCACAGCCAAACACTGTCCTTTAACAGATGAAATTCCTGCCTCAACAATACCATCATAGGTAGAAGAGAATGCTGTAGTGAGGAAATAGCTTCCTATAAGCTATCCAATGTAACTAGTGCCAGTTATTCCAACCCAACAAACCTCGGAGCCGTTGGAGTAGAGATCTGCACCTGCAGGCCAGGAGGAGCACTTTCTGGAGAGATCCCTAAAGCTCCAATTCCAGTCGCTGCTACGACGAAAACTTGCTTTGACTGGGCACCCTCAATACCACTGGAGACTCCGCTCGTCGGGAGCTCTCCTAGCGGTTCCTTCTCCATTGGGCACGTGCTTCCAGGTTGAAGTGGGAACAGCTGTTCAGAGCTAAGTTCCACCCCGCTGTAACTCGGGTCCACTATACAGTTGAGTGGGCCCACCAAAGCCATGTCGGGCACCGGAGAAAGGCAGAACCATACTATGGATTGCTGCACCAACCCAGCTGGAGCCAACACAGAACCCGAGGGCTGGCTCCTCTGTTTCCTCTTCTTCTCCATCGGTAGTGGGCTTCAAACCCTGGTATCTTGGCCCTCAACCCATTGCCATGACCATTACACCATGCCTCCAAGCAGAGGCCTGACATCTGCAGGGTGAACATGTCTGACCCCCTGCAGTGGGCTGCAGCATAGCTAATAAAGTCATGCTCTCAGAAGGGCATGATGGGGACTAGCATGTTCACTGACCCAAAGTGTAGCCAGAATGCATAACAAAGTAGAAGGATGAGCGTAGGACTTGAGTAACACACAGTGCAAAATGAGCAAGGGGGAATTGAACCCTTGACCCTTGCTTATGGGGACATTGCACTAACCAGTAGGCTACACCTCCATACCCCCTTGCACACTAATGTCTGGATTCAAAAAGCCTGTAGGTCCCTGGCCAATCTACTGTGTGTGCTGGTATAGGTTAGGCCCTCCAGCACTCAAGAATCACTGTACATGTGGAACAGCAGTGTGCAGCTCATCACCAAATGGAGAATACACTGATCCATCACATCAGCTAAGTATGGTTCACTGACAGTGTGTGCTCCAAGCACTTAACAGCTACAAACCGTGCTACTGCACAGTTTGAGTGGTCACCCAGAGGGTGAGGATGGAAGCCATATTAGACCTAGTCCTTAGTGGAACACCAGATCTAGTGCAAGAGATAAGGGTGTTGGGGCCACTTGGCAATAGTGATCACAGCATGATCGCCTTTGATTTAATTAGTGGAGGAGGGATAGTAAGGAAATCCACAGTACTACCTTTTAACTTTCGAAAGGGAGACTATGATAAAATGAGGAAAACAGTTAAGAAAAAACTAAAAGGAGCAGTTGCAAAGGTTAAAGACGTACATCAAGCTTGGGTGTTGTTGAAAAATATTATCTTGGAAGCCCAGACCAGCTGTATTCCACGCTTTAAGAAAAGTGGAAGGAAGTCCAAAAAACTGCCAGCATGGTTTAAAGGTGAGGTCAGAGAGGCTGTTGCCAAAAAAGCATCTTTCAGGAAATGGAAAAAAGAACCAAACGACGAAACCTGGAAACAGCACAAGCACTGGCAAGTCAAATGCAAGGCATTGATAAGGCAGGCAAAGAGAGAATTTGAGAAGAAGCTTGCTGCGGAAGGAAAAACACGAAATAAAGACCTTTTCAAGTACATTCGTAGCAAAAAACTTGTGAGAGAGTCAGTTGGTCCATTAGATGATAAAGGGGTTAAAGGAGCACTAAGAGGCGACAAGGCGATAGCGGAGAGACTGAATGAATCCTTTGCTTCGGTCTTTACTGAGGAAGATGTAGGGATGTTACCCATGACTGAAGTGGTATTTAAAGGTGCAGAAGAATTGAAGGAAATATCGATACATCGGGAAGATGTCTTACAACTATTAGATAAACTGAAGAGTAGCAAATCACCTGGGCCGGATGGTATACATCCAAGGGTGTTGAAAGAACTGAAATATGAGATTGCAGACCTGCTATCAGTAATCTGTGAACTATCATTAAAATCATCTCTAATACCTGAAGATTGGAGGATCGCCAATGTAACACCAATTTTTAAAAAGGGTTCCAGGGGTGATCCGGGAAACTACAGACCGGTGAGCCTGACGTCAGTACCAGGAAAAATGGTAGAAACCATCATAAAGAATAAAATTACTCAGCATGTAGATAGTCACAACCTAATGGGAGAGAGCCAACATGGCTTTAGACAAGGAAGATCTTGTCTTACTAATCTGTTATGTTTTTTTGAAGGAGTGAATAAACAGGTGGACAAAGGTGAGTCAGTTGATATTGTGTATCTGGACTTTCAGAAAGCCTTTGACAAGGTCCCTCATCAGAGACTTTTGGCAAAACTAAAGAGTCATGGGATAGGAGGCAGTGTACTATTGTGGATCAGGAACTGGTTAAAAGATAGAAAGCAGAGGGTAGGGCTAAATGGCCAATTTGCCCAATGGAGAAAGGTGAATAGTGGTGTACCCCAGGGATCTGTGCTGGGTCCGCTGCTTTTTGACATATTCATAAATGACCTGGAAAGTGGAATAACGAGTGAGGTTATCAAATTTGCAGATGGCACAAAACTATTTAAAGTTGTTAAAACCCAAGAGGATAGTGAAAAATTGCAAGAGGATCTTGATAAATTGGAAGACTGGGCATCAAAATGGCAGATGAAATTTAATGTGGACAAGTGCAAGGTTATGCACCTAGGGAAGAACAACCCAAACTATGGTTACACGATGCAAGGTTCCACATTAGGAACCACCACCCAGGAAAAATTTTTAGGCGTCATTGTGGATACCATGTTAAAACCCTCGGCCCAGTGTTCAGCGGCGGCCAAGAGAGCAAATAGAATGCTAGGTATGATAAGGAAAGGAATGGAAAATAAAACAAAAGATATTATAATGCCTCTATATCGTTCCATGGTGAGACCGCACCTTGAATATTGTGTGCAATTCTGGTCGCCGTATCTTAAAAAGGATATAGCGATTTTAGAAAAGGTTCAGAGAAGAGCCACCAAAATGGTAAAGGGGATGGAAGGATACTCCTATGAAGAAAGGCTAAAAAGGTTAGGGCTCTTTAACCTGGAAAAGGGACGGCTGAGGGGAGATATGATAGAAGTCTATAAATTAATGAATGGAGTGGAACGGGTAAACGTAGATCGATTGTTTACGTTATCAGAATATAGAAAGACTAGGGGACATGCAATGAAGCTACAGGGTAAACTATTTAAGATTAATAAAAGAAAATATTTTTTCACTCAACGTGTAATCAAACTCTGGAATTTGTTACTGGAGGATGTAGTAAAGGCTGTTAGTGTAGCTGGGTTTAAAAAAGGTTTGGACAAGTTCCTGGAGGAAAGGTCCATAAACCATTATTAAGAAGTGACCGAAGATATCAATGCTTGACCCAGTACAAGCATTGTGGAACTTGTGTCTCTTGGGGAAACTGCTAGGTACATATGACCTAGATTGGCCACTGTTGGAAACAGAATACTGGGCTTGATGGACCTTGGTCTGACCCAGTATGGCATATCTTATGTTCTTATGGTCCACAGAACGTACACTGTTAGAGGTGGTCTCTGCTGGCTGTTCTGCAGATCTACATCACTTCCAGTGTGTGGCAGGTATAGTCTGCAATGTTATGCTAGTCACCTTGTTTCCTGCACAATTGCAGCATGCTGTAGGCGCAAGTCACATCTAGGCCCTGTGTCTTGTCCCTGTTGGACAGGGACCCTCCTAGAACAGTGCATGTCAGTGCCCAATATTAAACTGTTGATGCCATGGATGCCAACTGCAGTGGGATCTTCCTGTGTGATGTTGCTATAGTCCTGTTGCTCCTACTCTGACCATAAGGAGTAGGCCACATATAACTGCTGTCCCCACCATCTAGGACTAACAATCCACCATAGCAGGCACAATTAGATTGCAACTGCTGCCCACCACTGGGTTCCCAGCCATGCACATACCAAATGTGCTGGTCAGCACACATTGCATATGCACAGGGTGACCATGTGCTCCCTGGCTTGGGGGGAGAAAAAGCATGGACACCCAGCATTTGGCTGAGTGACTGGGCTCCCAGTAGAGGAATTACACCCACATCACTGGAGCCAGACACTATATAGCACTATGTGGATACATAGCCATGCCATGGTCACTGCTCAGTCAGAGTGAGAGTGCCCTCTCAGCATGTCATGCCATGGCCACCCAGTCCATTCGCGTGGCAGACGTGCACTACAAAGTCTCAGCCATTGACCCTACCTCTGAAGCAGACACATCCTGGCCAATCTGCTCTGTTTCAGACCATACCCACAATTCACTGCTCTTCATCATACAAATTTGCAGACTAACATTGGTAACAGCTTAGGCAATGCAAGGCACAGTGAGGTGCAGAAAGCCACCGAACAATGGAGACACACACAGACACACATCGCTGTGCTGTGCAAAAGTGAGGATGGTTGGCATTCATGCCTGCCACTTAGATCTCCATATCAGCTCAAGCCTTGTTAATGTGTGCACATGCTAGTAAGCTGCTCTGATGTTTACAAACATTGCTAACACCCATTCAGTGTGCTGGTGCTATCAGGCTCCTTTTTCATCCAGCTGTGGATAGGGGAGCCTGTCTGTGTGGCTGATTGGTGTTTGTATCTTTGCTGGCCGATTCATTGAGGGTTGTACATGCTGGTGCAGTAGTGGAGTGGGATCTCAATGTGGTGCTCTCGCAGCTCACTAAGCCTCCATTCGAGCCTCTGGCTACCTGCCTCTGGTACCTATTCTGGAAGGTCACCTTCCTGGTAGCACTCACATCAGCTCTCAGAGTCAGCGAGTTCCAGGCTCTAATGGCAGAGACCCCCACATGAGGTTCTACAAGAACAGGGTGGTGCTCTGCACGCACCCAAAGTTTCTACCGAAGATGGTGTCCTCATTCCACCTCAACTAGGAGGTAGTACTTTCCACCTTTTTTCCAAGGCTTCACATCGGTAATGTGGAGGCTATTCTCCATAATCTGGATTGTAAGAGAGCCCTGTTCTTTCACCTGCAACGGACCCAAGGTCACCGCAAAGCACCTCAGCTTTTTGTATCCTATGACTCCAGTCATCTGGGGCCCCCAGTGAATAAGAGAACTCTGTCCACTTGAGTGGCGGACTGCATTACCCTTCCTACAAACAAGAAGGAATCTCACTGGACGAGAGGGTCACGGCACACTGCATCAGAGCCATAGCTACTTCTATGGCAAATATGCTTTCTGTCCCTGTAATGGAAATCTGCTACCACCTGGTCTTCAGTCCACACCTTCGCAGTTCACTACTGCCTGGAGAGGGCATCCTGACGGGACAGCGCCTTAAGCTAGGCCATACTCCGTAATCTCTTCAGGGTGTAGGCAACTCCTGCCCTCCGACCCTTCTGTGTTCAGGCTACCGGAGTGCTGGTTTTCCACCAGACACTTGGGTCTTGCGGGAGTCTCTTGGGAGGGACTCAACTGCTGCTGATCACGGCTCACCCTTTGCGTATCACCGTAGCATTTTTTCATTTGGTTACAGGGTCTTGGTAGCCTGTAGCTGGGGAGGCCCATATGTGACGACTGACTTCCTGCTTGTTCCCAGAGAAAGCGTAGTTACTCACTTCTAACATGTATTCTCCGGAGACAGCAGGAATCAGGCCTCACAACCCTCCCTCCTCCCCTTGGAGTTGCTTCTTTACCATATTTTATTTTTGCCGTCCAGCTGTCATCAGACTGAGGCAAGATGGCACCCATATGTGAGGACTAATTCCTGCTGTCCCCAGAGAACACGTGATACAGGTGAGTAACTACACTTTTGGGTTGTTCTTTCCTAGGTGCATAACTTTGCACTTGTCCACATTAAATTTCATCTGCCATTTGAAAATCCAGTCTTCCAATTTATCAAGGTCCTCTTGCAACTTTTCACAATCCTCTTGTGTTTTAACAACTTTCAATAATTTTGTGTCAGCTGCAAATTTGATCACCTCACTTGTTTTTCCCATTTCCAGGTCATTTATGAAGATATTAAAAAGCAGCGAGCCTGCACAGATCCATGGGTTGCTCCACTATTCATTTTTCTCCATTGAGAAAATTGGCCATTTAGCCCTACTCTCTGCTTTCTATCTTTTAACCAGCTCCTGATCCACAATAGTACACTGCCTCCAATCCAATGACTTTTTAATTTGGCCAAGAGTCTGTCATGAGGGACCTTGTAAAAGCCTTTCTGAAAATCCAGGTACACCATATCCAGGTACTCTTGGGGATATGTTTACTAAACCATCTTAATGTTCCCGGCGTTAGCTCCAGCGATAATGTGAAGAATGCCATAAAAGGAGTGGGCGTTCCAGTCTTAAGGTAGCATTTCAGGTTATCACGCGATAAAGTCTGTTATCGCCCGATAGAGGGAGCCGTGGCACGTTAACGCGCGTTAGCCTTAATTAGACGCGCTGACCTGGAAACACAGCAACAGAGGTGTAGCGCAATGGTTAATACATTGACTGATGAAACAGGGGTCATGAGTTTGATCCCCCAATGGGCTTAATGAGTAAGGCTGTCTGAGGCATTGCCCTTTACTTTAAATCAGTGCTGTCTGAGGCATTTTCTTTTTTAATTTAAATTAGCGCTGCCAGCAAACACACCCTCACAGTGCCGTAATCTAAGGTGCCGCATAAGGCGCCCTGTAAGGCACTCCAGAAGGCACATTATGAAGTGCACTGTCCGCCAAGGCACCTTATAATGTTCCCTATAGAGCGCCTTATGAGGCACCTTAAAGTTACAGCACTGTGAGGGTGTTTTTGCTGGCAGCACTAATTTAAATTAAAAAGGAAATGCCTCAGACAGCCCTATCAAATAACATCACTGTGGTATCAAACCCATGACCTCTGCCTCCACAATCAGTGAAGTAACCAGTGGGCTACATCTCTATAGCCACTAACAAACCCCTGGCTGTCTACAGAAGGACTGCAGGTCACCACACAAACTGTCTGCTGTGGTTACCAGGATAGGGTTAACCCACCCGTACCCATGATGCACTGCACATGCAGATCAGCAGTCTACAGATGATCACAAGATGGGGTATGCACCCCCACAGCACCTCGGCCTGGTAGGGGGAACTGACCGTGTGTGTTACTGGCACAGAGTAGCTACAGACCGTCACATTGTGCGGGTACTGTGCTCACCCTGAGGGCGAGGTGGGGCGCCCAGCACCAGGTCCGCAGCACCTGGCTTAGCTGAGATAGGCTATGCTGCAGGTTGCCATCAGTGCCAGTGTGTGATAGGTAGTCCTTGCAGACGCACCTAGGATACACCTGTGTCCATCCTTATTTCCCAGTCAGGTCTAGCCCTTGTGGACTATGATGCACCCAGAATAGTGCATATCCTGTGGGGGTACCACGGCCACATGATTTAAGTAAAGGGGGGTGTTTGGACCCATAGGTGGATTATGTAGCACCACCCAACCTGCCCTCTGGGGCTCAGGGTGGGGGGGACAGGACCTCCCACCAACAGATCCACATTCTACATCCCTGCAATGGTGGCGGTAGAGGGGACCATCAACCCCAGTCCTGATGGGGAACAGGCACCCTACAGGGCAGTCAATGCAGATCTGTATGCATCCATAAGGCAATGGCAGGCAGACAGACAGTAGGCCTGGAAATGCTCAGCTGCCCCACCCCCACCACTATCTGACATTCTCCAGCAGCAAGCACAGTGAGTCTCCAGCCACCGCACCCTGTAAGGTGTTCCAGCCATACACATACTAACTGCAGACAGTCTGCTAGCTAGTCCATAGTGCATGCTCCTGGAGGAGATGCATGCACACACACCAAGTAGAAAAGTCAGTGATTGGGCCCCAGAAAGGAGAACCCATAAATATCACTTGAGAGAAATACTATAGAGCACTATGGGGGAACCTAGCCATGCCGTGGTCACTGCTCAGTCAGGGCGAGAGTGACCTCCCAGCAGGACATGCTGTGGCCACCCTGTCCATGCAGGTAGTGGCCGGGCACTACAATGTCCCAACCATTGCCCTATGCCCTGTGCAGATGCATTCTGCCCAGGCCACCCTGTCCGGGCCATACCCACAGTACCTTGCTCCTCATTATGCACATTGGCAGGCTAACACTGCAAACAGTGCAAGCAGTGTGGGCTCAGTAAGGTGTAGGCAGCCACAACACACTGGATAGACAGACACTCACTCCCACACCTATGCCAGCATTATGGAAATATAGAGGCTTTTGGCAGCCTTGGCCACCACACCAGTCCTGGGCACAGTGCAGGCATGGCTATGGTACGCAATACTGTTGGGGTCACTCCCAGGGGTGGTAAACACTGTCAGAAACCAAAACTGAAACACACTCCACAGATATCAGAAAGATTGCTATGATGCAGCTCTATCAGCAAATTGTGCTTAACTTGGGAATTGTTATCTGCCATTAATCATAGCAGATACATGATACATGTGTAACGTATTCCCAAGTTTAGGGCGGTATTGCTAAGGTATGCAAGTGCTAGTATTGGGAGATGCTGCTGCGCACAGAGCCCAACAACCTGACTCTCCATGAGGCTTTGGATAGTTGAGCCTGTGGGCGTAGGTGTTTATGCCCCTGTTCGCCGCTGCTCTAGGGCAGAGGTTCCCAACTCTGGTCCAGGTGGGCCAAACACGGTTCAGGTTTTCATGCTGTCCCTAATGAATATGCATGAGATACATTTGCATACAATGGGGGCGCCGCATACTAATGCAGCACAGGCATATTTATTAGGGACAGCATTTTTATTATTCTCTTATATACCGCGCTATTCTGCATCAGTGCGGTTTACATTGAACAAACTGAAATTACATTGAACAGGGCATTATAACTTGGAGATAACT
This sequence comes from Ichthyophis bannanicus, assembly GCA_033557465.1. Lineage (NCBI taxonomy): Eukaryota > Metazoa > Chordata > Amphibia > Gymnophiona > Ichthyophiidae > Ichthyophis > Ichthyophis bannanicus. The sequence goes on along the minus strand of CM066036.1, from coordinate 684,029,322 downwards.
ATTTTACAGGGAACATGAAACCTGAATGGTGTTTGGCCCTCCAGGACTGCAGATGGGAAACTCTGCTCTAGGGATTGCACATGTTTATGGTGTCTGTGCTCTGTAGGGTAAAATATAGGCGTTTCAGGCATGTTTATTTTATCTGCAATAAAGGTTCTGTCTTTATTACCATGGTTTAGCACTGGGTAAAATGTGGGGACTGGGTTGGCAGGAGCCACAGCTGGGACTTGAACTTGTGACCTTTTGCTCATGAACATACTGGCTGCATGTACTGCACCACACTGTTGCCACAGGGACAGTTCATTCCCTGGGGATACCATGACTGTTTGTCAGACAGACCCTGTCTGTTGCAGTGCACGGCACCCACCTAAACGGGGCTAGGCCATGGTCTGCTGTGGGCAGATGCCACTGCCCCCTCCGCCACCAACACCCCTCCGCCACCATGCTGCCATGCCATTGTGCTGGTGGTGTGCAGTCCCAGGCCATCCAGAATGCCGGTAGGCAGCTGCCTATGGTGTGGGTTCTCGGGTAGGGGTGCCTACATGGACATGCATGCTTCTCCCCCCCCCCACCCCCCCCCCCCCGCCTGTTAATGTTATGTGCCCTTGGGGGTACCTGCTGGGTAATCTCCCCTGTGACACTGTGGGACACACACTCGTGCTCATGTTGGACCCTTGTCAGTTGATGTCTTGCTGCTTTACAGTTTTGGCATTCCTATGTGCCACCTAAGCATCTGCCTAACACGCACTGTGCCCCAGTTGGACCACAGCATGTGCCACCTGCAGCGCTCTATATCCAATTTACAGCATCAGTACAGTTGCCCTTTCCTACGTGCCCACTCTGTTGTTACTGCACATGTGCACGCCATAACAAACCTGCCCAATATAGACGTGAAAAAGCCCTGATCAGCACTATTTCAATGTGGTATCATTCACTTTGTAGGGGGACAGAGAATAGACCCTTCCAAACATGATATCTTATTTTTTGAGCTTTGTCAGTGGTGTTGCTTTATGTTTATCATTAATATCACTTTTGGCCAGCTTGGTTATTGGGATTTTAAATGTGGTTCAGGTCATTTTCTATGTTTATTTGCCATTTTGTTCCGTGCACATGTATCACTACTATCACATTTTTGGGTTTCCCTGGCTTTGCTGTATATTGCTGACTGAAATGGTTTCTCTTTCCTGCAAATGTGCCTTAACGCGAGGGCTTCACTAGCGTTAGTGTTCAGACCCATATTTCACAGCATTAGTGTGTCTGGAGCCTCTCCCCTCCCACTCTCTGCCCATTGACCCCTTCTCTCCGCCCTCTGGGAAGCCTTACTCCACCCTTCAGAGCTGGATTTCACAGTGTTAGTGTGCCTTAACGCCGCAGCCGCGTTATTGCGCGCTAAGTGACGTTATCGCGCAATAATGTCACTTATCGTGCAATAATACCACCGCTGCGACGTTAAGACGGTTTAGTAAACATATCCCTTGGTGTATCTTTTTATTTACAACTTTAAAAAATATAACAGAATAGTAAGACAAGACTTTCCTTGGCTAAATCCATGTTGGCTTTCTCCCACTAAAACATGACTATCTATATGTTCAGTAATTTTATTCTTTATAATGGTTTCTTCCATTTTGCCCTGTGCCAATGTCAGTAGTTTAATGGTTTAATGTCTGTAGTTCCTGGAAAGCTTTTTAAAAATTGACTATACATTGACCATTCTCAAATCTTCAGTTACTACAGATGATTTTAATGATAGTGCACAGACTGCTAATAGTAGGCCTGCAATCTCATCTTTCAGTTATTTCAGCACCCTTGGATGTATACCATCCGGTCCAGTGAGTTACTACTGTTTTCCAACAGTGGCCAGTCTAGATCATAAGTAACTAGCAGTTTCCGCAAAAGACACAGGTTCCACAATGCTTGTATTGGGTGAAGCAGTGATATCCTGGGTCCCTTTTAATAATGGTTTATGGACTTTTTCTCCAGGAACTTGTCCAAACCTTTTTTAAACCCAGCTACACTAACAGCTTTTACATTATTAGAAAAGGTACAGAGAAAAACCACCAAAATGTTAAAGGGGATAGAAGGATACCCCTATGAAGAGAGGCTAAAAAGGTTAGGTCTCTTCAACCTGGAAAAGAGACGGCTGAGGGGAGATATGACGGAGGTCTATTAATTAATGAATGGGGTGGAACAGGTAAATGTAGATTGATTGTTTACATTATCAGAATATAGAAAGACTAGGGGGTATACAATGAAGCTACAGGGTAACCTATTTAAGACTAATAAGAGAAAATATTTTTTCACTCAATGTGTAATCAAGCTCTGGAATTTGTTACCGGAGGATGTAGTAAAAGCTGTTAGTGTAGCTAGGTTCAAAAACGGTTTGGACAAGTTCCTGGAGGAAAGGCCCATAAACCATTATTAAAAGGGACCCAGGGTATCAATGCTTGACCCAATACAAGCAATGTGGAACCTGTGTCTTTTGGGGAAACTGCTAGGTACTTATGACCTAGATTGGCCACTATTGGAAACAGGATACTGGGCTTGATGGACCTTGGTCTGATTCAGTATGGCATATCCTATGTTCTTATGACATATAGTGCCAACATTAGAATCGGCCCTGTACGTCCGGGGCCGACAACTGCCCATTGTCTGCCCTAACGCCCCCACCTCTGATCCGCCCCTTTCCCGTTTCCCCATAGAACACGCGGGGAAGGTACACAGGGTCAGGAAGCGCCCAAATAGTGGAGATGGACGTCCCAACAGGATGTCCATCCCCACTATTCATGCCTTTGAATGACCCCTTATGTGTTTTTGCTTCCACTGCAAGCTTTTTTTCAAATTCTCTCTTTGCCTGCCTTATCTATGCCTTGCATCTAATTTGCCAGTGCTTATACGGTTTCCCATTTTCCCTGGCTCCTTTTTCTATTTCCTTAAAGATGCTTTTTTGGCTACAACAGCCTCTCTGACCTCGCCTTTAAACCATGCTGGCAATTTTTTGGCCTTCCTACCACTTTTCTTAAAGTGTGGAATACATGTGGTCTTGGCTTCCAAGATAGTATTTTTAAACAACACCTATGCTTTGTTGTAAATCTTTAACCTTTGCAGCTGCTTCTCTTAGTTTTTTCTTAACTATTTTCCTCATTTTTCTTCACTTTTTCAGGTACTTCTTTTTAGAACCATAGTGGCCTCCTTTTCCTTTTACATTTATTTACCTTTTTAACAAAAAGCTTTGTTACTCTTCAAATATCCCATTTCAGTTTTGCCTATTGCTTTTCTACATCACCCAGTTGTCCCAACCTGCTAATGACTCCGTGAGGTATTATCCCATCTTGGCAAAGTTAGTTTCCTAAAATCTAAGACCCTTTTGAATGGATTTTATCAGCCCCAGTCCTTATACTGAACCATACCATCTGGTGATCCCTGAATGCGAGATGATCTCCTATTATGACATCAGAAACACTTCCCCCATTGGTAAGTCTAGTATGACCCCTTCATATGTGGGTTCTTTTACCAGCTGCCAAAATAATTCTCCCTGTAGAGAATCTAGGATCTCTAGATGACACTGCAGCAGTGATGTGCAAATCAACATCCAGCATATTGAAATCACCTATCAGTAGCACTTCTCTTTTCATGACAATGCTGCGTATGTCTTCTATTAAATCCTTATCAACTTTGGGAGCTCTGTATATCATACAAATGCAAATGGATTTCCCTTTTCCTCTTTCTAGTTTGACCCACAGTGCCCGCTTGTTCCCTTTAAAGCCCTGTAATTCTATCGTTTTAATATTATGTTTTACATATAGTGCCACTCCTCCCCTTCTTCCTACCCTGTCCTTCCTGAATAAAGTATAGCAGATGAAATTTAATGTGGACAAGTGCAAAGTTATGCACCTAGGAAAGAACAACCCAAACTATGGTTACACGATGCAAGGTTCCACATTGGGAACCATCACCCAGGAAAAAAGATTTAGGCGTCATCATGGATAACATGTTAAAACCCTCCACCCAGTGTGCAGCGGCGGCCAAGAGCAAATAGAATGTTAGGTATCATAAGGAAAGGAATGGAAAATATAACAACGGATATTATAATGCCTCTGTATCGTTCCATGGTGCAACCGCACCTTGAATGTTGTGTGCAATTCTGGTCGCCGTATCTTAAAAAGGATATAGCATTATTAGAAAAGGTACAGAGAAGAGCCACCAAAATGGTAAAGGGGATGGAAGGCTACTCCTATGAAGAGAGGCTAAAAATGTTTGGGCTCTTCAACCTGGAAAAGAGACGGCTGAGGGGATATATGATAGAGGTCTATAAATTAATGAATGGAGTGGAACGGGTAAACGTAGATTGATTGTTTACGTTATCAGAATATAGAAAGACTAGGGGACATGCAATGAAGCTACAGGGTAAACTAAGACAAATAAGAGAAAATATTTTTGCACTCAAGTGTAATCAAACTCTGGAATTTGTTACCGGAGGATGTAGTAAAGGCTGTTAGTGTAGCTGGGTTTAAAATAGGTTTGGACAAGTTCCTGGAGGAAAGGTCCATAAACTATTATTAAAAAGGGACCCAGGATATCAATGCTTGACCCAATACAAGCATTGTGGAACCTGTGTCTTTTGAGGAAACTGCTAGGTACATATGACCTAGATTGGCCACTGTTGGAAACAGGATACTGGGCTTGATGGACCTTGGTCTGACCCAGTATGGCATATCTTATGTTCTTAGGTTCTTATGGTATCATTACATCCCAATCATGATTGTCTGTGAACCATGTCTCCATAACCACCACTAAATCCAAGTCACTCTCTTCCATTAAAGCCTCAACATCTGAGATCTTATTCCCTATTCTACGGGCATTTATTCACACCACTTTCCAGATGTTGTCCCTTTTTACCAAGTTCTACAGTGATATTTAATGTTTCATTTATCTGTGGGCTTTCTTCACCCATCCCCAAAGAAACTAGTTTAAAGTCCTCTTCAGTAAGGTAGCCAGTCTGCTGATGAAGACACTTCTACCCTTCTTGGACATAGAAACATAGAAATATGGCGACAGAAAAAGACCACATGGCCTATCTAGTATGTCCTTCCATAACAACTACACCAGTCCCCTTTTTACCTTTAGAGATCCTCTGAGTTTGTCCCATGCTTTTTTGAATTCAGTTACTGTCCTCATCTCTACCACCTCCACTGGGAGGCTATTCCACGGATCCACTACTCTTTCTGTAAAGAAATATTTCCGCATATCACTCCTGAATCTATCTCCCTTCACCCTCATCCCATGTCCCCTTGTAGCAGAACTTGCTTTCAATTGAAAGAGGCTCTCTCCCTGAACATTTATGCCATGGAGGTATTTAAACATCTCAATCATATCACCTCTATCCCGCCTTTCTTCTAAGGTGTACATATTAAGATCCTTAAGTCTGTCCTCATATGCTTTATAATGAAGACCACTAATCATTTTAGTAGCCACCCTCTGCACCGACTCCATCCTGTTCACATCCTTTTGAAGGTGCGGTCTCTAGAATTGCACACTATACTCCAAATGAGGTTTCACCAAAGACTTATACAGAGGCATTATCACCTCCTTTTTTCTGCTAACCATTCCTCTCCGTATGCACCCAAGCATCCTTCTAGCTTTTGCCGTTGCCTTTTCTACCTGTTTAGCTACTTTAAGATCATCAGACACAACCACGCCTAGGTCCCGCTCTTCTTTAGTGGACAAAAGTACTTCACCCCCTATACTATATTGCTCCCTTGGATTGCTGCAGCCCAAATGCATGACCTTACATTTTTTAACATTAAATCCCAGCTGCCAAATTCTAGAGCATTCTTCAAGCTTAGCTAGATTCCTCCTCATGTTATCTACCCCTTCTTGGGTGTCTACTCTATTGCAGATTTTGGTATCATCCGCAAAGAGGCAAACCTTACCTGAAAGCCCTTCCGCTATATCACTAACAAAGATGTTAAAAAGAATCGGACCAAGGACAGATCCCTGGGGCACACCACTGATAACATCCTTCTCCTCAGAGTGAGCTCCATTTACTTGTACTCTAAGTCACCTGTGAGGAACAGTGTCAAAGGCTTTACTGAAATCTAAATACACCACATCTAGGGCTGTCCCTCGGTCCAACTCTCTGGTCACCCAGTCAAAGAAATCAATCAGATTTGTCTGACAAGACCTGCCTCTGGTGAATCCATGCTGCCTCGGATCCTGTAATCCGCTGGACTCCAGAAACCTCACTATTTTCTCTTTCAGCAGCGTTTCCAATAATTTACTCACCACCGAAGTTAAACTAACCGGCCTGTAGTTTTCAGCCACATCCTTACTTCCGCTTTTGTGTAAAGGCACCACATGAGCCTCTCTCCAGTCCTTTGGCACCACTCCTGACTCCAACGAGGCATTGAAAAGGTCAGTCAATGGAGCTGCTAGAACGTCCCCAAGTTCCCTCAGTATTCTCGGGTGTATCCCATCCGGTCACATCGCTTTGTCTACTTTAAGTTGAGATAGTTACTCACGAACACAGTCTTTTGAAAATGGTTCAAGATGTCCATTGCTTCTGTTCCTATTTGTGGGTGTTTTCTGAGGTCCTGCTCCTGGTTCTTCATCTGTGAACACAGAACAAAAATATCTGTTAAGCAATTCTGCTTTATCCTTATCAGCTTCTACATATTCTTCACCTGCACCCTTGAGTCTGACAATACCACTCTTGCCTTTCCTCTTCTCACTAATATATCTGAAAAATGTCTTATCCTCCCATTTTATTGCATTGGCTATTTCCTCCTCCTTTTGAATCTTTGCCTTCTTGACTACTTTGCTAGCTTCTCTAAGTTTTTCCAAATACAGATGCCTGTCTTCCTCTCTCTGTGATCTCTTGTATTTCATGAAGGCCTCCCTCTTTTTCTTCACTTTTTCAGCTACTTCTTTTGAAAACCATAGCGGTCTCCTTTTCCTTTTACCTTTATTTACCATTTTAACAAAAAGGTTGGTTGCCCTTAAAATATCCTCTTTCAGTTTTTCCCACTGTTTTTCTACATCCCTCAGCTGTTCCCATCCAACTAACGACTCCCTGAAGTATTGGCCCATCTTCGCAAAATTAGTCTTCCTAAAGTCTAAGATCCTCACCTTTGAATGGATTCTAACAGCCCTAGTCCTAATACTGAACCACACCATCTGGTGATCACTGGATGCAAAATGATCTCCCACTACAACATCAGAAACACTTTCACCATTGGTAAGCACCAAGTCCAGTATGGCCCCTTCACGTGTGGGGTCTGTTACCAATTGCCTGAATAGTTCTCCCTGTAGAGAATCCAGGATCTCCTTACTTCTAGATGATACTGCAGCAGGAATGTGCCAATCAACATCTGGCATATTGAAATCTCCTATCAGTAGCACTTCCCCTTTCCTAGCAATGCTGCGCATGTCTTCAATTAACTCTCTGTCCACCTCTTCCTCTTGTGAGGGAGGTCTGTATATTACACCAATATAAATACATTTCTCCAGGACCAAGCAGGAAGTCAGTCCTCACATATGGGTGACGTCGGCGCCGACGGCGCCCTCACGGAGCAATTTTCCCCAGCTTTCAAAGAAAGCCTTTGGGAATTGCAGCGCGCATGCGCGGTTCCCTTCCCGCCCAAGGGTGCCATCTTGCTCAGTCTTCTTTTTTCCGCGGAGCCCTACAGACGTTGTTTGTAATTCACCGCTAGAAAAGTTGATTTTATTTGTCTTTTTCTCGGTTCGACGCCGGTTCTTTTCCCGCCCGGACCCGCAACGCCGGTTGCGAGTCCGTTCTTTATTTTTCGGTTTTTTGTCCTTCGTGACAGATTTCGCGCCCTTTTTTCTTTTTCACTGGCAGCCCTGTCTTTTGACCTCGCAGGGGCCCTTTTCCCCACGATGGCTGCCAGCGGGTTTAAGAAGTGTGATCGGTGTAAGAAGCTCATGTCTCTTACCGACACACACGACTGCTGCCTCCGCTGCCTCGGACCCGATCATGACCCGATGATCTGTGGTATGTGTGGCAAGATGTCCTCAAAAGCGTTGAGGAGTTGGCAGCATCAGCGGGAGCGTATCTTCTCTGACTCCGGCCGGGCCCGGACCTCGTCAGAGGCTTCGACGTCTCGGGACTCTGGTCCTGAGCATCGTCGTAGTTCCTCTGAGCGGGGGTTTCCTACCCGGGAACATCATCGGAAGAAGAAAACCGCGAGGGCAGCGTTGGTGGACGCTCCTGGTTCCTCGAGGACCAGGTTGCATAGCCCCAATAGCCGTCCCGGGTCCTCGGAGATGGAGAGGCCTTCCAAACATCATCATCTCGAGATGGACTCGCCTGCTCACGTAAGTACTGTAGTCCTCGTGGACTCGCCTCCGAAGGAACCGACGTTGGGCCCGACGCCGTCGGGGGCTGCTGGGTCTCCTGAGCTCGGACTTAGGTTGACGGCCTTGGAGAGCAGTCTGACTGCCTTCATGGACCAGCAGCGGGCATTGATCGCTGGCCTCGCCGGTGCTTCTGCGCTGACCACCGGGACGTCGACGTCCAAGTCGACCCCGGAGACCGAGCCGATCCTCGAGTCCATGAGAGCTCGAGTCTATCCTCGGTCATGGTCTCCTTCGGCCTCCCGTTCGGGACCGAGGTCGTCGACGCCGACTCCCTCGGCGTCGGGGCGGACGGCATCGATGCCTGCCCGACAGGAGCCGCTCGACTCCTCCTCCGAGGAGTCAGCCTGGGAATCCGAGGACGAAGAATCACCTGGTTCTTTTCGGACTCGGTGTGTCCCATTGGACTCCCCCGAGTCTGAACCTCGGAGACGGTCCCCCCCGGAGGATACCCGGTTCTCGGACTTCGTGCGGGATATGGCCACGGCCTTGGCCTTCCCCGCGGATCCCGAGGAGGAGCCTCGAGCCGAAGAGCTTGCTACCCTCCAGTATGACTCTCCCCCAAAGGAGGCCTTTACTGTACCGGTTCCTCCGATGCTGGAACGACTTCTCTTCCGCATGTGGGATAGCCCGGTGTCGTCGCCGGTGTTAAGCAAGCGGGTCGATTCCATTTATCGAGTCCGCAAGAGCCCTGGGTTCCAAAAGGCACAACTACCGCACCATTCCATGGTGGTGGAATCGGCCATGCATAGACTTAAGAGTCAGAAGATGCACTCCTCGGTGCCTCCCGGTCTGGAGGCTCGAAGCCTGGATGCCCTCGGTAGGAAGTGTTTCCAGGGCTCTATGCTCGCTTGTCGAGTCCAGACCTACCAGCTCTATATGGGCATGTATCTCCGAGACCTGGCTAAAGAAATAGCCGGGTTCTCTGCTGGTCTCTCCGAAGAACCTTTGCAGAGGTTCCAAGCCTTGTCAACTGGTATTCGGGAGTGCTCAAAGTTTATCTCTCGAGCAGCCTACGATGGCTTTGAAGCATCAGCTCGAGTAGCCGCAGCCGGCATCGGTGCCTGCCGACAGGCTTGGCTTCAGTCATCCGACCTCGAGCCCTGGGTGCAGGACAAGTTGGTCGATGTCCCCTGCAGAGGTGAAAACCTCTTTGGCAAACCCATGGATGAGAAGGCTGCACAGATCGAGACCGAGACTCTCACCAGGACTCGGCTCTCAAGGAAGACCTCTGCCCCTTCTCTGAAGAAGAAGGGCTCGGGGAAAAAGCCCTTTTACCCGAGGAAGGCGGCTGCCTATAAACACTACCCTCATTATCAGGCCTCAGCAGCTCCCCAACAGGGTCAGCAGGCCAAGGGACGGGGTAATGGGTCCCGTAGGCAGCAAGCCCCCAAGCCTGCACCACCGGCCCCTGCTCAGCAGGGTGGGGGTTTTTGACTTCATCAGCATAGCCTCTCCCCCTCAGCTGGCTCCTCTCAGCACAGGAGGCCGGCTGGTCCACTTTGCCCACAGGTGGTCCAACATCACTACAGATACCTGGGTGCTTCACATAGTCCAAGAAGGCTATCTTCTGCACTTCCACCAGGTACCTCCCTCCTACTTTCCAGGGGAGCCTCTCAGACTCCCTCTGCACAGGGACTTACTCCTTCAGGAGTTAGCAAGTCTTCTTCAGGAACAGGCTGTGGAACCGGTGCCCCACCACCTGAGAGGTCAAGGCTTTTACTCCAGGTACTTTCTGATACCAAAAAGAACAGGAGGCCTCAGACCCATCCTGGACTTGCGGAACCTCAACAAGTTCCTCGCAAGGGAAAAGTTCAAGATGCTTACCCTTGGAATCCTGCTGCCCTACCTCCAGCAGGGAGACTGGCTATGCTCCTTGGATCTAAAGGATGCCTACACTCACATCCTCATCCACCCCAGCCACAGACAATATCTCAGGTTTGTTGTGGGGGGCAATCATTACCAGTACAGAGTACTACCCTTTGGCCTATCCTCCGCACCAAGGGTGTTCACCAAATGTCTAGCAGTGGTGGCGGCTTATCTAAGACTTCAAGGCCTCTTTGTATTTCCATACCTGGACGACTGGCTCATCAGAGCACAGTCTTCCCAAGAGGCCACTCACGCCACGCACCGCACTGTGGCTCTGCTCCAGCACTTGGGCTTTGTCATAAACTTCGCAAAGTCCACTTTGCTCCCCTCTCAGGATCTCGAGTTCATCGGCGCCAGATTAAACACGCTTCAGGCGCGAGCCTTTCTGCCTCTCGACAGGGCAAACAGGCTCATGGATCTTGCCAGCCACTTTCACAGCAATTCCCTGGTCTCTGCCAGGCAATTTCTGAGACTGCTCGGCCATATGGCTTCCACAGTCCATGTGATCCCCAATGCCCGCCTGAACATGCGGCCTGCTCAATGGTGCCTTCGCACACAATGGCATCAAGCCACTGGGAGCCTAGCGGACTCTGTACAGATCTCCGACCTGCTGGTCTCTTCTCTGCAATGGTGGCTTCATCTGCCAAACCTAGTGCTAGGAATGGCTTTTCAGTCTCCTCCGCCTTCTCAGGTCCTGACGACCGATGCTTCTCTCCTGGGTTGGGAAGCACATTGCCAAGGGACATGTACTCAAGGCCTCTGGACTCCTTGGGAGTCTGCCCAGCAGATCAACTTCCTGGAGCTCAGAGCTATCCGCCTGGCTCTGAGGGCCTTCTCCCACCTCACTTCTCACCAGTCTGTGCTGGTCCAGACGGACAATCAAGTAGCGATGTTCTACGTGAACAAACAAGGGGGCACAGGCTCCTTCCTTCTCTTTCGGGAAGCACAAAAGCTCTGCTCTTGGGCCGTCAGCCGCAGCATCCTCCTCAAAGCTGTTTATCTCCCGGGTCAAGAAAATTGCCTGGCAGACAAACTGAGCAGAATCCTCCAGCCACACGAGTGGAGATTGGATCCGTTAGTGCTTCAGCGGATCTTTCTCAAATGGGGCCTACCCACCATGGATCTCTTTGCCAGTCCTCTCAACCGGCAACTTCCCCGATTCTGCTCTCGACAACCGCATCCTCTCAGAGTAGCGGCGGATGCTTTTCTGATTCCATGGTCCACAGGCCTCTTGTATGCCTTTCCTCCCATGCCACTGGTGTCTCGGACGCTCTTCAAGGTTCTCCGGGACAAAGCCTCAATGATCCTCGTGGCTCCCCGGTGGCCGAGACAGCCCTGGTTCCCGCTTCTGATGCAGCTGGCGGTGGACACTCCTCTCCCTCTGGGGTTTCAGCCCGATCTCCTGACCCAGGATCACGGGACTCTCCTACACCCCAACCTCCGGTCCCTTCATCTGATGGCCTGGCTGCTGAAAGGGTAGTCCTTGCTCCCCTCCTGCTGCCTCCAGATGTGGAGGAAGTCGTCTTGGCCTCCAGGCGACCCTCCACCCGGAAGTCCTACGCTCTTAAGTGGCGTCGGTTCTCCGTCTGGTGTGCTCAGCAGTCTCAAGATCCCTTCTCCTGTTCGGCATCAGTGGTCTTGCAGTACTTGCTTTGCCTCTCCAATCTTGGACTTAAGTCCAACTCGGTCAGGGTCCACCTCAGTGCTCTTTCTGCGCATCACATGCCGGTGGATGGCAGACCTCTTTCCAACCACCCTCTAGTGGCTCGTTTTCTCAGAGGCCTCCTTCTCCTTAAACCACCTTTGCCCCCACCAGCCCCTAACTGGGATCTGAATGTGGTTTTACAGCGGATTACCTGTCCGCCTTTTGAGCCTATGGCTACCTGTCATCTTCGTTTTCTTTCTTGGAAAACCTTATTCTTGGTAGCCCTCACTTCTGCTAGACGCGTTAGTGAGCTTCAGGCCCTAGTATCTGATCCTCCTTACACTAGGTTCTACAAGAATATGGTAGTCCTACGGACTCACCCTAAGTTTCTTCCTAAAGTGGTTTCCCCTTTTCACATCAACCAGGAGGTGGTACTTCCGACCTTCTTTCCCAGGCCACACTCCAGCCGAGCTGAAATGGTCCTGCATACCCTGGACTGTAGGAGGGCGTTAACCTTCTACCTTGACCGTACGCGGGAGCACCGAAGGGCTGTTCAGCTCTTCGTGTCTTATGACCCCAATAAGTTGGGGCTCCCTGTCTCCAAGCGTACTCTGTCCATCTGGATTGCTGACTGTATCGCTTGGGCTTATGGGGCAGCCGGCCTCTCGGAAAGTCGAGTCACGGCTCATCGTGTTAGGGCGAAGGCTGCGTCAGTGGCTTACCTCCGCTCTGTTCCATTGGCAGACATCTGCCGGGCCGCTACTTGGTCTTCAAGCCAGACTTTTGCAGCCCATTACTGCCTGGAGAGGGAGTCCCGCAGGGACAGTGCTTTCGAACAGGCAGTCCTCCATAATCTCTTTGAGGTATAGGCAACTCCTGCCCTCCGTCCCGGATGTTGGGCTACCGGATGGAGGCGTACTCAGAGAAGATTCCTTCCTTCTGTGCTACTGAGCTTGAGGGAGCTCCTTTTTTGTGCTTAGGGTCTCCGGTAGCCTTAAGCTTGGGAGTCCCATATGTGAGGACTGACTTCCTGCTTGGTCCTGGAGAAAGAGTAGTTACTCACCTGTAACAGGTGTTCTCCAGGAGCAGCAGGAATCAGTCCTCACAACCCTCCCTCCTCCCCTTGGAGTTGCAGTCCTATGATTTCGTTTTTGCTAATTTTTTGCTGTCTTTTAGCTATGTCATCAGACTGAGCAAGATGGCACCCTTGGGCGGGAAGGGGACCGCGCATGCGCGCTGCAATTCCCAAAGGCTTTCTTTGAAAGCTGGGGAAAATTGCTCCGCGAGGGCTCCGTCGGCGCCGACGTCACCCATATGTGAGGACTGATTCCTTCTGCTCCTGGAGAACACCTGTTACAGGTGAGTAACTACTCTTTCTCTTTCCCTATTTCTAGTTTAACCCACAATGCCTCCCCTCTCCCTTTTAAGCTCTGTAATTCCAAAGCGTTAATAGTAGTTTTTACATATAGTGCCTCTCCTCCTCCCCTACTTCCTACCCTGTCCTTTCTGAATAAAGTATAGCCAGGTATAGTTACATCCCAATCATGGTTTTCTGTGAACCATGTTTCTGTAACTGCCACTAAATCCAAGTCAGCCACTCCCACCAAAGCTTCAACATCAGGGATCTTATTTCCCATGCTACGGGCATTTATACACACTGCTTTCCATATGTTACCCCTGTTACCCATTTCCATAAAGTTATTTAATGTATCACCTACCTGGGGGCTTTCACTTACCTGGGGGCTTTCTTCACCCATCCCCAACGAATCTAGTTTAAAGCCCTCTTCAGTAGATTAGCCAGTCTACTACTGAAGACGCGTTGACCTTTCTTGGACAGATGGATGCCATCTCTGCTCTGCAACCCTTGGAACAGCATCCCATGGTCTAGGAAACCAAAACGCTCTTGATGACACCATCCATGCAACCATGCATTCATCTCCAGGATGCGAGCCTCTCTGCCTTGGCCTTTACCCTCAACAGGGAGGATTGAAGAGAACACCACCTGTGCACCTAACTGCTTCACCCTCTGTCCCAGAGCCATGATGTCACTTTTGATACGTTCCGAGGTATACCTGGCAGTATCATTTGTTCCAACATGGATTAGCAACATTGGGTAATAGTCAGTGGGCTTGATGAGTCTCGGCAATCTCTCCGTAACATCTTGGATTTTGGCACCAGGCAGACAGCATACCTCTCTGGACATCAAGTCTGGTCGGCAGATGGACGCCTCAGTACCCCTCAGAAGAGAGTCTCCAACCACCACTACCCTTCGTTTCCTTCTGGTCACTGCAACTTTGGGGTACTTGAGCTCTGGTTCTTCCCTTTCCAGGGATACTTTCACCTCCTCCACTTCCAGCGCTGCATAATGGTTCTGCAATTCAAGGGCTGGAGAAGTTGGATTGGTGATTTTGCAGGCCCTGGTGACTTGTGTCCAACCAGCGACATTCTGTTGGCACCCATCTTCTCTGCTGGAGAGCTTGGTTGCTGCAAGAAGCATCTCATCAATGTACTTCTCACTGTCTTGAATGCTCCTCAGCCTCGCCACCTCCTCTCTGAGTTCCTCCACTTGTTTCCTCAGAGCTTCAGCATGCAGGCACCCTGCACATGGAACCGGTCCTTCAGCTGGCATTAGGACCTCTGTCTGGACCGAGGCAGAAGCTGTAATGGGGGCAACAGCTTTAGCGATACGATTTTTCCTGGCCATTGTTCTGTTCGTTTAGCTTAGGTATCTGTAAAAGCAAAAGAGAGAGATCTACCAAGTACCAGCCGGTTTCCCAGCTGTCCTTTCAGAGAAAAAGCAGTTAATTCTCCTTAATTATATTCAAAATGTGCTGGTCCAATTCTCTGTGCTTGTCAAATGGGGACATGCCCTATAAAGCAAGACTACTCGCTAGGGGTGGGTGGGAGTCGGGGTGGGTAGGGAGGGGGAACTAACACCTGATTAGGTGTTAGCAGTTCCCAAAGCTGAGGAGGTTACTGAAGTTCAACCACCTACTGTGCTCAAGGAAAGTCCCACTAAAGCACCAAAAAGAAAGTAACCTTGCTTTAAAAATGTACAAAAAAACCCTTTTAAGAGCTCCCAGTCAGAGAGCTAACAATTTAATATAATAAAACAAACCCTTAAATCCTTACTGTTGGTTGATCTGGAGAGCTCCTGTAGGAAAGCCTGAACAGGGCAGGGCACTGGAGCCTTTTATGGAGGCCCTCAGCTGCTCTCAGGTAATCAGGCCCACTAACTCCTGATTAGTTGTTAGCAGTTCCCAAAGCTGAGGAGGTTACTGGAGTTCAACCACCTACTGTGCTCAAGGAAAGTCCCACTAAAGCACCAAAAAGAAAGTAACCTTGCTTTAGAAATGTACAAAAAAACCCTTTTAAGAGCTCCCAGTCAGAGAGTTAACAATTGAATATAATAAAACTAACCCTTAAATCCTTACTGTTGGTTGATCTGGAGAGCTCCTGTAGGAAAGCCTGAACAGGGCAGGGCACTGGAGCCTTTTATGCAGGCCCTCAGCTGCTCTCAGGTAATCAGGCCCACTAACTCCTGATTAGGTGTTAGCAGTTCCCAAAGCTGAGGAGGTTACTGGAGTTCAACCACCTACTGTGCTCAAGGAAAGTACCACTAAAGCACCAAAAAGAAAGTAACCTTGCTTTAAAAATGTACAAAAAACCCTTTTAAGAGCTCCCCGTCAGATGGACAGATGGGCGCCATCTCTGCTCTACAGCCCTAGGAAAATCATCCCACGGTCCAGGAAACCAAAACATTCTCGATAACACCATCCATGCAGACATGCATCTATCTCCAGGATGTGAGCTTCTCTGCCTCAGCCTTTACCCTCAACAGGGAGGATTGAAGAGAACTCCACCTGCGCACCTGTCTGCTTATTCCTCTGTCCCAGAGTCATAAAGTCACTTTTGATATACTCAAAAGGATACCTAGCAGTATCATTTATACCAACATGGATTAGCAACATCAGATAATAGTCAGTAGGCTTGATGAGTCTCAGCAAACTCCATAACTTCTCAGATTTTGACACCTGGAAGATACACACCTCTCTGGACATTGGTCAGTAGATGGATGCCTCATTACCCCTCAGAAGGGAGTCACTAACCACCACTACACTTCACTTCCTTGTGGTCACTGATTCTGCAACTTCAGGGTGCTTGAGCTCTGGTTCTTCCCTTTCTTTGGATGCTTTCACTTCCTCCACTTCCGGGCTGCATACTGGTTCTTCAATTCAAAGGCTGGTGGAGGACGCTTGATTCTGTAGGTTCTGGTGACTTGTGTCCAACTCTCTGCATTCTGTAGCATCCCATCTTCATTTCTGTCAGAAAGCTTGTATGTTTCAAGAAATATCTCATCAATGTACTTCTCACTGTCTTAAATGCTTTTCTGCCTATGCAAATGTAACCATGTCCGCCCCACCCCCCCCCCCCCCAAATGAAACAGTCAGACTACACCCATAAAGTCAATCCAGGCCATCCTGCAAAAATGCCAAAATGTTCAAAAGGGGTTGAAGATTCTGCATCCTTCACCAGTCCTCAAAGGCTATTCATATGCAGACAATTGCCTAAGAAGTTTATCTTTTCCTAGACTGGAGCATTGTGCTGATCACCTGTGTGGAATACCCTTTTGGCCACAATCTCTCCCTCTCTAAAACTATGCCCTAAGAGAGAAGTGAGCCACTCCAGTAAGAAGACCAGGCCCTGGTACATGAAATCCTCCACCTTTGGAAACAGCAGAGGATCCTCCACTTGTAGTTTTATCAGACCTGCCTACCAGAGTGATCTTGGCCAGTCTGGGGCCACTACTACCACCAACCGTGGATGACTCCCCACTCTCTATCACCTTGCATATGAGTGCACAGAAGAAATAAGTATAGTTGGCTCTTCCCAGGTCAAGGCTGCACCAGGGCATCAATCCCTCCAAATGCTATTCTTTCCTGTGACTGAAGAACTTGGCCACCTTGGCATTCTCTGTTAATTCCATGAGGTCTATGACCAGCCTACCCCCAGTGGCGAACCACTAGAATGAAGGTTGCCTTCACCACGCTCCACTTCCCTGGATCCAAATAATTCTGGATACCGTAATCTGCCTGAATTATGTCTCTTCCTGCCACATGAACTGCTGACAAGGCAGAAAGATGTTTTGCACCCAGCGCAGAAGAGGCGCCACCACCTCTGCACCTGCTTGCTTTGTGTACCCTTCTGGAGTTTGATATATGCCACTATGTTTTCATTCTCCAAAAGAACTCAAATCACCTTGTTCCATAGCAAAGGCAGGAAGGACTGCAGCACCAGACAAACTACTCTCATCTCTAACTGGTTGATGTACCATGTCGCCTATGCCCAGGACCATTATCCTTGCATGACCTCAGACAAACAATGAGCTCCCCAGCTATACAAGCTCACATCTGTTGTGACGAGAATCCCCTTCAGAATCTCCAACTCCACTCAGACCTCCAGCTTCTCTTTGCATAACCACCAGGTTACTATTGCTACTACTACTACTTGTTTGTATAGTGCAACAAGGCATACGCAGAGACATGTAAGAAACAGTCTCTGCTCATAAGAGCTTACAGTCCAGTCAAGACAGACAATACAACAGTTAAGACCGACAACAGAAAACTGGGTACTAGGAAATATCTAGAGGAATGGTAAGGAAAAACCTAGGAGGTGGACAGGAGACTAAGGGGATATGAATCCGAAAGCAGTCTCAAAGAGGTCAGTTTTTAGCCTCGATTTGAACAGGGTCACAGATGGAGCCTGACGTATTGACTCAGGTAGTTTGTTCCAGGCTTAAAAAGCTGCAAGGTAGAAAGATCAAAGTCTGGAGTTGGCAGTGGAAGAGAAGGGCACAGATAAAAGGGATCTGCCAGAAGATCAAAGTTCCCGAGGAGGGGTGTAAGGAGAGATAAGAGAGGAAAGGTAGTGAGGAGCAGCCGAATGAAGGCACTTTTATAGGTCAGTAGTAGAAGTTTGAACTGGATGAGGAAATAGATAGGGAGGCATTGAAGTGACTTGAGAAGAGGGGTGACATGAGCATAGCGACACTTGTGGAAGATTATTTTATTTTATTTATTTATTTATTTTATTTTAATTTCTTTTATACCGCACTCTTCGACATCAGCGCGGTTTACAGAGAACAAAACAAAAACCAGAACAACAGGCTGTTCGGAGTTACATATAACAGGATTATCAACTTGGAAAACAAGGGAGAACTATTTACATGGAAAATGTAATCTGTTAACTAGATCACATGCTCGAACTATGTACATGAATTACTTGTACATGTACATGAATTATTAGCCTTGCAACTGAGTTTTGAATAGATTGAATTGGAGAGAGATGATTCAGAGGAGGACCAGCAAAGAAGAGAGAGCAATAGTTTAGATGGGAGGTAACAAGAGAATGGATAAGGGTCTTACTAGTGTGTTAAGAAAGGAAGGGATGCATTTTGCCAATGTTATAGAGAAAGAAACAAAAGGTTTTAGCTATCTGTTGGATGGCACATTAACAAAAATGATCTTTGATACATCTTTTCCTTTCTTATGTCTTGCTTATAGATGATTCATTATCTGTGGAATGCTTTTCTGCAGGCCATAGTGTAGCGTTCATTACATAATACATTTTTATGGCATAATAATTAGAGGAATGTGATGCTTTAGTAAGCACTTTTGCAAACTGTAAAAGGTTTGCAGATTTGAAAAACTGATACACTGAAACATTTAGAAGAATTTTGAAACCAGTTTAGAAAATATGCTTTCAAATGTTTTGAACATCCCATCTCTCAAATGTTGGGTTTTATGGTCCTTGTTCACATACTCCCTCTCTGTTTCTTAAATTTTCAGGCACATTTAAAAGATACACATTTCCCCAGATGATGGGGGAGCAATCTCAAATGTTTTGTGAAACCACATCCAAGCTGGAATATTCCTAATTTAAGTTTTTGCTTTGATTTATCCCACATCTCTGGTAATGATACTAAACTGGTGTATTTAGGTGTTGGTTCAGTATCTGAAATTTACTAAAAATAAGAAAGTGTTGTGATATAAGTGATTTCATTGATTCATAGGAATTCTGTTTTTACTATACCATGTCATATATATTGGCTGTATCCTGATTCGTGTTTCTCTGAAACAGAGATTTCCAGCCTTTCTGATTGTGTGGACCCCCTTATTAACCTCCAGAAAATGTAGGGTATTGTAATTCATACCATATTGTACTTCCTTCCCGCTGTATCAGAACTGTCCCCACTAACCCGTTCTATCTCCCTTCCCTCCACCAGTCTCTCCCTCTCTCCCCTTCCTTCAGTCTCTCTCTTCCACTCCCCCATCTCCCCCTCTCTCCAGCCATGTCCCACAATTTCTCTCTCTCTAGCCAGTTCCCTCTTTTGCTCCCACCAACCAATCTTTCTTTGTCCCCTCAGTTTCCCCAGTCTCTTGCTCCCTAGCCAGTCTCTACTAGTTTCTCTCTGCTGTAGCCTTTCTCATCTGTGCCCTATGGACCACTGTAATGGTCTTGGAAAGGAGCGAGGTGAAGTAAGACAGCCTTTATTCATAAATCCATTGAGTCCCTGCAACAAAACCATTTGTGGTGGTACTTTTTTTTTTTATT
Source organism: Ichthyophis bannanicus (assembly GCA_033557465.1). Lineage (NCBI taxonomy): Eukaryota > Metazoa > Chordata > Amphibia > Gymnophiona > Ichthyophiidae > Ichthyophis > Ichthyophis bannanicus. The sequence continues at coordinate 684,009,821 of CM066036.1, read as the reverse complement.
TTCAGTGACTAAGTTATTGAAGCACCTCAAGATGATCCTTTAGATGCACCCATAAGAGAAGCATGAAATAAGTGCAGTGAAAAATAAAAGGTGCTTTTCATTGTGATTTCTAGCTTAAACAAGGAGGTAAAACAAAAGAAAAATTAACTTATTGCTAGACTTTGTGCTTTTTGGGGGAGATATTGAAAGTTGTAAACCACAGATCTGCTGGAAATTCAGAGCACCCACTTCCTTCTGCTGACAGTAATTACATTGGTACCGTAGTTTCCAATCAAGATTTTCACCCCAAACCAGCAGAAATTATTGTGATGTTTTTGCTGCAGTAGCAGCAGCAAATTGACAGTGCTGGCAGGTCAGGACACTGCTCAGTTCTGTAGCCTGCCAAATTAAAATATTTGGAAAAACATAAGCTGTTGCCTGTGGTTGATCTCTGTGGGATTACTTCATATACGCCACATTTCAGCTGTTCACTTAGACAAGGGATCCTAATAACTACTGCAGAGCATCACAGAACAATAGCTTAATTAGAATTCCTTTCATGAGTTATGTCTCCATGCTTATTGCTACATTTCATTTTTTTCTGTCATACAGACCTACTCATTTCTGCATGTAATTACCCAGACATGTCTGACGGTAGGCAAAACAGAGAATGGCGCACATGGCCCAACTGTGGAGTTCTGTAATGGTGGCTCTTTACAAATGTGGATGCTAAGAAACTACACCAGGCTGGAAGTTTTTAGGAACCTTTTTAACAGTTCCACTGATTATTTTCTATAGCAGTTACTTGAGGTTGGTATTACTGGATAAATTAATTATGTGAGGTGAATTCTTTTTTTTTAATTATACAGTAATTTTTTTATTCAAAAGTATCCAATAAACCGATGTGAACATCAACTCTTGTGCAACTGACTAATTTCAATAGTTTAAAATTGTCTATCTCCCCTCTCCTTAGAGTATTTCTTCTTTCAACCTACTAGACTCCCTTAAATCCCTTTTAAGTTGCACTGTCTGTGTCATGCTTTTGACTTCCTTCAAATGCAATTTTTTAAAAAATGAAAATAGACTAATGTCTTCATATTAAAGTAGTTGGTAGACACGACTAACATTGAACACAGATTAGATTGTAAGAATTGGGTTTCTTGTGAGTTCTTATTTTGGCTGCAGTATTATCTAAATCTAATTAAAGTTATACTGAAGAATACTGTAGACCTCATGGGGCATGCTAGTACTGTGTGTTTGGGCTGCTTTCTAGCATGGGACACCTGCTAGATGCAAGGGGGTGGGGAAAGCCATCCCCCCTGAATTTAGCATGGCTAGCCGCATTAACACCACTGCAGGGAATAAGTACTGCCACCCATTGTGCTGATGATAGTTGCTCCCTGCTAAGTGTGGGCTTTCAAGACCTGTGCTGTCGGTACTGCAGCAGGAACCCCCATGCCCATGCCCTGCCCAGGCACAACCCAGGCATGTGCTGCTCAAGTAGCGCAGGTATTTTTGTGCAGGGCCTCATGCTACTTTTTAGCATGGCGCCAAATATGCAAATATCGCCCATGCTACCCAGGTAACATGCTTTAGTAAATATGCCCTATATACTAATAGCCATATAAAGAAGTCACATGTTCATAGTCAAAGCATTTGTTCAAACTGTAAGTTTTATTTTTCTTATATTGTTAAAAGCAACCTAGCAACATGTTTTCAAAATAACATTATATTCAGCTTCCTTAAATATTTATATGGGTTAGAATTTTGATGGGGGCCTGGAGGCTTTCTCTTGCTGCTTTGTATTTCCAGCTCAGCCAAAGCTCACTTCCACTGGGCTGTGGTGCCATTTTCACTTTCCTGAATTTCCCCCATTTTTAACTCTCTCCAGCCTCCTGTCTGGTCTAGCTATGCTCATGACAGTCCTTGGTCAGAAAAACCTTCCAAAATGTATTAGGTGTACCCTGAATCTAGCCACTGAAAGGTGCCTTTGTGCACTGGCATAGACTCCTCCACTCTCCTACCTCCTCCATGGGATTGCTATGGTATACACAGTGCTTTACAGATACATAGACAGTCCCTGCTCGGTAGAGTTTACAGAATAGTTGACAGATGGACATTGAGAACATATGAAGAATAAGGATGAAAACATGGTATCTGAAGTGTAGTCAGAATATTAGCCCAGCATTTCCTCTTTCTCCTTTGTTTTCACGGTAACAGATGTTTACGTTGCAGTGTAGTCTGTAAAAAGGAATATTTATTAGAAGGGAAACAGAGCAAAACAGCTGCAAGTATGGCAGACAATGATGCTTACCATTACTGTAGATAAGCACCACCATAAAGGATGACTTTTAAGCTGTGGATGTAGGGGGATTCAATAAGTCAATTTGTGTAGGGGTCCAGTAGATTATTTAACAAAAGCATCTAATGGAGTGAGTGATTGAGAGGTAAGGTGGGAGATTTCATAGGCAACTATCACCAGCAGTTAAAAAGTTGCACATCTTTGCTGATATTAAATACAGACATCAAAAGCATGTAGCACAAAGAATTTTAAAATAATTGAGACACAGTCACTATGCTTTGCTTAGGCTCAGATCTTTCTTTGAGCTACAAATTAGGAGGCCAATGCAGTAAAGCTTAGCACGGCATTTTTTAGGCACTTTCCCTACGCTAAGCAGAAAGCAAGCTAGCGTCGGGAAAACGCCAAAAAAAACAACTACTCTAAACTGCAGTGCACTTGGCATCAAATCGCATGCAAGTAGTTGCATATGTAATTGCACCCAATATAAAAAAACTCTGCTAAAACTTAGCGCAGTTTGTTATACTGTTTTTTAACGCTGGATCTTCATGCCAGCTTTGGGCAGATGTAAAGATCCAGCCAGGAGCAAAAGTATCATCTGAGGTGAAGTTTGACTTTTAACCTCTGATGATCTAGGCATCTGGGAAAGCCCCCGATGCCATCAGAATGCTGTCGGACATCCAGTGCCAGCAAAATCGATCCCCCCGATCCTTACCTGCCCAATAAAAAAATTCCCTGGTGACCCGGAAACCCCGATCACCACACCCACCCAGTAAAAAACATTCCTGCGATCCCACCCACCCAATAACAAAAATCCCTTGGTTGCCCCCAAACCCTCCACCCCTCTCCCGGTACCTTTAATCTAGAGTAGGAGGGTACCACACGATCCTGCCCTTTCACCGCCATCTTGAAAAATGGCAGCACCTGGCCCCACGTGGTGCATCCTGAGATACACTGGGCAGGGTCAGACTGCGATATAAGGCATTTTTTTGCCTTCTATGGCACTCTGAACCCACTCGGTGCATTCCAGAATACACTGCGTGGGGCCAGACGCTACCATTTTTCAAGATGGTGGCGCAGGAACGGGACCGGTTACGCTCATGGGATAGGAGGCAGTGTACTATTGTGGATCAGGAACTGGTTAAAAGATAGAAAGCAGAGGGTAGGGCTAAATGGCCAATTTTCCCAATGGAGAAAGGTGAATAGTGGTGTACCCCAGGGATCTGTGCTGGGTCCGCTGCTTTTTGACATATTCATAAATGACCTGGAAAGTGGAATAACGAGTGAGGTTATCAAATTTGCAGATGACACAAAACTATTTAAAGTTGTTAAAACCCAAGAGGATTGTGAAAAATTGCAAGAGGATCTTGATAAATTGGAAGACTGGGCATCAAAATGGCAGATGAAATTTAATGTGGACAAGTGCAAGGTTATGCACCTAGGGAAGAACAACCCAAACTATATGGTTACACGATGCAAGGTTCCACATTAGGAACCACCACCCAGGAAAAAGATTTAGGCGTCATTGTGGATACCATGTTAAAACCCTCGGCCCAGTGTGCAGCGGCGGCCAAGAGAGCAAATAGAATGCTAGGTATGATAAGGAAAGGAATGGAAAATAAAACAAAAGATATTATGATGCCTCTATATCGTTCCATGGTGAAGACCGCACCTTGAATATTGTGTGCAATTCTGGTCGCCGTATCTTAAAAAGGATATAGCGATTTTAGAAAAGGTTCAGAGAAGAGCCACCAAAATGGTAAAGGGGATGGAAGGATACTCCTATGAAGAAAGGCTAAAAAGGTTAGGGCTCTTTAACCTGGAAAAGAGACGGCTGAGGGGAGATATGATAGAAGTCTATAAATTAATGAACGGAGTGGAACGGGTAAACGTAAATCGATTGTTTACGTTATCAGAATATAGAAAGACTAGGGGACATACAATGAAGCTACAGGGTAAACTATTTAAGACTAATAAAAGAAAATATTTTTTCATTCAACGTGTAATCAAACTCTGGAATTTGTTACCGGAGGATGTAGTAAAGGCTGTTAGTGTAGCTGGGTTTAAAAAAGGTTTGGACAAGTTCCTGGAGGAAAGGTCCATAAACCATTATTAAGAAGTGACCGAAGATATCAATGCTTGACCCAGTACAAGCATTGTGGAACTTGTGTCTCTTGGAGAAACTGCTAGGTACATATGACCTAGATTGGCCACTGTTGGAAACAGAATACTGGGCTTGATGGACCTTGGTCTGACCCAGTATGGCATATCTTATGTTCTTATGCTCCCACTCCAGATGAAAGGTACTGGGAGAGGGGTGGGGGGTTTGGGGGTAACCAGTAATTTTTGTTGTTGGGTGGGTGGGATGGGGGCTGCTGGGCCACCAGGAATTTTTTTTTTGGTGAGTGGGGGGGATTGGGTACACTGGGCCACCAGGGATTTTTTTTAGTGAGTGGGTGGGTGGATCAGGGCCTCTGGGTCACCAGACCACCAAGGAATTTTTACCAGGCGGGTGGGAGATCGGGGCCACTGGGGACTTTGTTTCTGTCAGGAGGTCGGTGTCCGGGGGGAGCACTGGACCCCAGACAGTATGTTAATGGAATTGGGGGCTTTCGCTGATGGCATCAGGGGCTTTCCCCAATGCCTAAGTCATCTGAGGGGGAGTATCAAACTTCCACTCAGATGACCCTGTTTCTCAGGACAGCATACTAAACTTAGGCTGACTTCTGTTTGGCTTGCTCTCCCAGTTTTGCACTGACTTTTTGCGCACTGGGTAATTTGAATATAGCATTCCAGCAGAGAGAGTTAAAGTTGTACTATGAAACCCTGCATCGGCCTGTAAGTTACAAGTTTGGGCACTCCCATTCATATATTAGTAGCCTGGGAGCTGAATAACAAATGAAGTTAACAGAGAGCCCAGTTTAGACCCAGAAAATCTTATTTCTACAAATACCTCATTTGGGCAGCCATTTCATACAAAATTCCAACTTTTGCAGTACAGCCAAGCTAAGCACTATTACAGAGGAAGGGGGAGGATAGAGGACCCGGAAAACAATACAATTAAATGCAGGTGAAAACAGGAACAGTAGAAAAACAGGAAACTTTCTTAAGTACCTAACAAAGCAGATAAAAAAGTTCATGCTGTAAGCATGACACAAAGGCGGTTTTTGTAGAAGAAGTGTGTTTTTGGTTGGGTGTCTGTGTGATAGGAAGGCTGAAAGTAAGTTAAGTGCATGGGAAGATTATGATCTTAGAACTTATTATTTTTGTGCCAGAATATTAATATTATTATTATTATTATTATTATTCTCCAAGACCAAGCAGGAAGTCAGTCCTCACTTATGGGTGACATCGGCGCCGATGGAGCCCCCGTGCGGAGCATTTCCCCAGCTTTCTATGAAAGCCTTTGGGAATACTACATGCATGCGCGGTCCCCTTCCCGCCTAAAGATGCCATCTTGCTCAGTCTCTCTTTTTCCGTGGAGCCCTTCGGACGTTCGTCCTAGTCACCCGGGAAAAGATGGCTTTTTTTCTGAAGATTTCTTCGTTTTTTCTTCGAGTTTGACGCCAGTTCCCCTTCCCGCCGGGTTCGGTACACCTGTATCGAGCCTGTTCTCTATTTTTCGGTTTTTGCCCTTCGTGGCTGGCGTTCGCGCCCTTTTTTCTGTTTTTCCCTGGAAGGCCAGTCTTTTGACCTCGCGGGGGCCCTTTTTTCCCCGATGGCTTCCAGTGGTTTCAAGAAGTGTGATCGGTGCAAGAAACTAATGTCTCTCACTGACACACACGACTGCTGCCTTCGGTGCCTCGGCCCAGATCATGACTCCATGATCTGTGGCCCGTGTGGTAAAATGTCCACCAAAGCACTTCGAAGCCGTCAGCACCAGAAGGAAAGGATTTTTTCGGATTCTGCCTCCGGCCGGGCCCGGAATTCGTCTGAGGCCTCGACGTCTCGGGAATCTGATCCCGAGCATCGCCGGGGTTCCTCGGACAGGGGGGTCCTCTGACCGGGAACGCAAGAGGAAGAAACGGCTCGCAAGGGCGGCGTCGGAAGAGGTCCCTGGTTCCTCGAGGGCCAGGTCTAAGACCCCCGACTGCCGTCCCGGGCCTTTGGAGCAGGAGAAGCCATCCAAAGTACCTCGTGTAGAGCCGGAGACCATCGGACACGTTAGTCCTGTAGTCCTCATGGACTCTCCTCCGAGGGAGCCGACATCGGGCCCGGAGCCACCGGGGCCCGAGTCGGTTGCTGCTGAGTCTCCTGAGCTTGGACTCTGGCTGACAGCCTTGGAGTGCAGATTGTCTGCCTTCATGGAGCAGCAGCGGGTACTGATGGCCAGCCTCGCTGTTGCATCTGCCCCGACCACCGGGACATCGACGTCGAAGTCGACCCCTGAGACCGAGCCGATACTAGAGACCATGAAGGTTCGAGGTCATCCTCGGTCAAGGTCTCCCTCGACCTCCCGCTCGGAACCGAGGGCGTCGACGCCGGTGCCTTCCGCATCGGGGCGGTTGCCACCTCGACCCCACGGTCGGAGCCCCTCGACTCCTCTTCGGATGAGTCAGCCTGGGAGACGGAGGATGAGGAGTCCCCCGATACCTTCTGGACTCGGTGCGTCCCGTCGGACTCACCGCAGTCCGAGCCCCGGAGTAGGCCCCCTCCGGAGGACACCCGGTTCTCGGAGTTCGTGCGGGACATGGCCAAAGCCTTGGCGATTCCCGCCGACCCCGAGGAGGAGCCTCGAGCCGAGGAGCTCGAGGCCCTCCAGTATGACTCTCGGTTCCTCCGATGCTGGAACGGCTCCTCTTCCGGATGTGGGAGGCACCGGCCTCGGCGCCGGTCTTGAGCAAGCGAGTCGATTCCATTTATCGACTCCGTAAGAGCCCTGGCTTCCAAAAGGCGCAGCTGCCGCACCATTCCATGGTGGTGGAATCGGCCATGCATCGACTGAAGAGCCCCGGAACCTGGATGCTTTTGGCAGAAAGTGCTTCCAGGGCTCGATGATTGCTTGCTGTGTCCAGTCATACCAGCTGTACATGGGCATGTTTCTCCAAGACCTGGCAAAGGAGCTTGCTGGTTTCTCTGCTGGTCTCTCCGGGGAACCTTTGCAGAGGTTCCAGTCTTTGTCTTCAGGGATCCGGGACTGTTCCAAATTCATGTCCCGAGCGGCCTACGATGGCGTCGAGGCTTCGGCTCGTGTGTCGGCCGCCGGCATCGTGGCCCGACGCCAGGCATGGCTGCAGTCATCGGACCTCGAGCCTTGGGTTCAGGACAAGTTGGTCGATGTCCCTTGCCGAGGTGAGATCCTTTTTGGCAAACCCATGGCTGAGACGGCCGCTGAACTCGAGACCGAGCACCTGACCACGACTAGGCTGTCCAGAAAGACTTCTGCCCCTTCTCACAAAAAGAAGGGCTCGGGTAAAAAGTCCTTCTACCCGAGGAAGGTGTCTGCCTACAAACCTTTCCCTCAATACCAGGCCTCCCCAGCTCTCCCTCAGGGGCAGCAGGCCAAGGGGCAGGGACATGGGCCCCGTAGGCAGAAGACCCCCAAGCCTCCGGCTCTTGCTCCTACCCAGCAGGGAGGGGGTTTTTGACTCCCAAGGCATAGCTTCTCCATCCCTGCTGTCCCATCCTTGCACAGGAGGTCGCTTAGCCCTGTTTGCCCACCGGTGGCCACCTATTACAGGGGATGCTTGGGTTTTAAGCATCATTCACCAAGGCTATATGCTTCATTTCCAACAACTACCTCCTGTCTACTTTCCAGGAGAGCCTCTGAGGCCTCTCCTGCACACCACCCCCCTCCTCCAAGAACTTCAGGGTCTGCTTCTGGACAAGGCGGTGGAGCCAGTACCTCCTCGCCTACAAGGGCACGGGTTCTACTCCAGGTATTTTCTGGTGCCAAAGAGGACAGGAGGCCTAAAGCCTATCCTGGACCTCAAAAACCTCAACAAGTTCTTGGAGAAAGAGAAGTTCAAGATGCTTACTCTTGGAACACTTCTGCCCTACCTCCAGCAGGGAGATTGGCTATGCTCCTTATATCTAAAGGATACGTACACTCACATCCTCATTCATCCAGACCACAGAAAATACCTCAGGTTCGTGGTGGGAGGAAACCATTACCAGTACAGGGTGCTGCCTTTTGGCCTAACTTCCGCCTCACGGGTCTTTGCAAAGTGCCTAGCTGTGGTGGCAGCTTACTTGAGGACTCAGGGGATATTTGTCTTCCCCTATCTGGACGACTGGCTCATCCGGGGCCAAACCTACCAGGAGGCCAGGCAGGCCACCTTCAGGACTGTCACACTCCTTCAAGACCTGGGCTTTGTCATAAACTTTGCAAAGTCCATTTTGCTCCCCTCCCAGAACCTCGAGTTCATAGGAGCACGGCTGGACTCTCTGCAAGCAAGGGCTTACTTGCCAGAGGACTGAGCTCGGAGGCTCATGGAGTTGGCATCCCGGTTTCTCAGTCTGCCATCGGTTCCTGCCAGACTCTGTCTGCAGCTCCTGGGACACATGGCATCGACTGTGCATGTGACCCCCAATGCCCGCCTCCACATGAGGCCTGCACAGTGGTGCCTCAGAACTCAATGGAAGCAGGCCACAGAAAGCCTAGCAGACAAAGTAAGGGTATCAAAACCTCTACTGAAGTCTCTTCAGTGGTGACTGCACCCCCCCAACTTGCTGCAGGGGGTGCCTTTTCAGGTGCCTACCCCCACGGTGGTATTGACAACCTCTATGCCTGGAAGCACAGGCCCTTTGCTCTTTTGCCCTCAGGCACCAGATGTTGCTGAGGGCTGTTTATCTTCCTGGTCAGGAGAACTTTCTGGCAGACCGCTTAAGCAGAATTCTGCAGCCCCACGAATGGCAGCTGCACCCTTTGGTGGTTCAGCAGATTTTCCTGAAGTGGGGACTTCCATCCATAGATCTCTTTGCCGGTCCCCTGAATCACCCACTGCCCAAGTTTTGTTCCAGGCAACTGCATCCCCTAAGGGTGGCAGCAGATGCCTTCCTGATTTCTTGGTCCCAGGGCCTGCTCTATGCGTTTCCTCCCACGCCTCTGATGGCCCGAACCTTGTTCAAGATTCTCAAAGACAAGGCCTCAGTACTTCTGGTTGCTCCCAGGTGGCCGAGGCAGCCCTGGTTCCCCCTGCTACTCCAACTGCCAGTGGAGACACCCATGCCTCTGGGATTCCAACCCGACCTTCTCTCTCAGGATCAGGGTTCCCTTCTGCATCCCAATCTCAAATCTCTCCATCTGATGGCATGGAGGCTGCAAGGGTAGTCTTGGCTCCCTGGGGCCTACCTCAGGAAGTGAAAGAGGTCATCTTGGCCTCTAGGAAACAATCCACCAGGAAAACATATGCCCTAAAGTGGAGAAGGTTCTCCTTGTGGTGTCAGCAACGCAAGGAAGATCCTTTCACCTGCACTGTGCCAGTAGTGCTCCAGTACCTGCTGCACTTGTCCAATCAGGGCCTTAAGTCCAATTCTGTTCGGGTCCACCTCTCTGCTCTAGCAGCTCACCACTCTATGGTGGAGGGACACTCTGTCAGTTCACTCCTTGGTGTCCAGATTTCTCAGAGGCTTACTATTGCTCAAGCCTCCTCTCCATCCACCAGCCCCTAAGTGGGAGTTGAATGTGGTCTTGCAGCAACTTACTCGCCCACCTTTTGAACCAATGGCTACATGTCCTCTTCACTTCCTGTCCTGGAAGACTCTATTCTTAGTGGCCTTGACCTCGGCCAGGCGAGTGAATGAACTTCAAGCCCTAGTCTGTGACAGGCCATACACTCATTTCTATAGGAACAGGGTAGTCCTGAGGACTCATCCTAAGTTCCTCCCCAAGGTTGTCTCCTCTTTCCATCTCAACCAGGAGGTGGTTCTTCCAACATTCTTCCCTAGGCCCCATGCCAGCCGGGCTGAGACAGTCCTGCATACCCTGGACTGTAAGAGGGCCTTATCCTTCTACCTTGAGCGTATGCAGGGGCATAGGAGGGCTACTCAGCTCTTCGTATCTTTTGACCCCAATAACTTGGGGGTACCTGTGTCCAAGCGTACATTGTCCATCTGGGTGGCTGACTGTATCACCTGGGCCTACAGGGCAGCTGACCTTCCTTTGCAGGGTCGGGTCACGGCCCACCGTGTCAGGGCAATGGCTGCCTCAGTAGCTCATCTCCGCTCTGTACCGTTGGCAGACATCTGCAGGGCTGCAACTTGGTCCTCAAGCCAGACTTTTGCGGCCCATTACTGCCTGGAGAGGGAGTCCTGTAGGGACAGTGCTTTCGGTCAGGCAGTGCTCCGGAATCTCTTTGAGGTTTAGGCAACTCCTACCCTCCAGGAGGTATGTTTTCAGTGAAATCCTTTCTCTGATGCTGAGGCTAGAGGGAGCTCATTTTTCTTTCTGCTTGGTCCTGGAGAAAGAGTAGTTACTCACCTGTAACAGGTGTTCTCCAGGAGCAGCAGGAATCAGTCCTCACAACCCTTCCTCCTCCCCTGGGAGTTGCAGTTGTACATAGTTCATTTTTTCATTTTTGTGTGCTGTCTTTTAGCTATGTCATTTGACTGAGCAGGATGGCACCTTTAGGCGGGAAGGGGACCGCGCATGCGTGTAGTATTCCCAAAGGCTTTCATAGAAAGCTGGGGAAATGCTCCGCACGGGGGCTCCATCGGCGCCTCCATCGGCGCCGGTCACCCATAAGTGAGGACTGATTCCTGCTGCTCCTGGAGAACACCTGTTACAGGTGAGTAACTACTCTTTATTAATAATGATGAGCATTTATAAAGCGCTACCAGGCATACAAAATATCCTTCAATTCTGTCCAGTCAGCACTAGGCTTACCATGGCCAATCCAAGGGTTTCTGCCACCCCAAGCAGAAGCTCTGGCCTTCCCACCCTCTTTCCCTAGTGCTGAGCTGTGCCGCCCCCTACCCTCACTGTCGCTGATTCCAGCGGCAGGGTTGGCTCGGTGGCAGTGGCAGGCCATGTGTTTCGGCACACATTGCTTGCTGCTTCTGACTCCTCTCCAACACCACTTCGGGGCGTCAGAAGCGGCAGGCCATATGTGCTGAAGCATATGGCCTGCTGCCGAGCCTAGCTGCCCCCGCCACCAGAATCAAGGGTGGCAGCTGTACAACTCAGCACAGGGGAGAGGGCAGCATGGCATGGATGCGGAGAGATAGCAGGCCATGTGTGCCAAAGCACTTGGCCTGCTGCACCGCCCACTGAAATCTGGTGCCGTAGGTCAGGCCAGCCCTGGATCTGACATAGCACCGTGTTTCATTTCTCTGGATCAGAAACCCAAATTCAGACAATAGTACAAATATTCACTTATCTGTATTTATGTTTTTCACCATAGTCTTTCCATCCAGCGCAGCGTGCATTCTTTGTAATTCTATTTCAGCATTGCTTGGCCAGAACTGACACCACCATCAGTATTTTAAACACCCCGCCCCCCTAAAAAGGCAATTAGCCAATACTCTTATCCATGAGTCTCTTTAAATAATGTGTAAACCAATCCCAACTGGTTGAAATCAATGACATTTATTTATTTATTTTATTTATTTATTTGTGTGCTTTTTTTATACCGCCCCTTCCAGAGATCAGGAGCGGTTTACAGAGAACATGTCAAAAATTAACATTAACATTACATGGAACATTAACAGTGTAAAAATTTGTTACATAGGAAACTAAAAATACAAATTGTAAACGTATTAACTATTTACATTGGTTGAGAGAGATTAATCATACTGATGTATGTAATTCAATGACAGCCATGGAGATTATCTGCATTAATTGACATCCAAACCACATCCAAATTAATTATTCTAAACACAAAGGGGGGATATTTAATGGTGATAGCTAGCGTTAGTTAAGTGACTAGCCATCACCATTGAACTCTGAACCCAGACATTCAATGACAGGGCCATATCTGGCCAATGGCCATGTCTGTGGGGGTCAGAGCACAAATGCTGTATCTGCATCTGGCAAAGGCAGGGTATCAGCATTGGCCAACATTTGGGCTCTGAAGTAAAGTACTATCTCACCAGGAGTCACCCAGGCTGCCTAACAACCTTGGGTGCAATAGACAGGTGGTCAGGCCTCTGGTATGGAAGGGTTTGGGTTTGGGGACTTTCGTTGTCACTCCTGTCATACACCTGGCACTGAACCCTTGCTAGGGAGGAGGATGCCCCCCCCCCTCACATGTGGATGAGAAGGGGCACAATGGTCTGTTGTTCAGATCTGCTGGTCCAGTACAGAGACCACACAGATAAGGAGTTTGAGTCAGGCCTATAGGACACCTACCCGCCCAAACAACTGCTGTTCCAAGAGGGAGTTAACCCCCTTCTGTGGGCACACAACTTCCAGGGGGTGGGAGGTTATCCACAGAAGCCACCCATGTTCCTAACAGGGTGAGAGCTCTGGGAGCATACCGAAGTATACCCCACCCACTACCATAGAGAAAGGCACCTCTAATTAGTTCCAAGCTTAAGCACACCTGTATTTAGGAAACTTGAGGTCCCCTAAGCCCTGGGAGCTTGCAGCCTCTCCCCAGATAGGAGGAACCCTTCATCCCCTCAGCAACATGCCAGGTAGGAGGAAAAAAGAGGGTAAATAAAAATTAAAAAAATAAATACTGTACATGCATTCATACTTTTTGGTTGTGAGAGCAGTTTTCAGGGTGGTGAGGCAGTTGCAGGGGTATAGTGTTTCATAGTGGAGCAGTTTGTGGGGTAGGGGACAATTACTGGAGGTAGATTTTCAGATTGAGCTCAGTTTGCATTGTGGTGGGGTTTTGGAAGGGGGAAGTTGCAGTGGAGTAGTGTATGGGTGGGGAGTATTTTGGGGTGGGGCAGTTTGCAGGATGGTGAAGTTTGTGTGTGTTAGTTTTTAGAGTTGGAGGGTCATTTGTTGGGGTGGGGTAGTAGGTGTTTTTGGGGGTGGGCAGTATGTGGGGTGATGGGACAGTTGTGGTGGTAGATTTTGGAGGTGAGATCAGTTTGTGGATGGGGGAGTAGAGCCATGCATCTTGGGAGCAGAGGCATTTTGCGGGGAGGGGGAGTTTTAGGAGGTTGGAACAGTTGTGGGGGCATTTTAGGAGAGGTAGTTTTGTTGGGTGACAGCCGTTTGGGAGGTTGGGAGAATAGAGAACATGGAGAAGTAGTCTGAAAAAAAAGAATTCCCTGGCTGCAATGTTTCACTGTTTGTAAATTTCTATGCTACAGAAGCTGAAATTCCTGCCATAGAAATGCATAGGATCATTTATGGAGGGGCTTATTGCTACAGAACTTCCGGTCTGATCCAGCCTGTTTTCAAACTAGGTTTCTTTTTACCATTTTTCCCATGCCTAGTTTCATCCCATTCCGTTAAATTTTTGGAAAGTTATTTTGCTTCCAGACAGATATTTTTCAATCCCTTTTGTATGATTCTTTCCAACTTCCATTGGGATCCACCATGATTTTAAAAAAGATTGAATTCTCATCTTCTGCCATTGTGTCTCATCTCAATCTGGTAACTAGCTAAGCCAGAATGCAACTCCAACAGGAGGTGGGTGGGTTATAATGACTTATCCTGCTGCTCTTGGAGAATACCTGCTACAGGTTCGTAACTTTGTTTTCTCTGTGGACAAGCAGGATAAGTGCTCAAATATAGGATTCCCTAGCTACCAGCCACCTTGTAAATAAATAAAGAGGAATGAGGTATCGCAAACAGCAGACACCAGAGAACAGAACAACCTTGTTTTTGTTTTCTATTTTTTCTGGAAAAGGGCTTTTAAGCAATAGATAGGAACAATGAGGCAGCACAGAAAAGAAAAGATAAGGGTCTGCAAATCTTTTCCATGGAGTCTGTGCACAAGTGGGCCACCAATGCAGCCATTGCTTGGATGTTATGAGCCATACATGGCCCTCAAGTTTCAGACCTGCCAGGATATAAGCTGAAGAGATGCAGTCTGCTGAGCAAATCAAAAGAGTACATTTGTTGATCACAGCCTTCAGCCTACTGGACTCAAAAGAAACAAAAGCTAAGCAGACTGTCCATAGTCTTTAGTCCGCTACAGATAGAAGGTTGAGGCTCTCTTGCAGTCTGACACATGAAATGTGCTTTCCCCTTAGTGAGCATGTGGTTGCGGAAAAATGTTGGAAGGAGTATTGACTGATGGTGGAAGTCTAACAACACTTTAGGAAGGAACTTTGGATGAGTATGTAATACTGCACTATTGTTGAAAAATGTTGCAAAGGATGCATCTGCTACTATAGCCCATAATTTGCTATCTCTGCATGCTGAAGTCACTGCCATCAAAAACAAGTTATTTGAGTCAAGAACTTCAAAGTACAGATGTTCAGCAGCTCAAAGGGAGCTTTCATCAGCTAAGTTAAAACCACATTAAGGTCCCAAGAAACTATGGGAGGCTTAAGAGGAGACTTCATAAGAAGCATCCTCTGCATATAGTGAAAACTAAAGGCTGTGGAAAGATGGGTTTGCTTTCTAAATGATAGTTGTAGATGCCAATTGCACTGAGATGAACCCTTATGGAGTTGATCTTTAAACCAGTCTCAGACAAATGTAATAAGAATTGAATCAGCTTTTGTATGGGATACGAGAAAGGATCTAGGGACTGTCCCTCACATCAGATGGTACACCACCTCCACTTGAAACCATATGACCTTTGCGTAGAATCTCTTCTGGAGGCCAGGAGGTTAGTGATAACAACTGGCAGATTCAGAGTATACATAATTACCCACTCAACATCCAAGCTGTAAGTGCAAAAGACTTGATATTGGGGTGCAATAGAGTTCCTGATCCTGTGTAATCAGAGTTGATGAGTCATTTAGGCAAACTGAGTCTCTGATGGAAAGTTTGAGGATAAAAGGGAACCATGGTTACCTGAGCTAATAAGGCTCTATAAGTGTCACAGTGTTTCATCATATCTGAGTTTCAGAATAGTTTTCGCTATCAGAAGAATAGAAGGATACACCTACAGAAAATTCATCCCCAAATGGAGAAGGAAGGCATCTGAGGCTAGTTTGTCATGCATCTTCCCCCCCTCCCCTGGTACAGAACTGTGGTAATTGTGTGTTCTGAGTAATGGCAAACAAATCTATTGAGGAGGTGCCCCACTCTCAAAAGGATGGACTGAGCCACTCCTTGGTCCAGTGCCCACTCATGAGACTGAAGGGCATGACTCATTCTCCAGGACCAAGCAGGAAGTCAGTCCTCACATATGGGTGACGTAGGCGCCGACAGAGCCCCCGTGCGGAGCATTTCCCCAGCTTTCAAAGAAAGCCTTTGGGAATTGCAGCGCGCATGCGCGGTCCCCTTCCCGCCCAAGGGTGCCATCTTGCTCAGTCTTCTTTTTTCCGCGGAGCCCGACGGACGTAGTTTGTGTTTCCCTGAGGAAAAAGTTGATTTCCCTATTTTTTCTCTTTTTTCTTCGGTTCGACGCCGGATCCTTTTCCCGCCTTGGCCCGATACGCCGGTATCGATTCCACTCTCTCTTTTTCGGTTTTTGTCCTTTGTGACTAGCGTTCGCGCCATTTTTCTTTTTTCACTGGCAGCCCGGACTTTTGACCTCGCAGGGGCCCTTTTTCCCCTGATGGCTACCAGCGGGTTTAAAAAGTGTGATCGGTGTAAGAAACTTATGTCTCTTACCGACACACATGACTGCTGCCTCCGCTGCCTCGGACCCGATCATGACCCGATGATCTGTGGTCCGTGTTGCAAAATGTCCTCGAAGGCGTTGAGGAGTCGGCAGCACCAGAAGGATAGGATCTTCTCTGACTCCGCGTCCAGACAAACCCGGACCTCGTCAGAGGCCTCGACGTCTCGGGACTCCGGCCCCGAGCAGTGTCGGGGTTCCTCTGAGCGGGGGTCTCCTTCGCGGGAACATCGCAGGAAGAAGAAACCCGCGAGGGCGGCGTCGGTGGACGCTCCTGGTTCCTCGAGGGCCAGGTCGCATAGCCCCGATAGCCGTCCCGGATCTTCGGAGTCTGAGAGGCCTGCCAAACATCCTCGTATCGAGATGGAGTCTCCTGGACATGTGAGTGCTATAGTCCTCATGGACTCTCCTCCAGGGGAGCCGCCGTCGGGGCCCGAGTCGGGGGCTGCTGGGTCTCCTGAGCTCGGACTCAGGTTGATGGCCTTGGAGAGCAGCCTCGCTGCCTTCATGGAACAGCAGCGGGCATTGATCGCCGGTCTCACCGGTGCATCTGCCCCGACCACCGGGACCTCGATGTCCAAGTCGACCCCGGAGGCCAAGCCGATCCTCGAGTCCATGCGGGCTCGAGTTGATCCTCGGCCACGGTCTCCCTCGGCCTCCCGTTCGGGACCGAGGTCGTCGATGCTGGTACCCTCGGCGTCGGGGCAGATGGCATCGGTGCCTGCTCGACCGGAGCCGCTTGATTCCTCCTCCGAGGAGTCGGGCTGGGAGACGGAGGACGAAGAGTCACCCGACAGTTATCGGACTCGGTGTGTCCCATCGGACTCGCCGGAGTCCGAACCTCGGAGACGATCCCCACCGGAGGATACCCGGTTCTCGGACTTCGTGCGGGATATGGCCAAGGCCTTGGCCTTCCCCGCGGATCCCGAGGAGGAGCCTTGAGCCGAGGAGCTCGAGGCCCTCCAGTATGACTCTCCCCCGAAGGAGGCCTTTACTGTACCGGTTCCTCTGATGCTGGAGCGGCTGCTCTTCCGTATGTGGGAGACCCCAGCCTCGACGCCGGTGTTAAGCAAGCGGGTCGATTCCATCTATCGAGTCCGCAAGAGCCCCGGGTTCCAAAAGGCACAATTACCGCACCACTCCATGGTTGTGGAATTGGCCATGCATCGACTGAAAAGTCAGAAGATGCACTTCTCGGTGCCTCCCAGCCGGGAGGCCCGGAACCTGGATGCCCTCGGTAAGAAGTGCTTCCAGGGCTCTATGCTTGCTTGCCGTGTCCAGACTTTCCAGCTCTACATGGGCATGTATCTCCGAGACCTGGCAAAGGAGATTGCCGGGTTCTCTGCTGGTCTCTCCGAGGAACCTTTGCAGCAGTTCCAAGCCTTGTCCACTGGTATTTGAGAGTGCTCGAAGTTTATCTCTCGAGCAGCCTACGATGGCTTTGAGGCTTCAGCCCGAGTAGCCGGGGCCGGCATCAGTGCCCGCCGACAGGCTTGGCTACAGTCATTCGACCTCGAGCCATGGGTGCAGGACAAGTTGGTCGATGTCCCCTGCCAAGGTGAAAAACTCTTTGGCAAGCCCATGGCTGAAAAGGCTGCAGAACTCGAGACCGAGACTCTGACCAGGACTAGGCTGTCCAGAAAAACCTCTGCCCCTTCTCAGAAGAAAAAGGGCTCGGGAAAAAAGACCTTTTACCCGAGGAAGTCATCTGCCTATAAACCATACCCTCATTATCAGGCCTCAGCAACTCCCCAACAGGGTCAGCAGGCCAAGGGGCAGGGTCATGGGCCCCGTAGGCAGAAGGCCCCCAGGCCACCAACACTGGCCCCTACTCAGCAGGGTGGGGGTTTTTGACTCAGCAAGCATAGCCTCTTCTCCTCAGCTGGCTCACATCAGCACAGGAGGCCGGCTGGCCCACTTTGCCCACAGGTGGTCAGCCGTCACATCAGATACCTGGATGCTCCATATAGTCCAAAAGGGCTATCTTCTCCATTTTCACCAGGTGCCTCCCTCCTATTTTCCAGGGGAGCCTCCAAGACTCCTTCAGGAGTTAGCAAGTCTGCTAAAGGAACAGGCTGTGGAACCGGTGCCCCCACCACCTGAGAGGTCACGGCTTTTATTCCAGGTACTTTCTAGTACCAAAAATAACAGGAGGCCTCAGACCCATCCTAGACTTGCGCAACCTCAACAAGTTCCTGGAGAGGGAAAAGTTCAAGATGCTTACCCTTGGAATCCTGCTGCCCTACCTCCAGCAGGGAGATTGGCTATGCTCCTTAGATCTAAAGGATGCTTATACTCACATCCTTATTCATCCAGACCACAGGCAGTATCTCAGATTTGTTGTGGGGGGAAACCACTACCAGTACAGAGTACTTCCCTTTGGCCTACCCTCCGCTCCCAGGGTGTTCACCAAGTGCCTGGCAGTGGTGGTGGCCTACCTGAGGCTTCAAGGTCTTTTTTGTGTTTCCATACCTGGACGACTGGCTCATAAGGGGCCAGTCTTCCCAGGAGGCCAGTCAAGCCACCCTTCGCACTGTGGCTCTGCTTCAGCACTTGGGGTTTGTCATAAACTTCGCAAAGTCCACTTTGCTCCCGTCCCAGAACTTGGAATTCATAGGAGCAAGGCTAGACACTCTTCAGGCGAGGGCTTTTCTGCCAGTGGACAGGGCCCTCCGGTTGATGGATGTAGCCAGGCAGTTTCACAGCAATTCCCTGGTCTCCGCCAGGCAATTCCTGAGACTTCTCGGCCATATGGCTTCCATGGTTCATGTCACCCCAATGCCCACCTGCACATGTGGCCTGCTCAGTGGAGCCTTCGGACTCAGTGGCATCAGGCCACAGGGAGCCTTGCAGATTCTGTGAGAGTATCCACCCTGCTCGTCTCCTCTCTACAGTGGTGGCTTCATCTTCCGAATCTGGTACTCGGAGTGGATTTTCAATCCCCTCCTCATTCTCGAGTGCTGACGACAGATGCTTCTCTTCTAGGTTGGGGAGCACATTGCCAAGGGGCATGTACTCAGGGTCTCTGGACTCCTTGGGAGGCTGCTCAGCAGATAAACTTCCTGGAGCTACGGGCAATATGCCTTGCTCTGAGAGCCTTCTCCCACCTCACGTCTCACCAGTCTGTACTGGTCCAGACGGACAATCAAGTTGTCATGTTCTACGTGAACAAACAGGGAGGCACAGGCTCCTTCCTTCTCTGTCAGGAGGCACAACGGCTGTGCTCTTGGGCCGTCAATCACGGAATCCTCCTCAAGGCTGTCTACCTCCCCGGTCAAGAAAATTACCAGGCGGACAGGCTGAGCAGGATCCTGCAACCACACGAATGGAGATTGAATCCATTCGTGGTTCAGCGGATCTTTCTCAGATGGGGCCTCCCCACCATGGATCTCTTCGCCATCCCTCTGAACCGGCAACTCCCGAGATTCTGTTCCAGACAACCGCATCCTCTCAGAGTAGCAGCAGATGCCTTTCTGATTCCGTGGTCCCAAGGCCTACTATATGCGTTTCCTCCCACGCCACTAGTGTCTCGGACACTGTTCAAGGTCCTCAAGGACAGGGCCTCAATGATTCTGATCGCCCCCAGGTGGCCGAGGCAGCCGTGGTTCCCACTCCTGTTGCAACTGGCGGTGGACACTCCCTTGCCTCTGGGAATTCAACACAATCTCCTGTCTCAGGACCAGGGGTCTCTCTTGCACCCCAACCTCCAGTCCCTTCATCTGATGGCCTGGCTGCTGAAAGGGTAGTCCTGGCTCCCCTACTCCTGCCTAGAGAGGTGGAAGATGTCGTCTTAGCCTCTAGGCGGCAATTCACCAGGAAATCCTACGCTCTTAAGTGGCGTAGATTCTCCACATGGTGTGCTCAGCACAGCGAGAATCCCTTCTCGTGCTTGGTAGTATTGCAATATTTGCTTTTCCTCTCCAATCTAAGCCTTAAGTCCAACTCTGTCAGGGTTCACCTCAGTGCCCTCTCAGCGCACCACTCGCCGGTGGAAGGGAGGCCTCTTTCCAACCACCCTCGTTTTCTAAGAGGCCTCCTCCTGCTTAAGCCTCCTTTGCGTCCACCAGCCCCTGAGTGGGATCTGAATGTGGTCTTACAGCGGCTTACTTGTCCGCCATTTGAACCTATGGCTCCCCGCCCTCTCCGTTTTCTCTCCTGGAAAACCTTGTTTCTGGTAGCTCTTACCTCTGCTAGGCGAGTGAGTGAGCTTCAGGCCCTAGTGTCTGATCCCCCTTACACTAGGTTCTACAGGAATAGGGTAGTCTTACGGACTCACCCGAAGTTTCTTCCTAAGGTTGTCTCCCCTTTTCACCTCAATAAGGAGGTGGTTCTTCCGACCTTCTTTCCCAGGCCGCATGCCAACCAGGCTGAGATGGTCCTGCATACCCTGGACTGTAGGAGGGCATTATCCTTCTACCTCGACCGTACGCGGGAGCACCAGAGGACTGTTCAGCTCTTAGTTTCTTTTGACCCCAATAAGTTGGGGCTACCTGTCTCCAAGCGTACTTTGTCCATATGGGTCGCTGACTGTATCGCCCGGGCTTATGGGGCAGCCGGCCTCTCGTTGGAGGGTCAAGTCACGGCTCATCGTGTCAGGGCAAAGGCTGCGTCAGTGGCTCATCTCCGCTCTGTTCCGTTGGCAGACATCTGCCAGGCCGCTACTTGGTCTTCAAGCCAGACTTTTGTGGCCCATTACTGCCTTGAGAGGGAGTCCCGCAGGGACAGTGCTTTCGGACAGGCAATACTCCATAATCTCTTTGGGGTTTAGGCAACTCCTACCCTCCAGCCCTGGTGTTGGGCTACCGGTCGGGGGCGTTCTCAGAGAAGATTCCTTCCTTACGTACTGACGAGCTAGAGGGAGCTCATTTTTTCTGCTTGAGGTCTCCGGTAGCCTTAAGCTGGGGAGTCCCATATGTGAGGACTGACTTCCTGCTTGGTCCTGGAGAAAGAGTAGTTACTCACCTGTAACAGGTGTTCTCCAGGAGCAGCAGGAATCAGTCCTCACAACCCTCCCTCCTCCCCTTGGAGTTGCAGTCATATGATTTATTTTGCTAATTTTTTGCTGTCTCTTAGCTATGTCATCAGACTGAGCAAGATGGCAACCTTGGGTGGGACGGGGACCGCGCATGCGCGCTGCAATTCCCAAAGGCTTTCTTTGAAAGCTGGGGAAATGCTCCGCACGGGGGCTCCGTCGGCGCCGACGTCACCCATATGTGAGGACTGATTCCTGCTGCTCCTGGAGAACACCTGTTACAGGTGAGTAACTACTCTGTCTGTCCTTTAGAGCATTGTCCTTGCCAGGCAAGTACAGTATGTGACTCTCAGCATCATCCCTTGAGAGATAGCGAAGTTCCACATTCTGACAGAAGGTACAAAACCTGTTCCTCGCTTGTTGATGTACTACATCACAACTTGATTTTCCATCTTGATCATGATTTGGTTTCCTAACTGATTTGTGAAAACCTTTAGAGCATTCAAAATTGCTCTCAGCTCTAAGAAATATATCCGATAGAGACTTTCCAGGGTGGCCCAGAGTCCCTCGGTGTGAAACCCATCTTCATGCCCGCCAGACCAACTTAGGTGCATCTATCATTAGCAACTTTAGATAAGGGGAATTGGAAAAGGAAACCTTTTGCCAGATTGGCAAAAATGATCCATCCACCAGGACAGGGAGTCCCTGAGAGGAGAAGTGACATAAAGACTTCCTTGAGCCTTTGAGTGGACCATGTCCACTGCATGCTTAGGGTCCACTGAGACTGTCTTATTTTGAGACATATAAACACAGAATGGAGGACAAACGAGACCAAAAGATTCAAAATCACAATGAATTAACTTTATTGGTGACCTGACATGGCGGTGTTTTGGCTAATTGCCTGCGTCATGGGTCATAAGAATATTCAGTAAATTTGTATGGAATTCTATTGCAGCCTCGTCATGCAAAAAGCAAAACATACTGTGAGAAAGTGGATGATATGCTGTTATCTCTGCTGTATTTATATATTGATTGCTTTTCGTATTTAGAGGCTGCAATAGAATTCCATACTAATTTACTAAATATTCTTATGGCTCCTGATGCAAGCAATTAGCTGAAGCACGGCAATATCAGATCACAAATAAAGTTCATTCATTGTGATTTTGGATCTTTTGGCCTGGGGTGTCCTCCGATCTGTATTTATTCATCTTTTCAACTAGCGGAGTAGTTCTTCTATGCTTGTTTGTTTATTTTGAGACCTGCTTAGGGAGATAATGTTACGAAATGCTCATGGATCCATGTTGAATAATGCTGAGAAGATCAAGAAAAGGTGGAAAGAATATAGGGTTTTTATATGATAAAGATCAAGTGGACCAACGTCCATTTCAACCTGTACCTTATGATCCGGAACCATTGTTGATGAAAGAAGAAGTTGAAGCAGTATTGAAAGCTTTATCATAGAACAAAACACCAGGCATTGATGGCATTCCCAAAGAAGTATTACAGCAAGCTGATGCAGCTGTTACCATACTTACAAGACTCTGCAAGGAAATTTGGAAGACAACATCATGGCCAACTGACTGGAAAAGATCTGTGTTTATACCAATACTAAAGAAAGGTGATCCAACTGACTCTGGAAATTATCGCACAATCACTCTGATCCCACATGTCAGCAAGATTCTACTCACGTTTATTCAGCAGAGACTACAGCCATACCCGGAATGAGAACTACCTGAAGTGCAAGCAGGGTTCAGGAAAGGGTGAGAAACGAGAGACATCATTGTGGATGTGAGATGGATCCTTGAAAAGACTAAAGAAAACTAAAAGGATATCTATATGTGTTTTATTGGCTACAGCAAGGCTTTTGATTGTGTAAACCATGAGAAACTCTGAACCACATTAAGAAGTATAGGTATACCAGAAAACCTGATCGATCTCTTGCACAACCCTTACATTGATCAAGAAGCAACAGTTCGAACGGAACAAGGAGAAACAGAATGGTTAAAATCAGCAAAGGTGTACAACAAGGCTGCATACTTTCCCCATACCTGTTTAATTTATATGCAGAACAAATCATCAGAGAAGCAGGATTCTATGAAGACAACAGAGTTGTGAAGATTGGTGGAAGACTCATCAGCAACCTTCACTATGCTGATGATACCACATTACTGGCTGAAAGTGAAGACGATCTGAAACATTTGCTTCTCAAGATCAAGGAACATAGTCTTAAAATGGGCCTCCGCCTTAATGTACAGAAGACAAAGATCCTGACAACTGGCAAAATCAATAAGTTCATTGTTGATGGAGAAGAAATTGAAATCATGAACAACTTTAACCTACTTGGACCAATTATCAATAAAGAAGCAACAGCAGTCAAGAAATCCGATGACGCATTGCTCTTGGCAGAATGGCTATGAAGGACCTAGACAAAATTCTCAAGAACAAAGATGTCTCTCTCCATACAAAAATTTGACTTGTTCAAGCCATGGCATTTTCAATAATGTCATATGGATGCGAAAGCTGGACAGTGAAAAAGATAAACAGGAAGAAAATTGATGCCTTTGATTTATGGGGCTGGCGATGAATACTGTGTATACCATGGACTGCCTGAAGAACAAACCATTTAGTACTACAGGAAATCAAACCTAAGCTTTCTTTAGAAGCTCAGATGACAAGACTTTGAGTTTCATACTTTGGACACATCATGCGAAGAGAGAAATCACTGGAGAAAGACATCATGCTTGGCATGGTAGAAGGTCAATGCAAAAGAGGAAGGCCAGCAATGAGATGGATCGATACAGTAACAGCAGCTACGGGTGCCAGTCTGACAACAATGAGCCGCCTGACTGAAGACCAAACACAATTTAGGATAATTATCCAGAAGGTCACCATAAGTTGACATCAACTCGGCGGCACTCAACAGCAACAACAACATTTGAGGTCTACTTCCCCTGAAGAAAGCGTTCAGCTGAAACGCGTTGCGATTCCTAATAAAATTTTCCTATATACCTACCACTGTCTTAGTGCACTTATTTCCTGTTGTCACAGAGATAATAAGAGAACCAAGACAGCACAGAGCCCTTAAAACCAAGTGAGGGCAATGCGTCGAGGAGAAAATGGTGGTCAACAGTGTCAAAAGCAGCAGACAGGTCAAGAAGAATGAGTACTGAGTTAAAGGCCTTTGTTCAAGTCCTATCTCACAGGCCGCAAGCTGCAAATAAAAATTAAGCTATACGAAATCCACCCCTACACTCAAACTCAAGGCATCCCACAAGGCTTGACCCTTTAAACTTTATTATTCAACCTCTTTCTATGCTGGATAATAAAGAGCTGAAACATCCTATATCATACAGTATATATGCAGATGATGTAATGATTTATGCACCTTTCAACACATCAAATCCAGATTCCATACCTATCACAAACTGCTTCTCCAAAGTCTGCAATTGGCTCAAAAGACATAACATGAGCATAAACGTCTAGAAGACAGAAGCCATGTTCATCACCAGAGACATTGCTTTCAAACCACCGACTTTCATAGCTATTGATGGGACCCAAATCCAAGTGAAACAAGACAAAAGGGACCTCGGAGTTACGCTAGATCAACACCTCACCTTTACAGCACACATGTGGAATATCACTTGGAGCATTTATTTTAAGCTCAAAACAGTCAAGCACCTCAAACCTTTGCTAATTGACCATGACTTTCCTTCAGTCCTCCACTTTGACTACTGTAATATCATCTTTCATGGCTTACCAAACTCAACCATCCACCCTCTCCAACTTGCACTCAACACAGCTGCATGCATCCTTTTCAACGCATAAAAAAACAGAACACATTACAACCCTTCTCAAACAATTGCATTGGCTCCTGATAATCGAATGCATAAAATTCAAATCCATCCTTACAACCTTCAAGGTTCTCAACAGCTCTTCATCACCACACCTCCAAACCCTGCTCCAGATCATGTCTGACAACAGAAAATGACAAACTAGCATAAGGAACATGCCACACATACCAAAGATGTTTATGAAAATCAGCTCTACCACAAACAAGAAAGCTTACTCTCTCTCTGTGCTCCACACCTGTGGAATTCTATTCCTGACAAACTAAGAACCACTATGGACATAATACCCTTCAAGAAAGCCCTTAAGACTCACATCTTCAAAGACTGCTTTCCGGAAAACATAATCTAACCCTCTATTACCCATCTTCTCACTCCCTCACTATCCTTTGCTCCTACGTTCCCCCCCCCCTTGTCCACCACTCATCTTACATGATACCCTAAGAAGTATTTTAACTGTTAATTTCAAGTTGATTTCCCTGTTTAATGTATAATGTTCTGTTTCAATGTAAACTGCTTTGATCGTAAGATAAAGTGGTATAGAAAAACGGTTAAATAAATATTTAGCCAGGAACAAGTCACTGGAGACTTTGGCAAGAGCTGTCTCAGTAGAATGTAAGGGGCAAAAGCCAGATTGAAGTGGGTCTTGCAGGACTTGAGTGGAGAGAAATTCAAGGCAACAGCAGACATTTATAAATGAAGAGAAGAAGGGAGATAGGCCAATAATTTGAATGATAAGTAGGATCAAGTGAAGGTTTCTTGAGGAGAGATGTGACCACAGCATGCTTGAAGGCTTCAGGGACAGTAGCAGTGGAGAGCGATAGTTGAGAATGTGAGATGGAAGGGGTGACAGAAGAGGAAAGGGAGTTAAGGAGACGGGTGGGGATAGGATCAGAGGAACAGGTAGTAAGTTTAGAGGAGGAAAGAAGATGAGAGGAGATCTTAGAAAAGGATGAAAGGGTAACAAAGATTGAGGGGAAAATTAGTATTGAAGAGGAGAAAGAGGCAATGAAACTGAACTAGTGGAGAGTTGGAGTGTAATCTTGTAGACTTTGTCATGGAAATAGCTGATAGAGTTTGGGCAGAAAGAGAAGGAGAGGTTGGAGGTGGAGGTGCCTTGAGAGAGTTGAGAAGAAAGGCGGGGGTCAGAGGCAAGAGAGTTAATCAGATGGACATAGTTTGCTTGGCGAGTGCTAAGGTTGACTGGAAGGAGGCAAGCATGAATTTGAAGTCAAGACAGTCAGAAAAGGAGCGGGATTTGAGCCAAATGCACCCAGCTGAGTGGGCACAGGAGCGTAGATAGTGGGTAGTTGAAGACAGCCAGAGCTGAGGTATAGTGCACCTCATAGGATGTGGCAAGGGTGGAGCAAGAGCATCCAGAGCAGACAAGAGAACAATATTATAGGAAACTATAGCCTCATCAACAAACTTAGGTTAAGGAAAGAGGTGATGAGACAATAATGGAGGGAGCCGATGGATCGATAGTATGACGATTCCTATACCTGTAGGAGGAAACTGGGCAAGATTGAGGCGTGGAGTGATGAGTGAAACTTATCAGATGATGGTCAGATAAAGGAAGAAATGAGGTAAAGAAATTGGGCATAAACAATTAGAGAAGAAAACAAGGTCAAGGCAGTGACCGTGCTAATGAGTGGGAGCAGAAGAGCAAAGCTGGAGGTTGAATGAGGAGGTAAGAGAAAGGAACTTAGAAGCATAGGGGTCAGAAGAGTTATCAAAATGAATATTAAAATCACCAAGAATAAGGGAGGGGGAACAAGAATCCAGAAATAAGGAAAGTCATGAGTCAAAATCAGTGAGAAAGGTAGAGGTGGACTTGTCATGGGGGTCTATAAATAGCAGATATCTGGAGAAGCAAGGGATTAAAAAGGCAGATGGAATGGACTTCAAAGGAGGAAAAGGAGTGAGACTGAGGTAGAAGGAGGGGTTAAAATTGGCAGGAAGGGGAAAGTAGAAACCCAACACCACCACCACCACACCCAATGGCACGAGGAGTGTGGGAGAATTGGTAGTTGCTGTGACAGAGGGCAGCAACCGAAGCAGTGTCATCAGGGTGGAGCCAGGTCTCAGTAAGAGCTAGAAGAGGGAAAGTGTTAGAGATGAAGAGATCGTGAGTAAAGGGGAGTTTATTGGAGCATTCCATAAGGCACATGAGAAAGGGAGAGAGGAGGGGAAAAGGAGAAGAATATGAATGAGATTAGAGTGGTTGAGTGAGGAACTATCATGGGAGTGAATGAGTGGGGAGGCCAGGGTTAGGATTAATGTCTCCAGATGATAGAAGAAGAAGGAGCAGAAGAGTGCGAGGCAGAGGCAGAGAGAAGATGGCATGGCAGAAACGTGGATGATGTTCTTTCAGAGAGAAAGGAGAGGGATTAATGAGAGAAAGGAAAAAGGTGAAGTTCAAGAGCTGAAGAATGGGTGGAAGACAAGATTGGAGAAGAAAATGGGGAAGGTAGAGAGAGGGTGGAGAAGAAATGGGGAAGGTAGAGAGAGGGTGATAAGGAGGGGGGGGTTGAAGATGTTGGTGTGAGGGGAGAAGGTTAAGGAGTATCAATAATAGGAAAGAAAATGATGTGGAGCCATAAGAAGAGATGGAGAGAAAAGCAGAAGAAAGAGGAAATGATTGAAGGATTGGTAGAAAAATCAAGGGATAGGGAGCAGCTGGGAGAAAAGATGGTAAAAATCCACCTTTAAGAAGTGGCTGTGTAGGAGGGTGAGTTTCTATCAAAGAGAAAGGAGAGGGATGAAAGCAAACTAGTTAATTTGTAAAATTACAATTAAATATCAAATCGAAAATTTGTTAAAATTGGAAGACCAAGATGATCAGTGTCTATATCAGTCAAGATCAGGCGGAGTTGCTAGTAGTAAAGCTGACTATTTCCATAGGCCAGGGGAGTTAGTAGAAGAGCTATCTTAAGAGTACTACTACTAGCTCTATTTTCTTATTTTGCTCTGCAGCTCCTTAGGAACTCCTCAAGGCACCTCACGCTACAGCCAGAGTATCTTAGAGGTACTCTCAGTTGCATCACTGTAAACCTCCAGCAGTAGTACTGCTGGATACAGAGTACAGACTGAGTCGTGGTCCCATGCAGGTGCAGAGGATGGCAGGACGTACAGAAGGTCTCTATGGTCTAGATTCACAGTCAAGATCACTGCATAGATCTAAGTGTATCAAAGCTGCCTTTATCTGTTACTGAATAAAGGTGCTTGCTTATAAACCTTATTGATGTGGCCGTGCTTTTCTCTGCTTCTTTGTAGACTTTGATGATTGATTGTGGAGGTCCCTTTTCTCTCTTTCTTCTGCTTTCTGTATCCGTCTAATACAGATCAGTAATTTAAAACTGTTTCATATCATACCATATGTACCACCAACTAGTTGAGAGGCTCTAATGGCTGAACGCTACCACCACTCAGAAATGCCCTCAGATGCGAAGGGGAGCGATAGAGGAGACAGCAGGCCGCATGTTGTTCTAGCAGCTGGGCCTAGCAGTCACCTCTACTCTGCTCGAGCTCCTTGATTACCTGTTTGCTGTACTTTCACCCAATCACCCACTCTCCCACTCCTAAAAAGCAGGGACTCCTGCCAGACGGGAGTCGGAGGATCACTCCAGGTGAGGGGGAGAGTCGGCTCACCTTACTTTGGCCACGTCTGCTCTACCTTAATTAACTGGCACTTGTCAGTTCATCCAGCCTTACAACCTGCTGTAGAGCGAATGGAAACAGGCCACGCTTTCCCTAATGGCTGTTGCTTTTGCTCTTAAGATCATCACCAAGGCAGCATTCCAGTATGGCCGCCACTATCTAGGGCTGCAATCAGTGTTTTTTTTCTGTGGGAACAGCACAAGCAGAGGCTGGAAGGTTGCAGAGCTCCAGATTAAGTGGCCATCAAACTAGACAACCAGCCCATTCTTTCCCTAGCAACCATGAGTGCCTGCGGGCTGTGGAAACTGCAAATCAAGAAGACAAGTACTTGAAATCTTTTAAACTGCTCTCTACTTCTGCTTGCCCCCCCTCCCCCTCCCCCATGTTCACTGTTGCTATCATCCCAAGTATTATTTTTAACTACAATAAAATGATATTAGGGCTCTTTTTTTCAATTGCTAACTTTAGCATCAGTGTGTCAGACACATGAATACGGTCCTTCAGGTTTATCACAACAGAAAAGAGGCTGAGAACTAATGGTGTAGAGGGACCACAGCATCCTTCTCTAGTCCTCTGGGACCTGTCCTGACTAAAGAAGCATTGAAAAGGTCAGATAGCACAGCCATATGAACAGGGGGGAGGGGGGTCATGTCTACTGCTAGGGAAGCAGATATTCTCCAGATTTGATAATTATATTGCTGATTTAAAGATGTTACCAGCCTTTGAATTCCCTTAAAGCTGCTGGTTGGCAACCCTTATTTGACCTCAAGTCTCCCACATCCATCAAAAATTTGCCATTCTCAGTGGGAGATTGGGCAGGTGTTGACTTTGAGCCTAGGCATGTGTCTAGTTTCTTAATACATGAATCCTGCCAGGGACTAAGGGGTATGTTTACTAAACTGTCCTAACGTGCGCCCGGCAATAGTGTGCAGGCTGCCATAAAAGGAGTGGGCGTTTCAGTCTTAATGTAGCAAAACGGGATTATCGCGCGATAACGTGCGCTGCGCACATTATCGGGCGAGACGCCGCTAAGCACGTTAACGCGCGGTAATCTTAAGAAGGCACGGAGACATACAAATACAGAAGCAGAGGTGTAGCACAATGGTTAATACACTGACTGATGGTACAGGGGTCATGAGTTTGATCCCCCAGTGTGCATAATGCATATGGCTGGTTGAGGCATTAGCTGTTATGTGTAAGTATTGCTTTTTGAGGCATTTTATGTATATTTTAATTAGTGCTGCCAGCAAACACACCCTCACGTGCCGTAACCGAAGGTGCCACATAAGGCACTCCATAGGGCTCATTATAAAGTGCACTGTCCACCAAGGCACCCTATAATGTCCCCTATGGGGCACCCTATAAGGAGCTTTATAGGACACCTTATAAGGCACCTCATAAGGCGCTTTATAGGACACCTTATAAGGCACCGTAGAAGGTGCTTTATAGGGCGCCTTACGAAGCACCTTATGGTTACAGTACTCTGAGGGTGTTTTTGCTGGCAGCACTAATGTACATTAAAAATAGACAATGCCTCAGACAGCCCCATCAAATAACCCCACCATGGGTGTGAACCCATGACCTCTGGCTCCAAGGCAGTGAAGTAACCAGTGGGCTACAGCTGCTAACAATCCCCTGGCTGGCTACAGAAGGACTGCAGGTCACCACACAAACTGTCTGCTGCGGTTACCAGGATAGGGTAACCCACCCGTACCCATGATGCACTGCACATGCAAATCAGCAGTCTACAGATGATCACAAGATGGGGTATGCACCCCCACAGCACTTCGGCCTGGTAGGGGGAACTGACCGTGTGCACCCCCACAGCACCTCAGCCTGGTAGGGGGTACTGACCGTGTGTGTTACTGGCACAGAGTAGCTACAGACCGTCACATTGTGTGGGTACTGTGCTCACCCTGAGGGTGAGATGGGGCGCCCAGCACCAGGTCCACAGCACTTTCATGGCTGCTATATGCCATGTTGCAGGTCCCCCTCAGTGCTAGTGTATGTGTGATAGGTAGTTCCTTCAGACACACCTAGGATACATCTGTGTCCATCTGTACTTCTCAGTCATGTCTAGCCCTATGGGCTATGATGCACCCAGAATAGTGCATATCCTGTGTTGGTGCCATGATTACATGATGTAGGTAAAGGGGGGGTGTTTGGACCCATAGGCAGATTATGTACCACCACCCAACCCACCCTCTGGGGCTCAGGGTGGGAAACAGGATCTCCCACCAACAGATCCACATTCTACCCCCCTGCAATGGTGGCAGTAGAGGGGACCATCAACCCCAGTCCTGCTGGGGAACAGACACCCTACAGGACAGTCATTGCAGATCTGTACACATCCATAAAGCACTAGCAGACAGACAGTAGGCCTGAAAATGCTCAGCTGCCCCCACCACTATCTGACATTCTCCAGCCGCTGCACCCTGCAAGGTGTTCCAGCAAGACATATACTAGCTGCAGACAGTCTGCTAGCTAGTCCATAGTGCATGTTCCTGGAGAAGATGCATGTACCCAGAACTGGGATGTCAGCATACACACCAAGCAGATACATCAGTGATTGGGCTCCAAATAAGAACCCATAAATATCACATGAGGAAAATAGTATGTAGCACTATGGGGGGGAACCTAGCCATGCCGTGGTCACTGCTCAGTCAGGGTGAGAGTGACCTCCCAGCAGGACATACTGTGGCCACCCTGTCCGTGCAGGTGGTGGCCGGGCACTACAATGTCCGAGCCATTGCCCTATGCCCTGTGCAGATGCAGCCAGGCCAGGCCACCCTATCCAGCCTATTCCCACAGTACCTTGCTGCTCATTATGCACATTGGCAGGCTAATACTGGCAACAGTGCTAGCAGTGTGGGTTGTGGAGTGTGTTGGCAGCCACCACACACTGGATAGACAGACACACACTTCACACACCTATGCCAGCATTGTGCAACTATAGAGGTGTTTGGCAGCCCTGGCCACCACACCAGTCCTGGGCACAGTGCAGGCATGGCTATGGTACGCAATACTGTTGGGGTCACTCTGTCAGACACCAGACCTGAGGCACACTCCACAGACATCAGAAAGGTTGCTATGATGTAGCTCAATCAGCCAATTGTGCTTAACGTAGTAATTGCTGTCTGCCAGTTATCATAGCAACCTTTTGATAGCTGTGTACAGTTTTCCCATGTTTAGGGGGCATTGCTAAGGTATGCAAGTGCTAGTATTGGGAGATGCGCGCAGGGCCCAACATCCTGCCTCTCCAAGAGGCTTCGGATAATGGAGCCTGTGGGTGCGTGTGTGTCTGCCCCTGTTGGCCGCTGCTCTAGGGCAGAGGTTCCCAACTCCAGTCCTGGTGGGCCAAACACTGTTCGGGTTTTCATGCTGTCCCTAATGAATATGCATGAGATACATCTGCATACAATGGGGGCGGTGCATAGAAATGCAGCACAGCCATATTTATTAGAGGCAGCATGGAACCTGAATGGTGTTTGGCCCTCCAGGACTGCATTTGGGAGACTCTGCTCTAGGTAATGCACATGTTTATGGTGTATGTGCTCTGTAGGGTAAAATGTAGGTGTTTTGGGCATGTTTACCTCATCTGCAATAAAGGTTCTGTCTGTATTAGCATGTTTTAGTGGTGGGTAAAATATGGGGACTGGGTTGGCAAGAACCACAGCTGGGACTTGAACCTGTGACCTTCTGCTTCTGAGCACACTGGCTGTGTGCACTGCTCCACCCTGTTGCCACAGAGGTGGGGCATTCCCTGGTGATACCATGACTGTTCGTCAGACAGGGCCTGTCTGTTGCAGTGCATGGCACTCACCTACACAGGGCTAGGCCATGGTCTGCTCTGGGCAGCTGCCACTGCCCCCTCCACCACCAGTACCCCTCTGCCACCCTGCTGACATGCCCTTCTGCTGGTGGTGCTGGTGGAGTGCAGTCTCAGGCCATCCAGTGTGTGGGTAGGCGGCTGCCTATGGTGCGGGTTCTGGAGTAGGGTTGCCTGCATAGCTGTCCACGCTTCCCCACAGCACTGCCTGCCAATGTTCTGTGCCCTTGGGGGTACCTGCTGGGTACTATCCCCTGTGACACTGTGGGAAGCACACTCGTGCCCATGTTGGGCCCTCATCAGTTGCTGTCTGGCTGTATACCTATGGGCCACCTAGGCATCACCCTAGTCCGCACTGTGGCCCAGCTGCACCACAACATGTGCCGCCTGCAGCCCTCTGTGTCCCCTTTTCAAGCATCTGTCCAGTTGCCCATTCCGACATGCCCGCCCTGCTGTTGCGGAACATGTGCACGCCATAGGAACCTGCCCAATGGAGAGGGAAAACCCTGCTCAGCGCAATTTCACTGTGGGCTCATTCACCTTAATTTAATTTAATTTAATTTACAGATTTTTTATATACCGCTCCTTCCATTGATCAGGTGCGGTTTACATGGAACAACCTTGTATGGGGACGGAGCATAGACCCTTCCAAAATTCATCTTTTTTTTTTTTGGAGCTTTCTCGGGAGTGTTTTTTGATGTTTCCATTAAAATCACTACTGGCCAGTGTGGTTATGTTTTTATTACAATTTCTGCTGGTCATTTTCAGTGTTTATTTGCCCTTTTGTTCTGTGCACATGTATCACACTTATCACTTTTTTGTAGGTTTCCCTGGTTTTGCTGTACATTGCTGACGGAAATGGTTTCTTTTCCCTTTAAATCAGCTCTAACGCCAGGGTTTCACTGGCGTTAGTTTTCAGCCTCAAATTTCAAAGCGTTAGTGTGCAGGGAGCCTCTCACCTCCCACTCTCCACCCATTGACCCTCTCTCTCCGCCCCTGGGGAGCCTTACTCCGTCCTTCGGGAGCCTTTCTCCACCCTCAGCGATCATTTGCGCCGCTGCGTGCGTTATTGCACGCTAAGGTACCTTTGTGCCCGATAAAGCACCATTATTGCGTGATAAGGTGGCAGAGCGCACATTAAGATGGTTTAGTAAACATACTCCTAAGATTATCCTATAGGATCCACTTGCATATTTTTAACTGGATTGAGAGAGGGCAGTTTTCAGACAGGCAGTTTGCTCAGGTAAATTATTGTTTACCAGAGTAAATGGCTTTAGAAGCTCTCCTCCTTAGAATACCTCTCTACATTTTGTGTGCACTCTTTACAAAATCAACTTTTAGAGTGTTTTCAAGTAAACATAGATGTGCTGGGCATTTCAGAGACAATGCAAACTGCTGTGTTTGCCTTTTATAGTAACATATAATTGATTGTTGATAAAACTAAAACAACCCTCTCGTGATAGCATGAAAAGTAAAATGGGAGGGAGAAGTTTCCAAAACATAATTGAAAAGGGCAATTACATAGTACCCTAACAAGAAATTATATACTGGCTAAAAGAGGGAGAAGCTAATGTAAACAGTAATAGACACTTTTCAGCTTGTTTGCAATTTGTGGTATTGTACAGTGCATAATAGAATCAGTTACAAGCATACAGATGAAGCAGAGCAAATGCCATGAATAAGGTTATTTAATACACAAGTTGCTTTGATTAATATTATTAATGCTCTTCATTTATAATTGGAGAAAGAGGTCTTCGTATATGCCTAACAATATAAAGTAGAAATCCATTCAATGATTTTGAATGATTTAATGTCAAAGATGCAAGAATTATTTTTAGGAGTGAAGGGAAAATAGTGAGAATTTAACAATAATATATTATAAGTTAAAGGTAACCTCTGAAAAAAGTCTTGAGGACAAAAGCCCATAGAAGGTCTATCCAGCTTTTGTTTCTTTTGCCCCCAAAAAGCTAAGGGCTGCCATTTCCAAATGTGCTCTTTCCATTTGGCTAGCAGATTGCATCTCTTTCTCTTATGCCCAGGTAGGCCTGAGCCTTCATGGTCACGTTGAAGGTCATAGGGTGGCTGCATCAGTGGCCAACTTACACTCATTCTCCATGGAAGAGATCTGCAGGGCTGCAACGTGGTCTTCTCTCCTTACAGTCACATCTCACTATTGTCTAGCCAGGGATTCCTAATGTGATAGCAATTTTGATAAATCTATACTCCGGAATCGGTTTGGTGATTGGAATCCAACTCCATCCCCCTTAAGCCCATTCTATTCTGTCCAGGCTACCAAAAAAAAAAAAATGGAAGACATAATCACTGCTATTGTACATACTTGCTTTCTGATTGCTGAGGCCTTTTGCCATCACACAGATGGCTTGTTGTCCCTGTTGGGCTTGTCTGCCTTCTCCTCGGTTTTCGGACGCCTGTAGCTAGGGAGTCCCATTCGTAAGGACTTATTCCTATTTGTCCAAAGAGAAAACATAGTTATTCACATGTAGCAGGTGTTCTCCATGGACAGTAGCAATATGTCCTCACAATCCTCCCATCTCCCTGAGGAGTTGTATTCTGCTACAACCATGCCATCAGACTGATTCAAGATGTCGTTGCGGCGGCAGGCGGGAAAAAAGTGCACATGCTAGTAGAGCCTCCCAAAAGCTTCCAATAGAAGCTGGGAAGTGTTCCCACACGGGGTCCATCGGGGGACGTCACTCATACATAAAAATATAAGAAAGGCTATACTTGGTCAGACCAAGGTCCATCAAGCCCAGTATCCTGTTTGCAGCAGTGGGCAATCTAGGTCACAAGTACCTGGCAGGTTCCCAAAGGCCACAGGTTCCACAATGCTCGTCCTGTGGTAAGCAGTGGATTTCCTGGGTCCTCTTTAATAATGGTTTATGGACCTTTCCTCCAGGAACTTGTCCAAACCTCTTTTAAACCCAGCTACACTAACAGTCTTTACTACATCCTCTGGTAACGAATTCCAGAGTTTGATGACGCGTTGAATGAAAAAATATTTTCTCTTATTAGTCTTAAATGGGTTACATTATAGCTTCATTGTATGTCCTCTAGTCTTTCTACTTTTTGATGCATAAACAACTGATCTACGTTAACTATATGAGGAGGTCAATAACAGACAACACCTTGATCATCCCTAAAGACTCCATTAAGTGCACCCAAACAACCAGGAGAAGAGCCTTCGCCTTCTACGCCCCAAAATGCTGGAACGATCTCCCACCTGATATAAGATCGATCAAAGACCTCATTCAGTTACGGAAGGCAATCAAACACCACATTTTCCTGCTACACTTTGCACAAGCTTCCACCCCGCCCCCGATCAATCACCCACTAAACCCCACAAACTCTTCATACACTACATAAACAAAGGGGTCTCAAGTAATTGCTGCCCCGCCTATAGTTTTTCATGACAATACCGGCCAAATCATAATCTTATGCTCTATGTCAATATGTATATAGTTACCCTGTTTTGTACCAAGTTTTATCTCCTGTTACAATGTAAGTGCAAAAAAGTCGTGACTAAATTGTGCAACCTTTGTTAAATGTAAACCGCACTGATAAAAAATAGCGCGGTTTATAAAAGATGTTAAATAAATAAATAAATTCCACTCCATTCATTAATTTAAAGACCTCTATCATATCTCCCCTCAGTCTCTATCATATCTCCCCTCAGCCTTCCCTTTTCCAAGTTGAAGAGCCCTAAACTTTTAAGCCTTTTCTCATAGGGGTATCCTTTCATTCTCTTTACCATTTTATTGGCTTTTCTGCAGGACCAAGCAGGAAGTCAGTCCTCACTTATGGGTGACGTCGGCGCCGACGGAGCCCTCGCGGAGCAATTTTCCCCAGCTTTCAAAGAAAGCCTTTGGGAACTGCAGCGCGCATGCGCGGTCCCCTTCCCGCCCAAGGGTGCCATCTTAGCCAGTCTTCTTTTTTCCGCGGAGCCCTACAGACGTACCTGTCGTGTCCCCGCGAAAAAGTTGATTTTTCTTCATAATTATTCTTTTTTCTTTCGGTTCGACGCCGGTCTTTTTCCCGCCCGGACTCGCGACGCCGGTCACGAGTCCTTTTCTTCCTTTTCGGTTTTTCTGACTTAGTCAGTTTTCGTTTCGGTTTTTCCCTGGCAGCCCGGTCCTTTGACCTCGCCGGGGCCCTTTTTCCCCCGATGGCTGCCAGTGGTTTCAAGCGGTGTGGTCAGTGTGACCGAAATATGTCACTAACTGACACACACGACAATTGCCTCCGCTGCCTGGGCCCGGATCATGAAGAAATGATCTGTGGGCCTTGTGGCAAACTTTCCTCCAAAGCGTTGAGAAGTCGGCGGCATCAGCGGGATAGAATCTTCGCTGACCCCAGCCGTACCCGGACCTCGTCGGAGGCCTCCGCGTCCAGGGGTTCCAGCTCGGACCGTCGCCGGAGTTCCTCCGACAGGGGCTCCCTCCGGGGACCATCGACGGAAGGTGAAACCCGCGAGGGCGGCGTCGGTGGACGCTCCTGGCTCCGCGAGGGCCAGGTCGCATAGCCCCGATAGCCGCCCCGGGTCCTTGGAGAAGGAGCACCTCACGAAGCGACCTCGCCTGGAGTCGGAGCTGCCTGCTCGGGTAAGTCCTGTGGTCCTTCTGGACTCGCCTCCGCGACAGCCGACGTCGGGCCCGACGCCGTCGGGGCCCGAGTCGGGGGCTGCTGGGTCACCTGAGCTCGGACTCAGGTTGACGGCCTTGGAGAGCAGACTGTCTGCCTTCATGGACCAGCAGCGGGCACTGCTCGCTGGCTTCGCTGGCGCCGCTGCCCCGACCGCCGGGACGTCGACGTCTAAGTCGACCCCGGAGACCGAGCCGATCCTCGAGTCGATCCTCGGTCGAGGTCACCCTCGGCCTCCCGTTCGGGACCGAGGTCGCCAACGCCGACTCCCTCGGCGTCGGGGCGGCAGGCGCCGCGCCCTGCCCGGGCCGACCCCACCGAGTCCTCGTCGGAGTCGGTCTGGGAGTCTGAAGAGGAAGAGTCGCCTGATTCTTTTCGGACTCGGTGTGTCCCCTCGGACTCACCTGAGTCCGAACCTCGGAAGCAGTCCCCCCCGGAGGATGCCCGGTTCTCGGACTTCGTCAGGGATATGGCCAAGGCTTTGGCCTTCCCTGCGGACCCCGAGGAGGAGCCTCGAGCCGAAGAGCTCGACGCTTTCCAGTATGACTCTCCCGCCAGGGAACACTTTACTGTGCCGGTTCCTCCCATGCTGGAACGACTACTCTTCCGCATGTGGGAGAGTCCGGCCACCTCGCCGGTCCTGAGCAAGCGGGTCGATTCTATCTATCGAGTCCGCAAGAGCCCTGGCTTCCAAAAAGCACAGCTACCACACCATTCCATGGTAGTGGAATCGGCCATGCATCGTCTTAAGAGCCAGAAGATGCACTCCTCGGTGCCTCCTGGCAGGGAGGCCCGTAACCTGGATGGCCTTGGTAAGAAGTGTTTCCAGGGCTCTATGCTCGCATGTCGTGTCCAGACCTACCAGCTATACATGGGCATGTATCTCCGAGACCTGGCTAAAGAGCTAGCCGGCTTCTCCGCTGTTTGTCCGAGGAACCCTTGCGGAGGTTCCTGGCCTTGTCCACTGGCATTCGGGAATGCTCAAAATTTATGTCCCGAGCAGCCTATGATGGCTTTGAAGCATCGGCTCGAGTGGCCGCAGCTGGCATCGGTGCCCGCCGACAGGCTTGGCTTCAGTCGTCTGACCTTGAGCCCTGGGTGCAGGACAAGTTGGTCGATGTCCCTTGCCGAGGCGAAAACCTCTTTGGCAAACCCATGGCTGATAAGGCTGCACAAATTGAGACAGAGACTCTCACCAGGACTAGGCTTTCTAGGAAGACCTCCGCCCCTTCCCAGAAAAAGAAGGGCTCGGGAAAGAAGTCCTTTTACCCGAGGAAGGCGGCTGCCTACAAACAATACCCCCACTATCAGGCCCCTGCAGCTCCCCAACAGGGCCAGCAGGCCAAGGGACGGGGTAACGGGTCCCGTAGGCAGCAAGCCCCCAAGCCTGCACCACCAGCCCCTGCTCAGCAGGGTGGGGGTTTTTGACTCCTCCCAGCACCGGAGGCCGGCTGGTTCACTTCGCCCACAGGTGGTCCAGCATCACCTCAGATGCCTGGGTGCTTCAAGTCGTGCGAGAAGGCTATCTTCTCCACTTCCACCAGGTCCCTCCCTCCTATTTTCCGGGAGAACATCCACGACCCCCTCTGCACAGGGAGTTACTCCTTCAGGAGTTAGCAGGTCTTCTACGGGATCAGGCGGTGGAACCGGTGCCCCACCACCTGAAAGGTCAAGGCTTTTATTCCAGGTATTTTCTAATACCAAAAAGAACAGGAGGCCTCAGACCCATCCTGGACTTGCGCAACCTCAACAAGTTCCTCGTGCGGGAGAAGTTCAAGATGCTTACCCTTGGAATCCTTCTGCCCTACCTCCAGCAGGGAGATTGGCTATGCTCCTTGGATCTAAAGGATGCCTACACGCACATCCTCATCCACCCAAGCCACCGCCAATACCTAAGGTTTGTGGTGGCAGGAAATCATTACCAATACAGAGTACTACCCTTTGGCCTGTCCTCCGCACCGCGAGTCTTCACAAAATGTCTCGCGGTGGTGGCGGCCCATCTCCGGCTTCACGGCCTCTATGTCTTTCCGTACCTCGACGACTGGCTCATCAGAAGCAGCGTCCGCTCTGGAGGTCACCAACGCCACGCGCCGCACGGTGACTCTTCTGCAGTACTTGGGCTTTGTTATAAACTTCGCAAAGTCCACTTTGCTCCCCTCACAGGATCTCGAGTTCATCGGCGCAAGGCTGCACACTCCTCAGGCACGAGCGTACCTACCGCTCGACAGGGCTCAACGGCTCATGGACCTAGCCGACCGTTTTCGCAGCCAGCCCCTGGTCTCCGCCAGGCGCTTCCTGAGACTACTCGGCCATATGGCTTCCACCGTCCATGTGACCCCCAATGCCCGCCTGAATATGCGGCCTGCTCAATGGTGTCTCCGCCGGCAGTGGCGACAAGCCACAGGCGGCCTAGCAGACCTAGTGCGCGTCTCCGAGCCGCTGATCTCGTCTCTCCGGTGGTGGCTTCAGCGGCCGAACCTGATATTCGGCATGCCTTTCCAGTCACCTCAGCCGGCCCGGGTGCTGACAACAGATGCATCCCTCCTGGGCTGGGGAGCACATTGCCAAGGGGCACGTACTCAGGGCCTCTGGACCACGTGGGAGTCTGCTCAGCAGATCAACTTCCTGGAGCTCAGGGCAATCCGCCTGGCTCTCAAGGCCTTCTCCCACCTTACTTCTCACCAGTCCGTCCTTGTCCAGACGGACAATCAAGTTGCCATGTTCTACGTGAACAAGCAGGGGGGCACGGGCTCCTTCCTCCTCTGCCGGGAGGCACAGAAGCTCTGCTCTTGGGCCGTCAGTCACGGCGTTCTCCTCAAGGCAGTTTATCTCCCAGGCCAAGAGAATTGCCTGGCGGACAAACTCAGCAGGGTCCTCCAGCCGCACGAGTGGCGTCTGGATCCCTTGGTAGTTCAGAAGCTCTTTCTAAAGTGGGGCCTCCCCACGGTGGATCTCTTTGCCAGTCCTCACAACCGGCAACTTCCTCGCTTCTGCTCTCGTCAGCCACACCCCCTTCGGGTTGCGGCGGACGCTTTTCTACTCTCATGGTCGGGGAGCCTTCTGTACGCTTTCCCTCCCATCCCGCTAGTCTCTCGGACTCTTTTCAAGGTTCTCCGAGACAAAGCCTTCATGATCCTGGTGGCTCCTCGCTGGCCCAGACAGCCGTGGTTTCCACTCCTGCTGCAATTAGCGGTGGAGGATCCGTTCCCTCTGGG
This sequence comes from Ichthyophis bannanicus, assembly GCA_033557465.1. NCBI lineage: Eukaryota > Metazoa > Chordata > Amphibia > Gymnophiona > Ichthyophiidae > Ichthyophis > Ichthyophis bannanicus. Next base: position 683,969,720 of record CM066036.1, on the reverse strand, counting down.
GTTTCAACCGGATCTCCTCACTCAGGATCAGGGGTCTCTGCTACACCCCAACCTGAGGTCTCTCAATCTAATGGCCTGGCTGCTGAGAGGGTAGTCCTTGCTCCCCTTCTCCTGCCGGCAGAGGTGGAAGAGGTCGTCCTAGCTTCTCGGCGACCTTCTACCCGCAAATGCTACGCCCTTAAATGGGGTCGCTTTTCCGTTTGGTGTACCCAACAGTCTCAGGATCCCTTCTCCTGCCCGGTGTCGGTGATCCTGCAGTACTTACTATACCTCTCTAATCTGGGACTTAAGTCCAACTCCGTCAAAGTTCACCTCAGTGCTCTTTCTGCACATCATGTGCAGGTGGACGGCAGACCTCTTTCCAGCGACCCTCTTGTAGCGAGGTTTCTCCGAGGTCTCCTTCTACTTAAACCACCTCTACGCCCGCCAGCACCCGACTGGGATCTGAATGTGGTTTTGCAGCGGATCACCTGTCCGCCTTTTGAACCTATGGCTACCTGTTCTCTCCGTTTTCTTTCTTGGAAAACATTGTTCTTGATAGCCCTCACTTCCGCTAGACGCGTAAGTGAATCGCAGGCCCTCGTGTCCGATCCCCCCTACACTTGGTTCTACAAAAATAGGGTAGTCCTACGGACTCACCCAAAATTTCTTCCAAAAGTGGTCTCCCCCTTTCACATCAATCAGGAGGTGGTACTTCCAACCTTCTTTCCCAGACCACACTCCAGCCGAGCTGAAACGGTCCTCCATACCCTGGACTGTAGAAGGGCTTTGAACTTCTACCTTGACCGTACGCGGGAGCACCGTAAAGCTGCTCAGCTTTTTGTGTCTTTTGACCCCAATAAATTGGGACTCCCGGTCTCCAAGCGTACTCTGTCCATCTGGGTTGCGGACTGTATCTCTTGGGCTTATGGGGCAGCCGGACTCTCCTTGGAAGGTCGAGTCACGGCTCACTGCGTTCGGGCAAAGGCTACGTCAGTGGCTTACCTCCGCTCTGTTCCGCTGGCAGACATCTGCCGGGCCGCTACTTGGTCTTCGAGCCAGACTTTTGCGGTCCATTACTGTCTCGAGAGGGAGTCCCGCAGGGACAGTGCTTTCGGACAGGCAGTCCTCCGTAATCTCTTTGAGGTCTGAGCAACTCCTACCCTCCATCCCGGATGTGGGCTACCGGTGGGTAATAATTCAGCGAAGATTCTTTCCTTCTGTGCTGCTGAGCTAGAGGGAGCTCATTTTTGTGCTTAGGGTCTCCGGTAGCCTTGAGCTTGGGAGTCCCATAAGTGAGGACTGACTTCCTGCTTGGTCCTGGAGAAAGCGTAGTTACTCACCTGTAACAGGTGTTCTCCAGGAGCAGCAGGAATCAGTCCTCACTACCCTCCCTCCTCCCCGTGGAGTTGCAATCATCTGCTTTAGTTGTTTTTGCAAATTTTTATGCTGTCTTTTTTAGCTATGTCATCTGACTGGCTAAGATGGCACCCTTGGGCGGGAAGGGGACCGCGCATGCGCGCTGCAATTCCCAAAGGCTTTCTTTGAAAGCTGGGGAAAATTGCTCCGCGAGGGCTCCGTCAGCGCCGACGTCACCCATAAATGAGGACTGATTCCTGCTGCTCCTGGAGAACACCTGTTACAGGTGAGTAGCTACGCTTTCTCTGTACCTTTTCTAATTCCACTATATCTTTTTTAAGAGACGGCAACCAGAATTGCACACAGTAGTCAAGGTGTGGCATTATAATATCCTTAATTTTATTCTCTATTCCTTTCCTTATGATTCCTAGCATTCTATTTGCTCTCTTGGCCACCGCTGCACACTGGATAAGGGTTTCAACGTACTATCCATGATGACACCTAAATCTTATTCCTGGATGGTGGTTTCCAAATTGGTACTTTGCATCGTGTAACCAAAGTTTGGGCTGTTCTTTCCTTGGTGCATAACTTTGCACTTGTCCACATTCGATTTCATCTGCCATTTGGATGTCCAGTCTTCCAATTTATCAAGATCCTCTTGCAATTTTTCACAATCCTCTTGTGTTTAACAACTTTGAATAATTTTGTCTCATCTGCAAATCTGATCACCTCACTTGTTCCCATTTCCAGGTCATTTATGAATATGTTAAAAAGCAGTGGGCCCAGCACAGATCTCTGCGGTACTCCACTATTTACTTTTCTCCATTGAGAAAATTGGCCACTGATTTCTGTCTTTTAACAAGTTCCTGATACACAATACTACACTGCCTCCAATCCCAAGACTTTTTAATTTTGCCAAGAGACTCTCATGAGGGACCTTGTCAAAGGCTTTCTGAAAATCCAGATACACTATTTCAACTGACTTACCTTTGTCTACCTGTTTATTCACACCTTCAAAAAAAATAACAGATTAGTAAGACAAGACTTTCCTTGGCTAAATCCATTTTGGCTTTCTCCCATTAAATCATGACTACATTCATGATCAGTAATTTTATTCTTTATAATGGTTTCTACCATTTTGCTCGGTATTGATGTCAGACTCACTAGTCTGTGGTTTCACGGATCACCCCTGGAACCCATTTTAAATATTGGCGTTACATTGGCCATTCTCCACTCCACTGATTTTAATGATAGTTCACAGATTACACAGGTACACTACCAAAAAACTGCCTCCAGTTTTGCAACTGATTCCTATAGATTTTGGGGTGCTGAATCCAGGAAAAATAGCCAAAATGTTCCATCACGTCACGTTTTCTTGCAAAATTAGATTTCTTACCCATATAAGGAATGTTCACATAATTTCTTTTTAGCCGACTGCAGTTTATTTTCTTGGCCCAAAATAGAGGTTGTAATGGTTAACTAACAAGAAACACTCCCTCATGATATTTTAGAGTGTTTTGTATTCATTTTATACATTAACAGGACAATTGGGAGGCGGGGGGCTAAATCCAGTACTCGCGCTGGCGCATGTTCTTTCCTGTTCGCCTCGCCTCGTTCGCTCTCGCTCAAACACGGTGGTTGCGACATGAACGTTCCTGTCAAATTTCAGTTTCTTGCAAGTTCATTATTACCTTTTGTTTGCTCAGTCGTAATCCAGCTTTATTCCGAAGTGGTTCACTACAGTTGTAGTTTGCAGTGCTGTGTATTTGTGATGGCTCACAGAGCCAGAGGTTGCGTCAACTCTCCGGACAGTTTTTGTTTTATTTGTGGGGAATATACCGTGAAAAAGCGGCAGAGGAACATTTCTGCATTTATTAAAAAAGTATATTTCGCCTATTTCGGTTTGAAGTTAGGCGATCAAGACAAACCGTGGGCTCCTCACAAAGTGTGCAAGACATGTGAGAAAGATCTACGCTTATGGATGAAAGGTAAAAAACAAGCATTTCGTTTCGGAATACCTATGATGTGGCGTGAACAAAGAGACCACAGCAGTGACTGCTATTTTTGCTCTTGCATTGTGAAGGGATGCAACTTAAAAAAATAAGAACGTAATAAGTTACCCCAACCTTCCCTCAGCAATTAGGCCTATGCCTCATAGCAACGAAGTACCTGTGCCTGAACCACCAAAATCTTTGGATCATATTTGTGTGGACGGTTCTGATCATGATGAGACTCATCAGATGGCTTTTCCCGATGAGTCCAGTACTTCCGAGTTTGAAACTGAACCAGATCCGAAACCTGAACTTTTCTCTCAAACTGAATTGAATGATTTAGTCCGGGATTTAGGACTCCCAAAAGATGCTGCCCAACTGCTAGGTTCTCGGCTTAAACAGAAAAATCTATTGTCACCAGGAACAACTTTTTATTGGTACCACAACCGCGAGACACAATTTTTGAAGTATTTCAGCAAAGAGGAAGATTTGGTATTTTGCAACGATATATACGGAGTGATGGAAATGTTTAAACTCAAGTATGATCCTGCTGAATGGCGGCTGTTCATTGATTCGTCAAAAGACAGCATAAAAGGTGTTCTTCTTCATAATGGCAACACATTCGCTTCAATTCCTATTGCTCACTCTGTTATTCTCCAAGAAAAATACGAGAATTTGGCCCTGATTCTTCAGAAGATTCGTTATGATGAGCATAAGTGGATGATTTGTGGAGACTTTAAAATTCTATCCATGCTATTAGGGCAGCAATCCGGTTTCACCAAATATCCCTGCTTCCTTTGCTTGTGGGATAGCCGGGCCCGCGACCTACACTGGGGGAAAAAAGACTGGCCAATTCGGGAGTATTTGAGACCCGGTGAGAAAAATGTTCTTCATGAGAGCTTGGTACCTCGTGATAAAATTCTATTACCACCTCTCCACATTAAGTTGGGTCTCATTAAGCAATTCATCAAGTCCCTTCCAAAAGATGGTGAGTGCTTTCGGTACCTTTGCTCAAAGTTCCCCCGACTTTCTGAAGCAAAGCTAAAGGAAGGAGTGTTTGTTGGCCCTGATATAAGGAAACTCATTTCAGATGGAGCATTCGCTGAAACGATGTCTGAGAAGGAAAAAGAAGCCTGGGATTCCTTCAAGGATGTTGTTCTCAAATTCTTGGGGAACAGGCGGGATGAGAACTATAAGGATATTGTTGCCAGGATGCTCAATGCCTTCAAAGAACAAGGCTGTAACATGAGCCTGAAAGTCCATTTCTTGCACTCCCATGTGAACTACTTTCCCGAAAACTTGGGGGCGTACAGTGAAGAACAAGGTGAAAGGTTTCACCAGGACATCAAGGACGCAGAGAGAAGGTACCAAGGAAGATGGAACACCACTATGATGGCTGATTTCTGCTGGTTGCTGCTGCGGGAAACCCCAGATGAAAAATACGCCAAGCAGCGCACCAAGAGAAGCATTCGGGGGAAGAAGAAACGGGCCCACCAGGAGATTGATTGATCCAAGAATGACTTTAAAATCTAAACTGTGTTGACAAATATCGTGTTTTTACTAAACTTTGAAATAAAAATTTGCTAGTTATTACCACAGTGTCGGATCTCATTTATTAGAATTTTATTTTCACACCATCGGGTGTTTGTCTTCATGTATTGCAATGGTGCGGTTTGCGTTTTCTATTCTTACATACATACCTGTACAACATTTTTTGCACATTTCTTTGCTTTGCTTTGTGTCTAACCTCGCTCTTATATGCTCAATGTTTGTGCACATGTATGTGGCTGTTTTAAGTGCAGACGATTTTGCTACCATCACAGTGTGTTTTGTTGACATTACTCTATTCTTATGTGCTGCCTTGTTACAATTTTCTTTATTCTTATTTGAATAACTACTAAACAATTAGTATAAAGAATTCATCCAAGAAACTTTTATCTCGATCGCACTCAATCTGAAACGTTCACCTCAAACTGCTAACCCAATGTAGCAAAAAATCTGTACGTGATGGAGCAAATTGGTTACCAGATTTGGATTCAGCGCACCAAAAAACGTAAAAATCAATCGAAACATTAGAGGCAGTTTAAAAAAATTTTTTTTAGTGTACCTGTGTTAATAGTAGGTCTGAAATCTCATATTTCACTTCTTTCAATACCCTTGGATATATACCATCTGGTCCACGTGATTTGCTACTCTTCAATGTATGAAATAGTTGTAATACATCTTCCCGGTTTATCGATATTTCTTTCATTTCTTCCAATACAACATCTTTATATACCATTTCAGGCACAGGCAAATTCCCTACATCTTCTTCAGTAAAGACGAAAGCAAATTAATTCAGTCTCTCTGCTATGGCCTCGTCCTCACTTAGCACCCCTTTTACTACTTTATCATCCAATGGTCCAACTTACTCTCTCTCATGAGTTTTTTTGCTATGAATGTTCTTGAAAAAGTTTTTATTATATATTTTTGCTTCCATGGCTAGCTTTTTTTCAAATTCTCTCTTTGCCTGCCTTATCAATGCCTCACATGTAACTTGGCAATGCTTATGTTGTTTCCCGTTTTCGTCATTTGACTCCTTTTTCCATTTCCTGAAAGATGCTTTTTGGCAGCAAGAGCCTTTCTGATCTCACCTTTAAACTGTACTGGCAGTTTTTTTGCCTTCTTTCACTTTTCTTAAAGCGGGGAATTCATCTGTTCTGGGCTTCCAGGATAGTACTTTTAAAGAATGTCTATGCTTTATATAAATCTTTAATCTTTGCAACTGCTCTTTTTTGTCTTTTCTTAACTATTTTCCTCGTTTGATCATAGTCTCCCTTTTGAAAGTTAAATGGTAGTACTGTGGATTTCCTTGGCATCCTTCTTTCATTTACTAGATCAAATGCTATCATGCTATAATCACTATTGCCAAGTGACCCCAACACCCTTATCTCTTGCAGCAGATCCTGCATGCCACTAAGAACTATGTCCAAAATAGCTTCCCCTCTTGTTGGTTCATGAACAAGCTGATCCAAGAAGCAGTCATTTATTTCTTCTAGAAACTTTATCTCCCTAGCATGTCCTGCTGTGACACTGACGCAGTTGATACCTGGGTAATTGAAATCATGTAAGGACTTATTCCTTATTGTCCCTCCAGTCTAGTCCCGAACCTCTGGGTTTGCTCCTCCTTCAGCAGCTTGGAGACTGAGAAACGTCATCTTCTTAATGACTCTGGTATAAAGGCACAGGAACTGCCTCCTCACTCCAATTATCTCAGTCTCCAAGCAGCTGGAGGGTTGGTGAACCCGGAGGTTAAGGGCTCACAAGAGGAACAATTAAGGAAAGTGATAGGAGATAGAAATTAGATAGAGGGAATTGAGTGTTAGAAAAGTGATGTGTTCACCTTTAATAGAAGTAAAAAGATTTAAAGATCAGCAGAGGAAGCTGTGCTGAGGTGCTGTTTCCCCCCTCCCCCTCCCTCACCCGTTCTGTGGTAATTAGATTTTTAGTCTGAATGTGCTCTGGCTCCCGAACCCACTTTTATGGGTGAGGAGCCGGCAGCGTGAATATCTCAGCATGCAGAAGGGGACTGCCGTTTTGGCGCTGAAAGACTGGCAGAGAAGAGGGAAGCAGGCAAGGGCAGCTGCTCCTCCGCTGTCAGCTCTTCCCCGACACCGAAGCCGCGATTCAGCTGAGCGCAGGGAGTGCAGTAGATGCTTCAAAAAGTCTCCAGAGGTCGGTGATTGGCAGTCCAGAAGGTAAGAGGGGCCAACAATCAGGCGAAGCGCGGCAAATTTAGCAGGGGAAGACAAGTGTTCACAACGGAGCAGGCCGCGCCGCATGTCAGCCGTGCTTGAAGCTCTGTCGCTTGTTAACTGCATTTAACAGCATGTAGTTACACTGGAAAGCTTTGTTTTCAAGTTTTTTGCACAAAATTGGGATCGAAAGGGCGGAAGGCTGCCGGAGGACAAACAAAAGCAAGGGCAGTCGGTTCCATCATCCAGAGGACAGCCGAGAGAGTTCCGTCGTTTCTGGTCCCCGCGGTTCAGTCAGGGTCAAAGAGGACGTTTCCCCTATAGGAATCAAGGGTTTCGAGGCTTTCGAGGAGCGGGCAGAGGTTTTGCCGCCTCTGCGGCCTCGAATCTTAGAAAGTCACGATGAAGCCAGGAGGACCCAGGTGGGACAGGTACCTGTAGGAGGTCGTTTACTAGAGTTTTATCCTGCCTGGGTCAAGATCACGTCAGATCAGTGGGTACTGGAGGTTATCCGAGAATGGTATGCGTTGGAGTTTCAGCAGATGGTGACCGATTCATACGTGCAATCTCTGCGCAAAGCGCGATCCAAGTGCGAAGCAATGCGGGAGACCTTTAGAAAAGCTGTTGTCCCTCAAAGCAGTGATACCGGTACCCCCAGATCAGTACGGATGCGGTCGGTACTCCATTTACTTCGTAGTGCCGAAAAAGGAAGAAACCTATCGGCCGATTTTGGATCTCAAAAGAGGTCGGTCATCGTAGCCGTAAGGAAAGGAGAGTTTCTGATGTCCCTGGATTTGTCGGAGGCTTATCTGCACATCCCGATTCGTCAGGAGCATCAGAGGTTTCTAAGATTTGCGGTACCGATGGGACATTTTCAATTCCAGGTGTTACCGTTTGGACTAGCTACGGCTCCACGAACCTTCACTAAGGTGATGGTGGTGGTGGCAGCATCGTTACGAAGGGACGGAGTGCTGGTGCATCTCTATCTGGACGATTGGTTGATCCGAGCAAAGTCCAGAGCCGAGAGCGAGGTGGCTACGGCCAGAGTGATGACATTCTTACAGAGTCTCGGATGGGTAGTCAATATGGCTAAAAGCAGATTGAGTCCATCACAGAACCTGGAATACCTGGGTGCTCGCTTCGATACAAACATAGGGAGAGTATTTCTGCCGCAGCAGTGGGCACAAGGATTGAGGAAGTTAGTACTCAGGTTTCTGGACAGAAGAAATCCTACAGCTTGGCATTATCTGCAGTTGCTCGGTTGGTTCCGTGGGCAAGAGCCCACATGAGACCATTGCAGAGAGCATTACTCAGATGGTGGTCATGCCAGGAAGACCATCTGTATCAGGTGCTGCCCTATATGCCAGAGACACGTCGGGCTCTCCAATGGTGGTTGAATCCGGAGCATCTTAAGAAGGGTATACCGTTAGAGTTACTGGGTTGGCTACCTTTAACAACAGATGCCAGCCTATCCAGCTGGGGAGCTCACTTCCAGGGGAAATTCGCCCAGGGGCAGTGGACCGCTCAGGAAAAGGTCTGGTCGATCAACAGGTTGGAATTGCGGGTGGTAACGCTAGCTCTTCGAGTGTTTCAGCCGTTGCTTCGAGGGAAGGCCATCAGGGTGTTTTCTGACAGCGTGACCGCGCTAGCCTACATCAACTGGCAAGGGGACACCACCAGCTAGAAGCCGAGACTGAACAGTTGTTCGAGTGGGCCAAAATGCACCTGCTGGTGTTTTCGGCAGCATATGTAACAGGAGTGGAGAATATGAAGGCCAACTTTCTAAGCCGAGTAAAGGTGGACCCAGGGGTGTGGGTTCTCCATCCGCAGGTGTTTGAGAGCCTGGTGCGCCGCTGGGGGACTCCAGTAATGGACCTCATGGCGACGTTCCAGTCAGCAAAGGCTAATTGTTTCTTCAGCAGAAGAAAATGAAAGAATACTCTGCACCTCCCCTCGCCTACAACGAGTCAGGGCTCTTGGGTATAACAGAAATCCACACACAAGGCAATGAGAAGGTTAATTGATAAATCAGTAAATAATACACAACACACTTGTATTATAAAAATAACCAAAGCTTTGGGAGAGCAAGCTAGGCCGCTGCCTATGTTTACTCTGATATCATAGCTTTAGGCCACTTTATTTATAGGTAAAGATTCCATTACACAGCATAATTTCACTTTATTATTCTACGTCTCACATCACGTATATTCATAATATACATATTCTATTCTACGTCTAGTGTCACGTATATTCATAACATACTTTTCTATAGGCATGCACGTCATAGACAATCATGAAAAGACATACATATATTCTCAGACATGACTATGTAGGCCTTAATTCTAATTAATTCTAACACTGACAGTTTGATATCTCTGACCAGAGACTGAGCGACTGAGAAGCTGGGTAAACAACTTGCCTTTTACTTATCTTTCTAATAACAAGACTAATGTTTATATTATAGGAACCTTTCACCCAGTTTCTTCTACAGAGTTTTCAAGGATGGTATTAAATAAGGAGCTACAAATGATATTAACTCTTTCTTAGGGCTTATAGTAATATAATGTTATACACAGGGCCTGACTGTGTATCCAGCCTGGTACAATCAAGCTTTCCTTCAGTCCGTCCTCTGATTCTGTAAAGAATCATTTCACAGATAAGGAAACTCGGACATCGGTATTAAAAATGGATTGTAGCTAGCTTCTGGGTCAACCTGTAACATTATTTTAGGGGTCAGTGTCTCCACTGATTTCTTACAGCAAGCAGATATTACACAAAGAATTATTGTTCCTAAAATGATAATCCCTAATAAGCCAAATAATGAAGCTAATATGCCTTGCAGGGGCCTAGATAATAAACTCCAGAAAGAAGAAACAGAATCAAAAAAATCAGAAAAAGAACTTACATAACTATTACTTGACACAAATGTACGATTCCTAACCTTATCTAGTAGGCCTTTCACTATTTTTCCTTCATCATCAAGCAAACAATAATTAATAATAATAATAATAAATAAATAAATAAATAAACCATACATGACATTTTCCTTCGCTAGGAGATAGTCTAAAACCATGCGATTCTAGGCTAATAAAGTAATGTGGTAAGGTAGAAAAACGCCACGGGGTGTCTAACTGGGCAACATAGCAAGTACCTGACCAACCTCTGGGAAGTTCCATATATGCAAGATTACCACAAACAAAATAATCTAACTTCTAAAGCCACTAATCCATTTTCCCAAATTGTCAATTTGTGGGGACAAGATGTATTCTGTGTACAATTATTCAGAGTCCACTGAGTAATGTTCATTTCTTTAATTCCAACAGATAAATTACGTTCCCAGGGATGGTGATACCCTAATAAAGGGAAATTCCAGTTAGGTATGTTTAGGTCTGGACTAAAGTCATTCAAAAGGTAGCCAGAACTATTATACTGTAACAAGTCATAATCATGCACCTGATTCCCCTGAACTTGTATTAATTGTATTACGGAAATATAAGGTTTCTGTACGTGGGATTTCTTATACCAGATGGAAGAATTATGTAGCATTATTATTCTACAAACGTTCTATGGGGTGTCCCTTACCTTTTTTCCTGTACCTTGAGCCATAAAACATATTGGAGGGGACTTTAAAGGCATAGAACTAACTACTCTAGGTTCTGTGTTTGTATGAGACCATTAGATTAAAATGTCTTTTGTAACTGAGTGTAAATGCGACTCAAAAATATTTGGGTTTTTCCCATAACATTCCCAAGATTCTAAATGCAGTACTGCTTCATTAACAATAATATGCCATAGCACAACTAAGACCAAATACGGAAACATTCTTAGCAAACTTCTAAACATCTGAAACTATAATTACTCCAAAAATAAATGTTCTAAGACAAAATAAAAATACACCTACTCTTCTTAAGATGATGAAGATATATAGTATAGCTATAACTACCCTCTAATTCTCAAACTTTCATAAAGTAGAGGTTAAGTGCCAAAAGGTCATTGCATATATATCAGTAAAATACTAATTCAGACTAACTATATCCACCTAATCAGTAGTGTAAATGCTGGACAAAGGTCTTTTGCAGAATTAGTCCATTCAAAAAGCACTTAATCACAATAGTCTTTTTCTGTAATATCACTGTTGTTCAACAAGTCTCTGCGTTGCAATCTCTTCATTCACTAATGCAGGGAGCCACTGTCTGGAGTCTGTGAAGGAGCCTTTTTACACTGTGTAAGGTGTATCCAACAAGAATGTCCTTCCACTTTATAAGCTGAGTATCCCACCAGGAGCACACAAAATGGACCTAGAAACTTGGGAGCCAGAAGCGTCTTTGGATGCAAATTCTTAATCAGGACCCAGTCTGGTGACTTCACTTCTGGATATGATGATTCTGATGATTCTGGATATGATAATTCTGTCATCTTATTGAGGATGCACTTGCAATAAAGGGGAAACAGACAGGACTGAGTGCAACCGTGAGCAATAAGTCAAAATATCACTGCGCAACAATTGGGGATCCGGAATAACTGCCAAGTCATGTGGAGAAGTAGCTGGACGTCCAGTAACTATTTCATATGATGTCAGGCTGGGGGAATTACACACTGCCATAAGGGCAAAGGGAAGGGCTTCTGTCCAATCTGTAGCCCAATCCTGTGTCAGAGTGCGTAAGTGACCTTTGAATGTCCTAGTCATCCGTTCCACTTGGCCAGAGCTTCGCGGATGATAAGGAGTGTGCAGTTGTCTCTTAATACCAAACCAAATTTTCAATACCCTCCCAGACACTCGCAACAAAGGCTGGACCCAGACAAGAAGAAAGAACAAACAGGAATAAACTGAGTGATCAGTAATCTGATGACAACCCCAGCAGTCATACTAGTAGTGGGATAAACTTCTACCTATCCGGAGAATAGACAAGTGACCACCAGACAAATACCACTGCCTTCCTCTGGCACAGGGCAGATCTGCAAAACAGGCTGCAAAATCAAAAAGAGTTCGGAAGGCAGAAATCTTAATAACTGACCCTAAGCTGACCCTACAGTGCCAGTCTTGAAACAGTGCAGACAAGCTGTGCCACAGGAAAAATAACAGAAGTTCAGGTGATACCGGAGAACCAAAAAGACATAATTCATAGCCACAGCGGTAAAGCTTATGATGCAGGAACAGGGCAAGTAGAAACAAAAGACTGTCAGGACAAATAAGCAGATGATCCTCTTTCCAGCAACCCTGAGCATCACAGGTGCACCCCACGAAGTCAGAGTCTGGGTTTCAAAGGAAGTATCTTGCTATTGCTGCAAGAAAGATGAAAGGGAAAACAAAGTCATATTAAACGGTGTTAAATACAGCAATGTCGGTGACACTGATGCCCGAAGAGCGGCTTGCCGTGCTTCTTGGTTTGCAAAATGGTTGTCCTTTGCAAACACTTCTGCTAGCTGTGCACTGGCAAACGGCAAAGAAGCTGTTTCCACTACATCATTAACTGTTGTGACTACATAGCCCATCTTGTAGAGAAAATGTCAAAATAGTTTGGAAACAATCATGAGACCCATCCTCCTCCACAGGTGTTGAAGGGTTGCATATTGATGTAGTACATACTGAAACATGAAGCGGAGAAATGACTAATTCCAAAGTCAATAAAACGTGTGGAGGACAAAGGCTGAGTCTTGGTTAGATGGAACAAAAGGGCGCTGTAGAACCAGAAAATCAGTAAGTTTCAATTGCAAAAGCCACTGCTACCAAACTACGTAGACATAGTGGGAGTCCCAAAGTCACTGCATCAAATCGCTTTGAGAACTAGCCTACCGGCTTGCAACCAGTTGGGAAAGCTTGTAAAAGCACACAGGTAGCAGAGGAATCAGAAATAGCCACATACAATTTGAATGGTAAAGAATAATCATATACAATAACATGGTGCATTTCCCAGTGCAATTTTTACATTTAAAACAAACCTCCCACTGTGATAATGTGGGTACAATGAGGCCTTCAGATCCTTTTTTCCAAGATGAGAGCATAAAGCAGAGCAGTAAGATCTTGAGAAATTTGCTAGCTATTATTTACAGAAAATTAATAAACTCAGGAAGCTACGCAATAACACTGGTGTCGCTGGAAAAAGGCAATGACAGAGTAGGTTTCAATCTAGCAGAGGTAATTGCACGACCAGATGGTGTTAGAACAACACCCAGGAAAGTAACATTTTGAGATACAAATTGCAGTTTAGACAGATTAACCTTCAAACCTAAATTAGTAATATGAGCTAATAGAGACAAAGAATCTGACAAACAAACTCATAACATGGTGAACATAAAAGCAAATCATCCACATATTGAACTAAAGAGGAATGGTCGAGTCTTACATCAAATAATGCAGTTCTTAGGCCCTGTGAAACATATGCAGGACTATCAGTGTACCCTTGATACAAAGTGGTCCAAATATTTTGTTTATCTTCAAAATGGAAAGCAAATAAAAAATTGGTTGTCTTTGCAAATTCTCACAGAAAAATAAGCAGAACTGAAATCTACAACAGTCCCTGAAGGTATCTGTGTCCAGATATCATGTGGATTAGGCACCAAGGGAAAAATTGGCAAAATCACATTATTTACTGCTCGCAGGTATTGCACAAATCTATAAGTCTTACCATCAGCCTTTAGTACAGGAAGAATTGGAGTCTTACATAATGAAGTTGTAGAATAAATGGCACCTTGTTTCTGAAGATCTTCAGTCACAGGACAAATTCCATCAATGGCAGCTGCTGGCAGTGGATACTGCTTGAGTCTAGGAAGCTGAACTCCAGGTTTCACGGTGATCTTCACAGGCGGGATAGAAAGGCTTCTGATATTTGATCCCGGCACTGCCCACAAGGTAGACGGAAGTTCTCCAAGAGCAGGATGAATGGTACTGGCCTCTGCAGGAGACGGCACTTCAGAGAGAGAGAGTACAGCTGGAAATATAACTTCCCACTCTGCCAGGATAGAGTGAATTCAGCTGTTACCGGAGGGGAAGGAGGGAAATCAGCTCTCTGACCATCAAGATTCCGATTCTGGGGATAGTCTCACCACAAGTATCTCTGGACTGTCCACGCCCTCGCTGAGGATTCCCATAACTTCCTCTGTTTTTACCTCTCCCCCCTGCCCATGGGTGGCTGTATAGATTGAGCAATTTAGTCTTTTCACATCTATTTTAGTTCGCTCTTCTTGCTGATCCTTGATAAATTTCAAATCACTGTATCAAGCTCCTTCCAGAATTGCATCAGCTGTTCTAGCTGGCCAATCTATTATTGAAGTTTCTAAAATTTCTTTTATTCTCAGGATTAAACCATTTACAAAAATATTAGTGAATCCTGAAGGTGTGTCTTCTGCTTCACCAGAATAGTCTTTAAAAGCTAGCATACACCTAGTGTGAAAATCTGTAACCTTTTCACCCCTATCCTGCCTTAGAGATGTTAATCTCGACCAATCCTTTACAAGTTTGCATACTACTGTAAGGAATTCTAACAATTTTTTTTTTTTACATAAAAACAAAATTCTCTCTTTGAATCTTCTCTTGGAAATCTTATCACACGGTCTGTCACAAACCCTATGAAAATCAGCTGGATTAAAAAACACAGTTCTGAGCAAATTATCTAGAGCTGCCCAAATGGGATTATAACTGTTAATTATTTGAGACCATAAAGACACAAATCTACCAGGGTTATCCCTGTAATTCGGAAAAGTTTTAGTCAAATCAAACACTTCTTTAAGTAGTCACAATATCATTTCCCACAGCTGCTTCAGCAAATTATGTTGCTGGTGTAGAACGTCCTGAATAGAGCCTAGATCATAATATAATTGATCACACTCCTCTTTGTAAGTTTCACAATGTCTGTCTAAAGCTCTTTGAATCGTATCAACAATGTCACTAGGAACTTTCAATTTTTTCACAACAGAAACACTATCACCTATTGCTACTTTTAAGATTCTTATTACAAGTACAACACTTCCCCTTTCTTGATTCAAACGTGCTCTCAATTCCTTGAGCTGGGAGACATTCCAAATATCCAAAATACACAATTCTACTCCCCCTAACTACTGTTGCTCTTTAAGTATTTTCTTTTTTTCTCTTAGCTCTGCTACACGAGTGACCCGCACTTGATCAGCTGGTCATTAATTACATTTCTTAACACAAACATCTTTTGTTTCAAAACATAAACATTCCAATGTTTTGCATCATGTACCATCCGTTCCCACCATGTAAGCACAATTGCACGGTTTACCTTCAACCGCTAACTCATATCTCAGGCAATGGACCTTATCTACAGAGAAAGTTCCCTCCAAAGGAAACTGCAAATTCACATTACCTTGCATTTGTCACTGAATCCCTATGTGCTACGGAATCGATGGCTGCATCACCATGCTTCTCACACATACAATAGAAGCATACAATAAGGGCTACCTTTCCTAAACACTAAAGCCCTAGCTCTGTCATGCCACTCATGCATCTGAGACGGAGCCTTTCTACTTAACAGATTACCCATCACTGGTAATATTCACAAATCTTCAGGCACCTTCTGCCCTTGCCTTGAATGCAGAAATCTCTAATCCGGCACGGCACCAACTGAAAGAATACTCTGCACCTCCCCTCACCTACAACGAGTCAGGGCTCTTGGGTATAACAGAAATCCACACACAAGGCAATGAGAAGGTTAATTGATAAATCAGTAAATAATACACAACACACTTGTATTATAAAAATAACCAAAGCTTTGGGAGAGCAAGCTAGGCCTCTGCCTATGTTTACTCTGATATCATAGCTTTAGGCCACTTTATTTATAGGTAAAGATTCCATTACACAGCATAATTTCACTTTATTATTCTACGTCTCACATCACGTATATTCATAATATACATATTCTATTCTACGTCTAGTGTCACGTATATTCATAACATACTTTTCTATAGGCATGCACGTCATAGACAATCATGAAAAGACATACATATATTCTCAGACATGACTATGTAGGCCTTAATTCTAATTAATTCTAACACTGACAGTTTGATATCTCTGACCAGAGACTGAGCGACTGAGAAGCTGGGTAAACAACTTGCCTTTTACTTATCTTTCTAATAACAAGGCTAATGTTTATATTATAGGAACCATTCACCCAGTTTCTTCTACAGAGTTTTCAAGGATGGTATTAAATAAGGAGCTACAAATGATATTAACTCTTTCTTAGGGCTTATAGTAATATAATGTTATACACAGGGCCTGACTGTGTATCCAGCCTGTTACAATCAAGCTTTCTTTCAGAAAAGAAAGGATGTCGGAGGGCTTAGACACAGCCCTGGCCACAAGATCAACTCCTGTACGTGTTTCCACCTTGGGTACTAATAGGTCGGGTGGTGCAATGCATAGAGGCTCACAGAGGTCAGGTAATCTTAATAGTGCCGGATTGGCCAAGACGTCCTTGGTATGCGGATCTGATGAGGCTGCTGGTAGGGAAACCATGGCATCTTCCGCGTCGGCGGGACCTGTTTTTGTAGGGGCTGCTGCTAATGCCACAGGTGGCTCGGTTCTCGCTTACGGCTTGGCTTTTGAAAGGGCAAGGTTGACGGCGAGAGGATACTCTGCAGCAGTGATTTCCACCTTGTTCAAGGCTCGGCGGAGATCTTCTTTGTTAGTGTATGTTCGTACCTGTCGAGTATTTGAAGCTTGGTGTGTGGATAGGAACATTGAAGCATTAAAATCTTTGGTTCCGCAGGTTCTAGCGTTCTTGCAAGACAGATCTGAGAAAGGTTTAGCGGCTGCATCCTTAAAGGTGCAGGTGGCTGCGCTTTCCTGTTATAGAGGTAAAATAAAAGGGGAGGCGATGGGAGGGCATCCAGATATCAAGCATTTTTTGAGGGAGGTGTCGCTTTTGAGACCGCCATGTAGGCAGTTAGTACCGACATGGGATCTTCATTTAGTACTGGAGGCCTTGGTGCGCGAGCCCTTTGAACCTTTGTCTACAGCGTCGTTAAAAGACCTGACTCTCAAAGTCGTGTTTTTAGTGGCTATTTCTTCGGCCCACAGAATCTGAGTTGCAGGCTTTGTCTTGTAGGAAGCCTTTCCTGTTTTTTGTTAATTCAAAAGTGGTCTTGAGACCAGTGCCGTCCTTTTTGCCCAAAGTTGTGTCAGCGTTTCGTTTAAACCAGGTGGTATTGCTACCTGTTTTGGGGGAAAACAGTGAGGGTACATCTGCGGGAAAGTTGTATCTGTTGGATGTTCATCGAGTTTTAGAAAAGTATTTGTAAAGGACGAATAGTTTCTGCAAAACAGATAGACTGTTTGTTCTCTTTGGAGTAACACGAAAAGGGGAAGCAGCATCAAAAGCTTCCATTGCCAGATGGCTTAAAGAGGTGAAAGCTTCGGCATAGCTCTTGAAAGGCAAAGCCGTGCCAGAGGGACTTAGAGCGCATTTGACTAGAGTGCAAGCGACGTCGTGGGCAGAGTATAGTTTGGTGAAAGTGGTTGAAATTTGTAAGGCGGCTACCTGGTCATCTTTAAATTCCTTTGTCAGACATTACCGTCTAGATGTTCAAGCGGAAAGGGATACCTGTTTTGGATCAGTGGTGCTTCAGGCTGGTCTAGCAGATCCCTCCCGTTAATTTGTTGCACTGCTCTGTTACATCCCCAGAGGTTTGGGACTAGACTGGAGGGACGATAAGGAAGGTGAAATTAGACTTACCTGCTAATTGTTGTTCCTTGAGGAACCCCAGTCTAGTCCCGTATCTCCCCCCCCCTAGTGATTTCTTTTCGACTATAGCCTGAAGCGAAAGAGATTTCACAGGTAAGCTGGGAGAACAGTGGTGTAGTTTTCAATCAGATCGGGATTCTTATAGGGTCAAAATCCTCCACGGAGGGGGGGGGGGGAAGAGCGGGCCCACACAGTTAGTTAATGGATAATAGGTCATTAAAAGTTGACCAAAGAAGACATACTGTTCTTTTACTAGTTATTAGTTAGGTGGTTGTTTCGCTTTTTGGGAAGTATTTTTTTACTACTTAATTGTTGCTCCGGTGAGTCTGCTTTGTCAATAGGTTACGGAGTGAGGAGGCAGTTCCTGTGCCTTTATACCAGAGTCATCAAGAAGATGATGTTTCTCAGTCTCCATGATGATGAAGGAGGAGCAAAACCCAGAGTTCGGGACTAGATTGGAGTTCCTCAAGGAACAACAATTAGCAGGTAAGTCTAATTTCACCTTCCTGATGTCCCCAGAGAAAACCTTCTACAAGTGAGTAACTGCCTTTTATCTGGTAAGTAACATATCACTTTCCATATCATCCTGCTAGACTAGACCAGACAAGTGGGACGAACCAAACTATGCCTCCATTGAGCAAGAAGAAAACACAGCAGCTCAAATAAACTTAGAGTCAAGGCCATGTCCACCAGAGCATGGACATCCAAGCGGAAATGCTTGAAAAAAGTGGAAAGTGATTCCCATGTTGCCACTCACAAATGTCTATAGGGGCTACCGAGCTCTGCTCCGCCAACAAAGACACTTGTGCTGGGATAGAATGGGCATGTAGCTCCTTGGATTGGTGACAATTGAGTTGGTACTCATATGCGGCCGCTTTGACATCCTTATTGACTTGGTGGCCCCCGTGTTCTCAGGGGTTCGAGATCAGGTTCCCATTCCTAAGATGGTGATGGCCAGCCTGTGGATTCTGGGAACTAGCTGTGAACAGAACAGCGCTGGGCAATCCCAACAGCCTTTGATTTTCCCCTCTACACACACCTGAGTATCAAAATATGCTCCCAGGAACTCCAGGGACTGGGAATGCAACAATGGACTATTTCCTCAATTGATCACTCAGCCAAGGCTTATCAGAAAGAACACCATTCAGGGAGCTACCTGACATGCCTCTGAAAGAGAATCAGCTTGGATGAGCCTGTAATCCAGATATGGGTGCATACAAATCCCATAGCGCCGCAGCCACCACCACCATGACCTTGGAGAACGTCCTTGGGGATGTGGAGAGTCTGATTGTGAGGTCAGTGAATTGAAGGGAAGAGCCAAGCATGGCACAACACAGATACTTTGCTGATCCCCCAGATTGGGATATGAAAATACACCTCGGCCAATCCAGAGATGCCAGGAACTCCCCTCAGTGCACAGCTTGAATCATGGATTTCAAAGTTTCCATCCAGAAGCACATGGCGTGCAAGTGCTTGTTGACACATTTGAGGTCCAGAATGAGCTGGAATGTTCCTTTGGTATCAGCACCATGAAACAAATGGTATACCTGCCCTTGCCTCGATCATCCGGGGGGAACAGGCACCACTGCCTTCAGGAGAGGCAACTTCTCCAAGGTGATCCACACAGCAGTGCTTCTCTTCACAGACCCATAAGGGAAAAGACAAAAGCGGCTGGGATTGGCTCTTTGCATTCCAGAACATTGCCATACTGAATGGGGGCTAGCACCCAATGAATCTTGGTGACCCATGCCCTTTCCTGAAAGAAGAGGCGAAACGTGCCCCTCATCCAGAGTAACCAGGGAATGGGCCCCCAAACTTTCATTGCACAGCCCAGGAGGGTCCTCCTCTGGATTGGACTGGGTCCCTGGGAGTTTACCCAGTGTGCTGTGAGGATCAGGTAGAGGCTGATGAAAAAGGGGCTCCTGCCTACTTTACAGGCCCCTTGGACCTGTCCTCTGGAATGCAGAAAGATTTTCTCTCACCCAGGTCCACTGCCGCATGTCAGAGCCAAACCAATGCCATAACACCATCAATAGGGCAAACTCCCTGACTGCTAGACATACCAGACCATATGTGGTATCAGAAATGAAGGCCATAGCCGACTCCAAAAGAGGGATAGAATCATCTAGTTGAAGAGACTGAATCCACTGGAGTAGGGATCGAGATGTCAGGCCTGCACATACGGCCAACTGAAGAATAGCAGTCACTGCAGTGAACTGGTTCTTCAGCATGAATCCACTTTTCAGTCCAGAGTCTCTTTTAATGCCGATCCGCCTTCCACAAGAATGGCAGTCCTTCAGGTAACCATCATGATCTGCGCATCTACCATGCAAATATCAAACCACTCAATGCTCTCCTTCTCCGGGAGAGCATGCATTGTCTTATACACCCTTAGCCCCTTAGTCGGGGAGTCGGGGGAATCCCACTCTAACCGGAAAAAACCCTTGAACATCTTTGGGAATGGGAAGACAGTAGTGGATTTCCACACCCCTTGGAGGAGTGGATGTGATCTTCGGTTTCTACTCTGTGCCTGGTGCATCCACTAAGCTCAAGGTGGGAAACATCACCTCCAGTTCCTCCTCTTGGAACAAATGGATAACATCGGCCTCCTCACAATCCTCTGAAGGTGAGAGTACCTCTTTGTCCATATCAGACATCCGAATCCAGACCACAGTCCAAATCTCAGACAGATTCCAGCTGATCCCCATCTCCAGGCGGGCACCTTTTGCCGGGGAAACTTAGCCATAAGCAATCGAACAAGGCTTCCATTCTCAGCCTTCCCCTCATGAAACTGCACTAGGGGGAATCCAGAGGCCTCAAGATCTGAATTTCTGCGCCAGAATGACCAGACCTGTTATAAAAGAAAAATAATTCCTGGGAGGACAGTACGGACTTCGGAAACTCCTTGCAGAAATGATCCCTTTATACCAGGGTAGTCCAAAAAGAAACACAGACACCCACAGAATCAGAAAGATGTCCAAGAGCAAGGTGGAAAGACAAACAGTGGAGGATGTAGATTCAAATATTTATTGAAGTAGATGCCCCTACCCTACACAGCTGTGTATTGGCACCAGCCTTCATCAGAGGTGTAGGAACCTTAAAACAAAATATAGAAAATAGTAATTAATAATAATAATACCACATAAATTTATTAACTAGCATACCATAAAAACATTTAAATGTCTATCGAAAGACATGTGTAATAAAAACAGTTAAAAACCATAAGGACATCTGCGTATATATGAAACATATATATATATATATATATATATATATTGTGGTAAGGAGGGTGCAGCCCAGCTAGGGAAAACTGAAAAAAAGAAGTATTTTTCTTCTTTGTGGGGGATGGGCGCACAAAACCACATACTCCATACTAGAAGCCCTGAAAGGAACCTAGGGGGCAGAGCTAAGGATAAGCCAATCACAGACCACAGGACAACCCTGCATAGGAGTAGGAGGTCCAAGTGGGAGGAGCCAGGAAGGGAGTTGCCCTGCTCAGCAGTTAACAGAGGGAAAACAAACACAAGAGGGAGAGCCAGTTTGAGGGAAGGGGCTGTGAGAAGAAGGTCCAGGAGGAGTGCAAGAGCAAGCACAAGCGGCAGCTGCAGTTCAAGGCCTAGCCCAGGTTCGAGTCCAGTTCCCAGGAGGCACAGACAGGAAAGATCTGGGGCCAAGCTGAGGAGAACCTTTGCAGCCAAGGAGAGCAGCAAAAGGAGGAACCAATATAAAAGCAGCCAAGAAAGGTACGCAGGGAACAAGCATTGCCAGCAGGATAGCTCTTGCTCTGACTCAGAGGAGACTTTCATACCCCTGAAGGCTCAGCACAGCAAGAAATATCTCACCAGGGAGGTTAAACAGGAGAGACCCCCAAGAGACCGGCCTGGAGAAGGCAAGGCCAGGCAGTGGGAGAGACTGTTTAATCTTGTGAAGAATCTTAAGGAAAAGACACCAGAGCACTTTCAGAAAGCACCCAGCTGTAGCTCAATTGAGAGCATGGAGGTAGGCCCTGAGGGAAGTGTTGTTGAGTCTGAGGTCTCTGAGATGGAATGTGAGCTGTGCACTAAGATACACTAGTAATGTGAGCTAGAAACAGTGGAATATAAAAAGAGGCTGTTGCAATTTAAAAACAGTTTCAGAAGCTGGAAGAGAGGAGTAAGCCTGAAGGAAAAGGGTTAAGAATCTCTCCTAGGAAGCTAAAACTGCAGAACCTCAGTGAAGGCCCAAACAGCTGAAACTGTTTGTGTGTGTGTGGCAACAGCAGGCTTGAAGCTGAGGACCCATTCACTGTGTGAAGAGTTTTACAAATGCTTTTGTTTTATAATGTCAAGCAATTGCAGTGAGGAACAGAAACTGCTATGAGTTTATTCCAAGTTACAATGTTTTGGACATTTTGATTTCTGGAGAAGTATCCTGTATTTTCTTTTGTCTGGAAAAAAGTTATGCTTGAAGAATTTTATGTTCACCACTTACCAGCCTGGAAACCGAATAAAATTTCCTGTGCGCTTTAATAACCACTTGGCTCTTCCTTTCGGACACAACTACACAAAAATCCTAGAAGGGATATAAGATGGCCAGCCGTCCCTACTAGGCAACCGCCTGGTAGGGGCGAGAGCGTCACAATATATATATATATATATAAATGGTAAAATGGGAGACAAGGACCTAACAGGAGGACAGTATAACATGAATGGTGCGCATAAAATAGTCCTTTCAAGAGTAAAAACCATGTGACATACTTAGGGAGCCACATATAAAACATCATAACAAGGGATCTAGATATTACAGAATATGGCACAAAAAGTTGCAAGCAATTGCTACAGATAAAACTAAAAGAATTGAACAAGGCTTAAAAAAGCAAATAAAAGGCAAATAAATGACTATAAGACATCACAACATGAGGGGTAAAATAAATTTCAAACTAAAACATACAGACAGTACACATAGAGAAAGCGAAAATAACTCACTGAAAGGGCACAAAAACTTGTAAATCCATATTCGTCTAGCAAGGGTTTTCATGTGAAGAACCCAAAACTGCCACTACAGGAGATGTTGATACAGAGAATGTTAACATGTACACAAATAACAACCCTAGGGCAGGAACCCTAACGCAATTCAAAACCTGGCAGAAAGGGTGTTTTTTGAGGAGAGAGAGTCTAATTTATGTCTGCAATGTGATGCACAGAGAGGGGAGCCAAAAAGAGTGATAGTAGTGCTCCATTAGCAGCAACAGCATAGTGTCCAAATATGAAAGGGCACTATGTTGATGGTGAAAATGGGGGCACATGGATCATGCAGTGGGGGCTGCTGGTGCACAAGGGGGACCAGGCGGCTCCCTAGATGGCATATAGGAACATAAGACTACAAAATATGCTATACTGTGTCAGACTAAGGTCCATCATGCCCAGTATCCTATTCCAGCAGTGCACAATCTAGGTCACAAGTACCTATCAGTTTCCCCCAAAAGATACACAGGATCTCCAGTAACTGTAATGGGGCAAGCAGTGCATAGCTCGGATCCTGTTTAGCAATGGTTTATGGACCGTTACCCACAAACCCGTCCAAACATTTTTAAACCCAGCTACACTGACAGCTTTTACCACATCCTCCAATAATGGATTGCAGGGTTTGATTACACCTTGACTGAAAAAATATTTTTACCTAGAAGATCCAAATGGGTTACATTGTAGCCGCATTGCAGGTCCCCTAGTCGGTCTACAGTGTGATGGCATAAAAAAGCGACCTACGTTTAGCTGTTCTCTGGTCAATAATCTTTAGACATCTATCATAGCTTCCCTCAGCCATCGCTTCCCTAGGTTGATGAGCCATAACCTTTTTAGCCTCTCAACAAAGGGGTATTCTGCCATCCGCAGAACCATCTGTGATGTTTGTCATGATCCCACAGTGACAGTGGCAGCACACAGTCCTGCTACTGCTGCGGAAAGCAATGTGCCACATGGGGTGGTCCAAGGGTCCTGGCACCCGAAGCAGAGATCCAGGCTGCTTCCCCCCTCCTGCTGCTGCAGAACCCAGCTGTGGAGAAAGAGGCCGATAGTGACAGATGCTGTAGCCCTCCAGGTAGCTGGAAAATGCAGGTGCCCAGGGAAATACTACAGCAGTGGCTACCATTCTCTCTCTGAGATGTATCGTGGCAGGTGGTGATGGGGCCCCTGCATGAGAAGCTGGTGGGTGGGGCTGCGTGCCGCGTATATGTGCCCCTGCACCCCCCTCCCATCCGGACCTTGTGCCCAAGCGCCCGTCAAACCCGAATGTTTAACATGCTGGGACTGCGACCACCACCACTGACAGTGCATGGGCATGTCTGCATGGCGGGATGTTGATAGTGGTGTGAGAAGTGGCAACAGCCTGCAGCAGACATATAAGCCTTGTCCTGGTCATGTGCACCATGTGCCAAAGGTCAGCTGAAGGAATGCATGTCAGCAGCAAGAACTGTTATCACCATAAGGAAGCACTGTGGTGCAACACACACAGTTGGTGTGTATATGTGTGGAGGGTCACAGGTTCAGGTCCCTGCTGGGGTTTCTGTATTGTATATTCCTGTGGACAAGGTTTAGCTGACAGTGTAAGTACAGCTTCGGCATGTGCAACCCCCAAGGAGATGGCCAGCAAGGGTGGAAACACTCACCAGCAACACTGATAGGCTCCACTATCCACAGCTGGTTGGAGGCTAATAGCACACGGTAATATAGCAAGTGCAGAGTACACGTTATCAATCTGTGGTAAGGGCAAGGCACGGTAATATAGCACGTACAAATGTTATCAGTCCTTGAGCTGACATTGAGACAGGAGTGTTAAGCAGGAATGCCAATCATCTCCACTATTGCTCATTGCAGCAATGAGAGTAAGTGTGTGTGGCTCCCCTTTGTCCTGTGGCTTTCTGCTCAGCACTTTGATTCACATCCATCAAGTTTTTCCCAGCTTGTTTGGAATGTGAATAAGGTAAGGCAGAGGATTGTGGGTATTGCTTGAAACAGCACAGATTGGCCTGAATGTGTTTGCCATAATGGTAGGGTCACTGGCCGAGATGCCATTGTTCCTATCTGTCCCCTGCATTGCCTGGGTGGCCACTGTATGACATGCTGAGATGGCACTCTCACTGTGACCAAAAAGTGATCATGGCATGGCTATGTAGCCACATAGAGCTGCTATAATGTCTGGCTCCAGTGATGTGGGTGTGTTCTCTGTCTGGAGTTGCCAATCACTGAGCAAATGATTGGGTTCTTATGATTGCCCTATGCATGTGCTATCTAGCAGACCAACTGTGGATGGTTTATGCTTAGCTGACGCAGCCAGGGCAGTTTTACTGCCTGTGCTGTAGTCAATTGTTAGTTGGGGCAGCAGTGCTTCATGGCCTACTCACTGGGATCCTAGCAAGGCAGTAGCCATAGCCCCACACTAGCCTATACACCCCTACTGCAGTGGCTGTCCATAGCATCAGTATATTAACACTATCCACTAGTCTACACTATTATCAGAGCACTAGTGTCCAACATGGGCAGAATACGGGGTCAAGCTGTTGCTGTCACCATTGCCTACAGGAACCAAGGAGAAAAAGCATAACACACTGCAGCAATATCTGCCACACACTAGCAGTGATGTGGACCGGCAGCAGAGACCATCTCTAACAGCGCAGGTTCAGTGGACCCAGGTGCTGGGCACCCTCCTCACCCTCAGGGTGACAACTGAAACCATTCTGCAGCATGGCTTGCTGCTGTTAATGTGCATGTAGCACATGCAGCCAGTGCATCTTACTGAGCTGATATACTGGATCAGTACCTTCTCCATTAATTTTTCAGCAGCAGACCGCTGTTTTGCATATTCAGTGCCTCATGGGTAGTGGAGGGCTCAACCTATAACTGCATTGTCAACAAACAGTTTGATCAGAGATCTGCAGGTTATGTGGAGGTGTAGCCTACTGGTTGAGTTTTGATTCCCACTTGTTTATTTTGTGCCTGGGTGCGCTTTCACACCTCGCATAGTCCTGTCTCTGCTGTGACCTGCAGACAATCATTCTTCTACATTTCTATGCATTATGGCGACCCGTTGGGTAGCCCAACATAGCATTCCCCATCGTGGACATCTGTGAGCATGGCTTTAGTGGCTCTGCCACAGCACATTGCAATGGGTCAGTGATGTATACGCAGCAGACGTCTGGGTCAATTGGTATGGATGCATTTCTGTTTTGCCAGCATTGTGACTTCCCAGCTTTATGTAAAGAGGATATATCTCGTACATTCAGGCACCGAACACTCGTTGCATAGACATCCCCTGCACTGTTGTGCCATCATTACTTGCCATCATTACATGGGGCAAATGGGTTCAACTTGTCCCTTTCTATCATGCCACTCTGTCAGGTTTATTGTCTTGCAGTTGCACAGGCTGAGGCATCAGTCTCACCCGCACAAATGGTGTTTCATGTATTCCATGGCACTGCTACTTTTGGTTCACACACACCAAATGCTTTTGGCCTGTATGATATCATACATCCATTCATCACATAAATTGCAAACTCTCTTTTTGGAAGATCCATGGCACATCCCTCCACCTACCATCTGACTGTCAGGGAGATCCATGGTGGGACAACTTACTGGCAGTAAGCTGCCCCAGCATGGCCATCAAAGGTCATTTGCAGCAGTAAGCCATACCATGCGCACCTCTCCTGTGACTGCTCCACATGAGCACTCACGGACAATCCTCCCTTTGCTACCCACATCAGGAACATGCTGCCTCCACCCAGACACTGTCCTGGCCAATGGCATGCCACACACTGACAGTACATCTGGATACATGTCCACACCTCACAGACACTATAATATAACTTACGGCACAGTGTATGCTTTCAGAAGCATCTAGGACTGCAGGTCTGTCACAGCGCCACCTGCTGTTGCATCTCCTCTGCTGACTCTGCTGCCACAACCACCCACCCATGACACTGCCAACACCCACTACCAGCATCACTAAGCAGCTGCCTATCTCACCTAGTCAACAGCACAGGCCTGCTCTATGGTCAAACATGCTCATCACACATCCTTCCACATAGCCAAGCATCTGGTGAATCAACTCCATCAGCTACCAATTGTGCTTGCATCCATACCTTCTCCAGTGGCTTACCTGCCCCCCTTTCAACATTTTAGAGGCTTTCCTGCATTAGGGTGCATGCAAGACACCTTTACACAGCATGTCCTTTTACCGCCCGCTAAGTGTCCTCTACCACTCCTTAATGTCCTGTTACCGCCCGCTAAGTGTCCACTAGTACCCTTTAATGCCGGAATGCCTCTAACACGCCCAGCACACTTAGCACACAGTAACTCCTTATTGCTGCCGCATGGAAAAGACTGCTCCTTTACCGTTGTTTAGTAAACATGCCCCATAGTCTTTTATGTGCCTTTTATTTGCTTTTTAAGCCTTGGTCAATTCTTTTAGTTTTATCTGTAGTAATTATTTACAAGTCTCCTACACATCTCCAATCCAAACACATTCCTCATGTTATCCACTCCTTCAGGGGAGTCCACTCTGTTGCAAATTTTCATGTCATCTGCAAAAAGACAGACTTTTCCATTCAGTCCTTTAGCAATATCACTCACAAATACATTGAACAGTACCGGTCCCAGGACTGAACCCTGGGCAACACCGCTAATCACCTTCCTTTCATCTGAGTGAGTTTTGTTTACTATCACTTTCTGTCGTCTGTCAGTCAACCAACTTCTGATTCAGTTCACGACCTTGGGACCCATCCCCAAGCTGTTGAGTTTATTGATAAGTCTCCTATGAGGAACAGTATCAAAGGTTTTGCTGAAATCTAGGTAGATCACATCTATCACATGCCCTTCATCTAGTTCTCTGGTCACCCAGTCAAAGAACTCAATCAGATTTGTTTGGCAAGATCGTTCTTTGGTAAAAACCATGTTCCTTGGATTATGCAACCTATTGGTTTCAAGGAAGTCCATTATTTGCTCTTTCAGGAGCACCTCCATTACTTTTCCTGCCACCGAGGTAAGACTTACTGGCCTGTAATTTGTCACTTCTTCCCTACTGCCAGTTTTCTGAAGAGGTACCACATCAGCCCTTCTCCAGTTCTGTGGAACTTCTCCCATCTCCAAGGATCTATTAAAAACATCCTTTAACAGCCCTGCAAGAACCTCTCTGAGCTCTTTCAGTATCCTGGGATGTATCCCATCCTGTCCCATGGCCTTGACCACTTTCAGTTTTGCAAGCTGCTCTAACATACCATCTTCTGTGAATGGTGTGGTATTTACTCCATTCCCATTTGTATATTTTTCAGTCACAGCTCGTTCTTCTCCAGGATTTTCTCTAGTAAAAACAGAGCAAAAGTATTGTTTAGCATTTTCGCTTTTTCATTGTCACTTTCCACAAATCTGTTCTCAGCACTTTCGATTCCTGCAATTCCACCTCTGATTTTCCTCCTCTCCCGAATATACCTGAAAAATGTTTTGTCGCCATACTTTACATCTTTAGCCATCTTTTCTTCTGCCTTTGATTTTGCTATCCTTATTTCTCTTTTTGTCTCTTTTAGTTTGATCCTGTATTCTTTTATGTGTTCCTCTGTTTGTGAACTTTTGAATTTTGTGAAAGCTGTGGTTTTTGCCTTTATTTGTGCAGCCACTTCTTTGGAGAACCAAATAGGTTTCCTTTTCCTCTTGTTTTTATTTACTTTCCTTACATACGTATCTGTTGCCCCTTTTATTGCCTCCTTTAGTTTAGCTCATTGCAATTCCACTTCCCTTATCTCCTCCCACCCTGCCAGCTCCTCCTTCAGGTACTTGACCATTTTACTGAAGTCAGTGTTTTAAAGTCTAGGACTTTGAGCTTGCTGTGATTGGATTCTATCTTGGCTTTTATCTCACACCACACCGTGTGATGATCGCTGCTGCTCACATGGGCACCCACCCGGATATTCAACATGCTATCTCAATTGGTGAGCGCTAAATCCAGCACTGAACTCTTCCTGGTCGGTTCCATCACCATTTGTCTAAGTAATGCATCTTGGAAGGCATCCACAATTTTTTTACTTCTTTTCAGATTTGCAGAAGGAATACTCCAGTCCACATTGGGTAGATTAAAGTCACTCAATATGATCACTTTCCCCTTCATGGCTATCTTTGCAATATCAGCAATCAATTCACTATCCATTTCTTTGGTTTGAGTTGGAGGCCTGTAGACTACACAGAGTGTAGAGAATATGGAGAGATAAGTGACTAGTCTAAGATCATAAAGACCCACACTGGGATTTGAACCATGGCCATCCTGCTCCCAAGCCACTATTTTAGCCATCATGCTATTAGACATCCATGTTCGGAGATGCTCTTCTGTTTACTGTAATGTAATGTACTATCTTGTTGTCTCCCCCCCCCCCCTCGATGTAGTCCCTCTGTTGTCTTGTTGACCACTTTGATTGAAGGATAAGGTGGTATATAAAACTGATTAAATAAATAACTGTCCATATCGGAAACGTCCACATTACTGAAATCGTTCCTGAACTTGCAAGTGCCTACTTTTTTTTTTCAGACGTTCTGGCTTTGACGTCCCAGATTGCACTTGAATGTCCCATTGTAAAATGTGCTTTAAAGTAAAAAGAAGGCCCAGAGCTGAGTCTCTGCACACATACACACATACATCAAAATGAAATGCAGAACCACCACAAGGAAACAAAATATAAACCGCACCTCGCATCCCCTGTATTTGGTAACATATGGGTCAGGCAGAACCAAAACAGCGATCCCAAGAAGGGGATCTTACAGCAAGATGGTCTGCACCCACTGCTAAGACTAGAAATGGAATGGTTCTACACATAAAGCATGTGGGATTTTTAGGAAATTTGGAACAAAGTCACAAATTTACAGTATATTTTATAATACAGTACAAACAGTAATAAATAACATATGTAGGAACACTAGTCAAACCCATTTCTATTATGGCTGATCAGGCCACAACATGCTTGGCACCTAGTACTGGCACTAACTTGCACAGGCAAGACATCCTAGGAAGCTACAATTAATGAGGTAGATAATACATTCCACCTTTATCTCTTCAGCAATCCCACTGTAACAAAATATGGGTTTACCAGGCATTTCTTCAAGGAGAGGAGATACATTTAAAAGTACATTCATCCATTCTAATAGGTAGCTTTATAGACTACTTCAGTAGCAGTTTGTCATACATGAAAAATAGCTATAGGGTTCTATCACCTCCCTATTAAAGGTTTTACACAGCAATCAATATTCTTCCTCATTGGTCTCACGTCAGCTCACCACATTAGTGAACTGCAAGCTCTGGTGGTGGACCCACCCTATACTCTGTTCCACCATGCCAAGGTAGTTCTGCAGACCCATCCGCATTTCCTTCCAAAGGTTGTTTCTTCCTTCCATTTGAACTAGTCGGTCATCCTACCTATTTTCTTCCCTAGACCACGTGCATCTCGGGTGGAAGCAGTGCTTCATCTGCTGTTCGTATTCTTTCTCACGCTTCTCGTTTTGATCACGTCACTCCCTTGTTAATACACTATCACTGGCTTCCTGTTCCTTTTCGTGTCCAATTTAAAGTTCTTATCTTTGTTCACAGGGTGATCCACTCAGGTGTCCCCTTGTATCTTGCTGATCAAGTTCGTCTTCATACTCCTCACCGCTCCCTACGTTCCATCCACGCTAATCGTATGTTTCTTCCCCCTCCCTCTCAAGCACACTTAGAACTAACTCGATCTTCTGCTTTCTTCTTTCTCGGTCCAAGGCTTTGGAATTCACTCCCCCACTCCCTACGTTTAGAGACCTCCTATCAATCCTTTAAAGCCAAGTTGAAAACTCACAGTTTCTGTTCTGCTTTTAACCTCCCTCCTCCAGTTCCGTCCTCTTCTTCGTCACAGGACTAATCATGTCAAATCCTTAAACCCTCCTTCCTGCACCTTGTGTGTTGTCAATGTCTTCCCCTTCCCTTCATGTCTGCCTCAACCTTCACCTTCCAGCCCCACCCTCTTCTCCTACTTAGTTAACTTATGTTAGTTCCTAATTCCTCTTTCCTGAGCCTCTCTGTTTTGTCTATGTGCTCCCTTCCTTCCCTTCATGTCTGCCTTCTGTATCCCCTGACTGCTATCTGTTTCTATCCCTGTTCTTTGATTTTATGGCGTTCTTTTCTGTTTCTTTTTCCGCAGCCTTCCTTTTAAATGCTTTTATGTATTGTAAACCGCCCAGATGCTATTTTGTATTGGGCGGTATATAAAGTTTTAATAAACATAAACATAAACATAGACTGCAAGCGAGCGCTGACTTATTTGAGTAGAACTAAGGATCACAGATGATCCTCCCAATTATTTATCTCTTTTGATCCTAGTCACCTGGGTTACCTAGTGACAAAATGGACTCTATCCAGATGGATAGCAGATTGCATTTCCTTTGCTTATGCACTGGCAGGACTCTCCCTGGAGGGTCACATTACTGCTCATAATGTGCAGGCTATGGCAACCACCGTAGCGAATCTCCATTCTGTATCCATTGAGGAGATCTTTCAGACAGCTACCTAATCCTCTATTCACACTTTTGCTGCCCACTATTGTCTGGAAAGAGACTCCCATCGGGATGCTGTCTTTAGCCAAACTGTACTCCAGCACCTCTTTGAGACTTAATCTCAACTCATACCCTCTGTGCCAGACTTCTACAAGAAACCAGACTACCTTTAGAGGGAGTTCTCGCCTGCTGGAATCAAGTCCAAGGTCCACAGCTATTCCAAATTCTTTGGCTACAATCTTTTGGCCTCAGGGATTGTACTGTTCCACCCCCCCCCCCCCCCATACCTGTCTGGTTCCGGGGAACTAGTGAGTCCCATATGTAAAGACTGCATTCCTGCTTGTTCCTGGAGATAGTGTAGTTACTCACCTGTAACAACCCACCTTCTTTCCCTAGGAGTTGTAGGGTTCCTTATTTTTTCCTCTTCTCAGCTACAAACTCAACTGAGGAGAGGTATTGGGAAGGCGGGAAGGCAGGCACACAGACACAGTGGAGGGCTCCTAAAAGCTTTCCTGTTGGACACTGGGGAGTGTTCCCATGTGGGTTCCGTCGGTGCCAATGTCTCCTATATGTGAAGACTGATTCCTGCTGTCACCCAGAGATCACCTATTACAGGTGAGTAACTATACTTTATGGTAAAATGTTTTCTCTAGGAACAAGCAGGAAATCAGTACTCACATATGGGTGATGTCGACACCGATGGAGCCTGTGCGGAGCATCTGCTCAGCTTTCAAAGAAAGCCTTTGGGAGATGCCACCATTCATGCGGGGTCTCCTTCCCGCCCAAGGGTGCCATCTTGCTCAGTCTCCCTTTTTCTATGGAGCCCTACAGACGTTTTTCTCATCCCCCTGGAATAAAGTTGATTTTCACATACTATTTTTGTACCTTTCCGGCTTAAGCTGGCTTCTTTCCCGCCCGAGACCCACTGCAAATGCACCGGGCCTCAAAAAACATTTTCGTCTTGATTTTTTTCCATCACAGCGCTTTCGTGCCCTTTTTAACCATTGGCCGTGTCGAGGGTCTTCGACCTCGCTGGGGTTCTTTTCTCCCCAGTGGCCACCGGCTTTAAAAAATGTGATCGGTGCTCCACAAACATGTCTGGCACCGATACTCATGATTGTTCCCTCTGGTGTTTGGGCTCAGACCACAACCCTGAGGAATGCTCCTTGGGCAAGAAAATGTCCGCTAAGGCCATACAGAGCCGTCAGCTTAAGCAGGACAACCCAAGGCAGACTCAACCCCAGTTTCCCTGGTAGCCTCATGCCCTAAGGCCCCTCATGGATCCTTGCACTTACGTAAGGCCCCCGCAGCGCCTCCGCAGGCTCGTTGACACTCGAGCAGGGTTCGCTGGAGCATGCGCATAAGAAGAAGAGGAAGCCTCCAGAGCCTCGTCTGGGGAAGCGGACAAGCATGGGAAATCCCATGTCTGGTCCCTTAGTCCCCGCAGAGCTCACGAGGAACTGGAGCAGGAACACCCTCGGAAGGTGTCTGGGGCCGAGGTTGTGGCCTCTGGTGATAGATCGTGGTCTCCCGAGACCCGTCCCATCGAGGATCCCCTCTCTTCTTCAACACTTGACCAGGTCACTCCGGTGTCTGTGTCCATGGCTGCATCCCCTGAGTGGGAAGCACGTATTTTGGCCTTAGAACGCAGCATTTCTGCGTTCCTCGTATCACAGCAGGCGCCGACTCCCTGCCCCACCGAGACAGCAGGGACCTCGACATCGAGGACTCCCCAGGCCACAACTGCAATCGCCGAGAGCCAGATGCTTCGGGCGGATCCTCGCCGAGGGTCTCTTTCTCGCTCCCAATCCTCGGCCATGTGCTGGCAAAAAAGCCTGAAAACACACTCCTCAGTGTTTCTGAGCAGGGAATCCCACATGCTCGATGCCCTGGGGCATAAATGCTTCCAGGGCTCAATGCTGTCTTGTCATATTCACATCTATCAACTCTACATTGGCATGTTCCTGCGGGACCTGGCCAAGAAGCTCAGCGGCTATGCCACTGGCCTCAATGGAGACCATCTCTGATGTTTCTAAGCTCTAACAAAGTCTGTTGCAGAATGCTCCAAAGACCTCTCCGGAGCCGCTTATGACGACTTTGAATCCAGTGCTATAGTGGCCACCGACTGCATTGGCGCTCGATGCCAGGCCTGGCTACAGTCATCAGATCTCAAGCAATGAGTGCAGAAAAAACTCCTGGATGTACTTTGCCTTGGCGAACAACTCTTTGGCAAGCCAATGGAGGATAAAACGGCCGAGATCTTGACCGAGTATGCTACTCGAGGAAGACCTCCACTCATCCCAGGAAGAAGCCACAGGGGAAGAGGCTCCCTTTCCTCCAAAAGGGTCAACCTTATCGGAGCTACCTGGCTGTCCCAACCCCTCAGCAGGGTCCCCAGGGCAAAGGCACAGGCCAGGGACCGCGCAAACCCAAGGGTCAGAAGACCCAGGCTCCGGCCCCTGCACAGCCTGGGTCAGGGTTTTAATGCCATCAGCATAGCCTCTCTTCCTCTGGAGGACCAGCACCCCACATTACAACCGACTCCTGGGTTCTCCAAGTTGTCCAGGAGGGCTATCTCTTGCATCTAGAACAGACTCCTCTGCCCTTTTTTCTTGTGGAACACCCTTGGTCTCCCTATACTGGGCCCTACTACTGCAAGAACTCGCGGGCCTCCTTAAGGATGGGGCGATAGAGCCTGTACCCCTTCCCTCAAGAGGGGAGGGTTCTACTCCAGGTACGTCCTGGTCCTGAAAAAGACAGGGGGCTTGAGGCCCATCCTGGACCTGAGGAACCTCAACAAATTCCTGGCGCGCGAGAAGTACAAAATGCTCTTCCTTGGAACACCGTTGCCCTACCTCCAGCAGGGAGATTGGCTATGCTCCTTGGATTTAAAGGATGCTTACACCCACATCTTTATCCATCCCAGTCACAGAGAGTACCTGAGGTTCATGGTCGGAGGCAACCACTACCAGTACAAGGTTCTTCCCTTCGGCCTTGCCTCCGCCCCAAGGGTCTTCACCAAGTGTCTTGTGGTAGTGGCAGCCTATCTCCACCTCCAAAAGACCTTTGTCTTCCCCTACATCGGTGATTGGCTGGTAAAAGGGGACACAGCCTCGGAGGTCGGGCAGGCCACCGGCCGTACCATTCAGGTCTTGCAGCACCTGGCTTTTGTGATAAACCATCCAAAATCCCAGTTCACCCCGACTCAAGTGCTGGAATTCATTGGGGCCCACCTCGATACTGTATAGGCCAAGGCTTTCCTCCCCCTCAACACGGCGGATCGGCTTGTGGCCCTCACGGCTGAGGTACAGCAGCACTGCGCAGTGTTGGCCTGGACATTGCTTCACCTCCTGGGCCACATGGCCTCCACGGCCCATGTGGTTCCCGATGCCCACCTACACATGAGGGCGGCTCAGTGCCTCTGATCCCAGTGGTCTCAGGCCACTGGCTGACTCCACAACAGCAGACGAAGTCTCTTATCTGGTAGCAGGACGCTCAGCAACTGCAAGTAGGCATTGCTTTTCAGTCCCTGAGCCCCCAGAGGCAGGGCCGGATTTACCTTGAGTGAGGCCCTACGCCAACAAAAATTGTGGGCCCCCAGAAAAGATAAAAACGAGCACGCCGGATCAGCTGCGCGCTGTTGGCCCTGACATCATAATTAAACTGGGAATCCCAAAAGCCAAACTTGGAATGTACAACACTGTAGAAATAAAACTATACATTAATTTGCTCTTGTACTAAACAAAGCGCAGACGTTAATGATGCACATTTACCAGAGCTGACATATTCCAATTAATAAATTCAAAATAAAGAGAGATTTTTCTACCTTTTGTGCATTTTTTTTCAGCTGCAATTGCTCCAGCCACTTTCTTCTGGTTTCTTTGTGTCTTCTGCTAACTCTCCATCGTCTGCTGTCCATTTGTCCTTTCTTCTCTCTTCTAGATTTTTTCCATTCTCTCTCTACATCTGCTTTAACATACTAATCTTTCTCCTTTTGCTCTTTCCTCATTCCTATTTCATCCACTCAAATTTTACCCCTCCATCCTCAATCCGCACTTACTCTCCCAATACCCGGCCAATTGTAGATTTTTTAAACCTCCCACACAAAATATTTTTCCCTTCTCCATTTTACTCTTCCAGCCCCATCCCATTCTAATCCTCCCCCAACATCAGCTCCCTTCTAGTTCCAGCCTCACCCAGCATCCATTCCCTTCTAGTCCTGCATCAGCCCATTTCCAGTCCTAGCAACCCCCCAACCCAATACCAGTCCTAGCCCCCCCATCAACCCACTTCCAGTCCTAACCCCCCATCACCCCATTTTCAGTTTAAGCCCCCCCTATAACCCATTACCAGTCCTAACCCCCCATCAGCCCACTTCCAGTCCTAACCCCATCAACCCTTTTCCAGTCAGCCCCCCATAGCCCATTGCCAGTCCTAACCCCCCCATCAGCCCACAGCCCATTACCAGTCCTAACTCCATCAGCCCACCTCAAGTCCTAACCCCTCCCCATCAGCCCATTTCCTGTCCTAGCCCCCCCATAGCCCATTATCAGTCCTAACCCCCCCATAGCCCATTACCAGTCCTAACCCCCCCAGCCCATTACCAGTCCTAACCCCATCAGCCCACCTCCAGTCTTAACCCCCCCAGCCCATTACCAGTCCTACCCCCCATCGGCTCAAGTAAAATTTATTAATAAAATTAAACGCTGGCTGCTGCCGCTGCCGTCGCGGCAGCAGCAGCATGGACTGTCCCGCGGGGGCCCCTCCCTCCGTGCCGGCTTTGAGAGGCGCGAAGGGAGAGTGTCTCCCTCGCGTCTCTGTTAAGCCTGCAGGGGCTGATGGGAAATTTCCCATCAGCCTCTGCGGGCTTAACAGAGACGTGAGGGAGACACTCTCCCTTCGCGCCTCTCAAAGCCAGCACGGAGGGGGGAGGGAGGGGGCCGCACTATGCCGTCTCCTTGCGCCTATCTGAAGTCAGCACGGGCCGGCGCGCAGGTGGGGGCAGGGCTGGCGATCTGTCTGGGGGACGCTGGCTCTTACTTTCTCATTACGATGATTATTCTTAATTGCGCTGGGTGCTTCGCCTCTTTTTATAGATTGTGTGTAGGGGAGGGAGAGCCAAGGTAAGGGGAGGAGCAGCAACCAGCGTGGAAGGAGGCAGGGAGAGCCCGGAGCTTATTAAAGTGGGAGCCAACTTGGGCATGGACTGTGCCGCGGCAGCAGAGGGGGCCCCGCGGGACAGTCCATGCTGCCGCGGCAGCAGCCAGCGTTTGTTTTTTTTTAAATTTAGTTTTAAGAATTTTCAATTTTTGTGGGCCCTTGTCAGCTGTAGGCCCTACGCCACGGCGTAGATGGCGTATAGGTAAATCCGGCCCTGCCCAGAGGGTTCTCATGACGGATGCCTCCCTGATGGGCTAGACGCCCATTGTGGAGAGCTCTGCACTCAGGGAGCCTGGTCCTTCGAGGAGAGCTGGCAACAGATCAGTCCGCTTGTGCTCAGAGCAATCTTCCGCACTCTCAGGGCCTTCCAGCACCACCTGCAACACCAGTCAGTGCTCGTTCAGATGGACAACCAGGTGATATTGTTCTGTGTGAACAAGCAGGGTGTCATGGGCTTCTACTGCCTCTGCCAGGATGCTGTGGCCCCTTGTTCCTTTGCGATCTGCTACAGGATCCTCCTCAAGGCGGTCAACCTACTGGGCCAGAACAATATCTTGGTGGACAGATTGAGCAGGGTCCTCCAACCGCATGAGTGGTGCCCGGACCCAGAGATAACACTCGGGCTTTTCCGGCTGTGGAGCTGCCCCAGCCTGGACCTCTTCACCAGCCCGACCAATGCTCAGCTGCCCCGGTTCTGCAGCCCCCCACCCCACCTCTCCTGGGTGGTAGTGGATGCCTTCCTCATCTCGTGGTCGAGAAGCCTGCTGTATTCCTTCCCTCCCATGCCCTTGATAGCCCAGACCCTCCTCAAGGTCCAACAGGACGTCAATGATCCTCATGGCCCCGAGGTGGTTCCCCTTGCTGCTCCATCTCTCAAAAAAATCCCCGATCCCTCTCGGGAGCTCCCCGGGACTTTTGACATAGGAAGAGGGCTCAATCCTCCATCCCAACTTGGGATCTCTCTCCCTCATAGCCTGGCGGCTGAACGGGTCGCCTTAGTTTCCCTTAACCTCTCCAAGGAGGTGGAGTAAATCCTTCAAGCCTCTCATAATGACTCCACGTGATGGGCTTATGCCTTCAAGTGGCGTCTGTTCGTGTGGTGCACGGAGCACCGATTAGACCCATTTTCTTGCCCAGAGCATTCGGTCCTTCAATATCTCCTCCAGCTTTCACGGTCTGGAATTAAGTCCAACTCCTTCTGGGTGCATCTGAGTGCACTCTCCGCCAACCACCATCCTATGGAGGGCAAGCCTCTGTTGGTGCAACCCCTCATTACCAGGTTCATGCGGGGTTTATCGCTCTCCAAACCTCCCATCTGGCCACATCCGGCGGAGTGGGATCTCAAAGTGGTTCAGACGCAGCTTACTAAGCTGCCCTTTGAGCCCGTGGCTACCTGTTCCTTATACTACCTTTCCAGGAAAGTGGCCTTCTTGGTGGCACCCACCTCTGCCCGCAGGGTCAGTGAACTTCAGGCCCTGGTGGTCAAGCCACTCTACACCAGATTCTACAAGAACAGAGTTGTGCTTCACACTCACCTGCCGTTTCTCCCTAAGGTGGTTTCTGACTTCCACCTGAATCAGGAGGTAGTGCTGCCTACCTTCTTTCCACGGCCCCACACCGACTTGGTGTTGGCCATTCTCCATATCCTAGACTGCAAGCGAATCCTGTCCTTATATCTGCAGCGGACCCAGGGCCACTGTAAAGCCATACAGCTTTTCGTCTCCTTCGACACCAGCCGTCTGGGGCTGGCTGTCACCAAGTGGATCATATCCATCTGGGTGACGGACTGCATCGCCTTCACTCAGTCGAGCCTATATCACTCTGGAGCATCGAGACACGGTGCAAATGTCCAGGCAATGGCGACCTCGGTCGCCAGTCTCCGTTTGGTGCCCATAGCAGACATCTGCCGGGCCACCACCTGGTACTCCATTCACACTTTTGCAGCCCACTACTGCCTGGAGAGGGAGTTCTGATGGGACAGAGCCTTTGGCCAGGCCGTACTCCGTAACCTCTTTGGGATTTAGGAAACTCCTGCCCTCCAACCCTTCTTGTTCAGGCTACCGGAGCCATGGTTCTCCCTGGATACTGGGGTCCCTCAAGTCTGTCATCAGGATTCGCCTGCAGCTGCCCACGGCCATGCCGTGCCCCTGTTTTATGCCAGTCCTCTGTAGCCTGGAATCCCATATGTGAGGACTGACTTCCTGGTTGTTCCTGGAGAAAGCATAGTTACTCATCTGTAACAGGTGTTCTCCAGGGACAGCAGGAATCAGTCCTCACAACCCTCCCTCCTCCCCTTGGAGTTGCTATTCATTTTTGGCCATCTTCGTGGTTGCGCTCTAGCTATGGCACCTGACTGAGCAAGATGGCACCCTTAAGCAGGAAGGGGACCATGCATACATGGTGGCATCTCCCAAAGGCTTTCTTTGAAAGCTGAGGAGATGCTCTGCACAGGGC
The DNA here is from genome assembly GCA_033557465.1 of Ichthyophis bannanicus. NCBI lineage: Eukaryota > Metazoa > Chordata > Amphibia > Gymnophiona > Ichthyophiidae > Ichthyophis > Ichthyophis bannanicus. The sequence continues at coordinate 683,930,811 of CM066036.1, read as the reverse complement.
TCCGTTGGCATTGACGTCACCCATATGTGAGGACTGATTCCTGCTGTCCCTGGAGAACACCTGTTACAGGTGAGTAACTACACTATCTTCTCATTGAATTTTTATCATTGAGTATCTTTTCTTCTGGTCCGTGTTTTGTTCAATACCTGTCATGGTAATGTTTGGGAGATACAAATTGTCCTAAATTATATCAGTTATGCTTAGGAGTTGTGCAAGTGATATGGACGGAAGTAGATTAGTGCATGTATTGTATACAGGAAGCTTAAAAATGAAATAAGCGTTTTTCCTATGACAGAAAATGTAGGGCGGCATTTTCAAAGACATTTACATGGATACCTGCCCTAGTTACCTGTGGAAATGCCTTATCCAGGATTTTCCAAAGGCACCTACACGGGTAGTGCCTTAGGAAAATCCCAGATAAGTCCCTAACGTGCCCAGATGCTATGCAGTTAGCATCAGGGCGTGTTGGGGGCATTCCGGGACTGAGCGGGGGCAGAGGAAAGGGCTAAGCAGGTAGCAGCGATTTTCAATGCTACCCACTTAGCCCTCTGTGCCTTAAAGATAGGTTTTTCCTCATCTATCTTTCAGGTGCAGGGGCTAAGTGGGTAGCATCAAAAATAGCTGCTACCTGCTTAGCCTTGGTGGCTGCTGGTGTGTCCAGCCAAACCCAGATTTTCACTTCCGTCACTGCGGAATTGAAAATCCAGGTTAAGGAGGTCGGAGGGCAGGCTATGCACCAACATGGCGATTAGCCTGCCTAACTGAAAATCATGCCCGTATTGTATAATATTGGAAGGGTAATTTCAATGGCCATGTACCTACAAACTAATTTTCAAAGAGAAAATCTCCATGGAACTTCCCTTTAAAAATTCACAATGTCAAGTGCCAGTGGAAGGTCTTTAACCCACATACTTTGCAGTTGCAAAATATGCAGGTTAAAATCATGAAAAGCAGGTTTGGAAATTTCAAAACGAAATCCCATTGCTTGTTTTTTCTTGCCCACCTTAGCCCCAATGCCAGCATCATCTCTTCACCCTACATAAGAACATAAGAAATGTCATACTGGGTCAGACCAAGGTCCACCAAGCCCAGTATCCTGTTTCTAACAGTGGCCAATCCAGGTCACAAGTACCTGGCAGTTTCCCAAAAAGACACACAGGTTCTACAATGCTTGTATTGGGGCAAGCAGTGGATTTCCCGGGTGTCCTCTAATAATGGTTTATGTAGCTTTCCTCCAGGAACTTGTCCAAACCTTTTTTAAATCCAGCTACACTGACAGCTTTTATTACATCCTCCGGTAACTAATTCCAGAGTTTGATTACAAAAAGTATGCACTCGGTCTCTTCCATACAGTAGGCCCAGGTTAGTTTTAAAATGTTTTTTTCCATGGATAAATATTTATTCATCTATGCAATGCCTTTCCAATTTTCCCTAAAATAATTCAATTCATGCATGTAGAAACATTTTCCTCATACTGTTGTGTTTTTGCAGAATTTTATGTTGCGGCATGTCAACAGCAATCAGTGTCTTGATGAGCCATTTGGAGAGGACAAAATGGCTCCCAGCATGAGGGACTGCAGTGGAAGCCGATCACAACAGTGGTTACTTCGCAACATGACACTGGGTCCCTAAATGCCAGAAGAAACTTGGTAAATGACCTGAGGCTACGCAGAGTGTTGAGATCTTTTTTTCAAATTTATTTTCAAACAATTAACAGCGCTCAGTTCTTATCCTTGATGAAATAGAAGTCTTTGCAAACCTTTGAAAACCTACACCTAAGGACGCAAAGGGGCCCTTTTACTAAAGTGCATTAGGTTCCTGTGCGGATATCCAGTTTAGTCCTCCACAATCGGGTAGTGCACCTTCTACTGCAGCCTGGAGACTGGACCAATCAAATCTTCTGTAGTACATATCCAGCTGGAGCTCCCAGAAGCCCCCCAGTGTGTCCAGTCTCTTGCAGCTTGAAGACGTAAAAGTGTTTCTCCAGGACCAAGCAGGAAGTCAGTCCTCACTTATGGGTGACGTCGGCGCCGACGGAGCCCTCGCGGAGCAATTTTCCCCAGCTTTCAAAGAAAGCCTTTGGGAATTGCAGCGCGCATGCGCGGTCCTCTTCCCGCCCAAGGGTGCCATCTTAGCCAGTCTTCTTTTTTCCGCGGAGCCCTACAGACGTCCCTGTCTTGTCCCCGCGAAAAAGTTGATTTTCTTCTTTATTTTATCCTTTTTTCTTTCGGTTCGACGCCGATCGTTTTCCCGCCCGGACTCGCGACGCCGGTCTCGAGTCCTCTTACTTTTTTCGGTTTTTTCTGACTTAGTCAGCTTTCGTTTTCGTTTTCCCTGGCAGCCCGGTCCTTTGACCTCGCAGGGGCCCTTTTTCCCCCGATGGCTGCCAGTGGGTTTAAGCGGTGTGGTCGGTGTGACCGAAATATGTCACTGACCGACACACACGACTTTTGCCTCCGCTGCCTGGGCCCGGATCATGAGGAACTGATCTGTGGGCCCTGCAGCAAACTGTCCTCAAAGGCGTTGAGAAGTCGGCGGCATCAGCGTGAGAGGATCTTCGCTGACCCCAGCCGTACCCGGACCTCGTCGGAGGCCTCCGTGTCGAAAGGCTCCAGCTCGGACCGTCGCCGGAGCTCCTCCGACCAGGGTTCTCCCTCCGGGGACCATCGTCGGAAGGAAAAACCCGCGAGGGCGGCGTCGGTGGACGCTCCTGGCTCCGCGAGGGCCAGGTCGCATAGCCCCGACAGCCGCCCGGGGTCCTTGGAGAAGGAACACATCCCGAAGCGACCTCGCCTGGAGTCGGAGATGCCTGCCCGGGTAAGTCCTGTGGTCCTTCTGGACTCGCCTCCGCGACAGCCGACGTCGGGCCCGATGCCGTCGGGGCCCGAGTCGGGGCTGCTGGGTCACCTGAGCTCGGACTCAGGTTGACGGCCTTGGAGAGCAGACTGTCTGCCTTCATGGACCAGCAGAGGGCACTGCTCGCTGGCTTCGCTGGCGTCGCTGCCCCGACCGCCGGGACGTCGACGTCCAAGTCGACCCCGGAGACCGAGCCGATCCTCGAGTCGATGAGAACTCGAGTCGATCCTCGGTCGAGGTCACCCTCGGCCTCCCGTTCGGGACCGAGGTCGCCGACGCCGACTCCCTCGGCGTCGGGGCGGCTGGCGCCGCACCCTGCCCGGGCTGACCCCACCGAGTCCTCGTCGGAGTCGGTCTGGGAGTCTGAGGAGGAAGAGTCACCTGATTCTTTCCGAACTCGGTGTGTCCCATCGGACTCCCCGGAGTCCGAGCCTCGGAAGCAGTCCCCCCCGGAGGATGCCCGGTTCTCGGACTTCGTTAGGGATATGGCCAAGGCTTTGGCCTTCCCTGCGGATCCCGAGGAGGAGCCTCGAGCCGAAGAGCTCGACGCCCTCCAGTATGACTCTCCCGCGAGGGACCACTTTACTGTGCCGGTTCCTCCTATGCTGGAACGACTACTCTTCCGCCTGTGGGAGAGTCCGGCCTCCTCGCCGGTCCTGAGCAAGCGGGTCGATTCTATCTATCGGGTCCGCAAGAGCCCTGGCTTTCAAAAGGCACAGCTGCCACACCATTCCATGGTAGTGGAATCGGCCATGCATCGTCTTAAGAGCCAGAAGATGCACTCCTCGGTGCCTCCTGGAAGGGAGGCCCGTAACCTGGATGGCCTTGGCAAGAAGTGCTTCCAGGGCTCTATGCTCGCATGTCGTGTCCAGACTTACCAGCTATACATGGGCATGTATCTCCGGGATCTGGCTAAAGAGCTAGCCGGATTCTCCGCTGGTCTCTCCGAGGAGCCCTTGCGGAGGTTCCTAGCCTTGTCCACGGGCATTCGGGAATGCTCAAAGTTCATGTCCTGAGCAGCCTATGATGGCTTTGAAGCCTCGGCTCGAGTAGCCGCAGCCGGCATCGGTGCCCGCCGACAGGCTTGGCTTCAGTCGTCCGACCTTGAGCCCTGGGTACAGGACAAGTTGGTCGATGTCCCCTGCCGAGGCGAAAACCTCTTTGGCAAGCCCATGGCGGAAAAGGCTGCACAAATTGAGACTGAGACTCTCACCAGGACCAGGCTTTCTAGGAAGACCTCCGCCCCTTCCCAGAAAAAGAAGGGCTCGGGGAAAAAGTCCTTTTACCCGAGGAAGGCGGCTGCCTACAAACAATACCCCCATTATCAGGCCCCTGCGGCTCCCCAACAGGGCCAGCAGGCCAAGGGACGGGGTAACGGGTCCCGTAGGCAGCAAGCCCCCAAGCTTGCACCACCAGCCCCTGCTCAGCAGGGTGGGGGCTTTTGACTCGCTCAGCATAGCCTCTCCCCCCCCGCTGGTTCCCCCCAGCACCGGAGGCCGGCTGGTTCACTTCGCCCGCAGGTGGTCCAGCATCACCGCAGATGCCTGGGTGCTTCAGGTCGTGCGAGAAGGCTACCTTCTCCACTTCCATCAGGTCCCTCCCTCCTATTTTCCGGGATAGCCTCCGCGCCCCCCTCTGCACAGGGAGTTGCTCCTTCAGGAGTTAGCAGGTCTTCTGCAGGAACAGGCGGTGGAACCGGTGCCACACCACCTGAGAGGTCAAGGCTTCTATTCAAGGTATTTTCTGATACCAAAGAGAACGGGGGGCCTCAGACCCATCCTGGACTTGCGCAACCTCAACAAGTTCCTTGTGCGGGAGAAGTTCAAAATGCTTACCCTTGGAATCCTTCTGCCCTACCTCCAGCAGGGAGATTGGCTATGCTCCTTGGATCTAAAGGATGCCTACACGCACATCCTCATCCACCCAAGCCACCGCCAATACCTACGGTTTGTGGTGGCAGGAAATCATTACCAGTACAGAGTACTGCCCTTTGGCCTGTCCTCCGCACCGCGAGTCTTCACAAAATGTCTCGCGGTCGTGGCGGCCCATCTCCGGCTTCACGGCCTCTATGTCTTTCCGTACCTCGACGACTGGCTCATCAGAGCAGCGTCCGCTCAGGAGGTTACCAACGCCACGTGCCGCACGGTGACTCTGCTGCAGCACTTGGGCTTTGTCATAAACTTCGCAAAGTCCACTTTGCTCCCCTCACAGGATCTCGAGTTCATCGGCGCAAGGCTGCACACTCCTCAGGCGCGAGCGTACCTACCGCTCGACAGGGCTCAGCGGCTCATGGACCTAGCCGACCGCTTTCGCAGCCAGCCCCTGGTCTCCGCCAGGTGCTTCCTGAGACTGCTCGGCCATATGGCTTCCACCGTCCATGTGACCCCCAATGCCCGCCTGAACATGCGGTCTGCTCAATGGTGTCTCCGCCGGCAGTGGCGACAAGCCACGGGCGGCCTCGCAGACCTAGTGCGCGTTTCCGAGCCGCTGATCTCGTCTCTCCGGTGGTGGCTCCAGCAGCCGAACCTGATATTCGGTATGCCTTTCCAGTCCCCTCAGCCGACCCGGGTGCTGACCACCGATGCATCCCTCCTGGGCTGGGGAGCGCATTGCCAAGAGGCGCGTACTCAGGGCCTCTGGACCACGTGGGAGTCTGCTCAGCAGATCAACTTCCTGGAGCTCCGGGCGATCCGCCTAGCTCTCAAGGCCTTCTCCCACCTGACTTCCCAACAGTCCGTCCTTGTCCAGACGGACAATCAAGTTGCCATGTTCTACGTGAACAAACAGGGGGGCACGGGCTCCTTTCTCCTCTGCCGGGAGGCTCAGAAGCTCTGCTCTTGGGCCGTCAGTCACGGCATTCTCCTCAAGGCAGTTTATCTCCCGGGCCAAGACAATTGCCTTGCGGACAGACTCAGCAGGGTCCTCCAGCCGCACGAGTGGCGTCTGGATCCCTTGGTAGTTCAGAAGCTCTTCCTCAAGTGGGGCCTCCCCACGATGGATCTCTTTGCCAGTCCTCACAACCGGCAGCTTCCTCGCTTCTGCTCTCGTCAGCCACACCCCCTTCGGGTTGCGGCGGACGCTTTTCTGATCTCATGGTCGGGGAGCCTTCTGTACGCTTTCCCTCCCATCCCGCTGGTCTCTCGGACTCTTTTCAAGGTTCTCCGAGACAAAGCCTTTATGATCCTGGTGGCCCCTCGCTGGCCCAGACAGCCGTGGTTTCCGCTCCTGCTGCAACTGGCGGTGGAGGGTCCGATCCCTCTGGGGGTACAACCGGATCTCCTCACTCAGGATCAGGGGTCCCTACTGCACCCCAACCTCAGGTCTCTCAACCTCATGGCCTGGCTGCTGAGAGGGTAGTCCTTGCTCCCCTTCTCCTGCCGGCAGAGGTGGAGGAGGTCGTCCTGGCTTCGCGACGCCCTTCTACCCGCAAATGCTACGCCCTTAAATGGCGTCGCTTTGCAGTCTGGTGTACCCAACAGTCGCAGGATCCCTTCTCCTGCCCGGTGTCGGTGATCTTGCAGTACTTGCTACACCTCTCTAATCTGGGACTTAAGTCCAACTCCGTCAAAGTTCACCTCAGTGCTCTTTCGGCCCATCATGTGCCGGTGGACGGTAGACCTCTCTCCAGCGACCCTCTCGTAGCGAGGTTTCTCCGAGGTCTCCTTCTACTTAAACCACCTCTGCGCCCGCCAGCGCCGGACTGGGACCTGAATGTGGTTTTGCAGCGGATCACCTGTCCGCCTTTTGAACCTATGGCTACATGTTCTCTCCGTTTTCTGTCTTGGAAAACACTGTTCTTGATAGCCCTCACTTCCGCTAGGCGCGTAAGTGAATTGCAGGCCCTCGTGTCTGATCCCCCCTACACTCGGTTCTACAAGAATAGGGTAGTCCTACGGACGCACCCAAAGTTTCTGCCTAAAGTGGTCTCCCCTTTTCACATCAATCAGGAGGTGGTACTTCCAACCTTCTTTCCCAGGCCACACTCCAGCCGAGCTGAGACGGTCCTCCATACCCTGGACTGTAGAAGGGCTTTGAACTTCTACCTTGACCGTACGCGGGAGCACCGTAAAGCTGCTCAGCTTTTTGTGTCTTTTGACCCCAATAAATTGGGGCTCCCGGTCTCCAAGCGTACTCTGTCCATCTGGGTTGCGGACTGTATCTCTTGGGCTTATGGGGCAGCCGGACTCTCCTTAGAAAGTCGAGTCACGGCTCATTGCGTTCGGGCAAAGGCCACGTCAGTGGCTTACCTCCGCTCTGTTCCGCTGGCAGACATCTGCCGGGCCGCTACTTGGTCTTCGAGCCAGACTTTTGCGGTCCATTACTGTCTCGAGAGGGAGTCCCGTAGGGACAGTGCTTTCGGACAGGCAGTCCTCCGTAATCTCTTTGAGGTCTGAGCAACTCCTACCCTCCATCCCGGATGTGGGCTACCGGTGGGTGATAATTCAGCGAAGATTCTATCCTTCTGTGCTGCTGAGCTAGAGGGAGCTCATTTTTGTGCTTAGGGTCTCCGGTAGCCTTGAGCTTGGGAGTCCCATAAGTGAGGACTGACTTCCTGCTTGGTCCTGGAGAAAGCGTAGTTACTCACCTGTAACAGGTGTTCTCCAGGAGCAGCAGGAATCAGTCCTCACTACCCTCCCTCCTCCCCTTGGAGTTGCAATCGTCTGCTTATGTTCTTTTTGCAAATTTTTATGCTGTCTTTTTTAGCTATGTCATCTGACTGGCTAAGATGGCACCCTTGGGCGGGAAGAGGACCGCGCATGCGCGCTGCAATTCCCAAAGGCTTTCTTTGAAAGCTGGGGAAAATTGCTCCGCGAGGGCTCCGTCGGCGCCGACGTCACCCATAAGTGAGGACTGATTCCTGCTGCTCCTGGAGAACACCTGTTACAGGTGAGTAACTACGCTGTCCTCCTGGGCACACTGAGTGACTCTTGCAGGAGCAACACTTGTTAGTTAGTCTTTTAGGGTTTGTTTTTGGGACATTTACTTACTATTTATTTAATAGCTAGCTGTATCTTTAAAAGGAAAAGGAAAAGAAGCCTGGCTCCCTGGAGCATTGTCACAGGAGACTAGGGGGAAGTCAGACCTGCAGGCTCCTGCCTTCCTGCCTGGCAAATTTTAACAGCCCTGGGTGAGCTTCCCCTGGACAGTACGGGGAATTGACATACCTGATACAGCAGTGACTGGCACTGGGAGATGTTGACTGTGTCCTTGCTGTTCCTGAGCTGGTAGGAGTTTTCACTTCTTTATTTGTGAGCAGTGCTCTGTCAGAGCTGCCAGCGTTTCTGTAGGCTCTCCTGAGCCCATTTGGCAATTTTTCTCAAATTGGTCGTTTGCCCTGCATTACAGGGTCGTTTTTATTTATTTTCCATATTATTTGGTTGCCGTTGTATTTTCGCGCCGTTTTTTACCGCGGGTGAAACAGTGCGGCGGCCATTTTGGATTTTTAAAGTGTGCTTTTAAGGCACTTTTGCTCACTTGTGCAGGTTCCCCTAGCGTTTTTTGGGGTTCCTTTTGCTGGCGATTTTGCTCAGGGCACCCCAGGGAGTCTGGGGAGTATTTTATTTCTTGTAAAAAAAAAAAAAAAAAAAAAATTTTTAATTTTAATCCGGGGCTGATTTGCATAGGATTGCCCCTGGGCTGTGGGTTTTCCTGTGACTATTCCATTCTATCCCGTTGGGCGGAGGTGGCCTTGGGATGGCTTCCATACCCCAATGTGTGATTTGTGGGTCCCGCAGAGCGGCAGGGACTGACTCTGGCATCTGCAGGGGCTGTGCTGCAGTGCCCGCAGGGATAGAGCAATCTGTGAATGTTCAGGAGCAGGCTACCCCTGGGGATGCTTCTACTTCAGGGGACAGTATTCTTTCTCCGAGCATCCCTCAGTCTGGGTCGGTGGCTGCGCTGCAGCAGGCGGCTACAGTTGTCCCACCTATGGAATTCTCCCCTGATTTCATGCTCCTCATGCATCAGGCGTTCCGCTTGAGCAGGTCCGGTCAGTTGCCGGAAGTTTGCCCCCCCTCTCTTCCCTCGGGGTCCTCGGGGGCGGCTCAGTGCTCCTCACAACCCGGGGTCAAGCGGCTTCGGTTGGGGGAACAGGAGCAGGATGCCCTGGGTCTTCTGGATTCCGAGGCGGAGGGCGATCCTGAGGCTGAAGCGGAGGAGTTGGAGGATGGGGAGATCCCTGAGCTGGAAGATCAGGCTCGGGTCATTCGAGTGTTCCATAGGGACGAGCTGGTTCCTCTGGTAATGGAGTCCCTTCAGGCGCTTAACCTTTCGGCGGTGCGGTCCCTGGAGGAGGAGGGTCTTGAGGATCCCCTGATTCAGGCAGTCAGAGATGCCCAGGTGGTTTTTCCCGTCCACCGCGTGGTCGAACAGATGATCCAAGCGGAGTGGGAGCACCCGGAATCCGGTTTGAAGGGGATTCGGACCATGAATCGGCTTTATCCCCTTGCCGACAAGGACAGGGACTGGTTCAAGTCCCCACGGGTGGATGCTGCGGTTTCCGCATTGACCAAGAAAACCACCATCCCGGTTGAGGGAGCGGCGGCCCTCAAGGACGGTCAGGATAAGAAGGTGGATAATTTGCTCAAGCAAACCTTCGATACTGATGCCGTGTCATTGCAAGCCTCTATTTGTGGGGCTTGGGTGGCTCGGTCGTGTCTGCGGTGGTCGCAGCGATTGCGCTCGAGCCCCGGGCTAGACCAGCAGGGCCTGTTGGAGGTTACCCGGTTGGAGTCCGGCTCGGCCTATTTGGCGGATCTGTTTTATGATTTAATCCGCGCGTTGGCTAATAGTATGGCATCCGCGGTTGCGGCGCGCCGGTCCCTCTGTTTGCGCAACTGGGCGGCGGACGGTTCTTCCAAGTCCCGCCTCAGTAAACTGCCCTTTAAGGGCAGATTGTTATTTGGGGAGGCTCTCGAGAAATTGGTAAAGGATCTCGGTGAGTCCAAGGGGGGCCGGCTTCCGGAGGATAAGCCAAGGTCCAACAGGCCCTCCTCTTCGGCGCGGGGGTCCTTTCGGGATCAGCGCCGGTTTCGTTCCTCCCGCCTGTGGGCATCGCAGCGGAGCCGGTTTGGAGCCCGTAATCAAGGCTTTCGTGGTTTCCGAGGGTCCGGCAGAGGTTTTTCCGGAGCCGCCTCTTCCTCGGTCTCTTCCTTTGGGCGCAAGCCACAATGACGCGAGGCAGGCTCTGGAGGGGGGCCCGATTATCGGGGGTCGCTTGCGCGACTTTCTTCCTTCTTGGGCCCAAATTACGTCAGATCGCTGGGTGCTACAGATTATAGAAGAAGGTTATGCTCTGGAGTTTGCGTTCCCGCTTCCAGATTCCTTTGTTCTGTCTCCCAGCAGGGGCGAGCAAAAGACGCGGGACATCCGCGTGACCCTGGATCGGTTGTTAGCTCTGGGAGCTGTGATCCCGGTTCCTCCCTTGGAAAGAGGCGCCGGTCGCTACTCCATCTATTTTGTGGTCCCCAAAAAGGGCGACTCCCTGCGTCCGATCTTGGACCTCAAAGGCGTGAATCGCGCACTCAGGGTGCCGCATTTCCGTATGGAAACCCTGCGGTCAGTCATTGTAGCAGTGCGACAGGGGGAGTTTTTAACGTCCCTCGATCTTACCGAGGCCTATTTGCACATTCCGATACATCCATCTCATCAGCGGTTTCTCCGCTTTGCGTTTCCGTGGGCCCACTTCCAGTTCCGGGCCATGCCGTTCGGCTTAGCTACGGCTCCGCGCACCTTCACCAAGGTGATGGTGGTCGTCGCGGCGGCCTTGCGCAAGGAGGGCATTTTGGTCCATCCATATCTCGACGACTGGTTAATACGAGCAAAATCCAGTCGGGAGTGCATGCGAGTCACAAGCAAGGTAGTGGCTCTGCTGCGTTCTCTCGGCTGGGTGGTGAACGAACGAAAGAGTTGTCTGCGTCCCTCGCAGGACCTCGAGTATCTGGGGGTGCGTTTCGACACCGCCCGGGGACTGGTATGCCTCCCCGAGCGCCGCGTCCTGGCGTTGCGGGCTCTTGTCCGACTTTTTCGGGGGATGCCCGCTCCGTCGGCGTGGTGGTACTTGCGGCTCCTCGGAACGATGGCGGCGACCTTGGAGGTGGTGCCGTGGGTGCGGTTCCACATGCGCCCGCTACAGAGGGCACTCCTTCGCCGTTGGTCCAACCAGTGCGACTCCTTGAACAGGAGATTGCCCTGCCCGAAGACAGTGCGACGGTCGCTCCGATGGTGGCTCTCCTCCGAGAATTTGATGCGGGGGATTCCCTTGGAGCCTCCTCAGTAGGTTCCTCTCACTACGGATGCGAGCTTAGCCGGCTGGGGAGCGCACTGCGAGACCCGCTTCACACAGGGGGTGTGGTCCTCCCGGGAAGCCTCTTGGTCGATCAACCGTCTCGAGCTTCGGGCGGTCAGGCTTGCCTTATTGACCCTGGAGCCTCTGGTCCTGGGTCGGGCGGTCCGAGTCTGGTCGGACAATGCGACCACGGTGGCGTACATCAATCGCCAAGGGGGCACAGGGAGCGTGGCACTGGAAACAGAGGCGACGGCCTTGTTCAGTTGGGTGCAGACTCGTCTGCCGGCAATCTCGGCGGCACACATAGCAGGCGCAGAAAATGTCCAGGCAGACTTTCTCAGCAGAGTGCGGGTGGACCCCGGAGAGTGGGAGTTAAATCCACAAGTATATGCGCAAATAGTTCGGCGGTGGGGTCCGCCCATCATGGATCTCATGGCGACCTTCCAAACGGCCAAGACGAGTCGCTTCTTCAGCAGACGGCGGCGGGAGCGAATGTCCGAGGGACTCGACGCTCTCATTCAGCCGTGGCTGACGTCCGGGCTCCTGTATGTCTTCCCTCCGTGGGCGCTCATCGGCCGGGTCGTTCAGCGCATCGAGTGCCATCGGGGTCGAGTGCTGTTGGTGGCTCCGGATTGGCTCCGGAGACCCTGGTATGCCGACCTCGTCCGGCTTCGAGACGGCGTTCCGTGGCGCCTTCCTGCGCTGCCGGACCTTCTCCTTCAGGGGCCCTTGCGGATGCCCCAGGTGGCTCGATTCTCGCTTACGGTTTGGCCATTGAGAGGGCTCGGCTGAAAAAGCAGGGCTATTCGCCCGCGGTGATTTCCACCTTACTGCGGGCAAGAAAGTCATCCACTTCTCTTACTTATGTTCGAATTTGGAGGATTTTTGAGAACTGGTGCTCCCGGCGGGGAGTCCGGGCGGCGACGGCTTCTGTGCCCGTCGTGTTAAGTTTTCTTCAGGATGGGTTCGAGAAAGGTCTCGCGGCCAGTTCCCTGAAGGTTCAGTTGGCAGCGATCTCTTGTTATAGAGGCAAGGTCTTGGGCCGCCTTCTCGGCGCTCATGCGGATGTGCGGCGTTTCTTGACCGCCGTTTTTCATTTACGGCCTTCCCGCAGAGCGTTGATTCCTCCGTGGGATTTGAATCTAGTTCTGCGAGCTCTGGTGCGGGAACCCTTTGAGCCCTTGCGGAGGGCGTCTTTGAAGGATCTTTCCTTGAAGACGGTTTTTCTGGTAGCCATTTGCTCGGCAAGGCGCATTTCGGATCTTCATGCTTTGTCCTGCCGAGAGCCTTTCTTGTCTTTTTCCGCGGAGCGGATTGTGCTCCGTCCGGTTCCCTCCTTTCTGCCAAAGGTAGTGTCTCCTTTTCACCTGAATCAGGCGGTGTTTCTGCCAGTGCTTTCGGCGAGTTCGGTCGAGTCGGTGGACAAGGGTCTTCACCGACTTGATGTGGGCCGCACGCTGCGTCGGTATTTACAGTCTACCGAGCCCTTTCGGAAGACTGATCGGCTCTTTGTGCTCTTTGGGGGTACAAGGAAAGGTGAGGCGGCGGCTAAGGCCTCCATTGCTCGATGGCTCAAGGAAGCGATCGCGTCCGCGTATCTGTTGCAGCGGCGGCCGGTTCCGGAGGGGCTCCGAGCTCATTCTACTCGGGCTCAGGCGACCTCTTGGGCGGAGCATAGCCTGGTGCCGCCGGCGGAGATCTGTAAGGCGGCCACTTGGTTGTCTCTGCATGCTTTCAGCAGGCACTATCGCTTGGATGTGTCAGCGGCTCGGGATTCCTGTTTTGGTTCGGCGGTTTTGCGCGCCGGCTGGCAAGGTCCCGCCCGGTCTTAACTGCTCTGTTACATCCCGATTGTGGAGGACTAAACTGGATATCCGCACAGGAAATGGAAATTACACTAACCTGGTAATTGTAGTTCCTGTAGGATCCAGTTTAGTCCTCCTTCCCTCCCGACTATCTGTATGCTCTGGCGGCGCGCTGTCCCGAGCGGGTGACTATGAGACGGGTTTTCGTCCCGTTCGGACTCTGTCGACAGCGGTGCTTATCGCTATGGCTCTCCCCTTTATATGGGCGTTCAGTTAGCTCCATAGCTTCTGGGGGGGACTCTGTGTAAATTTAATGGCGTCGGGGCAGGCGCCATGCCCTGTCTGACTTCCTCGTTTGGGGAGGGGGTTGGTTATTCCAGGGGGGGAAGTATATTGTTTAATACTATGAAGTGTTGCTTCGTTAAGTATGCTTTGTTACTAGTACACTGGGGGGCTTCTGGGAGCTCCAGCTGGATATGTACTACAGAAGATTTGATTGGTCCAGTCTCCAGGCTGCAGTAGAAGGTGCACTACCCGATTGTGGAGGACTAAACTGGATCCTACAGGAACTACAATTACCAGGTTAGTGTAATTTCCATTTTTTGCACTCAATATGCATTCAGCGCTAAAACTAACATGTGTTAAGTACAAAACTTCTATGGTTGTTATCAGGGGCGTGGCCAGCATGTTCCCAGCAGTTTATGCACAGATGAATACCCTAACACATGGCACAATTACCATGGCTGCACCTAGCACATTAGTGGCACCCGCACTAATTGCAACATTGACAGCACTCATTATGTTCTTCCATGCTAAATACAATGTGCTTTCCACACCTATTTGCCACCCCAACCCTCCCATTCACCATCGTAATGCACAATTGCCAGTTAACGCATAAATCCGTGTGTAGTAACTATCATGCCCCTACGGAAACAGTTACCATAGGCGCACTGTTACCGTGCGTGAAAATGCATGTTAACTGCTTAGTGCACCTCAGTAAGTTCTTGCAGAATTATGTATATGTCCCAACAAAGATCTGGATTAGTTTACAATCACAATAAGCACAGTAGATGTTAACTGTAGCACGGAAGATGCTGTTAATCATATTGCCACCAAAATATATACTATCTATTCCCCTGTTATGTATGGTAAAGCTACTTAAAATTGACAAAAGCCTTATGGAAATGGCTTACAATAAAATATAGCAATTGTTTTATAAACTACTGTGAATATTTGTACTTGATAGGAGCTTGGAAAGATTATTGGTTACTTTCTTGTGTCAACAGTATTCAACGTATCAAATTAAAAGGTGTTATGAGTAGTAAGTTCAGTCTTCATATTTTCTGGCAAAAAAAATGAAATGGTTGAAGTTGAACATTTGAAATGTAAGTGCTTTTAAAAGCAACAGAACCAAAGAGGAAAGAATGTTTCACAAACAAAAGAACTGATATAAGGTTAACAAAAAAAATATAACATAAGAAGTTATGCATTGAACTAATGAAATACATTTTTTGACTTGCTTTGGCGTATTAAAATGCCCTTCTTCAGGTTCTATCAAGACATATTAAATTTAATCTAGTAAAAACGTTCAGGCCAATATTCAAAGCCATATCTCCATATAGTGGCAATTGCTGTCCGTGGATAGTCAGCGATACTATATAGATAATGCTGCTAGCTATCCTTACAGACCACTTCAGCACTATCCAGATAGTGCTAGGTCAGTAGGTGGGTGGGGCAATAGTGGAGCTGATAGCTGAGATATTCAGTCCACTATCCAGATAACTATCTAGCAAAAAGGCTGTCCTAAATGTATCCAGATAGTGGACTGAATATCACCATTATTTAGATAGCTCCAGTACTTACTACTCCATCCAGATATTCATGGCCACTTGCTTTCTTGTTAGGAATGCTGAGATCTGGATTATCTTTAAATACCAACAACAGAACTGAAATATTGACTTGGTATTGTCTTATTATGTTGTGTTTGTTAACCTTTACATCAATGCATTCAAATGGACTAATATAACAACCACAGTACTTTACCCTCATACAAAAAAAAATTGCAAAGTTAGATATAGCAGTTTGGTAGAGTAGGTAATGTTATTATCACGCTCCACATCATGGATACTTTTGGACATATCTTTTGCAAAATGTTAACTGAAGTGTAAATTTTTTTTAAATGATGTCAAGTATAATTATATTATAAACTACTACTTGCCTCTTATTTTCATTATTTTAAATAAGCAATGTGAAAAAGCAGTGGGGATTCATGTACCTTACAGATGAAAGATTATGCTTTTTGGAAAGGTCCTTATACTGCAGGCATACATCCTCTTGTGTTCCAGTAAAGCGATTATTATTTTGCTAGTAGAATAATAACCTACATTATTTCATTCATTCTAGACTACAACTAAATTGCCTGAGATGTCAGGTTTATCACCTTTCCTGTTTTAGTCAACCTCATGATTTGATGTCAGTACATTATTCATTCCATTAAAATTAAAATGAATATTTTTATACATTGGTGCAGTATCTCAATTGAAGGGATTTAGGGCTCTTACTGTATTATAACCATTCTCTAAAATTTAGTAGCAAGTGCAAGACTGCTCAAACAGTTTATAATGCTGTGAAACCCTGAAAAGAACACCCAAGTCATGACTTTCAGAATTTCCCAGGTATTTTACAAAAGGCTTACAGAATGTAGAGCCTTTTGTAAAATATATATAAGAATGTGCAGCAGTATAAGTTTATTTTCCAATACGTTCAGGGGAATAGCAATTTTACAAAAAAAGTGCAATAAAAACAGCATATTTACTCAGGATATTTCACATGTAAGTACCAGTTTTATGGCTTTCATGTGTAATTGATGGATTTTGTAAAACTGCACGTGAAAGGGAAACTAGTTAGAGCCAATTCTAAACCTCAGACTTTTGACTTTTTGAGATAGTTCTTAAGACCAGAGAGGTAAGCACAAATCTCCAGGAACAAGCAGGAATGAGTCTTCGCATATGGGTACGTCGGTACCGACGGAGTCTGCGCGGGAACGCTTCCCAGTGTCCAGTCAAAGAGCTTTTGGAAGCATCCCACCACGCTTGCATGCTGCCTTCCCGCCTTTCCCAACTGCCTCTCCTCAGTTTTCATTTTTCCGCGGAGCCGGCAGGACGTCGTCCTGTCACTGCTGAAAATTCTTGTTTTATTTCTTTATTTTTCTTGTGGTCGCGGCTGTCTTCCCGACGCCACCGGTACCGCCGGTGTTTTCTTTTCTTTTCTTGTAAAATCTTCCTTCTTCAGGGAATATTTTTCTTCATAGTGTCTCACGGTATCTTAGGCCTTCCAACCCACAGTACTTAGCAAATTTAGTCTCTCTTCACACTCCTTATCGGCAGCTCTGGTCATTACACGCTAACCGTCTGTTTCTCCCCCCACCTTCACGAGCTCACCTTGAACAGACACGCCACGCCGCTTTCTTTTTCTTGGGCCCCTCACTCTGGAATTCTCTTCCTTCCTCTCTCCGTCTAGAGCCTTCCTACCAACACTTCAAAAACCTACTAAAAACTCACTTGTTCCAACAGGCATATGATCTCCCCTCCCAGTAGTCCTGTCTAACTGTTTTGTTTTGTCTTTGCTTACCCATGGTTTGTCTGGTTTGTCTATTGTTTGTTTTGTTCTGTGACCTCTTTGGTCCTTCTTTTCTTTATTTTAATGGATTTCCTTTCCTTTTTAACGCTTATATTTATATTATTTTATTGTAAACCGCCCTCACGTTTCGACAAGGGCGGTATATTAAATGTAAATAAAGATAAAGATAAGGGCCTCTTCTTTTCCTTCATGGAACCTCCAGCCACTTTCTTCAAGAAATGTTCACACTGTGGCGGTACAACTTTATTTTTAGACCCTCGAAGTCGGTGTCTAACCTGCTTGGGTCCTGACAACAGTTTAGTGAGAAGAGGTCTTCAATATCGAGGTTCCCTCGATACACGGTTTCCCTCCAACTTCGGGGCACCGTCCCTTTCTTCTTCTACACAGGATCAGGTAACCCACAAACAGTCTCTTAAGACTAGCCAGCCCTCGAGTGGTAGGTCACATGCATAGCATGTAGACGGCTCCGGCCTTGCCCTCAAGGGCTTACTGGCTTCCAAACCCTGGCCAGTGACTTTGGTCTGCCACCCACCCGCTCCCTAACCTTGAGGGTTTAAGGAGGGGTTGGCCTTGAGGTTGAGGTTGTAGTTGTGAAAGGTCAAGTGATAAGGCAGGCAAAAGAATATTTTTTTACATAAGGATTTATTTCTCCCGCTCCGCGGTGGAATGGAACAGACATAAAGGAATATTTTAGCCAAAGTAAGAATAAAGCAAAAACAGGCTCTTCAATGCTGTGCTCAAATGTCCTTTAACGCTAGGGTTCACATTCAGTCATGTGACCTCTGTTTTTAAATCAAACAAACAATGGCAAAACAAGAATGTTCCTGAGTTGTGAACAAGATATGCTTTAGCTTATTTTTACTTCTTCATAAGCTCTTCAGCAAGGTACTCATACAGGATACGTTTAGTATATTATAGCATATGACCATTCAAGCTTTGCTTCACTTATCTCTGTCAATAAGACAGGTTGAACAGTCCATTGGCTGGTCTACCTCTATCATTGGCAAAGGACAAGCCAAGGGCATTTCTGCTTCAGGACTATTTTCTGGTTGTGCTAGCTTCTGGTCAGAAATTGCTCGTTTGTCTAAGAATTCCTTAAATTCTCTAAGGAGTAATTCAGCCTGTCTTCTAACTGGGCTAAGCTGAGGATCTGCTCCTTCCTTAAGTAAGCATTTGTTTGTAGTCCTTATTTCAGGATAGCTAGTAATGCCGTCTCTGGTAAAACAATCATTCAATGTGCTGGAGTTACCCCTCCCCCACTTGTCTCTGAAAGTAAGTGTCGGGTTACCAACTTCAGTTGTATGAGGAGTGCTTCTAAAGAGTGCTTCAAACGCAGGACCGTCTAACTTCTCCTGGCTTATTTCTCTGCCATACAGGTCAGCTGTTTTCTTTCTATTAGCTTGCTTGCTAAAGCTTTCAGCTGTCTGGTGAGAATAGCTGGGACTGTTTAAACGATTTCCAGGCTGCAGCCAACTGCCTTCATACTGACTGAGTCTGTCCTGAGTTTTAAAATCAGCATTCACTCTTTCTGGCTTCTCATTATAAAAGTTGTCATCTGTATCAGACACACCATGTACCTTGTATTGAGGCTTGTCTGAGAATTCCTTGCCACTCTGCCTTCCTTTCCACGGGTCAGCTCTCCCCTCCAGAAGCCTGGGCTTTATCTCTGGGCCTCTCAGTGCTTCAAACCTCTCCTGTTCACAGAAGATTCTATCAGCCTCTGAGTATCCCTGGTACCTGCTTCTTGGGTCTGAATCCCTTCTCCTTGGATTACAGCTGGGCAGTGTTTCTCTTTCCAAGTCAAGGATTTCTGAGTCATAGGCTACTTCCTGCCTTCCTCTCTGCTTCTTTCTTTCTCCTTCCGGCTTCGCTCGCCCTTGCTTTGGTCTCTCTTGCTTTGCTCCCCCTTGCTTTCCATCTTGTCTGCTTAACAAGCTGCCTCTGCTTTGGACAGCCCGCCTCCTGCTATGGCGTGCCCAATTAGTAACTCTGCTTCTCCCCTCCCTCGAGGTGAGCTGTGTTAGCTGATTAGCCATGTGTTTCTTGTTCTGAGCAGAGAAAATCCTGCATTCACCTGCAGTACCAATACTTTCCACAGGGTCACCATCTGTTTCCATGACTTCTGGGGATGCTACCACGTTACAGATCCCCCCCCCCTTAAGATATCACGGGCTGATTTAGGATCATCCGCACAGCACGTGATACGACTTAACGCGTCAGCATTCTGGTGGAGTTTTCCGGCTCGGTGTTCTACTTGGAACTCGAAGGCTTGTAGAGCCATGAACCACCGCGTAAGCCGGGAATTATGGTTATGCATTTGGTTTAACCACTTTAAGGGTGCGTGGTCCGTGATCAGGATGAATTTTCTCCCCACTAAGTAGAAGCGCAGCGCATCAATAGCCCACTTGATGGCCAGGCACTCGCGCTCAATCGTGGAGTAATTTCGCTCCGCCGGTGTCAGTTTCCTACTCAGGAATAAGACCGGGTGTTCTATACCCTCATGTCGCTGAGATAAGACAGCGCCGAGACCCGTATCAGAGGCATCTGTCTGTACTATGAAGGTCTTGGAGAAATCTACCCCCTTCAACACCGGTGCTTCACAAAGCTGTTTCTTTAAAAGGTCAAACACCCGTTCAGCTTCCGTATTCCATTTAAGCTTATTGGGTGCATTTTTCCTCAGCATATCCATTAGCAAGGTGGTATTTTCTGAAAAATGTGGGATGAATCTTCGATAATAACCCACCAGACCCAAAAAGCTGCGTAACTGTTTTTTGTTGGCAGGTTTTGGGAAGGCCTGTACGCTTGCAATTTTACTAAGTAATGGTTTTACCATTCCACGGCCCACCACATGACCCAAGTATTTTACTGCTTGTCCCCCGAAGAGACACTTGGCGGGATTCAAGGTGAGGTCTGCATTCCGGATTGCTAGTAATACTGCTTCGACTCTTTGTACATGCTGAGTCCAAGTCTCGCTGTGAATAACAACATCGTCCATGTAGGCGACTACATAGGCATGATGGGGACGTAGGACCATACCCATGAGCCGTTGGCAAGTGGCCGCGGCCCCATGTAGGCCAAAGGGCATCCTCCTAAATTGATAGAGGCCTATAGGTGTGCTGAAAGCGGTTTTCGGCCTAGCCTCTCTGGTAAGGGGAACTTGCCAATACCCCTTGGACATATCGAGGGTTGTGAGATACTTGGCTTGCCCTAGGCGATCGAGAAGCTCCTCAATCCTAGGCATTGGATACGAGTCGAATTGGGATATCAAATTTACTTTCCGAAAGTCAATACAAAAGCGAATTGACCCATCCGGTTTCGGTACCATGACGATAGGGCTGTTCCATGGGCTCCGGGATTCCTCAATGATTCCCATGGCTAGCATTTCTCCCACCTGCCGGACTACTTCAGTCTTTTTTGCCTCCGGTAGTCGGTAAGGACGCTGCCTTACCACTTCGCCTGGGGTTGTTATTATTTCGTGGGCTATCAATTTTGTTTCTCCAGGTACGGGTGTGAGGACATCTATGTACCTTGATAGCACTTGTCTCAACTCTTGTTTTTGGGCCCATGAAAGCCCTTCATCCAATCGGGGTTCAGGATTCTGCTTACAGTCTGTCAGCTGGGGTCCGAGGTCCTCTTCTTCCACCTCCTCCCTCTCTACTGAAGCTGCTAACCCTTGTAGGCTATTAGTCCCTGTCGATCCGAAGCCTTGCGTACCCCGCATTGTCGTGGATAGGACAGGCACCTCTTCCAAAGGGGGAAGTACGACGCGCTCACAGATCAGTTGTGCTATGCGGTCGCCGGTCTTCACTTTGAAATCATTTTTCCCAAAGTTGAAGATAAGTACTTTTATAGAACCACGGTAGTCCGGGTCTATTACGCCCTCCCCGATGTCTATAAAATGTTTTAGCACCAAGCCTGACCGTGGAGCTAGTCGGCCATAACACCCAGCAGGTAGTTCTATTTGCAGAGCAGTATCCACCAGTGCCTTTCCGCCCGCAGGAACAATAATATCTTCAGCACTGGTGAGGTCCAATCCTGCTGCGTTAGGCGTGGCTCTCTTGGGGGCCTGAGCATTAGGGGTCATTTTGCAGAACCTTAAGACAAATTTGGGTTTTCCTGCATTATCGTCCCTTGGAGTTTCTTTCCTTTGGCTATTTTTACTGACTTGAGCCCCCAAGGGTCGGAGAACTGATTTCACTTTTTGTGTGGCGAGAGCTTGCGCTTCTTCAGGGCCTTTTCCTACGTGGGAACCCTCTCTCTCTCTCTTGTAACCCTTGCACTAGTCCTTGGTGAAACTGCGGCTAATCCTGGCCTAGAATCATTGGATGTGGGAGACGTGGGACAACTGCTAGTGGAATAAGCTTTTGGGTACCTAGCCCTGTTATGGGTAGGTCATAGACGGGGTAGGAAGATGTTCCTCCGTGAACACATCTTATCTTCACTGAATCTACAGGCTGAATTACTTCTGGGGCCTGCCTGGCTTCTATCGCTTTCCAGAACTCCTCAGAGATCATACTTAACTCGGCTCCTGAGTCTAGCAAAGCTTGAGTGGTAATCCCCTGTACTGATACAGCCAGAAGAAACCCTGGTCTATCTTCCATGTAACTATCCGCAATTAGAGCAGTTTTTACAAAACAATGTTTTTGTACATGTCCTACCTGCCCACATTTGTAGCATCTTGGCTTACATGCAGAACTTTTCCAAAGAGGCATGCACATTTTTACTGGATCCTCCTGCACCCTCCGTCTCCTTTCTGATCCGCTAGTGCTTAACTCATAGGAAGGGGTGCCACCTCTCTGGGCAGTTAACTCTGCCTCTATATACCTCTCAGAGAGAGCAACCGCTTCCTGGGGAGTTTTGCAATTTTGCAGGATCAGGAAGGTGCGGATTCCTTGTGGTATAGCGTCCATATACTGCTCTAATACTAATTCGTCCAGAATGGATTCCACAGACCTCCTTTCTGGAGTTAGCCATTTGTTAATCAAACTACGAATTCGATGGCACAAGGACTTAGGGGTTTCACTCGGCCTCAGTCTCACGCTCCTCAAGCGAGTGCGGTAGACTAGCGGAGTGAGTCCTAGTCTCTCCCTTATTGCCTTTTTTAAATCGTCGTAGCTTCTGGCCAACTCAGCGGGCATGGCGCGGTAAGCGGCCATCGCTTCCCCAGTAAGGGAGGCGGCTAACCTTAAGGCCCAGTGTTCCTTAGGCCATAAGCTAAGGCGAGCTGCCCTTTCGAAGCTCTCAAGATAATCATCTATATCATCTTGACGGGTGAGTTGTCCAAAATTAAACAGAGTTCCTGTTTGTAAATTGGCAGGCTGTACTGTGTTAGTCAAAATGGAACCTGTATCAGTCGCTGGTACAGTGGCTTGCTTCCTCTCTTTTAACCACTCTTCCAACAGAGTTAGTAGAGGTTGCTGCTGTTCCTTTAGACTTGCCCTGGCTCTCTGCTGCGCTTCCAACGCAAGGTCGGCCTGGCGCTCCAGCTGCGTCGCCATCCAGTTGAATATCTCCTTGGGATTCCTGTAATAAAACAAAACACGGACCCAAGTGCGGTATCACAACACTCTGGATTATCTGTGTTTCCTCTATATATTTTTTTTTCCTTCCCCCAGTTACCACTAGGAGACACCCTCGCCCTGGTATCCTCACAACCCGGGGTGGATACCCTTTACCTGGCTAAGGTGTTTTTCAAACGCGTCAGTAATGGCTCCTGTAGCCTTCTGCAGTCCCTCTTCCTCTGCTGGGCTCGTCAGCTCTTCTGCCGGGGTCCACTGGAAGAAGATCTCTGCAGCTCCTCCTGTGGCTCCTTTTGCGCCTGCGCCAAATCCTGCCAACTACGCCACTTTTGCCACCCACCCGCTCCCTAACCTTGAGGGTTTAAGGAGGGGTTGGCCTTGAGGTTGAGGTTGTAGTTGTGAAAGGTCGAGTGATAAGGCAGGCAAAAGAATATTTTTTTACATAAGGATTTATTTCTCCCGCTCCGCAGTGGAATGGAACAGACGTAAAGGAATATTTTTGCCAAAGTAAGAATAAAGCAAAAACAGACTCTTCAATGCTGTGCTCAAATGTTCTTTAACGCTAGGGTTCACATTCAGTCATGTGACCTCTGCTTTTAAATCAAACAAACACTGGCAAAACAAGAATGTTCCTGAGTTGTGAACAAGATATGCTTTAGCTTATTTTTACTTCTTCATAAGCTCTTCAGCAAGGTACTCATACAGGATACGTTTAGTATATTATAGCATATGACCATTCAAGCTTTGCTTCACTTATCTCTGTCAATAAGACAGGTTGAACAGTCCATTGGCTGGTCTACTTCTATCATTGGCAAAGGACAAGCCAAGGGCATTTCTGCTTCAGGACTATTTTCTGGTTGTTCTAGCTTCTGGTCAGAAATTGCTCGTTTGTCTAAGAATTCCTTAAATTCTCTAAGGAGTAATTCAGCCTGTCTTCTAACTGGGCTAAGCTGAGGATCTGCTCCTTCCTTAGGTAAGCATTTGTTTGTAGTCCTTATTTCAGGATAGCTAGTAATGCCGTCTCTGGTAAAACAATCATTCAATGTGCTGGAGTTACCCCTCCCCCACATGTCTCTGAAAGTAAGTGTCGGGTTACCAACTTCAGTTGTATGAGGAGTGCTTCTAAAGAGTGCTTCAAACGCAGGACCGTCTAACTTCTCCTGGCTAATTTCTCTGCCATACAGGTCAGCTGTTTTCTTTCTATTAGCTTGCTTGCTAAAGCTTTCAGCTGTCTGGTGAGAATAGCTGGGACTGTTTAAACGATTTCCAGGCTGCAGCCAACTGCCTTCATATTGACTGAGTCTGTCCTGAGTTTTAAAATCAGCATTCACTCTTTCTGGCTCCTCATTATAAAAGTTGTCATCTGTATCAAACACACCATGTACCTTGTATTGAGGCTTGTCTGAGAATTCCTTGCCACTCTGCCTTCCTTTCCACGGGTCAGCTCTCCCCTCCAGAAGCCTGGGCTTTATCTCTGGGCCTCTCAGTGCTTCAAACCTCTCCTGTTCACAGAAGATTCTATCAGCCTCTGAGTATCCCTGGTACCTGCTTCTTGGATCTGAATCCCTTCTCCTTGGATTACAGCTGGGCAGTGTTTCTCTTTCCAACTCAAGGATTTCTGAGTCAAAGGCTACTTCCTGCCTTCCTCTCTGCTTCTTTCTTTCTCCTTCCGGCTTCGCTCGCCCTTGCTTTGGTCTCTCTTGCTTTGCTCCCCCTTGCTTTCCATCTTGTCTGCTTAACAAGCTGCCTCTGCTTTGGACAGCCCGCCTCCTGCTAGGGCGTGCCCAATCAGTAACTCTGCTTCTCCCCTCCCCCGAGGTAAGCTGTGTTAGCTGATTAGCCCTGTGTTTCTTGTTCTGAGCAGAGAAAATCCTGCATTCACCTGCAGTACCAATACTTTCCACAGGGTCACCATCTGTTTCCATGGCTTCTGGGGATGCTGCCACGTCACAGGTCTCAAAAGCCTTTCAGGGGTTTCAGGTTGTTCCTGGGGCTCACCCCTCACAGAACATGCCTGAGCCGTGTCCGGTGGTGGCATCCGCTTCGAGCGGTACCAATACCACGACATCGGCACTGGTGTTGGATGAAACACTCCTCACCAGGGATGGTCATCTGGCGTCCTCGGTGCCTTCGGGACCGGTGGATACACTCCAGATTGACCTTCCATTATCGGTACCAACACCGATACTACCATCGACGTCGGTACCCTCCAGACCTGCATCAATAGCCTTGCTTCCTTCGATGCCGAGTCTGGAATCGATCTCCAGTCTGGAGGACTGGGTACCGACTCGCCTTGGTACCGGCTCTCGGCGGTACCGAAGGCTCGGTTCCGATGATTCGGACCCGCAACTCTCGGTTCCCTCGATGCCCACTGAGTTGACCTTCATTCACCAGTATCAGGCACGGTACCGAAGTCGGTGCCGATGTCCTCATTACCCTTACGGTCGGTGTCTTCCATGCTTTGTTCATCGATGCCCAGTTTAGAATCGCTCTCTAGTCTGGAAGACTCGGTACCAATATCATTTGGTACCGACACCGATCGATACCGGTGGCTCGGTACCGAGGATAGCACCCAGACGTTTTCGGTTGCCTCGGTACCGATTGAATGGTCTCCGATGACTGCTCCGATGTCTTTGTCGGGCTCGACTCTGACATCGGTACCGGTATCCACAGTACCATCGTGGCCAACTCCTGCCATGCTTTTTTCAACAGGATCGTTCCCTTCTATGCCAAGCTTGGAGTCGATACCTGGCATGGACAATGTGGTAATGTCAGTCGCTGCTCCTGACAGTACCGGCAACCATCCTTTAAGCATTCCACACTGCACTGTGCAGGATCTTCTATTCCTATATATCTGGATAGCTCTGTCGGTGCTCAGGCTAGTTCTTCAGATCTAACCTGTCCAAAGGAAATTCCTGTTGGGGAACCCTCTTTTCAGAGTTTCCTCCTGGATATAGCAAGATCTCTTGCCATTCCTATCCCAGGACATGATCCTGCACAGGCCTCTCTTTCTACCAAAGCAAAGGAGAACATAATGCTTCCTTTGCATCATTCCTTGCAGGATCTCCTTCTAGGAATGTGGGAAACACCTTTAAGGGTACCCCCACTTTCCAGAGCAACTGATCTCTTATATCAGGTGCCCCCCTCTCCAGGGTTTCAAAAGACTCAACTTCCTTATCATTCCATAGTTGTGGAATCAGCAATGAGGCGGGTAAAGAGCAAGAAAAAGCACTCTTCTTATCCGCCAGGTCGTGAATCTAGGATGCTTGATGCCTTTGGACGTCAAACCTTCCAGACATCTATGCTTTCTGCAAGAATTCTCTCATATATTTTCTATATGAATCTATCTCTTGAGGAGGTCACAAAGCAATTACATCTTTTGACTCTCTTCCCTTCCAGAGTCCAGGAGTACAGACTACTCTTCACTGCTCAAGCATCTCCAGAATATCTCTTGGTTTCTTACTCGTGCTTCCCTAGACTCTTTTGAGTTTGTTAGCAGGACTTCTGCTATAACTATAGGGGCACGACGTAGAGCCTGGCTCCAAGCTTCAGGCTTGGACAAATGGGCACAACACAGACTGGGACATACTCCTTGCACTGGAGATAATCTTTTCAACAAGGAGTCTTTACGTCAGGTTACTCAGTTTTCCACTGACTTACCTGTTCCTAGGGGCTCTTCTGCACCTTCTTCTGTCCCAGTAGGTAGGAAATGTCCTGCCAAACTTTCTTCCCATAGGAGAAGAAGGTTTTATGCATCATCTGCCCATCCTACAGATGTTCCCAAACAGGAGAAGCATCGTCCTGGTCTGCAGAGTTCAACCTCTCACCAGGCTCAGCAAACCCAGCAACCACAGGGTTTCTAATCAACCCATCAGATGCTTGTGACTCTGGGGATTACAATCTGCAGTTGTTTCTTCTCAATAGAGACAATCCACTGCTGTCAGTCTAAATCCTAAACATGGATCTCTTCCCGAAAGACATCCCTTCTTTCTATATGAGCTGTCAGGATGTTCATGCTTCTAGGTCACAGGGTTCTCCTCTTTTCCTTCTAGGGAAAGAGGTCCATCCACTATCAAATGATAGTTTCCTGTGCCAGCATGTCTCCTTTCCTTTCTATAAACTTACTACTTTGTAAGTTTTCTTCAGCTCCTTTTTCTTTACCCTCTTACCAGGGTTTTTCCTCTGTAACAGTGGTATTGCTCACTGGAGGGCTTTTCTTCAGCATCTCTAATCTTCTTACTTTTCTAGTGCGGAGTTCTCTTTTCTGAGTTGACTCCTCTCTTTCAATCTTGCTTTGCAGCAGTTCATCAGACACCTCCAGAGTTTTCTGCTCTTGTTTTGTCTGTTCTTTCTGTTTTTCAACAGTACCATTCTTCTGCTGTCTGGCAAGCAGCTACCAATGCAGGAGCCTTAATGTTTCGACCACTGGTTCTTGACCACCAGTAACCAGATTTGTCCTCCAATAACATTCTGTCTGCTCTTAGTAGTGACTCCAAGTCAGTGCTGTCATCTGTCTTGGAAATTGTTTCACTACAAACTTGTTGGATTGTCTTCTCTTTCTACCATCTCCATTCCCATGGGTTTGGCAGCATAGTTGACATAGCTACTGGCTTTTCTGCAGCCAGTTCTATCTCCTCATTCTCCTGCATAATGCTCTCTGCAATTCTACAGAGAAGCTCTCCACTATGGGCCCTTGCTAGAGAGCATGGGTTTTTTTTTCTCCAACAGCTATACTAGATGGTTGAAAAAGGCTTTTTTCAGTCATATCTCCCATGACTAGAAAAGTTCTCCTTTTTACTATAAAACACATAGGCCTACTCTTACGTGAAAGCTTAAGGAGTTGCTAATTCCCTGCTTTGGTCCATAGTATTTCCAATAGGGAATATGTTATCTCCAGGAACAAGCAGGAATGAGTCTTCACATATGGGAGACGTCGCCGACGGAGCCCGCACGGGAATGCTCCCCAGCATCCAATCAGAATGCCTTTGGGAGCATCCCCCGCGCCTGCGCGGTGCCTTCCTTTCCCTTCCTACTGCCTCTCTCCAGTTTTCGTTTTTCCGCGGCGCAGACAGGACGTACCTCCTGCCACCGCAGAAACTTTTCTTTCTTTTCTTGTTTCCTGTGGTCGCGGCCTTTTCCCGCCGACAACGGCACCACCGGTGCCCCTTTTTTTCTTTTCTTTTCTTCTTTTCTTCTTTTAGTCACCTCGAGGGAACCTTTTTTCCCTCTGGTCGTTTTGAGGCCTATCGGGCTGCACAGCATGGAGCCTTCTTCCCCTCAGAAGTGCCCCCACTGTGGAGACTTAGTTTTTCACTTAGACTCCAATGCCTGGTGCCTCTCCTGTTTGGGCCCTGACCCTTTTCTCCCTGGTTCCCCGGGCTCCAGTATCGGGAGAAGACCTTCCCTTTTTCGGGTGTCCCTCGATGACGTCTTTCCCCCTAGGGTGCGGTCATCGGTTTTCTCTTCTCTCCAGGATCAGGTAACCACAAAACAGTCTGTTAAGACTAGCCAAGTCTTGAGGGGCGAGTCTCATGCGCGGCATGACGACGGCTCCGGCCAACCCCTCAAGTCCTCCTTGGCAATTAAACCCCGGCGGGAGTCTTCGGGCTCCAAAGCATTCACGGGGTTTCGGGTTGTTCCTGAGGTTCGCTCCTCACAGAACATTCCCGAGCCATGCTCGAGGGTGGTATCCGCTTCGAGCGGTGCCGTTTCCGTGACATTGGCGCCGGCGTCGGGTGTTCCACTCTTCGCCAGGGATCGTCAGCTGGTGTCCTCGGCACCTCCGAGGCCGATCGACTCTACCCAGTCTGGCTTCCCTACATCCCAGCCATGCGCGGAGGTGGTATCTGCTTCGGGCGGTACCGACCCCCCGGCATCGGTGTCGAGCGTTCCGCTCCTCACCGGGGATCGTCAGCTGCTGTCCTCGGCACCTCCAGGGCCGATCGACTCGAACCAGTCTGGCGTTCCTTCATCCCTGCCATGCGCGGAGGTGGTACCCGCTTCGGGCGGTACCGATTCCTCGGCAGCAGCGTCGGCGTCGAGTGTCTCACTCTCCGATGGGGATCGTCATCTGGTGTCCTCGGTGCCTTCGGGGCCGATCGCTTCGACCCAGTCTGACTTGCCTGCATCCCAGCCCTGCGCAGGGGCGGTACCGGATTTGAACGGCACCGTTTTCCCGGCGTCGGCATGGGTGTTGAGTGCTCCACTCGTCACCAGGGATCGCCGCCTGGCTCCCCCGGTACCTTCGGGGTCTATCGATCTGCCCCAGACGGGCGATCCCCCGGCATCGACGCGGACGTCGAGTGCTCCGCTCATCGCTAGAAGGGGGGCCCCGGGGCCTTCGATCGCTTCGATCCAGTCTGGTTTCCCGTCGCCCCGGCCAGCCAAGGGGGTTGGTTCCAGCATCAAGAGATGCCGGTACCCCGGCGTTGGCGCCGGGGTTGTGCGTTTCACGCCCCGCAGAGGCTCGTCATCGGGTTACCTGGGTACCCTTGGGGACGGGTCGTATGCCCCGGCAGGATTCTCCTCTGGGTAAGACAGGCTCGAGAGGGGTCCCGGCGTCTGGCGGTGCCTACCGCTCGGCATCGACGCCGGTGTCGGGTGTTCCCCCCTCTACCGAGCTTCGTTCTCGGGGGCCCTCGGTGTCTACGGCACCAATCGACGCGGTTCCGATTCGCTCCCCGGGATCGGCATCGCCGGCGCCACCTCCGCCGCCAGGGCCCTCTAGGAGGGAGTCGATCTCCTCGCTCGGTTCGATGCCCAGCCTCGAATCGGTATCCAGCCTCGAAGGCTTGGCTACGGCACGTTTCGGGACCGGCCCCAGTCCCTTCCTGCGACGCAGTACAGAGATCTCTAACCACTGCTCTCCCTTTGCCTCGGAACCGCTTCAATCGTCGGGGGCAGGGCCGGCCCCGGGGTCGGGGCCGAGGCCGATTCCGGCGGTTCCGTCGGTGCCATCGACCCCGTCGATGCCTAGCTTGGAATCAATTCCAGGAACCGTCGACGCCGTGCTGACTGCCCCGATCCGGGACTGCTGGTACCACCCTCTGCCCAGCAGGCGTCAGTCCGATAGGTCTTTTGGTGCCCAGGCGGCCCCTCCCGCCTTCGCCTACCCCGGCATAGCCCCTCTGGGAGAGCCGTCTTTTCAGGATTTTTTCCTTGACATGGCGGACTTGCTTGCCATTCCTATTCCGGGTCCTTCCCTAAGTCCAGGCCCTGCGGAACAGGCAGCCGTAATGCTTCCTTTACATCCTTCCCTGCAGGATCTTCTGCTGGGGGCTTGGCGGTCGCCTTTGAGGGTTCCGGCACCGTCTACAGCCATGCATGCTCTGTATCGGGTGCCCCCCTCCCCGGGTTTTCAGCAGCACCAGCTTCCACATCATTCCATCGTGGTGGAATCAGCGCTGAGGAAGGTTGGAAGCAAGAAGCAGCATTCTTCTCGCCCCCCAGGTCGTGCCTCTAAAACGCTGGATACCCTGGGGTGTCAAACCTTCCAAACGTCCATGTTGGCTTCCAGAATTATTTCATATATTTTTTATATGAGCCTGGCACTCCGGGAGGTCACCGAGAGATTATCTCTTTTGTCTCCCTTTTTGTCTGCAACTAAGGCCTCTGAATATTCCTTGCTTCTTTATCATTGCAGGAATATCTCTGGGTTCCTTTCTCGTGCTTCTCTAGACTCCTTCCTGTCGGTCAGCAGATCCTCTGCTATTGCCATCAGAGCACGTCGTACAGCATGGTTGCAGGCGTCAGACTTGTGTAGGCGGGCGCAACATAATTTGGGCAATTCTCCGAGTGCTGGAGACCATCTCTTCAACAGCGAAGCCTTACGTCAGGTTGCTCAGTGCTTCGCTATCCCTGCTAGCGTTAAAAGCCGTCCAAAGTCCTCTCTTCCCCCCGGGGGTGGAAAATGTCCTACTAGACCTTCCTTCCCTAGGAAGAGAAAATTTCATCCCTCCGCCCACCCGCCAGGTGCGCCTAAGCAAGGGACGTCTCAATCCAGTCTGAAGTTCCCGGGCCCGCATCGGGATACTCATACCAAGCAGCTTTAGGCTCCTGTATGCGGCGGCTTACAATTAACTTCTCTTACCAGAAGTTTAAATTTTTAGCTCCACACTGGGGTTCGTTCGGTGGGGCAAATGGTTCGGATGCTTCCCAGGGGTTAAGGTATTCTCCTTCCTTCGGAAGAGGGAGATCACCTCTATTCCATGATAGCTATGGCCCATGGACATACTACCCTTCAACTGCCTTACCCTTAGGTACGTTCCCCGAACCCTTCTCTTCCAGGGACCCCCTGCTGATTGATACCATACCGAAATCCTTCTCCCAGTGTAGACCTTTGTTTGCTATCCTGCGCAGCACGTCCTGAGCGATCCCTCGATAGGGCCGGATCAGCCCCGTCCCCTTGTCTGTTCTCCCTGTTCAGGCAGGAGAACTCCCTGCTATAGTCACTCCAAGGCTTATCGTTGACTATACCCTCATGTCTCCCATTAAGGCGGGGGGCGAGTTTTTTCTGCGTGAATACCCTGGGTACACATCTAGGTCCTGAGGTACCTCTGATGTGCCCTTACCGGACTGATATTATCCTCTGTCCTTCACGCTATCGTGCTGTTAGTTTCGCTGATCTGCCCCTGCCCCACAGGAATAGATCCTTTCTCTGGATGGATCTTTGACGCCACCTCCCGAGGTGGGCGTTTTTCTGTGGATCAGTGGCAGGTCCGTCTTATCAGTATTATGTGTTATGCTCACGTAGGTAGGTTCTTGGGCATACCGGTGTTAGTAACCGGGTGGGCGTTCTCCATGCCCAACTTACCTTGATATGTATTATATATATGTATATATATATAAAGGAATATTAGATATTATCTGTTTCGGTAGGCGCATATTGAGTGATGTCCACAGTGCCTGTGTTCTACCGACTATTTCCCCAATGGCCGGTACTTATGTACTCCGCTTACTGCTGTGAAGTCAACAGCTTCTACTTTTAGTTATGCCCTCCTTCATGAGGTTCAGACCCTTGTCTCCCTATCCCTTCAGCTAGGGTAGACTGTGTACTCCTTCGGTCCGGGGTACACCCCCGTTCTCCTCCGGACTGGGCTATCCAGATCGGTCAGTCTTCTACTCTTAGTCCTCAGGGTTACGGACTCTACTCCTGAGGGAGTGCTCAGCTCTTCGCACAGAGCTTCCTTGAAGACCTGCCGTCCTTCTCCTGCCCCAGTTGACTCCTGGTTCTCCTGCCCGTCCGGATTTGGAACTTCCTCCTCGCTGCTGTGAAGTTCCCTTGAAGACCTCGCTTCTGCGTCTACAGTACCTCATCTCAGTTCTACTTCCTACAACCCAGTAGGTAAGCTCTACGTGGTACTAGGTCATTGATTCATTACATGCTTAATGATACTTCACATGCATTCTAAAGACTACTCCCCTTGTAGTCTTTGGGTTTTTGCTGTTCCTCTCTTCTCAACTCCTACCCTCCATCCCTCAGGGGATGCCGGGGATCCAGGTTGGGAAAATCCCATCCTGTCCTGGGCTGCGCTTATGGGATCTCCCCGGGCATCCTTAGCTAGGGAGTCCCCATATGTGAAGACTCATTCCTGCTTGTTCCTGGAGATAGCACAGTTACTTACCTGTAACAGGTGATCTCCAGAACAGCAGGAATTAGTCTTCACAACCCACCCACCTCCCCTAGGAGTTGTATCTCTCTATTCCTTCCTCTCCTCTCCTTCTGGCTCAGCTATGAAACTCAACTGGAGAGAGGCAGTAGGAAGGGCGGGAAGCCACCGCGCAGGCGCGGGGGATGCTCCCAAAGGCTTTCTGATTGGATGCTGGGGAGCATTCCCATGCGGGCTCCGTCGGCGACGTCTCCCATATGTGAAGACTAATTCCTGCTGTTCCGGAGATCACCTGTTACAGGTAAGTAACTGTGCTTTCTCCTTCCAGCTCGTCCTCATGGTAAGAACGCATGATACCTTTTTGCCCTTAAGCAGGTCAGCATGGTATCTCATTCCTATGCGTCTTCTGTTCACTTACCATGCTAGAGTTCTAAAATACTCAGGACTTGCGGGCTGCTGACTGATATCATCCTCTGCTTTTCACGTAACCATCCTGGTTATTCTACTACCTAGCATCCCTGTAGCCATAACCAGTGGGAATTGATTCTCTATATGTCTTCTCAAGTAGGTTCCACCTTCTTGTTCTTAGATGAATCTTTCCTCTCCACATTTTTCCTATGTGAATGCCTTGTGGACATATTTCTGTCTGCTTCTTGCAGACTTCCATATAGAGGTATATATATATATTCATACCTATAGCACACATCTTACAGATGTCTATGTCTATCATGTGTGAGTACTTTATGCCCTTCATATCTCACTATATATATATATATATATACATATAACATATAGATATATGAGAATATATCTATATGTATCTGTCGAGATATTCTACTATCGGTAGATATGTATTCTGCTTTATCTACCTGACTGTCGAGGCTCATATAGCCATATGATTCTGACAGAAGGGTTTTACCCATTCTCCAGGACCAAGCAGGAAGTCAGTCCTCACATATGGGTGACGTCGGCGCCGACGGAGCCCTCGCGGAGCAATTTCCCCAGCTTTCAAAGAAAGCCTTTGGGAATTGCAGCGCGCATGCGCGGTCCCCTTCCCACCCAAGGGTGCCATCTTGCTCAGTCTTCTTTTTTCCGCGGAGCCCTACAGATGTTGTTTGTGATCGCCGCTGAAAAAGTTGATTTTCTTTAATATTCTTTTCTCGGTTCGACGCCGGATCCTTTTCCCGCCCGGGCCCGATACGCCGGTATCGAGTCCATTCTTTATTTTTTCGGTTTTTGTCCTTCGTGACTAGCGTTCGCGCCATTCTTTCTTTTTTCACTGGCAGCCCTGTCTTTTGACCTCGCAGGAGCCCTTTTTCCCCCGATGGCTGCCAGCGGGTTTAAAAAGTGTGATCGCTGTAAGAAGCTTATGTCTCTTACCGACACACATGACTGCTGCCTCGGACCCGATCATGACCCGATGATCTGTGGTCCGTGTGGCAAAATGTCCTCAAAAGCGTTGAGGAGTCGGCAGCATCAAAAAGAAAGAATCTTCTCTGACTCCGTTTCCGGCCGGGCCCGGATCTCGTCAGAGGCTTTGACATCCCGGGACTCTGGTCCTGAGCATCGTCGGAGTTCCTCTGAGCGGGGGTCTCCTGCCCGGGAACATCATAGGAAGAAAAAACCCGCAAGGGCGGCGTCGGTGGAAGCTCCTGGTTCCTCGAGGGCCAGGTTGCATAGCCCCGATAGCCGTCCGGGGTCCTCGGAGTCGGAGAGGCCTTCAAAACATCCTCGTCTCGAGATGGAGTCTCCTGGACACGTGAGTACTGTAGTACTCGTGGACTCGCCTCCGAAGGAGCCAACCTGGGGCCCGAGTTGGGGGCTGCTGGGTCTCCTGAGCTCGGACTCAGGTTGACGGCCTTGGAGAGCAGTTTCGCTGCCTTCATGGACCAGCAGCGGGCATTGATCGCTGGCCTTGCCGGTGCATCTGCCCCGACCACCGGGACATCGA
Organism: Ichthyophis bannanicus; assembly: GCA_033557465.1. Classification (NCBI taxonomy): domain Eukaryota; kingdom Metazoa; phylum Chordata; class Amphibia; order Gymnophiona; family Ichthyophiidae; genus Ichthyophis; species Ichthyophis bannanicus. Next base: position 683,897,146 of record CM066036.1, on the reverse strand, counting down.
TGTCCAAGTCGACCCCAGAGACCGAGCCGATCCTCGAGTCCCTGCGAGCTCGAGTCGATCCTCGGTCACGGTCTCCCTCGGCCTCCCGTTCGGGACTGAGGTCGTCGACACCGGCGTCAGGGCGGAGGGCATCGGTGCCTGCCCGACCGGAGCCGCTCGATTCCTCCTCCGAGGAGTCGGGCTGGGAGACGGAGGACGAAGAGTCACCCGGTACTTTTTGGACTCAGTGCGTCCCATCGGACTCGCCCGAGTCCGAACCTTGGAGACGGTCCCCCCCGGAGGACATCCGGTTCTCGGACTTCGTGCGGGATATGGCCAAGGCCTTGGCCTTCCCCACGGATCCCGAGGAGGAGCTTCGAGCCGAAGAGCTCGATGCCCTCCAGTATGACTCTCCCCCGAAGGAGGCCTTTACTGTACCGGTTCCTCCGATGCTGGAGCGACTTCTCTTCCGCATGTGGGAGAGCCCGGCGTCGGCGCCGGTGTTAAGCAAGCGGGTCGATTCCATTTATCGAGTCCGCAAGAGCCCCGGGTTCCAAAAGGCACAACTACCGCACCATTCCATGGTGGTGGAATCGGCCATGCATCGACTCAAGAGTCAAAAGATGCACTCCTTGGTGCCTCCCGGCCGGGAGGCCCGGAAACTGGATGCCCTCGGTAGGAAGTGCTTCCAGGGCTCTATGCTTGCTTGTCGAGTCCAGACCTACCAGCTCTACATGGGCATGTATCTCCGAGAGCTGGCAAAGGAGATTGCTGTGTTCTCTGATGGTCTCTCCGAGGAACCTTTGCAGAGGTTCCAGGCCTTGTCCACTGGTATTCGAGAGTGCTCGAAGTTTATTTCTCGAGCAGCCTACGATGGCTTCGAAGCATCGGCTCGGGTAGCCGGAGCCGGCATCGGTGCCCGCCGACAGGCTTGGCTTCAGTCATCCGACCTCGAGCCATGGGTACAGGACAAGTTGGTCGATGTCCCCTGCAGAGGTGAAAACCTCTTTGGCAAGCCCATGGCTGAAAAGGCTGCACAGATCGAGACCGAGACTCTGACCAGGACTCGGCTGTCCAGAAAAACCTCTGCCCCTTCTCAGAAGAAGAAGGGCTCAGGAAAAAAGCCCTTTTACCAGAGGAAGGCGGCTGCCTATAAACACTACCCTCATTTTCAGGCCTCAGCAGCTCCCCAACAGGGTCAGCAGGCTAAGGGACGGGGTAATGGGTCCCGTAGGCAGCAGGCCCCCAAGCCCACAACACCGGCCCCTGCTCAGCAGGGTGGGGGGTTTTGACTCCGTCAGCATAGCCTCTTCCCCTCCGCTGGTTCCTCTCAGCACAGGAGGCCGGCTGGTCCACTTTGCCCACAGGTGGTCAGCCATCACATCAGATACCTGGGTGCTTCATATAGTTCAAAAAGGCTATCTTCTACACTTTCACCAGGTACCTCCCTCCTACTTTCCAGGGGAGCCTCCAAGACTCCCTCTGCACAGGGACTTACTCCTTCAGGAGTTAGCAAGTCTTCTTTAGGAACAGGCTGTGGAACCGGTGTTCCGCCACCTGAGAGGTCACGGCTTTTATTCCAGGTACTTTCTGGTACCAAAAAGAACAGGAGGCCTCAGACCCATCCTGGACTTGCGAAACCCCTCAACAAGTTCCTGGAAAGGGAAAAGTTCAAGATGCTTACCCTTGGAATCCTGCTGCCCTACCTCCAGCAGGGAGACTGGCTATGCTTCTTAGATCTAAAGGATGCGTATACTCACATCCTTATTCATCCAGACGACAGACAATATCTCAGGTTTGTAGTGGGTGGAAATCATTACCAGTACAGAGTACTGCCCTTTGGCCTATCCTCCGCCCCCAGGGTGTTCACCAAATGCCTAGCAGTGGTGGGGGCCTATCTAAGACTTCAAGGCCTTTTTGTGTTTCCATACCTGGACGACTGGCTCATCAGAGCCCAGTCTTCCCAGGAAGCCACTCAGGCCACTCATCGCACTGTGACTGTACTCCAGCACTTGGGATTTGTCATAAACTTCGCAAAGTCCACTTTGCTCCCCTCTCAAAATCTCGAATTCATAGGCGCCAGGTTGGACACTCTTCAGGCGCGGGCCTTCCTGCCTCTGGACAGGGCCCACAGGCTCATGGATCTCGCCAGCCACTTTCACAGCAATTCCCTGGTCTCTGCCAGGCAATTTCTGAAACTGCTCGGCCATATGGCTTCCACGGTCCATGTAACCCCCAATGCCCACCTGAACATGCGACCTGCTCAGTGGTGCCTTCGCACTCAATGGCATCAGGCCACAGGAAGCCTGGCGGACTCAGTACAGATATCCGACCTGCTGGTCTCTTCTCTGCGGTGGTGGCTTCATCTGCCAAACCTAGTGCTGGGAGTGGATTTTCAATCTCCTCTGCCTTCTCAGGTACTGACATCCGATGCTTCTCTCCTGGGTTGGGGAGCACATTGCCAAGGGACATGTACTCAAGGCCTCTGGACTCCTTGGGAGTCTGCTCAGCAGATCAACTTCCTGGAGCTCAGAGCCATCCGCCTAGCTCTGAGAGCCTTCTCCCACCTCACTTCTCACCAGTTTGTGCTGGTCCAGACGGACAATCAAGTTGCTGCAATGTTCTACGTGAACAAACAAGGAGGCACAGGCTCCTTCCTTCTCTGTCAGGAGGCACAAAAACTGTGCTCTTGGGCCGTCGCCCATGGCATCCTTCTCAAAGCTGTCTATCTCCCAGGTCAGGAAAATTACCTGGCAGACAAGCTGAGCAGGATCCTCCAACCACACGAGTGGAGATTGGATCCGTTGGTGGTTCAACGGATCTTTCTCAAGTGGGGTCTCCCCACCATGGATCTGTTTGCCAGTTCTCTGAACCGGCAACTTCCCAGATTCTGCTCTCGACAACCGCATCCTCTCATAGTAGCGGCGGATGCTTTTCTGATTCCATGGTCCACGGGCCTCTTGTATGCCTTTCCTCCCATGCCACTAGTGTCTCGGACGCTCTTCAAGGTTCTCAGGGACGGAGCCTCGATGATCCTGGTGGCTCCCCGGTGGCCGAGACAACCCGGGTTCCCGCTTCTGCTGCAGCTGGCGGTGGACACTCCTCTTCCTCTGGGGTTTCAACCCGATCTCCTGTCACAGGATCAGGGGACTCTCCTACACCCCAACCTCCGGTCCCTTCATCTGATGGCCTGGCTGCTGAAAGGGTAGTTCTTGCTCCCCTCCTGCTGCCTCGGGAGGTGGAAGAGGTCGTCTTGGCCGCCAGGCGGCCATCCACCCGGAAGTCCTACGCTCTTAAGTGGCGTCGCTTCTCCGTGTGGTGTGCTCAGCAGTGTGAGGATCATTTCTCCTGCTTGGTTGCAATGGTCTTGCAATATTTGCTTTACCTCTCCAACCTTGGCCTTAAGTCCAACTCTGTCAGGGTCCACCTCAGTGCTCTCTCTGCGCATCACGCTCTGGTGGACGGCAGGCCTCTTTCCAACCATCCTTTGGTAGCTCGTTTTCTCTGAGGCCTCCTTCTCCTTAAGCCTCCTTTGCGTCCACCAGCCCCAGAGTGGGATCTGAATGTGGTCTTACAGCTGATTACCTGTCCGCCCTTTGAACCTATGGCTACCTGCCCTCTTCGTTTTCTCTCCTGGAAAACATTGTTTTTGGTAGCCCTTACCTCTGCTAGGCACGTTAGTGAACTGCAGGCCCTAGTGTCTGATCCTCCTTACACTAGGTTCTACAGAAATTGGGTAGTCTGACGGACTCACCCTAAGTTTCTTCCAAAAGTGGTTTCTCCTTTTCATCTCAACCAGGAGGTGGTTCTTCTGACCTTCATTCCCAGGCCGCACGCCAGCCGGGCTGAAATGGTCCTGCATACCCTGGACTGTAGGAGGGCCTTGTCCTTCTAACTTGACCGTATGCGAGAGCATCGGAGGGCTGTTCAGCTCTTCGTTTCTTTTGACCCCAATAAGTTGGGGCTCCCTGTCTCCAAGCGTACTTTGTCCATATGGGTTGCTGACTGTATCGCTTGGACTTATGGGGCGGCCGGCCTCTCGTTGGAGGGTCGAGTCACGGCTCATCGTGTTAGGGCGAAGGCTGCGTCAGTGGCTCATCTCCGCTCTGTTCCGTTGGCAGACATCTGCCGGGCCGCTACTTGGTCTTCAAGCCAGACGTTTGCGGCCCATTACTGCCTGGAGAGGGAGTCCCGCAGGGACAGTGCTTTCGGACAGGCAGTCCTCCATAATCTTTTTGAGGTTTAGGCAACTCCTACCCTCCGGCCCTGGTGTTGGGCTACCGGTCGGGGGCGTTTTCAGAGAAGATTCCTTCCTTCTGTGCTACTGAGCTAGAGGGAGCTCATTTTTCCGCTTGAGGTCTCCGGTAGCCTTAAGCTGGGGAGTCCCATATGTGAGGACTGACTTCCTGCTTGGTCCTGGAGAAAGAGTAGTTACTCACCTGTAACAGGTGTTCTCCAGGAGCAGCAGGAATCAGTCCTCACAACCCTCCCTCCTCCCCTTGGAGTTGCAGTCCTATCATTTCGTTTTTGCTAATTTTTTTGCTGTCTTTTAGCTATATCATCAGACTGAGCAAGATGGCACCCTTGGGCGGGAAGGGGACCGCGCATGCGCGCTGCAATTCCCAAAGGTTTTCTTTGAAAGCTGGGGAAATTGCTCCGTGAGGGCTCCGTCGGCGCCGACGTCACCCATATGTGAGGACTGATTCCTGCTGCTCCTGGAGACCACCTGTTACAGGTGAGTAACTACTCTTACTATGCTATCCAGCATGTTTTGGGGTCCTACACTCACAACCACTTGGTGGTAATTAACATCTACCATAACCCTAAGGTTAGGTACCTCTGAAGCTCTCCATGTCCAATATCTCTCCCAGCTGACTTCAGTTAGGAGAGATATTGCGGATCTTCAGCTACTCACAGGCTAACACCTCCGGCGTTTGTCCTTTCTTTTGGGATACAAGAGGTTCCCATACCCTTTCTCCCCACAAGGACTGAGCCTGTTTGTACAAATCGGTTAGCTTTTCTCTTTTGTTCCTAAGAGTGAGCCACTCTTTTGCCAAAAGAGTTGGGTTTTATCATAAAGCCTTCTGCTGAAGGCCCACCATTTTTGTACTACCCCAGTTTTTCCTACTGGGGTTCCCTGTTACCTTTCAGGATTCTGACCTCCATTATTTTTCCTACAGGTTTCCTACCTCCACTTACAGTGAGGTCCTTCTTGAGGTTCCTCCACTGGGTTCCCCAGTAGATCCCATGAACCTCCATACTTCTCTAAAGTCCTGTTAGGGGAGGTCCCTATTGCAATATATTTTTCTTTGCAATATCATTGATGACAATTATCATCCACACATGGACTCTTTTTCTGCAGTCCTATGCTAGGTTAGCTGTTCCACAGCACCTTTCTTTCTTCAACTCCTACCCTCCATCCTCAGGATGCCTGGTGTTGTGCGGGACAGCATGTTCCAACCTATAACATGCTGGGACTCCAGGCATCTTAGCTTTGGAGTCCCCATATGTGAAGACTCATTCCTGCTTGTTCCTGGAGATAGCACAGTTACTTACCTGTAACAGGTGATCTCTGGGAACAGCAGGAATAAGTCTTCACAACCCACTCACCTCCCCAGGAGTTGTATCTCTATCTATCTTTCCTTTCCTCTCTCTTTGTCTCAGCTTTAAAACTTAACTGAGGAGAGGCAGTTTGGAAAGGCGGGAAGGCAGCACGCAGGCGTGGTGGGATGCTTCCAAAAGCTCTTTGATTGGACGCTGGGAAGCATTCCCGCGCAGACTCCGTCGGTACCGACGTACCCATATGTGAAGACTTATTCCTGCTGTTCCCAGAGATCACCTGTTACAGGTAAATAACTGTGCTTTATCTCCTCACTCACGCCTCAAAACACTAGGTCCAAACAAGCAAATATCTCACACTTTTTTAAATTTCATTTTACAACAAAATATACATGCAATGAATCTTGCAATATGGAAAGCACCAATAAGAAACCAGATATAATCCAAAAACTTACTAAAGAAGAAAAACTTAGAGCACAAAACAGTTATATATGAACATGAGGGAGCAAGGTCTAAACACCAGGAGAAGTGTAAATGCAATGCAATGTGTGCCTTTGAGTCAGTCCTGACTCCTAGTGATCCAGAAGCTCCTGGGTTTTCTTGACAGTGTCACTGGAAGTAGATTGCCAAGCCTTTCTTCTGAGGCAATGGAGGTTAAGTGACTTGCCCAAGGCCACAAGGAACATCAGTGGGAATTGAACCCTGGTTGCTTGGTTACCAAGCCAGTGTTCTAACCACTAGGCTACTCCTTCACAGGAAGAATACAGAGAAGTATACTCAAGAGGTAAAATTATTTTAAGGCCTATCCATTAGAGTAGATGTTTGGGCAAGCAAGTGCCTAGAATCTAGAAAAAAGTTGTTGAGAGGGCTCAAAAATCAAATACCTGGTATTTTCAAAATGAACAACACATTTACAAGACAAATGGAGACTGAAGGAAGCTCCTAAATCTAATATAGCTTGTCTCATACTTATAAACTTCTTCCTTAGCTCCTGAGTAGGCCTAGAAAAGTCAGGAAAAACCCATACCTTCACCCCCATAAACAGCTCAGATCTAATATTAAAGAAAAGACGCTGGACATTATCCTTGGCCTGTGGAAACACAAAGGAAACTAACATAGTGCCCCATTGCAGAATCTCAGATTGTGAGCTTTCCAACAATCCTGTTAGATCCAGGGACTCCATTTCCTGAGAAACGCCCTGAACCAAGCCATCCATCCCGAAGCCAGAAACAGCCCTGAGCAAAAGATAAAAAAACTTTGGCTATTGGAGGAAAGGCATTCTCAGGAATCCTAAAACCTCCAAAAAATACTTATGTAAGACCGCTTGAGGTGAAAGTAAAGAGACCTTAGGAAAATTGACAAAACAAAGGTTAAGAGCCCAAAATGTATTGTCCAGACTCTCTAGCTTACGTGCATTCATTAGTTCTTCCTGAATTAGAAAGCTTGCACCTCACTAAGCCGAGTCACCAAGCGTTCAAATTGTTTCATCTGATTGTCCAAATTGGAAAGTTCCACATCTTTGGTCTGCAGTCTAATATGCATGTCCAGAGTAATAGTAGCCATCACTGAGGTCATCTGATCTATTGATGCAACCGCCTGCCACAAGCTCTCCAAGGAAGCTTTTGATGGCTTCACCAGTGGGGCCTTCCACTGAATACTGGCCACCGCAGTCTGCAGAACACCCCCTTCAACCATCCCAGAGGGGGAGAGCGGAGACTCTGCCGCACCAGCTCTGCTGACTGACTCCTCTGGGAACACATCAGGCATCATGCAGGCAATGCTTCCGGGTGATGTCACCACACCGACAACTTCCCCTGCAGCCAAGGCGTGCTCCACACCACTTCGGTCAGCCACTTGGCCGAGGTTGTTGATAGATTCGGAGCCGCTCTGCACCAATGAAAGGACCTTTCCCCAGTACTCAAGGAGATGTCAGGGCCAAGGGGGAGCCCTCTCCTGAAGGCTCCAACATAGTCCCAGGGTGAGTTGAAACTTGAGAGGTTTAGCAGCTCAGTAATCGTCAGTTGGCGATCATTAAGCTGAGAGGGCAAAGTAAGAGCCTTTGCCACAATTTTCACCTTACGCTTGCCCTTTTACACAGGAAACATAAAGCGCCAACAAGCAAGCAGCTCACTCAGCGTCCTTCTCAGTTGCCATCTTGCCTTCCCAATATCTGTATGATTCTGAGGAAGTGTATGTTGTAATCTGTTTATTGAAACAATGCCAACATCCCATGTAGGGCTGGCTCAAGGATTTATGCCACCCCAGGCAGAAGCCCTGGCTGTGCCACCCCCACCCAGCCATGCTGCCACTGCCCCACCTCCCCTCTACTGCTGCTGATTCTGTCTTCAGGGGCTTGGCTCATCGGCAGTGGCAGCAGTTTAAAAGCTGCAACTTTGTGCCGCCATTGATTCTGTCTTCGGGGCAGCTCAGCTCGGCGGTGGCGGCAGCTTTATGCAGCCTCTTTGTTCCCCATGGCAGGCTGTGTGCTTTGTCACACATGACTTGCTGATGCAACTTCCTGTTGGAGTGGGGTCAGAGGTGGCAGGCCATGTGTGCCAAAGCACATGGTCTGCTGTGGGCGCCGAAGCACATGGTCTGCTGTGGGCGCCGTGCTGTGTCAACCGAGGACTGCAAATGCTTCCTATTCTCAAGCACTCTAGCCCTTAGATGTTATTCAGGATCAAGTTATTCACCTAGAGGGATAGTGTCTGTTTGTATTCATTCAACAGTTTTAGAAATCTAGAAACCCAAATCCTCCTCCTCACCACCCTTAGGTAAGCTATCTGCATGTGCTGATGCAATGCATTCCTCCAATGCCAAAAACTAGGGGACTGAGCCTCAACCCAAGCAGACAACACTGTCCTTTTAGCCAACAACCATGTCAGTCTTAGCCAACTCTTTTACTCCTGGCCTATCACCTTCACACCCTAAATGACATGAAATAACACTGACTGAGCAGTCATGGGCCATTGTCACATCAGCACTTTTTCCATATGCTCATGGACCTGTCATCAATGCAGCTGCATCCATGGGCAGAGCCAAACCATAGAACTTAAAGATGCTGCCCACTCCTCACACTTCTTACACTCTAACGAGTCACATTCCATCTTGAAAGTGCGGTAGGGGGGATAAATAAACCCTGCATATTATTTTGTATTGCATATCTTGGAGCGCTACCACCATTGTGTGTTTCGGGATCTTAGCCATAACTTTCAAAAGTCTTTCACATATACGTGCAATCCCCACCTCCGCATTTCACTGCACCAATAGCTCTTCACAAGCAACCCGGGTCAGATCCCCCACAAATGAGTTGGGGACTCTAGAGATAGTGACCTGGACAGATCCTTCTCACATGAAGAAATCCTCCAGCTGCATACAAAATCAGATTCATCCTGGATTTCTTCAAAGGAAAGCATCTCGCTCTCATCCAGGCATCTAAGACCCTTCACCGCCCCCCGAAGTCTGAAACTACACCAATGTCATACCTGGGGAAAAGTCAGCATTACCTTGTATAGGTAAATAAACTGATTGCTTCTAAGAGTGTTGAGCTGCTTACATAGCCAACACCAGGTACAGAGGATAGGGAGCACCAAACCAGAGCATCCCAACCCTGCCAATAATGTACCCCTCCCTACATGCAGAATGTACTCTAGAGACTGTGGAGCTAACAAGGTTCTATCACATTCCATGCATGTATACGCCTTAATTTTTACTAGCCAATCCTTCAAATATCAGCAAAAAATGCAAAGTGTGCCATTGAGTCAATGCTGACTCCTGGTGACCCAGCAGCCCCTGGGCTTTTTTGGCAAGTGTTACCGGAAGCAGATTGCCAGGTCTTTCTTCTGAGGCAATGGAGGGTAATGTCACTTGCCCAAGGCCACAAGGAGTGCCAGTGTGAATTGAATGCTGGTCTCTTGATTACCAGGTCGCTGTTATAACCACTATACCAATTTGTAATTACTCAGGTCTAACAAGCCCATTCCTCCTCTATACCATGATCTCTTTAACCTCCAAACAGAAATTCATGGCTTCTTCCCTTTCCACAAGAATTTGGAAAGGACACTTTCCAAGGAACACATATCCTAATAAGAAGCCATAGGATAAAGTCTGCAATACATAGAGTCACTGAGGAAAGTGACTATCTTCAATAACGCAATCCCTCCTCCCAACAATAAAGGCAGATCTTCCCATTTATTCAAAGTGTCTGAGGTGCCCATGAAGAGCGGGGGTATGTTACAGCAATAGAGGTCCATTAATAACACCAAGAGAACAGCTCCCCAAGTAATGGAACAAACTTTGGGCCCAGTGCAGTGGAAGGTGCCTCTCCCAGTTGCTCCTAATACTGTTCTGGGTAGATAATGCCTCAGACTTATCCAGATTCAATTTATACCCTAAAAATACTCCAAAAATCTGAAATTCCTCAGCTACCAAAGTCCTGGGGTCAGTAAGGTGCACTAATAGGTCATCAGTGAATGCAGAGATTTTAAAGATATTGGCTTAAATGGTCACACCCTTGATGCATTCATTAGAAACATAGAAACATCATGGCAGAAAAAGACCACATGGCATATCTAATTTGCCCTTCCATATCAGTCTCCTTTAGAGATCCTCTGTGTTTGTCCAATGATTTTTTGAATTCAGATACTGTCCTCATCTCTACCACCTCTAAGCTTTTCATACACTGTCTCACCTTCGAGCAGCGAATCATTCATTCGTCATATCCCCTTAGCCCCTACCTCCTGACCCAGCTCCACCATTGCCCACATCGGGGTGTTGTCCCACCACGTACGTTCTGTGATCTGACATTGTTTTATCCCCCTTAGCAGTACTTTTGAGGTCCAGATGTAATGTGGGAGTACGAGGTGTGGATGCCTGAAAAATATGTATAGTCTCGTTTGCCTCTGATCTCACCACACATTCGTCAATTCAAAAAGCCAGGCCCATGCGTGCAATCCATGGTGGTGGGCTGTATAACCCGCCCCATCACATTAGAAGTGTCTACTCTGAGATCAGCTGCCAGATTGAAATCCCAATTAACCACCAGAACATAGAAACATGACGACAGAAAAAGACCACATGGCCTGTTTAGTCTGTCCTTCCATATCAACCAGTACAACAGTCCCCTTTTTTCCTTTAGAGATCCTCTCTGTTTGTCCCATGCTTCTTTGAATTCAGATACTGTCCTCATCTCTACCACCTCCACTGGGAGACTATTCCAAGGATTCACCACTCTTTCCGTTCTTCTTGTCCTGCACGTCCTCCTTCCTTTTCACCTCCTCTTCCCTCTTCTCTTTCTCCTTATAAAGGGAGTTTTGGTTTGAACGTCCCGGGCTTAGCCTCAGGTGCAAGTGCTTGCCACTTATACAATTAGTGTCTGAGCACGTTGCTTCAGCCTCTGTGGGATTACTCTTGCCCCCTCTGGCTGTGCTGCGATGCAACTGCACTCTCTGCACATTCTCAGCTCTATGCAAAACAGGGTTTTTTTCTAAAGCTGCAGCTTCCATGGCTCCAGCCTCATGACACTATGCGGCAGTGGAAGGCATTTAGAATGACCACCCAACGTCTCCGTGAGAGGAACGCCTGATACTGGTGGACTTTCCCCTGTGGCCTGCAATTCATTGTGGATGGGCAAACCACTTGGTCTATTTCACCAGAGGAGGCCTTGAATGCCTTAAAGGATGCAGGATGGGATAACCTGCCCACTTTTCCAAGTGATCAGTGGAAGCCAGAGTTGGTGAAAGCTTTCAGCATGGGCAAGCACCGATGGAAAAATCACAGAAAGGTGGGAAATGACTGCAGCGACAAGAGGAGAGACAAGGAAGTGAAGACAGTTCATCACCCTGATCCAACATATGGATCATGAGGGTTCTGTGTCTGTTGACTGGGCTGAGATGGTTTGATGAATGGGTGAAAGAGAGGCTAACCTGGTGGCTTGAATGGAATGCTTGGTGAAGTGAGTGGGGGTTTGGGGAATGTGAAAGGGAACCGGGGTGAGATGTGGATGGAAGTCTGAATTTACTTTGGCAGTGGGGGAAGGGGGGGTAGGGAAGGGGGAGGGAGTGGGATTTGGGAAGGCAAGCTACTGGAAGAAAGAGCAAAGGTATGATGTCTATCTGACTAATACAAAATGGTACCTGTAAACATCTGCACCCTAAATGTTAGGGGTTTAAATTCCCCAGTCAAGCGCAGCCTGCTGTTTAAGGAACTGGCAAGCCATAAGGTGCAGGTTGCTTGTATCCAGGAGATGCACCTGCTTTCAAGAGATAAGGGTTGAGTTATGTCCAGCAAATTTAAACATATGTGGTTTGCCTCCAACAGAGAGAAAAAGAAGGTGTATGGGATGTTCCATCCTAATCTCATCGGACCTCCCACTTAGGTTATTGTATGCCCTAAAAGGCCGTGAGGGATGATATATGTTTGTTAAAATTCTATTGGGGGACAGACCTTCACAGTGGGAAGCATTTATAGCACTAATATGGAACAGGAAGCCTTTTACAATTGAGTTGCTAAAGCTATGGGGAACTTTATTGGGGGGCTTTGAGAGCGTTTTGGTTTCCTGGACCATGAGATGCTATCCAAAGGGTTGCAGAGCAGCTAATCTACTGAAGAAGGCTTTAAAATAAATTCATTGGGGATGGGTGAAGAAAGCCCCCAGTTAAGTGAAAGCCCCCAAGTAAGTGAATCATTAAATACCTTTATGGAAATTGGTAAAAGGGGCAACATATGGAAAGCAGTGTGTATAAATGCCCATAGCATGGGAAATAAGATCCCAGCAGATGTTGAAGCTTTAATGGGTGAGGCTGACCTGGATTTAGTGGCAGTTACAGAAACATGGTTCACAGAAAACCATGATTGGGATGTAACTATACCAGGCTATACTTTATTCAGAAAGGACAGAGTAGGAAGAAGGGGAGGAGGAGTGGCACTATATGTAAAAAATAATATTAAAGCTTTGGAACTACAGAGCTTAAAAGGGAGAGAGGAGGCACTGTGGGTTAAACTAGAAAGAGGGAAAGAGAAATATATTTGCATTGGCGTGATACACAGACCTCCCTCACAAGTGGAAGACGTGTACAGAGAGTTAATTGAAGACATACGCAGCATTACTAGGAAAAGGGAAGTGCTACTGATAGGGGATTTCAATATGCCAGATGTTGATTGGCACATTCCTGCTGCAGTATCATCTAGAAGTAAGGAGATCCTGGGTTCTCTACAGGGAGAACTATTCAGGCAATTGGTAACAGAATTCACATGTCAAGGGGCCATACTGGACTTGATACTTACCAACAGTGAAAGTGTTTCTGATGTTATAGTGGGAGATCATTTTGCATTCTATAATCATCCGATGGTGTGGTTCAGTATTAGGACTAGGGCTGTTAAAATCCATTCAAAAGTGAGGGTCTTAGACTTTAGGAAAACTAACTTTGCCAAGATGAGCCAATACCTCAGGGAATCATTAGCGGGATGGGAACAGCGGGATGTAGAAAAACAGTGGGTAAAACTGAAAGGGGATATTTTAAGGTCAACCAACCTTTTAGTTAAAATGGTAAATAAAGGTAAAAGGAAAAGGAGACCGCTATAGTTTTCGAAAGAAATAGCTGAAAAGGTGAAGAAAAAGAGGGAGGCCTTCATGAAATACAAGAGATCACAGAGAGAGGAAGACAGGAGTCTATATTTGGAAAAACTTAAGAGAAGCTAGCAAAGTGGTCAGGAAACCAAAGATTCAAAAAGAGGAGAAAATAGCCAATGCAATAAAATGGGGGGATAAGATATTTTTCAGATATGTTAGTGAGAAGAGGAAGGACAAAAGTGGTATTGTCAGACTCAAGGGTGAAGGGGAGGAATATGTAGAAGCTGATGAGGATAAAGCAGAATTACTTAACAAATATTTCTGTTCTGTGTTCACAGTTGAAGTACCAGGAGCAGGACCTCAGAAAACACCCATAAACAGGAACAGAAGCGAGGGGCATCTTGAGCAATTTTCAGAAGACTGTGTTCTTGAGAAACTAGCTAAACTTAAAGTAGACAAAGCGATAGGACCAGATGGGATACCCCCTAGAATACTGAGGGAACTTGGAGACGTTCTAGCAGCTCCACTGACTGACCTTTTCAATGCCTCTTTGGAGTCAGGAGTGGTACCAAAGGATAGGAGAGAGGCTCATGTGGTGCCTTTACACAAAAGTGGAAGTAAGGATGTGGTTGAAAACTACAGGCCAGTTAGTTTAACTTCAGTGGTGAGTAAATTATTGGAAGCGCTGCTGAAAGAGAAATTTGTGAGGTTTCTGGAGTCCAGCGGATTACAGGATCCAAGGCAGTATGGATTCACCAGAGGCAAGTCTTGTTAGACAAATCTGATTGATTTCTTTGACTGGGTGACCAGGGAGTTGGACTGAGGGAGAGCTCTAGATGTGGTGTATTTAGATTTCAGTAAAGCCTTTGACACCGTTCCACACAGCTGACTTATAAATAAATTGAGCACCCTAGGGATGGACCCTAAAATGACTGACTGGGTTAAAAATTGTTTTTTCATTCCCTGTAGCCCGACCCCTGATCTGGCCTTCCAAGGCCAGGGTCAGGCTATGGAGAATCTTCTCCACCCCCTCCTACCTCCTCCTCTGCCCGGGCCTGCCGTCCCCTGCCAGCTAGGGGAACTTATTCCACCTCAGAGGTGGAATAAGTTCCACATTCAGTCTGCTGGCCCAGGACATTCAGAGCCGACATTGGAATCGGCCCTGTACATCCGGGGCCACAGACAGCCCCTTTTGCACCCTTGACTAAACTTCCCATACAACGTACTGGGAAGTTAGTTGGGGTCGGCAGAGTGGCCGAATAGCGGGGATGGATGCCCCAACAGGATGTTCATCCCCGCTATTTGCAGCTTGGAATGACCTCCTATCTGGATCAGCTATGACAGTGGGGGTAATTCTAAAAGTCTTTGTCATGATTTGTACTTCTTAAAATGTGCACCTCGACACTGAAATCATGGAGATACCTCCAGAGCCATTTCACAAATGACATTTAGAGACGCCTCTAGTGCAGGGATGTCCAAGTATGCAGGGGATGTGGTGGAGGCATGTCTAGGGAGGTGCAATGAATTTACATATCCCATTTTGATTTCAGGAACATCAGTGACATCTACAGGCATTGTCCACATTTATACCTGCTCCAGGCATCAGTAAAGTGCTTGTTGTAGTCTTAAAGCATCCAAAGGGTGTAGAGAAGATGGAGAATTAAGTAACTGGCCCACACTGGGATATGAACCCTAGCCACCCTGCTCCACAACCACTATTTTAACCATTAGGCTACTAGATGTCCCTGTTCTGAAGTGCTATTCTGGGAACATCTATGTAGACATCCATATTGGACACGTCCACGTTTCTGAAATTGTACATAAACTTGCACGTGCCTGCTTTTATTTCACATGTTCTAACTTTGACATCCCAGATTGCACTTTGACATGCCTTGTAAAATGTGTCTTTAATGTTTCTCATCGTCCCTCATAAACAAAAAACAGAGCCAGATAAATATTGAATAAAAAGGTGGGGTGGGGAGTGAGAGCCCATCAAGACAGTCTAGGGTCTTTCCAGGATTATTCAGCCCCCAGTAAAACAGCAACTCTGTTTTGCCCATATACAGGGTTCACACTGTGCCACAACCTCCCAAACATGGCAAATTAGCACAAAACATTAGCAGGAAGGCACAGAATTCCATGGCCCTTCCAACCCTCCACCATCAGTAGGGCAGAACAAACTTCCTTCTTAGGCCACAGACCTGATCAAGCTGGCTTTAAATCCTTTTGTCTTTAGAGAATCTTCGTGCCTCCCTGAGTGCTCCAAACACATTTCCTGCACCGTTGTGTACTGCAATACAAAATGCACATCCTTCAAGAACAGCCAAAAGCACAATGAGGAGAACTCCTTGCGCTTATGGCAACCAAGGCAGACTAGTCCTCAAAAATTAGAATATTGTGGCCATTATATTCCAATGTCCGCTCCTTTCTCACTGCACGCAACACCGTTTCCTTCTAGACAAAGTTGAAGAATCAAGCTGTAACAGGTCTGCTCCTAGGTGAGTTGTTTTTCATTGAGCCTATGCAATGTGCCTATTCTATCTACAATGGCCCCAAGTTCTTTTCCAGCTTACAGCCAAATGAGAGCCAGGTCTCCAGAAATCCATGTAGTTCCCGCTCTGTCATAGACTCAGGGATCTCCAAAATGCTCAGATTGTTGTGGTGTGATCTGTTTTCTAGGTTGTCCATTTTATTAGCATGCCACTGAAGGGTTTCCCAAATGGGTGTGAACTTGGCACCAGACTGGTGGGATGTCTCTTCCATGCTCCCAACCCACTTTTCAAACTCAATGAGTCTCTGCTGGAAGGACGCCACCTTCATGGCCAGCTCCTCTATTTTAGAGTAAAAGCACTCTAATTTGCCATCAAGTGCACCCACAACCGCAGTTGGTACCTTCCCCACTAAGACGCCAGCCAACAAATCAGGAGAATGAATGTCAGGGGTGTCTACCACTGCCATCTTGGACTCACTCATCTTTGAATAGTCCCAATCCTTTTTAATGCTTTTGGATGCCATGCGGAGCCTCAAATCGAACTCCAAGCAATCGCAGCACTTGCCACAACAGGTAAGCCGCTCTCCAGGTCACCAAGAGGGAATTAAATAGCCAAATCTAGACCAAATCAGGAGAGAGCCCAGGAACTCAGTGAAAATGCTGCTTCCCCTCACATATCACGTGACCTCCATTCTGAGGCAGTGCAAATGCTGATGGGGAATGTTTTGAAATTTATGTGGGAAGTACATATATATTTTAGGAGTCCACCCACACCACACCCAAAGGATGTGCTCTTGAAATCTTTCTGTGCTGTGTATATACATGTGTAAGTAGCAATTTTTCTAGAATCACACACAAGGATGCCCATTTGCATGTGTAATCTAGCTTTTTACATATGTAAATATGTTTCCTAAGGTTTTTTGGATGTCCTCCTTAATTTAATTGCCTCTTTGATACCCATCCATATAAGAAGACAAATCTGATGTGATAGAGCTTTTAAAAATAATGAGACCAATATTCAAAAGCACTCATCTGAACACCAAAAACTGCTTTCCAGATAAGTGACATATTTGTGACTTTTCAGTGACACTATACATATGGTACCACTGAAAATCTTTAGAGACCACATAAGCACTTTCTGGATAATGCTGGGGATGGTAGAGCATGAATGTTCTGTCCACTTATACAGATAGCAACAATATTTAGTCTGCTATTCATATAGCTATGCAGATAAATTTAGGACAAATACCAAATGATCATGCCCAAACTTTCACTTACATTAATTAATTAATTCCAAACTAGTGGATTTAAAGAAAACTTAATTTTGTATCAGATCAATATTTATACACCAGCTATTGAAATGCTTGTTTATTATTTTAGTCCCTTTTAATTTATTGTTGTTTTTTTTATGTAGAAGGTAATTTTATAGTTGGGCACATAGATTTAGGCACCCCAGAACATGTGTGTCTTGAGCCTATTTTATAAAGAAAAACAGGTGCCTACTTTTCTTTATGAAATAGAGGCGTAAGTGTCCGAAAACATGTGTTAAATCTAGGTGGGGGCATGCTGGCATAAATACCAATACTTACGTTTCTTCAGAACACATGTAAGTTATAGTACTTTATAACTTATACACATAAATTTTTGCTTTGTCCATGCTCCGCCCATGTGCGCACATAGTGAAAGTATGCATGATCAGTCTTACGCACCTACTTAAAAAATAATGACTGGCTAAAGTGTGCACATAAGTACCTTTTCCTGAGTAAGTCATAAAAATAGGTGATTTACATGAGTACATGGTGCATAGGTGATTCCTTATAAAATTACCCCCATAGAGGCCAATTCTGATGGGGTATGTCTGGACGTCCAGAAATCTGGACGGCCCGGATATGTACCCGATTCTGATCCTATGGGAGCTAGATGGCCCCGTGGGAGCAGAATCGGGGCATAGGGCCTAGGCGTCACAGGCGTGCTCCAATTCCGTGCTTCAGAACATCCAGGCACTTCCCCAGCTAGCCCAGCCAGGCTCCTGCATGGAGCCATGGGGTCCCACTGCCATGGCACCGCGGCTCCATGCAGGAGCCCCGATCGCCCACACCAGCAGCAAAGTCCTTTTTCCCCGCTGCCTGACCTCCGATCAGGCTTTACGAGGCCGGGATCAGTCTGCGGGGAATCCCCTTCCCCTCTCACCTCTTCTGCTGGTCCCAGGCTGGATGGCCATTGGCATTGGGGGAGACATATTCCACCTCCAAGGTGGAATAAGTCCCCCATCTAAGTAACCCTGTATGGACGTACAGGGCCTTCACTTGACTACATCTGGGTTGAGGTTCATGGTCTGCCCCCTCTCCTCCCTCGGCCCACTACCCCCCCCCCCCCACCCTCATACAGAGCTCCCCACACATTTCTGCTATATGTGCAGGGAGCTCTGTGGCTGGAATAGGACCCAGGCATTTAGTGGGGATTATACAGCTGACCAGGACATATATCCCCACTAAACGCAGGTCAGAATGACCCCCATAATATCCATGTCATTTTAATTTGATATTTTATGTATAATGTCCTTCTCATCATTACATATCATATATAAGGCTTCTTAAACATCTAAAATTCATCTCAGAACATGCCACAACATACCTGAAACAGCCTGATGTGTCAAACTCTATCCTTCTTATTTTTTTTAACTTGGTTCAAAAATTTGAATCCAAACAGTCTGTTAAATCCTTCAGATTTGTCCAACAACATTCACTGATCCTTCTCTGAGTATGGTGTCATCTAAAGGTCTTCCCTTTAAACCCTTATATCATGAGCAGCTCCCATCCCATCACTAGTACTTAGTCCATTGGACCCTCCAGTCATTCATTCCACTTTTAAATGCACTGCCAATGAATGAATGAATGAAAACCAATCTAGTTCAGCCTTTAAACCTTGAGATTCTTCCTGAATTTAAAGTAAAAATCCAGAATTGTTCCCATAAATTAAGAATTGCATTTCAGCCTCATCTCCCCATATGGTCTATTAGTTTCCACCTCAAATGCTGAAAAAGGTGTTGTTTCAACAATGTTCAACTAAACGGACACATAGATTATTAGTTTTTAAATGTGATTTATGTTCCATTAATTGTGTTTGTGTCTTCCTACTTGTGTGCCCCACATAACTTAATGAACATGGACAAATCATTATGTAAACAACATATTCCAATCTACGTGTCATCTGAACTTTGATTGGAAGGATGGTACCAAGTGGCACATTCTACTTTCTGTGCACAAGTAACAAGGGATGCTGTGCAAATAATATCTTATTTGTATTTAGCTCACACCTTTCCAGTAGATGATAATGGTGAGTTACATTCAGGTAAAGTAGTCGGAGGGCTTACAATCTAAATCTGTGCCTGAAGCATTGAAGGGTTAAGTGGCTTACCCAAGGCCACAAAGAGTGTCAGTGGGATTTGAACCCTGGTCTTTCTGGTTCTCTGGAGACAAGCAGAGGGATGCAGGCACACTATGAAGGTGAAGTCTCCAACTGAGCCTGAGTTGCCCGGATCTCCCATAGCACAGAGACGTTTTTAGCTTCTCTGTACATGTGTACCTGCTTAGCCCCGGAGAATCATTTTTTTCTTCTATCGTATGTGAGAAGTCATGGGTCTCCCTTCAGAAGAATTCTTCAGCGTCGTCACCACAGCAACGAAGCAGCCAGCAGGCCTGCTTACAAGCCCTGTGGGAGGTTGGTGAATTTGAAACCAAAACCAAAAAATAACAAGGACAGCATTCACAGAAGCAACAAGAGCAAGCTAACAAAAGCATCAGCTGCCAGTGCTCCTGATTGTGACACCACCCCCCCCCCCTCCCCCGCTTGGCGCTCTGCCTCAGTGGGTTCCCATGGCTGCAGATCGCATCTCCTTCCCTACATCCTTCGGGCAAAGCAATGGCACGAATGAGCGCATTTAAAGAAATTGCTTTGCCAGAGGCTGCCTCTCCCTCAGTAACAGCATCAGGTACAGGGGACCTCCTCCCATCTCCAGTGCAGGTGGAGTCCACTCCGCCCCCACCAGAGATGTCCGGCCATTTGGATTTTTCTTCTTCAACCCACCCAGGCAGAAAGGCAAAATCTAAGCAGAAGCACAGCACCAAGGCCTCCTCCATGCTAGCAGCTGCGGCTGCTGCCTCGCCACAAGGTAAAGTTGCCCTTAAACATTCAGGGGGGTGAGTCTCTGAGGGGACCATCAGCCAAGTGCCCAGATACCTCGTCCAGTAGTCCCCCAGCCCCATCAAGAGACCATCTCGCTCTCCGGGCCTCCCAGATTACCTTTTTTCCAAAGATTCCTGCATTAGAGCTCCCTCCTCCTACAGGGAGCTTCCACTCCCACCTCCTATAGAGGTCTCCCGCAACCCCAGAAGGGGACCTTCAGAGGCCCGACTGGATTCATCTCTGCTGTACTGTTGGCAGTTTTCACGACCCTTTGATGATAAAACCATCTCTCTGCCCTCCTGCCCACACCTCTGGGAGGCCTATAAGTCCTCCATGGATGGTCTACCCTCCCCAGACCCAGAGGCTTCAGGGGAACCCACGGAAGACCTCTTTTATCCCAAATTCCTTCAGAAGGTCTCTTGAGCATTGGCCCTGAGCGACTCCCAAAACACTACCAAAAAGCGTGATTTTCACTCCATTCTCAAGGCCCGTGGCACCCCCAAAGTGGTCTTTGCTCTTCTGGTGCCTCAGATACTGCTTGACCTTCAGGCAGCCATCTGGAAAACACCCATGTCAGGCAGGGCCACGTCACATCATCTGGACCTTAAATGCAAGGTACTACCGGCACTGGGTTTTGAACATCAACTGCTCCTGCACCAGTCATTCATCTCCAAGGTGGTGCTAAAGAGGTCTAAAAGCTCCCAAACCACCTATGCAAACGCCCCAGGTAAGGAGCAGAGGACTGTTGATGCCATGGGCTGCACGATCTACCAGAGCAGAACCTTGACCATATGCATCCTAGCACATGATCTGCAGATGCTCTACTACCACCACAACCTCTTTCTCCGCCTTGATGACCCAGTCTCTAAGGACCCTGCCCAAATTTATTTATTTATTTATTTATTTAACAGTATTTCTATACCGCCTTATCTTACAATCAAAGCGGTATCACAGCAAACAATCAAAAGGAGTGATCGTGTTTTTTCATGCAGTGAAGGGTATATCGTGATTGGTGTGTCTGATGTGTGTTTGATTAGGTGGAGCTATGTACATTGTGCGCTATAATACATCGTGTGCTATAATGCATTCTATATATTGTGTGTTATGAAACATCGTGTGCTGTTATACATTCTTTTATACAAAGGTTGGGGGGGGGTTAGGTTGGTTGTTCTTGCTAGTTAGATCATGTGACGTGTCCATAGTGCTCTGTGAATAGTGTTGTCTTCAGCTGTTTGCGAAAGTCTTTAAGGTCTGTTGTTGATCTCAGATCGTCTGGGAGGGTGTTCCAGATCGTTGGGGCAGCCAGGGAGAGTGCTCGTTCTGTGGTGTCCTTGCATGTTTTTCTGAAGTCTCTAGGAGTGTTAACATGGTTGGAGGTGCCCTTTCTTCTTGGGCGTGTGCTGGCGTCTGGTTGTATGAGGGTGTGTAGGCTGTTGGCTGATGTGTGTTGTTTGATCTTAAATATGTTTATGATTGTTTTGTATTTGATGCATGAACTGATTGCGAGCCAGTGTAAGTCTTTCAGAATGGGTGTGATGTGTTCATGTCTTGTTGATCCAGTTATTATGCGGGCGGCCGTGTTTTGTGCTAGTTGTAGTGGTTTGAGTGTTTGTTTTGCTAGTCCAAGGTAGATTGGGTTGCAGAAGTCTAGTATGGGGGTTATTAGAGCCTGGCATACGGTACAGAAGTGCTCAGTGGCGAGAAGGGGCTTGAGTCTTCTGATGATTCTCATCCTGTAGTATGCATTTTTGATTGTTTTGCTTACGTGTGGCTTGAGATTCAGTTCATTGTCCAGGGTCACTTCGAGGTACTTTACTTCCGATTTTATTGGTATGGTTGTGTTTTGTATCTTGATGTCCGGTGGGTGGATGAAGTCTGGATTACGAATGATGATTAGTGCCTCAGTCTTGCTGTAGTTTATTGTGAGGTTGTTGTTTTGACACCATCTTGTCATTTGTGTGAGGCAGTTTGTTATTTTGGAGTAGTCCGGGTTGTCGACTGTGATAGGTGTGTATATCATGATATCATCTGCATAGATTGTATATTGAATGTTGTTGTTTTTCAGGATGTCGCATATTAGCTGGATGTAGATGTTGAATAGTAGGGCCGAGAGGGCCGATCCTTGTGGTACTCCTTGGAGGACTTTTATGGGTCGAGAGGTGTTGTGGCCTACCTTGACCTGTATCTGCCTGTCGGTTAGGTATGAGTGGAACCATTTTAAGGTGGGACCATGTAGCCCAATGTTTTGTAGTCTTTCCAGGAGAGTTTTGTGGTCTACTGTGTCGAATGCTGATGAGATGTCAATGAAGATCATTATGATTCCATTATTGGTGTTGTCTATGATTCGGAGAATGCTGTCGAAGAGGTAAATCAGTAATGTTTCGACTCCATGGTTGGGACGAAAGCCGTGTTGGTTGTCATCCAGTGGTGCGCGGTTGTCAATGTGTTCTTGTAGTTGGTGGTGTACTGTTTTTTCGATGATTTTTGCCAGAAAGGGTATGCTGGAGATTGGTCTGTATGCTGCTGGGTTGTTCTTGTCGAGAGTTGTTTTCTTTGGGATAGGTCTTACTGTGGCGAGTTTTAGTTGATTTGGCATGAATCCTTGAGTGAGAGAGTTGTGTATGATTTGGATGAAGCTTGATTTGGTGGCTTTGATCCATGACACTGGGCAAGGGTCTGTAGGAGCGGTGCTTGTATTGATTGCGATGATGATGTGGGCAAGCTGCTCTGTTGATGGTTTGCTGAATGTGTCCCAGGTCTTAGGGTGTGAGTTAGACTTTGTGGGTGCGCTGGGTCTTGTTTGTTCTGCAGAGTGGAATTTTTCATTGATATGGTCAGCAAATTTTTGTGGGTCTATTTGTACTTCGTCTTCTGACCTTTGCTCTTTTGTGAGGATTTTCACTATTTCAAATAACTCTCTGGGTTTATTGTTGGAGTTACTTATCATGTTTGTATGGTATTCTCTCTTTGTTTGGTTGATGTGTTCATTGTATTATTTTTGCTTTGTTAGGTATAGTTGCTGGGTTTCGGATGCCTTGGTCTTTCTCCATCTCCGTTCTATTTTTCTGAGCTCCCTCTTTTCTCGTCGTATGGTTTTTGAGTACCACGGCTTGTGTTGTAACTTGTTGCAACGATGTTTCATGGGTCTAGCATCTGTTGCTTTGGCGGCGTTATATAGGGTGCTGTTCCAGTTGGTGATTTGAGCCTCCAGGTCGTCTGTTTCTATGGTCAGTTGTTGTATCGTGTCCTGTAGGAACATGTCCTTGTCGAAGTTCTTGAATCGTCTTTGTGTGGGTGTGTTGTCTGGGCGTTCGTTTATATTATCTTTTTGTGGTACCATCTTTATCTCAATTATGTAATGGTCTGACCATGGAACTGGTGTGATGGTGGGTGTTGATATTAGTCCTCTCGAGGTTAGGTAGTTGGGTGCGAAGATGAGGTCTGGGGACGATCCATGTCTGTGCGTCGGGGCATTGACTATTTGGGTGAACTGAAGTGATGTCATCGCTTGAAGGAAAGCTTCTTCATTTTTGGAGTTGGTGGACTTGAGGTTGAAGTCTCCTAGCAGTAGAGTGAGTTTGTGGGTTGCGGTGATAGCGCAGACTGCTTCGAGCGTTGAGGCTAGTTCGTCGGGTGAAGCGCTGGGTGCTCTGTAGGTTAGGCAGAGTGCCATGTGTTTGTTCTCGATGCTGATTGTGTTACATTGTTGTGTGTCAGTCAAACTCTGAGCTTTGAACTTTAGGCTCTTTTTTGCAATTATCAGGACTCCTCCTCCTCCTCGCCTGTAGGTGCGTGGGCAGTTGTATGCTGTGTATGTGTCCGGTACCAATTGATTGAGTAGCACATTGTCGGTGGACACCCAGTAAAAAAACGTGGATTACAGCGAAGAGACGTATGAAATAAACTTTATTAGTTACCCACTTCAGCCACTGGCCCGACACTGGCCGTGTTTCGAAAAACCACCTTCAGGGGCTTAAATTGCTAAAAGCAAATAAAAATAAAAACATGAACATGAACTTGAATATGAAAAAAGGTGGGAAGGGGACTTGGAAACAAGACAACACATGTAAATAAATATGTAAATAAATATTTGAGTCTCGAAAACTATAAAAACATAAGATAAGTACAACCTAAAAATCGGAGCTAAAATAATTACCATTAACATAACTATCAAAATAAATAAAATATACAATCAATAAATATTATAAAAAGGTAAATTAATAAAAACATAAATGGAAACTTACATAAAGGGGTATGTTTACTAAACTGCGGTAAACGTGAATAACGCGCGTTGTACGACGTTAACGATCGTTAGCGCATTATAACGCGCGTAATCACGTGCTAACGAGCGTTAACGTCATACTACGCGCGTTAACTGTAGTTAACGATCGTAAACTCCCGCGGCGCAGTAAAACAACGCAGAAGGTGGAGAGAGGGCGGAGAGAAGGGGTCAATGGGCGGAGAGTGGGCGGGGAGAGGCTCCCTTCACACTAACGCGCTGAATTTCAGAGCTCAATTCCAACGCGAATGAAAACCTGCCGTTAAAAGGCATATTAAAGGGGAGAGAAACCATTTAGGTGTCAGCAATGTACAGCCCAGGCAGGAAAACCAAAAAAAAGTGATAAGTGTGATACATGTGCACAGAACAAAAGGGCACAGAAACACTGAAAATGACCCCAACAAACTGGATAAAAACAATAACCAAGCTGGTCAATAGTGGTATCAATGAGAAACATAACACCCCCTCCCCCCCCCCGAGTAAGCTCCATAGAACAGATATAAATCGTGGAAGGGTCTATACTCCGTCCCCATACAAGGTGAATGTGCCCACAGTGAAATAGCGCTGCTCAGGGTTTCCCCCACCATCAGACAGGGTGCCTATGGCGTGCACATGTCCCGCAACAGCAGGGCGGGCATGTCGGAACGGCAACTGGACAGATGCTGGAGAAGGGGATACAGAGGGCTGCAGGTGGCACATGCTGTGGTGCAGCTGGGCCACAGTGCGGACTAGGGCGATGCCTAGGTGGCCCATACGAATGCAGAAAACAGCAGAGCAGCCAGACAGCAACTGCTGAAGGCCCAACATGGGCACGAGTGTGTTACCCAAAGCTTCACAGGGGATAGCAGCCAACAGCAACCCCCAAGGGCACGGAACATTGGCAGGCGGGACTGGGGGGGAGCGTGGACATCTATGCAGGCACCCCTACCCAAGAACCCGCACCATAGGCAGCTGCATACTGGAGTGCCTGAAACTGTGCATCACCAGCTCCAACAGCAGAAGGGCATGTCAACAAGGTGGCTGAGGGATACGTGTGGTGGAGGGGGCAGTGGCGGCTGTCCAGAGCAGACCGTGGCCTAGCCTGTATAGGTGGGTGCCATGCACTGCAACAGACAGGCCCTGTCTGACCAACAGTCAAGGTACCACCAGGGAATGCGCCATCTCTGTGATAACATGGTGGTGCAGTGCACAAAACCACTGTATTAGAAGCAAAAGGTCACAGGTTCAAGTCTCAGCTGTGGTTTTTGCCAACCCAGTCCTCATATTTTACCCACCACTATAAAGTCCTAATACAGACAGAACCTTTTTTGCAGATGACGTAAACATGCCCAAAACACCTACATCCTACCCTACAGAGCACAGACACCATAAACATACCCATTACCTAGAGCAGAGCCTCCCAAATGCAGTCCTGGAGGGCCAAACACCCATTCCGGTTCCATGCTGCCTCTGATAAAGATGCCTGTGCTGCATTTCTATGCGCCACCCCCATGGTATGCAGATGTATCTCATGCATATCCATGAGGGACAGCATGAAAACCCGAACAGTGTTTGGCACACCAGGACTGGAGTTGGGAAACACTGCCGTAAAGCAGCAGCCAACAGGGGCAGACACACCCGCACCCACAGGCCCCATTATCCAAAGCCACCTGGAGAGGCAGGACTTTGGGCTCTGCGTGCATCTCCCAATACTAGCACCTGCATACCTTAGTAATGCCACCTTAAATCTGGGAATATGGTACATATCTATCAAAAGGTTGCTATGATTACTGGCAGATAGCAATTCCTAGCTTAAGTACAATTTTTCTCTGAGTGAGCTGCAGCATAGCAACCTTTCTGATGTCTGTGGAGTGTGCTACAGGTCCTGTGTCTGACAGTGTTTACTAATCTGTGCAGTGACACCTACAGTTTTGCGTACCATAGCCATTTCTGCAATGTGCCCAGGACTGTTGTGGTGGGCAGGGCTGCCCAACACCTCCATAGCTGCACAATGCTGGCATAGGTGTGGGGAGTGTGTGTCTGTCTATCAAGTGTGCAGTGGCTGCCAACACCCCCCACAGCCCTCAGTGCTAGCACTGTTGCCAGTATTGGCCTGCCAATGTGCATAACGAGGAGCAAGGTACCGTGGGAATAGCCTGGATAGGGTGGCCTGACCTGGCTGCATCTGCACAAGGCATAGGGCAATGGCTCGGACATTGTAGTGCCCGGCCACCACCTGCACGAACAGGGTGGCCATAGCATGTCCTGCTGGGAGGTCACTCTCACCCTGACTGAGCAGTGACCATTGCATGGCTAGGTTCCCCCACAGTGCTCTATGGCATTTCTCTCATGTGATATCTATGGGTTCCCTTTTGGGGCCCAATCACTGACTTATCTGCTGTGTGTGTATGCTGACATCCCTGTTCTGGGTGCCTGCATCTCCTCCAGGACCATGCACTATGGACTAGCTGGCGGACTGTCTGCAGCTAGCATGTGTCTTGCTGGAACACCTCGCAGGGTTCAGCGGCTGGAGGCGTGCTGCTGGAGAATGTCAGATAATGTTGGGGGGCAGCTGCGCATTTCCAAGCCTGACATCTGTCCACCATTGCCTTATGGATGTGTAGCGCTCTGTCTGTTCCCCAACAGGACTGGGGATGATGGTCCCCTCTACTGCTACCATTGCAGTGAGGTAGACTGTGGATCTATTGGTGGGTGAACCTGTTCTGCACCCTGAGCCCCAGAGGGTGGGTTGTGTAGTGGTACATAATCCCCCCCCTACAGCAGGTAACCATGGCACCAACACCGGATATGCACTATTTTGGGTGCATAATCGCCCATAGGGACTAGACATGACCGAGACATACAGCAGGACACAGATGTATTCAAGGTGTGTCTAACGGAACTACAGACAACACACTGATGGGGACCTGCAGCATGGGGTATGTCAGCCATGAAAGGTGCTGTGGACCTGTTGCTGGCCACCCCACCTCAAACTCAGGGTGGTCACAGTACCCGCACAATGTGACTGTCTGTGGTTACTCTGTAGCAGTGCCACACATGGTCTGTTCCCCCTACCATGCCGAGATGCTGTGGGTCTGCACATGGTCAGGACCCCCATCAGCCCTAGGTGATGGGGGGGCACACCTCAACATATGACCATCTGTACACTGCTGATTTGCATGTGCAGTGCATCATGGGTGTGACTGCTCCAATCCAACCCTGTGAACCCCTGCAGATGGACTGCGTGGTGAAATGAAGTCCCTCTGTCAAATACACACAATCTCTCCATTGCTCCCAATGCCACCCCGACATATATCCAATCAGGGACTCCCTCTGTGCCGTTCTCTCCACACACCCTCCTCAATCCATCTAAACAAAAGGGGCATTAAAAATGTGAGATACATCTCCACATTGAGGACATATCTAGCCAAAGGAATGTGAATGTACCCTAATGTGAGATGTGTGCAGCAGAAGGTGTTATAAAACATGATGCCGACTCTGCAAAATGTAGCAGCAGTACTAAAATGTGGGGGTTGTAAAATCCAGCTCTTGGTCACAGGCTCTGATAAGCCATAGGCCAGCACAATTAGAGATGGTAGCATTAATGTTAGGTGCAACACACCCTCAAGGATATGTAATCTAAAGTGCCCACGCCGGAATCAATGCACGTAGTTACGCCCGCACCAATGCACGTATCCACGTGCGGTGTTACGCCCGTACCAATATGTAGATATGCACGTGGCTACGCCCTCACCAACACATGTGCGTGCGCCCACACTAACGCACGTGGTTATGCCCTCACTAACGCACGTGGCTACGCAGCACAGATACATTCAGAGTAAATGGCTGCCATGTCAAGGAAGCCAGCGTTCACTCCAAGAGACCTCTATCTGCTCACAGAGCTGTTCTGCCTCCGCCAGCAGCGCCTATTTCCTGGCTCATCCAAGAGGCAGAACTTATCAAGGGTCAGGAGGGCCTGGGAGCGCCTGTCACACAGATATAACAGGAGCTCTGATTACCCACGTGAGGTAAGTGCATGGGGACAGGCACCCCAACTGAGGAAGTGGGAAAAAACACCCTGTAACCAAAGCACCAAGAAACTATGCACTGCCAGGGAATGTCAGGTGTTGCCACGTCCAGCTGGTAGCTAAGTCTGGCACACACCCAAAAACAGAACACCCCAGCTCCAAGGGAGTAGCTGCAACCATGGCAGAGGTGCACTACAGACCACATTGGTATGGTATGCGGCGCTGTTGCAGCCTCAAGGATGTGCCCTATCCACAGGAAACCACAGGCCCACCACTCAGGCCAAGAGACACACAGGGGTCGGTCACTTGCCCCTGTCAACTATCACAAGGCCCAAATACATCCCAGGATGCGGCAGGCCCCAAAAGAGGGGTCCATCCCCCGTCCTGGAGCTATGGAAACAGGCCCTGTTTGTGATTACAAGAGACAAACCATAGCCCCAGGATGCTGCAGGCCCCAAAAGAGGGGTCCATCCCCCGCCCTGGTCCTATGTTATCTGGCCCTGTATGTGATTACAAGAGACAAACCATAGCCCCAGGATGCTGCAGGCCCCAAAAGAGGGGTCCATCCCCCGTCCTGGTCCTATGTTATCTGGCCCTGTATGTGATTACAAGAGACAAACCATAGCCCCAGGATGATGCAGGCCCCAAAAGAGGGGTCCATCCCCCATCCTGGAGCTATGGAAACAGGCCCTGTTTGTGATTACAAGAGACAAACCATAGCCCCAGGATACTGCAGGCCCCAAAAAAGGGGTCCATCCCCCGTCCTGGTGCTATGTTATCTGGCACTGTTTGAGATTACAAGAACAAACTATAGCCAAAAGATTCTGCAGGGAGCACTGCAGATGCCCACCTCCCACCCCGGCAGTGGCTGATGGGCACTGGCAGATGTGTGGAGGCGGCACACAGAAATGTGCTGTGTCAGGCCCGCTGGGGCGCACACACAGGGCACATGGGGCCCAGGCTGGACATGCGTGTGCGTGGGGCACACATGGGGCTGTCCCTTGGGAAAGCATGGGGCATGAATGTATCACTCAATAGGGGCAGGCACCTGTTGTATAAAGAGACAGATATGTGTTGTGGCAGAGGACCCTAAAGTGTCTTTGCGGTAGCTAATGTCAATGTTTATTGTCACCCCTACAGGTGGAGGACCTGTGTAAAAAGGCCAGGGAGTTGAGGGCACGATACCCGCGATTTGTGGCGTGCGTACAGCGCGAACGGATGGCACAAAGGAATGGTGAGTAATGTGACATGGCCCTGTGGGGCAATGGGTGGCAGATCCACAGGATGATTGTGACTGCGTTATCTGATGTGTGACCATGGAGATGATATGTGTTCCCCTCTCCCACAGCGGATGCACGTGCTGCCGTGGAGCCAGTGGGGCCTGAGGAGGCGGATGGTGCTGCGGGCCTGGAGGAGGCCGTTGTTGATGTGGGCCAGGAGGGCGGCGACGGCCAGGAGCCCAGTGCGGATGCTGATGCCAGTGGAGGCCACGAGAGGGGTTCCCCAGCCCTCACCGAGGGGGAGGAGGGGGACGTGGAGGATGAGGGTCAGTTGGAAGGGGATGGGGAGGAGGTGTGGGACAGGGAAATGGAGGGGGAGGAGGTGGGGGACAGGGGAAGGGAGGGGGAGGAGGTGGGGGCAGGGAGGGGGAGGAGGGGGAAGTGGATGTGGAGAGGGAGGTGGGGGTCGGGGGGGAAGGGGATGGTTTGGGTGCGGGGATGGGGGGGTGGGTATGGCAGGTCCCCAGTGGCACGGTCCACCACAGGGCAATGGGGGCACCAGCCACCTGCCCCTTGATGTTGGCGAGGCATGCCTTATGGACGTGTGCCTGCCACACATAGCCGCAGACAGGTGCACCGTGCATGCAGCCACACAGACACGGGGAGATGTGTGTCTGTGCGGCTGTATGTGCGGGCTGCGCCTGGCTGCGGCTGTGCATGCCCAGGCGCATGCTCAGAGGCAGTTTGCCCTCATCCAGGGGCAGGTGCTGACAACCCTGTCCATGGTGGCTGACCGGCTGCGTGAGCTTGACGAGTGTTTTGCCGGTGGTGCACCCGGACAGCCACCATGTGACAGGGGTCCCCGGGGTGTGTAGTGTGGGGATACACATGGCACACCCGCCCTGTGACAGCCCGTGCCATGGTCTGCCACACACCACAGTGACAGGGATGGGTGTGCCCCACAAAAGCTGACATGTGCGGCCCAGTTAAGAAAGGGCATTGTTAATAAAAATGTTACATTTATGATATAACACTGGTGGTCAGATGTTCCTCATTGCTATGTGACAGTGCTGTGTGAGTGATGGGTGTGTCAGTGTGCACTCCGAGAGGTGAGGGAGGACATGGACCAGGTAAGGGCAGCGGTGACAGCAGTTCCCCTGACATATCGCAGCAACGTTGTTATGAAGGAGGGAAACAAGCAGGGGGGAGAGTGGCCTGCAGGAGGGACGTGCGACAGCAGATGTCCACGATGGTGGGGTGCACAACACAGGGGGACAATGGTGCATACGGCGGGGGACAGTGGAAGGCCTGTGTAGCGTATCAGACGTAACCCCATAGGGGTGAGTTGCAGGGGGAAAGGTAGGACGGCGGAGGGGTCTGTGCAGAGGTGTGGTCAGGGTAAGATCACAGAGGGTGCACCTCAGGAAGTGGTGACTGAGTGGGGGGTGGAGGGAGCGGTGACGGCCGCTGAGGTCGGTTAGGCTCCGGCAATGGTTGGCTACATGGCAATCACGTATACGAGCATGCAGGGTGAGATAGGGGGATAACAATGGAAGTCCGCAATGGGTTGCTGCAGGGTGCGGGACCACCACGGTCCATGGAGTGGCGGGTGTAACGGCTGCCCCTAGGGGGTGATAGACCATACTGTCTGTGGAGTGTATTGGCCCATCCGGGGTGGTACCCACATTGGGGTGGAGGTCCGGGGGTGGGCACAGCAGAGGGTGGGGAGGGGGGTATTGCTGGGATGATGGTATGTGGAGTGCCACAGGGCGCCGTGGGCGTGGATGGGGTGGAGCACAGTGTGGATGGTGCGACCGATGACAGGTGAGTTTGTGGATATAGCCTACGGGGCCTACTATGGTATTGGGAGGTGCCTGATGGGGGGTGGGAGTATGGTGGGGCCACGGGTGCACAGGGTGGTGGGGGGGTCGGAACGGGGTGGCACCCTATGGTGGGGGGGGAAGCTCCAAGGGGTTTTCTAGGGGCACACAGTGGACATGTGTTACGGGAGAGGCCATGGTGGGGGGATAGGTCTGCCATGTGACCCTGAGTATGTGACATGTGCAGTGCACAGTCTGTTTGGGTCCAGCGTGGTGGAAGCGGCCCATGTGGCTCCCCATGTGGGACACACAGTGCACCTACCTTGGCACAGGGACAAAAGGTGGGTCTGGGCGCCCCAGGGTATTGGTCCACGGGGTGTGTGCACTCCCAAGGCACACAGCGCACCACCAAGGCATGGGCGTGGTGTTCCAGCGTGGCAAGGTAAATGATCGGATGCCTACCCATGGTGGACATGGCTGGGGAGGGGGGGCAAGGGCCGGTTGCGTCAGTGGCACAGTGTCGTCCCCTGGTCTCAACACGGGGGGGGCTGTGTGAGTATTGGACCCTCAAATGAGACCCTGAACACATGTCATCAGCAATGGCTGCCTGTGTAGCCCTTTATTTACCCCTCCCCCTGCCACGCCTTGCGTGGCCCCGCCCAACTCTTGGTGCTGGTGGCACCCCTGCCGCCACTGGTGCTGCTGCCGCTGGTGGTGGTGGTGGTGGTGGCGGTGGTGCTGGATGCTGCTGCCCGGTGAGTGGACCTCCGCCTGCTACCAGACACTCCAGGCTGTCAGCCATTCTCTCAGATGCTGCGGCCATGCGCTGCATCCCCGCCAGGACCCCTGACATGGTCCGCTGGAGGCGACGAGACCAATGTAGTTGGCGCCGCTGTCCCCGGACCACCGCCCGCAGTACATGCCATATACCTGTGGGGAGAGCCCATTGTGCAATGTGAGACAGGGGGTCATCCAACACCTGTACAGAGGCATAGCCACCATAGCACATTAGGACACTCACCCTCTGCATCTCTCTGTGCCGCCGCTGAGTGCGCCTGCATCTCCCCAATGACGTTGCCCACTGCAGCCAGTGCATCGTGTCTGGCCCGCGCTGCCTCCTCCGCAGGCCCCTCCCCCGTGCCTGCAGTGGTGGGTGGTGTCATGTTGTGTGCAGGCTGTGGGCCCTGCATGCTTTCGTCCCCTAGGGGTGCGGCTGGGCCACCTCTGCCACAGGGTCCATTAGGCTGCACGGGCCTGGGGCTGTCTCCTCTGGCGCCTCAATGGCGCAGATGTCACCTGTGTGTCACAATGTTATATAGGTCAGATGGGGCGTGACTGCCTATCCACCCCGTCACACCCCCCTACAGGCACATGTGTGTTGGTGAGCCGCATGGGTCTGGTCCAAGGCCCCTGTGCCCACCCACAACGTTTGTGCTTTCCCCATGCCAGTGGCCCCTGTGCCCTGTTCCTCCGGGCCCCTCCCCGGATGCTGCCACACACCCCATGCATGCCCATCACCACCCTCATCCCTGCCACCACTGAGCATGGTCAGTGCAGGTGCAGTGTGCCTCCCGGTTGCCCACTTCCCTACCCGTGTGGCCCTGCTGCCCCTGCCAGTCCTGCACCATGCACCCTGCAACATATAGTCACCCTCTGCTGCCACTGTGGGCCTGCCCCCCCTGCACAGGCACCCATTCACTGACCTGTGCTGCCCACTGCCCACCATTGACACGTCCCCCCACCATGGGTCATGAACGGATGCTGCCTCAGTTGCCCCCCGATTCCCGACCAGCCACGTACTGCCCCCCCCTTTGGTGTGCCCCAACACATGTTCCTGTGCTGTCTCCCACTGGTGCCCCTCACTCACACATACCGGCTTGTGGATGTGCTGTGTCCAAAGCAGGGGGAAGGCCTGTAAACGGGGGCGCTGGTCGTGAATGGCCACAGTCTTAGCAAAGGCAAAAATATTATTATGACTTGCAAAGGATTGTGGGGAATGTAGTTCACTTATACCAGAATCAGCCGTTCACAAAATAATGAGTTGTGATGCACGAATGTAAGCAAATAAAAATGGATTTTATTCATGGGGTTAATTCTCCCACACAGATTTACTTGGTAACACAAAAAGGGCACTTGCTTTCAGTATTGCATTCAGGAAAACAAAACATGAAATAAGGTAACTGAACTTCTTAAGCAAAAATCAAATAAGACCTTGATGGGAAACAGAAAAGGTCTTTTTGATGGCTCATGCTAATAACTTTCTTAGCATTGCTCCAAAAGCCAAAAACAAAACCCAAAAGTAACAAAAACTGTTCTTTATCAAGGATAACTTTCTTCTATTTGCACACACAAAAAGAAAAGTTTCCTTTCAGAGCTTACGTGCACTTGTGCCTGGCTCAATTATCACCAATTAGCCAGCTGCAAACCCCTTTGCTGGTTCACTTTCTCTACATGGCTCAATCCTACCCAAAAGCTTTCTTGCAGACTTTTCTGGGTAGATAAAAGAACAAATTATAGTTCCTTTTGGTGGTTTTTGTATTATTGTGAAAGTATTTTACCACAGCAGCCTAGACAGATAGCAATCCATGTATTCATTCTGATCATTTAATATATCTTCTTCTTCCTCAAATATCATGGAATCAATATCCTGGTCTGGCTCAGAGGAATTCCTTACTTGATCATTCTCAGGATAATATTTATTTCCCTGCTGTCTTCCTGGAGAAGAGCTAGGGCATTTGATCAAAGTTCATACCTGAGCTTCCTTTGCTGTTAGGCTTCCTCTCCAGATATCCTGGCCAGTAAGTAGTCCAGCTTTTATGTCCAGCCTTCCAATCAAGATCCCTGGACACTGGGTCTCTCTTCACATACCTTCTTGCAACGGTCTTAGGGCCCCTTCCACCTGCAGCCGTCTCCTTCAAAGGTGCTGTCTGGGAATTCCTGGCTCTATAACCCCATTCCTCTGGCTTCCTCCAGTCCAATGGAGTATGATTGCCTCTGAAATGACTCCCAACACACGTACTGCTGTAGGCTCCTTCTTTAGACCTCCAAGGCGTCTTTCTCTTCTTCTTTCCACGTTGCTGCTGCTTCTGTCTCTCCTTGCTCTCTCTCTGCTCACGATTCCAGTTCCAGTTCCCGTTCTGTCTGTGTGTAGAAAATCTATTACTTTTAACGTGCTTAGAGGGACACTCCACCCTAGCACAGCCCAGCTGTGCTGAATCAAGCCCTGCCCTTGGAGATGAGTGATTGGGGATTACCTCATAGCTCTCCTGATTGAACACATGTTTCCCCACTTCAGCCCTTCTAGAGGCTGTTTGAAACCTGGTGCATTCTGGGACTGGTAGTCTTTTATGAAAACATTCTGTTTTAGTATTTCTACCAGCAAAGACAGGTTGCTTGTTCAGAGCCAATTCACCTCTTTTATAGCTCCCTCTTGAACTATGATAAGCTTCCTTATCACAGGCCATGGATGTACATTGGGCCCAATCTCTCTGCCAGGCGACGCTCGAGGTCCGATAGGTTTGCAACCTGTGCTGGTCCCCCTCCAGTGCCTTGGGCCCCACGCCTCTCCCTGGCGAGCTCGTTTCTGATGTTTCTCTTTATATCGCAGTAGCGCTTTCTGAGGTTCTCGATGTCACGATGTGGGCCCTCTGCTGCTGCCACCGCTGCCTGAACCTCGGCCAATGCCTGGGTGCGTGTGGCTATGGTGGTGGTAGCGCTGTGGCGTCCAAACAGAACGTCATATCGGTCAAGGATGCTTGCCAGGAGGAGATCGTTTTCCTCCTGACTGAAGCGCACCGCCCTCCTCCGGACCTCTGCTGGAACTGGGGTCCTGTGCTGCCTCTGTTGTCCTGCACCAATCGCCTGTGCACCAGATGGGCCTGACATCTAATCATCACCAGATGGGTTTTGCGATGGTGGTTGTGGTGTCTGGTCCACTGCACCCTCCTGTTGTCCTCCATTGCTGCACTCCATACCTTAGCGTGTGGTTGTGCTGGGGGGTTTGCCATTCTGAGCTTATCATACATATAGGTATACCTTGGGTGTGGCTCGAGGGGCGTTGTCTACGCGCGATGCGACACGCGTTGCACATGCGCATGCAGCTACGCGCAGGGGATGACGTCATCTGATTGCATTAGTATCGGCAGCAGACAACATTTCAGTGATCCACCTTACACGTGCTCTCCTAACACTATTGTGGTCTCTACTGCTGGCCCACATGCTCCACAGGTTCGATATGTTGGTTTTTTTATCGGCGCGTTACCAGTCGCGTTGGAAGCTGTTGCAATGTTTGACGCACACGCTACGTCATACAGACGTTGCACGCTTCGTTACGCGCGTTGCAACGCCTCTTGCGTTCTCCGCTTGTGGACATGTTTGTTGTATGTCTGTCTTACTTTGGCATCTGGGTGTGGTTTAGGGTGTGATACGCAGTTTCTTTACACCCTGCATCATCACAGGGACTCACGTAGATGACTGTCCTTGAGTGCTTTATGGGAACGCGTGCTCCCGCGCGCGCTGCGGTGATGCATACAGGTATGTGTTACGTTTGGCTTATTCTGGATTTTGCTGTCTCACCAGGTGTGTATCGTTCATGCGATGTCCATCCCTGCCCCGATTCCTATTTCCAACCCAGCTGTCCTCCATCCTGTGTCTATCATGGCTCAGACTGCGCATGCAGGTGGTGCACTGGTTGCATTGCTCGAGCTGGCTGGGCTGCGTTTTCCGGAGGAGAGGGATGCTGTTCCTGGGGCTGCAGCCCTGGACATGGGTGCAATGCCGCTGCAACTCAGGCCTGCAGCTGTGGGGGGTCCACAGGCGGGTGTGGGCGACCAATGGCGCCGTAGGCGTGCTGAGGCACGGCTCCACCTGCAACGCCTCTTCAGGCCCAGGGCCATGCTCCATGACCTGAGAGAGGGCCAGGTAATCTCCCTCTACCGGCTGTACACAGGGGCCATTAGGGAGCTCTATGAGGAACTCAGACCTGACCTTGAGCCCCTGACTGCCCGGTCACATGCTATACCGGGTCTGGCCAAGCTCCTGGCTGCCCTACATTTCTTTGCCTCTGGCTGTTTCCAATCCTCTGTGGCCGCAGTAGGTGGGATGAGTAGGCCAACTTTCTCTCGCTGTCTCCACCAGGTACTGTGGGCCATGGTCAGCCGGGTTGGGAATTACATTGCAATTCCCAACGGTAGGCAACATTGGGGGACCCTGGCACAGGCATTCCAAAGGATTGTAGGGATACCACACGTGATGGGCGCAATAGATTGCACACATGTTGCCCTCGTCCCGCCACGTGACAGGGAGGTTGTGTACCGCAACCGCAAACACTTCCATTCCCTCAATGTGCAGGTTGTTTGTGATGCAGGTATGTGTATCCTGAATGTGGTCCCGCGGTTCCCAGGGTCAGCCCATGACTCCTATATCCTGCAGAACTCGGCACTGTTTGGCCAGTTTGAGGCCAGCCAATATGAGGACTACGTCCTGCTGGGTGGGTATTCACCGTGTATAACATGCACCTACTGTAGGTGGTTGACGGGACCCCATTGTCACCAGTGTCCACTGCATGCCTGACATTGCGGTGTTATTTCCGGGTGCAGCCTATTGTGGCCATCACACTACATCACGCCCTGTCACTGGGGATTGGATCACATACGTATGTGCGCTGCCACACATCTCTCTGTCTACCATGTGTGTGTGGTTTTTCTCACCTGTGTGTCCCAGTGGGCATGTGGTGTGGTCTGTTCCCTGCTTCCGCTATTCATTTTCAGGGTTACGGTGTCCAGGGGCACTCGTGATGCATATGATGTGTCCCCTCCATGGCTGTGGGCAACACCTGCGGCTTGCCCATGGCTCCCACACCTGGCCACAGGCATACTGCACGGGCAGTTGTACATATGTCTGCCTGTGGGGTCCGTCACTCGCCCACCCCATATTTCACATGTTTGTGCGTGTGCCATCTTGGTTGGGTGGATGGGGACACAGACACATCCACGTGTTGGTCATTCTATATGTGTGGCCTCCTCTCTCTGGCCATGCTGGGGGCTACATGTGACATGTGTTGTGGGTGCTTCTGCTATGACACATGTCTGCTGCATGTCTGGGCACTTTCTCCGGTCTCCACTGCCACCCCCAAATGGCGCCCCCCCCCCGGGATGTGTTCCATTGGCCTCTGCTCTGTGTGCGCTGTATCATGCCGGTCACCTACTTGCACACCTGTGCATCCCTGCACCCCCGGGTGTGCTTTGCCACTGTCGGACATATGAGCTCACAGCTGCCACCACTGCTCTCTGGCCACAGGTTTGGGACATGTCCTGGGGCACGGTAACATGCATGTGCACTGTCCCTATTGGTATTCCATGGTGCTTTGCTTTTGACATCATCAGCCTCTGGTGCACTGGCACTGTGTGCACTGATTTGGCGTCATATCTGTGTGCACGGCCTCTCGGCTGTCCAGTTGTCATTTGCTACGTCAGTAATTCCATTGGTGCATCTTCACACGTAACTTTGCACCATTTTTTTCAGCAGGTGATGCAGGATATGGGTGTCGCGCCTGGCTGCTTACCCCTGTGCGTCTCCCTCGGCCAAGTGCAGAGATGCGGTACAATGAGGCCCATGCCTCCAGCCGCTCAGTCATTGAGTGCACCTTTGGCGTTCTCAAGAGTCGCTTCAGGTGTCTGGATAGGACCGGCGGGGCCTTACAGTATGGACCCATGACTGGCAAAGATCATTCTAGCCTGTTGCATCCTCCACAACATTGCTTTCAGGCACAATGTTCCAGTCAATATTAATGAGGATCTCAGGGTGGATCCTGTGTGCCCTCCTGCACCTGGCCATGGTGACACACGTGCGGGGATGGCGGCCAGGCAACATCTGATCGAGGAGCTCTTCTCCTGTAAGTTCTGCTTGTACTGGGGACGTACCTCTGGGTCGCCATGTGTGAGCTGGTGTATGGATTGTGCAGCACTACCGTGACATGTCTCGATATGTCTGATGTGTTTTTGCCTCCCCAGGATAAGCTTCTGTGTTCTGGGCCCCCAGGGATTGGCTGACCATACTGCCCAATGCTGTGCTGCGTGTGGGGAGTGTGTGTACATCACTGCAACATGCAGGTGACTCGGGTGAGTTGGCATACAGTGAGGTTTGCATTGCTGTCGGCACCGTTTGACACATATGTTGTTCCCTCTCCACTGCTCCTATGGTGCTGCACATGTCTTTGGCCCACTACTCCATCACCCTTAGCTTCCGTTTGTCACACATGTGGCCATTGCCTGTGCACATCTTGGGGGTCTTAATGGTGTATCTGCTGCACATAATAACAGGCTGTGTGTGTACACAGGCACAGGGCATTGTATTGTTTGGGCGCATGCGGACAACTCACTGCCATTGTGGCATTTGCAAGATTCATGGCACTCATGCATGTACTGTGATGGGTGTCTCCACTTGTCTCTGATTGTCGGGGGTCCTGCCATCTGCACCTGCTGGCACGCATACCTTGTCTCACAGTGTATGTCTCTGTGTCTGTGTGACTTGTCTACATGACAGATCATTCTGCTCCACCCTGCCTTTGTCTGTTTCAGGGA
Organism: Ichthyophis bannanicus; assembly: GCA_033557465.1. NCBI lineage: Eukaryota > Metazoa > Chordata > Amphibia > Gymnophiona > Ichthyophiidae > Ichthyophis > Ichthyophis bannanicus. The sequence continues at coordinate 683,858,456 of CM066036.1, read as the reverse complement.
TGTGTATGGCCACCTGTCCGGTGATGTTCCCTCATCTCTCTTTTACCTTCTGCTTCTGGGCTACTGTACATTGTGAGCATGTGTCATATATTCTTTTCAGACGTGTCTCAAGTTTGCTGATGGACCGATGTACGTCAACATTTTGTTTCCGCACAACACAACGCACCTTGGACATGCTCCACTCACAGCTACCCATGCGGACGTGGTGATGTCCGCAGTCCATTGATGTCTGCAGCCTCTATTGGGGCTCTTTGTGCTCTTGCCTATACACGGACATTCCCAATCAGGCCACAGCTCTACCTTTCAGGTAGGCCTCAGCTTCCATCCTCTGGGACATACACCACGTGCTGATGCTGCATTTGGCCTGTTGCTATCAACATGTCTTTCGGTGTTATCTCTGTGCGCCACCACTGCTGGACATGCTCTGGACCCCTGGGATGCCTGTGTGTCATGTGCATTTACATGACCATTTTGGGATGGTGTCCTGGTCTTCAGAGACATCTACTGCAGTGGTCCATGTGCACTGTGCTCAGTGTTGTGGCCATGTCATGTAGTGCTATCTATGCATTCTGGGGGGAACTCTTTCTATCTCACTGTCTCCTTTGTGACCTAATGGAGCCGGGGGTGGGTGTGCCATTCCCTTACCCGATATCTACACCTTTTCACACAGGACACAGACAACATACATGACACATCTACTACACTGCATCTGGAGATCCCGTCATCCATATGTGCTTGGACACAGCACCTCTGTGAGACTGTCCCTGGATGTTGTTGCCACTGGGAGATGGGCCTCTGCAATTTGGACACAGGCCTTTTTTCGAACTCATTGTTGGCCTATTTTGACTGTCACTGGGGGACTGGCCCACCGTTGCTGCCATGAACTGTCTGGTGGTTTCGTTTCTTGCAGTAGGGGGTGGATGAGCTGTACATGGTTGTGTAACCCTGATACGTCAATGTTGACATTGCATGGTGCCTTGTCACTCTGCATGCTTTAACCTGGGTCTGTTGGTGGCTGGGGATAGTGACTGCTGTGCATACGGTGGGTGTGAACACTGTGGGGACATGTCATGGTGAAACCCTCCACATCACATATTACTGTCTGTTTGTGACAGCTGATGGAATGCGGGCTAGGATTTGGGGTGACACCAGTGGTGGGTGGTCAGGGTGGGTAGGCTCCACGGGCAGCAACAGGTGGGTGGCCTCGCAACATGGATTGGGTGTGTGCTGATGACGTTGGCTGCCACACAGGCCCCATGGCTTTCTACATGTCATATGGTGCACCGGGGTGCAGGATACAATGTCTGCTTGGGTCTGGTGACTGCCTTTTGTGGACCATTGTTTGCACTTTCGTTGTTTGGGATATTTGGGATAGTGGTCACACAATTTCATTGACACTCGGGAGCTTGCCAGTTTGGACAACACATGGCATTTATCTTTTCCTTCCTTGTTTGCTGCTTACTTGCCCATATGCTGTGTGCAGCCCCATCACATCTCCGCCCACCCTTCCATGGTTGAGCTGTGCATGTCAGTGTGGCCTGTATGCAGCCTCTCTGCCACATTTTCTGGACTACCTGTAGTTTTCCTCCTGGGGAGAGGCATGTGACCAGGCTGCCTGTGTATTGGGACTGCTGCTGCCGGTTGGTCTGGGCCACATCACTGATCTGGTTGGTCATTCACATGCTCCTCTTTCAGTCCATTGCCCTTGTCCACAGCCCATCCACATAGCTTTCCATTGAGCTGGCCCCTTCCACCCCTCATGTGTCGCTCCCCTGATCTATTGCATGTTGTTTACACTACATTATATTTCCTGGTGTGTGTGTGGACCTGTTCATATGTGCCTCCCATCCCACCTATGGACTGTGATGTTGGCTGTGGACCCCTGCTCTACCTGTGTACTGCATCATGGTTACTCTTTGGGGTGCCCTCACCTGACACACAGCTGTAGTTTTCTACGGTGACATGCTGTGGTCCTGTCTGCATCCATTTCTGTGTGCCTAAAGGTGTTGTTGTAGTCTATTGTTTTCTGCAGTGCTTTCCATCCTAGTGGTCATGGCTTTGCACTCTCTCTGTTCTCCTGTTTTGATGCCTTTCCTGCACTGGTACCTGTGGTCGCTGTAACAGTCATCTCTTGGCTTCTATGTCCTGCCTGCTCATATTATCCTCATCACAGCTGCGGACCATCCTTTGGTCCATCTATCTGCATCTGTCAGCTGTGAGATGTCCTGTATGTCGCTGTGCGCTGTCACCCCGTATCCTACACTGCTACCCTTGTCTGCATTGCATCTCTTTGTGCTTGGTGGGCCTGTGCCTGTTCTGCGTGGCACCACCACTCCTCTGTCGACCCATCGGTGGGTCTATCCTGCCACCTCCACCTCCGCTGGGGGACACATATTCTCCTCACCTGCCACACACTGTCTTTCTAGTACTCTACGGTGCCAACGCCCTTTGATGTGGTGCTGTTGCCCCCACCATGTTTGTCAGCGCTGCTGCCAGACATATGGGATGCCCGCAGGGATGGCAGGTCCAGTAACTCCCTACTCTCCCTCCGTCAGTCACCTGTTCATTGCCTTTACTGTGGGTTCTATGTGGTGTTCGGCCTACATCTGTCTCTCTTCCACGCAGGTCCTCCAGATGCAACTTGCAGTCCCTAGGGCACACTGACCTTGGCCAACATACCCTTTTTGGAGCACTGTGACAGATGGTTCGATAGGCCAGGGTTCCATCTGCACTGTCTTATCCATGTGTACCTCATATTGCACTTAGCTTGGGGCTCCCTTCTAGACACCGTACTGGGCACTTTTTCAGGCTTCTTCTTGGGCACACTGTTGGGCTACTGTCTTTTGCTGCTCTATGGCAGTGGCACACATATTCATTTCTCCCTTCTGGGCCAAGGTGCTGTGAGGGTGCCTACCCCCTCCTATGTTCATCTCTGGAGTGCTGATGTACATGTGCAGTGCACCATGGGTATGGCAGACATTTTGGGTGGTGGCCGGACATCCTTCAGTGGCCGGCCAGGGATTTGCTGGTGGTTCTAGTGATTTGGCATTCTGCCTACTGTGCTGCTGGTGGAGCCAGAGATCATGGATTGCAGCCCACAGTGTGGTTTCTGGGTTGGGCTGTCTGCGGCAATTTTCTTTACTTAACATTGGTGCTACCAGCACCGCCACCCTCAAAGTGCAGACTCCTCACGGTGCCTCATCGGGAAACCTATGACATGCCCTATGGGGCACTCTGTAACACACTCTATAGTGTGCCCTTGGCAGACAGTGCACATTAACCTGTACCCTCTGGTGTGCCTTGTAGGGTACACTATGCGGCACCTTCGGGTTATAGACCTGTGAGTGTATCTTTGCCAGCAGCACTTCTTACACGTACAAAACAAACTGCTTCCGACATCACTGAATTGGTGTGAGGGTAATGTCGCATACTCATCCAAAGATAACCCCGCCTGGCAGGCACACATTCACTTGATACCGGGCCCGGAGTTGGTCCGAGAAATGCATGTCGTGGTGGCGTTTGCTGGTGGAGTACGATGGCGAGACAATTGAGTTCTTAACTGCCTTGGTTCCAGCACGGTTTGACGTTTTATTGCCTTCAGTAAATGATTTGTGGGTATATTTGACTTTGTAACTTTCTCTCACCCGGTTCTGGCTGTGGATTCACACTATTTTATCATTGTGAGGGCTGGGGCTCTCTAGAATAAAAGGGCCCTCCCAATAAGGGGAGGTGGGCATTTTCTCCCACCTCTCTGGTTGGTTGTGCCCGACAAAAATAGAGGGATTTCTAATGTTTTACTAGAGTGGTGCCTGGTTATACAAATCAATGACTGCAGTTTGTGGAGGGTGATGTTGCAGGCAGCTTTTGTCCTTAGACCCACAGGGGGAATTGAACTCACAACCATTGCACCATCTAACAATGTATTAACCATTGTGCTACGGCTCAAGCTGCCTTAAGGGGCACCTTTTCTAGCTCCTTATGGGGCCCCCTGTTGGGCTACTGTCTGTTGCTACTCTGTGACAGTGCTGCACACAGTCATTTCGCCCTACCATGCCAGAGGGCTGTGTGGGTACATACCCCTTCTTGTGTTCATCTCTGGACTGCTGATCTGCATGTGCAGTGCACCATGGGTATGGTTGCGTTGACCCAGATCCTGGCCAACACAGCAGGCGGTTTGGGTGATGGCCTGACGCCCTTCAGTAGCCAGCCAGGGAGTTGTTCGCAGCTATGGGGCTGCAGCCCAGTGGTTCCTTCAATGCCTGTGGGGCCACTGGTCATGGGTTCAAGCCCACAGTGGGCTTATATTATAGGGCTGTCTGCAGCATTGTATAGTTTTAATGTACATTGGTGCTTCCAGCGACAACCCCTCAGCATACTGTAACCTTACAGTGCCTCATAAGACGCCCCATGCGGCACCTTATCTGGCGCCCTATAAGTTGCCTTATAGGGTGTTCTATAGGGGACATTATGGTGTGCCTCAGCGGACAGTGCACTTTATAATGTGGCCTATGGAGTGCGTTATGGGGTGCTTTCTGCGGCACCTTCGGTTACGCCACTGTGAGGGTGTGTTTGCTGGCAACACTACTGAAAAAAAATGTAAAATACCTCCTCATTCACTACGTAATGTACAGGGTGATGCCTCAGACAGCCTTCTGCATTGGGCACACTGGGGAATCGATCCCATGATGCCTGTATCAGCGGTCGGTGCAATAACCATTGTGCTACAGCTCTGTTTATGTGATTTGTGTCTATGCGCCTTCTTATGATTAACGCGCGGTGCCGCACCACGGCACCCTGTAACGCTCGTTAGTTTTTGGAGCGCGCGTTAGTGGTAACGATGTACCGCCCATGTCCTTATTTGGGGTTTCTGTCTCTACCGCGGCTCCTAACGCGAATCGCACTAACGCACTTTAGTAAACATACCCCAAAGTGAAAGAGTATACAAACAATCTGAACATATATAAATAAGTAATTTATAACTAAAAACCTAGTGAGTTATCTCAACAAGTATAATAACACATAAATTTAATATCTCAAACTTGTTGAATTAACATATACATTAAAAAATAATAATAATGAATGATTAACATATATAAAATCTATAACAATTGTATTATATAAACTAAAAACGAAAAAGTGAGAACTCCTCAGGAGTGTGACCAATACCAGGCATCAAAAAACATACCTGTATTTATGTGCTACTCATATAAATGTTGCTTATATTGTTGTAACCTTAGAAATCCTAAAAAAGTATAAGCATAAATAAATGAATAAAACTGTCTATAAAAAGGAGGATAAACAGAGAGATGAGGACGAAAAACAAAAACGAAACAGTAGTGAATACATATAAAAATTAAATTTAAAAAACTCCAATAGAAAATCCGTGTCTTGTACATAACCCTAATCCTAAAACACATTACTAAATTTTCTTTCTCATAAAAGTACTCTAAAATGATATGTGGCCAGACCCAATGAAGTGAATTAATACCTGTCCAAAATGGCTCGTGTGCCCAAATGGTAATGTAGAAATACTGATGAGCACTAATCCTGTAGGAAATTTATTTATTTACATTCTCTTATATACCACGCTATTCTGCATCAGTGCGGTTTACATTGAACAAACTGAAATTACATTGAACAGGGCATTATAACTTGGAGATAACTATTTTTTTACAGGGAACATGGGCTATGGAGGGTTAAGTGGCTTGCCCAAGACCAGAAGGAGCACCTGTGGGACTAGAAACCCCAGTCCTTCCGGCCCAAGGTTGCTGTCCTCTAGTGGGATTTGAACCCCCGACCTTCCGGCCTGAAGTACCTTGCCCCAACCACTAGGCCACTCCTCCACTCCACTGAGATAAAAATATGTCTCTAAACTCATGTATGCATAAAACAATGAATAAATAAATAAGAGACCTAAAATATAAAGATATCAGTCTCTAAACTGTGTGTACTCAATTGAAAAGAAAAACTATATCTAAAAGATGAATGAATGTTATACATGCAAAAAACTAAAAATCTAACCAACCGAGGAGGCACTTTGTGTGTAATGTTAGCAACAGTATAAACGAACATCCTACAAAATAGATTTTTTGAAAATTTCTTATTTTACGCCTCTTACGTAAGAGGTATCACCATATCCAAATACGTGTTAGTGCACCCACCAGAAAAATGAATGTAATTAATGAGAAAGACGATCCAAAAAGTGTAATGCTTGTGTAATGATGAGATTTGTACCACACAGAAAAAACAAACCAGTTCATTTAAACCCGGGAATTACTAAGGTTAAAAAACTCATAATCGAGCTGCCCATTTATTTTAGTTGTACTTTTGTTTTATAAGTGCATAGCAGCAAGCACAGTTTAATTTATGAAGGTCCCCTTTTTATTCAGCGTCTTAGGTCAGTAGTTATTCACTGTGGGGTTAATGAAAGTTTGCTTTCCTTGGTCATGCCTATATTTGATGGTTTGATCTAATATTTCCCTTTAATTTTCAATATCCTCCTTTATTCTGTTTATATGATATACGCCGCCCATTTGTTTTCCAAGGCAATATCGCGTGTTTAGCTTAAAGAATAGGCCGGTTTTTTAGTTTTACATTGTTTGGTCTCAAATTTTATAGCGCCCCATACACTTGAGATATTTTCCTCTGTTGCACGGTGACCTTCATTGTTATGCGCCCTTTTAAAGCACCATATAACGTTTGTTTTTTATTTTTATTTTCAAGTCTTATTGACGCTGATAAAGAGTTTTGGCAGGTAAACGCATGGCAAAGTCCCGACAGTTTTTTAACCTTAGTAACCGAGGTATCCGGATGCCCACCCTTTGCCTGGCGGCAGCCATACCCCTTTACCACTAATCCACACTCCACCCCCTTAAACCAATGAACATCTCACCCCACCCCCCCCCCTTTGCTTTCCCCTTTTCCCCTTAACAGAAGACACACAGACCATAACATTGGTGATCAATTAGTTGGTCGCAGCTTTATTTATAACATTGTAAACCGGCCCAACATAGGCCAAACAAATGTTCTTAATCGAAACATTCCCCCCCCCCCCTCCGCCTCCCAAATTTCCGGATGATACTCCACCAGCCATTCCTAGCAAAGCGGTGCATCATCCACCCCCCCATTCCCCCTCCGCCCGCCTTGCCATGTATTAGCAAAGGCCGGCAATTTCTTCCACCGGGCAGAGACCACAACCGTGATGTCTCTCCCAACTACAGCACTGCCGCTCCTCTGCCAAGCGGCATTCACCTCAAATGCCCCGCCGGGTCGGCGAGTGCCGGCTCGCTACCCCGCCAGCCCAGCTACAATGACCCCCCCCCCATACCCAGCTGCGACGACCCTACCCTTTCTGCTGCCATGAGCGAGGGGAGGGTGGGAAGGGACACCTTTCCGTTGGCTGGCCACGCGGCAAAGAGGGAGAGCGCACACCAGCGATCTCCCTCGCGCGCCGATGCTCCGCCCCCTCGGCCGGCACCCGCACCAATCAGCAAGCACTACGTGAGCACGTAGGTTGCTGGTGCAGGCCGCGCTTCCTCCACGCTTTCCCTCCCCCCCCCCACCTACCAAGCCGGACCGCGATTCTGCCGCCCGAAGGCTGGGCCCCGGGGACCCGGTTACTACCGGCCTCGGGACCCTGCCCTGCGGCGCGGCGGCATTAACCGAGGTATCCGGATGCCCACCCTTTGCCTGGCGGCAGCCATACCCCTTTACCACTAATCCACACTCCACCCCCTTAAACCAATGAACATCTCACCCCACCCCACCCCCCCTTTGCTTTCCCCTTTTCCCCTTAACAGAAGACACACAGACCATAACATTGGTGATCAATTAGTTGGTCGCAGCTTTATTTATAACATTGTAAACCGGCCCAACATAGGCCAAACAAACGTTCTTAATCGAAACATTCCCCCCCTCCTCCGCCTCCCAAATTTCCGGATGATACCCCACCAGCCATTCCTAGCAAAGCGGTGCATCATCCACCCCCCCATTCCCCCTCCGCCCGCCTTGCCATGTATTAGCAAAGGCCGGCAATTTCTTCCACCGGGCAGAGACCACAACCGTGATGTCTCTCCCAACTACAGCACTGCCGCTCCTCTGCCAAGCGGCATTCACTTCAAATGTCCCGCCGGGTCGGCGAGCGCCGGCTCACTACCCCGCCACCGGCACAAGGTAGACCCACTATCCTTGTGCCGCCCCCCCCAAAGAAAGCTGCGACCAACACCAATATTCCAGGGCCTCTTGCCAGTCATTCAGCAACAAATCCTGGCCAACAGGAGCAAGGTGCACACCGTCCAGGTGGTACAGGCCACCGCACCGGACTTCCGCCCACGGATGCAACACCTGCCGTCCACCTGTTTGCTGAACCCATCGCCCAATCTGCCTATTGATTTTAATCAGGCCCCGCGACCACCGCCGCTGCGTCCAACAGGCGGGGCGTGGAATTATATCAGACCAGATAATGGCCACATCCGGAAAGAGCTCCTGCAGCAGACCAAGGTCCCTCTGAACAACTCAGATGAGCTGCCGGCAAGACCAACTCGCCAAGTCGTTGCCCCCCAAGTGGATCAGAAGCCCGACTGGCCACCTACGCTGCGCCATCTGTGCTTGAACGAAGTCCACGAGCTGCCACCACCGCATTCCACGTTGTCCCATCCAACAGAGGCGAACTCCAGAAGCAGCCAGACCAAGGTGTAGTCCCAGAGGCCTCGACACCGCCCTCCGCTCGGCCCAGTAGACGAAAGAATGGCCGATGACCCACCATTCGCCGGAGCACACGCCATCTGAAAGGACAAAGTGGACTGCCACCAGCAGGCAACTCTGAAATTAGGAAGAAAACTGTTAGTACACCCCCCCCCCCGGGAACCACTTTGACTCCAGTACAACTGCCAGGAGGCGTCCCAGATCCGCCCGGATGCCGAGGTCGGCAACCTAAGGGCGCACATACCCTTCATACGCGCCAGAGCGCCATCTCCCGATCTGCCGAATGATCGGCCCCGCCAGACCCGCGGCCGCCGCACTCGTGGCCGCACCGATCCGGAACGAATGCGAAGCAAAACTCCGTTCGTCGTAACCTAAGGACCGCAACGCCAAGCGCAGCACCGCCGTAAACTGGAACTGCGTTACCGGCCTACCGTCCTCATGCAAAAAGAAGTAGTAACCATGCAAACCCGAATGCCTCTGCGAATAACTTCGCAAGGCCTGCACTGGGCACGATAGCAGGGGGTAGATGGCGCTCAATACCACCCAACTCCCTTTTCCCGCCTGATCCGTTTTGGACCGCGGGAGGAAAATCCGGACCTGAGACCCCTGTATCGTGACGTGGGCAAGCTCGAGACCACCAGGCGCGCCCCTCCTGACGGAGCGGGGCACCAGTTCGCACACGCGAAACGCCCCAAAAAAGGCAGTCACAAATAAGGCATGGAACAAAACAGACTCGAAAGGAGACGCCGCGACGCAAGGTAAGACCTCGCAAATGCGCAGCAAGAGTTCATTTGAAACCGGGAGCCTCCAGTCCCGGGGCCTGGGGTGAGCCCTAGCCCAACCCGCCAAAAGATACCGGACTAAAAATGAAACCCTTGGGTTCCCCCACCCCGCCGCCTTGCAGAAGAAGGAAAACCCAGCTACCGCGGACGTAACAGCCGTACGAGTCCAGCCCGCCCTCTTCGCCCAAAGCACGAACTGACCCATCAACCCCTCGGGAACCTTCCCACCGCCCCAGCCCAAAGAGCTCAGGAACGCACTCACCTGGGAGTAGCCACGCCGATACAGGGCCCACGTACTGCGCGCCACCGACGTCGACAACAATGCCATCAGCTCCGCATTCCAACCTTCCAGAGATGCCCCGGGACCGGGGAAGCCGCCGGATCTGCCTCCGGAGCCAACAGCCGGAATTGAGCCCACTGAAAACGGGACAGAGCGTCAGCAATGGAATTCTGGGCCCCAGGCACATGCCGAGCCCTGGCGGTGACATTCAGTCGTAAACAGGCCAAAACAAAAATCCTCATTAAAGCAGCTTCCTTCGGGCACCGTGGCGCATGCCGGTTGATCACCTCCACCACCGCCTTGTTATCACACCAAAAAACCATCCGCCGATCCCGTAAGCGCTCAGGCCAAACCCAAAAGGCAACCACTATGGGAAAGAGCTCCAGAAAAGTAATGTTCCGCGTCAAGCCGGACTTTACCCACTCAGTAGGCCACGGCTCTGCACACCACACCCCTTGACAATAAGCCCCGAAACCAAAACTGCCCGCCGCGTCAGTAAACAAATGCAGGTCCGCATTCGATAGCTCAGGTAACTGAATAACCGAGCGACCGTTGAAGTCAGCTAAAAAGGCATCTCAAACCCGTAAATCCTCGCGCATCCCTGTCGTCACACGAATTCGGTGGTGTGGGAGCTGGACACCCACCATAGCAAGCGACAACTGCCGAGCGAAGGGGCGCCCCATGGGCAGCACCCTGCAAGCAAAAGTGAGATGCCCGACCAAGGATTGCATGACACGCAGAGTGGTCTTGCGCGCAGATCCCACCACAGCTACCATCTGCCGAAGACATGCCACCTTCCGCTCCGGCAAGCGGACAACCATAGCCACAGTATCAATCTCAATCCCAAGAAATGTAAGGCAAGTAACAGGCCCAACCATCTTATTAGCCGCCACTGGAATGCCGAAGTCGACCGCCAATCGCAAAAAGGTCTCCAGCAATGTGTCACAAGTTGTCGCCTGTCCGGGCCCGACGAATAAGAAATTGTCGAGATAATGTACAATCGTATGTACCCCCGTCAACTTACCCAACACCCAGTGCAAGAAGGTGCTAAATGCTTTGAAGTACGCGCAAGATATAGCGCAGCCCATAGGCATGCATTTGTCAAAATAATACTGCGACTTGAAGGTAAAGCCCAACAAGGGAAAGGACGCCGGATGAACTGGCAGCAATCGGAACGCGGACTCAATGTCCACCTTCGCCAAGAACGCCCCAGCCCCACATTGCTGTACTAAAGTGACAGCGGCGTCGAAAGAGGCGTAACGCACTGTACACTGCTCACGAGGGATGTGATCGTTCACGGAATCACCAACAGGGGAAGATAAGTTGTGAATTAACCTAAACTTGCCCGGCTCCTTCTTGGGAACCACCCCGAGCGGGGACACCGTGAACGGGAAGAAGGGAGGCTCGAGAAAGGGCCCTGCCACTCGGCCCAGCGCGCACTCCTCCGCAATCTTCTTCCACACCACCTCGGCAAGAGAGCGCACCGAATTAGCGTTACGCGACCCACCCCCCGCAGGTGAACCCTGACACGGAATCCTAAAACCCTCCGAAAAACCCTCCAATAACACACTCCACGCCCCCCCCGCGGGTAGCCCTGCCATACTCAATCAACCATGGGCGCATGACTTCCACTCGCACGGGCATAGGAGCCAAAGCCCCGAGACCGCCCTCACTTACCCCCCGCAGGGGCTCCTGCCGCACCTTTGCGACTGCACTTAGTGGCCGCGTGCCCACTCCCACACAGGGAGCAGGCGTGCTTAAATTTGCAGTCGGGGAACGGGCACGAGGATTTATTGAAACGCCAACAGACGTCCCCACTCGCAACGCTACCCCTGGACTGAGGTGCCGGGGTGGCGGCCGTCCGAAAGGACCGAACACCCACCGGTGACGTCGCGGCTCCGGCCTTACTGCCTCCCCCGCCGGCCCCCCCCCCCCCCCGCACGGCCCCGCATGGACATCTGCATCAGCCATAAATTGATGTCCTTCGTGCCCCACGATAGCTGTTTACTCTCTTCCATCATGTCCCTGAACTCCTCGTCGTAGTTCAGCCAAGCCCACCCTTCCTGCGCCTGCGACGCTGCCAAGATCGTATCGCCGTAAGCCAAGAGCGCCCCATACTGGTCCGGGTAATAATGACCCCAAACACTAGCCAGCCGAAAGAAAGCCCGAGTCCAATTCAGGGTGTTGCGAGATGGCTTGCGCACCCGACCCGCTTTTTCATCTTCCTTACGTTTTTTCTTACTCTCCCCGAAGCGCTTCCGGCCCTCGAGAAGGCGAAAAATATCAATATATCTCCGACGCTTGATCCGGTGCCGCAACTTCCGAGGGACACCTTCCCACAACTCTGCGCAACGCACCACCGCGGGCCCACCTCCTTCTCCGCCCCCCCCCCCCCCGCAACCACCGAGTCGGCAGAGGAAACCGAGGACGAGGAGGAAGAGGAAGCATGCCGGCAGCGACGCCCGTGTTTGCGCTTCGCTGTTTCCTTTCCACCGGCCACCCCCCCCCCCCCCACCTCAGGACTCTGCACTCCACCCGCAGAACTGCCCGCACCCGCAGCATACTCACCAGCCGCTTGGGGGAGAGGCATCGACGCCGAAATGTTCTGGACCTCCACCGCCGGACCGCTCCGCTCCTCCGCCAAATTCGCGGGGCCCACTCGAACCGGGTCAATGAGGTCCATTCTGGGCCACTCGCTCCGAGGAACCTGAGGCAAAAGAGGAGAAAAGGCGGCAGGCCCTGCCCGCAAAGTGTTGGAAGCCACGCTGGGTCCCCCACCCCAGCCCCACGCGGAGGACCCAAGGCCACCCGCCTCCCAAGCTGCCATCCCCCGACCCACAGAATTGGTGGCCCCGCCCCCCCGCCAACCATCCCAGTCACCACTCCACTGCCCCGAACCACCCCATGCGCCCCCACCAAACGGCCAAGGCCCCGGAGCTCCGAAGAAACCAGAAGGCGGAAGATGCCCGCCCATGTACCCAGGACTAGACCATCCGGATAAAGGCGGAGGAGAGGACATTCCTACGAACCCGCCGCCCTCCACGGGAGTCACCCCCGCCCCCAGGACGCGAGCCTCGGGGGCTGCGGACCCAGCCCCGGACCGCTCTACCGCGCCATTCCCCCCTGCCCCCTCACCCAATCCCCCGTCACCGCCCACCGAGCCAGAAGGCCCAGGCACCCCGCTCCCGTGGGGCTCGGCCGAAACAGCAGGCGCTACGGCCCGCGAGGGCCGGCCAGCATTCCCGGAGCGCGCCCTCGGCGACCTCCCCCTGCCCCGCCCTCCTCCCTCCCCCCCCCCCCCGAGGAGCCCGAGACACCGCCACCCCCGCCTCTTCACCAACAGAAGGAACAGGCCTAGGCCTCCCTGTCCCTTTGCCCCTAACGGCTACCCCCCGAGCCCCCACCCTCTTGGGAGCGGCCTTGCCCAACCGGCGGGCCATAACTGCAACTCAGCCCACGGCACCAAAGTAGAGGCCCTGAACAGTATTTAAACCAAACTTGCAGCCTTCCCTTAACCCCAGAGCAATTAAGCTTCCCCTCACAATTTTTTTTTTTTTAAGAGTAACTACCCCAGTATAGGGGTCGCCCTTTACCTAGCCAGCCAGCAGGAAAATGAGGCCCCACAAGGAACCCCCCCACAAGCCCGATTAGCCCCACCGCCCAATTAAAAGAGGCCCGCCAACGCGGGAGCACACCCGGAGCCCCCCAGCAGCACAAATAAACCCCCCAACCCGCCCAAAACCGCCACAGTCCCTGCACACACCTTTCCGTCGGCTGGCCACGCGGCAAAGAGGGAGAGCGCACACCAGCGATCTCCCTCGCGCGCCGATGCTCCGCCCCCTCGGCCGGCACCCGCACCAATCAGCAAGCACTACGTGAGCACGTAGGTTGCTGGTGCCGGCCGCGCTTCCTCCACGTTCTCCCTCTTCCCCCCCCCCCACCTACCAAGCCGGACCGCGATTCTGCCGCCCGAATGCTGGGCCCCGGGGACCCGGTTACTACCGGCCTCGGGACCCTGCCCTGCGGCACGGCGGCATTAATTCCCGGGTTTAAATAAACTGGTTTGGTTTTTCTGTGTGGTACAAATCTCATCATTACACAAGCATTACACTTTTTGGATCGTCTTCCTCATTAATTACATTCATTTTTCTGGTGGGTGCACTAACACGTATTTGGATATGGTGATACCTCTTACGTAAGAGGCGTAAAATAAGAAATTTTCAAAAAATCTATTTTGTAGGTTGTTCGTTAATACTATTGCTAACATTACACACGAAGTGCCTCCTCGGTTGGTTAGATTTTTAGTTTTTTGCACGTATAACATTCATTCGTCTTTTAGATATAGTTTTTCTTTTCAATTGAGTACACACAGTTTAGAGACTGATATCTTTATATTTTAGGTCTCTTATTTATTTATTCATTGTTTTATGCATACATGAGCTTAGAGACATATTTTTATCTCATTTCCTACAGGATTAGTGCTCATCAGTATTTCTACATTACCATTTGGGCACACAAGCCATTTTGGACAGGTATTAATTCACTTCATTGGGTCTGGCCACATATCATTTTAGAGTACTTTTATGAGAAAGAAAATTTAGTAATGTGTTTTAGGATTTAGGGTTATGTACAAGACACGGATTTTCTATTGGAGTTTTTTTTTTTTTTTTTTTTGTTTTTTTTTTTTTATTGTCATTTTCAGTTAATATACATAACCAAAATACAGTGAAAGGTCAATCCGAACAATGCAAAAGCAGTAACACAAAAAATAACAAATAAAGGAAATATGTCTAGGATAAAGTCCACATTATGGGATCAGTAGTGTCCATAATAATAAAGAGTGCAAACACAGGAAAACTAGAGATACATTAATCTCAACTTTTAGAGGCTCATTCAATTAAACATCAATCCTATCTACCGGCTGCCGCCCTTCCAAAAAACTTTCAAGATGAGACACCTCCGTAAAGGTATACATCGCTTCCTCAAGACCAACAACACACTTGCAGGGAAAGCGAAGGAAAAAGGAAGCACCCACTGCCAAAACGCGGGGCTTAAGCTGTAAAAATTGCCGCCGACGCAGTTGGGTGCTCCTTGATACGTCAGGAAAAATACTAATTTGATGCCCACAAAATTTGGCAAATTTAACCTTGAAAAAGGCCCTGAGGATGCGCTGTTTAACCTCGACGGAGGAAAAAGTAACTAATAAGGTGGCACGTGTTAAAATGTTATCCTGGGAATCCTCAAGAAAGGCTGTTAAATTATCCATTGTAGAGGTAATTTGATCTAGGCCCCCCTCAACCGCATTAACCTTTTTAACAGAAGAGGAAATATAGTACAAATGTGAAACATTTAAAGAATCAGAAATGGCTAATACCTCCTTAAAGAATTTTTCAAGCAAAATTCTATGGGATAACAAACTTGAGTAAGGAAAATTCAAAAACCTCAAGTTGCAACTACGATAAGAATTCTCCAAGGCTTCTATCTTAGCATGTAAGGATAAAGAATCCTTTATAGCAGTAACACTAAATGCATGCAAAGAGAGAACCTGTGATTCTAATTTGGTAGTAGCCAAATCAGCTTGCACAATTTTCTGATCAAGATACCCGAAAGCTTCAGTGGCGTCCTGCGAGTATTTACATAAAGAATTTAATGTGACCGTCATTTTTTTATCAATAGACTGTAAAGCTATCCAAATATCCTGCAATGTAATCTCTGACTCCAAAGTAGAAGCAGGAAGCTCAAAAGACCTACCTGCTTCTAGCGTTTGCACAGGGACCGGCAAAACAATAGGTTGCAATTTAATCGCCGAACTCGAGGACTGCTTAGACATGACTGAAATGTTTCCTGGAGCGGGGCAAATCGGAGGAGACCTGCTCTCAGGGCTGAGAGACACCCCCTCAGGGGAAGAGTGAGCTAGAGGGAGGGGAGCAAAGTGCTTATCTAGCGGACCGACTGATTTTACAGCATCGGAAACGGTCTCAGGGGCCTTAGCACCAGATTTAGCCTTTCGCTTACCCATATCCTACTAGCAAGATAACAATTACTCTCCTACGTATAACAATAAACACCAATTTATCCAAAGAACATATACCATACAATAGGCGTCTCAATGGCGTCGAAGGGGCGTCAAAGGGGCAGTGCAACCCCCTTTGACCACGCCCCTTCGATACACGCCCCGCGTACACGCTCCGCGTCACAGAGGAGATCCTCCTAAATAGAAAACAAAAGGACCAGACAGGTAGGGCTGCCTCAGAAGTGCCTGCCCGATGAAAAGGGGAATAGAGTAGGAAGTCCTCTCCTATAAGCGGCAGCAGCAGCCTCCCGAGCCGATGGCTTGGCTCCAACACCTCCCGCAAAGACAGCTGATCCAAAATATCACTCTAACCGGTGCAGTTTTAAGCTCCGAGTGAAGTCCCCGCAGGTAGGGCTGCCTCAGAAGTGCCTGCCCGATGAAAAGGGGAATAGAGTAGGAAGTCCTCTCCTGTAAGCGGCAGCAGCAGCCTCCCGAGCCGATGGCTTGGCTCCAACACCTCCCGCAAAGACAGCTGATCCAAAATATCACTCTAACCGGTGCAGTTTTAAGCTCCGAGTGAAGTCCCCGCAGGTAGGGCTGCCTCAGAAGTGCCTGCCCGATGAAAAGGGGAATAGAGTAGGAAGTCCTCTCCTGTAAGCGGCAGCAGCAGCCTCCCGAGCCGATGGCTTGGCTCCAACACCTCCCGCAAAGACAGCTGATTCAAAATATCACTCTAACCGGTGCAGTTTTAAGCTCCGAGTGAAGTCCCCGCAGGTAGGGCTGCCTCAGAAGTGCCTGCCCGATGAAAAGGGGAATAGAGTAGGAAGTCCTCTCCTGTAAGCGGCAGCAGCAGCCTCCCGAGCCGATGGCTTGGCTCCAACACCTCCCGCAAAGACAGCTGATCCAAAATATCACTCTAACCCGTGCAGTTTTAAGCTCCGAGTGAAGTCCCCGCAGGTAGGGCTGCCTCAGAAGTGCCTGCCCGATGAAAAGGGGAATAGAGTAGGAAGTCCTCTCCTGTAAGCGGCAGCAGCAGCCTCCCGAGCCGATGGCTTGGCTCCAACACCTCCCGCAAAGACAGCTGATCCAAAATATCACTCTAACCGGTGCAGTTTTAAGCTCCGAGTGAAGTCCCCGCAGGTAGGGCTGCCTCAGAAGTGCCTGCCCGATGAAAAGGGGAATAGAGTAGGAAGTCCTCTCCTATAAGCGGCAGCAGCAGCCTCCCGAGCCGATGGCTTGGCTCCAACACCTCCCGCAAAGACAGCTGATCCCTATTGGAGTTTTTTAAATTTAATTTTTATATGTATTCACTACTTTTTCGTTTTTGTTTTTCATCCTCATCTCTCTGTTTATCCTCCTTTTTATAGGCAGTTTTATTCATTTATTTATGCTTTTACTTTTTTTAGGATTTCTAAGGTTAGATTTCTAAGGTTACAACAATATAAGCGACATTTATATGAGTAGCACATAAATACAGGTATGTTTTTTGATGCCTGGTATTGGTCACACTCCTGAGGAGTTCTCACTTTTTCGCTTTTAGTTTATATAATACAATTGTTATAGATTTTATATATGTTAATCATTCATTATTATTATTTTTTAATGTATATGTTAATTCAACAAGTTTTGAGATATTAAATTTATGTGTTATTATATTTGTTGAGATAACTCACTAGGTTTTTATTTATAAATTACTTATTTATATATGTTCAGATTGTTTGTATACTCTTTCACTTTATGTAAGTTTCCATTTATGTTTTTATTAATTTACCTTTTTATAATATTTATTGATTGTATATTTTATTTATTTTGATAGTTATGTTAATGGTAATTATTTTAGCTCCGATTTTTAGGTTGTACTTATCTTATGTTTTTATAGTTTTCGAGACTCAAATATTTATTTACATATTTATTTACATGTGTTGTCTTGTTTCCAAGACCCCTTCCCACCTTTTTTCATATTCAAGTTCATGTTCATGTTTTTATTTTTATTTGCTTTTAGCCATTTAAGCCCCTGAAGAAGGTTTTTCGAAACACAGCCAGTGTCGGGCCAGTGGCTGAAGTGGGTTACTAATAAACTTTATTTCATACGTCTCTTCGTTGTAATCCACGTTTTTTACTGGGTGTCTGCTGCACGTGGATTCGTGCCTGGTTGTTGGACAGCACATTGTCGGTGGGACTGAGCCATGTTTCTGTGATGCAAAGTATGTCGGGTTGATGCTCATCTATGTGGTCTGCTATTGTGTGTATCTTGTTGCATATGGATCTGGCGTTTATGAGCTCTAATGTGATAGGCTTTGATGAATTTGTTGTTTTGTGTGTTTCCTTTGGACTAGTGTGGGTGTTTGATTTGTGCTTGGTTTGTCTTTTTGTCAAGGATGTTCTGTGTGTGTCATGAGTGTACTGTGGTTCTATGTATGTCCAAGTCGTTGGTGGGTGCCATGGTGAGTTTGAGTTTGGGTGTTGGAAGTGTGTGGGTGGTGGAAGGAGTTGTGTGATGAGGAGGCTGAGGGGGAGAAACAATGTAGCGTGCATGTTGATTTTTGTGAAGGACCGTTATGTTTTACTTGCGTTTCTGATGTACTTCGCTTCTGTCTGCTCCCTTGTGATTTCTTCTGTTGTGCTGTCAGAGTGCGTGTGTCTTTTTGTTTGGATTCCTTTTGCTCGCCTTCGTGCCGCGCCTAAGGGCCACGCCAAAGGGCCCTCTGGCGAGGCCCTCAGGCGCGGGCACGCCCTGCAGGGATGCCGCTTTTATCTGCTTCTGGATGCTGGCTGCTATCGCTCCCACTGCCCCGATTGGGCAGGAGCTGCGGTGGTAAATGAGGTGGAGAGTCCGGGTCAGCGGCTCCCTGTGAGCAGGGACGCCACTTTTATCTGCTTCTGGCTGCTGGCTGCTATCGCTCCCATTGCCCCGATTGGGCAGGAGCTGCGGTGGTAAAGGAGGTGGAGAGTCTGGGTCAGCGGCTCCCTGTGAGCAGGGACGCCGCTTTTATCTGCTTCTGGCTGCTGGCTGCTATCGCTCCCACTGCCCTGATTGGGCAGGAGCTGCGGTGGTAAAGGAGGTGGAGAGTCTGGTCGGTCACAATTTGCTGCATCTCAGGTATGCTGCATCTCAACTCGCTGCATCTCAAGTATGCAAATTGTGACTGACCTCCATGAATCCCTCTTGTCACATCATTTGATCCACAGGGTGACAACCTTTTTGACTCCAAGATGCAAGAAGCCATCTCAGAAGTGAAAGACCACTCGTCCACGGTCAGAGACTTGGCAGTGCATCCAACTGAGGCTTCGACATCATTGTGCCGGTATTCTGTGCTTCAATTCCAGCGTCTCTATCATACCAGTACTTCCATCAGTTTTTCCCATGCAGCCGATACCAGCCATATTCATGGCCGCCGCAACAGCTTAATCAGAACCAACTCTACAGCTAATGTTCCCAGCAACATGAGAGGAAGACACAACCCTTTCCTCAACTTGCCATTCCCAAGCCCAGTCTGGGTTTTTAACTATCTGCCAGTCGCATCCATTTCTTTCAGGAGGTATGGCAGTCCATAACCATGTACCTCTGGGTCCTCGCCATCATCCACAATGGCTACAAGCTCAACTTCTCCAGCCTTCTGCCCAACTGCACCCACCCTGTCAGCCAGGTGCCGGGACATCATATTGCACAGCTGTCACTCGAGATCCAACAGCTCATTCTCAATGGCACCATACAGCCGTACCCCCTCATGAAATCTATCAAGGTTTCTACTAGACATTATTCCTTTTCCAGGGGACTTCAACCAATCCTGGACCTTTGGCGTATCAACCTATTCATAAAAAGGAGACGTTCAAAAAGCACTCCTTCAATTCCATTCTCTCTTTGCTCAGTCAACATGACTGGTTAGCCTCGCTGCATCTCAAGTATGCATATATTCATATTCCCATTCATCTACAACATTAGAAATATCTTTGTTTCCAATTCCTGAACAACCGCTACCAGTACAAAGTCCTACCCTTCGGACTGTCATCAACCCCTCGAGTCTTCACCAAATGCATAGCGGTCATTGCCAGCTTCCTTCACATCAGCCCCTATCTCGAAGACTGCTCATCTCAGGAGCATTAATGGATGAGACCCACTACTGCATTCCTCAAGGCATTGGGATTCCTGATCAATGCCCAGAAATACCAATCTCAGCCGCAAAAGCAACTGACATTCATAGGGGGCACATATCAACACCCAACAAGGCAGGGCCTTCCTACCATCAGAGAGGGCACAATGCCTGCGTTCTCTCAGCAAAGCTGTGGCTGCCCATCGGTGAGCATCAGCCTGTCTGCTCCTTCAACTCCTGGATATAAAGAAAATCCAACCCGAATAATTGCTAGAAATAAGGGAAAACAAAAGAATTAAGTTTAAATGTTGGAATGCTCGTTGCGCAGGGGGAAGGGAATCTCCTCTGAAAAACAAGTCACTCCTTTTAATCTTTTTAAAGTATGTGAAATCAAAATTCCAAAAACTTGGCAACCAAAAGCCAATATGCTACAAATTTTAAATAACCCACAAGGTTTATGAAATAAATTGAGTACTTAGCTGGCAGTTGGAGCCGGAAAGTCCGCTGAAGGCCAACGTTGTTTGTCGATGAAATCAGTAGAGCAGACAAGATGTTCAAAACCATGAGGTCCAAAAATCTATTGGATCAGCATAAAATCTTAGATCCGTTAGATCAGCGCCTTCAACTCCTGGGGCACATGGCCACATGCATCCCTCTCATACCTCTCATACCTCTCACACAGCTCCACATGGCCCACTTCAGTGGCACCTCTGCCTCAACTGGTATCAGTGCTCCCAGCCCCTGCACCGCTTCCTGCTGATGTGAGGGCCACACTGGTCCACCCTCCGGAGCATGCTTGGTTGGTGGGTGACTCCATCCAACCTAACAGGTGGCTGCCCTTTCCAGCAGCTCCTGCACCACCTTCTCATGACAGATGCCTCCACTCATGGTTGGGGAGCACATCTGGAGCAGCTGTCCACGCAGAGACTCTGGTCCCTGCACATCAACCTTTTGGAGCTTCAAGCCATCTACTATGCCCTCACCATCTTTACAGGCTGGATCTGCAATAAGGCCATCCTAGTTCGCACGAACAATCAGGTTGCCATGTTTTACATCAACAAACAGGGCGGAGCAGGGTCTCTCCAACTACCGCAAAGCATCGCGCCTTTGGGCCTTCACCCTATCCATCAGCATGACTCTGTGAGCGTCCTACCTCCCGGGGACACAAAATGTCCTGGCTGTCTCAATCAGCTGCCAGCTGGACCCACCCGAATGGTCCCTTGATGATGCTATTCTTCAGACCATCTTCAGTGCCTGGGGCGATCTCAATATCGATCTCTTCGCCTCCTCCGAGAATGCAAAGTGCAAAGTCTTCTCCTTGCGCCCCTCT
Source organism: Ichthyophis bannanicus (assembly GCA_033557465.1). Classification (NCBI taxonomy): domain Eukaryota; kingdom Metazoa; phylum Chordata; class Amphibia; order Gymnophiona; family Ichthyophiidae; genus Ichthyophis; species Ichthyophis bannanicus. Next base: position 683,837,257 of record CM066036.1, on the reverse strand, counting down.
CCGCATCACAAGGGTGCCAATGCCTTTGCTATGGACTAGTCACAGGGACTCCTCTATGCCTTTTCGTCATTCCCTCTGATCACTGGAGTCCTTCTGAAGATGAAACAGGACTGGGCCTCACTCATCCTTATAGATCCTCGGTGGCCTCATCAGCTCTGGTTTCCACACCTCCTTGCCCCTCCAATTCCTTTTGGGGAATAGACAGGCCTCCTTAGGCAGAATCAGGGGTGCCTGTTGCATCCCAACCTATAGAGTCTCCCTCTAATAGTGTGGAGATCCAGAGGATCTGATGTGGAATGACCTCCTATTGGATGATGTCCTCATAGTAGTGTGAGGCTCAAGAAAACTGGCCTTACAAGCCTCCCAATGCAGGAAGTGGTCCTGCTTCTCCAGTTGGGCAGCCTCACAAGCCTTTGACCCTGTCCACTGTCTCCTGCCACATGTCCCCTCACCACCTTGCTCCATCTTTCAAACTCAGGACTACAGACCAATTCTGTCCGGTACCACTTCTCTGCCATTGCAACATCTCTTGCACCTCTTGACAGCAAACTCATCTCGGTGCACCTCCTCATATCCAGATTCATGAAGGGACTCTGGCATCTCAAGCCTCCTCTTCAGCCCCCAGTGTCCGCTTGGGACCTCAACGTCATTCTCACGGGGCTCATGAACCCCCCCCCCCCCTTCGAACCCATGGCATCCTGTTTCATCAAGTTTCTCACATGGAAGATAGTGTTCCTGGTTGCAATCACATCCACCAGACACATAGGAGAACTGCAAGCGCTGGTGCACTACTCTCTATGCACGCACTTTCTCATGACAAAGCCATCTTCTGGATGCACCCCAAGTTCCTTCCTAAAGTGTTGTCGAACTTCCATCTCAACCAGCACCTTGTCCTCCTGCCCTTCTTCCCGAGCCCAATGATGGTCTTTCCAGAGGAGGCGCTCCACACCCCGGACTTCAGGAAAGCCCTCCTTTGCTACCTTCACTGCACACAGGAAAATTGATGCTCTTCACAGCTTTTCCTTACATTTAATCCAAACAACCCAGGCCATTCAACCTTGAAGCAGACTATTTCTTTGTGGATTGTGGACTGTATCATCTACTACTACGACCAGGCTGCCCTACTGTCACCAGAGTGAATGGGGCCCCACAGTCTTTGGGCCACCGCTGCCTCCATAGCAAGGCTGTCAGCAGTCTCCTCTCAGGATATCTGCAAGGCTGGAACCTGGATGACACTCCATACTTTCACCAAGTGCTACAGCCTGGACTGCTCCTCCGGACAGGACCTCCGTTTTGAACAAGCCATCTCTTCACACACTAAACCAGCACCTCTAGCTGACCATCACTTGGGCCACAAAAAAAAAATAAACAAAATGAGGGATAGAAGAATCAATTTTCACATATGTGCGGCCCTCAGCTCTGGACTCACCTTCATAGTGTGCTTGCATCCCCTTGCTTGTCTCTGGAGAAAGCATAGGTGCTTACCTGAATGGGGGTTCTCCATAGACAGCAGGGGTATGCAGCCACACTCACCCTCCCGCCGTTCCCACAATACCTACTCTGTCAGATATCCTCTGCCTCAGGACAACCATACTCCACTGCATTGGGGTGCATCTACAAGGGTTCACACTGACAACCTTTCTTCTCTCTGCTATGATACGAGCTGATTCTCTGGGACTAAGCAGGTAGGAAGCAGTCACACATGCGCAGAGAAGCAAAACAACTTCTCTATACTATGGGAGATCTGGGCAACTCAGGTTCAATCAGAGATTTCATCTTCATATAGTGGCTGCATGCCCCTGCAGTCTATGGAGAACCCCCGTTACAGGTAAGAAACTATGTTTTCTAGGCTTCTGTCCTAACCACTAGGCTACTCCCCCACTTCATACCTGATTAAACAACAGCATAATGTGGAAGAGTAGCCTAAATGGGTAGAGCAGTGGACTGAGTACCAGGGTTCAAATCCCACTTATGCTTCTTATGACCTTGAACAAGTCTCATAAACCTCTATTGCCTCAGGTACAAACCCTTCAGAGACGGGGAAATGCCTACTCTTCCTAAATGTAACTTACCTTGAGCTACCACTAAAAAGGCATGAGCCAGTGGTCTCAATCCTGTCCTGGGGGCTCCCTAGCCAGTTGGCTTTTCAGGATATCCACTAAGAAAATCTACCTCCTGCATATCCATTGTGGATATCCCGAAAACCTGACTAACTGGAGAGCCCCCAGGTCAGGTTTGGGAACTACAATGAGCTAAATCCACTATCCATATAGTAACAATATTCACCACTCTATGCATATATTCAATGCCACCTACTATCGAGGATGCAGCACTGAATATACATTTCAAGGCACATTTTAGAAAGGTTGTGCAGTTGAAATTTGGGACATCCAATACAAAACATCTGAAATGCAGTGGGAGGGCCGGCAAAGATGATGGACAAGAATAAGTGCAGTTTAAAATTAGTCCATCTCTATCCTGAAAGAAACACATGCCCACAAACAAAAAGGGAAAACAGGGACGTGCAGAGCAAAGGGGGGCAAACATATGCAAGTTTCACCCAATTTCAGTAACCTGAATGTGTCATTGCGGAAACATGGGTGCGCCTGCAGCCCTGTTTCAGAATGTGCCTCTGTATCGCTCACTACATATACATCGTTGCCTGCCTTCTTGCAAACAGGAACATGCAGCAGTGTAGGAACTAGAACAAAGGCCTTTCAACTTACTGGCACATTTTTATGAAGGAGTGTAAAATATCAGGGAAGCAAGGGGACATTCTCCTCCTTACAGTTGTTGGTTTGTTGAAATGAGTACTTTTCAGATTCCTATTCGTGCCCTGGAGCAGGTACGGTGTAGATATGGAGGTCTCCACTGGCCAGTCAAGATCTGCAGTGCCAGTCTAACATCATGTGCACACGTGTATCTTTTACGTACCATCCCAACTATACACGTGGCTCTTGGGACAAAGATGTAATTGGGTCATCTTATGGCTGTTTTCAGATAGCTAAATCATGAATAGGACTTCTAAAATGACTCCTGGTGTGGGTAATTTCCTGAACTCCTGTGGAGTTTACATGCATTCAAACAAGTTTATTTGAAGCCTACTTTATCAAGTGAGTCTGTGCATACTTTATAAAATGTGATGCAAGTGGTGTATAGATGTGCACAAACTAGAAGTGAGCATTTACACCTCTATGGCAGGATTAAATGCCGGCATCTAGATTTTTAAGCACTCATGGAAATTATAGTATTTTAGAACTTATGCATGTAGATTTGTGCTCCACATACACGCGGCCCAAGCTCCAACTTGTGCATGCCCACACTGAAAGGAAGCACTGGCGACTGGACTTACACGTACGCTTACAGAATAGCAGCTGCCTCAAGTATGCATTTAGTCATGTATATCCTTGCACATAAAGCCTTGAGCATAGATGACGTATCTTTACACGGCTCTTTATAAATTCAGCTGCTTTCTATTTAAAGGCCACAGCCAGCGTTTAAAAAACCACCAACCATGGTGTTAAAATATTGATCCAAATAGAATCATTATGCAATATTTTCAAAGGATCGATTATCAAGCTAGTTTTGATTGGAATGCTGGATCCAACAGGGATTTTTATGAATTCATATCCTTTAAAACATTTTTCTCCAGTCAAACTGCAGTCACTTTATTTTGACTAATGTGCATTAATTCTGCTTACTGTTCTGAAATCCCCAAAAAATGCAATCACATTTTAACTGCACCTCAGTGGCAGGTGCTACATGCTGTCTCCCATCACAAAATTTGGGTGCTGAATAATATCCATTATCTAAGATTCTGCTGCCAATAAATGGTATGAACATAGGAAATGTAAAGACCAGCAAGTATTTTTATCAATAATATGAACATCTTTTAAAACAATTAGATATAAAATCTAAGGTATCTCCAAAGTTGCATTAATTGTCTGAAATCTGTGAATCTGGAGTTTTGCCCTTGCATACAAATTTTATTTTTGTCTTCATTTTAATGTATGAATGTGACACAGAAGGAAGCATCTGCTATGTTTGACAGTATATTAACACAACTGGTATGATGACACCACATTCAAGAAATTGCTTCAAAACTTACACTTTTCAGGAGGTGGAATAGCCTAGTGGCTACAGCAATAAACTGAGAGCTATAGTAGCCAGGGTTCAAATCCCACTTACAGTCCTTTATGACCTTGGGCAAGCCACCTAACTCTCCACTGCCTGAGGTACACTTAGACTTAGATTGTAAACCCTTGAAGGGGCAGGAAAATAACTACTATGCCTGAATGTAACTCACCTTGAAGTACTATTAAAAGGAATGAGCTAAATCCAACAATAAAATGGTGCTGAAATGAGTACTAGCAATGTGTTATACCTAGGTTGCCTGATTTTCAGTGTCAATGCTTTTTATGAAATTGCATAACTTCTTATGCTATAACCACTACTACAGCATTGTCAACAAAGCTTGGGCTTGTGAATTCTGTGTATATGTAAAATAAACGACTGTATGTACTTAACCTTTCCTATTCATTAAAGTGACTGTGTACTGGATCATGTAAAGAACCCAATCAGCCACCAGAGTGTTTTTGAAACTAAAATGAATTTGTAAAAACTAGACAAACAATGAACACTTTTAAATGTTGTAACCATTACTAAGTGGTGTAATAGTATTATTTGCTGTAAATTAAAAAATATATACTTTTGTAGAACTAAAATATATCCATTTAGTTTTCTTCTTGTGTTGTGCATTATCATTTAAGAGAGAGTTTGAATTCCATAGACCAGTGATTCTCAAGTTGCTACTGATGTACACCCTAACCAGTCTGATTTCCAAGATAACCACAATGAATATGCATGAAACAGATTTGCATGCAATGAAGGCAATGCATGCAGATCTATCTCATACATATTCCTTGTGGGTATCCTGAAAACCAGACTGGGTCGGGGGTACACCAGGAGTGGCTTGAAAAACATTTGTAAATCTGGGGAACTAAATCAGGCTGAAATTCAAAACAAGCTATACATTCACTGGTGGCCAGTGAACATATGTCTTTATGAAAACTTCTATGGATAGTATAGGTTGATATCTGACTGAACAGTCCACTACTGTCTGTGCAAGAAGGAGGTGGGGAGGGTAGGTTAAAAAATGATCCAGATATTGGTGATCTTCAGCTACTATCCAGATAATTTTCACATGTGCTTTAGGTCTGCTGAATAGCAGGCCTAAAACTAAAGGGATAGTGACAATGTGGTGTATATTCAGTGCTGCTTCCCATACAAATAGTGATGCTGAATTTACATATTCATTCAAGCTCTGTTTTATAAACTGCTGAGCTGATATTCATCCCATAGTGGCAGCATTTTTAAATGACAGCTGCCATGGATAAAAAAAAACATATATTCAGCACAATATCCAGATAGTGGCCGCTACCAAATTTCAAGTTTTAACGGGAACTGCCAGCAGCTATTTGGATAGCGGCAATTATAATCCGCTGTCCATATAACTGCATAAAGTTAGGCTTGCTTTTTATGTTTCATAACTATGCAGTTTGTTATCCAGTTAGCTGAGATAATATTGCCACTAACCGGATAATGCCAAGGACTACCCTTGCTCTGATCATCAACCACCCCAGCACTATCCAGACAGTCCCATGGCAGTCAGACGAAATATTTAGCAACACTAAATGGGTCATGCTACTGAATATCCCTCTCACTAGTATGTATCCTGCTAACCAGAAAGTGTCTTTGAACATCAGACCCTACATGCTTATTTCATAACTCTGCCCATGCTGTACCCAAACTAGGCACTCAAACAAGCCTACTTGTGGGTTGTGTAAAAATATATTCCCCATCACTCCACATACCTTTACAGGGATACACCATGGAGTAATTTCGTAAAAGTGCTTTTCTGCAAAAAAAAATATATATATATAAAACTACCCCTCTAAAGTAGAAATGTGCAACTACTCATCCAACCTTATATGAATGAAACATAAATGAACAACTATGTTATAATACAATTGTGGTTAACATTATTGGCACCCTTGCAGTTCACCCCCTTAATGTCCAATATCTCCTAAAGAAAAGACAACACGCAGTGCAGCAAAGAGGGCACCCACAGCGGTAGCAAATAGGAAGACAAATGGGACTCATCGCGCAGATGTGATTCGACCAAAACAGCAACGTGTCGGGGCAAGCAGGCATTGCTGCAGCAGAAAGCACAGCCACCCACGCCTTCTACGTCCAGCCAGGAGTTGGATGAACTGTTGGGGGTCATTCGTGAACAGGTGAACCAACACGGCCTGAGCGCTTTCAGGCAACGGCTGGAAGCACTCAATACAAGGTCGGAAGAATTGCAAACGGCAAGCACCAGCACAGCGATTGGTAAGTCATGGGGTGTAGGGGGGGCACTTGAATTGTCGTCTTCATCATCCGAGGAATCTACTTCTGACACAGATGGGGAGATGGCTTTAGCGAACGTAATACAGAATGCCTTAAAAACTTTAAAAAAAAAAAAAGAAAGAAAGAAGAACCCTCTAGCAAGAGTATGGGCAGCGCGCAGCAAGCTATCCACACAGATAAGGGAAAACCAAGAGGTCGGCATAAGAGGACCGGTGACAGCGGCACCGGCAATGCTATCTGCGGTAGGGGGAGATCCGTGTTGTGGCATGAGCTCATTAGCCAGCGCAGTGCCTAGGAAGCTGAAGAAGCGCATTTGACGAAGGGAATATATTGATATATTCTCACTGCTGCTTAGGGACCAGGAAGGGGAGACGAAAGAGAGCAAGGACAGGGACAAAAACTGGGAAAAGGACAAGAAGCTGAGAATTTTAAAATCCATAAATAATTGGGTATCGGCTTTCCACATATTCATGAGTGTGGTCATTGAGCGGGAGCCAGAATTGAGTCCATACCTAATTAAGTACCTGGACACCATTACCCAGGCACACAAGCGATTCGGAGGGTGGGCATGGTTGAATTACGATGTCAAGTTCAGGAAAAGCATGGCGGAGGACCCAACCATGACATAGAAGCACAGAAGCTTGGATCTGTGGCTGGATGAAATGGCCCCCAACAGGTCATGGAGTCAGGAAGGGCTACCGCAGCCCTTTCAGGCACCACAATGGCGGCAGACCTACCAAATGGCCAGCCGCCGAGCATGCCGCCAGTACAATATGGGGAGCTGCACATGGCACCCATGCAAATTCAGACACTCATATTCGAGCTGCGGAGGCAGTCACCCGGCTTCCACTATCGATTGGGAAGAGAGACGAAACCATTACGGCCAATGCAGCAGCGGGGAAATGAAGGCCATGGCCCCAACCCCCATCAAGCTTGAGCACATGCGCTCGTGGCTGCGGGCCTACCCGCTGCGAGACAAAGCTCTCAGCATTGAGAGTGGCTTCACCTATGTTTTCCCTATTCCATCATCAGTTCCAACGCGGGAGCACGTAATCTGTAACGCTCCCTCAGTCAAAAAATTCAACTCGGTAGTGCACCAGAAGCTGTCAAAAGAAATAGGCCTGGGAAGGGTAGCCAGGCCATTCAAGAGCACACCCACTCCGGATCTGGTGCTGTCCCCCTTAGGAATAGTGCCAGAAAAGGAGCTGGGAAAATTCCGTTTGATTCACAACTCATCATACCATGAAGGGAGTTCAGTTAACAACCACATTGATCTGTCGCTATGCTCGGTGAGATACGCGACGATCGATCAGGCCGTGACAATCATACGGAAGTTAGGACAGCAGGCTTGATGGGAAAAGGCAGATATTGAATCAGCCTTTTGACTGCTTCCGGTGCACCGGAGTCGTTTTCACTATTAGGGTTCACCTTCAGTGGGGAATATTTCTACGATAAATGTCTGCCCATGGGCTGCTCAATCTCATGTGCTTATTTCGAGCAGTTTAGCGCATTCATACACTGGGTTGTGGAGGACATCGTGGGCCACAATTCGGTAGTGCACTACCTGGACGATTCCCTATTCATTGGAACTGATGTGGAAGACTGCAAGAGCATCCTCAATGTTTTCGAGCAGGTCGCTCAGTGTTTCGGGCTTCCTCTAGCAAAGGAGAAGACCTGAGGACCCGTGTGGGCGATCACATTCCTTGGCATAGAACTTGACATAAGAACATAAGATATGCCATACTGGGTCAGACCAAGGTCCATCAAGCCCAGTATTCTGTTTCCAACAGTGGCCAATCTAGGTCATACGTATCTAGCAGTTTCCCCAAGAGACACAGGTTCCACAATGCTTGTATTGGTTCAAGCATTGATATCCTGGGTCCCTTCTTAATAATGGTTTATGGACCTTTCCTCCAGGAACTTGTCCAAACCTTTTTTAAACCCAGCTACACTAACAGCCTTTACTACATCCTCCGGTAACAAATTCCAGAGTTTGATTACACGTTGAGTGAAAAAATATTTTCTTTTATTAGTCTTAAATAGTTTACCCTGTAGCTTCATTGCATGTCCCCTAGTCTTTCTATATTCTGATAAGGTAAACAATCGATCTTCGTTTACCCGTTCCACTCCGTTCATTAATTTATAGACTTCTATCATATCTCCCCTCAGCCGTCTCTTTTCCAGGTTAAAGAGCCCTAACCTTTTTAGCCTTTCTTCATAGGAGTATCCTTCCATCCCCTTTACCATTTTGGTGGCTCTTCTCTGAACCTTTTCTAAAATCGCTATATCCTTTTTAAGATACGGCGACCAGAATTGCACACAATATTCAAGGTGTGGTCTCACCATGGAACGATATAGGGGCATTATAATATCTTTTGTTTTATTTTCAATTCCTTTCCTTATGATACCTAGCAATCTATTTGCTCTCTTGGCCGCCGCTGCACACTGGGCCGAGGGTTTTAACATGTTATCCACAATGACGCCTAAATCTTTTTCCTGGGTGGTGGTTCCTAATGTGGAACCTTGCATCGTGTAACCATAGTTTGGGTTGTTCTTCCCTAGGTGCATAACCTTGCACTTGTCCACATTAAATTTCATCTGACATTTTGATGCCCAGTCTTCCAATTTATCAAGATCCTCTTGCAATTTTCCACAATCCTCTTTGGTTTTAACAACTTTAAATAGTTTTGTGTCATCTGCAAATTTGATAACCTCACTCGTTATTCCACTTTCCAGGTCATTTATGAATATGTCAAAAAGCAGCGGACCCAGCACAGATCCCTGGGGTACACCACTATTCACCTTTCTCCATTGGGAAAATTGGCCATTTAGCCCTACCCTCTGCTTTCTATCTTTTAACCAGTTCCTGATCCACAATAGTACACTGCCTCCTATCCCATGACTCTTTAGTTCTGCCAAAAGTCTCTGATGAGGGACCTTGTCAAAGGCTTTCTGAAAGTCCAGATACACAATATCAACCGACTCACCTTTGTCCGCCTGATTATTCACTCCTTCAAAAAAACATAACAGATTAGTAAGACAAGATCTTCCTTGTCTAAAGCCATGTTGGCTGTCTCCCATTAGGTCATGACTATCTACATGCTGAGTAATTTTATTCTTTATGATGGTTTCTACCATTTTTCCTGGTACTGATGTCAGGCTCACCGGTCTGTAGTTTCCCGGATCAGCCCTGGAACCCTTTTTAAAAATTGGTGTTACATTGGCGATCCTCCAATCTTCAGGTATTAGAGATGATTTTAATGATAGTTCACAGATTACTAATAGCAGGCCTGCAATCTCATATTTCAGTTCTTTCAACACCCTTGGATGTATACCATCCGGCCCAGGTGATTTGCTACTCTTCAGTTTATCTAATAGTTGTAATACATCTTCCCGATGTATTGATATTTCCTTCAATTCTTCCGCACCTTTAAATACCACTTCAGTCATGGGTAACATCCCTACATCTTCCTCAGTAAAGACTGAAGCAAAGAATTCATTCAGTCTCTCCGCTATCGCCTTGTCACCTCTTAGTGCTCCTTTAACCCCTTTATCATCTAATGGACCAACTGACTCTCTCACAGGATTTTTGCTACGAATGTACATGAAAAGGTCTTTACTTTGCGTTTTTATTTATTTATTTATTTACAGTTCTTATATACCGCACTCTTTGGTATCAGCGCGGTTTACAGATAACAAATTTTCGCATTGGAACAATCCTTTGCTTACATTATAACAGGGTCAGTAACTTGGAGATAACAGGGGAAACCATATACAAACTATATACAAACAGATATTTCGCCTGTGGATAATTTACAGTTCAGGTTACATATTGGGGATCATGGCTTTGGGTGTGCAGAGAGCCTGGTTCGTGTTCTGTCAGGACTATGTTGTTGGAGTGTCAGAGGCTGAGTGAGTTATTTGAGAGATGGGGGGAGGAGGCGTAGGGTTAGGGCCTAAAAGGTGGAGACAGAATAGGTAGTGTTTAAGGACCTTTCTAAATTGAGAGAGGTCTTTTATTGATCGGATATGTGGAGGGAGATTGTTCCAGCAAGTTGGAGCGAATAAGGTAAAGGCCCTGTCTCTGGTTGCTTGGTTACATTTAGTGTATTCCTTTGGTACAACAAGGGTATTAGCGGCTGCGGATCTTCTGAGCCTGTTCGTGGGGGTGTTGATAAGAAGTGAGGAGAGGGAAGGTGGGGCTATTTGATTGATTGCTTTAAAGGACAGCAATAGTGCTTTGTAAGTTATCCTGGCTTGTAGGGGTAGCCAGTGAAGCTCTGTTAGAATGGGAGTGATGTGGTTTTTGCTTCCGCAGCAAGCTTCTTCTCAAATTCTCCCTTTGTCTGCCTTATCAATGCCTTGCATTTGACTTGCCAGTGCTTGTGCTGTTTCCAGGTTTTGTCGTTTGGCTCTTTTTTCCATTTCCTGAAAGATGCTTTTTTGGCAACAACAGCCTCTCTGACCTCACCTTTAAACCATGCTGGCAGTTTTTTGGACTTCTTTCCACTTTTCTTAAAGCGTGGAATACAGCTGGTCTGGGCTTCCAAGATAGTATTTTTCAACAACAGCCAAGCCTGATGTACGTCTTTAACCTTTGCAACTGCTCCTTTTAGTTTTTTCTTAACTGTTGTCCTCATTTTATCATAGTCTCCCTTTCGAAAGTTAAAAGGTAGTACTGTGGATTTCCTTACTATCCCTCCTCCACTAATTAAATCAAAGGCGATCATGCTATGATCACTATTGCCAAGTGGCCCCAACAACCTTATCTCTTGCACTAGATCTGGTGTTCCACTAAGGACTAGGTCTAATATGGCTTCCCCTCTGGTCGGTTCATGAACCAGCTGCTCAATTGTCATGTTTGCCAGACGAAAAAATAGAGAAACTGAGGAGCGCCATTCAGAGCATGCAGGGGCGACGGAAAGCAACATTGGAGCAGTTCCAGTCATTGCTGGGCTTGCTGTGTTTTGCTTGTAGGGTCATGCCAATGAGGCGAGTCTTCTGCCGGTGCATGGCACTGGCAACAAAAGGGGTCAAAAAGAAACACCATAAAATCAGGGTCACCAGAGACATACGGGAAGACCTGCATATGTGGGAGCACTTCCTGCAGTCATTTAATGGGCTTGCGTTCTGGCAAGAGCATCTGGTGTCGAACGAGGACCTGGAACTATTCACTGATGCCGCTGGGGCGATCGGCTTCGGAATTTATTTCAAAGGGGTGTGATGTTCCGAGAAATGGCCTAGTGAGTGGTATTCCGGGGGAACCACAAAGGACATCACGTTCCTGGAGCTCTTTCCCATTATTGTAGCCTTGTACATATGGGCCTCCACGGCTAGTCAACAAAGCAATCACATTCTACACGGACACCCTAGCTGTGGTACATGCAGTGAATGGAATGCGTGCCCATACACTGGGGGTGGTGGCATTGTTGAGACATATAGTGATGTTGTGCCTTACACATAATGTGAGTATTAGGACAGAGCATATTCCAGGTCAGCATAATAACCTTGCCGATGCCCTTTCTCGTTCCAAGATCCCGCTCTTTTGGGCACTCGCCCCCGAGGCCGACGCAGTCAAGACAGCTATCCCAGAGCAGGTATGGGACCTTGGTCCGCCAAGGTTTGGGAGCTTTTGTTGAGTTCACTAGCTGAGCGGTCGAGGCAAAAATACCTGGTGGCGTGGGAGAAGTTTCAAGCTTTCTGCAGAAGTAGCGGGATGGGGATACAGACAGTCCCACAACGGACTCGATCCTGCAGTGGATCCTACATTGTAAAAGTAGCGGAGTTAGGAAATCGGCTGTGCAGACGCAATTGGTGGCAATCACATTCTTTGCTAGAGCAATGGGTAAGAAGAGCCCGAGAACAGACTTCGTTATCGCAAGGGTAATGAAGGGCTGGTCATCGGAGCAGAGCTGCAGGAAGGACAGACAACGTCCCATGACACACCAAATATTGAAGAAACTTATAACGACCACAGGCCAAATATGTTTCGATGTATTTGAGACTCGGCTGTTCAGACGTGCCTTTTCCTGGGCGTTCTTCGGAGCGTTCAGAGTAGGGGAGTTGGTGGCTGCGGCAAGTCGCGAGCCAGCCGAGGCGGGCATTAGGAAGAGGGATGTGAGCTTACAGGATGGGGCGTTAGTATTATACGTCCGCAAGTCCAAGACGGATACCGAAGGAAAAGGTGCCCTGGTGGTGTTAGCCCCACTACCAGGTGACCCATCCTGTCCAGTGAAAACCTTCACGGAATACAAACAAATCCGCCCAGCAGGGGGCGAACAATGGTTAGTGCATGCGAACGGTGCCCTCCTATCACGTTTCCAATTTGCCAGAGTGCTTAAGCTAAGCTTGGAAGCAGCAGGTCTGGAGGCGCGCTTTTACGGCACAAACTCTTTCCGCATTGGGGCCGCTTCAATGGCTAGCAGCATGGGCATGACAAGGGAACAGATTATGAACATTGGAAGATGGCGCTCAGACAGGTATAGGCTATATGTACGCCCGGTTTGACGCCGGCGTATGTGCGCACAGTTTGCTACCAGTGTATTGAGCTGTAATTGTTTGTGTGGGTTACTGTAAACGAAGGTGAAGGAGTCAGAGATGGTTATGGTAAATGGAGGTTGTCATAATGTTGAAGGGAAGTTGAGATTTAAAAAAACAAAAAAAAACATATATAAGTAAATAAATAAATAAGAGGATTAACGAGTATAAGACTGATAACCCAAGATCACTAGTATGCGTCACTAATGTGGGGCCTGAGGATGTTTGTATGGCATGCAATAATGCACCGATAACAATGTAATCTTTTGTCAATAATATAACATAGGTGCCAATCCCCCTCAGGAAGCATGGATATGCGGCCATTCTTTTGTTCACTGGGTGCAAAAGAGGACAAGGATCAGACCGCAAGGGCTCAACCTGGACTTGCCAAATGCGAGAGTGTCGGTTACGTGGATGGGCCATCAGGGTATGTTGTGGGACCAGCTACTGCCATTCCTCCTGCAAAAGAAGAGAGCAGGGGGAAAGCCATGGACGATAGTGGTCCATCTGGGAGGTAACAACCTGGCAGGTATACGCAGTGTCGAGCTCATGAAGAAAATGCAGAGGGACATGCTGACACTGGCGGATGCCTTCCCAGGAACATTGCTAGTATGGTCACACATCATACCACGATGGGTTTGGAGGGGTGAATGGTCACACCAGGCAGTCGAAAGAACGAGGCGAAAAGTGAACAGGTGGATGGCCCGTTTCATGGAGGCAATCGGGGGGTACAGCATCATGCATGACCACATAGATGAACACTGCCCCGGTCTGTATCGCGCTGATGGGATACATCTCTCAGAAATTGGGATGGATGTGTTCCTGTGTGCCATACAAGACACGGTTGAACGGTTATGGCAGAAACAGGTGTTGGCCACAGCTGCGGAGAAGGATGGGGCCCCACACAACAAGTGAGGAGTCGCTGCCGTGAGGGGTTGGCAGGAGAGCTAGGACCCCCTAGGAGAGAGTGCACAGCCCAGACATGGAAAGGGAAGAGTGGTTGTATAGGAGCTGACTTGTCCTCCAAGGGTACACAGTGTTGAAGCATGAACAGTGTGTAGAGGGCCTCCCTACGCTTTCACAGCACAGGGGGGAGGGAGGGATGAACATGGAAATTAGTAACGAAGCCCTGCTGCCGACCTTTAACGGGCCTTGGGCAGAGGCAGATTGGAACACTGCTGCGAATAGGAAGGGAGTATTAAAGGCCTGTTTTAACAGCAGGTGCCCCTTACCTACTATATGGTAATCAGGACTGCAGGCAGTGGGGAAAAGGCTTGGACGGCATTTTCCAAACATCCCTGCCGGGCGTCATTGGATTAGGACAGGCTGTGCCTCTTAGAGGGGAGGAAGGGCAATCTAGAATAGGATAGCTCTAGAAGGAAATGGCAATGTACTGGTTGTTGTTATTGTGTGTGCTATGAGGAAATTATACTCTAATGTTTTAGGAATATGCAGATTATGCTGTGGCCAACAGTTTTTTTACTGTTATTTCCAATCTTGTCAAATAAATAAATTTATTTATTTTACATTTCTTATATACCGCACTATTTACGATCAGCGCGGTTTACATAAAACAAAACAGAATCCGACAATGAACAAAAGTTGAAAACTAGCAGAGTCCATCTGATATGTCCGGGGGGGGGGGGGGGAGTGAATGGGGAGGTGAAGGGGATAGGAGTAGCGACCCGAGGCCGTCATGCTGGTTGCCTGGCTGGGACAGCGGCAATTATAATCCGCTGTCCATATAACTGCATAAAATTAGGCTTGCTTTTTATGTTTCATAACTATGCGGTTTGTTATCCAGTTAGCTGAGATAATATTGCCACTAACCGGATAATGCCAAGGACTACCCTTGCTCTGATCATCAACCACCCCAGCACTACCCAGACAGTCCCATGGCAGTCAGACGAAATATTTAGCAATACTAAATGGGTCATGCTACTGAATATCCCTCTCACTAGTATGTATCCTGCTAACCAGAAAGTGTCTTTGAACATCAGACCCTACATGCTTATTTCATAACTCTGCCCATGCTGTACCCAAACTAGGCACTCAAACAAGCCTACTTGTGGGTTGTGTAAAAATATGTTCCCCATCACTCCACATACCTTTACAGGGATACACCATGGAGTAATTTAGTAAAAGTGCTTTTCTGCAAAAAAAAAATATATATATATAAAACTACCCCTCTAAAGTAGAAATGTGCAACTACTTATCCAACTTTATATAAATGAAACATAAATGAACAACTATGTTATAATACAATTGTGGTTAACATTATTGGCACCCTTGCAGTTCAACCCCTTAATGTCCAATATCTCCTAAAGAAAAGTAGCCAGTGAAATGACTTTGGACTATATATGCACACATATTTGACACATAAAAGAATCAAATAAAACAACACCAATTACAAAAGGAAATAGTAGGAAATAATATAAAAACCGGGACCATTACTGGGACATGATAATTAAACAAAAAACTAAGGCACATAGATAGACCTCAAATAAAGCAACCAATTCTGTTTCCCCATTAACAAACCGGGCAGAGATATTTTAATACATTTTTGTCGGATCGCCTGTCATGAGGGTGAGGAATCATTCTCTTGCAACAGGCCCTCCATTTTAATCAATGTTCAAAAACCCTCCAAACGGTCAAAACGCGTGAGGTTATGTGTTCCCCAGAACCAACCACTGCAAAGTCTTAAGATATTTTCAATAAAACTGACTGTATGTAATTCATAATTTAACCTAATGTGCCTAAATCCATGGTGCACTTGTATCATCAACACTGCATAGCACTCAAATACTCATCTGGAAGGATTTGTGGGAACAATGTATCATTCTGTTACTTTCCGGAGGTACAGTCTTTAACTCAAAGATTCCGCTTCCACTCAATCAACCGCTGCTCCCCAGATGGCATTACTATGCTGTTAAGTGCCGCCATCGTTCCGTTGGGTGCCACGACACAATCATTGTGTTTCGAGCTTGTTTCTCCCACAGCTCTTTATCAAGTTGTGTTAACCCAAATTCCTGCTCCACTAGCAGCGTAACGACGTCATCGGAAATGAAGTGTTAAAATGAGATCATGAAAGGTGTACTGACACTATATGATTCAAGTTTATTGTAAAGACCACCATTCTACTTCAGTATTTAAGCCGCTAGGAGAGGTGGATTGTAACTCATATATCCATCTTTGCTCTTTATAACGAAGTTGACGTTGTCGGTCTCCCCCTCTTGGCAGTGGAGGAACTATATCCAGTATTAGCCATTTTAAATGGCCAAACTCATGATTGTATTGAATGCAGTGTTGTACCATTGGTGCTGCCAGTACTTTGGTGGTGATCCGAGAGCGATGTTCTCGCAGGCGCTTTTTCACTGCTCGTGTTTTCATGCCTATATAAATTTTGTCACAGGGGCAAAATATTAAATAAACTTCAAAAGACGAATCACAATTGGTAGCAAAATTTAATCTGTATCTACATCATGAATGTGGGTCACTCCATTCAGTACATTCTATAGTAGTGGTACAAAAATCGCAGGACCCACAAGCGCAATGTCCGGCTTCAACTCGATCAGCTGTCTGAAATAACTGGTGTGAACGACCCGATCCGATATATTTGCGCTCCAACAATAAGCCAACATAAGAGGATGCCGAAAGCATTCATGGAGAGTCAAAACATTCCGGTGAGATTTCAAAATTTTGGATACCGCTGACGTGTGAGGCATATAAGGAAGCACTCCCACAAAACGTGCTTCATTCATGACTGAAGACCTCGGTTCATTATCCCACCACTCAGGGTGGGTGTACAAAGCACGTTTATATGCCTGATTTATCAACTGTGAAGGATAGCCACGTGCAGACAACCGTAACTTTAAATCTCCCACATGCTTCCGGAATTCTGCTATTGTTGAGCACAATCTACGGATGTGCAAAAATTGCCCCACCAGTAATGCTCTCCGTTATTTGAGGTCTATCTATGTGCCTTAGTTTTTTGATTAATATAGTGATGACATAGTTGGGTTTTTGGCAATTAGTTAATTAGGACATGATAATTGGCAACCTTATAAATAATTAAAATCAGTTTGAACAGAAGTACCACATTCCCATTACAGTAAAATTAGATGCACCTGTGAACAATTGTCAGTACTCACATGACTTGAATCAACCAATGAACGATGGCTCTAAAGTTTACAATGGCCACGTTCACTCCCTGTTCCATTTTCACAATGGTGAAGATAAGAGAGCTGCCTGAGAACATCAGAAAAAACATTATCGTCAAACTTCAAAGGGGTACAAGGCCAACTCCAAAGGCTTTGGGATTCCTGTGTCTACAGTTCACAATGTTATTAAGATGTTTTCTCCTCACAGAACTGTCAAGAACTTCCCAGGATGTTTTTTCCTCAGAAATTACTACATCTAAGTTGCATAGACATCTTTTTTTTGTTGTATACCTTTGAACATACTACCAAAATATTATGGTGACATATCGAGTATTTCCAGTAGGTGTGTGGATATTTCTAGGGCCCACTGCAATATTTACACTACTGCCCTTGTTAGGGCAGGCTCCTTGGCTGAGTTTTGGAAGTTAGTTCTATTATGGAATAGTAGATATTCTCTATGGGTCCTGTGCTATAGTTTTCACTTTTTGTTTCTTGTGTAGCTTCAACTGTGGGATATTGACAGGGGGTAGTGGAATATGGATAGTCTTTGAGATTTGCAGTTCTGTGATCTTGGTGCCAATTTAGAATTGTTTGTGGCCTAATAGCTTCACTATTGCTGATTTCTGGACTTTTACAGCTTTGGCATGATCCAATACAGCCAGCGCACCATGATCTTGAAATCACAGCTAGCAGGATTATTTTTCAACATGCAGATATCTTATGCAAACGAGACCCCACAATGCGTCTCCACACATGGCCCCACATTACCCTTGGGCTGCCCCTGAGTGGAACGTATAATCTAGAGTGAGAAGTGATTATGTAGGGGCCACTTGGCAATAGTGATGATAACATGATCAAACTTGATTTAATAAATGGAGGGAGGATGGCAAGGAAATTGACTGTTCTAGCATTTAGCTTTCAAAAGGGGAGACTATGACAAAAGGAGGAAAATGATTAGGAAAAAAGTAAAAGGAGCAGCTGCAAAGTTAAAAGGGGGGGGGAGCATATTCAAAAGGATTAATGCAGATAGCAGGCCTACTACTTACCTAAAAATTCTGGTGAGTGGAAAATTCAGTGGCACGTAGCCGTTTTCTGCCATTGAATGTCCTCATAGTACCACTGCACACCTCGATGCTAACCAACTGGGCAGCAGTGATATAAAAGGCTGGCCTAACTTTAGCTAGTTTAGCTAACTGGGCAGCGGCTGAATATTCCTGCTGCCTGGCTAGCCAAAACACTATCCGGGCTTACCAGATATTCAATGACGGTGGCCTGCTATGACCCCAGCATTGAATATCCAGGTCTAATTTAAAATGCTGACAGCCAGCCCCTTTACTGAATATTGGACCCTAAGCTTTTAAATAAGTCCTGGCTATTGTTTAAAAATACCAGCTTGGAAGCCCAGATCAGATGTACCCTGCTTTAAAAAAGGTGGAAGGAAGGACCAGTGGTGTTCCAAGCCACCTCAGCACCCCCTTCCAGCCAGCACACCTCCTCCCCCCTGCCGGGTCCACACGGCGGAGCTAGGGCAGCAAACTTAACAACACTGTGAGTGGCTTGCCATGTTGCCTCCTCTCCAGGCCTGGTAGCTTTTCTCTCCTGGGCCAAAGTCTCATGATTCACAAGACTTCAGCCAGGAGAGAAGAGCCGCTGGGCTTGGAGCGAAGGCAGCGCAGCAAGCCACCCATGGCTTTAAATTAAGTTTGCTGCACTGGGTCCACCATGTGGGCTTGGCGGGGGTGCACGCACCTCCTGGTCTGCTCCCAGGGTGGGCCAAACACACCATCCCACCCTTGGTATGCCACTGAGAAGGCTAAACAACTGCCAGCATAGTTTAAAGGTGAAGCGAGAGAGGCTGTTATGGCCAAAAAAACATCTTTAAAAAAAAATGGGATAAGGATTCAAATGAAGAAAACAGGAAACAATATAAACACTGGGCAAGTTAGATGCTAAGCATTGATAAGGCAGGCAAAGAGATAATTTGAAAAGAAGCTTACTGTGGGCATGTTTACTAAGTTCCATGCTGGTAACAAGGGCTTGGGTTGTGTTACTAGTATGGGGCTTTGTGCTGTCTCCTGTAATTAACACAGATCACCATAGTAAACCCACCATGGGAGCAACTAATGCCACCCATCAAGATTTATATCACCCATTACTGATTTATATTTTATCCTACTTTGAACCGGTAGTCATTGAAGATTGTGCAGGATGGGTGTTATATGATCTGTGCTATGAGCTGCTACATTCTGAGCCATCTGAAGTTGGTAAACAGTTTGTTTTGGGAGACCCTGGAGTATGCTATTACAGAAATTGCTCTGTGGTATGATCATAGCTTGGAGAACAGATCTGAAATCATAATTTGAGAGTAATGGTCTTAGTTATTGGAGCACTCTTAATTTATAGTAAATTGAGCTTGTAGTATGTTTTCTATGGGTAACCATGCTCAGGGACTAATCAAAGATTACCCAAGGTATTTGACTTCGCTTTTCATTTCAATTTCTGCTTCCTGAAGTTGAATCTTGGAAGGAGGAATAAAGCTGTGATTCCTGGTGACATATAAAACTTCAGTCTTTTTATAGTTTATTTTAAGGTTGTGTGGTTTTAACACTGTGTCATTTCAGTGAAGCATGTCTTAATTTGAAGAGGCAAGGGATCTGAAATGTTGATGGGGAGATATAGCATTCGATCATCAGCATATAAGTGGAATCCTACATTCAATTTCCTGAAAGTGTTACATATAGGATGAAGGTATATGTTAAAACAGAAGGGTTGATAAGGTGGAACCTTGGGGTACTCCTTGCTCTTGTTCATATGGGTTGGAGGTTTGTTGTCCAACCTTGACATGCTGGGTGCGTTTAGTGAGATATGACTGGAACCATTGAAATACCTTACTTTGTATTCCTATTTGGTTGAGGCGATAGAGGAGGAGATTATGACTGATACAGTCAAATACAGATGCAATGTCTAGAAAAATAAGAATAAATTCCCTATGGGAGTTGTCAATACCTCTGATCATCTTGTCAAAGAGTGCTATTAGGAGCGTCTTGACCCCATGATGCTATCTAAAGCCGTATTGATGCTCATCTAGTGTGGCGTTGAGATCAATATAATCTTGTAATTGATTTTGCACTACCTTTTCAATCACTTTTGTAAGAAAAGGAAGGTTAGAAATTGGTCTATATGATGCAGGGCTATCTTTTTCCATCAATGTGCTCTTCAATATTGGGTGGATCATGGCATGTTTTAAAGAACATGGCATAAACCCTTGACTCAGCGATTGCTCCATTATGTTAATTATTATAGGAGATAGTTCTGTGCGTTACTTTCAGCCAATGAACTGGACAGGGATCCACACTGGAAGTTGTTGTGTTGATCTTTGTTATGTTCTTCAAGTTGTCTAAGCTGATTTTGTGAAAGGCCTGCCATCCTGCTGCTGAGGTGTGTTCTATGGTTGGATGAAAGGTGGATTCAGATAAGCGTCTTTGTAGTTTATTTCTTAGATGGATAGCTATAATGAAAATTATCCAGGGCTTCTCTATAGCCTCTAGTAAGTCATCCATCAAAGCCACCAATATTGTTTCTGTACTGGTGTTGGGACTAAAGCCCGGCTGTTTGTCAAGTAGTAAATACAGTAGTTATCACATTAAAATAATCCTAGAGTTGTTTGTATGCTGTCCTTTCAACAGCTTTTGCTAAAAAGCGCAATTTAGATACTCAATGGTAATTCTATAAATCAGACTGATCTAACCCTAGCTTTCCAATAGAGGATTTACCACTCTCTTTTTTTAGTAGCTCTGGATCTTTTGCCTCAGCTAAGTGCATGTTAACAATATGTTGAAGTATTTTATTGATTTATTTATTTTAAAAAATGTCTATTCTGCACTAAAACATAGGCAGATATAAAACATACATAAAGGTTATACCAAAAACAGTAAGAAACATAACATATTCATGCCTTAGACACTCCTAAACCTACCAGCTTACCAATGCTCAAGGAATCTGACACCGTCCACAAAAAAAAATAAAAATAAAAATAAATTAATTCATGCAGATAGTCAGAAAAGCTTGTTGAAATAAATCTGCTTTCATTTTTTTT
Organism: Ichthyophis bannanicus; assembly: GCA_033557465.1. NCBI lineage: Eukaryota > Metazoa > Chordata > Amphibia > Gymnophiona > Ichthyophiidae > Ichthyophis > Ichthyophis bannanicus. The sequence goes on along the minus strand of CM066036.1, from coordinate 683,816,053 downwards.
TTGAAACACCAAAATATCCGAAAACCCACGCAGTTCTGCAGGCACAGCTTTTCAAATATATGGAAAAGCCATAGGGAAAATCCTGTTTTGAAATACATGAAAATGAATCCGCCAAAATGGTGGAACATCTAACAGCAAAGTATCCTGCGAACGTAAAGCACGAGGACGATAATAAACCAACATGTTGACCTTATATAAGACATGAAATTTAATTAATAACTGATGTAATTTACATAAATCAGTAGAAATATGATCAAACCAGCTACTATCAGTGAGAAGATGTGCTGCTGCATTCTATACTGACCCTTCGCACCGAGGAGGTTTTGTCAGGGCCATGTGCCCATGAGGGAAGGGTTAGAATGGCTGTTATAGTTGGTGATTCAATCAATAGGCATGTATATATCTGGGTAGCTGGTGGTCATGAAGATTGCCTGGCAACATGCCTGCATAGTTTGAAGGTAGCGGAACTCACGCGCTACGTAGACAAGATTTTAGATAGTGCTGGGGAGACGTCTGGTGTCTTGGTACATGTTGGTATCAATGACATAGAAAAGTGTGGGAAAGAGGTTCTGGAGGTCAAATTTAGGCTTTTTAGTTGAAATCCAGAGCTTCCAGGGTAGCATTCTCTGTAATGCTTCCCGTTCCACAAGGCAGGCAGAACTCTGGAGTCTCAATGCATGGATGAGATGATAGTGCAAAGATGAGGGTTTTGGATTTGTTAGGAACTGGGCAACATTCTGTGGAAGGGAGGGGCTTTTCCGAAGGGATGGGCTCCACCTTAACAGGGATGGAACTAAGCTGCTGGCATTAATCTTTAAAAATGAGATAGAGCTGCTTTTAAACTAGATAACAGGGGAAAACTGACAGTCATCCAAGAGTGCATGTTTCGGAAGGATGTATCCTTGAAGGATACTAGCAAAAGAGGAAAATTAGGGCATATCGACAGAGAGGTTCCAATAAAAATAAAAGTAACCGATGCCCTTATGTACAGAGCTGAAAGATTCCAAATTACCTCTATGAAATGATAATCATATTAATGAGAATAAAATGTAACTTCTAAATTACCTGTATGGAAATGCTAGAAGTCTAAAAAATAAGATGGGAGAGCTAGAATATATAGCATTAAATGAAAAGTTAGATATGATTGGCATCTCAGAGACCTGGTGGAAGGAGGATAACCAATGGGACACTGTGATACCTGGGTACAAACTATATTGCAATGATAGGGTAGATCAAATTGGTGGAGGGTTTGTGCTCTATGTTACAGAAGGCATTGAGTCAAATAAGATTAAAGTTTTGCATGAAACAAAATACACTGTAGAATCTTTATGGATTGAAATCCCATGTAAAAAGGGGAAGATGATGACAGTGAAGATGTACTATAGACAGCCTGGCCAGAACGAACAGATGGATGATGAAATGCTAATAGAAATCATGGAAGCTAACAAAAGGTACAACACAGTATTATTAATTGGTGATTTCAATGACCTCAATATCGAATGGGTCAGTATCAGCAGGACAAGCTAAGGAGATAAGGTTTCTAGATTAAATAAATGACTGCTTCTTGGAGCAGCTGTTTCATGAACTGACAAGAGGGACCTAGTCTGAACCTAGTCCTTAGTGGAACACAGGATCTGGTGCAAGAGATAAGAGTGTTGGGGGTCACTTGGCAGTAGTGATCATAGCACGATCGCATTTGATTTAATAAATCAAAGCAGGATAGCAAGGAAATCCACAGTATTACCATTTAACTTTCAGAAAGAGACTATAATAAACTGAGGAAAATAGTTGACAAACAACTAAAAGGAGCAACTGTAAAGGTTAAAGATTTACATCAAGCATGGACATTGTTTAAAAATATTAGTTTGGAAGTCCAGACCAGATGTATTCCATGCTTTAAGAAAAGTGGAAGGAAGGCCAAAAAACTGCCAGCATGGTTTAAAGGTGGGGTCAGAGAGACTGTTGTAGCCAAAAAAGCATCTTTCAGGAAATGGAAAAAGGAGCCAAATAATGAAAATGTGAAACAACATAAGCACTGGCAAGCTAAATGAAAGGCATTGATAAGGCAGGCAAAGAGAGAATTTGAAAAAAGGCTTGCTGTGGAAGCAAAACCACGTAATATAGACTTTTTCAAGTACATTTGTAGCAAAAAACCTGTGAGAGTCAGTTGGACCATTGGATGATAGAGGTGTAAAAGGGACGCTAAGAGAGGACAAGGCCATAGCAGAGAGACTGAATGAATTCTTTGCATGGAACCCATCTCTAGAAGTGGTTACTAGGATGTTCATTTTTTGGTATGCAGACAGGGTTATTTTAGAAAGTACTTAAACATGTCTCCCTGCAGTTCTGCCATTCCTCCAGATTCATCCTAGATATCCCTTCTAAACTGCCACTTAATATGAATTTTTATACTGGAGTCATTCAAATAGTTTGCTTATTATCAGCAGAGTACAGAATAACTGTGTTTTCATATGCATCGCATGTTGAAAGGGAAGACATCTGAGATAATTATTGATTCACAATTAATTTAAGAACCATACTTTTGGATTCTACTAGTAAGAACAAGATTAGAACAGTAGTGCATTTTTTTCCATGTCCTCTCCCAACAAGCTTCTGTTCCCACTAAAGCCCTTCAATAGCTGTTTATCAGCACACCCTCCAGTGCATGGACCATTGCAGTCATTTTTTTTCTCTTCCTTTCTTCCCCAGATGAAGCCCATGCCCTCTCCCCATGCTTCCTCTCATTATACTCTCTTCCCCTCTTTCTCTTATGCTTCTCAGTTCACTCCAAGCCACTTCCCAATATTCTCTCCCCACCCACTTTCTCCCTGCTATCTTACCATAGTATTTTCCCCTGCCTTGTCTCTCTCCCCTGCCCCCCCCCCCCAACATGTCCCCAGTACTTTCCCCCAGGTTCTTTCCCTGTACATACTGTCAAGTCACACTCCACTCTCATGCCCTTTCCTCTCCCCCTGCTCTTTCCCTTCTCCTCCCCATGCTTTTATCCTATTCTGCTTTTCATTGAAAGACGACCAGTCAATTGGTCTGATCTCACCCAGCTCACCCCCACCACCTTTTTCTTCCCTAGTGGGAACTGAGGAAACCCAGCAGCTCTGTCTCTCTGGCTCTCACTCTGTCATGTTCCTGATGCATAAAGCAAGCTAGCACAGAATAATCCCGAGCAAAACTCTTGCGCTAACGCTAGGGCCAGCCTCAGAGTTGGTTCAAGGTGTTGGTGCCCTAGGCAAACCTTAAGCCTTACACATCCCCCCCCCCCCCCACTGTCAGAATTTATTGTTTAGCTTTGAATGCCCTCTTCTTTGTTTCTCCCCAGAAGCTGCCGCCCAAAGGAACTGCCTAGTTTGTCTCATAGTTGGCCCGGCCCTAGCTAAAGCATAGCCCAGTGGGCATGCTGATCGTATGAAAAGGAATGCATATTTTATTGCTTCCAGTGTAAAAAGGTGTGCTGAAACTTAGCTTAGTGTTTTACTCTTCTCTTAATGCTGGATCTTTATGCCAACTTCAGGCAGGTATAAAGACATAGTAGAGAGCAAAGAGATCATCTGAGGTGAAGTTTGACGCTTCATCTCAAATGACCTAAGGCCAGATAGAAAACATAGAAATATGATGACAGAAAAAGACCACATGGTCTATCTAGTCCGTCCTTCCATATCAACAACTACAACAGTCCCCTTTTTTCCTTTAGAGATCCTCTGTGTTTGTCCCATGCTTTTTTAAATTCAGATACTGTCCTCATCTCTACCACCTCCACTGGGAGACTATTCCATGGATCCACTACTCTTTCCATAAAGAAATATTTCCGCATATCACTCCTGAATCTATCCCCCTTCACCCTTATCCCATGTCCCCTCATAGCAAAACTTGCTTTCAATTGAAAGAGGCTCTCCCCCTGTACATTTATACCATGGAGGTATTTAAACATCTCAATCATATCACCTCTATTCCGCCTTTCCTCGAAAGTGTCCATATTAAGATCCTGATTAAGATTAAGTCTGTCCTCATATGCTTTATAATGAAGACCGCTAACCATTTTAGTAGCCACCCTCTGTACTGACTCCATTCTGTTTATATCCTTTTGAAGGTGCCGTCTCCAGAATTGCACACTATACTCCAAATGAGGTCGCACCAAAGACTTATACAGAGGCACTATCACCTCCTTTTTTTGCTAGCCATTCCTCTCTGCATGCACCCAAGCATCCTTCTAGCTTTTGCCGTTGCATTTTCTACCTGTTTAGCTACTTTAAGATCATCAGACACAACCACACTTAGGTCCCACTCTTCTTTAGTGGACAAAAATACTTCACCCCCTATACTATATTGCTCCCTTGGATTGCTGCAGCCCAAATGCATGACCTTATATTTTTTAACATTAAATCCTAGCTGCCAAATTCTAGACCATTCTTCACGCTTAGCTAGATCCCTCCTCATGTTATCTACACTTTCCTGGGTGTCTACTCTTGCAGATTTTGGTATCATCCGCAAAGAGGCAAACCTTACCTGACAGCCCTTCCGCTATATCACTAACAAAGATGTTAAAAAGAATCGGACCAAGGACAGATCCCTGGGGCACACCACTGGTAACATCCTTCTCCTCAGAGTGAGCTCCATTTACCTGTACTCTTTGTCGCCTCCCACCCAACCAATTTGTTACCCAAGCAGTAACTTTAGGGTCCATCCCTAGGGTGCTCAGTTTGTTTATAAGTTGCCTGTGAGGAACAGAGTCAAAGGCTTTACTGAAATCTAAATACACCACATCAAGGGCTCTCAATCCAACTCCCTGGTCACCCAGTCAAAGAAATCAATCAGATTTGTCTGACAAGACCTGCCTCTGGTGAATCCATGCTGCCTCGGATACTGTAATCCGCTGGACTCCAGAAACCTCACTATTTTCTCTTTCAGCAGCGTTTCCAATAATTTACTCACCACCAAAGTTAAACAAACCGGCCTGTAGTTTTCAACCACATCCTTACTTCCGCTTTTGTGTAAAGGCACCACATGAGCCTCTCTCTAGTCCTTTGGCACCACTCCCAACGCCAATGAGGCATTGAAAAGGTCAGTTAATGGAGCTGCTAGAACGTCCCCAAGTTCCCTCAATATTCTAGGGTGTATCCCATCCGGTCCCATTGCTTTGTCTACTTTAAGGTGAGCTAGTTTCTCACGCTCTCACTTGGTTTGCAGCTTGTCGTGCTGTGAGGGCTTGCGTGCATCAGTGATGCTGAGAGCTAAACTATCGGTAGTTTAACTACTGGCAGGGTCTCCCAAGATGGACAGGTCTCAGCTGAGGTGCCAGACGAAGACAAACCACCCATCTGGGCAGCAGCAGAATGGGATAGTGTTGATGGCGGAGGATCACATTTCTGTGACAACGGCAACAACACCAAACTTAAACTGCGCGGAAGGAAGGCCCGGCAATCTACTTCTGTATCTTGCCATGAAAACCCAATGGATAGTTACAACAAAACAAATTGTGCTATGGTGCTGGAAGATGAGACTCCCAGGTCGGGAGGCACTCAACTAGCTACTGGGGAAGAGCTGAAGACTTTTCAGAGTAAAGCCAGCATTTATGATGTGGTTGGATCAAAGCCCTCGGGAAGTCTGACTGCTGATGTAGCTGCGCATGAAATGAGAGTCAGAAGCTGTAAAGATGTCTTACACATTGGAACATGGAACGTACGAAGCATGAACCAAGGGAAGTTGGAGGTGGTCAAGAATGAAATGGAACGTGTACAACTTGATCTGTTGGGTGTCAGCGAACTGAAATTTATTTATTTTATTTATTTATTACAAGTTCTTATATACCGCACTATTCGGCATCAGCGCGGTTTACATTATAACATAAAGACCATAACAACAAGCTGTTTGGTTTACATCGAACAGGAGTACAAACTTGGAGAACCGGGGTAAACTATATACATGAGATAATTACATAGAACAGAATAGAGTCTTAATAATATCAAGAACGGCATGGTGTGTTCATGAGTGGGTCACTTCCTCTGGTTCAATTGCTGGTAGGGTAGTATTGAAGGAAGAGGTGGTATTTGAGTGCCTTCCTGAACTGGAGTAGGTCAGTAATGGCCCTTATGTCGGAGGGTAGAGCGTTCCAGCATTTGGGTACATAGAAACTGAAGGCTCTGTTTGAGGTTGTCATGTTGCACTTTGTCAACGCCTTCGAGGTTGTCAGTAGGTTTACGGCTGATGTTCTTCTGGATCTGTTGGGGGGTACAGTGTGAATCAGATCTGTGAGTGAGGAGGATGAGATACCCTTGATTGCCTTGAATGATAGGACTAGGGTTTTAAAGATGATCCTCCCATGGATGGGGAGCCAGTGAAGCTGTTTAAGAATGGGAGTTACATGATCGCTTCTGGAGGCTCCGTAGAGGACTCTTGCTGCGGCATTCATGGCCATCTGTAATGGGCTAAGAGTGGATTGAGGGAGACCTTGTAATATGGCATTTGCAAAGTCGAAGTGTGGCAGGATTAGCGCTTGGTATATGGTTCGGAAGTCATCCGGGTCCAACAGGGAGCGCATATGCCTAAGCGAGCGTATTTTGAAGTATACAGCTTTGACTATGTTATTTATGTGATGTTTCATATCCAGACGTTGGTCCAATGTAACTCCAAGGTATCTTATTGTTTCTTTAGCTTGTAGGTCAGCTTTCTTGACACTGACGTGGGCTGGAGGGGTGAAGTTGGGGTCTTTGGAGATGAAGAGTACCTCTGTTTTTTTATGTTGAATGCGAAGGTTTTGTGATTGGAGCCACTCTGAGACCGAATTGAGGCAGTCTACCAACGGTGCCAGGTCTAATTGAGTTGTAGAGAAAGGCATATAATAGAGAATGTCATCTGCGTATATCAAGCAGTTGACTTTGAAAGATCTTATGATGTCGCAGATGGGCTGCATGTATATGTTAAATAGTAGGGAAGACAATGAGGAACCTTGAGGCACACCTTGCTTTTGATGGAAGCGTTTTGACTCTTCTGTACCGGACTTCACATATTGCCATCTTCCATCCAGATAAGAGTTACACCATTCTAATGCACTGTTGCAGATACCTTTCTCTTTCAGTCGTCCGAGGAGAATTTCGTGGCTTACCGAGTCGAACGCCGCAGCGATGTCTAAGAAGACGAGTACAAATCCTTGTCGGATGTTGTTAATGCCTGTGATAATGTCATTGAATAGGTTAGTGAGAAGGGTCTCGACCCCATGATATTCTCTGAACCCATGTTGGCAGTGATCTAGGGGAGCTGTGTTGTCTATATGATCTTGGATTTGCCGTTGTGCCTCCTTCTCAATTATCTTGGCTAAGAGGGGAATGCTAGCTATAGGTCTATAAGATTCGACCTTTTGCGGGTCTAGCTTGGGGTTTTTCAAAAGTGGCCTGATGGAAGTCTGCTTGAGTGCTGCAGGGAAGTACCCTGTTGTGAATGAGAGGTTCATTAGATTTGCAATGAAGGGGCTGAACGCACAACGTAGCTCCTTAATCCAAAAAGCTGGGCATGGGTCCGTTTGTGCGGTGGAGGTATTGAGGGATGCTATGGTGTCCTCGATGCATTTAGTGGATGGTGTGGAGAAGTTATTTAGTGGGGTTGCATTCGTTGGTTCTTGGAACGGGACTGTTGACACCTTGTTAGTTTGCACTATCTTGGATTGCATGTAGTCAGCGAATTTCTGTGGATGAATCTCACTGTGTTGTTCGGGAGAAGGTTCCTTTGAGAGGGATTTGACCAGGTTGAAGAGGTCACGTGGTTTATTCAGTGATCTCTTTAGGGTGTCTGTGTGATATTGTTTCATTGTGGTTGTGATTGCTTCACGGTGTGTGGAGAGGTGAGTACGGTAGGCGGTCTGATCTTCAGTGGAAAGTGATCTGCGCCAGCGGCGTTCCAGTCTGCGGAGTTGAGTCAGAGAGGATCGCAATTCAGGAGAGAACCATGGGGCGGTGCTTCTTTTTCTCCTCTTTGTGTTATTGGAAATTGGAGGTTGTGATATGGCATGCAGATTGGAGTTCCAGGAGGTGATTAGTTCGTCGAGGTCTGGTATGGTTTTGTTGAGGAGTGATTGGGTCTCAGCCAAGATGTGTTCCCTGTTAAATGGTCTAAATCTTCTTGTGGGCGTCCGTGATGTGCTGTGCTTGTTTTTGGCTTCTGTGCAGCTTCTCATTGATGATGGGGATCTGGAAAATGATCAGTTTGTGGTCTGACCAGGGTACATCAACGATTGATATTGGTAGGTTGTGGTTTTGTTCAAAGACTGTCTGAGGAGCAAATACCAAATCCAGAATGTTTCCCTTTATATGAGTGGGTTTATTGATAATTTGCTTGAGTCCCAGGTCTTCCATAGCACCAAGGAAGGCAATTGCGTGGTTTTGGGATAACGATGGGAGATTGAAGTCACCCATTATCCAATTTGGTTTATTGGGATTGAGGGTGCTGGCAGTAAGGTCAATAATGGTTGGGAGGTCATCTGGAGACGTGGACGGAGTCCTGTATAAGAGGTTGAGGGAGATTTGCTGGTTTGTAATGGAGAGTATGTCTAGATTGTTTGAGCTAGAGGAGTCTGTTATGTGGAAGTTAAGGTCCGATTTGGAGACTATGAGCACCCCTCCTCCTTTTTTGTTTTCTCTATGTCTTGTGTGTATGGCGAAATTGGGTGGTAGAAGTTGGTTGATGAGAACGTTATCTTCCGCTGATAGCCAGGTTTCTGTGATCATGAGTATCTCTAGGTCATAGCGGGAAATTGTTTCAAGAACCACAGGCCATTTTTTGCGAATAGAACGCGCATTTATGATGGCACATCTTAGGGGTCGGTAGTTCGGAGGTTCTTCCTGGGTGGGTGTATTGGGCAGCTGGAGTGCTATGTGTATCAAATGGGAGCGGCGTGTGTAGGTGTCACTTCCTGGGTGGGAGTATGGGGGTCCAGACCACCTTTTTCCATGGCTATTTAAGATGGGGATAATTCCATGAGATATGTAAAGGGCTTGGGAGGTTCCGAGCCAGTGAGTAAGTAGGAAAAAGCTGGTAAGGGCGAAGAGCTGGAGGGCCATTTTGCGAGTTCCTGTTGTGTGCGAAGTACTGTAGATATGCTGCCGTATGGTGCAATAGCAGGACAGAGAGTACGGTAGTGAGACACAAAACAATATGGCAATGGACAACGGTATATGATGCTACTGACAACAGTATAAGAAGCTATTGACCGTGTTATATAGTCTACTGACAACAGTATAAGTACTATCAACAATGTTATACAGTATAAGAAGCTATTGACAGTGTTATATAGGCTACTGACAACGATATAGGTACTATCAACAAAGTTATATAGGCTACTGACCATAGGATATGTGTGACCATAGGAGAGTATTGATATTGGCTTAGATGGGTGTGCTGGAAGACTCATTTATAGCCAGTGTTTTAGAAGTGGTATACTTGCTGTGATCGGTAGGTGGCTTGGTTCAATGTGAGAGCGAGGTCTGCCATGGGTGCGCTCCAGCTGTAGGTTTGAAGAAAACGGAGATCTTTTTCAGATGATGTTGATGAGGTTAGTTTCAAACCCGCCGGTCAGTCGAGACACTGCTGTGCTTATACGGGTTATCTGTGTTTCTTGCCGTGCCCCGCCTAAGGGCCACGCCAAAGGGCCCTCTGGCGAGGCCCTCAGGCGCGGGCGCGCCCGATGGCGCGCTGTCTTTAAATCCTCGTGCTGCTCCGATTGGGCAGGGAAAGCTTCACGGCCCCTCCCGCTGCTGGTGGCTCGATCCCCGGGAAGGGGAGAGTTGCTGGTGGTGGCGGGGGTCTGAAGAGGCCTGCGCCCGATGGCGCGCTGTTTTTAAATCCTCGTGCTGCTCCGATTGGGCAGGGAAAGCTTCACGGCCCCTCCCGCTGCTGGTGGCTCGATCCCCGGGAAGGGGAGAGTTGCTGGTGGTGGCGGGGGTCTGAAGAGGCCTGCGCCCGATGGCGCGCTGTATTTAAATCCTCGTGCTGCTCCGATTGGGCAGGGAAAGCTTCATGGCCCCTCCCGCTGCTGGTGGCTCGATCCCCGGGAAGGGGAGAGTTGCTGGTGGTGGCGGGGGTCTGAAGAGGCCTGCGCCCGATGGCGCGCTGTATTTAAATCCTCGTGCTGCTCCGATTGGGCAGGGAAAGCTTCACGGCCCCTCCCGCTGCTGGTGGCTCGATCCCCGGGAAGGGGAGAGTTGCTGGTGGTGGCGGGGGTCTGAAGAGGCCTGCGCCCGATGGCGCGCTGTATTTAAATCCTCGTGCTGCTCCGATTGGGCAGGGAAAGCTTCACGGCCCCTCCCGCTGCTGGTGGCTCGATCCCCGGGAAGGGGAGAGTTGCTGGTGGTGGCGGGGGTCTGAAATGGACTGGCATCGGGCACTTTGCATCAGATGATCACATGGTCTACTATGCTGGAAATGAAAGACAAAGAAGAAATGGTGTTGCATTTATAATAAAGAAGAAACTTGCAAGAACTGTAATGAAATACAATGCAGTTAGCGAACGCTTAATCTCTATTCGTCTATGAGGATTGCCTATCAACACAACTATAATTCAAGTATATGCCCCAACAACAGCTGCAGAAGAGAATGAAATTGAAGAGTTCTATGAACAAGTACAAGCTGAAATTGACAGAACATGCAAACAGGATATCCTGATAGTCATGGGTGACTGGAACGCAAAAGTTGGCAACAAAGAAGAAGGCAAAGTAGTTGGAAAATATGGACTTGGCAACAGAAATGAAGCTGGAGAAAGATTGATAGAATTCTGCAAGACCAATGATCTATTCATCGCAAACACCTTCTTCCAGCAACACAAGCGACGACTGTACACATGGACTTCACCCAATGGATTGTATAAAAATCAAATTGACTACATCTGTGGAAGTCAACGATGGAAAAGCTCTGTAACATCTACAAAGACAAAACCTGGAGCTGACTGTGGTACAGATCATCAACTACTAGTATGCAAACTCAAGCTAAAGTTGAAAAAGAGCAAACCACTCATGAATGCACCAAAATATGACCTTGAGAATATACCACTGGAATTTAAAGACTGCCTGCAAAATCGATTTGCTGCTTTAGATACAAATGACAGAGCTCCGGAAGAGTTATGAAATGACATCAAGAAGGTTGTGCTGGAAGAAAGCGAGAAGTCTCTACAAAAGGTTAAAAAGCAAAAACGGCCAAAATGGATGACGGAAGAAACTCTGAAAATTGCCCAGAAACGCAGAGAAGCTAAAGCCAAAGGAGAAAGAAAGACAATCGCAGAACTCAACAGAGATTTCCAACGTGCAGCAAGACAGGACAAGGAAAAGTACTACAATGACACTTGCAAGGAAATAGAAGCAGAAACTATTAGAGGAAGAACAAGATCGGCTTTCCTAAAGCTGCGAGAGTTAAAGAAAAAGTTCCAGCCTCGAATTGGAATGTTACAAGATGCTCAAGGTTCTATGTTGAGTGATGCTGAGAAGCTCAAGAAAAGGTGGAAGGAATATACAGAGTTTTTATATGATAAAGATCAAGTGGACCAACAGCCGTTTCAACCTATACCTTATGATCAGGAACCATTGGTGATGAAAGAAGAAGTTGAAGCAGCATTGAAAGCCTTATCAAAGAACAAAGCACCAGGCATTGATAGCATTCCCATAGAAGTATTGCAGCAATCTGATGCAGCTGTTACCGTACTTACAAGGCTCTGCCAAGAAATATGGAAGACAACATCATGGCCAACTGACTGGAAAAGATCTGTGTTTATACCAATACTAAAGAAAGGTGATCCAACTGACTGTGGAAATTATCGCACAATCGCTCTGATCCCACATGCCAGCAAGATTCTACTGAAGATTATTCAAAAGAGACTACAGCCATACCTAGAACAAGAACTACCTGAAGTGCAAGCAGGGTTCAGGAAAGGGCGAGGAACGAGAGACATCATTGCGGATGTGAGATGGATCCTTGAAAAGACTAAAGAATACCAAAAGGATATCTATTTGTGCTTTATCGACTATAGCAAGGCTTTTGACTGTGTAAACCATGAGAAACTCTGGGCCACATTAAGAAGCATGGGTATACCAGAACACCTGATCGTTCTCTTGCGTAATCTGTACATTGATCAAGAAGCAACAGTTCGAACGGAACAAGGAGAAACAGAATGGTTTAAAATAAGCAAAGGTGTAAGACAAGGCTGCATACTTTCCCCCTACCTGTTTAATTTATATGCAGAACAAATCATCAGAGAAGCAGGACTGTATGAAGACAACAGAGGTGTGAAGATTGGTGGAAGACTCATCAACAACCTTCGCTATGCTGATGATACCACATTACTGGCTGAAAGCGAAGATGATCTGAAACATTTGCTTCTCACAATCAAAGAACATAGTCTCAAAATGGGCCTGCACCTTAATGTAAAGAAGACAAAGATCATGACAACTGGCATAATCAACAGGTTCATCGTTGAAGGAGAAGAAATTGAAATTGTGAACAACTTTAACCTACTTGGATCAACTATCAATAAAGAAGCAACAAGCAGTCAAGAAATCAGACGACGCATTGCTCTTGGCAGAATGGCTATGAAAGACCTAGATAAGATTCTCAAGAGCAGAGATGTGTCTCTCCATACAAAGATTCGACTTGTTCAAGCCATGGTATTTTCAATAACATCATATGGATGTGAAAGCTGGACAGTGAAAAAGACAGACAGGAAGAAAATTGATGCCTTTGAATTATGGTGCTGGCGGCGAATACTGTGTATACCATGGACTGCCCGAAGAACAAACCAGTCGGTACTAGAGGAGATCAAACCTAAGCTTTCTTTAGAAGCTCAGATGACAAGACTTCGACTTTCATACTTCGGACACATCATGCGAAGAGAGAGATCATTAGAGAAAGACATCATGCTTGGCAAGATAGAAGGTCAACGCAAAAGAGGAAGGCCAGCAATGAGATGGATCGCTACAATAACAGCAGCTACGGGTACCAGTATGTCATCAATGAGCCGCCTGACTGGAGACCGAACACAATTTAGGATAGCTATCCAGAGGGTCGCCATGAGTCGACTCCGACTCGACGGCACTTAACAACAACAACAACAGTTTCTCACGAACACAGTCTTCTGAAAATTGTTCAAGATGTCCCTCGCTTCCGTTCCTGTTTGTGGGTGTTTTCTGAGGTCCTGCTCCTGGTTCTTCATCTGTGAACACAGAACAGAAATATTTGTCAAGCAAGTCCGCTTTATCCTCATCAGCTTCTACATATTCCTCCCCTTCACCTTTGAGTCTGACAATACCACTTTTGCCCTTCCTCTTCTCACTAAGATCTGAAAAATGTCTTATCCCTCCCATTTTATTGCAATGGCAATTTCCTCCTCTTTTTGAATCTTTGCTTTCCTGACTACTTTGCTAGCTTTTCTAAGTTTTTCCAAATATAAGTGCCTGTCTTCCTCTCTCTGTGATCTCTTGTATTTCATGAAGGCCTCCCTCTTTTTCTTCACCTTTTCAGCTACTTCTTTCGAAAGCCATAGCAGTCTCCTTTTCCTTTTACCTTTATTTACCATTTTAACAAAAAGGTTGGTTGTCCTTAAAATATCCCCTTTCAGTTTTCCCACTGTTTTTCTACATCCCCCAGCTGTTCCCATCCCGCTAATGACTCCCTGGGGTATTGGCCCATCTTGGCAAAGTTAGTCTTCCTAAAGTCTAAGACCCTCACCTTTGAATGGATTATAACAGCCTTAGTCCTAATACTGAACCACACCATCTGGTGATCACTGGATGCAAAATGTTCTCCCACTATAACATCAGAAACACTTTCACCATTGGTAAGCACCAAGTCCAGTATGGCCCCTTCACGTGTGGGGTCTGTTACCAGTTGCCTGAATAGTTCTCCCTGTAGAGAATCCAGTATCTCTTTACTTCTAGATGATACTGCTGCAGGAATGTGCCAGTCAACATCTGGCATATTGAAATCCCCTATCAGTAGCACTTCCCCTTTCCTAGCAATATCTCCAATCATGTGCCCATTGATATTGGTGTCCCAGTGACTCTGTACTCCAAGCCCCTAGAAAATGTGCCTAGTTGCCCAGTGGCCCCTCCCCTCACCCCATGAACCTGACAAAAAAAAAAACTGAACGTCCAAATGACAGACAAAATTTAATGTAGACAAGTGCAAAGTTATGCACCTAAGAAAGAACAACCCAAACTACAGTTACACGATCCAAGGTTGCACATTAGGAACCACCACCCAGGAAAAAGATTTAGGTGTCATCGTGGATAATACATTGAAACCCTCTGCCCAGTGTGCAGCGGCAGCCAAGAAAGCAAATAGAATGCTAAGAATCATAAGGAAAGGAATGGAGAATAAAAACAAGGATATTATTATGCCTCTGTATCGTTCCATGGTATGACTGCACCTTGAATTTTGTGTGCAATTCTGATCACCATATCTTAATAAGGATATAGTAGAATTAGAAAAGGTACAGAGAAGAGCCACAAAAATTGTAAAGGGGATGGAAGGATACCTCTATGAGGAGAGGCTTAAAAGGTTAGGACTTTTCAACTTGGAAAAGAGACGGCTGAGGGAAGATTTGATAGGGGTCTATAAATTAATGAATGGAATGGAAAGGGTAAATGTAGATCAGTTGTTTATGCCACCAAAAAGTAGAAAGCCTAGGAGACATGTAATGAAGCTACAATGTAACCTATTTAAGACTAATAAGAGAAAATATTTTTCACTCAGTGTGTAATCAAACTCTGGAATTCATTACCAAAGGATGTAGTAAAAGCTGTTAGTGTAGCTGGGTTTAAAAAAAGGTTTGGACAAGTTCCTGGAGGAAAGGTCCATAAACCATTATTAAAAAGGACACAGGATATCACTGCTTGACCCAATACAAGCATTGAGGTACCTGTCTCTTTTGGGGAATCTGCTAGGTACTTATGACCTAGATTGGCCGCTGTTGGAAACAGGACACTGGGCTTGATGGACCTTGGTCTGACCCAGTATGGCATATCTTATGTCTGAAAGCAATGGCTGATTGGCTCCAAAAACAAAACCTTAACATAAATTACAAAAATTCAGATGCACTCTTTGTAACCTGTAACACCTCCTTTATCCCACCAAAGTCCTTGAAAAAAACTACACATTGACATACAAATTAAGGAACAAGTATCTTGGTGTGCACTTGGACCGGAACCTATCTTTCCACAAATATATTAGCATGTACAAAAGTGGCTTACTTCAAGCTAAACATAGTGCGAAAGCTCAAGCCACTACTTGACCAGAACCACTTTTGCACAATGTATCAGGCCATGATCATGCCAATCCTAGACTATTGCAACATGATATACCAAAGACTTCCAAAACAATCCACGTATCCATTGCAGCTAGTGCAGAACACGACTGCTTGGATTATCACAGGATAAATGTCCACAAATCACCAACTCTGAAGCAGCTTCACTGGTTGCTGATAGCTATGCGTGCCAAATTCAAAGCATTACTCAGTATCTTTAAAATCATCCAACAGCTTTACCCAAATTCTCTTCAACCCCCGATTTCCAAGGATCCAGAATTGAGAGCAAGAAGAATTTCACAACAGAACCAATTACTCACCCTCTCAATCAAAAGCAGAGCAAAACAAATAACTTGTAAGAGGGCATTCTCAATATATACTCATTCAATCTGGAATGCACTCCTTGGGAACATTAGAGACCTCAAAGACCTAATGGACTTTAGGAAAGCCTTAATCACCTTTCTTTTTGAGGAACATTATGACCAATTTGTGAATAACTCTCAAGCTTCTACTTAAGTATGTCATTGAAATTGCACTCCATGTATTAGCTGAACCAACTGGTTTATGCATCTTTTCTACTTTCTTCCCCTCCTTCCCCCTCCCCCCCAGTACTAACTCACCTACTACCTCTCAAGGACACCAGCCCATTTCACCTTCAACATTACTCACAATTACACATTTTCCCCTTTGGTCCCTTCTTCCTCCACCTTACACAGCATCTCCCTCATTCCTGATTTCTCATCTTGTAGATATTATTTTCCAACCCCTCTCATATATATACGTCTCTGTATGCATGTGTGGACCCTTGTGTTTCTGTTTGTGTTTGTATCTTTGTTGCTTCTGTGAATGTGTATGTGTCTGTGACCTGGAGGGGAGAGAAAAGAAGGCTGTGATGGTTTGAATGGAATGAATCGGAAACTTTCCATTGGTTTGGAAAGTAATAAAATGAAAACAAGTGTGAAAATATGACAACTATCCACAGGGTTGCCAGGAGTTGGCATCAAATCGACAGCATTAAACAATATGTCTGACCATTATGGGGGTAATTTTATAAACTTTCACCCACATGTAAAACCTATTTTATATGAGGAAAAGGGCTTTTATAAAATTGCCTGACCACATACTTTTGTAAAAAGCCTGGGCATGGTAAATGTGCACTTACTTTTATGTGAACTGTACATAGGCATTCCCGGGGGCACATGTTTGGGAAGAGCACAGGTGGAGTTACAGTGTGTGCCTGTATGTTATAAAATATATCAGTACACATGCAAATTTACATTTTCTTTGGAGCCGATGAAAATTTCTGCATTGGCATTTATGCTATATTGGGGATGTTCTGGGAACCTATTTTATGAAAGGCATATTGGCACCTATGTTGCCTTTATAAAATAAGCTTAAAATAAAAACCTTTTTAGACTTTTCACATAGGCATCCTATTATAAAATTATCCCCTCCCCAAATATTATTGTCAAAAGATTTGAAAGGATGGATTTTACAGTTCAACTCCAGCGCTGCAACTACCCCAAGACACCAGGTATTGCATGCTTCTTTCGCACTAGAAGGCATTTCACATTGCCACCATGCATAAACTACATGGTTCAGTCACTAGGAACCTCAAGCATTAAAGTATGAAGTGACTTTCTAAAACCTTGCTTTTTGTGAAAAATAGTGCAAAACGCCTAGAAACTCACAAAAACACCACATTTCAGTTGTTTTGTACTATTTTCCATGAAACGTGAACTTTTGCAAAGTCACTTTGCAAAAGTACACTTCGTAGTTATAAACGTTCACATGAAGTATGCTTTTAGTGAGTTTATTTAAATTTGTCGCTAAATTTGTACTTGTATAATCATTTGTTTTCTGTACATATTTTGTCATAGACTTTGCATCCCATTCCTTGCACTGCAGTGCCTCTGAAGGCTCTGTTCTTCCACATGTTCTCTTCAATCTCTTCCTTGGCCCCTTGGGTCAGCTTATCCATACTTTGGGCCTTAATGACTATGAGGGAAATTTTTGAAGAGATGTCTAAGAGCAATCTGGGACGTCTAAGCCAGAATGTCTGAAAAAAAAAGCAAAAAAGACTCCCCTAGAGTGAACTGCACTAACTATAATACAAAAACAAACAAGGGGCGAGTCTAGCAATAATACCAAATACCTCCTTGTGCATCATATAAAAAAAGGATATATCACTTATGTTTCAAAACATCAATACATCGGTATTGCACAGTACAAAATAGCACAATTATAATACAAAATCACAAATATCTAGTACAAAATACTGTAATACAAAATTTCAAAGCTAAAAAATGGTTTACATTTCTTCATACAGATCATCTACTACAGCCCCTGTTCAAAACAGGCCCTCATTATAACAGCTACCATAATAACAAAGTTACAAACAAGCATAACACTATATCAGAAATGTAACAAATATGGGACTTGCAGTCAGCATGGCAGATTGAACAGATGTGGGTTAGAGAGCTCTCCAAAGCCTCCACGCATAAACGCATAGTTGAGCCCAAAAATGCTGAAAACACTTAAGGTAAAAACAACAACAAAAACATTATGGGATATCCACCCCACTAAACAAAAAATCATGGAGAAACTAGCAGAATCCGGCCTTGCGGCCCCCGTCGCCATGTTCCTTTAATACGAGTGAAGGTGATGAGCAGAATTCAACGAGTAACGAGATGCTGGCCACCATTTTAAAAGAGGTATGTTCTTCCAAAAACGAGATAGTGGACAGGGTAATGATGAGGTTAGAAGAGAGGTTTGTGGTGATTGTGGACGACTGGAGCAGGCTGAAACCAGCATCAGCAAAACGGAAGATCAGCAAAAGGTGGCAAATACAGAACTCATGCGGTAGCAAAAACAAAGTAACTGGATGGCAGAATAGTTAGAGGATCATGAAAACAGAGATCGGAGGTCAAACATTAGAGTATTCGGGATCCCGGAAGGAGAAGGTGAGAAGGACACGTGCGCTTTCATCCACGGATTCTTGCAAACCTGCTTCCTGGGCTCAGAAGTGCCAGGGGAATATGAACTGGAACGAGCATTTAGGGAATTGAGGCCTAGGCCCGAAAATTCAGCAAAACCATGAGCCTTTATTGCTAAACTCCTTTGCTTCCAAGATCATGAGTTTATTATCAGAGAAGCACGCAAATCGGGAGTAAAACATTACAAAGGAGGGAGAGTAAGGGGTATTCCTGGATTTGGTACCCAAAACAGTCAGGTGAAGGAGAGACTTGCTCAAATGTAAGGTACAACTGGCCAACCAAGGAATAACAGTGGCTGTATGGTATCCAGCAAAATTAACATTTATGGACAATGGACGTTAAAGATTTTCTACTCAGCAGAGGCGGCAGAGAAATATCTCACAAATAACCCAAGAGAAAGAGAAGCAAAAACAAAACCTCAGAGGCCAGCCAGCAGAGCAGGTGAACTTTCCAGGGCAGACAGAGCATGGAGAGGAGCAGTGGGTTGTGGCATCGGCAAAAAGAATCCTTGACATAGAAGGAGCAAGCTGAATTAGCGCAGGATGTAGAAGAAGGACTAAGGAGGAACGGCAAATCAGGAATAAAATAGTAAGAGGGGAAGCTAGTTTCAAACGGACATTGGGGGAGACGCATAGCAGCATTTTGAATGTTGGAGGCATGCATTGAGGGGTTTCAAAGATAAGAGACTGTAAGGGCTCTCTGAGTACTGAGGGGATGGGACTCTGAGGGGTAGTAAATGCAGGGGGATGGGGAGGGGGAGAGTAAGCAGGAAATTAATAAATCAAGACCGGAGGTCTAAAACATATAAAAGGAGTACACCTTAGAGGAAAGGCGGGATAGAGGTGATATGGTTGAGATGTTTAAATACCTCCATGGCATAAATGTTCAGGGAGAGAGCCTCTTTCAATTGAAAGCAAGTTCTGCTACGAGGGGACATGGGATGAGGGTGAAGGGAGATAGATTCAGGAGTGATATGCGGAAATATTTCTTTACAGAAAGAGTAGTGGATCCATGGAATAGTCTCCCAGTGGAGGTGGTAGAGATGAGGACAGTAACTGAATTCAAAAAAGCATGGAACCAACACAGAGGATCTCTAAAGGTAAAAAGTGGACTGTTGTAGTTGTTGTTATGGAAGGACAGACTAGATAGGCCATGTGGTCTTTTTCTGTCATCATGTTTCTATGTTTCTATGAGTAGGAGAAGAATATTTGAACTCAATCTGTTGGTGGGTCAGTGTTTAAAACAGTTGTGTGCCAGAATTGAAAGAGGGAGGAAATGGGAGAAAGCCATGTGGAAGCAACTGGGCAAATGCTAGACCATGGGTAATCATAAAGGATATAGACTAACATCTTAAAACATCTGGGGAATAAACCACCCTGCAAAGAGAAGTAGAGTTCTTGACCTCTTGAACCTTTCCCAGGCAGATATAGCCATGCTTCAAGAGACTCATTTAACTAATATGGAACACGAAAAATTAAAACAGAGGGGTAATACGCAAGTGTATTGTTCGGCCTTCAATTCCAAAAAACAGAAGGTCGCTATACTGATCCACAAGCGTATCCCGTTTGTGCGCTATAATACAGGTGGAGACACTCAGGGACGGGTAGTGTGGATAACGGGTCGCATAGAGCAACATCAGATCTCCATTTTTAACATGTATGCCCCCAACAGCCCTAAGAGCTCCTTTTTTTTAGAAGGTTGGGGACTTTTGTGAAAGTAGCCAAAGGGGACTGGGTGGTGGGGGGGGGGGGGCGATATGAACTGCACCCTTGGGGAACCGGATTGGTCAAGTTACCAAAAAAAATTCACAAGCGAGAAGGCCAGGAACTGAGGGAAGTCATCAAAAGATGGTAATTGGTGGATCTGTGGAGGGTGAAGAATAAAAACATTAAAGAACATATCTGTTATTCATCCAAAGCAGATACCTACTCTCAAAAAGATTATATATTAGTATCTAAAGTAGGCAATGGAAGATGTGGGGAGATGGGGATCTTATTTATTTAACAGTTTTTTCTATACTGCTTTATCATTTCATTCAGAGTGGTTTACATTGTAAATTAAACTTGGTAAATGTACATTAAACAGGGACATTGATAACACTGATTTTTCTGAGCAATGGAGTGTTAAGGTCTCTTGGTTCCCAAGCCAGTGCTCTAACCACTAGGCTACTCCTCCACCCCCACATCTTGCCTATAAAGTTTGCGGACCATGGGATGGTAGTAGGCCAATGGATACCCTAGGGGTATAAAGGGAGGATGGAATGGTCAGAGTGATGGGCTAATGTTTCCCTCCTTCAGAAATCGTAGGCAGTGGGTCACCTCAGAAAAGAATGGGAGCAATATTTGCAACACAATGATAACCAGATCAAACCAGATGGGGTGTTGTGGGATGGAGGGAAGGCATTCCTTTGGGGAGTATTAATATAAATTGTCACCAAAGAAAAAAAAAGAAAGGGAGATACAAAAAGATTAACTGCTCCACCAAATAGAACAACTGCAAAAAGAGCACAGTAAGACCGGGGAGAAGAGGGTACTGAAACAACTATTAGCTGCCCGAGCACAATTACATGTTCTAGAGTGTGAGCAATTGGCACATCTGTTGTGGCATACTAAATGCAATTACATGGAAAGAGGAAATAAAGCAGGGAGATTGCTTGTTTGGCAACTAAAAAAACAAGATGAGTGTAGAGTAGGTGAGGTACAGGGAGTTGGAGAAAAGAGGGAATGTACAATTAGAGGAATCTGCCAGGCGTTCCGGGAGTTTTATCAGCAGTTGTATACCTAGGAAATTCAGGTGACAGAAAGGGAGCTGGATGCCTATTTGGCCCCATTGCACCTACTGATTAGGAGCTGTGGAAGCGGAATGACTTAGCCACGCAATAGGTCCGCAGGAGGTGAGGGAAGTTATTTACTTATTATCCAAAAAGAAAGCAGCAGGGGAGGATGGGTGCCCTGCAGAATTTTACCAGGTGTTGCGAGAGGAAATTGCCCCACTATTAGCAAGGATATTTTCTAGAGCTCTGCAGGAAGACCCACTGCCAGCAACAATGGAAGTAGCAAATATAATCGTGCTCCCCAAAGAAGGGATACCCAAGGAACAATGTTGCAGTTATCACCTCATTTTATTAATAAACTGTGACGCAAAACTCTTTGCAAAGATCCTGGCACGTAGATTGGAAGGGGTCATGCCTAAACTGGTCCACCTGGATCCATCGGGATTTGTCAAAGGCAGAGTTATAGCAGATAATGTAAGAAGAGTTGTGCATCTACTCCAGGAGATAAAAAGCAGGAGAGAGCCTGTGCTTTGCCTGGAACTCGATGCCGAGAAAGCGTTTGACCGGGTGGAGTGGGGGTTTCTCTTTGTGATGTTGAATATAGGCGAAGAATTTATGCAAGGGATTAGGGCAATGTATAGGGCTCCTAAAGCTAAAGTAAGGGTTAATGGTGAAAAGTCTGAAAGTTTTCAGTTATACAGAGACACAAGGCAAGGCTGCCCAATATCGCCTATGCTTTTTGTGTTAGTAATAGAGGCATTTGCAGCACAGATTAGAATAACTCCAAAGTTTTTCCTGTCACTATTGGAACTAGTACCCACAAAATTCTACTCTATGCAGACGATACACTGATCTTTATGACTAACCCCCAAAAATCACTTTCTGAATTTATGTGGGAGATGCAAGCATTTTTGAAAGTCTCTGGATTTAAATAAATCTTAGCAAAACAGAGGAATTGAACTTAGGTGGCTTGTCAAGGGAATCTCTACCTGGCTTCCCTTTCCACTGGGGTGAGCATAAAATCAAGTACCTGGGGATATATATCAGTAGAGATACGGAAGATTAAATTACAGTATCCTGTCAAGGATGGTGGAGGGACAGCTTAAAAACATGGGCAGAGCTCCATTTGAGTTGGATGGGAAGAGTGGCAGCGTTGAAAATGGGAGTGATACCAAAGTTTATTGGTTCTCCAAAATTAAGGGGGGGGGATTAAGTTTTCATTGCTGGGCCTCTGCTATCACGCAGCGATACTAAGAGCCTTGAAAGTATACCATTTACAATTAATGGAGCCTCATGGGCAGACATGGAAAGTCAATGGGTAAGATCAAGTTTGGTGTTGAGTTGGGTAAGCTCGAGGGAAAGGAAAAATGAGAAGGAGGGAAAAGGAATCCCGCCCTACCCTCTACTGAGCCCATTGAGGTGGTTGGTGCAGGCATATATTAAAGGAGGAACGCTTACCCCTTGCCCTCTAAGTGGTCCAGGATAAAATGTTTCAACTCATTCTCCAATCCAGAATTTGTGGGACTGATCAGGGAGGTAGAAGAGCGGGGCATCAGATATTTTTCAGACATGATTAAGGAGGGAGACTGCATGGCTCCAAGCACACTAGAGGAAACGTTGCAAAGAAGGGTCCCATTTTATCAATACTTTCAACTTAGGTACTTTTTGATGGAGAAAAGAATGGTGGAGTAGTTGAATATAAACCCCACGTGACTCGATGAATGTCTTTTTAAAGGGTCAGGGATGAAAGGGCAACTCTCCAAGATATATAACGGGTTCTTACAAAATGTGGAGAGCAACTTGCCAGAGGGGGTTAGTAAATGGCACCAATGGCTATGAAAAGAAATATCAGAAAGAGAATGGGAGCAAATAAGTATAGGGGTCCACAAGAGGACTCCAATGACATCATGGAGACAGACACAGCTGCAGATAATCCATCACACCTATGTAACACCCTAGCAATTATTCTATAGCCAAAGAGGCAGATCAGAGCTATGTTGGAAGGGTTGTGGTGGGATAGGCTCATTCTTTTACATGTGATGGGAGTGTCCACTGAGTCAACAATTTTGGTTAGGTATCACTCAAGAGATAGCAGAGATGGTGGGGTAAGTGGCTTGATGGATGCTGGCAGGTGTCTTTTGGGATTAGGTAATGCTAGTCAGGAGAAGTGCCTC
The DNA here is from genome assembly GCA_033557465.1 of Ichthyophis bannanicus. Taxonomy (NCBI): domain Eukaryota; kingdom Metazoa; phylum Chordata; class Amphibia; order Gymnophiona; family Ichthyophiidae; genus Ichthyophis; species Ichthyophis bannanicus. The sequence continues at coordinate 683,792,824 of CM066036.1, read as the reverse complement.
AACCACATCCTTCAAGGGAAAATATTGCTGATGGGGATGGTCACGCTAGCATGGAAATGGAAAACTCCAGTGGGTCCTAAAATAGAAGATTTGTGGGTGAAGGTGGGGAAACAATGAAATCTGAGAAGGCAACATACGAATTGCACGGAAAAAAAGACCAATGGCAGAAAATCCAGGAACCCTGGATGTGGGGGATGCGGATGCAGGATGCAAGGGATGAGTCTAAAAACACAAAGGTCAGTATGCCCGGTTCTGTAAGCTGGCGGAACAGAGAGAGAGAAGTAAACAAGAGTAAGGTGGAGGAAAGAGGGGCCACACTTCTGAGCATGATTGAGTTACTGTTAACTGTCAAGTTAATGTTCATGTTATTCCATAGAAGTTAAACTATATTAATCGGAATGTTACAGGAGGCTATAAGAAATATTTGAAACATCTGTTAACCAGGGAGAGGTGAGAAACATAAGTGGGAATATTAATGAAATAAGATATTTTTTGGAAGATGGATATAATGGAAATATTGTAACACCTCCTCAGTTGAATAAAGATTACAATTCAAAGAAACGTAACAAATACAAGATGTTGCTACAATGGGGCTACAGCTTTAATGGAAAAAGCAGTCCTGAAAGCAAAAACTTCCACTAATAATGTTACAATCGTGATCAGTAATAGTCACAGAGCTGCAATAATCACATAGAAAAGTGCGCTCTAAGCACAATAAAGTCACTTAGCTGTGGGTTGAAACAATTGTTCAGTTCATGACTGTCTTCATTGCCAATGACCTGCCCACAGGTTTTGAATCACTGCTTCAGGGGCACGGCGATCTCCTGGGATAATTCGGCACCTAACACAAAACAAATATACAGGGTGGCCCAAAAAAAGTGAGAACATCTCGTAAAATTAAAAGCGTAATCTTTTTTTTTTAAATTTGTCAATTGTTTGCATCTGTCTTTTTGAATTTTTAAATAACTTATATGCTACGAGATGTTCTCACTTATTTTGGGCCACCCTGTATAATGCAGTTTTACAATAAAAAAAATCTTAAACCACTAAACCCACATAGCACAAACCCACAATGGGCTCCATAAAAATAGAACTACTTACAGAGCTGGACACACATTCAAAGGATAAGATAAAGGGAGTGACCACCTTTGGGACTAACAGGAGGGTTTAAATTCTTGTGCCTGAGAGGGGCTTTTTTCAGTTGTATTGTGAAATGTTGCTGGTGCCCTGCAGTTCCAAGGGTGGTTGCATTTTGTTGTATTTGTTACGTTTCTGATATAGTGTTATGTTTGTTTGTAACTTTGTTATTATGGTAGCTGTTATAATGAGGGCCTGTTTTGAACAGGGGCTGTGATAGATGATCTGCATGAAGAACTGTATACCATTTTTTAGTTTTGAAATTTTGTATTACAGTGTTTTGAACTAGATATTTGTGATTTTATATTATAATTGTGCTATTTTGTATTATAATAAATGCGCAATACTGATGTATTGATGTTTTGAAACATAAGGGATATATCCTTTTTTTAAATGATGCACACGGAGGTATATGGAGTTAATGTTAGGCAATAGGCTCTGCCCTTGTTTGGTTTTGTATTATACTGTAGTTAGTGCAGTTCATTCTAGGGGGGGTCTTTTTTTGATATTTTTGGATATTTTCTCCCCTTGCTGGGTTCTTTTTGGGAGTGAAAAAGAAAGCAGGCAGGTCCAGGTGCATACATAATTTCACAAACATGGACATGCATGATATAGGTGTCTGCAGGGGCATCTACATAGTAACCGAGGATAGCGTACGCGGTCCGCCACTCTCCCCCAACTCCCTTATAATAACCACAGTACAACAATAATTGGAATTCAACTGGTCACAGCTTTATTAAACAGAACATAACTCTATCCCACAACATTTCAGATCCCACCTCCTAACCATCCCATCCGCGGCACCAGCCATCACCAGCCATATGATTAGCAAAGTGCCTGCCTTTTGCTTCTGCCATGGACAGCCACAATGGCTCTCTTCAATACCCACCCCTTCATCCGGCTTCGCCATATTACTAGCAAAAGCCCATCAGGGGTTATCTGGGTCAGGGGTACCCCACCCCTGCCTTAGGTATTGCCCAAGGCTCCGGACCCTGGACACCTCCGGGATCACACCACCGGCTCAGCAGACACTCATCCCTGAGCCGCCCCCCCCCCTGCCTCTAAGCTGCAACCGGCAACCTTCCTACACTTTACCACACAGAACATACTCCAAAGTCTCTTGCCAGTCGTTCAGGAGCAAATCTAACCCAATCGGGAATAGATGTACTCCATCTTGCCAGAATAATCCAGTGCACGACACCTCTGCCCAAGGATGTAGTATCTGGTGTCCCCCATGCTTCACTATCCAGTGGCCAATCTGGCGATTGATTTTTATCAATCCCCTCGACCACCGCCACTGAGCCCAGCAAGCAGGCCTTGGAATAATGTCCGACCATAACAACATTATCTTGTTAAACATTAGGAAAACCTTCGCCAGATCTCGCTTTGCTGCTCGAATCATTTGTTTACATGTCCATGTGCTGAGATCATTGCCACCCAAATGTAGCAATATAATTGTCGGGAGACTCTGATTGCGCCTGTGGTGCTGAAGCAAAGGCAACAACTGCGGCCATCGAAGACCACGTTCACCCAGCCATAAGACGGACACCACTTTGTCATCCAGTCCAATGTTAGGCTCCACCGGCCGGTGTAGAGCGCATTGCCTGGCCCAATGAACAAAGGAATGGCCAATCAACCAGCAAACCCGCGGACTGCTTTCCCCATCTGAAAGAAAATTAACAGTTAGTATCTAACAAGGCATCCCGGGTTCCAGATGTACATATCCCTGGAATGCCCGTGAGCGCCATCTACCTATCCACTTTATTTCTTGCTCCCCAAAACCCGCCACTGCCGCGCTGGTGGCTGCGCCTATGTGAAAGGAGTGGGGTGCAAACTGCCATGCATCCAAACCAATGTTGCACAGTGCTAACTGCAAAACCCCGGAAAACTGGTATCGCGTCAATGGCTGTGCGTCCTCATGCACAAAAACAGCTCCCTCACCTATCGGCCGCACTCTCAAGTACTCTCTCAGCGCTGCCACTGGGCAAGTGGAAGACCCCCTCCACAGCCCTCATAACCACCTATGCACCCTTCCCTAGCTGATCCGTCTTAGAATGAGTCAGCCATATCCTGAGCTCTCTCCCACCCAAGTTCACATGCTGACGCCATAACCCCACTTCCTTCTTTGCCGTACTGGATTCCGCCACCAGCTCACCAATGCGAAATGCCCTGAAAAACGCCACACAAAACACCGTCTGAAATATGGTAGCTTCATACTTCGAAGCTGCCGCTATGGGCAACGCAGCACATAACCGCACCAGCAAAGAATGCGTGATTAGTCATCTGCCATCATCTGGGGTGGGACAGGCCCGCTCCCAGCCTTGTAACAACCGGCACATCAGGAACCCCCCAATCGGGATGCTCCAACCAAACGCTCTGGCAAAGAAGGCAAACCCCGCCAAATGCGCTCGCACCAAGGCTCTAGATACCCCACCCAACTTGGCGGCCACCATATATTGTCCCAAGAGCTGATCAGAGACCCTTCCTTCTTGCCATCCATGGGCTCTCAAAAATTCCGCAACTTTGCTGTATCCCCTTTGGTAAGCCGTCCAGGTTGACGTTGACACCGAACTCCGGAGCAAGGACATCATTTCTTGAGGCCAATCCTCCATAAGTGGTCTGGGACCAATGCCCCCTCGGCCTCTGCCTCTGGTGCGAGAGCCCGAAAAAGATCCCACTTGAAACGGGAAAGAGCATCCACAATTTTGTTAGTACAACCAAGAATATGCCGAGCTCTAACTACTACATTCAAACGTAAACATGCGAGTACGAACTCTCTCATCAACACCGCTACTTGTAGACAACGAGGCGCATACCTGTTAACAACACTCAGTACTGCCTCATTATCGCACCACCATATTATTTTTCAATTGTGCAGCCTCTCCGGCCACAATTCCAAGATTACCAACAATGGAAAGAGCTCTAAAAATGCAATGTTGGCTGTTAAACCCTCCTCCTGCCATTCCTGAGGCCAGGCTTGCGCACACCATGCCCCCCCAAAGTAGATTCCCAATCCGAGCCCCCCCGTTGCATCCGTGAATAGCTGCACGTGGGAGGAGGACATCTCCTCTTCCCTCAGGACCGTCGTTCCATTAAACTCTTCCAAAAACACTGCCCATACCCCCAAATCAGCCCAAAGTTCGTTTGTCAGCCATATGTGATGATGTCACAACAAATAACAAAAGTCCACCAACATTTAAACATCTGGTCTTTAATTTATTTTTTGTTGAAGCGAGCCGGAGGAGGGTCAGTATTGAAACTTGACCCACACCAGACGGCAAGCTGCTTTTTAATCAATTTAGGTTCACCACCCCAAAAAAACTTTTACTTCACTTATCTGTCCATTGAAAATTAGTCTCAGAAGATCCACATCGCAAAAGTTGCTCACAAGAGGTCAACTTGGCACGACATGCACGTTTCGGGCAACAGCCCTGTATCAAGTGCTTCCCTTGTATCTCAAAAATATGGCAACCATGTTGAAAACGCCGTCACCGCGGCTCAGGTCAAACATTCACTCAGACTGAATGGATGCATTTAAAAAGGGGAAACTAACCAATAGAAACAGGGAAATCCCCACCATCAGGGGAATCCCTGCCCCGATTGGATAGCCTAACACGACAACATCATAGCACACTCTGCCAATCAATCTCCCGATTGAGCCCATGAGATTCAACCGTGTCTAATGAAAAAATCCATTTCTGTTCCAACCATTGAAGTCTTCCCTCTCTATCTCCACCTTGTGGATTCAGAGGCACATGATCCATGATAGTCCATCGAAGATCTTCAAAAGAATGATGATATGTGATACAATGGGTCACCAGCGGCGCTGATTCTAAACGCTGCCGTAACCGTGAGGCATGCTCCGCTAGCCACTTCTTAATCTGACGAATAGTCCTACCAATGTAAACCAAACCGCATGGACACTGTAAATGGTAAACAACATAAGATGACGTACAGGTGGTATCCCATCTATGTTTATATACTTTAGAAGTTCTCGGATGACACCACATATCCCCTGAAAGAGTCATGGTACAGTAATAAGTTATTGCAAGGACAATGACCAGTCAACATCGATGGTGATGATACTCGATCTTTCAATAAAGATGTCTTAACAAGACGATCACTAATATTCTGACCCCTAGAAAAAGCAATCTGCAGTGGTGCTTTAAAACATTCGTGCAATTGCAAAACTGACCAGTGGGTATGAAAAATACGTAAAATGGCAGAACTTCGATCAGTATATGGTAAAACCCCAGTTATTGATGCATCAGACTTAGATTGCTCACTAATGTATTGAGGGTCTAAAAGCCAATCCCTATGCACATGAAGGACTCTATGGTAAGCCTTGGAAATAACAGACGATGGATAACCCCTACAGCGAAGCCGCTCACAAAGGTCAGAAGCCTGGTTTTTGAAATCATCAAGAGTATGGCAAATTCTCCGTTTCCGCAGAAATTGTCCAAATGGTAAACCCCTTCGTAAGGGGCCAGGATGAAAACTCCGAAAGTGTAACAAACTATTACATTGAACTGATTTTCGATAAAGCGTAGTAGATAAATGATCAGCTTCAATAGAGATCTGCATGTCTAAAAATTCAATCGTTGTAGAACTAATATGCTCAGTAAACTGTATATTTTCCCTTAAGGAATTAAGCCAAGCAACAAATGACTGCAGGGATGTGAGATCAGAAGTCCAGATGAAAAAAACATCATCCAAAAAACGTTTCCATAATAAAACTTTTTCAAAATCCGTGGAACATTCTATTAGGTTGGCCTCCATATCTGCCATATACAGAGTAGCAATAGAAGGCGGCACAGTAGCGCCCATTGCAATACCTGAAATTTGTTGATAAAAGGTGCCCTTGGATAAAAAATAATTTTTGGTCAACACAAGGTCCATCAATTGAACCAAAAAAGACCGGGGCAACCGATCGGGTGCAAAACCAAACAGATTTTTCAACAGATTCAACGCTTCTACCTGATTGATATTGGTATATAATGACACCACATCCAAGGTGACTAAAAACGCATTAGCCGGAACCGTAATAGTAGAAAATATTTGCAACAAATGCGTACAATCCCTGATAAATGATGAAACTTGGCAAGCTTCTTGCTTCAAAAAAACATCACAAAAAATAGAGAGGGGTTCCAACACTGAATGCCTGCATGATACAATAGATCATCCTGGGGGAGAAGAGATTGACTTATGGATATTCGGTACCATATATAATATAGGAACCACAGGATGTAAATTTAGCAAAAAAGAATGTTCTTTAAGGGTAATCCAACCATTTTGAAAAGCTGACCCCACCAACAGTTTAATTTCACCCATCAAGGCACTAATGGGATCACCATTCAAAACTCTATAGGTATGACGATCACTTAAATGAGCATACAGGGACGTCCGGTAATCCTGTAAGGTTTGCAACACTAAAGCACCCCCTTTATCAGCCTTACGGATCACCAAAGAGGGGTCAGATGCCAAAGCTGTAAGTGCGTGCCAACCCTGCTTATCCAAATTTGAGAACTGCTTAAACGTCGAATTTTCTAAAAATGACAAATCCCGTAATACAAGCGCCTAATAAGTACCCACCACCGGATCCGCCACAACCTCTGGCGGAAGCCAACGAGAAACCGGTTTAACAACAGATTCATCCATAGGGCCTGGTTTTTCATGAAAATAATGAATTATACGTAATTTGCGGAAAAAACGATACAAATGAACTCTCATAGTAAACGTATGTGATGATATGGCTTTTTTACTCCCATAGTAGCCGCCGCTAATCGCCTTAAAAACACTCGACCCATCAGAATCACTCGGCACGAAAATTCAAAGAACCAATCAAGGCCTGCATCTCCTTCAGCGTTATCCTGCGCGCTCCCAGTATATTAGCCACTAAGACGTGCAGAACGCCTTTGGCTGAAACATCCCTCTCCTGTCACCTCCACTGATTTCCATACTTGTCACCGTCACTATCGCACTCTTCTTCACGCGGCAAAACGTGATTACTACACTGACCTTATTTCTTCTTCCTCGAATTCTTCTCGTCAGCTTTATTCTGTCCTACGTTCTCTTACAGCCTCTCATTCTGCATCATCCCCCTCTCCCAACGTAACTTCCTCCTCCCCGGATTCCTCCTTCCTTGCCTCTTTCTTTGTTTCCAAAGTCAGTACTCTTCGCCAAGCTTTTCCCCAATGTCCCCCACCTCTTTCTCCCCCCACCGAGTCCCCCCTTTCCCCTCTCCCTTCTTCACCATCCTCTACTCTACATTATCACATTCCTGGTCCTCTTTTGATCCCATCACTTCCGAAGTTCTAAATAAGACATTTTCTACCACCCGTAAAACTACTTGCTCAGCTGACCCTATCCCCTCCCAATGGCTTCTAGAACCCTCCCTAGCCCTATCCCCATATATCCTTTCTCTTTTCAACACAAGTCTATCCTCTGGTTCTTTTCCCTCCACCTGGAAGCATGCGATAGTCTGCCCCATCCTGAAATCTCACTCTTCTGACCCCTCCATTCTTTCTAATTGGCGCCCCGTTTCTAATCTATCCTTTCTGTCGAAACTCCTTGAGAAGCTGGTCTTCTCTCAACTTTCCTCTCATCTTGAACTTTCTCTTACTCTTCACCCCCGTCAATCAGGTTTCCACCCTGGTCATAGCACTGAATCCGTTCTTCTTCTTTCTCTTCTCAATGATCTTCACATTGCTCACGATCGCGGTCTCATCACTTTGGCTGTCTCTCTTGATCTCTCTGCGGCTTTTGACTTGGTGGACCACCACACCCTTCTTTTCCGCCTTCGGGAAGCTGGTCTCTCTGGTGCGGTTCTCCGATGGTTTCATTCATTTCTATCCTGTCGCTCCTTCTCCGTCGTCACTGCGTCCTCTTCCTCTGCTCCCACTCCTTTATCCTGTTGTGTTCCCCAAGGGTCTGTTCTCGCCCCACTTCTCTTCAATATTTTTCTAGCCCCTCTTGCTCTTTTAGTCCAACAGTTTAGCATCTCTGCATATTACTATGCAGATGACATCATTCTCCTACATCACACTGACTCTTCTTCCCCTGATATTTCCCCTCTTAACCTCTGTCTTACTGCTGTAGTGTCCTGGTTTTCTTCTAATTTTCTACATGTTAACCCGGCAAAGTCTTTTGCTATCTGGTTCACTTTTGGCAGCCCCTCCCCTACCTGTGCCCCTTCTCTATCCTCACAATCCATCCCCCTGGTCCCGTCACTCCGATACTTAGGTGTTGTTCTTGACTCTGCCCTTACTTTTAAAGATCACATTTCCTCAATTGTTCAGCGCTCCTTCTTTTCCCTCCGTCAACTCAGAGCAGTCCGTCCTTTTCTCTCTATTCCTGCCTTAACCACCCTCCTGCTTACCCTTGTATTGTCTCGTCTTGATTATTGCAATGTCTCTTTCGCCGGCTTACCACAGTCCCAATTGTCTCGTCTCCAACGCGTCCAAAATGCTGCCATCCGTTTGTTGACCCATGCATCACGTTTCGATCACGTTATTCCCCTTCTCTATCAGCATCACTGGTTACCCACCTTCTTCCGCATTCAATATAAACTTCTAATCTTTGCACACAAAGTAATCCATACTGGCACTCCTCTTTACCTGGCAAATCAGATACATTTCCGCACCTCCCATCGTCTTCTCCGCTCCATACACATAAACCGCATGGTCCTTCCCTCCCCCGTACACGCCCGCCTCGAACAAACCCGCTCCTCTGCTTTCTATTTCCTGGCTCCAAGCCTCTGGAATTCGCTCCCCCCCTCTCTCCGTGCAGAAGAATCCTATCAATCATTCAAAACCCAGCTCAAAACTCACCTCTTCTGCCTCGCGTTTGATCCTCCTCCCTAGTCCATCCCCTCTCCCCTCCTTTCTATTGTGACTACCCATGTATTGTATGTCCCCCCCTCCTTCCCCCCTTGATAGTACTCGTATATTGTCACTCTTTCTGTTTTTATCTTTATTTCCTGCTCTCGGCTTTTCTTTCCTTTCTCTCCTTTCCTTTTCTCATTATTGATGGCGTTCTTTTCCTTTTCTGCAGCCAAGAGCTTGTTTTAATTAACTTGCTTTATTTTATTTATTGTAAACCGCTCAGGTGCCCACGGTATTGAGCGGTATAACAAGTTTTAATAAACATAAACATAAACCTTATCCACCGGCAAACGGGCCTCCATTGCCTCTGTATCCAGCTCCACACCTAGGAACGTAATTCGCGTTGCCGGGCCCTCCGTTTTTTCTGCCGCCAATGGGACACCCAAGTCTCTGGCTAACTCCACGAAGCCCTGTAATAAATCCTGGCATTTTCCTGACTCAGCCTCCCCCACAAAAAGGAAGTCATCCAAGTAATGCACTACATTCACGCATACGACAAGCTCGACCACCGCCCAATGCAGGAAGGTGCTAAATTTCTCAAAGTAGTCTAACAAAAAAATCTGCGTGTGGATAACCAGATAAGTGTTTACTTCGGCAGTGGGGTTTTCTTAAATATTCGCAATTTGAAAAGCTTATGAAGTTTATATGAATAAAAGGGACATGTACTGTTCAGGAGGGGGAGTTCAATAGTACCTTCCTCCCACGGTTTATGCCCGACAAAAAATAATTGTAGAAGAAAGAGGGGGTTTTTACGGTATCGTTTATTGAGTATTTTTATTTGAGGAATTTCTCAAAGTATGCACAGGAAATCGAACAACCCATCGGCATACACTTATCAAAATAACTCTGACCTTCCACACGAAACCCCAGCAAATGAAACAATACCGGATGCACCGGGAGTAACCGGAAAGCAGATTCTATATCCACTTTAGCCAGCAGGCCTCCCGGACCACATCTTCTCACTTAGTCCGCTGCCGCATCAAAGGAAGTGTAACGCACCGAGCACAACTCCTTTGGTATGCGATCGTTCACTGACACCCCTGATGGACTAGAAAGGTCATGAATCAACTTAAACTTCCCAGGCTCCTTTTTTGGTATTATACCCAAAGGGGAAACCACAAAGTTCTCAAATGGCGCTACCGCAAAGGGGCCCGCAATACGGCCCAACTCCAACTCCCCCCGCAACTTGCTCATTACAATGTTCGCAAAACGCCAAACCGATACTGAATTCCGAACCTGACCCTGAAATCCTCCCCCCACTGCAGGTATCACAAAACCCTCCCTGAACCCATTTTCCAGCAACTCCCTGTCCTTTTTCCATGGATACCACTTAAGCCACGGCTGCAACGCCCCCCCACTGTATAGGCGTCAGGGCCATACTCAACAGTTCATTGCTGTTTGGACCCCAAAGAGGTGGGGAGGGGGGCTGGACCTTTCTTAACACACTTGACCGCTGCATGTCTGCCCTTAGAGATGGAGCAAGCATGTCGGAACTTGCAGTCTCGAAATGGACACGACACCTTGTTAAATCGCCAGCAGACGTCACCCGCCCCTCCACTGGCCGGTCGCTGCAGGGGCACTGGCCCCCCTGAACGAAAGGACAGCCCCGTCCCCACCACTCCCGGCACTCCATCGCCCCCCCCCCCCACTGTCTTGCATGGCCCATCCCTTCCAACCCGTCCCTGCCCAGCCTTCCCCCTTCGCCCCATCCGTCCCCCTGATAACCCCGCCCACTGCAACCAACACCCCCTCACCATCCCCCATCACCTCACCTATTCCAGTCCTGCTGCCCAGTGCTGATGCAGTCCCCCCATCCAGCCCATTGTCCTCCCTTTCCCTCACTCTGCTGCAATCTGCTTGCTTCTGCACCCCCCTTTTCCTCCCCCCTCTCCCCCGCTCCAGTCTGCACCCCCTACCACCCTGCGCTGAGTGTGCAGCCTCGCCCTGGCCCTCCTGGGATAACCCAGCTCTAGGGGGCCTCCATCCTCTCACTCCACCTCCCCTACCCCGCCCTTGCCCTACCCGAGTGACTGCAGCCTGCCCACCTCGTAATCCCCCCAGTCCTCCAGCCCCCCTCCCCCCAGCAGTTTAAGCCTGCCCTTTACGCAACCCAGTCGCTCTTTCGGCCCCCCTCCCCTGACCTTGCTGCCCTCTGCCTGGCATCCTAACTGCCTTTTTTTTTTTTATAAACCTCCAAAATCCTTTGCTAGTTCACTGCTCCGCTCCCCTGAACAGACTCTGCTTTGCCGCACTTCTTTCTTTTTTTTTTTTATAAATGTGTGATTGCCACCTGTACCTGTCTCTTCTCCCCACTCTGCTCACACATCCCGACTTCTGACTCAGCACTCCACGTGCTCACCACACGTCCTCTCGTCACGTCTGTCTTCACCCCGCTCTGGGAAAGACGACCTCAAGCCTCCGGCAAATCTGCCTTGACTCCCGGCCTTCCTTGAGCTGACGCCACAAACCTCTGTCCACTCACAGGCCACAAAACACCATCCCGCCGACTTCCCAAACCTCTGCACACTCGCTGGGAAACCAAGACTCCGTCCTTTCCTCCCGCCGCTCGCCAGCAACTGATTTCCCCCCGCTGGCCCTACTCTCTCAAAGGCCTCCCTTCCGACCATTCATTGGCTCCTGCGCCCATCACTCCCCCGCGGGAGCCAATGAATTTAAACGCCGCCACCCTGGACGCCCTCCTACCTCCCCCCCCCCCCGAGCTTTGCTCTCTCCTACCACCCTTGTTCCCGGATGAAGCTCCCTGCGCCGCCGCCCCAGTTACCCACGGCTCGCAGGTAAATGGCCCCGCGGCCGTTCCTATGTCCCCAGAGCCATATTTCAGAACATGGATGTTTAGAATAAGCTAATGGTTAGAGTAGTGGATTGAGAAGAGGTGAGTCAGTGTTCAAATTCCACTGCTTCTGTCTTTGACATTATGCTGAGTACTGGGGATGATGGAGTGTTTTCTTTTCTACACCCTCTGGATGTTTTTCAGCTCGGACATGTACTTTCATGATGCTTGTTCTTGCCTGAAGCAGGTCTAGTGTTAGACATAAGGGAATTTCATACCAAACTAATTATGAAATCAACAAATAAACCCAAAGAACTGTACAACATGTAACTTAGCAAAAGAAAACAACCAAGCCCACAACGCAATCACCCTTGAACCACAGGAATTTGCAGATTATCTACAATCAAAATACCCTGGACCACAGCACAACTTGTCGTCTCCTTCAAGCTCTGGCAAACCTGCAGTCCAAATCAGGGCAAATACATTACTTTGGTCTTTCAGCCACACCTCTACAGACCACTTGGAGCATATAATCCATAGCCTCAATATTACTACATACCTACTGGACCCATGCCCAACAAACTGGTTCAAACTCTCAAAAACAGAGCTTTCTCCAGCCTTCACAATCTAATCTCAGCCTTCTTCACTCAATGATACTTCCCTTCATACCTGAAAACTGCATTCATCCGACCAATCCTCAAAAGACCCAAGCTTGAACCGAATGACCCAAGTTCTTACAGACCTATCTGCAGCCTACCCTTTATTGCAAAAATTATTGAGAAAGTTGTCTTATATCAATTGCTAGACATGCAACAACACGGATTCTGCAACAATCATGGAGTAGATGCTGTGCTTTTCTCACTGACAGACTTATCAAAAGCATAGAAAACCCCAAACAAGGCTTCATTCTCATCTTTCTTGACATTGTAGCAGCATTTGACACCATATGCCATGACATCTTCTTGCGGCATCTACACAACATTGGAATCCGTGATACTGCCCTAAAACGGCTTTGCTCATACCTCACGAATCGCAATCAATACGTACAAATTGGCCAAAAGACATCCAAACAAATCACTCAGATGCAGGGAGTCCCTCAAGGCTCTGTGCTTTCAGCACTACTATTCAATATCTACATTCAGCCAATTTGCAACATCATACAAGCATTCAATGTATACTACCACTTGTATGCAGATGACGTTATGATTTACACTCCCTTTATCACCACAATAATTATAAACTGTTTCAATGTCATAAATCGATGGCTATCAGATCAAAAGCTCAATATCAACCTCAAAAAGACCAAAGTCCTCTTCCTCACCAAGAACCAGTCCTTTTATTTATTAATTTTATTTATTTACATTCTCTTATATACTGTGCTATTCTGCATCAGTGTGATTTACATTGAACAAACTGAAATTACATTGAACAGGGCATTATAACTTGGAGATAACTATTTTACAGGGAACATGGGCTATGGAGGGTTAAGTGGCTTGCCCAAGACCACAAGGAGCACCTGTGGGACTAGAAACCCCAGTCCTTCCGGCCTAAGGTTGCTGTCCTCTAGTGGGATTTGAACCCCTGACCTTCTGGCCTGAAGTACCTTGCCCCAACCACTAGGCCACTTCTCCACTCCAAATCACTCCAAATCACTTTTACCCATCAAAGTCATTAAAAGTTGAGAATGCCTACTTGGAGGTTAAGTCAGAAGTGAGATATCTTGGCATTACCATCAACCAGCACCTCTCATTTCAACTGCATATAAACCGAGTAACCCAATGTATTTTCAATAAGTTAAGGACTTTCCAACACTTATGGCCCCTTCTTGAGCTACAAGATTTTCGAACAGTTTTCCAAACATTGATATTACCACACTTTGATTTCTGCAATGCCATCCTACAAGGTATCCCAAAAAACTCCTTACATCCTCTACAGCTTGCTCAACATGCGACCACACGAATCCTAATGTGCTCAACTAGTTATAGTCACATCATACCAATTCTGAAAGAACTACATTGCCTACCTCTACTCAGTCGAATCAAGTATAAAACTCTGATGACAACATTCAAAATAATCCATTATTTATCCTCTCAATATTTACACTCCATCATAGCAAAGACCCCCAGGAAATCACCAAAGAAGTAACTCCTCAAACCTTTTAGTCCTACCCCAAGCACTGACTAAGAGTAATCAGACAACCTGCGCACGTGCAATCTCCCTACATGCCCCTCGCCTTTGGAACGCCTTTCCAAATTACATCAGAGACACTCATGACATTGAAACATTCAGGAAGTTGTTGAAGACCCACCTGTTCACAGAACACTTTGATGATCTTAAATGACCCACCGCTCACTTCTCCACCTCCTCAACCCTCCTACTCTCCGCCATCCTTCTCAACCCTGCCTTCTCCCTCCCCTCCTGCTCTTGTCTGCTACAAGCTTTCTTGCTATAATGTATATAGTTTAACAAAGTTCAATGTTATCTCTAGTTTTCACTCTTGTTAATTTGTTTAATTGTTCCATATAAGTTATAATACCTACTCCATGAAATGTTGAAGTTCAGTACTTTGTAAACTGCATTGATGCCTGGAAACACGGTATATAAAAATAAATAAAATAAAATAAATGCTGGGTGTCCAGGACATTTCTGAGATCAGGAGGGGGCATCCAGGATCCTGTCATGCCTCCTCCACACCCCTGTTTAGAATTGGATGTCTTCACACTGGGGATGTCCCCAGAGCTGGCTTCTAAAATGGCTCTGGAGACGTCTCTGTGCTTTGGACATCCCCATTCCTTTTTTTGGACATCCAAAGTATGAATAGGGCTTCTAAAATGACCCTCTATGTGTATGACAATGACATGCAGATTATTGCTTATGGTGATCCTCTATCTTTTGATTTGGTTCCCTTGAATCAGTTCCTTGAGGTTGTTGCTTCTTGGTTAGCAGTTAAGTGACTTAAACTAAACCTGCTAAAACAATCGCTATGAGGGATCACTGCCTGCATTTTATTAGGATGTTCTAGTTTGGGCATTCCAGATTGCACGTGGACAGATTATCTAACTCCCTAGTCACCTAAGTTGACTCTATTAAGATCCTAGATGTTGTAGACTACAAGCTTGGTTATGTTGCCTGGGCTTCCTAGGTAATAAAGGGATGTTTCTTTACTCTCCACTGTTTTCACTCAATCAGATAACTCTTGGACTTCCCAGTGCTATATTCTCTAATTCATGTCCTGGTAATTTTGAGATTGCAGTACTTACAGTAAAACTGTTTAGATCCAGTGAGCTAAAAAGATTTCAGTATTTCAAAACATTGCTATCTTTACTGAGCAAGAAAATTTGATCATGTCATGCCACTCCTCACTCAGCAGCCCAAAAGGCTTTTTTGTACAGGAATATTTCTCCCTCTTTCTACAGGTCTCATTCCTACAGGTCAGAGCATCTACTATATTCTCAGAATGAGAAACCCCTTTTGATGTAAGGAATCATGTTTTTATAAGTTTCAGATCAAAATTACAGTATGTGATAGATTTTGCTGCATTACTGGAAATAAGAATGCTATTGAACTTAGTAATTGAAGGGATTTGGCTACACTAATATGATACTAGTAAACTGTAAATGAGATTGTATTTAAGAACATAAGATATGCCAAACTGGGTCAAACCAAGGTCCATCAAGCCCAGTATTCTGCTTCCAACAGTGGCCAATCCATGTCATAAGTATCTGGCAGGTACCCAAAGTCCATAGCTTCCACAATGCTCATCCTTGGTAAGCAGTGGATTTCCTGGGTCCTCTTTAATGGTTTATGGACCTTATCTCCAGGAACTTGTCCAAACCCTTTTAAACCCAGCTACACTAACAGCTTTTACTACATCCTCTGATAATGAATTCCAGAATTTGATTACGTACTGAGTGAAAAAAATATTTTCTCTTATTAAATGGGTTACATTGTAGCTTCATTGTATGTCCTCTAGTCTTTCTACTTTTTGATAGTGTAAACAACTGATCTACGTTAACCCGTTCCATTCCATTCATTAATTTATAGACTTCTATCATATCTCCCCTCAGCCTTCTCTTTTCCAGGTTGAAGACTCCTAACCTTTTAAGCTTTTTTTCCTCATAGGGACTCTTCTCTGTACCTTTTCTAATTTCGCTATATCCTTTTTAAGATATGGCGACCAGAATTGAACACAGTATTCAAGGTGTGATCGATACAGAGGCATTATAATATCCTTGGTTTTATTCTCCATTCCTTTCCTTATGATTCCTAGCATTCTATTAGCTTTCTTGGCCACCACTGTACCCTGGGCGAAGGTTTCAATGTATTATCCACGATGATGCCTAAATCTTATTCCTGGGTGCAAAATTGGAATGGGCCATGAATAAACTTTATCAGACCAATTTATTGTATTTGTTCGGTTTAAATTATTTGCTGTAATTCAGATGGACTCTATACCTTATGAAGTAAAAAAACAATACGTTTATTAAGTTTTAAAAAATTGCCAACACCTTATAAAATCTTCTTGTGCTGTGGTTTCTCTTGATATTTCCGATTTGGAATTTTATCAAATGTGAAAAGTACTCAAGTAATCTTTTATATAATATAATTTTTTTTTTAACTTGTAAAATAAATGGGTGGGATTTTAGAAATCCTATTCATGCTTTGGATGTCCAAAAACAGGCCTAGAGATGCCTCCAGAGCCATTTTAGAAGCCGTCTCTGAGGATGTCTCCAGCATGAGGACTTCTGACTCTGAATGGAGGTGTGGCTGGGGTATTCCCAGGGACCAGGACGTCTCCACCAGATTACAGAAACGCCATGGACATGCAGCATCACACCTAACTTTAGATCAGCTCCAAGGCATGCATAGCACTGAACAAGCAACTGAAAAGTGCTCATTTAGACTGAAAAACTTCCAGAGTATGTAGAGAGGAAAGCACACTATCATCCCCAGGACTCAGCACAACTATAGCAGCATAGGGATATGAATCCTGGCTACTCCGTTTCTAACCCACTACTCTAACCATTATGCTATCCTAGACATCCAAGTTCTGAAATGCAGTTCTGGGGATGGGGACCCCTACTGAAGTCCCTATTGGGTATGTTCAGGTTTGTGAAATCACAATGGCACCTGGACGTCCCTGCATCTTTTTCAGGTGTTCTAGCTCAGACAGCCCAGATTGCACTTGGATGGATCTTCTAAAAGCACCTTCAATATTTGCTAATATATTTTATTTATATTTTATTTTATTTATTTTTATTTAAATTCTCTTATATACCGCACTATTCAGCATCAGCGCGGTTCACATAGAACAAAAAATCTCAGTAATAATCAACAATGAGCCGCCTGACTGAAGACCGAACACAATTTAGGATAGCTATCCAGTGGGTTGCCATGAGTCGACTCTGACTCGACGGCACTTAGCAACAACAACAATAGTGTGCCTATATTGTGACCACTGAGGAAGGCGTGATATCGCCGAAACATGGCCATGTAGAGTCTGTGTGCTGAATCACTGACTGTTTTTCAATAAACTGAGTGTATTTCATCATCTGTTTTGTATTGGCAGTGAGTTGCCTTTTTTTATTGGTGTACACAATAAAAGGTCTCTTTTGCTAGAGGAGTATAGTCAGTATACAAAAAAAACCCCTCTGCACTACACCTTGAAAGTATATAACGTAACTTTCTTAAGACTTGATACAATTTCGTTAATCAAGTAACATTTTCATTATCCGTTACAAAACACTTATTTAGTTAGTAGCAGAAGGTCTCAGCATAGGTGGGCTGCCATTAGACTATCACTTTATCATCTAATGGACTCCGACCTTTTTAGGTTTGAAAACTGCTACCATAAGCATATGTAAAAAATTGGTTTGGAGAATAGTTCAAAAAACTGTTGTTAATTTGAAAGAATAAGTGCTTAACTTTCGAAGAGGACTTCAACTTGAAATTTCCCAACGCTGACAGACGTGCCACTTATTGCGTTTCACCCTCACAGGTTTCGTCAGGGGAATCTTGTAAAGCACTAAAACAATACACAAGACAAATTCATGAGTTACCAACTTTCAATGACGATAAGCAAACACTGAAGATATGCTATGTTACATCACCTCAAACCCAGAAAATCCACTTTCTCTCACAAACGATTTCTCAATGATGGTTGTAGCATGCCGCGCATGCGGAGTAGTTATATAGAGAGCATTTAAAACTGACAGCCATTATCCCTAAGCAACCTCCTTCTCAAAGACACACCTCCCACTCAACCCGGGCATTCAACCCATCTGGGGCCACAGACTGCAACTTATGAATCCAACGTTGTTCATTATATAGCAAAGTCTGCTCCATAGTTTTACCACTTCGCACTGCAGTAATGTGCATGATACAGAAACAGCGCAGATCAGAAAAAGCATGATGATATTGAAGACAATGGTCCACCATTGGTGGTGCTTTTCGCTGACATTTGAGTTTACTCTCATGCTCAAGCATACGTACTCTAAACGTGCGACTAGTTTTCCCAACATATAATAGGGCACAAGGACATCGGACATCAATATCATCATGCTTTTTCTGATCTGCGCTGTTTCTGTATCATGCACATTACTGTGTTTTGACAGTTTTGACAGTTGACCCTACGGCTTCGCTGCAGGAACAAATTAAATTTCTCACTATTGGAGCTCTTGAATCGCGCCTCATATCTAAAAATGAATATGCATATTTGAATTCACCTGACCCAGTTGTGGCCAAGTTCTACTTAGTTCCAAAAGTACACAAGGATGCTACTAACCCACCAGGGAGACCAATTGTTTCCACGCGTAATTCTGTGTTAGAACCATTGTCAGTATATTTAGATTCTTTTTTACGACCATTGATGACATCTATCCCAGCATTTATAAAAGATACCACTCATTTTTTGTGCATTCTGGAAGACTATCGACAATTGGCTAGCCAATCGGACGTCATTCTTGTAACATTAGATGTCACATCACTTTATACGGTCATTCCCCAACTACAAGCCCATACAGTGGTGATGGAAGCTTTAAGAAACAGGGCTGATTTATCGAGCGCCCAGCTACATTTTCTATCAGAGTTAACTGATCTTACCTTGCGTAATAATTTTTTTGTATTTGAGGATGTTCTATACCACCAGATATCAGGGATGGCAATGGGTGCTACGTGCGCCCCATCCATTGCAAATTTATATATGCAATGGTTTGAGAGTAAGTGGCTAGAAGTCTCCCCGTATAAAGCTTTTTTGAAGCTGTGGAAAAGATATTTTGATGACGTCTTCATTTTGTGGTGTGGTACCGCAATGGTGCTACAAGCTTTTTTTGCTTGGCTTAATGATAGAGAAAGCAATGTCAAGTTTACACTTACCTATAGTACGAAGCAAGTTACCTTTTTGGATGTTCTGGTTCAGAAGACTACTACTGGGTGGCGTACCTCTATATATTGAAAACAGACAGATAAGAACACTTTTTTGCACTATACTAGTGCACATCCGACTCCATTGCGGAATAGTTTACCATTGTCACAATTCATCTGCTATCGCCGTAACTGTTCAGATATACATGAGTTTAAGAAGTATTCTAAGGAATTAAAAAGTCAATTCCAACGGAGGGGCTACCCCGAAAAGATTGTCAATAGGGCATATAAAAGAGCGCTGTATGTTAATCGGGACTTGTTGCTTCGCCCAGCCCTTAATCGTGGGTCAGGGGAAGAGGAGCGGCAAGTTAATTTGATTATATCTTTTTCCCCATATAGTTATTATTTAAAGCGTAGTATTAAGCGGCATAAAAATGTCCTTAATAGTATCCCGGGCCTTGAACATTACCACCTTCGCTGTGTCTGGACGAGGCAGAAGAATTTTAAGGAGCTTCTAAGTCTGGCGATATTGAGACCATTACAATCAAAGGGAGGAACTTTGGAGACAGGCCATAAGAAATGTGGATCCTGTACAGTTTGTGCGGTTACAGAGGAGTTGTCAGAATTTATCTATCATGGCAAATCATATCAATTACGAAGTATGACTTCCTGCACCTCTACACATGTGTTATATGCTGTCCGATGTCCTTGTGCCCTATTATATGTTGGGAAAACTAGTCGTATGTTTAGAGTACGTATGCTTGAGCATAAGAGTAAAACTCAAATGTCAGCGAAAAGAAGCACCAATGATGGACCATTGTCTTCAATATCATGCTTTTTCTGATCTGCGCTGTTTCTGTATCATGCACATTACTGCAGTGCGAAGTGGTAAAACTATGGAGCAGACTTTGCTATATAATGAACAACGTTGGATTCATAAGTTGCAGTCTGTGGCCCCAGATGGGTTGAATGCCCGGGTTGAGTGGGAGGTGTGTCTTTGAGAAGGAGGTTGCTTAGGGATAATGGCTGTCAGTTTTAAATGCTCTCTATATAACTACTCCACATGCGCGGCGTCCTACAACCATCATTGAGAAATCGTTTGTGAGAGAAAGTGGATTTTCCGGGTTTGAGGTGATGTAACATAGTATATCTTCACTGTTTGCTTATCGTCATTGAAAGTTGGTAACTCATGAACTTGTCTTTTGTATTGTTTTAGTGCTTTACAAGATTCCCCTGACGAAACCTGTGAGGGTGAAACGCAATAAGTGGCGCGTCTGTCAGCGTTGGGAAATTTCAAGTTGAAGTCCTCTTCGAAAGTTAAGCACTTATTCTTTCAAATTAACAACAGTTTTTTGAACTATTCTCCAAACCAATTTTTTACATATGTTTATGGTAGCAGTTTTCAAACCTAAAAAGGTTGTTGATGTTAAAATGGTAGTGAGTCCATTAGATGATAAAGTGATAGTCTAATGGCAGCCCACCTATGCTGAGACCTTCTGCTACTAACTAAATAAGTGTTTTGTAATGGATAATGAAAATGTTACTTGATTAACAAAATTGTATCAAGTCTTAAGAAAGTTACGTTATATACTTTCAAGGTGTAGTGCAGAGGTTTTTTTAAGTACACTGACTTTTTTTTATTGGTGTCAGGCTCCTACACATGTATTTGAGCCACTTTGTAGCCTCATGTGTAAATACTGCCAATTGACTACAGATGCTGCTTTTTCTAATTTCAGTATGAAGGGGGAAATAAACAATTGGGTATTAAGGAGGAGAACCCCCTTAATTCCCCCCTCCCTGGCCAAAACAAGCACTTTTAAAAAACTTAAACATACCAGGGAGCAGGTATTAATTCTGATGTGGACAGTTTCGATCATACAGATGTATTCCACATATGAAATGGGGCATACAGGTGTAGAGGTTTGACCCACCCTGACTACTCTGATCAGACGCCAACATGCCCCCTCACAACTTTCACATAATAGGACATCGATGTGTAAATTCAGCCCTTTTCTAAAATCACCATTTACACATGTAAATTGCGGATACGGCTTCTAAAATAACCTCCTTATCCCTAAATTTGATAACCGAGGCAAGCGGACCCGGCGCTCCAGGCCCTACCATTCCCCCCCCCCCACACACACTCTCCCCCCCCCCCACCAAAACAAGACATGACACCAATAGTTTCATGGAACACCACTGGTCGCAGCTTTATTAACCATTAACAATTGGAATAAAACAACATCAACTTTCAAAACCCCCATTAGCGGAACCCGGCTGCACCAGCCATACCTTAGCAAAGTGCCCGCCACCGCTAATGCCATAACTTGCCACCCGGCAAGTTTCCATGCCCCTCTCCCCGACTTCGCCATGCCCATAGCAAAAGTCGGCAGGGGTTCAACCGGGTCAGGGGCACCCCGCCCCCGCCCAAATGAAGCCTGCTGCTCCATACCCCGGAAACCTCCGGGATTCCGCCCCCCCCCAAGCTGCAACACCCCAGACCAAGCCTCCACTGAGAGGGAGGGACGCCGGCACCCCAAAGCAGCCTCCGCTCGAACTGCCACGTGGAGGCTGCTGGCCGCAACTCCCCCTCCCCACCCCCCAGCAACAAACCAAACGATTGGCTCCCGCACGGCCCAGACAGCGGGGAGCCAATCAATTTAATTGGCGCACTCGCGCTCTCCCCCGAGGCCGCGCACAGGGTCCCCGTGCCGGGCCACGCGCCCGGTTAGAATCGGCCGCCGGGACCCTGCCCGCGGCCTCGCGATAACCGAGGCAGGCGGACCCGGCGCTCCAGGCCCTACCATTCCCCCCCCCACACACTCTCTCCCCCCCCACCAAAACAAGACATGACACCAATAGTTTCATGGAACACCACTGGTCGCAGCTTTATTAACCATTAACAATTGGAATAAAACAACATCAACTTTCAAAACCCCCATTAGCGGAACCCGGCTGCACCAGCCATACCTTAGCAAAGTGCCCGCCACCGCTAATGCCATAACTTGCCACCCGACAAGTTGCCATGCCCCTCTCCCCGACTTCGCCATGCCCATAGCAAAAGTCGGCAGGGGTTCAACCGGGTCAGGGGCACCCCGCCCCCGCCCAAATGAAGCCTGCTGCTCCGTACCCCGGAAACCTCCGGGATTCCGCCACCGGCACAGAACCCTGTTCATGTGCCGCCCCCCCCAACCCGAAGCTGCGACCAGCGAACATCATGGACAGACATATATTCCAAGGCTTCCTGCCAGTCGTTAACCCCGTCAGCCCCGAACACGTAGCATCCACCCAATCATGCAATATCTGATAACCCCCCTTTTGACAGACCCATCGACCAATCTGTTGATTAATCTTAGTCAAGCCCCCGGGACCAGCGCCGCCGGTCCCAGCAAGCCGGCCTTGGAATAATGTCAGACGACAGCAAGACAATACCAGGAAACATCCTAAGCACCACCCCCAGATCATCCTGCACCGCCCGGATCAGCTGCCGGCAGGACCAGGATACCAAGTCGTTGCCCCCAAGATGCACAAGCAGGGCTCTCGGCCACCGGAGTGTCCTCCCATGGCACTGCAGCAAAGGTAGAAATTGAGACCAGAGAAGTCCTCTCACACCCAGCCATGTCACACAGCCACCACCGACGGGTCCAGTCCCAAATTAGCTCCGATAGGTCGAGCAGCCGCATGCTGTCCCGCCCAGTGGACAAAAAAGTGGCCAGCAATCCAACAGCCACCAGGCTCGGCACCCCCATCTGCAACAGAAATAAACAGTTAAAGACCCCACCCCACACCTGAACCCTTACAGCCGAACGTAACCCCGAAAAGCCCGGGAGCGCCACCTCCCGATACCCTAAATAACCTGCTTGGACAACCCCGCCGCCGCCGCACTAATGGCAGCCCCAATTCAAATGGAGTGGGGGACGAACCGCAGAGGGTCCGCACCCACTGCTTGCAATGCCAGGCGCAGCACCGCCGTGACCTGAAAACGAGTTAGGACCCGGAAGTCCGCATGTACGAAAAACCCCCCCCAGCCAGCCGTGGCCGCACCAACAAATACTGCCGCACCGCACACACCAGGCCAGCCCGGGGATCCCCAAGCTCACCCAACCACACCCACAAACCTCTCCCCAGCGGATCTGTCCTGGATTTTTGCCAACAGGATCCGCAACCGCCCCCCTTCCACCCGCACATGATGGGCCTACAGCCCCCCACCACCCCCTCCCCGGCCAGAGCCCGCAACCAACTTCCCGACACGAAAAGCCCCAAAAAAGGCAATGCAAAAAGCCGCCCGAAACAAAGTGACTTCGTACTCAGACGCCGCCACCCGCGCTAAAGCCCCGCAAACCTTCACCAATAGGCCAGGTGTAATGGGCAACCCGGAGTCCGGCGGTGCAGGCTGAACCCTCTCCCAGCCTTGCAACAACCGCCGCGGCAAAACCCCTCCAGCAGGAGAGCCCCAACCAACCGCGCCCGCAAAAACGTTAAACCCAGCCAGATGCCCACGCATCGCCGATCGCGAGAAATCGGCGTGCTTTGCCTCCACAATATATCGACCAATCAATCCCGCCATAACCCCGTCCGGCTGCCACCCATGAGCCACCAAAAAGACAACCACCCAGTCACAGCCTCGCCGATATGCTGACCAAGTCCCTGCAGACCCGAATTCTTCAACAGCTCTAGCATCTCCGGAGGCCAATGCTCCACAAGCTCTCTGGGACCACAGATCCGTCCTGGTCTGCTTCGGGGGCGAAAGCCCGGAACCGATCCCACTGACCATGAGAAAGAGCATCAGCGATCTCGGTAGTGCACCCCGTGATATGCCGCGCCTTGACCGACACATGCAGCCGGAGACACGCTAACACCACCTCCCGCATCAAGCCCGCCACCCTTAAGCATTTAGGAGAGTAACGATTGACCACACTGACCGCTGCCGCATCATCGCACCACCACAGAACCCTACGGTTCAGAAGCCGTCCTGGCCAGAGCTCCAAAACCACACGAATCGGAACGAGCTCCAAAAAGGTGATGTTCTTGGCCAAACCCTCGATGTGCCACGACTCCGGCCAATGTTCCGCGCACCTGGCCCCCCCTAAATTCACCCCTACCCCCCCCCCCCCCCCCCCCCCCGCCGCATCTGTGTATAACTGAAAGGCATCGCTGGACACCGCAGACTCCACCAAAACCGAAGTCCCATTGAAGTCCTCCAGAAAACGACTCCACACCATCAGATCCGCATGCATGGCCCCCATGACCCTAATGCGGTGGTGAAGCTCCCCCACCCCGGCCGGGGCACAAGCCAGCCGGCGTGAAGACACCCACCCCATCGCAATCACTCGACCTGCAAAGTTTAAGGACCCTAACAGCGCCTGCAGCTCCTTCAAGGAAATCTTGCGAGACGACAATACGTTAGCCACCGAAACCCGCAAGCGGGTCACCTTATCCTGCGGCAAATGCGCCACCATCGCCTTAGAATCCAACTCCATCCCCAAAAAGGTCAATCGTGTCGTCGGGCCTTCCGTCAAACACCCGCGCCAGCCGAACAAATGCAGACAACAGCTCCTGGCATTCCCCCGACTGCGCCGTACTCACAAACAAAATCGTCCAGGCAATGCACCACGGAGGACAAGCCTGACAACTGAACCAGCACCCACTGCAGGACGGTGCTGAACATCTCAAAATAAGCGCAAGAAACGGAACAACCCATCGGCATGCACTTGTCGAAAGAATACCCCCCTCGAAAACAAAACCTAAGAAAGGAAAAGCAGACGGGTGGACAGGTAATAGGCGAAACGCAGATTCAATATCAACCATAGCCAGAAGGGCAGCCGAACCGGCCCCCCTAACCATCTGCGCCGCCTTGTAAAAGGAAGCGTACCATACCGTACAAAACACACGCGGAATGCGATCATTAACAGAAGCGCCGATTGGACAGGACAAAGTATGAATCAACCGGAACTTCCCCGGCGCCTTCTTGGGTACCATACCCAACAGAGAATTCACCAGGCCCAGAAAAGGGGGCTCCGGGAAAAAACCTGCCACTCTCCCCAACCGCAATTTCCCCGCTAACTTGTCTTGAACGACCACAGCCCAACGCCGTACCGACGGGGAGTTCTGCGCATTCGGAGCCGACACCACGCCGCGCACCGGGATAACGAACCAAACCGCAAACCAAACGACAAAATCATCGCCTCCCGCCTCCTAGGGTATCGACTCAACCACCCCAAGAAGGCCTCAACCCGTATCGGCGAGGGCGCACGCCCCACCACTCACTGCCTGTTCGCCGAGGGTCCGGCAACACCAGCGGCACCTTATTTTAATGCACCTGGTGGCCAAGTGAGTACCTCCACACAAGGAACAAAGTGCTGGAATTTGCAGTCTGGAAAGGAGCAAGTGGACCGGTTGAAGCTCCAGCACACATCGCTGCCCGCCGCCGGGCCCGCCGTCGGCGGCACTCCACCTGCCCCTGGCTGAAAGGAACGCACCGCCCCCCCCCCACCGCCCCGCTACTACCCCTATCCCCACCCACCCCTCCGGCACTAGACCTAGCCGACATCTGAGTCGGCCAAAGGTTAATGTCCTGCGTGCCCCAGGAAAGTAATCGGCTCACCTCCATCCTATCCCTAATATAACGGCGCTTCCTAATCTTGCACCGCGGCTTACGTGGCACTCCCTCCCACAATTCCAGAAAAACCACCACCGAAGCAACACCCCCACCCGAACTGGAGCCCACCGTCCCCCCGCCTTCCCCGCCCCACCTACAAGGCAACCCACCAGACCCCCCAGATGAACCGCTCGAAGAAGAAGAAGAGGAGGACAAGTCAGAGCTCCGACGACGCCTACCAGACCGCCTGCGCTTTCTCTGCGTACCACCCCCCGCCTTCGCCTTCAGCGACCGCCCGCCCCATTGCCCACACCCCCAAGCAACTCACCAGGAGCAGGCACCGACACCATAGTTGTCCCGTCAGCAGCTGGACCATCTGCACCTTCGGCACCCACGCTATCCCCGGACCGTCCATGCTGCGTCGACGCTCCTGCCGCCGAAGGCAACCAGCTCTCGCACCCAGCGGCACTCGACTGCAAGGTGGGCTGCATCATAATCGGCCACTATGGAGACAGAAAAGGAAAAACAGGGGGGGGGAATCTGCCCTTGACCAAGCCCGAGGCCAAGGCCCACCCCAATCCGCCTGAGATGGACCCCGCCCCCCACTCAACCACTGGTCCCACGGGGACGGTCCCCCCACTGCCCCAAAACCACCAGGCCCAGGGAGCCATCCCGCGGGCACCCCATAACCACTGACCCACTGAGACCCCTCAGGCCGCACTCCTCCCGCAAGCCCATGAACCCCTAACACCCCACCCGCCGCCCCCAGACCCCCCGCTGGACAGGCAGCACCTCCCTCGCCCCCCACATTCACTCCCCCAGCCACTCCTGCAGTACCCCGAAGCCCCCCGAGCACCTCCAGGGAGCCACTGGGGGGCGCAACACCCCTCCCGGCCACAGCACCCCCCCCCCCCCGGGACGTCGAGCCTTTTCAGTCCCCTTTTGACCCCGCGCGGCACCTCCAGCAGAAACCCCATACCAGGGCTGCGCAACCCCCTACCCGTCCCCGCCGTCCCTTGAGACCGAGACCGTCCACGCCCACGCACAGACGACCCAGCAGCACTCCCCGGGGCTGCACCCTTTGAACTGCGCTGTGCAGGCATCCCGCAGGGCCAGCACTGCCCCTAAAGGCTTAAAAAATCCCCCACAAGTAAGCCAGGGCTTCAAAAACAGCGGTGGCTGCCTACTCCGGTTTTGTTTGTTTTCTTCCGTTTTTTTTTTTGTTTGTTTTTAGGTTAAATTGGTCCCTTTTATTGTAACGGAGGAGTTATGCTGCCCTCAATTTCCTCCCCCCCACCTCAGGAACACCCGGCCCCCCACCGAAGTACCCAGGGCCCGCACTTGCCTGCACTCCCGGCCCGCACTTGCCAGCACACCCGAAGAAGATAGGACCCCGAAGCTCCCGATCGCCGCCAAAAACGCCTGCTCCCGGAGCTTCCAAGGAACGCCGGCACCCCAAAGCAGCCTCCGCTCGAACTGCCACGTGGAGGCTGCTGGCCGCAACTCCCCCCCCACCCCCCAGCAACAAACCAAACGATTGGCTCCTGCACGGCCCAGACAGCGGGGAGCCAATCAATTTAATTGGCGCACTCGCGCTCTCCCCTGAGGCCGCGCACAGGGTCCCTGCGCCGGGCCGCGCGATTTCTTTGCTAAACAAAATTAGAATCTACTCCCGGGTGATTCATGTAACCCTTGTTTGAGGCTTCTGAAATCCATCTGATTTGTTATTGCCAGATAGAAAATTTCAACTGACTTACTTGACCACATGCGGAAATATTTTGTTACAGAAAGAGTGGTGGATCCGTGGAATAGTCTCCCAATGGAGGTGGTAGAGATGAGTACAGTATCTGAATTCAAAAAAGCATGGGACAAACCAGAGGATCTCTAAAGGAAAAAAAGGGGACTATTGTAGTAGTTAGTATGGAAGAGCAGACTAGATAGGCCATGTGGTCTTTTTCTGCCATCATATTTCTATATTCCATTTCTCTGTACAGTCAGTTTGGTGAAATAGAGTGCCGCATTTTCTAAAGGTTTTAATGCATGCTAATTTCATTAACACATGTTAAGTGCCCACAGTGTGATATCCTTTAATAAAATAAAGATTAGTTTCAGATCACTATGGATAAATTTGTGGCAAAATAAGTTGTGAAGCGGCCTATTATAATTACTCATTTCATCCACACATAGTTCTTGATTAATGTAGTTAATGTACCCATTTTCCACAAAATTGTGAAGCTGAGCAAAAAATTTGCTTTTAATTAATGATGACTGTACTTTGCTTTATTTGCAGACTTTCAGCTTTCTTAGTGCACTGACTTATACTTTATTACAATGTATTACAAACTACCTGAGTCGGTACATCAGGCTTCATCCCTGGCCCTTTTCAAATCCATGCTAAAGGATTACCTCTTTGAAGCTGCTTTTGGATCCTGATCTGCTTCATCTCCTATGTTACCTTTCCGTAGCTGTCTCCCTGTCCTCAGCTATTGTATTGTCTGTCTCTAACTAGATTGTAAACTCTGAAGAGCAGGGGCCATCTTTTATATGTATCTGTACAGAGCTGTGTATGCATTGTAGTGCTATATAAATATTCAATAGTAGTAGTAAATTACATATATACGTCTCCATGCAGAAACCCTGCACTAGGGCCCAGTGCTTAAACTCTAACACAGGGTTCCCTAATGCAGGCTTAGAGCAGAGGTTTTGCTTAGCAATGCTGTAGCATGCAAATGAGCTGAGTGAAAAAAGACTGTGCTAAACAAGGGGAGCAAGCCAAACACAGGGATCTGCGTCTGCAGCACATATATCTCATGCACAACCCCCCCCCCCCCCTCAGTTTGAGATAACTTTTGGAGGAAGATCAACACTGCTACAGGGGGCGCAGATGTGGCTGAGAGTGGGGGCCCCAACAAGTTGAATATCCAGCAAAATGGAGAGGCCCTCGAACACGGTCTCAGTTGAGGAATCAGCAATTGTCATTTAGAGTTCTTTCTCTATCTCTAAGGAGTTGGAACAGACCCTCAATTTGGGATTATTTTTTATTCCAAATATTCGCTATTGGGTATTTGATATGTGTATTGCTTTTTGTAAGCTTTTTCACAAATTAATATCGAAACTATATTGTACTACTGTAGAAATGGGTGTGGATGATTCCTTAGTGCCACACCTTCCCGTTGGGTACCTCCGAATTTTTCAGATTCATTAATTACTAATTTTTAGCGGTTGGTTCTGGAAGAACTAATCACTGTCGAGGCACAGTATACGCCCAGATGTTCCAATATCTCGCTTGTTCAGTGGCAACATTTAAAACAGCTTCAGGCAAACCCAGACATTATAGTATATTGGGCAGACAAAGGGGGGCGCTATAGTCCTACAAGATAGATAGTAGTATGAACAAGGTACAGAACAAGAAATTACTTGTCAATTGGGGGATTCTAAATATTATGAAAAACTTCAGGAAGATTCTACTCCTCAACTATTACAACAAGTTGTTGATGTGATATCCTGGGGTTTGAAAGAGCGATATTTGACTAACGGGGAGTTACAATTTTTGATTAATAAGTTTCCTCAGATACAGATATTTTATTCAGTCCCTAAGATTCATTGTGCCTGGACATGAATTGGTTTTGGAACCACTTCCCCAATTTATTGATCGGATATTGAACCCTTTGGCTAAACAGACAACATTTTATATTAGGGACACTACTCATTTTTTAAACATCTTCAATGATGAAAAATGGCTCCTAACCATGGACATTAATCCTCTCTACACAAATATACTCAGAAGAAGCCTTACAAGTAATTCAGCAACTGGATTGGAAGGATTGTTTGGGTCCAACTAAGAGCAACCAACCATGTTCATTGATAAGGTGATTCAGTGGTTATGATTTTATTATTTATTATTGCTTATGGTATGATGTATTATGTACTTTGTTGCTCCTGTCTTCGTTTTTATTTGAGATTTTATATAGCGTTCCAACCCAGTTTTTGATATTTCTATATAAATGTTTTTATATTGTGACTGATTATGTTCAAATTTCTTTTTTTAATATATGGTTTAATATCTTTTTTATATATATCTTGTTATGATTTTGATTGTTCCTCTTTTTTAATATATGTTTTAATTTATGTTTCAATATATGTTTTATTATATATTTGAGTGCAATAATTGAATGTTTTTGTTTCTAGTTGCCCTATACCCCTGATGAAGTTTTGTTAAACGAAACACGGCCTGTGTCGGGTGGGCACCAACTTTTTGGTTTGTGAATAAAAACGCCTCTTTTCAATATTAGATGATTGTTTGTTCTTCCTTGAACACATCACGTTCCTCCACTGTGTTTGGAAGGATTGTTTACCATCTAGGATTCCAAAGGCTTATGTAATGGAATTATTGCGGTTAGTTCTCTGCCATAATTACTTTCGCTATAATGCAGAATTATGCATTCAAATATTTGGGATTGCCATGGGGGCAACAGTGGCCACTTTATATGTAGCAGCATTTGAAGATTTGTTGCTGTGGGGGCCAATTCTGAACTGGGGTCATCCGGATGTCCAAAATCTGGATGGCCTGGATCTGGCCCCGATTCTGCACTCGCGGTAGCGAGACATTCCCGCAGGAGCAGAATCAGGGATCTTGGACGGCCCAGGCATGCTCTGATTCAGGTCCGCTGCACATCTGGAAAACCCTACATCTAGGTTGCCCTATGCTCCTGCATGGAGCCTTGGTGCCGTGGTGTCCTGTTTCCATGGCACCAGGACACCATGCAGGAGCCCCAATGCACCATGACTGGGTCAAAATGCTTTTCCCTGCCGCCCGACTTCCAGAATGGTCTGCCAAGGCTGGGATCAGGCGGCAGGGAACCCCTGCTTCTCCTCACCTGGGTTTGGCGGGTCCGCAGGTGTAGATTCCCTTCCTGGGGGGGACTTATTCCATCTCCAAGGTGGAATAAGTCCCCTGTACATCTCTGCCTCCCTGGAGGTACAGGGCCATGACTAGAATTGTCCCTGTATGTCCGAGGACATGGTTCCGCCTCCACTCTGCCCAGATTCCTCCTCTGACTCTCCCCCTCCCACCCTCATCCAGAGCTCACCGCACATCTCCTTGGTACGTGCTGGGAGCTTTGGGCACAGAATTGGTCCCAAGAATTAGCAGGGGATATACATCCAAACCAGACGTACATCCCCGTTAAACGCTGTACAGAATGACCCCCATATGGATCACACTGGATGCAATACATTTTGCTCTGGAAGTGATACCTGGAAAATATCTTTTGTGTCTGGAAGGACTCATCAGCTGACCTTCAATCATTTGTATGGTGGATAAAGCTGTGTAAGCCACATTTGCAGTCTGAAAGTGTTCATCATCAACAGGCAATATCCTTTTTGGGTGTGCAAGTTACTTGAATGGGGCTCCAGTTGGTTACCACTTTATATACGAAATTTGTGGAAAGAAATAAATTTGTTACATTTTTGGAGTCATCATTTATTTATTTAATTAGGCTTATATAACACTTTTCTATCAGTCAAAGTGGTGTACCTTCAGGTACTGTATATATATATTTCCCCTTGTCCCTAAAGAGCTCACAATCTATGTTTTTGTACCTGAGGCAACAGAGGGTTAAGTGTCTTGCCCAATTCCACAAGGATCACCTGTGGGACTAGAAAACCCAGTCTTTCCAGCCCAAGGTTGCTTTCCTCTAGCAGAATTTGAACCCCTGACCCTCTGGCCTGAGGTAACTTGTCCCAACCACTAGGCCTCTCCTTCCTTTTTATTTTGCTTGATATACTGCTCCTTAACCGAAGTAGCAGGACGGTGTACATCTTAAAATACAAAGTACAAGAAACAGAAATAAAGAAAAGACAAGTCTTGACCACTTCCAACTTCCCTTGGTTCATGCTGTATGTGTTCCATGTCCCAATTGCTAAGCCATCTTTGCAGCTTCTGACTCTCATTACATGCACAGCTACATCAGCAGTCAGACGTCCTGAGGGCTTTGAGCCAAGCACATCATAAATACTGACTTTACTCTGAAAAGTCTTTAGCTCCTCCCCAGTAGCCAGTTGAGTACTTTCTGACCTGGGGTTCTCATCTTCCAGCACTATAGTGCAATTTGTTTTGCTGTGACTATTGGGTTTTCATGGCAAGATATGGAAGTAGATTGCCAGGCCTTTCTTCTGCGCAGTTAATGATAGTGTTATTGCCATTGTCACAGAAATGTGATCCTCTGCCACATTGTGCTCTTCGACTTTGTCTGCTAACTCTCTCCGTTTTGGCTGCCTTTTTTCCTCCCCGTGTATTTCCTCCTGCGGGGGGGGCTCTAAAGGTTCTCAGGTGCGTTGGTTTCCCTTGTTATTGCTCCTCCTTTGTTTTATTATGTCAGCTATCCCCGTCCACTGGGGTTGGCGTCCTGTTATGCCTCCTGCTACTCTTTCTGGTACTATGACTCGACAGCTTTCTAATCTCACATACTGTTCACTAACACATCTACGTCCATCAGCTTCTGTTTCCTCTCACTCTCCTTCCTCTCTTATGTTGTTACAGCTCGCTTTGCTAAACTGCCGGTCTCTCCGGTCTAAGACTCTTCTGATTAATGACTTTCTTTCTGACCATAACCTGGACCTTTTTTTCCTCACCGAGACCTGGCTGAGAGAAGGTGAGGAATCTTTTCTCAACCGATGTCTCCCTCCTGGCTACTCTTTCTTATCTACTTCTCGCCGGGGGAGGAGCGGAGGGGGAGTAGCGGTGATATATCGCTCCTCTCTCCTCCTCTCGGAAGTTCCCGCCTCTTCTTCTCTTCTCTATCCTGAATCTCTGCTTCTACGTCTACACTCATCTCCTCTCCCTTGTTATTTCCTTCTCATATACGCTCCCCCTTCCTTATCTGCATCTCTATGGGATTCTTTACTTGCTACTATTTCAGAGGCATCACTCCTATATTCGAATCTCCTAATTTTGGGAGATTTTAACGTCCATATTGACTTACCCTCCTCAACAAGGGACCTCTCCTTTCTCACCTTTCTTTCTGATCTATCTCTGCGCCAATTTGTTTCTTTCCCCACCCATGCTGCTGGTCACTCCTTGGATCTTCTCATTGCGTCTGAGTCTTCCTCTATATCCCCTTCCTCTCTCTCCTCACTGTCTCTCCCGTGGTCTGACCATTTGTGTCTTCTTTTTACTATCCCTATTCAGTCCTCTTTGTCAGGTTCTTTTGACTCCTCACTATCATCTTCTCACTGTGCTTCTGGTTCTCGTTCTCTCCCTATTCCACCAACCCGTAAGCTTACTGCTGACACACTTCATCAGTTTCCTTCCCCAGCGTCTTTATTCCCTAGTGATTTTGCGTTTCTTCCCGTTGATACCCAAGCCCATCTTTGGCATTTTTCTCTGTCTGCTGCTCTTAATGATATCGCCCCTCCTCGTTCTCACCAATCTTCTCATCACTACCCTCAGCACCCTTGGTTTCATTCTGGTCTTTTCCTGCACCGAAAGTATCTTCGTAGGGCGGAACGCCTTTGGCGCAAGCACCCTTCCTCTTCCTCTCTTCACAATTTTCGTTCCTGTCATGATCATTACCGCACTCTCCTTCACTCTGCAAAGCGAGATTACTATTCTAAGCTTATTTCTTCTTCCTCTAACTCCTCTCGGAGACTCTATACTATCTTTCGTTCTCTTACAGCATCTCACTCTGCTTTTCCTCCCCTTCCTCCCTCCTCCTCGGCCTCCCCTGATCCCTCCTCCCTTGCTTCCTTCTTTGCTTCTAAAGTAAAGACCCTCCGTCAGTCTTTCCCCTCCTGTCCTCCCCCTCTTTCCCCTGTTGCAGGGCCTTTTCTGCTCGCTCCACTGTCACATTTATCCTCTTTATCCCCCACTCCTACCTTATCCCACTCTTGGTCTTCATTCGAGTTGATTTCCCCAGCTGTCCTTCAATCTACTTTCCTTTCTATCCGAAAGACCACATGTCCTGCTGATCCTATTCCCTCTCATTGGCTTCTGGAATCTTCTCTGTCTCTTTCCCCCTATATTCTCTCTCTCTTTAATGCTAGCTTATCTTCTGGTTTCTTTCCTACATCTTGGAAACACGCTATTGTTCGTCCTATTCTGAAATCCCGCACATCTGACCCCACAGCTCTTTCAAACTGGCGTCCTGTTTCTAATCTCCCTTTTCTTTCTAAATTTCTTGAGAAACTTGTCTTCCTTCAGCTATCTGCTCACCTTGAAATCTCTCTTGTTCTTCACCCTCGGCAGTCTGGTTTTCGTCCTGGTCACAGTACTGAATCTATCCTTCTTTCCCTTCTTAATGAGGTGCATGCTGCTCACGATCACGGTCTTTTTACTCTTGCTGTTTCTCTTGATCTTTCTGCAGCTTTCGTTCTGGTGGATCACAGCACCCTTCTCACTCGTCTTCAAAACGCTGGTCTCTCTGGGACTGTCCTTCACTGGTTTCGTTCTTTTCTTTCTTGCCGTTCGTTCTCAGTGGTTGCTGGGTCCGCTTCTTCACCCTCCACTCCTCTTACTTGTGGTGTGCCACAGGGTTCTGTCCTTGCCCCTCTCCTTTTCAATGTCTTCTTGGCTCCCCTTGCACTTGTGGTTCAGCAGTTTGGTATCTCCGCGTACTATTACGCGGATGATATCATTCTGCTGCACCACACTGATTCACATATCCCTGATATCTCTCCTCTTAATCTCTGTCTTTCTGCTGTAGCTTCTTGGTTCACTTCTAATTTTCTTCAGGTTAATCCCACTAAATCATTTGCCATTTGGTTTACCCTTGGAAGCCCTTCCCCCACCTGCGCCCCTTCCCTCTCTTCCCAGCCCATTCCTCTCGTCTCATCCCTTAAGTATCTTGGTGTTATTCTTGATTCCTCTCTTTCTTTTAAAGAACACATCACTTCCATAGTTCAACGTTCTTTTCTATCCCTCAAACAACTTCGTCCTGTGCGTCCTTTTCTCTCACCCTCTGCTTTTGCTACTCTTATTCTCTCCTTTGCAATTTCCCGTCTCGACTACTGTAATGTTTCTCTTGCTGGTCTACCCCAATCTCAACTCTCCCGTCTACAACGTATTCAGAACGCAGCTGTCCGTCTCCTTTCCTGTGCTTCTCGTTATGACCATGTCACTCCCTTACTTCTGCATCATCACTGGTTACCGGTTTCTTTTCGTATACAATATAAGGTCCTCACTTTTGTGCACAGGGTGACTCACACTGGTACCCCCTCTCTATCTTGCAGATCTTCTTCAATTTCGTACTTCCCATCGTCTGCTCCGTTCTATCCACGTTAATCGGTTGGCCCTTCCTTCTCCTTCTCAAGCTCACTTGGAGTCTACACGCTCTTCGGCTTTTTACTTCTTGGGTCCTAGGCTCTGGAACTCACTTCCCCCCCTCTCCGTGCAGAGCAATCATATCAAGCCTTCAAACGACAGCTAAAAACCCACTTGTTTTGTTTGGCGTTTGACCTCCCTCCCTCGTCCGTGTCTCCCTCCCCCTCCTCTTGTTGATGTTTCTTCTTATACTTTGCTGTTTCTATTATCTGTCTCTCTGCTGTCCTTTTTAAGATTTTAACTGGCGTTCTTTTTAACTTTTCTGACAGCCTATGTTGTAACTGTTTTAATTTTTGTTTGTAAACCGCCCAGACGCCATTGGTATGGGGCGGTATAGAAAGCATTTTAAATAAACATAAACATAAACATTGTCCCATTAATTATTTGCATCTAGCAGCCCAAGCAATATTTTTATTTGTTTCATATATACCATCAGAGCTGTTATTTTTCTCCAGTCAGCCCAAGACGGGTTTAATTGTTTAAAACACATTGCATATGCAGGTATTGTTTGTACGGTCCTTTTCTCCTCATTCTGTAGTTTTGAGTTTATCGATTTTAACTCTGCCGTTCATTTTGGCTTGAAGTAAGCTCACTACATCCATCAAAGTCAGTTTATAGAAGCCTTATTCCTATATAGAATTCCACCTGTGAAACTGAGAAAAAGAGCTGAAGATAAATCATGGGTAAGCAGCTTTGTTTCCAAAAGCCTTACGTTATGAAGGCTTATCCGGTTACAAAAGATAACTGTCTTTGAAGGATCATGCAGCTGAGTTTTTGATAAGCCACTGAGGCTGCCTGGAGAAAACTTTAGCAGGATATTTTAGGACCTATTCTGCAAGGTATCTTGCTATATTCTATTTCAGTGAAAAATATTTAGCAGTTAGGACCTCTGGTTTGCAATGTTCTAGTTTCGTGACAATATGAAGCACACAGACAATAACAAATTGTTGCTAAAATTGTTTATATGGGAATGGTTTGCTATTACTAGGAGGATTAATAAACATTACCTGATGTGACTGTCCTCCCTTTCCGTGCTTATTACTCTGGGAGTCAATTTTTGATGGCATTGTTTTTATATTTGAGAGCTAGGTTCACAGATACTACTCTGTTGCCATAGTTTTCCTTTGTTTTTTATTCTTATCTCTTTATTTGCTTTTTTAACACAATTTACAGAGATAACACAACACAGAATACACTGCTGTCAAGCATTTAGATTTAGGACTGCCATGATGCTCAGAAACATATATATATAAAGATTGCCATCTCGAGATAGTGGTGGAGACTTGACTTATTTCTCTACCATAACTTGTTCATACTTCCTAAATATCAGACCATATTTATTCATATGTTTGGATCAAAAACACACTTTTCTTTCCAACAATTAATGATCAATTTAAGAGCAATTGCCAAAAAAAAATCAAACAAGGAGGAGACTGTTTTCATTATTCTGGCTATAAAGGTCAACAACTTCCAGATTGCCAGTTTAAATGATAAGGTCTCTGGTATGTCCAAAATCTCTTTCACTTTTTCTGAGACCGCATTCCAGTACTGGTGTAAGTTGGGGCACTCATAGATCATACATGGTAATATGCCAATGGCAGTCTTACATGACCAACATATACCTGGATTCTCCACTTTTGCAATTTGCGGCCTTAACATGTCCATAAGGCTCTATCAGCCATTAAATATAAGACTGGGTGGGTCATATCAACTGAGAGGGAGACTCGAATCGGCTTAGAATAAAATTTTTTCCAGTAACCCTCCAAAGATTCATCTCCTGACTCCCGAACCCTTTTCATACCCCTACAAGACTGCTGCATATCTTTGTAGCATATTATGAAACTGAGATGCAGAATCTGGAAACAGAGCTAACTGAATTTCTTAGGTCCAGTAGTCACTCTTCATCAAAAGACGGTGGGTATAGCTTATACGAGCTAGCAGAATATTGCTATTGAAGCAAAAAATATGCTTGACTCTGAGGTAAATCAAAATCCTTTGCAGCTCCAAAAAAGTCTTATATTTCCCCGATTAGTAAGCTGCCCAATTGTCCAAATAACTTTAAGAACTGGAAAAACCAAGGTAACTACCTACTTTAGGATAAGAATCTTAGGGCCTCTTTTACTAACATTTAACTTGCGCTATCTGCTGCATGTCCCATTTTATTCCTATGGGCTGTGTGGCAGATAGCTTGAGCTAAGTGTTAGCAATAGGGCCCCTTAAGAGTTAAATCAAATGGGACATTTCTGAGTGAGCTCATTGGAGTATTGCACCTGAGATTCAAAGATACTATAGGCCAGGAATGGCCATCTCTGATCCTAGTGCACCACGATCCAGCCTGGTTTTCAGGATGTCCCTAATGAATATTTATGAGGTATATTTGCATCCACTGCTTCCCATTGTATGCAAATGTATCTCGTGAATATTCATTAATCCTACTCCTTACACGGAAGATGTCTGTGCAACTTAGATGTAGTAATTTCTGAGAAAAAAACCCAAAATATGACCTGGACAGGATTAATGGTACCATTCACTAATATTTAGTTGTACAACTCTTGGCAGTGATGACAGCCCCCAAACATTTCCTGTAGCTATCAATAAATTTCTTACAACTGTCTGCTGATAAGTTTCTTCCATTCTTCAACTACGAATGTTTCCATGATTCCTTTTACCAATGGCAGATTTCAGCTCTTTCCAAAGGTTCTTGATTAGACTGAGATCAGGATTAATTGCTGGCCACTTTAAAACAGTCAATTTTTTCCTTTTTAACCATTCTTTTGTACTTTTAGAAACATAGAAACATGATGACAGAAAAAGACCACATGGCCTATCTAGTTTGTCCTTCCATATCAATCACTACAATTTTTTTCCTTTAGAGATCCTTCCATATCAACCACTACAACTATTTTCCTATAGAGATCCTCTGTGTTTGTCCCATGCTTCTTTGAATTCAGATACTGTCCTCATCTCTACCACCTCCACTGGGAGACTATTCCACGGATCTACCACTCTTTCCATAAAGAAATATTTTTGCATATCACTCCTGAATCTATCCCCTTTCACCCTCATCCCATGTCCCCTCGTAGCAGAGCTTGCCTTCAATCGAAAGAGGCTCCCCTCCTGTGCATTTATGCCATGGAGGTATTTAAACGTCTCAATCATATCTATCCCGCCTTTCCTCTAAGGTGTACATATTAAGATCCTTAAGTCTGTCCTCATATGCTTTATAATGAAGACTGCTAACCATTTTAGTAGCCACCTTCTGTACTGACTCCAACCTGTTTATATCCTTTTGAAGGTGCGGTCTTCAGAATTGCACACATTATTCCAAATGAGGTCACACCAAAGACTTATACAGAGGCACTATCACCTCCTTTCTACTGCTGACCATTCCTCTCCCTCTGCACCCAAGCATCCTTCTAGCTTTTGCTGTCACCTTTTCTACCTGTTTAGCTACTTTAAAATCATCAGACACAATCATGCCTAGGTCCCTCTCTTCTTTAGTGAACAAAAGTACTTCACCCCCTATGTTTTGGGTTATTGTCCTGATGGAGGACCCATGATCTTCAACCCAGACCTAGCTTTTGGACACTAGGTACCACATTTCACTCCAAAATGCCTTGGTAGGATTTCTTTCATATGTTCCAGCCTCCATTTCCTGAGGCAGCAAAACAGTCCACAACATTATGGAATCTACACCATATTTAACTGTATGAAGGGTGCTTTTTATTTATAAGCTTCATTTCTTCGCCTGTAAATGTTTCATCTGTCCAGAGAACATTTTTCCAGAAGGACTGTGGTTTCTCAAGGTGGGTTTGGGCAAAGATCAGGCTTACCTTTCTGTGTCTGTCTTTGAGCAGTGGGGTTATCCTTGACTTTTGCCCATAAAGTCTTTCTTTTTTTTTTAGTGTATGGCATATGGTGCAGGTTGAAACCACCACTCCAGATTGTTCCAGGTCAGCCTTAAGCTCTTTGGATGTTGTATGTGATGTTTTTCCAACAGTTCGCAGTAACCTTCAAAGACTTCTTGGATTAAATGTTCGTCTTTCTACCACATCTTGGGAGGTTCTTGACAGTTCCATGAGCATAAAACTTGTTAATAATATTGTGAACTGTAGACACAGGAATCTCAAGGTCTTTGGGGATGGCCTTGAACTCCTTTGAAGTTTGATGTTTGGTGATAATGGCTTTTCTGATGTTTTCAGGCAGTTATCTTGTCTTCATCATTGTGAAACTGGAACAGAGAATGAATGTGGCCATTTTAAAGATTAGAGCCATCATTCATTGCCTGATTGAAGTCATGTGAGTACCGACAATTGATCACAGGTGCATCTAATCTTATAACAATGGGAATGTAATTCCTCTGTTCAAATTAATTTGAATTTTTTATACTGGTGCCAATAATCATGTCCTATTCAAAACTACAAAGCTTGACTCTACATGTCCCAATAATTTGTTTTCTTTTTTTGTTGAACTGTTTTTCTTGAGAGGAAGAAATCTCTCCAATAACAAACCTTCCCATTTATTCTAATTACTAAAGGGGTCATTCTGTCCCGCAAATAGTCCCGTTGGGTGTCCATCCCCGCTATTCAGCCCCCTGCCAGCCCCAGCAAAAGCCTCCCCATATGAACAACGCATTTGTATGGGGAGGCTTAGACGGGGGTGGAAGAGGGCATTCTGGGGGTGGAGCGAGGCTGGAGAATGGGTGGTCCATGACCCTGGATGTAGAGGGTCAATTCTGTGGTCGGCCCTGTACTTCCGGGGCTGTGAACTTAGACGATGCACTTATTCCACCGCAGAGGTGGAATAAGTCCCCCTGGATGTCAGGGGATCCTGTCGCCAGCCGGGGACAAAAGGTAGAGAGGTGCAGGAAGTTCTCCGCAGCCGAACCCTGCCCATGGGAGGCCGGATCAAGGGTCCAGCTGTGGGGAATGAAGTGAATCAGTGGTGGCCAGCATTCGCGGCTCCTGAATGGAGCCATGGTGCCACGGCGATGGGACGCCATAGCACTGCGACTCCATTCAGGAGCCTGAGGTAGCCAGGCAACTGGCTGTGCATGCAGGCTGATCAGAATCAGGGCCCGGCCTGCATGTTCAGGCCCTAGACCCAATTCTGATCCCGCGGGCACATCTAGCCCCCCGCGGGCTCAGAATTGGGTCTACCTCTGGGCGTCCCGATTCTGATTGGACGTACAGGGGCCTGGACGGACACATTGGAATGTGCCTGTAAGCAAATAAATTCCCAAAAATGTATGAAAACACCACAATAGCATACCACTCTTAAGGAAATGATAAAACGTTTCTGATGCCAGTGGTATTACCATTCCAGCAAATGCCACCATATCATTCAAATTACAGGCATGGCCACGGTATATGTGAATGGATACTTTTCAAAGATTTCACTCGAGGCAGAGCTCTATTGAATCCTTAGAGCGCGAAACCCAGACCTGTGTCGCATTCTTCATTGTGATTCCTAACATCACTGGCTTTTATTACATGGCTTTCTTTTCCTTTTAATTAAGAGGAAAAAGGCATATGGCGGCATTTGCAGGAGTGGAAATACCACTGGCATCAGATATGTTTTATCATTTCCTTAAGTGTGGCATGCTGTTGTGGCATTTTCATACATTTTTGGGCATTTTTTTGCTTATGGGGTCATTCCGAGCCATGTTTAGTGGAGATGCACGTCCAAGTAGAACGTCCATCCCCGTCAAATGCCGAAACCATATCCCCTGCCCAAAGCTCCCCACATGTACATAGGAGATGTATGGGGATCTCTGGATGGGGGCAGGAAGGGGCAGACTGAGGGAGGGTGGTGAGGGTGGGTGGTGGGCGGTGATGGAACCCCAGACATACAGGGCCGATCCTGAGATCAGCCCTTTACATCCGGGGTTGCCAACATGGATATTAAAGGTTGACGGGGGACTTATTCCACCTCTGTGGAATAAGTCCCCCTGGACATTGGGGGATGGTGGCACAGGGCCAGTTTAGCGGGGCGAGGGGTGCAGGAGCTTTCCTGCAACCTGACCCTGCATTTGGAAGGCCACATTGGGGGTCAGGCTGCGGGGAATGAACTCTGTGGTGGTGGCCGGAGGATGGTGGCTCCTTAATGGAGCCGCAGTGCTATGGCAACAGGACACCATGGCACCACAGCTTCATGCAGGAGCCAGGGCAGGCCTGTGCGGGGAAACTCATGGACAACCGGTGGCATGGAATCGGGGGATGGCCTGCTTGTCCAGGCACGGGCCGGCCGTCTATACCCGATTCTGAGAAAAGAGAAAGAAAGGAGAGGAACGTGACATGAGGAGTTGAGACTAGAAGGAAGTTAGAGGAGATAAACTACAGAGAGATATATGTAAGAAAGATAAACAGAAATGAGAGGAAGACAAGAAAAAACTGAGAAGGAATGTGAAGGCAGAGAGGAAACTTCAGAGAAGACTAAAAGCAAGCAGAGACGGAGGACTGAAATTAAACTATGGACAATTGTTTAAGTTTAGTAAAGATTTTGAGGCCAGCTGGGCTGGATCAAGAGTGAAGGCTGCTGGTAATCTGTATTTCTCCTACAGCCTTCAGACATCAGGATAAATAAGGTATTTTACTGAGAGCAGGATGGAGTTGCGGCAATTTGGGATGCTATTGTTTGAAAAATCTCTTAAAAATTGTTTTTCTTTGGCAGCTGTGTTATGGAGAGGACCTATAGCATAGTCTCAAATTGAAAGAGGAATGGAGAGGAACACCAACTCCTTTTTGTACAGAAATAAACCAGTCATTCCCACATTACACCCCATGGGAGGCAGCAGTGGTAGGCCAACTGGATTAATTGGCCAAAAGAAATAGCCTGACAGCAGCTTGAAGAGGTGATGGGAGAGATGAGTAGAGTTTGGAAATTTGTTATCACATTTACATAGAGTAAATTCTGTTGTCACATTTACTACACATTTCCAGGAATGTTCTGAGGGGGTACTCGGTGATACTGAGTGCTGACACCTTTTTCATTTCCTGCTAAAATTGACCCATGGTTCGAAAGAGTCCTGCATAATAGTACTGGCACCTTTTCTGCTAGGAAAGATGTACTGTACATATCCATAAAATATATAGTTTGACATAAGAAAAGTCCTTGTACCATTTTAATTGTACTGTTTTTGTTATGTACTTTTTTCCCCTCTGTTCTGTTTTCTCATTTCTCATACTTTCTCTCACTATGGTTTGCCTTATTATCACCTATAGTATCTTTGCACATGTCTGCCTCCAGTTCTCTAATACTTTTCTCTCATCTTTCCAGATTTCCTTCTTCCATCTCTGTCCAGGATTAAATCTAGCCACAACCTAGCAGGCTGGGCTGCAGATGCAATGTTTCCTAAATCTAGCAGCAAGTGACACTCAAGGCCATCAAAAAGAAATATGGAGGTGATTTTAGGAGGGTTAATGCCCTTTTTAAGTGTAAAAGGTTGACTTACATGTGAAATAAGCATACTGTACATGTAGTGGGTTTGATATTCAACGTGATTAACGCGGTGGGTAGACTTGATAACTGTCTTAATCGTGGTGACTGGGGTCTTCAGCGGCACTAACACGGTTAGTGTCGCTGAATATCTGCGGGTGCCACTCTAAGCACGCCGCTGCGAGCCGGCTAGCATCGGAGCATTCTGGGGGTGGAGGAGGGGCAGTACCCAGGGATAACCAGGCTGAGATGATATTGAGCTGCTGCCCAGTTATCCCCCAGCAGTGAAAGTTAGCCACCTTAAAGGCTGTCCTAACTTTTACTGCCAAAGTTAACTGGGCAGCGGCTGAATATTACCACTACCTGGTTAACTTTTGCTATCTGGCAGATCTGTATATTCAATGCCAGTGGCTGCCGCCACTCCATATTGGGCCCAGTGATCTTGGAAGCAGTTGTATGCAGAAATGTTAAAGGGGCATGTCCTGGCGTGCATGTGT
Source organism: Ichthyophis bannanicus (assembly GCA_033557465.1). Taxonomy (NCBI): domain Eukaryota; kingdom Metazoa; phylum Chordata; class Amphibia; order Gymnophiona; family Ichthyophiidae; genus Ichthyophis; species Ichthyophis bannanicus. The sequence continues at coordinate 683,749,800 of CM066036.1, read as the reverse complement.
ATTCTGTCTTTTACAAAGGCATCACAAGAACACCTCAGAAAATTTCGTCAATGACAATTACACCTGCTTAAAGTCACAAGCAGCCCTTGGTTAACTGCTCATTTGGACCGGGGATTTTTAGGAGTGCTTGAACAGCAAACAGGACATACAAGGTGGGGCCAGATGCAGTGATACAACTTATTTCAACTCTCCTTGCCCTGTTTTCCTTTGCCCCCAAATACGAAAGGAAGTGAAGAAAACAAAAAGAGACAAAAAAAGGCAGATGGGCTATAGACTATAGAAAGAGAGCTAAGAAAAGACAGAACAAAGCAGAAGCCTCAGATGGGGACCAGCATGATCAGAGAAAAAAATGGACAGGCAACAAAGGTAGAAAAAAAATTTATTTTCAATTTAATGATTGGACTTTGCGTTATCTTCATATTTTATACAATATTGAGAACTGCATCTCTTATTTATCTGGTATTGCACCGCATGCGGAATCTGGCTTCTTGGGATTTCAGTTTAATTTTTGTCTACATATTTTTATTTTTATTTTGGGTTGTAGTCACTTATTTATTTATTTTATTTATTTAACAGTATTTCTAAACCGCCTTATCTTATTAATCAAGGTGGTATCACAGCAAACAATCGGGTAAAGTGAGCGTGTTATTCATGCAATGAGGGAGAAACATTGACTTGAGTGTATGTTATAAGAACATAAGAACATAAGATATGCCATACTGGGTCAGACCAAGGTCCATCAAGCCCAGTATTCTGTTTCCAACAGTGGCCAATCTAGGTCATATGTACCTAGCAGTTTCCCCAAGAGACACAAGTTCCACAATGCTTGTACTGGGTCAAGCATTGATATCTTCGGTCACTTCTTAATAATGGTTTATGGACCTTTCCTCCAGGAACTTGTCCAAACCTTTTTTAAACCCAGCTACACTAACAGCCTTTACTACATCCTCCGGTAACAAATTCCAGAGTTTGATTACACGTTGAGTGAAAAAATATTTTCTTTTATTAGTCTTAAATAGTTTACCCTGTAGCTTCATTGCATGTCCCCTAGTCTTTCTATATTCTGATAAGGTAAACAATCGATCTAGGTTTACCCGTTCCACTCCGTTCATTAATTTATAGACTTCTATCATATCTCCCCTCAGCCGTCTCTTTTCCAGGTTAAAGAGCCCTAACCTTTTTAGCCTTTCTTCATAGGAGTATCCTTCCATCCCCTTTACCATTTTGGTGGCTCTTCTCTGTACCTTTTCTAAAATCGCTATATCCTTTTTAAGATACGGCGACCAGAATTGCACACAATATTCAAGGTGCGGTCTCACCATGGAACGATATAGAGGCATTATAATATCTTTTGTTTTATTTTCCATTCCTTTCCTTATCATACCTAGCATTCTATTTGCTCTCTTGGCCGCCGCTGCACACTGGGCCGAGGGTTTTAACATGGTATCCACAATGACGCCTAAATCTTTTTCCTGGGTGGTGGTTCCTAATGTGGAACCTTGCATCGTGTAACCATAGTTTGGGTTGTTCTTCCCTAGGTGCATAACCTTGCACTTGTCCACATTAAATTTCATCTGCAATTTTGATGCCCAGTCTTCCAATTTATCAAGATCCTCTTGCAATTTTTCACAATCCTCTTGGGTTTTAACAACTTTAAATAGTTTTGTGTCATCTGCAAATTTGATAACCTCACTCGTTATTCCACTTTCCAGGTCATTTATGAATATGTCAAAAAGCAGCGGACCCAGCACAGATCCCTGGGGTACACCACTATTCACCTTTCTCCATAGGGAAAATTGGCCATTTAGCCCTACCCTCTGCTTTCTATCTTTTAACCAGTTCCTGATCCACAATAGTACACTGCCTCCTATCCCACGACTCTTTAGTTTTGCCAAAAGTCTCTGATGAGGGACCTTGTCAAAGGCTTTCTGAAAGTCCAGATACACAATATCAACCAACTCACCTTTGTCTACCTGTTTATTCACTCCTTCAAAAAAACATAACAGATTAGTAAGACAAGATCTTCCTTGTCTAAAGCCATGTTGGCTGTCTCCCATTAGGTTGTGACTATCTACATGCTGAGTAATTTTATTCTTTATGATGGTTTCTACCATTTTTCCCGGTACTGACGTCAGGCTCACCAGTCTGTAGTTTACCGGATCACCCCTGGAACCCTTTTTAAAAATTGGTGTTACATTGGCGATCCTCCAATCTTCAGGTATTAGAGATGATTTTAATGATAGTTCACAGATTACTGATAGCAGGTCTGCAATCTCATATTTCAGTTCTTTCAACAGCCTTGGATGTATACCATCCGGCCCAGGTGATTTGCTACTCTTCAGTTTATCTAATAGTTGTAAGACATCTTCCCGATGTATCGATATTTCCTTCAATTCTTCCGCACCTTTAAATACCACTTCAGTCATGGGTAACATCCCTACATCTTCCTCAGTAAAGACTGAAGCAAAGAATTCATTCAGTCTCTCCGCTATCGCCATGTCGCCTCTTAGTGCTCCTTTAACCCTTTATCATCTAATGGACCAACTGACTCTCTCACAAGTTTTTTGCTACGAATGTACTTGAAAAGGTCTTTATTTCGCGTTTTTGCTTCCGCAGCAAGCTTCTTCTCAAATTCTCTCTTTGCCTGCCTTATCAATGCCTTGCATTTGACTTGCCAGTGCTTGTGCTGTTTCCAGGTTTCGTCGTTTGGCTCTTTTTTCCATTTCCTGAAAGATGCTTTTTTGGCAACAACAGCCTCTCTGACCTCACCTTTAAACCACGCTGGCAGTTTTTTTGGACTTCCTTCCACTTTTCTTAAAGCATGGAATACAGCTGGTCTGGGCTTCCAAGATAGTATTTTTGAACAACACCCAAGCTTGATGTACGTCTTTAACCTTCGCAACTGCTCCTTTTAGTTTTTTCTTAACTGTTTTCCTCATTTTATCATAGTCTCCCTTTCGAAAGTTAAAAGGTAGTACTGTGGATTTCCTTACTATCCCTCCTGCAATAATTAAATCAAAGGCGATCATGCTATGATCACTATTGCCAAGTGGCCCCAACACCCTTATCTCTTGCACTAGATCTGGTGTTCCACTAAGGACTAGGTCTAATATGGCTTCCCCTCTGGTCGGTTCATGAACCAGCTGCTCCAAGAAGCAGTCATTTATTTCATCTAGGAACTTTATCTCCCTAGCATGTCCTGACATGACACTGACCCATTTGATACCGGGGTAATTGAAATCACCCATTATTATTACTGTGCTGTAACTTTTGTTAGCTTCCTTGATTTCTTTGAGCATTTCATCATCCATTTGGTCATTCTGGCCAGATGCTCGATAGTACACCCCCACTGCCATCGCCTTCCCCCTCTTATATGGAATTTCAATCCATATAGATTCTACAGCAGATTTTGTTTCCTGCAAATCTTTAATCCTTTCTGAGTCAATGCCCTCTCTAACATAGAGCGCAACCCCTCCACCAATTTGATCAGCTCTATCATTACGATATAGTTTGTACCCAGGTATCACAGTGTCCCACTGGTTGTCCTCCTTCTACCATGTCTCTGATATTCCAATCATATCTAACCTTTCATTTAGTGCTATATATTCTAACTCTCCCATCTTATTCTTTAGACTTCTAGCATTTGCATACAAGCATTTTAGAGAATGTATTTTATTCATGTTAATTTGGCTATTGTTAGACATGGGTAAATTGGGATCTTTAAGCTCTGTCTGCTCCATACTTGAGGGCATTTGGGCTACTTTACTCTTTTGTGGAACCTCTCTGCTTTTGGTAGTATCCTTCAAGGATACATTCTTCCGAACCATCCGCTCTTGGGCGACTGTCGGCTTTCCTCTAATATCTAGTTTAAAAGCTGCTCTATCTCCTTTTAAAGGTTAATGCCAGCAGCCTGGTTCCATCCCGGTTAAGGTGAAGCCCATCCCTTCGGAAGAGCCCTCCTTTCCCCAGAATGTTCCCCAGTTCCTAACAAATCCAAAACCCTCATCTCTGCACCATTGTCTCATCCACGCATTGAGACTCCGGAGCTCTGCCTGCCTTTTGGGTCCTGCGCGTGGAACAGGAAGCATTTCGGAGAATGCTACCCTGGAAGTTCTGGATCCTGTTGTTGTGATGTGTGCGAGATTAGTTTGAGCTATGTACAATGTGCGCTATATACATTGGGGCTATGAAACATTTTCTATACATACATACAAACATTTCTATACATACATACATACAAACATTTTCTATACATTCCTTACTTGGTGAGGGTCTGTGTTCTGAGTATGTGACTGAGGCCAGGCATTCTGTTAACATGGAGTTTGTACATAGGGATCTGCACTATAGTAATATGACTTGTTTGGCTTTTCATATAGGTGTATTTATAGTGCTGCTTATTTCTGGATAGGCCCTTTGTTGTATGAGTTTTGGAAGTTTATGCTGGTATGGTATGATAGATTTGGCCTTGTAGATCTTCTGTGACTTTTGTAGGGTTTTATATTAGGTCACAAAATGCCTGATACTGGAGAATGTTTATGATGTTAGTGAGATGACCAGAATCAGATTTTTTTAGGACTATCACAGCCTTTTTGTATGATGCTAAGTATTTATTGCTAAGTAGTTATTTTTATTCTGGCTATGCATTTGCCCTTTCACTGCAATTTTCTTACAACATTGGCTTTGAAGGAGAAATGCTAGCATCATGTGAAAAGAGTTCACAAAGGAGTTTTGGGAAAAAGGAGGGTGGGGTATAGCCAACAATAATAATAATGAGAGAGGAGGTGCCAATTTATAGGTTGCAGGGGGCACTAGAAACCCTATCACCAGCCCTGCTTGAGTGGGGTTGGATTTCCAACTATGGTGATGGTGGGTCCCTTTGCAGAGCCTCCATAACCATGACCTGAGATCAGCCCTTTACATCCGGGGTTGCCAACATGGACATTAAAGGTTGACGGGGGACTTATTCTACCTCTGTGGAATAAGTCCCCCTGGACATTGGGGGATGGTGGCACAGGGCCAGTTTAGTGGGGCGAGGGGTGCAGGAGCTTTCCTGCAACCCAACCCTGCATTTGGAAGGCCACATTGGGGGTCAGGCTGCGAGGAATGAACTCTGTGGTGGTGGCCGGAGGATGGTAGCAGTTAACATGAGGGTTTAGCGCATACTGAATCTGTGGTAACTGCTTACCACACTTTAGTAAAAGTGACCTTTATTATTTCACCTTATTAATATTTTTTATTACTTTTTTTTATTTTATGAGGAAGAAAAACTCAGAACTAGCCTGACTAGTTGAAGCTTTTATAATCGGTGGAAAATCTTCCTTAGTATTACTCTCTGTGTACCTTTCACTAATTTTTATAAATCTAAGGTGCTATCACTTAGCTTTATTTTCTTAAAGGCATCTGAGTCTCAATGAAAGAAAAGTTGACAAATTAGATTCAACCATAGACAAATACACAGCAAACCAGCCAAGGGAAACAGAATGAAAAAGTGACCTAGCATTTTTATGGCTCTAAACATGTTTGACTGGCACTTAAGTTTTCTAAATATTTCTCCATCTTTGGTACCAGTTTTGGAGTCAGTATACTGAAAAATTATACTAAGGGGTAATTTTATGAAGAATTTGTGCATATAAATCATGGTAGGCATTAAGAAATTTATTTATTTAGCTGCATTTATATCCCGCTTTTCACCGGGTCAAAGCGGTTGGGGGATACATTTCACATGAGGGGATATGAGACACATACACTAATACTTACAGGGAACATGGAGGGTTAAGTGGCTTGCCCAAGACCACAAGGAGCACCTGTGGGACTAGAAACCCCAGTCCTTCCGGCCCAAGGTTGCTGTCCTCTAGTGGGATTTGAACCACTGACCTTCTGGTCTGTAGTACCTTGCCCCAACCACTAGGCCACTCCTCCCTCACAGTATGCACAGAAATTGCACAGTATGCATGCCAGTTAGCCTCTGCCTACTTCTATGTGCACTGGATTTGGACATTCCTAGGGGCATAGTGTCGAAGAAGTTCCTGTGGACATGAGCACTTTATGAAAAATGTGTGGACATGCAATACATTTGTACCTTCTTTGGAGCAGGTGTAAATTTGTATGAGAGAATTCATGCAGCATTAGACAGCTTTGAGAGCCTATTTTATAAAGATACATAGGCACTTGTGGGGCCTTGATAAAATGCAAATATCAAAAATCCCTTTCTGCATATTAAACTTTCAGATATAAATTGTCGCACAGTATATTGTTCTGTTCAATGTACACCACACTGATAAGTAATAGCGCGGTATATAAAAGAAGTTAAATAAATAAATAAATTTAAAAGGGCCATCATTGTGGGAAATCACTCGTATGGACCTTGTATCCTCAATGGGACTCAATATGCACTTTTATTATCCCTCCGCTCAAAATCCATGGTCACATTACCATCCCCAACAGTGAGCCAATACTATCGTTTTTAAAATTCTTTGCATAACACAGTTCTGCAAAAAAGTTTTTTCGAGAGCTGTTTTGGTTATTCCACGTAATCTTTATGTTTTTTGGTGTGCTGAATCCGAAAATGACCTCCATTTTGTCATACCTCAAAATAAATGGAAATAGACTTATAAAATTAAAGTTTTATTACAATATTTTCATGAAAATCCTTTTTTGAACTGAAATGAGCTCACCTACACACACTAAACTCGATTCCTCTTCCTTGTGAGGCTCCTCTTGGTGCATTTATGCTTGTGAGTAGCGTCTGGAATGTCTCTCTGAAGCATCTAACAGTAGTCTGCCATCATTGTAATGCTCCATTTTCCCTGGTATCTCCTTTCCATCTCTTTAATGTCTTGGTGGAATCGTTCACCTTGTTCCTTGCTCACAGCTCCCAAATTTTCAGGAAAGTAGTCAAGGTGGGACTGGAGGAAATGCACTTTCAAACTCATCAGGCAACCTAAAGCTTGAAATGCTTTTAGCATTCGTCCGACAATCTTTTTGTAGTGAGGATCATTGTTATTGCCTAAAATTTTCTGTACGACTTCTTTAAATGCAATCCACCCTTCTTTTTGAGGATCCGTCATGGTATTAACAAACTCTTGATCAACTATAAGCCTTCTAATGTCTGGTCCGACGAACACACCTTCCTTCAATTTTGCCTCCGACAGGCCTGGAAACTTGGTGACCAAGTATTTGAAGCATTCTCCATCTCTTGGAAGTGATTTTATGAATTGCTTCATCAATCCCAATTTTTTGTGGAGAGGTGGTAGAAGAACTTTATGGGAAGGTACCAAAGTTTCTCGGAGGACATTTTTTTCACCGACTGTTAGCACCCTCAGCTGCCAACTCTTCTTGGTCCAGTGATTTTGTCGGTCTCGACTGTCCCATAGACACAGAAAACAAGGATATTTGGTATACCCAGCTTGTTGCCCGAGCAGCATGCACAAGACCTTCAAGTCCCCACACACTTGCCAACCATGGTCTTCATATTTAAGTTTACGAAGAACCAACTCCAAGTTCTCGTAGGTTTCCTTCAAGTGTACGGAATGACCTACAGGTATGGAAGCGTAAAAACCGTTGTGGAGTGAAACTGCTTTGAGACTTCTTTTTGAAGAATCTATAAAAAGACGCCATTGCTCTGAATCATATTGGATTTTAAATTGACCCATCAGACCTTCGACATCGATGCAATAAACCAACTTGTCTTCCTGGGCGAAGTAAGGAACAAACTCCTTTTCACGATGTTTGAACCATGAAGATGACACTCCTGGCAACAATAAATTCCTGCTTTTCAGCCTTGACCCGAGTAACTCAGTGGCATCTTTGGGAAGATTCAAGTCTCTTACCAAATCATTCATCTCCTCCTGAGAAAACAATTTTGGTCTTGTATCATCTTCAAAGTCAGAACTTGATTCGCCATCTGGTTCAGGTATGACTTCACCTTCATCAGAGCTAGGTATCTCTTCCAAGGTAGCAGGGGGCTTGGGTACTGGTATATCTGTGCCATGGGGGATGGGACGAATTGCCGAGTGAAGATTGGGGTATGAAATGGAATGCTTCCATTTGGAATTAAACCCTTTCACATCGCATGAACAAAAGTAACAGTCGTCACTATGGTTCTTTTGCTCTCGCCATACCATAGGAATCCCATAACGGAAAGATTTTTTCTTACCCTTGAACCAGTTTCGGAGGTCCTCAACACACCATTTGCACACTTTATGAGGCACCCAGACTTTATCTTGATCTCCAATTTTTAGTCCAAAGTATGCAAAATATACTTTTTTCACAAAGTCTGTAATATTCTGCTGTTGCTTCAACACTGTATATTCACCACAGATGAAACAGAAACTGTCTGGCGAATTAATACACTTTCGCGGAGCCATAACATAACGGTTGAAGAATGACGAGCTAACACGAATTGCGATGAAAAAGTGTGAACAGCCTAGAACCAAGAACCTGATGATGATTCGTGCACAAGTGTGGCATGCAGGAGAGAGCAGCTCTGTGTCTGTACACGAGACGTCACAGTGCTGGCCACGCCCCCCTGCACTGACCGGAGCTGCTGCTATCTGCCCTGTGTCTCCCTCCCACTGGATTCTTCAGGAAAGATTAACCCCTTCTACCATTAGAAGCATGGACTTAAAACTTGCTTAGTTTATGTATATATTGCTGACCATCAGATTTACAGTGCTATATTTTTTTTTTACATAACTCGGACAACCCCTTTAAGGTTTTTTTGGCATTTTATATCTTAAATGCACTTATGTGAATTAATTAATAGTAATTTGAAAAAATTGGATAAATTTGAAGACAATTTTGCATGTTGTGGCAAATCATGACGTCTAGGAGTTTTTTCAATATTTTATTTGTTTTCAGCACACCAAAATACATGGAAATTAGATGAAAATAATCAAACAGCTGTTTAGTCGCAGACCTGTGAATCAATTTTCTATGAAAATAGAAATAGGATAATACAGTTTGTAAATTTAGTGGTTAGAGCAGATGGCTAAGAACCAACGTTCATATTCCACTGATGCTCCCTTGCTTCAGGTGCAAACTTACAACCCTATTTACTAAGTGGTGTTATAACAATAAGATCCATTATTTGCAAACCGTGCTGCTTAACATAAGAAAATTACTGCCTGACGTATTAAATAATAGAGCAGCATTACATATACACCAGCTCATTATTGTGCAAAATGAATGATACAACTTGAGTTAAACCTTGGGAGATGTTTTAGCACTGGCTTGCTAGGTGGGCAAAGTGTGTAAGTAGCAATCCTCCCTCCTTGGTCCCCCACTCCAGTTATCATTATCTCCCCATAAGCCTCACTCAATAAAGCCTAACAGTGCAGCCAACCCCAACATCCGAGACTTACAGAGTAACTGGTAGACTAACAGGGGACAGGAACAATTTAATAAATCAGCTCCTGTGTTCGATGTTCTGGTCAGCTTAAATTAATCAAATAGTATAAATCCAAAAGATCCCTAGAAAACACTAGAGGCTTCAATGCATCCTAAGTAGGAGAAAAATCTTAATGAGCAGAAAAAGACCTCAGTGTTACCTGTCCATCTACAAGGCACAGGCTAATACCCTAGCCACAGGGGATATGGTATTCCCACACACATCGCTGGTGTTTGTATTATATTCAGTAGGATTTGTGGTGTGACGTGACCCTCCTAACCACTGTTCCATCTAAGTAGGTGGGGTATTCCCTTTGTAAAAGGTGTGGTCATTCTTCTTCTTTATCTTTTATTTATTTATTTTTATATGTAGTGATTTCTTATGTTCATGCTTTATGAGACTCCTTTTTGTTTTGCCTTTCTTATCTGCTCAGGTTGTTCAACATCTTTTAGATGGCTCTTTTCTAACCCCACCTAATTTTTAACCATATTTTGTTTGCATTATATAGTTTTATGCCCGTGATGCAGGCTCTTTGCCGAAACATGTTGGGTGTTTTTTTTTTTTTTAATATTTGTATGTTTTTTTATGTTATGGACAATTTATGTATATTTATATATTTTTTTATATTTATATAGTTATTTATGATATTTATATTTTATATGTATATTGATTTGCATTAGAATTTTAAAGTATTGTTTCTCCATTTTATCTGTTTGATTTACTTTGGATTGCCACTGTTTTTGTTACATTCCTATTGTGGTCAATTAAAATGTATCAGAAGAACATAAGTATTGAGTATTGTCAGATTCAAGGGTGACAGACTCAAGGAAGTGCAGAAACTGATGAGGATAAAACAGAATTGTTTAACAAATATTTCTATTCTATTCTATTAACAGATGAAGGGTCAGGAGCAGGACTTCAGAAAATTCCCAGGAAAAATAGGAACAGAAGTGACGGGGATCTCAAACAATTTTCAGAAGACTGTGTTCGTGAGGAACTAGCTAAACTAAAAGTAGAGAAAGCCAAGGGTCCAGATGGGATACACCCAAAAATACTGAGGGGACTTGGGGACATTCTAGCAGCTCCACTGTCTGACCTTTTCAATGCCTCTTCGGAGTCAGGAGTGGTGCCAGAGGACTGGAGAAAAAAAGAGGTGATAATACTCCTGTATAGGTCTCTGGTGTGAACTCATTTGGAGTACTGTGTGCTATTCTGGAAACTACACCTTCAAAAGGATATAAGCAGGTTGGAGTCGGTGCAGAGGGTGGCTACTAAAGTGGTTAGTGGTCTTCATTATGTAGCATATGAGGATAGACTTAAGGATCTTAATATGTACACCTTAGAGGAAAGGCGGGATAAAGATGATATGATTGAGACATTTAAATACCTCCATGGCATAAATGCACAAGAGGAGAGCCTCTTTCGATTGAAAGCAAGCTCTGCTATGAGGGGATATAGGATAAGAGTGAAAGGGGATGGACTCCTGAGTAATATGTGGAAATATTTCTTTATGGAAAGAGTGGTAGATGCATGGAATAGTCTACCTGTGGAGGTGGTGGACACGAGGACAGTATCTGCATTTAAAAAAGCATGGGACAAACACAGAGGATCTCTAAAGGTAAAAAAAGGACTATTGTAGTTGATATGGAAAGGCAGACTAGATAAGTCATGTGGTCTTTTTCTGCCATCATGTTTCTATAAGAACATAAGATACACCATACTGGGTCAGACCAAGGTCCATCAATCCAGTATCCTGTTTCCAACAATGCCCAATGCCCAATCCAGTAGCTGTCAGGCTCCCAAAAAGGTACATAGATTCCATGTTGCATTTCCTAGGGTAAGTAGTGGATTTCCCTGATCCTCTTTAATAATGGTTTATGGACTTTTCCTCCAGGAACTTGTCCAAACCTTTTTTAAACCCAATTACACTAACAGCTTTCACTATATCATTTGGTAATGAATTCAAGTTGGATTACATGTTGAGTGAAAAAATATTTTCTCCTATTAGTCCTAAATATGGTATATTATAGCTTCATTGCGTGTCCCCTGACCTTTCTACTTTTTGTAAGAGTAAAAAACTGATCTATGTTTAACCATTCCACTCTATTCATTATTTTATAGACCTCTATCATATCTCCCCTCAGGTGTCTTTTTTCCAAGTTGAGGAGCCCTAACCTTTTAAGCCTTTCCTTGTAGGAGTATCCTTTCATCCCCTTCATCATTTTGGTTGCTCTTCTCTACCTTTTCTAATTCCACTATACTTTTTTTTTGTACATATGACGAACAGAACTGCACACAGTATTCAAGGCATGGTTGCACCATAGAGTGATACAGAGGCATTATAAAATCCTTGGTTTTATTCTCCATTCCTTTCCTAATGATTCCTACATTCTATTTCCTTTCTTCGTCTCTGCAGACAGAGGATTTCAACATGTTATCCATGATGACCTCTAGATGCTTTTCCTGGTTAGTGATTCCTAATGTGGAACCTTGCATCGTGTAACTGTACTTGGGGAAATCTTCCCAAAGTGCAGAACTTTGCACTTGTCCACATTAAATTTCATCTGCCATTTGGACAACCAGTCTCCCAATTTCTCCTTGCTCTCTTGCCATTTTTCACAGTCATCTTGTGTTTGAACTAGACTATTTTTATGTCATCTGCAAATTTGATCACCTCACTTCTTGTTCCGCTTTCCAGGTCATTTATGTATATGTTAAAAAGCAGCAGGCCCAGCACAGATCCCTGGGGTACCCCACTATTCACCTTTCTCCATTGAGAAAAATTGGCCATGTAGCCCTACCCTCTGCTTTCTATCTTTTCTCCTGTTCCCGATCCACAACAGTATTCTGCCTCCCATCCCACGAGTTCTCAATTTCGCCAAGAGTCTCTCATGAGGGATCTTGTCACAGGCTTTCTGAAAATCCAGATACACTGAATCAACCAGTTCACCTTTGTCTGTTTATTCACACCTTTAAAAACATATAACAGATTAGTAAAATAAGACTTTTTCTTGACTAAATCTGTTGACTTTCTCCCATATGTTCAGTAATTTTATTCTTTATAATGGTTTTTACCATTTTGCCCAGTTCTGACATCAGGATCACTGTAGTTTCTGGGAACCCTTTTTAACAATTGGTAACAATTGCCCATTCTCCAATCTTCCGGTACTACAGATGATTTTAATGATAGTTCACAGATTACTAATAGTAGGTCTGCAATCTCATATTTAAGTTCTTTCAGCATCCTGGGACGTAAAGCATCTGGTCCAACTGATTTGATCCTCTTTAGTTTACAAAGAGAATGAATATACACCTCCCCCCTACACACACACACACACACACACACACACCAGAAACAGCGAAGACCTAAAGACCTGACTTCAAATTTAAAAAACAAAACAAGCGGATCTTTATGACTTCAAATTAAAAAAAAAGCACAATGTCGATCGACTCCACACTTGTAGGCCGGTCTGGTCCCTCTTTCCCTTTTCTGATGTAGGTCGTGTCAGAGGACGTAATGAATAGGCCAGCCATTCAAACGCAGAGTTGCAAAGACCTGCATTTGAATGGCTGGTCTGGTCCCTCCCTCCTCTGATGCGACCTACATCAGAAAGGGAGAGAGGGACCAGACCTGCCTACTAGTGCGGAGTCGAACGACTGCATGTTTTTTTAAAATTTGAAGTCAGGTCTGCCTTACTGCTGCTGCTGCTGCCTCTGAGAAGACAAAAAGCGGCAGCAGCAGGGCAAGGGCAGGCAGCCAGCTGGACATTGAGGATATGGAGGTATGGGTGAGATATTGGGGAGGGGGGGGCTTGATAGATGTGCAAGTAGCACAGGGTGCAATTATGGCTTGGCACGGCCCTGCATAATAGTTTAAAATCAGGTTTATTTATTTTTCTTCTAGTATAATTTTATCCTGTCTCAAAAAAATGAAATTGAAAATAGGAACTCACTTTTCTTTCTCTTTGTTGTTTTTCTGTTCCTTGTTGCTTTGCTATCTCTTTTTTCCCTGTCTCTGTTACTTTAGTTAAGATACTTATGGTCCAATGGAATGGTACTATGTTTTTGATTAAATAGTCTCAAAATATAAGCCTGTTTTTTTACGATGCATTGTATGCTCTCTAAATTTTAAATAGAAAGCATTTGTTATACTTAATTGTAGGGTAAATTTTTGTCTGGTTCAACAAACTATGCAATTAATATGAGGACTGTTTTGACCATTGTTAACAAGTACAGTGCCTGAATGCCCTTGGGAACCAATGTGCTAATGAATGTAGAAAAATCTGCAGTTAGGGGCTTTGCAGAGGATCCTACAGTATTAGAATGTGAGAATTCCAAAAAGATGCAATTATAAAACTTCAGTAGAGCAAACAAAAACTTAAAGGTGGAACCTGGAAAATTCTTTCAAATATTTTTTTTAGTTGCAAGGTTTGCACTGTAATCCAGCGATTCCATATTCCTTACGTGGGCTAAAGGACTGGAATTTTTGTTGGTAGTTATCAGGTTAAAAAAGTGAGTCTCCTGCATTACTCTATATTTTGGAAAGCAGGAGCACACTTTTTCTAACTTGTGAATCTTTATTATATTGTGAATCCATAGGCCCCGTGTTGTTGGAAAATATGTCTGATGGACATAAGAAATCCCAATATTCACTGGGGAGCACATGACTGCTTCTACAAGACAAGTAAGGCGACACAGTTGGGAAACGATGGTACAGAATTTTAAACAAACTTATTTTCTTAGGAGTAGTTCATTTCCTTTATTGTCAGTCTTGCTTACTTTTGCCATTTTCACTAAGAGGGTGCCTCGGAAACCACTTCAGTAATGGCGGTAGAATGAATATATTCTGGAACTCTTATTCCTTACTAGATGCCTGAATATACATGAGAAAGGTTTATATGCATTGTCTCAATTGTAAGCAAATTTCTCTTGGGCATATTCATTGTGGTTATCCTGAAAACTTGACTGGTTAGGTGTGTCCCGAGGACTGGGCTGAGAACCCCTGCTGTAGAGCATCCAGATATGGAGCTACTAATACATAAAACAGAAACAGTGGGAACTTGAAGGTAGGATTATTGGATAATTTTGTACAAATTTGTGAAAAGGACTCCATAAAAAATCCTTTTAAAGAAAAATAATTGTGTGTGTGCACTCCTTATTTGGGGAGATTGATGCTGATATGGGGGGTATCAGAGGATATGGGTCATGCTGAAACTTGGAAGGGTTGGAGTGATAGTGAGGCATATTGGGAAAAGTAGGACGTGTTTAGAATGCAACTGGGGGGATCTGTTTTTTTCATTTATTTTTAACATTGGCAATGTTCTGTAGCAAGAACAAGTGCTTGTTGCTGCCCTATCTCTACCATAACTTGCCATGTTCCTGCCCTCTACCATGCTAAGCAGTTAGCATGGGATTTTTAGTTTGCTGGCTGCTTCTTGCATGCAGTAGCCATTATCACAGGCCTGTGCACTACAAACACACACTAATACTTAAAGCGCTTTGAAAATGTAGTATTTGCGCTCACACCTTTCCAGTATTTGTTCAAGGAGAGTTACAGTAGGTATTCCCCTGTCCGCAGAGGGCTTACAATCTAAGGGGCCAATATAGAAAAGCTTAGCACGGCAGTTTTCTGGCTCTTTTCCCGTGATAGGCTTGCTCTCCAATGCAGAAAGCAAGCTAGCACTGGGAAAACACCCAAAAAACAACGGCGCTAAATTGCAGTGCAGTGGGCATACAAATTGCATGCAAATTGCTGCATACTTAATTGCATCCAATGTAAAAAACTGCACTGATATTTAATGCAGCTTTTTTGTTGTTGTTAAGTGCCGTCGAGTCAGTGTTGACTCATGGCGATCCTCTGGATAGTTGTCCTAAATTGTGTTCGGTCTTCAGTCAGGCGACTCATTGTTGACAGACTGGTACCCGTAGCTGCTCTTATTGTATCGATCCATCTCATTGCTGGCCTTCCTCTTTTGCGTTGACCTTCTATCTTGCCAAACATCATATCTTTCTCTAATGAACTTACACTGTTTTTAATGCTGGATCTTCACTTCAGCTTCAGGAAGGTGTAAAGTTCCAGCTGGGCACAAAAGCATCATCTGAGATGAACTTTGACACTTTACCTCAGATGATCTCAGACATTGGCAAAGCCCCAGTGCTATCAGCACACATTTGGGGAGCTGGTGGCACCATGGACACTGACCCCCTGATAGAAACAAAAGCCCTGGTGGCACAGCAGCCTCAATCCTCCCCCAACAAAATCAAACTAAACCCTGGTGGCCCAGCAGCCCCTAACCCCTCCACTCCCCAGTACCTTAAATGATGGGATGGGAGCATTTCCCACATGCTTCTGCCCCTGCACTGCCATCTTGGCCCCCATGCGGTGCATTCTGGGATGTACCTTGCAGGATCAGATTGAATGCCATTTAAGGCAAAAATTGCTTTATAAGGCAGCGTGAGCCCCCCCCCCCCCTCCCATGCTGCATCCTGGGACAGCTCGTTCTGGTGAAGAATACTATGGACTACCAAAAAAACAAATCAGTCGGTACAAGAGGAGATCAAATATAAGCTTGCTTTAGAAGCTCAAATGACAAGACTTTGACTTTCAGATTTTTGACATATCATGCGAAGAGAGAGATCATTAGAGAAAGACATCATACTTGGCAAGATTGAAGGCCATTGAAATAGAAGGCCAGAAATGAGATGGATCAATACAATAACAGCAGCTGTGGGTGCCACTCTATTAACAATGAGCTTCCTGACTGAAGACTGAACAGAATTTAGGAAAACAATCCAGAGGATTGCCATGAGTCGGTGATCTTTGTCTACTTCCAACTAAAATACCTAGGGGCATGCTTACTGAAGAGCATGCTAGTAGCACATGTTTGGGCTTTGAATTTAGCGCATAGGCCCATGCCAATTTCAGGGAGCATATAGAAACATAGAAATATGACGACAGAAAAAGACCACATGGCCTATCTAGTCTGTCCTTCCATATAAACAACTACAACAGTCACCTCTTTTCCTTTAGAGATCCACTGTGTTTGTCCAATGCTTATTTGAATTCAGATACTGTCCTCATCTCTACCACCTCCACTGGGAGACTATTCCATGGATCCACCACTCTTTCCATAAAGAAATATTTCCGCATATCACTCCTGAATCTATCCCCCTTCACCCTCATCCCATGTCCCCTCGTAGCAGAACTTGTTTTCAATTGAAAGAGGCTCTCCCCCTGTACATTTATGCCATGGAGGTATTAAAACATCTCAATCATATCACTTCTATCCCGCCTTTCCTCTAAGGTGTACATATTAAGATCCTTAAGTCTGTCCTCATATGCTTTATAATGAAGACCACTAACCATTTTAGTAGCCACCCTCTGTACTGACTCCATCCTGTTTATATCCTTTTCAAGGTGTGGTCTCCAGAATTGCATACTATACTCCAAATGAGGTCGCACCAAAGACTTATACAGAGGCACTATCACATCCTTTTTTTCTGCTAGTCATTCCTCTCCGTATGGACCCAAGCATCCTTCTAGCTTTTGTCATCACCTTTTCTACCTGTTTAGCTACTTTAAGACCATCAGACACAACCATGCCTAGCTCCCGCTCTTCTTTAGTGGACAAAAGTACTTCACCCCCTATACTATATTGCTCCCTTGAATTGCTGCAGCCCAAACATTTTTTAACATTAAATCCTAGCTGCCAAATTCTAGACCATTCTTCAAGCTTAGCTAGATCCCTCCTCATGGTATCTACACCTTCCTGAGTATCTACTCTATTGCAGATTTTGGTATCATCCGCAAAGAGGCAAAACTTACCCGACAGCCCTTCCGCTATATCACTAACAAAGATGTTAAAAAGAATCGGACCAAGGACATATCCCTGGGGCACACCACTGGTAACATCCTTCTCCTCAGAGTGAGCTCCATTTACCTGTACTCTTTGTCGCATCCCACCCAACCAATTTGTAACCCAAGCAGTAACTTTAGGGTCGATCCCTAGGGTGCTCAGTTTGTTTATAAGTCGCCTGTGAGGAACAGAGTCAAAGGCTTTACTGAAATCTAAATACACCACATCTAGGGCTCTCACTCAATCCAACTCCCTGGTCACCCAGTCAAAGAAATCAATCAGATTTGTCTGACAGGACCTGCCTCTGGTGAATCCATGCTGCCTCGGATACTGTAATCCGCTTGACTCCAGAAACCTCACTATTTTCTCTTTAAGCAGCGTTTCCAATAATTTACTCACCACCGAAGTTAAACTAACCAGCCTGTAGTTTTCAACCACATCCTTACTTCTGCTTTTGTGTAAAGGCACCACATGAACCTCTCTCCAGTCCTTTGGCACCACTCCCGACTCCAACGAGGCATTGAAAAGGTCAGTCGATGGAGCTGCTAGAACACCTCCAAGTTCTCTCAGTATTCTAGGGTGTATCCCATCCGGTCCCATCGCTTTGTCTACTTTAATCTGAGCTAGTGTCTCACGAACACAGTCTTCTGAAAATTGTTCAAGATGTCCCTCGCTTCTGTTCCTGTTTGTGGGTGTTTTCTGAGGTCCTGCTCCTGGTTCTTCATCTGTGAACACAGAACAGAAATATTTGTTAAGCAATTCCACTTTATCCTCATCAGCTTCTACATATTCCTCCCCTTCACCCTTGAGTCTGACAATACCACTTTTGCCCTTCCTCTTCTCACTAACATATCTGAAAAATGTCTTATCCCCCCATTTTATTGCATTGGCTATTTCCTCCTCTTTTTGAATCTTTGCTTTCCTGACTACTTTGCTAGCTTCTCTAAGTTTTTCCAAATATAGATGCCTGTCTTCCTCTCTCTATGATCTCTTGTATTTCATGAAGGCTCCCCTCTTTTTCATCACCTTTTCAGCTACTTCTTTTGAAAGCCATAGCGGTGTCCTTTTCCTTTTACCTCTATTTACCATTTTAACAAAAAGGTTGTCTGCCTTTAAAATATCACCTTTCAGTTTTGCCCACTGTTTTTCTACATCCCCCAGCTGTTCCCATCCCACTAACGACTCCCTGAAATATTGGCCCATCTTGGCAAAGTTAGCTTCCTAAAGTCTAACCTCACCTTTGAATGGATTCTAACAGCCCTAGTCCTAATACTGAACCACATCATCTGGTGATCACTGGATGCAAAATGATCTCCCACTATAACATCAGAAACACTTTCACCATTGGTAAGCACCAAGTTCAGTATTTATTTATTTAGACAGATTTGTATACAACCTTATCCTACAATCAAAGTGGTCACAACACAATTGAGGGATACAATTAACAGGAGGGGTACTTAACGAACATAATACATTGAACTTATACGTCTAATTGGGGGGTGGGTAGGTGGTATTGAATTGGTGAAGGTAGATGGAGTGCCATTTGTGGAGACTATTGCTTGTCTGTTTGCTCATAGGCCTCTGTGAAGAGCAGGGTTTTGAGGGCCTTGTGGAAGTCTTTGGTATCACTCAGTGTCCTCAGGCCCATAGGAAGGGAGTTCCATAGTGTGGGCGCCAGTAGCAAAGGAGCTCTTCTGGAGGTTGCTTGTTTAGTCTTATGATATCCTGCGGGTGTGCCAATCCTGTTGTCATTATTGGTCCTTCTTGGTCCATAGCTGATATCTCTTGTTATGATATCCTGGAGTGCATCTGCCGAGCGATGGTGAAAGATTTTAAAGATGATTAGGATTGTTTTGAATTTTGCCTTGGCAATCATTGGGAGCCAGTGCAGCTGCTGTAGGATGGGGGTGATGTGCTCAGTTCTTGCAGTGTCCGTAATGATGCGTGCTGCTGTGTTTTGGACCATTTGGACTAGGTGACGGTCTGTTGGGGTAGCCCCTGATATAGTGAGTTTCCATAGTCAAGCAGTGGTGTGATGACTGCTTGGCACACTGTGTGGAAGTGGTCTTGGTGGAATATTGGCTTGAGCTTTCTGATGGTCCTCAAATGGTGATAGGCCCTCTTTGTGGTTTTAGCAATGTGAGTTTTTAGGTTCAGAGTTCTGTCCATGATGATGCCCAGGTACTTAACTGCATCTTTGTCTGCTATTGGTTTGTTTAGAATGCTGATTGTTTGTGGCGGAATGAAAGTGGAGTTCCCGGTGATGAATATTGCCTCTGTTTTGTCATAGTTGACCGTCAGGTTATTAGAGGCGAGCCAGGCACTCATATCAGTATAGCCCCTTCACGTGTGGGGTCTGTTACCAATTGCCTGAATAGTTCTCCCTGTACAGAATCCAGGATCTCTTTACTTCTAGATGATACTGCAGCAGGAATGTGCCAATCAACATCGGGCATATTGAAATCCCCTATCAGTAGCACTTCCCCAGGGAATGATCTTTCTGTGTGGAGCAGTATGCACAGCCAGTGTGCTCAGGAGCAGAAGGTCACAGGTTCAAATCCTAGCTGTGGTCCCTGCCAACTCTGTCCCCATAGTTTTATCCAGTAATAGACCATGGTAATAAAGACGGAACCTGTTATTGCTGATAGAATAAACATGCCTGGAACACCTACATTTTACCCTACAGAGCACAGGCACCACAAACAGGCGCATTACCTAGAGCAGAGGCTGCCAAATGCAGTCCGGGAGGGCTACAAATCATTCAGGTGTCATGCTGTCTCCAATATAAGGACATGTTAGCATGGTGGCAGAGGGGTTACAGGTGGTGGAGGGGGCAGTGGCACCTGGCTGCAGCAGACCATGGCCTAGCCTGGTCTATGTGGGTGCCGCGCACTGCAACAGGCAGGCTCCGCATGACAAACAGTCATGGTACCTCCAGGGACTGATCTGTCCATCTGGCACAGTATGCACAGCCAGTGCGCTCAGGAGCAGAAGGTCACAGGTTCAAATCCTAGCTGTGGTCCCTGCCAACTCTGTCCCCATAGTTTTATCCAGTAATAGACCGTGGTAAGAAAGACAGAACCTATTATTGCTGATAGAATAAACATGCCTGGAACACCTACATTTTACCCTACAGAGCACAGGCACTACAAACAGGCGCATCACCTAGAGCAGAGTCTCCCAAATGCAGTCCTTGAGGTCCAAACAACATTCAGGTTCCATGCTGTCTGCAATAAAGATGCCTGTGCTGTATGTCTATGTGCCGCCCCCATGGTATGCAGATGTATCTCATGCATATTCATCAGGGACAGCATGAAAACCCGAACATGGTGTGGCCCACCAGGACTGGAGTTGGGAACCCCTGTCCAAGAGCAGCGGTCAACAGGGGCGGAAACACCCGCACCCACAGGCCCCAATATCCACAGCCTCCTGGAGAGGCAGGATGTTGGGCCCTGTGTGCATCTCCCAATACTAGCACTTGCATACCCTAGCAATGCCACTCAAAACCCGGGAATACGGTACACAGATAGCAAAAGGTTGCTATGAGAACTGTCACATAGCAATCCCTAAGGTTAGCACAATCTGTCCAGTGGGCTGTACCATACCAACCTCTGTGATGTCTGTGGAGTGTGTGTCAGGTCTGGTACCTGACAGTGTCCATCACCTTGGGGAGAGACCCCAACAGTACTGCATACCATAGCCATGCCTGCACTGTGCCCAGGACTGGTCCAGTGGCCAGGGCTGACAAAAGCCTCTATAGTTGCACAATGCTGGCATAGGTGTGGGAGTGTGCGTCAGTCTATCCAGTGTATGGTGTTTGCCCACACCCTCCGCAGCCCACACTGCTAGCACTGTTGCCAGTAGTGGCTTGCCAATGTGCATAATGAGGAGCAAGGGACTGTGGGTATAGCCGGACAGGGCGGCCTGGGCAGCATGCAGCTGCACAGGGCCCAGGGCAATGGCTGGGACATTGTAGTGCCTGCCCACCGCCTACACGGACAGGGTGGCCACGGCATGTCCTGCTGGGAGGTCACACACACCCTGACTGTGCAGTGACCACGGCATGGCTGGGTTCACCCATAGTGCTTCTTGTAAGTGAGATATATGGGCTCTGTCTTCTGGAGCCCAATCACTTGCCCTATCTGCTTGGTTGGTGTGTGCATCACCTCCAGGAACATGCACTATGGACTAGCTAGCAGACTGTCTGCAGTTAGTATGTGTGTGGTTGGAACACCTTGCAGGGTGCAGCGGCTGGTGAATGTCAGATAGTGGTGTGGGGCAACTGCGCATTACCAGGCCTACTGTCTGTCTGTCACTGCCCTATGTATGAAGGCATACAGATCTGCATAAACTGCCCTGTAGGGGTGTCTATTCCGCAGCAGGACTGGGGTAGATGGTCCCCTCTACTGTCACCAGTGCAGGGGGGTAAAAATGTCGATCCGTTGGTTGGAAATCCTGTTTCCTACCCTGAGTCACAGAGGGTGGGTTGGGTGTTGGTACGTAAACTGCCTATGGGCCCCAAACCCCCCCCCCAACCATAAATCATGTGACCATGGCACCCACACAGTGTATGCACTATTCCGGGTGCATCATAGTCCACATGGGCAAGACGTGATATATAGATGGACACAGGCATATGCTAAGGGTGTCTGCAGGGACCACCTATCACACAGTGGCACCGATGGGGACCTGTAGCATAGCCCATCTCTGCAAAGTCAGGTGCTGCAGAAATGGTGCTGGGCACCCCACCTCACCCTCAGGGTGAGCTCAGGACCCGCCCACTGTGACGGTCTGTAGCTACTCTGTGGCAGTAACACACACGGTCAGTACCCCCTACCAGGCTGAGGTGCTGTGGGGTTCCATACCCCATCTTGTGATCATCTATAGACTGCTGATCTGCATGTGCAGTGCACCATGGCTATGGGTGGGTTAACCCAAATCCTGGTATCCACAGCAGACCGTTTGTGTGGTGACCTGATATCCTTCTGTGGCCAGGCAGGGGTTTGTTAGTCGCACTGAAGATGCAGCCCACTAGTTACTTCACTGCCGGTGGGGCCAGAGGTCATGGGTTTGATCCCACAGTGGGGTCATTTGGTAGGGCTGTCTGCAGCATTTTCCTTTTTTAATTTAAATTGGTTCTGCCAGCAAGGACACCCTCACAGTGCTGTCTCCTTACGGTGCCTCATCAGGCGCCCTATAGAGCGTCCTGTAAAGCGCCCTCTACGGCACCCTGTAAAGCGCCCTACAAGGCATCTTATGGGGCGCTCCATAGGCAACATTATAGGTTGCCTTGGTGGACAGTGCACTTAATAATGTGCCCTCTGGAGTACCTTATAGGGCATCTTATGCGGCACCTTAGGTTACGGCCCTGTGAGGGTGTGTTTGCTGGCAGCACTAATTAACTTTACACAACAATATGCTTCAGACAGCACTAATTTAAAGTAAAAGCCAATGTCTCAGCCAGCTTTACTCATTGGACCCACGGGGGGGATTGAACTCACATCCCCTGCACCATCAGTCAGTGTATTAATCATTGTGCTACAGCTCCTGACACCTTGCTAAACAGCTTATCAAATGCCTTATGGGCACCGTACAGGGCACCTTGCATGGCACTTTACACGACACTTTGTAACGCTCGTTAATTTATGATGCCTTGTAACGCACGTTATCGGTAACGATGTACCGCCCATGTCCTTATTTGGGATTTCTGTCTCTACCGCGGATCCTAACGCGAATGGCATTACCGCAGTTTAGTAAACATACCCTTAAGTTCACCTGTGCTACCGGCATCAATCATAGTTGGGCGTGAGCCCAAAACACCTCTGCTAATTGTAATGTGCCATCTACACCAATATTCTGCGCCTAACCCGTCCAGTCCCTGCCCAGTCGCACACTACCTAGTTAGCATGGAATTCTTAGAGAGAGGAGTGGCCTAGTGGCTTAGGGCACATTACCTCAGGCCAGAGGTTCAAATTCTGCTAGAGCACAGCAACTTTGGGCCAGAATTTCTAGTCTCACAGGTGCTCCTTGTGGCCTTGGGCAAGTCACTTAACCCTCCATTGCCTCAGGTTCAAAAACAGAGTTTGTGAGCCCTTTAGGGACAAGGGAAAAATATATACAGTATCTGAATGTACACCACTTTGACTAGTAGAAAAGCAGTATGTAAGCCTAGTTAAATAAATAATTAGTGTGGGGCCTCATGTTAATGTTTAATGTAGTGTACTCACCATTTGCTAAATCTCACACGAATGGTTAGCACAGTTTAGTAAACATGCTCCTTAATGCACTTGGTATCTGTTTTGTACTTTCTAAAAATGATCATATTCCCAGTGGTTAAGCGCTGTGGAGCAGGAATTCATGAAATAATTAGATTCTTTGCATAAAAATATAAAAGAGAGCATAGAAATGCCTAGAAGCATGAAGAGGCCCCTGGCTTGTCACATCTCCTTTATTTTCTTTCCTTCTTTCTTCAATCAAGTGTTTCAAAGCCTGAAAAAAAATATCGAGGTAGCTAATTAGTTCCTAAAAATGTAACTGGTATTTTGAGTATTTACATGAAAAATGTTGCATTGTATACAAGATTCTTAAAACACAGCTGAAATAGGAGTCTGAAATGGACACTAGCTTCACCCATTTCTTGGCCATAATAGCTGCAAGCACTATTAATTATACGTAAGATTATAAAGCAAGAGTGCTATAAAATGGAGGCCTTTGAGGTACTACGAGTGTGCTTTCATTGTGGTTAATCCTGTTCGGTTTGGTGGAAATTGCTTGTGTGTACATATACCTACAAATTAACACACATACAATCAATTGCACACGCAAAAAGCTGTAGCGCCCATAGAAGGCACGCAATTAAGATGAATATTTGCAAAAACACGACCCCCTCCCACTCTAAAACTGCAAGAACTTTGTTTAAAATAAAGACAAACCAAGGGGTATGTTTACTAAACCGTCTTAACGTGCGCTCTCCCACGTTATCGCACGATAAGGCGCCTTATCACGCGTTAACGCGCGCTAAGGCGCAAACGAGCGCTGAAGGCGGAGAAAGGCTCCCGGAGGGCGGAGGAAGGCTCCCCAGGAGCGGAGAGAGAGAGTCAATGGGCAGAGAGTGGGAGGGGAGAGGCTCCCTGCACACTAACGCTGTGAAATCTGAGGCTGAAAACTAACGCCAGTGAAACCCTGGCGTTAGAGCTGATTTAAAGGGAAAAGAAACCATTTCCGTCAGCAATGTACATCAAAACCAGGGAAACCTATAAAAAAGTGATAAGTGTGATACATGTGCACGGAACAAAAGGGCAAAGAAACAGTGAAAATGACCAGAAGAAAATGTAAAAAAAAAATAAAAAAGCTGGGCAATAGTGATATCAATGGGAAACATCAAAAAACACCCCCAAGAAAGCTCCAAAAAAAGATATGAATTTTGGAAGGGCCTATGCTCTGTCCCCATACAAGGTGAATGAGCCCACAGTGAAATTGCGCTGATCAGGGTTTTCCTCTCCATTGGACAGGTTTCCTATGGTGTGCACATGTTCCATAACAGCAGGGAGGGCATGTCTGAATGGGCAACTGGACAGATGCTGGAAAAGGGGAAACAGAGGGCTGCAGGCAGCACATGCTGTGGTGCAGCTGGGGCACAGTGCGGACTAGTGTAATGCCTAGCTGGCCCATAGGAATGCTGAAACAGTAGAGCAGCCAGACAGTAACTGCTGAGGGCCCAACATGGGCAAGAGTGTGCTTCCCACGGTGTCACAGGGAATAGTACCCAGCAGGTACCCCCAATGGCACGGAACATTGGCAGGCGGTGCTGGGGGAAAGCGTGGACAGCTATACAGGCAACAGACAGGCTCTGTCTGACAAACAGTCATGGTTTCTCCAGGGAATGCACTATCTCTGTGGCAACACGGTGGTGCAGTGAACACAGCCAGTGTATTCAGGAGCAGAAGGTCACAGGTTCAAGTCCCAGCTGTGGTTCCTGCCAACCCAGTTCCCATATTTTACCCACTACTAAAACGTGCTAATACAGACAGAACCTTTATTGCAGATAACAGAAACATGCCCAATAAGCCTACATTTTACCCTACAGAGCACAGACACCATAAACATGCACATTACCTAGAGCAGTCTCCCAAATGCAGTCCTGGAGGGCCAAACACCATTCAGGTTCCATGCTGCCTCTAATAAACACGGCTGTGCTGCATGTCTATGCACCGCCCCCATGGTATGCAGATGTATCTCATGCATATTCATTGGGGACAGCATGAAAACCCGAACAGTGTTTGGCCCACCAGGACTGGAGTTGGGAACCTCTGCCCTAGAGCAGCAGCCAACAGGGGCAGACACACCCTCACCCACAGGCTCCATTATCCAAAGCCTCCTGGAGAGGCAGGATGTTGGGCCCTGCGTGCATCTCCCAATACTAGCACTTGCATACCTTAGCAATGCCACCCTAAACCTGGGAATATTGTACACACCTATCAAACGGTTGCTATGATTACTGGCAGATAGCAATTCCTAAGTTCAGCACAATTTGCTGATTGAGCTGCATCATAGCAACTTTTCTGCTGTCTGTGGAGTGTGTTTCAGGTCTGATGTCTGACAGTGTTTACCACCCTGGGGAGTGACCCCAACAGTATTGCATACCATAGCCATGCCTGCACTGTGCCCAGGACTGGTGCGGTGGCCAGGGCTGCCAAGAGCCTCTATATTTGCACAATGCTGGCATAGGTGTGGGAGCATGTGTTTGTCTATCCAGTGTGTGGTGTCTGCCAACACCTTCCTCAGCCCACACTGTTGCGAGTGTAAGCCTGCCAATGTGCATAATGAGGAGCAAGGTACCATGGGTATAGCCCGGACAGGGTGGCCTGGCCAGGATGCATCTGCACAGGCGATAGGGCAATGGCTCGGACATTGTAGTGCCTGACAACCACCTGCATGGACAGGGTGGCCACAGCATGTCCTGCTGGGAGGTCACTCTCACCCTGACTGAGCATGACCACGGCATGGCTATGTTCCCCCATAGTGCTGTATAGTGTTTCTCTCATGTGATGTTTATGGTTCCCTTTTGGGGTCCAATCACTGGCTTATCTGCTTGGTGTGT
Organism: Ichthyophis bannanicus; assembly: GCA_033557465.1. NCBI lineage: Eukaryota > Metazoa > Chordata > Amphibia > Gymnophiona > Ichthyophiidae > Ichthyophis > Ichthyophis bannanicus. The sequence continues at coordinate 683,723,456 of CM066036.1, read as the reverse complement.
ATGCTCATATCCCAGTTCTGGGTACATGCATCTTCTCCAGAAACATGCACTATGGACTAGCTAGCAGACTGTCTGCAGCTAGTATGTGTCTGGATGGAACATCTTGCAGGGTGCAGTAGCTGTAGGCTTGCTGCTGGAGAATGTCAGATAGTGGTGGGAGGCAGCTGAGCATTTCCAGGCCTTCTATCTGCCTTGCCTTATGGATGTGTACAGATCTGCATTGCCTACCCTATATGGTGTCTGTTCCCCAGCAGGACTGGGGTTGATGGTCCTCTCTACTGCCACCATTGCGGGGAGGTAGAGTGTCGCTCTGTTGGTGGGAGATACTATTTCCCACCCTGAGCCACAGGGCGTGGGTTGGGTGGTGGTACATAATCCACCTATGGGTCCAAATACCCCCCCTTCACCTACATCATGTGACCATGGTACTAACACAGGATATGCACTATTTTGGGTGCATCATAGCCCATAAGGGCTAGACATGACTGAGAAATACAGATGTGTCTGCAGGAACTACCTATCACACACACTAGCACTGATGGGGACCTGCAGCATAGCCTATTTCAGCCATGAAAGGTGCTGTGGACCTGGTGCTGGGTGCCCCACCTCACCCTCAGGGTGAGCACAGTACCCACAGAATGTGACGGTCTGTAGCTACTCTTTGCCAGTAACATACACGGTCAGCACCCCCTACCAGGCTGAGGTGCTGTGGGGGTGCACACGATCAGTTCCCCCTACCAGGCCGAGGTGCTGTGGGGGTGCATACCCCATCTTGTGATCATCTGTAGACTGCTGATTTGCATGTGCAGTGCATCATGGGTACGGGTGGGTTAACCCTATCCTGGTAACCACAGCAGACTGTTTGTGTGGTGACATGCAGTCCGTCTGTAGCCAGCCAGCCAGGGGCTTGTTAATAGCTGTAGCCCACTGGTTACTTCACTGCCTGTGGAGCCAGAGGTCATGGGTTCAAACCCACAGTGGGGTTATTTGATAGGGCTATCCAGAGCATTGTCAATTTTTAATGTACATTAGTGCTGCCAGCAAAAACACCCTCAGAGTACTGTAACCATAAGGTGCCTCAGAAGGCGCTTTATAGGGTGCCCTATAAAGCGCCTTCTGAGGCACCTTATGGTTACAGTCCATATAAGGTGCCTTATAAGTTGTCCTATGGAGCGCCTTATAGGGTGCCCTATAGGGGACATTATAGGGTGCCGTGGCAGACAGTGCACTTTATAATGTGCCCTATGGAGTGCCTTATAGGGTGCCTTATGTGGCACCTTAGGTTATGGCACGTGAGGGTGTGTTTGCTGGCAGCAATAATTAAAATACAAATAAAATGCCTCAAGAAACAATACTTACATGTCAAAACTGATACCTCAGCCAGCCTTATGCATTAGGCACACTGGGGGATCAAACTCAAGACCTCTGTATCATCAGTCAGTGTATTAACCATTGTACTACACCTCTGTTTCTATGTTTGCATGTCTGGGCGCCTACTTAAGATTACCGCGTGTTAACGCGCTTAGCGGCGCTTAGCCTGTTAATGTGCGCAGCAGCGCGCGTTATCGCGTGATAATCTCATTTTGCTACTTTAAGACTGAAACGCCCACTCCTTTTATGGCAGCCTGCACACTATCGCCGGGCGCACATTAAGACGGTTTAGTAAACATACCCCCAAGTGTTTTTTGGCCATGCAGATCCCTATGAGTTACTAAAACACTTCAAATTATTATTAGCTTTTCTTTTTTTTTTGTTAATGTTTCATTTGACAATTTCTATCCTGGCTCAAGTTTTCCACTTAGCTAATGCCATATGGGTAAAAGGTTCTTCTTGTTCTCTTAACCCCTCTATTAGACTGGCTTGCTGGAAGAATCCATGCAAGAGAGAGAGAGTCTTGCTTTTGCCCCATTCTACTTCTTAATCACATTTACAGTCTGGAGAGTTAGATCACAAGAAGATCCCTGAAATACAATTTTTTTTTTTTTTTACCTTGATGATTTGGGTTTAAAATACTACGAACCTTTGTTAACAGGTAGTCAGGGTTTCTCTCCTCCCCCTATATTTTATTCTATTTAGCCTCTTACCAGACTCAGGGGCCACTTATTACAGCCTGGTAAGGCTGTGCACTTAGCATGTGTTTATAACACATGTTAAGTACAAAGCATCCACGTTAGCTGTCAGGGGCATGATAAGCATGTTCCCAGGCAGCTAATGTGCGACTGAGAACATTTATGTGCAGCACAATTATCTTTAGGTGCTCCCGCATAATTGCCACATGAATGATGCTCACGGACTAATGTGCTCTCCACACCCACACTCACTTCTAACCTACTCACCCTCCACATTAATGCACGAGTGCCAGTTAACATGCATTTCAGCAGTCAGTAACTGGCATACTCATGGATTAGCATTCATCATGACCAATTACCACACACTATAACTCATACTAATTGATTAGCAGTACTTAATAAAAGGGCCCCTCAGTCTTCATCTTGAGAGGTATAGATTCTCTGTCTGCTGATTCATACCAGCCAGCTCACTTTTAGGGGGATGTTTACTAAACTGCGGTAATGTTACATAACGCGCGTTATGTAACATTAATGATCGTTAACGCATCATAACGCGCGTTATGATGCGTATGATGCGTTAACGATCGTTAACGTTACATAATGCGCGTTAACGTAACTTAACGATCGTAAAGTTCCACGGCGCGGTAAAACACCGCAGAAGGTGGAGAGAGGGCGGAGAGAAGGGGTCAATGGGCGGGGAGAGGCTCCCTTCACACTAACGCGCTGATCTGAAGAGCTGAATCCTAACGCGATTGAAAACCTGCCGTTAGATGCACATTTGCAGGGGAGAGAAACCATTTAAGTGTCAGCAATGTACAGCATAGGCAGGGAAACCTACAGAAAGTGATAAGTGTGATACATGTGCACAGAACAAAAGGGCACATAAACATTGAAAATGACCTCAACAAACTGGAAAAAAAAATAACCAAGCTGGCCAATAGTGATATTAATGGGAAACATCAACCCCCCCCCCCCCCCCGAGAAAGCTCCACAAAAAAGATATTACCCGTGGAAGGGTCTATGCTCCGTCCCCATACAAGGTGAATGAGCCCACAGTGAAATAATGCTGATCAGGGTTTTCCCCTCCATCGGACAGGTTTCCTATGGCATGCACATGTTCCGCAACATCAGGGTGGGCATGTCAGAACGGCAACTGGACAGATGGCGGAAAAGAGGATACGGAGGGCTGCAGGCGGCACATACTGTGGTGCAGCTGGGTCACAATGCTGACTAGGGTGATGCCTAGGTGGCCCATATGAATGCTGAAACAGCATAGCAGCCAGACAGCAACTGCTGAAGGCCCAACATGGGCATGAGTGTGTTTCCCACACTGTCACAGGGGATAGTACCCAGCAGCTACCCCCAAGGGCATGGAACATTGGCAGGCGGGGCTGGGGGGAGGCATGGACACCTATGCAGGCACCCCTACCCCAGAACCTGCACCATAGGCAGCCGCCTACCCGCACACTGGATGGCCTGAGACTGCGCTCCACCAGCACCACCAGCAGAAGGGCATGTCAGCATGGTGACAGAGGGATACTGGTGGTGGAGGGGGCAGTGGCAGTTGCCCAGAGCAGACGGTGGCCTAGCCCTGTGTAGGTGGGTGACGTGCACTGCAACAGACAGGCCCTGTCTGACGAACAATCATGGTATCACCAGGGAATGTACTGACTCTGTGACAACATGGTGGTGCAGTGTACAAAACCAGTGTATTCAGAAGCAGAAGGTCACATGTTCACGTCCTAGCTGTGGTTCCTGCCAACCCAGTCCCCATATATTACCCACTACAACAACGTGCTAATACAGACAGAACCTTTATTGCAGATGACATAAACATGCCTGGCACACCTACATTTTACCCTACAGAGCACAGACACCATAAACATGTGCATTACCTAGAGCAGAGTCTCCCAAATGCAGTCCTGGAGGGCCAAACACCATTCCGGTTCCATGCTGCCTCTAATAAAGATGCCTGTGTTGCATTTCTATGTCCCACCCCCATGGTATGCAGATGTATCTCCTGCATATTCATGAGGGACAGCATGAAAACCCGAACAGTGTTTGACACAGCAGGACTGGAGTTGGGAACTTCTGCCGTAAAGCAGCAGCCAACAGGGGCAGACACACCTGCACCCACAGGCTCCATTATCCAATGCCTCCTGGAAAGGCAGGATGTTGGGCCCTGCGTGCATCTCCCAATACTAACACTTGCATACCTTAGCAATGCCACCCTAAACCTGGGAATACGGTACACAGCTATCAAAAGGTTGCTATGATCACTGGCAGATAGCAATTCCTAAGTTAAGCTCAATTCGCTGATTGAGCTGCATCATAGCAACCTTTCTGATGTCTGTGGAGTGTGCTTCAGGTCTGGTGTCTGACAGTGTTTACCACCCCGGGGAGTGACCCCAACAGTATTGCTTACCATAGCCATGCCTGCACTGGGCCCAGGACTGGTGCGGTGGCCAGGGCTGTCAAACACCTCTATAGTTGCACAATGCTGGCATAGGTGTGGCGAGTGTGTGTCTGTCTATCCAGTGTGTGGTGGCTGCAAACACCCTCCACAGCCCACACTGCTAGCACTGTTGCCAGTATTGGCCTGCCAATGTGCATAATGAGAAGCAAGGTACCGTGAGAACAGCCTGGATAGGGTGGCCTGGCCTAGATGCAGCTGCACAGGGCATAGGGCAATGGCTCGGACATTGTAGTGCCCGGCCACCACCTGCATGGACAGGGTGGCCACAGCATGTCCTGCTGGGAGGTCACTCTCACCCTGACTGAGCAGTGACCATGCCATGGCTAGGTTCCCCCATAGTGCTATATGGTATTTCTCTCATGTGATGTTTATGGGTTTTCTTTTGGGGCCCAATCACTGACTTATCTGCTTGGTGTGTATGCTGACATCCCTGTTCTGGGTACATGCATCTCCTCCAGGACCATGCACTACGGACTAGCTAGCAGACTGTCTGCAGCTAGTATGTGTCTTGCTGGAACACCTTGCAGGGTGCAGCGGCTGGAGGCTTGCTGCTGGAAAATGTCAGATAGTGGTGGGGGGCAACTGAGCATTTCCAGGCCTACTGTCTGTCTGCTATAGTGTTATGGATGTGTACTGCTCTGCATTGCCTGCCCTGTATGGTGTCTGTTCCCCAGCAGGACTGGGGTTGATGAGCCCCTCTACTGCTACCCTTGCAGGGAGGTAGAATGTGGCTATATTGGTGGGTGATCCTGTTTCCCACCTAAGCCCCAGAGGGTGGGTTGTGTGGTGGTACATAATCTGCCTATGGGTCCAAACACCCCCACCCCCACATCCACATCAGGTAACCATGGCACCAACACAGGATATGCACTATTCTGGGTGCATCATCACCCATAAGGGCTAGACATGACTGAGAAATACAGAAGGACACAGATGTATCCTAGGTGTGTCTACAGGAACTACCTATCACACACTGATGGAGACCTGCAGCATGGCGTATTTCAGCCATGAAAGGTGCTGTGGACCTGGTGCTGGGCGCCCCACCTCACCCTGAGGGTGAGCACTGTACCCGCACAATGTGACTGTCTGTGGCTACTCTGTGCCAGTACCACACACGGTCTGTTCTCCCTACCAGGCCGAGGTGCTGTGTGGGTGCATACCCCATCTTGTGCCCATCTGTCGACTGCTGATTTGCATGTGTAGTGCATCATGGGTACGTGTGGATTAACCCTATCCTGGTAACCACAGCAGACAGTTTGTGTGGTGACATGCAGTCCTGCAGCCAGTCAGGGCTTTGTTTACAGCTGTAGCCCACTGGTTACATCACTGTCTGTAAAGCCAGAGGTCATGGGTTCAAACCCATGGTGGGGCTATTTGATAGGGCTGTCTGAGGCATTGTCTTTTTTTAATGTACATTACTGCTGCCAGCAAAAAACACCCTCAGAGTACTGTAACCTTAAGGTGCCTTATAGGGCGCCCCATAAGGCACCTTATAAGGCGCCTTATAGGGCACCCAATAAGGTGTCCTATCAAACGCCTTATAAGGTGTCCTATAGGGGACCTTATAGGGTGCCTTGGCGGACAGTACGCTTTATAATGTGCCCTATGGAGTGAGTTATGGGGTGCCTTATGCGGCACCTTAGGTTACGCCACCGTGAGGGTGTGTTTTCTGGCAGCACTAATTAAAATACAAGTCAAATGCCTCAACAATCACTACTTAAATGTAAAGGGTGATGCCTCAGCCAGCCTTATACATTAGGCCCACTGGGGAATCAAACCCATGACCCCTCTACCATCAGTCAGTGTAGTAACCATTGTGATACAGCTCTGTTGCTGTGTTTGCATGCCTGCGCGCCTTCTTAGGATTAACGCGCGGTAACGTGCCATGTAGCGCTCGTTAATTTATGGCACCTTGTAACGCGCGTTATCGGTAAAGATGTACCGCCCATGTCCTTATTTGGGATTTCTGCTTCTACCGCAGATCCTAACGCGAATCACATTACCGCAGTTTAGTAAACATACCCCTTAGAGTTAATGCTATGGGGTTTATTTTAGAAGCCCTAGTAGTGCTTCGGATGTCCGAAGATTGGCACATAGCCATCCATATCACAAGGATATCCTCGAACCTATGATTTGTTAAAACCTTGATATACCGCCTCTCAAACATCGAAACGGTGTACAATTAAAATCACGATTTATCGTAAAAGAAAAAGAACGCCATAAAATGATAGGACAGTAAAAGAGCAGGGATCAAGCAATAGTGAAAGGGGGGGGGGGGAAGCAGAAAAACTAGGCAATGAGGTATAAAAGGTCTACAAGCAAGGCAATATTGTTCGGCTTTTAAATACAAGCCCTCTGCCTAAAAGCTCTTAAAGGGGTTTTGGTTTTCATTTTTAAAAGCTAATTCTTTTTCTATACTGCAAAGAGGGAATTTTTTGTGGTCAGTTAGAGTTCATTGCTTTTTGTTCCAACTATCCATTTACAGCTAGCTCTTTGAAGCCACTGACCTCATCAGGTGTTAGATCCTTCATACCCATCTCAACTCCCATCCACTCCATGTGAGCATTTTTACTTTATAGGACAAATCCCCAATTAGCTATACATAGGGGGGGCATAGAACAGCACTATTAGAACACATTTAAAAGAGGTTAACTTATTTTACTCTTAAAAGACAGCTGAGGAATAGGGTTGGTAGGTTTCTTTTACTTCAACAGATACCAACGCTCCACCAACTGAAGAATGGCTGTGAAAAATCATATTGTCAAAGCTGTTGCTCCTGTTGCCTCTGTCCAGAGATCCCAATGCCAGTTGAAGGTTCCATGTGCAGGATGCCTGCATGCTGAAGCTCTCAGGAAACAAGTGGAGGAGCTCAGAGAAGAGGTGGCGAGGCTGAACAGCATTTGAGACAGCGAGACGTTCATTGATGAGATGCTTCTCGAAACATCCAAGCTCTCTGACAAAGATGAAGATAGGAGGTACAGAATGAAGAAAGTTGGACATGAGTCACCAGAGCCTGCAGAATCAACACTCCAACTCCTCCAGCCCTTGAATTGAAGAACCAGTATACAGCCCTGGAAGTAGAAGAGGTGAAAGCATCCCAGGAAAGGGAAGAACCAGAGCTTGAGCACCCCAATGTTGCAGAATCAGTGACCACAAGGAAGCGAAGGGTAGTGGTGGTTGGTGACTCTCTGAGGGGTACTGAGGCATCCATCTGTCGACCAGACTTCATGTCCAGAAAGGTGTGCTGCCTGCCAGGTGCCAAAATCCATGATGTTTCAGAGAGTTTGCTGAGATTCATCAAGCCTACTGACTATTATCCAATGTTGCTCATCCATGTCAACACAAATGATATGCTGAGAGGGATACCTAGTTGTATCAAAAGTGACTTCATGGCTCTGGGACAGAGGGTGAAGCAGACAGGTGCACAGGTGGTGTTCTCTTCAATCCTCCCAGTTGAGGGTAAAGGCTGAAGCAGAGAAGTTCACATCCTGGAGATGAATGCATGGCTGCCTGGATGGTCACTGAGAGTGTTTTGATTTTCCTGGAAAATAGGATGATATTCCAAGGGCTGAAGAACAGAGATGGCATCCATCTGTCCAAGAAGGGTCGAAGTATCTTCAGCAGCAGACTGGCTAACCTACTGAAGAGCTTTAAACTAGATTCATTGAGGATGAGTGAAGAAAGCCCCAGGTAAGTGAAATACCTCTGTAGAAAAGGGTAAAAAGGGGCAACATCTGGAAAGCATTGTATATAAATGCCCATGGTTTGGAAATAAGATCCCAGATGTTGAGGCTTTAATGGAAGAAGATTTAGTGGTGGCTACAGAGACATGGCTCACAGACGACCATGACTGGGATGTAATTATACCAGGCTATAATTTATTCAGGAAGGACAGGGAAAGGGAAATTTATTGGTATTCGAGTGATATATAGATCTCCCTCACAGGGAGAAGAAGTGAATGGAGATTTAATAGAAGACATATGCAGCATTGCCATGAAAGGAGAAGTGCTACTGATAGGTGATTTCAATATGCACATCCCTGCAGCGGTGTCATCTAGAAGTAAGGAGATCCTGGATTCTCTAAGGAGAGAACTATTCAGGCAACTGGTAACAAACTCACACGTGAAGGGATCATACTGGACTTGGTGCGTACCAACAGGGAAAGTATTTCTGATGTTATAGTGGGAGATAATCTCGCATACAGTGATCACCAGATGATGTGGTTCAGTATTAGGACTAGGGCTGATAAAATCCATTTAAAAGCGAGGGTCTTGGACTTTAGGAAAGCTAACTTTGCCAAGATGGGACAATATCTCAAGGGGTTGTTAGCGGGATGGGAACAGTTGGGGGATGTAGAACAACAGTGGGCAAAACTGAAAGGGGATATTTTAAGGGCAACAAACCTTTTTGTTAGAAAGGTAAATAAATGTAAAAGGAAAAGGAGGCCACTATTGTTCTGAAAAGAAGTAGCTGAAAAGGTGAAGAAAAAAGGGAGGCCTTCAGGAAATACAAGAGGAAGACAGGCATCTATATATGGAAACACTTAGGGGTATGTTTACTAAACTGCGGTAAACGTGAATAACGCGCGTTGTACGATGTTAACGATCGTAAGTGCAGTATAACACGCGTAATCACGCGCCAACGACCGTTAACGTCATACTACGTGCGTTAACCGTAGTTAACGATCGTAAAGCCCCGCGGCGCGTTAAAACAGCGCAGAAGGTGGAGAGTGGGTGGAGAGAAGGGGTCAATGGGCGGAGAGTGGGCGGGGAGAGGCTCCCCTCACCCTAATGCGCTGAAGTGCAGAGCTCAATTCCAACGCGAATGAAAACCTGTCGTTAAAGGCATATTAAAGGGAAGAGAAACCATTTCCGTCAGCAATGTACAGCAAAACCGGGGAAACCTACAAAACGTGAGCAGTGTGATACATGTGCACAGAACAAAATTGCAAATAAAACTTTAAAATGACCACAAGAAACAGTGTAAAAATTATAATTCAGCTGGGCAACAGTGATAGCAATGGGCAACAATAAAAAACACTCCCAGGAAAGCTCCAAAAAAAAGAAATGATGTGTGGAAGGGTCTACACTCCATAGACCCTTTCAAAAAGCATTTCATTTTATTGGAGCTTTCCTGGGAGTGTTTTTAATGTTGCCCAATGATATCATTGTTGCCCAGCTTGGTTATGGGTGTGTGCCCCTTTTTTCGAGGTCTTTTTTGAGGTTTATGTGCACGTTTGTCTTCATACAAGGTAAATGGGCCCACAGTAAAATTGTGCAGAGTAGGGTTTCTGACTTGTCAGGCCAGTTTTCCTACCTCCAGGGACTGCACTGTCTCTGTGGCCACAGTGTGGTGCAACGGACACAGCCAGTGCCTGTAAGACCAGAGGGTCACAGGTTCAAATCCCAGCTGGGGCTCCTGCCAACCCAGTCCCCATAGTTTTACCCACCACTAAACAGTGATAGTAAAGACACTCCTTTATTGCAGAGAACATACACATGGTTAATACGCCTATATTTTAGCACACCAAACACAGACACCATAAACAGGCGCATTACCTAGAGCAGAGTCTCGCAAATGCAGTCCTGGAGGGCCACACACCATTCAGGTTCCATGCTGCCTCTAATAAAGATGCCTGTGCTGCATATCTATGCACCACCCCCATGGTATGCAGATGTAGCTCATGCATATTTATGAGGGACAGCATGAAAACCCGAATAGTGTTTGGAACACCAGGACTGGAGTTGGGAAACTCTGCCTTACAGCAGCAGCCAACAGGGCCAGACACACCCACCCCCACCCCCACAGGCCCCATTGGCCAATGCCTTCTGGAGAGGCAGGACATTGGGCCCTGCCTGTATCTCCCAATACTACCAGTTGCATACCTTAGCAATGCCACCCTACACCTGGGTATATGGTACACAGCTATCAAACGTTTCCTATGATAACTGGCAGATATCAATTCCTACGTTAAGCACATTTTGCTCATTGAGCTCCACCATAACAATCATTCTGATGTCTGCGGTGTGTGCTGCAGGTCTGGTCTCTGATAGTGTTTACCACCGTGGGGAGTGACCCCCAACAGTATTGCGTACCATATCCATGCCTGTACTGTGCCCAGGACTGGTGTGGTGGGTATGGCTGCTGAACACCTCTATAGTAGCACAATGCTGGCCTAGGTGTGGGGGTGGCTGTCTGTCTATCCAGTGTGTGGTGGCTGCAAACACCTTCCACAGCCCACACTGCCAGCAATGTTGCCAGTATTGGGCTGCCAATGTGCATAATGAGGAGCAAGGTACCATGGGTATAGGCCGGACAGGGTGGCCTGGCCAGGGTGCATCTGCACAGGGCATAGGGCACTGACTGGGACATTTTAGTGTCCGGCCACCACCTACACAGACAGGGTGACCTCAGTATGTCCTGCTGAGAGATCACTCTCACCCTGACTGTGCAGTGACCACAGCATGGCTAGGCACCCCCATAGTGCTATATAGTATTTCTCTCATGTGATAGATATGGGTTTCCTTTTGGGGTCCAGTCACTGATTTATCTGCTTGCTGTGTATGCTGACATCCCAGTTCTGGGTGCATGCATTTCCACTGGGCACATGCACTATTGATTAACTAGCAGGCTGTTTGCAGCTGGTATGTGTCCTGATGGAGTGGCTTGCAGCAGGAGACTATCAGATAGTGGTGGGGTGCAGCTTACCATATCCAGGCCTAATGTCTGTCTGCTATTGTGTTATGGCACCCTGTGGGGTGTCTGTTCCTCAGCAGGACCAGGGTTGATGTTCCCCTCTACTGCCACCTTTGAAGGGAGGTAGAATGTGGATCTATTGTTGGGAGACCCTGTTTGCCACCCTGGGGGTGGTACATGGGCCACCTAGGGGTCCATGGGGGCTACACCTGCCTGAAACAGATAGAGATATCCAAAGTGTTTCTGCAGAAACTACCTATCTCACACATTAACACTGCTTTGGACCTCCGCCATGGCCTCTTTCAGCCATGGACGGTGCTGTGGACCTGGTGCTGGGCGCCTCACTGCACCCTCAGGGTGAGCACAGTACCCACACAATGTGACGGTGTGTAGCTACTCTGTGCCAGTACAACACACGGTCAGTACCCCCTACCAGGCCGAGGTGCTGTGGAGGTGCACATGGTCACTTCCCCCTACCAGGCCGAGGTGCTGTGGGGGTGCATTCCCCATGGTGTGTATCTGTGGACAGCTGATTTGCATGTGCAGTGCATCATGGGTGTGACTGGCACAATCCAACCCTGTGAAAATCCAGCACCTGCTCAAAGGCTCTGATAAACCATAGGCCATCACACGTACATCTGTTAGCATAATGCATAGGTGCAAGACACCCTAAAGAGTCTGTAATATAAGGTGCCCACGCTGGTAAAAACACACGTACCCACGCACGATTGTACGCACGCACCAACGCACGTAGCTACGCACGGGGCTACGCCCGTACCAACGCACGCAGCCACGCACACTGCGAGAGTGTGTTTCTGACACCAGTACTCAACGTAAAGAAAAACATGCCTCCTCATTCCCTATGTAATGTACAGGGTGATGCCTGGGCCAGCTTTCTGCGTTAGGCACACTGGGGACTCGAACCCATGCTGCCTGTAACAGCGGTCGGTACACTAACCATTGTGCTACAGCTCTTTTTCAGTGATTTGTGTCTGTACGCCTTCTTACGATTAACGCGCAGTAACGCGCCACGGCGCCCTGTAACGCTTGTTAGTTTTTGGAACGCGCGTTAGTGGTTACGATGTCCCGCCCATGTCCTTTTTTGGCTTTCCTTTCACTAACGCAGCTCCTAACGCGATTTGCACTAACGCAGTTTAGTAAACATACCCCTTAGAGAAGCTAGCAATACAGTCAGGAAAGCAAAGATGCAAAAAGAAGAAGAAATATCCCCGCATTTTATTGCATTGGCTAAGACATTTTTCAGATATGTTTAGTGAGAGGAGGAAGGGCAAAAGTGGTATTGTCAGATAAAAGGGTGAAGAGGAGGAATATGTAGAAGCTGATAAGGATAAAGTGGAATTGCTTAACAAATATTTCTGTTCTGTGTTCACAGATGAAGGGTCAGGACCTCAGAAAACAGTCACAAACAGAACAGAAGCAAGAGGGAGCTCAAATGATTTTCAGAAGACAGTGTTCGTGAGGAACTAGTTAACTAAAAGTAGATAAAGCAATGGGACCGGATGGGATACATCCGAGAATACTGAAGGAACTTGGGGATATTCTAGCGGCTCCACTGACTGACCTTTTCAATACTTCTTTGGAGTCAAGAGTGGTCCCAGAGGACTGGAGAAAGGCACATGTGGTCGTCCCTTTACACAAAAGCAGAAGTAAGGATGAGGTTGAAAGCTACGGGCCAGTTAGTCTAACCTTTTTAGTGAGAAAACTAATGGAAAGGCTGCTCAGAAAGAGAGAATAATGAGGTTTCTGGGGTCCAATGGAGTGCAGGATCCGAGGCGGCATGGGTTTACCTGAAGCAGATCTTGTCAGACAAATCTGATTTCTTTGACTAGGTGACCAGAAAGTTGGACCAAGGGAGAGTCCTAAATATGGTGTACTTAGATTTCAATAAAGCCTTTGACACCGTTCTGCACAGGTGACTTATAAACAAACTGAACACCCTAGGGATGGACCCTAAAATTACTGATTGGATTAGGAATAGGTTGAGTGGGAGGTGGCAAAGGGTACAGGTAAATGGAGCTCATGCTGAGGAGAAGGAGGTTATCAGTGCTGTGCCGCAGGGATCTGTCCTTAGTCCAATTCTTTTTAACATCTTTTTTAGTGATATTGTGGAAGGGCTGTTGGGTAAGGTTTACCTGTTTGCGGATGATACCAAAATCTGCAATAGAGTAGACACCCAGAAAGGTGTAGATAAAATGAGGGATCTAGCTAAGCTTGAAGAATGGTTTAGAATTTGGCAGCTGAGATTTAATGTTAAAAAATGCAGGATCATGCATTTGACCTGCAAAAATCCAAGAGAGCGGTACAGTGTAGGGGGTGAAGTACTTTTGTCCACTAAAGAAGATCAGGGCCTGGGCATGATTATGTTTGATCTTAAGGTAGCTAAACAGGTAGAAAAGGTGATGCCAAAAGGATGCTTGGATGTATAGGGAAAGGAATGGCCAGCAGAAAATGAAGTTGAGAGTGCCTCTGTATAAGTCTCTGGTGTGACCTCTTTTGGAGTATTGAGTGCAATTTTGGAGACCACACCTTCAAAAGGATATAAACAGGATGGAGTCTGTACAGATGGTGGTTTTCGTTATAAAGCATGAGGACAGAATTAAAGATCTTATTATGTATACTTTAGAGTAAAGGCGGGATAGAGATGATAGAGATGTTTAACTACCTCTGTGGCATAAAAATGCACCGGAGAGTCTCAATTAAAAGCAAGCTCTGCTATGAGAGGATATAGGATGAGTGTGAAAGGGGATAGACTCAGGAGTAATATGCAAAAATGTTTCTTTACGAAAAGAGTGGTAGATATGTGGAATAGTCTCCCAGTGGAGGTGGTAGAGACAAAGACAGTATCTGAATTCAAAAAATCATGGGACAAACACAGACAGACAATCTTTAAAGGTAAAAAGAGGACTTTTGTAGTTGATATAGAAGGACAGATTAGATAGGCCATATGGTCTTTTTTGCCGTCATGTTTCTATATACCCATTTTTGAAGCTGGGTATATGGACATCCCTGACATGAGGCTGTCCAAGTGAAACAGGGCGTGCTGGATCCATGGCTTGTGCATAGCAACAAAGATGCCCATTGTGGTGCTATTTCAGAACAGCACAAGCACGTCTGGCTTTGGGGGTGGAGTTATCCATGCCTATACCTTCTCTTGTAAAAAAAATGCTCATTTCATGATTATAATGCTTCCATGGGATATAGCAATATGCACTGTCACCGCCTCAGTTAATACGTTCTAGCCAACAAAATTGTCTTGTAAATACACACTCCAAATATATTAGCAGGCCTTCATCGCATGTCTGAGTGCCTGAAATTGCCAGTCAGGACTGACCATGGAGACCCCTCTTCTGAAATAAGCCTACTGGGGTGTCCAAGAACCTGTATTTGTAGTTGTCCAATTTGGGGGCATTCACATTTCTAACATGGCTTCTAGAGCAGTGCATATTCCTGGCCTTGATAGCTGTACAGGCCCACCTCCAGACCCAGCTGCTGGGACGCCAATTTTTAAGGCGGAAATGGAGCAATTTCATACAGCACTTAAAAATGCCTCTCTTCACTGCCACGCCTCCAGATTTCTGAACGGTGTGCTCTGAACATCCCCAATTCTACCTAGACACCCCTTCTAAAATGCCACTTCACATGTTTTATTCAGCTTCTACATTACTGTATTAGTGGGGTTTCCAGGTATTTGCATGTTGAATACCTAGAACTTTTGCATAGTCTATGAAAACATTTTGAAAGTAAAGATTTTTAAGTTTAGAAGATGAATGCTGTTATGAACAAATTGCAGAGAAATGTTTCATAACATGCATTTTCTTTCTGTTGCATACTTACATGAGTAGTTACGTGTGTTAAGGGAATTATGCACATTTTTGGCCAAATAACACACAATAAATGGCAGTTTAACTACTGGCAGGGTCTCCCAAGATGGACAGGTCTCAGCTGAGGTGCCAGACGAAGACAAACCACCCATCTGGGCAGCAGCAGAATGGGATAGTGTTGACGGCGGAGGATCACATTTCTGTGACAACGGCAACAACACCAAACTTAAACTGCGCGGAAGGAAGGCCCGGCAATCTACTTCTGTATCTTGCCATGAAAACCCAATGGATAGTTACAACAAAACAAATTGTGCTATGGTGCTGGAAGATGAGACTCCCAGGTCAGAAGGCACTCAACTAGCTACTGGGGAAGAGCTGAAGACTTTTCAGAGTAAAGCCAGCATTTATGATGTGGTTGGATCAAAGCCCTCGGGAAGTCTGACTGCTGATGTAGCTGCGCATGAAATGAGAGTCAGAAGCTGTAAAGATGTCTTACACATTGGAACATGGAACGTACGAAGCATGAACCAAGGGAAGTTGGAGGTGGTCAAGAATGAAATGGAACGTGTACAACTTGATCTGTTGGGTGTCAGCGAACTGAAATGGACTGGCATCGGGCACTTTGCATCAGATGATCACATGGTCTACTATGCTGGAAATGAAAGACAAAGAAGAAATGGTGTTGCATTTATAATAAAGAAGAAACTTGCAAGAACTGTAATGAAATACAATGCAGTCAGCGAACGCTTAATCTCTGTTCGTCTACGAGGATTGCCTATCAACACAACTATAATTCAAGTATATGCCCCAACAACAGCTGCAGAAGAGAATGAAATTGAAGAGTTCTATGAACAAGTACACGCTGAAATTGACAGAACATGCAAACAGGATATCCTGATAGTCATGGGTGACTGGAACGCAAAAGTTGGCAACAAAGAAGAAGGCAAAGTAGTTGGAAAATATGGACTTGGCAACAGAAATGAAGCTGGAGAAAGATTGATAGAATTCTGCAAGACCAATAATCTATTCATCTCAAACACCTTCTTCCAGCAACACAAGCGGCGACTGTACACATGGACTTCACCCAATGGATTGTATAAAAATCAAATTGACTACATCTGTGGAAGTCAACGATGGAAAAGCTCTATAACATCAACAAAGACAAAACCTGGAGCTGACTGTGGTACAGATCATCAACTACTAGTATGCAAACTCAAGCTAAAGTTGAAAAAGGGCAAACCACTCATGAATGCAGCAAAATATGACCTTGAGAATATACCACTGGAATTTAAAGACTGCCTGCAAAATCGATTTGCTGCTTTAGATACAAATGACAGAGCTCCGGAAGAGTTATGGAATGACGTCAAGAAGGTTGTGCTGGAAGAAAGCGAGAAGTCTCTACAAAAGGTGAAAAAGCAAAAACGGCCAAAATGGATGACGGAAGAAACTCTGAAAATTGCCCAGAAACGCAGAGAAGCTAAAGCCTAAGGAGAAAGAAAGACAATCGCAGAACTCAACAGAGATTTCCAACGTGCAGCAAGACAGGACAAGGAAAAGTACTACAATGACACTTGCAAGGAAATAGAAGCAGAAACTATTAGAGGAAGAACAAGATCGGCTTTCCTAAAGCTGCGAGAGTTAAAGAAAAAGTTCCAGCCTCGAATTGGAATGTTACAAGATGCTCAAGGTTCTATGTTGAATGATGCTGAGAAGATCAAGAAAAGGTGGAAGGAATATACAGAGTTTTTATATAATAAAGATCAAGTGGACCAACAGCCGTTTCAACCTATACCTTATAATCAGGAACCATTGGTGATGAAAGAAGAAGTTGAAGCAGCATTGAAAGCCTTATCAAAGAACAAAGCACCAGGCATTGATAGCATTCCCATAGAAGTATTGCAGCAATCTGATGCAGCTGTTACCGTACTTACAAGGCTCTGCCAAGAAATATGGAAGACAACATCATGGCCAACTGACTGGAAAAGATCTGTGTTTATACCAATACTAAAGAAAGGTGATCCAACTGACTGTGGAAATTATCGCACAATCGCTCTGATCCCACATGCCAGCAAGATTCTACTGAAGATTATTCAAAAGAGACTACAGTCATACCTAGAACAAGAACTACCTGAAGTGCAAGCAGGGTTCAGGAAAGGACGAGGAACGAGAGACATCATTGCGGATGTGAGATGGATCCTTGAAAAGACTAAAGAATACCAAAAGGATATCTATTTGTGCTTTATCGACTATAGCAAGGCTTTTGACTGTGTAAACCATGAGAAACTCTGGACCACATTAAGAAGCATGGGTATACCAGAACACCTGATCGTTCTCTTGCGCAATCTGTACATTGATCAAGAAGCAACAGTTCGAACGGAACAAGGAGAAACAGAATGGTTTAAAATAAGCAAAGGTGTAAGACAAGGCTGCATACTTTCCCCCTACCTGTTTAATTTATATGCAGAACAAATCATCAGAGAAGCAGGACTGTATGAAGACAACAGAGGTGTGAAGATTGGTGGAAGACTCATCAACAACCTTCGCTATGCTGATGATACCACATTACTAGCTGAAAGTGAAGATGATCTGAAACATTTGCTTCTCACAATCAAAGAACATAGTCTCAAAATGGGCCTGCACCTTAATGTAAAGAAGACAAAGATCATGACAACTGGCATAATCAACAGGTTCATCGTTGAAGGAGAAGAAATTGAAATCGTGAACAACTTTAACCTACTTGGATCAACTATCAATAAAGAAGCAACAAGCAGTCAAGAAATCAGACGACGCATTGCTCTTGGCAGAATGGCTATGAAAGACCTAGATAAGATTCTCAAGAGCAGAGATGTCTCTCTCCATACAAAGATTCGACTTGTTCAAGCCATGGTATTTTCAATAACATCATATGGATGTGAAAGCTGGACAGTGAAAAAGACAGACAGGAAGAAAATTGATGCCTTTGAATTATGGTGCTGGCGGCGAATACTGTGTATACCATGGACTGCCCGAAGAACAAACCAGTCGGTACTAGAGGAGATCAAACCTAAGCTTTCTTTAGAAGCTCAGATGACAAGACTTCGACTTTCATACTTCGGACACATCATGCGAAGAGAGAGATCATTAGAGAAAGACATCATGCTTGGCAAGATAGAAGGTCAACGCAAAAGAGGAAGGCCAGCAATGAGATGGATTGCTACAATAACAGCAGCTATGGGTGCCAGTCTGTCAACAATGAGCCACCTGACTGAAGACCGAACACAATTTAGGATAGCTATCCAGAGGGTCGCCATGAGTCGACTCCGACTCGACGGCACTTAACAACAACAACAAATGGCAAAAATCATGCATTATTTACTCTGAGGCCACATTTTTAGAGCAATGCATGGTAAATGATAATGGATCGAGCAGCATCATTTTGAACCTAGAGGCAGATGGACAGGAGTGACTGGAGATTGCTCCTACTCACCCCCAAGCCATCAGGGAGACCTCCCAATAGGTGCTGAGGAAGGAATTGAGAAGGAGGGTTTATTTGTTCCTACAACTGTCCCTTTTTAAAGATAGTAGGACCAACTTACCGCCACTGTTTTTGTGTTACTGGAACCAGGAATGTGTGATGTTCTTAGCAGCATCAATACAAAATGATATATGCCACGCGAGTTACTACCTGCATTAACCAGATACCTCAGGTTAGTACCTCATTCAGTAAATGTGTTGCAGTAAAATGCAATATTTTACCACAGTTTAGTAATTATGGCTCTTATTTGGATTTCTGTGAAAAACCAATGCAATTGGTATGAAAATAATAATTTACTGACACTTCTTAAAGAAACAGCAAACACATCCACACTCAACTTGATCAACTGCATATTTTTTAAACTTTGTGTGTAAAGATGAATTGAACATTTTCACTTTTTTTTAAAATAGTGCCCACAATATGCACATTACAGAGTAGCAAAAGTTGACTTGCAGATGGTTTATTTCTTTTTTGCCGTTCTTAATCGTATATTTGAAACCACTCCTTGGGCTTCAATATTGAATATTGGGCAGTGGCAGCATTTCCAAAAGTGGCTTTTTGCTGCCACTTTTGGAAATGCTGCCACTGCCCACCTCCTCCTCCCGAGACAGAATCAGCGGCAGCTAGAGGGGTGGCGGTGGCAGCTGGAGGGGGCAGCAAGATTGGGGTTTCTGCCTAGGGTGACAGAAACCCTTGGACCGGCCCTGTATGCAGCTCACAAAGGGGCTTGTTTACTAAAACACGGTAGTGCACCACACGTAAAGCTCTATGTGGCACTGGGTCCACGCTTACAAATGGAAATGAGCCCAGCATGTCCCATGTATTCAGCATGGGTTCTGCAGTACCCTCGTGCTAAGAGGCATGTCGCTATTCCTGCAGTGCACTGAGTGCCACCCATGGGGGTGGCAGTGTGTACCCATGCTAAGTGTAACATTGACAGTTATCGTGTGTTAAAGACGCCCGCACTAACCGCAAGGCATGTACTTTGGCCCTGAACCACTCAGTCTCTGCCCCAACTTACGCTAAGCTATTAGCGGGGGGAACTTTAGTGCAGCTCCAGATTTGGCAAACAATAATAGTTACACTAAACCCTACACTGTTAGCATAGTTTAGTAAATATGCCCCAAAATATTTTATAGCAATTGTGAAATCACACGTATCTCTATAATAAATAGCACCATTGGCATACAATCAATTCTCTTATGCAATACCTTAATAATATCCATCACTATCTAAGAAATATTAAGGATTTGATTTATATCTTTTTTTTTCCTTGGTGTACTGGACTCAAACATAGAAAATACTACATAGAAACAATTTTTTCTTCACAATCTTTCTATCCCATGTGCATTTTCTCCACCAATTAGAGAGCTGAAGACAGTAAGAAGAAATTAGAGGAGCTCCAGTGTACTATGTGATTCCCAAGATAAAGAAATGCTTAACAAATAGGGTTTCTACCAGGTAGCATTAAAACCTTTTGGGATAAATACAGTATAATCAAATTGTTACTTGCATACTTAACACTCTGTTCTATTTTTATACACTAACCCGAGGCAAAATAGTTTTCTCCAAAACATCTGTTCATTAAAACAAGTGGCAAAGGAGAAGGGAGAACGCAGCTGCCTGAGGCATGAAGATGGACGATCTATTTACAAAGGGATTCCCACCTCTGATCCCAGCAATATTGGCTCAGTCTTTCAAGTACCAGAGAGAGGCAAATAAAATGAGCACCAATTGGAACTGGTTATCAATTGTTAAACCTGTCAATAAAATCTATCAGATCAACTAACCAGAAAAAGTGTAAAAGGAGAAAAAGGAACTCTACTTAAACTTGCCGCTTACAGTATCAACTGCATGTGTACGGCCATTTCATCATCACAGATCCTAAAAAATACCACCTTTTTAAAAGGATAAATCTTTCTTGTAGTCATTTCAAAACCTTTTTTCTTTATATTTAATTTTTTATATTTGCTCACTGTCCCAGCAGGAGGACAGCAGCCCTGCAGGCCCTGGTGTTGAGGTTGTCAAGCTGGCATATTCTACTACCATGTCAGCTGAACCATGTAGCACCCCCAAAACGATGGTCTAGGCGTGCGCCTTGGTATTCAGCGCCCATCTACTTTGGTCCCCCTATTGTTCTAATGTGTTTGCCCTGCTCATGTCTTTCATATTTCTTAACATTCATGTATGAACCGCGCATCTGAACTACGCAGTTGGCCCATGGGAGCATGGCAAGTATAGCTCGTGCTTGGTCAGAGGCTGGTGTTAGCTTCAGTCATGCTAGCAAGTATGGTTGTGTAGCTAGCGCTTGACTACTACATCTGCCACAACCATTCACCCTGACTCTGCCCTCTTTCTGCCTTGGCCCCACCTACTCACATACTGCGGTAGCATGGGATCTTTAGCATGGTGGCCTTGGACCTGCATGATTCTTGCTGTTGCATGATCCAACCATGCCAAACGCACACAAAACCTTATGCTACAGGTTAGCGCACTTTAGTAAACATGCCCCATAGTGCATAAAGTGCAATTTACAAAGCTTTTTACATTTTAGTACGTTGGTCTCAAGGGGTGAATTAATAACATTTGTCAGGATGGTTCCTATATTGATAGGTATATCCAGCAGCAATGCAATAATTGGACTTAGCAGAAGAGCTTAATAAGAGCAATATACACAATGATAAAAAGACTATCTTCTGATGATGACCCTATTCCCAGAAGAGGAAACTTGAAACCCTAATAGGAACTACTGCACAGCATTTAACGACGCTGAACTTTCCATTAATCTTTTTATAGAAAACATAGGAGTCAATTTTCACAGGACGATGTAAGTTTACTGACTTCCTTATCTGTAGGTTTTCAGCCGCTACACAGACAGTCCGAAAATTAATCCCAGAGTCAGAGATACTTAAATATATCCACCTAAAAATCCCCAAACAAAACCCCCATAGTGAAACACTATATTTTTATTGTTTTTGTCGGATCACTCCGAGGGAGGACAAGAAGTGTAACTCACCCCCACCAGACGGATGTACTCCGTTTTAATCATAAAAAAGTTCCTTGGTCAAATACTCATGAAAAAATATGACTTATCTTAAACAGTCTTAGAAGAACAGCCAAACTCATTGCATGCGTGAATACCGAAATCCTGGGACACGACGTGCACGTTTCGGGCCACCAAAGCCCTGTATCAAGTGCTCCTACGGCAATCCAACAGGCATGAATCTTCGTGCAATTGCAATTTAACAAACGGCTGAAATGCCGGTTTAAAAATGCCAGGGGTTCATCAACCTCCAATCACTAAAAAGGATTAAATGCTCTGATTGGCCACCTAAACCCATTTACCAAAGGAGGGAACAAATCACAGGTAAAGGGCAATCCCCCAATGAAGCCCTGACCTGATTGGATAAAATCTCAATGATGTAAGAACCCACTCAGCCTGCCAAAGAACAACCAATCGCGAAGGGGAAATCCCACTGACAGAGGGAACCCCTCAGCTGATTGGGACCTTACGAAACACTCAACCACTCAATTTCGTGATTCAAACCGCCAGGGTGCACAGTTCCCAAATCGTAAATCCATCGCTGCTCACAACATTGCAAACGGAACTCTCTGTCACCCCCTCTAGGATCCTCACGAATGTGGTCAATCACTGTCCAGTGTAGATCTTCAAAAGAATGACCCCGCTCAATACAATGTTCCACAATCGGGGCCGACAGGATCCGCTGACGAATCCGAGAAGCATGTTCTCCAATTCAAACCTTAATGGAGCGTATAGTGTGTCCCACATAAAGAACAATCATACTGGATCAGATAAACCACAAATACGGAGGAGCAGGTGGTAAACCATTTGCGTTGGTAAATGCGCCCAGTTGAAAGATGGGTCCAAGAAACCCCGGACATGGTGTTAAAACAAAATTTACAATTGTGACAGGGGAAATGACCCCTCAAATCAACCGGAACTATGGGTCTGTCAAACGCGGTGGTAGATTTCACTAACATGTCTTGTAAATTCCAAGCTTTATTAAAAGCAGGCATAAAAGGATGAGCCAAACTAGAATGCACTGAAAGAATGGGCCAATGTTTACGAAGGATCCCCATAACAGCATTGCTCCAAACCATATAGGGAAAAACCCCCACTATCCGTTTATCTGCAGAAGCTCGTGAATTTGCAGAAACAGGTGACAGAAGCCAATCCCGGTGTGTGTAACGAGCCCGCTTATAGGCCTGATTGACAACCAGAAAAGGGTATCTCTGAGCTAGCAGTCGTTGCTTTAAATCCCGAGCGTGACGTTTAAACTCATAGAGAGAAGAACATAAGCGGCGTAACCGTAGAAATTGTCCATAGGGTAGCCCCCGTCGAAGTGCAACCGGATGAAAATGATTATAATTCAGCAAACTATTTCTCTGCACCGGCTTTCGAAACAAGGTGGTAGAAAGAGAACTGTCCGTTCGATAAACCAGCATGTCCAAAAACTCAATCTGATGTAAATCTGAATGTGCCGAAAACTTAATATTGGGCTTCAATCCATTCAACCATGTCAAAAATGCTTGCAATTCATCAAAACTGGCTGTCCACACAAAGAAAATATTATCCAGGAACCACTTCCAGATGGGAATGTTGGCAAAAAAAGTAGACTTGTATATCTGAGTTTCCTCCATCTGAGCCAGATATAAAGTGGCGATGGAGGGAGCCAGAGTCGCAACCATGGCGATGCCGAAGATCTGCTGGAAGAACGTGCCCTCAAAAATGAAATAATTTCTTGTCAAAACCAGAGTAATCAAATCCAACAAAAATGATCTTGGTAATCTGGAAGGAGCCATGGTGAATAAAGTTTGCAATAAATCTAAAGCCTCCCCCTGATGAATGTTCGTATAAAGTGCTGTAACGTTTAAAGTCACCAAATAAGAATCAGCAACAGACAAAGCTAGAGTAGATAACTGAATCATAAAGTGAGTGGAGTCACGAATAAATGAACAAACTGAAGACGCCTCTTCTTTCAAAAAAACATCACAAAACTTTGAGAGAGGCTCCAAAATGGAACCCCTGCAGGAAACGATTGGTCTTCCAGGTGGAGAAAGAAGTGACTTGTGGATCTTCGGTACTGTGTAGATAGTAGGTATTGTAGGATGAGATACTCGAAGGAAAATGCCCTCCTTCTTGGTTAACCAACCATGGTCTAAGCCCGTTGTGATCAAAGCCGAAGTCTCCTCTTGGAGCGCGAAAGTCGGATCTCCAGCCAACTGCCTATATGTTTGTTGATCCAACAATTGGGAACGAAGTCCCTCCAAATAGGCATCTGTGGATTGCATCACAATAGCGTCCCCTTTGTCCGCACTACGTATGGTAATGGTGGTATCTAAAGCCAACTTCTGAAGACAGCAACGATCAGCTTTAGTAATGTTGAAAACCCACTTGGGAGACGCAGATTCCAGCTGGACCAAATCCCGCAAAACCAAAGCTTGATAGGTGGCAATAATCAGGTCAATAGGACCATGAGGTAACCAGCGGGATGGTGGTTTGACCACTGAAAGATCCGGTACTTCAGGCTGAGAACCAAAAAAATGAATCACCTGCAGTTTTCGAAAAAATGTGTATAAAGAAACCCTCATCAAAAACCCATCATAATATGCTGTAGGTGCAAAAGACAGACCCAAATTTAACAACCGCTCCTGCAGAGGGTCCAAAGGTTTCCCGGTCAAGTTAACAACTATGGATTCTGCAGCTTCCTGGTTTGCTGTCGTGTGTTCGGAGGGTCCCAACGCTCGTCCTGATGAAAACCCCATGGTTGAATGGATTGAAGCCCAATATTAAGTTTTCTGCACATTCAGATTTACATCAGATTGAGTTTTTGGACATGCTGGTTTATCGAACGGACAGTTCTCTTTCTACCACCTTGTTTCGCAAGCCGGTGCAGAGAAATAGTTTGCTGAATTATAATAGTTTTCATCCGGTTGCACTTCGAAGGGGGCTACCCTATGGACAATTTCTACGGTTACGCCGCTTATGTTCTTCTCTCTATGAGTTTAAACGTCATGCTCGGGATTTAAAGCAACGACTGCTATCTCGGGGATACCCTTTTCCGGTTGTCACTCAGGCCTATAAGCGGGCTCGTTACACACACCGGGATTGGCTTCTGTCACCTGTTTCTGCAAATTCACGAGCTTCTGCAGATAAACGGATAGTGGGGTTTTTTCCCTATATGGTTCGGAGCAATGCTGTTATGGGGATCCTTCGTAAACATTGGCCCATTCTTTCAGTGCATTCTAGTTTGGCTCATCCTTTTATGCCTGCTTTTAATAAAGCTTGGAATTTACGAGACATGTTAGTGAAATCTACCACCACGTTTGACAGACCCATAGTTCCGGGTGATTTGAGGGGTCATTTCCCCTGTCACAATTGTAAATTTTGTTCTAACACCATGTCCGGGGTTTCTTGGACCCATCTTTCAACTGGGCGCATTTACCAACGCAAATGGTTTACCACCTGCTCCTCCGTATTTGTGGTTTATCTGATCCAGTGTGATTGTTCTTTACTTTATGTGGGACGCACTATATGCTCCATTAAGGTTCGAATTGGAGAACATGCTTCTCGGATTCGATAGCGGATCCTGTCGGCCCCGATTGTGGAACATTGTATTGAGCGGGGTCATTCTTTGGAAGATCTACACTGGACAATGATTGACCACATTCCTGAGGATCCTAGAGGGGGTGACAGAGAGTTCCGTTTGCAACGTTGTGAGCAGCGATGGATTTACGATTTGGGAACTGTGCACCCTGGCGGTTTGAATCGCGAAATTGAGTGGTTGAGTGTTTCGTAAGGTCCCAATCAGCTGAGGGGTTCCCTCTGTCAGTGGGATTTCCCCTTCGCGATTGGTTGTTCTTTGGCAGGCTGAGTGGGTTCTTACATCATTGAGATTTTATCCAATCAGGTCAGGGCTTCGTTGGGGGATTGCCCTTTACCTGTGATTTGTTCCCTCCTTTGGTAAATGGGTTTAAGGTGGCCAATCAGAGCATTTAATCTTTTTTAGTGATTGGAGGTTGATGAACCCCTGGCATTTTTAAACCGGCATTTCAGCCGTTTGTTAAACTGCAATTGCACGAAGATTCATGCCTGTTGGATTTCCGTAGGAGCACTTGATACAGGGCTTTGGTGGCCCGAAACGTGCACGTCGTGTCCCAGGATTTCGGTATTCACGCATGCAATGAGTTTGGCTGTTCTTCTAAGACTGTTTAAGATAAGTCATATTTTTTCATGAGTATTTGATAAAGGAAATTTTTTATGATTAAAACGGAGTACATCCATCTGGTGAGGGCGAGTTACACTTCTTGTCCTCCCTCGGAGTGATCCGACAAAAACAATAAAAATATAGTGTTTCACTATAGGGGTTTTGTTTGGGGATTGTTTGGGGATTTTTAGGTGGCTACACAGACAGTGGCAGGCTGAAAACCAGTCTGACCACCCTGTTGCTATAGGCATTTTGAAGGGGTGCAATGAGGGCAAAGTGGCAATATCACTTGATAGGGGCGATTCTTAGCCGCTATCTGGACAAGTTATATGTTTTGTTTTAGCTGCTGAATAGTTGGATAGTAGCAGCGGTGGCCAGTTATCCATATGTACAGTACCACTGAAGATATGAATTAATTTAAATGCCGCAGCAGGTGTTTAAACAAACATGCTGATGGACTCTGCCAAAAATTCAGCCATAGAATATGAAGGTAGCTAAGGGCCATTGAGCCTGCCCAGTTTCCATCGCAGTTGCATTACAATTGACCTTAGTTGATCGCTATCTATATCCTCACTTCTTTGCAGCCAGGGGCCTTTCTTTTTATCTCATGATTTCTTGAATTCCATTACCAGTTTTGTATCTACCTTTCCATTTATCCACTACTATTTATACCTCTTCAGTTGGCGCTCCTAGGCCCTTCTGGGAATGCTCACTGGCTCAACGACTGGAGTGGAACGTACTGTATTGTATCAATTCTTATTTCTTGTTATTTCTTTTATTCTGAAAATAGTGTATTGTTTTGTAAACTGTGTATTACTAAGTCTTTTATTTGGTAAATTGCCTTGATACCTTCGGTCGTAGGCAGTATATTGAGCAAATAAATCAAATCAAATGTGAGGCCTTTCCTCAGAACTGTTTGTTGGCCTGTAGCAGCAGACAACTTCCCTTCCTCACTGGACCCAAATGTGTCACATCCACAGTACCTAAAAGATACGGGGCGGCGGCACACACAAAACTGCAGTGCACCATATTTTCTAACAGAGGGTGAGCCCAAGTTTGTGAACTTTTTAGGTACAAAACCTAAAATTGCTAGTATTCTTGATAAAGATGAATAACAACTTTCCAGAGATTCATTCTTTCATAGTTCTCTGCAAAGATAATGAGTGCTCACCATGAAATCTTATGAATATCAATGTGCTCTGCAAATACAATGTAGAAAAATGGAGAGAGAATGGAAATAATACCCTAGAGCGAGAAGAAATGATGATTAGTGAAATTTCATGTGTAGAGAGGGAGCATGTGAGTCCCCGCTGCACTTTATTTCTCTGTCAAACCTCTTATTTTTCAATGATAAACAATTAAACGGCATAAAAAGCATGTCCTCTCTCTAGCCTGCTCTCCTGGGCTGCTGACTGGCAAGAGACTAGTGAAGGTGCCAGCTGGCCAGTCAGGCTAAGGATGTTTGGAAATGCCACTCTAGATTTCTTTTATTTTCAGGGCAGCTTTGGATTGTCTGTGCATGGCTCATTTGTGGAACTTTTGCCTTTCCATCATGGTCGCAGTCGGCTTACAAAAATTATAATGAGGAACAGAAAACTAAACAAATATGGGTAGGACAAATAAGTCGTAACAGGCATACAAATTGTGCTCTGTTACATATTACAGGGCAACTGAGGAAAGCGGCCGAGTTTTGAAAGGGCTGATTAAATGCTGTGGCATTGAAGTATCAGAGGGATATTCAGCGACAGTATCTGGATAGCAGCCGCCGCTGAATATCCAGGCTGACTCGTATGTGGATAAGTGCTGGCACGTATTCAGATTGCAACTTAGACCTGCTTTTCATGTGTAAACTGTCCGGATAAGTGCCAGCTGAACATTGCGCTAAACCAGATAGCGCTGAC
Organism: Ichthyophis bannanicus; assembly: GCA_033557465.1. NCBI lineage: Eukaryota > Metazoa > Chordata > Amphibia > Gymnophiona > Ichthyophiidae > Ichthyophis > Ichthyophis bannanicus. The sequence continues at coordinate 683,695,729 of CM066036.1, read as the reverse complement.
ATGCCCTCGCTGTGCCCATGGACCACTCTGCTCTAACTGCCAGGGCAGTCTGTGGAGATATTCAGTAGCACTATCCGGAACATGCCACTGAATGTCGCCATCAGCACCCTTATCTGACAGTCACCCATTGGTTGACCAGCTAATGGTTCTGAACATCAGGTTCTAAGTAGCTACATCCTCATCCACTTCAACACCGTACGTCTGAATGAAAAAGCGTATTTCCAAGCCTTTTTTAAAATTTCTTTTAGGATGTTTCAGTCCATAAATGCACAGGAATGATGCTATATAGAAAAAAAGGAGATTTTCCAGTAACTTCATAATAGATCAGAGACCGATCTGGAAATCTGAGTAGTTTCTGATTAGATACATAGAAGGGATAACCATGATAGAAAGCCTGTGGTGTGTTACTTTGCCCTACTACAACTTTGATAGATTGGACTGCATGCCTGTTTAATAAGGATCTAGACACTTAGGGGGACATTCAGAATAAATGAATAAAGCACTCTGACAGCAGTATTTTGCACTAATTGTAGACTAGGGACAGTAAGGTGACAATAGAGAGTGTTAGTCCAAGCAAGACGGTACAAGTGAATGAATGAGAGGCCAATTCTGAACTCTGCACAACTGAGCCATCCAGACTTGCAGAAAACAAATGGTCCCCAGACAGACCCGATTCTGCAATTGTGGGAGCTGTATATTCTCACTGTTGCAGAATCGGGACACTTGGGCAGGCTGGCATGAACAGCATTCTGTGCTTGCCGACGTCCAAGTGCCTCCCCATCCTCCCCTCACAGAGCCCCTGTGTGTGTGCTGGTGCTGCGGCATCCCATCACTATGGCACTGAACGCACAGCAGGAGCTCGCAAGTGCAGCCGCAACTCCAAGCCCGTATTCCCTGCTGCCCGCCCTTGGCATGGCTTGTCAAAGCCAGGATTAGGCAGAGGGGGCCTACCTCATTCTCGGGGGGACTTATTATTCCTCTGAGGTGGAATAAGTTCCCCATCCATCTTGTCAACGCCGTACATACAGGGCTGTGACCTGAATTGGCCCTGCATATCCGGGTTTGTGACCCTGCTCCCATTCCGACCCCTCTCCACGTCCGGCATTCCCCCTCCCGCCCCCATACAGCGCTCCCTGCACAAGCCTTCTGTATGCACAGGGAGCGCTGGCTGCAGTATCGGGTCCAGGGCCTATTTGGGATTTGGAGTCCATCCTGGATGTCCATCCCCATTATTCAGGGTTCTCAATGTCCCCCTAAGTGTCTAGATCCTTATTAGACAGGCATGCAATTCAGTCTATCAAAATTGTAGTAGGGCAAAGTAATGCACCACACGGTGAGTGTCTTTCATGCTGTTGACTGTAGGGATGTACATTAGTTTGATTTCCTTTTTCAGGATACTGAAATATCTGAAATTTATTTTCCCCTCCAATTTTGCAACAGGCTGGCCTCAAATCAGCCACTTTGAGGTTGGAAGTTAGGCATCTTGTAGAAGATCCATCACATGTCCATGGGGACTGGTTCTAGATAGCCTGCTCTTACCTCTGCTGATGATCTTCCTTCCTGTTTCCTGAATGGCCCAAAGTTTCCCTGGTCTGGATGTCTATAAAAATGCTAACTGGATTTTTGCCTTATGAATCTATTGACTCCTGATATAGAGATTTATTCTAAAGTCTTTAATTTTGACATTTTCTTGTGCCAGAAATTCTTTGAAATCGTGTCTAAGTATATTATCAAAGACATTTGCCTAATCCAGACTGTTTCTTCATCACTAATTGGACAACCAGGATCAAGATTAGGCTTGGTAAATATCTCTGACAGCATACTTAGACATGGTTTCACAGAATTTCTGGTGCAAGAATATGTCAAAATAAAAATCCTTTGAGATTCACAATGGCAATATCATTCAATTAGCATTTTCCATAGAGCTGCTGACATATGTGTGACCTCTTTTTTTCTGAAAATATTTGGCCAGTATGGACAGCAAACATATTTAGGGTGGATCTATTGTTATAATACTCTTGTGCCTTTCCAAGAAATGTGAAATGCTGGTGTCACAAGCTGTCACAATCCTCTATTATATTAATAGGATACTGCCATTTTGTGGCTACTACAGGATTGCATCTCCTCTAGTGGAGTCCACAAATGCATTATTTTAAAAGATTATAGTTCCTACAGTTTTTATGCTTTCACTTCCATGTGCTAGCAGCTTTTTAATTTTTTTTTGCGTGCATGAGAATAATGTGAAAAAAGGAGTAAGGTATCACATGAAAGATATTTTGTTAGACCTTATAGATTAAAAGTATTCAAATGAAATGCATAAAGTATAGTGTTCTGTTAGGATGAAGTAATATCACTAAGCATTATAAACACAAACCCCCAAACAAAATTCAAAACAGCCCTAGCTTATGCCTGCCCTATCATCAAAACCACATATGGATTTGTTTCATCTATGCACTTTTTTTTACCTATAGTTTTATTATTCTGTGATGGAATTATTTCAAATAACAAAGGCAACAAAATTACAGTGCTATTGTTTTTTTTAATTTTATACTTATCAGTTTACAATATAAATTCCAAGCATAAGCACTTGTTACAGAAATAGAAAGGACATGAAAATCCACAAGAGATATCCACAGAAAACAAGGGAAAGAGTTCAACTAATGCCCGAATCGCTCTAGCTCTTCATCGTGAGGATCATCAAGAAAGGAAAAATAAATCAAATCATACATGAAGGCAAATAAATCAGCCTAATCCGTTAATCCATTACTAATACATTGTGAATATCTAACCTACGGCCTGGGAGCAGGGCCGGTGCTAGGGTTTCTAGCGTCCCCCTGCAACCTATAAATCAGCACCCCTCCCTCATTATTATTAATGTTGGCTGCACCCTACCCCCCTTTTTCCCCCAAAACCTCTTTGTGAACTCTTTTCAAGCTATATTAGAATTTCTCTTTCAAATCCAGTGTTGTAAGAAAATTGCAGCAAAAGAGCAAAATGCATAACCACAATAAAAAATGCTTAGCAGCAAATACTTAGCATCATACAAACAGGCTGTGATACAAAAAAAAACAAACAAACCCAGATTCTGGTTATCTCACTTGCAACAACAAACATTCTCCAGTGCCAGGCATATTGTGAATTAATATAAAATACTGCAAAAGTCACTGAAGATCTACAAGGCCAAATCTGTCATACTATACCAGCATACACTTCCAAAACTCATACATTAAGGGCCTATCCAGAAAAATGCAGCACTATAAATACTGTAATGGGCTCCAAAACATCCATACACCTATTTGAAAAGCTGTAGAAGTCAAATTACTACAGTACAGATCCCTACCTACAAACCCCATGTTAACAAAACACCTGGCCTTAATCACACACTCAAAACACAGATCCTCACCTAAAGTAAAAGTAAAAATATGCAGACAAAAATTTAAATGAAACCCTCAAGAAGTCAGACTCTGCATGTGGTGCCACACCAGATAAGAGATGCAGTTCCCCATACTGTGTGAAATATAGATAGCGCAAAGTCTAATCACTAAATTGAAAATAAAATTATTTTTTCTGCCTTTGTTGTCTGACAATTTTTGATCATGCTGGTCACGATCTGAGGTTTCCATTTTCCTCTGTCTTCTCTTACTCTCTTTCTAGGATCTATAGTCCATCTGCCATTTCTTGTCTCTCCTTTTGCTTTCTTCATTTTCTTCCATCAGTCTTTTTCCAGTCCCAGTAACCCTCCCCAGTATCAGCCCCCTTTACATCCTCCCCTCCCAGTAGCTTACAGTGTCAAACCCCTTGCATTCCCAGCACCACCAGTGGTGTTTATTCCCTTCCAGTCCCCCTCTTTCTCCATTGTCCAGCCCCTTCTATTCCAAATACCATCCCAAGTATCCGCAAACTTCCAGTTACAGTGCCCCCTCCCATGTCATTTCCCTTCCAGTCACCCTCTCCTCTGTCCATCTGCCTTCTAGTGCCATCCCCAGTTGCCAGCTCCCTTCCAGTGGAGCAGAGCGGAAGCTAAAGACCACGGCCAACACAAAGGAGTGGTGTAAAATAACCTTTATGTTAATAAATGTTATTTTACACCACTCCTTTGTGTTGGCCGTGGTCTTTAGCTTCCGCTCTGCTCCATTGGTAATCTTGCGGAAGATCCTCTTCTCCTCCTTTACCCTTTAGCTCCCTTCCAGTCCCATTCCCAGGTGTCAGCTCCCTTCTATCCCCCACCTTCCCTCCAGCCCCCTCCTTCCCGCTCCCTTCCAACCCCCATGTGAGTTCCCTTCCAGCGCCCACCTTCCCCCCATCAGTTCTCTTCTAACCCCCCTCCTATTACCCAGCCACCTTCCAGCCCCATCCCTAAGTGTCTGCTCCCTTCCAGCCCCCCCGTGTCTGCTTCCTTCCAGCTCCCCCCCCCCCCCGGGGTCTGCTCCCCTCCAGTCTCCCATATCTGCTCCCTTCTAGCCCCCCAGTGTCTGCTCCCTTCTAGCTCTCCAGTGTCTGCTCCCTTCTAGCCCCCCCATGTCTGCTTCTTCCAGCTCCCCAGTGTCTGCTCCCTTCCAACCCCCCCATATCTGCTCCCTTATAGCCCCCATGTCTGCTTTCTTCCAGTTCCTCCCCGTGTCTGCTCCCTTGAAACCCCCCTTTGTCTGCTCCCTTCCAGCACCCCCGTGTCTGCTCCCTTGTATCCCCCCATGTCTGCTCCCTGGCAGCTCCCCCCGTGTCTACTCCCTTCCAGTCTCCCCCTGTCGGCTCCCTTGTAGCCCCCATGTCTGCTCCCTTCCCGTTCTCACCATGTCGGCTGTTTTGTAGCCCCCCCCCCCATGTTTGCTCCCTTCCATCTCCCCAGTGTCTGCTCCAATTCATCCTTCAAAGAAAGAAAGCAGCCGCGGGAACATTTCTGTTTACGCGGCTCTGCTATCTTTTACACTGCTGGGTCATGGAGTTTCTAAAGTCCATAATAAGCATTTTCTGTTTCTTATGAGAAACAGGAAATGCTTGTTACGGCTGTGAATGCTGCGGTCCAGCAGTTTAAAAGATAGCAGAGTCATGGGAACAGAGAAATCTCCTGTGGCTGCTTTCTTTTTTGAAGTGGTGGGTGGCAGGCGGCTAGCAACGGTGCCCCCCCCTGCCGCAAGCGCCCTCCTGCCACGCTTACCTGGCCTACAGGGTAGCGCTGGCCCTGCCTGGGAGACAGCAGGAGTATAAAAAATGAAAGCAACAAGCTGGGAGGGTTCATATAAAACATAACTCACAGACTGATGCTTAACTAAGCATTTATAAAGGAAAAATAAACTCCCCAGCTGAACCACCACTGTTCTCAGGAGAAGGAATTCCCTCCATCTCTTGAGTTTCCCGGGATAGATCTGGAAACATAAGCATGAGTAAACCCTCAAAGGGTCACAAGCACTTTTCAAAATACAGCTTGAGCAACCAATCTCGGTCTGAAAGCAATGCAAGAACCATCGATAATGTAGAAGGAGCCAGTTTCTGAGTTCGAAGACTAATATATGAGCGATGTTCAAAATGTCTGTATGTTGTGTTTCTGTGAGGGATTGCTGCCGAGTCCCAGCCGGAACCTTCCTACTGCCGGAAAGGTAGTATACTTTAGACAGAAGAGGCTGCGACTCTGGAGGGACACCAAGTATGTCTGCCAAACATTTCTTAAACATATCTCTGGCCGAAGTCAGAGAAGAATGGGGGGAATAAATTAAGCGAAGGATGGAGGAATGTACCTGGTTCTCCAGAGTCTCAGTCTTGAATTTAGCAGCAGTCATATCCTTTATAAATGCAGAGTTAATACCTTCCTGCCATTGAAATTTAAGTTTAACGTCTTCAACAGTTTCCTTCACAACAGTTATTTCTTCTGAATTCTTTTCAATCAAATTAGAGTAATCTTGTTTCTACGAAGATATCTTTTGAGATTGGGACACCCAAAATTTCTCCAAGCTAGATATGGTGCTCCAAATTGACTCTAGCATGAAACTCTCTGGTTGCTCCAAAACAAAAGGAGAGTCAGAAAGCTGTTCAGTCCCATCTGGAGCAAATGGCTGTGCTGCTGACATTGGCTCACTAACCGGCATCCTCAGTCGTTGCTCACCTCCTGCCGCAGATGATGATGGCAGTAACGTTGGCTTCAATGCTGGTTTCAGCCTGGATGCACGCCCTCCCTCTGGAGCAGCAGTAAGATCCGGCGTGGGTCCCGCTGACCTGGATACACCCAGGCAGACAATCCCGGCAGGCTCTGTGGGAGGCTTCACAGCTCCGGTGACAGATCGCACTCCAATGAAGATGCCAAGCTGTCCAGTGTTGACATCAATGAAGCCGGGAAAACATCGGTATCTAGTAGCTGATGGTCTGGGCGGACCGCAAAGGAATCCATGGAACCAGCCACTAAGGTAGAAGGAGTGGAGGGGTCTCTTTGGGCATGGGAGGTTTTTTGCCCGAATTCCCCTTCCTCTTCGGCATAACAGGAAAGCCTTCCGGTGCAAGTGCTGATTAAACAGCCATCTTGGATCCCTCTCCCCACAGAGATATTGTTAGGGAAATTGCTGTTTTCAAAACTATACTGCTATTTTAAAAGAAACTACATCATGAAAGAAGAGAATCAGGATCATTTTTTTCTTGTGCTATTTCACATTCACCATATACACCAGGGAGCTATCCTACTAGGCTTCATTTAGTTTTCAATAAAGATTCAGTTGGAAAGCTCCATGGGCGAGTGCATCATCATGACAGCTGCAATCTGCCGTATGATTTATTGACTAATCAGTAGCTCATTCTATGCTATTGACTGGTCTGTAATTTATTTTATGCAGGCCTGAGTGATCTTGTCTAAATCAACAGAAAAATTCTCCTGCACATTTAAGGTCATATTGCATGTGTATGTATGAGTGATTTATGTGCAGAGCTTGAAACTTCTCTTTCTCATCTAAAAATCAATACTGTTAATGTACTGCCAAGCAAATTAAAATACTCTCAAAGCTTAGCAGGGCGGGTCCTACCATTAGATTTGGAGCCAGTCACTAGGGTACCAAAATTTGGGGTGGGGCAGCAAAACAAGAAGTAGAGTTGGTTGGATGGAGCAGGATGGTTGGAGGGGATCCCCATGCTAAATGAAGAGAGAATTGAGTTGGCCAGGTTGGGTGGAGGGAACCTGTGTTACAGCTCACCACTTCTCATCTTCCTCTTCTCTAAAGTTGGAACTACAACCACATGCAAAACCCTTGGTTACAAGGCCAGCATTTCCCGATGCTGATCCATAACAGTGTATTCATGTACTTGTGTGCATAGAGTGCCTTGTGAAAGTATTCATCCATTGGGTATTGTCCTGCAATGAAAATGGAGGTTCATTTGGATGTTAGGTAATGGACCTAACAAAATAGTCCAAATTGATGAAGTGGAATGACAATAAAATACCTTGTATATATAAAAAAACAAGTAAAAAATGAAAAGTTATGAGTGCATATCTATTCATCCCTTCTGCTATGAAACTCCTAAATAAGATCTGGTCTAAACAATTAACCTCAGAAGTCACATAATTAGTTGATTAGGGTCCAACTGTGTGCAATCAGTGTCACACAATCTGTCACATGATGTCTTTATAAATAAACATGTTCTGAAAGGCCCCTGACTCTGCAATGCCATTAAGCAAACAACATGAAGACCAAGGAGCACTCCAAACAGGTCAAAGACAAAGTTGTGGAGAAGTATAGATCAGGGTTGGATTATAAAAAAATATCCCAAATTCTGACTATCCCACGGAGCACCATTAAATACATTATAACAAATTGGAAAGAATATGGCACCACTACAAACCTGACAAGAGAAGGCCGCCCACCAAAACTCATAAACCGGGCAAGGAGGGCATTAATTAGAGATGCTACAAAGACACCAAGGATAACACTGAAGCAGCTGCAAAGATCCACAGCGGAGATGGGAGTATTTGTCCATAGGACTACTTTAAGCCGTACACTCCACAGAGTGGGGCTTTATGGAAGAGTGGCCAGAAAAAAGCCATTGCTTAAAGAAAGAAATAAGAAAATATGTTTGGAGTTTGCACAATAGTATGCGACGGACTCCCCAAACACATGGAAGAAGGTTCTCTGGTCAGATGAACAGAAATTGAACCTTTAGACCATCATGGGAAACGTCATGTGTGGTGCAAACTCAACACTTCCCATCACCCTGAGAACACCATTCCCATGGTGAAACATGGTGGTGGCAGCATCATGCTGTGGGGATGTTTTTCATTGGCAGGGACAGGGAAACTGGTCAGGATTGTAGGAACGATGGATAGCACTAAATACAGGGCAATTCTTGAGGGATACCTGTTTCAGTCTGCCAGAGATTTGAGAAAGGGATGAAGCTTCACCTTCCAGCAGGACAATGACCCTAAACATACTGCTAAAGCTACACTGGAGTGGTTTAAAGGGAAACATTTCAGTATCTTGGAATGACTTAGTCAAAGCCCAGAACTCAAGCCAATTGAGAATCTGTGGCATGACTTGAAGATTGCTCTACACCAATGCAACCCATCTAACCTGCAGGAGTTGGAGCAGTTTTGCCTTGAGGAATGGGTGAAAATCCTAGTGGCTAAATATGCTAAACTAATAGAGACATTCCCCAAGAGACTTGCAGCTGTAATTGTAGCAAAAGGTGGCTCTACAAAGTATTGACTTTGGGGGTGGGTGGTGGGAATACCTATGCACACTCCTGATTTCTGTTTTGATTTTGTCTTAATTATTGTTTGTGTCACAATAAAGGATATTTTGCACCTTTAAAGTGGAAGGCATGTTATATAAATCACATGGCACTAACCCCCAAATCTCCATTTTAATTCCAGGTTGTAATGCGACAAAATAGAACAAATACCGAGGGGATGAATACCTTCGCAAGGCACTGTACCTGTCCTATAACTTGTAATCTATTTTCTCCTCTCTACAGCTTCTTCAATATGCCTGATGAGCCTGCCCAACCTGCTCATAATGTGCAAGCTGCGCCATGATTCGCCTAGGATAATGTCACAACGCTCTTACTCCAGGTTTGTTAAATTACTCTCTGCTGTGGCATGGACCTGTGGCACGTGCCAAAAGAGCATATTTAAGGAGCAGTTATACTCTTTGGGCTCTCCTTCAGGCACTTCTATTGGGCACCTCCATCTCTATCTCTGCCAAACTTCCATTTCTTATATTCCTTTGGCTGGATATGTTTTCTTCTCCATTGCTCCTATCAACTTCTTGATTCCTGTTTGCTTCGGTAGGAGGCCTGTGACCATTATCTCTTCTCTGCTGTGCCATTCCCTACATCAAAAGGTCTGCTGTGAGCTCACAGCCCATTTTTTGGTTCCTATCTGGCATATCCTTTTATAATCTCATAGTATCTCTTCTTCACATTCTAGGCCAGTTGACCCAATTGCAGGTAGGACTCCTGAACTGTCCTTTAAGGGCAAACATGCTCTTATTCATGACCTAATTTGAGATAGTAATCTTCAATTTCTGTTTATTACAGAAACAAATATGAAGGTGGGGAAGGCCTCTCAATTAACTTTGGTCTGTCTTCCTCCTTTACGTATCTTCACAAGGTTAGAGATGGGAGGAAGGGATGTTGCTTACTTTTTTCCATTGCACCTTAAGACTCATGAAATACCACTGGGCCATCTCTACCTTTCTGAAGATATATTGTTAGACTAAGTTTCTTCTGTTGGTTGTCACCCTCTTCTGGTTTTCTTAATCTCCCTTTCCCCTACCACCAAAACCCTGGATGAACTCATATCTACATGGTCAGATATATACTCCTGAATATTCTGTGGATATGAGGTGGATAGGCTCTGCTTCTGGGTGAATGAGAGTCAGAGAAGATTAGGTGCAGGCAGCCACAACAGCCGACACTCCTCCAAGTCCAAACAAAATGTCCTAAAAAACAACAAAACATAGCCTGTGCTTGGTTCATTAAGTTGGCTATGCAGTACTCCTTTGTCTCTTTGAGCCGTACAACTATGGTTATCCAGCAGGATAGTAGAACTCTAATAACAAAAAAACAGCACAAAGACAGCCTACACTAGTTCACTGGTTTGGCTGTGCAGTACCCCTTTATCTCTCAAAAGAAACCGTTTTAGCCTGGGTAGCTAGGTAACCCTAGGGCTGTGGCAGCTACCACCCTATCAGTGTTTCCTTTGCACACTGACCTGCCCGCACTGCCAAGAACAAACAAAACCAAAACCAAAAACCCAAGATGGCCCCCAAGCAGTCTTTCTTTTTCCACTAGAAAGTATACAAGTATTTCCAGAACAAATAGAGGTTTTCCTTCAGCTTATCTGCATCTCATTTCCTTCTGGAAGGTTGGTCAGACCAATCTCAGCATGTGAGTTCTGTTCCATAGCCTCTGTCTCCATGGGCTCTGCTGAGTTTTCAGTGTACAGCTCCCAAGGCTCTTTCTCCATGGACTCTGCTAGCTCCTCTGCTGGTTCCTCTCTTCCCCCTCCCAGCCTCTCTGTGAGTTTTTTTATTTCCTGTTTCTTAGCTCCTCCTCCCTTGTTTGTTTTATATTCTGCAGTGCTTTGAGGAGCCCTCCCACAGGACAGGATTTCCACTTTCCAGGATTTCCGGTCCTCTGCTGTGGTACCCCGTTCTTCAGACCCCCCTTAACTCTAGGGTTCCCTGTATATCCCAGTGGTACTCCTTACAATTCACACTGTCATCCTTCTAGTGAGGCAGCCATGAGGTTTAACTGTAGGTAGCCCTTCCCCCAAGCCATGCGGCAAGCCATGAGGTTTAGCTGTAGGTAGCCCTTACAAGTGATCAGCCTGCTATTTCAGTAGACACCCTTCCCCCACTTCAGGTCTGAGCACAATAGCCCCTAGCCCAGAAATCAACAGACCAGAGCACACCGGTTTGGACAGGTCACCCAGGTACCTTCCCCAGGGGCTGCTGATTGGTGGGCAGGAAATACCTGTGGCAAATGGGATTGTAGAATGAGTTTAAAACTGTACTGTATATAAAGCTTTGTAGGACGTCCCTCGGGGCTCAGACTCTTATGGAGGTTGCTGGTATCTCTGTCTGATCCTGTGTGCACATTAAAAGTTCCTGTTTGCATTCCAGCCTGTCTGTGAGTCTTCCTTCTGTGGGTGAGTGATAGAATAAGAGCTTTTCACAGCGTTTGCCATTACATTTTGGTGCATTGGCTGGGAAATATTAAAAGAAAAGCCTCTCTCATCACACCCACGGTGGGAAGACTTCTGCTTTTGCAGCGTCTGGGCCTCCACCAGTCAGGGACCGGCCTCCCCAGGTGATTAACGGTCCTTGGCGCCCCCGGGCCACTTTGTGCTCGGAAGGACACCTTGATTTGTCTGGACAGCCGGTCCCTGCGGTTGAATCCCCGATTGAAAACCAGTTGGATAGACTGGCATCCAAACTTCCTGTCTGATCAGAGTTCTGGTGAGTACTGCTACCTTACTGTTTGGGGCTAGTTCTGTACTCTATCTGTGAGTCCTGGTAATTTCTGGGAACCTGTAGCAGCCTGATCAACTGCACGAGCAGTCCTAGTAGGGGCCTTAGTGGCCCTGAAGCCATTGCTCTTCCTGTATCTGAATACCGGTAAATCTGAATAACTGCAGTAATCTGAAACTGCAGTAATATCTGAACTGCAGTAATCTGAGATCTTTTAAAAAAGTAACCAAAATATAGCACTTGATAAGCTAAGAATAGATCGCTGCTTCTCTTTTTTCCTTTCTGCTTGTGGGAAGTTATCTGAAGCGTGACTGCAAGGAGAGAGTTCTCTAATGTGCTGCCGCTGTTTTAATTTCTGCTCCCCCATGCTGTCGTTGTGTTCCCACTGTTAATTGTGCAGCTCTGTTCCCAATGTTAAATTTCTGTTTCCCCCACGTGCTGTTCTGTTCCCAATGTTAAGTTTCTGTTCCCCTGCCTCCCGGTGCTGTCCCGATGCCCCCGCTGAGCCCCCCTGCCTCCCGGTACTGTTCCGGTGCTGCGCTGAGCCCCCCGCTGAATTTTCTGCCTTTCCCTGCTGTCCCGATGCACCGCTGAGCCCCCGCTGGGTTTCCTACCTTTAAATCTGAATAAGAAGGGGGGGGGGCACTTGCGAGTACCGGTAAATAACTGCTCTTTTTAATTGACTTTGCCACCTCGGGCCCCTTTAAAGGGTATTAAGAGTGCAGCGCTGCCAAAAGCTATTAAATTATTTTTGCCCCAAGCCAATTAAAAAAATCGTACTGACCGTAATTTGTGTGCCGCGGGCCGGCGGGCCCCTTTTTAAACTGCTCCGTCCTTGTTCTGTGTGCCGCGGGCCGGCTGGCTTCTTTAAAGTACTCCTTTTGTAGGTTTTGTGTGCCGAGGCCCGGTGGCTTTCCTCCTTTAATTATTTTCCCTGGTGCGCTGTTTTCTGTGTGCTGAGGTCCGGCTGGCTCCCCGATTTTAAAAGTGCATTTTTCTCCTCCTCTCCCGCATGTTTGAGGCCCGGCTGACCCGATTCTGAAGTTTGGGAACAGCTGAGTCTGTCGGGTGGTATCCAGAGCTGAATGGGGCTGTGTAACACAGGTGGTGGCGGCAATCTTGAAAAGACCACGTGTAAGCTACACTCCAATATACTTGAAGCGACTCTGGAGCTCCATCTAGTGGACATTAGCTGTAATTACTACTATTCCTCGTGTTTTAAGTGATCCTAGAGCTCCATCTGGTGGACATTTTAAGAATAGCTAGCTCATATATATATATTTTAACTCTTATCTAAACCAAATCTGAGTATATATATTTTGTAAATTGCCAAGACCTATATTGTAAGTTGTATTATTTGTCCTGAGTTAAGACTAGATAGGGTCTGTATTATAAATTGTATATTTTTCCTGGATTAAGTCTAGATAGGATCTGTATTGTAAATTGCATATTTTTCTCTTACTGTAAATTGCATTTTCCCCCGAATTGAGATTAGGTTGGAAGATCTGGTCCACATTGTATACTGTACTTAGTTATTGAACTAGAATTAGAGCATGGGGTCGGGAAAGTCTAAAGTGAAAACGCCCCTACAGTGCATGCTTCACAATTTTAAATCTGGGTTTAGAGAGGATTACGGGGTACCTCTCTCCACCTCCAGATTAACCCTTTTGTGTGAGAGGGAATGGCCAGCCTTAGTTAAGTTATGGCCTCCTCAGGGGTCTATTGATTTGGCCACTGTGTCCTTGGTCCATCAAATTGTAGCAAAAGAGCACCCTGACCAGTTCCCATATATTGACTCATGGCTGGCCATATGCCAACTCAGACCAAGGTGGCTCCAGCGCTGTCACGAGGATCAGTGTAGAGTAATGGTGGCGGCCATCTGTCGCCAAAAGGGACGGACACCCGCCCCTATCTACCAGGGACGGGACTCTCCCGATATTCCTCCACGTCCCCTCCCTCTACTTCAACCCCGTGTCCCGTCCGCACCACAGCAGGATCCGTCCACAGCTGAAAGGTCAGGACTTCTTGGGGTGGGTGATTTAGGGAAAGTTCTACAGACTCCGGCCCCTCATCTTCAGATTCCCCTCTCACATCTGGTGCCACCCCCAGTGGCACCATCTCCTCCCCCGAGAGCACAGGGGCTGGGCCAGAATCGTCACCCCCGTTAGCCCACCGCCTGCGGTCGCAACATCTCCAATTACCACTACGACAAGTACAGGGGCTCCCGTATATTGATGCTACTGGAAAGGTGGCAGTGGGACCATCAAGCCTGATTTATGTCCCTTTCTCCACTACGGACCTGCTCAACTGGAAAACCCACTATGCCTCATATACTGAAAAGCCCCAAGAACTGACAGATCTTATGACCAGTATTATGCAAACACACCAGCCTACCTGGTCGGACATTAAACAATTGCTTTCCACCTTATTCAATACAGAAGAACGGGCGCGCATTGTACGGGCCGCCCTCAAGTGGCTGGAGAAACATCCTGCCCATCAGGGAGAAGTAAATCCACGGCAGCAGGCAGAGGCAGATTTCCCGAATAAAGACCCCTGCTGGGACCCGAATGACCCTGTTGGAGCAGCGGCTCTCACTCGCTTCCGGACTGCACTCCTTGAAGGCCTAAAGGGGGGCAACGAGCTATGAACCTCAGTAAAACCGCAGAAGTCCTCCAGCTTCCTGATGAGAGTCCGGCGGTATTTTATGAGCGTCTGGCTGAAGCATACCGATTATACACCCCCTACGATCCAGCGGCCCCTGAGAATCTTAAGATGGTGAATAATGCCTTTGTGGCTCAGGCACAAGGTGATATACGGCGGAAGCTGCAGAAACTGGAAGGGTTTGCGGGCATGAATACAACACAATTGATGGAAGTGGCACAAAAAGTATATGTAAATCATGACCAGGAGCAGAAGCGAGAGTCGGAGCGCTGGATGAAGAAAAAGGCAGACTTCCTAGCAGCCGCCTTAGCCGAGCGACCACCAGTTCCAGCCTGGGCCAGAGGAGGAAATAGGGGACAAGGACGCGGATATGGGGGACCGAGGTTTTCCCTAAGCCCCACTCAATGTGCCTACTGCAAAGAGGAGGGACATTGGAAGAATGAGTGTCCAAATCGTAACACAAGGCGAGGGAGATATCCATCCACGAGGGGTGTAAGAGCACCCGTACGAACTACACGGGAGCAAGATCAGCATAATGCTTTCCCGCCTCCACCGGTTCCAGCTCTCGAAGGCCTTGCAGCTATGGAACATTATGACCCAGATGACTACTAGGCCGGACCGGGCTCCAAGTTTCTGTTAGGTCCCCAGAAGCCTATGGTCAACATGAATTTAGGGGACCGGAAAATGCAATTCATGGTCGATACCGGAGCAACACACTCAGTGGTCACCCAACAAGTAGCCCCGATCTCCTCCCAGTCAGTAACTGTTGTGGGAGCTACGGGGGAGAGGGCCCAGAGACCTTTCCTGCAAAACCGCACATGCCAGTTGGGGGGACGGACCATCACTCACCAGTTCCTGTATATGCCTGAATGTCCCATACCCTTGCTGGGTCGGGATGTTCTGGCAAAACTCCAGGCCCAAATCTCGTTCGGGTCCGATGGCCAGGCTGAGCTCCAAATACCCAGCCTGGGCCCAACAGTTTTGGTACTGTCCGTCCCCCGAGAAGAAGAATGGCGGTTATATGAGAACAGGCCCAAATCTGATGTGACTACCCTGGTTACGTGGGAATCAGTGCCCCCTGGAGTATGGGCAGAAGGAAACCCCCCCCGGAATGGCCATTAACATCCCTCCCGTATGTGTTGAAATGAAGCCGGGAGCCTCCCCGGTACATGTGCGACAATACCCGCTGCCGCTGGCAGCTGTAGAAGGAATTCATCATCATCTGGTGCAGCTACTACAGCATGGTATCCTGCGGCCCTGCCAATCGGCATGGAACACTCCTTTGCTGCCAGTCCGAAAACCTGGAACCACTGACTATCGACCTGTTCAGGACCTCCGTCGTGTCAAAGAGGCCACTGTGACTCTGCATCCAGTAGTACCAAACTCTTATACACTGTTGGGCCTCATCCCGGCGACTGCTTCTCACTTCTCAGTACTGGATCTAAAAGATGCCTTCTTTTGTATACGCCTGGCTACTGCAAGCCAGCACCTGTATGCTTTCGAGAAAGAGGACCCTGCTACTGGTAGAAAGTCCCAAGTTACCTGGACTCGTTTACCACAGGGATTCAAGAACTCTCCTACCATCTTCAGCACAGCATTGGCCCAAGATCTCGCTAGTTTCCCTCCAGGGGAGCCCGGCAGACGAGTACTTCTGCAGTACGTTGATGACCTACTAATCGCTGCTGACCCTGAGGCTGAATGTGTATTGGCAACCACAGAACTTCTCCAACTCCTGTACAATGCGGGATACCGAGTCTCCAGAAAAAAGGCTCAGTTATGTCAGTCGGAAGTGAAGTATCTGGGATTCCATCTGTCAAAAGGAAGCCGACGGTTGGGGAGCGAGAGGAAGGAAGCAGTGTGCCGGATCCCAGTGCCAACAACCCGCAAGCAAGTACGTGCTTTTCTTGGGGCAGCTGGGTACTGTCGTATCTGGATTCCCAACTTCGCAAAGATCGCAAAGCCCCTCTATGAGTCTACAAAGGGCCCAGAGAAGAGCCCCCTTGAATGGGGTCGTGACCAACAGGAGGCCTTCGAACATTTGAAAAGGGCATTACTGTCATCACCAGCCCTAGGCCTTCCGGATGTCACCAAGCCTTTCACCCTCTATGTGCATGAAGCAGCAGGAACAGCTTTGGGAGTCTTGACCCAACAACTGGGGTCTTGGCCACGACCAGTCGCCTACCTGTCAAAACTGCTGGATCCAGTGGCCAAAGGATGGCCACCTTGCCTGAGAGCAATAGCAGCAACAGCCTTGTTGGTGGAAGAATCTGATAAACTGTCCATGGGCCAAGGCCTTCTAGTCACCGTCCCACATTCAGTCCAAACATTGCTAGAGGATAAAGGAAGTTACTGGTTCACCAGCTCCCGAATGTTGAAATACCAGAGCATGTTATGGGGAAATCCCAGGGTGCAGATAACTACCAGCCAAGCCTTAAACCCTGCTACATTCCTGCCTGTTGGCCCAGGACCACCTGATCACGACTGCCTAGAAGTGATAGATACAGTCTTCTCCAGTCGCCCTGATCTGACGGATGAGCCGCTAAGCAATCCGGATGAGACCTACTACGTAGATGGAAGCAGTCTGGTGTTGGAGGGCCGCAGGTGTGCGGGGTACACGGTGGTGGCGATGGAAGAGATAGTCAAAGCTCAGCCTTTACCCCCTGGAACATCCGCACAGAAGGCGAAACTCATTGCCCTTACCCATGCCTTAACCCTTGGGACTACGGCCCCCAGATATTGGCCCAGTCCCAAATACACCCCTCTGCGGCTGGCCTCCAGTAATACAGCCCTCAACCGCCTCTAGCGGTTGAGGTCCCACTTAAAAAGGGGGGAATGAGGCAGCCATGAGGTTTAACTGTAGGTAGCCCTTCCCCCAAGCCATGCGGCAAGCCATGAGGTTTAGCTGTAGGTAGCCCTTACAAGTGATCAGCCTGCTATTTCAGTAGACACCCTTCCCCCACTTCAGGTCTGAGCACAATAGCCCCTAGCCCAGAAATCAACAGACCAGAGCACACCGGTTTGGACAGGTCACCCAGGTACCTTCCCCAGGGGCTGCTGATTGGTAGGCAGGAAATACCTGTGGCAAATGGGATTGTAGAATGAGTTTAAAACTGTACTGTATATAAAGCTTTGTAGGACGTCCCTCGGGGCTCAGACTCTTATGGAGGTTGCTGGTATCTCTGTCTGATCCTGTGTGCACATTAAAAGTTCCTGTTTGCATTCCAGCCTGTCTGTGAGTCTTCCTTCTGTGGGTGAGTGATAGAATAAGAGCTTTTCACAGCGTTTGCCATTACACTAGTTCTTTGTAGCTTGTTTTTCTAAAATTCCTGGATAAGCTCAGCTTAACATAGCACATCCACACTTCCCCACTCATGTTGTAGGTCATACTCTTGACCTGCTCGGCTTTCTCACTTTTCATTAACTCTTCTTTCCTGGCCTGATTGGTTCTATTTAAGGTTGCTTATCTGGCCGTTCAGCCTCCCCTCTCTCCTGGAAAGCAATTGCTTGTTTTAACCTGAGAAACTTGCCCATGTATGACTGACCCCTGGAATGTCAGATTCACTGTTGGGACAACACACTCAGTAACACACTAGATCTAGTGGTCCCTCTTAAACAGGTCCCTGCCTGCCTGCCTGGTATGCCCTTCCCTGTGATACCAACTTGGCCTTTCTTTGCCATGGGGCAGTTCCTCCAGGCTAAAAGGAAATGGGACAAAGTGAAGTTACTGCTGATTTTGTGTTCTGTAAGGAACGAGTGAGCATCTACAATCTAGAAGTACGGTGTGCAGAAATAGACTACATTTTCACACTCATTCATTCTTGTGAAAATCACCATAAACAAAATGTCAGTGTCATCTTCAAGCTCTCCGCAACTGAAGTGCTTCACTATACCTGGGATCTTTATCATTCGATCAAGTTTGCAGACTTCTTTCACACAATGATCTTGTCCATCAGAGAACAATTGCTTGCTAAAGGGTAAGAAGTGCCACTCCTTCAGGTCCCAACCCCCTTCATCGCAAGTTTCACCTTCTGAATCTACACTGTTGATCCCGTCTGCTATAATAAATCATTCATGGCACACTTTTGATATTCCCGCTGCTGTTGTGGTAGGCCCCAGCAATTAACCAGGCCTCTGGTAGGTCTCATGCATAGAAATGTATCTATAACAGTATTGAATCACCAACCCCCACTTGAGACTAGTGCTGGAAAGAGAGATCTGCTTTTAAAAATGGCTTTTGAACTTGTCTTCTCTTTTCTCCCCCCCCCCCTCCCTTATGCTGCTTGCTCAAGCGTTCCTTGAACTCAAATCGACCTGGCCTTCCTGGGGCCAGGAATGTCTTTGCAATTAAAATGTATTAATTAAAAATGTACTTATGATGGGCCTCATCTCCGGGCCTGAAGGACAGACCCCCACCTTACAGAGCAGGAAAGACCATATTTGGTAGATCCATCTGCTCTGTGCTGCCCTTCAGGTGACCCTGCTTTGCAGATAACACACTCTAAGCTTTGAACGTCCCTGTACTTTTTGAAGTTTTAGATAGAGAACTTACTATGCAGATGCAGGAATGTCTTAACGAGGGAAAGGTGGGAAGGGGGTTGGAATGGAGAAAGAGGGCTAGGCATGGTTACTGATTGGATGCCAATAGAGAATTTACCTTGATCTGATAATGAAAATGTATATGTGAGAATGTATATAAGTAAGCTGCGACCGCACCTCAGGGCTCAGCTTTTTCTTGGACTTGTTCCCGCTGAGTCTGTGCTGCACATTAAAATTGGTTTGGATTCTGCAACTGACTCCTAGTATTATTCATTGAATACAATCAGCCACAACACTAACCTTGGCAAAGATTCTATGCTCAATGTGATTTTCCACCTAAATCATCATATCCTCCCCTCCCAGTCTATTAAAGACCCTTAGGGCCTCATGCAGAGATGCAGGTTGCAGGATGCCCTCAAACCATCTGGGCCCGATTCCCCCTCCTGCTCTCTCCATATGTCCTGGTGCTCAGGGCAGGGAGAGCCGGTGGGGGGTGGGAGGGGGTGGCATTGGGGCAGAGCAGGGGTGGGCCAGCCCAGCAGCACATACAGGTCCAATTCAGGTCCTCAAAGGTGTAATAAGCAGCACCTTTGGTACGATCGGGGCCAGGGATCTCCCCCCGAGGCCGTGGCCAGGTGCAGGAGGGGACCCCACCACCCGATCCAGGCCATGGCAGGTTAGCCTTGGATTAGGTGGTAGGGAACAGGGAGGCAAGGATGCCAGTGTTGGGTGCACCTTCGGGGAGGACGTCCCCAAAGGTGGCAGGAGCACAACGGGCCGTCCTCAGGCCTGATTCTGGCCACCGTGGGAATGTTTTGTTCCCGCGGTCCATAATCGGATCCAAACAGGCCCGTCTTGCTTGGGGCCATCCGGACAGCCCAGACATGCCCCTCTCTGAATTGGACTCTTAGGGGCTTGTTTACAAAGCCGCGGTAGTGGTTCGCGATCACGATCGCAGCCGCGGCCCCATTGAAATCAATGGGGCCGCGGCTCCGATTACGATCGCAAATCGCTACCGCGGCTTTGTAAACAAGCCCCTTAGTTAAACCTGTTGCCATTCATACAGTTAGTGGTGAATAGTAGACTTATTTTTAACCTCCTGTTGGAAGTTAGCTCAAATTTGCCCCCATTTTAAAAAGAATAATCTTGATCCTTCTATTTCTGCCAGCTTATACCCAATCTACAATTTGCCATTTATTTCCAAGGTATTCAAATAGGGTTATGCATTTAGGCTTTAAAAATCCAAGGGAGCGAAACAGTATAAGGGGGTGAAGTACTTCTGTCCACAAAAGAAGAGCGGGACCTGGGGGTGATTGTTTCCAATAATCAGGTAGAAAAGGCGATGATGAAAGCCAGAAGGATACATGGGTGTATAGGGAGAAGAATGTCTAGCAGGAAGAAAGAGGTGATAGTGCCTCTGCATAAGTCTCTAGTGAGACCTCATTTAGGGTATTATGTGCAATTCTGGAGAATACATCTTCAAAAGGATATCAACAGGGTGGAGTCTGTGCAGATGGTGGCTAACCAAAATAGTCAGTGAGCTTCATCATAAGGCATATGGAGACAGACTTAAATATCTCAATATGTATATTTTGGAGGAAAGGTGGAAGAGGGGAGATACGATAGAAACATTTAAATACCTCCATGGCATAAATACACAGGAGGAGAGCCTCTTTCAACTGAAAGAAAGCTCTGCATTGAGAGGACATAGGATGAAGGTGAAAGGGCATAGACCTAGGAGTGGTTAGCAGAAATATTTCTTTATGGAAAGTGTGATAGATGGAGGTAGTAGAGATAAGGACTGCATCTGAATTCAAGAAAGCATGGGACAAACACAAAAAATCTCTAAAGGAAAAAAAAGGATTGCTGTAGTTGTGGGACCTGTATGTCTTTTGGGAACCTGCCAAGTACTTGTGACCTGGATTGGCCACTGTTGGAAACAGGATACTGGACTTGATGGACCTTGATCTGACCTAGTATGGCATATCTTATGTTATTATGAAAAGACAGACTGGATAGGCTGTATCGTCTTTGTCTGCCATCATGTTTCTATGTTTCTGTGCTAAAGCAGAAAATGATGTGGTGTCTGGTTTTCAAAAGATTGCAAGATCTGAGACAACAAGGCATTATTAGAGGTTGGTCTTGTCAGATGAATCTGCTTGATTTCTTTGACTAGGTGACCAGAGAATTGGATTGGGGAGAGCTCTAGATGTGCTTGTTCCAGTAAGGCTTTTGACACTGTTCTGCATCGGCAACGTATGAATAAACTGAGTGTCCTTAGAACTGACCCTAAAATTACTGACTCTATTAGAAACTGGTTGAGTGGGAGGTGACGAAGATAGTAGTGAATGTAGTTCACTCTGAAGACAGAAGCATTATCAGTATTGTGTCTAATGGTTCAGTTGTTAGTCCTGTTCTTTCTAACATTTTTGTAAGTGATATTACAGAAGATCTGTCGGGAAAGGTATGTCTCTTTGCAGATGAAACCAAAATCACCCTGAAAGCTGTGGATAACAAAAGGAGGAATCGAGTGAAATTTGTGGTTGATAATGTGGAAGCTAAGATTTAATGCCAAAAATCCAAGGTCTTGCATTTAGGCTACAGAAATTCAAGGGAGTGGTATAATATAGGAAGTGAAGTACTCACTGCATAGAAAAAGAGTAGGTTCAGTCTTCCAATTTATCAAGGTCCTTTTGCAATTTTTCGCAATCCTCTTGCATTTTAACAACTTTGAATAATTTTCTATCATGTGCAAGTTTGATCACCTTCACTCGTTACTCCCATTTCCAGGTCATTTATGAATATGCTAAAAAGCAGTGGGCCCAGCACAGATCCCTGGGGTACTCCACTATTCACCTTTCTCCATTGAAAAAATTGGACATTTAGCCCTACTCTCTGCTTTCTATCTTTTAACCAGCTCCTGATCCATAATAGTACACTGTCTTCAATTCCACGACTTTTAAATTTCACCAAGTCTCTCATGAAGGGACCTTGTCAAAGGCTTTCTGAAAATCCAGATATACTATGGCCCCAATTCTATAAGGCGGATAGCGGGTCTGCACGTTCCGCCAGGGCATGCAGCCCCGCTATCAGCCTTTGCCGTATTCTGCCTCTGTCCTTCCTGAATGCACAGAACTGTTGGAGGGGACAAGGGTGGCATGGGGGTAGAAAGTGGGAAGAGCATGAGTGGGACCGGCACCCGGACGTACAGGGCTGATTCTGGTCACAGCCCTGTATGTCTTGGGGACACCGGGGGAATGGCCAGATTATTCCACCTTAGAGTTGGAATAAGTACTGGCTGCACTCTCCAGATCAGCCAGCTAGCCCCCCGGCAGCATCAGCAGCAGGTACAGTGAGTCCCCTCCACCCGATCCGTTGGTGGTCGGGCAGTGGGGTAAAAGGGGACAGCAATGCAGTGGGCAGGTTTGGGAGGTAGTGAGGATGTTCCCCCTGCCAACTGCAGGGGCACACTGGGCCGTCTCTGGGCCCAATCCTGCACCCACGGGAGCATCTTGCTCCTGCGGTGCAGAATCGGGTCCTAATTGGCCCATCCTGCTCGGGGCCATCCAGATGGCCTAGACGTGCCCTTTGCTGAATCGGACTCCACATCAAATGGCTCACCTTTGTCTACCTGTTTATTCATACCTTTAAAAAGATATAACAGATTAGTAAGACAAGACTTTCCATGTCGGTTTTCTCCCATTAAACCATGACTATTTACGTGTTCAGAAATTTTATTCTTTATACTGGTTTCTACCATTTTGCCCAGTACTGACGTCAGGCTCACCAGTCTGTAGCTTCCCGGATCACCCCTGGAACCCTTTTTAAAAACTGGCATTACATTGGCTATTCACCAATCTTCAGGTACTACAGATGATTTTAATGATAGTTCACAGATTACTAATAGTAGGCTTGCAATCTCATATTTCAGTTATTTCAGCACCCTCAGATGTATACCATCTGGTCCAGGTGATTTACTTCTCTTCAGTTTATCAAATACTTGTAATACATCTTCCAAGTTTAGCGATAATTCTTTAATTTCTTCTGATATATCATCTATAAATATCGTTTCAGGCATGAGTAGCTTCCCTGCCTCTTCCTGAGTAAAGACCAAAACAAAGAATTCATTCAGTCTCTCCGCTATGGCTTTGTCCTCCCTTAGCACCCCTTTTACCCCTCTATCATCCAATAGTCTGACTGACTATATCACAGTTTTTTGCTATGAATGTACTTGAAAAAGTTTTTATTATACGTTTTTGCTTCTACGACAAGCTTTTTTTTCAAATTCCCACTTTGCCTTATTAATGCCTTGGATCTAATTTGCCAGTGCTTATGTTGTTTCCCATTTTCATCATTTGACTCCTTTTTCCATTACCTGAAAGTTGCTTTTTTGGCTACCACAGCCTCTCTGACCTCACCTTTAAACCATGCTGGCAGTTTTTTGGACTTCCTTCCACTCTTCTTAAAGCATGTAATACTTCTGGTCTGGGCTTCCAAGATAGTATTTGTAAACAACGCTTATGCTTGATGTAAATCTTTAACCTTTGCAGCTGCTCGTTTTATTTTTTCTTAACTATTTTCCTCATTTTATCATAGTCTCCTTTTGAAAGTTAAAAGGTAGTACTGTGGATTTCCTTGCCTCCTGCTTCCATTTATTAAATCAAATGTCACTGATCATGCTATGATCACTATTGCCAAGTAGTCCCAACACCCTTATCTCTTGCACCAGATACTGTGTTCTACTAAGGACTACATTCAAAATAACTTCTCCTCTTGTCAATTCATCAACCAGCTGTTCCAAGAAGCAGTCATTTATTTCATTTAGAAATGTCATCTCCCTAGCATGACCTACTATGACACTGATCCATCAAATACCAGGGTAATTGAAATCAACCATTATTACTGTGTTGTAACTTTTGTTAGATTTCCTGATTTCTCTTAGCATTTCATTATCAATCTGTTCATTCTGGCCAGGTGGTCGATAGTAGACCCCCACTGCCATCGCCTTCCCCTTTTTACATGGGATTTCTATCCATAGAGATTCTACAGTGTAAATTGTTTTATGCAAAATTTTAATCCTATGTGACTCAATGCCTTCTCTAACATAGAGGGCAATCCCTTTACAAATTTGATCTACCCTATCGTTACAATATAGCTTCAACCCAAGTATCACAGTGTCCCATTGGTTGTCCTCCTTCCACCAGGTCTCTGAGATGCCAATCAAATCTAACCTTTCATTTAGTGCTATATACTCTAGCTCTCCAATCTTATTTTTTAGACTTATAGCATTTGCATACAGGCCTTTTAGAGATTGCTCTTCTTTCATGTGACCTCTCTCCTCCTTGGGATCTGAAAGGCTGCCAGACTGATAGTGGGACTTCAGTACTATGTTCCTATTGATCTCATCTATCTACTTCTCTGTCTTCTTTATGTCCTCCAAGTCTGCCATTCCAGAGATTGAACCCATTCCCTGAGTGCAAAAAGCTCCTTGCACCTAATGCACATATAAGACCCCTCGCCAACTGGGAGAAAATCATACAAGTGACACTCAATGCAAGAGACTGGATAGCCCCCATATTGCTGCTGGACTGCTGTCTGCATCTTAGTTTTAAGGTTTTGTTTAGATATTTAAGTTGTCTACTTAAAGTCTGCATATTTATTTATTTACATTCTCTTATATACCGCGCTATTCTGCATCAGTGCGGTTTACATTGAACAAACTGAAATTACATTGAACAGGGCATTATAACTTGGAGATAACTATTTACAGGGAACATGGGCTATGGAGGGTTAAGTGGCTTGCCCAAGACCACAAGGAGCACCTGTGGGACTAGAAACCCCAGTCCTTCCGGCCCAAGGTTGCTGTCCTCTAGTGCGATACATACATCAGGAAATATCTGTACTGGGCTCCCACAAAAAGCCTCACTCTTCTTAGCAAAGTCTAATTTTAAAATCAAATTTTTATCAGGCAAAGTTAGAAAGGAGGCAATTAAGGTAACCCGCACAGGTATTACATCTAAAGAGGACTCTAGAAACACAGAGATGTCCAAAGTTTCCACTTGAGAAGTACAAACATCATTAATTAGAGGAGAACGCTCGGTCTTGGCTTCTTAGGAAACATAATAAACAGAGGAAAATTTAACAGCTTCAACATCCTCAGTCATAAGAACCTTTTTAAAATACTTGTGGAACAAAATTTTAGGAGACAGGTAATGGATATGTGAAAATTAATAAAACGGAGGTTTTTAGCCTTTGCTGCATTTTCCAAAGACTCCAATTGGTGATGTATTGCAACACTATCCCAAAAAGAAAAGGTGAGAGCAGCCTGGGTAACCAAAACCTGTCCCTCCAATTTTCTCATAAACAAACAACAACTAGATATTCGAACATCATGATCCGTAAACTTATTGACCACGTCCTTTGAATATTGAGAGACTTGGGACAAAGAAGACTCCAGGGACCCTCCATGCGTGTCACTACTTCCAAAATACCTCACAGAGAAACCTCCTTTGGGGAGACTAGTTCTTCCGTAGAACCAAGCAAATTCAATATAACAGGCATCTTGATCCCACTGAGTCAGACTCATGTTCATTCGTGGAGAACTCATCCGGGAACCAAGAGGGCTTCCCCCCTCCTGGTCCACATCCCTAGAAGGAATTCAAGTCTCAGATACTGCTTCCTGACTGGGTGCAGTAGAACCCATCAAAAATTAAGAGGAAACATCAGAAACAGTACTCATGGACTCAGCAAACATCACTTAAAGATATGTCAGGTGCAGCCATCAGGAGATGATGATCCACAGGACCTACGGTCTTCACAGTTTTAGTTGCGGACAATGGGAGCACCTTCTTCTTCCATTTACCCATTCGTAGTTTTGATGTTGACTCCTCAAATTCTGAAGGGGCTCCAAAGGGGCATGTCCTACCCCCTTGGACATACCCCTTTGGGCACATGTCCATGGACTCGCACCCATGGTCGCATTCTGTGGTGGGCCGAGATTTTATACCGGCCCGGGGGAGGTGAGTGACGTCAGCTGTAGAACCCTCCTTCCTCAAGGCAGCACAATAATCCAGCAGCAGATGAAGGAAAAGCAGTCAGCAACCCTGGCGTCCCACAGAGGGCCGAGATTTTATACCAGACTAGGGGGTGTGTGAGTAACCTCAGCTGTATAATTCTCCTTCCTCATGGGAGCACAGAAGTCCAGCAGCATATGGAGGCAAAGCAGTCAGCAACCTCCTAAGGTAATCTTTTAACAATTTCCTGGATGATTCACACATTCCTTGGTTTGATAGAGGGAGCCTTTCAAATTGCCCCTTTTATTTATTTATTTATAAGGTTTCTTTATACCGCCCCTTCCAGAGATCAAGGGTGGTTTACAACCAACCAACAAAAATTACATTAAACTCTGTCAGCCAGCCCCACCCGCTCCTTAACCTTGAGGGCTAAAGAGGGGTTGACTTGCGACGCCCGTGGGCAATTGTTGTAGTTGTGTTGTGGTGCGACGAGTGATAAGGCTTGGCAAAGGATTATTTATTTTAACTGGTTTATTTGCTCGTGGCTTAGTTTGCCAGTGCGCAGTTCAATATGCAAATTACAGACGGTGCAGAAGAAATTAAATCCAAAAGTATACAGGAATAACTGAATCTTATCTAGTTGCTTGTTGCGCTGTATTATTACACATTCTTCTCATGTGCTTTATCATACAGGAAGGAAACAGAGAAAGTCTCTTCACTCAAGCTTTCTTGTATAAATGAGGTTAATTGTCAATGTCCTATTACCTCATAGAACAGTACAAAAACTTGGCTGTTTAATTGTCTCTGTCAATTAAACAGATTGAGCAATCCATTAACATGTCATCATTATCAGGGGGCAATAAAGAATCAGGGGTAGAAGTTTCTTCCATACATTCAATGTCTGGCACAACCGGATTAAAACTTCTCTTCTGCTTTAAGAAGTCTTGGAAGTCCTTTAGAAGTGACTCAGCCGGTAACTTCCCCAAGTATGTCTGATCTCCCGTCCCTTCAATGAGTAACTGTTTACTGAGGTTATCAATCTCAGGCTGCCACTTAAGTTTGTTTGTACTGGGAACAGACACATGTGCTGGGCTACGTTTATCTCCTAAACGTTCTCTAGCCGTGGGTGCTTGGTATTCAAACTTTGCAATGTCAGGAGAATAATCAAAAGCATTACATTCAGCCTTCTCTAGGTTAGGTATATCAGCTAGCTTAAAAGAATATTCAGGATTACTTAAAGCTTCCCTTGGCTGATAACAGACGCCACCATCTTGTTTAGCTGTGCTTTTAAAAGTGGAACAGAGACTGCCTGGTTTAAAAGCATAAACACTTCTTTTCTTGGGTACCTGATACAGAAGCTTTTCATCTGGGGAATACCTTATCCTTCTGTCCTTCTTCCACAGCTCTGCCTGGTTCTGTAGCCTGGGTTTTCAGCGTAGTTAAAAGACCTCTGCCTGCAGCAGTTCTCTCTCTCTACTGAATCCTCTCCCACGGTACCTTCCAGGTGCAGCTTGTCACAGGAATCTCTATAGCAAGGATAATCCCATATAGACTTGCCTTCTGCAATCCTTGTATCTCCCTCTGGGAACTCAGATAGCTTCCCTCGTGTTCTCAGCTTGTCTGGAACCAGTTGTCCTGTTATTCTCCTTTCTAGTCCTTCCTTTAGAACTTTTCTCGAGTCCTTCACTAGTACCCTCTGACTTCCTGGTTTCTGTATATTTAAGCAGCTGGCTCTAGCCTGCATTGCCCGCCTTCCTTTGGGGCATGCCCAATCACAGGCTTCCTCACTCCCTTCCCCCGAGGAGTGCTGTTTAGCTTGATTGGAAGTGTGTTTTTTTCTTTCTCTAAAGAAATCTGTGCTCTCTCTAGCATTACCGGCTTCCACCACCGGATGCTCACTTGTGTCCATAGGTTCCTGAGGAGCTACTGGGTCACAACTCTTATTTATAACATACATGATGCTTGAACCTAGTATATACAAATTGCAGTAAACGTCTTTTACAATATAATAAACTTCTTTTCAATAGACATAGAATCAACTTATTCATAATAGGGATATGAGCATTTGTGAAGTGCACTAACAAGATAACTTGGATTTGATTATGCTAAGGGATATATTAGGGAAGGTCAGTGTGTATATTAAAGGATATTCATTTTATGTAGGATATATTTTGTGTATCACAGTTGCGTCGCCAAAATGCTCTATAAATAGGTACGTTTTGATCTCTTTGCAGAAATCTTTAAGATCCATAATGTTTCTCAGATTATCTGGTAGTGCATTCCAGAGTATAGGTGAGAAGTAAGTAAATGCTCTGTTCCTTGTGGCATGATTTCTGTTACTATAGTTAGTGGGGACTGCTAGAGTGTTATTGTTACAGCTTCTTCTGGATCTCATGTGAGGTGTGCTGTTGATCAGAATGGATAAGAATGATGGTGCAATTTCCCTCATAAGTTTAAATGTTGTAACAAGAATTTTGTATTTAATATGGGGAGTCAGCATTGACTTGAAGGCACACATTGCATTTTGCATGACTCATTATAGGTAACCAGTGTAGTTTGTGTAATATTGGTGTGATGTGTTCTGTGGCACTTGTCCTGTTTATAATACAGGTAGCTACATTTTGGGCTACTTGAATTTGATTAATACTCTGTTTTGGTAGACCTTGTAGAATACCATTTGAGAAATCAAAATGTGGAAGATTAATAGCTTATAAAATTGATTGAAAATCAGAATTGTCAAAGATATGGTCTAAGATGCTGCAGCATATGTAATTTGTAAAAAGTGGTTTTGGTCATTTGTTTTATATGGGATGACATGGAGAGTACTTGATACAGGATCACCCCCAGGTATCTTATTTCCATCTTTACATCTAGCTCTACATCTTGGATATGTATCTTTTTGGGTGGGGTGAATTTTAAGCTCCTTGTGATGAATAGGACTGTGGTTTTATTAAAATTTATATTCAGGTTCTGTAGTTTGTCAGACGGCTGCCTAGGGTGAGAACTTACACAATCTTGACGATGCATATATTCATATGATTCTTGCAAGGTATTGTGGGTATTGTAGTTCATTCACTCCCAAACACAGCTGATGACAATAATTTGAGTTGTGAAACCAAGTGGTAAGATCAATAAAATACTTCTTTTATTGATGGGGTTTAATTCACCCAGCACATGTATGCTTGATAGCACTATAAATGAGGTTACTTGCTTGCAGTGTTTAAAATGGATAACAAAAAGTCACAAAGTAAACCAGAAAACAACCTTCAGCTTGTCAGGCAATTAGCTAATGTTTTCTTAGCAAATAATTACCAAATACAAAGGCACAAAGTAAAGAATAAACTTTGCTGGTTAGGTTAACTTCTGCTTATTTTCCACGCCGATCTCAGCAGTGATTCTCCCTTGCTCACACACACAATCAGGTGCAGCCCTAATTACTATCAATGGACCAGCTGAAAGCCTTTAGCTGGCTGGCTGCTACTGTGTGAGCCCAAATCCTGCTTTAAGAGCTGTTTTCAGTGGAAATAAAGAACAAAGTTAGGTTTCTTTGTGATGGCTGATGTGTTTGCTCATAGAAAACTAGTAATAGCATTTAGATAAAGAACAGTCCATGTAAATAGTTTCATCTGCTGTATTTCCCCCTGCATCAACAATCATAGGGTCAATATCATACATTGGCACAGATGAGTCTTTCATGAAGGCACTATCATGAGAATGCTTATTCCCTTGCTGCCATTCTCTATTATAGATAGGGTCTGGATCAGTGTTCATACCTGAGCCTCTCCTGCTATCATTATTCCTCTCTGTATAGCCTGGCCAATATGTAATCCAATTCTGATGTCCAGCCTTCCAATCTTGATCCCTGGACGCTGGATCTTCTCTCACATACCTTCTGGCCTTGGTCTGAAAGTCCCTTCCACATGCAGTCTTCTCTCTTCCAGGTAGCCACTGGTGATTCCTATCTCTGCCACTCCATTCCTCTGGCTGAATCCAGTCCAATGGACTCTGCTGGCTTTTGGAATACCTCCCAGTATGAGTACTGCCTTGGAATCTCCCAGACCTTCCAATGGCCTTTCTTCTTTTCCTTCCAGAGAGTTTCCTTCTCTCTCTATCCGCTTGGCTTGGCTTCTGTTTCTCCAGGTGATACTGGTGCTTGAGCTTGTAGCCGTTGCTGTCTCTGTATCTCTTCCTCCCTCTGTAGCTGTTATCTGAAGAATAAGCTCTATTCTTATCCTGTTCTAATGTGTGCTGCTCCCTAACACAGCGCAGCTGTGTTGAATCAGGCCCTGCCCTTTGAGATGAGTGCTTAGGGATTACCTCATAGCTCTCTTGATTGCACACACATTTCCTCACTTCAGCCCCTCTCATGGCTGCTGGAAACCTGGTGCATTCTGGGACTGGTAGTCTTTTATGTGAAAATTCTGTTTTCTCACTTCTACCAGAACTGACAGGTTGCTTGTTCAGAGTCACATCATCTTTTCTATAGCTCCTACCTGAGCTATGATAAGCTTCCTTATCACATACCCCCCTGCTTAAGTTATTACGGACTGGTTTTACTGGTGAAACTGCTTCTCTACAGTCCGTAATACCTACGACAGTGTTATCTTCTTGAAGCTCACTTACTTCCTGACTGGGTTCAAGGTCATTATCTACAGGCCTCTCCCTCCAAGACTTAAGTACATTAATATGGTAGGTCTGCCTACGCCCTCTGGCATTTTCTACCATATAAGACACTGGGCTTACTTGTTTAACAACCTCCCATGGCCCTTTCCACTGTACCTCAAATTTTGGAGCAGTTCCTGCTACTTGAACCAAAACCTTTTCACCAATGCTTAATTGGCGGCTTTTGGCCTTTCTATCATACCACCCTTTCTGGCGAACTTGACTGTCTTGCAGGTTCCTCTCAGCAACCTGCGACGTCCTTTTCAAACGTGCTCTCAAGTCACGTAAAAACAGTGGCACCTCCTGACTTCCCGGTTCAGGATCAATCCATTGTTCCCTCAAAATATCCAACAAACCCCGGGGAGCCCTACCATACATCAACTCATAAGGAGTTACACCTAGGGACACTTGAATTCTTTCCCTGCAGGCATATAAGGCAAAGGGTAATAACATATCCCATTCTTTTACCTCTCCTGCTAACCCCCTTCTCAACATTTGTTTGAGAGTTTGGTTGAATCTCTCCACCAAACCATTTGATTGTGGATGGTAGGCTGAGGTTTTCACGTGACGAATGCCAAAGGCATCCCAGACCTGGGCCAAATATTTGGATACAAAATTGGACCCTCGGTCAGTCAACACCTCTCTTGGAAATCCCACTTCACAAAACAATTTTACTAGCTCTAAAGCTATTGTTTTTGCAGAAACATTCCTCAATGGTATGGCCCAGGGAAACCTTGTTGCCTGATCTACCATAACTAGGATGTATTGGAAACCTCGGGGCGTTTTAACTAATGGGCCTACAATATCCATGGCAATGCGACCAATTGGGTCTCTGATGATTGGCATGGGGATCAATGGCACCACCGGTGGGTGAGCCGCTGTAACTCGCTGACACGCTGGACATGCAGCACAAAACTGGGCAGTTTCTTTGAAGATACCTGGCCAGTAAAAACACACAAGTATTTGATCCAGCGTTCCTTGCATACCTTTATGACCTCCCACTGGATGATCATGTGCTAGTCTAAGTACTAGCCCTTTGAAAGTTGTGGGTACCACCAATTGTTTACGTATGGCACCATTTCTTGGGTCCTGACTCTCTCTATATAATAGGTCATTATCTAGTCTGAATCTGGGCAATTCCTCCCTGACCTCCTGAGCATACTTAAAAGCTCGGGTGAGAGCTTGATCAGCTCGCTGCTCTTGTGGAAAGTTAGGAAACTTTGCCACCAACTCAGCTGGCACCCAGGGTAAACTTTGACCAGCTAACATCTCAGCCCTACCCTGTGCTCTGCAAAGTCTCTCACGCCTCTTTTGTGCTTTCAACTTTCTTACTTTACCAGATGATGGGGTTATTAAATCATCATGAGAGGGTAAATCTCCTAATAACTCTGCCTGCTCCCCCTCCTCCTTCTGCTGGCTCTCTACCTTAGCCTGCGAGCGGGTGGATACAAGGCCCCTCTTATTACCCATAGTTTGGCCTTCTGGAAGCTTAACCATCTTTTTAGCTAGGGACTGAGGACTTCCAAAGAAAGGCCCGGGAGCTATTTCCATTATTAAACCTTCTCCCTCCTTCTTTCCTAGCCCTTTCACTAGTTCCTGCTTAAATCTTGGCCAGTCCTTTCCTAGGACCAAATCAAAGGGTAGCCTAGGCACCACTGCTAATAGGACTTCCTCTTGTTCCCCCAGGCACTTAACCTTAAACCTATAGGTGGGATATGTTGTTGCAGCACCATGAATGCATCTGATGTGAACTTGGCTTTCAGGGGTTCTAGGCACAAATCTTTCTTGGGCCTCTATCCTCTTCCAAAGCCTTTTTGACATCATACTCTGGTCTGCCCCAGAGTCTAATAATGCATTTGTGGTAATTCCTTGCACATCAACCATCAAAAGAAATCCTTCCTTGGGCTGTTTTAAATCCAGACCCATTAAACTAGTGTGTGTCTGGCATCTCTTCTCTAAGTGTCCCACTTTTCCACACTTGAAACATTTCTTTCTATTCCACTGTGTCATCTGGTTTGATACAGTACATTCATTTTTAGAAACATTCTTAATTATCCCTTTTTCTGATACAGCACATCTAGCCTCAGCATCCATCTTTAGAGGGCCACCCATTCTATGGCAAGCCTGCGTGGCTTCCAAGAATCTCTCTGCTAGCATGGTTGCCTCTCCAAGATTTTGGCAATTTTGCTGTATAAGAAAAACATTCAAATCTTTAGGTACCCCAAGCATAAATTGTTCCAGCATTATAATATCTAATAACATTTCTACTGTCTTTTGCTCAGGCTCCAACCATTTTACAGCTAAACTTCTGATTCTCTGACTCAGAGCCCTGGGTGTCTCACCCACTTTCAATGTAACAGCTCTAAACATTCGCCTATACTCTGAAATAGACAACCCTAGGCGATCTCTAATAGCTGCCTTTACATCCTTATAAATCAAAGCCTGGGCTGCTGGCATTGCTCTGTAAGCTGCTAGTGCCTCACCAGTTAATGAGGCTGCCAGCCTTACTGCCCACTGGGTCTCTGGCCATGCTAAGCCTGTGCCACTCTTTCAAAAGACTCTAGAAAATCATCAACATTATCTTCTGGAGTTAATTTCCCAAAATTAAATGCCCCAATCCCTTGATTGAGTCCCACATTGTCCACATGTGGTGCACCAGTACTAACTGCTGGTCTTGCATCTGTTCCACTTTGGCTCTGCAGCTGAACTAGAGCTTGCACCAGATCAAGCACTGGTTTCTGCTGTTCCATTAAGGCCTTCACAGCAGTGTCCTGGGCCTGCTGTGATAGCTCCTGCTGCTTGCTGAATTGGGCTGCCATCCACTGAGCCATCTCCCTCGGATCCATCTTGACCCCTGCAAGGAAAGAAAAAATAAAAAAAACCCCAGAGCAGCACCTTCCAACCAGGTGTGGGGTTTTTTTTTTTTCCAACCTTTTTTTCAATTACCCCCTGTGCTTACACACATCCACCACTAGACATGCCCAGGTACATATTACCTTGTCTCAGTGATGAATCCAGCTTTGCACAGGGTCTTTTCCTCTGGGACAGCTTCCTGGAACAACCACTTTTCCTCCAAAGTGCAGACGAGGGAAACAAATCTTCTTACAGCTTTAAACTTGACTTTTATTTGTAATCCACAAGTAAATCCTCTTGGTGCAAGAGCAATCCTGCCGACTACGCCATTTGTCAGACGGCTGCCTAGGGTGAGAACTTACACAATCTTGACGATGCATATATTCATATGATTCTTGCAAGGTATTGTGGGTATTGTAGTTCATTCACTCCCAAACACAGCTGATGACAATAATTTGAGTTGTGAAACCAAGTGGTAAGATCAATAAAATACTTCTTTTATTGATGGGGTTTAATTCACCCAGCACATGTATGCTTGATAGCACTATAAATGAGGTTACTTGCTTGCAGTGTTTAAAATGGATACAAAAAAGTCACAAAGTAAACCAGAAAACAACCTTCAGCTTGTCAGGCAATTAGCTAATGTTTTCTTAGCAAATAATTACCAAATACAAAGGCACAAAGTAAAGAATAAACTTTGCTGGTTAGGTTAACTTCTGCTTATTTTCCACGCCGATCTCAGCAGTGATTCTCCCTTGCTCACACACACAATCAGGTGCAGCCCTAATTACTATCAATGGACCAGCTGAAAGCCTTTAGCTGGCTGGCTGCTACTGTGTGAGCCCAAATCCTGCTTTAAGAGCTGTTTTCAGTGGAAATAAAGAACAAAGTTAGGTTTCTTTGTGATGGCTGATGTGTTTGCTCATAGAAAACTAGTAATAGCATTTAGATAAAGAACAGTCCATGTAAATAGTTTCATCTGCTGTATTTCCCCCTGCATCAACAATCATAGGGTCAATATCATACATTGGCACAGATGAGTCTTTCATGAAGGCACTATCATGAGAATGCTTATTCCCTTGCTGCCATTCTCTATTATAGATAGGGTCTGGATCAGTGTTCATACCTGAGCCTCTCCTGCTATCATTATTCCTCTCTGTATAGCCTGGCCAATATGTAATCCAATTCTGATGTCCAGCCTTCCAATCTTGATCCCTGGACGCTGGATCTTCTCTCACATACCTTCTGGCCTTGGTCTGAAAGTCCCTTCCACATGCAGTCTTCTCTCTTCCAGGTAGCCACTGGTGATTCCTATCTCTGCCACTCCATTCCTCTGGCTGAATCCAGTCCAATGGACTCTGCTGGCTTTTGGAATACCTCCCAGTATGAGTACTGCCTTGGAATCTCCCAGACCTTCCAATGGCCTTTCTTCTCTTCCTTCCAGAGAGTTTCCTTCTCTCTCTATCCGCTTGGCTTGGCTTCTGTTTCTCCAGGTGATACTGGTGCTTGAGCTTGTAGCCGTTGCTGTCTCTGTATCTCTTCCTCCCTCTGTAGCTGTTATCTGAAGAATAAGCTCTATTCTTATCCTGTTCTAATGTGTGCTGCTCCCTAACACAGCGCAGCTGTGTTGAATCAGGCCCTGCCCTTTGAGATGAGTGCTTAGGGATTACCTCATAGCTCTCTTGATTGCACACACATTTCCTCACTTCAGCCCCTCTCATGGCTGCTGGAAACCTGGTGCATTCTGGGACTGGTAGTCTTTTATGTGAAAATTCTGTTTTCTCACTTCTACCAGAACTGACAGGTTGCTTGTTCAGAGTCACATCATCTTTTCTATAGCTCCTACCTGAGCTATGATAAGCTTCCTTATCACAAGTTTTAGCCATTTTGTTGCTTCTGTAATACCCGCTGTTAACTGATGATAATTATGGTTTATTGTGTCTATAGGGAGATGAACCACTATATCATCAGCGTAGATATAATGTGAAGTTCTTAAAGATGTTACATATAGGTTGTAGGTAAATGTTAAACAATAATGCTGAGTGCGCGGAACCTTGTGGGATACCTTGCTCTTGGTTGTAAGGTTGTGATGTCTGGAGACCAATTCATACCTGTTGGGTACGCTCTGTAAGGTATGATTGGAACCACTTTAAGACATTTCTATTTATCCCTATCTGGCAAAGTCTTGTGAGTAGTATGCTATGGCTGATATTATCAAATGCTGCCACTTGGCTTTAACGCCTATTTAAAACAATTTCACAGGTCTTTTGCCCCCTAACTTGAAGGCCTTTTTGTAAAGATCTCTAGAAACAATTTCTTTCTTTCTACTCAAAGAATATTTACCCTATTCTTCCTTCTTTGTTAAAATATACTCTAATTTCATTTAAATTAAAAGCTTCCTGCTGCTACTGACTGAGGTTTAAACTTAAGTTAAAAGTTCCCTGCTGCTACTGACTGAGGTTTAAACTTAAATTAAAGGCTCCCTGCTGGTACTGATTGAAGTTTAAATTTACATTAAAATCTCTCTGGTGCTACTGAGCCCTGACTGAGTTAGCAAATACACTGGATTCTAAAGTACACAGATTTATCAGCTTTAACCCACAGAATTTCTTTTTCCTCAAGATTTAGAGAATTTCCTAGAAGTAAATGCTTACAACTGCAGATTTCTTTCCGGCAGTAGCAGTCTCTTTTGGTAGTCCTTCAAGACTGAGAATCATAGAGCTATAGTTGATCTATTTATGCCTGTGCTCCTAAGGTAATCTCTTAACAATTTCCTGGGTAATTCACACCCCTTGGTTTGATAGGGGAAATTTTCAAGCTGTCCCTTTGAGCTGTCACTTGGCTTTAACATCTATTTAAAACAATTGCAGAGGTCTTTTGTAAAGGTCTCTAGAAAAAATGTATTTCTTTCGACTCAAAGAATATTTACCCTATCTGTCTAAAGATGCCTCATTCAGCACCTTTATCATCTCAAGACTCACTTTATCATCTCTCTTCAATCTCTTTTACCTTCCTCAGACATGCAGGGGTTTGCAAATAGAGGAATGTCTGTGAAGAATGAAGGCAATGAGGTGAGGAGGGGGGCCACAGCCACTGGCTCTCAGATGTTGGCCTGGCTCCTAAATCCAAATAAAATTTGTCAAGGCCTGCTCTAGTGAGACCTCATTTGGAGTACTGTGTACAATTCTGGAGGCTGTACCTTCAGAGGGATATAAACAAGATGGAAGTTGTCTAGAGGACAGTTAGAAAATGGCCTGTGATCTTCATCATAAGGCATATAGGGATAGGCTTAAAGATCTCAATATGTATACTTTGGAGGAAAGGCGGGAGAGGGGTGATATGATAGAGACATTTAAATACCTCCATGAAATAAATGCATAGGAGGCGACCCTCTTCCAGTTGAGAGTAAGCTCTGGAATGAGGGGTCATAAAATGAAGGTGAAAGGAGATGGACTCCGGAATAATCTGAAGAAATATTTTATGGAAAGGATGGTGGATGTGCAGCCTCCTAGTAGATGGGCAGTATGGTCTTTATTTGCCATTGTCTTCTATGTTTCTATGTTTTTCATATGCTGATGACAACCAAACACTCTCCATTGTGGACACTCTCTCTCCTATCACCTCTCTCAACTTCTGTCTTAAGTCTGTTGCTGTTTGGCTGAAACGACATCAATTGAAGCTCAATGTTGATAAGTCAGAGGCTATATGGTTCCCTTGGGGGATCACCTGGGTAATCCTGTCTTCAGTGATTCATGGTGTCTTATTATCTCTTCACAACTGTCACCATGGTTGGAGTGCAGCTAGATTCATGCTCTCACATTTTAATTTAAAAGTATCTACTCCCTATTTTGTTCTTCCTTCTTTTCATTAAAGAAAATCCAAACTGGTAGACCCCTGCTCGACCAGAAAGATCACCAATGCTTTATTCACTTTTTGATCCTCAATCATCTTGATTATTGCAACACCCTCCTTGCAGGTGTTGGAGTTTTTTCAATTAAAAGACTGCAAACTATACAGCACACTGCTATTAAGATTCTATATAGGTCTGGTTAGTACGACCATGCTACTTGTCTTCTCTACAAACAACAATGGCTGCCAATCGTCTTCAGAATCCAGTTCAAAATTCTACTTCACCGCATTTTCTTTAGGGGTCTGCCATACTATTTAGCGTCTTTATTAACTCCACACAGCTCTTTGATCCCCATCAGCAGGGTCGGCCCTAGGCATGTTTGGGCATGTCTTCCATCTTGTCAGATATGAGTTGTCCAAAATCTGATCTTTCTGATATTTATCAAAAAGCTTTAGCTGGAGGCAAATTAACCCCTTCCTTTTATAAATTGCTAAAACATAATAGCGGCCCATCCTTGTTAGGGCTTCAGAGAATTTGGGAGTCTGATGTGGGCATACATTGGGATACTTTACCATATAATATATGACTGCCCCTTAGTTAAGCCTTTTTGGGTGGGTGTATGGGGTTACATCAGTGACATATTACATCTTGACAACTCTATGTCAATTCAAATTGTCTTTTTTAGATCTCTGTATTTGAGAGGAAAGCTCTCCAAATATAATTGTATGCTTCTAGACATAATGATTTCCATCGCAATCCAACAGGTTATGCATAATTGGAAAGACTCCTCTGCACTTAATGTGACCTTTTGGTGGCATACCATTTGTTTAACCCATAAATCAGCAGGAGCAGCTTCTATTTCTTCTAACTGTATAGATAAGGTGGAAAGGATCTGGAGATCTCTAGATGTATACGTGTCAAGCCTTTAAAAATAAGTAACAGGTTTCAGCAACTGCACACTCTGCCTCCCCCTTCCAGGCAGAGTCAGCGCCCAAATTAAAGCGAACCGTGGTGGAGCCTCATACTCAAACGTGCTGCTAAAACCTCTGCCGGTTCCTTTCCCAGGTAGGGTTGCCAACTGGCTCCAGATGCGCCCGACAGGCTTGATCCAGTCCTGGGTTTACTCCATTGCATGCAGTGACTTGTAGTTTTCCTTTTCTTATGAAGTGCAATGGAGAAATCAGAACTACATATCCCTGCATGCAATGAGGTAAACCCAGGACTGGATCGAACCTGTCGGGCGTATCTGGAGCTAGTTGGCAACCCTATTCCCAGGACAGCAGTAAGTGTATCTGAGAAGGGGGTGAAACTGGCACAGGCTCTAGCAGCTCATTTGAGCATGAGACTCCACATTGGGTTGCTTTAATTTGAGCGCTGACCCTGCCCGAAAGACTTCAAGTGAGTGAGAGGGGGATCAACTAGTTCAGGAATATACCAAGAGGGACTGGAGCCAGGAGGAGGGAGTGATGCCAGAGTCAGAGACTTGTTAAACCTTTTTGAGTGTGACGAGGGTATGGAGATATTCAGGGACTGAGACTGTATTGGCAGGAAAAGCTTTTGCAGGGGTTGAGCTGGGGAGAGAATACAAGGTATGGCATGGAGCAAGACTGCTGTGCTGGGGTAGAAAGAGTGCAGTGGCTGTGCTGAGTGGAGATGGGGGATGTGCAGGGAGTGGGGACTGTACTAGAGAGAGGGTGTAAAGGCTGTGCTGGAACAGAATACAGGGTTTGTTGTAATAGGGGGGAAACATAGAAACATGATGGCAGAAAAAGACCACATGGCCTATCTAGTCTGCCCTTCCATATCAACTACTACAATAGTCCCCTCTTTTTCTTTAGAGATTCTCTGTTTGTCCCATGCTTTACCACCTCCACTGGGAGACTATTCCATGCATCTACCACTCTTTGTGTCAAGAAATATTTCCATATATTACTCCTGAGTCTAGCCCCTTTCACCCTCATCCTATGTCCCCTTGTAGCAGAGCTTGCTTTCAATCAAAAGAGGCTCTCCTCCTGTGCATTTATGCCATGGAGATATTTAAATGTCTCTATCATATCTCCTCTATCCAGCCTTTCCTCTCAAGTATACATATTAAGATCCTTAAGTCTGTCCTCGTATGCTTTATAATGACGATGACTAACAATTTTAGTAGCCACCCTCTGCACCGACTTCCACTTGCTTATATCCTTTTGAAGGTATGGTCTCCAGAATTACACACAACACTGCAAAGACTTATGCAGATGCACTATCACCTCCTTGCTTCTGCTGGTCATTCCTCTCCCTATGCACCCAAGCATCCTTCTAGCTTTCGCAGTCGCCTTTTCTAGCTGTTTAACTACGTTAAGATTGTCAGACACAATCATGCCCAGGTCCTGCTTTTCTTTTGTGGGCAGGACTACTTCACCTCCTACATTGTACCGCTCCTTTGGATTTTTCAAGGCCAAATGCATGACCTTGCATTTTTTAGCATTAAATCTTAGCTGCCAAATTCTAGACCATTCTTCAAGCGTATCTAGATCCCTCCTCATGTTATCTACTCTTTCCTGGGTGTCTACTCTATTGCAGATTATGGTATCATCCGCAAAGAGGCAAACATACCTGACAGCCCTTCCGCAATATCACTAACAAAGATGTTAAAAAGAATCAGACCAAGGACAGATCCCTGGGGCACACCACTGGTAACCTCCCTCTGCTCAGAGTGAGTTCCATTTACTTGTACCCTTTGTCACCTTCCACTCAACCAATTTCTAACCCAATCAGTAATTTTAGGGTCCATCCCTAGGCTGCTCAGTTTGTTTATAAGTTGCCTGTATGGAACGGTGTCAAAGGCTTTACTGAAATCTAAATATACCATATCTAGGGCTCTCCCTCGGTCCAACTCCCTGTTCACCCAGCCAAAGAAATCAATCAGATTTGTCTGCCTCTGGTGAATCCATGCTGCATCCGATCCAGTAATCTATTGGACTCCAGAAACCTCACTATTTTCTCTTTGAGCAGCGTTTCTAATAATTTACTCACCACCAAGGTTAGACTAACCGACCTGTAGTTTTCAACCACATCCTTACTTCTGCTTTTGTGTAAATGGACCACATATGCCTCTCTCCAGTCCTCTGGCACCACTTCCAACTCCAAAGAAGCATTGAAAAGATCAGGCAGTGGAGCCGCTTGAACATCCCCAAGTTCCTTCAGTATTCTCAGACGTATCCCATCTGGTCCCATCACTTTGTCTACTTTTAGTTTAGCTAGTTCCACATGAACAAAGTCTTCTGAAAATCTTCAAGATCCCTGTC
This sequence comes from Ichthyophis bannanicus, assembly GCA_033557465.1. Taxonomy (NCBI): domain Eukaryota; kingdom Metazoa; phylum Chordata; class Amphibia; order Gymnophiona; family Ichthyophiidae; genus Ichthyophis; species Ichthyophis bannanicus. Next base: position 683,655,420 of record CM066036.1, on the reverse strand, counting down.
GCTTCTATTCCTATTTGTGGATGTTTTCTGAGGTCCTGCTCCTGGTCCTTCATCTGTGAACACAGAACAGAAATATTTGTAAGACCTCTGTGCTGGGTGGTAGTTAGAATGGCCAACTGTGGGTCTGGATATAAACTGGATCCTCCAGATCCCCTGGAACCAGAGAATACTACCTCAAATCAGATTTACGGAGGACCTGGCATTTACTTACTTGATAGCAGGGATTTCAAGATGCCCTGGTGCTAGTGTGCAGTATTATTCATGTTTCTATGCCCAAAGTGAAAGACTCAGGTTGAATCCGTCTGATCCGGACTTGGATTAGACAGATCCAGAGCCAGATCTAACTTGATTCTTTCACTGCTGGAATAGAAACATGGAGGGCAATGCACACTATCACTGCTGGAGGTTTTTCTGGCTAACTCTTTTCTTACTCCCTTCACTACCGTGAAACAAGGGATTCAAATCCAGTAGCACGTCTTCTGGATCTTCATATACCAGGTCCGGATCCTGGAGGAAGGGAAAAAACAGTCAATGTACAGCGCCAGTCTGATTTCTATTACAGCAGTGAAAGAATCATGTTAGATCTGGGAGATCCGGCTCTGGATCTGCTGGATCTAGGTCCAGATCCACTGAATCTAACTGGTCTTTCACTTCTGGCCTAGAAAGATGACCGGCACTGCACATAGTGCCAGGGCATATTGAAATCCCCACTGTAAAGTAAGTAAAAGCTGGATCCTGAGGGGATCCGATTTAAGGTGGTATTCCCTTGATTCAGGGATACATTCTTTACCTATTTCTTCCAAATGCCTGGTTTTCAACCAAACAGTTTGGTTTTAAAGCTTTTTGTGCAGTGTCCAGTTGTTGAGCTGCTCCTGATAGTGATGCTGCCCCTTTACGTATAAGCTGATGTGACTGTGACTGTGGTTCCATCCAAGCATGAGCACCTTCTGCCTATATCTCATTGCACTTAGTGCTGAGCCTCATGACCGAAATCTGCACTGTCTGACCCCCAGGGCTTTGTACCTATAGAGCCTTGCATGGTTCAAATGTGTGTTTTCAACCACAGTACCTGCACGGTTCAAATTGAAAATGTTTGAACCATGCAAGGCACCATAGGTACAGAGCTCTGTGTTCAGACAGCACAGGTTTCAGTCATGTGGTAGCCCAGCACCAGGACCATACCAAGCTAGAAATGTGCCCTGTAAGACTAACAAATCTGGTACCTCCCTGCCCCCCAATCACATGTAATAATTCATTTTTTTTGAGCTTCCTGGCAGCCCAGTGATATTAGTGCCCCTTCCATACTTGTGCCCTGTGCTTGCACAGCCCTTGATATGGCCCTACTCAGCACTAACAGCAATGAGATGGAAACAGAGGGCATCCATGGACAGAACTGCAGTAGCTTACAGGTGCCTACTGGGTCAAGAAAGAGAGATGGGGAGGAGAAGGGAGTAGGGTGAGACAGAGCAGAAGGACAGGACTCTGGGGACTCCAGAAAAAAATGGGGATATGGTGACTGAGGGGAGAGGGGGGACAGAAGCAGAGCAGGGAACTGGGTATGGTAGAGACCGAGTGGGAATTTAAAGGGGACAGCAAAGGACTGGCAGTTAGTAGGTAGGTGCAACCAGCACGATTAGAAAAATAAAATGGCCAGACAACAAAGCTAGAGAAAAGAATGTTATTTTCAATTTAGTGATTGGAATATGTCAGCTTTCATAATTTATATTTGCTGGCTTTGTACACCATACACAAAGTCTGGTTTCTTGGGGTTTTAGTTTACGTTTTGTGTACATATTTCTGTTTTTATTTTATGGTTATTTATTTATTTTATATTTTTACAATTTTACAAATAAACCAAGATAACAATCTTGTGCAGAAACTGGGAAATGATGAAGCAAAATTATGCATATAATAAAAAATACAATCAAGGTAACAAACATCAGATCACACTCTAGCCCACAAAAGGAGAAATCCAAACCTACACATGCCCAATAACTATCCAACTCTGTAACACACTATACATAGCCTCTGTAAATAGCCAATGTAAATAGTTTGACAGTTGTTTGTATTATTACCTGTACATAGTTGAATTCTACTGTTCAATGTAAATGTATACAGATGTGTACAAGTTTGTTAAACTGTTCCATGTAAACGGCCCTTGATCTCTGGAAGGGGCGGTATAAAAGAAATAGATAAATAAATAAATAAATAAATTTAATAAATAAAATAAAGTGTAAAAGGAAATAATAACCAATGTGTAGGAAAAATGCAGACATAACAACCGGTATCTAACATTCATGACGGTTCAGGAGGAGGCCCGGCCGGACCACCCAAACAATGGGAGTTTAAGAAGATCAACAGCTGGGAGGGCTCATAAAAAATATAGGAATAAGCTTGATCAGGCATTTACAATGAAACTTTAGGAAAAAGAGGCCTCCCAGATGCTGAATGCCCGGGTGTAGGAGGAGAAACTCATACCTCCTTCACTGTGTTTCTCGAGCCAGGTCAGGATGCATTCTTACCAAAAGCCCCTTAAACTGAACATTCCTTTTCTTAAAAAAGATCTTCATAAATTATTCTTTATCTGACAATAATGCCAATGTAATCAACATGGTAGATGGTATGACTAGCTGCTCATGAGACAACTCCAAAATATCTGTTAAATTAAGCACCTCAGCTTGGCCTACCTCCGCAACATCCCTTACAACATTATCCTTTTTAGCTCAAGGAAGATAATATGACTTAACAATCAGTGGGTTTCATTCTGAAGGAATGCCTAGAATATCTGTAAAATAACTGTGGAGCATATCCTTAGCAGGGGTAAGTGACACTCAAGGAAAGTTCACCAAACGCAAATTAGCTGCTCTTGCAGAATTTTCCAAGGACTCCAGCTTAGCAGAAGTTATGGCAGCCTCTTTAATATGTGTATCAGAGCATTCCTCCACCAATTTAACTTGTGTTTGGACTACGGCAAGAGAGTTTTGAGTAAAAGTACCTTAGCTGAGGTTTCCTCAATAACCCCCGAATGTTGTTGGACTGACTGAGCCAAGGAAGTTACCTGAGGTAAAAGAGCTGCACCCAGCTGAATGATGGCATTCCAAATCGATTCCAAGGTAAACGTTTTAGGACGTTGAAGAGAAAAATCCAGAGAGGGTGCCTCCATCACAACAGGGCAGACTTCCAATGCTCCCACTGTGAATGCCCGATGCTGTACGGCAGTCTCCTCTACTGCCTGCTCTCCATCTGCTAACACAGAAAGGGCGATGCTTCCCTGTTGATCCAGAGATAGAACCACTGTCTCAACTTGGAGCCCCGAGGCTGCCCTTCGACTGCCGACATGAACACCAACGCAGTCATCATCAGGATACCACAGCTCCCCCCGGCGACTCCTGGGTGCAACGCTCCTTCACTGGATGCCATGCTCTGGGAGAGACAGAATTACTGCTTGAGGACAGTGCCAAGTCGCCTGACTCCAGAGCCGATCCAATCAGGCTTAAATTCTCCATCAAAACCAGTTGCTGAGCTGGCCGACGAAAGCATCAGTTGGACCACCACTGTAGGTAAAGGAGAGGAGGTCGAGGGAGCTAGAGAAGGGCATCCAGCCCCCTTTCCCTTCCATTTCCTACCCATTTAGATGCCAGCTGCCTAAGCATACCTGCAATCGGCCATCTTGAATGCCTCCTATGGTCATTTATATAGACCCTCACCAAGTACAGAAGGAGACCAATTCTGATCAGGGCATATCCGGACGTCCAAAATCTGGACAGGTCAAATTCGCACCCATTTCTGATCCTGTGGGGTCTAGATGTCCCAGCAGGATCAGAATCGACTGCAGCTGTCCTGGATGGGCAGGACATGCCCCTATTCAGGCCCCCTGGATGTCCTGGATCTTGCCCGAATAGATCAGTCGGGCTCCGTCATGGAGCCGCGGTGCTGTTGCCTCCCATTGCCATTGCACCGCAGCTCTGTGCCGGAGCCCCAGTCACTGGCACTGCATACAAAGCAATGTTCCCCGCCGCCCAGCCCCTGATCAGGCCTTCTGAGACTGGGAATGGGCTGCAGGGAACCCCCTGCCTCTACTCACCCCATCTCCCAGTAGGGGACTTGGAGGATATAAGGAAGAGAGAGAGATACATAGACAAGACCTACAGGGATATAATACTGAAGTCCCACCTCCAGTCTGGCAGCATCCCTGTTGTCATGGAGGAGAGAGGTCACGTGACAGGACAGCATCATCCTGGTACGGCAGGAAGTGATCCTGTAGCTAGGACTTGTCCTCCAGGTGATGTAAAACCCTCTCGCACCAAGGAGGTTTCTCCAGGGCCATGTGCCCAAGAGGGAAGGGTTAGGACAGCCATTATAGTTGATGATTCAATCATTGGACATGTAGATAGCTGGGTGGCTGGTGGACGTGAGGATCGCCTGGTAAAATGCCTGCCTGGTATGAAGGCAGCAGACCTCATGCGCCACCTAGACAAGGTCTTAGATAGTGCTGGGGAGGAGTCTGCTGTCTTGGTACATGTCAGTACCAATGACATAGGAAAGTGTGGTAAGGTGGTTCTGGAGGCTAAATATAGGATTTTATGTAGGAAGTTGAAATCCAGAACTTACAGGGTAGCATTCTCCGAAATGCTTCCCATTCCACGAGCAGGACGAAAAGGCAATCAGAGCTCCGGAGTCTCAATGCATGGATGAGAAAATGGTGTAAGGGTGAGGGTTTTGGATTTGTTAGGTACTGGGGAGCATTCGGGGGAAAGCAGGGGCTCTTCCAAAGGGATAGGCTCCACCTTAACCGGAATAGAACCAAGCTGCTGGCATTAACCTTTAAAAAGGAGAACAGCTTTTAAACTAGATAATAGGGGAAAGCCAACAGTCACCAAAGAGCGCATGTTTCAGAACAATGTATCATGAAGGATAATAGCAAAAGACTGAAGTTAGGGCATATCAGTAGAGAGGTTCCAATAAAGACAAAAGTAGCCCAAATGCCCTTGAGTACAGAGCAGACAGAGCTTAAAGATTCCAAATTACCCCTGCCTCCGATAGCCAGATTAATATGAATAAAATACAGCCTCTAAGATGCTTATATGCAAATGCTAGAAGTCTAAAAAATAAGATGGGAGAGTTAGAATATATAGCACTAAATGAGAGGTTAGATATGATTGGTATCTCAGAGACATGGTGGAAGAAGGACAACCAGTGGGATACTGTGATACCTGGGTACAAACTATTTCTTAATGACAGAGTAGTTCGAATTGGTGGAGGGGTTGCGCTCTATGTTAGAGAGGGCATTGAGTCACAAAGGATAAAAGTTTTGCAGGAAACAAAATTCACTGTAGAATCTCTATGGATTGAAATTCCATGTAAAAAAGGGAAAGGGGAAGGCAATAGCAGAAGGGGTATACTATCAACTGCCTGGTCAGAATGAATAAATAGATGATGAAATGCTCAAAGAAATCAGGGAAGCTAACAAAAATTACAGTACAGTAATAATAATGGGTGATTTCAATTATCCTGGTATCGACTGGGTCAATGTCACGGCAGGACATGCTAGGGAGATACAGTTTCTAGTTGAAATAAATGACTGCTTCTTGGAGCAGCTGGTTCATGAACTGACCAGAGGGGAAGCCATTTTCGACCTAGTCCTTAGTAGAACACACTTGGCAATAGTGATCATAGCATGATCGTGTTTGATTTAATAAATGAAGGAAGGACGATAAGGAAATCCACAGTACAACTTTTTTACTTTAAAAAAGGAGACTATGATAAAATGAGGAAAATAGTTAAGAAAAAATTAAAAGGAGTAGTTGCAAGGGTTAAAAATTTACATAAAGCCTGGGTAAAAATACTATTAGTAATCATTAAAATCATCTGTAATACCTGAAGATTGGAGTATGTAATGCCAATTTTTAAAAAGGGTTCCAGGGGTGATCCAGAAAACTGCAGATCGATGAGCCTGACATCAGTACCGGGAAAAATGGTTGAAACCATCATAAAGAACAAAATTACTGAACATGCAGATAGTGATGGCTTAATGGGAGACAGCCAACATGGCTTTAGCCAAGGGAGGTCTTGTCTTACTAATCTGTTATGTTTTTTGAAGGTGTGAATAAATAGGTAGACAAAGGTGAGTCAGTTGATATAGTGTATCTGAACTTTCAGAAAGCCTTTGACAAGATCCCTCATGAGAGACTTTTGGCAAACTTAAAAAGTTATGGAATAGGAGGCAGTGTACTATTGTGGGTAAGGAACTGGGTAAAAGATAGAAAGCAGAGGATAGGGTCAAATGGCCAATTTTTCCAATGGAGAAAGGTGAATAGTGGAATACCCCAGGGATCTATGCTGGGTCCGCTGCTTTTTAACATATTCATAAATGACCTGGAAAAGGGAATAACGAGTGAGGTTATCAAATTTGCAGATGACACAAAACTATTCATAAATGAGGATTGTGGAAAATTGCAAGAGGATCTTGATAAATTAGAAGACTGGGCATCCAAATGACAGATGAATTTTAATGTGGACAAGTGCTAAGTTATGCACCTAGGAAAGAAAAACCCAAACTATGGTTACATGATGCAAGGTTCCACATTAGGAACCACCACCCAGGAAAATGATTCAGGCATCATCATGAATAACATGTTAAAACTCTCCGCCCAGTGTGCAGTGGCGGCTAAGAGAGCAAATAGAATGCTAGGCATCGTAAGGAAAGGAATGGAGAATAAAACAAAGGATATTATAATGCCTCTGTATTGTTCCATGGTGTGACGGCACCTTGAATATTGTGTGCAATTCTGGTAGCCGTATCTTAAAAAGGATATAGCGTTATTAGAAAAGGAACAGAGAAGAGTCACCAAAATGGTAAAGGGGATGGAAGGATACTCCTATGAAGAGAGACTAAAAAGATTAGGGCTCTTCAACCTGGAAAAGAGACGGCTGAGGGGAGATATGATAGAGGTCTATTAATTAATGAATGGAGTGGAACGGGTAAATGTAGATCGATTGTTTACACCATCAAAATATAGAAAGGCTAGGGGGCATGCAATGAAGCTACAAGGTAACCTATTTAAGACTAATAAGAGAAAATATTTTTTCACTCAACGTGTAATCAAACTCTGGAATTCATTACCAGAGGATGTAGTAAAAGCTGTTAGTATAGCTGGGTTTAATAAAAGTTTGGACAAGTTCCTGGAGGAAAGATCCATAAACCAGTAATAAAGGGGCCTGGGAAATCCACTGCTTGCCACAATACAAGCATTGTGGAACCTATGTCTTTTGGGGAAACTGCTAGGTACTTGTGACCTAGATTGGCACTGTTGGAAACAGAATACTGGGCTTGATGGACCTTGGTCTGACTCTGTATGGCATATCTTATGCTCTTATGTTCTTAAGGCTCCACAATGAGTCTTCACACATGGCCCCGCATCACTCTAGGGCTGCCCCTGCCCATCAGATCCTTATAACTGTTTGAGTTTTAATGTCTTTCTTTCTTAGACATTCAGTTAAAGGCTCTTGTTGGACATCTACTAGTTTCCTCAGTCCTTAATTCTAGAGCATGCTCCCTCCCTGACCTGAGAGGGGAAGCTAGTTATCCCATATTTAAGGTGGTTTTGAAAAGTGGCTCTTTTACCAAACATTTCCTTCCTCTGCCTAGATGTGTGTTATGAGGGGCTTTGAGGCTCTGGATCATGGCTCACCTCCTCCCCACTCTATGATCCTTTCTCCTCTGTCCTTCATCCTAACATACAGTCTGCCATAGGATGTCATTCGTGGATTAGCTACTAAAGCTGCATTATCCCTGATTTATTATTAAAGCTATGTAACCATGTCCATATTTGTTATCTCGTGTGTCATGTGCTCCTCTTTATCTTTTATCATCAATTAATTTTGTTTGCTCGCCAATGAAACTTCTTCTATGCTACCTTTACTACCTGCAATGAAAAGCTATCTATTAAATAAGTAAACCTATCTTGTGCCTAGGGAGATCAGTATCAAGAAGTGCTGACCCCTCAATCATGCAGTTTGAACAGGATCACTCTAATAGCTGCCCCTATTCGTGCTCCGACTATCTCTGCATGGCTAGAATAGCAGGACGGGGAGTGCCCGTGGGGGCATGAGGGGTTGGAATATGGGCAGAGTAGGGGCGGGTCGAGGCAGGAGGACATACAGGGCTGATTCCGGTCATGGCCCTGTATGTCCTGCAGGGTCAGGGAGGACATGCTGCTTATTCCACCTTGAAGATGGCATAAGCAGCACAACCGAGGCGATCAAGGCCGGAACCCCCACCTGGGCTGGGTGTAGAGAGGTCCCCGCCACCCAATCCAGGCCCCAGCTGACCAGCCGTGGGTCGGGCGGTGGGGAAGAGGAGGATTGATGCCACGGGAGCCAATGGAACCTGTGGGGAAGATGTCCCTGCAGGTATGCAGGGGCACGCTGGGCAGTCCTCGTGCCCACTTCTGTATGCCACAGGAACGTCTTGCTCCCACAGTATAGAATTGGGTTCTAACAGGCCTGTCCTGATCAGAGCCATATGGATGGCCTGAAAGGATCCTTGCTAGAATCGTGTTTCACATGCAGTATTGTGATAGGTGGTATATAAAGTTAATAAATCAAACTAAATCAAAGAGGAAGAGTTATGGGGAGCAGTAAATAAGTTGGTGCAGGGAGGGAGGGGACAACAAAAAATACATTTTACTAGAGCACCTAGTACCTTTGTACCAGCCCTAATTCTTCATTTCATTTCTGTTACTGCTGTTGTCCTTTTACTGTAATCCATATTACATCATTGCGTACTGTGTAGTCTCAAACAGAGAGTTGTACAGTATGCATGGGCAGTTTTTCACTGTGTTGGAGAAGTAATCAATAAGCAATACCATTACTGTCCTTTCCCCACAACCCCAAGTGAAAAAAAATGCAGTGAGCCCTTATAGTAGGCAGGAGACAAGAAATGGAATCAATATTCTCATGGCAACACTAGTTGAAGCTATTGTGCTTATGTGCCGCTCATCACAGTGTGGGCCTAAGAAAGGGACAGCGGCATTCATGTGAGTTCTTTCTTTAGCCATACACTGTGGTGCTGCTTTTATTCCCCCTTCCCGTTTTATGTTTCTGTCACATTTGTAAGGCCATTGTTGATTAAATTTTCAGGCTTATCTACTAGCTAAACTTTGTCATAAAAAACCAGCACAGCAACATAGGATAGACTGCAATCCTTTTTGCAGTGTGTATTATATCACAGCCATAGGGCAATCATTTCTTTTTACAATTCGTGACTTCAGAGATTAAACAAGCTCTGCTCGTAGTGATTGACAGTGGAAAGAGGATATTTCTGGTGATACCATCCATAGGGAGGATATGTTTTGGAGTGTGGCCATAGAGCTTCTTGTAGGGGAGGGGACTGAGTCCTTCCTTCCCAGGGGTGTCATGGCTCAAGGGGATTTCCTGTGCCCCATGGAATGGATCCCAAGACTCCCTTGGCTTAGGGAAAGATCTGCTGCTTTGACTCTGGAGTTGGGGTTGTATTTCATGGAATCTTAAGGGTGGCTCAAGGAGCCATAAGCTAGAGAGGTTCAGAGAAGCAAGAAGAAGAGGAGAGTGGGGGGAGGAAGAAGAGTTTGGTAGTCTAAGACTGACCACAAACACAGGAAACTACAGAAGGGAAAAGTGCTTTAAACCCCATCTATGCGAAGAGTAGTCTACAGAAGAAAGAGAGAAGACAGCTTAACTCCCTTCCCTTCACCTAGTAGCACTGTAAAGCAGAGCGAGCCTTGAGATAACATCTCTGAATATTGCCAGACCGGGGTTTTATCTGTATTGAGAAATCCTTTTGAATAATTGGGACAAAAGATTTTGGGAGGCATATTCAAAAACATTTACATGGTTTGCAGACCTGTAAATCATGGAAATGCCGCTCAGCGGGATATTTAGTGACCCTAAGTGTGCTGGTGCCGCTGAATATCCGCTGGTGCTGCCAATGCATGCTCCGATGCTAACTGTTAGCATCAGGATGTGCCAGGGCCATTCCAGGGCAGCAACCATCGAAAACCCAGCAGCAGCGATATTGAGCTACTGCCCGATTACCAACATGCGGCAAACGTCAGGTGCAGGAAAGGGGGACCTAGCTTTCACTGAAGAAGCAAACTGAGCAGTGGCTGATTCTTGCCGCTGCCCAGTTAGCTTCCTGGCAATCTGGCTAATCCAGATAGTCAATGCTGGGGCACGGATATGGCCCCGGAATCGAATATCCTGGTTTAGAGTTCAGTGGCAACGGCTAGTAACGTTAGTTTGGGCCCTTTGATTATTGACTTAATTGAACTAGATACAGGACCTCAACTGTTTGTCTAGCTTTCCGTTTTATAGGGAGCTCCCATGTTTTAGTCCATCTCTCCTGTAGTTTGCCATGATATTTCTCACAGATTCTGCAACCTCTGCCACACAGACAATTGGAGGAGGTGGAACTCTGAAAAGGCGTGTGCTAAATCCCCAAAAAATACTCTGCTGCAGAGGGGTGAGCGTTGCTTAGCAACGTGAGAACATCAAGGTTTGTTCAATGAAATGAAGCTGTGTGTGCTCTTTGAATTAGTCGCTTTATATATAAAGAATGAGTTTATCTCACTGTTTAAATATAGACAATGAATAGTAAAGCAGGTGCTGTAGGCTTATAGCAGTAGAAATGTGAGGGTTAATAGAATAAATTCTAATGCAGGTTGAGACACGGAAATAAACCTATTGAAGCTTTATAGAGAATCGCAGGAGGGATGAGGAGCCACCAACATCCATTCACACAGATACATCCTTATCCATTATTTGTCTGTGATAACACAAAGGTATAGACATACAGGGGGTACTTTTATCAAAGGTTTTCCATGTCTAATGGCTGTTTTACACACAAAACAGGCACACATGGTAAGTATGCATGGTGGTGTGTGGCATGTACACATTTGGAGGGTTGTAATTGGGTGGAGCAGGGGTGATGATGTGATGTTCCCGCATATTTTATAAAATAAGTGAATACAAGTGCAGAATGCATGCACAAATTTATTCCTGCTTCAGAGCAGATGTTAATGTGTGCACTGGCATTTCCACACTAGAGGAGCTGATTCCGGGAGCCTAATTTATAAAGACCGAAGGCATCTTTTTGAACTTCACACACTGGCGTCCTCTGATAAAACCAGGCTCATAAAGAGGCCTATACACTAAAACTCATGCTAATATTTTTAATATGCCTGCTGATAAACATTTAAGGACCAATTTTCAACTGTATGCAGGGTTGCATGTCTGCCTCAGGGAGCTGAAAATGTAGCAATCCATCAAATATATACAGTAAAAGCAAGCGCAGAGCTTCTAAGATGAAATCCTTGCATGTGCCTTCTTTCTTCAATCTCCCTCTGTCTTTTCTTTGCAAAGTGTCTCTCAAAAGAAGTTTGAACAAGTTCCTGGAGGAAAAGTTCATGAAAACCTATTAGCTTGGTAGACTTAAGAGAGCCACTGCTTATCCCTGGAATGAGCTATGAGAAATCTCAAAACTAACCCTCCCCAGAAGAATCACCCATTATGTAGAAACTTGCTGATTCTCTCTGACTGTAAATAGTCATTGTTCTTAGTTCTATGTACATTGTGCTGAATTCCGTTGGAGTCACAGACTGTTAAGATGTGTTCTATGTATTATTGTTGTTTTATTGTAAACTGCCCTTGATCGCAGGAAGGGGTGGTATAAAAGAAACACCAAATAAAATAAATAAATAAATATTTCTACCTTTTGGCATTTGCTGGGTACTTGTGAGACAAACTGGTTCCTGTTGGCGACAGGATGCTGGGCTTTGATGGAACTTGATTTGGCTCATGAATTCTCTTATGTTCTTATTTTCATATGAATAAAAGGATGTTCACTGTTTATCATAGGCATACTTTTATATGCTGAGAGGCAGGAAAATGTTCAGAAGTTGATTTTCTGTAGCTAAGCTCCTATTTACCCTCAGAAATCCTATGAAAACCGTTTTCCATGTGAATGTTAAAACTCCACTAAAGGAACTATGCAATAAAATGTGCTAAACGTGTTTAGTATGCATGGGAAAACACCACTTACAATATAATTGAACAAAGGGGAGAAAAAAACAGGACTAATTTTTAAAGTGGAGAGATTGTATCATCATACAGACAACTAAGCAGCAGATTTCCTTGCAATTATGCAACATTTCTACATGACTTGATTAGCACCACTTCTGATCATATACCAAAACCACCTTTACATTAGTTGATATGAATATCTCTTATAAAGATTCATGCTTGTTCCTTTGGGGACATCTGCAGGCATGTCCATGTTAATGTCACCTGGTGCCACAGTCTCTGCAAGTTAGACTAACAGGTTTCCTTGAGAAGATGGAAATGTAATCACGGTGACTAAGAAAACAATGTTAAGGATCTAATGTTTCACAGAGTGACACTCATGACAGAGAAAACCTAGGGGTATGTTTACTAACCCGTCTTAATGTTTCCGGCGCTAGTTGCAGCGTTAATGTGCAGAATGCCATATAAGGTAGTGGGCGGTCCAGAGGTAAGGTTGCAAGGAAACGGTATCGTGCGATAGTGGGCGCCATGGCACGTTAACGCGTGTTAACCCTAAGGTCATGCCAGCGCAGTGCTAGAAGCTATAAAGATGTAGCCCACTGGGTACTGCAATGACTGTGGAGGCAGAGGTTATGGGTTTGATCCTGCAGTGGTGTTATGTAAGAAGGCTGTCTGAGACATTTCCTTTTTTTAAATTTAAATCAGTGCTGTCTGAGGCATTTCTATTTTTAATTTAAATCAGTGCTGCCAGCAAAAACACCCTCACAGTGCCATAACCTAAGGTGCAGCATAAGGCGCCCTATAAGGCACTCCATAGGGCACATTATAAAGTGCCCTGTCCGCCAAGGCACCTTATAATGTGCCCTATAGGGCGCTCTATAGGGCGCCTTATGAGGCACCTTAGGCTACAGCACTGTGAGGGTGTTTTTGCTGGCAGCACTGATTTAAATTAAAAGGAAAAGCCTCAGACAGCCTTATTAAATAATACCACTGTGCAATCAAACCAATGACCTCTGCCTTTGCAGTCACTGAAGTAACCAGTGGGCTACATCTCTATATGGTATAACATGCTGCTGGCTGGCTACAGAAAGACTTCAGGTCACCACACAAACTGTCTGCTGTGGTTACCAGGATAGGGTAAATCCACCCGTACCCATGATGCACTGCACATGCAGATCAGCAGCCTACATCTGCTCACAAGATGGGATATGCGCCTCTATAGCACCCTGGCCTGGTAGAGGGAACTGACCGTTTGTGTCACTGGCACAGAGTAGCTACAGACCGTAACATTGTGCAGTTCCTGTGCTCACCCTGAGGGTGAGGTGGGGCACCCAGCACCAGGTCTGCAGCACCTTGCTTGGCTGAGATAGGCTGCACTGCAGGTCCCCATCAGTGCCAGTGTATGATAAGTAGTACTTGCAGACACACCTAGGATACACCTGTGTTCATCTCTATTTCCCAGTTACATCTAGCCCTTGTGGACTATGATGCATGGTTGCCATGGTTACATGTTATAAGAGAAGGGTGGTGGTTGGACCCAAAAGCGGATTACGTAGCACCACCCAACCTGCTCTCTGTGGGTCAGGATGGGGGACAGGATCTCCCACCAACAGATCCACATTCTACATCGCTGCAATGGTGGCAGTAGAAGGGACCATCAACCCCAGTCCTGCTGGGGAATAGGCACCCTACAGGGAAGTCAACGCAGATCTGCACACATCACATAGGGCACTGGCAGTAGGCCTGGAAAAGCTCAGCTGCCCCCCCCACCACTATCTGACATTCACCAGCAGAGAGCACAGTCAGTCTCCACCCGCTGCACCCTGCAAGGCGTGCCAGCCATACACATGCTAACTGCAGACAGTCTGCTAGCTAGTACATAGTGTATGTTCCTGGAAAAACTGTGTGCACCCAAAAATGGGATGTGAGCACATACACCAAGCAGGTATGTCAGTGATTGGGCCCCAAAAAAGAGAACTCATAGATATCACTTGAGAGAAATATTGTTTCGCACTATAGGGGAACCTAGCCATGCCATGGTCACTGCTCAGTCAGGGTGAGAGTGACCCCCCCCCCCTCAGCATGATATGCTGTGGCCACCTTGTCCATGCAGGTAGTGGTTGGGCAGTACAATGTCCCAGCCATTGCCCTATGCCCTGTGCAGATGCATCCTGCCCAGGCCGCCCTCTCCAGGCCATACCCACAGTACCATGCTGCTCATTATGCACATTGGCAGGCTAACACTGGAAACAGTGCAAGCAGTGTGGGCTCAGTAAGGTGTAGGCAGCCATAAAACACTGACTAGACATACACACACTCCCACACCTATGCCAGCATTGTGCAAATATAGAGGTTTTTGGCAGCCCTGGCCGCCAAACCAGTCCTGGGCATAGTGCAGGTATTGCTATGGTACGCAATACTGTTAGTGTTACTCCTCAGGGTGGTAAACACCGTCATAAACAAAAATGTAAACACACTCCACAGATATCAGAAAGGATGCTATAATGAATGTCTGTCAATAAATTGTGTTTAACTTAGGATTTGTTATCTGACATTAATCATAGCAACCTTTTGATATATGTGTAATGTGTTCCCAAGTTTAGGATGGCATTGCTAAGGTATGCAGGTGCTAGTATTGGGAGATGCTGCTCTGCGCAGGGCCCAACAGCCTGACTGTCCATGAGGCTTTGGATAGTGGAGCCTCTGGGTGTGGGTGTTTGTGCCCCGTTGGCCGCTGCTCTAAGGCAGAGGTTCCCAACTCTGGTCCTGGTGGGCCAAACACGGTTCAGGTTTTCATGCTGTCCCTAATGAATATGCATGAGATACATTTGCATACAATGGGGGTGGTGCATATAAATGCAGCACATGCATATTTATTAGGGACAGCATGAAACCTGAATGGTGTTTGGCCCTCCAGGACTGCAGTTAGGAAACTCTGCTCTAGGGATTGCACATGTTTATGGTGTCTGTGCTCTGTAGGGTAAAATATAGGTGTTTATTTTATCTGCAATAAAGGTTCTGTCTTTATTACCATGGTTTAGTACTGGGTAAGATATAGTGACATGGTTTGCAGGAGCCACAGCTGGGACTTGAACCTGTGACCTTCTGCCCCTGAACACACTGGCTGTAAAGACAGACAGTGTAAAAAAAAATTGACAAATAATAAATTCGAGCTGATACATTCAAATTGTGCCCTTAGGTCCTCCAAGATTAGCAAATAATATTTCTGCAAATGTTTATTTCTAATATATTCAGTCTCTCTATCTGTTTAGGTAGGACTGCTAAATATATGATCTTTGCAGTTTTCCGGGTCATGCCACGTCATGGTAAGTGGAACCCAGGGGCGGCCCAAGGGGGGTGCGGGGCCATGTGCGGAGACTCGGTGCGGGGCCTCATTTGCATAAATATTTGCATAATGTTACTATGTACCAACTTTTAGTAAACATGCCTCTTAATGAGTGTATGGATAAAGAAAGACTAAAAGATTTCTACATTACTATAATCCAGTGCCAACCGCCAGACACATTAGGAACTACTACAAACACTGCCCATTTAGAACCCATAGCAAACCCGCCGTATCCTAATAGCACTACCAGGATTCACAAAGCACCATACTCTACCTCTCAAAAGGAAACACTGCAAATATTAAACCAATACATTTCAGAGAATAACAATACATGATCTACTGGGGAAAGAGAACAAGTGGCAATGTCAAATAGGAATTACATAAACAGAATACCTCAGCTCAATTACACATGCAAAACATAGACCATCACCAAACAAGGAATCACAATTTAGAAATAGGAAGACAATAATTAAACTGGGAACCTCAAAAGCCAAACTTGGAATGTACAACAACACTGTAGAAATAAAACTATAAATTAATTTCCTCTTGTACTAAACAAAGCGCAGATGTTAATGATGCACATTTCCCAGAGCTGACATATTCCAATTAATAAATTCAAAATAAAGAGATATTTTTCTACATTTTGTGCATTTTTTTCAGCTGCAATTGCTCCAGCCACTTTCTTCGTGTCTTCTGCTAACTGTCCATCGTCTGCTGTCCATTTGTCCTTTCTTCTCTCCTAGTTTTTTTCCATTCTCTCTCTACATCTGCTTTAACATACTAATCTTTCTCCTTTTGCTCTTTCCTCATTCCTATTTCATCCACTCAAAGTTTACCCCTCCATCCTCAATCCCCACTTACTCTCCCAATACCCGGCCAATTGTAGATTTTTCATCCCTCCCACACAAAATATTTTTCCCCTCTCCATTTCACTCTCCCAGCCCCATCCCATTCTAATCCTCCCCCAACATCAGCTCCCTTCTAGTTCCAGCCTCACCCAGCATCCATTCCCTTCTAGTCCCTGCATCAGCCCATTTCCAGTCCTAGCCCCCCATCAGTCCATTTCCAGTCCTAGCAACCCCCCAACCCAATACCAGTCCTAGCCCCCCCATCAACCCACTTCCAGTCCTAACCCCCCATCACCCCATTTTCAGTTTAAGCCCCCCCTATAACCCATTACGAGTCCTAATCCCCCATCAGCCTACTTCCAGAGTCCTAACCCCATCAGCCCATTTCCAGTCAGCCCCCCATAGCCCATTACCAGTCCTAACCCCCCCCATCAGCCCACAGCCCATTACCAGTCCTAACCCTATCAGCCCACCTCAAGTCCTAACCCTTCCCCATCAGCCCATTTCCTGTCCTAGCCCCCCATAGCCCATTATCAGTCCTAGCCCCCCCATAGCCCATTACCTGACAGCGCCGATCTGCCCTCAGACCATTACCAGTCTTAATCCACCATAGCCCATTACCAGTTCTATCTACCCCAAACAGCCCCCAGCCCATTACCAGTCCTAACCCCATCAGCCCATTTCCTGTCCTAGCCCCCCCATAGCCCATTATAAGTCCTAACCCCCCCTCAGCCCATTACCAGTCCTAACCCCATCAGTCCACCACAAGTCCTAACCCTTTCCCATCAGCCCATTTCCTGTCCTAGCCCCCCATAGCCCATTATCAGTCCTAATACCCCCATAGACCATTACGTCCTAACCCCATCAGCCCACCTCCAGTGTTAACCCCCCCATCAGCCCATTTCCAGTCCTAGCCCCCCCATAGCCCATTACCAGTCCTATCCTCCCAACACCCCACAGCCCATTACCAGTCCTAACCCCATCTGCCCACCTCCAGTCTTAACCCTCCCATCAGCCCATTTCCAGTCCTAGCCCCCCATAGCCCATTACCAGTCCTAACCCCCCCAACAGCCCACCTCAAGTCCTAACCCCTCCCCATCAGCCCATTTCCTGTCTTACCCCCCATAGCCTATTACCAGTCCTAACCCCCCCCAACAGCCCACAGCCCATTACCAGTCCTAACCCCATCAGCCCACCTCCAGTCTTAACCCCCCAGCCCATTTCCAGTCCTAGCCCCCCCATCGCCCTTTACCTTTCCTAACCCCCCATCAACCCACAGCCCACCTCAAGTCAAGTCCTAATCCCCTCCATAGCCCATTACCTGTCCTAACCCCCCCCCCCCCATCGGCTCAAGGAAATTTTTTTTTTTAAAAAGCTGGCTGCTACTGCTGCCGCCGCGGCAGCAGCAGAATGGAGTGTCCCGCGGGGCCCCCTCTGCCGGCTGAGTCCCTCCCTCTGCGATGGCTGAGCCCCTCTGTGCCAGCTTTCAGATTCGCGAAGGGAGAGTGTCTCCCTCGCGTCTCTGTTAAGCCTGCAGGGGCTGATGGGAAATTTCCCATCTGCCCCTGCAGGCTTAACAGAGACGCGAGGGAGACACTCTCCCTTCGCGAATCTGAAAGCCGGCACAGAGGGGCTCAGCCGTCGCAGAGGGAGGGAGGGAGGGACTCAGCCGGGCAGAGGGGGCCCCGCGGGACACTCCATTCTGCCGCTGCCGCGGCAGCAGCAGCAGTGGTAGCAGCCAGCTTTTTTTTTTTTTTTTTAATTTTGATAAAAAGCAGAATGTTCTTTGCGCGGGGCCCCCTGAAACGCGGGGCCCTGTGCAAAAAACATTCTTGCTCAATGGACGGGCCGGCCCTGGTGGAACCGATGCTTCAGTCATCATACTGTGGCTTTTTTCAGGGTAAAGTGTTTATGAGGTGAATGTCTGTCTGGATTGGTGGGTTTGAAGCAGGAAATTTTAATTTTGGTGGGAAAGTTTGTTCAAGGAAAGGTAGGAAATTTGAATTTGATTGTGGAGGGAAAGGTCTTTGGAAAAAAGCAGGAGTTTTGAAATTTGAATTTTGGCGGGAAGTTCTAAGATTCTGGTGATAATTTTCCTGCTAAAATCCAAATGTCCTCTTTTCAGGATTCCTACTTGCACTTTTCCTGCCTTTTCTCCAATAGACTTTCCTGCCAAGATTCAAATTTCAAAATTCCTGTATTTGTTCAACAAAATTTACATCCAAAATCAAATGCAAATTTCCCACATTTATGCCATGGGGATATTTAAATGTCTCTATCATATCCCCCATCTCCTGCCTTTCTTCTAAGGTATACATTCTGAGATCTTTAAATCTGTCCCCATATGCCTTATAACAAAGATCATTGAGCATTTTAGTGGCTGCCCTCTGCACCAACTCCATCTTATTGATATTCTTTCGAGAGTGTGGTCTCCAGAATTGCACACAATACTCCAGATGAGGTCTCATCAAAGACATACAGAGGCACTATCACCTCCTTTTTCCTGCTGGCCATTCTTCTCCCTGTGCACCCAAGCATCCTTCTGGCTTTTGCTGTGACCTTTTCTACCTGCTAAGCCACCTTAAGATCATCAGAAACAATCACTCCCAATTCCCGCTCTTCTTCTATGGACAGTACTTCACCCCCTATACTGTAATGTTCCCTTGGATTTTTGCAGCCCAAATGCATCATCCTGCATTTTTTAGCATTAAATCTCTGCTGCCGAATTCTCAACCATTCTTCAAGTTTTGCTAGATCCCTCCTCATGTTATCTACACCTTCATGGGTGTCTAATCTGTTGCAGATTTTGATATCATCTGCAAAGAGGCAAACATTAACTGACAGCCCTTCCGCAATATCATTTACAAAAATGTTAAAAAGAATCAGACTTAGGATGGATCCCTGCAGCACACTACTGGTAACGTTTTTCTCCTCAGAATGCACTCCATTTACCTGCACATTTTGTTGCCTCTCACTCAACCAGTTTCTCTCCCAATTGGTCACTTTAGGGTCCATCCCTAGGGCACTCAATTTATTTATATGTCGCTTGTGCGGAACAGTGTCAAAGGCTTTAATGAACTCTAAGTACACTACATCTAGTGCCCTCCCTTGGTTCAACTTTCTGGTCACCCAGTTAGAGAAATTTATCAGATTTCTCCATGCTGCCTCAGATCCTGCAATCTATTTCTTACTATACTCTGTTTTAGCAGCTTTTCCATTAACTTACTCGCTCACTTATTTACCTGTAGCATGAGTTCTTTGTGGACAGCAGGAAATGAGTCCTCACAAACCTACTCACTTTCCAAGGGAGTTCTATTCTACATTTAGCTATACTAATAGACTGAAGAGGCCCTGCACGACAGTGGCAGGTTGGTAGAGCTCTTCCAAAAGTGTCAAGAAAAATCTAGAGCTGAGGAGCTGCCTCTGCACTGGGCTTCACAGTGACATCATCTCATACTTGAGGACTCATATGCTGCTGTCCATGGAGAATGTCTGCTACAGGTAAGTAACTTAGGGACATGTTTACTAAGGCCCAGGCAGGTAATGCATGTGTGGGCCTTGTTACCCATGCAGGGGTCCCATGCTAACTTCAGGGAACACGTGCATCCATCCCCTTGCAGTTAGTATGGGCCCATGATGCTGCGCCATGCTAGCCAGCATGTGGTGAACTTAATGCCATCCACTGAGGTGGCATTAAGTGCACCGACGCTAAGGGCAGAAAACATGGTCAGTGTAGGCTCCTAACACCCATCTTAGCCGAGATGCGCCAGCATCATCTTTGTTCTGCTCCTTTCCTGTCTAGTTACTGCCCCCATTATGCACAATCTGAGTAGCGTGGGATTTTTGGCACTAGGGCCCTCTGCATCCCTGGCTAACCTCCCCATATGATCAAGGTGTTTGTATGGGAGGCTAGACGGGGTGGGAAGGGGGTAAATTTGGGCAGGCAGTGGGAAGTCCATAGTCCCTGACACACAGGGCCGATTCTGATGTCCGGGGCCAGTGTGCTGAATGGGGAACGTATTCAACCTCTGAGGTGGAATAAGATCCCCAGATGGTGGGGGATGGGTGGCGGAAGGGCTCGAAGGAGGTGCAGGTGATTCCCCGCAGCCTAACCCTGGCCTTGGGAGGCCAGATCGGGGGTTGGGCTATGGGGAATTGCAGAACAGGTTGGTGGCCAGGGATCAGGGCTCCTGAATGGGCACACAGGGGCATGGACATCCCAGACGGAATGCCGCTCTATCTCCATATATTTTGCGTTCCACCCAATTACCCCAGCCTCTCCTAATCTGAACAGATAAATTTTGGTTTGACATTGAATTGTCTATATAAAATTTGCTGACCGTTAATCTAAAAAAAAGCATATGTGATTAGAATCAGGTGCATTCTGGGTAAGTGCTTTTGAATATCAGTCAGTTTCTGTTTCAGCAGTAACTACTCAAATTTGCCATTAGCAAATGAAAGCCTAGTTATCTGAGCCAGGTTTTGGGATTAGTGCATATACCTGTTTATATGCTTATTTGCATTGTTATATTCTTGAGTAAATTTTTGTCTTTTTTAAAGGTTGTGCCACAGTATTTAGTCATTTTTTCTTTGTTATTCTCATTTTGCTTTTCTGTATTTTACTATGTTTTAAATGGACAATATGCTGTTGATATTTGTATGACTGATATGCTTTTTACTGGTGTATTTTTTGTCTACTTTTTCTTTTAGTTGTTTCTTAGACTTCTGGTACTCATCTGATCATATTGCATTTTTAGCTGTTTTACATGCATTATAGCTGTAGCATTTTGTTAGATGCATTGAGCAGTTTGGAACAGTGGAATACAGAGAAAGCTGGATGGGATTGCATTTACTTTCTCATCTATTATGAAATATTGGCTCTTCGAGCAGTTAAGTTCTACCTGCTACCTCTGCCAGACCCCACTCTCCCCCACCTTTTCTGAATTGTAATGCCATACACAGACAACCCAAGGCCTAGCTGACTCTACTATTTAAACCCAACATAAATGCACTTTTTTTTTTCATGGACTTCATGCAGCGAGCATGACCCTCAAAATCTAGTCAGAGATATATGGAGTTAGTCCTGTAGAAAGGTGCCCTCTTCTTTTCACCTTTATGTTATATATTTTGCAGACATGATACTGTCTTTCTTTCTAATCTTTTCCTGTGATTAGTGCATTTGACCTTGGATCAGAGCTGTGGACTTCAAAACACAGCTGAGGTTGGTGAATAATTATCTGATGGTAGAGTAGGGTGCACTCAACTGTGGGCCTATCGTTTAATTATTTTGTCCAACAGCAACTGCTGAGACGTGGCTGGCAATTGTGGACATGCCCATGTGTCCCACAAGAAATGTCATTTAAATTAACAGGATTTCTGGTCAATTCTCAGCAGTCAGTGTTATTGCACATTGCTTTTCTTCAGTTCCCACACTGACTTTGTCACTGGCAGCAGTTCATTAAGTTTCTACTTTCAGGTATAAAAAAAAACTAAATGAAAGGCATTTTAATAAATAGCAATGAGAATGAACCATATAGGTAATGAGTCTAGTTTTCTGGTTTTCATATATTGTGCAATTACAACAATGAAGCTCACAGTACTTTAATTTGTAATGTAAAGGAACATAATGGAGGAAACCTGATAAACAAGTATTTACAAGAAGCTCTTCTTAGATTTATTCTGCATCTTATCTTACTGAGCATAGCATGGCTATAAAGTGAAAAACATACCAACTAAGGAAAAATTTGTGACGGGATATTTATCAAGGGACAATTTTCAACGACGGCAGTGAGTGTATTCATTTAAAAGCTGGTGCCTACGTTTAAATTAATACATATATTCAATGTTGCCATGTATATAGCCAGCAATGCTGAATATATGTGTTATGCAGTCACCATTGCTGCAGCTATTCATTTGAATTTAAAATAAACATATGGGGGAAATATTCAAAGGCTAGTTGGGTTTTCAGGCCTGCAAACTGAGTAAATGCTGCTCACCAATGTGGTTAGTTACGCCCGGTCTCAGCCACTATGCGCCCTGATGCTAAAGGGCATTCTGCGGGCAGAGCACAGACAGCACCCGAGGATAACTGGTTAGTGGCTATATTCAGCCACTAGTTGGTTATTCTAAACCAGCTAAAGTTAGACACTTTAATGGCTGGCCTAACTCTAGCTGGTTTAGCAATCTGGCCAGCAGCTGAATATCACTGCTGACTGGTTAGCTAAATCAGTATCTGGCTATCCTGGATATTCAATGCCGGTACTGGATATGACTCTGGCTTTGAAAAGCAGGATTCAATTTAGAGCAGCAATGGCTAGTTGCTTTAACAGTGCTAGCTGTCACCGCTGCTGAATACCACCCCCAACAGCTTATCCATGATAGTGGCTGAAAATGGTCATTGTCCAGATAATTTTGTGATACTGCCCTTGTTCTGCCCTCCCTCCACGCCGCTTCTGCATGGATAGCGTCAGGTAGTCAGATAAGAACATAAGAACATAAGATATGCCATACTGGGTCAGACCAAGGTCCATCAAGCCCAGTATCCTGTTTCCAACAGTGGCCAATCTAGGTCATACTTACCTAGCAGTTTCCCCAAAAGACACAGGTTCCACAATGTTTGTACTGGGTAAAGCATTGATATCCTGGGTCCCTTCTTAATAATGGTTTATAGACCTTTCCTCCAGGAACTTGTCCAAACCTTTTTTAAACCCAGCTACACTAACAGCCTTTACTACATCCTCCGGAAACGTTTTCCAGAGTTTAATTACACGTTGAGTGAAACAATATTTTCTTGTATTAGTTTTAAATAGTTTACCCTATAGCTTCATTGCATGTCCCCTAGTCTTTCTATATTCTGATAACATAAACAATCGATCTACGTTTACCCGTTCCACTCCGTTCATTAATTTCTAGACTTATATCATAACTCCCCTCAGCCGTCTCTTTTCCAGGTTAAAGAGCCCTAACCTTTTTAGCCTTTCTTCATAGGAATATCCTTCCATCCCCTTTACCATTTTGGTGGCTCTTCTCTGAACCTTTTCTAATAACGGTATATCCTTTTTAAGATTCGGCGTCCAGAATTGCACACAATATTCAAGGTGCGGTCTCACCATGGAACGATATAGAGGCATTATAATATCTTTTGTTTTATTTTCAATTTCTTTCCTTATGATAACTAGCATTCTATTTGCTCTCTTGGCCGCCGCTGCACACTGGGCCGAGGGTTTTAACATGTTATCCACAATGACGCCTAAATCTTTTTCCTGGGTGGTGGTTCCTAATGTGGAACCTTGCATCGTGTAACCATAGTTTGGGCTGTTCTTCCCTAGATGCATAACTTTGCACTTGTCCACATTAAATTTCATCTGCCATTTTGATGCCCAGTCTCCAATTTATCAAGATCCTCTTGCAATTTTCCACAATCCTCTTGGGTTTTAACAACTTTAAATAGTTTTGAGTCATCTGCAAATTTGATAACCTCACTCGTTATTCCCTTTTCCAGGTCATTTATGAATATCTCAAAAAGCAGCGGACCCAGCACAGATCCCTGGGGTACACCACTATTCACCTTTCTCCATTGGGAAAATTGGCCATTTAGCCCTACCCTCTGCTTTCTATCTTTTAACCAGTTCCTTATCCACAATAGTACACTGCCTCCTATCCCATGACTCTTTAGTTTTGCCAAAAGTCTCTGATGAGGGACCTTGTCAAAGGCTTTCTGAAAGTCCAGATACACTATATCAACCAACTCACCTTTGTCCACCTGTTTATTCACACCTTCAAAAAAACATAACAGATTAGTAAGACAAGATCTTCCTTGTCTAAAGCCATGTTGGCTGTCTCCCATTAGGCCATGACTATCTACATGCTGAGTAATTTTATTCTTTATGATGGTTTCTACCATTTTTCCCGGTACTGAAATTAGGCTCACCGGTCTGTAGTTTCCCAGATCACCCCTGGAACCCTTTTTAAAAATTGGCGTTACATTGGCAATCCTCCAATCTTCAGGCACTACAGATGATTTTAATGAAAATTCACAGATTACTAATAGCAGGTCTGCAATCTCATATTTCAGTTCTTTCAACATCCTTGGATGTATACCATCTGGCCCAGGTGATTTGCTACTCTTCAGTTTATCTGATAGTTGTAATATATCTTCCCGATGTATCGATATTTCCTTCAATTCTTCCACACCTTTAAATACCACTTTAGTCATGGGTAAGACCCCTACTTCTTCCTCAGTAAAGACCAAAGCAAAGAATTCATTCAGTCTCTCTGCTATCGCCTTGTAGCCTCTTTGTGCCCCTTTAACCCCTCTATCATCTAATGGACCAACTGACTCTCTCAAAGGTTTTTTGCTACGAATGTACTTGAAAAAGACTTTATTTTGCGTTTTTGCTTCTGCAGCGAGCTTCTTCTCAAATTCTCCCTTTGCCTGCCTTATCAATGTCTTGCATTTGACTTGCCAGTGCTTGTGCTGTTTCCAGGTTTCGTCATTTGGCTCTTTTTTCCATTTCCTGAAAGATGATTGTTTGGCAGCAACAGCCTCTCTGACCTCACCTTTAAACCATGCTGTCAGTTTTAAAGCGTGGAATACAGCTGGTCTGGGCTTCCAAGATAGTAGTTTTCAACAACACCCAAGCTTGATGTAAGTCTTTAACCTTTACAACTGCTTCTTTTAGTTTTTTCTTAACTATTTTCCTCATTCTATCATAGTCTCCCTTTTGAAAGTTAAAAGGTAGTACTGTGGATTTCCTTACTATCCCTCCTCCACTAATTAAATCAAACACGATCATGCTATGATCACTATTGCCAAGTGGCCCCATCACTCTTATCTCTTGCACAAGATCTGGGATTCCACTAAGGACTAGGTCTAATATGGCTTCCCCTCTGGTTGGTTTATGAACCAGCTGCTCCAAGAAGCAGTCATTTATTTCATCTAGGAACTTTATCTCCCTAGCATGTCCTGTCGTGACACTGACCCAGTCGATACTGGGGTAATTGAAATCACCCATTATTATTACTGCGCTGTAACGTTTGTTAGCTTCCTTGATTTCTTTGAGCATTTCATCATCCATTTGTTCATTCTGGCCAGGTGGTCAATAGTACACCCCCACTGCCATCGCCTTCCCCTTTTTAAATGGAATTTCAATCCATAGAGATTCCACAGCAAATTTTGTTTCCTGCAAAACTTTAATCCTTTCTGAGTCAAAGCCCTCTCTAACATAGAGCGCAACCCCTCCACCAATTTGATCAGCTCTATCAATACGATATAGTTTGTACCCAGGTATCACAGTGTCCCTCTGGTTGTCCTCCTTCCACCATGTCTCTGATATTCTAATCATATCTAACCTCTCATTTAGTGCTATATATTCTAACTCTCCCATCTTATTTTATAGACTTCTAGCATTTGTATACAAGCATTTTAGAGACCGTATTTTATTCATATTAATTTGGCTATTGGTAGACAAGGGTAATTTGGGATCTTTAAGCTCTGTCTGCTCCATACTCGAGGGCATTTGGGCCACTTTACTCTTTTTTGGAACCTCTCTGCTTTTGGTAGTATCCTTCAAAGATACATTTTTCCGAACCATGTGCTCTTGGGCGGCTGTTGGCTTTCCCCTATTATCTAGTTTAAAAGCTGCTCTATCTCCTTTTTAAAGATTAATGCCAGCAGCCTGGTTCCATCCCAGTTAAGGTGAAGCCCATCCCTTCGGAAGAGCCCCTCCTTTCCCCAGAATGTTCCCCATTTCCTAACAAATCCAAAACCCTCATCTCTGCACTATTGTCTCATCCACGCATTGAGACTCCGGAGCTCTGCCTGCCTTTTGGGTCCTGTGCATGGAACAGGAAGCATTTCGGAGAATGCTACCCTGGAAGTTCTGGTTTTCAACTTCCTACCTAAAAGCCTAAATTTAGCCTCCAGAACCTCCCTACCACATTTTCCTATGTCATTGGTACCGACATGTACCAAGACAGGAGACTCCTCCCCAGCACTATCTAAGACCTTATCTAGGTATGTATATTAGCTGAAAATACACAGATACTGGAATTATACATTAACCAGCCACCGATTGGGTTTACTTTGTAGTAAATTTTCAAAGGGAAAAACTTTGCACTGTCTCTTTGTGTGTGGGAAGGAGGGGATAATCAAGTGGGTCATTGATGAGTTCCTCATAAGATGTGTGGTCGAACATTAAGGATGTGGACTCCATCATATGATCCTGCCTAGCAAATCATATTGTTAGATTTTCTATCAACTGTTTTGTAATTGATGTACATTGAATATATAGGAGATAATTTTATAAAGTCAATCCTGTGCATATGTGACCACATATCAGTGTAAATGACTTCTTATAAAACACCGACTGGCGTAAGAATGTGTGCTTTGGCATTGAGGCACGTACATTGCTGGTGAGTGCACACATTGATGGAGTTTGGGTGGAGCTTGGGTGAAAGGTGCTAGCACATGTGTAGATTATAAAATACTATAATTTACATGCATATGTGAGACATATAGGCATGGACAGAAATGTCCCCGCCTGCAAAATAGACACGCTTTATGCCACATATGGTAGTACTTTATTAAAATCACTAGGTGCCTTCCCATAGCACTCTGTTATAAAATTGTCCTCCATAAAGGTTATTTTATAATCAGGCATGTTAATTTTATAACAGAGAGCCTAGGTTAAGGCAGCCAAAATGAAACTATTTTAAGCCTATTTTACAGAGAGAAGTAAGTGCCTACTTGTCTTTATTTATTTACTTTTATATACTACACTATTTTGAAATCAGCATGGTTTACATAAAACAGGAACAATAAAAAACATTTTACATTGAACAGGCATTAAACAGAAACATTAGATAACATTGGACAGGGACATCAACTTGGGTAGTAACAGGGGGAACTAAATTACAAGTAGGTAAGTGGTTCATAAGAGGTTAGCATAGGGAAAGCTGTATCTGTGGGGTTGGCAGGCATTGTCTCTAGCATATCTAAGGTATAAATTTTAAGGTTGCAGGGACCTTTGCATAGTAGGCTGATACACAGAAGTAAGATTTCAGTTTGAATATTTCAGTTTCCATTGTCTGTTACAAGCCTGCTTCACAGGGTGGGGCTAATTGAATCACCTCTACAGCCTGTCCACAAGAACCTGTGATCAACTGTGGTTATCACAGCTTCAAGAGACTCAACACAGCTAAGCTTTCACTTTACAATTGCCTGTTTTGGTTTTTTTAACATAAATTTTCACTGTCGCGTATACGTTTTTAGGAATATTATGGCTGCCTACATTCCTTGTATAGCCTTTAAATCAGATATCTGATTGTGTTCTCAGTTCTTGTAATGTCTACTGGCCAGGGGCACTTACGTTCCTGCCCACCCTACCCCTCACCTACCCACCCCACCCCTCACCTCACCCACCCACCCACCCACCCCAGGGCTGCACTGCCTATATAGTCATCATATACATTGACATCTGTCCTTTTAATTAGGTGTTACACCCACCTTTTCTCTTTCTCCTTGGACCGCTTAATCAGCATGTCGTGTATTCAATGCAATAACTGTGGTGCTTTCATTCTGAGAAGAGTCATTTGGAACCTAAGAGCTTGCCCTATATGCCTTAAGTTAGCTGCTATGCATAAAGAATTGACTCTACTAAGGGAAGAATTAGCTGCAATTAAACACACCTCTTCTAGGGTACAAATGGAACAAAATACACCACCGCTCCCACAAAGAATCAAACAGCCCCAGGAACAAATGGATCACAGTGGGCTCTGGTAGGTTGCGACCTGTAAAGCACAGACATCCTATACATCAAGAGATATCCCTGCATAATACCTTCTCTGCCTTGGATAATGAAGGTGTCCGATCCGTGGAAACTGAATTACCCTTAAATGAGAGAGTCAATGCACAATCTACTGTTAATGCACCAAATAGGAAGAAAAAATCACAAAACAGAAAACTACTACTACTTGGAGATTCCAACATCAGAGGCAACAACTTGGGAACATAGTTCAAAGGAGAGAAAATGGTCAAATGCCTCCCAGGCTCTTCAGCCAGCAGGAATACAAACCAAATTGGTATAGTCTGTGCAGAACGTGAGCACTCCAAAACTGTTGTTGTCATGCACCTGGGCACAAATCCACTGGCTAGAAAAAGTGCCTCTACAGTTCAAAGGGACTTACAAACTCTGGGAGAGAAACTCAAGCCCACTGTTAACACTGTAGCATTCTCAGAAGTTCTACCTGTCCTTGGTAAGGGGACAGAAAGGCTGCATCGCATAAACAGCTTTAATACAATAGAATATTTCCAAAATTCGCCCCTTCCTCTCTGTTGACACCACTAAATTGATTGTCCACTCCTTAATCACCTCTCGTCTTGATTATTGTAACGTTCTCCTTGCCGGCCTCCCTGCAAGCCACCTCTTTTCTCTTCAGTCAATTCAACACTCTGCTGCTTGACTCATTTTTCGCCAGTCTCGTTTTTCCCACATCACTCCTCTCTTCATGTTGCTTCATTGGCTTCCCATCCGTCTCCGTATCCAATTTAAACTTCTCCTCCTGACCTATAAATGTATTCACTCTTCTGCTCCCCAGTACCTTTCATCTCTCATCTCTCCTTACACCTCGTCTCGGTTGCTTCGCTCTTCTAACAGTCTTCGTTTATCTGTGCCCTTTACTCGTACTGCCAATTCCAGACTTCACTCCTTCCAACTGGCAGCACCCTTTGCTTGGAATAGTCTTCCTATCTCTGTGCACCAGGCGTCCTTCCTGGCCATTTTCAAGTCCAGACTAAAATCCCACCTCTTCACTATTGCTTTCCGTTCCTGTCTTACCCTATCTTGATCTCTCTATCAACATTTTCTTACTTTGTCCTGTAAATGTTTGTTATTTGTATTATGTAACTTATTTTGTTTTCTGTCTTATTAGATTGTGAGCTCTGATGAGCAGGGACTGTCTCTCTTCTATGTTTGTACATACGCTTTGTATGTTGCGGCGCTTTATAATCTTTAATAATAATAATAATAATAATAATACATGGCTCCAAACCTCGTGCAAGCAAGAAGGATTTAGAAATAAAAGTGATTGGTGAAACAGATAGACCAACAAGAGGCTATACTGTGCTAATGGACTATATCTCTGCATTGCAGGGAAAAGGATCCTGAATGAAAAATTCAGGCAGTATGTGGACACGCATTTAAACTAGGGAAAGGGGGTGATGGATGGAGAAAAACAAGTTCAGGATGTCACTCCCAGCCAAAGCATAACATTGGAAACAGCCAAGCTTTTAAACCACACATCAATGGCAAGTGGGAAGAGGTGTATAGAACACAATCCATGTAAAATACAGGCAAGCCAGCCAACAAATGCTGGAAAGCAATGAGCACAAATGCTCGAAGCCTAGCCAACAAAGTTCCTGACTAGAAGCCCTAATGATGGACATGGACTTGGACATTGTGGCCATTACAGAAAAATTAATGGGATATAGCCATAGCTAGCTATAATCTATTTAGAAGAGATAGAGAGGATAGGAAAAGAGGAACATCCCTATATGTGAAAAGCAATATTAAACAAAAATCTACCGGGTGTTTCTCAGAGCGATGTGTTGTGTCACAATTAAATATCAATCCACTCTATGAATAACCAAACACTGTTTTGTGTCAATAAGTACTTCTTATCGTGATGATTCTATAACAACAATTCATTTCTAAATATAATCAAATTGAAAAGGAGGTCTCAGACTAATCGGCACTAGTTTCCTGACTTCAGTTTTGTCAAAACTTTCAGTGCCCGCTTGCATCAATGACCAATCCACTGCTAATAAAGCACAGTCCTTCTTAAAATTATGTATTTCAAAAATGTACTTATCTTAGCAATTATTTTTCCCATGCTTATCTTAGCAATTTTTTTTCCCAACGCCTCTTGTTGGTGCCTCTCCATGTTTCACTCTTTCGAGTTTCTTCAGGGGTTGATCCCACAAAATTTAGAAGAACATTCTACAAAAGTGAAGTGTTGTAATCAAATACTTTCCCAGACACTTTTAACTTAGGTTTATTTATTTATTTATTTTGACAGTTTTGTATACCGCCTTATCCTTCAATCAAAGCGGTCACAACACAATTGGGGGATACATTTAACACGTCGGGATATGAGACACATACACTAATACTTACAGGGAACATGGGCTATGGAGGGTTAAGTGGCTTGCCCAAGACCACAAGGAGCATCTGTGGGACTAGAAACCCCAGTCCTTCCGGCCCAAGGTTGCTGTCCTCTAGTGGGATTTGAACCCCCGACATTCCGGCCTGAAGTACCTTGCCCCAACCACTAGGCTACTCCTCCCATCATTCTTATATATTCAATGTTAAAACCATTCGCAAAATATAATTCGCACAAATGCAATTCAAAAGCTTTCTTTGGGCTCAATTTGAACTTAAAAGATGCAACATACCTTGATGCTGCAAACACCTTCCTCTTACTGAACTGGCAACTTGTCAAGTTGAAAAAACGCCGCGCATGCGGCTCGCCTGCTGAACTTGCATTCTTATACTGCTGTTCTCCATCGTATCAGTGACGTATTGTTCAACTTGTCATTTGACACTGTGTACTTGTAATCAGCAGAGCTAGTGTAACTCTCTCATCGGTTCTCATAGACATGCTCCCCAATCAATTTGACTATTTAATCCTCTAGGGATTACTGATTCTAAATTGAATATCCATCGTTGCTCTTGCAGAATTAAAGTTTGTTCATGCCTTCTTCCTGCTCTTCCCGAAACTACTTGTTCTATAACAAAATATCGCATCTCAACAAACAGATGCCCTTTTTCCAAGCAGTGTTGCACCAGATAAAAACCAAGGTGGAGTCCAATCACAGCAAGCTCAAAGTCCTAGACTTCAAAAACACTGACTTCAGTAAAATGGCCAAGTACCTGAAGGAAGAGTTGGCAGAGTGGGAGGGGATAAGGGAAGTGGAATTGCTATGCGCTAACTGAAAGAGGCAATAAAAAGAGCAACAGATACATATGTAATGAAAGTAAATAAAAACAAGAGGAAAAGGAAACCTATTTTATGTTAATTGTAAACCGCCTTTGATCTTGGGAAAAAGCGGTATAGAAGAAAAGCATAAATAAATAAATAAATAAATATTTGGTTCTCCAAAGAAGTGGCTGCTTAAATAAAGGCAAAAAACACAGCTTTCACAAAATTCAGAAGTTCGCAAACAGAGGAACACAGAAAAGAATACAAGATCAAATTAAAAGAGACAAAAAGAGAAATAAAGATAGCAAAATCAAAGGCAGAAGAAAAGATGGCTAAAGATGTAAAGTGTGGTGACAAAACGTTTTTCAGGTATATTCGGGAGAGGAGGAAAATTAGAGGTGGAATTGCAGGACTCAAAAGTGCTGGGAACGGATTTGTAGAAAATGACATTGAAAAAGCGAAAATGCTAAACAAATACTTCTGCTCTGTCTTTACTAAAGAAAATCCTGGAGAAAGACCACCCATGATTCCCAAATATACAAATGGGAATGGAGTAGATACCACACCATTCACAGAAGATGATGTGTTAGAACAGCTTGCAAAACTGATAGTGGACAAGGCCATGGGACTGGATGGGATACATCCCAGGATACTGAAAGAGCTCAGAGAGGTTCTTGCAGGGCTTTTAAAAGATGTTTTAGTAGAACCTTGGAGACAGGAGCAGTTCCACAGGACTGGAGAAGAGCTGATGTGGTACCTCTACACAAAAGTGGTAACACGGAAGACGTGACAAACTACAGGCCAGTAAGCCTTACCTTGATGGGAGGAAAAGTAATGGAGGTGCTCCTGAAAGAGCGAATAGTGGACTTTCTCAAAACCAACAGGTTGCATGATCCAAGTGGGTGACCAGAGAACTAGATCAAAGACATGCAATGGATGTCATTTACCAAGATTTCAGCAAAGCCTTTGATGCTGTTCCTCAAGGAGGCTTATCAATAAACTCAACAGCTTGGGGATGGGTCCCAAGGTTGTGAACTGGATCAGAAATTGGTTAACAGAAGGTGATGGTAAACGTAACTCACTCGGATGAAAGGAAGGTGATTAGCGGTGTGCCCCAGGGTTTGGTTCTGGGACTGGTACTGTTCAATATATTTGTGAGTGATATTGCTGAAGGACTAAATGGAAAAGTCTTTCTTTTTGCAGATAACATGAAAATTTGCAACAGAGTGGACACCCCTGATGGAATGGAGAGCATGAGGAAAGATCTACAAAAGCTGGAAGAATGGTCTAATGCTTGGCAGTTAAGATTTGATGTGAAGAAGTGCAGTATCATGCACTTGGCAAGCAGAAAACCAAGGGAATTTTATGTGATAGGGGGTGAAAGGTTGGTGTGCACGAACCAGGAGAAGCAATTTGGAGTGATTGTTTCTGAGGATCTCAAGGTGGCGAAACAGTGTGACAAGGTGGTGGCAAAAGCCAGAAGGATGCTGGGTTGCATTCAAAGAGGAATTACCAGCAGAAAGGAAGAGGTACTAATGCCACTGTACAAGTCGATGGTGAGGCCTCACTTGGAATATTGTGTTCAGCTTTGGAGACCATATCTTGCAAAGATATAAAAAGATTGGAAACAGTTCAGAGGATGGCGACCAAAATGATTTGGAGCCTGCATCAGATGCCTTATGAGAAGAGACTTTAAAGAGTATTAATGAACAAACAAACCTCTTCTAAAGACAGGCAAGCTGTAAAACTAGAGGGCATAACATGAAGCTGCAAAGGGGTAAATTGAAAGGCAATATCAGGAAATACTTTTTCACAGAGTGGTGGTTGCTTGGAATGCCCTCCCAATGGAAGTGGTGGGGGCAAATACAGTGACAGAATTCAAAATGGCATGGGACAGACATGAAAATAAACATAACTATCTCTTATATCCCAACAAATTCAGCACTATGGAGACAATACAAGAGACACTACTTCTCCCATTGAACCATCACAAAATCAACCCTCCTCATAACATCCATCTGATGTGTTATGAAGTTGAAGCACCTCACCCAATGTAAATAGTTCATGTTCACAGTTTTATGTATATAGTTAAGATATTTGTTGAATATACTGACTGTTAAAACCTTGTTCTATGTAATATTGTTGTTGTTCAATTGTAAACTGCCCTTGATCTCAGGAAGGGGCAGTATAAAAGAAATGCCAAATAAATAAATACATAAATAAAAACAAATAGGGGTGACACAGAATGGTGGGTACACCCCTAAACAAAGGCATGGGGAGGGGTGACCTGCATGGAGTGGCAGGTGAACCTACTCTTGTCGCCTTGCTGGGCAGATTAGATGGACCATGTTGGTCTTTATCTGCCGTCATGTACTATGTTACTATGTGGTCATAGAATAGTTGTAACAAATGAATCTTTATGGCTTTCCTAAAGTTGAAAGTCGGAGATGGCTTAGATTGGCGCAGGGAGTGTGTTCCACGGGGTTGGTGCATATAATGAGAAGGCTCAGTAATCAACGGCTTGGATGCTTGTCCTTATTGCTGAAGGGATAGTTAGTGTGTTCACCATGCTTGCTCTCCTCATTCTATTGTTTGGGGTATGTTGTATGATTACAGCAAGGGTGTCTGTTGACATGTGTCACAAGGTAGACCTAGGGCAGCCCGAGAAAATGGAGATCAGCACGAATGATCAGAGGAAAAATGACAGGGTAAACAAAATAATGTCAGATGGTTGCTACAGACAACCCAGGCACACGTGCACAAGGGCCAGGAAGACACACCCAGGTAGCGAAGAAAGGGAATTTGCTTTGCCCGATAGGGATCAGCTGGGCAGGGGTGGAGCCCAAAGACACGAGGATAAAATATGCTCCCAAACAGATTGAAAGGGAGAGGTGTTGAAGCAACAAGGGTCACAACCAGGGAGACCGCGGCGAACACAGCTGAAGCCGTGGAGAGAGTGAGAATGAGCTATTGGAACAGCAAGGGAGCCAACGTAAAGGTCTGAAAGAATCCAGAGACCTGTATGAAACATGGGAAAGTCAGCAGCCTGATAGCGTGTATGTGCATAAAAGACACGAGAAACGTGGGAAGACTGCCATAGCAGGTACCAGTGCAAGGAATGAAAGTAGAGGCTATTTGCTACCTAAGTGGGTAAAACCCCAGAGTAATAGAAATAGCCACACAAAGACAAGCTGTAGAGAAGCTGAGAATAACTTTTCCCCTTGTCACAGAAACCCTAGGAGAAGAGAGGTTTCCTTACCTGAAGAAGCTGAAGATTTTCCTAGTAATTGTGAGCTCCCAGCTTTTGGTAAAGTTCCGTCTAAACCTTTGCAATCTAGGTCAGCTGAGTTACGAGAGCTAGACCTGAGCAGGCTCAGAGCCTACCATAATTACCCTACTAACAAAGCAAGTAAGGATTTGAGTTATCTACTGGGATACCAGCAGGGGCAGAGCTTTGGCAAGCTCAACTCAAAGCCATACGGTATTTCCCAGAAAGGCATTAGTTCAGAGGGAGAAAGAAACTTCCTGTGTGACGGAGCAAGCCAGCCGTACTCTTATCCAACAGCTGGTACTAAGAATATAAATGCATGTGAACCCGAATTAATGGAATGTGAGAGTTCAGAGATTTCTATAGTTCCTGAACCGATGGATTGTTCTTTAACTATGATTGAACCGGAGTTCTCTCTAAGATAAATGCTTGATTGTGACCAGAGTTCCAGTACTGTAACCTGTGTGCTAATTACACTTACTCTCCAACAAACAGCAGACGTGAGCTGTGCTATCAGCAACAAAAGGAGAAGCCTGTATGTGACAGTAAGGCTGTTTATTCTTTTCTTTGTTTGATGTTTGAAGCTGAAGTAAGCTATTTGTGTTATCCATTTGACTTTTGTTATATGCCAAAGTTGGCTCTTATTTGTGTTGCCAAAAAGGGAAGAAACCTCAGGGACGGGGAATAAAGCCCTAAACTTGGAATGAAACTTGTTATGTGATTTATACGAAAGAAGGCACAACTATCACCCTCAGAGAGCCAGGCAATACCGGTTCCTACCGATAGGGCTACGGGGGAGTGACACATGTCATGTAGAATTTTAAACGTCATCAAAAGGGCTTTGTAACTCAGACAGCTCGCTATTGGGAGCCAATGTAATTGCTTTAAGATGGGCGTGACGTGTTCAAATCTGGATAGTCCAGTGTTCGGGCTGCTCTGTTCAAGGCCAATTGAAGTGGTTGGAGTGTATGTTTTGGCAGACCATGGAGAATGATATTGATCCTCGCCGTCTCTTTACTACTCTCAGCTCTCTCCTCAAAGTGCCTCCGTCTCTGATCCCTCCCTCCCTTTCTACCCAAACCCTGGCCAATATTCCCTCTAATTTTCTGTAGGCTGTGTGCGCATAAAATATCAGTTGTGCAGCTTTTGAAGGAAGGTTAAATTTTTGTGCACCACATAACGACACTCGGAGTTATATACTTTAAAATTTGACTACACGTCAGAATACAGTATGTACACCACATTGATTGCACTAGAAAATATTGTAGAACTTGTGAAAACCATAAATACACAACTTTTCAATTTTAAGAACATCTGTGTTGTTTTCTATCAGAATCAGAATGTAATTTTTGTGCGCTCTGTTGTAAAGTATGTGCACTCATTCGGCGAGGTGTGTGCACGCGCACACGCGCACAGCTTAGAGGGAACAGTGACTCTGGCTGACTCTTTCCATGACAAAATCCACAAGATCATCCTCCAGTTCCCCACAAAGTCAACTCCTTCCCCTCCTCCCCCTCCTCCCCCTCTTCACTCCCAACATTCCCCCTCTATCTCTGCTACCCCCTCTTCCTTTTCTGTGATCTCTGAAGAGGAAACTGTACACCTTCTTTCTTCATCCAAACTCACCACCTGCTCCTCTGATCCTATCCCCACCCATCTCCTAAGCCCCATCTCCTCCACTGTTGTCCCTTCCATCTCTCATATTCTCAACCTATCGCTAACCACTCCAACTGTCCCTTCAGCCTTCAAGCATGCTGTAGTTACACCTCTCCTCAAGAAACCCTAACTTGATCCTACCTGCCCTTTATCGACCCATCTCCCTCCTCCCCTTCGTTTCTGAACTACTTGAATGCACGGTTCACCGCCGCTGCCATGACTTCCTCTCCTCTCATGCCCTCCTGGATCCTTTAGAATCTGGCTTTCGTCCTTTACACTCTACTGAAATGCCACTGCCTTGACTTCCTCTCCTCTCATGCCATCTTGGATCCTTTACAATCTGACTTTCATCCTTTACACTTTACTGAAACGGCTCTTGCCAAAGTCTCCAGTGATTGGTTGCTGGCAAAATCCAAGGGCCTTTACTCTGTCCTTATCCTTCTTGACCTCTCTGCTGCTTTTGACACTGTTGAGCACAACCTTCTCCTCGATACCCTGTCCTCACTTGGTTTTAAGGGCTCTGTACTATCCTGGTTCTACTCCTATCTCTCTCAGTGTTAGTTCTGGTGGCTCCTCCTCTGCTGCTATCTTGCTCTCAGTTGGTGTACCCCAAGGATCTGTCTTGGGTCCGCTCCTTTTCTCTCTCTATTCCCAGTCCCTTGGTGCACTCATCTCTTCCCACGGCTTTCAGTACCATCTTTATGCCGACGACTCCCAGATCTACCTCTCTATGCCTGAAATCTCTCCGGCAATCCAGACCCAGATCTCTGCCTGTCTTTCTGACATTGCTGCTTGGATGTCTCACTGCTGCTTGAAATTGAACATGGCCAAGACTGAGCTTCTTATCTTTCCCCCTAAAATCTCCTCTCCTCTTCCTCCTTTCTCAGTCTCTGTGGATAACTCTCTACTCCTTCCTGTTTCCTCGGTTCGCAACCTTGGAGAGAGAGGAGTCAAAGACAACCCCTTCTCCACACACATCCATCTGATAGCTAAGCCCTGCCATTTCTTTCTCTATAACATCAACAAAATCTGCCCATTCCTTTCTGAACACACTACTAAGATGCTTATCCACTCCTTAATCACCTCCTGACTTGACTACTGTAACCTACTCCTTACTGGTCCCCCTTTGAATCATTTCTCTCCCCTTCAATGTGTTCAACACTCTGCTGCGTGGCTAATCTTCTGCCAGCCTCGTCATGCCCATATTACCCCTCTTTTCAAGTCACTTCATTGGCTCCCTATCTGTTTCCACATCCAGTTCAAACTTCTCCTGCAGATCTATAAGTGCATTCACTCTGCAGCTCCTCACTACCTTTCTTTTCTTATCTCTCCTTACACCCCCCCTCAGGAACTCCGCTCTTCTAGCAAATTGCTTCTATCTGTGCCCTTCTCTTCTACTGCTAACTCCAGACTTCGCTCCTGTCACCTTGCTGCACCTTACGCCTGGAACAAACTACCTGTGCCTGTATGCCAGGCACCTTCTCTGACCCTTTCCAAATCCAGGTTGAAAACTCACCTCTTTGCTGCAGCTTTTGGATCTTGACTCACCTGATCTCCTTGTTTCTTTACCTTTCCCCCTTTTTTATCCCTGTCTACACCTTCTGTGTTGT
Source organism: Ichthyophis bannanicus (assembly GCA_033557465.1). Classification (NCBI taxonomy): domain Eukaryota; kingdom Metazoa; phylum Chordata; class Amphibia; order Gymnophiona; family Ichthyophiidae; genus Ichthyophis; species Ichthyophis bannanicus. The sequence continues at coordinate 683,617,653 of CM066036.1, read as the reverse complement.
CTGTCTTGACTAGATTGTAAGCTCTGATGAGCAGGGACTGTCTCTTACATGTTTGTGCAGCGCTGTGTATGACTTGTAGTGCTATACAAATGCTCAATAGTAGTAGTAGTAGTAGTCAAGGTGAGGGAAGATGAGTGCTGGAAGGTCAGTAGGGTCCAGGAGTGGTAGATGATGGAGGGTCAGTAGGGTCCAGGAGTGGTAGATGATGGAGGGTCTTTATTTAATGGTATACTGCCTTGGTGACATTATTTATGTTTGTTTCCATACTCAGTCATTGGTCAAGGATGACTCCCAGGTAGCACACCTCTTGCTTTGTCATCAGTTCTACATTTTTCACCCGCAGAGAAGTTGATGGGGTGAATGTTTGGTCTTCGGTTATAAATAAAACTTCCGTCTTCTTGCAGTTCACTTTAAGGTTGTGTGTGAAGAACTAGTCTGAGATGGAATTGAAGCATTCTGTAATCTTGGAGAAGTTAGGGCTGTCTGTGGAGAATGGAGTATATAGTAGGACATTATCAGCATAGATGTGATATAGAATGTTATAGGACTGTATTATTGAGCAGATCGGCTGAATATAGATGTTGAAGAGCAGGGACTCCTCGTGTCTGCTGGTATGTGTTTGATGTCTGCTCGCCTATGCACACCTGTTGTTGGCGACCAGTCAAGTAAGATCTACATCAGTCGAGGGCTGCGTTCTGCATTCCTTTTAGTTGTAGGAAGACAAGTAGAAGATTGTGATTGACTGTATCAAAGACTGAGGAGATATCCAGGAATATTAGGATGAAGCCCTGTTTCTTTCTGTCTATTCCGATAATGAGTCTGTCCAAGAGGGTAACCAAAAGGGTTTCGACCCCATGCTGCTGACGGAACCCATGCTGCTGTGGATCAAGTGGAGCATGGGAGTTGATGTGATCCTAGATTTGTTGCTGGACAATCTTCTCGGTTATCTTGGCTAGGAATGGGAGGCTGGATATGGGTCTATAGGAGCTTATGTCCAGAGAATCTAGTTTATTGTTTTTTAAGTAATGGTCTGATGGAGGTGGTTTTCAGGGGTGATGGTAGCCCACCCATTACAAGGGAAAGATGTATGATTCTGGCAATGATTACGCTTAGGTTGGATCACGTTAACTTGATCAAAATGCAGGGCACGGATCGGCTGGAGATATGGTAGTGTTAATCCCACTTTTGATGTTCTCAATATGCTCAGTGGAGCTTGGGAGAAAGGCGTTTAGCTTGGGGATAGCAGTGTCTCCTATTGGAGGATTATCTGGGAGAGGATTTTCTGAATGAGGGCTCCTTATATTTGTTTGTTCTGGAAGTGTGTAGCAAAGACCTGCAGGCTGGGGGTGCCTGTCGGATGTTGTTTAGTTGTGTCCTTTATGAGGGACTTAATAATGCTGAAACGCTCTTGGGTCTTGTTGAGAGATCGCATCAGGATATTGGTGTGGTATTCCTTTTGTTTCTGGTCAATTGCTTTGCGGTGTTCTTGTAGGCTATTCATGTCCTGCGAGAGTCTCGAGTGCCGAGATTGTCGCTCCAGCTTCCTGAGATGTATTAAGGATTCACGTAGATTGGCAGTGAACTATATGGCTGTGTGATTCTTCCTGATGGGTTTTGTGGAGTGTGGTAGAAGAGAGTCTCTGCTTAAGGTGTTGTTCCATAAGTCTATTAGCTCCTCCAGCTTGGTAGTGTTAGTATTAAGATCCTGTAGAGTTTCTTCAAGGCAGGCTTTATTGTTAAAATATCTGAAACGACAGGCTGCTGGTGGGGCAGTTACAGAGGGCACATGTTCTTTTGAGTTCACAGGGATGTGGAAAATAATGGCATTGTGGTTTGACAAGGGGATGGGGAGGACTATTGGTAGGTTTTGATTACTCGATTTGTGTGAGGATATAAAATGCTAGTGTGATTGCATCTTGCCTTCAGGCATGGACGTTTACAGCTGCTCTATAGGTGTAAATGAACACACATAAAGTATGCAAGTATGTGTGTAAATTAAGGTATTTTATAAGCAACTTGTCTACTTGTGAACTCTGTCCATGCTCTGTCCAGACTGTGCCCCTGACAAGGAATGAATTTTCATATCAACTACTGTTGAAGAAATGTGCTCTAGTTAACAAAAGTCAGGCATAGATGTAACAAGGTGAGCGATTCTGATGAGGTTTGAGACACTAGCTACTAGAAAAGTGTAGCCAGGGTCTACTGAGGTGGTGTTTTGGGTTATAACTCCAGGGGGTACACAAAAGAAGTTTGCTTAACTCAGCAATTGGGTCCTGAGGAAAAGGGGGAAGCAAAATGCCCCAAGACCTTCATGGAGTTACCACTTACTACTTCGACTACTTATCATTTTTACAGTGCTATACACATGCGCATAAGAGACAATCCCTTCCCCACAAAGCTTGCGATCTGTTCAAGACAGAGAGACAGAACACACAGGGGACTAGGGTAATTCTTAAAGGAAATGATTAAAAGGCATAAGTGTGGATGGGAGAATAAGAGAGTCGGGATTCAAATAACACTGGGCTTGGAGTGTATATTGTGAATGTCTTTCAGAAAAAGAGAGAGAAGTCTAGAATACCCATCCTGGGACTCACAGTGGGAAGAAGAAAAGGAAAAGGGCCACTTGGTGATGAAGTGGACCAGAGAGGTACAGGAGTTGGTTCAAAAATTAAAAAAAAATTATCAAAAGCCTTTCCACTCAGAAATAAATGTCCACCTAGAAGTAAGCTTTTAAATAAAACTTCCACCTTTATTGTGATGAAATCTCCAATTTAAAAGTCCACACAAACAAAAGATTTAAAAAGGAAATCAGGTGATGGAAAGTCCTCATTTAAAGTCTCCTTTCAAAATTCAGAAAAACAATTTATCTTCACATAGTTGGATAGGCCACCTGCTGTACTTCTCTGATCACTTCCTCACCAATTGGTCCTTCTCCTTTTCTTCTCCCCACTGTGAGTCCCAGGATGGGTATCCCAGACTTCTCACTCTTTTTCTGAAAGACACTCCAAGATACACTCCAAACACAGAGTCTTTTGGGTACTTTGTTGAAGCACCTGACTCTGTGCCATTGACTTTCTACCAGAAATCTCAAAATTCATGTGCAAAATTAAGTACCCAAGGGGAAAGACACCAAGAAAATTACTCATATAACCCCCAAATTCAAAACAGTAAAGCATTCAATTGTCTCCTTACTGCGTGCTTGGGATGCATCGTGGCCTAGTCTCTCAGACTGCAGTTTGGACTTCTTAAGATACCAAGTAAGATGCAGCCTCTGGGTTCCACCAATCTCTCAAAGAATGATATCAATTATCTTTGCAAGTTGAATCCTTAGGAGGTTCAAGCTGGATCTCTGATGGCTTCTGCTGCTATCTCACTCTGCTCATATCTGGAACTGGTTCAAGAGACCTAACTTTGCTCTGAACTCCTCTTTGGCCTAACAGGTTTAGGGAAACCATTCTCCCTATTCAAGACCTAGCCAGCCATGAGTAGAGACAGCTCCCTGCTGGTGTGTAGCAGCATGGAATGTCAAAGGACACCATCAGCTTTACTTCATAGTGGGCAACTGCTTCCACTGCAAAACTACCCTTCTGGAAGAGAATTTAAGGGCTCACTCAGTTCTATTGCAATACATACTATTATCAGCTTCATTTGGTTGATTAAAATGTGAAATTATGAGAGATATTTGTTATGGCTGTATTGTTTGTTTGTGATCTGACAGAATACAAGGCCTTCTGTTTTATCTTTCCTTTTTATTCTGATTATCTAGGGCAGAACTTTCATAGAAATACAGTATATGATGGAAGATAAGGACAATAAGTTCCATTTAGTCTGAAAAAAGTCCTGTGTTAAGATGAGGGCAGGGTAAATGTAGTGCCGTGTTAGGCATAACGCTAAAGGGTATCACTGGCACTCGATGGATAAAGCAGTAGGGTGTTGTCTACAGAGGGCTTCCTCTCTTTTTTGTGGACTGCCAATCAGTTCTAGTAGACTGCTAACTGAGGCCTTGATGCAGAAAGCTGAGCTATGGTCTAGCATAGCATTTGGTCAAGACTCTCGCACTAATCTTGCTTTTTGATGTAGAAAGCAAGTTAGCTCATTAAAATCTGGAGCAAAACCACTGAATTAAAGCATAGAACATTGGACACGCTAATTGCATGTAAACTACAGAATAATTAATCGCTCCCAGTTTCAGCTCTGTGCTAAAACTTACCATATTTTTTTAATTCTTCCTTTTGGGCTGAATTGTTATGCCAACTTATCCCAAACTCTATCCATGTGCATGCCCACAGTGAAAATACTGTGTGTACTTATAAAATAGCAACTGACTTAAGTACACATGTAAATTCCCATTAACGTGCACAAATCACTCAAGTATTGTGATTTATATGCATTGATAGTATGTATCTTTAGGAGGCTTCTTATAAAATAATCCCAATAGTGCTGGGGCTGAACAAGGGCTGTTCCCTCAATTATCCAGACAATGGCAATCTACAGATTGAATATCGCTGCTATCTGGATTACTGCCCTCTGCTGACTGCACCACATCTATATACAGCACTGGATAGCGGCAGTGAATATACATATTTTATTCAACTGTTGCAGCCAGTGTTTAAAGAAATACTGACCACAGCGGCTAAAAATGTTGATTCTAAGAAAGAAGGTAGAATCAAAAATGTTTGCAGCAGTAGTGGTTATGTTAAAGAAAAATAGAGTCTTGTTGATACAGCTACTGGCTGGAGACTAAGGGGAATATTTACTAGAGTGCGCTAATGGATAGTGTGGGGGTTAGCGTGCAGCAAGTGTGCCATGGTAATGTTTACCATATGCCAGAAATTCAGCTGCGCTGAAAATCTCACGCTAACCGCATAGCATGGGTTGGGGCAGAGATTGGATGGTTCAGGGGTGAAGCATGCGCATCACAGTTGCATGGGTGTCTTTAGTGCACACTAGTCAGCAATGTTGCCCTTAGTATGGGCGCACTTACTGCCACCTCAATGCGTGGCATTAAGTGTACCTGCATTGATCGTACCTCACACCCTAGCATGGGGGTGGCGTGAAACTTGCCTAGCTACATGGGGACATGCCAGCCATGCCTCCATTTTTTAATGTAGGTCCAGCACCACCATTGTGCTCATTTTTTGGGGTTGAATGCATGGAAGCACCCACGGATTAATAAACATGCCCCTAAAAGCCCAATTTTACATAGAACATCCAAGTCATGTGTTCACAATTTCCTGGCTATTTTACAGAAGACTTGCAGGATGCAGAACCTTTTGCAAAAATACTTTTAAGTCTGGGGACAATATACAGGTATTTCTCTAATCCTGCAGTGTGAGTAAGCACTTGGTAAAAATACTTATTCATAAAAAGGGCATCACTTGATGGCTTCTGTGCACAAGTACTGGCACTTACACATATAAGCACCATATTTCAGAAAAGTACTGGGTCAATTTATATCCGTGGTGGTCAGTTGTTTTTTTTTAAAGATAGTTGCCATAGCTAAAATTACTCCAGATATTCGGCACTGGAATCCGTATCGCAGCCGGCACTGAATATTCAGATAGACTAGCAAGCCTATCCAAATAGCCCCTTTGGACAGTGTTTTTCTGCTCTAAGTAATCTGTATAGTTATCTATATATCATTGCTATATAGATAATTGCCGGCTCCGCTTCTGCTCTGCCTTCAGACTGCCCTGATCCTATCCAGATAGTGCTACCGAATATCATATTAGCATCACTTATCCGAGAAGCAGGTGCTGCTTACCAGATAACTGCTGTTGAATTTTTACATTTCTAAGGGCATTTAAAATACTAAAGGGTTAAGCACAATTGACCCCTCAATCACTTCTCCAATCCTCTAAATGAGCAGTTACCAGAAACTTAAGGATGACTCGAAGGAATGGGGAAAGCCGATGGGGAAATTTAATATACTTTATTTTCACCTAAATAGCATGCCTACATATGTAACACACACACGTGTTTATGCACATGTGCAGGCCTTTTTTGCAGCTGACCATGCTGGGAATGAAATGCAAGTCCTACACCACTGACTTCAAACTAAAAGTCATTGTGAGAGTGGAAGAAACAAGCAACTGAGAGCAGCGAGAGAGTCCGAGGCTGGAGAGGCGTCCATTCACGAATGGAGAAAGGAGAAAAAGGAGCTCGAGAATATGAACCCCTGCAAACATGCATTTTGTGGGCCCAAAGCAAAATGGCCTAACCTGGAGAATGACTTGAGAGACTGGGTTCTTTCTTGGAGGGAACAAATCAAGCTTTCTCTACTGTCGCAATTCAGATCAAAGTGAAGCTTCTGGCAAATGAAAGAGGAATCACTGATTTCAAAGTGGGTTTTACCTGGATTTCTCGATTCACAAAAAGAAATGGACTTTCATTGAGAATGACAACCACTGTAGGCGAGCAACTTCTGGATGACTGGGAGCAAAAGATAAACGACTTCCATGAGTTTGTCTCCAAAGAAATCTCTGAACATGGTATCTCTGCAATGGACATTATAAATATGGACGAGGTTCCAATGTCTTTCGACATCCCTGCCACCAGGATTGTAGCTGCTTCAGGTATGAAAACTGTAGCCATTACAACCACTTGGCATAAGAGGGCCTGCTTCACTGTAGTCCTTGGATGCACTGCAAGTGAGGTGAAATTAAAGCCGATGGTAGTTTTCAAGAGGGTTACTATGCCCCACACAACATTGCCCACCGTTGTGGTTGTCCATTGAAATAGAAAGGGATGGATGGACTGTGGCCTTATCACAGTATAGGTTGCTAAATGTTATAGGGCTAGGGAGGGGGGATTCTTCTCTAAGAAGTCTTTATTAATTTTCGACGCCATGGCTGCCCACAAAGAAAAAAATGTCCAAAATTATATAAACTCCGCAAGTGCCCACATAGTTGTAATACCTAGTGGTCTTACCTACAAGCTACAGCCGATAGATATAGCGGTTAACGACCCATTCAAGATATTTGTGAGAAGAGAGTGGGATGAATGGATGCAGTCTGGGATTCAACCCGCTGGAACGTGCAGCCCTGCAAGTCGCGTCTCTGAGTAGGGCCCATAGTGTATCTATCTTAATTTTTAGAAGGCCTTTGACAAGGTCCCTCATGAGAGATCTTTAGGAGAGGGATAGGAGGCAGTATCCTATTAAGGACTAAGAACTAGTTAAAAGATAGAAAACAGAGAGTAGGGCTGTAATTTGTCCTGGGCCCACTACTCTTTAGAATATTTATAAATGACTCAGAAATGGGAATAATGAGTGAGGTGATCAAATATGCAGACGACACAAAATTGGCCAAAATTTTTAAATCACAAGAGGATTTTGAAAAATTGCAAGAGGATCTTGAGAAATTGGGATACTGGGTGTCCAAATGGCAGATGACATTTAGGGGTATGTTTACTAAACTGCGGTAATGTCATTCACGTTAGGTTCCGCGGTAAAGGTACAGATGGCCATATAAAGGCGTGGGCGGTACATTGTTACAGCAAGCCATATCAGCTAACGCATGTTACAAACTAACGCACGCTACAAGGCGCCTCATAAGGCACCTTACAAGGCACCTTATAAGGCACCTTACAAGGTACATTACAAGGCACCTTGTAAGGTGCTGTATAAGTAAGGTGCCTTATAAGATGCCTTGGAAGGTGCCGTATAAGTAAGGTGCCTCTTAGGTGCCCTATAAGGTGCCTTATAAGGTGCCTTGTAAGGTGCCTCATAAGGCACTTTGTAAGGTGCCCTATACAGTAGGGCTCCTTAGGCTATGTGCCATATTAGGCACCCCTGGACAGTGCACCTTAGAGGGCACCCTGGGTTATGGAACCATAGGTTAAGGTGGCCTAACAAGGTTATGGTGCCCTAGGTTAGTGTGGCCTAAGGGCTGCAAGGTGCTGCAGGATGACATGCATGACCTGTGAGGAACAGAGACAGATGTAGCCCTAACACTAGATAGAGCATTCAGGAAAGGCAATGAACAGGTGAGTGAAGGAGGGAGATCTGGGAGCCGCTGGACCTGTCATATCTGTGGGCATCCCATATGGCTGCCAGTACTGATGACAAACACGGTGGGGGCAACTGTACCACAGCACAGGGTGTTGGCAATGTAAAGTACTGGAAAGACAGTTGGTGGCAGACGATGGGAATACGTGTCCCCCAGTGGAGGCGGAGGTGGCAGGATAGTTACAATGATGGGTGGACAGAGGAGTGGTGGTGCCATGCAGATCAGGCACAGGCGAGCAAAGCATGAACAGGCACAATGCAGGAAAGGGTAGCAGTGCATGACATGGGGTGACAGCCTGCACAGGCAGACAGGACTCTACACAGCTGACAGACGCAGATAGACGGACCAAGGGAATGTTGGCAATTGTTGCGAGGATATTATGGGCTGGCAGCACAAATATGCAAAAATATGACTGTTACAGGCATGCACACTATTTGAGTAGGACAGGCATGAGAGGAGGGAACAATGAGGAATTGAACCCATGAACACTGCCAAGAATGGCATTATATTAACCAGTAGGCTATACCTTTGTGGTGTAAATCACAGCAATGGCTGGGTACAGAAGGACTGCAGGTCACCTCACAAACTGTCTGCTCTGAGTGCCAGGATAGGGTAACCCCACCAGTACCCATGATGCAATGCACATGCTGAATAGCTGTCTACAGCTGATCAGCAAATGGGGTCTGCACCTCTCCGGTACCTCAGCTTGGAAAGACGAACTGACAGTGCGTGATACTGGCACAGAGTAGCTACAGACCATGCCATTGTGCAGGTTCTCTGTTCTCCCTGAGGGATAGGATGGGTGCCCAGCACTAGGTCTGCAGTACATGGGGTGCTAGAGACAGGCCCTGCTGTACATCCCCATCACTGCCAGTGTGTGGCAGGTGTTCCTTGCAGTACAGCTGAAGGTAATTTGGTGTCCATCTGTATCCTGCAGTCACATGTGGTCATCTTGGACCAGACACCACCCAGATTAGTGTGTACCTTGTGTTAGGGTCTGGCTGACATGGGCACCTGTTATCAGGGCAGAGGAGTTTCCAAACTTGCATGAGGTTTATGTAGCAGTGCCTTGATAGTTCAAAGTGGTATACACTACATACCCCAAATGGCTCACATCACCCTTTTTATAGGTAAGGGACAGGTGCCCCCGACCCTGTGAAGCAACCTCCATCCTGCTGGTATGCAACAGCCCTCCAGGGTTGGTGGGCTGGAGCCATACCTGTGGCTGGGGCAGTAGCAGACCAGCAGCAATGATGGGGTTAGCTCTGGAAAACCCCAACTGTCTCATACCACTGTCTGCCAATCACCAGCAGACAGCAAAGTCAGACTGCACTGTATAAGCATTCCAACCATACACAGTCTAACTGCAGACAGTCCACTAGCTAGTCCATAGTGCATGCTCACAGAGGAACTATGTGTACCAAGCAGGCATCTCAGAGATTGTGGCCTCAACACTGGGGACACAACAGGATCAATGGAGGCAGATAATGTAGAGTTCTATGTGGGAACCTAGACATTCCATGGTCACTGCTCGGTCAGAGTGAGTGCCCTCCCAGCATGCCATGCTGTGGCCACCCTGTCCATGCAGGCGGTGGTCGGGCACTACAGTGTCCAAGCCATTGCCACACACCCTGTGAAGATGCATCCTGGCTAATCCGCCCTGTCCAGGCCATACCCACAACACTTTGCTCCTCATTATGCACATATTCAGGCTAACGCTGGTAACAGTGGAATATTGTGGGCCTGGTGAGGTGTGGGCAGCCACAAAACAATGGATAGACATACATACACACACTCCTATTGCAGCATTGTGCACAGATAGGGGTGGTTGGCAACCCTGCCCTCCACACTGGTCCTGTTCACAGTGCAGACATTGCTAAACTGTGCAGGAGGTAGTAGTAGTGCCCTGGTGATAACTGCAGCTCAATGCTGGGGCCAACAGTCTGACTCTCTATGCATCTTTGGATTGTGGAGCCTGTGTGAGTGGGTGTTTGTACCCCTGTTCGCCGCTTCTTTGGGCTTTGCACATGTTGCTGTTGTATCTGCATTGTAGGGTAAAACCTAGGGACATGCTCTGCAGGAACCACAGCTGGGGCTTGAACCTGTGACCCTCTGCTTCTGGACACACTCACTGGGTGTACTGCACCACACTGTTGCCACAGATGCATGGTGGTCCCTGGGGCTACCTGTACCTTTCCTCAGCCAGACCATTTATGTTGCACTGCACACCACGTACTGGTACAGGGCATGGCCTAGATCCACTGCAGGCAGGTGCCACCTCTCCCCTCCAGCACGGGCACACCCCCCCTGCCATGCTGACATGGCCATATGCTGCTGGTGCTGGTAGTGCGCAGTCCCAGGCCATCTACTGTGTGGGTAGTTGGTCGCCTAGGGAGCGGGGTCTGGGACATGGGGCATACATGAGCATCCTCACATCCCCCCCATCACCGCCTACCAATAGTCTGTCCTTTCCTCTTGGGGGAGGGTTGGCTAGGGGTATGTCAGGTCAGTGCCCTGGCAACTGTTAGCTTGGGTGGACCAGGTAGATGTAGGTGGATTGTGTTTGGACTTTGTCAGCTGCTGTCATGATGGTTTCCGGTTTCTATGTTCCTATGTGCCACCTAGGCGCCCACCTAGTCCACCCTGTGCCCCTGCTGCCCCCGCTACATGCAGCCTCCTATGCCTCACTTGCACCATCGCCATAGTGGCCTTTCATACTTGGGCACTATGCTGGTTCTGGACATGGAGCACTACTATCACATTTTTGGGCTCCCTGTCTATGCTATACATTGCTGACACTGAAATGGTTTCTCTCTCCTGCAAATGTGCATCTAACGATAGGTTTTCATTAGCGGTAGGATTCAGCACTTCAGTTCAGCGCGTTAGCGTGCAGGGAGCATCTCCCCGCCCACTCCCCGCCCATTGACCCCTTCCCCCCACCCTCTCTCCACCCTCTGCGGTGTTTACCACGGCCGAGGAGGTTAACGATCATTAAGTAACGTTAACGTGCGTTAACGTTACATACTGCGCGTTAACGTTACCTAACGAGCGTTAACGTTACATAACGTGCGGTCTGTAACGTTACCGCAGTTTAGTAAACATACCCCTTAATGTGGATAAGTATGAAGTTATGCATTTAGAGGCTAATTGCTATCAGGGGACATCCGGCTCGTCTGGATGTTCAAAACATGGGCCAGCTTTGCACTCGATTCAGCACCCAAGGGAGCTAGACATTCTTGTGGGAGTAGAATTGGGGCACTTAGATGGGCCAGATGGGCCCCGATTCTGAGGGCCAAGATGTGTAGCACTCTCTCTGGCCAACTCTCCCTCTGTTTCTGCATGGAGCCCTGCTGCCATGGCATCTCATCGCCATGGCACTGAGATGCCATGCAGGAGTGTTGAATGGCCTGACACCCCCTGCTATCATTTCCATGCCACCTGGTCCTCAGTGGGGGCCACCAGAACCGGGATTGGGCAGCAGGGACTTACCTTGTTCCACCCTGTGTCTTTGGCGGCCCTGCGTGCCCCAATCCCTGCCGCGCATGGGACTTATTCCACCTCCGAGGTGGAATAAGCCCCATGTCTATCTCACTAAACCAGGATGTACAGGACTGTGACCTGTATCACCTCTGTATGTCCAGGGTCATGGGCCCGCCTCTGCTCTGCCCACTCTCCACCCTGTCTCTCTCCCCATCCAGAGCTCCTTGCGGGACACTCTGGTGCCAGAATCAGGTCCCTGTGAATAACGGGGATTGGACGTCCAAACCAAACATACAGCCCCACTATTCGCTGATTGGAATGCCCCCCTTAGGGAAGAACAACCCAAACTATAGTTATATGATATAAGGCTCCACATTAGGAGTCATCAGCCAAGAAAAGAATATAGGTTTCATTGTGGATAATATATTGAAATCCTCTGATCAGTGTGCAGCGGCAGCCAAGAAAAGTAATAGAATGTTAGGAATTTTAAGGAAAGGAATGGGGAATAAAGCAAATGATATCATAATGCCTCTGCAGCACTCCATGGTGCAACCTTGTGCAGTTCTGGCCGCTATATCTAAAAAAGATATAATGGAATTGTAAAAGGTACAAACAAGGGTGACCAAAATGATAAAGGGGACGGAAGAGGAAAGGCTTAAACGGTTAGGACTCTTTAACTTGGAGAAAAATCGACTTAGGGAAGATATGATATAGTTCTATAAAATAACAAGTGGAGTAGAACAAGTAAATGTGAATCGTTTTTTTACTCCAAAACGTGTAAAGACTAGGGAACATACATTGAAGCTACAAAGTAGTACATTTAAGACTAATTGGAGAACATATTTTTTTCACTCAAATGCATAATTAAGCTCTGGAATTCATACCAGAGGATGTAGTAAAATCTGTTAATGTAGCTGGGTTTTAAAAAAGTTTGGTCAAGTTCCTGGAGGAAAAGTCCATAAATGTTATTTAAAGTAGACTGGGAGAAATCCACTGATTATCCCTGTGATAATAAGCATGGAATCTCTCTATCTTTTAGGATTTTGCCAGGCTTTTTGTTCTTTTGTCCATTTCTTTCTTTACTCATTCATCCACTCTATTTCAACCATCCGTCCTCAATCCCCTTTTGACTTCACTTAGCAACTCTCCATCTACTCTTCTAACCTCCAGCCCAGCTATCCCATTTCTCATCTCACTCCTTCGCTAGCCTCTTATTCCCCTCTGTGCCTCCTAGATCCCTTCCACCACTCAGTTACTTCCTTCTTAGATATTCATTAACTCTGCCTTTTCTCCTTCTTACCCCAGCATTTACTCTTATCCCCCTCTCTTTCAACTCTTCCTTCCATATGACCTTTTTTCTTCCTTCCCACACAAAATATCTGTTCCCCTCTCAATCCTCACTCCCCCAGTTTCTGTTTTTTCTCCCCAAGTCCCACCCCTTCCAGTTCCAGCCTTCCTAGCATCTGCTCCCTTCCAGTCCCATTCTCTCCATCCCCCAGCATCAGTCCATTTCTAGTCCTAGCCCCCCCCCCCCAGTATCAGTCCTCCTCCAGTCCCAGTCCCTCCTAGCATCAGCTGCTTTCCAGTCCCCTCAGCCTCCAATATCAGTACATTTCCAGTCCTAGCCCCCCTCCCCCGGCCCAGTATCAGTCCTCCTCCAATTCCAATCCCTCCCAGCAACATTTCTCTTCCAATCCCAGGCTCCCAATCACCCTTATCAGCCCATTTTCAGTCCTAGCCCCCCCCCCCCCCGTACCAGTCCTTCAGTCCCAATCCCTCCCAGCATCATCTCCCTTGCAATCCCAGGCTCCACATCCCCTAGCATCAGCCCATTTCCAGTCCCAGTCCCCTTTCAGTTCCTATCCCTCCATCTCTCAACAGTCTATTTCCCGTTCTAACCCCAGTAGCAGTCCCAATGCCAGTAGCTCCCGCTCTCCCCCCTTCTCCCAACTCACACACAAATTCACAAATACATACAGATGGCCCCACAATTTGGGGGGCCCCATGCTGGCCTGGCTGACTTGAGGGGGAGCCAGTGAGGACTGAAACCCGGCTCCCCGACTCACTTCTGCACAGCCGTGGGAGTAAAGACCTGTTGGAGCGTTTTCTTTTTTCTTCTGCAGCTGTGATAAGTTGTTTGCTGCTGGTGTGGGTCAGTACATAGAGGTTAAACAGGGGCATTTCCTAACCTCTAGGTAGTGACCCACGCCGGCAGCAAACAACACAGCTGTGGGAGAAAAAAAAAACGCTTTGGCAGGTCTTTACTCCCACGGCTATGCAGAAGTGATTCGGGGAGCCGGACTTCGGTCCTCACTGGCTCCCCCTCAAGGCAGCCAAGCCAGCGTGGGGCCCACTGAGGTGAGGGGCCATATGCAGGCAACATTCCTGCAGATGCCTCGGGCAGACCCTGCTGCAGGTGCTTGTGACCTGGATTGGCCACTGTTGGAAACAGGATACTGGGCTTGATGGACCTTTGCACTGACCCAGTATGGCAAATCTTATGATTTTAGGTTTTTTTGTATATGCCGTTATTTACATGTGTAAATGCTGTACAAGATTTCTAAATTACTTAACTGTACCATAGTTTTACTATTTGTTTTAATTATTTACAGCCTCCTGAAACAGCTCTCTCTCCTTTTGCATTCATTTTTAACACATACTTCCTCAAGTCCTTATTCTTCCTTCCGAATAACCAACACTCACGATAAAAAGCAGTGTAATTTTCTCTATTGACCTTTCCCTTTCAGCAACTCAGTTTGGGAGCTAGGGCTGGGAATTATCTAAAAAAAAAAAAGGCCTTCAATAGTTCTCTCAGTATATGTAGTACATTTTTCATTTTCCTCTCAACAATCTTCTCCCACTCAAAGAGCAAGAATTAGATCTACTGTCATTTACAGTAGCAGCACACATGAATTGTAAGCGTGTCACAACAGTATTTTCCAAGAAAGTAGCTGCTGCTATTAGTGGTACGTGACATCTTTGTGCTATGTGGGAGCAATGACTTCCCATTAATGCATGGTGTTTGGTGTACTGTTCCGCACATCAGGAAAAGCAATCTACAAGTCCATCCAGAGGGAAGGTACGTCTAATGATCTGGTTTTGTGACTAGTCTCTCCATTTACATGATACCTCATCTTATACTTCTGTCAGATTTTAAATCATTTTTACATGTCTGCAGTGCAAGTAACAATGAAATGCTTCAGGTCTTTGTTTTCCAAATTAGATTACTGGGGCTTTCATGCTTTCCATTACCAGGGCAGAATTAAAGCAGAGGCAAACTAGGCACATGCCTAAGGCCTCATTGTTTGGGTGAAGCCTTTTCACATATGCTAATTCAGTAGCTCCCAGGGCAGATTTTCAGATAAGTCAGCTCCCAGAAGAAAGAGTGGGGTGAGGGCAGGAGCTGGAGAGGCCAGAGCCACCACTGCCACAGAGGTCGGTCAGTTCTCCCTGCTCCCAGTGCATTGTCCTGTGGCTTCCTCCTCTGCAGGCAGACCAAGTGGGACCCTGTTGGTGTATTTATATTATGATAGGGGACCCAGCATGCTTGTTTGCTTTGGGTGCACCAAAAGGTTAATCCTGTCCTGTCAGTTACTACTCAGACAAAAACTATTGAGCTGAAGATGGGCTCCCCCTGCTCATCTTATCGATTGATGGCATCCTGAGCAGGCAGAAGAAACCTTAAGATGCACAATCTACAGTATCTCATTAAGCAAACACTGAAATCTGGCAAAAGAAGGTTTCTAGCTAATAAACCGAGCAACTCCGACCTAGAAGATCACAGGACACTGAGATACTTAAAACCCATGAATCTTATTCTCATAGTGAGACTATGGACCAGATCTTAGTTTCGGGCAAAAGTACTTTGATGTAGGGGCCCTTTTACTAAAGGTTAACGCATGTTAAGTGCCATTGTGCCACAGGAAATAAAAGGAATGTGGGCATTTAACATTCATTAACTGAATTAATGTGTATTAAAACCTTTAATAAAAGGGCCCCATATTCTGGATTTTTTTAAATAACAATTTACTTTCCTCCAACTTCTGCAAGGAATCTGCTTGAAACTTAAATCTGATCCTTTAATTTTTGAGCTACCATTGAGTGACACCATATTGTGAGTGAGCTGCTTATGGAATTTACAAACTAAGAACTTACCAGGGTAACTATTACTGTCATGCCGACGTTTCACCTGTACAGTTCAAGAGGAGGGTAGTTTTCAAAGTCTGACTCTGGGTAAACATGTACCCATGTACAACAACATTTCGAAAAATGGCACCTCCACATTTATGTGCCTAAAATTATGCCCACTCTATGACAGGGTGCATACTTACAGGTATGACAAAAAATAGCCGGACAGGCATGGAGGAAGAATAGTAGATACGGTGATTTCACTTTAAAACCCCCATACCTGCTTTAATGCACAACCTTACCGTTTCAGAGTGGGTGCAAAGGACACAAATGGGACCCACATTTTTCATGAATTGTTTAAAGGGAAACTCCTCTGGGGATTTTTCCCTTGGAAAAAGAATCTGCGTGTAGAAAGGACTGGCAATCTACTTCCTGTTGCACTTTGCCACGAAAAACTGAGGGCTGTGTTGCCAAGAGTCAGTATTGACTTGATGGCACTCAACACACCACAAATGTAGAAAGTGCCCATAGACCTTCAAACCCCATGGGGGTCTTTCATAATTGTTCTCACAAGGTACAGTTTTCCTTTTGTAAAATGATTAGTCTATAAGGTGCTTCCAGTGTATGTCATCATCTTCAACCTTTTGGCAGTCTGCAAAAGCTAGGATCATAATAGCTTCATTTTATCCAGAATTCTAAATTATGCGATGTAGTCAAAAGAGCAAGAAAAATGAAATGTTCACTAGGGCTAATGACATTTCTAAAATGCAGATATGCCCTGTCAGGCATCAGCAGTCTCCACTTTCCAGTCCAACTAGAATGGGGAAAAGGAAACAATAAAAAGTTTCCAGGTAACTGGCCTGGCAGAAAATCAGCACTGACTAGAGTTAAGAAAAAAAGCGTTTACAATGACATTTAAACATGCTACTGTTTTCTGTAAAGGTGAAAAAATCCTTCTCCGTTCAGTCTTTATAGAAAAAAATCCTTAATAAATCAGGCCGTATAGTTTGCTAGTCTTCTAATAGCTGAAATGAGTACAAAGCAAAGATACGTGTAGAGGAAATTAAAGTTAAAAGAGTAAAACTAATTTTGCTGCAACACAAACTCTTAGAGCCAATATTGAATATTGGGCAAAATAGGCCAAAAATGCAACGTGCTAAATTAGATGTATTGCACAAATAAGCAGTACATCTTGAACCCAAAGACTGAATTTCCAGCAACACCAGGATAGGAAAACAATGTGGATACCAAAAGCTCTATAAAAAGGGTGGTGGGATTTTTGCCCAGAGTATTAAGGGCCCAATATTCAGCAGGGCTTATGTGGCTAGCGACACCTGCTAACCACATAAGTCCCACAATTCGGATAGTGTCACTGAAGATTACCACAGAACTATCTACCAAGGAAGTCTTAGGAGAGCAAAAACGTTATCTTAAGCGCTATACGGATAGCTATCCAGATAGTGGGTTGAAAATTGCCACTATCCAGATAACGTCAAGTGATGAATCCAGATATTCTGCGCTGGTAACTATCTAGATACCAATGTAGAATATCTGGATTTTTTTAATCCACAGTGGCCAGTGTTTAAAAATAAATGCTATAGGGTGATTTTTGGACCACAGATTTAAGAACTGGGCAAGAACTCTTCAGCCCTTTTTTTTATTAGAGTTTGGTGTTTCTTGGAAAATTCGATCCTACTGATGCCCAGCTTCTGACTCTGGTTTAGCTTGTTCTTTTCACAGAGAATCTAAGGGCGAGCTAGGGAAGCTGTGAAGGCACATTTTACAAAGGGCATCCATGTGCAATCTGGAGCGTCAAAGCCAGAGCATCTGAACAAAAAAGCAGGCATGTGCAAATTCAGGCATGATGTCACAAACATGGACGTGTCTATGGAGATGTCTGCTGTACATAGATATCCCTGGAACAGCCTTTCAGGACAGGGATGTCTAATAGTATGTCAAATCAGAATTTAGCTTAGCACAAAAGGCAAAACAGGGTCTGTACTCTTTGAGCAACAAATAAAGTCTTCTAGAGACCTTTACAAAGAGGCCTTCTACCTAGGGGCCAAGAGACCTGTGCAACCTTTTCAATAGGTGTTAACACCAGGTGGCAGATCAAAAGGCAATTTTGAAAGACTCCTCCTATCCAAGCAAGGACTGTTAATTACCCAGGAAGTTGGTCACAGCTTACTTCAGCAGCACAGGCATAAATAGCTCAACCAGAGCTCTGTGATCCTCTGTCTTGAAGGACTAGAAAAAGGGACTGTTACTTCTGGAGAGAGATCTGCAACTGTGAGTATATACTTCTGGTAATTTTCTAAAAGGAATTCTTTGTATTAAAGCTAATTAATCTGTGAACCCACTATTTTTTGTTAAATCAGTCAGGGCCTAGTAGCAGCAGTTTAAGTTTAAATTTAAAACAAAGAGGAGAACTTTCTGGTTACATTTCATATCCAGCAGAGAGCTTGTAGTTTAAATTTAATAGTCACTCAGGGCCTAGTAACAGCAAAGTACTTTTAGTTTAAATTTAAAACAGAAGAGAGCTTTCTGGTTACATTTGGAACCCAGCAGAAAGCTTGTAGTTTAAATTTCATAAGAAGTTAGAGCCGAGCAGCAGCTAAGAGCTATAATTTAAATCAAATCAGAATATAACTTACCTCAGCAGCACAAGACAGGGTACTGTGTAGCAGCCCTCTTTTAATAAGTGTTATTTCCCTCCCTCCTTCCCCACACCCATCCACCCCTGGGATAATCGTAGCTTTATAGGTACTTACACATCTTAAAAGGCAGGATGTGCTCTCAGGTGAAGCTCATTACCCAAATCAGTCATACACTAAGGACCTGAGATTAGTTAAGCTTCAGGTGAACAAGGTATATTACACGTATTAGGTACAGTTTTATTAGTATAAATATCCATAGCAACCCTTAGTAAGTAAACAACTTAGATCTAAACACAAACTTAAAACTAAGATGCAGACAGCAGTCCAGCAGCGGGATGAGGGCTTTCCAGTCTTTTGCATTGAGTGTCACATGTATGATTTTCTCCCAGTTGGTGAGAGGTCTTATGTGTGCACTAGGTGCAAGGAGCTCTTTGCTCTCAGGGAACGAGTCCGTTCTCTAGAGGCTAAAGTAGCAGACTTGGAAAGCATAAGGCAGACAGAGAGGTACATAGACGAGACCTACAGGGATATAGTCCTGAAGTCTCAACTCCAGTCTGGCAGCATCCCTGTTCCCATGGAGGAGAGAGGTCATGTGACAGGAGAGCATCACCCTGGTGTGGCAGGAAGTGATCCTGTAACTAGGACCTGTCCTCAAGGTGATGTAAAACCCTCTCGCACCGAGGAAGTTTCTCCAGGGCCATGTGCCCATGAGGGAAGGGTTAGGACAGCCGTTATAGTTGGCGATTCGATCATTAGGCATGTAGATAGCTGGGTGGCTGGTGGACGTGAGGATCGCCTGGTAACATGCCTGCCTGGTGCGAAGGTAGCGGACCTCACGCGCCACCTAGATAAGGTCTTAGATAGTGCTGGGGAGGAGTCTGCTGTCTTGGTACATGTCGGTACCAATGACATAGGAAAATGTGGTAGGGAGGTTCTGGAGGCTAAATTTAGGCTTTTAGGTAGGAAGTTGAAATCCAGAACTTCCAGGGTAGCATTCTCCGAAATGCTTCCTGTTCCACGCACAGGACCCAAAAGGCAGGCAGAGCTCCGGAGTCTCAATGTGTGGATGAGACAATGGTGCAGAGATGAGGGTTTTGGATTTGTTAGGAACTGGGGAACATTCTGGGGAAAGGAGGGGCTCTTCCGCAGGGATGGGCTTCACCTTAACCGGGATGGAACCAGGCTGTTGGCATTAACCTTTAAAAAGGAGATAGAGCAGCTTTTAAACTAGATATTAGGGGAAAGCCGACAGTCGCCCAAGAGCGGATGGTTCGGAAGAATGTATCTTTGAAGGATACTACCAAAAGCAGAGAGGTTCCACAAAAGAGTAAAGTAGCCCAAATGCCCTCAAGTATGGAGCAGACAGAGCTTAAAGATCCCAAATTACCCATGTCTAACAATAGCCAAATTAATATGAATAAAATACATTCTCTAAAATGCTTGTATGCAAATGCTAGAAGACTAAAAAATAAGATGGGAGAGTTAGAATATATATCACTAAATGAAAGGTTAGATATGATTGGAATATCAGAGACATGGTGGAAGGAGGACAACCAGTGGGACACTGTGATACCTGGGTACAAACTTTATTGTAATGATAGAGCTGATCAAATTGGTGGAGGGGTTGCTCTCTATGTTAGAGAGGGCATTGAGTCAGAAAGGATTAAAGTTTTGCAGGAAACAAAATCTGCTGTAGAATCTATATGGATTGAAATTCCATGTAAAAGGGGAAAGGCAATGGCAGTGGGGGTGTACTATCAAGCGCCTGGCCAGAATGACCAAATGGATGATGAAATTCTCAAAGAAATCAAGGAAGCTAACAAAAGTTACAGCACAGTAATAATAATGGGCGATTTCAACTACCCCGGTATCGACTGTGTCAGTTTCACGTCAGGACATGCTAGGGAGATAAAGTTCCTAGATGAAATAAATGACTGCTTTTTGGAGCAGCTGGTTCATGAACCGACCAGAGGGGAAGCCATATTAGACCTAGTCCTTAGTGGAACACCAGATCTAGTGCAAGAGATAAGGTTGTTGGGGCCACTTGGCAATAGTGATCATAGCATGATCGCCTTTGATTTAATTAGTGGAGGAGGGATAGTAAGGAAATCCACAGTACTACCTTTTAACTTTCGAAAGGGAGACTATGATAAAATGAGGAAAACAGTTAAGAAAAAACTAAAAGGAGCAGTTGCAAAGGTTAAAGACGTACATCAGGCTTGGTTGTTGTTGAAAAATACTATCTTGGAAGCCCAGACCAGCTGTATTCCATGCTTTAAGAAAAGTGGAAGGAAGTCCAAAAAACTGCCAGCATGGTTTAAAGGTGAGGTCAGAGAGGCTGTTGTTGCCAAAAAAGCATCCTTCAGGAAATGGAAAAAAGAGCCAAACGACGAAACCTGGAAACAGCACAAGCACTGGCAAGTCAAATGCAAGGCATTAATAAGGCAGGCAAAGGGAGAATTTGAGAAGAAGCTTGCTGCGGAAGCAAAAACGCGAAGTAAAGACCTTTTTCAAGTACATTCGTAGCAAAAAACCTGTGTGAGAGTCAGTTGGTCCATTAGATGATAAAGGGGTTAAAGGAGCACTAAGAGGCGACAAGGCGATAGCGGAGAGACTGAATGAATTCTTTGCTTCGGTCTTTACTGAGGAAGATGTAGGGTTGTTACCCATGACTGAAGTGGTATTTAAAGGTGTGGAAGAATTGAAGGAAATATCGATACATCGGGAAGATGTATTACAACTATTAGATAAACTGAAGAGTAGCAAATCACCTGGGCCGGATGCTATACATCCAAGGGTGTTGAAAGAACTGAAATATGAGATAGCAGACCTGCTATTAGTAATCTGTGAACTATCATTAAAATCATCTCTAATACCTGAAGATTGGAGGATCGCCAATGTAACACCAATTTTTATAAAGGGTTCCAGGGGTGATCCGGGAAACTACAGACCAGTGAGCCTGACATCAGTACCGGGAAAAATGGTAGAAAACATCATAAAGAATAAAATTACTCAGCATGTAGATAGTCATGACCTAATGGGAGACAGTCAACATGGCTTTAGACAAGGAAGATCTTGTCTTACTAATCTGTTATGTTTTTTTGAAGGAGTGAATAATCAGGTGGACAAAGGTGAGTCGGTTGATATTGTGTATCTGGACTTTCAGAAAGCCTTTGACAAGGTCCCTCATGAGAGACTTTTGGCAAAACTAAAGAGTCATGGGATAGGAGGCAGTGTACTATTGTGGATCAGGAACTGGTTAAAAGATAGAAAGCAGAGGGTAGGGCTAAATGGCCAATTTTCCCAATGGAGAAAGGTGAATAGTGGTGTACCCCAGGGATCTGTGCTGGGTCTGCTGCTTTTTGACATATTCATAAATGACCTGGAAAGTGGAATAATGAGTGAGGTTATCAAATTTGCAGATGACACAAAACTATTTAAAGTTGTTAAAACCCAAGAGGATTGTGGAAAATTGCAAGAGGATCTTGATAAATTGGAAGACTGGGCATCAAAATGGCAGATGAAATTTAATGTGGACAAGTGCAAGGTTATGCACCTAGGGAAGAACAACCCAAACTATGGTTACACGATGCAAGGTTCCACATTAGGAACCACCACCCAGGAAAAAGATTTAGGTGTCATTGTGGATACCATGTTAAAACCCTCGGCCCAGTGTGCAACAGCGGCCAAGAGAGCAAATAGAATGCTAGGTATGATAAGGAAAGGAATGGAAAATAAAACAAAAGATATTATAATGCCTCTATATCGTTCCATGGTGAGACCGCACCTTGAATATTGTGTGCAATTCTGGTCACCGTATCTTAAAAAGGATATAGCGATTTTAGAAAAGGTTCAGAGAAGAGCCACCAAAATGGTAAAGGGGATGGAAGGATACTCCTATGAAGAAAGGCTAAAAAGGTTAGGGCTCTTTAACCTGGAAAAGAGACGGCTGAGGGGAGATATGATAGAAGTCTATAAATCAATGAACGAAGTGGAACGTGTAAACGTAGATTGATTGTTTACCTTATCAGAATATAGAAAGACTAGGGGACATGCAATGAAGCTATAGGGTAAACTATTTAAGACTAATAAAAGAAAATATTTTTTCACTCAACGTATAATCAAACTCTGGAATTTGTTACCGGAGGATGTAGTAAAGGCTGTTAGTATAGCTGTGTTTAAAAAAGGTTTGGACAAGTTCCTGGAGGAAAGGTCCATAAACCATTATTAAGAAAGGACCCAGGATATCAATGCTTGAACCAATACAAGCATTGTGGAACCTGTGTCCCTTGGGGAAACTGCTAAGTACATATGACCTAGATTGGCCACTGTTGGAAACAGGATACTTGGCTTGATGGACCTTGGTCTGACCCAGTATGGCATATCTTATGTTCTTAGTATAACGATTAAAGTAGTGGATTAGGAGCAGGGTAACCAGAATTCAAATCCCATTGTGGGTGTTCGTGATTCTAGGCTAGTCACTTAACTCTCCATCATCTCTAATTTTTCTGGATGTTTTAAGGCCAAAACAAGCACTTTCCTGATGCCTGTTTTTCAGAACGGGAACGTGTAAGTCCATTGCACCTTCCCAGACATGCCTTCACCACTCCTCCCTGTCTACTTGGACATCACCATTGAGGGACGTCTTTAAAAGCCATTTGTGAAATGGCTCTGGAGATGTCTCCGTGATTTGCACATGCATGGGCATGTCTTCAGACTTCCAAAGCACAACTAAGACTTTGGAAATGACCCCCTTAGTTTCTATCACACTTATCCTTCCCTGCTGCCTCCTGACTTTGGGATGTCTAAGTCTCTCATCATACCTCACATCTCTTTTATTGGATTATTTTGTCCTGCAGTAGCTATCAACAGAATATGGAACTAGAAGAAGGAATAAGGAGAGAGAGAGAAAAAAGTGAAGAAACAATGGAACAAGTACAGATAGAGGACAGATCAGAAATTAGAAACTAACCCCAAAATGTAAGAGCCTGCTGCTGAGCTCCCCCTTTATCTCCATAGACACTGGGGAAATCTCTTCTGAGGTCTACCACAGCTCCTTTAGAGCCTGATTTACTAAGGCTGTTTTTTCATTCCGTATCTAAGAAAACCATAATGCGATGTTGAATCTCTCTCCACCCCCTGCCCCCAAGCTGTCAGCAGCATGCTAATGACCATTGCCCACTGCCCTCATCTAATGTCCCTCTTTCTCTCCTTTTTCTGATTCTCCCACACCCTGCTCTCAGACACTCTCTCTCTCCCTCCCTCCTTCAACTGTCCCAACCCTTTACCAATAACAAGTCAGCCTTCTCTCTCTCCCTCAACCAATCACCCTTCACACCACTCCCTGTCTCTCAGGAATGCTCTCAGCCAGTCACCCTTCATCCTCTCCTTCCCATCTCCAAGGTATCACCTTAGCCAGGCAGCCTGCATCCTTAACTCCCAGGCATCCATTCTGAATCACCCCACTTCTCAGGCACCCCCTCAGCCCCTTCTTATCTCCCAGGCACCCCCTCAGCCAGTCACCCTGCTGCAAGGAAGATGTGTGTATGTGTATGTGTGTGTGTGTACGCTGCTGCAGAAGACCAAAGGGAACCCAGGATATGGGTTACTTCACAGGTGAGAAGTGCCAACTGGCTCCAGATTTGTCCAACAGGATTGATCTAGTCCTGCACTTACTCCACTGCATGCAGGGACTTGTAGTTCTCATTTCCCAATTGCATTCCAAAAGAAAAGCAAGACTATAGGTCCATGCATGCATTGGGGAAAACCCAAGATTAGATCAGCCCTGTCCAGAAAATCTGGAGCCATTTGGCAGCTAAGTTCATTCTAGCAGCAGTCTTAGCCCCCTCAATCCCCCCTCCCGCCCCCAGCAGCAGTCTCAGCCTCCCTCAATGCCTTTGCCCCATCTCCCAGCAGAAGCTTCAGCCTTCCTTAAACCCCTTCTCATACCAGCAGTAGTCTCTCTCAAACCCTTCCACTCATGCCTGAACATGGCTGAATATGGCTTTAGGTTGGCCCATCAACTGTCTTTGCCCTCACATCCATCATCCCTGCAGTGACCTGAGGACACGGTTGCCACATATGGTTCATCATCATGTGTTAAAGAAGTCACCATCACATCATGGCAACAGAATCCCGACTCACTAATCAACTCACATGAACAAGTGAGAAAATGGGGCTGGATCCCTGATGTTATTGTAGGGAACATATTTATTAAAGCTGTGGTCACAGAGACAGCCATGTGGACATGACAATGAGTGATATGAATGCACAGTATACATGGTAATGTCAGGGCCGGCCCGTCCATTGTGCGAGAATGTTGTTGGCACAGGGCCCCGCGCTTCAGGGGGCCCCGCGCCAACAACATCCTGCACGCTCTCGGCTCACCTCCCTTTAACAGCTCGCAACTCCCGGAAGGCTCAGCAGCAGCTCCTTACAGCCGCCGAAGTGAAGAGCGTGCTTCCTTCACTTCAGCATCTGTGTTGTAATGAAGATCACAGGCACGCAGAGAGCCAGGGCACAGGAAATGTCCTTTGACCTCCAGTGCATCAATGATCTTCATTACAACACAGATGTCAAAGTGAAGGAAATAACGCTCTTCACTTCGGCAGCTGTAAGAAGCTGTTGCTGAGGCTGCCGGGAGCTGCGAGCCGCTAAAGGGAGGTGAGCTGGGGCCTCTAAAGTCTGCTGCGGGGTTCTTCAGGGAGAGACGGAGGCTTGGGCTTGAAATGGGCTGAGTCGGGGCAGGGGACTAAGATTTGAAATGGCTGAGTGGAGGGGACTAAAATTGGAAATGGGCTAAGTGGGGGGGGGGGGGGTGGCGGCTAGGATTGGAAATGGGCTGGGGGGGCTAGGACTGGAAATGGGCTGAGTGGGGGAGGGGTGGCTAGGACTGCAAATGAGCTGATGGGGAGAACTAGAACTGGAAATGGGCTTTTGGGGGAGTAGGATTGGAAATGGACTAAGTGTGGGGGAGCTTGGATTGGAAATGGACTGATGTGGTTCTGGAATAGGATTGGAAATGTCAGATGGGGGGCTAGTTTTAGAAATGTCTGATGGGGGGCTAGGATTGCAAATGGGATGATAGGGGGGAACTTGGACTGGAAATGGGATGATGAGAACTGGAATAGGACTGGACATGAGCTGATTGGGGAAGCTAGGACTGGAAATGAGCTGATTGGGGAGCTTGGACTGGAAATGGGCTGAGTGGGGGGGGGGTGGTGGCTAGGATTGGAAATGGGCTGGGGGGGCTAGGACTGGAAATGGGCTGAGTGGGGGAGGGGTGGCTAGGACTGCAAATGAGCTGATGGGGAGAACTAGAACTGGAAATGGGCTTTTGGGGGAGTAGGATTGGAAATGGACTAAGTGTGGGGGAGCTTGGATTGGAAATGGACTGATGTGGTTCTGGAATAGGATTGGAAATGTCAGATGGGGGGCTAGTTTTAGAAATGTCTGATGGGGGGGCTAGGATTGCAAATGGGATGATAGGGGGGAGCTTGGACTGGAAATGGGATGATGAGAACTGGAATAAGACTGGACATGAGCTGATTGGGGAAGCTAGGACTGGAAATGAGCTGATTGGGGAGCTTGGACTGGAAATGGGCTGAGTGTGGCGGACTGGAAATGGATTGAAGTTCCCCCCCACTCAGCCCAATTTCCAGTCCGAGCCTTCCCATCAGCTCACTGGAATAGGATTGGAAATGGCTGATGGGGGAGCTAGTATTGGAAATGGCTGATGGGGGGCTATGATTGCAAATGGGCTGATGGGGGGAGCTTGGACTGGAAACGGGCTGATGGGGGTTGGAATAGGACTGGAAATGAGCTGATTGGGGGGGCTAGGACTGGAAATGGGCTGCTGTGGGGGAGGGGAGAATGCAACTAGAAGGGAGCGGATGCTGAGTGGGGCTGGAACTAAAAGGGAGCTGATTTTAGGGGAGGACTAGAAGGGGATGGGCTGGGGGAATGAGGATGGAGGGGGAAAAGATATTTTGTGTGGGAGGGAAGAAAAATCTACGAGTTGCCGGGTATTGGCAGAGTAAGTGGAGGTTGAGGATGGAAGGGTGAAATTTGAGTGGATGATAAAGAAATAAAAAAGAAATTGGGGAACGAGCAAAAGGGGAAAGATCAGTATGTTAAAGCAGATGTAAAAGATAGAATGGAAAAAAATCTAGAAGAGAGAAGAAAGGACAAATGGACTGCAGACAATGGAGAATTAGCAGAAGACAGAAGAAACCAGAAGAAAGTGACTTGAGCAATTGCAATTGAAAAATAAAATGCCCAAACAACAAAAGGTAGAAAAATACTTTTTTTATTTTGAATTTATTAACTGGAATACGTTAGTTATGGGAAATGTGTATCGCTAACGTCTTTGCGTTTTTGTTTTGTACAAGAGGAAATTAATTTATAGTGTTGTTGTACATTCCAAGTTTGGCTTTAGGGGTTCCCAATTTAATTATTGTCTTCCAATTTCTAAATTGTGATTCCTTGTTCTTTGTTTGGTGACGGTCTATGTTCTGCATGTGTAACCGAGCTGAGGTACTCTGTTCTTGTAGTTTGAGGTACTCTGTTCTTGTAGTTGACAGTGCCAGTTGTTCTCTTTCCCCAGTAGGAGATGTATTGATATTCTCTGAGATGTATTGGTTTAATATTTGCAGTGTTGCTTTTGATAGGTAGGGTTTAGCGCTTTGTGAGTCCTGGTAGTGCTGTTATGATATGGCGGGTTTGCTATGGGTTCTAAATGGTCAGTATTTATAGTACTTCCTAATGTGCCTGACAGTTGGCACTGGAGTATAGTAATGTAGAAATCTGGTAGTCTTTCTTTATCCAGACACTCATTAAGAGGCATGTTAACATTATACTAATATTTATGCAAATGAGGCCCCGCAATGAGCCTCCGCACATGGCCCCGGACCCCCTTTGGGCTGCCCCTGGGTAATGTTCAGTCAATCATGCAGAGACTCTGGCCCTGGCCCTATGTACACGTTAAAATGGGCTGTGGGGGCTCTGGTGAGCATATATATATATATATATATATATATACACACTGATAAAAGCATAAAACCCCTTTCCTACCGCTTCCTCCCACTCCTCCACAGTCAGTTCATGGCATCTGCAGGGCAAATAGAGAAACCATAGCAATACACATAATTGTCTCACCAAAAACCTCTCCTTCCTTCCCCAACACACAGCCACCCAATGAGAAGGAGGCAGTTTCTTATGGATGCAGGCAGGTGAGTCCTACTTAGGTGACAAACCAGCCAACAACACACTGACTGCACCCCTCATACAGGCTAGAGTCTGCTTTTCATTTAGCTCCTACAGGTAAATGGGAGCCAGTTCAGGCACTGGAGGTATCAGCACAATTGTGGTCCACGAGGTAGCAATTTTGCATTCAGACATGTGCAGGCTACTTACATGGCCTTCCCCCCATTTCTAGAATGTCTGTTGCAGACATTTATATCCTGTACATGTGCCCACTTGTGGTTCATTTCAGAAGGAACCATGTCTAAACTGGCAGCATGCAGATCCCTCCCCTATACACATTTATAAAAACGGAACATACACTTGTGGTGGCCCATTATAGAAACACTGTGATTTGTGCTAAATATGACCTTGTCAAAGCACCCAAATGACAGGAGTTCACCAGAAAATACAACTTAAAACCTAAGAACATAAGATATGCCATACTGGGTCAGACCAAAGTCCATCAAGTCCAGTATCCTATTTTCAACAGTGGCCAATCCAGGTCACAAGTACCTGACAGGTTCCCAAAGTCCACAGGTTCCACAATGCTCATCTTGGGGTTAAGTAGTGGATTTTCCAGGTCCTCTTTAGAAACATAGAAATATGATGACAGAGAAAGACCACATGGCCTAATTAGTCTGTCCTTCCATATCAACAACTACAACAGTCCCCTTTTTTCCTTTAGAGATCCTCTGTGTTTGTCCCATGCTTTTTTGAATTCAGTTACTGTCCTCATCTCTACCACCTCCACTGGGAGACTATTCCACGGATCCACTACTCTTTCCGTAAAGAAATATTTCTGCAAATCACTCCTGAATCTATCCCCCTTCACCCTCATTCCATGTCTTCTCATAGCAGAACTTGCTTTCAATTGAAAGAGGCTCTCCCCCTGAACATTTATGCACAGAGGTATTGAAACATCTCAATCATATCACCTCTATCCTGCCTTTCCTCTAAGGTGTACATATTAAGATCCTTCAGTCTGTCCTCATATGCTTTATAATGAAGACCACTAACCATTTTAGTAGCCACCCTCTGTACTGACTCCATCCTGTTCACATCCTTTTGAAGGTGCGGTCTCCAGAACTGCACACTATACTCCAAATGAGGTCGCACCAAAGACTTATTCAGAGGCATTATCACCTCTTTTTTTCTGCTAGCCATTTCTCTCTGTATGCACCCAAGCATCCTTCTAGCTTTTGCCGTCACCTTTTCTACCTGTTTAGCTACTTTAAGATCATCAGACACAACCACGCCCAGGTCCCGCTCTTCTTTAGTGGACAAAAGTACTTCACCCCTATACTATATTGCTCCCTTGCATTGCTGCAGTCCAAATGCATGACCTTACATTTTTTAACATTAAATCCCAGCTGCCAGATTCTAGTCATTTATATATCTTTAATAATGGTTTATGGACCTTTCCTCCAGGAACTTGTCCGAACCTTTTTTAAAACCAGCTACACTAAAAAACATCAAAAATCAAAAGGAAAAAAAAGACAACCACAACAGCCGGTATGTTCCAAATTCATGACAGTATAGCGGAAGGCCCCACAGAACCCCCAATACCATGTGAAGGAAGGACAGCAATTGGGCAGGCCCAAAAAAATATAGGAAAGAGCCTGATATTTGATCAGGCACTTACATGGAAATTTTAGGAAGAAAAGGCATCCCAATTGCTGAACTCCAGGATGAAGGATGAGGAACTCTCACTTCCTTCTTTGAATCTCCCAAGCCAAATCAGGGTACATTCGCACTAGCAAACCTTTAAAAGGAATATTACGCTTTTTAAAATACATCTTCATTAGCCAATCTTTATCGGACAGCAAAGCGAGAGTAATCAACAAAGTAGCAGACAATACTTGCTCCTCCTGAGAATTTTCCAATATCGCAGTTTAATTAAGAGTATCTACTTGACCTACTCCTGAATGAGTCTGTTAGGTGTTCTCCTTCTTTGAAGCCGGGAAATAATAAACTTTAACAAATGGAGGGTGAGACTCAGGAGGAACCCCCAGTATTTCAGACAAATAATTACGGAACATCTCTCTAGCTGAAATCAATGTTGTACGAGGAAAGTTTACCAGTCTCAAATTGATTGCTCTCACAGAGTTCTCCAAAGCCTCTAACTTAGATCTTACAACACCAGCCTCTTTAATATGGGCATCAGAATGCTCCTCAAATAGTTTTACTTGTGATTGCACTGTTGTTATGGAGTTCTGAAGTAAAAGTACCTTTGAGAAGGAATCCTCAATTGCATGAGAATGCTGCTGTATTTTTGGGCTAACAAAGCTACTTGCGGCATCAGAGCAGATCCCAATTGCTCAATTGCCTTCCAAATAGATTCCAAAGTGAATGACTCCGGACGCTGCAGAAAGACCTTTCCTTTGTCCCTGGGTATTCTCGTCTGCTGCTCTAGAGGACCCCTCCTAGATGGGTCTACACCCCCAGAGCAGGAACTCCAGTGGTGATGGAACATACACCCTGTCAATATATCTTCCCCTCCTATTTCCAACAGTCTCTCTCTCTCTGTCTCTAGCCCAGTGGTTCCCAGCCCAGTCCTCAGGTACCTCCAGGCCAGTCAGGTTTCAGGATATCCACAATAAATATGCATGAGATTAGATCTGTGTACACTGCTTCCATCATATGCAGATCTATCTCATGCATATATTCATTGTGGATACCCTGAAAATCTGACTGGCCTGAGGGTACTAGAGGACTGGATGAAACCACTGTCCTAGCCAGTTCCCTCCAGTCTCTCTCTTTTCCCCCACCCAGTCCCCACCATTCTCTCTATTTGCAATTTTTGGTGTCTTGTGGAACCTCTATAATGGTCTCATGGAAACCTAGGAGTTCATGGACCTCAGGTTGGGAATCACTGCTCTAAAATACAGGAAGAGAATCTTCATAGTCTTTTGTGGATAAGTAGGTCCAACCTTCGTTGTCTCACACTTTTACAAGGGCAATTTAGGAACACTGATTCCAGAAGCTTTCTCATTCTGAATACAAGGAGAAAAATGTTGCATTCTGCCATATGCAGAAATTGCTGACTGAAACTAATAGTATTCTAAAAGTAACTAGCAAAGGTGGGATGTTAATGCCGCAGTCTATCAGCATTATTCAAGGTGATTGAATGATAGACATTAGACATCTACAACTATATTTTGTATCTTTTTTCAAGCATGCAAAAATTGAAAGTTGCAAAATTGTATGCTGCTAGAACAGTGCTTAGGCTCGATCTCGTGATAACCAAGAGCAGAAGTAAATATATTTATTTCTGATGAATCTGGAAAGCTGTTAGCCTCTGAAGAAGAAATATGCACAATACCAGGGAAAGTACTGTAAAGAGAAAGTGTGAACAAGAATCAACTCTTGTTCATTTGGAACTTAGAAGGTGGACTTCTGGGAAAGAGAAGGATTGGGCCCATTCAAGTCTACTGAGTGAAGCATAAAAGACAACAGCTAAGCCTCTCAGAAAGTGACGCGGCCATATGTTCGAGGCCGTGGTATGCACGGTAAACGAGGAATCTGTTTAAGGCAACCCTCAGCAGTGGTCCCAACCTGCCTTCCATCTGCTCTGATGTCCTTTTGCTGTTTTTTTTAATGTTGCCTTGTCTCCCTGCACTATTTTCAGAGGTTACACCACTGCTCAACACTAAAGCCCACCTCTCAGGAAGTGATGTAGCTGTGTGCATGATCTGCAAGGTAAATTCAGAACCTATTTCAGACAACACTCAGCAGTGATCTGCGCTGCAGTGACGCGCACCACAGGAACTCGCTCAAGAAGCATGCTCCTTGGGTGAGCTCCTTGGGGTGGTTCTGGGCGAGCAGGCGCTCCACACTGTTGTTTTGCTGCTGCTAAGTTTTTCGCTACACGTCCTTAGTTTCTCTTCGCCTCTGGTAAAAGCCTTCGCTCGGTTGCTCTTCCTGCTGTGATCACCATTATCTACTTTCTCCTTGCTATGGCCATGATTCCTGGTCTCTGGGGCATTCGTCCCGCAACCTCAGTAGCTTCAGATCAGCTTATTCGTGTCCTAAGAACCTTGTTCCTTGTCGCTCATCCTCATCCCTTGCCTCTCTTCTCCCTCCGGCTCCACCGTCTCAGCTACTTTTTTCCTTGGCCCTGGTGAACTGCATTCCCTCCGTGCCAAAACACTTCTGGTGCATGATTTGATTGTTCAAAACTCCCTGATATGCTCTTTGAAACTGAGACCTGGCTGAAAGATGGCGAGGCCCCTCTC
The DNA here is from genome assembly GCA_033557465.1 of Ichthyophis bannanicus. NCBI lineage: Eukaryota > Metazoa > Chordata > Amphibia > Gymnophiona > Ichthyophiidae > Ichthyophis > Ichthyophis bannanicus. The sequence continues at coordinate 683,585,901 of CM066036.1, read as the reverse complement.
CTTGCTTGCTGCCTTCCTCCAGATTACTCTGCTCTCTCTACCCCCCGTCTGGGCTGTTCAGGTGGGGGAGTTGCAAGCCTTTTCGGTTTACATTGCCTCAGACTCCAGTTCACACTTCTGCTCTCCATTACCCTGAATCACTGCTTCTGTACTTTCATTCCTCTCCACCTACCTACTTTCTTCTTCTTTATTCCCCCCTTCAATTTGTCCTTCTCTTTGGAAAGCTCTGCTTCTCACCATAATGGAGACTTCCCTCCAATTCCCCATCTGGTGCTCTTAGGCAACTTTAACACACACTTTCTTTCACTTGCCTCCTATTGGGATCATATCTTCATCTCTCTTCTCCAGGATCTTGCTCTCTGTCAACACATCTCCTTCCTGACTCATGTAGCTGGTCACACTTGATCTCCTCATGGCTCCCTCCTGTTCCTCGTTGGTCCCCTCCTCCCTTTCCCCCTTCCCCCTACAGATCACTTCGGCATTCTCTTTTCTCTACACTCTTTTCCATTCCTTCCTGCTGCTCCCTCATTTCTACTTCTTCTCCCTCCAGGCTCTCTCACCATATCATGACCTCTACTCTGGCCCAGTTTCCACCCTCCAATTTCTCTACCTTTACTCTGGATGACCAAGTCTCCACATGAAACTCCTGCTTGTCCACCGCCCTTGAGCATTTAGCTCCCCTTCATCTACATTCACATCGCCGCCCCACCAGACATCCTTGGTATCACCCTGATCTTCTCTTATACCACGCCTACTGCGCCGTTCAGAACATCTCTGGCGCAAACACTGCTCCCTGGATGCTTTACAATATTTTCATTCTTGTCACCAACACTATCGCTCTCATCCATGCAGCTAAACAATCATATTACTCCCAGCTTATCTCTACTTCAGCTAACTCTTCAGCTGTTCTTGGTCCTAAGATTCCTCTCTGCTACCCAATCTCCCTCCTCTGCTAATCCCACCTTTCCCCTCCCTAGCTCTTCTCAACTTGCCTCCTTCTTTACAACTAAGATTCAGTCTCTTCACATCTCTTTTCCCAACTGATTCCCCCTCTCTCCTCCATCCTTTACCAAATTCCTCCTCATCTCCTCCTTGCTCACACCTGGTCTACTTTCTCCTCAGCTACGGAAGCCAAGCTTCTCAAATCACTTTCCTCCACTTGTAAAACTACCTGCCGTGCCAATCCTATCCCTTCTGCTTGGCCTTGGGAACCCTCTCTCACCCTTCTTCCCCCAATTCTCACCATGCTCAATACTACTCTCACCTCTGGTTCCTTCTCCACCCCTTGGAAACATGTCTTTTTTCGCCTGCTCTTGAAGAAACCTACCCTAAAGCTCACTGATCCAGCCCACTATCGCCCTGTTTCCAACCTTCCTTTCCTCTCAAAAATCCTTGAGCAATTTGTTTTTTTCTCAGTTCTCCCAATACCTTGAATCCATCCATTATCTCCACCCCCAGCAGTCAAGTTTCAGGCCCGGACATAGCACTGAATCCATTCTTCTGTCCTTCTTGAATGGACCATGGTTATATCTCACTTACTGTATCCCTTGATCTTTCATTCGCATTTGACCTAATTGATCACTAGTCTTCATGATGCTGGTGTTTCAGGGAAAGTTCTGCTTTGGTTCCATTCCTTCCTCTCCTTTTGCTCCTTTTTGGTTATCTCGGGCATCTACTACTACTACTGAGCATTTGTATAGCGCTACCAGTCATACACAGCGCTGCACAGACATGTAAGAGACAATCCCTGCTCATCAGAGCTTACAATCTAATAAAGACAAAACACAGAAGGTGTAAGCCAGTGTAAAACAAAGGGAAGGAAAAGGAGATCAGATAAGTCAAGATCCAAAAGCAGAAGTGAAGAGGTGAGCTTTCAACCTGGATTTGAAGAGGGTTAGAGAAGTTGCCTGGCATACAGTCAGAGATAGCTTGTTCCAGGCGTAAGGTGCAGCAAGGTGAAAGGAGCGAAGTCTGGAGTTGGCTGCATCATACCTCTCCTGTGGCACCTGACCTCTCTTCGACGAACTCCTTTCTCTCACGTGTCTCTGATCCACTTGCCTCAAATTGTATCCATCTTAATTCCCTGAAGACATCTGCCATCTGGTTCTCCTTTCGTGTCCCCTGCCCCTACCTGTCCCTTTCTCTAAATGGTTCCCCAATCTCATTGATCACCTCCCTCCACTACCTTGGTGTCACCTTGGATTCTGCCCTCTCTTTCCATGAACATATCTCACTACTCATCTGTCGTTCCTTTCTCTCCTTCAGGTAAATCAGAGCTATACGTCCCTTTTTGAATACCTCTTTCCTTATCACCCTTCTTTTATCTTTAGTAATATCACACCTTGATTACTGTAATTCCATACTTTCTGGTCTTCCCTGGTTCCAGCTCTGCCGCCTCCAACTAATTCAAAACATCGTTGCTCGGATCATCTCTCATGCCACCCGCTATAATTATATCACCCCACTGCTCATCGACCTTCATTGGCTTCCCATCAAACACCATATTCTTCATTGGTTTCATTCCTTCCTCTGCTCAAGGTCTTGCTCGGTTCTCTCTCTTTTCACCCCAGCAATTTCCTCCGAGCCTTTCCCCCTCCCATGTGGTGTTCCACAGGGTTCAGTACTTGCCCCCCCTCCTCTTTAACATTTTTCTTTCACCTCTTGCTTTACTGGTTCAACAACATGGGATTTCCACTTTCTACTATGCCTATGATCTGGTTCTCCTGCATCACACTTCTCCACTCCATCCCGATCTCACCCCTCTCAATACCTGCCTCTCTGTAGTCACTGACTGGCTCACTACCCACTGTCTACATCTCAACCTAATGAAAACTCTCGCCATTTGGTTCACCCGCGGTAGCCCCCCTCCTCCGGTTGCACCTTCTCTCTCTGGCTCACCTATCCCCCTGGTATCTTCCTTTCGTTACCTGGGTGTTTTCTTCGACTCTGATCTGTCCTTTCGGGATTACATTTCTCATGTTTCCAAAACATCATTTTTCTTCCTCCGTCAAATTCGCGCTATTCGTCCCATTCTCACTTCACAGGCACTCACTATCCTTCTCTTATCCCTGGTCATGTCCCGCATCGATTTCTATAACTCTGTTCTGGTTGGGCTTTCCTCTTCACAACTTTATCGCTTACAGCGAATTCAGAAACTGATACTCGGCTTATTTCTCACTCTTCTCCTCGCGATCACGTCACGCCTCTTCTTATTCATCTTCATTGGCTTCCCATTAAATTCCTCTTTCACTACAAAGTCCTTTCACTTGTCCACCAGGTCCTTTATACTCACTCTCCTCAATATTTGGCCGACCTCATTCATTTCCATACCCCTACTCGCACATTACGATCATTGCATCTCAATTGTTTACATCTTCCCTCCCCTTCACGAGCCCACCTTCAGTCCACCTGCTCCTCTGCCTTCTTTTTCATTGGTCCCGCCCTCTGTAACTCGTTACCCTCCTCTATCCGGCTTGAACAACAGCACACCACCTTTAAGAGCAGTCTGAAAACCCACCTCTCTACCATTGCTTTCGACCTCCCCATCCCCTCTGTGTGATCTTACTCTCCCTGCCCCCCTCCACTTCCTCTCCTCTTTTGTCTCGTATGACTCCGCTGTTTTGCTTTCCTATCCATTATTGTAACTTCTTTTCCACTTTCCGCCTTTGGCTTTCTGTACTTTTATTTTTGTAAACCGCTTTGATGTTACTGTTTAGTGGTATAGTAAGCAAATAAACATAAATATAAACATAAGGTACTAACCACGGTTCATAAAGCCATCTACACACAGAATCCTCAGTACATATCTGACCTTCTTCATTTCCATACTCCCTCTTGCAGTCTGTGCTCGGTCCATGTCATCCACCTACAACTCCCTTCCCCCTCCCGTGCTCCCCCAAATCCATCCACCACTCCACTTTCTTTTTTATGGGCTCCTCCCTGTGGATCTCCTTCCCAACTGACCTTTGCTTAGAACTCTCTTCCCAAATTTAGGTCTCTCCTTAAGACACACCTCTTCCACGCTGCTTTTGACCTCCCCCCAATCCCTTGACCCCCTCCTTTCTCCCTTATCCTCTCTCCCTCTTTCCCTCATTTGTATTTTTCATTGCTGAATGATTGACTCTCTTCCCTTTCCTATCAGATTTTGTAGTTCTCTTCACTTTCTCTTGGCATCTGCCTCTCTTTTGGTTTGAAACTTTTGTAAACCACTCTGATGTCACAAAGGTGCGGTATATAAAATGACAAGTAAGGATAATGATAAAGATAAAGACCCATGGGTGGCTATGTATATATCTGGCTGCAATCATTGCAAGGAGGAAAAACTCTTCCCTGCAAGCTTCCATGGATCCAAAATGATGGAAGAAATGTGGACATAGAAGGATGCGAAACCAAGGACCTTTAGAAAATGTTTATGAAAGCTAAGTATTCCCTGTAGCCAATAAACGGTCTGCTGACAATGATGAATAGGTGTTAGTGGAAAGACTGTTCTGAGAGTTAAGGGTATAGGCTTGCTGGGTGTAAGGAGAGGTGTTAATAAACAGGTAGACAAAGGTGAGCCAGTTGATATAGTATATGTGGATTTTCAGAAAACCTTTGATATAGCAGAATTAGAAACGGTACATAGAAGAGCCATCAAAATGGTAAAGGGGATGGAAGGAAATCCCTATGAGGAGAGTCTTAAAAGGTTAGGGCTCTTCAACCTGAAAAAGAGATGGCTGAGGGGAGATATGATAGAGGTCTTAAATTAATGAATGGAGTGGAATGGGTAAACATAGATCGATTGTTTATGCCATCAAAAAGTATAAAGACTGGGGGACATGCAATGAAGCTAAAGTGTAATCTGTTTCGGACTAATAAGAGAAAACATTTTTTCATTCAACACATAATCAAACTCTGGAATTTGTTACTGGAGGAGGTAGTACAAGCTATTAGTGTAACTAGATTTAAAAAAGGTTTGGACAAGTTCCTGGAGGAAAGGTCCATAAACCACTATTAAAGAGGACCCGGGAATTCCAGTGCTTGCCCCAATACAAGCATTGTGGAATCTGTGTGTCTTTTTGGGAAACTGGCAGGCACTTGTGACTTGGATTGGTCACTACTGGAAACAGGATACTGGGCTTCACCCAGTATGGCATTTCTTATGTTCTTATGAAGAAGTAGAGCCTGTAGTAACCTGCTCTTGCCATAAGGGGCACCGGATTCCCACTATGCTCAGGAGTGAGAAATATAAAAAGCTTATGTGAGATTTTCCATGAAAAGAAAGATACTACCTAGCCCATTTAAAGTTCTCTCTGCTGACAACTTCCCCTTTTGCTATGTTCTAACTGAAAGCTTACCACATATTCATAGAGGTGTTTAGGTGACTAGGCGAAGACCTTTGGAAACACACTGCCTACACAGGTTGTAGCAAGTGAAGAATAAAAGCTGCCATTACACAGTGAAAGGAGAAGATAGACATATTGTTCATAGGATAAAGGTTAGCTTGAGAAGCAGCAAACCTCTGTGGCAACATCACATGCTATTTATTTTTAGTTCAAGTTCCGTCTTGGAATAGCTAAAATCTAATGCTGACTATTATCATTCTTGCTGGCACTGAGGACGATGTGATTGCCTGCAATTACCAGTAATGGCTGGTAGTTTGTTATCATGAAAAGCGATATCATGGCACTATGCCTTGCTAGCAAAAATGGCACTTGTCAACACTATGGCGTGAAACTGAACCATGCAATGAAGGAGTTGATTAGGTAATTTTCCACGCACCCTTCAACTGTTTAGTCTTTTGGGGAGGGGGGATGGAGGAGGAGGGGGAGAGGAGGTGCCTTGGATTCAGACTTCAGCGTTTTGACAATAATACTGAGCTGGGTTTTATAGACTGGGATCCAGACAGGCAAATAAGATTCAGGCTAATAGCAGAAATGTTTGCCCAGCTCAGAATACTGCTCAGATTTGTAGCTATGTGTTATTTTTCTGTGATCTGACTTTTGAAAAGAGGGGAAAAGAGGAAACAACCACATTGAATAGGGTCTGGAGCATCACAGTAGACAGGCAGAAAGGGACGGACTGGTTTGGCCAAATGCTCCATGTCTGCTAACATTTTCTACATCTCTATGTTACCGGGAGTTATGGATTTTTGACATAGAGCCTGTAAAATGGCTGCACTGATATCTTCATCCACCCATTCACATGTAACAGAGGCAGTTCTGTCAATGCTGAGCTATCTCATGTTTATTCATTGTGGATATCCTGAAAGCCAGACTCGCTGGCTGTGTCCCAAGGACCGGTTTGAGACTCACTGTCTTAGACATAGGTGGGGCATAAATGGTTATCATGTTCGTTTCTGATTTGTTGCATAATGAAATGTGACTTCTGTCCTCTAGGGAAGATATTGCTTTTCACCTGACCAAACTACTAGAGAGCATGTAGCAGAACTGAAAAGTCTTCTGTAATTTGCTATTTCTGTGTGGAGTAAGTGACCCTTTAGCTCAGATAACATATTCTCTTACTGAGACTAAAATATTTCATTACCGCTTTAGTTGAAAGCTTAAATAACTAAATGAAAGGTGCTGATTAATCAAAACATGCAAAGCTAAACAAGCTGCTCTCAAAGCTGAACATCAGCATGCAGCAAAATTACTTAATAGAAATATGGTGACATTCTTAATTTGCATAATCAGATCATAGCCACATTACATTTAAGGTATATTTGCTAATCCAGTCTGCGATATTTTCACATTCTTTCCATTTTATACCTCACAGCATAAAGAATGAAATGAAATAAAACAGAATGCTATAATCGCGTGTCTTTTTTAAGAAAATAAAACACTATTATCCTTAATGATCAAGTTTAGGTGCCTGTTAACTAAAGTGCGATAAGCAGTTAGGTTGAAAATTAGCATGCACTGTTAGCGATGAGAGTGGTAACTTACTTTGCAGATAAGAGAGCATACATTAAGGGCCCCATCATTATTGGGGCATGTCTGGCCTGACGGGTCAGATCTGCACCCGATTCTGATCCCGCAGGGGCTAAATGTTCCCAGCAAGATGAGAATCAGGTGCTTAGGGCTCGGACGGGCAGGTCATGCCCTGATTCCGAGTGCCCAGATGTCCAGCCAACTCCCCATCCAACCCGGCCAGGCTGCCTGCATGTAGCCCCGGTACCCTGATCGTCCATAAGCAAAATCAGTCACCCATTCCCCACCACCCGACCCCCAATTGGGCCTGTCAAGGCTGGGATTGGGTGTCAGGGTTCCCCTGCACTGCTCACCTTGCCAGTGCTGGACCACCCATGCTGTCCTCTGACATTGGGGGGACTTATTCCACCCCTGAGGTGGAATAAGTCCCCCATCTAAGAAGGCAACCCCCAGATGAACACAGTTGCGACCACAATTGGCCCTGAATTTCCGGGGTCAGGGTCCTGCCTCCACCCCGCCCTTACTCCTCCTCTAGTCCTCCCCCTCCTGCCCCCATCCAGAGCTCCCCACACAACACTGATTCATGTGTGGGGAGCCTGGTGGTCGCAGTTTGCTCCATGAGAATAGCAGGGGTTGGACATCCGAACCAGATATCCAACCTCTGCTATTCGCAGTTCACAATGACCCCCTAATTGTAAGTCATGTTATGGGGTGGGAACAGGGTGGTTAATAGGTGGGAAAGGCACATTGAGTTAGCATACTTTACTTTATAGTGCGTTCTCACAGCTGCTGGTACGAGTAGCATCTGTTTACTTATCATTTCCTCAAACAGAGGCATTAAGTGCACCCATGCTATGATCAGGCAGTTGGGGGGAGCAGGCCATGGCAAAGAGGTGTCTGGCCCCCTCTTATTCCTCTCCTGACGTACCAGAACCTCTCCCACCCACTTTCCCATCCCGCACTTACTGAGGGTGTCTTTAATGGGTTAGTGGGAGGTCAGGAGTGATCCCCAGATGCCTCTGCCCCATTCTCACCTTGGGTTCAAAATGAAAGCTCTGACCACTAGTGGTAATCTTATGGTGTTACACTAGGGGTCAAGCTGTCAAATGAGGGGAAACACTCTGTGGGAGTCAAGTGCCCAAACTGAGGAAAATAGTTAAGAAAAAACTAAAACGAACAGATGCAAAGGTTAAAGATTTACATCAAGCAGGGCATTGTTTAAAAATACTGTCTTAAAAGCCCAGACCAAATGCATTTAAAAAAGGTTGAAGGAAGGCCAAAAAACTGCCAGCATAGTTTAATGGTGAGGTCAGAGAGACTGTTGTAACCAAAAAAGCATTTGTCAGGAAATGGAAAAAGGAGCCAAATGACGAAAATGGGAAACAACATAAGCACTGGCAAGTTTGATGCAAGGCACTGATAAGGATGGTAAAGAAAGAATATGAAAAAAAGCTTGCCGTGGAAGCAAAAATGCCTAATAAAACTTTTTCAAATACATTCATACCAAAAATACCTGTGAAAGGGTCATTTGGACCATTAGATGATAGAGAAGTAAAAGGAGCATAAAGGGAGGGCAAGGCCATAATGCAGAGACTGAATAAATTCTTTGCTTTGGTCTTTACTTAAGAAGATGTAGGGAAGTTACCTGTACCTGAAATGGTATATTTATTTATTTATTTAATGGTATTTATATACCGCCTTATCATTCAATCAAAGCGGTTTCCACAGCAAACAATCAAGGGGGGACAAATGTCTTCATGCAGTGTATAGTGTAGTGTGTAGGTGTTGGCGGGGAAGTGATTATATAAAGGTGATATATCAGAAGAACTGAAAGAAATATTGATAAACCGAGAAGATGTATTACAACTATTTGTTAAACTGAAAAGTAGAATATCACCTGGACCAGATACTATACCTTGAAGGGTATTGAAAGAACTGAAATATGAAATTGCAGACCTACTATTAGTAATATGTGAACTATCATTAAAATCATTTTAGTACCTGAAGAATGGAGAATGTCCAATGTAACGTCAATTTTTAAAAAGGGTTGCAGGGGTGATCCAGGAAACTAAAGACCAGTGATCCTGACGTCAGTATAGGGCAAAATGGTAGAAACCATTATAAAGAATAAAATTACTAAACATGTAGATAGTCATGGTTTAATGGGAGAAAGACAACATGAATCTAGCCAAGGAAAGTCTGTTATATGAGTGTGAATAAACAGGTAGACTAAGGTAAGCCGGTCGATATAGTGTATCTGGGACGTTTAGAAAGCCTTTGAAAAGGTCCCTCATGAGAGATTTGATTAAATTAAAAAGTCATGGGTTAGGAGGCAGTGCACTATTGTGGATCAGGAATTGACTAAAAGATAGAAAGCAGAGGGTAGGGCTAATTGGCCAATTTTCTCAATGGAGAAAAGTGAATAGTTGCTCTTCGCTGTCGACCCTCTCAGGGGAATAAGCCAGGAAAAGGAAGGTGAGATCCTCCCCGCTCCTTCCAGGACACCTAATTGCGCTGGCAGACAGCAGAATTTAAAAGGCAGCATGCCCAAGACACCGGCCTTCTCACTGCCAGCCCAATCAGGGGAACAAGCCAGGAGTGGGAAGGTGAGCTCCTCCCTGCTCCCTCCAAGATATCCAATCATGCAGGCAGATAGTAGAATTTAAAAGCAGCACGCTAGTCGCCCCATGCCTGGCGGGACTGTGAGGGCCTCACCAGAGGGAGCTTTAGCATGGTCCTTAGGGATCAGCCTGTGGCAGAGGAAGCCTACACAGGATCCAGGATATGCTGCAGACTACCCAGCTCTGCTGGTCACCAACATAATCCCCGTGGTGCAATAAAGCACTGGAGACCAAGACTAATTGCAATAAAGAAAGTTGCGAGTCCTGTCCGTAAACAAAACCAAATACCCTACTGTCCAACAAGGCAAGAGTTTGTAACTGCACCCTCCATCTTCCATCACAATTGCCACCAAAATACGCCCGTCTCAATCCTAATAAAATACTGAGTTGCAGTTCCTCTATTTATTCTTGCCTAGCTGTACCTAGCAGTCTCCCAAATAAGATTCAAACTGACCAAACCACCAAACTTACTCAAAAGCACAACTACTGCACTGCAAATAGAACCCCAAGTCCTACCAACAAGAAAGGATAGACTAAGTATCATGGCACAGATAACTTCTTGCATGCTTATCCTATTCGCACTTACACTCATGTTGATAGGAATAATCAATATGGCAACCATTCCAACAGGCATCATACCAATAGTTTATAAGCAAAGGAACATCACCTGGTGCCAACAATTCACAAATATCCCTAGACGCCAATCAAGATAAATAAAAATCAATATTTCACCTTACTCAACTAACCAGCAAAACTACCTACCTCCATTCTCCTAAGTACATGAAATACTCATTAATGAACGCATGCTCTGCATGCAAGAAGATCCACATTATCAATGATTATATTAAGGACAACAGTCTAGACATTCTCTTCATAACAGATTCATGGTTCACTGAAACAGATTACGTACTAATAAACCAACTCATCAAATCAAAGATGGGCCTTCATAACTGCCCACGGCTAAATAAGAGAGGAGGAGGGATATTCATCCTCACTAGCAAAGATCATAAATTCCAGATCTCCACAACCCTAACAAACAACACACTGAATGCATTACTAATCCAAAATAACAACTTCTCTATATACTTAGCATATAGATCCCCAGCCTCTACAGCCGATGACTTATCATCACTTATAGAGTTCCCAATCATCTAACAACAAACCATTCATCCTACTAGGAGACCTTAACCTAAATTCAGCACCTACAAGCCAAGTCAATTCCTTCCTTGAAGCTATAGATGTCCTTGACCTAACTCAAATCATAAACTCTCCCACACATAAAGGAGAAACACTCTAGACATGGTATTCATACCTAAAAAAATCACTGCGCAGAACATAAAGACCACACCGTTACCATGGTCTGACCACCACATGATAACATTTGATCTACTGCTAATCACAACTAACCACAAAAAGGAACTTCAATAGCAGGGAACCCACAGATACAGAGAGTTCAAGAAGGCTGCTCTGATTGAACACCTCGCCCCTATAATAAACTCACCTCCAATAGATCTTTCAAAACTAGTAGATGATTGGTATAATACTATAACAGCCTACGCCATACTACCACCAAATCGAACAATCAGACAAATTGCTACAGCACCCTGGTATTCAAGAGACGTAAAGGAAGCAAAACTTAAACTTAGACAACTAGAACGAAGATGGCGCAGAACACAATACCCTGAACACCTCTGAGAATACATCACCAACCAGGAGGACTACAATAAACCGATAAATCAGAGGAAAAGAGAATACCACAGTAATCTCATCCCTAAAGCACTAAACCAACTGAGGGAACTGTTTGAAATTACCAAGTCACTCACAAGAGCCTCACCAACCCTGAAAGCCTCAAGCTTGAACCCACAAGAATATGCCTCCTACCTACAGAGCAAACTCCCTCCTGTTAAAGATACAACTCCACTAGATCAGATAGTATCAAATGAGGCAAGTAGCATGCCAAAATGGAGCTCATTTACCCCTATATCAATCAACTAGACCAAATCCTATCGATGATAAACACCACCACATCCCCATTGGACCCATATCCCACAGCATGGATTAAAGTGGCCAGAAAAGAGCTATCACCACCACTGCTCAGAATAATAAACTCCTCTCTCACTCAAGGACTGATGCCATTTAACCTGAAGACCTTCTCAGTCAGACCTACTCTAAAGAACTCCTCAGCAGATCCCAACTTACCCACATCATACAGACCCATTTCTAGTATACCTCTCTTGGCCAAAGTAATAGAGAAGACTGTTCAACTACAGCTCCAGGACTTTGTAGAGTTAAATGCTCCCCTCTATGACCAGCAGCATGGGTTCTGGCAAAATTATGGCATTGAAACGCTCCTCACCTCCCTCCTAGACAATCTGATAAAGGGAATAGAAAGATCCACACAAGCCTTCATCCTCATTTTCATTGATATCTCTATAAATCACCGGAAATGCATAGAAATTGGAGTAAACAGGATTCCACTAAGATGGTTCTGTTCATACCTACCTGGACTCACACAACATGTCAAACTACACATCAAGATCTCGGAGCAAATCCAAGTACAACCAGAATTGCCACAAGGAGCAGCGCTCTCCACCCTCTTATTCAACTTATATATTCAGCCCATATGTTGCATCCTCCATAAATACAAGATAATGTGTCACATTTACACTGATGACAGTATGTTATATACACCATTCACAACAAAGAACCCAGACTTCTCTACTATACTCTCATGTCTTATTGAAATTTATTTATTTATAGTCTCTTATATACCGCACTATTCAGCATCAGCGCGGTTTACAATAAACAAGGAGTTACACAATTCAACGGTACTTTGTGTTTACAGAAAAAACAGGAAATACAACTCGGATAACAGGGTAATTAATTAATATAACAGACATGATCTCATCCTGGCTTCAGTATTGTGTATGGGAGGTCTGTGGGGTGTCTGTATTGAATTTGTATGTTTGGAAGGTCTGTGGGTAGGTTGTGTTATCTGGATTGTTTAATGGATAAGACAAGAGGAAGAGGTAGTGTTTCAAAGCTTTTCGAAACTGCAAAAGGTCTGGTATTGATCGGATGTTTTGAGGAAGGCTGTTCCAACACCTTGGTGAAATGACCCACTTGCTACAAGAGCAATCTCTAACATTACATTTCAGCAAAACCGAGACACTGGTCATAAACAGAGACCCCACCTTCACATCTCCAGAGAAGATTACAATCAACAACTATGACATCCCCATCAGATCTGAGTTCAAATACCTTGGGGTGATACTAGACCAGAAACTAAATTTCCAAACCCATATCAAGAAAGCAATTATAGCAACATACCAAAGAATAAAGATCCTTCACAACCTCTGCCCACTATTGGATCATAATCTATTCCACACGGTCTGCCAAGCGATCATTACCTCCCGTTTGGATTACTGTAATTCTATATTCCAGGGACTACCAAAAAGTACTCTCCTTCCACTACAAATTGCCCAAAATTCTGTAGCTTGCTTGATCTCACAGATCGAGAGCATGTCACCCCAGTCCTAAAAGAGCTACATTGGCTGCCCATCCAAGCATGCATCAAATATAAATCTCTCATGAACACATTTAAAAGTATACATAACGTATTGGCTGACTGCTTTTGGTCACTCATTCATACAACTTCGGAGAGCAGACCAAAAAAACCCCAAACTGGAAATCTACTTAAAGTCCCGGTGCGGTGCTACAGGGGGAGGAGGAGCCCGGAGTCCCCACCCCCTTCTGGCCGCTATTTCATCGGTAGCCCGCCGCGGACCTGGTGGGACACTTTGCCTTCAGTTTTACCTTAGTTGGATCCCAGTGTGGTGCTACAGGTGGAGGAGGAGCCCGGAGTCCCCACCCCCTTCTGGCCGCTATTTCATCGGCGGCCCGCCGCGGACCTGGTGGGACACTTTGCCTGTAAGTTTTACCTTAGTTGGATCCCGGTGCGGTGCTATAGGGGGAGGAGGAGCCCGGAGTCCCCACCCCCTTCTGGCCGCTATTTCATTGGCGGCCCGCCGCGGACCTGGTGGGACACTTTGCCTGCAAGTTTTACCTTAGTTGGATCCCGGTGCGGTGCTACAGGGGGAGGAGGAGCCCGGAGTCCCCACCCCCTTCTGGCCGCTATTTCATCGGCGGCCCGCCGTGGACCTGGTGGGACACTTTGCCTGCAAGTTTTACCTTAGTTGGATCCCGGTGCAGTGCTACAGGTGGAGGAGGAGCCCGGAGTCCCCACCCCCTTCTGGCCGCTATTTCATCGGCAGCCCGCCGCGGACCTGGTGGGACACTTGCCTGCAAGTTTTGCCTTAGTTGGATCTTGGTGCGGTGCTACAGGTGGAGGAGGAGCCCAGAGTCCCCACCCCCTTCTGGCCGCTATTTCATCGGCGGCCAGCCGTGGAACACGACCCGCGGGCGCATACGCGTGGGTGCATGCCCGAAGGGGCGTGACCTAAAAGGCAGGTAACGCCCCTTTGGAGCCCCTTCGGAGTTTGAGGAGCCTACTACATAGTCTCATGGGCAGACAGAGGAAGAAGGCATATCCAGCTGTCCCTGCCAAGATAGGGAAGACGATTGGCCCTATGGATCGACATCTTCTAAGAGCCGGATTATCATCTTTAGAGAAAGAACGTTCGGAGGAGTCCGTGAGTACTGTGTTTGATGTGTCCTCACATACGTTGGGGCTTGTCCACCCCGGAAAGGAAGTGGTTGTTGGTGAGGATGTTTCTGCCAGGGTGATCGTTCCTGGTGGAAGTCCTTTAAGTGATCAAGGCGCCCCACCTTTACTGGCATTGGGAGAACAGAAAGTTAAAATGCCTTCCCCGGTGTTTTTTTCCTCTGGTGTATCAGAAGTGACTGTACCAGCTGAGGTTTCTTTACGGGACATTTGGGAGTTGGTCGCGTGTATGGAAGGTTCCTTTCGCGCTTCCTTCTCCCAAGTCGAGCAGTTTTCTTCACAGGTGGTACAAAAGCTTTCAGAACATGAGGTGTTGCATGTTCAAAATAACAAATCCCTGTCTAAGTTGGAGGGTCGTTTTTCCGTAATGGAAGCTGCAGTTTCATCATCTATTAAAGATAGTACATCTGTTCATCATCAGTTAGAAGTTCTTGAAAATGTTAATCGTTCAAAAAATTTGCGTTTTTTGAATTTTCCCCGTACTCATTATTTGGCTCCCTGGATATTGTTACAAAAATATTTTAAGGAGGTGCTGTTAATTAAGGATGTGGATTCTATTTAGATTTCTTCATTGTATTATGTTCCTTTGCGTTCTCCTGGTATGACCTCTTCTCCAGATAGTGCACAGAAAGGGAACCCCAATGGTGTTGAGTCTTTAGATCTTTCACAGTTTTTGGAGTCCTCTATCAACATGATTTCTCAGCGTGCTACTTTGGTAGTTTCATTTTTGGCACTTCAGGATAAAGGTTTGATCTTGCGATCATATTTTTCAAAAAAAGATCAGTTTTTTTGTGGAGATTCTATACAAATTTTTCCAGATGTAAGTAGGACTACTCAGATTCGTCGGAAGGCATTTCTGGCTTTGAAAGATCGGATTTTGGCCATCGGGGCTTCCTTCTTTTTAAAATATCCCTGTAAATGTATTGTGGTCTTAGAGGATATTAAGTATGTTTTCTTTGATGTTGGGCAATGTGAGGCGTTCTTGATTAGTAAGGAACCTTCATAAAGTGTTTTTTTTTCTTTATCCCTCTCTTTCCATGTATAATTGGGCTAAAATGTGGAGTTGGATCCTTTTGCTTTGTATTTGTTTTTGGATCAGGTGATTGTCCTCTTGATGTGGACTTGATTTTGTATTCCTACTTTATTTTTTATAATAAAGATTTATTCAAATTAAAAAAAAAAGTATACATAACGTATTGGCTGACTGCTTTTGGTCACTCATTCATACAACCTCGGAGAGCAGACCAAAAAAACCCCAAACTGGAAATCTACTTAAAGCCCCAAAACTCAAAACAACAAGCACACAAGAAACTTGCCAGCACACTTTCTTCATCTACAGTCCAACTCTATGAAATTCCCTACCAAGCAATATAAGAGTAATGAAAGACTTAAAAGAGTTCAGAAAGAGGCTCAAAACACACATCTTCCAGGAATATTATGGGACAGTCACATAACACCATATCAGACAGATAAGCATCCTCAATCATACACAGAATTAGACCTTCCTTGATTCTCACTGTAAATGAGATACCCATATTCAGTATATCCAACTTTGATTCTGTAAATAAGTTACCTGTATTCAGCATGTCATACTCCCCACCCTTCTATGGATAGTTAAAATAAACCTGTTATCCTGTTTTTGTTACAATGTTCTATGAATGTTCTATGTAAACTGCCTTAATAAACAAGAAAGGCGGTATATAAGAACAGTTAAATAAATAAATAGCGGAGTAGCCCTGAGTTCTTTGCTGTGCCCGCTGCTTTTTAACATATTGATAATTGAAATGGAAATGGGAATAACAAGTGAGGTGATCAAATTTGCAGATGACACAAAATTATTCCAATTTGATAAAACCCAAGAGGATTGTAAACAATTGCAGGAGTACCTTGATAAATTGGAAGACTGGACATCCACATGGCAAATGAAATTTAATGTGGACAAGTGCAAAGTAATGCACCTAGGAAAGAACAACCCAAACTGCATTTACACGATGTAGGGTTCCACATTAGGAACCACCATCAAGGAAAAGGATTTAGGCTTATTGTGGATAATACCCTGAAACCCTCTGCCCAGTTTGCAGAGGTGGCCAAGAGAGCAAATTGAATGCAAGGAATCATAAGGAAAGGAATGGAGAATAAAACCAAGGATATTATAATGCCTCTGTATCATTCCATGGTGCGACTGTACCTTGAATATTGTGTGCAATTCTGGTCACCGTATCTTAAAAAGGATATAGTGTTATTAGAAAAAGTACAGAAAAGAGCCACCAAAATGGTAAAGGGAATGGAAGGATACCCCTATGAGGAAAGGCTTAAAAGGTTAGGGCTCTTCAACTTAGAAAAAAGATGACAGAGGGGCGATATGATAGAGGTCTGTAAATTAATGAATGGAGTGGAATGGGTAAACGTAGATCGATTGTTTACACCATCATAAAGTAGAAGGACTAGGGGATATGCAATGAAGCTACAATGTAACCCATTTAAGAATAATAAGAGGAAATAATTTTTCACTCAGAGCATAATCAAACTCTGGAATTCATTACCAGAGGATGTAGTAAAAGCTTTCAGTGTAATTAAGTTTAAAAAAGGTTTGGACAAGTTCCTGGAGGAAATGTTTATAAACTATTATTAAAGAGGACCCGGGAAATCCACTGCTTATCCCTGAACAAGCACTGTGGAGCCTATGTACCTTTTTGGGAAATTGCTAGGTACTTGTGATCTGGATTGGCCACTGTTAGAAATAGGATACTGGGCTTGATAGACCTTGGTCTGACTCAATATGGCATTTCTTATGTTCTTAGGGCCCGATTCTGTGCCACGAATAGCGAGGATGGATGGATGAGACGTCCATCCCCGCTATTCGTGCCTTCTCCGGTGACATAGAGCTTCCACGCCGGTTGTGTGGGGAAGTTAGATGAGGGCGGGGAAAGGGTGGCTTGGGGCGGAGTCTGGGCAGTCAACAGCCCTGGATGTACAAGACCGATTCTAATGTCGGCCCTGTACATCCAAGGCCAGTGACATGTTCGGGAAAGTTATTCCACCTCTGAGGTGGAATAACTTCCCTGGACATTTTTCTTGTACTGCCGGGGCATGGATGGGGCAGGGGGGCCGGAGGACATTCCCTACAGCCCAACCTGGCCTTAAGAAGCCAGATTGAGTGTCAGGCTGTGGGGAATAAACACTTTTATCTGGCGGCTGGTATCGTGGTTTTTAAATGGAGCCATGGTGCCATGGCAACTGGACGCCATGGCGCCATGGCTCCATTTAAAAGCCCTGACTGAGTTAGTCGGGCAGATCATATATGTGCAGGTCAGACTGAATTGCTGTCCCGGCCTGCACGTACATGACTGATCATGATTTTGATCCCGAGGGGCTAGACGTGCCCCGCGGGATCAGAATCGCAATCTCATCTGTACATCTGGTTCAGACCGGACATACAGAGGGGATGTATGTCCGGAACGGAATGAGCTCTTTAGTGTCTGGCTTCTGGTGAATGCATAAGCCAGGGCTAGCAAATGCTGTTTAGCAGGGGTGTCAAATTCCATTCCTGGAGAACCATCAGGAAAAGGAAAGGGAGTTGGCTCACACCTTTTCAGTAGTAACTCCAAGGAAGTCACATTCGGGTACAGTAAGTATCTTCCTATTCTCAGAGGTCTTACAATCTATGGGGCCCTTTTAATAAAGTGCATCAAATTTTTGCACTGAACATGTATTTAGCATTGAAACCAAAGTGCATTCAGTGCAAAACTTTGCTCTGTCAGGAGAGTGGCTAGCATGTTCTCGACTGGTTCCTTGGGGTAGCATATCCTAATGCACAGTGCAATTATTGCAGTTATATCTAACACCACTCACCTAAGTTGCATTAGACGAACTTGCGCAAATTGCTAAATGCAATGTGCTCTCAATGCCCACTCTCCACCCCTAAGCCACCCCAATGTGCAATATGCAGTTAGCGCTGGAATTAGTGTGCGCTGTCATGCCTCTCTGCTAATATTTACCATGAGCCTTTACCACCTGCTAAAATGTATGCTAACTGCTTAGCACACTTTTGTAAAAGGGCCCCTATATTTATACCTGAGAAGGCAGACATGTTCAAGACCACAGGCAGCATCAGTGAGATTTGAACCCTGCCTTCTCTGGTTCTCATCCACTGCTCTAATCAACAGGCCACTCCTCTACTTTAGCTATCAAATTTTTGAGGGGCAGGAAGGGGACAAGGGGCCGAAAGTTAGCTCAAGGGGCACAAAACTAATCCTTGCAGCAGCCCTGAGTATTAGTCATTGCATAATAAGGACATCTAGTGAAAGGATTCAGGCTTCTTGTGTACCATGTTCCAGTGGGAGCTGTAACCTGTGGCTCCTATCAGTGTGATAGCCAGTCTAAATGAGATGGAGAATAGACTGTCTAGACTACAAGCTCCATATTTTGTGTTTTCACTTTGTATTATATGTTAACTATTTCTCTGTTACTCTGTGTTTTGTCTTGACTTAACTAGATTGTAAGCTTTGACGAGCAGGGACTGTCTCGTTTATGTCTGTACAGCGCTGCGGACGAATGATAGCGCTATATAAATGATAAATAGAAGTAGTAGTAGAATAAAAATGGGAGGAGGGAACCCTGGTAGTTGTAAAGGAAGGCACATAACCAGGAAGCTCAGTAGAGTCTGGTTTTGATTGAATTGGAAGTCTAAAGAAGTAGGACCTCCCTCCCACCCCCCCTCCCTACTACTACTACTACTACTACTACTATTCAGCACTTATAGAGCGCCACGCACGCAGCGCTGCACAGCTGACCTACAAGAGGTAGCCAACATAATCAGAGTCATGCTCGTCGGAGCTTACAATCTAAATAGAACAGTGCATTAGTCAGAACAGTACAGAGCATCAGTCAGTTCTGCGCAAGGTACGGTGTGCTACAGTTTGGTCTATAGTTTGGTCATAACGTTAACGGGGGTCAGGGTAAGATGAAGAAGGAGTCAGTAAAATCTCATATTTATGTATCAAATGAAGTCAAAATGAATCCTTAATTATTTAATACTCACATGGAATTCAATGTTTAAATCGATGTCACTATGGGGGCAATTTAGAAAGCTTATTCCATAGGTAAAGCCTATTTCGCAGGCAGAATAAAGCTTCTGTAAACTTGCATAGACTCATACTCATCTAAAAAGTAGATGCGGGAAAGAGTGCACTTGATTTTATGCAATCTGCGTGCAGGTATTCTCAGGGGCATAGTTTGGGTGGAATGGAGGTGCAGGTGTGATGCATGCACGTATTTTATAAAATACATGGGAACACATGTAGAGTGCATGCAGACATGTGCCATCGTCATTGCAAGTCCACATTTTTGTGCATGCATTTGCATTCTATTGCGGCTGGTTCGGGAAACCTGCTTCATAAAGTTAAATAGACACTGATACTGGCTTTATAACATTGCCTCAGAAAAATCCTACGTATTTGCTACGGAAGCAAAAACACGAAATAAAGACTTTTTCAAGTACATTCGTAGCAAAAGGCCTGTGAGAGAGTCAATTGGACCATTAGATGATAGAGGGGTAAAAGGGGCAGTAAGAGGAGACAAGGCTATAGCGGAGAGACTGAATGAATTCTTTGCTTCGGTCTTTACTGAGGAAGATGTAGGGATGTTACCCAAGACTGAAGTGGTATTTAAAGGTGATACTGCAGAGGAATTGAGAGAAATATCGCTACACCGGGAAGATATATTACAACTATTTGATAAACTGAATAGTAGCAAATCACCTGGACCGGATGGTATACATCCCAGAGTGTTGAAAGAACTGAAATATGAGATTGCAGACCTGCTATTGGTAATCTGTGAACTTTCATTAAAATCATCTGTAATACCTGAAGATTGGAGGGTCGCCAACGTAACACCAATTTTTAAAAAGGGTTCCAGGGGTGACCCGGGAAATTACAGACCGGTGAGCCTGACGTCAGTACCAGGGAAAATGGTAGAAACCATCATAAAGAACAAAATTACACAGCATGTAGATAGTCATGGCCTAATGGGAGACAGCCAACATGGCTTTAGACAAGGAAGATCTTGTCTTACTAATCTGATATGTTTCTTTGAAGGTGTGCATAAACAGGTAGACAAAGGTGAGTCGGTTGATATAGTGTATCTGGACTTCCAGAAAGCTTTTGACAAGGTCCCCCATCAGAGACTTTTGGCGAAGCTAAAAAGTCATGGGATAGGAGGCAGTGTACTATTGTGGATCGGGAACTGGTTAAAAGATAGAAAGCAGAGGGTAGGGCTAAATGGCCAATATTCCCAATGGAAAAATAGTGGAGTACCCCAGGGATCTGTACTGGGTCCGCTACTTTTTGACATATTCATAAATGACCTGGAAAAGGGAATAACTAGTGAGGTTATCAAATTTGCAGATGACACAAAACTGTTTAAAGTTGTTAAAACCCAAGAGGATTGTGGAAAACTGCAGGAGGATCTGGATAAATTGGAAGACTGGGCATCCAAATGGCAGATGAAATTTAATGTGGACAAATGCAAAGTTATGCACCTAGGAAAGAACAACCCACGCTATTGTTACACGATGCAAGGCTCCACATTAGAAACCACCACCCAGGAAAAGGATTTAGGAGTCATCGTGGATAACATGTTAAAACCCTCCGCCCAGTGTGCAGCGGCGGCCAAGAAAGCAAATAGAATGCTAGGTATCATAAGGAAAGGGATGGAGAATAAAACAAAGGATATTATAATGCCTCTGTATCGCTCCATGGTACGACCGCACCTTGAATATTGTGTGCAATTCTGGTCACCGTATCTTAAAAAGGACATAGCGTTATTAGAAAAAGTACAGAGAAGAGCCACCAAATTGGTGAAGGGGATGGAAGGCTACTCCTATGAAGAGAGGCTAAAAAGGTTAGGGCTCTTTAGCCTGGAAAAGAGACGGCTGAGGGGAGATATGATAGAGGTCTATAAATTAATGAATGGAGTGGAACGGATAAACGTGGATCAATTGTTTACGCTATCAGAATATAGAAAGACTAGGGGACATGTAATGAAGCTACAGGGTAAACTATTTAAGACACATAAGAGAAAATATTTTTTCACTCAACGTGTAATCAAACTCTGGAATCTGTTACCGGAGGATGTAGTAAGGGCTGTTAGTATAGCTGGGTTTAAAAAAGGTTTGGACAAGTTCCTGGAGGAAAGGTCCATAAACCACTATTAAAAAGGGACCCAGGATATCAATGCTTGACCCAGTACAAGCATTGTGGAACCTGTGTCTTTTGGGGATATTGCTAGGTACGTATGACCTAGATTGGCCACTGTTGGAAACAGGATACTGGGCTTGATGGACCTCGGTCTGACCCAGTATGGCATGTCTTATGTTCTTATGTTCTTATCCATGTTATCAATGTCCCTGTTTAATATGCATTACCAAGTTACAATGTAAACTGCTTTGACTGAAATGATAAAGCAGTATAAAAAAACTGTTAAATAAAAAAAATATAAAAAAATACCATAAAGTACTATCTATAGAGAAAAAGGGAAATATTGTCAGCCAACTAACAAAATCAATTTTAGAAAATCCTTAGAGGTAATATTAGACCTCAAAATAATAAGCCAGCTGATATCAGACATGCCTGGTCATAAAAAGTTTATTAAGGCCATTGAGCCATGGCTTCTAATTCATCATCAGCCCACTATAGTCCATATATTTGATCACTGCATATATATTTATATATTTAGGGCCCAATATTCAAGTAAGCAGACTATGGGCTGCTATGGCGTATAGCCCTGCCTGCTCACCCCTAACCCCGCAGCAATGGCATTAAATATCCACAGAAAACTGACATAGAGCCTAACCGGGTAGTGGCGATATTGGACTGCTACCCGGAGGAGTCATCCCGATGCGGGAATAGCGTGGATGGATGACCAATATGGACGTCCAGTCCCTGCTATTTCCTTAGACTTAATGCCAGAAACAGAGCTCCCCGCATGTACACAGGAGATGTATGGGGAGCTCTGGACAGGGGCAGGAGGGTGGTGGGCCGGAGGAGGAGTGTGGGCATGGCAGAGGAGGGACCTTGTCCCTGGACGTACAGGGTCAATTCCAGTCACAGCCCTGTATGTCCAGGCAAGAGGAGATAGATTGGGGACTTATTCCACTTCAGAGGTGGAAAACGTTCCCCTGACATTGGTGGCCATCATGATGGGAGTGCCCCAGACCAAATGAGCAGGGCAGGAGGTTCCCCGCAGCCCGATCCCACCTGGCAAGCCCTGATGGGAATCGGGCCCTTAGCATCAGTGGCTAAAACTAGGTGAACCAAAATCTGTCCTGGTTTTAGCCACAGATTGCTAACTGGGTAGCGGTCCAATATTTCCATTACCCGGTTAGCAATACTCCCCGCCTCCGCTCTGCCCCGGAACACCCCCAACGTGCCCCGATGCTAACCAGATAGCGTGTGGGTGCATAGGGGACATTCTGTGCTTCTGTGGTAGATGCATGGAATAGTTTCCCAGGGGAGGTAGTAGACATGAGGTCAATATCTGAAATAAAAAAAGCATGGGACAAACACAGAGGATCTCTAAAGGAAAAAAGGGGACTATTGTAGTTGATATGGAAGGACAGACTAGATAGGCCATGGGGTCTTTTCCTGCAGTCAGGTTTCTATGTTTCTATTCCCCTCTTATCTCTCCCTACACCCCCCCCCCCCATGAACACCGATCATCTGTCCGATTGCTTTGATCTGCCTTCCCCTTCCACTGCCAAATACGGACATCGCTCCCTTCACCTTGCTGCTCCGTATGCCTGGAACAAACCACCTGAATCTGTTCATCATGCTTCGTCCCTGGCCCCTCTCAAATCCAGGCTGAGTGCTCACTCTATCGTTGCTGCTATTGGATCAGATCCGCCTAAGCTCCCTTGTGTTTCCTTACCATTCCCCCTGGATGTGTGCTGTCCACAGCCGCTGTGTTGTGTGTTCTGATTAGATTGTAAGCTCTGCTGAGCAGGGACCATCTGTTACATGTGTCTGTGAAGCACTGCCTAAGACTTGTAGCGCTATACAAATGATCAGCTGTAGTTGTTGTAGTTGTGGTAGGGCCTTCTGGCTATAGTATGGGGTACCAGGACTACGAATATGATCTCCATTTCTCTCCCAAAAACAAATTCCTTCCCTGCTCATGCCCGTACTATCCCTGCATCAGCAGTCCCATTTTTCTAAACATGGGAATTGTTAGGGTCCCATAGATTGGCTCCCATGGATTAGCACACAGGTGCATAGCCTGAATAACACTATTGCTCTTCTTAAGGTTTCTGTAAGGGTGTTTAGAAATGTTCCTTTACCTTACAACATTCCCTCACCTCTGCTCCCTGTACCTTAAGACTGCTTCTTGTATTTTTCCAGACTGCAGTCACACCAGTTCAACTCATACTTGCCACAACCATTCTTCTCTATGGGATGCATTGCAGAGCACAACATAATATTTTTTAAGTCCTATTTTCACGTTTCAGCAGGAATAACATGGATGTTTCCAGGAACCACTTAATACGTACACTGACCTTTCCTGAATACACTTTATACATCTCCGCAGCTGACCACGCCCCCATTCCGCCCTCTCCCACCTATGTTCTGAGATCCCCGTGCTAGCGCCATGGACGTACATGTCAGTAGTGTTTCAGAATACTGTTGGGGATGTTTTTGGCACATAAACATCCCTGCTGCATGTGCAAACCCCTTATTTGTATTCTGGAATGACCCCCTTAGCTGAAACAAGCTAGTCTGTTGTACTTACAATAGTAATAATAATAATAGTCATGCAGAATTGTTTTGTAGAATGTGCATACCCTTTCCCCTGCCTAGTAGGAATGCAGTTACGGTGACTCTGCAGTCAGCCATTCACTTCTCCTTCTTTCTTTGGTGGCTCCAGCAATGCTGGGCACCAAGGTTCAGCTTTTAGGCACCATGGCAACCTGGTGCCTGGGATTTGTCAAGCTCTGAGTAGGCGTAAGGCTGAACAATATGCTCACTGACTGCGGGGCCAGTCTTGGGGCGGGGAGAGAACAGGGGATTGAACAATGTGTAGCTTTGATTCTTTAAAACTATGTACTTTATTTTGTGTTGAAAAAATTATACTCACTGAATGCAGGTGCACAGCTCTGAGTGTAATTTCTTTTTAGATTATAATCAAAGCAATGCTACTATGGTAACTACTGTAGTTTTAATTTGATTATCGTAAACAGCAAAGTTAAAAGTACTCACAGTGTTTGCAGTAATGTGCTCACTTTTAATTACCTTGAGGTCATCTTTGACTCCTTTCTCTCTCTCTTTCTCTATACCCATCCAACACACTGCTAAAAGACGTCATTGCTTTCTCTATAACATCACCAAAATCTGTCTCTTCCTTTCTGAACTAACAACTAAAACCCTTATCTATGCTCTCATCACCTCACAGCTCTGCTCCGTGTCTTATTCTCTGCCAGTGTTGCTACCCTCACGTACAGCAGCTCCTCTTCTCAGGTCACTTCATTGGCTCCCTATCCATTCCCATATACAGTTTAAACTTCTCTTGCTCATGTACAAGTGCATTCCTTCCGTGGCTTCTCATTACCTCTACCCAGGGCTGGCGCTACCCTTAGGTGAACTAGGCAGTTGCGTAGAACGCTGGCCTTCCAGAGGTGCCCGCTCCTGCCCATTGCCAAGACTGCACCAGCACTGCAGCAGTGGCCCTGAAAGCTCAACACAGCACTTACCCACCATTTCCAGGGCTGCATTGTGCCACATTTAGGTGCAAGAAAAAAAACAAACACATGAAAATATGCAATAACTGCAAACTCCATCTTATGTTTCCATTTAGCTCTTGGTAGCAATGTTTACTGCATGTCATGCGTAATTGCAGTTGAAGAGATGATGACAGTCCTTTTTAAGAGTTAATTTAACACAGCCCAAAATAACCTGAAGCTAACTTCCTATAAAAACGTTAACATCTGAAAGCCTAGGCAACGCTTGAACAACATTTTAACATTAACTATATGTCTAATTTCCTGTTTGTAAGTAGACATCACATCTTTCTTAATAGGACATTTCCCTACCTTTTTCATTTGAAGAATCAAGATATCAATTGTCCTAATATTCAGTTTCCTTTGGGTTTATTTTAGGAGCCTTATTCATGATAGCCGCATTAAATTCTGTCATTTATGCATGGGAAAGTCATTCCTGTGTAAAGGGTGATTTTAGGAAGGGCTACATTTCCATGTGGCTGCCCTTTCTATAAAGAAGTTGCAAGCAGACGTGTTGCGGGTGTGATCAGGGTGTGACTTGGGGAGGTAAAAACATCTACATGTGCATTTCACACTTCATAAAGGGAATACACCTAAACTGTATGACTTCAATTCCACCAGCCCTTTATAGGAGGGGTTAACGGGATTATCCTATGTAAGCACCAGTTCTTTAGTCCGTTTCCTCCCAAATTCTAGCTAAATAAAGATAGAAGCCTCTGTAGTTAATTGGCAGCATTTACATGTATAGCTTTGCAAAATGGTCTACATATATGTGTAAGCGTTGACACATGCATGTATAAATTGTCAAAAACTAGTTTCTGTGTGATGTGTCGGCACTTACATGTGTAAGTTGCTAAGTTCCCTTCGTTATTTTTTCTCATGGCTCCTCCCACTGTACGTGGGCGCATATCCATGTGCACTCCCCTACTTCCTTATATGAATTTTAGACAAGGCTTCCCACTGGGCAGAGCCTTTTCTAAAATACCACCGGATTTGTACACATCACGACCTCGACTTCTCAATTCCGATGCTCACGTACCATCTAAAATCTGTATCTTTCTGTGATCGCTCCTATTTATTCAGTACTGTATGACAATTAATTACAATCCTGGCAATGACAGAGACTGCGCTTAGTTGACAGTTCATCATTAGCAGAAAGGGCATTTCACAGAGCATCTGCCGTATGTACATACCTTCTTAAATTTCTCAAGACTAGATGATGAACTGGGAAAAGTGCTGTAGCAGTGAAAGGCTGTGGTGTGATTCCAATTTTAATTTAATGTTCACGGCCTGTATCTTTTATTATAAAACAGAATGTGAAACCATGAAGAATCTATCTCTTCTTTTGCCCTTTTCCAACATTTAAAGATTGCATACTCAAAAAGAAATCCCTTCTATGACCAGCTGTAAAGTCTACCAGTTATGCAAAGCTGTAATTGGAAAATAGTTTTGATATGTAGATATTTATAGTAACTCAAAGGCTGATGTTTAATTAGACATCGGTCAATGATTACTCTGTGTGTTTGTGTATGTGTGTGCGTGTGTGCCTCGGATAGGCATTACAACTCCCAGAAAGCCTTCTGTTTTTCAAAGATTTTTGTTTTTCTAGAACAGTTCTTCAGGGAAATAGTTCTTACTAACATGCTACTTTAAAAATGTGCTCCTTATTGAAATAATCCTTCTTATGAATATGCAGGAAACACATTCTACCAAAGTCTAATTATTCCGGAGAGGATACAAGAAGAAGCATGTGTTGCATTTTTGGCCTGATTTAGTAAAGCTTTTCTCTAATTCTGTCGCCTTTGGAAAACTGTTTTGGGATCAATTAACAGATAGAAAGGATCTGCCAGAAGAGCAGAGATCACGAGGAGGGGTATAGGGTTAGATAAGAGAGGAACTGAATGAAGGCACTTACAGGCATTTAACTGATTAAGCTTTAAATTAATCAGATTAATTATGTATTTGTTTTTATTTAAAATATTTCTGTCCTGCTCATTTTTGCCTTTCTAAGTGACTCACAAGGAATAATAACCTGACAGACAGGCAACATATTGTTAAAATTTCTTCCTCTCACCCAAAATTGTTTGACCAATCATGATCATTAAAATGCTTCTGTAAACAAAGTGGTTATAACCTGCCTCTGGAATTTAATTTAATACAGTTTCTTATATTCTGTGACAACTCTACTTACTATAAGTAGAGCTCAGAGAGTATTACAGTGAAGTGCCAGAAACACTGTGGGCGCCTATAGAGGAAATGAATTAGAGTGGAGTGTATGAACATGATAATTACCAACAGAATGAATAGAATGCAAGCCAAATCAACTTTACATAGGGCTTGGAAGAAATAAGTGATTTAGGGGCCCTTTTACTAAATCCCAATGAGGTTTTGCACTTAATGCACATTCTTAATGCATGATAAATGCAAAGTTTCCATGTTAACCATTAGGGCTATGGGCAGCGTGTTCTTGGCAAATAACGTACAAATGCATACATTAACTTGAGGCACAATTAACCCATGTGCACCTAACAATACCCATAGAGGTATCATTTGGTACACCCATACTAATTGGCACGTTGATGGTGCTTGAGTGCTAAAGTGTTCTCCATGCCCACACTCTGCCCCTAACCCGCCCATTCTCCACATTAGCACACCATTGCCAGTTAATGCATGCTTTGGTGGTCACTGCAGCGAATTATTCCACATTAAAACATGCATTAACTGGTTAGTGGTGTTTAGTTAAAGGGTCTCTTGGTTAACAGGAAATGACCATTAAAGGTCTTTAGCAAATAACACTGGAACTAGGTCAACTGGGTATGGAACCTTTCTGAGGGTTAAGAAATTTCTAAAAAAAACCAATGTTTTCAGAGATTTTCTAAATGAGGTGTGAGATGTCAGTTATCTTATGCTGGATAGTAAATTATTCCAGTCTTTGAGCAGCTGCTGAGAATGCCTTTTTCCATGTGTCCATTAGGTGCAATAGTTTGGAGGAGGGATGGAAATTTTGCAAGTCTCAGTAGAATGTAGTTATCTAGATGGAATGTAATTTTGAATAAGGTTAGACATGTAGAATGGTGCCAGGCCCACTCAAATTTTAAAAATGAATAATAGAATGGTAAAATAGATTTTCCCTGCTATGGGAAGTCACTGGAGTTTTTCAAGATAGGTAGATGTGCTATCCAGTCTAAAAGTTCTGAATATTAGTTTGGCTGCTGCGTTTTGGAGGGTTTGTAGTCTGTTGTTTCGCTAGTCCTAAATAGACTATATTATAGTAATCTAAATTGGAAATGATGATTGCTTGGACTATTTTCCAAAAGTGATCTATGGTGAAGAAGTCTCTGATTTGTTATAGTAATTTTAAGGTTAGGAAGAGTTTCCTGGTTAATGATGAGATTTGTGGGTCCATAATAAGATTGGATGCCCAGTAGTTAGATTTAAGTGCCATATTTCACTTTGATACCTCCCTCAGGGATGTTTCTGTCTTTGGAATTCACCCATACTAATTTAGTCTTCTTGGGGTTGATTTTAAATGTATGAGTTACTATCCAGTAGTAGATCAGATTGAAGAAGTGAGACAAAAATTAATGAAATGTATTGATTGTCATATCACTGTCAATGGTCCAATGTCATCTGCATAAGAAGAGAAAATGGTGTTAGGTTCTTGGTGTCTGAGGTATTTCCTTAGGTGCGCTCCTTGGGGCCGCTCTGGCGGCTGCATATTTACAGCGCTATTTCAGTCTTTGCTTTTATTTTGTCTTTGTGCTCCCTTATTGTCTGGGGAAGTTTCTTCTTTTCGCCTGCTCAGACTATCTCCCAGAGTCTCTTCCCACTCACCTCCAGCAGATCTCCTGTCTTGTTTTGATATTCCTGTTCCCCTCCTTCCTCTCTACCCTATGGAAGCTATTCCTGTGCTCTGGGGCAGACGTCCTGACAAGTTGCCTCGTACACGATTTCGGTGTCCCTCTAATCTTCGTCCTTGCTTAACTTCTACCACTCCTCTCCTGTCTTCTTTACCATCTACCTCCTCTAAGTCTCCCCTCTCATTCGGCTTAGTCAACTGTCGGTCCTTACGCAGCAAAACTCTCCTTATCCAGGATCTTGTCCTTAGGTCCTCCTTCGACCTCCTTCTTCTGACTGAGACGTGGCTTAGGGACGGGGAGGATGCCCTCCTCGCCCGCTGTCTTCCCCCCGGTTTTTCTGCAGTCTCCACTCCACATCTAGGTAAACCCAGTGGCGGTGTGGCCGCTCTGATACGGCCCACCCTCTCTTTTACTCAGCTTTTCCACCCATCGCTCCACTACCCAGAAGCCCTTCTGCTCCACCTCCACACTTCCCCCCCTATGCATGTGCTCCTTATTTACTCCCCCCCCCCCTGCTCTTCGCTCTGAGCTTTGGGATTCCCTTCTCTTGACTATCATGGATCTTTCTCTCGCTTTCCCCCATCTACTCATTGCCGGGGATTTCAATTTACACTTGGACTCGCCCACTTCAACTAGGGATCTCTCCTTTATCTCTCTTCTACAGGATCTATCCCTCGTGCAACATGTTCCTTTCCCTACTCATCAGGCCGGGCACACCTTGGACCTATTCCTAACATCATCCTCTTCCTCTCTTGCACTTTCTAATCTTTCCTCTATGCCTCTACCTTGGACAGACCATGTCTGCCTCTCTGTCTTGTGCTCTCATCCACAGGGGCCTCATTCTTCCTCCCCTTCCTCCCTCTCCTCTTCCTCTCCTCCCTCTACCCCTCCTCCTTCACGGCTTTCCCGTGCCCTTTCATTTCTCACCATCCATCAATTTCCCACAGCAACCGAACTTCTACCCTCTGACTTTTCCCTCCTCTCTCCCAACTCTCAAGCTACCCTTTGGTCAACAGCTCTTTCAACTGCTCTCGACCGTATTGCCCCTCTGCGCCCTCAGCCGCCCCGCCGCCGCCCCACGCATCCCTGGTATCATGGGGGTTTATGGCTCTTACGCACGCAGTTTCGCAGAGCAGAGCGACTGTGGCGTAAGAGTCCTTCACCCACCTCACTTACATTCTTTAAATCTAGTTACTCCCACTACCGCTCTTCCGTCCATCTCGCCAAACGCACATTTTTCTCTAATGCCATCCTGAATGCCCCAAATCAGACTCGGCACCTTTATTCCACCCTCCGGTCTCTTACTTCCCTTCACTCCCCAGCCTCAGCTCCTCCAGTCCCTCCCTCTCCTCAGCCTTCCCTTCTAGCTGCCTGCTTCAGCAACAAGATCTCCTCTTTGAGAGCTTCTTTACCTTCCTGCCCTGCTCCGATTCTCTCCCCTCCCCCTTCTGCCTCTCCCCCGCCTATTTCTCAAACCTCCCACTGTTGGGCATCCTTCTCGCTGATCACTCCCCCTGAACTTCACCATCTCATCTCTTCTTCAAAGAAGACTTCCTGCTCTCTAGATCCCATTCCTTCCTCCTGGCTTCTGGAATCCTCACTGGGTCTCCTTCCCTATATTCTTACTATGTTTAACTCTAGTCTTTCTACAGGGTCCTTCCCCCACTCCTGGAAACATGCCTTAATTCGCCCCCTCCTTAAAAACCCTTCACTTGATCCCTTGGTTCCCGCCCACTACCGTCCTGTCTCTAACTTTCCCTTTCTCTCAAAGCTCCTAGAGAAATTCGTCTTTGCACAACTTTCACATCACCTTGATTCCACTAATTTTCTTCACCCTCGTCAATCGGGTTTCCGTCAGGGTCACAGTGTCAAAACTATTCTTCTTGCCTTTACTAACGCACTGCATGTAGCTCATGATCGTGGTGATATCTCGGTGGCGGTTGCACTTGATCTTTCTGCTGCTTTTGATCTAGTTGACCACTCCCTCCTTCTTCTTCGTTTACAGGAAGCGGGTCTCTGTAGTACTGTTCACCGCTGGTTCCACTCTTTTCTCTCCTCTCGTTCGTGTGCAGTCTTGTCACCTTCCTCCTCTACCCCTCCCTCGGACTCCTTCCCTCTCTCCTGTGGGGTTCCTCAGGGTTCTGTCCTGGCTCCCCTTCTTTTCAACCTTTTCTTAGCCCCCTTAGCCCTCTTAATTCAACAGTCCGGATTATCTGCCTTTCTCTATGCTGACGACATTCTTCTGCTTCATCACACCTCCTCTTCCTGTCCCGACCTTTTCGCGTTAAACTCCTGTCTTTCCTCTGTGGCTGATTGGTTGACTTGTAATTGTCTTCACCTTAATCTCACCAAGACTATTGCTATCTGGTTCTCTCACAACAGCCCACCCCCCACACTGGCCCCTTCCTTCTCTGGCTCTCCTGTTCCTTTAGTCTCCTCCTTTTGTTATCTTGGGGTTCACTTTGATTCTGACCTATCTTTCCATGCTCATATATCACATGTCTCCAAATCCTCCTTCTTCTTCCTCCGACAAATCCGTGCAGTTCGCCCCTTCTTATCCCCTTCAGCTCTCACCACTCTGCTGCTATCTTTGGTTATATCACGGGTTGATTTCGCAAACTCACTCTTTGTCGGCCTTTCTAAATCCCAACAGTCCCGCTTACAACGGATTCAGAACACTGCTGCCCGTCTGGTCACCCATTCTTCCCCCCGTGATCACATAACACCCCTACTATTTCGTCTTCATTGGTTGCCCTTCCCCCACCGTGCTCATTTCAAGCTGCTTATTCTGGTTCACAAAGCTCTTCATACAGGCACCCCTCAATACTTAACTGACCTTCTTTCCTTTCACTCTCCTAGGTACACCCCTCGTTCCTTCCACCTTAACCGCCTCACTCTTCCCTCCCCTTCCCGCGCCCACCTACAATCTACTCGTTCTTCTGCTTTCTTTTTTGCTGGCCCCGCCCTCTGGAACTCCCTCCCCTCTTCACTCCGCCTGGAACCTCATCACCCCACTTTTAAACAGAACCTGAAAACCCACCTCTTTTCCCTGGCGTTTGATGTCCCCTCTCCCTTCCTGTGAATCCCACTTGCCCTGTCCTCTGCTTTCCTCGTGTTTGTTTTCCTGTATGTTTTGGTCTTGTCTCTCCTGTTTTATTGCTTTTCTATCAAGAATTTGTATTTCCTTTCCATTTTGTTGACTTCGGCCTTCTTTTAAATTTGGTTTTACTGTACACCGCTTTGCCTACCACTGAAAGGCGGTTTTTATCAAATGAAATAAAACATAAACATAAACATAAAACATATAAGGAACTTAGGAATACATTGAACAGAATTGGTGATGAAAGAGAACCTTGTGATACTGCAAACGTCAGTGGTCTGGGTTCTAGCAACTCCTCTTTCCAGCATATTCTTACTGATCTATTTTTCAGAAAGCTCTCAAACCATTTTAACATTTTGCCAGATATACCTATTTCATGAAGGGAGGGGTTTTTTTTTTACTAAAGGGAGCTATCAGGTTGAATTTAACGCACTGATAACACTCAAACCATAGCATACTAGGTGCAACACTATGGTGTCAACTGTTAGGGGCATGGAAAGTTTGTTCCCGGCATCCTTCCCTAACACAGTATTAAAATAGCACGGGTGTACTTACTTCCTGGAGTGGAGGAGTAGCCTAGTGGTTAGAGCAGCAGCCTGCTAACCGAGATTCATTTCCCACTGGTACTCCTTGTGACCTTGGACAAGTCACTTTATCTTCCATTGCCTTTGAGGAAAGGCCTAGTAATCTACTTCTGGTCACAGTTTGGCAAAAAAACCAGGAGCTGCTGAATGGCACATGTTGCGTTGCTTGCATTTACCTCCACCTATGGAGGTGATGGTAAGTGCACTAGTGCTAATTGCTTGCTTTGCAGTTAGTGTTTGGTATACACACTGGTACTACTATTCATTCAGTCTACCTTGTGAAGTTCA
This sequence comes from Ichthyophis bannanicus, assembly GCA_033557465.1. Classification (NCBI taxonomy): domain Eukaryota; kingdom Metazoa; phylum Chordata; class Amphibia; order Gymnophiona; family Ichthyophiidae; genus Ichthyophis; species Ichthyophis bannanicus. The sequence continues at coordinate 683,553,085 of CM066036.1, read as the reverse complement.
ATCATCCTTCTATAGCATTCTTTTTAAACAATGCTCTAACAGCTGATCTCAGATAAACATTTGCACCACATTCCGGTTTCTCCGAAACTCCTGTAGTGTTCTTGTTTACATCAATGATCTGCTGTGTTCCAAATTTCAAAATAACGGAGTACTTAGCTTCTAAACGTGTTGGTCTCTGCAACTTTTCTTGATGTGTAAATTTTTGAAGCCAAACCACGCTGGTACTCCTATTTCTTCTTTAACTCAAATAATCCCAACGCCAATAGTCTAGGCGCCTCATGTTTCTCTATGACAGGTTCCTCAGGGGACTTTGAGAATAAATCTCTAAATCTAAAGGAACAAACAATCCCAATGATGGAACTTCTTAGGACAATTCATCCAAGCATACATATTCAAACCAGTACCTTAGCTTTAACCAGAAGGATGATTGTGACTGGGTCCAAGAAGCTGTCTCCGGAACAGCACAAAGTCAAAGGATGGCAGTAGTCCAATGCAGGTTGCAGACATCCGGCTACAGCGTGATAACACAGAGCTTCAGTCTGTGGGAGAGTTTCACTCCTTCCTGAGGTTAATCCTTGTCCTTGCATACTGTCTTTTTTTTCCAGCTGGAGACAGGCAGGCAAGCAAAGCACATAAAGCGCAGAAAATGGCAGAAAAAAAGCAGGACTACCAGAAGGCCGAGAGCAAGGAGCAAAGTTAAAGTTCCCAAAGAGTGTTCAAAAGTATCTCCCTCTCTCCATGTCCAGCGTATAATTCTTTGTCCTGAATTCTCATCACAGCACAAGGATTGACTGGCCTCAGCTACTGTGTGACATCTTCAGTGAATCAAGTAACAGTTGTCAGGTGGTCCTTCTCCAAAGGTCCATAGTGTGAGAAAGATGCTGGTATGCATGCTCATACATTGTTGCAAATACTAGGACCAATAGTACAGTCTCTGGATGAAACTGGGCCTCCAGCGCAAGTTCTCTTGCATGTAGCCATGGCTAGAAAACAATAGCCCTGCTGTATAACTCATAACTTGACAGAATTGCTTGATCTGCCATTTTGAAGCTGTCTCAGCAGAAAAGAGTTCCATTTTGCACCCGGAAGTCATATTGCTTGGTTCAGAACAGGCCGCAGGTACCAGCCCTAGAAGATCCAGCAGATTATCTCATTTGGGGCATCCTTGAATGGCTTTCCTGAAATCTGTCCAGTGAACAGAGGCCTTTCACTTATTTATTGATCACAACAGTTTCTAGTTTGGAGGTGTGGGGAAATTCATCACATATTTAGTCTAAGGTTGGTTTACACTTTATTTTGTTAGCTATAGATTTCACCTTTGCACCCTCACTAGGTTTGATTTATTATTTAACCAATTTCTATCTCATTTAATCACAAAAGGACAAAGCTGATAAAAGTCAACATATACAATATAGACATACCAACATAAACAACAAACAAAGGGTACTATAGGTACAGTCCAGCAGCTAGTCTTTGTGTGTATGATTCATCCTCATATTATTCTGCAAACAAATGGGTTTTCAACCCCCTTCAAAATTCCTGTAAGTCCTCAATTGCATTAATTTATCTGGTAGTGAATTTCATAAGCCTGAAGTGAAAAGCCATGGTTTGCCTAAAATACCTCTAAGTAGGTGCTCACTGGAAGAATATCAAAATTATTTTGCAAACAAGCATACGTAAGACAACAAGTTTTATTTATTTTTTTAAAAATACTTGCATACCATAAATCATGCACTTGGGAAGCAGAAATCCAAGGGAATTGTATGTGATAGGGGCAAGAGATTGGTGTGCATGGATCAGGAGAAGGACCTCTGAGTGATTTTTTCTGAGGATCTTAAGGTGGTGAAACATTGTGACAAGGCGGTGGCAAAAGCCAGAAAGATGCTGGGTTGTATACAAAGAGGAATTACCAGCAGAAAGGAAGAGGTACTAATGCCACTGTACAAGTCGCTGATGAGGCCTCACTTGGAATATTGTGTTCAGTTTTGGAGACCGTATCTTGCAAAGGACATAAAAAGGCTGGAAACAGTTCAGAGGAAGATGACCAAAATGTTTTGGAGCCTACATCAGAAGACTTATAAGAAGAGACTAGAAGACTTAAATATGCACACTATGGAGAATAGTGACAGGGGAGATACGTATGATTCAGACCTTTAAATACTTAAAGAGTATTAATGAACAAACAAACCTTTTCCAAAGAAGGGGAAGCTGTAAAACTAGAGGGCATAACATGAAACTGCAAGGGGGTTAACTGAAAGGCAATGTCAGGAAATACTTTTTCCCTGAAAGGGTGGTGGATTCTTTGAATGCAATTAGCACTAGTGCACTTACCATCACCTCCATATGTGGATGGAAGCGGTGGGGGCAAATATAGTTACAGAATTCAAAATGGCATGAGACTGACACAGTGGATCCCTTTTTAGCAACAGGATAAAATCAAAATAAATGTAACTATCTCTTATATCTCAATAAATAGGGGTGACGTACCCGGAGTGGTGAGAAAACCCCTAAACAAAGGCATGGGGAGGGGTGACCTGCACGGAGCGGCAGGTGCCAATGGGACAGACTAGATGGACCATACTGGTCATTATCTGCCATCATATAATATGTTATTATGTTACTATGTAAAAAAGCTGTAGTCTATTCAATATTATACTTAAACTGCAAGCTGAAAGTTTTCAAGTGATTTTAAACGCAGTTAGTAACAGTTTATGTTGTTATTGTTGTTAAGTGCTATTGAGTCGGTGTCGACTCATGGTGACCCTCTGGATAGTTGACCTAAACTGTGTTGGATCGTTAGTCAGGTGACTCATTGTTGATAGAGGACACCCATAGCTGCTGTTATGGTATTGATCCAGCTTATTGCTGACCTTCCTCTTTTGCCTTGACCTTCTACCTTGCCAAACATTATGTCTCTTCTAATGATCTCTCTCTTCGCATAATAGGGCTCATTCCATCCTGGATGTCCAGCCCCTCTGTACATCTGGTCTGACTGGATGTACAGAGGGACTCACGATTCTGATCCCGCAGGGCACGTCTAGCCCCGCGGGATCAGACTCACAATCAGGCCTGTACATGCAGGCCGGGACGGCAATTCAGTCTGGCCTGCACGTACAGGCACTGCCAACTAACTCAGTCAGGGCTTTTAAATGGAGCTATGGTGTCAGGTTGCCATTGCACCACGGCTCCATTTAAAAGCTGCGATGCCGGCCGCCAGACAAAGCTGTTAATTCCCCACAGCCCGATCCCCGATTTGGCCTCCTCAGGCTGCGGGGAATGCTCTCTGCCCCCTGCCACCCTTTCCCAGCCCTGGGCCCACTGATCCCCACTGTCCAGGGAAGTTATTCCACCTCAGAGGAATTCCACCTCAGAGGTGGAATAACTTCTCTGTTCAAGTTGCTGGCCCCGAACATACAGGGAGGACATTAGAATCGGCCCTGTACATCCAGGGCCAGTGACCGCCCACTGTCCGCCCTAATGCCGCCCCCGATCCTCCCCTTTCCCACCCCATCTATCTTCCCCGTTCAACTGGCAGGGAAGCTAAACGCCGGCAGGAGGGGGCATGAATAGTGGGGATGGATGTCCCAGTGGGACGTCCATCCCCACTATTTCTGCGACAGAATAACTCTCGATATGTCCAAAGTATGAAAGTCGAAGTCTTGTCATCTGAGCTTCTAAGGAAAGCTTAGGTTTGATCTCCTCTACTACTGACTGGTTTGTTCTTTGGGCAGTCCATGATATACAGTTTTCATCGCCAGCACCATAATTCAAAGGCATCAATTTTCTTTCTGTTTATCTTTTTCACTATCCAACTCTCACATCCATATGATGTTATTGAAAATACCATGGCTTGGACAAGTTGAATCTTGGACATACCATGGCTTTATATTTTTATATTTCACTCTATTTACAACAGGGAGCCAGTGGAGCTAAGTTAGTAGAGAAATGATATACACTGTACTGGGTTTACTAGCCTAGCCGTGGTATTTTCTTCCATCTGCAGGGCTCTAATTCTACCGGCTGGCAAACCTTGATATAACATTAGTTGTACTGTAGCCTGCAAAACTGTATGAAAATTCACAATGGATAGCAGGGGATGAAGTCAATGCACAATCTTCATTCTAAACATAAGAACATAAGATATGCCATACTGGGTCAGACCAAGGTCCATCAAGCCCAGTATTCTGTTTCCAACAGTGGCCAATCTAGGTCATATGTACCTAGCAGTTTCCCCAAGGGACACAGGTTCCACAATGCTTGTATTGGTTCAAGCATTGATATCCTGGGTCCCTTCTTAATAATGGTTTATGGACCTTTCCTCCAGGAACTTGTCCAAACCTTTTTTAAACCCAGCTACACTAACAGCCTTTACTACATCCTCCGGTAACAAATTCCAGAGTTTGATTACACGAGTGAAAAAATATTTTCTTTTATTAGTCTTAAATAGTTTACCCTGTAGCTTCATTGCATGTCCCCTAGTCTTTCTATATTCTGATAAGGTAAACAATTGATCTACGTTTACCCGTTCCACTCCGTTCATTAATTTATAGACTTCTATCATATCTCCCCTCAGCCGTCTCTTTTCCAGGTTAAAGAGCCCTAACCTGTTTAGCCTTTCTTCATAGGAATATCCTTCCATTCCCTTTACCATTTTGGTGGCTCTTCTCTGAACCTTTTCTAAAATCTCTATATCCTTTTAAAGATATGGCGACCAGAATTGCACACAATATTCAAGGTGCGGTCTCACCATGGAACGATATAGAGGCATTATAATATCTTTTGTTTTATTTTCCATTCCTTTCCTTATCATACCTAGCATTCTATTTGCTCTCTTGGCCGCTGCTGCACACTGGGCGGAGGGTTTTAACATGGTATCCACAATGACGCCTAAATCTTTTTCCTGGGTGGTAGTTCCTAATGTGGAACCTTGCATCGTGTAACCATAATTTGGGTTGTTCTTCCCTAGGTGCATAACCTTGCACTTGTCCACATTAAATTTCATCTGCCATTTTGATGCCCAGTCTTCCAATTTATCAAGATTCTCTTGCAATTTTCCACAATCTTCTTGGGTTTTAACAACTTTAAATAGTTTTGTGTCATTTGCAAATTTGATTAACTCACTCGTTATTCCACTTTCCAGGTCATTTATGAATATGTCAAAAAGCAGCGGACCCAGCACAGATCCCTGGGGTACACCACTATTCACCTTTCTCCATTGGGAAAATTGGCCATTTAGCCCTACCCTCTGCTTTCTATCTTTTAACCAGTTCCTGATCCACAATAGTACAGTGCCTCCTATCCCATGACTCTTTAGTTTTGCCAAAAGTCTCTCATGAGGGACCTTGTCAAAGGCTTTCTGAAAGTCCAGATACACAATATCAACCAACTCACCTTTGTCCACCTGATTATTCACTCCTTCAAAAAAACATAACAGATTAGTAAGACAAGATCTACCTTGTCTAAAGCCATGTTGGCTGTCTCCCATTAGGTCATGACTATCTACATGCTGAGTAATTTTATTCTTTATGATGGTTTCTACCATATTTCCTGGTACTGATGCCAGGCTCACCGGTCTGTAGTTTTCCGGATCACTCCTGGAACCCTTTTTAAAAATTGGTGTTACATTGGCGATCCTCCAATCTTCAGGTATTAGAGATGATTTTAATGATAGTTCACAGATTACTAATAACAGGTCTGCAATCTCATATTTCAGTTCTTTCAACACCCTTGGATGTATACCATCCAGCCCAGGTGATTTGCTACTCTTCAGTTTATCTAATAGTTGTAATACATCTTCCCGATGTATCGATATTTCCTTCAATTCTTCCGCACCTTTAAATACCACTTCAGTCATGGGTAACATCCCTACATCTTCCTCAGTAAAGACTGAAGCAAAGAATTCATTCATTCTCTCTGCTATCGCCTTGTCGCCTCTTAGTGCTCCTTTAACCCCTTTATCATCTAATGGACCAACTGACTCTCTCACAGGTTTTTTGCTACGAATGTACTTGAAAAGGTCTTTACTTCGCGTTTTTGCTTCCACAGCAAGCTTCTCAAATTCTCCCTTTGCTTGCCTTATCAATGCCTTGCATTTGACTTGCCAGTGCTTGTGCTGTTTCCAGGTTTCGTCGTTTGGCTCTTTTTTCCATTTCCTGAGAGATGCTTTTTTGGCAACAACAGCCTCTCTGACCTCACCTTTAAACCATGCTGGCAGTTTTTTGGCCTTCCTTCCACTTTTCTTAAAGCGTGGAATACAGCTGGTCTGGGCTTCCAAGATAGTATTTTTCAACAACAGCCAAGCCTGATGTACATCTTTAACCTTTGCAACTGCTCCTTTTAGTTTTTTCTTAACTGTTTTCCTCATTTTATCATAGTCTCCCTTTCGAAAGTTAAAAGGTAGTACTGTGGATTTCCTTACTATCCCTCCTCCACTAATTAAATCAAAGGCGATCATGCTATGATCACTATTGCCAGGTGGCCCCAACAACCTTATCTCTTGCACTAGATCTGGTGTTCCACTAAGGACTAGGTCTAATATGGCTTCCCCTCTGGTCGGTTCATGAACCAGCTGCTCCAAGAAGCAGTCATTTATTTCATCTAGGAACTTTATCTCCCTAGCATGTCCTGACGTGACACTGACCCAGTCGATACCGGGGTAGTTGAAATCACCCATTATTATTACTGCGCTGTAACATTTGTTAGCTTCCTTGATTTCTTTGAGCATTTCATCATCCATTTGGTCATTCTGGCCAGGCACTCGATAGTACACCCCCACTGCCATTGCCTTCCCCCTTTTACATGGAATTTCAATCCATATAGATTCTACAGCAGATTTTGTTTCCTGCAAAACTTTAATCCTTTCTGACTCAATGCCCTCTCTAACATAGAGAGCAACCCCTCCACCAATTTGATCAGCTCTATCATTACAATATAGTTTGTACCCAGGTATCACAGTGTCCCACTGGTTGTCCTCCTTCCACCATGTCTCTGATAGTCCAATCATATCTAACCTTTCATTTAGTGCTATATATTCTAACTCTCCCATCTTATTTTTTAGACTTCTAGCATTTGCATACAAGCATTTTAGAGAATGTATTTTATTCATATTATTTTGGCTAATGTTAGACATGGGTAATTTGGGATCTTTAAGCTCTGTCTGCTCCATACTTGAGGGCATTTGGGCTACTTTACTCTTTTGTGGAACCTCTCTGCTTTTGGTAGTATCCTTCAAAGATACATTCTTCCGAACCATCCGCTCTTGAGCGACTGTTGGCTTTCCCCTAATATCTAGTTTAAAAGCTGCTCTATCTCCTTTTTAAAGGTTAATGCCAGCAGCCTGATTCCATCCCGGTTAAGGTGAAGCCCATCCCTTCAGAAGAGCCCCTCCTTTCCCCAGAATGTTCCCCAGTTCCTAACAAATCCAAAACCCTCATCTCTGCACCATTGTCTCATCCGCGCATTGAGACTCCGGACCTCTGCCTGCCTTTTGGGTCCTGCGCGTGGAACAGGAAGCATTTCGGAGAATGCTATCCTGGAAGTTCTGGATTTCAACTTCCTACCTAAAAGCCTAAATTTAGACTCCAGAACCTCCCTACTACATTTTCCTATGTCATTGGTACCGACATGTACCAAGACAGCAGACTCCTCCCCAGCACTTATCTAGGTGGCGCGTGAGGTCTGCTACCTTCGCACCAGGCAGGCATGTTACCAGGCGATCCTCATGTCCACCAGTCACCCAGCTATCTACATGCCTAATGATCGAATCACCAACTATAACGGCTGTCCTAACCCTTCCCTCATGGGCACATGGCCCTGGAGAAACCTCCTCGGTGCGATAGGGTTTTACATCACCTGGAGGACAGGTCCTAGTTACAGGATCACTTCCTGCCACACCAGGGTGATGCTCGCCTGTCACGTGACCTCTCTCCTCCATGGCAACAGGGATGCTGCTAGACTGGAGGTGAGACTTCAGGACTATATCCCTGTAGGTCTCGTCTATGTACCTCTCTGTCTATCTTATGCTTTCCAAGTCTGCTACTTTAGCCTCTAGAGAACGGACTCGTTCCCTGAGAGCAAAGAGCTCCTTGCACCTAGTGCATACGTAAGACCTCTCACCAACTGGGAGAAAATCGTACATGTGACACTCAATGCAAAAGACTGGAAAGCCCCCATCCCGCTGCTGGACTGCTGTCTACATCTTAGTTTTAAGTTTGTGTTTAGATCTAAGTTCTTTACTTACTAAGGGTTGCTATGGATATTTATACTAATAAAACTGTACCTAATACATGTAATATACCTTGTTCACCTGAAGCTTAACTAATCTCAGGTCCTTAGTGTATGACTGATTTGGGTAATGAGCTTCACCTGAGAGCACCTCCTGCTTTTTAAGATGTGTAAGTACCTATAAAGCTACGATTATCCCAGGGGTGGGTGGGTGTGGGGAGGGAGGGAAATAACACTTATTAAAAGAGGGCTGCTACACAGTACCCTGTCTTGTGCTGCTGAGGTAAGCTATATTCTGATTTGACTTAAATTATAGCTCTTAGCTGCTGCTAGGCTCTAACTTCTTATGAAATTTAAACTACAAGCTCTCTGCTGGGTTCTAAATTTAACCAGAAAGCTCTCTTCTGTGTTTTAAATTTAAGCTAAAAGTACTTTGCTGATGCTAGGCCCTGAGTGACTATTAAATTTAAACTACAAGCTCTCTGCTGGGTATGAAATGTAACCAGAAAGTTCTCCTCTGTGTTTTAAATTTCAACTTAAACTGCTGCTACTAGGCCCTGACTGATTTAACAAAAATAGTGGTTTCACAGATTAATTAGCTTTAATACAAAGAATTCCTTTTAGAAAATTACCAGAAGTATATACTGTGATGCAGCAAGGGGTACACAGCCTATGCAAATTCAGGTAAAAGAAAGACTTACCTCAGAGTCAGCTTTGGAAAGCAGCACTAGGCACTCTGATTCACCGGAGCAAGGGAAATTCTTGCTACGTAGCAAACAAAAATCCCATCAGGAACACCTGAGTGAAAATCCCCAGGTCACGTGCAGAGCTAGGGATTACTTAAGGCAAGGTTCCAGTCAGTGGAGTAGATTGGGAGTGGCAAGAGGAGGAGCAAGAACACGAACACCAAAGGGAACTGCAGAGAGTAGGACTGCAGGTCGGGTTGCAGAGGATAGCAGGAGGTGTGGCTCTCATCAGCTGAGCAGAAACCCCAGGGGATTGCTGGGAGGAAACTCTTCTCACGGAGAACCAGGAAGTGAGTCGGACTCCAGCTCTCGAGAAGAGAGGTTCAAGGCAAGCTGTTCCAAGAGTAAACCAGCTACCAGAAATAACCTGAAAGAGAAGCTAGGAGGATCCAACTACACTAGAGACCGGTATGTGCCAGCTCAAGGCAGAGGTCACTGTGAGAGGAAAGTGTTGGGGGATGGGAACTCCAAGCACGTCTGCAGCCTAAGAAGTAGGTGTAAAACTAAGTCTAATTATACTCCTGCACAACCAGCCTGGAAGGCAAAAGCCATAAGGTATAGGGAGCCAAGTATTAAGGCAGTCCCTGCAGAGAGAAGGAATCCTCCATATGATTATAGGGAGAAGTTTAAAACCCCTAAGTGCCAAGGGCGTGGTCCTGAATATAACTACAAGCAGCAAGGTGGTTCAGAACTGTTATTCTGGGAGGAGAGCCCAGGCAGAAGATACCACAGGCCAGAGAGGTATAGCCCTGACGGGAGAAGAGCCTCTTTTGATTATTACAGTGATTTATCACAGGACACTGTGTCTGAGCGCGATTTGTATGAGGAGTCTGACACAGGGAGTTTGGGCACTGCTGAGGAGAATATGATATGGGAAGATGCTAGCAATCTTCCGGAGCCCATTCCCATGGAATGCAGCATGTGTTACAAACGCAGCCTTGCTAGGTGAATGAATGCAAAGAGAACTGTGTACAGGAAATAAGGATTATTTGTTTGCCATTTATTTGTTGCTCTATTCATCTTTGAGTTTCTGTTTTCTTGACAAGTCCGAGCGGGACGGGGAATAAAACCCACTTTAAGTTTCATTCAAAAGTTGCTCTGAAAGACTCTTTTATTTAACAAGCCAGAGCAATTACTTGTTCATAGGCCCTAGGCAACCGCCTATACAGGGCAATAAGGGCTCTAACCACGGGCCCCATCACAATACTCACAGTTGCAGATCTCTCTCCAGAAGTAACAGTCCCTTTTTCTAGTCCTTCAAGACAGAGGATCACAGAGCTCTGGTTGAGCTATTTATGCCTGTGCTGCTGAAGTAAGCTGTGACCAACTTCCTGGGTAATTAACAGTCCTTGCTTGGATAGGAGGAGTCTTTCAAAATGGCCTTTTGATCTGCCACCTGGTGTTAACACCTATTGAAAACGTTTCACAGGTCTATTGCCCCCTAGGTAGAAGGCCTCTTTGTAAAGGTCTCTAGAAGACTTTATTTGTTGCTCAAAGAGTACAGACCCTGTTTTACCTTTTGTGCTAAGCTAAATTCTGATTTGATTTAAATTATAGCTCTTAGCTGCTGCTAGGCTCTAACTTCTTATAAAATTTAAACTACAAGCTCTATGCTGAGTTCCAAATGTAACCAGAAAGCTCTCTTCTGTGTTTTAAATTTAAACTAAAAGTACTTTGCTGTTACTAGGCCCTGAGTGACTATTAAATTTAAACTACAAGCTCTCTGCTGGGTATGAAATGTAACCAGAAAGTTCTCCTCTGTGTTTTAAATTCAAACTTAAACTGCTGCTACTAGGCCCTGACTGATTTAACAAAAATAGTGGGTTCACAGATTAATTAGCTTTAATACAAAGAATTCCTTTTAGAAAGTTACCAGAAGTATATACTCACAGTTGCAGATCTCTCTCCAGAAGTAACAGTCCCTCTTTCTAGTCCTTCAAGACAGGTGTTCTTAATGACACAACTAACCTGGGGAAGAAAGGTTAAATTGGGTTCTTTCATGCTGAGGCATTCAACCTTTGTCTTTACAGCAGGGGTTCTCAACCCAGTCCTCGAGACACACCTGGCTAGTCGGTTTCCAGGATAGACACACTGAGTATGCATGAGAAAGATTTGCATGCAATGGAGGAAGTGCATGACAATCTCTCTCATTAATATTCATTGTGGCTTTCCTGAAAACCTGAATGATTTTGTCCCGAGGTCTGTTTGAGAACCCCTGCTTTACAGTGAGGTCAGCTTAATATACATTTAGTACATAGGGTGCCATAAATGATATGTCACTCCTAACGAAGAGCCCCCCCCTTTTTTAAAAATAATGTATTCCTAGGTTTGGCAAGCTAGGCTATAACACTATCAAAGCATCTGATTATTGACACATTGTCACTTGTGATAAATGGAGCATAAAGCATTGTGTTGCCTGCAAATGAATAATACAGAACGATATAGGATTTGATCACCTCACAGAGTGGCTATAAATAGATATTAAACAGTAAAGCAGAAAGGGCAGAACACTGTGGAACCCCTTGATAGACACTAATGGCCAAAATTGTGGATACACCAGCAATTCATTCCCTTCATGCGTATTTGAGGTCTTTTACTTGCTTCCCTCATCTATTCTAGTTGATGTAAAGTCTATGGTTGAATGTGTTATTGTATATTGAATCAGCAGAGACCTAAAAAGCATACTTTTACTCTGTGATTTTGCGTGTTAAGATGAGAGGTGAGCAGAATTTTGTATATTTCATGTAATTATACCACTTGTTTTTCATGCAGTCTCTCTCTGCTATACCATTAATATTTCTGTGTGTTCTTTTTGAATGTTTATTACCAATGTTTGCAAACATGTTATTATTTACTTTTTCAAAAATAGTTTTTTAAATACATTTATAATTAGAATAAGTAAAATTTAATTCATTAAGATGTAGATTTCACTTAATATTTGCTACTTAAATTTACTATGCTCTTTTTTTAACTAAATACTAAGAATGAAAACTACCAAGACACAAGACTGGTCACCCAAAAAGAGGACCTCTGCAGTAACATTAAGGGTGGAAGGCTACAGTTTTAAAGAAATAGCAAAGAAACTTGGCAGTGGAATAACATCCTCCGGTGTTCAGAAGATATGCAACTGCTTTAAGATGACTGGAACAATTGTAAACAAACAGGGAAAGGGCAGAAAAATGTCAACAACACCTACAACTGACAAGAGAATAGCAAGACTGGTCCTAGGAAACAGAAGAATTGCTGCGAATGATATAAAAAACATTTTGTCCAATACCGGAGTGTCAGTGTCAAACAGAACTGTTCGTCGTAGACTAGTTGAGGTTGGTCTGAAAGCCAGAGGACTAAGCAAAAAAGCCATTCCTGAATCCAGTTTAAAGAAGGAAAAAGCTTGACTGGGCCAAAGAACATTTGAGTTGGTCAATTGAAGACTATAAAAGAGTTATTTGGGGTGATGAGACAAAGGGGTATGTTTACTAAACTGCGTTAGTGCGATTCGCGTTAGGAGCCGCGGTAGAGACAAAAACCCCAAATAAGGACATGGGTGGTACATCGTTGCCGAGAACGCGCGCTACAAGGCGCCATAAATGAACGAGCGCTACAGGGCACGTTACCGCGCGTTAATCTTAAGAAGGCACGCAGGCATACAATCACAGCAACAGAGCTGTAGCACAATGGTTACAATACTGACTGATGGTACAGGGGTCATGGGTTTGATTCCCCAGTGGGCCTAATGTATGAGGCAGCACCCTTTACATTTAAGTAGTGATTGTTGAGGCATGTGACATGTATTTTAATTTGTGCTGCCAGCAAACACACCCTCACAGTGGCATAACCTAAGGTGCTGCATAAGGCACCCCATAACGCACTCCATAGGGCACATTATAAAGTGTACTGTCTGCCAAGGCACCCTATAATGTCCCCTATAGGACACCTTATAAGGCTGTGAACAAAGCCCTGGCTGGCTGCAGGACTGCACGTCATCACACAAACTGTCTGCTGTGGTTACCAGGATAGGGTTAACCCACCCGTACCCATGATGCACTGCACATGCAAATCAGCAGTCGAGAGATGGGCACAAGATTGGGTATGCACCCCCACAGCACCTCGGCCATGTAGGGGGAACAGACCGTGTGTGGTACTGCCACAGAGTAGCCACAGACAGTCACATTGTGCGGGTACTGTGCCCACCCTGAGGTTGAGGTGGGGCGCCCAGCACCTTTCATGGCTGAAATACGCCATGCTGCAGGTCCCCATCAGTGTGTGATAGGTAGTTCCGTTAGACACACCTAGGATACATCTGTGCCCTGCTGTATGTCTCGGTCATGTCTAGTCCTTATGGGCGATGATGCACCCAGAATAGTGCATATCCTGTGTTGGTGCCATGGTTACCTGCTGTAGGTGAAGGGGGGGGGGGTGTATGGACCCATGGGCAGATCATGTACCACCACACAACCCACCTTCTGGGGCTCAGGGTGGGAAAGAGGATCACCGACCAATAGATCCACAGTCTACCTCCCTGCAATGATAGCAGTAGAGAGGACCATCAACCCCAGTCCTGCTGGGGAACAGACAGAGCGGTACACATCCGTAACGCAATAGCAGACAGACAGCAGGCCTGGAAATGCTCAGCTGCCCCCCACCATTATCTGACATTCTCCAGCAGCAAGCCTCCAGTCGCTGCACCCTGCAAGGTGTTCCAGCAAGACACATACTAGCTGCAGACAGTCTGCCAGCTAGTCCATAGTGCATGGTCCTGGAGGAGATGCATATACCCAGAACGGGGATGTCAGCATACACACCAAGCAGATAAATCAGTGATTGGGCCCCAAAAGGAAACCCATATATATCACATGAGAGAAATACCATACAGCACTATGGGGGAACCTAGCCATGCCATGGTCACTGTCAGTCAGGGTGAGAGTGACCTCCCAGCAGGACATGCTATGGCCACCCTGTCTGAGCAGGTGGTACCGGGCACTACAATGTCTGAGCCATTGCCCTATGCCCTATGCAGATGCGGCCAGGCCAGGCCACCCTATCCAGGCTATTCCCACAGTACCTTGCTCCTCATTATGCACATTGGCAGGCCAATACTGGCAACAGTGCTAGCAGTGTGGGCTGTGGAGGGTGTTGGCAGCCACCACACACTGGATAGACAGACACACACTCCCCACACCTATGCCAGCATTGTGCAACTATAGAGGTGTTGGGCAGCCCAGGCCACCACACCAGTCCTGAGCACAGTGCAGGCATGGCTATGGTACGCAATACTGTAGGAGTCACTCCCCAGGTTGGTAAACACTGTCAGACACAAGACCTGTATCACACTCCACAGACATCAGAAAGGTTGCTATGATGCAGCTCACTCAGAATATTGTACTTAACCTAGGAATTGCTATCTGCCTGTAATCATAGCAACCTTTTTAAAGATGTGTACCATATTCCCAGGTTTAGGGTGGCATTACCAAGGTATGCAAGTGCTAGTATTGGGAGATGCACGCAGAGCCCAAAGTCCTGCCTCTCCAGGAGGCTTTGGATAATGGGGCCTGTGGGTGCGGGTGTGTCTGCCCCTGTTGGCTGCTGCTTTACGGCAGAGTTTCCCAACTCCAGTCCTGCGGTGCCAAACACTGTTCGGGTTTTCATGCTGTCCCTCATGAATATGCATGAGATACATCTGCATACCATGGGGGTGGCACATAGAAATGCAGCACCGGCATCTTTATCAGAGGCAGCATGGAACCGGAATGGTGTTTGGCCCTCCAGGACTGCATTTGGGAGACTCTGCTCTAGGTAATGTGCATGTTTATGGTGTCCGTGCTCTGTAGGGTAAAATGTAGGTGTCTTGGGCATGTTTATGTCATCTGCACTAAAGGTGCTGTCTCTATTAGCATGTTGTAGTAGTGGGTAAAATATGGGGACTGAGTTGGCAGGAACCACAGCTGGGACTTGAACCTGTGACCCTCTGCTTCTGAATACACTGGTTTTGTGTACTGCACCACCTTGTTGTCACAGAGTCAGTACATTCCTTGGTGATACCATGACTGTTCATCAGACGGGGCCCGTCTATTGCAGTACACGGCACCCACCTACACAGGGCTAGGCCACTGTCTGCTCTGGGCAGCTGCCACTGCCCCCTCCACCACCAGTATTCCTCAGCCACCATGCTGACATGCCCTTCTGCTGGTGGTGCTGGTGGTGCGCAGTCTCAGGCCATCCAGTGTGCAGGTAGGCGGCTGCCTATGGTGCGGGTTCTGGGGTAGGGGTGCCTGCATAGACGTCCACGCTCCCCCCATCCCCGCCTGCCAATGTTCCGTGCCCTTGGGGGTAGCTGTTGGGTACTATCCCCTGAGACACTGTGGGAAACATGCTCGTGCCCATGTTGGGCCTTCAGCAGTTGCTGTCTGGCTTTCTGCTGTTTCAGCATTCGTATGGGCTACCTAGGCATCACCCTAGTCCGCACTGTGGCCTAGCTGCACCACAGCATGTGCCGCCTGCGGCCCTCTGTATCCCCTTCTCCTGCATCTGTCCAGTTGCCGTTCCGACATGCCCGCCCTGATGTTGCGGGACATGTGCATGCCATAGGAACCCTGTCTGATTGTGGGGGAAACCCTAGCAGCGCTATTTCACTGTGGGCTCCTTCAACTTGTATGGGGACAGAGTATAGACCCTTCCACGATTTATATCTTTTCTATGGAACTTACTCGGGGGGGGGGAGGGGTTGATGTTTCTCATTGATATCACTATTGGCCAGCTTGGTTATGTTTTTTTTCCAGTTTGTTGGGGTCATTTTCAGTGTTTCTGTGCCCTTTTGTTCTGTGCACATGTATCACACTTATCACTTTTTTTTTGGTTTCCCTGCCTGGGCTGTACATTGCTGACGCTGAGATGGTCTCTCTCCCCTGTAATGTGCATTTAACGGTAGGTTTTCATTCGCGTTGGAATTCAGCTCTTCAGATCAGCGCGTTAGTGTGAAGGGAGCCTCTTCCCGCCCACTCTCTGCCCACTGACCCCTTCTCTCCGCCCTCTCTCCACCTTCTGCGGTGTTTTACCGCGCCACGGGGCATTACGATCGTTAGCGCATCATAATGCACGTTATGTAACATTAACGATCGTAAGCGCAGCATAACACGTGTTATGATGTGCTTACGATCGTTAACGTTACATAACGCGCGTTATGTACGATTACCGCAGTTTAGTAAACATACCCCAAAGATTTCAATTTTTGAGAGTGATGGTATTCAATATGTGTGAAGAAGACCTGGAGAAGACCTGACCCCAGAATGTCTTAGTGCCACTGTTAAGCATCCCCTGAGTGATGATATGATATGCACGTCTTGGCATTGGAGTCGGCAGGATTCAAGTATTGAGTGGCAACATCAGTGCAAAATGATACATTTCTGACATCCATGAACCCAAAATGCTGCCTTCTGCTTCTGACATATTCAGGTCTTATGGGGACTTTTAATGTCAAAAAGGATGGAACACCATGTCACACAGCAACTATTTGCAATAAGTGGTTTACTGACAATAATGTGGAATTGTCATGAGCTGGAAACAGTCCTGACCTCAATCAGATTGAAAACTTTTGGTCCAGACCGAAGACAGCTGTAGCATCAAAGTGTCCAGGCAACAAACAGGAACTATTTGAGTTCATTATCAGTTCCTGCTTACATATAATGAAAAAGGAGGAACTCAAGAAACTTGTTGAATCAATGTCCAGAAGATGCCAAGCTGTCATTGATGCCAAATGGTTCCAACATGTTACTGGCTTTAACGATGTAAAATGGTTCCGATTTAATAATACCCCATAGTGATATACTTCTAACACTGTATCTTCAGTTGTTTTGGATATAATAAGACTTAAGTTGATGAATTTTTATTTCAATTTAGTTTCTGAACCAATGTTGTATATATATCTAAAACACATAAAACATTTGAACAATTGAGCACATATTGTGAGAAATAAACTAAACATCAAGGTGTATCAACAATTTTGGCCACTATTGTACAGGATACCACTCTGATGTTTGTGACTGTACCCTAAGATACTGCTTGCATTAAGGATTAAGGTTTTGCAGGAAACAAAATACACTGTAGAATCTCTATGGATAGAAGTCGCATGTGAAAAGCAGAAGCAGTGGAGGTGTACTACTGACCGCCTGGCCATAATAAACAGATGGATAATGAAATGCTGAAAGAAGCTAACAAAAGTTATAACATAGTAATAATGGGTGATTTCAATTACCCCAGTATCAACTGGGCCAATGTCACAACAGGACATGCTAGAGAAATTAAGTTTCTAGAAGTAACAAATGACTGCTTCTTGGAGGAGCTGGTTCATGAATTGACAAGAGGAGAAGCTATTTTGGACCTATTCCTTAGTGGAACACAGGATCTGGTGCAAAACATAAGGGTTTGGGGGCCACATGCCAAAAGTGAGTATAGCATGATCACGTTTTATTTAATAAATGGAAGAAGGATGGCAAGGAAATCCACAGTACTACCTTTTAACTTTCAAAAGGGAGACTATGATAAAATGAAGAAAATAGTTAAGGAAAAACTAAAATGAGCAGCTGCAAATGTTAAAGATTTATATCAAGCATGGGCATTGTTTAAAAATACTATCTTGGAAGCCCAGACCAGATGTATTCCATGCTTTAAGAAAAGTGGAAGGAAGGCTAAAAAACTGCTAGCATGGTTTAAAGGCGAGGTCAGAGAGGATTTTGTTGCCAAAAAAAGCATCTTTCAGGAAATGAAAAAAGGAGCCTAATGATGAATACCAGAAACAACATAAGCATTGGCAAGTTAGATGCAAGGCATTGATAAGGCAGGCAAAGAGAGAATTTGAAAAGAAGCTTGCCGTGGAAGCAAAAGTGCATAATAAAAACCTTTTCAAGTCCATTCGTGGCAAAATCCCCGTGAGAGAGTCAGTTGGACCATTGGATGATAGAGGTGTAAAAGGGGTACTAAGGGAGGACAAGGCCATAGCGTAGAGACTGAATAATTCTTTGCTTTGGTCTTTACTGAAGAAGATGTAGGGAGGTTACCCATGCCTGAAATGGTATATAAAGGTGATATAGCTGAATAATTGAAAGAAATATCAATAAACCAGGAGTACGTATCACAACTGTTTGATAAACTGAAGAGTAACAAATCACCTGAACTGGATAGTGTACATCCAAGGGTGTTGAAAGAACTGAAATATGAGTTTGCAGACCTACTATTAGAATTCTGTGAACTATCATTAAAATCATCTGTAGTACCTGAGTATTGGAGAGTGCCCAATGTAACTCCAATTTTAAAAAAGGTTTCCAGGGATGATCCAGGAAACTACAGACTGGTGAGCCTGATGTCAGTACTGGGCTAAATGGTAGAAATCATTGCAAAGAACAAAATTACTGAACAAGTAGATAGTTATGGTTTAATGGGATAAAGTCAACATGGATTTAGCCAAGGAAAGTCTTGTCTTACTAATCTGTTATTTTTTTTTGAGGTGTGAACAAACAGGTAGACAAAGGGGAGCCAGTTGATATAGTATATCCGGATTTTCAGAAAGCTTATGACAAGGTCCCTCATGAGAGACTCTTGGCGAAATTAAAAAGTTATGGGATTGAAGGCAGTGTACTATTGTGGATCAGGAACTGGTTAAAAGATAGAAAGCAGAAAGTAGGGCTAAATGGCCAATTTTCTCAATGGAGAAAGGTGAATAGTGGAGTACCCCAGGAATCTGTGGTGGGCCCGCTTCTTTTTAACATATCATAAATTACCTGGAAATAGGAATAATGACTGCGGTGATCAAATTTGCATATGATACAAAATTATTCAAAGTTGTTAAAATGCAAGAGAATTGTCAAAAATTGCAATAGGACCTTGATAAATAGGAAGACTGGACATCCAAATGGCAGATGAAATTTAATGTGGACAAGTGCAAAGTTATGAGTCTAGGAAAGAGCAACCCAAATGATGGTTGCACGATGCAAAGTACCACCTTGGAAGCCACCACCCAGGAAAAAGATTTAGGCATCATCCTGGATAATATGTTGAAACACTCTGCCCAGTGTGCAGTGGTGTTCAAGAAAGTAAATAGGAATCATAAGAAAAGGAATGGAGAATAAAACAAAGGATATTATAATGCCTCTATATCGTTCAATGGTGTGACCATACCTTGGATATTGTGTGCAATTCTGGTAGCGATATCTTAAAAAGGATATAGCTGAATTAGAAAAGGTACAGAATAGAATGACAAAAATGGTAAAGGGAATGGAAGGATACCCCTATGAGGAAAAGGCTTAAATGACTTCCTGGTGCAAAATGGAACACTTTTCTGCTGAGCCAGCTTCAAAATAGCAGATCAAGCAATTCTGTCAAGTTATGAGTTATACAGCAGGGCTATTGTTTTCTAGCCATGGCTACATGCAAGAGAACTTGTGCTGGAGGCCCAGTCTCATCCAGAGACTGTACTATTGGTCCTAGTATTTGCAACAATGTATGAACATGCATACCAGCATCTTTCTCACATCATGGACCTTTGGAGAAGGACCACCTGACAACTGTTACTTGATTCACTGAAGATGTCACACGGTAGCTGAGGCCAGTCAATCCTTGTGCTGTGATGAGAAAGGCTTAAAAGATTAGGGCTCTTCAACTTGGAAAAGTGACAGCTGAAGGATGATATGATAGAGGTCTATAAATTAATGAATGGAGTAGAAGGGGTAAACGTAGATTGGTTGTTTATGCCATAAAAAGTAGAAAGAGTAGAAGACATGCAATGAAGCTACAATGCAAACCATTTAAGACTAATAAGAGAAAATATTTTTTTACTCAACATGTAATCAAACCCTGGAATTTGTTACCGGAAGATGCAGTAAAAGTTGTTAGTGTAGATGGGTTTAAAAAAAGTTTGGACAAGTTCTGGGAGGAAAGGTCCATAAACCATTATTAAAGAGGACCCAGGAAATCCACTGCTTGCCCCAGGACAAGCATTGTGGAACCCATGTGCCTCTTTGGGAACCTGCCAGGTACTTGTGACCTGGATTGGCCACTGTTGGAAACAGAATACTGTGCTTTATGGGCCTTGGTCTGACCCAGTATTGCATATCTTATGTTATGTTCTTATGTTCAGTTAAATATGAGCTAAACCACTGTATGGCTTCCAGTCAAATAGCCTGTAAAGACAATGACTGTATCTCGGGCCGATGGAACCGAAGGCTGCCAAAATGTCTAAAAAGATTAGGATAAACCCTGCTGTTGGTTTGTAAGGTATTAACGGAATCTAGTGGTTTTAAATTACAGGTTATTAGATCTAATTTACGGTTTTCTTTTTAAAAAAAAATTCAACTTTAATAGTTCTCTCATTTTATTTTGACCTTCTTTTGTGTATTTGGTGTAGTTTTGCAATTTTGCATCTCTGATCAATTTCTTATAGTTCTGATATCAAGTCTTCATTTAGCATTTATTGCATCATCTCTAGATTTGTTACACAGTCTGTCTAAGTGGTAACATTCCTGTTTCTTGGAAATCAAGCTATTATTGCACCATGGTGAGTTTTTGGATTTGGGGGCACTTCATAGTTTCATTGGTGCTACCTGATTTAGGGATTTTTTTTCTTAAATAATATGATCTGCTTATTTATTTCAGTGTCTAAGAGGACGTTTGTGAATGTGATGATGTTCAATAATATTATATTCTAGAAAGAATTTGTGGTTGATTCTCTCTCTTTTCCAGAGGTTAACATTGTTCTTTATGTTCCCTAGCTTCTTATCTGGTATATAAGAGGTGTGATCCTACAGGAGCTCTGCAGATCAACCAACAGTAAGGATTTAAGGGTTTGTTTTATTATATTAAATTGTTAGCTCTCTGACTGGGAGCTCTTAAAAGGGTTTTTTTGTACATTTTTAAAGCAAGGTTACTTTCTTTTTGGTGCTTTAGTGGGACTTTCCTTGAGCACAGTAGGTGGTTGAACTCCAGTAACCTCTTCAGCTTTGGGAACTGCTAACACCTAATCAGGAGTTAGTGGGCCTGATTACCTGAGAGCAGCTGAGGGCCTGCATAAAAGGCTCCAGTGCCCTGCCCTGTTCAGGCTTTCCTACAGGAGCTCTCCAGATCAACCAACAGTAAAGATTTAAGGGTTTGTTTTATTATATTAAATTGTTAGCTCTCTGACTGGGAGCTCTTAAAAGGGTTTTTTGTACATTTTTAAAGCAAGGTTACTTTCTTTTTGGTGTTTTAGTGGGACTTTCCTTGAGCACAGTAGGTGGTTGAACTCCAGTAACCTTCTCAGCTTTGGGAACTGCTAACACCTAATCAGGTGTTAGTTCCCTCCCTACCCACCCCGACTCCCATCCACCCCTAGCGAGTGGTCTTGCTTTATAAGGCACGTCCCCATTTGACAAAGCACAGAGAATTGGACCAGCACATTTTGAATATAATTAAGGATATTTAACTACTTTTTCTCTGAAAGGACAGCTGGGAAACTGGCTGGTACTTGGTAGATCTCTCTCTTTTGCTTTAACAGATACCTAAGCTCCACGAACAGAACAATGGCTGGGAAAAATCGTATCGCTAAAGCTGTTGCCCCGTTACAGCTTCTGCCTCGGTCCAGACAGAGGTCCTAATGCCAGTTGAAGGACTGGTTCCATGTGCAGGGTGCCTGCATGCTGAAGCACTGAGGAAACAAGTGGAGGAACTCAGAGAGGAGGTGGCGAGGCTGAGGAGCATTCAAGACAGTGAGAAGTACATTGATGAGATGCTTCGTGCAGCAACCAAGCTCTGCAGCAGAGGAGAAGATAGGTGCCAACAGAATGTCGATGGTTGGACACAAGTCACCAGGGCCTGCAAAATCACCAATCCAACTTCTCCAGCCCTTGAATTGAAGAACCATTATGCAGCCCTGGAAGTGGAGGAGGTGAAAGCATCCCTGGAAAGGGAAGAACCAGAGCTCAAGTACCCCAAAGTTGCAGAATCAGTGACCACAAGGAAACAAAGGGTAGTGGTGGTTGGAGACTCTCTTCTGAGGGGTACTGAGGCGTCCATCTGCCGACCAGACTTGATGTCCAGAGAGGTATGCTGTCTGCCTGGTGCCAAAATCCAAGATGTTACGGAGAGTTTGCTGAGACTCATCAAGACCACTGACTATTACCCAATGTTGCTAATCCATGTTGGAACAAATGATACTGCCAGGTATACCTCAGAACATATCAAAAGTGACTTCATGGCTCAGGGACAGAGGGTGAAGCAGTTAGGTGCACAGGTGGTGTTTTCTTCAATCCTCCCTGTTGAGGGTAAAGGCCAAGGCAGAGAGGCTCGCATCCTGCAGATGAATGCATGGCTGCATGGATGGTGTCATCGAGAGCGTTTTGGTTTCCTAGACCATGGGATGCTGTTTCAAGGGTTGGAGAGCAGAGATGGCATCCATCTGTCCAAGAAAGGTCAACGCGTCTTCAGTAGTAGACTGGCTAATCTACTGAAGAGGGCTTTAAACTAGATTCATTGGGGATGGGTGAAGAAAGCCCCCAGGTAAGTGAAAGCCCCCAGGTAGGTGATACATTAAACAACTTTATGGAAATGGGTAACAGGGGTAACATATGGAAAGCAGTGTGTATAAATGCCCGTAGCATGGGAAATAAGATCCCTGATGTTGAAGCTTTGGTGGGAGTGGCTAACTTGGATTTAGTGGCAGTTACAGAAACATGGTTCACATAAAACCATGATTGGGATGTAACTATACCTGACTATACTTTATTCAGAAAGGACAGGGTAGGAATTAGGGGAGGAGGAGTGGCACTATATGTAAAAACTATTATTAAAGCTTTGGAATTACAGAGCTTAAAGGGAGAGGGGAGGCATTGTGGGTTAAACTAGAAAGAGGGAAAGAGAAATCTATTTACATTGGTGTGATATATAGACCTCCCTCACAAGAGGAAGAGGTGGTGTGGTGAAGAGCGCCCTCCTGAGGCTATGGAGACAGATGAAAATCCTGAAGGGCAACAGGATTTATGCCAGATTGACAGTGCTGGAAAGAAAGAGAGACTTCGTTCTGCTGAGCTGAGCATGGATACCAGCCCAGGGGAGGAGTCCTGCAGTCCTGATTGGGCACACCCAGTGCTTGGAAGGGGCGTGTCTAGAAGAGAACCTGGTTTTAAACCGGAGTATGGCTTTGCTAAGGAGGAGAAGTGGAGGGTGAAGGAGAAGTGGAAGGAGAAGAGAAGGAGCCCAGGGAACGGTCAGAGTACCGTGAGCAGTCAGAGGAGCAGCAGTCAGAGAGAGAAGGCTAGCAGCCAAGGACTGAGCCGAAGCAGTAGAAGAAGACCTGCAAGAATCTGTTCAGAGGCAATAAATGGAAGTCCTGAGGAAAGTGGACCTAGCCCTGGAATAGACTCCTGGAGGAAGGCAGAGCCCTGGGAGAGGAAGCCTTCAAGGCAGGCAAGAGAGAAAAAGAACTCATTCTGGGAATTACAGTTTGGCCCAGAGAGGCACGGGAACTCTCACAGCTGGAGGACGTCTGAGCCACCTAGGATAAGAGGGGCTTGGCAACAAGTAAGCGATTTGCCAAAGAGTTTCCAGAGTGAAGGTAAACCCAACTCTCCTATATTTGAAACCTTAACAAAAGAGCCTAAGAGTTACTCTGATTCACTTAACCTGAGAGAGGAAAAGGGAAACAGCCTTAATCAAGAGGGAAGTTTAATAACTGATAACAATTCCTTATCTAGCAGACAACAGGCTGAATTGCTTCTCCAGGATTTTAAAGAGTTTTTAAAGCTAAAAGCAAACAGACAGCCAGTATTGCAGGAGGCTAATAATTCTATACAGTCTGAGGAATTAATGCAGGATAATTCTGACTCACCTGACTGTGAGAGCATGGACTGTACTATTTGTTGTGTGGAAATACCAAACTGAAGAAAACTGGTTATGCCATGTATGACTTGAATACTACGGAGCTGTTTTGCTGCCATGCTAGGAAAGCTTTAATTACCTGCACCTGAAGTGACCCAGCACTGTGAACGTAACAGTGTGTGAAAAGAGGCTGCATTTAAAGTGAATGACCTCTTGGGGCAGAGCTGAGTAAACTGCTTAGAAGTAAAGCTGAATTTCTACTTTAAGTTGACTTTATACCTGAGTTCTTTCTGTTCGTGTTAAAGCACCTGTTTTGTTCATATTTCTGAATTTGTCATGCGATGGAAGAATAACCTTAACCATAATAAAAATACTTGCAAATAAGCCTTACCGTCTTTGGCGCACAACTACACTTTATTTCGGAGTGAAAGGAGCAGAAAAACTACAGTACCCAGCATTCCAGGGGAATAGGTTTAAACTCCTTCCTCACGAGGCAATAGGCCCCGCTCCTGTCTTTAGCCCTAAGGCGGGGCAGGAGCGCCGCAAGTGGCTACGTGGCAGGATCATTCCACGCATGCGCAAGGTGCCGCGCAGAAGAAAGCTACAGGAAAGCAACTGCCAAGAAAGACCCCGGCTGCAGACCATCCTGAAGGGAAGGAAAGAGTCACAGCATCGGAGGACCACTGGCTGCAACATGATTGTGAAAGCGTGAAGCAACACCTGAGCCAGGTAATAAGTGTCCACCTGGGAAAGGTTAAGGATACAGGGCTAAGGGGTGTTTGCTAGCAAGTTGAAAAAAAAAAAAAAAAAAAAAAGGAAAGTTTTTTTTTTTTTTAAAGTGTGAGGTACCGCACTTGGTTTTTATTTCTGTGTGTTTGTCTTCAACAGGAGTTGAAGATGTCTCTGGATCCAGCAGAGGTGTTCAAGTGGATGGCCACTCAACTGGAGAGACAGAGGGACTTAAGTTTGGAGTTCCAAGAAAAAAATGCTGCCACCCTGCAGGCTCAGCAGCAACCCCTATTGGACATGCTGCAAGCGTGGGTAGCTGAGCAGAAGAAGCCACCAGAGATACCATCTGCTCCCCCAGGTTTTTCTACTACAGCTGCGCTTAGTTTAAACGCAGGGACAATGTTTAATTTTGGCCAGTTGAAGGACAATGAGGATGTAGATAACTTCATTGAATGTTTTGAGAGAGTGGCACAGTTAAGTGCATGGCCAAAAGAATGTTGGGCCATTAGGTTTGCGGCATCCCTTACGGGTGAAGCAATGGCTGCGTATAGGAGTATGCCACCGGATCTTGCTGGAAATTATGAGGAGGTGAAAAGAGCGGTCAGGGAAAGGCTAGGCCTTACACCGCTAGCCTACCATAATCTCCTGCGAGCGGTAAGATTAAAACAGGATGAGACCCCGAAAGCCTTAGCTTATAGAATGCGCATGTTGTTAAACAAGTGGCTTAATCCAGGGGGTAGATCCAAAGAATCTATAATGGATAGTCTTGTTGTAGAGCAATATATGAATGCTGTACCTACTGAAATAAAAACCTTTCTGATTCTGCAGAGCTGCAAGACCCCACAGGAGGCAGTAGACCTCACAGAACGCTTCTTAGAGGCCAAAGTAATGGCTCATGAAGGCAGTAGTGCTTTAAAGGGGGCAGCAATACCAGAATCAGAAAGGAAGTGGGAATTTAAAAATAAAGAAAGCAAAATGTGTATGCCAACCATGAAGGCTAGGTTTCCGCCTAGGAAATGTTTCAAATGTGGGCGAGAAGGGCATGTGCAGAAGAATTGTTTTAAAATTGCCTTAGTAGAAGTAAATGCACAAAAGACCCGAGAAGGATTTCTCATTGAGGTAGAGGTGCAGGGAATTGCCACCACCGCGTTACTTGATTCTGGCGCAGAGCAGACAATGCTCTCCAAGGCGCTGTGGCAGCAAGTCCAAGCATCGGGGGTAGCAATTCAGCCTGTCCGCAATGTGAAAATCCGCTGTGTTCACGGAGGTACTTCACTATACCCCGTGTACAACCTTCAAGTGAAAGCGCTAGGTGTGGTTAGGAAAGTTCCCATTGCAGTGGTCCCCAAGCTACCACATAATATAGTTTTGGGTAGGGACTGGCCACATTTCCATAAAGGGGTGGAACAGGGCTTATTCTTAAAAGAGCAAGAAGCTGCCAGAGAATCCCCGGTAGAAGCTCTAACCCAAACCACCGGGAAAAGTATAGTTCCTAGTCCCTTGTTTGCCCACCTAAAGAAGCAAAAAGGGAAAACACAAGCTCCAAAAGAGGAAATGGTGAAGAAACCAGTGTTTGTGTTAAGATTCTGCAAGATGAGCCCTAATGCTCAGGCCCCTAAGAGAGCTTCAAGTAACTCGGCAGGTTATGACCTCTGTAGTGCTGAGGAGGTCGTAGTTCCTAGGCAAGGGAAAGCACTGATAGATACCGCTCTACGGATGGAAATGCTGTGGCTTCTGGTTCCCACAACGGTTGCCCAAAATATCACCAATCAGAGAATTACTTAGACGGCAGTTGCTTTAGCTCAAAAGACTTTTATTTAGAATAACAAAAGTGATTATAAAATAGCAAACAGCAAATGCCTATCTAGAGATGGCAGACAGTACTTTCTTTCTCTGTGAAGAGGAAGAAAATACCGCCCACCCCTACCTGAAAAATAACTGCCTTATATACATGTCTCTCCGTCTCAAATGTCTGTTTCAAATTAAGTTCAGTAATCCATCATACATTCTTAAGTGTCAGCAGGGCCTCAGAATCTTACAACACTTGAATCCATCATACATTCTTAAGTGTCAGCAGGGCCCTGCAACACTTTTCCCAGGGGATAATCTCCTTACATTTGTACATCTGGACCTGCACTTAGACCTGCTTATCTATACATGGCCTATGACCTCTATGCTTTTAGGTCTATTTATCTATGCATGGCCTGTGACCTCTGCCCCTTCCTGTGTATTTTCTTCTTCTGGCACTAATTGAAACCTTCAGGGTAGGAGAGTGTGTTTATGCTCATAAGTTTGAATTCATTGCATTCCTGGCTTAGCCTGTATTTTTTTCTTGCTTAGGCTCAAATACTGCTAGGCCCAATATTTTTGCATACTCCTATGCAAAATATGGTTACCCAGAATTCTCCATAGCAAATCCTCCATAGCAGGCCACATCTACTCCTTTATACCCACATGCTTGTCTTCTGTGCCATCCATATACTGTGTAGTATCATCAGGCAAGGGTGCAGTCATATAAAGCTAATATAAAGCCAATATATATACAGCAGACCTAAGGCAGATTTAAGTCAGATTTCCCAACATTCTCCACTTTTTCTTTTTTCTTTTTTTTTTTTTGTTTGGGGGGTAGTAAAAGTAATCCCACTAAGGGGTGTGAATAACAACCATTTGAGACAAAGATGGATCATTCAAAGGCAATTGTTGGTACTGATCCCTTGACACAATATACATGGTTTTAGTGCTTTGCGATATCATTCGTTTACAACAGGCAAGTAAAATGGATAAGGTACAACAAGCAATGATTGCAAAACAAGCTATACTTAAAAGCGTAATAAAGAAGGCTTTAAGTCCTACACCTAAACTAGCTAACCATGAAGCAATACTACCCCAGATATTATCAAGTTGAAGCCCCCCCTTAAAATCATCAATATGTAATTCAGAGAGATGCTTTATCTTATTCATTGCATCTAACACAAACACCGTGTGGTTAGCGATTACTGTACAACAGTTTGTAGCATTAATGAAAGTGCATGTTCTGCCTTCAGCGGCCAAAAGTAAATCCAAAGCTTGCCTATTCTGCAGAGTCATTTGTGTATTTTGTTCAAGGGACTCGGC
The DNA here is from genome assembly GCA_033557465.1 of Ichthyophis bannanicus. NCBI lineage: Eukaryota > Metazoa > Chordata > Amphibia > Gymnophiona > Ichthyophiidae > Ichthyophis > Ichthyophis bannanicus. The sequence goes on along the minus strand of CM066036.1, from coordinate 683,525,438 downwards.
TAGGCGTGATATGGATTCAGTAACAGCTTTCATTTGAATATGCAACAAACATTGTAAACGGCGTACAGCCATACCAAGCTCAGCAGTAAGGGCGGGGGTGGCAAAGGGAATCCAGGCCGTTGCACTAAGGGCATCCAAACGAGTTTTAGTCATGGGATAAGTGGAATTGATATACTCAAATGAGGCCTGAATGGCATCATCCTCGGCTATAGAGGAATCCCAGGGGCTAGCATAAGCTGAGGAGCTACGTTTTAATCTATGCAGGGTGGAGCGAGAAGCAGAATGATGGGTAACATTAAGAGGTATCAAGACAGAAAAAGAAGAAACTTTAACCAAAGCGCAGGGTAATAGAGAGAGGTTAATTACCTGATACAGAGTTTCCCCACACAACCAATAATGACCCATTACAGCAAAGAGGTTTGTAGCAGGTGTCCATATGCGACTCATATGATGCCCATCAAACCACTTAACAAAAGATTTTCCCGTGGTAGCTGAGGTAAGATCCCTCCTGAAACTGGACATTGGGAGATAGCATGAAGTATATGGAGATTCATTCTGAGAACCCGTTGATAGCACGGCTGAACCATCGTGGTAAATGGGACCAACCCCCACATACCAGCGGAAGTCAGATCCAGTAAACACTACCGGGCTTCTTGTAATATTTTTCCAATCATATTGCATACTGGAGGGGTCCATATTACCGGATTGATTATACCACTTTATCATGACAGAATTACTAGCAAAATGAAAGGATCCATTAATCACATTATATGACAGGTTACACCTGTCTGAAAAAGCAATGGATACATTTGTTATTAAACATAAATCAAATATCATATTCGGGCCAACATATACACGCAAAGGGTCATGTATCATATTCATTGCATGCCACGTCTGGGAACAATTAAAAGTCTCATAACAACTGGCAGAAAAATTATTATTATCTACACAAGCAAGCTGTCCTGCATACTCATTTAAGGGAACCTTTGAAACATGTACTGGAGCATATGATACACCCTTTGGTAAAGGGGTACAAATAATGCAGTCTGCAATGTTCATCAGGGAAACAATGTGTAATACTGATTGCTTCCACAAGTTCAGAGAGCCTTCAGGTAAAGCCCGGGGTGCTCGAGATATCGTCTGGTTAGTCTGGTTCCATCCCTGGAGAAACAAGGCTAGCTGTCCATCTGGATGTAAACACTCAATAAGGAGCACGATTATGACAGAGATTCCCAGAAAAAAGCACAAGGACGCCCATGGAGTAGGCTTGACAGCGATCATCTTTGGTACTAATAACATAGCACTGTGGTGAGAACACGTGAGTTCTGTAGGGAAATAAAACTGATTAATCAAATGGGACAGCTGGAGACGCTTTTAGATGGCTGACATGCACCCAAGTATCAGTATCATTCAGTCTGGCAGCAAAAGGGGAAGCAGCAGTGATGACGTGGGGTCCTGAAAAGGTTGGGCAGTCCCAGGATGCACGAACACAATTTCTTTTATAGACAGTGGACCCTACAGGGAAGCAAGGTAATAAGGATGAACTGGACACAGACTGTGTGGCTGCTACACGATCAGCAATTTCTTGAAGCGCAATCCGGAGTCCTGCAAGGTAAGCAGAAAGACTATCATGAATCGGAACCTGGGACTGTGATAAATTAGTTGTGCGCATATGCCGGCCAGTGGCCATTTCATGAGGTGTCAGATGTAATCGTTTGATTGGGCTATTACGCAGCTGAAATAAGCACATTGGTAATGCTTGTAGCCAAGTCATGTGACCAGAAGCACAAATTTTTCTGAGTTGAGTTTTCAAAATGCCATTACATCGTTCAACAAGACCATTGGAAGTAGGTTTATACACAGAAACATACTTCCACTGAACAGGAAGATGCTGGGTGAGTGCAGTCACAAGAGCATTACGAAAGTGAGAGCCATTGTCAGAATATATGACTTTAGGAATGCCAAATCGGGGAATTATTTGTGTTAGCAAAACCTCTACTACTTCTTCAGCAGTCTCTCTATTGCAGGGGAAGGCCTCAATCCATTTAGACCAAGGGCAAACCCACACTAAAAGGTACCGCTTCTGAGCACATCTGTGGATCATGTCAGTAAAATCTACATACCAGGATTCAAAAGGACCACTTAGAACTGGGAGGTGACCTTTGGCTATGGCCTTTCCTCCTGGTTGAGAATTCAGGATACACACAGGACATTTAGCTACTAGTTCCTGAATGCGATTTTTCATGTGTGGGCACCAAAAGGTATCCTCTATCATACCGTACACATGTGCGGCACTGGAATGATAGACATCGTGTATGAGATCTGTAAGGCGTTTTAGCGCCACATAACAGATACAAAGTTTTCCTGATGGATGTACCCACATTTTCTTAATTTGGGAACAACCTAGTCTCTCCCAATTTCCTATCTCATGAGAAACAGCATCTTTCTGATAATCAGCAAGGTCAGGTACTAAATAGATCTGTGATCTGGTAACAGGCAAGGTCAGGGAAGCATTACTAGTTACTTCTTTGGCTAACTGATCTGCCAGGGCATTGCCCATCTGGCGGAAAGAGTCTCCCTGTGTATGTCCAGGAACCCATTCACAGCACAGAAACAGATTGTTGATTCTGTGTTTCTCTAAACACTCATAAATTTGATGTATCTCATCAAGATGTGAGATTGAGCTGGCTGAGGAAGTGATAAAACCTCTTTGTGACCATTTCTGGTGAAGCGCTGTCAGCACTTGTGCTGCATATTGGGAGTCAGTGAATATAATAATGTTCTGTCTCTCCTGATGCAGTAAGACTGCCAAAATTGCACAGAGTTCAGCACCTTGAGCACTATAAGCACTCGGCAACTGATATTGCAACACATCTAGAATGTCTCCAGAAGGAGATATTTGTACTGCACTGAAATCAGAACATAGTGACGTCTCAGAACCGTCAGTGAACCAGACTGCAGAATTGACAGGCATTTCATGAAGAGACAGAATATTATCTGCGAAAGAAAAAATGGGGATCTTATCTCCTTCTTTTCCCACAATGACAGAAACTAAATTTTGTAAGTAGCCAAAAGGGTGACTTGCAGGGAATGGCTTAATGAGAATATGACTCCGTAGCAGAGTAGCACAAAGCTGGTGCACCCGATGTGGGGTAAAGTGGAGAGTATTACTGCATAACAATGCCTCTACATCACCGGAGCAATACACAGTGAGTCGCAAGGGATGAAAGGTGTTATAGGTCTTCCTGACTGCCTCACCAGTGGCTACTAACCCTCTCTCAACATCAGGCAAAACTATTTCTGTAACAGAAAAAGATCCTGACAAGTAGGACACAATTTTACCATCATCCTGATAAATCACAGCTGCCCACGTGTGAGGTCCGTGAAAGCTAATGAGAAACATATCCTTTGAATAGTCAGGGAGACAGAGACTTGGTGTGTGTGATACATCAGTCAAAAGAGATTGAAGCAAAATCTGGTCAGGAGCTGACAGGCTGATAACAGTCGACCCCTTAGCCCCCCCTTTTAAATATTTGCGAAAGGGATGTGTGCGTTGACTGTGACCTGGGATCCAATTCCGGCAGAAATTTATCATGCCGAGCAGAGATCGCAATTGCTTTACAGTGGTAGGCATCTGTAATTGCAAGCAGTGTTGTTTAGTTTTCTCTGTCAGAGACAGCATTCCATCTCCTACTAGGAAACCCAGAAAGGTGACTTCAGTTTGGCAGATCTGTGCCTTGGCCATGTTAATCTGGTAGCCACTTTCCAAAAGATAACAAACAAGTTTATCTGTGAGGGTCAGATTTGTTGCAGCCTCAGCTGTGGAAAGCAGTAAGTCATCTACATACTGTAACAAAGACACATTGCTGGGCAGCTCTGCCCTGAATGATTGCAAATCAGCAACTAGTGCTTGAGAGAATATGGAGGGGCTTTCCACATATCCTTGGGGTAACCTGGTCCACTGATAATGCTGACCCTCAAAAATAAATGCCAGCAACTGCCGGGATGTGGATTTGACTTCTATCCCAAAAAAGGCATGGGAAAGGTCCAGAACAGTATGATATTTGTACAGAGTAGTCGTCAGCAATGTGGCAGGGTTAGAGACTACTGGAAACTGTGGTTCAATAACACTGTTAAGTGCACGTAAGTCATGAACTATTCTCCACTTCCCATTAGGCTTTTTCACAGGGAATAGTGGGGTGTTATATGGGGAGTTACTGAGTTCGATAATTCCATGCTGAAACAGCTCCTGAATCTCCTGGCGAGATCCCTGCAGGGCCTCCGGTTGGAGGGGATACTGCGGAATCTTTGGTGGTTTACAGTCAGGCTTAATATGAATGGTAATAGGCAGATGTGATTTAACTCGGCCATAAGGGCTGAGGAGCAGTGACCGCTCAGGGCCTTTTTCTCCCAGCGGACCATAGGTGAATTCAACCTGTAATTTCACCAATAAGTCCCTACCCATCAAATTTACTGGGCAATATGGGGCAAACAGAAAAGAATGAGAAATCTGCTGATCTCCTATTCTTAAACAAATGGGTGTAGTTAGGTAAGATGTAAGGGGTCTACCATCAAAACCAGTGGTAGTCATTTTCTTTCTACTAAGCTGGCATCTCTGTGGTAAAACGGTTAATACAGAGGAAGTGGCTCCTGTATCAAGCAACATTTCTGTGGGCTCATCATTAAGATATACTGTGATCAGAGGTTCCTGATATGTGAGCCTCGCCTGTAAGATATAGATTCCCAGTCATTGTTGGGGTGGGGGTCCAGAATCCCGGGGAGGTGTCCACAAGGGAAAACGCCTCCTATCAAAGTTCTCATTTCTGCGCTGAGCACGGCATGAGCGCTGAAAATGGCCGTAACCACCACAGTTCCAACACTGTGGGGCAGGAGTACGGTTATTTTGTTGGTAAGAGGGACCTCGACGCTGTGGCTGAGGATAACGGGGTCGTTGGGCTCCGTTATAGTAAATGCGCTCCTTATCTCTATCCCATACCTCATCACAGGGGTCTGGAACATCATCCTCATAAGGATCCAGATATTCCATGTCATCAATTTTCTTCTGCTGTTCCCTAATTTTCTGTTTTAGTTGTCTAATAAGTTCATTATTAGATTTATCAAGATGTAATTTGGTGGTGGATTGGGGATCTTTAATTTCTTGTAACCCTTTAAGTTGAAGGTGTAACAAGCGTGCTTGGGCCTGTTTCAAATCCTTCTCAGGTTTCAAAGTGTCTTCTTCTAAAGACCGGATATAATGCAAAATATGGGCCTGTTGTTTAGGCCATGGCTCAGACTCCAAGGCTACTATAGACTTTAATTTTGCAGTTACGGGTGGGGGTAATGTATTACACAAGGTCTGGAAAAATACAGGTCTCATACAAACATCATCGTATGGTACCCCCATTTGTGCTTCCCATAAATCTTGAAATCGTACGAGGTATGCACTGATATCCTCACCTATTTGGAATCTCATAGCAGTGAGAGGAGCCAAACTGCGCTGAGTAGGGTACATCTCCCTGAGGGAGTCCCAAATACGAGGACGAAACTCGTTGAAGGAAGAACCATCATAAGTGTTAACTGTGACCTTCACCTGGCCTAAATCGGCATTGGCGAACACTTGATTTGTCGCACTATTTCCCAGAATTTTGGCCAATAAAGCTTTGATATCTCCCAAAGCCAAATGATATCCAGCCGTAATTCTTTCAAATTTTTGAATCCATGTCTCTCCCCCTCTACTAAGAGGAGGGAGACTACTGGCTATATTAGTCATATCAGTAAAACTCCATGGGATATATTTAGATTTTCCTTCATTTGTGTAGATTACTGGAAACAGAAGCTGTTTATTAGCGTCCTGATTCTCATACTTCTCCCAAACCCTCAGACCTGCCTCCATATAGGCAGAATCCCAGTTAGGGTCTCCCGCTCCTCCGCGAATGCAGAGTCGGGCGGTGTTAAGGTGTACAGTTTCCAGTGATCCATTAGGGGGCCACTGTAACATCTGGGGCTGATTGGCTCTTGTCCAACCGTACATGTTAGAGGACCATCGGTAAACATAATAACCATTTCCATCCTCCTGCTCTGTAATAAAAGTAAGGATACAGGGTTGTGGAGCTCGAGGAGCTTTACCACCTTTCACAACTCCACAAATCACTGTAAGTGCACTTTTTGTCTTTTCGTCATCTACTTCCTCATCTACCTTCTCCTGTTCTTCCTCTTCTATAATCTCCTTAAGACGTTTTTCCCTATCTGTTAGGTCTGACTCCCATCTTTTAAGATTCTCAGTAATTTTAACCTCAGATAGTTTTAAAGCTTGAGCCTGACTTTCTAAATCTTCATGTTCTGCTGTCAATTGTTGTTTCAACTCTTCTAATTGTGCCTGTGCCTCAGCATATGCATTGGGATCTGGGGCAGGGGTGGCTTTTAAGTTAACATGACCCTCAATCTTTGCCCAAGCTCCCTCAGTGTCCAAGAGTTTATGCAGGACCTGTTCTGGGGGTATAGAGGCTACTGGGTAAGAAGTCGGTTCTGACTTGGGCTGAAAAACAGGATCAGAATAGCCTATGGCTGCCATAGCTTTACTTTCGGCTGCCCAATAAGAAGGTGGGGGCACAGGGGCAGATGGCGAAAGCTCTGGACCAGCTTGCATCCACAGGGAAATATGTCGCAAATGTTCCAATTGGGCTTTGCCACATTTGTTAAATAAAATATGATCCCTAATTTTGGTCAAAATGAGCGGATCAAACGACCCCCCTGCTGGCCAGGCAAGAGAGGGTGTTTTCTTCGTCCATTTTTCCCATTGTTTAGAACAATTTTTTATTGAAGCCTCCAGTAGAGGGTTCTGTTTAACAAGGCTATCTATGGGGCTAGGACCGGGCTCAGTTCCTTTCTCAGTATTTAGTTCCCGTTTAGATTTTCTTTTAAACATTTCTCTAGCTGTCCCTTCTCTATAGTCTATGTAGACCTGGTGTTTTCACTGTTCAGGGACAGGGGCAATTAACTTCGCCTTTTACCAATAGCAAATTGAACCTCCTTATATACAGAGGCGCGCGTAATTTCGCTTTGAGGTGGCAATCCAAACCTCTTAATTAAGAGAGGAGCGAAAATTACGAATCCAGGACTCATACACACGTACAACTCTTGCGCTTTGTCTAAACCCAGCCAATCTCCTCGCGGAGGTATGAAAACGTGGATAAAGACACACACTCGCTTCGTATTAATAATAATACGTACAGTCTCAAGCGTACATCAATCAATCCCGGAAAGACAGAGACCTAATGTCTGGGCAAAACTTTCAAACTTTCTTTCCCTAACATTACAACTAAAGGCAAAGACAATCTAACAATTTAGCTACATAACAAAACATTAAGCAAATAAAATACATATGCATATGTGTAAATTTGGTACTCACCCACCAAGCGAACCTGGGTAAATCTTCCGTCTTTGTTTGTAGACAGGAAAAACAAAACTCACCCGCTGGAGTCGTCCTAGGGTATCAAAATCTCTCTCGACGTCACTCAGAGCGGTATTCCCATCTTCTGTACCAGCAGAAGGAATCCTCTTGTCCTACTGAGAAGGTATTCTCATCCCCTGTTTTTTTTTTTTTCCAGTGAAAAACAGGAGGTAGTCCCTCTGACAGGCAAGTCAAAACTGCAGTCAGAGGAGTCCTTGGGCAATTTAGAAAATTTAGAGGGGTTTCGGCACCAATAATTGTGGCTTCTGGTTCCCACAACGGTTGCCCAAAATATCACCAATCAGAGAATTACTTAGACGGCAGTTGCTTTAGCTCAAAAGACTTTTATTTAGAATAACAAAAGTGATTATAAAATAGCAAACAGCAAATGCCTATCTAGAGATGGCAGACAGTACTTTCTTTCTCTGTGAAGAGGAAGAAAATACCGCCCACCCCTACCTGAAAAATAACTGCCTTATATACATGTCTCTCCGTCTCAAATGTCTGTTTCAAATTAAGTTCAGTAATCCATCATACATTCTTAAGTGTCAGCAGGGCCTCAGAATCTTACAACACTTGAATCCATCATACATTCTTAAGTGTCAGCAGGGCCCTGCAACACTTTTCCCAGGGGATAATCTCCTTACATTTGTACATCTGGACCTGCACTTAGACCTGCTTATCTATACATGGCCTATGACCTCTATGCTTTTAGGTCTATTTATCTATGCTTGGCCTGTGACCTCTGCCCCTTCCTGTGTATTTTCTTCTTCTGGCACTAATTGAAACCTTCAGGGTAGGAGAGTGTGTTTATGCTCATAAGTTTGAATTCATTGCATTCCTGGCTTAGCCTGTATTTTTTCTTGCTTAGGCTCAAATACTGCTAGGCCCAATATTTTTGCATACTCCTATGCAAAATATGGTTACCCAGAATTCTCCATAGCAAATCCTCCATAGCAGGCCACATCTACTCCTTTATACCCACATGCTTGTCTTCTGTGCCATCCATATACTGTGTAGTATCATCAGGCAAGGGTGCAGTCATATAAAGCTAATATAAAGCCAATATATATACAGCAGACCTAAGGCAGATTTAAGTCAGATTTCCCAACAATGCCACTAGGCTGTTACGGCCGGATAGCCCCACGATCGGGCCTTGCCGTAAAGCATTTTCTAGATATAGGAGCCAGAGTGATAGACCCGGATTATAGGGGTTCTATTAAAATTCTCATGTTTAACTTCGGCAAGGAAGACTTTAAAGTCAGGGTTGGAGACCGAGTAGCCCAACTAATCTGCGAGCGTGTGGGTCTGCCTCCTCTGGAAGAAGTATCCAGCCTGTCAACAACGGCTCGTGGAACAAGTGGATTCGGGTCAACAGGGGGTACCAGTTTCCAAGCTCTAGCCGCCGTAGTGGAAGAAAAAGAAGAGGAAGACCTGGGGCCACAACTCGCAGTGTGTAAAAGCAACCCGGAGCCTAGAATAGATGAAGGCCTATCCTGGGCGCAAAAGCAGGAATTGGTTCAGCTACTAACCAGATACCAGGATGTCCTCACACTGATGCCGGGTAAGAAGGACCTGATCGCCCATGGGATCATAACGCCGCCCGGTGAAATAGTACGCCAACGTCCATATAGGTTGCCAGAGGCCAAGAAGGAGGAGGTCGTGCAGCAGGTACAGGAAATGTTACAGATGGGCGTTATAGAGGAGTCGCGGAGCCTGTGGAACAGCCCAATTGTTCTAGTTCCCAAGCCAGATGGGTCCATAAGGTTCTGTATCGATTTTCGGAAAGTTAATCTAATATCTCGTTTCGATACTTATCCGATGCCCAGAATAGAAGAACTCCTTGATCGCCTAGGCCGTGCCAAATACCTCACCACATTGGACATGTCGAAAGGATACTGGCAGGTCCCACTGACCAGGGATGCCAGACAGAAGACTGCGTTCAGCACCCCGGTAGGCCTGTACCAGTTTAAAAGAATGCCTTTTGGCCTACACGGAGCTGCTGCCACGTGTCAGCGCCTAATGGACTTGGTTTTGCAACCGCATCAAACATACGCTGTGGCTTATATGGATGATGTGGTCATTCACAGTGACAATTGGACACAACATCTCCCACGAGTTGAAGCCGTTCTTATGGCACTAAGGGATGCTGGCCTTACATTAAACCCGGCTAAATGTTTATTTGGAGGCCGGGAAGTTAAGTATTTGGGCCACCTGGTGGGTAATGGGGTAGTGAAACCCCTTACTGATAAAATAGCCGCTGTGCAAGCATTCCCCAAACCACTTAATAAGAAGCAATTAAGGAGCTTCCTGGGGATAGTGGGGTATTACAGACGGTTTGTTCCAGGGTTTGCAGAGAAAAGTGCCCCTCTAACTGAAATGTTGAAGAAGAACGCGCCTACTCAACTAAGGTGGCGGGAAGAGGCGGAAGAAGCATTCCACCTACTAAAGAATAAGTTGTGTGCAGCACCGGTTCTAAGAGGTGTAGATTTTTCCCAACCGTTTCTGGTACAGACCGACGCATCGGAGACGGGTCTCGGCGCGGTGCTGTCCCCGCGGCATGACAGTACGGAACACCCCGTGTTATACCTCAGCAGGAAGCTGGCCCCAGCTGAACAGCGATATTCAACAATTGAACGTGAGTGTCTGGCCATAAAGTGGGCCATAGACGCGCTACGCTTTTATCTCACGGGGCGACGTTTCACTTTGATTACAGACCATGCACCACTCAAATGGCTAAATCAGATGTACAACCATAATGCGAGGTTAACCCGTTGGTTTATGGCCCTCCAAGCGTTCGACTTTCAAGTAGAGCATAGAGCCGGACGGCTCCACCAGAACGCCGATGCCCTGAGTAGAATCACGTGCTGTGCCTCTGGTCAGAAGCCAGCCCGTGATATCTTAAGGGGGGGGATCTGTGGTGAAGAGCACCCTCCTGAGGCTATGGAGACAGATGAAAATCCTGAAGGGCAACAGGATTTATGCCAGATTGACAGTGCTGGAAAGAAAGAGAGACTTCGTTCTGCTGAGCTGAGCATGGATACCAGCCCAGGGGAGGAGTCCTGCAGTCCTGATTGGGCACACCCAGTGCTTGGAAGGGGCGTGTCTAGAAGAGAACCTGGTTTTAAACCGGAGTATGGCTTTGCTAAGGAGGAGAAGTGGAGGGTGAAGGAGAAGTGGAAGGAGAAGAGAAGGAGCCCAGGGAACGGTCAGAGTACCGTGAGCAGTCAGAGGAGCAGCAGTCAGAGAGAGAAGGCTAGCAGCCAAGGACTGAGCCAAAGCAGTAGAAGAAGACCTGCAAGAATCTGTTCAGAGGCAATAAATGGAAGTCCTGAGGAAAGTGGACCTAGCCCTGGAATAGACTCCTGGAGGAAGGCAGAGCCCTGGGAGAGGAAGCCTTCAAGGCAGGCAAGAGAGAAAAAGAACTCATTCTGGGAATTACAGTTTGGCCCAGAGAGGCACGGGAACTCTCACAGCTGGAGGACGTCTGAGCCACCTAGGATAAGAGGGGCTTGGCAACAAGTAAGCGATTTGCCAAAGAGTTTCCAGAGTGAAGGTAAACCCAACTCTCCTATATTTGAAACCTTAACAAAAGAGCCTAAGAGTTACTCTGATTCACTTAACCTGAGAGAGGAAAAGGGAAACAGCCTTAATCAAGAGGGAAGTTTAATAACTGATAACAATTCCTTATCTAGCAGACAACAGGCTGAATTGCTTCTCCAGGATTTTAAAGAGTTTTTAAAGCTAAAAGCAAACAGACAGCCAGTATTGCAGGAGGCTAATAATTCTATACAGTCTGAGGAATTAATGCAGGATAATTCTGACTTACCTGACTGTGAGAGCATGGACTGTACTATTTGTTGTGTGGAAATACCAAACTGAAGAAAACTGGTTATGCCATGTATGACTTGAATACTACGGAGCTGTTTTGCTGCCATGCTAGGAAAGCTTTAATTACCTGCACCTGAAGTGACCCAGCACTGTGAACGTAACAGTGTGTGAAAAGAGGCTGCATTTAAAGTGAATGACCTCTTGGGGCAGAGCTGAGTAAACTGCTTAGAAGTAAAGCTGAATTTCTACTTTAAGTTGACTTTATACCTGAGTTCTTTCTGTTCGTGTTAAAGCACCTGTTTTGTTCATATTTCTGAATTTGTCATGCGATGGAAGAATAACCTTAACCATAATAAAAATACTTGCAAATAAGCCTTACCGTCTTTGGCGCACAACTACACTTTATTTCGGAGTGAAAGGAGCAGAAAAACTACAGTACCCAGCATTCCAGGGGAATAGGTTTAAACTCCTTCCTCACGAGGCAATAGGCCCCGCTCCTGTCTTTAGCCCTAAGGCAGGGCAGGAGCGCCGCAGTGGACAGAGAGTTAATTGAAGACATGCGCAGCATTGCTAGGAAAGGGGAAGTGCTACTGATAGGAGATTTCAATATGCCAGATGTTGATTGGCACATTCCTGCTGCAGTATCATCTAGAAGTAAGGAGATCCTGGATTCTCTACATGGAGAACTATTCAGGCAATTGGTAACAGACCCCACACGTGAAGGGGACATACTGGACTTGGTGCTTACCAATGGTGAAAGTGTTTCTGATGTTGTAATGGGAGATCATTTTGCATCCAGTGATCACCAGATGGTGTGGTTCAGTATTAGGACTAGGGCTGTTAGAATCCATTCAAAGGCGAGGATCTTAGACTTTAGGAAGACTAACTTTGCGAAGATGGGCCAATACCTCAGGGAGTCGTTAGTTGGATGGGAACAGCTGAGGGATGTAGAAAAACAGTGGGAAAAACTGAAAGGGGATATTTTAAGGGCAACCAACCTTTTTGTTAAAATGGTAAATAAAGGCAAAAGGAAAAGGAGACCGCTATGGTTTTCGAAGGAAGTAGCTGAAAAAGTGAAGAAAAAGAGTGAGGCCTTCATGAAATACAAGAGATCACAGATAGAGGAAGACAGGCATCTGTATTTGGAAAAACATAGAGAAGCTAGCAAAGTAGTCAAGAAGGCAAAGATTCAAAAGGAGGAGGAAACAGCCAATGCAATAAAATGGGGGGATAAGACATTTTTCAGATATATTAGTGAGAAGAGAAAGGGCAAAAGTGGTATTGTCAGACTCAGGGGTGCAGGGGGGGAATATGTAGAAGCTGATAAGGATAAAGCGGAATTGCTTAACAAATATTTTTGTTCTGTGTTCACAGATGAAGAACTAGGAGCAGGACCTCAGAAAACACCCACAAATAGTAACAGAAGCGAGGGACATCTTGAAAAATTTTCAGAAGACTGTGTTCGTGAGAAACTAGTTCAACTTAAAGTAGACAAAGCGATGGGACCGGATGGGATACATCTTAGAATACTGAGGGAACTTGGGGATATTCTAGCAACTCCACTGACTGACCTTTTTAATGCCTCGTTGGAGTCGAGAGTGGTGCCAAAGGACTGGAGAGAGCCTCATGTGGTGCCTTTACACAAAAGCGGAAGTAAGGATGTGGTTGAAAACTACAGGCCGGTTAGTTTAACTTTGGTGGTGAGTAAATTATTGGAAACGCTGCTGAAAGAGAAAATAGTGAGGTTTCTGGAGTCCAGCAGATTGCAGGATCCGAGGCAGCATGGATTCACCAGAGTCAGGTGACCAGGGAGTTGGACCGAGGGAAAGCTCTAGATGTGGTGTATTTAGATTTCAGTAAAGCCTTTGACACTGTTCCTCACAGGCGACTTATAAACAAACTGAGCACCCTAGGGATGGACCCTAAAGTTACTGCTTGGGTTAGAAATTGGTTGGGTGGGAGGCGACAAAGAGTACAAGTAAATGGAGCTCACTCTGAGGAGAAGGATGTTACCAGTGGTGTGCCCCAGGGATCTGTCCTTGGTCTGATTCTTTTTAACATCTTTGTTAGTGATATAGCGGAAGGGCTGTCGGGTAAGGTTTGCCTCTTTGCCGATGATACCAAAATCTGCAATAGAGTAGACACCCAGGAAGGTGTAGGTAACATGAGGAGGGATCTAGCTAAGCTTGAAGAATGGTCTAGAATTTGGCAGCTGGGATTTAATGTTAAAAAATGTAAGGTCATGCATTTGGGCTGCAGCAATCCAAGGGAGCAATACAGTATAGGAGGTGAAGTACTTTTGTCCACTAAATAAGAGCGGGACCTAGGCGTGGTTGTGTCTGATGATCTTAAAGTAGCTAAACAGGTAGAAAAGGCGACGGCAAAAGCTAGAAGGATGCTTGGGTGCATACGGAGAGGAATGGCTAGCAGAAAAAAGGAGGTGATAATGCCTCTGTATAAGTCTTTGGTGCGACCTCATTTGGAGTATAGTGTGCAATTCTGGAGACCGCACCTTCAAAAGGATGTGAACAGGATGGAGTCGGTGCAGAGGGTGGCTACTAAAATGATTAGTGGGCTTCATTATAAAGCATATGAGGACAGACTTAAGGATCTTAATATGTACACCTTAGAGGAAAGGCGGGATAGAGGTGATATAATTGAGATGTTTAAATACCTCCGTGGCATGAATGTTCAGGGAGAGAGCCTCTTTCAATTGAAAGCAAGTTCTGCTACGAGGGGACATGGGATGAGGGTGAAGGGAGCTAGATTCAGGAGTGATATGCGGAAATATTTCTTTACGGAAAGAGTAGTGGATCCATGGAATAGTCTCCCAGTGGAGGTGGTAGAGATGAGGACAGTAACTGAATTCAAAAAAGCATGGGACCAACACAGAGGATCTCTAAAGGTAAAAAGTGGACTGTTGTAGTTGTTGATATGGAAGGACAGACTAGATAGGCCATGTGGTCTTTTTCTGTCATCATGTTCCTATGTTTCTATGTTTCTATGATTGAGATGTTTAAATACCTCCGTGGCATAAATGTTCAGGGAGAGAGCCTCTTTCAATTGCAAGCGAGTTCTGCTATGAGGGGACATGGGATGATGGTGAAGGGAGATAGATTCAGGAGTGATATGCAGAAATATTTCTTTGTGGAAGAGTAGTGGATCCATGGAATAGTCTCCCAGTGGTGGTGGTAGAGATGAGGGCAGTAACTGAATTCAAAAAAGCATGGGACAAACACAGAGGATCTCTAAAGGTAAAAAGGGGACTGTTGTAGTTGTTATGGAAAGACAGACTAGATAGGCCATGTGGTCTTTTTATGTCGTCATATTTCTATGTTTCTATGATCAAAAAGTATTGAGACTTGAACAATAACACAAGAAGTATAACACTGACAGTTATTGCACCCGGTCTCCTTCAAAGTAGTCCCCTTCCGATAAAACACACTTCCTCTAGTGTTCCTGCTACTGCTGGAAACAATTTTGAAATGCCTCTTTCATTATGCTATAAAGCTGCTGTGTCGAATTTTGCTTAATGGTCTCCAGGTTATTGAACCGTTCAGTGGTAATTTCAGTTTTGGAAACAAGAAAAAGTCACAGGGTGCGAGATCAAGTGAGTATGGAGGCTGACGGACTTGCTCGATTTAGTGTTTGGACAAGATGTGATGAATGAGCTGGGGTGTTATTGTGATGAGGCAACTGTTCACTATTCCTGTGCAACTTTGACCTCTTACGATGAACTGCATCTCTCAAATGAGTCAGAACTTGGAGGTAGTACTCCTTATTAATAGTTTGGCCTTTTAGAGCATATTCATGATGAATAATATCCTCGTAATCAAAGAAAACTCTGAGCTAGAGGTCACATTGCTCCTTGCCTGATGGGCTTTCTTGGGTCTGGGAGAGAGTGAAGTCTTCCATTGTGAGGATTAAGCTTTAGTTTCTGGGTCATAACCATAAACCCAGGATTCATCATCAGTAATAATCTTTTTGACGAAATCTGAGTAATTTTCAATGCATTCCAACAACTCCCTGGCTGCAGACAGCCAATCTTTTTGGTCAGGGGACATGCATTTTGCAGACACACATCTCATCCCCAAATCGACAGTAAGAATGGACTGTACCAATCCACAACTGATGTCTATGTCCTCAACAAGCTCCCAGATAGTTAATCATCGATTTGAGAATATTGTGCATGCACTGCTTCAACGTTGTCTTCATTCCTGTTCATGGATAGCCTTCCAGAACATTTGTCACTGTCAACACTTTCGTGGTCCTCTTGGAAATGTTTATACCAGTCACAGGACCGTACCTAGCCCTATGCGAGTGGTGCGGCGACACAGGGCGCAAAGGCTTAAGGGGTGCATTTTGGTTGTCTGCTGTTGCCTGCTGCCACCACTTTTTCTTCTCTCAGCGGTGGCAGGCAACAGCAGACAGCCGAAATGCACCCCTTAAGCCTTCTTGCGGCTTAAAAAGGATATAGCGTTATTAGAAAAGGTTCAGAGAAGAGCCACCAAAATGGTAAAGGGATGGAAGGATACTTCTATGAAGAAAGGCTAAAAAGGTTAGGGCTCTTTAACCTGGAAAAGAGATGGCTGAGGGGAGATATGATAGAAGTCTATAAATTAATGAATGGAGTGGAACGGGTAAACGTAGATAGATTGTTTATGTTATCAGAATATAGAAAGACTAGGGGACATGCAATGAAGCTACAGGGTAAACTATTTAAGACTAATAAAAGAAAATATTTTTTCACTCAACGTGTAATCAAACTCTGGAATTTGTTACTGGAGGATGTAGTAAAGGCTGTTAGTGTAGCTGGGTTTAAAAAAGGTTTGGACAAGTTCCTGGAGGAAAGGTCCATAAACCATTATTAAGAAGGGACCCAGGATATCAATGCTTGACCCAGTACAAGCATTGCAGAACCTGTGTCTTTTGGGGAAACTGCTAGGTACGTATGACCTAGATTGGCCACTGTTGGAAACAGGATACTGTGCTTGATGTACCTTGGTCTGACCCAGTATGGCATATCTTTTGTTCTTATGTTCATGCTATTCAGGTCTGCTTAGCGTGCTGGCGACTTGCACATCGGGTGCGTGCCTCTTCTCTCCCGCCCCCATAAAGTGGTTAGATGGAGGTGGGGGGGGGGGTGTGCGCCCGATGCGCAAGTTGCACAGGGCACATTTCACAATTGGTATTGCCCTGACCAGTCATAAACTTGAACATGAATTGTGCATTCATCGCCATACACTTACAGTAACTTGTCATAAGTCTGCACGAATCTCCAAGTTTCTGGCAGAATTTAATGCAAATTCGCGTTCAATTTTTTCACTTGTCATAAATCTGACAAACTGCTTTTACACAATACCAAATATCATGTGATTTAAAAAAGTAGAGGTGTGCTGCAGCCATGCTACACTCTGCACACGCAGAGCACATAACTAGATCACTTAGTAACATCGTGGTGCGACATATTGTTATATAGCTACACAAGTCTCGGTATTGTTTGATCACACCTCGTATATATAATGAATTCTAAAAGTGGTCTGACCACATAATTGGTGATGCTATACATTCTTTGACCAGGAGACCTTTAACTTTAAGCTTAATGGTCAGGATTATATCTAATTGGTGATTTTTCTCCTGTGTGGAGCCATAGCTCATTTATTGTAAAGGATGTTGCTGCCAAAACTAAGAAGCAGTAGGATGAACAGAGGTCTACATTGTATCAAGAGCTGGAGGCTCTGCAGAAACCTCATAAAGCTGAAGGCTTCCCCAAGGTGTTTAAAAGATTGATACAGGTGCATGGTTCCTTGGATTTCTTGGAGATTGAGAGGGTGAATTTCAGCTCCATCTAACATAGTGGAATTTTTTGGAGTAGGCTAACAGACCTTGTAAACTTCTCACCTCGCAGTTCAAAAAAGCAGAAGACTGCTTGGATAGCTGAGATTTGTCATTTTAATTGGGTGTATTCTACTTATAACAGTTGCTTCATGTTATGGGATTATTTTCTTGTGTCTTCTTTTACTATATTCTCTAATAAATTAAAAACGACTATTTGGGAGAGGTCAGTCCTGTACTGAATAACCAGGATATGTGGTAGCCTGACAAAAATATTATTTATACCTTTCTTGTGGGGGATTTGATTGGCTTTTGGATATTTGGGATCCCTTGGTTGGACTCTTTTCAATATTGTATTTATAATGACATCTGAGCTGCCTTTTGAGAATTTTACCAAAGATTATATTCATCAGAGATAAATGCTACCCAACAGGAGTTGTTGAGTTATGTAGAAAGGTCCGACACTCACCAGGTGTCGGAGGAGGATAAGGGGTTTGACTCCCAGCTGATTGCCCCCTTGAGATACTGAATGCAATTAAGGTTCTCCCTTCAGGCAAGGCAGCAGGAAATGGTTTCCTTGAAGAATATCTTAAAGCAATCCAGGACAGATTTATTTATTTAGCAGCCCTTTTATACTGCTGTATCTACAAGTCACAGCGGTGTACATGGAACAGGTCTAATGAACATACCTTTACATGGAACGTAGGTAACATTATAACTATTTACAGTCAAAACAATACCAAGGCTCAAATGAACACTTGGTAGAGGTGAGCATTCACAACACTATTGATAAGCAAACCAGACAAGATAGGGTGGTAACAGGAGATGTGACACAATGGAGAGAGGTGCTAGTGGTTAAACAAGGAAATGGGAGGGGGTCAGAAGTTTCTTAGAGTGGTGAACGAAGTATGAATTTTAGGTGATTGTTCCAAAGTGTTCTAAGAAGAGGTGGGTCTTCAGCTTCTTCCTAAATTTCCCAATGTCCAGTATGGTGCAAATTTCTGAAAGGAGGGAGTTCCAAGTCATGGGTGCATAGAAAGAAAAAGATCTTCTGGAGGTGGCACAGTTAGTGTGGAAGAAAGAGGCCGGGAGTAGGAGGTTGTGGTTAGCTGATTTTCTTGATCTATTGTCAAGGGGCTTGGTTATGAGAGTCTGGAGGATAGTCACTGAGAGGTCATGGAGGATCTTGAAGGTGATGAGGGAGACCTTGTACTTCACCCACATGTAGGTGGGAAGCCAGTGGAGCTGTTTTAGAATGGGGGCGATGAACGATCATCATGATGATCCTGTGATTATCCTAAGCTTCTCTTTTGGCAGCAGTATTCAACAAGGCAATGGAGCCTAGAGTGTTTCCCTCAGTTTTGTAAGATGCCAATATAGTTCTTATTCTTAAGGAAAGAAAGTCACCTGACCTTTGTGGTAGTTATCACCCTGTTGCCTTAGGGGGTCATTCTGAGCCACGTCTAGCAGGTAGATGTCCGTTCCAGATGTCCAGATCTGCTAAATGCCCAGATCACCCTGCCTGCAACGAGCTCCCCACATGTAGTGCCGGTTTGTATGGGGAGCTCTTTTCATGGGTGGGAGGGGGAGGGCTGTGGGAGGAACGAGGGTGGGCAGTGAGTGGTGACTATCCCCAGACATACAGGGCCGATGCTGAGGTCAGCCCTGTATGTCCGGGGTCAGCCACAGAGATGGGGGATGCAGGAGCCGGAGGGCGGCAGAGAAGTAAGAGGGCGCAGGGGGATCCTTGCAGCCCAATTCTGGCCATGGGAGGAAAGATCAGTGATTGGGCTGCAGGAAAAGTGGCATCTCAATTGCGGCTAGGGAGCACGGCCCCTGAACGGAGCAACGGTATCATAACGATGGGATGCCATGGTGCTGCAGCTCCGTCTAGGGGCCTGGCTGAGTTAGATGGATATGTGACTGGACATGCGGCCACTCAGAATTGGGGCCCATAGGCCCAATTCTAATCCCACAGTCATGTCTAGCCCCTGTGGGATCAGATTCAGATCTACCTTTGTATGGCCATATTCTGATCAGCCACTCAGAATCGGCCTCTTATTGAATAACAACATGAAGATTTTTGCTATGGTCTTGACTTTTCAGCTAGAGACAGTAGCCTTACATATTATTCACTCGAAATGATCTGGTTTCTTGCAAGGACGTCACATCAGAGACAATGTCACTTTGGATGCTGAAAAAACATTTGACGGGGTGGAGAGGAAGTACTTATTTGTTTTGCTTGAATATCTAAGCTTGGGAGAGAGCTTAGTGAAAGCTGTCAAGGCATTGTGTAACCAATCTAATTCTTCCATCCTGGTGAACATCTGTCAGTCGGAGTGGTTTCTTTTGGCTAGAGGCATGTGGCAGGGGTGTCCTCTTTTCCCACTCTTTTTGCCTTGAGTATTGAACCCCAAAAATGCTATTTCTTGCCAACGGGAATATCTGCCCTGTGATGGTGGGAGAAAAAGATCATAAGATTTCTCTGTATAAAAACAATACAGTGAGAAAATTGGAGCTTCTCCTAGGACAAGCAGGATGTGTCAGCCACACCTGGTGACATCATCCGACGGCGCCATGACGGAAGTGCTCTCTAGCTCAGAAGCTTCTGAGCATGTGTGAGGTGGACCCACCTCCCCGGCCCGCCCCTAGCCGGTCAGTCTTTTTCCTTCCGCCTTCGCCTCAAGACGGATTTCTAAACTCTCCAATACAAACTGCAATTTCCATGCCTAAACCGGGATTTAAAAAGTGTCTACACTGCAGTAGAAAGATGAACATCACGGACACTCACCAGCATTGCATGAGATGCCTGGGGACTTCTCACGAGGTGGAGAACTGTGTCAGCTGCGCTCGGATGTCCCCCAGGGCAAGGAAGCATCGTGTACACTCTCTGAAGGACTTGCTTTCCTCCTCAGCGGCCTCGCGTAAGTCTCTTGCAATCCGGACGCCGGAGCCTCCCAGAAATAATGAGCGTCCCAGATCTGATCAGCTGTCCAAATCTGCTGAGTGTCCCGGATCGGAAGAGCGTCCCAGAACTGATGTAGGGAACGCGCCGTCCAAACCGGCCAGTTCCTCTCACCGGGGACACAGCGTTTCTTCCCCTACGGAGCATTCTGCTCCCGGAGAGGCCTCTACCTCCAGGGTAAGCCCCTCCATTGTAATCAGCACCCCGGGCCATTCCTGCCGGCCATGCGGTCCTCCTGCAGTCTCCCAAGATGGCGCCGCCTTCGTGGACCCACCTGGCTCCTCCCCGGACACGCCCGCTCCCCCCTGATTGGCCGGAGCGGATCCTGCCCCTCCTCTGCCTGCGATCGGTGCCGACTGCCCTCCCCCCTACCCAGCACGTCTTCTTACCATGCAGAAGATGAGCCTCGGAGCGGCGCGGAGGAGAGAGACCGCACCGAGACAGAGCATCAGCGCGGGAGCCGTAAGCACCGCTTGGATGACGGGGATGACCGTGCTGCGGCGCAGCGCTGATGTGGGAGCCACGAACACTGCTCCGCCAGCAGGGAATCCCCCGAACAATGCGGTGGCGGCGAGAAGGGCCAGAAAAGAGCAGGCAAGCACCGGAGACACAAGGACAGTCGGTCTCCATCGAGTGCAAGGGATTCCCGCAGTGGGTCCCCCCACAGCCGCAAGAGAAGCAGGAGATCCAGCTCTGGCTACAGCAAAAGAAACAGAAGCAGCCGGTCCACAGATTCCACCTCCTCTGCCATTCTGCACCTGCTCATTTGCCTTGTGGAGCAGACTGCTCCCCACGGCTGGACCAGGAGCGGGTAGCACCAACAAATGTTTCACCGGTTACCCTGCCTTGCTTGGAGCGGTCCCCCTCCCCACGATTCCCTAGCCTGTCGCCTTCCAGAGCGCGGATTCCTTCCCCAGCACCTTCTAGAGCTTGGACTCCTTCCCCAGCACAGCTGGACTCCGGGGGGAGCGACGTAGAGGAGTTGGGACCAGGCTCTGACACTTCCAAGAACCCAGCTGATGAGCTGGAGGATCCACCGGCACTGGTGCCTGAAGACCTGACATACCCCAAATTCCTCAGAAAGGTGGTTTCCAAGCTGGGGCTGGCCACGGAGGAGACGTCAGACGAGAAGGAACCGGAGGTCATGAAATACCTCAACGGCCCTAGACCAGCCATGGCTCTCCCCCTCCACCGCAAGTTGAAGGACAAGCAGCTTATTCTCTGGCAATCCCCAGCATCTGGCCAAGCTTGCTCCAAACACCTGGACAGCAAATACATCATCCACATGGCACCAGGTTTCAACAAGCCTCAGCTACCCCACCAGTCAATCGTGGTGGCATCAGCACTTAAAAGATCTAAGTCTACGCATGCCCAAGCCAACCACCCACCAGGCCGGGACCCCAAACGTCTGTACGACATGGGGAGGAAGGTGTTTCAAGGGGCCATGCTCAGTGCCAAGATAGCAGCACATCAATTTCAGCATGTCCTATTCCAGGACGCCCTCTTGGCTGACCTCAAAAGCCAGCTGCAGAATCTTCCCAAGGACTCACGTACGTCTGCCTCAGCCACCATGCAGGAACTAGCCGAATGCAGCAAGCACCTGATGAGTACAGCCTTTGATGCCTTTGATACGGCCGTCCGAACAGCGGGCACGGCCATCTTGGCCCGTCGCTGGGCATGGCTTCGTGCGTCGGGACTCTCGGACAATACCCATGACCGAATTGCGGTGACTCTCTCTTTGGAGACAAAGTTGCGGACACGGTGAACGATCTAAAAGAGGACTGCACCACTCTAAAGACACTGGCAGCGGACGGACTCGAACGCCCCTCCTGGTCACAAAAAGGGAGCTACTTCCGCAAGCCCTTTTCCTCTTCAAAGCAATATTATGGCTCCAACCAACAGTGGCAGACGCCCAGATTCAAGCATACCTATCATAAGTCGTCCTTTCAGAGACAGCAGCCGCGACAACGCAAACAGAAACAGACAAACCCTCCACATTCCGGTAAAGACGCCTCTTCCTTCTGACTATCCGACCTGGCTGGGCCCTCCGCTGGATACAACGGCGGCCCCCCCGGTGGGGGGTCGCCTGTCCCATTTCCTCTCGGCCTGGCGGGAGATTACCACGGACAAGTGAGTCATTCAGATAGTCCAGTCGGGCTATCGCTTGCACTTCTCCTCCCCTCCATGGCAGCACAAGCAGCCCACCAGCCAGCCTCCACTGCATCTGGAAAAACCACTTTCGAACCTCCTACAGCAACTTCTCCTGGCCCGGACAATAGAGCGGGTGCCCCCGGGCAAAATCAACACTGGCTTCTACTCCCGGTACTTCCTTATTCCCAAGAAGTCAGGGGGCCTCCGTCCCAACCTGGACCTCTGAAAGCTGAACAACTTCATCACAAAGGAAAAGTTCAGAATGTATTCAGAAGTTCAGAATGTATTCAGAATGTTCTGTTATGTACTATCTTATGTATATACACACTACATTTTGTTAGTTAATTGTTTTAACACGGTTCCAGTTTAAATTCACTGTTTAGTTTCCTTGACTTAACTTTGATTAATTTATCATATTTTAAGATGTTCCATGTTCTATGTTATTTTAAGATGTTCTATGTAAAACAAACTTCGCTTTGTTAATTGTTGTTATTTGTACACCGCAACTGATCTCTGGAAGATGCGGTATAAAAATGAGTGTTAAATAAATAAAATAAATAAATAAGTATTTGCTCAACTCCATCATTCCCCTCATCAGAGCGGGGGACTGGATGGCTACGCTGGACTTGCAGGATGCTTACTCCCACATCCCAGTTCACGCTTCCCACAGGAAATTCCTGAGATTCATAGCACTGGGGTGCCATTACCAGTATCGAGTCCTGCCATTTGGCCTCTCCCCAGCACCCAGAGTCTTCACGAAGTGCGTGGCGGTGGCTGCTGCACACCTCTGCAAACAAGGCATCGCCATCTTTCCCTACCTGGACGACTGGCTCTTGTCAGCGAACTCTGCCCCCGAGCTCAGGAGAGCAGTGCGCCAGACTACAGCCCTACTAGTCAGACTGGGCTTCCTTCTCAACAAAGACAAGTCCTGATTGGAACCTGTGCAGCGTACAGAATTCATCGGGGCGATAATCGACACCAATGCCTGCAAGGCCTTCCTGCCCGAGGTCCGGATCAGTGGCATCGTTCGACTGGCCAAGAAAGTGTCGGCGGCACAGCAGACCTCGGCCCACGAGATCCTGCGCCTGCTAGGCCACATGGCTGCGACAACATCGGTCCTCCCATTGGCGAGGCTCCATGTGCGCACTCTTCAGTGGCACCTGCGGACTCACTGGAAGCAACTCTCCCAACCACTCAGCACCCGCATACCGATCACTGCCAAGATTGTTCAGAGCCTGCGTTGGTGGGCAAACCCAGCCAATCTCTCAGTGGGCATGAACCTGCAACCCTGCATTCATCAACTCATCCTCACCACGGATGCATCCTCCAAGGGATGGGGGGCTCATCTACTACATCTCAACACACAAGGAGCCTGGACCAGAGCGGAACAATCCCTCCACATCAATGTTCTCGAACTCCGGGCTGTCAAATATGCCCTCCAGACTTTCATACCTCACCTGGCGGGGAAAGCGGCCTTGGTGCAGACAGACAACCAGGTGACCATGTTCTATATAAACAAACAAGGGGGCACGGGTTCCCGTTTGCTATGCAAGGAAGCCCTCGAGACATGGGCCCTAGCGCTAGCCAACAACTGCGTCCTGCAGGCGACTTACCTCCCCGTGGATCAGAACGCCTTAGCGGACAGACTCAGCAGACAACTCCAACCTCACGAGTGGATGCTTCACGTGGAGGTGGCAGACAACCTCTTCCAGCGCTGGGGAGCTCCCCAGATCGACCTCTTCGCGACTGAAGCGAATGCCAGATGCCCCTTGTTCTGCTCCAAGCACCCGTCGCAACAGAGAGTGGCTTCAGATGCGTTTGCCATCCCGTGGGGGACTTGGGAGTTGGCATATGCCTTTCCTCCAACACCTCTCGTGACAACCACGATACAGCGCATCATCAAGGAGAAAGCGCACGTGATTCTGATCGCCCCCTATTGGCCACGACAGATGTGGTTCTCCCCTGTTATTGCAGCTCGCTCAAGAACCTCCAGTTCGGCTACCACTGAGACCAGACCTGCTAACCCAGAACGATGGCAGAACCTGGCACCCCAACCTCCAGACGCTAGCCTTGACAGCCTGGAGGCTGAAAGGATAACCTTCAACGACTTGCACCTATCCTCGGATGTACAGCAGATTGTTCTGGCTTCCCGGAGACCGTCAACCAGAAAGGCATACTGCCTCAAGTGGAAGCGTTTCAGTATATGGTGCAAGGACCAAGGAGTCCATCCAGCCTCTTGCCTGGTACCCACTATCCTACAGTATCTCGCCTTCCTCTTCAGCTCAGGCTTGAAACCGCAATCCATCAAGGTACACCTTGCGGCCATTGCCTCTCTGCACGAACGCCCAAAAGACCCAACTTCAGGCTCCATAGCCACCCTCCCCATTGTGACATGTTTCATGAGAGGGCTCCGAAATTTGCAACCCCCGGTACAGAAACCGGTACCTTCGTGGGACTTTAACGTCGTCCTGCAACAGCTCATGCAGGAGCCGTTCGAACCGTTGTCCACAGCTGATGGAAAATATCTTTCCTGGAAGACTCTTTTCCTCGTTGCCATCACCTCAGCTCGGAGGGTCAGCGAGTTGCAGGCCCTAGTGGCACACCCGCCATACACGAAACTCTACCACAACCGGGCGTCCCTCCGGACTCACCCCAAGTTTGTGCCGAAGGTCGCCTCCACTTTTCACATCAACCAGTCAGTGGAGCTGCCATCCTTCTTTCCAGCCCCACACTCATCACCGGAAGAGCAACGACTTCACTCCCTAGATTGCGTACGCGCCCTGCGCATCTACATCGGCTGGACGTCTGCCATTTGACTGGGGACCCAGCTCTTCGTCTCCTTTGACCTGAACAAACCAGGGAGACCTGTCACCAAGCGCACACTCTCCCACTGGATCTCGGACTGCGTCGCTTATTGCCTACATAAGGCGGGCGCACTCCCAGCAAACAGGGCGAGTGTGCACCAGCTCCGCGCTCTAGCCGCTTCTCTGGCCTGCGCACAGGAAATTCCGGTGAGCGAGATTTGCAAAGCCGCCACCTGGTCCTCTCAGCTAACCTTCCAGAAACACTACTGCCTTGATATCCATGCAGAGACCGATAGCTCCTTTGGCCGAGCAGTCCTATCTGCGGCTACGGCACCCTTGGGTGGGGGCCCAATGGAACCAGCCCAAGACTGAGCTGGGGGACTAGATGCCAGACTCCTGCTGCTATTTACCAGTTGCTGCCAGGCACTGGTTCTGTTTGCACAGACTTGTTATTGCACTGTTTGTTGTTGCACTATTTGTTGTGTTGCACTGTCAACTTGATTGCACAGTTAATATTCTACCTCTCGCATTTTGCACGATTGATATGGTTCTGTCTCCTGGCACGTTGCCTAGGAGTTTGCACTTTATTCTGTATACCTGTTGTGTTCTTCAATAAACACTATTGCTGTTCTATCGCATGCCTCCCTCATTCTCCACAACGTGGATGCGTAGCTTGGGAGACACCAGGTGTGGCTGACACATCCTGCTTGTCCTAGGAGAAAACAGAGTTACTTACCTGTAACAGAGTTCTCCGTGGACAGCAGGATAAGTCAGCCACACGATCCCACCCACCTCCCCTGCATGAGGGTGGCTTGCGCGTCCCGCTCCTAGCCGCAAGGGCATAGCTAGTCACTCACTGACCGTCTAGGGGCGGGCTGGGGAGGTGGGTCCACCTCACACATGCTCAGAAGCTTCTGAGCTAGAGAGCACTTCCGTCATGGCGCCGTCGGATGATGTCACCAGGTGTGGCTGACTTATCCTGCTGTCCACGGAGAACTCTGTTACAGGTAAGTAACTCTGTTTTTCAGTTCCTTGTTTCCTTCAAGAGCTTGAAAGCATTTAAAGTGAAATTAGAGAAAACCAAAACACTTGCTCTGGATGTTTGTCCTTAGGAGATCTTGAAGTTTTAACATAGCTTCCATTACCTGGGGATGGGGATCCACTTGTCCAAGGATGAAGGCTAGCTGTTTGAGCTCAGTCATAAACTTGACTGCTCAAGCTATGTCTAAGGGGTATGTTTACTATGCAGCGGTAGCGACGTCTGTGTGATATCAGAGCCACGGCACCTAAGTCTTTAGAAAAGTGGATCTTGCCTCGAGTTGGTGGGATAGAATTTCTGCCCTGAAGATTTATTTATTTATTCAATCATTTGTATTTATATTCCACATTATCCAAAGGTCTAAGCACAGTCCAATTAAAACATAGATAAATTAAATAAAATATAAAATGGAATCACTGTAAAAACAAACCAAAAACATAACATAGAACTCTGAAGTGGCAAAAACAGACATCACATAAAACCAACAGTATACAATAAAGCCAGTTTCATGATATTATCAGCATAATAAATTTCTGCTCTCTGTGCCAAATCAAGATATTTAAACATTATGGTGCTTTGTAATTAGGAAATGCCTCTGTAAATAGCTAAACTTGTGCCTAAACAGGATATCATTTATATGCCATATGTCCTGTGGCAAAGAATTCCAGAGTATAGGGGCCACCACTGAAAATATCTTTGAACATAGCTCATCTAACGAAATAGGATGGAAACTAGGGAAGTTGAGCAATTCTTGACCTTCAGATCTCAAAACTCACCCAGGCCTGTAAATACATAGAGGTCTATTCCAAGAACTACTTCCCAGGCTTCTATGCATGAGGTTGGAACTGGACGCACAGGAGTAGATGTGATTCTGATCCAGCAGGGTTAGACGTGCCCCCGTGGGATCAGAATTGTGTCTAAAGTTGTACAGTATGTGCAAGCCCAGTCCCAATTCCAGTTGGCCTGCATGTACAGGCT
The DNA here is from genome assembly GCA_033557465.1 of Ichthyophis bannanicus. Taxonomy (NCBI): domain Eukaryota; kingdom Metazoa; phylum Chordata; class Amphibia; order Gymnophiona; family Ichthyophiidae; genus Ichthyophis; species Ichthyophis bannanicus. The sequence continues at coordinate 683,498,385 of CM066036.1, read as the reverse complement.
CCTGCCCGACTAACTCAGTCAGACCCCTGAATGGAGCTGTGTTGCCATGTCATCTGGTTGCCATGGCATCGCGGCTCCATTCAGGAGCCACAATCCCTGACCACCAACCACTTCTTTCATTCTCCACAGCCCGACCCCCAATCTGGATACCCATGGTTAGGGTTGGGCTGCAGGGAATCTCCTGCACCCTCTCCACCCTTTGCCGTGGCCTGGGCCTGCTTTCTCCTAATGTCTAGAACTTATTCCACCTCAGAGGTGGAATAAGTTACTCATCAAGTCTGCCAGCCCCGGATGTACCGGGCCGACATCAGAATTGGCTCTGTACATCCAGGGCCGCAGACCGCCCACTGCCTGCCCTAATTCCACCTCTGCACTGCCCCCTTCCCATCCCCATCTAACCTCCCCAGGCAAACTCCTTGTTCATACAGGGAGGCTTCATCAGGGACGAGAAAGGGGCACGAATAGCAGGGATGGACGGGTTGCCCTGGCTTTTTTGTAAAAGTTTGAAAAGTACTGAGCAGATAAGTTTTGAAAGGGGGTGTAAAAAAGACACGTCTGAACTGGTGGTGTCTCATCCTCCCTAGAGACTTGGTGGGGGAGTGAGGGCTGAGACTCCTTAGCTTGAGAAAGTATCACGTGACTGCAGTCTTGAGGGCTCTTCAGCAAATTTATTATAAGCTGGAGGCAGATGGATGGGTACGCATAAAAGGATCCTTTCTCTTTCCTCGGTCTATCTTTGAAGTGCTGGATAGGGCAAGGGCTTCATGTGTGGAGGGGAGTTTGGCACAGAATGGGATTAAAAGGGATGCTTTCTTCTTAGAGTAGGTTGGAGGATTTTTGCCCTTTTTCTTTGAGAATACAAGATTACATTGAGTCAGTGAGCCTTTGTTTTATTTAACTTCCAGGACATTATGGATAAAAGAATTTGTTACTTTCAGAGGAAGATGGAGGAGAAATTGGTTAGTCGACTCCCTTTTTACCAATATTTTCATTTGTGATATTTCATTATGTTTGCATAAAGGTGATCTCAGTAGAAATTTGCATGAATTGGAATTTCTGCTTTCTTAGGGAAACAGAACAGTGGGGTGTTCTGTCTCAGCTATATAGATATATTTTGCCTCAGAGAATGACAGTACTATGCCCCCTTGTAGGCATGTTTAGGAGGACTGGTTGTGTTATTCCCTGGAGAAGAGTCAGTGACATGGGATTTATCAGTACTCTCATAAATAATCATTTGCTGTGACTTGGCAGCAAACTCAATATAAACTTGTCATTCATAGTTACCTTACACCTACTCAACTATTTAAGTTGGGTGATGCTGCATCCCCCTTATGTTGGAGATGTAGGAATACTGAAGGTGCGCTTTTTCACTTGTACTGGAATTGTGAGATTATTCAATGCTTTTGAACTGGAGTTTGGCAATGGATTTTGCAATTCCAAAAAGGGACACTCCCCTTGTACCCTAGTCATCTTCTGTTGGGGTGTCTACTTCCTAATGGGCCTACTTGTAGTGTCTCTAGATTTAAAGTGCAAATCCTTTTAGTAGTTTGGTTGGTAATTGCCAAGCACTGGAAATTGATGGTGGGCCCTAGCTAAGGGGACTGGGAACTCAAAATGAGAGACTTCATGGGTTGGGATGAGTTTCCTTCTATGTTGAAGGAGCAACTGGAGATCTTCTCCAGAACATGGCCTTCCCTCAGTAATCTTTTATCGAAGTTGGGTTGGGTTCCCTCCTCCTGCCCTTTTCGTGTCTCATGGGCTTATTGGACTGGTGCTGTTCTGCAGCAATGCTGATATGCCCTTCCTCATGTTGCTTTCTGGTTTTACTCATTTTCTTTTTTTTGTCTTTTTCTTTTGATTGTTTATGAACATGTTTGGGTACTCCTTATTGAGCATTGTACTAGGTTTTTGGAACTTTTATTTGTCCCTCTTTGCAACATTGTGTAAATCTGTATGCCGTCTTTCTTTTTCTTCTTATGGGTTATTCTATGAGAATGATTTTATTGTTCTTTCTTTTTATCTCCATGCATTATTGTATATTATGTTTGTCTAAATGCTAGCCTGGGATAGACTCAAGTTAGTGGTCCTTCTGACTAAGATTCTTTAGGTATTTATGGATTATGTTTTCCTTCCTTGTGTGATTATGTTTTTAACTGAAATAAATTTTTCCTTTTTGACACTATTTTTTTTATCAGTACTGCTCAATAAAGAGAAAGCTGCAAAAAGTAAATAAAGGGGGTAGGCACATTTCCTCTGCTTATGAGTGGCCAGGCTACAAGCAAGATTTCTATAGGACAGTGACAATTCTAACTGTTCATTCTGTTTCTTTTTAATGTTTTGGTTTGAGCATGACTGTCAGCTGAGTTGCTGACCCCTCTGAAATTTGTCGTCTTTGTTGCTGGTTTCTGCTTCTGACATTTGTCAGGTCGAGAGATAGTTGTATCGCTTTATTTCAATTCTAGGGTAATCCTCAACGTAATAAAAACAGGTTGGAATCCCAGACCCATCTTCCATTTGTTGAGCAACAATCACTGAGGATTTGGACAAAAGTAGAGATAACAGTCCTGTAGCAAAAAGTAATGGGAGTCTCAACAGCAAGTCCTACACTTTAAAAACAAAGTACGAATTGAATATGGTGCTGTCTTGAAGCTTAGTGTACTGACGGCTGTGCTGGAATGTAATGATGCCTATGCTAGCGTGTATAAATCTGATTTTCTTCAGCAAATAGAGGAGGTGACCCGCATGAAGTGGTGGGTACAACCCTAAACAAAGGCATAGACGGGGGTGATTTGCATGGAGTGACAGGTTCAACTATCCAGTCACCTTACAGGGTAGACTAGATGGACAATACTGGTCTTTATCTGCCGTCATACATGTGGAGGCTAATTCTGCTTCCCGGCACATCCGGTCACAATGCCCGGACAAAACCTGGACATGCTGGAGATGTACCTGATTCTGCATTCGCAAGGCCCAGATGTACCCACGATGGCAGAATTGGGGACATAGATGTTTGGGTGGGCACCCTATTCCTGTGCGGGGGATGTCCCATGGGCTGCCCATCCACATCACACAGTGCTCCGGCTGGCAATATGCTGCATTGGTGTTCCGTTGCCATGAAACCAAGACATCCAGCTGGAGGTGTTGAATGCCCATTCCTGGTATGGCCCCAGCACACCACCATCCGACCCTTGGTGGGAGCCTCCAAGGACAGGGACAGGCGGCGTGAGCTCTCCTGCAGTGGCGTGATGGGGTGGGGGGGGGGGGGCGACAGGAAGTGTTCGCAGTTGTGCCCGGCACTTATTCCCTCATCGGGGAGGAATAAGGCGGGTGTCCATCTCTGCACTGAGGGACATACAGAGGCCCAGGCTTAATGGCTTCTGTATCCTCTGGCGCATTGTCCCACCCCCACTCTGTCCCCTCCCACCCATGTCCAGCGCTACCCGCACAAACATTGTGTACATGTGGGGAGCGCTGGCAATGGTATCATGTTCCATGGCTGAACATGGATTGGACGTCCAACCCCACTACTTGCGGGACAGAATGCTGGCCCGTGTTACTATGTGTGCATTTAAATATAGTAATAAACTCTGAGAAATATACAGTCTCTGGCAAGGACAGGTTCTCCAGAATCAGATTGTTTGTTGGTTGAGTGAGATTGGATAGCTCTATTTTGTATATCTTGAGGATACTCTTTCTAGCTCTTCTGCTATCAAATACAATAAGTCATCTTCCCTTCTGCCTGTAATCACTTTGATATGCGTCATGGCTTTATCTTTATTCAATAGAACCTTGACTGTAAGGTCTTACTGGAGGAATCCCCCAGGCTATAAAGCTAAGCTCAGAAAATAATAGCAAAAGCACACCCATATTACTGCATTGTCAGAAACTGAACTTAGATCTAAATAGAAAAGTGTATGTAGACTTAGTTTACTGAAGCAGTACCTGGTTTTACTTCAGTCCACACCCAAGGTCATACCTAGGGGCCCTTTGGCTTGGCCCCTATTTTATGCTTATTTTCTAAAGTGGTGGGGAGCACTCTAAGGTGTAATCAAGCAGAAGCCCGTTTTATTGCAAAGCTACTATTCTTCTCTTCACACTGTAGCCTCAGTTCTTGTTCCCAAAATTACTCAGACTTCAGAGTATTTTCTAAACCAAACACCATCTTTACTTTAAATCATAGCCAAGGACAGGATTACAAAGTAACGCAGGATAGCATTCACAGTTTTGCTGCACTTCTTTCCCATTCACAGAGTGCACAGGTAACACAGAAGAGTGCATGCAATCCTCTGCTTGCTCACTCACTGACACATTGCCATGAATAGATTATTCCAGCTCGGAGATTGCAGTCAGCTCGGCTAAGCTAACACTGCAGCCAAGCCTTTACTATTTTGGGGTAGTCCTTTCCCATCCATGTTGTTGTTGTTGTTCTTGTGTTGAGTCAGTGCTGACTCATGGTGACCCTCTAGTTAGTTGTCCTAAATTGTGTTTGATCTTCAATCAGGCTGCTAAATGCTGATAGAGTGGCATCCATAGCTGCTGCTATTGTATTGAACCATCTCATTGCTAGCCTTCCTCTTTTGCACTGACCTTCAACCTCGCCAAGCACAATGTCTTTCTCTAATGATCTTTCTCTTCACATGTTGTTATCCATTAAGGCATTTGTTGCTGAAAATTATTGCTGTGTCTAACTTTTTTTCCTCACCCTTATTCTGCTCCATTTAGGCATGTGGTAATGTGCATTAATTACCATGGCTCCTAGTGGGGCTACTATTCAGTGGAGAGAAATCCCTTTAGAGTTAATAGGATAATTCAAGAAAAGGGCATGGAAGCCAGCATTGTGGCTCTTTTTTTAAGTGCCATCAAATCATTGCTGACTCCTGGCAACCCAGCAGCCCCTGGGTTTTCTTGGCAAGGTATGCCTGAAAGTAGATTACCAGGCCTTTTCTTCCAAGGCAATGGAGTGTAAAGTGACTTACCCAGGGTCACAAGGAATACCAGTGGGAATCAAATCCTGATCTCTTAGGTACTAGGCTATTGCTCTAACCACTAGGCTACTTTTCTACATTGAGGCTCTACCCATTGTGATGTCAGACAACTTTCCAGTTAAAAGAGCTGCAACTGTGTCAGGGGCTTACCTTGTGCCTAGATTTAGGGGTTTAGCCTACTACTTTCCAAAGAGTCCAATTCCATATCATGGACATCCGGCCTGTGGACATGTCTAAATGAAAAACGGGCCGGATGAAAAACGTTTGACCCTAATTTTGCATGCGCAGGTCTGGACGTGCCCACTGGTCCAGAATTGGTAACAGAGACGTGTTCAGTGCAGCATGCCAAACCCCAGGGCAAGGGTGTACGTAGCAAGCGGTGTGGAAATGGAAGTACCAGAGCTCAAGCACCCCAAAGTTACAGAATCAGTGACCACCAGGAAGAGAAGGGTAGTGGTGGTTGTGACCCTTTTCTGAGGGGTACTGAGGCATCCATCTATCAACTAGACTTGATGGCCAGAGAGATATGCTGTCTTCCAGGTGCCAAGATCCGAGATGTCACAGAGAGTTTGTCGAGACTCATCAAGTCTACTAACTATTATCTGATGTCGGCACAAATGATACTGCCAGGTATCCCTCTGAGCATATCAAGAGTGACTTCATGGCTCTGGGATAGAAGGCGAAACAGATAGGAATGCACAGGGCCGTACCAAGCCATAATTGTGCCCTGTGTGACTTGCACATCTGGCACGCCCCCATCCAACTCACCCATACCGCCATCCAGCTGGCTGCCTGCCCTTGCCCTGCTGCTGCCACTTCTGGTTTTCATGGTGGCACTGTCAGCAGCGGAGCAAACTTGACTTCAAATTTTAAAAAAAGCATGCAGGTCTTTCCTCCATGCTTGTAAGCAGATCTGATCCCTCCCTTACTCCGACATAGCTTCACGTCAGAGAGAGGTACCAGACCAACCATTTGAATGTGGGTCTTCGTAACTCCACATTTGAATGGCTGTTCTGGTCCCTCCCTTCTCTGATTCAACCTCCATCAGAGAATGGAAGGAGGGATCAGATTGTCTTACAAGAAAGGAGGAAAGACCTGCATGGTTTTTTTTGTTGTTTTATTTGAAATCAAGTCTGTTCCACTGCTGCCGGTGCCACCGCCGTTGAGAAAATAAAAAGTGGCGGTGGTGGCACCGATCCTTAAACTTTTGTGCCCTGTGCATCCTCCCTATTGAGGGTAAAGGCCAAGGCAGAGAGGCTCGCATCCTGGAGATGAATGCATGGCTGCATGAATGGTGTGATCGAGAGCATTTTGGTTTCCTCAACCATGAGATGATATTCCAAGGGCTGCAGACCAGAGATGGCATTCATCTGTCTAAAAAGGGTCAAAGTGACTTCCACAGCAGACTGGCTAACCTACTGAGGAGGGCTTTAAACTAGATTTGTTGGGGATGGTTGAAGAAACCCCCCAGGTAAGTGAAACATTAAATACCTCTGTAGAAATGGGTAAAAGGGACAACATCTGGAAAACAGTGTGTATAAATGCCTGTAGCATGGGAAATAAGATCCCAGATTTTGAGGCCTTAATGGAAGAGGCTGACTTGGATTCAGTGGCAGTTACAGAGACATGGTTCACAGACAACCATGACTGGGATATAATTATACTGGGTATACTTTATTCAAGAAGAACAGGCTAGGAAGAAGGGGAGAAGGAGTGGCATTATAGGTAAAAAATAATATTAAAGCTATCGAATTACAAGGTTTAAAAGGGAACAAGCAGGCACTGTGTGTTAAAGAGGGAAAGGGAAATCTATTTGCACTGGTGTGATATACAGATATCCTTCACGGGGAGCAGAAGTAGACAGGGATTTAATAGAAGACATATACAGTATTGTCATGAAAGGAGAAGTGCTACTGATAGGTGACTTTAATATGCCGGATGTTGATTGGCATATCCCTGCTGCAGTGTCATCTAGAAGTAGGGAGATCCTAGATTCTCTACAGGGAGAACTATTCCAGAAACTGGTAACAGAACCCACATGTGAAGGGGCCATACTGGACTTGGTGCTTACCAATGGGGAAAGTGTTTCCGATGTCATAGTGGGAGATTATCTTGCATCCAGTGGTGTGGTTCAGTATTAGGACTAGGAGAGATAAAATTCATTCAAAAGCAATGGTCTTAGACTGTAGGAAAACTTTGCCAAGATGGGGCAATACCTCAAGGAATCATTAGTGGGATGCGAACATCTGGGGGATGTAGAAAAGCAATGGGCAAAACTGAAAGGGGATATTTTAAGGGTAAAAAAACGTTTTGTTAGAAAGGTTAATAAATGTAAAAGAAAAGGAGGCCCCTATGGTTCTCAAAAGAAGTAGCTGAAAAGCTGATGAAAAAGAGGATGGCCTTCATTAATTACAAGAGATCACAGAGAGAGGAAGACAAACATCTATATTTGGAAAAACTTAAAGAAGCTAGCAAAGTAGTCAGGAAAGCAAAGATACAAAAAGAAGAAGAAATAGCCAATGCAATAAAAAGGGATAAGAAATTTTCAGATATGTTAGTGAGTGGAGGAAGGGCAAAAGTAGTATTGTCAGACTCAAGGATGAAGGGGGGGGGGGATATGTAGAAGCTGATGAGGATAAAGCGTAATTGTGTTCAGAGATAAAGGGCCAGGAGCAGGACCTCAGAAAACATCCACAAGGCGGAACAGAAGTGAAGGGTATCTTAAACGATTTTCAGAAGACTGTTTTTGTGAGGAACTAACTAAACTAAAAGTAGACAAGGTAATGGGACCGGATGGGATACATCCTAGAATATTGAAGGAACTTGAGGACATTCTAGCAGCTGCACTGATGACCTTTTCAATGCTTCTTTAGAGTCGGGAGTGGTCCCAGAGGACTGGAGAAAGGCACATGTGTTCTGTGATAAGGAAAGTATGCCTGAGTCTATGGAATTGGAAGAAAATCAGTCATTTACCTTTAAAGAAAGAGACAGGCAAGGAATCAGGAGCTCTCAAACTGCAGGCAGAGAAAAAAAACATGCAGCTACTGAGGACAGGACACACCCAAGCTCTGCTAATCCAAGGGCAGGCTTGGAAATTAATGAGGGACACCTGGGTGAAAGGGAGTGCACGGTAGTTCAGAGACACTCTTATAAACCCAGGGAAATATTGGAGGAGAGGAGGACAGAGAGAGAGAACAGCCAGAGAGAGGGCAACAGGAACAGGAGTCCCAGGACGAGGCAGCATACGCAGCAGCATGCTGGAAAGAAAGATACAGGAAACCAGCACTCGAGAGAGCTGACCAGGGAGAACACTGGAGAATTCAGTGGGGAGAGAAGCACCAGAGAAAGGCCCAGAGAGTTCCCCGTGGAGGAGAACGGTGGAGACTTCCAAGGGAATCTCAGAGGTGAAAGCCCTAGTCAGAAGGAAAGCCAGGATTGCAGGGAACCTGTAATTGGTTTTAAAACTAGGAGAGCTGTGCCAGAGAGAAGTGCTGATAAGGGTCAGGCTGCAGTGCCAACCGTTCCTGAACCAGCTAAAGAGCTGCAACTTCCAAAAAAGTGCGTGAATAAAAGGGTAGCCAAAAGTGCCGTAAGCCAGTTAGAGGCATTGTGTCATTTGATGCAAGAAAAGAATCTCCATGTTCCTGGTGGAAACCCTGTGCATAGGGAAAAGCCTCAGTGGAGAAAGGTTCTGGAACTTTTAGAGAATCTTAAGCCTGAAATTTTTCATGTTGGCTTAAAGCCAGATTTACAGGACACAGGTCCTGAGGAAATGCAGATAGACTATTATGAATCTGATGAGGGGTCTGAAGATTCAGTAATCTTTATCTTTATCTTTATATACATTTAATATACCGCCCTTGTCGAAACGTGAGGGCAGTTTACAATAAAATAATATAAATAAAAGCATTAAAAACAGAAAGGAAATCCATTAAAATAAGGAAAAGATGGACCAAAGAGGTCACAAAACAAGACAGACAATAAACAGACTAGACAAACCATACGTAAACAAAAGCAGACAAAACAAGTGGACAGGGCTACTGGGAGGGGAGATCATATGCCTGTTGAAACAGATGAGTTTTGAGCAGACTTTTGAAATGTTGATAGGAGGATTCTAGGCAAAGAGAGGAAGGTAGAGAATTCCAGAGTGAGGGACCCAAAAAGAAAAAAGCGGCATGACGTGTCTGTTCAAGGTGAGCTCGAGAAGGGGGGGGAAGAAACAGACGGTTAGCATGCAATGACCAGAGCTGACGATAGGGAGTGTGAAGAGAGACCAAATTTGCTAAGTACTGAGGATTAGAAGTGTGAATGACTTTATGTAATATTATAAGAACCTTGTATTTGAACCGGAAGTGCAGCGGAAGCCAGTGGAGGCGAAACAAAAGAGGAGTGACATGGTCTGATTTCCAGGCAAAAGTGACAAGACGGGCGGCTGTGTTCTGTAGGAGTTGAAGGCGTTTGAGTTGATAGGCAGGAAGATTGGCATAAATTACATTACAATAGTCCAACCTGGACATGACTAGGGCTAGTATCAGAGTGGTAAGGGAATCCGGGGACAGAATTGAACGGACTGAGCGAATTTGGCGTAGAGTAAAGAAGGCACGACGAGATAAGGTAGATACGTGTTCGTGAAAGGACAGTGAGGAATCTAAGATCACCCCTAAATACCGGAGGGAGGAAGTGAGAGGAATAGGAGTAGAATTTATTTGGGGTGCAATGACCGGGCAAGAAGAGCTCAAAGACACCCACATGGCTGACGATTTAGAGGGATTCAGGTGTAGAAAATTAGACGAGAGCCAGGTGGCAATGTGGGAAAGGCAGTCATTGAGGGGGGTGATATCAATTGCGACTGGAGAAGTGTGAAAGAGAAGGACAATATCGTCTGCGTAAATGTAGGTGGAAACTGGGAATTGTTGGGCCAGAAGGGGAAGAGGAGCAAGAAAAATATTGAAGAGCAGAGGGGATAGGACTGATCCTTGGGGGACTCCACAGACCAATGGAATAGACGGTGAGGTTTGGTGAGCGGCATGGACAACATAGGAACGAGTAGTGAGAAAGGAACGGAACCAGCGTAACACCACACCCCGTAAACCAATATCAGAGAGACGTGACAGGAGAGTCTGATGATCAATTAAATCAAATGCAGCAGATAAATCTAGTGAAACCAAAAGAGTAATGTCACCCCGTTCATGTGCTACGTGAATTTCGTTTTACCAGAGCGAGAAGGATAGTTTCAGTGCTATGTCCTGATCTAAAACCAGCCTGACGGGGATGAAGAACGTTGGTAGCCTCAACATGAGAGGAGAGTTGCAGAAAGACTAGACGCTCCAACATTTTAGCAAGGAAGGGGAGGTTAGATACCGGGCGCCAATGAGATAACACAGAGGGGTCGAGGGAGGGCTGCTTCAACAAGGGATGGACTACGGCGGATCTCCACGCCAAAGGAAATTGACCTGATGATAGACTGGAGTTAAATAAGGTAGTGATGAAAGGTATAAACTGGAGGGAAGGTTCCACCAGCCAAGTGGAAGGGACTGGATCCAGAGGGCAGGTGGTCTTCCTAGACCGGGATAGAGTGAGTAAAACCTCCGCTGTAGTAAGGGGATGGAAAGAGGACCATGTGTGAGATAAAGCCCTGTTAGGAGAGCTAGTCTCACAGGGGGTAGCAGTACCAGAGGATTCAATAAGGGTTGGCTCATCAGTAGTGAGGGGCAAGAGAGATGCCGAAAAGATGTCGGACGGTGACAGAGGAGGAGGAGGAGCAACATGAAAGGAAGAACGTAAGTTCTGGACTTTGTCGGAGAAAAAAGATGCTAAGGATGCGGGGGCTGGTATGGCAACTCGAGAAGCAGAGGGGGAAACAGTAGAAGAAAGTTGCCGCAAAATCGTGTGTAGTTGTCTAGAAGAATTGGCAGCTTGTGAGATCCCTAAGGTGTAGAAGGCACGTTTAGCAGATTGAACTGCAGAGCGGTATTCCAGAAATAACAGCTTAAAGCGTGCCATGGTAGATGGAGATGGGTGAGAGCGCCAATGTCGTTGAGCTTGGCGTAATTGAGTACGTTGTAAATGTAAGCCCTGGTGAAACCAAGGTGAATGAGTCTGGGATGGGGCACTGGAGGGACGAAGGGGGGCCACTTTATCTAAAGCGTGCGAAAGAACCGAATTCCAGAGAGCGGCCTGGGCATCTGGATCTAGCATCGAAAAATCAGCTGGAAATGGATTGTTCTCTGTGCCAGAAGGCAGAATAAAAAGTTCTTGGATAAAAGAAGGGAAAAGCCTATAACCTGAATGTCCTAGAAGGCAGTGTGGAAACAGGGAGAAATGTGTTTAGCCAGGAATGCTAAAGAACCCTGTTGCTGAAGAAAGGATATTTCTTTTGGGTTTGAAGAGAAGAGAAGCTTTGCTTGATTGCTGAATGATTTGAAAAACAGCGACACATGTTAAAAAGCTACATAAAGCAGTTTCATTGTTTGGTTTGGGTATAAAAGCCTATGGATTATTGTTTGGAGAAAGAATCCTGTTTGTTTTGCGTTGAGCCTTAATGCTCTTTAGAAAAAGAAATAAATTCCTGTGTTTTGCCTTGTAAACCCTCGGTCTCCACACTACTTGTTTTTTCTAAACAACACAACTACAAATCCCAGCAGCCCCGGCGCTGGATGAGTACGAAAACTCTTTAATTAAAGGACTAACAAGTGCAGCCCTAGGCGTAGTTTTTCGGATCTTTTTCTACGCATGCGCCAGGATTTACAACCACTCAAGAATTCAACACAAGACAGTGCTAACTGCTGAAGCCCTGCTGAGGATTAAAAGGTGAAGTGCAGCTGAGGTCAAAAAGCCAGAGTCAAGGAGGACAAGGCGGTGGCCTTCATTTCTGCTAAGCTGGAGTCTACACCGGTTGCAGGTAACCCATAGATAAAAAGGGGTTTTAAAGGATACCTGTTCAGTGGTGCAGCACTGTTGATAAAAACCAGAAAAGGAGCAGATATATTTGTTTGTACCGCACTTGGTGGTGTTTTGTCTTTTCTTGTTGCAGCGCAGAAGTTAGCCATGGAATGTAAGGAGCTATTATAGTGGATGGCTGGACAATTTGAGAAGCAGCGTGAAATGTCCATACAAGCTCAGGAGCAAACTGCTGCAGTGATGCAGGCGCAGCAGAAACCTCTTCTGGACATGATGGGAGCATGGCTGGGAGCTCAGGAGAAAGCAGCAGAGCCAGCATGGACTACTCCAGGTTCCATAGGAGCTTTGCACACACATGGGCTAGGGTTACAGCCTAGCGAGACATTTTCTTTTGGTCAATTAACACAGAATGATGATATAGATGACTTTTTAGAGGCGTTTGATAGGGTGGCACACATAACCGGCTGGCCTAAGGAGCAATAGGCTGTGCGCCTAGCCACTTCGCTTACCGGAGAAGCATTGGCAGCGTACAGGGCCATGCCTGCAGCCTTGGCCAACGATTATGAGGTGCTGAAAAAAGCTATAAGAGACCGCCTAGGCTTAACGCCCATGATATATCATCGTCTCTTAAGGAATAGTAAATTGAAGCCTGGTGAAACACCGAAAGCTCTCTGCCAAAGAATTAAGAGCTTGGTATTAAAATGGTTAACACCAGAGGCTGGAACCGTAGAGTCCATTATAGATAGCATTGTACTGGAACAAATTATGGCCGCAGTCCCGAAGGACATACAAACCTTCCTGATTTTACAAAACTGCCGGAATACCAATGAAGCCACCTTATTGGCCGAGCACTTTAAGGAAGCAGAATTGGCAGGCCAGGTAAAAGGGGATGCTCCTAAAAGGGCAGATTCCGTATCATCAGAAAGGAAGGTAAGGCCAAAGGGGGGTGAGATGAGAATGTCTATGCCAATGTGTAAAAACTATTCTATATGAAAAAAATGTTTTTCATGTGGTAGTGAGGGTCACCTGAAAAAGGATTGTAGAGCGAGGATTGTTTTGATAACTGCCCATACCAAGGAGGTGAGGGAAGGTTTCCTTTTGACTGTTGAAGTAGAAGGTATTGTTACAGAAGCCTTGTTAGATTCAGGAGCAGATCAAAGCATGATCTCCAGGAAGCTCTGGCGGGAGATTGAATCTCGCTATAAACCAGTCCTAAACCAGCCTGACGGGAAGGTGAAAATCAGGTGTATCCATGGGGCATCATTATTCTATCCCATACACAGGGTGCTAGTGAAGGGTTTAGGCATGGTAAAAATGCCTATGGATTATTGTTTGGAGAAAGAATCTTGTTTGTTTTGCGTTGAGCCTTAATGCTCTTTAAAAAAAGTAATAAATTCCTGTGTTTTGCCTTGTAAACCCTCGGTCTCCACACTACTTGTTTTTTCTAAACAACACAACTACAAATCCCAGCAGCCCCGGCGCTGGATGAGTAAGAAAACTCTTTAATTAAAGGACTAACAAGTGCAGCCCGAGGCTTATAGGCTGTTGCCTGGGCCAGGGGCCTCCACAGGTCCTAATACACAAGAGTGGAAGTAAGGATGAGGTTGACAATTACAGACTGGTTAGTCTAACCTCTGTGGTGAGTAAATTATTGGAAACGCTACTAAAATAGAGAATAGTGAGGTTTCTGGAGTCCAATGGATTGCAGGATCTGAGACAGCATGGGTTTAGCTGGGGCAGATCTTGTCAGACAAATCTGATTGATTTCTTTGACTGGGTGACCAGGGAGCTGGACCGAGGGAGAGCCCTAGATATGATGTACTTAGGTCACCAGTGGTGTGCCGCAGGGATCTATTTTTGGTTCAATTCTTTTTAACATCTTTGTTAGTGATATTGTGAAAGGGCTATCGGGTAAGGTTTGCCTCTTTGCACATGATACCAAAATCTGCAATAGAGTAGACACCCAGGAAGGAGTAGATAACATGAGGAGGCATCTAACTAAGTTTGAAGAATGGTCGAGAACTTGGCAGCTGACTTAAAAATGCAGGGTCAAGCATTTGACCTGATATATTTTTATTGATTCACAATATTGCTGATCGGTCTTTTTGTTTTACTTTTATCCAGGAAGTTTGTACATGTTCCTTTTTTTCCTCATTTGGATTCCAATTGATTTTACCTCAACCATGGTTTTTCATTTATTATCTGTACATTTTTAGATCAAATTTATCTCTTATCCTTTCCATCATCTATGTTTTTATCACCGATAAGCTTTTCATGTCTGTTTATTTACTATTTATTTATTTATATTATATACACATCAATTTTTTTACCTTATGATCTTTGCATTATGCTTTTTTTACTCACATTACTTTTTTATTCGAATAGTTTTTGCTTTTAGACTTTTACTAGACCTTATTTTTATTTTTAGTGAGTGTGGCCTTTTATTGTACATTCTAATAACTCAATGTTCATCATTAGATGAGTTCTATGGCACGTCTGTGGTATGTTTCATTTCCCTATTGAAATGTATGTTCACCTATCCACTGTATTTTGAAACACTACGGTTGTTTCTGTTACATACATTAGATATTATACCGATTGATATAATATGTTATGGTTGGTACTTCAAGAGAAGCGTAAGATTATATCGTCATATATAACTGAATCTGTATGCTCAAATCTCTCCTTGTTCCACGTATTGCAGCTGTGCACAATGTCATTTTTAAACCACTACCAGAGTTGGGATTGCATTCACTGCTTCCTATATATTTGCTGACAGACATGATTTTCTTGGTACTTTGCTCTCTCCCCCTTAAAGTAGTGTTTTCTCTCATTAGGGCTTAATGTAGCAATCATTTTTAAATACAGTCGTTTGGCTTTTTAGCTATTTAGGGAGTTTGCGTTATAGAATAATTACTGTGGTGATTCACTGATTTTAAACACATCATTTTCACTTTTGTTTTTTGTTTTTATTGTGTTTTAATTATTTATCTATGTATTCTTTATTTTTTTGTTACCACACATTTTATATCTTGTAACAACTGGAGATATGTTTTTATTGATACATTGTACTTTTATGAGTTGGAAACATGCCATCATTGATTTCCCTGGCACCACTATGATATATTTTTATTGACACGTAATGTTGCTGATCGACTTTTTTGTTTTACCTTTAGTTAGGGGGATTGCACATGTTTCCCTTTATCCTCTTTTGGATTTTGATTGGTTTTATTTCAACCATGTTTTTCTGCTTATTAGCTATACATTTTTAGATTAAATTGTATATTTTTTATTATCAATCATGTAGGTTTTTATTATTGATATGCTTTTGATGTTCGTTTTTTACCAATTATTTATTTAATTATATCAATATAATTCATCATGGTTGGTACCTCAAGAGACGCGCATGATTACGCCATCACATATGCTGAATCTATGCTCACATCTCCTCCTGTTCTACGTACTATGGCTATGCTCATGCCTATTTTACATTTATATTTCCTTTTAAGATCACATTTATATGAGGATGAAAAGCACTGTTGCACTATGCCTTTATGAAAATTTTCATGCACAGATTTTTCGAGTAATGATTTTTTTGCCGGCATCTGCGTCCTTTGATCTGATTTGGCGTGCAAGTTGGCTTCTTTTAAAAGTGCATTGTATCAAGTGGTGCTTTTTTCTTACACGGTGTTATTCGCGTGTGAAGTTGACAGACGTTCAGGAAAGTTTTCTGAAGAGCATATGGCTTTTGTCTACCGTTCATTTGCTGAGCTTTATGTTTTTTCATCTATATTATAAGTGAGATGTTTTTATATTACAGATGGATGTGGCATGGATCATCTCCATATAATAGTTTTATTGTGGAGTTCAGTAAGTACTACACATTCTCTAGGTGCACAAAGCAATGTAACTTTTAAAACCACTACCGGAGTTGGGTCTGTATTCACACCTTCCTATACACTTGCTGACAGACACGATTCTCTTGGGATTTTGCTCTCTCCGCCCTAAAAATGGTGTTTTCTCTCTTTAGGGCTAAGTGTTGCAATCATCTTTAAGTACAGTCGTTTGCCTTTTTAGCTGCCTAGGGAGTTTTGCCCCCTGATGCCTTCCCCCACATACTGTGGATGTCCTCCTTCATCAGTTCGCTTCCTTATTTCAATTTTAGCCAATGGGCTATTTTTACTTGTGTTTTGTACGATGCTGATTTCCTAATATGTATCTTTTCAGCATTGATTAATTTTATATGACACTGGGTATGCATTTCTTGATGGGTCTATGTCCATCTTGCATCTTCTATTCTTTTTTTACATATTTTATGTTTCAAACCATGTATTTTAAACCATTAGTTATATTCTGGTTTATATCTTTGGTCTTATTTACTGGTTTACTATTAAGGCACATTGTTTTATTTACCAAGTACATATGTTACAGTCAGTAGGGGCCTGATTCTGTCCCACATGTAGATCCCCTCTGTGCATCCGGTCTGAACCAAACGCACAGAGGGGATAACAATTTACTTTACTTTACTTTATTACACACTTGATAGACCGCTTACGTCAAAAACATTAAAGCGGTGTACAAACAAAATAAAAGGCAGCACTGCAAACTACGGAAAGAGGAACGCCAAAAATAATAGGAAAGAAAGAAAAGAATAGCAAAACTATACAAACAATAAGCAATAGTCAACAACCAAATTCTGATCCTGTGGGACATGTCTAGCCCCGCGGGATCAGAATCATGAATAGTCCTGCATGTGCAGGCCGGGACTGCATGTTCAGACCTGCCCCCGGCAAACTCAGTCAGGACTCCTCAATGGAGCTGTGGCGCCAGACCATCATGTTGCCATGGCACTGCAGCTCCATTGAAGAGCTGCGATGCCGGCCACCAAATAAAAGTGTTTATTCCCTGCAGCCCAACCCCGATCTGGCCTCCTAAGGCCAGGGTCAGGCTGCGGGGAATAAACCCTGGCCCCCTCTGCCCCATCCGAGCCCCAGACTGTTTGAAAAATCACGTCCAGGGAAGTTATTCCACCTCAGAGATGGAATAACTTCCCCAGACATTTTTCCGGCCCTGGACGTAAAGGGCCGACATTACAATTGGCCCTGTATGTCCAGGGCCAATGACCGCCCACTGCCCACCCAGACCCCGCTCCCGGGCCACTCATACCCCATCCCCATCTAACTTCCCCGCACAACAGGCGGGGAAGTTAGTCGGGGGCAGGAGCCTGCACGAATAGCAGGGATGGGCATCCCTTTGGGCAGTCCATCCCCGATGTTCATAGCACAGAATAATGCTCTATGTGTTTTAAGAGGTTTGTTTTGAGTCTTTTGTACACATGGTGTGATTTTATTATTTATTTAAGTTCATCTTTTATGCTATTTGTCATTTTTTGTATTTCATTTGTATTATTTTTTAAGACACATATAATATGTTTTATATTTTTTATTGGTATTATTTATTGTTAAGTTTGATCTCTGTTGTTTTTATATGAGGTTATTTCCCCCTGAGGAAGGTGCAAGCTGAATCACATTAGAGTGACTTCAATATTTATTTATTTAACATTTCTTTTATACCGCGCTCTTTTCCATCAGTGCGGTTTACAGATAACAAAGTGACTCAATGACAGCGAAGGCAATCAGAGTTTACATAAAACAGGGGAAAACAACATGGGATGACCTGGGGAAACTATGTACAATTTATACATTGGATCCACTGCTGTATTCTTGTGTGAGGGATTGCTCTTTGTTGGACTTTAGATTTCAGTAAAGCTGTTGACACCATTCCACACGGATGGCTTATAAACAAACTGAGCACCCTAGGGATGGACTCTAAAGTGACTGAATGGGTTAGAAATTGGTTGAGTGGGAGGCAACAAAGGGTACAGGTAAGTGGAGCTTACTCTGAGTAGAAGGTTACCAGTGGTATGCCACAGGGATCTGTTTTTGGTCCAATTTTTTTTAACATCTTTGTTAGTGATATTGTGCTTAAACCCTTAAAATGTACTGATACCTATGGGATAATTTTAAAAGCCATTTATGAGCAAAAAACGGAAGTTTATGCACAGAAATAGTTTCTTTAAAATTGCCCAGACTATATGTGGATAAAATTATGAGCATATGTTTATCAGAACTGAGTAGATGTAGTCCTGGAGGTGAGATTAGGGAGAGGTTAACATTTGTCTTTATATTTTATAAAATACAGAATATGAAGTTGAGGTGTACCAGAAAATTGTGCACATTAAATAGAAAGTGTAGATGCGGGCATATACTTTCCATAGAGTACTTTTTAAAAAGGGAGCGCAAACGTTTACTCTCCCTTTTAAAACTGGTGTGCCTTATGCATATATCTACTGTACAAGTTAGGAAGCCTGTAATAAAATTACCCTCTTGGTTAGTCAGAGCCAAAATGTGAACTGATTTCCATTTGCATCATTAATTTGCATTACATTGTTTTCAGTGGAATGAGTTATCTCAGTACTGTCACTTCAGGGCTTGCATGTTCTGTTTTTTTCAATTTTGGTCTCCTGTGAAAGTGCTGAGATGAACGATTTGTCATATTGGTAAATTGCTGAATAGTCTCAAGTTTTGCTGACAAATGTGCTACTTGGAATACAAGCCAAGGAAGCAGGAAAATAGCTCGCAGGTACCGTGAAGTAATGAAGCAATGAATAGTATTTGTGAATGAACACACAGGGAATTTAGAAAACAGTTGTTTTAAGACACTGAAACTGCTTTAACATCCTTTCTGGGAAAAGTAATTCAGTAGTTTGTTTAATATTTCCAAGCCCCATGTACAAAAAAGGCACTTCCTGCAGATGTGGAGAGATTGCCTGCAATAATCGACAACATTTTTGTTCAATGGTCTGCAATTATTTACTATAAAGATCATTGTAACCAAATGAACGGAGGAACCAGAGGGCATCACAAGGAATTACAGTCTAGAAGATAAACTTGTTTGATATTAAAAATTTAGGAAACAAATAAAAAATATATAACACAGTAAGTAGTATAATGGGTACACTACTCGTCAAACTGATTGACAGGTGAGATAAGGATGACAGGAGCCAATCAGCGTTCACTTCCGGTCTATGTCCCGCCTTAGGCCACGCCCCCTCCCATAGAAGTGAATGGTGAGTTAGCCCCGCCCACTCCCGCCCCCAAAATGTTGACAGGTACCAATCAGCGCCCACTTCCGGTGTATGTCCCGCCTTAGGCCACGCCCCTCCCATAGAAGTGAACGGTGAGTTAGCCCCGCCCAGCCCCGCCCACTCCCGCCCCCAAAATGTTGACAGGCACCAATCAGCGCCCACTTCCGGTGTATGTCCCGCCTTAGGCCACGCCCCTCCCATAGAAGTGAATGGTGAGTTAGCCCCACCCAGTCCCGCCCCCAGGCGTGGCCACCGCCCCCCACTTGACACACCCCTGCCCCCGCCCCAAGGATGACATCATCCAATCAGCATACACTTCCGGGGGTGTGTCACACCCATGCCACGCCCCACAATATGACATTAGCCAATCAGCACCCACTTCCGGGGTTTGTGCTACGCCCACAGCCTCCCACCCTCCTCCACGCCCCCTGCCTACATCATCGGAAATGACATCACCGGAAACAGGGCGTCATCAGAAGAGGGACTGTCCCTTTTTTGCTGACATCAGCGGAAACAGTATGGCTGACTCCGGAAATGTGTTTTTGCTTCTGCTTAATACTGAAAAACAAAAATGCTTTTCTCTCTGTCTCTCTCTCCCACACAGACTCAGTTGTTTCTTTCTCACACAAAAACTGATTCCTAGCACAGAGAGACAGGCAAGCTAGAATCTTTTTTCTTTCCAAAATGCAATTAGCACATCTTTGTTAGAGGGATCACCCTCTCACCCTCAACCACGCCCCTGCCTACATCATCGGAAATGGACTGTCCCTTTGTGCTGACATCAGCGGGGAGCAGTGTGACTGACTCCGGAAATGTGTGTTTTTTTTTGCTTCTGGTTAATGTTTACACCTGCAAAAAAAAAGCAGGAACCCTGGAAAAATAAAATGCTTTTCTCTCTCCCACTGCACCAGTTCTTATTTCTCACAAAAAGATTCACAGCACAGAGAGACACAATTTTCTTTACAAATGCAATTACAAATGCAATTGTTAGAAAAACTAGTGCGGTCCATGTGATAGAATTTTACTTTTAAGACCTCACTGTTAGAAATATTCTGACAGACCTGTAGAGTTCAGACTGAAATACAGAGAGACCTGAGTTCAAATCCCCCTAATACAGCTATTTTTTTGAGAGAGCCGAGTTCAAATCCAAATACAGCTATTTTTTAGTGGCTTTGAAAAAACCAATACAGAGAGACAAGCCTGGACATGTCTCTCTAGGGTGTGGTAACACGTGATTGGTTGAAACAAGAGGTCTGTTCTGAGCATGCTCCAGGTGTTCTGAGCATGCTCAGAACACAGACTTTCAGAAAGGAAAAAATGGCTCTTTTTGGAACACCAAGCAGAATTTCCAGCAGGGCACACAACATTAATTACTAAAACCATTCTGAAGATGTTGGCAAAATAAAAAGAACAGTCAAAGCATGGCAATCATGAAGGAAACCTTATTGAAGAGCATTTACTATAACCCCAAAGCAGCAGGGAGCTTTGGGGGCATAAATCCTCTACTTCAAGCTGCTAAAAAGCAGGATAAAACAGTCAACAGAAATGATGTAGTTAGATGGGCTACCGGACAAGATGCTTATACTTTACACAGACCTGCTAGGGTCCGTTTTAAAAGAAACAAGACGATCGTGTCAGATGTGGATGCGCAATGGCAGGCTGATTTAGTTGATATGGCAGCCTTGTCCCATTATAACAATGGCTATAAATACATATTAACAGTGGTAGACATCCTGTCAAAATATGCATGGGTTGCAAGTTTAAAATCGAAAACCGGTCATGAAGTTGCTAAAGCCTTTGAAAAAATATTTAATCTAGGTCGTATACCTGAAAAAATACAGACAGACAAGGGTAAAGAATTTTTAAATAGGTCCCTGAAGAATTTATTAAAACAAAGAGGGGTTCATCATTTTGTAACCAATAACGATGTTAAAGCAGCGGTGGTAGAAAGGTTTAACAGGACTTTGAAATCCAAAATGTGGCGTTATTTTACTACACACAACACCTTTAGGTACCAAGATGTATTGCAGGCTTTTGTGCACAGTTATAATCATAGTTTTCACAGAACAATAAAGACGAGACCTGTAGATGTGACACACACAAATTCTCTGCAGATCTGGAAAAGAGTCTACGGTGATAGCATCAAGCGTAAGCATACCGAGAATCCCTTAAAGAAAGGAGATCATGTAAGACTTTCAAAAACTAAAGGAAAATTTGAAAAAGGTTACGAGCAAACGTGGACTGACGAGGTATTTATAATAACGGACATTTTAAACAGGGGCCAGAAAGCAACATACAAGATACAGGATTATGACGGTGAAGCCATACAAGGTTCTTTTTATCCTGAAGAATTGCTAAAAGTCACGCAGCAACAGGACAGAATATACCGAATCGAAAAGGTTCTAAAGGTAAAAGGATGTGGCAGGAACAGATTCTACCTCGTGAAATGGAGGGGATGGCCTGTTAAATTTAACAGTTGGGTTAAAGCATCAGAGATTCAAGACATCTGATTTCTTTCTTTGTTTTGAAGCAGCATTAAAATAAAATTGAAAATGAATGATGGTGGCTTTTATATCACCCTGCCTAGCAATGCCTCAGCAGATGTGTTTTCCCAAAATACCAGCTCTAATTTTACCATACAACTAGCAAGGCCTTTGGACTTACAAGGACAGTGGGAAGTGGGGCTCGTGGAAATACAATACCCCAACACCTGGGAGAATATTAAGGAAGACCATAAGTATGTTATCGTTTCCGCAGCAGGAAATATACAGCACCTTATAGTCAGGAAAGGACATTACGCGACCATGCAGCGTTTAGTGGAATCCATGAATCAGGACATTAGCAACATCTATAAATCGGCGGCACCACTAATCATTTATGAGCCCCATGCGCGAAGAATCCGGATAAAATCGGAAGATAGGTCTACTATTTATGCGTATGGTGATTTGGCAACCATTTTGGGAATAGAAGCATACGTTAATACACAACGTTCCCATTTTCCAACGGATATCACGGCCGGTTTTAATACCCTCTACCTGTACACAGATATTGTAGAGCACCAGTTAGTAGGTGACCATTTTGTGCCACTGCTGCGCTGTGTTCCAACTAAAGGGGTTAGGGATGAGTTTATCACGTTAACTTATGATAAGCCGCACTATGTCCCTGTGAACAAACAGCATATTGATACCATCACATTTGAAATAAAGACGGATCAGGACAAGTACGTCTCATTTCGTTACGGGAAGGTGATCCTTAAGCTTCATCTGCGACCCCGGAGGGTGACTGTTTTTTAAAATGGTTGTGGCTAAAGACTACGGAGACCCCAAAGCATACAGGCATTATTATACAACACAAGCTGGCTATGGGCTTTCAGGATATCATGGAGTACCGGTCATGTATGGGGCCGGTGTAGGTGGTGTTTTTCGCAGCCTCTTTAGAAAAGCTATGCCGTTTTTGAGAAGGGGTTTTGAAATTATTAAACCACACGTGAAAGGCGCCGCAAAAAACATAGCCAAGGATGTCATGAGCCATGTCACAACGGCCGTTCTAAATAAAATGAACCAGGCTACAGAACAGGCAGGATCAGGACTGGCTGTGATTAGAAGAGCTGTTAAAAGAAAGAGAACCGAGTCTCGGGAGTTACCACAAGGACCGCCCAAACCTTTTAAAAGAAAGAAACCCGTGGGTGGCAGGTCTCAGAAGCTTAACCGCCGGTCTAAGAAGAGAAGCGCTAGCTCTAGGCAGCGAGATATATTCTAAAAAGCACCATGGCTTTTGTACACCACGGCTCTGAAGAGTGTGTTAAATCGGAACTGGACCTGTTTCAACTAGCACCGACTCAAACAAGTATCGAAAAAAGTATTTATGTGGAAATTCCGCCATTATCGGCTTTGTCGGAAACAGCCCCTTTGGACTTCTATATCGCAGGTCATGGTGAAGACTACATTGATTTAAATAGTACACTTTTGCACCTGACCTGTAAAATTGTGGCAGAAGATGGCTCGAACATCGACCCGGCAGCCAAAGTAGCGCTGGTGAACTACCCAATCGCAGCTCTGTTTAGCCAGCTGGATGTTACACTGGGTGACCAACTCATTAGCCAGAGCAACAACTGCTACCCCTACAGAGCCCTCATAGAGCTGCTTCTCAATTATGGCGAAGGATCCCTCAAATCACAGTTTACAAGCGGTCTGTTTTATAAAGACACAGCCGGGCAGCATGAGGTGAGAGAGATAGGATCTCGCAACATCGGCTTTACTGAAAGGGCTCAATTTACGGTCTCTAGCAACAAGGTAGAGCTATTGGGGCATTTACATAGCGATCTATTTTTTCAAGAAAAGCTATTGATTAATGGCGTGGATCTCAAAATCAAATTGACCCGCAACAAAAACTCTTTCTGTTTAATGAGCGGTGATGCCGAAGAAAGTTATAAAATCCTTATCCTAAACGCTGCGCTCTTTGTAAAGAGAGTTAAAGTTTCCCCCGGAGTGCGCCTGGGACATGCGGAAGCTCTGCTGAAAGCTAATGTCAAGTATGCTATTGACCGTGTGGGGCTGAAGGTGTTTAGCATACCAGCCGGTGCCCGTGTGACTAACCAGGAAAATCTCTTTTTGGGGCAGCTACCAAAACTCATTGTGCTGGGATTTGTGGATAATGATGCTTTCAGCGGTAATTATGCTAAAAACCCCTTCAATTTTAAACATTATGATATTAATTTTGCCGCTCTATATGTGGATGGTGAACAAGTACCCGGGAAACCTCTTCAACCTGACTTTCAAAATGGATGTTGTGTAAGAGAATATATGCAACTGATACAAGCAAGTGGTAAACATCTGAAAGATACAGCATTGCTGGTTGACCGTCAGGAGTTTTACAAAGGTTATACCCTGTTGGCGTTTGACCTTTCACCGGATCAGGAGTGTGCAGACCATTACTCGCTGATTAAAACTGGTAACCTGCGGGCTGAAATACGTTTTGCCAGCGCCTTACCCCATACAGTTAACATGATTGTTTATGGGGTTTTTGACAATGTGATAGAAATTAATCATAGAAGGAATGTTCTTTTTGATCATTCGTGAAAATGAACACCCTGCAGATCTTCCGTATTTTAAAGAAGGACCCCTGTGTTGCAGATTTCTTTTTAGATGTGCTACCCAGCGATTGGTTAGCGGATGTACAAATATCAAGGAAGCCAGTGTGTTTGGTGGTAAATACACACCCTCATAACCTACCTGGAGAACACTGGTTAGCCATCTATATATGTGGAGATGGAACAGGGGAATTTTTTGATTCTTATGGACAACCACCTGATAGCTTATTCTTTCCTACCAGCATTATGAGCTTTTTCAACAAGCATTGTAAAACTGTTTTATACCACAACAGACAATTACAGCACCCAATGTCTACGGCTTGTGGATATCACTGTGTATTTTTCTTGCACCACCGCTGTAAAGGGGTGCCTTTTGAAAATATTTTAGAAATGTATTCTGAAGATTTAATGCAAAATGATGATATGGTGTTACATTTTGTAAAACGCAACAAACAAACTTTGTGTAGATCTTTTAGAAATCCGTTCTATAATCAGCAAGTGTGTGTTTCCTATCGTGAATGTTTTGATGCTTCTAAATAAAAAGTAACCCCTCTAAGGAGGTTTTTTGAAAAGAAACCACTGTCTAGTCTTTTATTTTTGTTTTTAAACATTTTATTGAAAATACATTTTTTACACACTCAACCACCGGTATCTGTGGGATAATTTACGTTTTTTGTGAGGGAGTAGCTCTTTGCTCTTTATCGGACCCGTGTACATTTTAGTAGCCTTCACAGATGGGTTCTCTTTGAGGCGTGCCAGTACATCTCTGTTGGCTGCATTACCCATTACCGTAGAGGGCATATTTAATTCGGCTAGGGTTTGCATGAACTCCTCCCAGCCCCTGGGTATTCTTCGTTGTGAAAGAGCTTGGGGCTGCGTAGCCCCACGAACGAGGTCGAGTAGGTTAGAGCCATTGACGGGGTTTCCCCGGTATACAAATGTTCCATTTCCCTCCCAGGATGCCACATTCTTGTTTTTTAACAGTTTATTAAGCAGCAACTCAGCATTTTTCCTATAGCGCATATTGATGCTGTTTAACACTTCTTGTATTACAGGGTCTGGAGGTATAATATTTTCTAGAGGTGTTGCCATGGTTTACATTAATCTGGTCTGTACGCAAACACACCCCCTCTTTTCTAAAGAAATCAGCTATGTACACATTTTGTTTTTCAGTATCATTGCACCATCGAGGGTAGCCAGAAGCCTCTTGTTTTTGACGGAGGTGCATTTTGGTGTATTCGGAAAAGAGATGATCAGATTTTTGCTCGAAATGCCAGATTTCATAGATTTCAACAACCACATACCCTTTTGCAATGGCTAAATTCATCTCCACCGTACACCAAGTCCCCACAAAAGCTCTCTCCTCATCCGTGTGGGCACACATTTCCTGTTGCCGTGTGTCAGCACACGTGTGACACAGCGGAAACATAAGCTTACCGCCCAACCGTATGGGTAACACTGGGAAAAAGAGCTTTCGTGGGGGATATACTTTTGCTTTTATAAAACCAAAGTACTTTGTAGGGGGGCCAAATTTGTTATAAATGATTTTTGGATGGCCTATTGGATATTCCTTTGTTTTATTGACAAAAGGGTATAGGCTGGTAAAATCATAGTAGTGTATTTTTTCCCCAGGCCTTGTTTTGTGGTACAGACAAATGGCATTTGTTCTACCCCCGAAAAGGGCATCTCGTGGAATCAGAGATTGCGGTAATGCGGAGTCAGCCAGGAAATCTGCGCAGCCCCCATCATTTTCTTTTACCATCCGCTTCCACTCGTGCTCCCATAGACTTATGACCTTGAACCCACGGCTTTCCAGGAATGCAGCTTTTAGCTGTGTTTTGTAATAAAGAAAACCATAGGTCGTGGCTGCTATAGGATTCTGGTCTTTATCGTTATAACAGCTCGGACAGCCGTGGTGAAAACAACCATTAAATTCAAAAGCTGTTTCTACCCCACCGATCACGGCATAGCCATCAAGAAAATAAGCCCCCACCTTTTTTTCACCACCACCTTTCAGAGCATGTGTGATCTGTATATTTTCTTTGGCCTCCACATACATCAGCCATTGAATAGAGGGGGTTGAATATCTCTTTGTCTGCCGGTGATAGTTATCTGGTGGGATGAGTGCCACAGTCTTGGGTTCTAAAAACATGAATCTGAACATAGCCATACATACAGATGCAAGGGTTATATATTGGAAAGGGTCTAAACACCTTGTTTGAATTTCTGAGATGTCACCCTGCTCTACAAACACTTCTTTCTCTGTCATTTTCATGATTTCAGCTCGGTAGAGAACACAGGCCTGTCGCAAAATAGATACATCCTGCTGGCAGTAATAAGCCAGCTCTTTTTGCAAATTAAAAGTTTTATGCTGATTGTCCTTGTACCATTGTAAAAATTCATCTTTTTCTTCAGGCAACATGTTACTCACACCGTAATGTTCAACACCCGGCATGGGACCCACATAATTTTGATTTTTCAGCGTATTAAAAAAGTGTGGAAAGTACCCCTTGCTGCCTGTAAAACCCATGGCTTGTGGAAGTTTGCTAAGTTTCATAGGCAGGAAATTTAGAGAGTCTATAAAACGGATAGTTAGAGGTTCAACGGTAATTTGTAAAAGTTTAGCACCTTGAACCAACAGCCCCGTGTCCATCTTTTCCTTAAGCAGTTGTTTAAGAACAAAATATCCGTCATAACCTTTGGAATTATGGGCTATGAAGGTGTAACCTTTAAATTTTTTGTCACAAAAAATCTGTATAAAGGCAGAAATACATTCGAGACCCTTGAATTCCCAGTTTCTTTCATCATTTAAGTCCGTCGCATATATGTAATTAGGGACATGCCAGCCTGTTTCTTGCATACATTCACAATCATAAAAAATATACTTTTCAGATGTTTCAGTTTTACCGATAGGGGTCATAAAACATAAGTGGACGCCATCCCCGGTTAGGGGCTCGCGACATAGTTTACAATGACGGCCCTTGCACTTATGTTTCTTGTCCACATAAGACTCACATTTCTGGCACAGTATCTTAGATAAACACGCCACTTCTTTTTTCAGAGCCAGATCCGCGTGTCTATCTAAACACTCTTTAGAACGGCAAAAGAGTTTGCAATTAGGGCATCTCTGTTGTACACCAACATTATTCGTACACGTTAGTGTCAAACAAAGACGGCACCATAATGTGCAATTATGATCGTGATTGTACGGTTTCTGACAGTAACTACAGAAGTTGCGCTCCCCATAGAATTTTTTGACATCGGTTATACCATAGAAATGGTCATCGTGTAGCAACAAGAACACAGTCTTAGGGAACACAGGTCTGTCTGATGTCTTAAAACAAACCCATGATTTTGTGTAAAGCACAACGCGTATGTTTATCTTTAAATGCTGTTCAAATATTGCTACATCATCGAGCATGACTTTTCTATGTACCGGCCACCCCAATTCGTTATGTAGTTTTTTAGCACCTTCTAACAATTCGACATCTGTCATTTTTACCTGTGACATGAGGGCTGTGAGGCTACCTGCAAAACACAGGCTATTATCAGTGTTGTTCAAGTCTATCAAATACATCCTTTTCTTATGAATAATATGGCTAAACGGTATGGTCTTTAAGACCCTACGAGCACCCCCACCCCGATTTTTTATGACAAGTACAACAACCCGGAATATATCACAAACCTGGATTTCTCTGTGACTCTGAAGGAGTTTAGCGATCTGATTTAAGAAATCGTCAGCGTCTAATGCCTCGGGGTTTAACTTACCAGAATATAAGGAATTGTGGAAAAGAGATGAGTGTAGATGCACCTGTACATAATCACCGGGTGAAACCCGGCTGCTAACCTCATCCAGAATATGTTGAATACCTTGCCGAATGGCGAATTGAGCCTCAGATAATGATGTTATCCTGTCTAAATTAATAAACCGAAATTCCTCTGAATAAATTACACCATTAAACTTGTCCAATTTACGATCCCACCTTTTCACAAACTGAACATAGCTAACTGGTTCTGATTCTTCAGCGAGGCCTAATGCATGATTATTTGCGCTGTCCTCTGAAACACTGTGATCAAAGACACGGCTTTCACCACGCCCTCCGTATTCTGTACCGGCGTGTGTAGATTCACCGTCAGAAAAACTATCGCTGCGTGATCTTTTCCTGTTAGACTTCTCTCCCACAGCCGCTGATTTTCTAACATTTTCTCGGTCTGAAAAAGAAAATGTAGGGGCTAATACTTTTTTTTCTTTTACAGCGACCTTAAAATCTATGTACTGGATAAAACCGGAATACTCACTATGTTGCTTATCTTTTGGTTTTCGGTATGGAGCTGTTTGCTCTTCTGTACCGGTGTGTGTAGATTCACCATCAGAAAAACTATTGCTGTGTGATCTTTTTCTGTTAGACTTCTCTCCCATAGCCGCTGATTTTCTAACATTTTCTCGGTCTGAAAAAGAAAACGTGGGGGCTAATACTTTTACAGAGACCTTAAAATCTAGGTGCTGGATAAAACTGGAATACTCACGATTCTGTTTGTCTTTTGGCTTTCTGTAAGGTACTGTCTGTTGGTTAGACTGGCCATCTTGTTTTGTAGCATCTTCTTGGTCTAAAATAAAAAAGATTACAGGTTGAGGCTGTCCTCTGAAACACATTATAAAGAACATAGCTGTTAGAAAATTAAAACAACACAGGACATACCTTTTAAATTTCTTTGCCGCCTTCTTTTTGTAAGAGAAAGTTTATTTGTAACCCCCTTTTTCTGCTCCTATTTTTTAAAGACAATCATAAGAGACAGAAACATTACATAGCCAACAATATTTTTAAAAAAGACTCATATCTACTCACCATGTCTGAAGAAAAAGTTGCAGATGATACAAGCTATAGAGACTGTGTGATCTTTTCTGGCTGCTGAAATGTACTGGATCTCATAAGCTTATCATACGACCTGGCTAATTCACAATGCCTTTTTTTCGCAGACAGTACAGTGTAATAGATGCTATATATCTGTGTATGTGGCTAATACACATTCCCATCCATTTCCCAGACGTCTTAAGTGGATTTTAGTTACACGACAGTTCTGCACATTCTTATCTTATGGCCTATTGTTTAGGACACACCTGGAGGCCCCATTTTTTTTCCAGACAAACCATTGTAGGTTTAATTAACTAATCATTCCTAAAACACACCACACATAGGTTCAAAATATTTTATTTCAAATAAAATGTTTTCATCTTGTGAAATTCATTTGAGCATTACAAGTTTTAAAAAAAATAAAAGGCATACATATAATTTTTGTTCATCTGTATGTTCAACTAATAGATTCTGGAAATACATACATTTTCATAAAAAGTCAATTTTTACAGAACTTGGTGTTTTTTAAAGAACGATCTATAATCTCTGTCACAGATTAAGCCTTCCACTATTTCTATTTCGCTGTCTGCCACAGAATTAAGCAAAATATTGAGCATTTGTCCTGGATTTCTACTGTTGTTAAAATCTCTGACGAGTTCAAACAAAAAATTCAAATTTTCATAAACTAGGACAGTTGCTTTCATTTTATGACCCGCAATCATGGCAACATTTAAAATAGGTCCTAGACACAACCTGTTACAAGCTTTATGGATTTTCTGATGTATTTCATTGCGTTCCCACTTTAAACAGTCATGGTGTCTTTGGCCTGGAGCATGTATTACACACGCTGCACAGTCTCTATGCATAATGCCCTGCCAGCATTTCTTGATAATACAGGCCACCGTTGTTTGTATAACAGATTTAAATCTGTTTATTTCATCAGGTTTTGTACAATCCCTTTGACTGGCTATGACATCAAATGCCTCCCTTTGATATGTACAGAGAAAGCACAAACAGCGTAGATTGGCAGCCTGTATGTGCCCCTGTAGGAGCAGAGATTCGTCACTTCCCTACAAAAAAAAACCAAAATAATGTCAGTGTGAACTGCTGTTTCTTCTATAACACTTTTCTAAATAAAAAAACTTCTCTTACCTCTGCTGATCCTAGGTCTTCCAATAAACAGTTTGTTTCTGCATCTACAGTGGCGTGATATAATTCTATATCCTCCAGGTCCATTGTGTTGTCAGATGTTAAGCCAAGTTCTGTGCCAGAATTGTAGGGTTCTTGAGAGTTGAAAAATATTTGGGCATCTGGATAATCCACAAAAGCTGCTATTTCTGGCGGAGGATCTGCCAGACTCTCCTGTAGTTCAAATGGATTTTCAATCGGTGGATACCCCTCTGCAACGGCATCATGATCCTTAAGGAAGTAATTAATGTTGTGTGCCCTGCTGGAAATTCTGCTTGGTGTTCCAAAAAGAGCCATTTTTTTCCTTTCTGAAAGTCTGTGTTCTGAGCATGCTCAGAACAGACCTCTTGTTTCAACCAATCACGTGTTACCACACCCTAGAGAGACATTTCCAGGCTTGTCTCTCTGTATTTTTTTTTTCAAAGCCACTAAAAAATAGCTGTATTTGGATTTGAACTCGGCTCTCTCAAAAAAATAGCTGTATTAGGGGGATTTGAACTCAGGTCTCTCTGTATTTCAGTCTGAACTCTACAGGTCTGTCAGAATATTTCTAACAGTGAGGTCTTAAAAGTAAAATTCTATCACATGGACCGCACTAGTTTTTCTAACAATTGCATTTGTAATTGCATTTGTAAAGAAAATTGTATCTCTCTCTGTGCTGTGAATCTTTTTGTGATAATTAAGAACTGGTGCAGTGGGAGAGAGAAAAGCATTTTATTTTCCAGGGTTCCTGCTTTTTTTTTTGCAGGTGTAAACATTAACCAGAAGCAAAAAAAAAACACATTTCCGGAGTCAGTCACACTGCTCCCCGCTGATGTCAGCACAAAGGGACAGTCCATTTCCGATGATGTAGGCAGGGGCGTGGTTGAGGGTGAGAGGGTGATCCCTCTAACAAAGATGTGCTAATTGCATTTTGGAAAGAAAAAAGATTCTAGCTTGCCTGTCTCTCTGTGCTAGGAATCAGTTTTTGTGTGAGAAAGAAACAACTGAGTCTGTGTGGGAGAGAGAGACAGAGAGAAAAGCATTTTTGTTTTTCAGTATTAAGCAGAAGCAAAAACACATTTCCGGAGTCAGCCATACTGTTTCCGCTGATGTCAGCAAAAAAGGGACAGTCCCTCTTCTGATGACGCCCTGTTTCCGGTGATGTCATTTCCGATGATGTAGGCAGGGGGCGTGGAGGAGGGTGGGAGGCTGTGGGCGTAGCACAAACCCCGGAAGTGGGTGCTGATTGGCTAATGTCATATTGTGGGGCGTGGCATGGGTGTGACACACCCCCGGAAGTGTATGCTGATTGGATGATGTCATCCTTGGGGCGGGGGCAGGGGTGTGTCAAGTGGGGGGCGGTGGCCACGCCTGGGGGCGGGACTGGGCGGGGCTAACTCACCATTCACTTCTATGGGAGGGGGCGTGGCCTAAGGCGGGACATACACCGGAAGTGGGCGCTGATTGGTACCTGTCAACATTTTGGGGGAGGGAGTGGGCGGGCTGGGCGGGGCTAACTCACCATTCACTTCTATGGGAGGGGCGTGGCCTAAGGCGGGACATACACCGGAAGTGGGCGCTGATTGGTACCTGTCAACATTTTGGGGGCGGGAGTGGGCGGGGCTAACTCACCATTCACTTCTATGGGAGGGGGCGTGGCCTAAGGCGGGACATAGACCGGAAGTGAACGCTGATTGGCTCCTGTCATCCTTATCTCACCTGTCAATCAGTTTGACGAGTAGTGTACCCATTATACTACTACAGTATATTCTAAAAAAACAAAGCAAATCTGTCTCCAGAATGAACCCATGCAGGGAAATGTTTAGTTACATGCTTATACCAGAACTGAATATATAGTGTGCCCCCACTCTGCTACTCAGTATACTAGTTGACCGCATGCTTTGTCTACCACCGGTCTTTCCTCGCTGATCCACCAGTTCTCATACTTCTATACACATTCCTGGCAATTATCTGATTGTCCTTATAAGAACTATTGAAAGCAAGTAACTTTGGAAATGAAATATGGTTTTAAATAAAGAATGGTCTAGACCTGGCAACATGGACAAATTAAAGATGAAAACTGAGCAGAGAAATGAATGAAGCACGTTTGTTAGGGCACCTTGGTTAGGGATTCTCAGGGCAGGATGTTCCATTTTGGGTTTTACCTCATTATACAGAAACATAGAAACATAGAAATATGACGACAGAAAAAGACCACATGGCCTATCTAGTCTGTCCTTCCATAACAACTACAACAGTCCCCTTTTTACCTTTAGAGATCCTCTGTGTTTGTCCCATGCTTTTTTGAATTCATTTACTGTCCTCATCTCTACCAACTCCACTGCGAGACTATTCCATGGATCCACTACTCTTTCCGTAAAGAAATATTTCCGCATATCATTCCTGAATCTATCTCCCTTCACCTTCATCCCATGTCCCCTCGTAGCAGAACTTGCTTTCAATTGAAAGAGGCTCTCTCCCTGAACATTTATGCCACGGAGGTATTTAAACATCTCAATCATATCACCTCTATCCCGCCTTTCCTCTAAGGTGTACATATTAAGATCCTTCAGTCTGTCCTCATATGCTTTATAATGAAGACCACTAATCATTTTAGTAGCCACCCTGCACCGACTCCATCCTGTTCACATCCTTTTGAAGGTGCGGTCTCCAGAATTGCATACTATACTCCAAATGAGGTCGCACCAAAGACTTATACAGAGGCATTATCACCTGTACCTCTGAATGCCTTATTGTACTTTATAAGAAAAGCGAATGCTCTTTAAAACAGTGCTACAATTGAACACATCTCCATTGCAATCTCTACATCCTTTCTAGTCCTGTTTAAAAGTTACATTGTTTAGTTCTATGGCCCACCAAAGCCCTGCTATGTTCTCGTTAAATGTAAACCACCTTGAATGGTAGAAAGGTGGCATAAAAACAAGTTTAAATAAATAAACAAATAAAATAGAGTATTAAATATATTAAAAGCAGTAAATATTGTGAGCGATACGCATTTGATAATTTATTTATTTAAATATTTATAAAATTTCATTACACACACTTTACTTAAACAATACAAAACTATAAATGGACTATAAATGCTTCCTCTCCCAGTTCTTTTCAGTAACAGTTCTGGGAATCACACTTTTTGTGACTTGTGTGTGGATTAATATGGCAAGTTGATGAAGTGCACAGATTCTCTGACATTCACAAAAGGCCCAGCAGAGCAATTCTGTCCTACACAAAAAAAGAATCATGCAACAGTAATCAGATTACTGACTTTGCTCTCTCAAGACTATTGCTTCAGTGAGGAATCTTGTTCCTGGTGTGATCCTGTTCCTCCACAAATGGAAGGCCGCGGGCCCACGTGCCCGGCGGCCGCATGTAACCGGGGGGGCGGAGTGGCGCGGGCCCCCGTAGGTGGCATGAGGTGCGTACCCGCGGGTTGTATACATTTAAATTCATTGGCTCCCACGGGCCCGGGCGGCCACGGGAGCCAATGAGGTCGGCGGGTGTGAGGTGGATAGCGAGGGAGCAGGCAGGCAGACGCCAGTCCTTCAGAGCTGGTGAAAAGGACGGGCGTCTGGCTGCAGCTCGTGGGAGACTGACCGTTGCGGCGTCCAGGCTGCGGTAGGCTAGAGAGCCGGCATCGGAGCATTTGCGGTCCCGTGGGCGTCCTTCCGGTCCTGTCGTTGGCGGCGGCCTAATCAGGTGCTGGGGGAGGGGGGGCTCCGTTGCTCCTGTTGCTCGTTGCTCTCTGCTCTCTCTCCTTTTTCTTGCTGGTGCTTCTTTTGCTGGGTTGATCTGTGGTTCTTTGTTTTGTTTTTTTTTTGTTGCTGGTTGTGTGTGGTTTGGGTTTCTTTTGGGCGGTTTCTGTGTGCCGTACAGTGGGATGGTGGGGATAGGGGGTGCTGGAAGAGGGGGCAGGGGAATGAGGGGTGGTAGGAGGCCACTGGGACGGGTTTCGGGAGGCTCCGGAGGACAGGTTAGGGGCAAGAAAGGGGCCCCATGGCAGGCTGGCCCCGGAGACCCAGGCAGGCGGGGTGCTTCCGTGCCCTCTCGTGCTCCCGGTAGGTCCCGCGGGGGTAGGGCAGGCCGTGGCCGGGGGGTAGCGCAGGGGGCCCTACGAGGGTCTGTGCTAGGTGAGAGTAGGGTGGCGGGGCCAACAGGGGGGACAGCAGGCAGTGCTGCTCCGCCCCAACCAGTGGTGGACCCATCAGGGTTGGTGGGGGCGACGCAGTTCCCGGCAGGGTGGCAGGGTTCAGCTGGGAGTCATGAAGGGTGGGTTGGGGGGGCCCTGGGGTTGGCCTATGGTTTCAGGGGGTGGGGGGCTTTCTGGTTGGGACTATTGGCGGGGTGGGGGACAGGGACCCTCCAGGGTGGATTGGACGGGGCCTTGGGAGCTTCCTTGGGATTTGTCGGGTTCCCCTGCCTTTTTGCCGGTGTCTCCACAGGTGCAGGCCGGTGACGGGAGAGGAGCGAATCCGAGCAGTGAAGTGGCGACGCAGCGTGCAGGAGCGGCTCCTACTGAACTGACAGGCGCGGAGGTGGAGGAACTGCGGGAGGTGCTTCCGGCGGATTCAGCTACCTGCTCTGCTAGACTGCCAACACGGAGTTCAGCGTCTGGTGAGTTACATGAGCATCTGGCGGAACCGAGTGGGGAGGTTAGCCAGGCACGGGGGTTGGGGGGTAAAGTGAGAAAGAAGAGCCGTCACTCGCGTAAGCGACGCCGGAGGGGGGGCTCCTCTTCGTCGTCCTCGTCGGGTTGTGGGGGGGGCGATCGACCCGTGGGGGGTGGGGGGGTGGTGGGGGGAGGGGGCGGGGGTGCTACGCTGGCTTCGTTTTCGGAGCTGTGGGAGGGGGTTCCGCGTAAGCTGCGGCGTAGGATTTGGAAGCGGAAATATATAGATATATTCCGCCTGTTGGAGGGTAGGAAGCGTTCGGGGGAGAGCAGGCGGAAACGGAAGGTGGACGAGAAGGCGGGCAGGGTCAAGAAGACTTCTCGGAACGTCATCAACTGGACGAGAGCTTTCCTGCGGTTAGCTAGCGTGTGGGGGCAGCGTTATCCGGGGCAACACGGGATGTTACTTGCCTATGCCGACTCGATTCTCGAGGCGGCTCAGACTCATGAAGGTTGGGCGTGGCTCAACTACGATGAGAAGTTTCGGGATAAGATGGAGGAGAATCGCGCCTTGTCTTGGGGGACACAGGACATCAGTCTATGGTTGACACAGATGTCTGCAAAAGGGGGGGTGGGTGCTGGGGGGCAAAAGGGGGCCCCCGGCGCGTTGGCGGGTGCGGGGCGGCCCTTTCGGAGCGGCCCGGCTCCCGGGTTGCAAAAAGGCGCTGGCGAGGGGGTCGGGGACGTCTGTTGGCGCTTCAATAAGTCGTCTTGCCCCTTTCCGGACTGTAAGTTCCGGCATAGTTGCTCCATATGCGGGGGAGGGCACTCCGTGCTCCGTTGCGGAATAAAGGTGCCTAACCCCCCTGCCGCGAAGCAATGACTGTGGGATGGAGTTGGCCCCTACTCCGATTCGTTTCGCAGCCCTGCGGCCTTGGTTAAGGAGGTATCGGAGGGTTAGGGCTTGGCATGTATTGGAAGGGGGTTTCCAGTTCGGGTTCCCCATACTGGTGGTGGGGGCGGGGGGCCTGGAGATGGCGCGCAATGCACCATCGGTCAAGCATCTAGCGCAGGTGGTTAGGGGTAAGCTGGCCGCCGAGATGGCTTTGGGGAGGGTAGCCGGGCCTTTTGTGGACTGGCCGTGCCGGAATTTCGTGGTTTCACCTTTGGGCATTGTCCCGAAGAAGGAGCCCGGGAAATTCCGGCTTATTCACAATTTGTACTTCCCTGAGGATGCATCGGTGAATGATCTTATCCCAAGGGAATTGTGCGCGGTGCGTTACGCGTCGTTCGATGAGGCGGTGCGGTTGGTGCGGGAGTGTGGGCACAGGTGTTTGCTGGCGAAGGTGGACATTGAGTCCGCGTTTCGACTGTTGCCGGTGCATCCTGGTTCCTTCCATTTATTGGGTTTTGTGTTCGAGGACCACTTTTACTTTGAGAAGTGCCTGCCGATGGGCTGTTCGGTTTCTTGTTGCTACTTCGAGATGTTCAGTTCCTTCATGCATTGGGCTTTGGAGGTGTCCATCGGCTCTCGGAACGTGGTCCACTATTTGGACGACTTTCTCTTCGTCGGTGCGGAGAAGTCGGGGCTCTGTCGGGAGCTTCTCGAGGGTTTTACGCGGCTCGCACAGGAATGGGGGGTCCCGCTGGCGGCAGGCAAGACTGAGGGCCCTTCCACGCGACTCACTTTTTTGGGGGTGGAATTGGATTCTGTTGACATGGTAGCGCGCTTGCCGCCTGATAAGGTGGTGCGATTGCGGGTGTTAGTAGCGAACATCTTGGGGTCGGCAAAAGTCACGTTGCGGGAGATGCAAGCCTTGTTAGGCTCCCTTAACTTTGCCTGCAGGGTTATCCCGATGGGCCGGGTGTTCCTACGGTGGCTGGCAGCAGCTACGTCGGGAGTGCGGCGTCCGCATCATCGCATTAGGGTTTCACGGAGCATGCGGGCGGACTTGGAGGTTTGGGACCGGTTCTTGAGGGCTTTTAACGGGGTTACGGTACTCCTCGCCCAGGAAGTGTCTACGTTCGAGCTGCAGATTTTCACCGACGTGGCGGGTGGATTCGGACTGGGTGTTTATTTCGGGGGTGCGTGGTGTGCGGAGCCATGGCCGGCGGCTTGGAGGGCGGCGGGCTTAACCGACAGCATAACGTTCCTGGAACTGTTCCCTATTTTGGTGGTTCTGGAGCTCTGGCCAGAGAGGCTGCGTAATAGGCAACTGTTGTGGTGGTGCGACAATGAGGCGGTGGTGCATGTCATCAATCGGTACGCTCCGCGTTGCATGCGAGTGGCGGCTTTGATGAGGGAGGTGATTTTTGCATGTTTGCAGTTGAATGTGGTTGTGCGGGCCCGGCATGTGCCAGGATATGCTAACCAGGTCACTGATGCTCTTTCTCGTTTCAAGTGGGATTTGTTTCGGCGCTTGGCACCGGAGGCGGACACGGTAGGACGGTCGGTCCCAGAGCGTTTATGGCAGCTTGGCCTCCAGGTATCCTGAGCTTGCTACGAGGCTCGGTGTCGTCGGCAACCTGGTGCTCTTATTGTAAGGGCTGCGACAGCGTGGTAGATTTCTTGGTGGCGCGCGGATGGCGTCATGGCCCGGTGCCTGAGCATCTCATTGGTGCCTACATCATGGCAGCAAAGGCTGTGGGGTTTGCTAAATCCACTGTGCGGGGTCACCTGGCTGGTTTTGCATTTTTCTCAAGGGCGGTTGGGTGGGAGGTACACCATTGGGGATTTCTTTCTCGCCGGCTATTGTTGGGGTGGGAGCGTGTTACCCCTACCCCGGTGGATGCCCGACGGCCAATTACCCCCGATCTGTTGGGACTGCTGATTGATGCTTTGCCAGCAGTAGTGGAGTCCGGATACCAGACTAGGCTGTTCCGGGCTGTGTTCTGTTTGGCTTTCTTTGGAGCCTTCCGGTCGGGGGAATTGGTGGCATCCAGCCGGGCCGTGGGAGGTGCGGCTCTGCAACTTCAGCATGTGCGTTTGGCGCAGGGACAGCTGAGCTTATGGCTGGCTAGGTCTAAGACCGATCAGAGAGGGCGGGGGGTGTGGGTGCATTTAAGGCCGATGGTGGCTTCTGCTATTTGTCCCGTTGTGGCAATGGCGGCTTACTTGCGGGTACGTCTGTTGGGGGGCGGGCTGCTATTCATACATGCGGATGCACGGTGGCTGACGCGGTTCCAGTTCGCGGCTGTGCTGCGGTTGGTGGTGCGGCGGATTGGCTTATCACCTGGCGACTTTGCCCCGCATTCTTTCCGGATAGGGGCTGCTACTAGTTCGGCGGTGGCGGGTTTGCCGGCGGCGGAGATTCAGCAGATTGGCCGCTGGAGTTCCAACGCCTTTAAGGGATATGTTCGTTTGTGAGCCGGGCTGTATGGGTCTTGGGTTCGGGGTGCTAACTGTGTTTTTTCTTTTAGATGGGATTCCCACACCGGTTGCCTGCTGGATAATCGGCCATTCTTTTGTTTATTGGGCCGGCAAGCAGGCAGCTCTACGGCCACTCGGGGCGAACCTTGGACTGCAGGCTGAAGAGGTGGCGTTATCATGGCTGGGCGAGCGCGGCCTTCGCTGGTTGCAGCTCCTGCCTTTGCTCCGGCACCCTCAGCGCGTCAGAGGATCCTCGGGGTGCTTGTTGCTCCATCTCGGCGGCAATGATTTGGGGTCTTGGACAGTCAAGCAGCTGATCAGAGCGGCTCAGCGGGATTTGGGGGAAGTCTTGTCAATGTTCCCCGGTGTGGTATTGTTCTGGTCCGACATAATTCCAAGGCCTGCTTGCTGGGGTCACAGGCGGTGGTCCCGTGGGTTGGTTAAGGTTAATCGGCAAATTGGCCGGTGGGTGGGGGCGCATGGAGGTCATCAGATTTTGCATCCCTGGGTAGAGGTCAAATGTGCGGGCCTGTATCGTTCAGATGGAGTACATCTTTCCCCGGTTGGGATGGATTTACTCCTGAATGATTGGCAGGAGGCCTTGGAGTTGGCGGTGTCGGCCGGCGTGGCTGGTCGCAGCTTTGAACTTGGTGGGGGGGGCTCAGGGACAGGTGTCTCTGAGCCCGTGGCGGGATCCCGGAGATGTCCGGGGTCCGGAGGCATGGCAATATGCAGGGCGGGGGTGGGGGTACCCCCGACCCGGAGAAGCCCTCGGCTTTTGCTAGTAATATGGCGAAGCCGGAAGAGGGGAATGGAATTGCCGGGGAACGGTTCTCGGCGGAGGCGGGAAGGAACTCACTTTGCTACCCATATGGCTGGTGAGGGATTGTCCCGCTGCCGGAATCGTAAGTTATGCAGTTATGGTTGTAAGGTTATGTTGTGCTTGTTCAATAAAGCTGCGACCAGTTGTTTTGCCAATAACTGAATTCTGTGGTGGTTATTTGAAGGGAAAAGGGGGAGGGGGGAATGTTTGGGTGGGGGAGGGGAGAGGGACACGTCCGCCATACCTGGTTACTAATAAACTCCAATGACAGATCTCTCTCCACATCTCATTGAGGCACATTCCGTACTGTGCGTCCCGGCCTCTGTGCATCTGGTCGTAACCAGATGCACAGAGGTAGACGCGATTCTGATCCCGTTGGGCACATCTAGCCCCCATGGGATCAGAATCGCGTTTAGGCTTGTACGTGCAGACCGGGACCCAATTCCCATCGGCCTGCATGTACAGACCCCTGCCTGGCTAACTTAGGCTCCTGAATGGAGCCGCGGTGCCATGGCTTCCGTTTGCCTTGGCACTACGGCTCCATTCAGGAGCTGCGATCACCGGCCACCAACCTCTTTCCCCTTTCCCCGCAATCCAACCCCCGATCTGGCCTCGGGGAATCTCCTGCACCCTCTCACCATTTTGATCCCGGCCGGGCTTCCTGTCCTCTGATGTCTAGGGGAACTTATTCCATCTCGGAGGTGGAATAAATCCCCTGTCCAGTCTGCCAGCCCTGAATGTACAGAGCCAACTTCAGAATCAGTCCTGCTTGTCCAAGGCCATGGATCGCCCACTGCCCACCCTAACTCCGCCTCCACATCGCCCCTTCCCACACCCGTCTAAGCCTCCCCGTACAAGTTCATATGGATAGGCTTAGTCTGGGACGGCAAGGGGGCGAATAGCAGGGATGGATGTCCCAACAGGACGTCCATCCCTGCTATTTGCGGGACAGATTAGACCCTATTATGTTTAACAGCAGTTTATCTTCAGGGATTTTTCCACATCAATGGGAACATGCCACAGTAAGCCCCCTCTTAAAGAAATGTTCTCTTGATCTTAGTGACATCAATAACTTTCGTTCTATTTCCAGTCTCCCTTTGATTTCTAAAATCCTAGAGAAAACGCTTCACTTAAATGTGCCGATTCTTAGAAGACACAAATGTCTTCCATCCTAAACAAGCCAGCTTCTGCTGTGACAATTGCGCAGTGCCCCTTCTAGTTTCTATTAGAAATGAGATTAGACAGAGGTAAACCAGCTCTTATTGACTCACTTGATCTCACTGCTGCCTTTGATCTGGTAGTCCATTCTTTGCTTACCTCTGATCTTTTTGACATAGGCCTGAAGGACACTGTCCTCAATTGTTTGTCCTTATTCTTAAACAATTTTATCAAATCTATTTGTATTAATAAGCAGTGCTTCTCAAATTTTCCTCTTCCTTGTGGTATCCCAAAGAGATTTGTGTTAGCACTACTACTACTGCTGCTACCACGGCTTCACTTATCATTTCTATAGTGCTACAAGGCATATGTAACACTGAACACATACATGTAGGCCGGTCCCTGCTTAATAGAGCTCACAATCTATGCAAGACAGGGTAGAAACTAGGTAAATGGTTATATTGCACATGGGTGGTAAACAGAATAAGGGGATCAGGAAACAAAAGAAGCCTCAAAGTTCTGCTCACTTTGTTTATGGCACCACCTGCAACTCTTATTCAAAGGTTAGGCCTCAGTAATTCTCCAGGACCAAGCAGGAAGTCAGTCCTCACATATGGGTGACGTTGGCGCCGACGGAGCCCTCGCGGAGCAATTTTCCCCAGCTTTCAAAGAAAGCCTTTGGGAATTGCAGCGCGCATGCGCGGTCCCCTTCCTGCCCAAAGGTGCCATCTTGGCCAGTCTTCTTTTTTCCGCGGAGCCCTACAGACGTTGTCTAATAGTCACCGCCGAAAAGTTGATTATTTCCTTGTTTTTGTCAGTAATTCTTCGGTTCGACGCCGGTCCTTTTTCCGCCCGGCCTCGCGACGCCGGTTGCGAGGCCTCCCCTTCTTTTTCGGTTTTTTCTGTCCTTCGCGACATCTTCGCGCCTTTTTTCCTTTTTCCCTGGCGGCCCATTCGTTCGACCTCGCAGGGGCCCTTTTTCCCCCGATGGCTGCCAGTGGCTTTAAAAAGTGTGTTAAGTGTAAGAAGCTTATGTCTCTTACCGACACACATGATTGCTGCCTCCGTTGCCTGGGCCCCGATCATGAAGAAATGATCTGTGGGCCCTGTAGCAAAATGTCCGCAAAGTCTTTGCGGAGTCGGCAGCATCAGCGGGAGAGAATCTTCTCTGACCCCAGCCGTACCCGGACCTCGTCAGAAGCTTCGGTGTCCAGAGAATCTGGCTCTGAGCACCGCCGGAGTTCTTCTGAGCGGGGGTCCCCTAGCCGGGAACATCAGCGGAAGAAGAAACCCGCGAGGGCGGTGTCGGTGGACGCTCCTGGCTCCTCGAGGGCCAGGTCGCATAGCCCCGACAGCCGTCCCGGGTCTTTGGAGCTGGAGCGGCCGTCCAAACAGCCTCGTCTGGAACTGGACTCCTCTGCTCACGTAAGTGCTGTTGTCTTCGTTGACTCGCCTCCGACTGGTCCGACGTCGGGCCCGACGCCGTCGGGGCCCGAGTCGGGGGCTGCTGGGTCTCCTGAGTTCGGACTCAGGTTGACGGCCTTGGAGCGCAGCTTGACTGCCTTCATGGACCAGCAGCGGGTCTTGATCGCTGGCCTCGCTGGCGCGTCTGCCCTGACCGCTGGGACGTCGACGTCTAAGTCGACCCCGGAGACCGAGCCGATCCTCGAGTCCATGCGGGCTCGAGTCGATCCTCGGTTGAGGTCACCTTCGGCCTCCCGTTCGGGGCCGAGGTCGTCGTCGCCGACTCCCTCGGCGTCGGGGCGGACGGCGTCTGTGCCCGCCCGACCGGAGCCGCTCGACTCCTCCTCCGAGGAGTCGGCCTGGGAATCCGAGGTGGATGAGTCACCTGGTTCTTTCAGGACTCGGTGTGTCCCTTCTGACTCCCCCGAGTCCGAGCCTCGGAGGCAGTCCCCCCCGGAGGATGCCCGGTTCTCGGACTTCGTAAGGGATATGGCCAAGGCCTTGGCCTTCCCTGCGGATCCCGAGGAGGAGCCTCGAGCCGAAGAGCTTGATGCCCTCCAGTATGACTCTCCTGCGAAGGAGCACTTTACTGTACCGGTTCCTCCGATGCTGGAACGACTTCTCTTCCGCATGTGGGAGAGCCCGGCGTCGTCGCCGGTGTTAAGCAAGCGGGTCGATGCCATATATCGAGTTCGCAAGAGCCCTGGCTTCCAGAAAGCACAGCTGCCGCACCATTCCATGGTGGTGGAATCGGCCATGCATCGGCTCAAGAGCCAGAAGATGCACTCCTCGGTGCCTCCCGGCAGGGAAGCCCGCAGCCTGGATGGCATCGGTAAGAAGTGTTTTCAGGGCTCTATGCTTGCTTGTCGGGTCCAGACTTACCAGCTCTACATGGGCATGTATCTCCGGGACCTGGCTAAAGAACTAGCCGGATTCTCTGCTGGTCTCTCCGAGGAACCTTTGCGGAGGTTCCTGGCCCTGTCCACTGGTGTTCGAGAGTGCTCCAAGTTCATTTCTCGAGCAGCCTATGATGGCTTCGAGGCATCGGCTCGAGTGGTCGCAGCTGGCATCGGAGCCCGCCGCCAGGCTTGGCTCCAGTCTTCCGACCTCGAGCCCTGGGTGCAGGACAAGTTGGTCGATGTCCCCTGCAGAGGTGATAACCTCTTTGGTAAACCTATGGACGAGAAGGCTGCCCAGCTCGAGACAGAGACTCTCACCCGGACTCGGCTCTCAAGGAAAACCTCTGCCCCTTCCCAGAAGAAGAAGGGCTCGGGAAAGAAGCCCTTTTACCCGAGGAAGGCGACTGCCTATAAACACTACCCCCATTATCAGGCCTCCGCAGCTCCCCATCAGGGTCAGCAGGCCAAGGGACGGGGTAACGGATCCCGTAGGCAGAAAGCCCCCAAGCCTGCGCCACCGGCCCCTGCTCCGCAGGGTGGGGGTTTTTGACTCGTTCAGCATAGCCTCTCCCCCTCCGCTGGTTTCTCTCAGCACGGGAAGCCGGCTGGTCCACTTTGCCCACAGGTGGTCCAACATCACGTCAGACGCCTGGGTGCTCCGCATAGTCCGAGAGGGCTATCTGTTGCACTTCCACCAGGTACCTCCCCCCTACTTCCCAGGGGAGCCTCTGCGAACCCCTCTCCACCGGGACTTACTCCTTCAGGAGTTGGCAAGTCTTATTCGGGAACAGGCAGTGGAGCCGGTGCCCCACCACCTGCGGGGTCACGGTTTCTATTCCCGGTACTTCCTGGTACCGAAGCGGACTGGAGGCCTCAGACCCATCCTAGACTTGCGGAACCTCAACAAGTTCCTGGAGAGGGAAAAGTTCAAGATGCTTACCCTTGGAATCCTGCTGCCCTACCTCCAGCAGGGAGATTGGCTATGCTCCTTGGATCTAAAGGATGCCTATACTCACATCCTCATCCACCCCAGCCACCGACAATACCTAAGGTTTGTGGTGGCGGGCAATCATTACCAATACAGAGTACTGCCCTTTGGCCTATCCTCCGCACCACGAGTCTTCACAAAATGTCTCGCAGTGGTAGCGGCTTATCTCCGGCTTCAAGGCCTCTTTGTCTTTCCGTACCTGGACGACTGGCTCATCAGGGCCCCGTCCGCCACGGAGGCCACTCACGCCGCGCAGCGTACTGTGGCTCTGCTCCAGTACTTGGGCTTTGTCATAAACTTCGAAAAGTCCACTCTGCTCCCCTCTCAGGACCTCGAGTTCATCGGCGCCAGGTTGGACACGCTTCAGGCGCGGGCTTTTCTGCCGCTCGACAGGGCTCAGCGGCTCATGGCTCTCGCCAGCCGTTTTCACAGCCATCCCCGGGTCTCGGCCCGGCTCTTCCTGAAGCTG
This sequence comes from Ichthyophis bannanicus, assembly GCA_033557465.1. Taxonomy (NCBI): domain Eukaryota; kingdom Metazoa; phylum Chordata; class Amphibia; order Gymnophiona; family Ichthyophiidae; genus Ichthyophis; species Ichthyophis bannanicus. The sequence goes on along the minus strand of CM066036.1, from coordinate 683,454,446 downwards.
CTCGGCCATATGGCGTCCACGGTCCATGTGACCCCCAATGCCCGCCTGAACATGCGGCCGGCTCAGTGGTGCCTTCGCTCCCAATGGCGTCAGGCCTCTGGGAGACTGGCGGACTCGGTACGCATCTCCAGCCTGCTAGTCTCTTCTCTGCGATGGTGGCTTCACCTACCCAACCTGGTGCTCGGAATGCTTTTCCAGTCTCCTCCGCCGGTTCAGGTTCTGACGACCGACGCTTCTCCCCTGGGTTGGGGAGCACATTGCCAGGGGTCATGTACTCAGGGTCTCTGGACCCCGTGGGAATCTGCTCAGCAGATCAACTTCCTGGAGCTCAGGGCCATTCGCCTGGCTCTAAGGGCCTTCTCCCACCTCACGTCTCACCAGTCTGTGCTGGTCCAGACAGACAATCAAGTTGCTATGTTCTACGTGAACAAGCAGGGGGGCACGGGCTCCTTCCTTCTCTGCCGGGAAGCACAAAAGCTCTGCGCTTGGGCCGTCGGCCGGGAATCCTCCTCAAAGCTGTCTATCTCCCAGGTCAAGAAAATCACCTGGCAGACAAACTGAGCAGAATCCTCCAACCACACGAGTGGCGATTGGACCCGTTGGTGGTTCAACGGATCTTCCTGCGGTGGGGCCTCCCCACACTGGATCTCTTTGCCAGTCCTCTGAACAGTCAACTTCCTCGATTCTGCTCTCGGGAACCGCATCCCCTCCGAGTGGCGGCGGATGCTTTTCTGCTCTCATGGTCCACGGGCCTTCTGTATGCCTTTCCTCCCATGCCGCTGGTGTCTCGAACTCTTTTCAAGGTTCTCCAGGACAAGGCCTCCGTGATCCTGATCGCTCCCCGGTGGCCCCGGCAACCGTGGTTCCCGCTTCTGATGCAGCTGGCGGTGGATACCCCGTTGCCTCTGGGGTTTCAGCCCGACCTCCTGACCCAGGATCAGGGGTCTCTCCTACACCCCAACCTCAGATCTCTCCATCTGATGGCCTGGCTGCTGAAAGGGTAGTCCTTGCCCCCCTCCTGTTGCCTCCGGAGGTGGAGGAAGTCATGCTGGCTTCCAGGCGACCCTCTACCCGGAAATCCTACGCCCTTAAATGGCGTCGCTTTTCCAACTGGAGTGCTCAACGGTCTCAAGATCCCTTCTCCTGCCCGGTGTCGGTGGTCTTACAGTACTTGCTTTCCCTCTCCGATCTTGGGCTCAAGTCCAACTCGGTCAAGGTTCACCTCAGTGCTATTTTGGCACATCATGTGCCGGTGGAAGGCAGGCCTCTTTCCGGCCACCCCCTCGTGGCTCGGTTCTCCCGGGGCCTCCTTCTTCTCAAACCACCATTGCGCCCCCCAGCCCCTGACTGGGACCTGAACGTGGTTTTACAGCGGATCACCTGCCCGCCTTTTGAACCCATGGCTACCTGTCCTCTCCGTTTTCTCTCTTGGAAAACCTTATTTCTGGTAGCCCTCACTTCCGCTAGACGCGTTAGTGAGCTGCAGGCCCTGGTGTCTGATCCTCCCTACACTCGGTTCTACAAGAATAGGGTAGTCCTGCGGACTCACCCTAAGTTTCTTCCAAAAGTGGTCTCCCCTTTTCACATCAATCAGGAGGTGGTGCTTCCGACCTTCTTTCCCAGGCCTCACTCCAGCCGAGCTGAGAGGGTCTTGCATACCCTGGACTGTAGAAGAGCGCTGAACTTCTACCTTGATCGTACGCGGGAGCACCGTAAGACGGTTCAGCTCTTCCTGTCTTACGACCCTAATAAATTGGGGCTCCCTGTCTCCAAGCGCACTCTGTCCATCTGGGTAGCTGACTGTATCACTTGGACTTATGCGGTGGCAGGTCTCTCGCTGGAGAGTCGAGTCACCGCTCATCGGGTCCGGGCGAAGGCTGCTTCAGTGGCTTACCTCCGCTCTGTTCCATTGGCAGACATCTGCCGGGCCACTACTTGGTCTTCGAGCCAGACTTTCGCGGCCCATTACTGCCTCGAGAGGGAGTCCCGCAGGGACAGTGCTTTCGGACAGGCAGTCCTCCGTAATCTCTTCGAGGTTTAGGCAACTCCTACCCTCCGTCCCAGATGTTGGGCTACCGGTTGGAGATTACTCAGAGAAGATTCCTTCCTTCTGTGCTGCTGAGCTAGAGGGAGCTCATTTTTGTGCTTAGGGTCTCCGGTAGCCTTAAGCTGGGGAGTCCCATATGTGAGGACTGACTTCCTGCTTGGTCCTGGAGAAAGCGTAGTTACTCACCTGTAACAGGTGTTCTCCAGGAGCAGCAGGAATCAGTCCTCACAACCCTCCCTCCTCCCCTTGGAGTTGCAATCTTCTGATTTAGTTTTTGCAATTTTTTTGCTGTCTTTTCGCTATGTCATAAGACTGGCCAAGATGGCACCTTTGGGCGGGAAGGGGACCGCGCATGCGCGCTGCAATTCCCAAAGGCTTTCTTTGAAAGCTGGGGAAAATTGCTCCGCGAGGGCTCCGTCGGCGCCGACGTCACCCATATGTGAGGACTGATTCCTGCTGCTCCTGGAGAACACCTGTTACAGGTGAGTAACTACGCTTTTTCTTTATACTAATGACTCAGATACTAGTACTGCTACTACTGCTTATTACTATTTGCATAGCACTACACAGCATACGCAGCACTATACAAATACGTGTAAGAGACAATCCCTGTTCATCAGAGTTTATAGAAAGACAACACAACTGGGGACTAGGATGTATCTAAGGGAATGTTAAGGAAACAACTAGGAGGTGAATAAAGGGCTGAGGGGATCAGGATCCAAAAGTAGTCTCAAAGTGGTCAGTTTTTAGCCTGGCTTTGAAGAGGGCCAGAGATGGAGCTTGACGTACTGACTAGGATAGTTTGTTCCCAGTATAAGGAACAGCATAGTAGAAATATTGAAGTCTGGAGTTGGCAGTGGAAGAGAAGAGAACAGATAGAAGTGATCTGCCAGAAGAGTTCCAGAGGAGGGGTGTAGGGATAGATAAGAGAGGAAAGATAGTGAGGAGCAGCTGAATGAAGGCACTTATAGGTCAGTACCAGAAGTCTGAATGGGATGCAGAAACGGATAGGGAGCCAATGAAGTGACTTGAGAAGAGGGGTGACATTGAGCACAGCGACACTGGCGGAAGATTAGCTGTGCAGCTGGATTTTGAACTGTTTGAAGGGGAGAGAGATGATTCAGAGGAAGACCAGCAAAGAGGAGGCTGCAATAGTCTAGACGGAGGTGACTAGAGAATGTATAAGGGTCTTAGTAATGTGTGGTACTCCATATCTCTTTTCGCTTAATCATTGTCTAGAGGTTGCTGCTGATTGGCTAGCATCATGGACTAAAATCTAGCATCATTAAATCTGAAGCTACTTGGATCCTCCATAATCTCCCCTGTTCATCTTCAGCTCTTATAACTAAGGGCACCTCTGTTTCAGTACAAGACAACATTTCTGTCCTAGGAGTTTGATTTGACTCACTTCTTTTTATTTGGTTTGCAAATTTCAGCCATAGTCAAATCATCTTTCTTTTCCTTAAGGCAATTGCAAGCTGTTAAAACTCTTTTCAGTCAAGAAGACATCTGCTCCCTGGTTTTTGCTTTCTTTCTTAACAGGCTAGATTACAGTAACTCACATTACTGCAGTTCTACAGTTTCTTCAGTCGACTCTTCAGAGCCAGCAAGCATGACCATGTTACCACACAATTTATCTCTCTTCACTGGTTCCCTATCGTTTACTGCATGTGATACAAGACACTGTTATTAGTTCAGAAAGCTTATTTTTCTGGCCTTGCCCTTTATTTAAATTCATTGCCAATTCGCAGATGCTTCCTGTGTTCGCTTTGCTTGCAATATCTTAATCGACTTGACCTTCCCTCTCCATTTTCTGTTTGTATTTCCATTTTCCCTCTCCATTTTCTGTTTGTATCTACATGTCCCTCTGCTTTTTGCTAGTTTATTTATTTATTTATTTTATTTATTTGCTTTTATATGCCGCGCTTTTTTAAATCAGTGCGGTTTACATATAACATGAACAATCAAAACATTTTACATAGAACTGGAGACATCAAAGTTGAATGGTTACATTAAACAAATTTTGTATAGAACAGAATAAAGAACTTTAACTAAAACAGCGGAACAGTAGTAAAATATTTATTTATTTTATTTATAGTTTTTTCTAAACCGCACTATTTACCATCAGCGCGGTTCACAGGTAACAAAACTTGTGCAATGGGAAGATCCACATTGCATTTACATCAAACAGTGAGTTGAACATGGAACACAGCCGATTGTTCATAGTCAATGTGGATGTGGGGAGATGAGTCAGGTTGGACAAAAAGAGGCGGTCTTGTTTAGAGTGGTCGGTTGTAGAATGATTGGAATAAGTAAGTCTTTAATGCTTTCTTAAAGGATGTTAAATCTGGGATGCTTCAGATCATTGGGGGTAGAGCATTCCAGTTGGTTGGTGCATATAATGAGAAAGCACAATTCCTGGTAGATTGAGTACAAGACCTTATTGCAGAAGGGATGACGAAAGAGTTTACCATGCATGATCTCCTGGTTCTGGTCTCCGGGGTCCGTTGCCCTAATTTTGTAATGTTCTACCTTTTGCCCTAAGATACAAATCTTCTTTCTCTTGTTTTAAGTCCAGCTTTAAGACTTATCTCTCTGAATTGGCTTTTCTGGGGCTATGATGTCAATTCACTGTATGCCAGGGACTCCTGAGTACATGCTGCAATGTACCCCCATCTTTCCCTTCTTGTTTTGATTTTATTTGTAAACTGCCTTGCTGTTTGCTAATAGAACATGGTACACCAAGTAAATGAATAAACCAAATTAAGCAATATAAATGCATTTTGATTATTTTTTTGTATGCACCTGCGTAGTTACATATATTAAAATTAAAACAGGATTGCTGTTAAACACCACTCCATCCACTGATGTTGGAGGAATAGTTGGAGTCTGAAAAGAATGGCTAGCGGCTGAGAGCTTGCAAGGCCAAATTTAATACAGCAGTGCATGAGGGAGAGAGCCAGAAGCTCTGCCTCCTCCTCTGATGTCCAGAGCCCACATTGGGCAAAGTTTTAACAACAACCTAAACTGTGATGCAGAGGACATGCCCCATGAAAGTCCCTTCGAAGCTCTCAGAGGACAGCCCATGGATTTTTCTTTCCAAGTCATCTAAATGAGGAAGAGGAAAGTCAAGAGAAAGGAATGTGTAAGGGAAAGCTCTGCTCTTGATACCCTGGATAGACATGCGTATGCTCTCTGTTGTTCTCTATCCACTGTATAAGGGACTGTTGAAAACCATCAGTTTGAGCAAGCATGCTAAGCTCGCATGAAAGAAACCTCCAAGGCCTTCTGAGTCTTGAGCTGGGGCACTGACTTTCCTGCTTAGTGGAAGCCCATCTCCAGAGAATACAGATATATTATTGAGCCCAGAATTCATAAGTTTGTCACATGATGGTTTAGATAATGAAGGTCAGTTGAGATCTCTGGGGCAGGAAGCATCAGCCTTAGCTTTCAATGTTGTAGAAGCTAGGCAAACCTCTGGAACTTTGTGGGTTCTCATGTTCTTCCACCTGAGGAAGGGATGAGCCAAGTACAAGAAGCTACTAGGGGATTAATTGGAGAAGTATATTTGATGGATATTTAGACACATCTTTCTAGGACTGAGATAATGCTATGAATTTTGCAATTATTTAAATTTTCGCAAGAGGCTATGGGGGTCATGCAGAGACGTCCAACTCGTACTATTCTCAGGGACACAATTCTGTATCCAAAGCTCCCTGCACATACAGGGCCTCTGTGCAGGGAGCTCTGGACAGAGGCGGGAGGTGACAGCGACAGAGTGGGACTGAATGGAGCGGGAGCAGGATGCACAACCCGGATGTACAGGGCTGATTCAGGTCACGGTCCTGTATGTCCATGGGCAGAATGTCAGATATAGGATTTATTCCACTTCAGAGGTGGAATAAGTCTCATTGTCGGAGGGAATCAGCCTGGGCAGACCCATAACAAAGGAGGAGCAGCTGCAAGAGGACCCTCGCCGCCTGATCCCAGATGTGGCTGCCCCCACAGAGGGCCGGGCGGCGGGGAAAGAAGAGCGGCACTGGTGGTGGGGTTCCTGTATTCCTGCTGGGCTTCCCAGTGCCATGATGATGGGATGCCACAGTATGGGTGCTCCAGCAGGAGCATAGTCAGGGCTGTATGGGGAGATAAGCCAACGTCCTCTGCTGTGGTATTGGGGCATAGCCGGCCCGTCTTTGTGCCCGAATCTGCACCCTCAGCAATATCTAGCTCCTGCGGGTGAAGAATTTGGTACACATTCAGCCCAACTCATCTTTGGATGGGCTGATGCCCCGGACGTGCCCCACTTGGAATGGGGCTCCATGTCTAAGTTTGAGGACCAGAAGGGAAGACTGTGCAAGTGGTGAATCAATCTGCAAAATGGGGTCAGCAGATCATAACATTTCAAGCAATTTGTGTGACTTATATAAGGACTTCTCAGTAATTCATAGTAAGTTGAAGCTGTTAGAGACTATAGAACCATCAGAAGAGGCAGGTATTGCAGCCACCTGACACAAAAGAAAAAAATCCTCACCAGGATAATAATAAGTCAAGAATAAAATTAAACTATAAAAAAAAGTCAATTCCAATCTTTCAGAAAAAAACCCCAATGATGGGCATCAGTAATAGAAATATTATTTTATTTATAGTTGACTCATTTGAGCCTACCTAACATACATCAAATGCTTCAACAACAAAAATTCAAAATTGGTTAGTTAAAAAGAAAGACAAACTTATCTTTATGCAGGCCTCAATTCAACTTCATATAAACACATGCCTTAAAAGCTCCTTGACATGAAACTCAATGTCTCTTCCCACGTAAAACCAGAATTGGAGGAATCCATTATGTCACCTGACAAAAAAGAAAAAAATCCTCACCAGGATAGTAATAAATCAAGATTTAAAAAATTATTATCCAAAAAAAAGCCAATCCCAATTTTTCAGAAAAACAAACAAACAAACAATGATGGTCATTGGTAATAGAAACATTATTTAATTTATAGTTGACTCATTTGAGTCTACCTAACATGCAGTACATCAAATGCCTCAACAACACAAATTCAAAATTGGTTAGTTAAAAAGAGAGATAAACTTATCTTTATGCGTGCCTCAATTCAGCTTTACATGAACACTTGCCTTAAAAGCTCCTTGACATGAGCTTCCATGAAACTCAACGTCTCTTGTCATGTAAAACCTGAATTTTAGGAATCCATTTTGTCACCTGACAAAAAAGAAAAAAAATCCTCAATAAGGGGTATGTTTACTAAACCGTCTTAATGTTCCCGGTGCTAGTTGCAGTGATAATGTGAAGGATGCCATATAAGTAGTGGGCATTCCGGTCTTAAGGTAGCAATCGCGGGTTATCGCGTGATAAAGTGTGCCGTGTCCATTATCGCGCGATATAGGGAGCCACGCACGTTACCATGCGTTAACCTTAACTTTGCGTGCTGACCTGCAATTACAGCAATAGAGGTGTAGCACACTGGTTAATACAATGACTGCTGAAGCAGGGTTTATGAATTTGATCCTCCAGTGGGCTTAATGAGTAAAGCTGTCTGAGGTATTACCCTCTACTTTAAATCAGTGCTGTCTGAGGTATTTTCTTTTTAAATTTAAATTAACGCTGCCAGCAAACACACCCTCACAGTGCCACGGTATATCAAATCTGTTGAATAAAGATAAAGATAAAGATAACCTAAGGTGCCACATAAGGCGCCCTATAAGGCACTCCAGAGGGCACATTATTTATTTATTATTTTTTATATACAGTGCTCTTAAAAATCAGCGCGGTTCAAAGGCAACAATTTTGTGCAGAACATTATAAAGTGCACTGTCCGCCAAGGCACCTTATAATGTTCCCTATAGGGCGCCTTATTGGGCGTTTTATAGGGCACCTCATGAGCCACCTTAAGGTTACAGCACTGTGAGGGTGTTTTTGCTGGCAGCACTAATTTAAATTAAAAAAGGAAATGCCTCAGACAGCCCTATCAAATAACACCACGGTGGGATCAAACCCATGACCTCTGCCTCCATAGTCAGTGAAGTAACCAGTGGGCTACATCTCTAAAGCTGCTAAAAAAAAAACCCCTGGCTGGCTACAGAAGGACTTCAGGTCACCACACAAACTGTCTGCTGTGGTTACCAGGATAGGGTTAACCCACCCGTACCCATGATGCACTGCACATGCTGATCAGCAGTCTACAGATGATCACAAGATGGGGTATGCATCCCCACAGCACCTCGGACTGGTAGGGGGAACTGACCGTGTGTGTTACTGGCACAGAGTAGCTACAGACCGTCACATTGTGCGGGTACTGTGCTCAACCTGAGGGCGAGGTGGGGCGCCCAGCACTAGGTCCACAGCACCTGGCTTAACTAAGATAAGCTATACTGCAGGTTGCCATCAGTACCAGTGTGTGATAGGTAGTCCTTGCAGACATACCTAGAATACATCTGTGTCCATCTGTATTTCCCAGTCATGTCTAGCCCTTGTGGACTATAATGCACTCAGAATAGTGTATATCCTGTGTGGGTGCCATGGTCACATGATTTAAATGAAGGGGGTGTTTGGACTCATAGGTGGATTGTATAGTACCACCCAACCCACCCTTTGGGGCTCAGGGTGGGGGACAGGATCTCCAACCAACAGATCCATATTCTACATCCCTGCAATGGTGGCAGTAGAGGGGACCATCAACCCCAGTCCTGCTGGGGAAGAGGCACCCTACAGGGAGGTTCTGGAGGCTAAATTTAGGCTTTTAGGTAGGAAGTTGAAATCCAGAACTTCCAGGGTAGCGTTCTCCGAAATGCTTCCCGTTCCACGTGCAGGTCCCAAAAGGCAGGCAGAGCTCCGGAGTCTCAATGCGTGGATGAGACAATGGTGCAGAGATGAGGGGTTTGGATTTGTTAGGAACTGGGGTACATTCTGGGGAAAGGAGGGGCTCTTCCAAAGGGATGGGCTTCACCTTAACCGGGATGGAACCAGGCTGCTGGCATTAACCTTTAAAAAGGAGATAGAGCAGCTTTTAAACTAGATAATAGGGGAAAGCCGACAGTCGCCCAAGAGCAGATGGTTCAGAAGAATGTATCCTTGAAGGATACTACCAAAAGCAGAGAGGTTCCAAAAAAGAGTAAAATAGCCCAAATGCCCTCTAGTATGGAGCAGACAGAGCTTAAAGATCCCAAATTACCCATGTCTACCAATAGCCAAATTAATATGAATAAAATACATTCTCTAAAATGCTTGTATGCAAATGCTAGAAGTCTAAAGAATAAGATGGGAGAGTTAGAATATATAGCACTAAATGAAAGGTTAGACATGATTGGAATATCAGAGACATGGTGGAAGGAGGACAACCAGTGGGACACTGTGATACCTGGGTACAAACTATATCGTAATGATAGAGCTGATCAAATTGGTGGAGGGGTTGCGCTCTATGTTAGACTGGGCATTAAGTCAGAAAGGATTAAAGTTTTGCAGGAAACAAAATTTGCTGTAGAATCTCTATGGATTGAAATTCCATGTAAAAAGGGGAAGGCGATGGCAGTGGGGGTGTACTATCGACCGCCTGGCCAGAATGAACAAATGGATGATGAAATGCTCAAAGAATTCAAGGAAGCTTACAAAAGTTACAGCGTGGTAATAATAATGGGCGATTTCAATTACCCTGGTATCGACTGTGTCAGTGTCACGGCAGTACATGCTAGGGAGATAAAGTTCCTAGATGACATAAATGACTGCTTCTTGGAGCAGCTGGTCCATGAACCGATGAGAGGGGAAGCGATATTAGACCTAGTTCTTAGTGGAACACCAGATCTAGTGCAAGAGATAAGGGTGTTGGTGCCACTTGGCAATAGTGATCATAGCATGATCGCCTTTGATTTAATTAGTGGAGGAGGGATAGTAAGGAAATCCACAGTACTACCTTTTAACTTTCGAAAGGGAGACTATGATAAAATGCAGAAAATAGTTAAGAAAAAAGAAAAAACTAAAAGGAGCAGTTGCAAAGGTTAAAGACTTACATTAAGCTTGGGTGTTGTTGAAAAATACTATCTTGGAAGCCCAGACCAGCTGTATTCCATGCTTTAGGAAAAGTGGAAGGAAGTCCAAAAAACTGCCAGCATGGTTTAAAGGTGAGGTCAGAGAGGCTGTTGTTGCCAAGAAAGCATCTTTCAGGAAATGGAAAAAAGAGCCAAACGATGAAACCTGGAAACAGCACAAGCACTGGCAGGTCAAATGCAAGGCATTGATAAAGAAGGCAAAGAGAGAATTTGAGAAGAAGCTTGCTGCGGAAGCAAACACGTGAAATAAAGATTTTTTCAAGTACATTCGTAGCAAAAAACCTGTGAGAGAGTCAGTTGGACCATTAGATGATAGAGGAGTTAAAGGGGCACTAATAGGCGACAAGGCGATAGCGGAGAGACTGAATGAATTCTTTGCTTCGGTCTTTACTGAGGAAGATGTAGGGATGTTACCCATGAAGTGGTATTTAAAGGTGCGGAAGAATTGAAGGAAATATCGATACATCGGGAAGATGTATTACAACTATTAGATAAACTGAAGAGTAGCAAATCACCTGGGCCGGATGGTATACATCCAAGGGTGTTGAAAGAACTGAAATATGAGATTGCAGACCTGATATTAGTAATCTGTGAACTATCATTAAAATCATCTCTAATACCTGAAGATTGGCGGATCACCAATGTAACACCAATTTTTAAAAAGGGTTCCAGGGGTGATCTGGGAAACTACAGACTGGTGAGCCTCACGTCAGTACCGGGAAAAATGGTAGAAATCATCATAAAGAATAAAATTACTCAGCATGTAGATAGTCATGGCCTAATGGGAGACAGTCAACATAGCTTTAGACAAGGAAGATCTTGTCTTACTAATCTGTTATGTTTTTTTGAAAGTGTGAATAAACAGGTGGACAAAGGTGAGTCGGTTGATATAGTGTATCTGGACTTTCAGAACGCCTTTGACAAGGTCCCTCATCAGAGACTTTTGGCAAAACTAAAGAGTCATGGGATAGGAGGCAGTGTACTACTGTGGATCAGGAACTGGTTAAAAGACAGAAAGCAGAGGGTTGGGCTAAATGGCCAATTTTCCCAATGGAGAAAGGTGAATATTGGTGTACCCCAGGGATCTGTGCTTGGTCCGCTGCTTTTTGACATATTCATAAATGATCTGGAAAGTGGAATAACGAGTGAGGATATCAAATTTGCAGATGACAAAACTATTTAAAGTTGTTAAAACGCAAGAGGATTGTGGAAAATTGCAAGAGGATCTTGATAAATTGGAAGACTGGGCATCAAAATGGCAGATGAAATTTAATGTGGACAAGTGCAACGTTATGCACCTAGGGAAGAACAACCCAAACTATGGTTACACGATGCAAGGTTCCACATTAGGAACCACCACCCAGGAAAAAGATTTAGGCGTCATTGTGGATAACATGTTAAAACCCTCGGCCCAGTGTGCAGCGGCAGCCAAGAGAGCAAATAGAATGCTAGGTATCATAAGGAAAGGAATCGAAAATAAAACAAAAGATATTATAATGCCTCTATACCGTTCCATGGTGAGACCGCACCTTGAATATTGTATGCAATTCTGGTCGCCGTATCTTTAAAAGGATATAGCGTTATTAGAAATGGTTCAGAGAAGAGCCACCAAAATGGTAAAGGGGATGGAAGGATACTCCTATGAAGAAAGGCTAAAAAGGTTAGGGCTCTTTAACCTGGAAAAGAGACGGCTGAGGGGAGATATGATAGAAGTCTATAAATTAATGAACGGAGTGAAACGGGTAAACGTAGATCGACTGTTTACGTTATCAGAATATAGGAAGACTAGGGGACATTCAATGAAGCTACAGGGTAAACTATTTAAGACTAATAAAAGAAAATATTTTTTCACTCAACGTGTAATCAAACTCTGGAATTTGTTACCGGAGGATGTAGTAAAGGCTGTTAGTGTAGCTGGGTTTAAAAAAGGTTTGGACAAGTTCCTGGAGGAAAGGTCCATAAACCATTATTAAGAAGGGACCCAGGATATCAATGCTTGACCTAGTACAAGCATTGCAGAACCTGTGTCTTTTGGGGAAACTGCTAGGTACGTATGACCTAGATTGGCCACTGTTGGAAACAGGATATTGGTCTTGATGGACCTTGGTCTGACCCAGTATGGCATATCTTATGTTCTTATGTTCAATCAATGCAGATCTGTATGCATCCATAAGGCAATGGCAGACAGACAGTAGCCTGGAAATACTCAGCTGCTCCCCACCACTATCTGACATTCTCCAGCCACTGCACCCTGTAAGGTGTTCCAGTCCATACACATGCTAACTGCAGACAGTCTGCTAGCTAGTCCATAGCGCATGTTCCTGGAAGAGATGTGTGCACCCAATACTGGAATGTGAGCACACACACCAAGCAGATAAATCAGTGATTGAGCCCCAGGAAAGAGAACCCGTAAATATCACTTGAGAAAAATGCTATGTAGCACTATGGGGGAACCTAGCCATGCCGTGGTCACTGCTCAGTCAGTGTGAGAGTGACCTCCCAGCAGGACATGTGGTGCCCGGGCACTACAATGTCCCAGCCATTGCCCTATGCCCTGTGCAGATGCATCCTGCCCAGGCCACCCTGTCCGGGCCATACCCACAGTACCTTGCTTCTCATTATGCACATTGGCAGGCTAACACTGGAAACAGTGCAAGCAGTGTGGGCTGAGTAAGATGTAGGCAGCCACAACACACTGGATAGACAGACACACACTCCCACACCTATGCCAGCATTGTGTAAATATAGAGGCTTTTGGCAGCCCTGGCCACCACACCAGGGCTGGCCACCACACAGTGCAGGCATGGCTATGGTACGCAATACTGTTGGGGTCACTCCCCGGGTTGGTAAACACTGTCAGAAACCAAAACTGAAACACACTCCACAGATATCAGAAAGGTTGCTATGATGCAGCTCTATCAACAAATTGTGCTTAACTTAGGAATTGTTATCTGCCATTAATCATAGCAACCTTTTGATATATGTGTAACGTATTCCCAAGTTTAGGGCGGCAATGCTAAGGTATGCAAGTGCTAGTATTGGGAGATGATGCTGCATACAGGGCCCAACAGCCTGACTTTCCATGAGGCTTTGGATAGTGGAGCCTGTGGGTGTGGGTGTTTATGCCCCTGTTGGCCGCTGCTCTAGGGCAGAGGTTCCTTACTCTGGTCCTGGTGGGCCAAACACTGTTCAGGTTTTCATGCTGTCCCTAATGAATATGCATGAGATACATTTGCATACAATGGGGGCGGTGCATACTAATGCAGCACAGGCATATTTATTAGGGACAGCATGAAACCTGAATGGTGTTTGACCCTCCACGACTGCAGTTGGGAAACTCTGCTTTAGGGATTGCACATGTTTATGGTGTCTGTGCTCTGTAGGGTAAAATATAGGCGTTTCAGGCATGTTTATTTTATCTGCAATAAAGGTTCCGTCTTTATTATCATGGTTTAGTACTGGGTAAAATATGGGGAAAGGGTTGGCAGGAGCCACAGCTGGGACTTGAACTTGTGGCTTTCTGCTCCTGAACACACTGGCTGTGTGTACTGCACCACACTACTGCCACAAGGCCATTTCATTCACTGGGGATACCATGACTGTTTGTCAGACAGACCCTGTCTGTTGCATTGCATGGCACCCACCTAAATGGGGCTAGGCCATGGTCTGCTGTGGGCAGATGCCACTGCCCCCTCCGCCACCAGCACCCCTCCGCCACCATGCTGCCATGCCATTATGTCGGTGGTGCTGGTGGTGCGCAGTCTCAGGCCATCCAGTATGCCAGTAGGCAGCTGCCTATGGTATGGGTTCTCGGGTAGGGGTGCCATGCGCACTCCCCCCCCCCGCACCTCCTGCCAATGTTATGTGCCCTTGGAGGTACCTGCTGGGTAATATCCCCTGTGACACTGTGGGACACACACTCGTGCCCATGTTGGACCCTCGTCAGTTGCTATCTTACTGCTTTACAGTTTCGGCATTCCTATGTGCCACCTAGGCATCTGCCTAGCCCGCACTGTGCCCCAGCTGGACCACAGCATGTGCCGCCTGCAGCCCCCTGTATCCCATTTACAGCATCAGTACAGTTACCCTTTCCTAAGTGCCCACTATGCTGTTGCTTCATATGTGCACGCCATAACAAACCTGCGCAATCTAATCAGCAGAAACCCTGATCAGTGCTATTTCAATGTGGGATCATTCACTTTGTAGGGGGACAGAGCATAGACCCTTCCAAACATGATATCTTAATTTATACGCTTTGTCAGTAGTGTTGCTTTATGTTTATCATTAATATCACTATTAGCCAGCTTGGTTATTGGGATTTTAGATGTGGTTCTGGTCCTTTTATATATTTATTTGCTTTTTTGGTCCCTGCACATGTATCACAATTATCACTTTTCTGGGTTTCCCTGCCTTTGCTGCACATTGTGGACTGAAATGGTTTCTCTCTCCTGCAAATGTGCCCGTAGCACGAGGTTTTCACTGGCACTAATTTTCAGACCCTGATTTCACGGCGTTAGTGTGCATGGAGCCTCTCCCCGCCCACTCTCTGCACATTGAACCCTTCTCTCCACCTCTGGGAAGCCTTACTCCACCCTTCAGGCCCAGATTTCACAGCGTTAGTGTGCCTTAATGTCGCCGCTGCGTTATCGCGCGATAAGTGACGTTATCGCGTGATAATACCAACGCTGCGACGTTAAGACGGTTTAGTAAACATACCCCTAAGGCTCAAATGAGTCAACTATAAATAAAATAATAGTTCTATTATGGATACTGTCACCCACTAACGTACCCAGAGGCTAAAAAGGGCTTGGGTCGTTTGATGGGGCAGTATTTTTATGGCTAGAGCTCCTATGAAGGCTTTAGCAAGGCCTTCTGGATCCTGTAGTTTTCACCGTTAGCCAAAGAAGTATAGTTGAAGCAGAGGGTAAGGTTTAAACTCAGGCTTTATTCCCCATCCGGGGTGGATTTATAACAGTGGAACTTAAAGCAGGTCAGACCCTTCGTCTGATAACACAATTAAAGAAAAATACTTGAAACACAACTTAGCTTTCTTCAGCATTAAACCAAGAAACAAAAAGTAACAGAAAACAGTTCCTTTTACTCACAGAACTCTGGCACCTGTTTCTTCTCATAAACAGTTCTGGCTGCCTTTAACATAGAGATGCTATACAATCAGATAATGTGTACGTGCAGTCCATCTCATTTTCCTCTAAGGATTCTTCAAGAGGTTCAATCTGCATCTCCTCTTCATCTGAGTAAACTTCTGGCTCCCAACTGCCGTTAAAGTTATAAGGTTCTTGTCGGGGAGTTAAAACACTCTCCTCCCCCACTATACTAGTGGCCCGTGGGTAACTACCGTATTTCCTGTAGTTGGGTTCCTGAGAACTACAGAGCTCTTGGTACGTGCATAGAAAGTCAGGGTATTGCAAACCTCTCTTATTAGGGTAAATACGCCTACCTTTAGGCACTGCTGTTTCCTGCTCTCTCGGATAAGCACAGCTCTGCTTGGAAGCCCCTTTTCCACGGTGTTTCTCTGACTCATTCAAATGTGCTTCAGGGTAAAAGTTTTCCCCTTCTGCATTTCTGGTGTTAGGTAATTTATATCTTAAAGCCTTGGCTGTTGGACTGCCTTCTCTGCTTGCCTCACAGCAACGCTCCTGGGAATATTGAGAGGCTGTACACTGCTGTTCCCAACAGCTTCTCTGAGAATCACCAACCTCATGTACTCTGGATAATCCCCTTGGCTCCGTCCTCACAGCTCCATGGACACTGCTCTCAAGCTCAGCAGTTCCTAACGGTTCTCCCGTAGTTCCAACTACAGCCCTTGTAGTTCCTACTACTTCTCTCTCCGTTCTACTTTCTCCTTCAGTTCTCCCTCTACCTCCCAGTAAGTGATTTTTAAGTACGTTCAAATTGGTGTTAGCCTGGGCTCCACCCCCATGCAGGTGCTCTTCATTTTCTAATGAATTCTGTGCTCCCTTTCTGTTCGGGCATTCCCTAACACCTCGTGGCTTTGTTTTCATCTGTTGCTCATAGCAACCTTCCCCCATGTGTGAACCTGAGCTGTCAGTTTCCCTTACATTTTGCTCACAATCCCCTACTTCCATAGGTTCTGATGGCGCTACCTTATGACAGATCCCCCCCCTTAAAATATTACGAGCTGCCAGATGACTAACCGGACAGCACGTAATCATCTCTTGGGTTCTGTCTCTGCCTTACATAGGCCAAGCTGACTGTGGCTAATCTCTCCTTCCAAGGTTTTAGAATGTTCAAGTGGTACACCTGCTGACATCCCCTCTCATTCTCCACCTTGTATGTCACAGGACCTACTTTCTTTATTACTGTACACGATCCCTTCCACTGGGCCTCAAACATGGGTCCCGGGTCCGCTACTTGGACAAGGACTTTATCCCCTATGCTCAGGTGCCTTTCTCTTGTGCTCCTGTCATAGTAATGTTTTTGCTTTTCTTTGCTGGCCTGCAAATTTTCTCTTGAGGCCTTTGCAGTTCTTTTTAAGTGTTCCCTCAAGTTTTTAAGGAATTGAGGCACCCCAACTTCCTGCGAGTCTGGCTCCACCCACTGTTCATGGAGAATGTCTAAAATTCCCCTAGGGGCCCTGCCAAACATAAGCTCATATGAGGACGCTTTTAATGACGTCTGTATGCGTTCTCGACATGCATAAACTACAAATGGGAGTAGGGTATCCCATTCACCCATCTCTCCCTTCTTTAAACCCCTCCGAAGCATCTGTTTCAAAGACTGATTCATCCTCTCAACAAGTCCATTTGTTTGAGGATGATAGGCTGCAGTCTTTATGTGCCTTATGCCAAAGGCTTCCCACACCGTTGCTAAGTGTTTTGATAAGAAATTGCTCCCTTGGTCAGTCAATACCTCCCTGGGAAAACCCACTTCACAAAATAGCTTTACCAGCTCTTGGGCTATTACTCTGGCCGATGTACTCCTTAAGGGAATAGCCCATGGGAATCTAGTTGCGTGGTCTACTACCACCAATAAATACTGAAATCCTCTGCTCATACGGATCAGGGGTCCTAAGATATCCATACCTATGCGTTCCATAGGTACTGCTATAGTGGGTGTGGATACCATCGGTACAGCTTTCGGCTTTAAAGCTGTGACCCTCTGACAAGTTGGACAAGCCTTGCAGTATTCTTTAGTCTCTTTAAAGACCCCTGGCCAAAAGAATCGAACCAATATTTGGTCCAGGGTGCCTTGGACTCCCTTATGGTTGCCTATGGGGTGGTCGTGTGCCAACCTTAGTACTGTGGCTTTAAATGTCGTTGGCACGACCAATTGTTTCCTTATCGCTCCGGAATACGGGTCAGTACTTTCCCTATATAGGATTTCCTTTTCCAGGAAAAACCTGGGTAGGGTAGGCCGAATTTCCCTGGCTCATTCGAAAGCTCTCTTTAGAGCTGGGTCAGCCCGCTGTTCTGCTGGAAATGAGGGGAACTTACTCACCACCTCGGCAGGTACCCAAGGTAACCCTGCACCAGCTTCCAACTCGGCCCTTCCCCGGGTCCTTTGACGCCTCTCTTAGCGTTTTTTGGCTTTCACCTTCCTGCCTTCCTTAACCGGCTCGTGTATTAGTTCATCTGTGTGGGCAGAATGCCTAATCCACCCCCATCTAATTCCTCCTCTTGGGGTTCTTCCTCCCCCTCAGGCTCCCTGGGATCCCCAGATGCTATCCTTCCTTCCCCTGAGGTGCCTGCCTGCGATCGGGTAGATATTAGGCCGGTCCGGGTATTCAACCCTACCGCCAGACCCTTGAGAAAGGGTGGCCAGTCCCTGCCTAAAATGACATCTCTAGGCAATGTAGGGATTATGGCTACCTGTAATGTGTGTTCTCTATCTACAGCACGTATAGATAACCTCTGTGAAGGGTAACAGGAAAATGCTCCGTGTATGCATTTTAAGCGGATCTGGCTTTCTGCTTGCCTCGGGGCTGACCGACGGCGCCTCCCAATGGCTTCCCAGAGCTTGGACGTAATCATGCTCTGGTCCGCACCCGAGTCAAGCAGCGCCAGCGTTTCCACCCCTTCTACCTGCACAGGAATCAGGAACCCATCTTGTGCTGGCTTTTCTCTCCCAGCCATGAGGATAGTCCGCTCCGTGCAGTCTTTTTGGAAGTGGCCCGCTCGCCCACACACATAACATTTCCCTTTGTGTATAGAAAAAATGTCATCATTAGTATTCTTACCACATACATTAAACATTTTCCCTTTAACATATTTCTCTCTTTTATGCTCTGCCATGCCTGCTGCTTTCCTCAGACCTATTTCTGAGGTGCCCACTATCTGAGCCTCAAAATAGCGTTCAGCTAGACTGGCTGCATCATTGGTATTCTGACAATTTTGCAAGGTGAGATACTTTTTTACCTCGGTAGGCACAGCCTGGAGAAATTGCTCCAAGATAATTATATCTAACACTGCTTCCATTGTCCTTTGCTCAGGGGTTAACCACTTGTAGGCCAAATTCTTTAATCTCTGCTGCAGAGCTTTAGGGGTTTCTTGGGCCTTCATCCTAGCTTCTCTAAACAGCCTACGATAATGCATGCTAGATAGGCCCAACCTATCCTTAACTGCCCTTTTTATCTCCTCATAGTCAGTAGCAAGGATGGCAGGCATTGCTTTATAGGCAGAGAGAGCTTCCCCGGTGAGAGATACAGCAAAGCGGGTAGCCCACTGCTCTCGTGGCCATTTCAATGCCCCCCCTATTCGTTCAAAGGCATCAATAAAATCATCAATGTTGTCCTGTGGACTTAACTGTCCCAAAGTAAACGCATGACTTGCATTAAGTCCTACCCCTGGAACTACGTAGGGGTTCTCAGTCCCATGTCCCGGTGACTTTTCCGAAAATGCCCTCATGGTCTCCAGAAGTGACCTCTGCTGCTCCATGATCATTTTTGCTGCTTGCTCTTGCATGTGCCGTGCTAACTCCAGTTGTTTGTCCCACTGGTGTTGCATCCAGCTCATTATATCCTGGGCCTCCATCTTCTTGCTGTGACCCTGCGGAGAAAAGAAGAGAAAGAAAACCACCAAGTGCGGTACTTTTTACACTTCTTCAGCCCCCTTTCCCGCACCACAGGACTGCCCCCTTTCTTGCCCTTTTATCCACCTACGCTAGTGCCCTAGGTATCCGTTACCTTAGGATCTGCGTAGATTCAGGCTTTGGCAAGAAAGGTCCTCCATCAGCGCCTGGCCCGTCCTGCGTGCTTGCTTCTTATGGGTCTTCCAGTACAGCCGTATTTTTTCTTCAAAAGTGTCCTTTTTTTCCACAGTTAAAAAAAAATCCTCTAGACGACGCCACTCACGTCACCCATTAACGTACCCAGAGGCTAAAAAGGGCTTGGGTCGTTTGATAGGGCAGTATTTTTATGGCTAGAGCTCCTATGAAGGCTTTAGCAAGGCCTTCTGGATCCTGTAGTTTTCACCGTTAGCCAAAGAAGTGTAGTTGAAGCAGAGGGTAAGGTTTAAACTCAGGCTTTATTCCCCGTCCGGGGTGGATTCATAACAGTGGAACTTAAAGCAGGTCAGACCCTTCGTCTGATAACACAATTAAAGAAAAATACTTTCAACACAACTTAGCTTTCTTCAGCATTAAACCAAGAAACAAAAAGTAACAGAAAACAGTTCCTTTTACTCACAGAACTCTGGCACCTGTTTCTTCTCATAAACAGTTCTGGCTGCCTTTAACATAGAGATGCTATACAATCAGATAATGTGTACGTGCAGTCCATCTCATTTTCCTCTAAGGATTCTTCAAGAGGTTCAATCTGCATCTCCTCTTCATCTGAGTAAACTTCTGGCTCCCAACTGCCGTTAAAGTTATAAGGTTCTTGTCGGGGAGTTAAAACACTCTCCTCCCCCACTATACTAGTGGCCCGTGGGTAACTACCGTATTTCCTGTAGTTGGGTTCCTGAGAACTACAGAGCTCTTGGTACGTGCATAGAAAGTCAGGGTATTGCAAACCTCTCTTATTAGGGTAAATACGCCTACCTTTAGGCACTGCTGTTTCCTGCTCTCTCGGATAAGCACAGCTCTGCTTGGAAGCCCCTTTTCCACGGTGTTTCTCTGACTCATTCAAATGTGCTTCAGGGTAAAAGTTTTCCCCTTCTGCATTTCTGGTGTTAGGTAATTTATATCTTAAAGCCCTTGTAGTTCCTACTACTTCTCTCTCCGTTCTACTTTCTCCTTCAGTTTTCCCTCTACCTCCCGGTAAGTGATTTTTAAGTACGTTCAAATTGGTGTTAGCCTGGGCTCCGCCCCCATGCAGGTGCTCTTTATTTTCTAATGAATTCTGTGCTCCCTTTCTGTTCGGGTGTTCCCTAACACCTCGTGGCTTTGTTTTCATCTGTTGCTCATAGCAACCTTCTCCCATGTGTGAACCTGAGCTGTCAGTTTCCCTTACATTTTGCTCACAATCCCCTACTTCCATAGGTTCTGATGGCGCTACCTTATGACAATACCCATCATTGTTTTGTTTTTTTCTGAAAGATTTGGTTTGGCTTTTTTTGGAAAGTATTTTTTTTAATTCTTGAGATATTACAGCCAAGCAAGAGCTTGGAATTTAAGGTTGTTACATTTTTGTCTTTGACTTCTCCTTTGGAAATATTTAAGCAGTAATTGAAGGATGTTTTAAAGATATCTCAAGATGTCTCCACAACATGCAACCTATCTAAGATGGAGGAGTAGCCTCGTGGTTAGAGCTAATAGCCTACTACCCAGGTGATCTGGGTTTGATTCCTATTAGCACTTCTTATGGCCTTAGGCAAGTCACTTTACCCTCCATTGCCTCTGAAGAAACCTTGCAAGAAAACCCAGAAGCTGTTGGGTTGCCAGGAGTCAGCATTGATTTGAAGGTACGTAAAAAAAGAAAAGATGACTCAGGGAGATGTATCTGAGGCTCAGATACCTGAGAGTGGTTTATCCTTAGTCTAGAACTAACCACTTTTTTAGAGACTTTTCATGACAATGCCATCTCTTGTCCCATTCTCCTTATGTCTCTGGTTTCAGAGCATGCTAAAAATGTGCTTTTTGGAAATTTAAAGAATCAGGATGCTCTGTTTTGGGGCTTGATATGGCTTGGTTCACTCAGTGTAGTAGGCAAGCTTTCCTCCAATGCTGTGCCCCAGATCTTGCAGAGGGAGCTACTTTTTTGTGAAACTGCCATGCAAGTATCTGGTTAGCCACATGGGGTCAAGGTTGCCTTCCTGGTCACTTACTGTTAGTGTTAAATGAGTATTTCCTTAAATTTGTTCACTGAGGAGCAGAAGAAGGATTCTAATCAAGATATGTTTAAGCACCAGATAGAAAGTATGTTAAATGAATTGGGAATTTGCTTGGATTCTTGCATATCTTTTGAATCCCAGATTTTGCATAGGGGGAAGATAGCCTTTTTAAAGTTAAAAATGATTCAATGGGGTATGTTTACTAAACTGCGTTAGTGTGATTCGCATTAGGATCCGCGGTAGAGACAGAAATCCCAAATAAGGACATCGGCAGTACATCGTTACTGATAACGCACGTTACCAGGTGCCATAGCTGAACGAGCGGTAAAAATCACCGTGCAGAGCGCCACACAAGGCACCCTGTACGGCGCCCATAAGGCAGTTGATAAGGTGCTTAGAAAGGTGTCACGAGCTCTAGCACAATGGTTAATACACTGACTGATGGTGCAGGGGTTGTGAGTTCAATCCCCCTGTGGCTATAATGATAAAAGCTGACTGAGACATCACCTTTTACACTAAAACAGTGTTGTCTGAAGCAGTTTGTTTCCTAATTTTAATTAGTGCTGCAACCAAACACACCCTCACAGGGCCATAACCTAAGGTGCCGCATAAGGCACCCTACAAGGCACACCAGAGGCTACAGTATAATGTGCACTGTCCGCCAAGGCACTCTATAATGTCTCCCATGGGGCACCCCACAGGGCGCAGTACAGGGTGCCTCATAGGGCACGTTATAGGGTGCCCGATGAGGTACCTTAAGGAGACAGCACTGTGAGGGCGGTGTTGCTGGCAGCTCCAATGTAAAGTAAAAAATGAAAATGCCTCAGACAGCCCCACCAAAGAACACCACTGTGGGTTCAAACCCATAACCTCTGGCTCCACAGGCAGTGAAGTAAGTAGTAGGCCATATCACTAGTGCCACTAGCAAATCCCTCAAAAAGACTCAATATATCGTTCTATCACAATAGTATGATGGATCAGAAACATTTCACGAGGTCTCAGTAGAAAAAACACTGCTGGCTTTAGGTTCACACCTTTTAGCCGCAATCGTGTTGTGTTACATCAATGACCTCTCAAACTTCAAAAACTAATAAATTGAATCACAGTCCTTATGCGTTATAAAATCTCCAAAATCTCAAAAAGCGAAATACTCAGCTTCAAAAAGGACTGGTTCAAATCTTCAGAAGCACTAATGATCCCTAGTGCCACTAGCAAATCCCTGGCTGGCTTCTGAAAGACATCAGGACACCACACAAACTGTCTGCTGTGGTGGCCAAGATCTGGGTCAACGCACCTGCACTCATACCCATGGCGCACTGCACATGCAGATCAGCAGTCTATAGGTGAACACATGATGGGGTATGCACCCCCACAGCACCTTGGCTTGGTAGGGGGAACTGACCGTGTGCGACACTGCCACAGAGTAGCTACAGACAGTAGCCCAACAGGGTGCCTCATAAGGTGCATGAAAAGGTGCCTAGTAAGGCAGCCAGAGCTATAGCACAATGGTTAATACACTGACTGATGGTGTAGGGTTTATGAGTTCAAACCCCCTGTGGCTCTAATGAGTAAAGCTGGCTGAGACATAACCCTGTACCTTAAATCAGTGCTATCAAAGGCATTTTGTTCAGTAATCTCAAATAGTGATGCCGTAAGGAGACAGCACTGTGAGGGTGTTGTTGCTGGCAGCACCAATTTAAATTTTAAAAAGAGAATGCCACAGACAGCCCTAACAAATAACCCCACTGTGGGATCAAATCTATGGACCCCTGGTCAGAAGTACTGTGTCTGAACCAGTAGGCCAACATCCCCACTGTGCAGGTGTGGTACATGTGTCAGGGATGAATGTAGTGGGAATAAAATATGTGATGTAACCATACCCAGACATGGTACACATCAGCAACACCTTCACACTGTGGGGATAAAAATGAGTCCCCACAGTTACAGTCAGTACATGGTGAATGCCGCTTGTGTTAACATCTACAACTAAGGTCCAAGGGACAGCTCGCACTGACTTCATCACACTCAAAATGCAAACCCAGCAAAGATTGAGCAATGAAACGAGCCCCGACCCTGTCCCAGAGAGCGTACACAATGAGTATCTCAAAATACCATACAGCCAATGAAAGGCTATCACATGGCTAACATGGGCCTCTAGAATGAACAAAGGAAAACATACCCAAAGATGACATACATCATTATCCACAGTTTATTTGCAGGAAACATGACTCGCAGGTCAGTACACAGTGTGTGAGAACAGGATTTAACAGCCAAAAGTGGAGACAGGATGCTACAGTGTGACATATCGGGAATCAAAATTTATAACAACAATAATGCAGAAGAATGAAAGAAATCAAATTGTCAGAAAGCTGCGGAGATAAATAGGGAGAGGAATTCCTGATGCATAGACATAGCCGATCCCAGTGGGGTGAAGCTGTCCGCCATCGCCAGCATTGAGTATGCCTAAGCCAGGTGCCTCGTATGTCATACCGTGGATTGAAAATGAAATCTATACCTTACCAAAGCAAAGCGTGTTGTGACAGGCCTGGCAAAACCTCAATAAAACAAATCCTATACGCCCATGGTGTCAGTAACACATAAACCAAAGTCCTGTAGATGTATGTTGGGGTCGAACACAAACAGCCAAAACAAAACATAGGCAATCCCCAAGGAAAGTTAGGGGAGGCCCAGAAAAGCCCCAACACCTACCCCTGCACCCACAGGCATGCACCCGGGTGTCGTACGCAACTGACCATGCATGGATACCTGTGCTTACCGCCATATACAGTCCCCCAGTGTTGCTATCAGCACCCATGGCTGGCTGTACCAGGTAGATACTGATGGCCCACAGAGCCATCTACACACACCTGATCCCTCCCTGGCTAAACAAACCACGAGTGACGCCTGTCATGATGACAGTGTTGCCCAGATGGCTCACCAAAGCCAGAAAGTGGACATGGCCACGACTGTACCTTCCATTCATCATCGTTACACATCCCTGCCCCACCCACAATTGTCGGTGTCTGTGGATAACTCTGTAACTCGCACATTGTCCCCAGGTTGCAATCCGTGCCAACCATGGACCCCACCCCACTCCACGCAACACAGCCAGGTTGTAGCTAGCACCCGCCCACCTCCCCTACAACACCAGTGACACCTGCCCCACCCACCATCAACACACCGCCAATACGGCCACGCATTGTCCAATTGCATCCCATTGATACCGCAGTAGCCTGCCCCCTGCATCCAACCATGTGCCATGCTAGTCATGGGTGCACCACCCCCCTGTCTGGTCACGGTAAGGCACCCCCCAACCCCTTACCAAACCCATGACAGACCCCTGTGCAGGGACCCAGATGCAGGGACCCTGTGGTGACCCACCACCCCTCATCCCCCAGCTCCCTGCCCAACCACCCCGGAAAACATCGTGCCCAAGCAGGCATCCACCTCCAGTGCAGCACACCCCTACTGGCAGCCCTACACTCTGCCCTCGTCTCCATGATAAAACGTATGCTGTGAGCGCACCCCCAGCGTATGTACAGAAGTCATCATCCCCAACCTCCCACAGACACAGGATGAAGCATGCAAAGCCAACAGGGACCATGCAAAGTCACCAGTGATGTACCAATGTTCCACAACAATGCAAAGGTGTTCCCCCCCAGCTGCAATCAACGAAACACCCATACAGTTTATGGCAGCGACGGTGTGTCAGTCCCCCCAGTGACAGTCGAAGTAGCAGGCCAACAATGAGTTACAACAAAGGCCTGTGTCCAACTCGCAGAGGTCCATCTCCCAGTGGCAACAACACCCAGGGACAGTATCACAGAGGTGCCGTGTCCAAACAAATATGGCTGATGGGGTCTCCAGATGCAGTGTAGTAGATGTGCCATGTATGTTGTCTGTGTCCTGTGTGAAAAGGGGTAGAAATAAGGTAAGAGAATGACACAACCAACCCCCACCATCAGGTCACAATGAAGACAGTCTGTTTCAAAACCTCTGTATGGTGCTCACTAAAGTATACAGTGTACCCTCTGCTGACTCAAATTGTCATTTTTTACTGACAATTCTTCATACGTAAATCAGAGTGGTCGCAAGGTTTCATCAATGATAGGCTACCATTGACCTTTGTCTCTGTCAAATGGACAAGCGCCTTTTCACATCAACGACCCCGATTGGAGGCGACCACCCCCTTCCAGACTTTAAAGCTATTTTGGAGTATAATGCTTCAAACATTTTGTAATAATATGAAACCAGTGCTTAGCTCTCAAAAGACGTTTCTGCGTTCATCGCTAATTTGAGTCAGCAGAAGATACACTGTATACTGTCGTGAGCACCATACAGAGGCTCTGATACATTAGTTTGTCAGATACTAACCCTGTAAAAGAAGACCATAATAGATCTATCATATACAAAAGAGACAGTGACATCACAATATGTGCATCATGAATGCATAGATATCACATCATGACATGGCCACAACACACTGCACAGTGCACATGGACCACAGCAGGAGATGGCCCTGCAGACCAGGACACCATCTCAACATGGTCATGTAAATGCCCATGTCACACAGGCATCCCAGAGGTCCACAGCATGTCCTGCAGTGGTGGTGGAAAGAGATACCACAGAAAGGCACGTTGATACTAACAGGCCAAGTGCAGCATCTGCATGTGGTGTATGTCCCAGATGATCGAAGGTGGAACCTACCTGAAAGGTACAGCAGTGGTCTGATGGGGAAACTCTGAGTCAGGCAAGGGCACAAGGGGCCCCAGTGGAGGCTGCAGATGTCCAGGAACTGCATCCATCACCATGTCTGCACGGTCAGCTGTCAGTGTAGCATGTCCAAGGAATGTTGCGTTGTGTGGACACAAAACGTTGACATGCAGTGTCCTACATCAAACATGAGACACGTCAGGGAACAACATATGATACATGCACACAATGTACAGAAGGGCATAAGCAGAAGGGCATAGAGAGACGGGTGAACATCACTAGACAGGTGGCCAGACACATCCCTGAAACAGACAAAGGCAGAGGGGAGCAGAAAGTAGCTTCAGGCAGACACGTCCCAAAGACACAGATACATACACCGTGAGACAAGGTACGCATGCTGCAAGCTCCAGATGGCTGCACTGTGGACAATCAGGGACCAGTGAAGACAACCATCCCAGTCTATGCATGGGTGCACCAAAGTTGTCTAATGCCGCAATGGCAGTGAAGTCTGTACGTGCGCTCAAACAATACAATGCCCTGAGTCCAGAGATACACACAGCCTGGTAACATGTGCAGTAGGTGCAGTATGTAGACGCCCAAGATGTGCACAGGCAATGGACACATGTGTGCCAAACGGAACATACGGTGGATGGAGTGGTAGGCCAAAGACATGTGCAACACCAGAGGAGCAGTGGAGAGGGTAACACATATATGTGTCATGTGGTGCTGCCACCACAGTACATCTACCTGTATGTCCACCCACCCCAGTCACCTGCATGTTGCATTGACATACACTCAGTCCCTACATGCAGCACATCATTGGGCAGTACTGGCAGCCCATCTTGGGGAGGCCCAAACACAGGAGCCTATCCTGTGGAGCCAAAACACATGAGACATATAGAGACATGTCATGACAGTGCCGTGAAACACACAGAGCAGTTCACACATGGCGACCCATAAGCACATCCCCACACATGCAGAACTTACAGGAGAAGAGCTCATCGATCAGATGTTGCCTGGCTGCCATCCCCGCACGTGTGTCACCACGGCCCTGTGCAGGAGGGCACACAGGATCTGCCTCCAGATCCTCATTAATTTCGGCTGGGACATTGTGCCTGAGAGCAGTGTTGTGGAGGATGCAACAGGCAATAATGATCTGTGCCACAGTCAGGGGTCTGTACTGTAAGGCACCGCCAGTCCTATCCAGACACCTGAAGCGACTCTTTAGAACGCCAAAGGTGCGCTCAATGATTGAGCGGCTGGAGGCATGGGCCTCATTGTACTGCATCTCTGCACCTGACCAAGGGAGACACACAGGGGTCAGCAACCAGGCACGACACCCATATCCTGCATCACCTGCAAAAAGAAACATTGTACAGTCACATGTGAGATGAGGGACCCACAGAATCAATGACATAGCAATGTTCGACTAGACAGCAGATAAGCATGGACACAAACATATGATGTCACATCATTGCACATGATGGCAGTGCACCAGTCTGCTGCTGGTAGACCCAGAGCTCCAGGGAAGGCTAATGGGGGCAATACCCATCCACATTACCATGCCCAAACACACGTCCCAAACCTTTGCCCAGACAGCAGCAGTGGCTGCTGTGAGGGCACTTGGCTGAATGCGGCATGGCATACTGGGAGGGGCAGAGATGCGCAGTTGTGCAAGTATGTGACAGTCATGATACAGTGTACACAGAGCAGAGGTCAACAGAACACCCCCCTGAGGGTCCAGGTGAGAGGGGCAGTGGAGACAAGATAGAGTGGGCAGACAGGTAGCAGACATGGGTGGTAGCAGGTGCACCCACAGTTCAGAACATGTGTCGCCCCCTACAGGGCCAAAAGATAGGAGGCCCCATACACACTGTACATCATGTGCATGGGTCTGTGCCCCTAACTCCCCCCCCCAGGATGGGACATGCACAAACATGTGCCACATGTGGTGGGAGAGGGACACACCCCACAGGCATACCTATGTACAACTGCCCATGCAGTATGCCTGAGGCCAGGTGTGGAAGGCATGGGCAAGCCAGAGGTATCGCATGCAGTCATGAAGGGACACACCACATGTGTGAAGTGCCACAAATAGGCAGCACCCCAAAACACCACCGCAATGTACGGCATGCAGAGGACACAGGTGACAATGGGGTCCCATCAACCATATACGGTAGGCGCACGTTAGATATGGTGAATACCCACCCATCAGGATGTAGTCCTCATATTGTCTGGCCTCAAACTGGCCAAACAGTGCCGAGTGCTGCAGGATATAGGAGTCATGGGCTGACCCTGGGAACCGTGGAACCACATTCAGAATACGCATACTTGCATCACAAACAACCTGCACATTCAGGGAATGGAAGTGTTTGCAGTTGTGGTACACAACCTCCCTGTCGCATGACGGGACCAGGGCAACATGTGTGCAATCTATAGCTCCCATCACGTGTGGTATCCCTGCAATCCGCTGGAATGCCTGTCCCAGGGCCCCCCAATGTTGCCTACTGTTGGGAATTGCAATGTAATTCCCAACCCGGCTGACCATGGCACGCAGTACCTGGTGGAGACAGCGAGAGAATGTTGGCCTACTCATCCCACCCACTGCGGCCACTGAGGATTGGAAACAGTCAGAGGCAAAGAAATGTAGGGCAGCCAGGAGCTAGGCCAATCCCGGTATAGCATGGGACCGGGCAGTCCGGGGCACAAGGTCAGGTCTGAGAACCTCGTAGAGCTCCCTAATGGCCCCTGTGTCCAGCCGGTAGAGGGAGATTACCTGGTCCTCTCTCATGTCCTGGAGCATGGGCCTGGGCCTGTAGAGGCGTTGCAGGCGGGGCCGTGCCTCAGCATGCCTATGGCACCGGTGTCCTCCACCATCCACCTGTGGACCCCCCACAGCTGCAGGCCGGAGTTGCAGCGGGATAGCACCCATGCCCAGTGCCGCAGCCCCAGGTACATAATCTCCCTCCTCCAGAACGCGTAGCCCAGCCAGCTCTAGCAGCGCAACCACCGCACAACCTGCATTCACAGTTTGAGCCATGATAGACATGCAATGGAGGACAGGTTGCTGGGAAATAGGGTGTGGGGCGGGGTCAACATTAAAAACAACAATACACACCTGATGAGCCTGGAATGACGCAATGCACATGGGAACACACGTCCCCACAATGCACCGAGCAACAGGAGTGACATAGAGCGCGTGGGAACGTGCATCACCACAATGGCCCCAACTACATGGATGTATGCTACCGCACACGTTGGATGCCAGCGAGGGAAGGGGGTGGCATGTCTCCCTGACGCAGCACGGTGCAAATATACGGTGTTCGGTATCTCGCACCCACCCAGAGAACTAGGTGCGACTGGAATGCACGACGCGTACCCACGCGCGTTGACATAGCGTGGCGCGTACGTGTGACGTAATGTTTGAGACACAATGCAGGATCCCCATACGCGTGTGGGAACACGCACGCACACACCAAACAATGACTGCACGATCAACGTGCGTGCATGCAGTAGGACTCACGATGGAAGCTAATGGGTGCATATATGGTGCAGTGCACACCAACCTTGCCGATATTGGAGGATCCTAGGGAGAATTGGGCACAACGCTGCATTCCATCTATAGTAATGCACGTAGGATATGCCAGCTCAACGACACGTGAATGCGTGCGGAGGCGTAACGCGTGCCGTAATGCATGGCGTTACGCGCGTAGAACCTTGCCCATGTTACAGATACAAAAATGGTGGGTGTGTAACGCATAACACCTCAGCACACATACCCAAGCACAGCATGGCGGATAGCGATAGAGGAAACCAGGGAGCTGCAGAGGGACACAGTGCACAGCCACCAGTGCCCACACCTGCTGGCAAGGGAGATAACGAAAGGTCAGGGCCATCTGGAGCTCCACACCACCCCAGCCAACAGGCCACTGTTGCACCAGGGCAGAAGCGCCGTAGGACCCCTGTGGCAGAGGAGGCCAGAAAAAGGGCAGTGAGGTTTAGCCAGGAGGAAAATGACCTACTCCTGGCCAGCATCCTAGAACAGTTCGAGGTGCTGTTTGGTCGGCAGAGTGCAACCACAACCAGTGCCACACGCAACAGGGCATGGGCTGAGGTCCAGGCAGTGGTGGCGGAAGCAGGGGGACCCCACCCTGACATTGAAAGCCTCAGGAAGAGGTATTGCGACATCAAACATAATATCAGGATGGAGCTGGACAGGGAGCGACGTTCAGCACAGGGCACTGGAGGGGGCCCAGTACAGATGGCCAAGCTGACGGAGCTCGAGCAGCGTCTGGCAGACCGGCTCGGGCCCATATACATACATGGCTTGCCCCCTGCACTGGACACGGTGCACCCAAGTGCCAGTAGGTCTGAGTGAGCTGTACTTGTGGGTGACCATACACACACGTGTGCATGTGTGGGCTAAGGGGGGAGGGGCAGTACATGGCTGAGAGAGATACAGGGGGTGACACCTACACAGGGTGCGATGGGGGCAGACAGGCAGCCATGCCCTACCTAACCTATGTATAATTTCGCCCTACAGGTGACATCTACTCCATGGAGGTGGCAGAACACACTGACCCTGGGCCAGGGTGCATTGCAGATGCTGTGCCAGAGGTGCCGCCGATGGGGGCCACAGCAGTGGGAGCGAGGGGTCATGCCCCACCCCTGGAGGAGGACAGCGGGCTGGGCCGACGGCAGGTAGAGGCTGGCATGCCACCGGAGGTGTCTGCAGCTGACCCACATAGGGAGAGGCAGGAAGCGATGTCCACCATCACAGGGGTCATTGGGGAGATGCGGGCGCACTCCCAGGCGGCACAGAGGGATGCTGAGGGTGAGTGGCCAACCGCGTTGGTGTGTGGATGCCTATGTACAGCTGGCAGATGATTCCCTGTCTCACAGTGTACATCCTGCCCCCCCAGGTGTACAGCATGTACTGCGTGTGGTCGCCCATGAGCAGAGGAGGCAAAGGCATGAGACACGCCGCATGCGACATGCAATAGCAAGGATGATGGCACGGCTGGATGACCTGGCGACCTCAGCACGTTCCATAGCTGCAAGCCTGGAGCTCCTAGTGGCAGGCAGGGGGGCCCCAACAGGACTGCAGGGGTCACTGCCACCACCACCACCACCACCACCACCTCCACCACCACCAGCAGAGGAAGCAGCAGCAGCAGCTGCGCCGGGCATGCCACCAGCACCATGGGGTGGGAGGGGCTGCACAAGGCGTGGCTGAGGGCGTGCCAAATAAATGGTTGCAAATGCAGCCAAACTGATGTCATGTGTCCTGTGTTGCATGTGGGGGGGCCATGTGACGCACAGCCCTACCCGTGCCACGTATGCAGCCAGCCTGTGTCCCCACCAACCCAGCTGTGGCCAGCATGGGTTGCCCCACCTGCCATGGTGAAGCCACCCACAGGCACACACCGGCCTGCTGCCCCCAGCCCCACCAGTGTGCATAGTCCCCCCTCCACCCTGACCCCCACCCCCTCCACCCCACCTGTTCCCAACAGCAGACGCTGGGGGCACATTGGGGTGGCCATGGATACATCCCCGTGCAGCGCCCCCCGCAGCACATCAGATGTACATTGGACCCTGTACATTGCCACACCAGCACCCCTCGCCCCTGGCTTGGAGGGGCGTGTGACCCTATGGGAACCCTCTGCTGCCCTCGTCTCTGAGCCTTCCACAAATATCCCACAGTTGGGCCGTCTGGGGGACGTAGGCAGTGCTTGGCGGTATGTGTGCATCACACAATAGGCGTGTAGGCGAGCTCCAAGGGATGAGACAGCTGACAGATATGTATGATATCCAATGGTGCGGTTTCACCACAGACAGACAGACAGACATATTTGTGACAGTGTCTGGTGAACAGGATATCCCTCGGAGCCTGTCAGATAGCCAGCAATGTCTGTGTAATGACTCCCCATATTGCAGGGTACACAGGTCTGCAGCAGCAGGGATAGGTCACTCTCCTGGTAGCGGTGCTGGCCGAAGCAGAAACCCAGACGTACATTCAGTGGCCATATTAGCACTACCGCCCTTCAGCTTCAGATAACTCTACACCACAGACACAATGCAGGGTAGGGTACAGCTCCGTGACAAAGGCTACATCCCCACCCCAGTGTCCCCGTTCCTGCAGCAGGTGCTTGACAGCCCATCCCAGAATCAGGTCGTACGCCCAGGTCCCTATGACCCTCCCCCCAGAAACATGGGGCCTTAGGGCCACCCGGCCTGGGAACTTTGGGTTCCCCTCCCTGGTACACCCCCTCTCAGGTATAGCCTGTGTCATCCCTGTTCTGCAGGCTGATAGGCTTTGCTCACGGAACAGTCCATTGTGGTGTCATCGCCTGTCAGATGTACCTCAGCCTCATGCAGCTGCATAGGTGCAGGCTGTCTGTCCTTCACACTCTCCCCAGCTCCCATCCCCCTAGGTTGACCTGTTTACCACCCTGTGCCTGGCAGCCAACCCTCCTGTACACGTCCTAGATCCCACTACGCAGTCTCCTCTCCTGGGCGCCCTGTGCCTGTGTTCTCTCCTGCACCAGTCAAACCCCTCCAGCCTGCAATTGTGCATCGGCTGTGAGCATGCTGGCATCCTGCTTCCCTAATCCCCCTGCTGCTGCCCCTGCCCACGACTTGGCTCCCACTGTGGCCTTTCCGTCCATATAATGGCCTCCGTTCCTACATCCAGGGCTCCAGCCCCCACCCCTCCACACCCAGGTGATGGCACCCGGCCTGCCCTCTTGCACCTGTGTACCCGTTGCATTCCCTGCCTAAGAGGACCTGGCCTCTGTAACCTCCCCCTTCACCCCACCTGGGGGACCCTGCAATATGGGCCCAGTGGGAGACATCTGATCCCTGGCAGTGTTTGTGTTGCTCCTGCCCTGACCCGGGGAGAGGGGACCCCTTACAGGGGTGGGTTGCGTGTCACTCTGCCCTCCCTCTTGCCTCTGTTAGGTGTCCCTGCCACTACGTCTGTTGACATGTGCATGCTGTCTGACCTGTCCACATGTTAGTGTTTGGGGACAGCTGGGGCAGCTAGCACAGTAGAAAAGAGGGCGCAGTGATCAACGGATGGGGAAATAGCCAATGCATGTGGGGGGGGGGGGGGCGACGACATTATCCAGATATATTAGTGAGGAGGGAGGGGCAAGAGTGGTATTGTCAGACACAGGGATGCAGGGGAGGAATATGTTGGAACTGATGGGGGTACAGCAGTATAGCCTAACAAATATGTTTGTTCTGTGTTCACAGATGGCGAACCGGGGGCAGGACCCCAGCCCACACCCACGAATTGGGACAGGAGAAAAGGTCATTCTGAGCAATCCCCAGACGACTCTGTACGTGTGAAATTTTCTCAATCTAACGTACACGAAGCGATGGGACCGGATGGGATACACCCGTGAATACTAAGGGGCCCCAGGGACGTTCCAGCAGCTCCACTGACTGACCGTGTCACTGCCTCATTATAGTCGGGTGTGGTGCCACAGGACTGGAGAGAGGCTCATGTGGTGCCGTTACACAGAGGTGGACATAAGGACTGGTTTGGAGACTACAGGCCGGTTAGTTTAACTGTGGTACTGAGTACATTATTGGCCACGCTGCTGGGGGAGCATATATTGAGGGGTCTGGGGTCCAGCAGATTACAGGAATGGAGGCAGCATGGATACACCAGAGGCAGGTTCTGTCAGGCACATGTGAGTGCCATCCTTGACTGGGTGACCAGGGGATCAGACCGAGGGAGAGCCCTAGATGTGGTGTATGTGGATGTCCGTACCGCCCTTGACAATGTTCCTCACAGGCGACATAAACACAGACTGGGCACCCAAGGGGTGTACCCTAACGCTACTGCTTGGGTTAGAGATTGATTGGGTGGGGGGCGACAGAGGGTACATGTACATGGTGTTCGCCCTGAGGGGTAGGATGTTGTCAGTGGGGTGCCCAAGGGTGCTGTTCCTTCTCTGCTTATATGTAACATCGGTGTTGATGTTATAGCGCAAGGGCGTTCAGGTATGGCCTGCCTCTGTGCAGCTGATAACACACCCCGCAATAGGGTGGGTACCCAGGGAGGGGTCGATAACAATAGGTGGGATCTAGCTAAGCGTGAGGAATGGGCTATGATTGTGCAGCTGGGGTATCATCTTGACAGATGTGAGGTCATGCATTTGGGCTGCAGCAATCCAAAGGAGCAATACCGTATGGGGGGTCGGGGACGTTTGTCCACGGATGTAGATTCATTGGGAAGATGTCTTACAACTATTAGATAAACTGAAGAGTAGCAAATCACCTGGGCCGGATGGTATACATCCAAGGGTGTTGAAAGAACTGAAATATGAGATTGCAGACCTGCTATCAGTAATCTGTAAACTATCATTAAAATCATCTCTAATACCTGAAGATTGGAGGATCGCCAATGTAACACCAATTTTTAAAAAGGGTTCCAGGGGTGATCCGGGAAACTACAGACCGGTGAGCCTGACGTCAGTACCGGGAAAAATGGTAGAAACCATCATAAAGAATAAAGTTACTCAGCATGTAGATAGTCACAACCTAATGGGAGACAGCCAACATGGCTTTAGACAAGGAAGATCTTGTCTTACTAATCTGTTATGTTTTTTTGAAGGAGTGAATAAACAGGTGGACAAAGGTGAGTCGGTTGATATTGTGTATCTGGACTTTCAGAAAGCCTTTGACAAGGTCCCTCATCAGAGACGTTTGGCAAAACTAAAGAGTCATGGGATAGGAGGCAGTGTACTATTGTGGATCAGGAACTGGTTAAAAGATAGAAAGCAGAGGGTAGGGCTAAATGGCCAATTTTCCCAATGGAGAAAGGTGAATAGTGGTGTATCCCAGGGATCTGTGCTGGGCCCGCTGCTTTTTGACATATTCATAAATGACCTGGAAAGTGGAATAACGAGTGAGGTTATCAAATTTGCAGATGACACAAAACTATTTAAAGTTGTTAAAACCCAAGAGGATTGTGAAAAATTGCAAGAGGATCTTGATAAATTGGAAGACTGGGCATCAAAATGGCAGATGAAATTTAATGTGGACAAGTGCAGGGTTATGCACCTAGGGAAGAACAACCCAAACTATGGTTACACGATGCAAGGTTCCACATTAGGAACCACCACTCAGGAAAAAGATTTAGGCGTCATTGTGGATACCATGTTAAAACCCTCGGCCCAGTGTGCAGCGGCGGCCAAGAGTGCAAATAGAATGCTAGGTATGATAAGGAAAGGAATGGAAAATAAAACAAAAGATATTATAATGCCTCTATTTCGTTCCATGGTGAGACCGCACCTTGAATATTGTGTGCAATTCTGGTCACCGTATCTTAAAAAGGATATAGTGATTTTAGAAAAGGTTCAGAGAAGAGCCACCAAAATGGTAAAGGGGATGGAAGGATACTCCTATGAAGAAAGGCTAAAAAGGTTAGGGCTCTTTAACCTGGAAAAGAGATGGCTGAGGGGAGATATGATAGAAGTCTATAAATTAATGCACGGAGTGGAATGGGTAAACGTAGATCGATTGTTTACGTTATCAGAATATAGAAAGACTAGGGGACATGCAATGAAGCTACAGGGTAAACTATTTAAGACTAATAAAAGAAAATATTTTTTCACTCAACTTGTAATCAACTCTGGAATTTGTTACCGGAGGATGTAGTAAAGGCTGTTAGTGTAGCTGGGTTTAAAAAGGTTTGGATAAGTTCCTGGAGGAAAGGTCCATAACCATTATTAAGAAGTGACCGAAGATATCAATGCTTGACCCAGTACAAGCATTGTGGAACTCGTGTCTCTTGGGGAAACTGCTAGGTACATATGACCTAGATTGGCCACTGTTGGAAACAGAATACTGGGCTTGATGGACCTTGGTCTGACCCAGTATGGCATATCTTATGTTCTTATGTTCTAAGAGCGGGGCATAGGTGCGGTTGTGTCTGCTGATCTCAGGGTAGCTGAACAGGCAACGGCAATGGCTAGGGGATGCGTGGGTGCATACAGAGAGGGATGGCCAACTGTAACAAGGGGGTGAGCATGCCTCCCCATAGGCCTTTGTTGAGGCCCCATTTGGTGTATTGTGTTCAATTCCGTAGCCCTCACCCTCAAAAGGATGTGACCGGGATGGGGTCGGTGCAGAGGGTGGGAACTAAAATGATTCATGGCCTCCATTATACGGGATATGGCACAGACTGATGGAGCGTAAGATGCTCTCCTTATAAGACAAGCGGGATGGAGGTGACATGGTTGGGATGTCTGCATACCTACGTGGCATACCTGTTCGGGAGGGAGCCTAAGTCCATTGAGAGCAGGTTCTGCTGAGTGGGGACATGGGGTGAGGGTGTTGAGATGTAGCTTCAGGTGTGCTTTGCGTGACTTTTTCATTATGGAGGGGGTAGTGGATCAGTGGAATAGTACCCCTGTTGAGGTGGGGGAGATGCGGACAGTACCTGACGTCACTGAAGCATGGGGCAGACACAGAGGATCGCTAAAAGGTGGGGAGGGGAAAGTTGTAGTTCTTCGGAACGGACAGACTAGATAGGGCAAGTGGTCGTTCCCTGTCGTCATATGTCTATGTTGTGCTGTTGCTATGTCTCCCTGCCCGAACCTGGTATCACACTTGTGGCCACTGCTGGTACCAGATACACCACCATGCATGACCCATTGCACTGTGTGCCATGGAGGTTCCCCCACCCTGCTGGCCCATACCCTGGGTCGCCTGGACACTTCTGATTGACATGGACAGATGCATACTGCGTTTCAGGGCCACAGTACCCCCGCCACATAGGGCTAATGGTCTACAGGACTGTGATAGTGCACTGTGGATTCTGCATAGCTTTCCACGCTGTATGCCGCCACACCAACACACTCACCCCAGGACCCAGGTACATCCTGGCATCCTCACCATATGCGCATGTCCCGCCACACCTGTGGAGATCTCCCCCCCTTGCCCCATATATGCCACCCATCCCCTGTCTCCCTGCGGCCATGGCCACTCGGTCCACCCCTAGCCATGTGCACTGCCCGCCCCTGTGTCCATTAGCCCCCCTGCTTTGTCCATGTCAGCATCCACCCTTGTCTGTGCCCATCGCCACTGCTGCACATACCCTTGCATGGTCCACCACAGCTTCCCCATACCCACTGTGTCACGTGTATGGGTTTGTCCATGTGTGGTACTACCCCATGTGATGCCCATAATATCACCCCACCCCTGACATGGGTATAGTACCCTGCATCCTCCCGTTGTAGTGCACACAGACACGCATGTGGGTGCTCACATGTGTCATTCACACAGCACTGACAAATAGCAATGAGGGTCATCTGTCCACCGTAGTTATCAGCAACATATGTATAACTTTATTTACAAAACACAGTATGCACATGGATGCCCATGCCGACATTTGTGGGGCCCACTCATACCTGTCCCTGGTGGTTGTGGCAGGCCATGCCATGGGCCATCACAGGGCGGGTG
The DNA here is from genome assembly GCA_033557465.1 of Ichthyophis bannanicus. Lineage (NCBI taxonomy): Eukaryota > Metazoa > Chordata > Amphibia > Gymnophiona > Ichthyophiidae > Ichthyophis > Ichthyophis bannanicus. Next base: position 683,416,901 of record CM066036.1, on the reverse strand, counting down.
TGCCATACGTATCCTCGCATTACACACCCCGGGGACCCCGTCACATGGTGGCTGGCCAGGTGCGCCACCGGAGACACGCTCCTCCAACACGCGCAGCCGGTCAGCCACCACGGTCAGGGTCACCAGGACCTGCCCCATGATGAGAGCATGCTGCCTCTGGGCATGCGCCTGGGCATACACAGCTGCTGCCACGCGCAGCCCACACATGCAGCCGCACAGACACAGATCTCCCCTTGTCTGTGTGGCTGCATGCATGGTGCGCCTGTCAGCGGCTATGTGTGGCAGGCCCACGTCCAGGGGGGATGTATCGCCAGCATCATGGGGCAGGTAGCTGGTGCCCCCATTGCCGTGGCAGCCCATGCCAATGGGGACATGCCACAGCCGCCAACCCCATCCCCGACCCCACCCCATCCCCCACCTGCTCCACCCCTACCCCGCCCATCTCTTCCCCCTCTGGCCCCTGGCCCCCCACCCCAGAGCCCCTCCCCTCCCCCTCCGCCCGCACCCATCCCCCACCCCCTGCCCTCCCGCCTCCTCCGCCGCCTCCCCCACCCCCACCTCTCACTCCTCCCCCACTCCACCCACCCCCACCACCTCCATCTCCCCTGCTCCCACCTCCCCGCCCCCCTCCTCCCCATCGGTGTCAGATGCAGCACCCTCTTCATCGGCCCCCCCGCCGTTGTCCTCCAACATGGGCACTGGGGCATTCTCCTCCTCCTGCCCGATGTCGCCATGCTCCTCCTCTGGCCCCGCTGCTGCATCCGGCATCTCCGGCCCCACAGGCTCCACGGCAGCACGTGCATCCGCTGTGGGAGAGGGGAACACGTGTCATTTCCATGGTCACACATCAGCCATGGCAGTCAAATGCATCCTGTGGTTCTGCCAGCCATTGCCTCACAGGGCCATGTCACATCACTCACCGTCCTGTTGGGCCACACGCTCCCGCTGTACACGGGCTACATAGCGGGGGTACCGTGCCCTTAACTCCCGTGCCTTCTTACGTAGATCCTCCACCTATTGAATTGACAACACACATTGACATTAGCGGACAGAAACCCTTTAGGGGCCTCTGACGCGACACATATATATCCCTGTGTGCAACAGGTGACTGCCCCTATTGTGTGATACATTCATGCCCCGTGCTGTTGCCCGGCCCACGCCCTATGTGTGCACTGCGCCAACGCATGTCTGGCTTGTACCCTATGTGCCCTGTGTGTGGGGCCCTGCGACACAGACACAGCACACCTGTGTGATCCACCTCCACACATCTGCTAGTGACCAACAGCCACTGCAGGGATGGGAGGTGGGCCTCTGCAGTGCTCCCTGCAGCATCCGGGGGATATAGTTGAGCCTTGTGTTCATTGACAGGGGCAGTCACCATAGCACCAGGATGGGGGATAGAGCCCTGAGGTGAAGCCTGCTGCATCCTGGGGATATAGTTGGGCCTTGTGATCACAGTCAGGGGCAGTCACCATAGCACCATGGTTGGGGGATAGAGCCCTGAGGTGAGGCCTGCTGCATCCTGGGGATATAGTTGGCCTTGTGTTCATTGACAGGGGCAATCACCATAGCACCAGGATGGGGGATAGAGCCCTGAGGTGAAGCCTGCTGCATCCTGGGGATATAGTTGGGCCTTGTGATCACAGACAGGGGCAGTCACCATAGCACCATGATGGGGGATAGAGCCCTGAGGTGAGGCCTGCTGCATCCTGGGGATATAGTTGGGCCTTGTGTTCATTGACAGGGGCAGTCACCATAGCACCAGGATGGGGGATAGAGCCCTGAGGTGAGGCCTGCTGCATCCTGGGGATATAGTTGGGCCTTGTGTTCATTGACAGGGGCAGTCACCATAGCACCAGGATGGGGGATAGAGCCCTGAGGTGAGGCCTGCTGCATCCTGGGGATATAGTTGGGCCTTGTGTTCATTGACAGGGGCAGTCACCATAGCACCAGGATGGGGGATAGAGCCCTGAGGTAAAGCCTGCTGCATCCTGGGGATATAGTTGGCCCTTGTGTTCATTGACAGGGGCATTCACCATAGCACCAGGATGGGGGATAGAGCCCTGAGGTGAAGCCTGCTGCATCCTGGGGATATAGTTGAGCCTTGTGATCACAGACAGGGGCAGTCACAATAGCACCAGGATGGGGGATAGAGCCCTGAGGTGCAGCCCGCTGCATCCTGGGGATATAGTTGGGCCTTGTGTTCATTGACAGGGGCATTCACCATAGCACCAGGATGGGGGATAGAGCCCTGAGGTGAAGCCTGCTGCATCCTGGGGATATAGTTGAGCCTTGTGATCACAGACAGGGGCAGTCACCATAGCACCAGGATGGGGGATAGAGCACTGAGGTGAGGCCTGCTGCATCCTGGAGATATAGTTGAGCCTTCTGATCACAGACAGGGGCAGGGACATACCCCTGTGTGTCTCTTGGCCTCTGTGATGGACATGTGGTGGTGTGTGGATTGGGCACATCACTGAGGCTGCAACAGAACCATATACCATTACATTGTACTGTGTGCTCCAACTCTGTGGTGGTCACAGCTAGCCCCGGGGAGCAAGGTGGTTACAGTTGTTATGGGGGGGGGGTTGATGTTCCTCCCAGCTGGACACACTAACACATGACATTCCCTGGCAGTGTGTGGCTGATGGGTGCTTAGGTTACCAGTTGTTCTCCTTCACATCCTAGGTTTGGGTGCCTGTCCCCATGCACTTTCCTCACGTGGGTAGTCAGAACCTCTATTATACCTCATGGTGAGGCGCTCCCAGGCCCTCCTTACTCTGGCCAGGTTCTGCCTCTGGGATGAGCCGGGGAAGAGGCGATGTTGGCGGAGGCAGATTAGCTCTGTGAGCAAATACAGATCTGCCATGGTGAAAGCAGGCTTCCTCGACATGGCAGCCATCTCCTCTAGAATTTTTGTGCTGCGTAGGTACGTGCGTCGCCACGTGCGTAGGTATGTGCGTCGCTACGAGTATGGGCACTTGTGATTATTAGAGCTTGAGGGTGCTTTATAGTTCAGATTGATGCTACCAACTCAACGTGTGATAGGCTATGGCCTATAAGAGCCTGTATGTGGGACCTTGCTTTTAATCCCCCTTCCATTCAGTATTGCTGAGGGGACTCAGAATTGCCTGTTTGAGATATCTGCTTGTTGCAGAGTCTGCATGATTCCGTACAGACCAGTTTGCTTCAGACATTTTACATTAGGATACTTGCACATTCCTTTGCCTAGAGATGTCCTCGTTGTGGAGATGTATCTATTACTTTTAATGTGCATATTGACCAGCTGGATTGAGGGGGGGGGGGAATAGAGATAGAGGCCCAGAGAGAGACCCTGATTGGATAAAGGGGGGGGGGGCATTGGCACCAATAGGGAGCTTGTGTGTACTTGACTATTCGCAACTGCATATGAGGGTTTTACACCAGTTCAAGCTTGCTCAGCCACTTTTGGACTCGTTTCTGTCTGGGCCATGTGCACAATCAATTGGCTTGGATTCTGTACGGGACTCCTGGTATTCATTGCTCGCATACACTCCGCTGCTACAAAAGGAATAGCCTCAGACAGCCCTAACACATATCACCACAGTAGGTTCAAACCCCTAACCTCTGTCTGCGCAGCCAGTACATTTGCCAGTGGCCTACCTCTCTATAGCTGCTGCTACAAGCCTGGCTGGCTACAGAGGGACTGCAGGTCACCACTCAAGCTGTCTGCTGTGTGTGCGAGGGTTGGATTGGACCAGCTACTCCCATGATGCACTGCACATGCAGATCTGCAGTCTACAGAGGGTCCCGTGTTGCGAGATGCACCCACCCAGCACCTCGGCCTGGTTGTGTGTCCTGACCATGTGCACCCCACAGCACCTCAGCCCGGTGGGGGTTCTGACCGTGTGTGTTACTGCCACAGAGTGGCTACTGTCCATCACAGTGGACGGGTCCTGTGCTCACCCTGAGGGTGAGGTGGAGTGCCCTGCACCATTTCTGCTGCACATGGCATTTCTGTGATGGGCTATGCTACAGGTCCCCATCAGTGTCTCTGTGTGATGAGTGGCCCCTACAGATACTCTCAGCATTTACCTGTGTCCATCATGTCTTGCCTGTGTGGACTATGATGCACCCGGAATAGTTCATACACTGTGGGTGCCATGGTCACATGATATCAAATGCAAGGGGTTTTTTGGCCCATAGGTGATTTACATAGCAACACCCAACCCACCCTTTTTTGGCTCAGGGTGGTGAACAGGGTTTCGGAATAATGGGTCCACATTTAGCCCCCCTACACTGAGGTAGAGGGGGGCCATTCACCCCAGTCATGCCAGGGAGTGGCCACCCACAAGGGCAGTCTATGCTGATCTGTACGCCTCAGTACATTGGGCAGTGACAGACAGACTTTAGACCTTGTTCTGCACAGCTAGCCCACACCACTAACTGACATCCTCCAGCAGCAAGCAAGGTGCATCAACAGCCACTGCACCCTGCAAGGTGTTCCAGCTACACACACGTACTGACTGCAGACAGCCTGCTTGCTAGTCCATAGTACATGTTCCTGGAGGTGACATGTGCACCCACACCTGGGATGTGCACACACCCACCAAGCAGATGGGTCAGTGATAGGACTCCAGAGAACAACACCCATTTATCTCACTTTAGAGGAACACTATGTGGTACTATGGGGGAACCCAGCCATGCCGTGGTCACTGCACAGTCAGGGTGAGTATGACCACACATCAGAACATGCTGTGGCCGCCCTGTCCCTGAAGGTGGTGGGCAGGCCCTACAATATCCCAGCCATTGCCATGGGCCCTGTGCAGGTGCATCCAGACCAGGCCGCCCTCTCTGGCTATACCCACAGTACCTTGCTCCTCATTATGCACATTGGAGGTGTATATAGTAAAATCATTAACAGGGGACCCAGCACCGGCAAGTCCATTCATGCCTCAACCCCAGGATTATTCGAACTACCTGCAATCCAAAATGATCCAATCCAACATGACCACAACCACCTGTAACTCAACCAATGCACTCAGTACACCAAAGCCTACCCTACTACTCAAATTCTCTGCAGTATCTACTAAAGAAATTGAAGACACCATTGCTTCCATCAATCTCACCACGGTTCCTAATGACCCTTGTCCAGCAAGCTGGATAAAGGAACTTCGACATGAACTAAGCCATTCATTATGCAATATAACCAACCAATCATTATCAAGGGGTATCTTCCCACAAAGTTTAAAACATACGTCAATCAGGCCCCTGCTAAAAAATAGCCGCCTTGACACATCCAAAGTTGAATCGTACAGACCTATATCGAGTATTCCCCTGCTTGCTAAGATCGAGAAAATAGTCCAGCGACAGATCCATCAGCACGTTGATGCCGAGACACCTCTCGATTCAGCTCAACATGGCTTCAGAGAATTGCATGGGGTAGATACCATCTTGACTACCTTCTTTGACAAACTAATTACAGGAATTGACAATATACACCGAGGATTCGTCCTTATATTTCTCGACATTGCAGCTGCCTTTGATTCTGTGAATCATAAGATACTATTACAACGTCTCCAAGAAAAAGGGTTACAGGGCACTACACTACAATGGTGCGAATCATACTTAACTAATAGATGGCAGCAAGTAAAAACAGGCAACACGTCCTCTGAGCCTTTCCTACAGAAGCAGGGAGTGCCCCAGGGATCATCCCTGTCTGCTTTACTATTTAACATTTATATGCAGCCTATCTGTTCTCTGATCCGCTCCTTAAATGTAGAATGCCTCGTGTATGCTGATGACATACTACTATACATTCCATTCACTATCGAACAGCCTGATTTCTCCCCTATCATCAGATGCTTTGATGTAGTTGCTGAATGGCTTCTCACACAAAACCTGAGGATCAATCACAGCAAGACTGATGTCCTCTTTGTTACAAGGAATCAGAAGTTCGTCCCACCACCCTATCTGCAAGTTAAAAGCGCTGAACTCAAGACAAGAGATACAATCCAATATCTAGGCATCACCCTAGATCAGCGATTAGATATGACAACCCACATAAAGACCGTTACAAGATCAATATGCCACAAGATACGAACCCTACGCCACCTCCGCCCACTACTTGATTTTTCAGACTATCGAACGATATTTCAAGCCCTAGTGATCCCACACCTAGACTTCACGAACACCATCCTCCATGGCCTACCACAAGCAACCCTCAGCCCGCTTCGGCTGGCCATGAACTCAGCTGCCAGGGTTCTCACAGGTGTATCAAGATCGGAACATATAACTCCAGTAATGAAAAATTTACACTGGCTACCTCTACAAGCCCGAATTCAATACAAGGTACTAGTCATGACTTTCAAGGCACTGAAGAATCAATCTCCCACACCAATCAGCAAACTGATTAACAACATCCCTGACAACAGAATCAGAAGACCTGCACTACTGAACATGTTAACAGTCCCTAAGTTTACCACAAGGTGCACAAAGACAACTACCAATAGAGCCTTTTCGATTTATGCTCCGACAGCCTGGAATGACCTTCCCACCTGTATTCGATCCATATCGAGCCTCACCACATTCAGATAAGTAATGAAACACCATCTGTTTCAAATCCACTATCCTGAAACCAGTCCCGAAAAACACAAGTCGCACGCACTCACCCCCCACCTTAACTATCCCAACCCCCTAACCCAACATGAGAATGGTTAGTCGCTCCTCGCCCTATAGTTGTTATCCGGGTTCCCACTTGACCTAGCTATGCTCACCCGTAGATCTTAAGTATTAGTGTATAAAGCTCTATGTAAATATTATGTATATATCGTGTAAATAGTTTCCCCAGTTATCCCCTTCATGATTGTCCCCCTGTTCTATGTAAGCACATTGTGATATTAATGCATTGTTGCCCTGTTCAGTTCTAATGTAAACCGCACTGATTATAATAGTGCGGTATATAAGAAATAAAAATAAAATAAATAAATAAATATTGGCAAGGCCAATACTAGCAACATTGCTAGCGGTGTGTGCTGAAGAGGATGTTGGCAGACGGAACACACTGGATAGACTGACGCATACCCCCACACCCATGCACGTATAGTGCACCAATGTGGGCTTTTGGCAGGCCGGGACACTGCACCAGTCCTGGGCACCATGCAGGCATGGCTATGGTATGCTGTACTGTTGGGGTCTCTTCCTAAGGTGGTGGGCAATGTCAGGTTCCAGACGTGACACACACTCCCCAGACATCACAGAGGTTGGTATGGTGCAGCACAATGGGCCGCTTGTGCTAACATTGGGGATTGCTATGTGGCAGTTATCATAGCAAACCTTTTGCTATCTGTGTACCGTATTCCCTGGTTTTGGTTGTCATTGCTAGGGTATGCACGTACTACTATTGATTGATGCACACAGGGCCCACCATCCTGCCTCTCCAGGCCGTTGTGGCCAATGGGGCCTATGGTTGCGGGTGTTTCCGCCCCTGTGGATCAATACTCTTGGAGAGAGGTTCCCATCTCCGGTCCTGGTGGACCACACCATGTTCGGGTTTTCATGCTGTTCCTGATGAATATGCATGCGATACATCTGCATACCATGGGGGCGGCGAATCGGCATACAGCTCATGCATCTTTATTGCAGTCAGCTTGGAACCTGAATGTGATTTGGACCTCCATGACAGCCTTTGGGAGACTCTGCTCTCGGTAATGCGCCTGTTTGTGGTGTCTGTGCTCTGTACGGTAAAATGTAGGTGCTCCAAGCATGTTTATTCTATCAGCAATACCTGGTTGCATCTTTCCACCCGCGGCTTCTTACTGGTAAAATGTATGGGGACAGAGTTGGCAGGGTCCACAGCTCAGGATTGAGCCTGTGACCTTCAGCTCCAGAATGCACTGGCTGTGCTTACTGCGCCACACTGGTGCCACAGGGATGGATCATTCCCTGGGGGTGCCATTACTGTTTGTCCTACTGAGCCTGTCTGTTAGAGTGCATTGCACCCACCTTGACCCAGCTAGGCCATGGTCTGCTGCAGCCAGGTGCCACTGCCTCCTCCACCATCTGTATGCCCTCCGCCACCATGCTACCATGTCCTTCTATTGGAATCAGCATGACGCCTGCATTATTTGTGGCCCTCCAGGGCTACATTTGGCAGACTCGGCTCTCGGTAATGCGCCTGTATGTGGTGTCTGTGCTCAGTGCGGAAAAATGTTGGTGTTCCACGCATGTTTATTCTATCAGCAATACCTGGTTGCATCTTTCCACCCGCGGCATCTTACTGGTAAAATGTATGAGGACAGAGTTGGCAGGGACCACAGCTCAGGATTGAACCTGTGACCTTCAGCTCCAGAATGCACTGGCTGTGCTTGCTGAATGTGATTTGGACCTCCATGACAGCCTTTGGGAGACTCTGCTCTCGGTAATGTGCCTGTTTGTGGTGTCTGTGCTCTGTACGGTAAAATGTAGGTGCTCCAAGCATGTTTATTCTATCAGCAATACCTGGTTGCATCTTTCCACCCGTGGCTTCTTACTGGTAAAATGTATGAGGACAGAGTTGGCAGGGACCACAGCTCAGGATTGAACCTGTGACCTTCAGCTCCAGAATGCACTGGCTGTGCTTGCTGTGCCACACTGGTACCACAGGGATGGATCATTCCCTGGGGGTGCCATGACTATTTGTCCTACTGAGCCTGTCTGTTGCAGTGCATGGCACCCACCTACATGGGTCTGGGACATGGCTTGCTATGGTCAGGTGTCAGTTCCCCCTCCCCCTCAACCACCAGTACCCCTCCGCCACCATGCTGACATGCCCTTCTGCTGGTCGTGCTGGTGGTGGGCAGTCACAGGCCATCCAGTGTGCGTGTAGGCAGCTGCCTATGGTATGGGTGGTGGGGTAGGGTTGCCTGGATGGACGCCCCCACTTCCCCCCAGCACCGCCTGCCACTGTTATGTGCCCGTTGGGGTGGCTGCTGGGTACTGTCCCCTGTGACACTGTGGGGGGCACACTCATGCCCCTGTTGGGCCCTCATCAGTTGCAGTCCGGCTCTACTGTTTATGCATTCCTATGGGCCCAACTGAGCATCTGCCTGGTCCGCACTGTGCCCCAGCTGCACCACAGCATATGCCGCCTGCAGCCCTCTGTATCCCCTTTTCCAGCATCTGCCCAGTTGCCCTTTCCCACATGCCCACCCTGCTGTTGCTGAACATGTGCATGCCATGGGGGGCCTGTTTATTAACAGGGGGGAGTCCTGATTTGTGCTATTTCACTGTGGCATCATTCACCTTCTATGGTGACAGAGCATACACCCTTCCACAGTTAATATCTTTTTCTGAGGTTTTCTCAGTGCTATTTTTGGCTGTTTCACCTTCATACCACTATTGGCCAGCTTGGTTATGGTTTTCCACAGTTTGCTGAGGTCATTTTCAATGTTTATGTGCCCTTTTGTTCTGTGCACATGTATCACACTTCTCACTTTTTTTAGGTTTCCCTGCCTATGCTGTACATTGCTGACACTTAAATGGTTTCTCTCCCCTGCATATGTGCATCTAACGGCAGGTTTTCAATCGCGTTGGGATTCAGCTCTTCAGATCAGCGCATTAGTGTGCCTGGAGCCTCTCCCCGCCCACTCTCCACCCATTGACCCCTTCTCTCCGCCTTCTCTCCACCTTCTCCGGTGTTTTACCGCGCCGCGGAGCTTTACGATCGTTACATGTGGTTAACGCGCGTTCTGAGTCGTTAACGATCGTTAACGTTACATAACGCGCGTTATGTACCATTACCGCAGTTTAGTAAACATCCCCCAATGTCTCAGTTCCCTGCTAGATGAGTCCTTACTCGGGTTAATTGTTCAGGCTCTCATGATATCTCCTACATGTGTTTGTCAGGGAAGCTGTTTCACAGATTTCATATTGTCTAAAATGCTGAGACTAGGATGATATTGTGTGCATCATAATAGTCACAAGCTTGTTGAAAACATTATATTGTCTCCCAGTTAAAGTCAAATGTCCTGGGTATTTGTGAGATAAACTTACTTGGTATCAACTGCAAAGAGTATTATGATCTACTCAGGATGTGTTGTTGGATGTGCCCTCATTTAGAGTGATAAAATCAGTACAACTCTGTAATGTTTTCCGTGGTTGCACCTTGTAAGTGGAATTGTCTTCCAATGATCATTTGGCAGGAGGTGAATTATGAGGCCCTTTTGAGAAAGAATAAAACCTCTGTCTTCCCAGCTGAGTAGGAGATGAGGACCTGATGTTTATCCTAGTCGGGGTAGTATTGTATTTCTGTTTTGTACACCGCTTTGGGCAATTGTAGAGTTGCAGGAATAGAGCTTATAAAATTTTTTAAAATAAATAATAAATCACTTACTTTTCTCTCTATTATGAAATACTGTATGAAGGGCTACCCTGGGCAGGGAGAACAGTGAAGAGGCTAGGCCCCCCACAGCAGAATGGATCAGGACATGAGTGTGGAGCAGAAACCAGATGTGGAGCAGGAATCAGGTGTAGAGTAAGAATCCAGCGTGCAGCCAGAATCAGGTGTTGAGCAGGAATCAACTGCAGAAGCATGATAGAACTCTCTGCTTAGTGGTAGTGAGGAACTGGGTAGCTGTAACATGAGTCAGACCCACCGAGAACTACTGTATTAGCAAGGGCGTGTCCAGCTTGGCTTCCTTATATATGGTGGCTAGTCATGGAGTTGTCGGTTTGAATCCTTAAAGACATTGCAACCTGGTGTATTCCTCCTTCATGTGAGTAAGTCAGATGTACTTATTGTTTTATTAGGTTGATGATTTCATCTTTTGATTTATTTTTAAGGCTTTGTGTTTCTTATTTGTGTTGTCTTATATTATTTGATGCAAACATGGGTTGCTCCATTACACAGTGTCACTGTACAGGTGCACAACACAATAGAAGCATAGAAAAACGACAGTATAAACACCATACAATCTATCCATCTGCCCTTCCATATCAACTACCAAGCTTTACAGTTCCTTTTTTTCCTTTAGAAATACCCTGTGTCTGCCCCATGCTTTCTTGAGTTCAGATACAGTCCTTCTCTCTACTACCTCCATTGGGAGACTATTCCCCATGCATCTACCACTCTTCCCGTAAAGATATACTGTTTTTTCACAAATTACTCCTCATTCTATCCCTTTTCAACTTCATCTTATGCCCGCTTATTGCAGAACTTTCTTGCAATTGAAAGAGGCTCTCCTCCTCTGTATTTATGCCATGGAAGTATCTATTATATCTTTGTCATGTCTCCCCTCTCATGCCTTTCTTCTAAAGTATACATATTGAGATATTTAATTCTGTCCCTAAAGATCTAATGAAGGTAGCGGACCTCACGCGCCACCTAGATAAGGTCTTAGATAGTGCTGGGGAGGAGTCTGCTGTCTTGGTACATGTCGGTACCAATGACATAGGAAAATGTGGTAGGGAGGTTCTGGAGGCTAAATTTAGGCTTTTAGGTAGGAAGTTGAAATCCAGAACTTCCATGGTAGCATTCTCCGAAATGCTTCCTGTTCCACGCGCAGGACCCAAAAGGCAGGCAGAGCTCCTGAGTCTCAATGCGTGGATGAGACAATGGTGCAGAGATGAGGGTTTGGGATTTGTTAGGAACTGGGGAACATTCTGGGGAAAGGAGGGGCTCTTCCGAAGGGATGGGCTTCACCTTAACCGGGATGGAACCAGGCTGCTGGCATTAACCTTTAAAAAGGAGATAGAGCAGCTTTTAAACTAGATATTAGGGGAAAGCCGACAGTCGCCCAAGAGCGGATGGTTCAGAAGAATGTATCATTGAAGGATACTACCAAAAGCAGAGAGGTTCCACAAAAGAGTAAAGTAGCCCAAATGCCCTCAAGTATGGAGCAGACAGAGCTTAAAGATCCCAATTTACCCATGTCTAACAATAGCCAAATTAACATGAATAAAATACATTCTCTAAAATGCTTGTATGCAAATGCTAGAAGTCTAAAGAATAAGATGGGAGAGTTAGAATATATAGCACTAAATGAAAGGTTAGACATGATTGGAATATCAGAGACATGGTGGAAGGAGGACAACCAGTGGGACACTGTGATACCTGGGTACAAACTATATCGTAATGATAGAGCTGATCAAATTGGTGGAGGGGTTGCGCTCTATGTTAGAGAGGGCATTGACTCAGAAAGGATTAAAGTTTTGCAGGAAACAAAATCTGCTGTAGAATCTATATGGATTGAAATTCCATATAAAAGGGGGAAGGCAATGGCAGTGGGGGTGTACTATCGAGCACCTGGCCAGAATGACCATATGGATGATGAAATGCTCAAAGAAATCAAGGAAGCTAACAAAAGTTACAGCGCAGTAATAGTAATGGGTGATTTCAATTACCCCGGTATCGAATGGGTCAGTGTCACGTCAGGACATGCTAGGGAGATAAAGTTCCTAGATGAAATAAATGACTGCTTCTTGGAGCAGCTGGTTCATGAACCAACCAGAGGGGAAGCCATATTAGAGCTAGTCCTTAGTGGAACACCAGATCTAGTTCAAGAGATAAGGGTATTGGGGCCACTTGGCAATAGTGATCATAGCATGATCGCCTTTGATTTAATTAGTGGAGGAGGGATAGTAAGGAAATCCACAGTACTACCTTTTAACTTTCGAAAGGGAGACTATGATAAAATGAGGAAAACATTTAAGAAAAAACTAAAAGGAGCAGTTGCAAAGGTTAAAGACGTACATCAAGCTTGGGTGTTGTTGAAAATTACTATCTTGGAAGCCCAGACCAGCTGTATTTCACGCTTTAAGAAAAGTGGAAGGAAGTCCAAAAAACTGCCAGCATGGTTTAAAGGTGAGGTCAGAGAGGCTGTTGTTGCCAAAAAAGCATCTTTCAGGAAATGGAAAAAAGAGCCAAACGACGAAACCTGGAAACAGCACAAGCACTGGCAAGTCAAATGCAAGGCATTGATAAGGCAGGCAAAGAGAGAATTTGAGAAAAAGCTTGCTGCGGAAGCAAAAACGCGAAATAAAGACCTTTTCAAGTACATTCGTAGCAAAAAACCTGTGAGAGAGTCAGTTGGTCCATTAGATGATAAAGGGGTTAAAGGAGCACTAAGAGGCGACAAGGCGATAGCGGAGAGACTGAATGAATTCTTTGCTTCGGTCTTTACTGAGGAAGATGTAGGGATGTTACCCATGACTGAAGTGGTATTTAAAGGTGCGGAAGAATTGAAGGAAATATCGATACATCGGGAAGATGTCTTACAACTATTAGATAAACTGAAGAGTAGCAAATCACCTGGGCCAGATGATATACATCCAAGGGTGTTGAAAGAACTGAAATATGAGATTGCAGACCTGCTATCAGTAATCTGTGAACTATCATTAAAATCATCTCTAATACCTGAAGATTGGAGGATCGCCAATGTAACACCAATTTTTAAAAAGGGTTCCAGGGGTGATCCGGGAAACTACAGACCGGTGAGCCTGACGTCAGTACCAGTAAAAATGGTAGAAACCATCATAAAGAATAAAATTACTCAGCATGTAGATAGTCACAACCTAATGGGAGACAGCCAACATGGCTTTAGACAAGGAAGATCTTGTCTTACTAATCTGTTATGTTTTTTTGAAGGAGTGAATAAACAGGTGGACAAAGGTGAGTCGGTTGATATTGTGTATCTGGACTTTCAGAAAGCCTTTGACAAGGTCCCTCATCAGAGACTTTTGGCAAAACTAGAGTCATGGGATAGGAGGCAGTGTACTATTGTGGATCAGGAACTGGTTAAAAGATAGAAAGCAGAGGGTAGGGCTAAATGGCCAATTTTCCCAATGGAGAAAGGTGAATAGTGGTGTACCCCAGGGATCTGTTCTGGGTCCGCTGCTTTTTGACATATTCATAAATGACCTGGAAAGTGGAATAACGAGTGAGGTTATCAAATTTGCAGATGACACAAAGCTATTTAAAGTTGTTAAAACCCAAGAGGATTGTGAAAACTTGCAAGAGGATCTTGATAAATTGGAAGACTGGGCATCAAAATGGCAGATGAAATTTAATGTGGACAAGTGCAAGGTTATGCACCTAGGGAAGAACAACCCAAACTATGGTTACACGATGCAAGGTTCCACATTAGGAACCACCACCCAGGAAAACGATTTAGGCGTCATTGTGGATACCATGTTAAAACCCTCGGCCCAGTGTGCAGTGGCGGCCAAGAGAGCAAATAGAATGCTAGGTATGATAAGGAAAGGAATGGAAAATAAAACAAAAGATATTATAATGCCTCTATATCGTTCCATGGTGACACCGCACCTTGAATATTGTGTGCAATTCTGGCCACCGTATCTCAAAAAGGATATAGCGATTTTAGAAAAGGTTCAGAGAAGAGCCACCAAAATGGTAAAGGGGATGGAAGGATACTCCTATGAAGAAAGGCTAAAAAGGTTAGGGCTCTTTAACCTGGAAAAGAGACGGCTGAGGGGAGATGATAGAAGTCTATAAATTAATGAACGGAGTGGAACAGGTAAACGTAGATCGATTGTTTACGTTATCAGAATATAGAAAGACTAGGGGACATGCAATGAAGCTACAGGGTAAACTATTTAAGACTAATAAAAGAAAATATTTTTTCACTCAACGTGTAATCAAACTCTGGAATTTGTTACCGGAGGATGTAGTAAAGGCTGTTAGTGTAGCTGGGTTTAAAAAAGGTTTGGACAAGTTCCTGGAGGAAAGGTCCATAAACCATTATTAAGAAGTGACCGAAGATATCAATGCTTGACCCAGTACAAGCATTGTGGAACTTGTGTCTCTTGGGGAAACTGCTAGGTACATATGACCTAGATTGGCCACTGTTGGAAACAGAATACTGGGCTTGATGGACCTTGGTCTGACCCAGTATGGCATATCTTATGTTCTTATGTTCTTAAGGCCATTTACCATTTTGGTAGCCACTCACTGCACAAACTTCATTCTGTTTATATCCTTTTTGAAAGTGTCGTCTCCAGAATTGCACAAAATAATCCAAATGAGGTCTCACCAAAGACAAACAGAGGCACTATCACCTCCTTCTTTCTGCTACACATTCCTCTCCCTATGCACCCAAGCATCCTTCTGACGTTTATCATTGCCTTTTCTACCTGTTTAACCACCTTAAGATCATCAGAATCACCCCCAGGTACTGCTCTTATTTTGTGGAAAGAAGTGCTTCACTTCCTCTACTGTACCACTCCCTTGGATTTTTTTCTGCCAAATGAATGATCCTGCATGTTTTAGCATTAAATCTCAGCTGCCAAATTCTTAACCATTCATCAAGCTTCACTAGCAATTTGCAGATATCTTCAAATTGCTGAATATAGAAGCAAAAAGAAAGAGAGATGGATATGAAAGATGTCTTAGTCCAGGGATGAATAGGAAACAGGATAATATTAAAATTCTCTCTGCTAGCCTACCATTGGGCTATAACAACATGAAAATACGAACTTTGGCACAAGAAAAACTGACCTAATTACAACTATCCACACTTCTTTATTGCAGTAAGAAGGTACACTCAGGGAATACTCTATAAACAATGACGCAGGAAGCATATTTATTTCTGTCATATACCTCCCTACTCATTCTTTCCTTCCCCACATGCACACATGCATGCTGCTAGTGTAAGTTTTCAAACAAGCTGTTAGAATATGACAGACACATGCAAAGGCAATGCCAGTGACAAATTGCACAAATGTAGCTGCAGGATGAAGTAGAGATATTGCCACTAATGAACAGGACTACACTGGTTACTTCCCCTCCTCCCTTCACTGAAAGACAAATAGCTCAGTAAAGGAAAACATCAATAGGCCAATCGATCTTTTCTAGGTCCCTTACATTTTCTTTTTTCTCTAGAGTTTCAAGTAAAATGTCATGTGTTGGGCAATTCTGAGTCTTCTGGGGATCATGCATTGATTAGTTATTTTTGACTACTCACCGTGGCAGTTCTCTATGTTGGCGTGATTGTGCTTCAGATTCTGTCCTCACCTCATGCACCATTGCATGTTCCCCAAGCAAAGGAATATACCATTATGCCTTAGCACTGAAAGATGAGCCCAGGAAAATCACATGTTCTACAGATTTGTTTGTATACAGTTAGGGGTATGTTTACTAAACCGTCTTAACGTGCGCCCGGTGATAGTGTGCAGGCTGCCATAAAAGGAGTGGGCGTTTCAGTCTTAAAGCAGCAAGACGGGAGTATCGCGCGATAACGTGCGCTGCTGCGCACATTAACGGGCTAAGCGCCGCTAAGCACGTTAATGCGTGGTAATCTTAAGTAGGCGCCCAGACATACAAACACAGAAACAGAGGTGTAGTACAATGGTTAATACACTGACTGATAATACAGGGGTCATGAGTTTAATCCCCCCGTGTGCCCTAATGCATAAGGCTGGCTGAGGCATCAGCTTTGACATGTAAGTATTGTTTCTTGAGACATTTTATTTGTATTTTAAGTATTGCTGCCAGCAAACACATCCTCACATGCCATAACCTAAGGTGCCGCATAAGGCACCCTATAAGGCACTCCATAGGGCACATTATAAAGTGCACTGTCCGCCACAGCACCCTATAATGTCCCCTATAGGGTCCTTATAAGGCACCTTATATGGACGGTAACCATAAGGTGCCTCAGAAGGCGCTTTATAGGGCACACTATAAAGCATCTTCTGAGGCACCTTATGGTTACAGTACGCAGAGGGTGGTTTTGCTGACAGCACTAATACAGTGTTTCCCAACCCAGTCCTACGGGGCACACCGGCCAGTCAGGTTTTCGGGATATCCCTAATGACTATGCATGAGATATATATGCATTAGAGATAACCTGCCAACCTGACTGGTTTGTGGCCCTCCAGGGCTGGATTTGGAGACCCCTGCCTTACACCTCTGTCATTTAAGATTGTGAGTGGGCAAGGTGCAGATGTCCTAGACATCGAAAGGGTATATAGAATGTGACACATTCCTCCTCGATTCTCACCACCACCAAAATATTGTCTATTAGATAACCTTTTGGTGGTGGTGAGAATCGAGGAGGAATGTGTCACATTCTATATACCCTTTCGATGTTTAGGACATCTGCACCTTGCCCACTCACAATCTTAAATGACAGAGGTGTAAGGCAGGGGTCTCCAAATCCAGCCCTAGAGGGCCAGAAACCAGTCAGGTTGGCAGGATATCTCTAATGCATATATATCGCATGCATAGTCATTAGGGATATCCCGAAAACCTGACTGGCCGGTGTGCCCCGTAGGACTGGGTTGGGAAACACTGCACTAATATACATTAAAAATAGGTAATGCTTTGGACAGCCCTATCAAAAAACCCCACTGTGGGTTTGAACCCATGACCTCTGGCTCCACAGGCAGTGAAATAACCAGTGGACTACAGCTCTATAGCTGCTAACAAGCCCCTGGCTGGCTGCAGAAGGACTACACGTCACCACACAAACAGTCTGCTGTGATCACCAGGATAGGGTTAACCCACCCATACCCATGATGCACTGCGCATGCAAATCAGAAGTCTACAGATGAACACAAAATGGGATATGCACCCCCACAGCACCTTGGCCTGGTAGGGGGAACTGACCGTGTGTGTTACTGGCACAGAGTAGCTACACACCGTCACATTGTGCGGGTACTGTGCTCACCCTGAGGGTGAGGTGGGGCGCCCAGCACCAGGTCCAAAGCACCTTCCATGGCAGAAATAGGCCATGCTGCAGGTCCACAGCAGTGCTAATGTGTGAGATAGGTAGTTCCTACAGACACACTTTGGATACATCTCTATTCCTCAGTCAGGTTTAGCCCTTATGGACCCATAGGTGGATTATGTACCACCACCCAACCAACCAACCTCCCTCCCTTCCGGGCCGAGGGTGGGAAACAGGGTCTCCCACCAACAGATCCACATTTTACCTCCCTGCAATGGCAGCAGTAGAGGAGACCTTCAACCACAGTCCTGCTGGGGAACAAACACGCTATAGGGCAGTCAATGCAGCTCTGTACACATCCTTAAAGCAATAGCAGACAAACATTAGGCCTGGAAATGCTCAGCTGCACTCCACCACTATCTGATATTCTCCTGCAGCAAGCCTCCAGCCACTGCACCCTGCAAGGTGCTCCAGCAAGACACATACTAGCTGCAGACAGTCTGCTAGTTAGTCCATAGTGCATGTTCCTGGAGGAGATGCATGCACCCAGAACTGGGATGTCAGCAAACACACCAAGCAGATAAGTCAGTGATTGGGCCCCAAAAGAGAACCCATAAATATCACATGAGAAAAATATTATAGAGCACTATGGGGGAACCTAGCCATGCCGTGGTCACTGCTCAGTCAGGGTGAGAGTGATTTACCAGAGGACATGCTGTGGCCACCCTGTCTGTGCAGGTGGTGGCCGGGCACTACAATGTCCCAGCCATTGCCCTATGCCCTGTGCAGATGCATCCTGGCCAGGCTACCCTGTCTGGGCTATACCCATGGTACCTTGCTCCTCATTATGCACATTGGCAGGCCAATACTGGCAAAAGTGCTGGCAGTGTGGGCTGTGGAGGGTGTTTGCAGCCACCACACACTGGATAGACAGACACACACTCCCACACCTATGCCAGCAGTGTACAACTATAGAGGTGTTTGGCAGCCCTGGCCACCGCTCCAGTCCTGGGCACAGTGCAGGCAGGGCTATGGTACGCAATACTGTTGGGGTCACTCCCCAGGGTGGTAAACACTGTCATACACAAGACCTGTAGCACACTCCACAGACATCAGTAAGATTGCCATGATGCAGCTCAATCAGAAAATTGTACTTCAGAATTGCTATCTGCCAGTACTCATAGCAACCTTTTGATAGCTGTGTACCGTACACCCGGGTTTAGGGTGGCATTGCTAAGGTATGCAAGTGCTAGTATTGGGAGATGCACACAGGGCCCAATGTCCTGCCTCTCCAGGAGGCATTGGATAATGGAGCCTGTGGGTGCAAGTGTGTCTGCCCCTGTTTGCTGCTGCTTTACGGCAGAGGTTCCCAACGCCAGTCCTGGTGTGCCAAACACTGTTCGGATTTTCATGCTGTCCCTCATGAATATGCATGAGATACATCTGCATACCATGGTGGTGGCGCATAGAAGTGCAGCACAGGCATCTTTATTAGAGGCAGCATGGAACCTGAATGGTGTTTGGCTCTCCAGGACTGCATTTGGGAGACTCTGCTCTAGGTAATGCGCATGTTTATGGTGTCTGTGCTCTGTAGGATAAAATGTAGGTGTTTTGGGCATGTCTATGTCATCTGCACTACAGGTTCTGTCTGTATTAGCATGTTGTAGTAGTGGGTAAAATATGGGGGCTGGGTTGGCAGGGACCACAGCTGGGACTTGAACATGTGACCTCCTGCTCCTGAACACACTGGCTGTGTGCACTGCACCACCGTGTAGCCACAGAGACAGTGCATTCCCTGGGGATACCATGACTGTTCATCAGACAGGGCCTGTCTGTTGCAGTGCATGGCACCCACCTACACAGGGCTAGGCCACGGTCTGCTCTGGGCAGCTGCCACTGCCCCCTCCACCACCAGTACCCCTCTGCCACCCTGCTGACATGCCCATCTGCTGGTGCTGCTGGTGGAGTGCAGTCTCAGGCCATCCATTGTACATAAGAACATAAGATATGCCATACTGGGTCAGACCAAGGTCCATCAAGCCCAGTATCCTGTTTCCAACAGTGGCTAATCTAGGTCATATGTACCTAGCAGTATCCCCAAGAGACACAGGTTCCACAATGCTTGTACTGGGTCAAGCATTGATATCCTGGGTCCCTTTTTAATAATGGTTTAAGGACCTTTCCTCCAGGAACTTGTCCAAACCTTTTTTAAACCCAGCTACACTAACAGCTCTTACTACATCCTCCGGTAACAAATTCCAGAGTTTGATTACACGTTGAATAAAAAAATATTTTCTCTTATTTGTCTTAAATAGTTTACCCTGTAGCTTCATTACATGTCCCCTAGTCTTTCTATATTCTGATAGCGTAAACAATCGATCTACGTTTACCCGTTCCACTCCATTCATTAATTTATAGAACTCTATCATATCTCCCCTCAGCCGTCGCTTTTCCAGGTTGAAGAGCCCTAACCTTTTTAGCCTCTCTTCATAGGAGTAGCCTTCCATCCCCTTTACCATTTTGGTGGCTCTCCTCTGTACCTTTTCTAATAATGCTATATCCTTTTTAAGATACGGCGACCAGAATTGCACACAATATTCAAGATGCGGTCGTAGCATGGAACGATACAGAGGCATTATAATATCCTTTGTTTTATTTTCCATTCCTTTCCTTATGATACCTAGCATTCTATTTGCTTTCTTGGCCGCCGCTGCACACTGGGCGGAGGGTTTTAACATGTTATCAACGATGACTCCTAAATCTTTTTCCTGGCTGGTGGTTCCCAATGTGGAACCTTGCATTGTGTAACCATAGTGTGGGTTGTTCTTTCCTAGGTGCATAATTTTGCACATGTCCACATTAAATTTCATCTGCCATTTGGATGCCCAGTCTTCCAATTTATCCAGATCCTCCTGCAGTTTTCCACAGTCCTCTTGGGTTTTAACAACTTTAAACAATTTTGTGTCGTCTGCAAATTTGATAACCTCACTAGTTATTCCCTTTTCCAGGTCATTTATGAATATGTCAAAAAGCAGCGGACCCAGTACAGATCCCTGGGGTACTCTACTATTCACCTTTTTCCATTGGGAAAATTGGCCATTTAGCTCTACCCTCTGCTTTCTATCTTTTAGCCAGTTCCCGATCCACAATAGTACACTGCCTCCTACCCCATGACTTTTTAGTTTTGCCAAAAGTCTCTGATGAGGGACCTTGTAAAAGGCTTTCTGAAAGTCCAGATACACTATATCAACCAACTCACCTTTGTCTACCTGTTTATTCACACCTTCAAAAAAACATATCAGATTAGTAAGACAAGATCTTCCTTGTCTAAAGCCATGTTGGCTGTCTCCCATTAAGCCATGACTATCTACATGCTGTGTAATTTTGTTCTTTATGATGGTTTCTACCATTTGTGCGGGTAGGCGGCTGCCTATGGTGCAGGTTCTGGGGTAGGGGTGCCTGCATAGCTGTCCACGCTTACCCCCAGCACCGCCTGCCAATGTTCTGTGCCCTTGGGGGTACTGCAGTGCCAGGTCCCACAGTACCTGCTGGGTACTATCCTCTGTGACTGTGGGAAGCACACTCGTGCCCATGCTGGGCCCTTATCAGTTGCTGTCTGGCTGCTCTACTGTTTCAGCATTCCTATGGGCCACCTAGGCATCACCCTAATCCGCACTGTGGCCAAGCTGCAGCACAGCATGTGCCGTCTGCAGCCCTCTGTGTCCCCTTTCCCAGCATTTGTCCAGTTGCCCATTCCGACATGCCCGCCCTACTGTTGTGGAAAATGTGCACGCCATAGGAAACCTGTCCAATGGAGAGGGAAACCCTGATCAGCGCTATTTCACTGTGGGATCATTCACCTTGTATGGGAATGGAGCGTAGACCCTTCCAAAATTCATATCCTTTTTTTGGAGCTTTCTTGAGAGTGTTTTTCAATGTTTACCATTAATATCACTATTGCCCAGCGTGGTTATGTTTTTTTATATTTTGTCGGGGTCATTTTCAGTGTTTATTTGCACTTTTGTTCCGTGCACATGTATCACACTTATCACTTTTTTGTAGGTTTCCCTGATTTTGCTGTACATTGCTGACAGAAATGGTTTCTCTTCCCTTTAAATCAGCTCTAACGCCAGGGTTTCACTGGCGTTAGTTTTCAGCCTCGGATTTCACAGCATTAGTGTGCAGAGAGCCTCTCCCCTCCCACTCTCCACCCATTGACCCCTTCTCTCCGCCCCTGGGGAGCCTTCCTCCGCCCTCCGGGAGCCTTTCTCTGCCTTCAGCGCTCGTTTGCGCCGCAGCGTGCGTTATCGCACGCTAAGGTACCTTATCGCACGATAAGGTACTTTATCGCACGATAAGGTACTTTATCGCACGATAAGGTACTTTATCGCACGATAAGGTACTTTATCGCGCGATAATGTCAAAGAGCGCACAATAAGACGGTTTAGTAATGGGAGGCAATAATATGCTAAGGGGGTTGTTTTAGAAGCATTCCCAGGTGTAAAAAGCACCATTTCAAGGTATACATTAGCATGCATATGTTAATGCTATTTTAGGACAGGGGTTATTTAAACATGGGGAAGTTTACTATGTTTTGCTTTCCAGAGAGGTGGGAAGAGGGAGTAGTTAGGGTGGACTTACAATACAAATATGGATTTCCCATCTTACAAGGGGAATCCATATCCTATCAATAAAATGTTAAAATTGGTATTTACAGATGTCCTGAGCAGGGATGATCTAACCATCAGGCAAAACTAGGCATCCACCTAGGGTGACATCTTCTGGGGGGCGACAATAAGCAGGATACTGACATCTTGAATCAACTCTGGGGCCGGCCCTGGCATGAACAGGTGCTTTCTTGAAGGGACAGGTACAGGCCAAGGTCTGACACCTTGGACTTTGCTCCCCCCTCAATTATCCCTCCAAAGAATCTGATTCTTTCTCTGCTCCCCCCCTAAGATCTTATCTCCGTATTTCCCAAGGCAGTACCATGAGATTATTGCTAGTGTCATGGGCACCAGTGATGTAAATTATAGAAACATAGAAACATGACGACAGAAATAGACCACATGGCTTATCTAGTCTGTCCTTCCATATCAACCACTACAACAGTTCCCTTTTTTCCTTTAGAGATCCTCTGTGTTTGTCCCATGCTTTTTTGAATTCAGATACTGTCCTCATCTCTACCACCTCCACTGGGAGACTATTCCACGGATCCACCATTCTTTCCATAAATATTTCCGCATATCACTTCTGAATCAATCCCCTTTCACCCTCATCCCATGTCCCCTCATAGCAGAGCTTGCTTTCAATTGAAAGAGGTTCTCCTCCTGTGCATTTATGCCACGGAGGTATTTAAACGTCTCAATCATATCACTTTTATCCCGCCTTTCCTCTAAGGTGTACATATTAAGATCCTTAAGTCTGTCCTCATATGCTTTATAATGAAGACCACTAACCATTTTAGTAGCCACCCTCTGTACTGACTCCATCCTGTTTATATCCCTTTGAATGTGGGGTCTCCAGAATTGCACACAATATTCCAAATGAGGGGGCACCAAAGACTTATACAGAGGCACTATCACCTCCTTTCTTCTGCTGGCCATTTCTCTCCCTATACACCCAAGAATCCTTCTAGCTTTTGGGGATAGTCAGCATGTTCATTGTGGAGGCTCTCCATGGTCTGTTCGAAAGCTGTGGTGCGATGAGGGAGCGAAGTTGGGTGGATGATTGATAGTTCAGGGCCATGTGAATCATTAGAAGGGCTTTGTAGAAAATTCTGCTTTGCAGAGGGAGCTAATGGAGGTGTTTGAGGATGGGGGTGATGTGCTTGTATTTGAATGTTCCTGTGATGGTCCTTGCTGCTGTGTGAAGAGCTGTTTGAAGAGGATGGAGTGTTGATTTTGGTATTCCGTGGTATATTGAGTTGCAATAGTCTGCGTGGGGTGTTGTGAGAGCTTGTAGAGCTGAGTAGAAGCCTGATGGGATGAGGAGAGGGCAGAGGTGTTGTAGGGTCTGGGTTTTGAAGTACATTGATCTTGCTGTGTTCGCTACTTGAGTCTTCAGTGAGGTGGCTGCCTTGGCTGATTCCTAGGTCTTTACTTCAGGTTAGATTTGGATTTCCATATTGTTGAGGGTAATGGAGAAGGTGGGGGGGGGGGGGTGAAGGATTGATTCCTAGTGACGAGAAGAGCTTCTGCTTTCTTGAGGTTGATGGACAGATGATTTGTAGATAGTCATTGTGAGATATCAGAGAAGCATTGCTGAAGTTCGTGGTAGGATGGATTGTTTTAGTTGACTGGTGTGTAGAGCATAATGTCATCTGTGTATATGTGATAATTTATTCTGTGTGTTTGGATGATGTTGCAGAAGGATTGGAGGTAGATATTGAAGAGGAGAGCTGAGAGTGTAGAACCCTGGGGTACACCATGGGGTCTATTCTGTCCTGCGAATAGCGGGGATCATCCCTGCTATACGTCCCTCTTTCAGTCCTGTCAAAAGCCTCCCTGTACGAACAAGGAGTTTATACAGGGGGCTTAGATGAGGGTGGGAGTGGGCATTGCAGAAGCGGAGTTAGAGCAGGCAATGGGCAGTCTGCGACCCTGGATGTACAGGGCTGATTCTGAAGTCAGCCCTGTATATCCGGGGTCGGAAGATTGGATGGGGGACTTATTCCACCTCGGAGGTGGAATAAGTCCCCCTGGATGTCAGGGGATGGTAGGCCCAGGTAGCGCAAGGAATGTGAGGGGGTGAAGGGGGTTTCCCACATCCCGACCCTGGCTATGGAAGGCCAGATCAGTGGTCGGGCTATGGGGAAAGGAAAGAGTGGTCAGTGCCAGGGATCGTGGCTCTTAAATGAAGCCACGGTGCCATGGCAATGAGACGCCATGGCACAGCAGCTCCATTCAGGAGCCTGACTGGGTTAGTCGGCATGGCTCTATATTGCATGCCGATCGGAATTGGGTCCCGGCCTGCACGTAAAGACCCTAGATCCAATTCTGATCTCACGAGAAATGTCTAGCACTCAAGGGATTGGAATCGGGTCTACATCTGTGCATCCCAATTCTGATCGGGTACACAGGACCCTGTACGTCATGTTAGGCATGGTGCTGATGATGGTGCATGTATGGTGCTGATGATATTGCTTCGATTCTGATCTGTTGAGTTCTGTTGTGGAGGTAATCTTGGAACCATCTTAGTACTGTGCCTTGTATTCTGATGGACTGGAGGCGCTGTAGGAGGGTGTTGTGATTGATGTTGTCGAAGGTAGAAGAAATGTCGAGGAATATGAGGAGAAATCCTTGGTGGACGTTTTGGGTTTCCTTTATGAGGATTTTCAGGAGTGAGGTTAGGAGAGTTTCCACTCTATGCTGAGGATGGAAACCATGCTGCTGAAGGTTGGGTGTGGCATGGGTATCAAGGTAGTCTTGAAGCTGGGTTTGGACCGTTTTTTTCTATTATTTTGGAAAGGAAAGGTAGGCTAGCGATGGTTCTGTAAGAAGAGGGGTTGGATGGGTCAAGGTGAGTTTTTTTCAGGAGAGGGCACATTGAGGGGGTTTATCTTCTATATGATCCCTGACTGGCACTCAGCATGCCCACTTTGTAGCCTTAACAAATCTAGTTGCATACTTTATGTTAGAAGATTGGTTTATTATGTGTCTGAAGTGTGTGCATATGTACATGGCAGCAGAATAGAGTGAGTCACTGGGGCCATGGCTCAACCAATATTTTTCCCAACACAGTATTAGCAACTAGAGTGCTTGGAGGCAAGGCCTAAGATTGATTTGTTTGAACCTTCCAATGAAAAGATTCCATTGTTCCAGCATACATGTATACAATTTAAAATGGTGCAAGGTGCGAATGTTTTCCTACCAACATATATTTTTTAAATCTACCTATATGTGCATAGTTTTCTCTCCAACAAAGTTACAGCCCTTCCTCTTGATATGTCTCTTTTTACTCCAACTAAAAATATATTAATTTGTTAATTTTTAATGTATTATTATGGTTTTTATGTTGTTATATTGTTTGCAACAGAATGAGTTGCGGGGCTCTTTGGTAGAATATTGTTCCATGCATTCCCTGCCCTCTGTATTGCAAGTTCTTTTAGAGATACCTTCTCTACATGTGGTGCAGTCTGCTTCTGTGAGAAATAGGGTATTTTTAGTAGTTGCGCCTGTAATGTGGAACAGTCTTTCTTTATATTGTGTATTACAATGGATTACTTAGGGGCATATTTATTAAAGGTTAACGCATGTTAAGTCAAGTTTAAGGCATGTTAAGTGCTGCAATGTCCCATAGAAATGAACGGGCAGTGGCAGCACTTAACACACATTAATATTATTAAACATGCCCCTTAGTGTCTCATAGACATGTTAAAACTCATGTGGCTGGGGAAAAGATGAAGCTGATGATGGACATTTCTTGACTTGCTCTGATTATTTTTTCCCTATGCCGCATTCTGGACAGAACACAAGGCCATGCAGATGGTGGAGGCCCAAGCAATAGCAAAAGCGGCAGAAACTGGTCCCATGGATTTATTAGTGACAACCATCAAAGGGGACAAAGAATCTCTGGGCAGCCTACTAGGTATGGAGGGGATGGAAGGAGGCCTTTCACTTAACTTTGGGCATGATGTGTCACTCAGCCTGGAGAGCCACATTCCCCTGGAGCAGCCTGCAGTAAAGATGCAGCAGCCAGTAGTTGTGGAGATGCTGCAGGATGTAGTTGGTGTCTCCATGGCAATGGGCGTGCAGAGACCCTGCCCCAGAACAGGAAATTGCATGGTGGGGTCAGTCACAAAGAACTCCGGTGAGGTGGGGGCTTTGGAAGAACAGAGTTTGGCTGGCCAACGGTCGGTTCCCATTTTGGATTTTCCTTTGGAGTAACACACCCTGGATTCAGCCATGGGAATGCCTGGGACAATGTCCAGTGTTGAGACCTTTACCTTGGAAAGTTTATGGAACGCTTTATCTAAAATGGAACATTCTCTTTCCTTGCAACTTCAGACTATTTTGCAGCAGTTTAACCATTTTGGGCAGAAGTTATTCTTGCAAGAGGTTTTCCTTGTCAATGTTAGCTCCAAGATGACCTTTATGGAGATTCACCTGGATCAGGTTCAAGAAACTGCCCTAACAACTATTAAAGATTCCGAGGTTATCCATAGGAAGCTTGAGCTTTTGGAGAACTCTTCTCGATGCAGGAACCTGAGACTACTTAACTTTCTGAAGGTTCCATCTATCTCAACTTTGGCGCTCTTTAAGAGATTTTTGATTTCTACACTGAAGATTCCAGCAGAATCCTTGCCATCTATTTCCAGAGCTTTCTATTTGCCTACTGCTAAGGCTAAATCTGAGGACAAATTTGATAGTCTGCACTTGACTACTTATTTAGAGAGGTCTGAATCTGATTCTAGGATGTCCACCACATTGTTGGTCATCTTGGCATTAAATACAGATAAGAATTGGATTCTGTCATACCCACCCTCTGCCTTATGCTTGGAGGGCTGGGGTAGCCATTATTTTTCTCTATTGAAGGTTAAATCAACCAACTTTCCTCTCTTGATGCATGCTGGGAAAAGTAGTTTTCCTTCTGTTAGAAAATAGTCATGAAGCCAGAGTTATAGGCAAAACTATAACAAAGTTTATTCCTCCCAAAAGCAAAGGTTCAAAGTAAGTTGCACTAGGATACTTCTCCAGTATTTGTTCATAAAGGTTCTTTATACAAGTGTGCTGGCTGAGCTTTTACATTCATTCAATCCAAATGCAGCTGCTTCTCACGTATACAGAAAAAGAACAAAACATGGCAGCTTCCTTTACCAAAGAAAATATCTTCTTTTCTTTAGGTTACACTCAGCTTATACTATACAGTTTAGCAAAGGCTTTCAATACTGTCTGCAAAGCACAAAGTACAATCCATAGGTTGTTCTGGCTGTAAGGAATCACTCTCCTTAGAGTCCACCTGCATTGCTTCAGGCTCTTGTGGTGCACTGCCTTGCTTTAAACTACTGGCAAATGCCTCAGGGTGTTTTCTCCCTAAAACAATCTGTGGGTCTTTTAAACACAGCTCTAGTGAATAGGGATAAGCAGTACCTGAGCCTGAGGAAACTCCTCTCTGCAGCTGTGCGGCTATCTCTTGCCAGCTCTGGGGAAACAGTCCCTTGTCCCTTAGCTTAGGTTCCTCCCTGGAGCTCTGCCACGGTTCTCCGTTCAAAGCTGAGCTCTGCAGACTTCTGTACTGAGTCTTAGGCACCCACCTCTGAACTCTCTGAACCTTTTCCTTCAGTGCTGGGGTTTGAAGGTTTTCCTGCTCTTTCTCTCTGAGCACTCCAGACCACCTTTGTGTCCTCTCCCCTTCTGCTTTGCTTGCTTCAGTTCCTTTCCTCCATGTGGCTTCCTCCCTCCAGCTACTGTGTTTCCTCCAACTGTGCTCCCGTCTGGGCTGCCTTCCATGCTGCTCTCTCTCATGCTGCTCTTGCTGCTCTCCCTCGTGCTGCTTTCTCTCGGGCTGCTCCCTCTCGGGCTGCTTTTTCAACTCACTCTCAAGCCCTGGCTTATATCCCTGTTTTCTGATCAACCTCCCTGACTCTCTAGACAGGTGTTTGTAATCAGTTTCCAAGCCTGTTGCTACGTCATCAGGGCTTGGGTGTGTCAGCTTAGCTTTTGAATCCCTGTGTTTGTTTTCTCCAGAGAACTGCTGGAACGTGTGTTTTGCAGGGCTGTGACCTTTCCTAAAGGTAGAATCATTCTTTTCTTCTACTTCCATGGGCTCACTAGAGCCCTTCCTTATCACATATCCTCTCCCTTAAGATATTACGGGCTGGCGACATTTCACCTGCACAGCTCGTAATCCACGATAGGGCATCAGCATTCTGGTGCAACCTTCCCGCCCTGTGCTCTACCTTAAAGTTGAAGGCTTGTAATGCCATATGCCAAAGGGTCAGACGGGCATTATGGTTCTTCATTTGATTCAACCATTTTAAGGGCGCATGGTCCGTGATCAATAAGAACCTCCGTCTGGTGAGATAAAATCTAAGGTCCTCCACTACCCATTTGATGGCCAAACATTCCCTTTCGATCATCGAGTATTTCTGCTCCGCCTGGGACAGCTTTTTACTCAGGAACATCACCGGATGTTCTGTTCCCTCATACATCTGCGATAGAACCGCTCCCAGGCCTGTCTCCGATGCGTCTGTTTGGACGATAAATGGCTGCCCAAAATCCACGCCACGCAACACTGGTGCTTTACACAGCTTCCCTTTTAATACTGTGAAAACCTTCTCCACCTCTGGGGGTCCACTTGAGGTTGTTCGGTGAATTTTTCTTAAGCATGTCCGAATATAAGGAACTCTCCTTGGCGAAACGAGGGATGAAACGTCGGTAGTATCCGATTAGACCTAAAAAACTCCTCAACTGTTTTTTTGTTCATGGGCCTAGGAAAGTTTTTAACACTATCTATTTTATTCATCAGAGGTCTGACCATACCTTGCCCGACCATGTGTCCGAGGTATTTCACCTCTTTTCCGGCAAACATACACTTCCCTGGGTTCAGGGTAAGACCGGCCCATCTCATAGCACGTAGCACTGCTTCTACCCTAGCTAAATGTTGAGCCCAACTGGAACTGTGTATGATGATATCATCCATATAAGCCACGGCATACTCCTGGTGTGGACGTAAAACGTGGTCTACCAATCTCTGGCAGGTTGCCGCTGCACCATATAGGCCGAAGGGCATCCTTCTAAACTGGAAGAGTCCGATGGGTGTGCTGAAAGCAGTCTTCGGTCTTGACTCTCGGGTCAGGGGACTTTGCCAATAACCCTTGGTCATATCTAATGTAGTTAGAAAATGAGCTTGCCCCAAGCGATCTAATAATTCCTCAATGTGGGGCATAGGGTATGCATCAAACATTGAAATGGCGTTCACCTGCCTAAAGTCTATGCAAAACCTCAAGGTGCCATCAGGTTTTGGCACTAGCACAATGGGGCTACATCAGGGAGTTTTGGACTCTTCTATAATCCCCATTTCCAGCATCTCCCGTACCTGGGCCACTACCTCTTGTTTTCTGGCCTCCAGCAGCCGATATGGTCTTTGCCTCACCACCTTCCCAGGTGGGGTTATAATTTCATGGGCCACTAACTTGGTCTCTCTGGGGATCGGTGTCAAGACATCCGTAAATTTTGCCAGTAATCCAGCTAGTTCTTGCCTTTGCCGCAAAGAAAGTTCATCGCCTATTCGAGGCTCTGGTTTCGACTTGCATTCCGCCAGTTGCGGACCTAAATCCTCTTCCACTTTCTCCTCAGTGGTGGCAGTTAGTCTTTTCACCTCAGCTCGTCCAGTGGATCCAAACCCTCCGGTTCCTCGACTTGTAGGAGTCACCATGGGTACTTCTTCTAACAAGGGAAACCCTACCCTCTCACAAATGAGCTGAGCCACTCGATCACCCACCTTTACTAGGAAATCCTCTTCACCAAAATTGAAGAGCAATACCTTAATTATGCCCCTGTAATCTGGGTCAATAACACCCGCACCCACGTCTAGAAAATGCTTTAAGGCCAAACCAGAGCGTGGTGCTATCCGGCCGTAACACCCAATGGGAATTTCCATGTGTAGGCCAGTGTCTACTAGGGCCTTTCCGTGTTTGGGGATAATTTCTTCTACAGCGCTGCACAAATCATAGCCCGCTGCGTTGGGTGAGGCTCTCTGAGGACTCTGCGCTTTCGGAGATACTTTGCAAAACTTTAATACAAATTTTGGCTTGTCTGGTGAATCATTTTTCAGAGGCCACTCCTTCTGACCTGGCTTCCTGGGCTTCTCAAACAGTGGACTGGGCACCACTGTTACCATAGCCTTCACCCTCTGATCAAAATCTTGTTCTAGCCTTTCTTCTGGATCAAACTCAGTTCTCCCTTGAGACCTAAAATGTCTTTCCTGACGTATCTGTCTTTCCCTTTTTACACCTATCTGCAGGGGAAGATACTAGGTCATCATGTGCTGGTAGTTCACATAGTGACTCATCTGGGGGTTCATCCTTTTCACCTGGGGTTGCTGACTGGGATCGAGTAGATACCAGACCCACTTTTGGATGTAGGCCCTTCTCCAATCCTCTTTTGAACTGGGGCCAATCCATACCTAACACTAGGTCATGGGGTAATCTCGGGACTACAGCTACCAGGGCTTCCCTTTGTGTTCCTAAGCCCTTTATTAGCAGCTTGTACATGGGATAGAAGTATGATGATCCGTGGATACACCTGATCCTAACCTTTCCCTCTGGTCTGCTCGGTACGGATTCACTCTGTGCTTCTATTGTCTGCCAGAGTCTCTTAGAGATCATACTCTGGTCAGCACCTGAGTCTAGTAGAGCGTTAACAGAAATGCCCTGAACATCAACATTCAGCAGGAACCCTTCTCTTATGTTTTTCACATTAGCACAGGGCAAAAAGCGTCTGGATGGAGGTGAAGGAGAGGGTGCACGCCTGATGTGCAAGTCACTGGCACTTTAAGCAGATTTGTCCCTCCCTGTTCTGACATCATGTCAGAGGAGGGAGGGACCGACCTGCTTAAAGTGCCATGAAAAGGCCTAGGGGTGCATTTTGGCTGTCTGCTGTTGCCCTGCCATTTCTGAGAGAAGAAAAAGTGGTGGCATCAGGACAACAGTACGTAGCCGAAATGTGCCCCCCCCCCAAGCCTTTGCGCCCTGTGCGGCTGCACCGCTCGCACAGGGCTAAGTATGGTCCTGTGTGGCTTATTTGTAAATGATTGTTTATTGTTTGTTTTGTAAGATTATGCATGTTGCTTTGTACCCACTTAGACATTAGGATAAGTGGTTACTGTTTAAAACCCCCCCAAATTCAATTGATCTCACCCTAGAAACCTCACATTCAACAAGATATAATCATCAGAAAAGGTTCCTTATACCAGCCTTTTTTTCGACATGATCATGTTTCAGGCCCCTAAACTAAGCATTGCTTCAGGGGAAAACTTCAAAAAGTAGAGCAGGTAGCATCCTAATGTCTTTCAGTGTTTATCAAAAACTTTTTCAAAAGAGATGCCTGAATTCAACAGGAAGTGACATCCACTATATACTGCAGGCTACACAATCAGTCACAACTACGATCAGTGACAGACATCTCAAAGCAAAGTGGACCACTCAATCTCCTGATTGAAACCAGTTGGTGTTACTGAGTTGAGACGGAAGATCCATTGCTGTTCTTTTAAATTCAACAAAGATTCTCAATTTCCTCCCCTCCAATCTACACGAACCATATCAATCATGCGCCATGCAAAAGATGTAGGTTCATGAGCACATGATATAAAATGATAGAAACTAAAGAAGCCATTGTAATATTTGTATTCAGTCTACTAAGATGTTCTGTTAAATGGGTTATACCATCTTGTAACTCCCCCGATTCGGGGTAGAGCACCGCTCCGCTTCAGCCAGCTGTCCTGTTCAGGCACTCCAGCCCATTTGGGGCTGTGGGAGGAGGAGCAGCGGCCCTTTAAACAGCAGCCTGCTTTCAGCAGGAACAGCACCATCTTGTAACTCCCCCGATTCGGGGTAGAGCACCGCTCCGCTTCAGCCAGCTGTCCTGTTCAGGCACTCCAGCCCATTCGGGGCTGTGGGAGGAGGAGCAGCGGCCCTTTAAACAGCAGCCTGCTTTCGGCGGGAACAGCACCATCTTGTAACTCCCCCGATTCGGGGTAGAGCACCGCTCCGCTTCAGCCAGCTGTCCTGTTCAGGCACTCCAGCCCATTCGGGGCTGTGGGAGGAGGAGCAGCGGCCCTTTAAACAGCAGCCTGCTTTCGGCGGGAACAGCACCATCTTGTAACTCCCACGATTCGGGGTAGAGCACCGCTCCGCTTCAGCCAGCTGTCCTGTTCAGGCACTCCAGCCCATTCGGGGCTGTGGGAGGAGGAGCAGCGGCCCTTTAAACAGCAGCCTGCTTTCGGCGGGAACAGCACCATCTTGTAACTCCCCCGATTCGGGGTAGAGCACCGCTCCGCTTCAGCCAGCTGTCCTGTTCAGGCACTCCAGCCCATTCGGGGCTGTGGGAGGAGGAGCAGCGGCCCTTTAAACAGCAGCCTGCTTTCGGCGGGAACAGCACCATCTTGTAACTCCCCCGATTCGGGGTAGAGCACCGCTCCGCTTCAGCCAGCTGTCCTGTTCAGGCACTCCAGCCCATTCGGGGCTGTGGGAGGAGGAGCAGCGGCCCTTTAAACAGCAGCCTGCTTTCGGCGGGAACAGCACCATCTTGTAACTCCCCCGATTCGGGGTAGAGCACCGCTCCGCTTCAGCCAGCTGTCCTGTTCAGGCACTCCAGCCCATTCGGGGCTGTGGGAGGAGGAGCAGCGGCCCTTTAAACAGCAGCCTGCTTTCGGCGGGAACAGCACCATCTTGTAACTCCCCCGATTCGGGGTAGAGCACCGCTCCGCTTCAGCCAGCTGTCCTGTTCAGGCACTCCAGCCCATTCGGGGCTGTGGGAGGAGGAGCAGCGGCCCTTTAAACAGCAGCCTGCCTCCGGCAGGCCCGCGCCTGTCGGGCCCGCGCCTGAGGGCCTCGCCAGAGGGCCCTTGGGTGTGGCCCTTAGGCAGTGGCCTTCGGCAAAGGTATTTACTACTCCATACAACCCCTGAAGTACCCAATATTCGACAAACAAGAGTCAGGAACTTCCACCATTCTATGCTCTGATCCTGAAGAAAGCTGCATCTGTGCCTAGAGATTCAAACTCTCTAACTGTCCACTACCTGCCTACATGCTGCAAGTATTCAACTACAGCCTCTTATGGACGCTATTCTTTCACTTAAAGCTGTTCTTTACTCTGAAATTGCAGTTTGTTACATAATTGCACACGTTTCTACACGTAGGTATGTAGTCACTGTTTATTCCCTGCAATTGTTCTATTTGCTACAAAGTATCCACTATAACTCATTGATACTTTAACACTGTTAATGCCTGCAATTGTATTACTTGATACAAACGTATCAATTTCAGCTAAAACTGCAAAAAAAAATATTTATCTCCTTCTCACTTGCAAGTCTCACCTGCTACTTCTCATCTCAGATTTAGTACTGTTGTCAGTAGTAAGTTTCAGTTATATTACAGTCGTCTGTAACTCATCTTAGATATATTCCTACCACTTTGTGACTCACCCTAGATTTATTAATGTTATCAGTAACTCAATTTGAAATATAACTACTATCTGTGTTTCACCTTAAATATATTACTGTTGTCAGTAACTCACCCAGCGTGCCAAAGCCCCCTCTATTCGCCTCTCGAATAAGCCTCAAACTTCACAGGGTTAAAATGGAAGACATGATCATCAGGTTATTGTGCCTTTTCCTACTTATTATAACACTACCATCTAATATACTGGCCCTCACCACCACACAAAATTACATTCCTATTGTACTATCTAGTGAGAGAAAATGGTCAGGAGACTCTTATCACAACCCACATGGAGCCAACATCCCGCACCGCAACCTCCTATTGCATGTCCCACTACAACACAACATGAAAACTAGACAAACTAAAAACGTCTACCCTAGTAGACTGAAGTGTGCACTTATAAATGCCCGCTCACTTCGAAACAAGTGGCCAGTGATCACGGATGTAATAATGTCCCACCAGCTAGACATTCTCATGGTCACTGAAACATGGCTCTCAACTGAAGACAATATCATCCTCAACCAGCTTCTCCCACCTAACTTTACAGCCTTCACTGGACACAGACAAAACAAGAAAGGCGGAGGAGTACTTATCATCACCAAAGCTGACCTCCAGTTTAAAATGGATGAATCCAACAGTAACAACCATCTAGAAACAGTATCAGTCTCAAACAACACATGCTCCATAAACTTGGTCTACAGATCACCGTCAGGGGATCCAGACGACCTAGCAACCATAATAAATCTGGCATCCTTCACCCAGGGTCCAAATAAACCTAATTGGATCGTAGGAGATATCAACCTACCATCATTACAGGACACTCAAGCAACAGCATTCCTAAATGCCCTAGATAGCCTAGGATACACACAAATGGTGCAAGAACCTACTCATGAGAAAGGCAATATCCTCGACCTAATTTTCGCACCGCAGCTAATTTTGGACCAACCACAAAACATCGTATTATCGATATCTGCAGTCCCATGGACTGACCACAAACTCATCACCTTTCAGATGCCCACCACTAACTGTTCACACAAGATGAAAACGGATGAAAGCAGGCCTGCTAACTCAGCTACCAGAAGATTCCACCCATTTAACAGAGAACGCATCCTCACTGAAATGAGCACACTCTTTGATGACACCTCACTAAGCCTAGAAGAGTTGATCTCCTCCTGGAACAAAAAACTCAGTGCAATCGCTATCCACCCTCCAACGAACAAGAACCCAAAGAAGAGACCTACCGCCCCATGGTTCACAGTTGATTTAAAAACCTCACTAACCATTTTAAGAAGGCTAGAAAAACGATGGAGAAAGTCACGTACCAGCAGTGACCAATCAGCTTACATCCAACACCTGGCAGAGCATCGTAAAGCCATCTCAGATAAAATCAGACAACACCACACAGATACTCTGAAACGGTCACTGAATAAACCTCACGACTTGTTTAACTTAGTTAAAACACTTGCCAAAGAGCCAACCCCTGAGCACCACAGCAGGATCCGCCCACAGGACTATGCAATTTACATGCAATCTAAAATGTGCAAGACCAACAAAATATTAATACCAGACCCTCCTGATGAACAAGACTACCCAGTATCACTGGCATCCTTCTTTACTCCCTCGAAGAAAACTATTGAAGACACCATCCTAGCTCTAAACACAACCACTGCACACACAGACCCTTGCCCTGCGCACTGGATAAAGGACCTGCGATGTGACATATCCTCAACTATAGCAAAAATCTTAAACTATTCCTTCACCACTGGCTCTTTCCCATCTACGCTCAAGCAGACCTCTGTAAGACCGCTGCTAAAGAACACCAAACTTGATCCTCAAAAAGTAGAATCTTATAGGCCCATATCTAGCATACCTATGCTAGCAAAAATCATCGAGAAAATAGTGCACAGGCAATTACAGGATCATATAGACACATCAGCCCCACTGGATCCAGCTCAACATGGTTTCAGAGAGTCACATGGAGTAGAAACACTACTCACAACACTCCTCAACAACATAACCTCAGGTGTGGATAACATACGCCAGGGCTTCGCTCTTGTCTTCCTAGATATAGCAGCGGCTTTTGACTCGGTATGCCACGAAATTCTCATCTGCCGGCTAAGGGAAAAAGGCATCTGTGGAACAGCACTCGAATGGTGCAAATCTTACCTGTCCGACAGATGGCAGCATGTCAGAGTCGACGGGGATACATCTGAACCTTTCCAACAAAGTCAAGGTGTACCCCAAGGATCCTCTTTATCTGCATTGATGTTTAATATATACATCCAACCCATCTGTGACATCATCAGATCCTTTAATGTCAGTTACATGATATATGCAGACGATGTGCTACTATATATGCCAATATCATTGGACTGCCTAGACCTTACCCCGCTGACTAACTGCTTTGACACCATATCAGAGTGGCTCCTATCACAAAACCTGAGAATACAACACAAAAAGACGGAAGTCCTGTTCGTCTCGAGGAACACCAACTTCACCCCTCCTAGTTGTATTAACGTAAAGGATGCCCAACTCCAAGTTAAACCGGCAATACGCTACCTGGGAGTAACGCTGGACCAAAACCTTGATATGAAGAACCACATAGCCAACACAGTCAAGGCAATCTACTTTAAAATCAGATCCCTCAGACACCTACGCATGCTACTTGAACCGGATGATTTCCGTACCATTTATCAAGCCCTTATACTCCCCCATTTCGACTTCTCAAACTCCATACTACAAGGACTCCCCCGGTCCACCCTGAACCCCCTGCAATTAGCCATGAATAGTGCAGCGAGGGTACTCCTCGGGGCATCCAGGAGAGATCACGTAACACCCCTTCTAAAACAGCTACACTGGCTCCCCATTCAGGCAAGGATCAGTTTCAAGACCTTACTGCTAACATTCAAAGCGGCTAAGGGGCTCACCTCTTCCTCTCTCTCCAACCTCATACAACCACTTGCACCAAACAGGCCACGAAGAACAGCAGAATTAAACACACTAGTTATCCCAAATGACACCACAAGATGCACTAGATCAACAGCCAACAGAGCCTTCCAATTCTGCGCCCCATCTCTATGGAACACCTTACCAACACAAATCAGAGCAATACCTAATCTAAGTCAGTTCAGAAAGGCTTTAAAGCATTTCCTCTTCCTTAAATATCTCAATGACAGCTCCGAACATAACCCCCAGGTGAATAGCAGAAGTGGTCAAACAGATAGACCCCGCAACAGACCAACTTCACAATGTAAATAGCAAGTTGTTCCATATACTATTGTACCACTGTTGTATATAGTTAACCAGGATATCCTTTATCAGATAACCCTGCATTGTATTTAGTTTCCCCTATTTCGCCAAGTTATACTTCCTGTTAAATGTAACGACCAGACATGTGTAAACTGTCGGATGTTTTCTGTTCAATGTAAACCGCGCTGATGTCTAATAGTGCGGTATATAAGAATTGTTAATAAATAAATAAATAAATAAAAATATTATAGGTCTCTTTGTCTGACCCACATATATTTTTGGACAGGTACAAATAATTATATAAATCACATAACTTTAAGTACAAGATGTCGAATAGCGTGCATAATGTACCTTTTGCGAAAATGGATCTAACCAAGAGGCACCACAAGTAGCAGTAGAACACTATTGAAGGTGGCCACAAACAGCATGCTCATTAGTAGCTGTAGATTTATTCAAAGGGAGTTTCAACTACTCTGCAATGTTTCGTCCACAACGATAAGCAATATGAGGAGGGATCTCCAGTTCTTTATGTATAGCAAGAACTCCCCAATGAGCACAAATTAATTTAGAAATGTTTCCAATGCCATGCAAATAAGGCAGCATACATGTCAAATGTGAATCATCTGCCCGTTGCTTATATAATAAAAGATGTTCCCAACAAACATGTTTTTTCTCTACAAAAAGCTTTTCTAATGGTATCCTTAAGATAACCCCTTTAGGCCAAATGATGTAATCGCTTTGCCCTCTGCAAAAATTGACTTTGTGAAGAAAAAAAACTTTTATGATGAAGAAATTGTCCCACAGGTAAATTCTGTTTTAAACCAACTGAATACAACTCTGATAACATAATAAATTATTATGATCCACTTATTTTTTATACAGTGTAGTCTGTAAGGTTCCAGCCGCACTGATGCAGAATAGTGCAGTATATAAGAGAATGTAAATAAATAAATAAATAAATCCTCTTTACAATCCATCCAAAAATTCAATATTAGATACAGAATATTTCATTGTAAATTTCAGATGTTCATCTGCTGTATTTAGTTCCTCTAGGAATAACATCAGCGTTTGAGTGGCACCTAACCATAGGCAAACAATATCATCCAGAAATCTGCACCAAAGTATCACATTAGAAAATGCTGGGGAGGGGGGGCGGAGCCTGATGTCCAGCGGGATAGTCGCATAGCGCTAAGGCTCTCGAGAGGCCTACCAAGACTCCTGAATTTTGAACCGTTTTAATTCTGAATATTGCTTTGACTCTACCGGGGTACCTTGGGGTGATGGCGGGGACCAAACCAGCACGTCTAGATTTCGGGACCCCAACGAATTCCCATGGTAAACGCTCCAAAACCGAGCCCCCGTCTCCGCAGAAGCAGCCCGCACCTCGGGAAGGTCCCGAGATGCAGCAGGAGATCCTCACTGAAATACGAGGGGTAAAAGACCTTGTGCAATCCAACGGGGAGTCACTCCGAGCGCTGCGTGAAGATTTCGGCATACTGCAAAGCAAACTTGAAGGGCTTTCCCTACGACAAGACAAAATGGAAGGCATACTGGACTCACACACGGTCCGGTTGGCGAAACTTGACAAAGTAGAGCGCCAGATACGGGCCCTTCAGAAAGAAGTGGAAGATGGCAACAATCGGGCCCGCCGCAATAACATACGGCTCGTGGGCATACCGGAGGGAGCTGAGTCTGGAGACATGAAGGAGTTTCTTTGTAAGGCGCTTCCTTCCCTACTTCGGATCACATTTGCTAAAGACCTGGAGATTGACCGGGCTCATCGAGTGCCCTCAAATATGGCGCTCAATCGGAAGACCCCGCGGCCTATTATCTTTCGGCTCTTAAGATACCAACATGTTGAGCAAATTCTGAATGCCGCTCGCGCAAAAGGCCCCATCGAGTTTGAGGGCCACCGGATATCCTTCTTTCCTGATTTGGCTAAGCCCACGGTTGATCGTAGAAAGCGATTCCTGGAATTTCGACCGAGGCTACAACAACTGCAAGCTCGCTATGGCCTGATGTACCCGGCTAAACTCAGGGTAACGCTGCACAACCAGACCAGAACATTTGATGATCCTGAATTACTTGCGGAATTTTTGGAGTCCAAAGAGGCAGATCAGATGCGTTGATCCCAGGAACACTTAGCTAATTGACCTTGTATTGGTAAAGCCCGCCATATTGTTTTCGGACGCTCTCTAACTTAGAGACTGCCTTGGCAATTCACAGCCTTGGCTTTCACTAGCCTTGATGGCCCTGCTCTATCATGCCCACAGCTACTTCGGTGGAGATCGGAGACTATAATAACAGAAGGGTTCAAATATTACAATCGCACTCTCTTGGGCCTCCTCCCGCAGACATATGGTCGCCATTTATATTTGGGGTTATGCTTCTTCTCTGGGGCACTTCGGTGCTTGTTTTCTCATATGGGGTGTATCTGGTATCTTAATTGATGTGTATGATATAGATGTACAGATGTGGTATATATTCCATACTCGCCTGCGCTTTTACTTCAAATGTATGACAATGTCTTATGGCCCTATGTAAGGTTTTTTCATTGAACGTAAAGGGAATCAACAACCCGATTAAAAGAAAGAAAATCCTTAGTTATTTGAGTCATGAAAAGGCGGATCTGGTTTTTCTTCAGGAAACGCACTTAAATTCTACCGAAACTCTGAAACTCAATATTAAACCTTACATGGTAGCTGCCTACTCTCCGGCTGTTTCTAAGAAATGTGGGGTAGCTATTCTGGTGAGGAAATCCTTGCCTGTCACCATTATTGCCACTAGCTCTGACACGGAGGGCAGATGGTCCCGCGTCCATCTTAAAATTGGACACCTTGAACTAACATGTATATGTATATATGCCCCCAATGTGGATAATCCTGCCTTTTTTGCTACCATTGCTCAGGTTGCGCAGGCCTCTGCTAGCACCTCACTGATAATAGGTGGCGACTTTAATCAAGTCGTCGATCCTCTGATAGACAGGCAACCGCCTAGAACGAGTGGCCTGCCCAAGAGCTCCCTCACACTCACCTCCTTGATCAAAGATCTCGCTTTAGTGGATCTTTGGAGATTGTTGCATCCTGCTGAACTGGAATTTACTTTCTATTCTCCCCCCCATCTATCACAGTCCAGAATAGATTTTTTCCTAATATCTAAAGTGCTGGTATCTCAGGTAGACACAGCGATGATTCACCCATTACATATCTCAGACCATGCTGCCATTTCCTTCCAGTTGCACACTAACCTGCCCAGTGGGAATCCGGGAAATTGGTTTTTTGATAGGACCCTGCTAGAGCAACAAGAGTTTCAGTTAGACATTCGGGCCGCCATTCAGGACTATTTCCATTTTAACTTACTACATGATACCATGGGCTGGGCTTGGTGGGAGGGCTTTAAAGCTGCCATTCGTGCAACCATTACTAGCTATCAAATTCGCTTGGGGAAACAGCGTAAGCAACAGTTATTACTATTAGAGCAACAAATTAAAACTGGGGAACGGGTTCTTACTTCCCGCACTGATCCTTGTGTGTTGTTACGATTGCAACGCCTACGCTTTCAATATAACTCAATCCTGTCTGCTGCAGCTTCTAAAAATATCGCATCGCAGCAAGGGATGTACTATCGGGAAAGCAACCGTGCTGGTAGACTCTTAGCTAATGCCTTGAAAGGTCAAAAAGAAGCCAAACGGGTAGCGGCTCTCCGAAACCCGGTAGGAGGGGACATAGTGACAAATAATACAGAGATAGTAGAGCTTTTCCGGGATTTTTATACTCGTCTTTATAACTCAGAATGTGACTTCACGTCAGAGGCTTTTGAGCGATTATTATCCGGAATCCAACGGCCGACCCTCTCTGAAGAGGATAGGGTTGCGATGGATAAACCCTTCTCTACTAATGAAATTCACTCTGCCCTTAAACGTGTGGCCTCGGGACGCGCCGCAGGCCCTGACGGTCTTCCGGCCGAATTTTATAAAACGTTCAGTGCTGATCTAGCCCCCCACCTAAAACTTTATTTCACTGCTCTGGCTGAAGACACATCTTGCTTGGGATCCTTTTCGGCGGCGAATGTGGTAGTATTTGAAAAAGAAGGGAGGGATCCGCTGTTAACAGCTAACTACCGCCCAATCTCCCTTCTTAACGCAGACTATAAAATTTTTGCGACTATCTTAGCCTCTCGACTATCTGACCAAATGTCTACACTAATCCACCCTGATCAATGTGGTTTTATACCCGGAAGATCCACTGCCGACAACGCTAGGACTTTATGTCATGTTTTGACTAATTTATTTATTTATTTATTTAACAGTTATTTATATACCGCTCTTTCCCTAGTATCAAGTGCGGTTTACATGGAACAGTAGGTTAATTGGTATGTAATATACCAAGTCAGTTTACATAGAACAGATAATTATAATTTACAAGGAATGTTGTAACATTAAAGGTATAACATATTAGAACATATATACATTGTTAGTTTAAATCTATAATCATCATGTGAATGAGAGTGTGGTATGGTTAATAGTGTATTAGTGATATTTATTTTGAAAATAGAGTATGTAATAATAATGTATAAATGTTAGCCTGTATCTATTTGAGTATTCTGTTCTGAGGGTGTATTGTAGTGTAATATGAATAAGTGAGTTTTTAATTTTTTTCTAAATTCCTTTATATCAGATAGCAGGCGAATGTTGTCAGGTAGATTGTTCCAAAGAATTGGAGCAGAGTGTGAGAAAGCTTTCTTATTTGTTTGTTTTCTGGCTTTTGTGAAATCTTTTGGTATTGTTAAGGTATTTAAGTTTCTGCTTCTTTGGGATCGTTTATCGATGTCTATATTAATCAGTGTATTGAGTGCCGATGGTGCAAGATTATTTATAAGTTTAAATGTAGTGACAAGAATTTATATTTGATTCGGGAGTAAATAGGTAGCCAATGAAGTTCAGCCAAAATTGGTGTAACATGTTCAAGTGGGCTTATATTCATAATCATCCTGGCAGCTATGTTCTGAATTATTTGTATCTTTTTAATATTTTGTTTTGAAATGCCATTAAGTATTGTGTTTGCATAATCAAAATGTGGGGTGATGATAGCATGAATTATATTAATAAAGTCTTGTAGATGAATCAATGGTCTTAATTGTTTTAGTGTTTTGAGTTTGTAATGTATTTTTTTAGTTAGATATTTTATATGTGAATCCATATTTAGATTATTGTCAAGTATTACACCTAAATATTTTATTTCTTTTTTGTATTTATTTCATGAGTATCTAGTGTGATCGTGTTTGGGGGTATGTATGTTTGATTTTTAGTGATGAATAATATATCAGTTTTAGTAAAGTTGATAAGTAGATTTTGTTCTTTGAGCCATTCAGTTAGTTCATTGAAACATTCTGTTATTTTTTGAAGAGGTGGGTGTGGGATTTCAAATGGGAGGTAGAACATTATATCATCAGCGTAGATATGATAATAAACATTGTGACGTTTAAAGATGTTACAAACTGGTTGTAAGTAAATATTAAATAATAGCGCAGATAATGCAGAACCCTGCGGGAGACCCTGAGTTTGTTTGAAGGTGTTAGAAATTTGGGTGTGGATTCTTACTGTTTGAGTTCTGTTTGATAGATATGATTTGAACCAATTATAAACAGTAGATGTAATTCCAATTTGTTGAAGTCTGTTTAACATTGTTAAGTGATTAACACTGTCAAATGCAGCTGATATGTCAAGGAAAACAAGAATAAAGGCTTGTTTAGGATTATCAATACCTCTTAATATTGTGTCATAAAGGATCGTTAGCAAGGTTTCTACTCCATGGAAGGGTCTAAAGCCATATTGATGTTCATCAAGGAGGTTTAATGTGTCAATAAAGTCTTGTAGTTGAATTTGTACAATTTTTTCAATAAGTTGAATGCTGCAAGCCTAGATCTACCACTAGTTGGCCTCTCCCTAGACGCCGAGAAAGCCTTCGACCGTCTAGAATGGCCCTTCTTATTTGCTGTTCTCCGTTGGTACGGCTTTGGGGAGGGCTTTCTCCGGTTTCTTCAAGTCATGTATGCTGAACCCACAGCCAGTATATGTGTGAATGCTATCAAATCTCAGCCATTCAGCCTTCAAAGAGGTACACGCCAAGGGTGCCCCCTATCTCCTCTGCTCTTTGACTTAGCGCTCGAACCTCTAGCCCTGTTACTTAGGCAGTCCGCAGACATCCGAGGTGCCCCCTTTAGACACAGAGAGATCAAACTCTCCGCTTATGCAGATGATCTTATGCTTTTTATAACTTTGGACTCGGTCCCAGTAGTCTTAGAATTACTAGACAGGTATTCGCAGCTCTCGGGCTATAAGATCAACTGGACCAAATCGGTTGCTTTCCCACTTAACCACCGGGTACATGCGGCCGACATGCAAGCCTTTCCCTTTCTCTGGCAGCATAGTATGGTGAAATATCTCGGGGTCCATTATTGCTATCCTTTAGAGGACACTATTAGTTTCAACGCCAAGGCGATAATCTCCAAAGTCCGTGAACTTACCAATCGGTGGTCTCCACTAACCCTTACATGGTGGGGCCGCTTGGAAACAGTGAAAATGATGATAGTTCCTAAAGTGAACTACATTCTCGAAATGCTACCATGTTTACTGCCCCGACACATCTACAAAGATATAGAAGGCCTTCTTATCCGTTATTTATGGCAGGGTAAAACACCCAGGATAGCTAAACAACACTTGCAATCTGATAAAGCGAGAGGAGGAGCTAGATTTCCAGATTTTCTCAAATATCATAAAGCCTTCCTCTTAAAGCAAGGTGCCCGTTGGTTGGATACCCCGGCAGCAGGCCGCCCGGTGTGGCTAGATATTGAAGAAGAGCTTAGTGGACCAGTTCCGCTGGCCTACTTCCCCGGAATGTGCCATCATTCAGACTCCCGCCATTCACCAATGGTTGTAGACACTCTAGTGGCCTTTAATGCCCTCATTCAATCTCTGGGTCCGCAGGCGTGCCCCCTGGACCATCTCCCGATATGGCATAACTCTCGATTTCAAATTAACAAAAAACGATAGCATGGAGACCCTGGT
Organism: Ichthyophis bannanicus; assembly: GCA_033557465.1. Lineage (NCBI taxonomy): Eukaryota > Metazoa > Chordata > Amphibia > Gymnophiona > Ichthyophiidae > Ichthyophis > Ichthyophis bannanicus. Next base: position 683,372,779 of record CM066036.1, on the reverse strand, counting down.
ACTCCAGGGGGATTTGGACACCTAAGCAGCTGTTTGCTGGGGATCGCTGGAAAACCTTTAATGCTTTACAAACGGAATTTGGTCTACCAGCGAAATATTACTTTCAATGGGTGCAGCTCCAACATTGCCTTAAAGGTGCTCGGGTCATTCCGCGCTCTGATACTAGCGTGGAAGGGCTGTCAGAGGTGATTCGTCGTATCGGGAGTCTACCAGGGGTGGCATCTAACTTTTATAATATACTCACTCATAGTCCAGGCAGGGACACCCCTAGGGCCCAGCAGGCATGGGAGCGCGAATTGCACATCACTTTAACTCCCCAGCAATGGAAGATAGTCTGGAGCAAAGTGGTGCGGGTCTCTAGATCTGCCTCCGTCACTCAAACACTCTTCTATTTTGCCCACAGATGCTTTTATACTCCTGAGAAGATGGCCAAATGGAATGTCAATACAAGCTATCGATGTTGGTCATGCCATACAGCGGTGGGTACCTTCGCCCATGTTATCTATGAATGTCCAGCACTACAGCAATATTGGGGGCGGGTTTGGGACCGGATACAAAGTATCCTACACTTCCGGGAGCCCCTTTCTTGGAAGATTGTGGGACTCCGCTCTGTGGCGGGGATCCCCTCTCTTCCCAAGACAGCCGCTTCCTCCTGGATTTTATGTTGGGTATGGCTGTATGCCTAGTCACGAAAAATTGGAAGAATGGCTCCCGCCTAACTTTTACCGAATGGTGGAATTCTGTCTGCTTATATAGTACATATGAGCAGATACCTCGTCGGATGGCATTCCAGGTTCAGGACTGCTCTCACTTGTCTAAGTGGCAGATGCTTAATGACTATGTTCAGATTGCCAGATGTTCCAATATAGCCGTGTAGCTACACTCATCATGTTGCAGATAATTATATTATCTCGAAAGATAGTAATGTGTATATACACCCGATACTGGATTGTTACGTATCCCAGAGAAGAAGCAGGGGGGAGGGGGGTGGTGGGGGTTTACTGTCCGTGATTGTATAATATTATTTGTTCCTGTCTTCTATTCTGTATGTCCTTTTGTTTCGATGTTCCAAAATGAAAATAAACGTTTAAAAAAAAAAAGAAAATGCTGGGGAGGAATCTATATACTTCTCTTCAAATTTAGCCATCACTAATGTCCCCAAAGAAAGAGCCACCAACAAATCCATGGCAATACCATGGTGTCTGATATAATATTCACCTTCATAATAGAAGTAGTTCTGTATAAGTACCAAGGTAAGTAATTTTATCAAAAAGTCAGCTGAAATGCGATGATTTTGTTGAGCCAAAATTAAATGATGACTAGCAACTTCTAACGCCCACTGTTGAGGTATAACTGTGTACAGCGAGGTGACATCCATAGTCACAAGAATCAGTGAATCTATCTGTGTCGACACTGTAGTTAATAACCATAAAAATGTGAAGTGTCTTGAATGAAAGATGTCACTTTCCTAACAGTAGTTTTAAAAAGACATCCACAGATTTTTCTAAAGGTTCTAATATAGTACCCCGAAAGGATACTATAGGACTTCATGGAGATTAAATTAAATTTCTTATGTGCCTTTGGTAACATGTAAATGTGAGGTGTTTTAGGAAATTTTTCAATAAGAAAGTCACATTCTTTTTCCAACAGAATACCTCAAAATTTTGCCTCAGTTAAAGTATCTTTAATTTGCATAGCCAAATCATTTAAATTTATTTTTTTATTTTTTTATTTAACATTTCTTATATACCGCACTATTATCATCAGCGCGGTTTACATTGAACCAAACATATACATACAGAAAACTGTAGTGCATTTTACAAGTAACAGGAAATTGAACTTGGTAATAAAGGGAAACTATGTACACTATGTAACTATATACAATAGTCTATATACATTAATCACAGTTGAAGTTGACTTGACCTGAGTATGGGTGTAGAGGATTCATATCCAATTTATGATAATATGAGACACCAGAAATCTGGTGAATCAGTTCATTATGGCATTGTTGCTGAGACTGAAGGACAATGCTACCTCCTTTATCTGCTCATTGAATACTTAGATAAATTTCTTAACTCATTAAATGTAAAATTCTTGTAATAAGATAAAGACATAGGGGTATGTTTACTAAACCGTCTTAATGTTACCGGCGTTAGTTGCAGTCTTACTGTGACGAATGCCATATAAGGTAGTGGGCGTTCCAGTCTTAAGGTAGCATTTAGGATTATCGTGCGATAGAGGGAGCCATGGCACGTTGACACGTGTTAGCCTTAATTAGGCGCGCTGATGTGCAAGCATAGCAGCAGAGGTGTAGCACAATGGTTAATGCATTGACTGATGAAACAGGGGTCATGAGTTCTATCCACCAGTGGGCTTAATGAGTAAGGCTGTCTGAGGCATTGCTCCATCAGTGCTATCCAAAGCATTTCTTTTTTATTTTAAATTAGTGCTGCCAACAAACATATCCTCACAGTACCGTAACCTAAGGTGCCGCATAAGGCACCCTATAAGGCACTCCAGAGGGCACATTATAAAGTGCACTGTCCGCCAAGGCACCTTATAATGTTCCCTATAGGGTGCCTTATAAGGGGCCATATAGGGCGCTTTATAGGGCACCTTATAGAGCGCTTTATAGGGCGCCTTATGAGGCACCTTAAGGTTACAGCACTGTGAGGGTAATTTTGCTGGCAGCACTAATTTAAATTAAAAAAAAAAAATTCCTCAGACAGCCCTATCAAATAACCCCACTGTGGGATCAAACCCACAACCTCTGGCTCTACAGGCAGTGAATTAACCAGTGGGCTACAGCTACTAACAAACCCCTGACTGGCTACAGAAGGACTGCAGGTCACTACACAAACTGTCTGCTGTGGTTACTAGGATAGGGGTAACCCACCCTTACCCATGATGCACTGCACATGCAAATCAGCAGTCTACAGATTATCACAAGATGGGGTATTCACCCCCACAGCACCTCGGCCTGGTAGGGGGAACTGACCATGTGCACCCCCACAGCACCTCAGCCTGGTAGGGGTTACTGACCGTGTGTGTGACTGGCACAGAGTAGCTGCAGACCGTCACATTGTGCGGGTACTGTGCTCACCCTGAGGGTGAGGTGCGACACCCAGTACCAGGTCCATAGCACCTTTCATAGCTGAAATCGGCTATGCTGCAGGTCCCCATCAGTGCCAGTGTGTGAGATAGGTAGTTCCTACAGACACACCTAGGATACATCTATATTTCTCAGTGATGTTCTAGCCCTTATGGACTATGATTAACCCAGAATATTGCATATCCTGTGTTGGTGGCATAGTCACAATGTGGATGGGGAACAGGATATCTTACCAACAGATCCACATTCTACCACCCTGCAATGGTAGCAGTAGAGGGGACCATCAACCCCAGTCCTACTGGGGAACAGGCACCCTACACGGCAGTCAATGCAGATCTGTACACATCCATAAGGCAAGGCAGACAGAAGGCCTAGAAATGCTCTGCTGCCCCCAACCACCATCTGACATTCTCTAGCAGTGAGCCTCCAGCCATACACATACTAACTGCAGACAGTCTGCTAACTAGTCCATAGTGCATGGTCCTGGAGAAAATGCATGTACCCAAAACTGGGATGTCAGCATACACACCAAGCAGAGAAGTCAGTGATTGGGCCCCAAAAAAGAGAACCCATAAATATCACTTGAGAGAAACACAGTATAGCACTATGGGGGAACCTAGCTATGCCGTGGTCACTGCTCAGTCAGGGAGAGAGTGACCTCCCAGCATGACATGCTGTGGCCGGACACTACAATGTCCCAGCCATTGCCCTATGCTCTGTGCAGATGCATCCTGCCCAGGCCACCCTGTCCAGGCTATACCCACAGTACCTTGCTCCTCATTATGCACATTGGCAGGCTAACACTGGAAACAGTGCAAGCAGTGTGGGCTGAGTAAGGTGTTGGCAGCCACCACACACTGAATGGACAGACACACACTCCCACACCTATGCCAGCATTGTGCAAATATAGAGGCTTTTGGCAGCCCTGGCCACCTCACCAGTCCTGGGCACAGTGCAGGAATGGCTATGGAACGCAATACTGTTGGGGTCACTCCCCAGGGTGGTAAACACTGTCAGACACCAGAATTGAAACACACTCCACAGACATCAGAAAGGTTGCTATGATGCAGCTCAATCAGCAAATTGTGCTTAACCTAGGAATTGCTATCTGCGATTAATCACAGCAACCTTTTGATATATGTGTAACGTATTCCCAGATTTAGGGTGGCATTGCTAAGGTATTCAAGTGCTAGTATTGGGAGATGCTGCTGCACGCAGGGCCCAACATCCTGCCTCTCCATGAGGCTGTGGATATTGGAGCCTGTGGGTGCGGGTGTTTCTGCCCCTGTTGGCCACTGCTCTGGGGCAGAGGTTCCCAACTCCGGTCCTGGTGGGCCAAACACTGTTTGGGTTTTCATGCTGTCCCTAATGAATATGCATGTGATACATTTGCATACCATGGGGGCGGCACATAGATATGCAGCACAGGCATCTTTATTAGAGACAGCATGACACCTGAATGGTTTTTGGCCCTCCAGGACTGCATTTGGGAAACTCTTCTCTAGGTATTGTACATGTCTATGGAGTCTGTGCTCTGTAGGGTAAAATATAGGCGTTTCAGGCATGTTTTTGTTATCTGCAATAAAGGTTCCCTCTTTATTACCATGGTTTAGTAGTGGGTAAAATATGGAGACTGGGTTGGTGGGAGCCACAACTGGGACTTGAACCTATAACTTTCTGCTCCTAAACACACTGGCTGTGTGTACTGCACCACTGTGTTGCCACAAAGACAGTTCATTCCCTGGGGATACCATGACTGTTCGTCAGACAGGGACTGTCTGTTGCAGTGCATGGCACCCACCTAAACAGGGCTAGGTCATGGTCTGGTGTGGGCAGCTGCCACTGCCCCCTCCACCACCAGTACTCCTCTGCCACCATGCTGACATGCCCTTATGCTGGTGGTGCTGGTGGTGTGCAGTCTCAGGCCATCCAGTGTGCCGGTAGGCGGCTGCCTATGGTGCAAGTTCTGGGGTAGGGGTGCCTGCATAGACGTCCACACTTCCCCCCACCACCGCCTGCCAATGTTCTGTGCCCTTGGGGGTTCCTGCTGGGTACTATCCCCTGTGACACTGTGGGAAACACACTCGTGCCCATGTTGGGCCCTCATCAGTTGCTGTCTGGCTGCTGTACAGTTTCAGCATTCCTATGGGCCACCTAGGCATCACCGTAGTTCGCACTGTGGCCCAGCTGCACCACAGCATGTGCCACCTGCAGCCCTCTGTATCCCATTTTCCAGCATCTGTCCAGTTGCCCATTCCGACATGCCCACCCTGCTGTTGCGGAACATGTGCATACCATAGGACACCTGTCCAATAAAAAGGGAAAACCCTGATCAGCGCTATTGCACTGTGGGATCATTCACCTTGTAGGGGGACAGAGCATAGACCCTTCCAAAATTAATATCTTTTTTGGAGCTTTCTCAGTAGTGTTTTTTGATGTTTTCCATTAATATCAATATTGCCCAGCTTGGTTATTGTTTTTTTTTACATTTTGTTCAGGTCATTTTCAATGTTTATTTTCCTTTTTGTTCCGTGCACATGTATCATGCTTATCACTTTTTTTAGGTTTCCCTGGCTTTGCTGTACATTGCTGACGGAAATGGCTTCTTTCCTTCAAATCTGCCCTAACGCCAGGGTTTCACTGGCGTTAGTTTTCAGACCCGGCTTCCACAGCGTTAGTGTGCAGGAAGCCTCTCCCCTCCCACTCTCCACCCATTGACCCTCTTTCTCCACCCCTGGGGAGCCTTCCTCCGCCCTCCGGGAACCTTTCTCCACCTTCAGTGCTTGTTTGCGCCGCTGCGCGCGTTATTGCGTGCTAAAGTACCTTACTGCCCGGTAAAGCACCATTATCGCGCGATAATGTACCTTATCACATGATAACTTCTCAGCAGCGGAAATAGCGCCCTTTAGTAAACATACCCCATAGAGCCCAATATTGAGGTGGGCAGGCTATGCACCACAGCAGCACATAGCCTGCCCGCCAACCCCCCTAACTTGGATATTCACTTCTGCACCAGCAGAAGTGAATATCTGGGTTAGCCTGGATGCCTCAGCAGCTGCAGAGGCTACACGGGTAGTAGCGATTTTCATTGCTACCTGCAAAGCCTCTGCTTCTTAAAGATAGGCAAGGTTTTTTCTCACCTATCTTTAAGGCACAGAGGGCTACACAGGTAGTAACAAAAGTCGCTGCTACCCATGTAGCCTTTTCTTCCGCCACTGCTCCACCCTGGAATGCCTCTAACATGGCCCAATGCTATGCGGATAGCATCTGGGCACCTTAGGGACTTAGCCGGGATATTCGAAGGGCACTACCCATGTAGGTGCCCTTCAAATATCTCTGATAAGGCCCTTACACAGGTAACTAAGGAAGTTACCTGTGTAAGGGCCTTAAATTATCGGGCACATAGTTTTTTCAGAATTCTCTAAGCGGTATGTTTACTAAACCGTCTTTATGTGCGCTCTGTGATGTTATTGCGTGATAAGGTACCTTATCGTGTGATAAAAGTGCTTTATCAGGCACAGAGGTATCTTACCGCGTGATAGCGCATGATAACGCGCGATAACGTGCGCAGCGGCGCAAACGAGCGCTGAAGGCGGAGAAAGGCTCCCAGAGGGCTGAGGAAGGCTCCCCAGGGGCGAAAGGGTCAATGGGTGGAGAGTGGGAGGGGAGAGGCTCCCCGCACACTAACGCTGTGAAATCCGAGGCAGAAAACTAACACCAGTGAAACCCTGGCGTTAGAGCTGATTTAAAGGGAAGAGAAACCATTTCTGTCAGCAATGTACAGCAAAACCAGGTAAACCTACAAAAAAGTGATAAGTGTGATACATGTGCACGGAACAAAAGGGCAAATAAACAGTGAAAATGAACAGAAGAAAATGGAAAAATAAAATAACCAAGCTGGGCAATAGTGATATCAATGGGAAACATCAAAAAACACTCCCAAGAAAGCACCAAAAAAAGGATATGAATTCTGGAAGGGTCCATGCTCCGTCCCCATACAAGGTGAATGAGCCCACAGTGAAATTGCGCTGTGCAGGGTTTTCCTCTCCATCGGACAGGTTTCCTATGGCGTGCACATGTGCAGCAACAGCAGGGCGGGCAAGTTGAAACGGCCAACTGGACATATGCTTGAAAATGGGATACAGAGGGCTGCAGGCGGCACATGCTGTGGTGCAGCTGGGGCACAGTGCGGACTAGGCAGATGCCTAGGTGGCACTTCGGAATGCTGAAACTGTACAGCAGCCAGAGAGCAACTGATGAAGGCCCAACATGGGCACAAGTGTGTTTATCACAGTGTCACAGGGGATAGTACCCAGCAGGTATCTCCAAGGGCACAGAACATTGGCAGGCGGTGTTGGGGGGGGAAGCGTGGACGTCTATGCAGGCACACCTACCCCAGAACACGCACCATAGGCAGCCGCCTACCTGCACACTGAATGGCCTGAGACTGTGCACCACCAGCACCACCAGCAGAAGGGCATGTCAGCATAGTGGCAGAGGGGTACTGGTGGTGGAGGGGGGCAGTGGCAGCTGCCCAGAGCAGACCATGGCCTAGCCCTGTGTAGGTGGGTGCCATGCACTGCAACAGACAGGCCCTGCCAGACGAACAGTCATGGTATCACCAGGGAATGCACTGTCTCTGTGGCAACACAGTGGTGCAGTGCACACAACCAGTGTGTTCAGCGGCAGAAGGTCACAGGTTCAAGTCCCAGCTGTGGTTCCTGCCAACCCAGTCCTCATATTTTACCCACTACTAAAACGTGCTAATACAGACAGAACCTTTATTGCAGATGACGTAAACATGCCCAAAACACCTACATTTTAGCCTACAGAGCACAGACACCATAAACAGGCGCATTACCTAGAGCAGAGTCTCCCAAATGCAGTCCTGGAGGGCCAAACACCATTCAGGTTCCATGCTGCCTCTAATAAAGATGCCTGTGCTGCATTTCTATGCACCGCCCTCATGGTATGCAGATGTATCTCATGCATATTCATGAGGGACAGCATGAAAACCCGAACAGTGTTTGGCACACCAGTACTGGATTTGGGAACCTCTGCCGTAAAGCAGCAGCCAACAGGGGCAGACACACCCGCACCCACAGGCTCCATTATCCAATGCCTCCTGGAGAGGCAGGACATTTGGCCCTGCATCACCTCCCAATACTAGCACTTGCATACCTTAGCAATGCCACCCTAAACCTGGGAATACGGTACACAGCTATCAAAAGGTTGCTGTGATTACTGGCAGATTGCAATTCCGAAGTTAAGTACAATTTTCTGATTGAACTGCATCATGGCAACCTTTCTGATGTCTGTGGAGTGTGCTATAGGTCTTGTGTCTGACAGTGTTTACCACCCTGGGGAGTGACCCCAACAGTATTGTATACCATAGCCATGCCTGCACTGTGCCCAGGACTGGAGCGGTGGCCAGGGCTGCCAAACACCTCGATAGTTGTACAATGTTGGCATAGCTGTGGGAGTATGTGTCTGTCTATCCAGTGTGTGGTGGCTGCAAACACCCTCCACAGCCCACACTGCCAGCACTGTTGCCAGTATTGGCCTGCCAATGTGCATAATGAGGAGCAAGGTACCATGGGTATAGCCCGGACAGGGTGGCCTGGCCAGGATGCATCTGCACAGGGCATAGGGCAATGGCTGGGACATTGTAGTGTCCGGCCACCACCTGCACAGACAGGGTGGCCATAGCATGTCCTGCTGGGAAATCACTCTTACCCTGACTGTGCAGTGACCACAGCATGACCATAGTGCTGTATAGTGTTTCTTTTATGTGATATTTATGGGTTCCCTTTTGGGGCCCAATCACTGACTTATCTGCTTGGTGTGTATGCTGACATCCCAGTTCTGGGTACATACATCTTCTCCAGTACTTTGGACTAGCTAGCAGACTGTCTGCAGCTAGTGTTTGTCTTGCAGGAACACCTTGCAGGGTATAGCAGCTGAAGGCTTGCTGCTAGAGAATATCATATAGTGGTGGAGGGCAGCTGAGCATTTACAGGCCTACTGTCTGTCTGCTATTGAGTTATGGATGTGTACAGATCTGCATTGACTGCGCTGTAGGGTGTCTGGTTCCCCAGCAGAACTGGGGTTGATAGTCCCCTCTACTGCCACCATTGCAGGGAGGTAGAATGTGGATCTGTTGGTGGGAGATCCCGTTTCCCACCCTGAGCTCCAGAGGGTGGGTTGGGTGGGGGTACATAATCTGCCTATGGGTTCAAACAACACCCCCCCTCCCTTCCCTTCCCCCCCCTCCCCTCCCTTCCCCCCCCTCCCTCCCCTCCCTTCCCCCCCCTCCCTCCCCTCCCGTCCCCTCCCTTCCCCCCTCCCTCCCCCCCTCCCCCCCTCCCCCTCCTCCCCCCCCCTCCCTCCCCCCCTCCCCCCTCCTCCCCCCCCTCCCTCCCCCCCCCTCCCTCCCCCCTCCCCCCTCCTCCCCCCCCCCTCCTCCCACACCTCCCCTCCCCCCCTCTCTCCCCCCCTCCCCCCCCTCCCCCCCCCCTCCCCCCTCCCCCCCCCCTCCCTCCCCCCTCCCCCCTCCCCCCCCCCCTCCCCCCTCCCCCTTTCCCTCCCTCCCCCCCCCCCCCTCCTCCCCCCCACGCCCCTCCCCCCCTCCCACTCCTACCTTCTCTCCCCCCTCCCCCCCCCTCCTCCCCCCCCCTCCCCCCTCCCTCCCCCTCCCCCCCTCCTCCCCCCCCCCCCTCCCCCCTTCCCTCCCTCCCCCTCCCCCCCCCCTCCCCCCTCCTCCTCCCCCCCCCCTCCTCCCCCCCCTCCCCCCTTCCCTCCCTCCCCCCTCCCCCCCCTCCTCCCCCCCTCCTCCTCCCCCCCCCCCTCCTCCTCCCCCTCCCCCCCTCCTCCTCCCCCCCCCCCCCCCTCCTCCTCCTCCCCCCTCCCCCCTTCCCTCCTTCCCCCACTTCCCCCCCCTTCCCCCCCCCCCCCCTACATCATGTACCATGGCACCCACACAGGATATGCACTAGTCTGGGTGCATCATAGCCCATAAGGGCTAGACATGACTGTGAAATACAGAAGGACACAGATGTAACCTAGGTGTGTCTACAGAAAATATCTATCACACACAGTAGCATGGATGGGGACCTGCAGCATGGCGTATTTCAGCTATGAAAGGTGCTGTGGACCTGTTGCTGGGCGCCCCACCTCTCCCTCAGGGTGAGCACAGTACCCGCACAATGTGACGGTCTGTGGCTACTCTGTGCCAGTACCACACACGGTCAGTTCCCCCTACCAGGCCGAAGTGCTGTGGGGGTGCATACCCCATCTTGTGCCCATCTGTCGACTGCTGATTTGCATGTGCAGTGCATCATGGGTACGGGTGGGTTAACCCTATCCTGGTAACCACAGCAGACAGTCTGTGTAGTGACATGCAGTCCTTCTGCAACCAACCAGGGATTTGTTGGCAGCTGTAGCCCACTGGTTACTTCACTGCCTGTGAAACCAGAGGTCATGGGTTCAAACCCATGGTGGGGTTATTTGATAGGGCTATCTGAGGCATTATCTGTTTTTAATGTACATTAGGGCTGCCAGCAAAAACACCCTCAGAGTACTGTAACCTTAAGGTGCCTCATAAGGCGCCCCATAAGGCACCTTATAGGGCACCCTATCAAGCGCCTTATAAGGTGTCCTATAGGCGACATTATAGGGTGCCTTGGCGGACAGTGCACTTTATAATGTGCCCTGTGGAGTGCGTTATGGGATGCCTTATGCGGCACCTTAGGTTACGCCACCATGAGGGTGTGTTTGCTGGTAGCACTAATTAAAATAAAAGTAAAATGCCTCAAAAAACACTACCTAAAAATAAAGGGTGATGCCTCAGCCAGCCTTATGCATTAGGCAAACTGGGGGATCAAACTCATGACCCCTGTATTATCAGTCAGCATATTAACCATTGTGCTACACCTTTGTTTCTATGTTTGCATGTCTTGGCACCTACTTAAGATTACCGAGCGTTAACGCACTTAGCGGTGCTTCGTCCGATAATGTGCACAGCAGCGCGCGTTATCGCGCGATAATCCCGTTTTGCTACTTTAAGACTGAAACGCCCACTCCTTTTATGGCAGCCTGCACACTATCGCCAGGCGCACGTTAAGACGGTTTAGTAAACATACCCCTAAGTCTTTCAATAAAAATGCCTGGAACATAGCTACAGCTGGGCCTAAAGAACCAGGAGGAGACCATTTAGATTTATTATATAAAATAGCGCTTTCACCCACAGTAGAGCAATCCTTAAAGAATAGACATTGTTGTAACTTCTGAATTAATTGAAAAATAACCAAACAGCATTTAAAAGGATCATATGAAACAGTAGGAATAAAAGCCAATCCTTTATCCAGCACAGTCAGTTGTGTTGAAGAGAGCAACCATGGGGATAAATTTATAACTCCAGATTCCTCCGTGTCTGAGATCTCATCACTGGTCTGGTTTTCGCCCAATTGTTCTCGGTTAAGTAATCTCTCCATTGTCCTCTGCCATGACCTTGTCAGAACCATCACCGATCTAAAAAATCACCCCGATTGGTTCTCTACATATTACCACCATCACTGCGGTATTCAGAATCCTCTGACGATCGATCAAAGGATACATGCTTCTTCCTTTCGAAATAATCTTGCCGCATCCATAGATAAATAGAAGGTTGTTTATAATCGGCCTCATCCTTATATAATTTATTTAACTTAGTTTTTCATTCAGAATTTTAAAAGTCAGCCACAGAACATTCTAAAATATTAAACTGTGTTTCCCAATCCTCGTTTACCAGTTTTTCTTTCAGACCTTCCATCATAGATTTAATTTCTTCCTTAATTTTTCATTCAGATGTCACTGTTTTTTCAATAATCAGAAGCATCAAGTCTAGAGCACACTTATTCAAAATAAGATTTGTGTTGGAACACATTAGAGGTGTCTAGTACACTTGATAAAATATTAAAAGAAGAGTTTGCCATGAAAGGTTTTAAGGCTTCATGATAAACATTCCGACATAAGAACTTCGAAGTGGAGGGCTCCTTTGTACAGGAAGGTTTATTCATTGAATAATCAAATCCTGGCAGTCCCAATTTTTATACTATTTCCTTTTTTTAATTGGTCTTATTTTATTTGATTTTTTTATGTGTCATATATGTGTGCATTTGGGGCCCAATATTCGAAAGACATTTACACGGTTTACAGCGTGAATATTCAACTGCACTTACATGGTTAGTGCCACTGAATCTCCTTGTCTATGTCCCCCATGTGCCCTGATGCTATCTGGTTAGCACTGGGGTGTGTTGGGGGCATTCCAGGGTGGAGCAGAGGCAGGGAGTTCCGGTAAGCGGGTAGTGGCGATATCGGACAGCTACCCGGTTAGCCATCCACGGCTAAAACTAGGCGAGTTTTTGGCTTACTTAGTTCTAGCCATGGATGGCTAACTGGTAGTAGTCCAATATCGCCGCTACCCGGTTGGTCTCTGCAGCATGGTTGGCTTGACGCAGAACCCAGATATTCAATTGAAAATCGGGGTTTAAGTGTCAATTGTGCACAGCATGTTCAAATGAATATTGGGCCCCTATAGTCCAAAGCCATTTCACTGGGCACTTTTTTTTTGAGATATTGGACATTATGGAGTTGAACTGCAAGGGTGCCAATAATATTGACAACTGTATGATGGAGGTCTATAAAATGTTGATTGGCGTGGAAATGGTAAAGGTAGGTCGGTTATTTAAATCTTCAAAGAGTAGAAAACTAGGGACACGCAATGAAGCTACAATGTAGCATATTTAAAACTAATTGGAGAAAATATTTTTTTACTCAATGCATAATCAAACTCTGGAATTTGTTACCAGAGGATATAGTAAAAGCCGATAGTGTAGCTGGGTTTAAAAGAGGTTTGGACAAGTTCCATTAGTAAAGAGGACTGGGGAAAGCCACTGCTTACTGTGGGATAAGCAGCATGGAATCTGTGTATCTTTTTTTGAACCTGACAGGTACTTTTGATCTAGATTGGTTGCTGTTGGAAATAGGATACTGGGCTGGATGAATCCTTGGTCTGGCCCACTATGGCATATCTTATATATTTATGTTCTTATGTTCCACTGTATCTTTTTTTAGATATGGTGACCAGAACTGCACACAATATTCAAGTTGCGATTGCAGCATAGAGCAATACAGAGGCATTATAATATCCTTGGTTTTGTTCTCCATTCTTTTCCTTGTGATGCCTAGCATTCTATTTCCTTTCCTGGCCAGTGCTGCATACTGGGCAGAGGGTTTCAACATATTATCCTTAATGACGCGCCTAGATCTTTCTCTTGGATGGGGATTCTTAATGTGAAACCTTATGTTGTGTAACTGTAGTTTGGCTTGTTTTTTCTTAAGTGCATAACTTTGCACTTGTCCAGATTAAATTTCATCTGACATTTGGAAGCCGAATCTCCCAGTTTCTCAAGGACTTCTTGAAATTTTTCACAATACTCTTGTATTTTAACAACTTTGAATAATGTGTCATCTGCAAATCTGTTAACCTCACTCGTTATTCCCATTTCCAGGTCATTTATGAATATGTGAAAAAACAATGGGCTCAGCACAGATCCCTGGGGCACTCCACTATTCATCTTTAATGGGGAACTCGGGGCAAGATGGTATCTGGAGAGGCTGTGTGCATTTGAGCTCCCTCTATGGAGTGCTTTTCTCCTGAACTCCCTTGCATTTGAGTTTCGGAGTGGGGCAGACGAAACGCAAACAGAAGAGTCTACCCTCAGGCTCGGTAAGATATACTGCAGTTGTACAGTCAATCCTTGAAGCATGTGAGTGCATGCCTTGGGAAGAGAAACTGTGTCTTCGGTAGATCCGTCCGCCTAGGCAGTCTCTGTTCTAAGCAACGATAGGTTGTTTCTCAGCCCTGTAAATCACAGCAATCCACTGCGACTTGGAAGTGCTGCTGCCACCAAGGTTGTGCTCCCTTTTGGTGTTCTAAGCAACTCACTGAGGAGAGGGAGTGACGAGGTCACCTCGACAGCAGGTTGAGCAGCCTGCACTCAGAAGCCAGGTATCATTGGCTTTAGAGGTCAGGATGCTGCAGAAGGCTTCCAATGTAGGAGTTACGGTTCATCTCAAGTGCTAGGATTGAGAAACCTGCTGTAATAGCTGTGGATTTGCTATGGGATATTATTGCTGCTATGAACCCAGGGCCAGCCCAAGGGTTTCTGTCACCTTAGGCAGAAGCCCCGGCTGTGTCGTCTCCTCCCCCCTGGATGTACTAATGAGCTGCTACCCCCCAGATGCAACCACTGTCACTGATTCTCTTTGAGAATGGGGGGGGGGGGGGTTGTGGCTCGGCTCATTGGCTGCTGTTTAAAAGCAGCTGCTGTGCCTGTGGCAGGCTATGTGCTTCGGCACACATGGACTGCTATTTCTGACCCTCCTCTGAAGCAACTTTCTGTTGGGAGGGAGGTCAGAAATGGCAGGTTATGTGTGCTGAAGAACATGGCCTGTCATAGGTGCTGTGCCGTTCTGCCCACTTAGGTCTGCTGCACTAGGCGGTCGCCTAGACCATGTAGTTGAAGCGCCAGCCCTCTATGAACCACTCCCTTAATTCTAACATGTGGAATGTAAAAGAAGATTTGGCTGTGGTCAAATTGACTTGTTCAGAGATCTCGTGTGAGCAGGAGGAACAAAGTGGGGACGTGGCTAGGCTGGTAGAAGTAAGAGCACTTTAGACTCTGAGCATGGAAGAAGTTAAAGACACACCTGTTTTATATGGAAAATCATGTGAGGAGGAATAACCTGGCACTGTTGAACTTTCCCAAATCTCCCTTGTTATCCCCCTTTGGAGATGGCTAGGAAGTACTTTTGTGATACCTCAGGATGATTTGCACCCACTTCTCAGAGCCCAATATTTATCTATGAGTACATCTCCTATGCTACCTGGAGGTTCTTGGGGAAATGTTCAGTTCTAGCTTCTTACTGGGTTCCTCGAGAGCTCACTGGATGTCATCACAGAGTTATGCTCCTTGTAAGTTTTGCTTTAGAATCACATCATAATTTGGTATTGTATTTGTTTTACAAGAATATAAATGAGCAGTATCTCCAGGAACAAGCAGGAATGTAGTCTTCACATATAGGTATAGTCAGTACCGACGGAGCCTGCGCGGGAACGCTCCTCAGCGTCCAATAGGAAAGCTTTTGGGAGCATCCCACAGTGCCTGCGTGCTGCCTTCCCACCTTTCCCAATTATCCCTCTCTAGTTCTTTGTTTTCCGTGGAGCCGACAGGTCGCACATCCTGTCACCGCAGAAAATATTCCCTTTTATTCTTCTTTTTTGTGGTCACGTCTGCCTTCCCTCGACGCTACATCGGTACCGCCGGTTCTTCTTTCTTTTTTCTTAAAAAAAAACCAAAAACCTTTTCTTCTGGAGTCTTTTCCAGGTATTTTCTCCTCAAGTGGCACACGCCATTTTGGGCACTAGGCCCAACTTTTTCTTTAAAATGGAAAAATCCGCTTCGGGTTTTAAAAAGTGTTCCAAGTGTGGCGGTACCATCTCCATCACCGACACCCATGAGTGGTGCCTCAAATGTTTAGGTCCTGACCAATCTATTTTGGAGTGTGTTGCCTGTGGGATGATGTCGAAGAGGGACCGGCAAAACCGAGCTGCTAAACTTAGCACCCTTTTTCCCTCCGATACAGCGTCTGTGGCATCGACGTCTTCCAGGGCTTCGTCTTCCTCCCATGGATCTCAGGTAACTAAACATAAATCTGGCCAGTCCTCAAAGGGTAGATCTCCTTCTAAGCATCAAGATGCCTCTGGCGTTGCCCTTGAGGGACTTGTACTGGCAAAATTGCCCCGGCGGGAGGCTTCGGCTTCCAAAGCACTAACAGGGCTCCAGGATGTTCTCGAGGCTTCAACCTCAGCAGAACTACTGGTGCCATGCTCTGGGGTACCGGCTACTTCATCCGGTACCGATACCCAAGCATCGGCAGCGTCGATAGACCAGAGATTCTTGGCTATTGAATGCAGTCTGGTGGCTCTTCTCACGGCCTCGATGCCCCTGAAACTGCTTCAGACATTTCAACTGGTACCAGCACCGACTTCGGTACCGGTACCGACTGAATCGACATCGGCAGGTATTCTACTGGGACCGAGTCATGCTTATCCATGCGGTATCGACAAGTCGGTACCGCACCCCTCCGATGCCGACTTTGATTGGTACCGGTACCGTGCCTTGCACGATCACCCGGATCAAAGATACTTTGAATCCTCGGATGAGTCTGAAGACTCTGAAAGCTCTGCTGATACCAGAGTACTTCTTCCTGAGGATTCTTCTTCTCCTTAGCATAGGATGTTTTCTCCAGAGGATATATCCTTTCAGGATTTTATCCGAGATATGGCTCGAGGTCTTTTCATCACAGTGGCTCCTGAAAAAGAGCCTAGGGCAAAGGAATTGGAAATCCTGCAATACTCTAAAGCTCCCAAGGAGGCAACTACCTTACCTATTCATGAGATCTTGCATGACCTCATGTTAAGGATGTGGGAAACACCTCTAACCACTTCTCCTCACACTCGAAGGCTCGACACCATGTATCGAGTTCCTCCTTGTCCTGGGTTTCAGAAGACTCAGCTACCACACCATTCCATGGTGGTGGAATCAGCTATGAGAAGGATCAAGAGTGCAAAAAGACATGCATCTAATCGTCCAGGATGTGAGTGTAGGACTTTTGATGCCTTTGGACGTTGAACCTTCCAGGCTTCCATGCTTTCTGCTAGGATCAGTTCCTATATATTATATATGGGAATGTTCCTTAAGGAGGTCATGGGAGATTTAGAGCTTATGAGCCCTCTCCTTCCTAATGATAAGAGGCAGGATTACCTTGACCTTGTCAAACATGCTCAGGATGTTTTCCAAGTTTGTAAATCATGCAGCCGTAAGAACATAAGAACATAAGATATGCCATACTGGGTCAGACCAAGGTCCATCAAGCCCAGTATCCTGTTTCCAACAGTGGCCAATCTAGGTCATATGTACCTAGCAGTATCCCCAAGAGACACAGGTTCCACAATGCTTGTATTGGGTCAAGCATTGATATCCTGGGTCCCTTTTTAATAATGGACCTTTCCTCCAGGAACTTGTCCAAACCTTTTTTAAACCCAGCTACACTAACAGTCCTTACTACATCCTCCGGTAACAAATTCCAGAGTTTGATTACACGTTGAGTGAAAAAATATTTTCTCTTATTTGTCTTAAATAGTTTACCCTGTAGCTTCATTGCATGTCCCCTAGTCTTTCTATATTCTGATAGCGTAAACAATCGATCTACATTTACCCGTTCCACTCCATTCATTAATTTATAGACCTCTATCATATCTCCCCTCAGCCGTTTCTTTTCCAGGTTGAAGAGCCCTAACCTTTGAAGCCTCTCTTCATAGGAGTAGCCTTCCATCCCCTTTAC
This sequence comes from Ichthyophis bannanicus, assembly GCA_033557465.1. NCBI lineage: Eukaryota > Metazoa > Chordata > Amphibia > Gymnophiona > Ichthyophiidae > Ichthyophis > Ichthyophis bannanicus. The sequence continues at coordinate 683,355,219 of CM066036.1, read as the reverse complement.
CATTTTGGTGGCTCTTCTTTGCCTTTGACTGCTTTGAGTGCATAAGCAGAACCTCTGCTATTGCCATAGGTGCATGTAGGATTGCCTGGCTCCAGACATCTGACTTGGAACTTTGGGTACAGGATAAACTGGGGAATATTCCTTGCACAGGAGAGAATCTCTTTGGCAAGAATTGGCAGGAAAAAGCTAATGAGATAGATGCTGACAATATCACCTTGGATAGATTGTCTAAATCTACAGCTGATCCTGCAAGGAAAAAATCCTACAAGAAACCATTCTTCAGTAAGAAGAAGAAGTTTTACCCCGCCTATACCCAGCAGGGGCATCGTTTAGGTCAGCCTGCCCAAACGGGACAGCAGCAACAACCTAGGCAAAGAAAAACAAAAGCTGCTAAGCCTCAACTGGCTCAGCAGACTCAGCCTCCACAGGGGCTTTGACTCCTATCTAGAGAACTTTGCCTTCCTGGCCCTGAACGGCCCAGAGCCTTCCACCATTCCAGGAAGGTTATGTCATTTTGCCCCCAAATGGGGGCAGATAACAGCAGAAAACTGGACTCTGTCCATTGTAAGAGAGGGATACAAGCTTCATTTCCTCAGCATGCCCCCTCCTACAATGGTAAGACCGTTCAATTCTCAGACCTCTCTCAACGCCCAGTTAGGTCAAGAGGTCACTTTGCTTTTTGCCCAGAGGGCAATAGAAGAGGTACCCATTCTCCAACAGGACACAGGGTTATACTCCCCCTATTTCCTTATTCCAAAGAAAACAGGAAGACACAGACCCAATTTGGACCTCAGAGAATTGAACAAATTCCTGTTCAAGAGAAGTTCAAAATGATTTCTCTAGGAACTCTGCTGCCATACCTTCAGAGTCAGGATTGGCTTTGTTCTCTAGATCTCAAGGATGCGTACACTCATGTTCTCATCCATCCAACTCATCGAAAGTTCCTTCACTTTCTATTTCAAGGGAATCACTACCAATACAGGGTTCTTCCTTTTGGCCTGGCCTCGGCACCAAGGGTGTTCACAAAATGCATGGCTGTGGTGGAAGCTTTTCTTCGCACCCTGGGAATATTCATCTTCCCTTACTTAGACGATTGGCTCATTCGAGCCCCTGCAGAGCCAGAGGTCAGGATTTCTCTCTCTTGCACAATGTGCATCCTTCAGTATTTGGGACTTGTCATAAACTTCCCAAAATCCAACCTTGCTCCCACTCAGTCTCTAGAGTTTATAGGAGCTCTGCTGGATACCAGACAGACAAGGGCCTATCTTCCACAGCCCCGCTGCCTTCGCATTGTGCAGTTAGCTTCCCAAGCAGTGCTAAAGCCTCACCTCACTGCTCGGGAAATGTTACAATTGCTAGGCCACATGGCATCCACCGTGCATGTGGTTCCTTATGCTCGCCTCCATATGAGGGCAGCCCAGTGGACTTTATCCACTCAATGGACTCAGGCATCAGGTTGCCTGTCAGACAAAATAACAAACTCAGATCGTCTTAATTTGTCTCTCCAGTGGTGGCAGTCACCCCAAAACCTTTTGGTGGGGTCCACTTTCCAACAACCCCCACTCTGACAACAGATGCCTCACAGGTGGATTGGGGAGCCCACCTGCAAGACCTCTCTACCCCAGGGTACCTGGACTCCACAGGAAACCTATCTACACATCAATCTCCTGGAACTCAGAGCAATCTTCCTTGCTCTTCGAGTATTCCACACCCAGCTCAGCTACAAGACAGTCCTAGTTCAAACGGACAATCAGGTAGCCATGTTCTACGTGAACAAGCAGGGCAGAACAGGCTCTCTGTCACTCTGCAACGAAGCTTTGCGACTATGGGCCCTAGCCAGAGAGCATAAGATTCATCTCCTTGCGATGTATCTTCCAGGCATTCAAAACTCTTGGGCAGACAGACTCAGTCGAGTTCTGCTTCCACACGAATGGTCTCTCCATGCAGACCAAGTGGCCAAAATTTTCAAATTTGTGGAACCCCAGACATAGACCTCTTTGCAAGTCTGCTGATTGCCAAACTTCCCCGGTTCTGTTCCAGAATTCCGGCTCAGGGTTGTCAGGCCAGGGATGCTTTCCTCCTGCATTGGGGCCAGGACTTCCTGTATGCCTTCCCACCCATTCCCCTAATTCCCAAAACCCTGTTCAAGCTTCAGAGAGACAGAGGTCATATGATTCTCATAGCTCCACATTGGCCACGGCAAATGTGGTACCCTCTGCTCCTACATCTCTCTCAAGCTCTGCCTCTGGAATTAGGATCTTCTCCAGATCTCCTTTCTCAGGAGGACAGGAAGCTGTGGAATCCCAATCCCCAGTTTCTCCATCTCCGGGCCTGATTGCTGAAAGCCTAGAACTTCATGGTCTTAACCTTTCTCAGCAGGTAAAGGATATCCTTTATGCTTCCAGGAAACCTTCCACAAGATGCTCTTATGCTTTCAAGTGGAAAAGGTTTACCATATGGTGCTCGCAGAAGGGTCTTGACCCTCTTGCGATACCTCTGGAATCATTATTGGAGTATCTCCTTCATTTGTCTAATACAGGGCTTAAGACCAATTCAGTGAGAGTTCATTTGAGTGCTATTGCTGCTTCTTTCAAGCCTCTAAATGGACAACCTATTTCCTCTTATCCTCTCATAGCGAGATTTATGAGAGGCCTTCTTTTAACTAAACCTCCCATTAAGCCACCACCGGTGGCATGGGATTTAAATCTGGTTCTTGGGCAGCTCATGAAGCCGCCTTTTGAACCATTAGCTACTAAATCTTTGAAATTCCTTTCCTGGAAGGTCATCTTTCTTATTGCAATCACATCAGCTCGTCGCATCAGTGAATTGCAAGCATTGGTGGCTGATCCTCCTTATACAAGGTTCCATTATGATAAGGTAGTCCTTAGGATTCATCCACACTTTATGCCAAAGGTGGTATCACCTTTTCATTTAAACCAAGCGGTTTACCTTCCTGTATTTTTCCCAAGGCCTCATGCCTCAAATGCAGAAAGGAATCTTCATACTTTGGACTGTAAAAGGGCTTTGGCCTTTTGCTTGCAAAGGACACAGCAACATAGAAAGTCCTCTCAACTCTTTGTTCCTTTTGATCCTGGTCATTTGGGACTTCCAGTCTCCAAAAGAACACTGTCCAGTTGGATTGCACAGTGTATTTCTTTTGCCTATGAGAGTAAGAACCTTCCTCTTGAAGGCCATGTCACAGCTCACAATGTGAGAGCCATGGCAACCTCCATGGCTCATCTTCACTCTGTGTCTATCGACGACATCTATCGAGCAGCTACTTGGGCCTCAGTTCATACCTTCACAGCCCATTACTGCTTAGACAAGGACTCCCGCCGGGATGCCTTGTTTGGTCAGGCTGTTCTTCAACACCTGTTCCATACTTAATCAACTCCTACCCACCATCCCTGGTAGGATGCCAGAGATCCATGGGGGGAAGTAGAGCCCTTTCACAAGGGCACACAACTTCTGGGGTTTCTCCCTGGCATCTGCAGCTAGGGAGTCCCCATATGTAAAGACTACATTCCTGCTTGTTCCTGGAGATAGCATAGTTACTCACCTGTAACAGGTGATCTCCGGGAACAGCAGGAATTTAGTCTTCACAACCCACCCACCTCCCCTAGGAGTTGTATCTCTCTATCTCTCTCTTTCTCTCTCTCTTTGTCTCTGCTTTAAACTCAACTGGAGAGGGACAATTGGGAAAGGCGGGAAGGCAGCACGCAGGCGCTGTGGGATGCTCCCCAAAGCTTTCCTATTGGACGCTGGGGAGCGTTTCCACGCAGGCTCCGTCGGTACCGACGATACCCATATGTGAAGACTAAATTCCTGCTGTTCCCGGAGATCACCTGTTACAGGTGAGTAACTATGCTTTTTAGGCTCAAGGATTTGTATTTTTCCTGATTTCTCTAGGGATACCCAAAGGAGGAGGAGGGAATTGTTGGCCTTGCCTTAGGGGCAAACATTTTCCTAAAATTTCATTGCAGATGTTGTGCAATTTGTTATCCCATCTTATTTTGCAATTATCTTGCAATCACACCTTTCTAACTGTTCTTTCCCTTTAACGCTGCTCTTTTCTGTATATGTTTTCCTGCTGCTTGCTAGACAGCATTAATATTTTAATTTCATTCTGAATTTAACAGGAGCTATGAAGAACACAGCAGGCTATTCTAGAGTAATTTGATCATGTTAACAAACCATAAAAGCTCTGTATTCATAGTCTGCTGAAGTCAGCAGAACTCTTAAGCCCTGCCAATAGCACTAAAATGACCAATTAACTAACTAACCTCTTCTGGGTGATGGTGAACAGGGATTACCAGACACACTTATATCTCAGCTATAAACCCCAGAACATATGCTTCCTACACGCTGAACACAGACAGAGAAAATTTATAGTATTAATATTGCAGTCTAGTGATTAACCAATCTACCTTGAATAGTCACTAAAAAGGCTAATTTACTCCATGCGTTTCAGAGGAGGTCCATCAACTTTAAATATAGTTCTCTCTTCTCTTCCTATTCTGAGATTTTGATTTGACAACTGAATTGTTACTGCTTTTCTTGTAGCAATTCAAGAAATACAGGAATACTGAAAAACAATTTTAGTGTCTTACAGATGCTGAGTTGGCTTCAGCTTTAACTTCTGATCATTCGTGTTAACTGGTTTCAAAAGCTACAAAGGATAGCATTCAGCTTTGCTATCTTTGTCAAAGCATTGTCAAGAGTGCCCAGAAATGAGGTTGCTTTTTACTGCGTATGTCGTACAAGCTTCTCATTACTGTTTGTATATGAAATAAAGAAGTTATTCTTTTTATTCTTGCTATTATAATTTTCCTTTAGCTACAGGCATTTTATAGAGGTTAGGGATGCACAAAATTTTCTGACCCAAAGGCCAATACATAAGAAATGGAGTATTTTACCTCTTATAAATTAGTGACAAATTCTTCTTTTAAATTTATATTTTTTGACTCTCGTAGAAGCAATTTGCAAAGCAACATCAGAATTGTTCCTTATTCATAAGAATTTCCGATACTGTTACTGTTATTTAACATCACTGTGAATGTACCATTCCATGGTTGATCTATAGACCATAGCAAGGACGCAGATGACACAGCAATACATTAGTAATGATGACTAAGCACCTGATTTTATAGCAGCATGCCTAGGCATAAAGTCCAAAAAGGTGCCTATATGCAGCCTATTTTATAAAGGCAACATAGCCTCTGTAGTGTGTGAATACTACTGAACGCATTTACCCCTGTCCCGAAACAGATGTAAATGTATGTATGTGCTCGACACATGCACTCAATGTATTTTATAAAATATGTAGGATCAAAGAAAGCCTACTCAACAAAATAACAAGATCTTAATTACCACTGGCAACTAACAAGAGGAAAAAGGCCTCAGTATGCAATCCCGGAGATGAAAGCCAAGCTGTTAAGGGAAAGCTTGTCAACCACCCCACAAACAACAAACGGGGATGATGCAGCAGCATCAATGGTCAGAAAAAAACCTCTGGTACTGCCTGACAAAAACATAACACAGTCCCTTTTGATGGAATACAAAAGATGGGGAGCCCATTTAATATAAATGTTGAAAAATAAACACCTAGCAATTCATAGGTTTAAGCAGAAAAACAATGTTTCAGCGTGTACAAGAATACGGGGACTCCATGGATCACTGGATTTACCTTCATTACATTATGTCTGTGCTCTGGTTTTGTTGGGAGCTATTATTGTCCTACTCCCTGATGAAACATTTTGCAAAACACCTGGTGTTGGAGTGGTGAATGGTTTGAAGCTAAGTGCAGTGTGTGCCTTCCGTGTTCTTTTTCCTCTTGTCAATTGCCAATTGTAATTACGATCTTGCTGTTTTGTTGAGTAGGCTTTCTTTGATCCTACATGTTGTTCTCCCTACTCGTTTAGGAGTATTTTTGATAGTTTTATAAAATATGTACATACATTGCAACTCTGCCTCTGCTAAACCCCAACTATGGCCCAGGAGTACCCACAAGTGGCATGCATATAAATACGCATTGTCTTGTTATTGAACATCTTTACATGGGTAGATACTGTGGGATCATTTTATGAAAGGCCTTTTACATGTGTAACAGGGTACTTACGTTAGATGGGCAGGAAGGTATCTATTTTATATCTATTTGATAAAGATGAGTAGGCACCTATATTGGTACAAGTCCCCGCACAAATCATGCATAGATTGCAGACACAAACATTATGCTTGCTCGAGCAAGTCTCAATGTCAGCATGCATGTGATGTGGCATTGTAGAAAGGACATCCCAGCAGTGTGGGGGAGGAGGGGGCATGTGCAAAAGCGGATGTGCAGAAAATGCAGGCGATTTCAAAACGGGACCTGTGAATGGGCAGGAACCGTGTAAAATCACCATGTGAATGTCTGGGAGGATGGACGTACTGCCTGCAAAAGGCAGCCACATGTGCCCCCCTTGGAGAATACAGTGTGAAAGCCATGCAAGGCACTATTTGCAAAGATGGGGGACACAGACATGTGTGGGAGGGAAGATACGCAAGAACATATGGGCATGCAGTGGCAGAGCAGAAGGACACGGTTTATGCGCCTATGTGCGTATTTTATAAAATATGCACATACTTGAATGCCCCATGCTCCAATCATACTCTGCCCCTGTGGATGCCTACTGTAAGAGTATGCATAGGCTTGCATTGTGTGTACTTTTGCACCCAGCCTAATTTTATAAAAGCATTTTATGTGCTTGCTGTGTGAGGCTGTTCCTGCCCCATCTTTGCCCCAACCTCACCCATTTGCACAGTACATTGGTAGCATGTGATTTTTAGCATGGATGCAATTTTTACCATCTTCTACCAACTACCATGGGGACAAGACAAATGTTAGTCCTGAACTTTAATAAACATGCCCCAAATTGAAGTAATAAAAGACAAAAGTTAATAAAAAATAGTTAAAATAATAATAATAAAAGGGGGGCTATCTTATCCACTAATAGCACATTTAAGACTAATCAGAGAAAATATTTTTTCACTCAATGCATAATTCATTATCAGAGGATGTAGTAAAAGCTGTTACTGTAGCTGGGTTTAAAAGAGATTTGGACAAGTTCCTGGAGGAAAAGTCTATAAACCATTATTAAAGAGGATTAGAGAAAGCCACTGCTTATACCGGGATAAGCAGCATGGAATCTGTGTTCTTTTTTGGGATTCTGACAGGAACTTGTGACCTGGATTGACTGCTTTTGGATACAGGATACTGGGCTTGATGGACCCTTAGTCTGACCCAGTATGACATATCTTATGTTCTTATGTTCCTAAGGAGAAAGAACCTCCCTAGGTGGGAGGAGAGGCACAGCAGTAGAAGCAGTGACCTCCCCCAGGTGTGGAAGCCCCTCCAAAGGAAGAAAAACCTCTCCAGCAGGAGGAAAAGCACAGCAATGAAGACAGTGATGCCTCCAGATGCCGCCTCTGCGCACTGGGTGGAGGGTTTCAACATGGATTACATTGAAACCCTCCACCCAGTATGCAGTAGCAGTCAAGAAGGCAAATAGGATGCTAGTAATCATAAGGAATGGAGAGTAAAACAAAGGATATTATAATGCCTCTGTATCATTCCATGTTGCGACCACACCTTGAATATAGTGTAGTTACTTACCTGTAACAGGTGTTCTCCAAGGACAGCAGAAATCAGTTCTCACATATGGGTGACATCGACACCGATGGAGCCCTCGTGGAACATTTCCCCAACTTTCAAAGAAAGCCTTTGGGAATGCTACCACGCATGCATGGTCCCCTTTCTGCCCAAGGGTGTCATCTTGATCAGTCTGATGACATAGCTCAGGCAAGGATAAAGAAATACCAAGAAGAGTGGGCAACTCCAAGGGGAGGTGGGTGGGTTGTGAGGACTGATTCCTGCTGTCCCTGGAGAACACCTGTTACAGGTGAGTAACTACGCTTTCTCCAGGAACAAGCAGAAAGTCAGTCCTCACTTATGGAAATCCCCAGCTACAGGCTACCGAGGACCTGTAGAAAAGCACCATGGTGAGCCATGAGCAGACACTGGTAACTGAAGACAGCCCAAGGACCCATGTCCCCGGAAGACCACACTCCCGGTAGCTGCAGAAGAAGGGTCGGAGAGCCAGAGTTGCCTAAACCCCGAACAGATTACAGAGTACGGCCTGGCTGAAGGCACTGTCCTGATGGGACTCCCTCTCTAGGCAGTAATGCATCGCAAAGGTGTTAGCCGAAGACAGGTTGCAGCTCTGCATATGTCCATCAACGGTATGGAGCACAGGTGTGCCATTGATGCTGCCCTCACACGAACACCGTGCGCCATGACTCAATGGTCCAGTGGTAGCCCAGCCTGAGCCTGGGCAAAGGTGATGCAGTCCACCACCCAGATGGAAAGGGTCCGCTTGGTGACTGCGAGACCCAAATGGGCAGGGTCGTAAGAGACGAAGAGCCACTTGGACCTGTGGTGAGCCTACATATGCTGCAGGTAGAAGGAGAGAGCCCTCCTACAATCAAGGGCATGGAGGATCGCCAATGCCCAGTTGGTGTGGAGCTTCAGAAAGAAGGTCGGCAGCACTATCTCCTGGTTGAGGTGGAAATCTGAGACAACCTTCGCGAGAAACTTGGTGTGCGTTTGAAGAACCACCCAGTTCCCATAGAATCTTGTGTAGGGTGCGTCAGCCATCAGGGCCTGAAGCTCACCAACCCTCCAGGCCGAAGTGAGGGCCACCAGAAAAATCACCTCCCAGGAAAGGTGTTGAAGCGAGCAGGACGCCATCGGGTCAAAGGGTGGCTGGGTTAGCTGCGTGAGGACGAGATCTCACTCCACCAGAGGTGGCCTGATGGGGGGCTTGGAAATAAGCAGCCCACGCATGAAGCAGGAAACCAGTGGCTGACCCTAGAGGGGTCTGCCCCCGACTGGGTGGTGGTTGGCCAAGATCATGCTCAGGTGGACCCTGACCGAGTTGGACTTCAGGCCTACCTGCAAGAAATGGAGCAGGTACTGCAGGACCAAGTGGGTGAGACAAGTGACCGGGTTGGCCTGTACCCACGAGCACCACACCAAGAACCGACACCATTTAAAGGTGTAAGCCCTCCTAGTCAAGTCCTTGCATAAAGCCAGCAATATGTCCTTGATCTCCACTGGGAGATGAAGAGGGGCTAGAGTGACCCGCTCAGCTGCCAAACCATGAGGGATAAGGACCTCAAGTTCAGGTGAAGTAGCAGACCCTCCTCCTGTGTCAACAAGCCTGGCGTGCTGCCAAAGGGAATCGGAGGCTCCGATGCAAGGCGGAGCAGCAGCGGTAACCAGGGCTGCTGAGGCCTCAGCGGGGCCACGAAAATCACTGAGGCCCCATCCCGCTGCATCTTGAGGAGAGCTCACACTATGAGCAGAGTGGGGGTAAACACATACAGGAGGCCGTGCATCCATGACAGCAGGAAGACATTAGAGGCTTCCTTGTTCGGGTGGAGAACTGGGCCGCAGAACCGTGGGAGCTGTAAATTCGCTGGGCTGGCAATAGGTCCAGGACCGCAGTTCCACAGTGCTGGAACAGCTACTATGCTGTCTGCGAGCAGAGGTGCCACTCGTGTGGATGGAGGATCCAGCTCAGCCTGTCTTCCAGGATGTTATCCTGGCCTGGGAGATAGTGGCCCATAGGGCTATGCCTTGGCAAATTGCAAAGGACCACAGAGCTACCCCCTTCAGGCAGAGGCTGTAAGAGCGGGTGCCCCCCTGCTTGTTCATATAGAACATTGCCACCCGGTTGTCTGTCTGGAAAAGCACTGCCCGGTGGTGAACACGGTGCCTGAGTGCCCGGAGAGTGAGAAGGACCTCCCAGAGTTCAAAAAGGTTGATCGGCTGTCGGGACTCCTCCAGGGACCAAGTCCCCTGCGTGCGGAGCTCACCGCAGTGTGCTCCCCAGCCCATGAGGGAGGCGTCTGTGGTCAAGACCATGTCATGCTGTGGAGCCTGGAATGGCATGCCTCGAAGCAGATTCCGGGCATCGGGCCACCAGTCAAGGGCCTCGGATAGCTGGGGAGTGACTGAGATGGCATCTCAGAGACGGCCTGTTGCCTGAGCCCACTGAGCTCAAAGACACCACTGCGCTGCCCGCATGTGGAGTCAGGCATCAGGGACAATGTGAACTGTCGAGGCCATATGGCTGAGGAGGCGGAGCATCACTTGGGCCAATACTGTGTCATGGCGCTGAACCTCAGATGTCAGAGCAATGAGGCAGTCTGCCCTGTCCTGGTGAAGGAAGGCTGTCACCCTCTGAGTGTCGAGGCATGCACTGATGAACTCCAGGGATTCGACTGGAGTAAGATGAGACTTTGGGTAATTGACCACAAAGCCGAGGCACTCGAGGAGGTGAACGGTGAGGGCCATGGCCTGCTGCGCCTTCTCGGCCGTCTCTCCTGTAATGAGCCAGTCATCTAGATAAGGGTAGATGAAGGTACCCTGCAAACAAAGATGGGCTGTGGCTACCGTGAGGCATTTGGTGGACACTCGCAGGGCGAACGCGAGGCCAAAGGGAAGCACCCTGTATTGGTAGTGGTTCCCTTGTACCCTGAAGCACAAGTATTTTCTGTGTTTGGGGTGGACAAGGATGTGAGCGTATGCATCCCGAAGGTCCAAGGAGCATAGCCAGTCACCCTGCCGGAGAAAGGGCAGCAAGGTGCCAAGGGAGAGCATTTTGAATTTCTCCCACACGAGATATTTGTTGAGAGTTCTTAAATCGAGGATGGGTCGGAAATCACCCGTCCACTTTGGCGCAAGGAAATAACAGGAGTAGAAACCGTGACTTTGAGGTGCAGCAGAACCACTTCCACCGCTTGTTCCTCGAGAAGGGTGGCAAGCTCCTGCCCCAAGAAGGCCTGATGCACAGGGAGTTGAGGCAGCTCTGCGGGGCCGAAGAGTGGAGGAAACTGGTCCAGGTGAAAGAGGTAACCCTCTCGGACGACCTGGAGAACCCAGGTTTCCGAGGTTATAGACTCTCATCTGGGAGCGAAGTAGACCAGATGCCTTCCCACTAGTAGCTGGGTCGATGGAGGGCGAGCGGCTATGCATCTGGCATCAAAAGCCTGGGGCCAATTGGACTGGTGCTGGGGTCTGGCTCTTGGGTCACCTTAGGCTTACATGGGCCCTGGGAGCCATTCTTGCTTTGTCTGCTTTGGGGTGGAGCTGGTGCCGGAGGGTAAAGTGGGTAGCCCCAGTAGGGAAGATCCTTTCTTGCCCTGTTGCTTCTTCTGCAGGAGGGAAGAAGTCTTTTGGGAGAGACGGGTGTGAGTGATGTACTCCATCTAAATCTCCGCTACTTTGTCCACATCAGTTTGTCGAACAATTGCTCGCCTAGGCACGGTACGTCGAGCAGTTTTTCCTGGACCTATTGTTCGAGGTCCTAGGACTGGAGCCAGGCCTATCGCCTGGCCCCAATACCAGCAGCCGCTACCCGAGCGGAGGACTCAAAGCTGTCATATGCAGTGCGAGAAAGGTACTTTGAACAGTCCCCCACTGACCTCAGGAGGGACTGGAAGTGGCAGAGGTAATAGCCGTCAAGGCCCACCTGGAAAGCTCTGAACTCCTTCGTGAGGTCATGAAGGAACATACCTATATATAGCTGGTAAGCCTGGATGCGGCATGCCAGCATGGAGCCTTGGTAGGCCTTAAGCCCGAGAATGTCGAGGGCGCAAGATTCCCTACCCGGCAGGACCAAAGAATGAGTTTTTGGGCTCTTTTGCTTCCACATGGCAGACTCCACTATCATTGAGTTATGAGGAACCTGGGCCTTCCAGAAGCCGGACACCTGCTGGACCCTGTACATGGTGTCCAGGCACTTACTGACAATGGGGATAGACACAGGTGTCTCCCACATGCGGAGGAGCAATCGGGCTAGGATGGGCAGAACTGTGACCATGAGGGATTCCCTCAGCAGAGCCTTGTATTGTAAAATATCAATTTCCTCCACACGGGGCTCCTCCTCAGATTGCATAGAGAGCGCTAGGGCTCAAGCCATGTCCCACACAAACTCCAGAAAGGAGGTGTCTTCAGGAGGAGACTGACACTTCTGAACAGGTGGAGAAGGATCCGAGGGGAGGTTCCGATGAGCCCAGGATTCAGGGGAAGTGTCCCCATTGGACTCCGTCCAAAATTTCTGAGGAAGACTCAGAGCTAGATTGCTCGAGCAGAGCCTATGCTGTGCGCTGGACTCGCGGGGTTGAAGCCCGCATGGAGCCGGAGGCACTGGCTCAGGAAGATCTCGCACCCGAAGACCCGAATGTAGCTCTGCCGGGATACCTCATGAGGCCTCTGGCTCTCGGGGGTTGTCACGGCAGTCTGGGGAGCCATCATAGGCATCGGGGTCTCAGGACGCGTGCCAGCAGGGCCTGGCACCAGCACCTGCTGGGCAGCAAGGAAGGCAGAAATGCTGTGCTACAGTGCCAGCATTCGGACCTCCCACTCTGGAGTGGGGCCTTGTAACGCAGACACTGGGGTGACCAGATCAGGAGTCAAGGAGGAGAAGGGATTCTCACCGGGATGACCCTCGGGAGACTGGGCGCCATCGCCTGAGGCCTCTGTATCTGTACGAGGTACCTTTCGTGGCCGTTCCTTCTTCCACTCTTGAGACTGCTGAGGGGGGCTGAGGAACCGAGCGGAAGAACGCTCACACTTGTACAGAGCCTCCAACAGGGTCCTCGAGGCTTTCTTCTTCTTCCACTCCCTTTCAGGGGACCCTTGCTTAGAGTGACGCAGGACTGTGGAGCCCAGAGGCTGAAGGTTGGTGGAGCAGGAAGCTACCAGGGACACTGGGGCCATCTTGGAGAAAATATCATCCAATTTCTGCTTACGGCTTTGGATGGCCTTGGAGGACATCTTTTTTCAAAGGGAGCAGAGCTCCAGGTTGTGGTCGGCTCCTAGGCACCTAAGACAACAGTCATGGGTGTTGTGATGCCCAAAGCGTTTCTGAGCCTATGGAAATAGGAGAAAGACACACATTTACCTGTAGGGAGAGAAACAGGCAGGAGGCTTGTAGATCTCAAACTGCAGCTAAGCAGAAAAAAACTCATCTAGTTCCTAGCTGCAAGCCACGCCCTAGCTCTGAAGCAAGCTGTAAAGCTAATGAGAGCCAGCTGGGGGAGGAGCACAAGGCTAACTTCAGGCACATTCAAATAGAGTCACCAGGGAAACAGAAGGGGGAGGAGTTACCAGGGAAGCAGAACGCAGCAGGAGTCCTAAGGAGTTGGAAGGAAGGAAGACCTTCAGAGCAGCAGAAGGAAAAGGAGTTTCCAAAGGCAGCCCGTGGGAGGGTTCCAGAGAGAAGGAACCAGGGAGACAGAGCCATAAGAAAAGCTCAGCCTCAGAGAACACTGAGAAATGCATTGGAACTCTCAGGGGTAAAAGGCATAATCCAGAGAGGAGCCAATGTTGCAGAGGAACTGTTTTGGGCACTGGAGATAGGAGACTGCTAGCTGAGAGACGCCCTGATGAGGAGCCAGGCCCTTCAGCAGCAATCCAGGAACTTGCTGGAAACTTGCCTGCTACAAAGTGGACTGTGAGTAACTCTGTGACTAACAGTAGATTAGGTCAGCTAGAAGCACTGAGCCACTTAATGAGAAAGAAGAGGTTGCCAGTGTCTGCTGAAAACCCTCTAGATAAGGAAAAGTCTTGTTGGAGAAAATTATTAGAGTTGCTGGAAAGTGAAAAGCCTGAGTTTACACAAGGAGGTTTAGACCACGATACTGAAAGCACAGCTTCAGAAGAAATGCAGACAGAAGGCCATGGTTCTGATCATGACTCAGAATCTTCTGTGATGGATTGTTCTCTCTCTCATAGGACCTTATAAATGTCTAAGCAGTAGAAAGAGAATAGCTTAACGAATTTCATTTCTCTGGCAAAGCAAAAGGAAACAGGCTGGACATTGTGTTAAGAATCCTGTTTGGGAGGGGAGTGGTTACCTCCAAGATGGCGGTGGTTTGAGTTTCTTTGGAGTATGCCTAAACGCAAGGGCAAGCACAAGGCCCTGCCCGCGGAGCCTGTACCTGTCATTATCTCGGGTCCTATGGACCGTTTTGTGCAACTATCGGAGCAAAAGAAGGGGGAGATTAGAGTGGGTGCTGTGGCACCGGTGGAGGTAGACCCGGTGCTACTTGCCCTGGAGGTGTCTCTCTCCCCGGACGATCGACCGCCTCCCCAGCGTCTGACCCCCCCGGAGCTTCCTCTCACGGGAGGTGAGTCAGCACTGCCGGATGGTGTTGGAGCTGCCTTGCTGGAGCGGGCCTCGCTGGATCAAAGCTCCGGAGTGGCCCCCTTGGTATCGGGGGCAGGAGATGTGATCAGACGCCGGGTGGTGGAGACGGAGGTCTTATTACATCCGAGTGGGGATTCAACTGGTCCGGTTTCCTCAGCTTTTCATCTGTTACCTCAAGCTATTTCATTGAAGCGCCCGAAAGAGTTCTCCTTGGAATCCATTTGGGAGGCAATATCGCAGCTTTCGGTTGTAGTGTCTCAACAGTTGGTGGTGTCTTCCCAGCGCCTGGAGAGATTGGAAATTGCTACAGACAGTATTAAGGAAGAACTGACTGTGATGGGTGAGAAGATTAATACTGGGGAACAAAAAGTTTCTCGAAATTTGGCTATAACTGATTCACTTGTGAAGGATAATCTTGTGACTCAAAGGAAATTGGAAAATCTGGAAAACGCTGTTCGAGGGTCCAACATACAACTGTTAAATTTCCCTATGGTGGCTGGTATTTCTCCGGCTGACATTTTTAAAAAATACTTAATTGAATCTTTGTTGGTTCCTGATAATTTAATTCCTCCAGTTGTTAAGGCATATTTTCTTCCACTGAGAAAAATTGGAGGTCGGGTTGATTTGGGGTCTCCCAGGGCAGACACTCTTGATGTGTCCGCCTTGTTAGAGTCACCAAGTGAAGCTGATATTAAGGTATCTACTCTATTAGTAACTTTTGCATTATCTTCAGACCGGGATTGGCTGTTAAAGTTGTATTTTAAAAAGTGTACTGTATTGTTTATGGGTAAGAGAATTGTTATTTTCCCTGATGTATCCCGAGAGACCCAAAAGAGGCATAAGGCTTTTTTGCTTCTGAGATCTGGTGTTCTTTCTATTGGAGCTACAATGTTATTGCGTTTTCCTTGTAAGTGTATAGTTTATTTCAGAGCTAACAAGTATGTTTTTCTTCAGCCTGAGGACCTGTCCATGTTTGTATCATCTCATTTGTTGACATTACCTATGGAAAATTGATCGTCATATGAAATATGCTCCGAATCATGCCCCCCCTCTTGGTATTTTGTATTATTTCCTAGTTTTTGGAACGCGGCTTTACCTGGTCTCATTTGGTAGTTTTCCTCCCCCCCCACTCTAGTGGGCTACAACTATACTGTGTTAACTAAGTTTGATGTTGAGAAATTTCCTTTATTTTTGGTTTTTTTCTGCACAGTTGTGTTTTTCTGTACAAGCATTGCTTGGTTTATAATTGTAAATTGCATAAATAAAAAATTTAAAAAAAATTCCGAAAAAAAAAAAAAGAATCCTGTTTGCCTTTAAAAATGTTTCACGCTGAATGAAGCAAGTAAAGCTTTATCCTGAATGTTGAAAGTTGTAAAACGGAAACCTCTATGTGTGTTTAATGCTGAAGGAAGCAATGAAAGTCTTATTTTTCCTGGAAGTTATGGAAAATATGGTTTGGGAGAAAGAATCCTATTTTGTTTAATTTATCATGCATTGAGCTTTCTAAAGGCTCTTTTTGGAGGAGTAGAAAACCGAAATAAATAAATATTCCTGTGTTTGCCTTACAACCCTCAGGCCTCAATTTCTTTTGAAACCCACAACTACAAACCCCAGCAGCCCTGGCTCTGGACTAAATAAAGGTACGTCCCTACCCTAGGCGTCCGCCTGGGGTAGTGGGCACCACAGTGTCTGTGAGTGACATGTTTTTGTAGTATCTGTCACATTTTTTGAAACTGAAGGCAATGGGGCAAAAAAGTCCCCACAAAGTTGAAGAACTCTGGCTCAGCCAGAGGTTGAAAAGGGTGCGAAACGTGCTAGAGACAAACTCCCGAAGAAAAAAGAAAAAAATCAAAGTCCTGGAGCCCACTGCCGAGGCAGAGCTCTGGGGATGGCGGGAAGAGGACCAGGAAACCAGAATTAGAGAGACAATTCTGAGACTTTTTCTGAGGGTCAGGGACGTGTGTTTGAAGGACTCTGTGGAAAAAGGGAGACTGATTAAGATGTTTTGAAGGAATAATTTTCATGTCATAAGGATATTGAATGCTTAATGCTAATTAGGACATATGTAGAGAGTTGCTATTGGGAATAAGCAGAAATAAATGTATATCTTCCCCCTGCAATTCACTTAAAAGTAAGAGTAAGTTTTAGTAGTTGTTTGAAGATCTACGTATGAAGTAGGGGGCATGAGCAAGTGAGAAATAATTGAAAAGGATTTTTGATGGACAGTAAATTGGTGATTTTTTAGTTTAATAAATATGTAAAGGGAGATTAGAGAGATACAATTATATGATTTATTTTCAGCGGTAATGTGGCTTTATAGTCATTGTTTTTCTTCTGCTGTCTATGTGGGTTAACTGTAGTATGAAGTGGATTCTCTGATTTAGTAGATTGGGAAGAGGAATATACACTGCAGTAACAACTTAGAGGTTTCTGGCACAGATAAGAGCTTGGCATAACTGCATGTTTATAGCAGGAAGAAAGTCTTGAGCAACTGTGGCAAGACTTTCTTTTTAGACTAACCATATTGGAGAAGTTAATTTAAAAAAAAGGAGTTTCCATGGAGAGAGAAGGTCACAGTTAAAGCGTATATAAGAAGAGGACAACTTCTGATTTTAATTGGCAGTGCATTATTGAGAAAATAAATCCTCATGATTGTGATTGTATTAAATTATGTTTAAGATTATTTAGACAGATCCTATATTCGACAATCATGATGGAAGAGGGGAAAACATAAAACAAAAGTAATTAACCATTCTTTTACTTGTGTTTGTATGCAGGGTCATTCTGAGCCATGAATAGCAGGGATGGATGTCCCAATGGGGGGATGACCTGCACGGATTGGCAAGTGCACCTACTCTTGCTGCCTTGCTGGGCAGACTGGATGGACCATGATGGTCTTTATCTGCCGTCATATAATATATTTCTGCAATTATAAATAATATTATCATAATCTAGTAAATTTCATCAAATACATTGTGATCAGCTCTTACTCTGTAAAAGAATTCTAGCGACATCTTGTGTTAGTTTTTTCATGTTTATCATTAATGACTCAGTTACTTCCCCTTTTTACTATAATAAAAAGGGCTTCAAGGGAGGAAGACTTTGGATCCAATAGAAGTGGAACTTATTTTGTAGACTTCTAGCATTTGCATACAAGCATTTTAGAGGCTTTATTTTAATCATATTAATCTGGCTATCGGTAGGCAGGGGTAATTTGGAATCTTTAAGCTCTGTCTGCTCTGTACTCAAGGGCATTGGGGCTACTTTTGTCTTTATTGGACCCTCTCTGCTGATATGCCCCAACTTTAGACTTTTGCTAGTATCCTTCAAGGATACATTGTTACGAACCATGTGTACTTGGGTGACTGTAGGCTTTCCCCTATTATCTAGTTTAAAAGCTGCTCTATCTCCTTTTTAAAGGTTAATACCAGCAGCCTGGTTCCATCCCTGTTAAGGTGGAGCCCATCCCTTTGGAAGAGCCCCTCCTTTCCCCAGAATGTTCCCCAGTTCCTAACAAATCCAAAACCCTCATCCTTGCACCATTGTCTCATCGACGCATTAAGACCCTGGAGCTCTGCCTGCCTTTTGGGTCCTGAGCGTGGAATGGGAAGCATTTTGAAGAATGCTACCCTGGAAGTTCTGGATTTCAACTTCCTATCTAAAGTCTAAATTTAACCTCCTGAACCTCTCTACCACACTTTCCTATGTCATTGGTGCGGATATGTACCAAGACAGCAGACTCCTCCCCAGCACTATCTAAGACCTTGTCTAGGTGGCGTGTGAGGTCTTCTACCTTCATACCAGGCAGGCATGTTACCAGGCGATCCTCATGTCCACCAGCCACCCAGTTATCTACATGTCTAATGATTGAATCACCAACTATAATGGATATCCATACCCCTCCCTCGTGGGCACATGGCCCTGGAGAAACCTCCTCATTGTGAGAGGGTTTTACATCACCTGGAGGACAGGTCCTAGCTACAGGATCACTTCCTGCTGCACCAGGGTGATGCTGTCCTGTCATGTGACCTCTCTCCTCCATGGCAACAGGGATGCTGCCAGACTGGAGGTGTGACTTCAGTACTATATCCCTATAGGTCTCGTCTATGTACCTCTCTGTTTTCCTTATGTCCTCCAAGTCTGCTACTCTAGCCTCCAGAGATCAGACTCATTCCCTGAGAGCAAAGATCTCTTTGCATCTAGTGCACATGTAAGACCTGTCACCAACTGGGAGAAAATCATACATGTAACACTCAATGCAAAAGACTAGAAAACCCCAATCTCGCTGCTGGACTGCTGTCTGCATCTTAGTTTTACATAAGAACATAAGATATGCCATACTGGGTCAGACCAAGGTCCATCATCCCAGAATCCTGTTCCCAACAGTGGCCAATCTAGGTCATAAGTGCCTAGCAGTTTCGCCAAAAGACACAGGTTCCTCAATGCTTGTATTGGGTCAAACAGTGATATCCCGGGTCCCTTTTAATAATGATTTATGGACCTTTCCTCCAGGAACTTGTCCAAACCTTTTTTAAACCCAGCTACACTAACAGCTCTTACTACATCCTCCAGTAACAAATTCCAGAGTTTGATTACATGTTGAGTTAAAAAATATTTCTCTTATTACTCTTAAATAGGTTGTGTTTAGGTATTTAAGTTCTTTACTTACAAAGGGTTGCTGGGGATACTTATACTAATAAAACTATACCTAATATGTTTAATGTACTTTGTTCACCTGAAGCTTAATTAATCTCAGGTCTTTAATATATGTCTGATGAGGATAAACAGCTGCACCTGAGAGTGAATATGGCACCTCCTTTCCTTTAAGAGATTTAAGCACCTATTAAGCAATGATTATCCCAGGGGTGGGTGGGTGTTGGGGAGGGAAGGAGGAAAAGAAGATTTATTAAAAACTGGCTGCTATACTGTACCCTGTCCAGTGCTTCTAAGGTAATCTGTGACCAATTTCCTGGGTGATTCACACAGCCCTTGCTTGGATTGAGGGAGTCTTGGGTTCTAAATTTAACCAGAAAGCTCCCTGCTATGTTTTAAATTTAAACTGAAAGCTACCTGCTGAGTTTTTAATTTAACTAAAAGTTATTTGCTGATACTAGGCCCTGACTGATTTAATAAATACACTGGATTCACAGTTTAATCAGCTTTAATTTAAATAATTCCTTTTTCACCAATATTTAGAAAAATTCCCAGAAGTAAATATTTACAATTGCAGATCTCTCTATAGAAGTAGCAGTTTCTTTTTGTAGTCCTTCAAGACTGAGAATCACAGAGCTCTGGTTGAACTATTTATGCCTGTGCTTCTGAGGTAATCTGTGACGAATTTCCTGGGTGATTCACACAACCCTTGCTTGGATAGAGGAAGTCTTTAAAATGGCCCTTTGATCTGTCACTCGGTTTTAACACCTATTTAAAACAATTTCACAGGTCTCTTGCCCTCTATCTAGAAGGCCTCTTTGTAAAGGTCTCTAGAAATAATTTATTGCTCAAAGAATACTGACCCTGTTTTTCCTTTTATGCTAAGTTATACTCTGATTTGATTTAAATTAAAGCTCTTTGCTGATGCCAGGCCCTGAGTGAGTATTAAATTTAAACTAGAAGCTCTCTGCTGGGTTCTAAATTTAACCAGAAAAGCTCTCTGCTGTGTTTTAAATTTAAACTGAATGCTCTTTGCTGCTGCTAGACCCTGACTGAGTATTAAATTTAAACTAGAAGCTCTTTGCTGGGTTTTAAACTTAAACTGAAAGCTACCTGTTGAGTTTTTAATTTAACTAAATTTCTTTGCTGATACTAGGCCCTGACTGATTTAACAAATACATTGGATTCACAGATTAATCAGCTTTAATCTAAAGAATTCCTTTTCCACCAAGATTTAGAAAAATTCCCAGAAGTAAATACTTGCAATTGCAGTTCTCTCTCTAGAAGTAACAGTCCCATTTTGTAGTCTTTCAAGATTCTCTACAGGGATAACTATTCTGGCAACTGTTAACATAATCCACACATGAAGAGGCCTTATTGGACTTAGTGCTTACAAATTGGGAAAGTGTTACTGACGTCATAATGGGAGATCATCCAGTGATCACCAGATTGTGTGGTTTATTATTAGGACTAGGGCTGATAAAATCCATTCAAAAGCGTGGGTCTTAGACTTTAGGAAAACTAACTTTGCCAAGATAAGACAATACCTCAAGGAATCATTAGCAGGTTGGGAACAACTGGGGGATGTGGAACAGCAATGGGCAAAACAGAAAGGTGTTATTTTAAGGGCAACAAAGGTAAATAAATGTAAAAGGAAAAAGAAGCCACTATGATTCTCAAAAGAAATAGCCAAAAAGGTCAAGAAAAAGAGAGTAGCCTTCATAAAATACAAGAGATCATAGACAGAGGAAGAAAAGAATATTTGGAAAAACTTAGAGAAGCTAGCAGAGTAGTCAGGAAAGCAAAGATATGAATAAAAGAAGAAATAGCCAATGCAATAAAATGGGGGGATAAGACATTTTTCAGATATGTTAGTGAGAAGAGGAAGGGCAAAAATGGTATTGTCATAGAAGGGGGAGGACTGCCATGGGAGAGCCAAATAGCCAAAGTCTTAGAGACGCTCAGATGTAGACAGTTAGAGACAAGCCAGCCAGCTACAGAGGTTAAGCAAGAATTAAGAGGGGAAAGATCGGGGTGAAGAGAGGAGGTATGATGCAAAAGAATAATATCGTCGGCATAGTAGAAAGCGGAAATGCCTGATTGCTGTATTAAGAGTGCCAAGGGTGCCATGAAAATGTTAAATAGCAAGGGGGCCAATACCAATCCCGGAGGAACACCACACTGCAGGGGAAAAGGATCAGAGGGAACATCAGACAGTGAACAGGGAAGAACAGAGCAAGATTGTGCAAAAAGATAGGAGTGAAACCATTTGAAGACAGTCCCCCGAAGGACAGCATCCCGCAGACAGGAGAGATGACCGAGGGAGAGCCCTAGATGTGGTGTATTTGGATTTCAGTAAAGCCTTTGACACTGTTCCTCACAGGCGACTTATAAACAAACTGAGCACCCTAGGGATGGACCCTAACGTTACTGCTTGGGTTAGAAATTCATTGGGTGGGAGGCGACAAAGAGTACAAGTAAATGGAGCTCACTCTGAGGAGAAGGATGTTATCAGTGGTGTGCCCCAGGGATCTGTCCTTGGTCCGATTCTTTTTAACATCTTTGTTAGTGATATAGCGGAAGGGCTTTCAGGTAAGGTTTGCCTCTTTGCGGATGATACCAAAATCTGCAATAGAGTAGACACCCAGGAAGGGGTAGATAACATGAGAAGGGATCTAGCTAAGCTTGAAGAATGGTCTAGAATTTGGCAGCTGGGATTTAATGTTAAAAAATGTAAGGTCATGCATTTGGGCCGCAGCAATCCAAGGGAGCAATATAGTATAGGGGGTGAAGTACTTTTGTCCACTAAAGAAGAGTGGGACCTAGGCGTGGTTGTGTCTGATGATCTTAAAGTAGCTAAACAGGTAGAAAAGGCAACGGAAAAAGCTGGAAGGATGCTTGGGTGCATACGTAGAGGAATGGCTAGCAGAAAAAAGGAGGTGATAATGCCTCTGTATAAGTCTTTGGTGGGACCTCATTTGGAGTGTGCAATTCTGGAGACCGCACCTTCAAAAGGATGTGAACAGGATGGAGTCGGTGCAGAGGGTGGCTTTTCTATTTGAACATATATTTTGCATCCACAGAATGCCCCCCATATAGCTCGCTCCACTCCCTCTCCTTCCCCAGTGTAGCTCATTCCACTCCCTCTCCTGCCACTCGTGTCTCCGTTCTGCTCCTTCCCCTTCCTCTGAGGCTGTGATAGCAGTAATTTAAAATGAAAGGAAACCAGTGTGGAGCCTCCTGGCCCTATGGAATCTCTGCAGCTGTGTCCCACCCCCAAAAGGAAGTGATGCTAGAGCAGGACATGGCAGCAGGGGTTCCATAGGGCTGGGAGGCTCTGCACCAGTTTCCTTTCATTTTAAATTACCATTATTGCGGTCGCAGCAGCTTGTCCACATTTTTCATTTTTTTTTAAAACTGAAGGCAGAGTGGGGCAGCTGTTTTGGGGGCATTTGTGCTGCCCTCAAACGTTTGCCGCCTGAGGCCACTGCCTCACTCTGCCTCATTATAGAGCTGCCCCTGGTTACAGCTATAAAAAAGTAACAGGAAAGTTTTGAAATCGGTGGGGTTTCAGTTTCAGTTTCACGGCTCATTATCATCTGCTGATATATTAAAGATATATTGTTTCTGGAACAGAATGTTGTAAATGGAACCATGGGAAAATGAAGAAGAAGGTTTTGGGTTCCATAATACATTATAGTGGGCAGTGCCCTCTTAAGATATTATAGGGTCTTTATGTTTGTTCTGCTGCTATTATATTTTTTGCCTTTTGTCATTTAAATATTTTATATTGTGTATATTTGAGGTTTATTGAGGTGTTTGGGTAAATGCATGGGTGAATGTGTGATTGAAGATGAGTATATTTAATGAGACTACTGAATATAAGTGTATTTAAAGATATTAAAAAATAATGTGTAAATATATCTAGAATAAGGTGCTAAAAAAGATTTTTTGTACATGTTTAGGCCAGACCCTGATCAGAAGAAAGGACAAAAGGTATACCCCAAACAGGAATTAACTGAGTCATACTGATAGTGGGATATGCTTCTACCCATCCAGAGAAAAGACAAGTGATCATTAACTAATACCGCTTCCCCCCTCTGGCACAGGGCAGGTCTGTAATATCAAGCTGCAAAATCAAAAATGGTCCTGATGGTTTGGGAAGGGCAGCAGAAACCCTCATGACTGACCCTGCTCTGCCAGCCTGTGCCCCTTAAAAAACTTTGGGTGATACCAGAGAACCAAAAAGGCATGATTCATAGTCACAGCTGAAAGCTGAAGCTTATGATGCAGGAACAGGGCAAGTGGAAACAATAAATTGTCTGGGCAAATGAGCAGATGATCCTTTTTCCAGTAACTCTGTGCATCACAGGTCACACTCCACAAAGTCCACAGCATCTGGGTTTCAAAGGATGTATCTTGATAATGCTGTAAGAGAGATGAAAGGGAAAACAAAGTCATGTTGGATGGTTTTAAGTACAACAATGGTGGAGACACTGATGCTCGGAGGGCAGCTTGCTGGGCTTCTTTGTCTGCAAAGTGGTTGCCCTTTGACATATATTCTCTAGCAGAGGAATGTCCTTTACACTTTAAAACTGCAACTTGTGCTAGCAATAGTACAGCCTGGAGTAAATATTGAATGTGTTCAGCATGCTTAATTGGTTTATTAGCAGAAGTCAAAATCCCCACTGTGCCCAAATGTTTCCAAAATCCCACAAAATCCACATAGCATTGGCACTATCAGTATATAAGTTTACCAAAAGGTATTGGCAGAGTTCAAGTGCATGTGTAAATGCAAACATGTCTGCTAATTGTGCACTAGCAAATTGCAAAGAAGCTGATTCCAATACTTCATTAACTGTTGTGACTGCATACCCTACACAAAGTTTGTCAGTTTCATCTCTGAAAGCAGAGCCATCCTCAAACAGAGTTACATCTGGGGCTGGTAATGGTACAGGGGAAAGATCAGGTCTGGCTCGAGAGGTAACCGGGGATCTGTACCCGGTGCTCTCCCTCCGCCTTAACCCCCTTTTCCCCATACCTGCATAGTTCCCACAAACTTCACCGATACCAATTTGGAAAAAACACCAGGTCACAGCTTTATTGCCCAATAACCATTTAACATTTATAACAAGAGTAACAACTTAGCCAACCAATTCCCCACCCCCACCCCCAGCAGAGCGATACCTCACCCGCCGTACTATTAGCAAGGTGACCTCGCTTCCGCACCTGGCCCGGTCAACCACCGGTCCAGTTACTACCACCCCTGCCCGACTTCGCCATATCACTAGCAAAAGTCAGCTCGGGGTTCTCCGGGTCGCGGGCACCCTGCCCCCGCCCCAAGTAGCATACGGCTCCGGACCCCGGAAACCTCCAGGATCCTGCCACACCTTTCCCCCGCAAGCTGCGACACCCCCGAACCCCCCAAATCGACCCTCAAATTAACAGGTGGGAGGGCGGGACACCGGCCGCTGCCTGCTCTTGAGCCATGTGCTCGGCGAGCGTCCCTGTCACCATAGCACATGGCCCTCTCCCTCCGCTGATTGGCTCTCGCTGCACGCGACCCCGCGGCAGAGCCAATCAGTTTAAAAAATGCAGCCCGCGTCTCTGCGCCTCCCACCCCCCCACCGCTTCCCCCACGAGGGCAGAGACCCGCGCCAGGCCACGCCACCAGTTACCAGCGGCCGCCAGGACCCTGCCCGTGGCCTTCACATAACCAGGGATCTCTACCCAGCACTCTCCCTCCGCCTTAACCCCCTTTTCCCCATACCTGCATAGTTCCCACAAACTTCACTGACACCAATTTGGAAAAACACCAGGTCACAGCTTTATTGCCCAATAACCATTTAACATTTATAACAAGAGTAACAACTTAGCCAACCAATTCCCCACCCCCACCCCCAGCATAGCGATACCTCACCTGCCATACTATTAGCAAGGTGACCTTGCTTCCGCACCTGGCCCGGTCAACCACCGGTCCAGTTGCAACTACCCCTGCCCGACTTTGCCATATCACTAGCAAAAGTCAGCTCGGGGTTCTCCGGGTCGCGGGCACCCTACCCCCGCCCCAAGTAGACTACGGCTCTGGACCCCAGAAACCTCCGGGATCCCGCCACCGGCATAGGCACATCCATGTGACTTTGCCACCCCATATTACCTGAGCTCAAGCTGTGACCTGCCTGCATTGCCCCTCACCACCTGCTCCAATGCTTCCTGCCAATCATTTAGGAGAAGGTCCACCCCCACCGGGGCCAAATGCACCCCATCATTCCTGTACAAACCTGAACAAGCCACCTCCACCCAATTGTGCTGCACTTGATATCCCCCATGCTCCACCACCCACCTCCCGATCTGCCTATTGATCTTTGTCAACCCCCACGACCAGCGCCGCTGCCCCCAGCACGCCGGCCTCAGGATGACATCCGACCAAATCAGCACCACCCCTTCAAACATTGCCAATATTTCAGCGAAGTCTCTCTTTGCAGCATTGATCAACTGCTTGCAGGTCCACGACGCCAAATCATTTCCTCCCAAGTGCAATAGCAGGAACCCCGGCGGTGTCCTCAAACGCACATGGTGACGAAGCAAGGGCATCAGCTGTGGCCATTTCAGCCCCCTCTTGCCCAGCCATGAAATCGCCACCGATGCAGGCTTCAATCCCAGGTTCTGCCCGATAGGCCTTGCCTCCGCATGCCGGACAGCCCAGAACACAAACGAATGCCCCAACATCCAACATCCCTGTACACTTCCGCCCTGATTTGGAAAAGAAAACAATGGTTCAGTGTCCCCAAGGCCCAATTCATAACCAGACATAATTCTGAAAAGCTCTGGACCGCCACCGGACAATTGCTTGGATCTGCAAGCCCGACAGCCCAGCACCTGCTGCGCTTGTCGCTGTCCCAATGTGAAAGGAATGCGCCGCAAATTGGCTGGTGTTCTCACCCATCCGCTGCAGCCCCAAACACAACACCACCGTCACCTGATATCTTGTGACCAACCGTGCATCCGTATGCACAAAAAGCCTGCCCTCAGCCCGCGGGCAACCTTCGAGGTACAACCGCATCGCTGCTACTGGGCACGTGCTCCCCCCTATCGCCTGAAGAACCACCCACATGCCCCTGCCTCGCTGGTCCATTTTAGATTTCTTCAACAGGACCCTCAAGCGATCCCCTTCCACTCGCACATGCTGTCTCTGCAAGCTGTTCCCCACACCCCTTTTTTTGGAATCTGCCACTAATTCCTCAACCCAGAACGCCCCAAAAAAGGCTAAGCAGAATATTGCCCTAAGTAGGTTGGCTTCGTACCCTGAAGCTGCCTCTGCAGGCAAAGCCTCACAAAGACCTCTCAACAAGTCATGTGTTACTGGGCGACGCGTATCCTGCATAGCCGGCCTCGCCCACCCCCACCCCTGCATCAACTTCCTCACTAAAAATCCCTCGCCCGGTGGGGACCAACCCACCGCTTCCGCGAAAAAAGCAAAGCCCGCCAAGTGCCCCCACACAGACACCTGAGACACGCCCTGCCCCTTTGCACTGAGTATGTACCTCCCCAATAATTGATACGGCACCACCCCCCCATGCCACCCTTGCCCTTGTAAGAATTCCACCACTCTTCCACAGCCTCTGCAATATGCCTCCCATGTTTTCTCCGCCACCGAGTTCCGCAGCATCTCTTTCATCTCTGCAGGCCACAGCTCCATAAGCTCCAAGGGACCTCCAATCCCTCCGCATCCACCTCTGGTGCCAGTTGCCGGAAACGATCCCACTGCAAACGAGAAAGAGCATCAGCAATGCCGTTATTGTGACCCGGGATGTGCCGCGCTCTCAAAGTCACATTCCGGCGCAAACAGGATAACACTACTATCCGCATCAATGCCGCCACTTGGACACACCGAGGCGTATAATTATTCACCACACTCACAACTGCTTCATTGTCACACCACCAAACCACTTTCTTGTTACGCAACTTACCTGGCCACAACTCCAATGTCACCAAAATCGGGAACAGCTCTAAGAACGTGATATTCTTTAAGAGTCCCTCATCACCCCACGACACTGGCCATCTACCTGCACACCATGCCCCCCCAAAATAAATTCCTAAACCCGTGCCCCCTGCCGCGTCTGTGTACAGCTGCAACTCCTCACTTGAACGCTCTTCCACCACAAGGACAGCCGACCCATTGAAATTGGTCAAGAACACATCCCACACCAATAAGCCCTCACGCATGCTCTTGGTAATTCGAATACGGTGATGAGGTTTAGACACACCCACTGTTGCAACTGCCAACCGTCGAATGAATACACGGCCCATCGGTATAACTCTACATGCAAAATTCAATGACCCTATCAGAGCTTGCATTTCTTTCAAGGTGCACTTCGCTGACACCATCGCATTTGCCACCAAAACCCTCAACTTCACCACTTTCTCTGGCGGTAGGCGTGCCACCATTTCCACCGAATCCAACTCAGTGCCCAGAAAGGTGATCCTAGTCGCCGGTCCTTCCGTCTTCCCCTCCGCCAGAGGCACCCCCAATTCCCCAGCCACCACCACAAAACCCTCCAACAATGCCCTACACCGGGAAGTCTGTGCTGCCCCCACAAACAAAAAATTGACCAGGTAATGAACCACATCAGCACTTCCCACCCGCCGCACAACTACCCAATGCAGAAAGGTACTGAACTTCTCAAAGCAAGCACAAGACACCGCACAGCCCATGGGCATGCATTTGTCGAAATAATACTCTCCAGCAACTTGGAAACCCAGTAAATGAAAGGAGGATGGGTGCACCGGCATCAAGCGGAATGCAGACTTAATGTCCACCTTTGCCAACAATGCCCGGCCTTCCTCACTAGCCCAACCGCCTTGTCAAACGACGTGTAACGTACCGTGCAGCACTCCCGAGGAATGTGATCATTAACCGACGCCCCCTCAGGATAAGACAAGTTATGAATTAACCAGAACTTACCTGGTTCTTTCTTTGGAATGATCCCCAAGAGAGACACCACAAACTTCCTAAACGGAGGCTCCGAAAACTGGCCAGCTATCCTGCCCAAATTCAATTCACCATCCAATTTTTCCTTCACCACCGCCTCAAAACGGCGTATCGACGGAGCATTCTTAGAAGCCGCAGCCATGACCCCCCCCCTGGACTGGAATCAAAAACCCGTCGCGAAACCCCCTAAGCAATACCTCCCTATCCCGTTTTCTAGGATAAAGGCGCAGCCACTCGCTCAATAGTCCTACCCGTACCGGCGAGGGGGCTACACCGAACACTGCACTCTTACTTGGCAGTCGGCAATGCGCTCCCCAAGGATCCTTTTTTAAGACATTTTATCGCTGAGTGCCCTCCCCCGCAGACTGAACAGGCATGCTGGAACTTGCAATCAGGGAACGGGCAGGAGGACTTGTTGAACCTCCAACACACATCCCCCCCCAGCCCCCTGCTTTCTCGGCACCCCGACTCCTCCTGCACGAAAGGAATGGTTCCCAACAGCATTAGCCCCCACCCCCAGTTTCACACCAACCCCCACCCCCCCTGCCGTATTTGACCTCACTGACATTTGTGTGAGCCACAAGTTGATATCCTGGTTGCCCCATGACAACAACTTGTTCTCCATTTTATCCTGAAACTTCTCGTCGTAATTCAGTCATGACCACCCGTCATGCGTCTGCGACGCCTCGAGAATCGAGTCTGCATACGACAAAAGCATCCCGTACTGTTCCGGGTAGCGCCGACCCGAAACACTCGCCAAGCACAAAAAAGCCCTTACCCAATTCACCACTGTCCTCGCCACCTTCCTGACCCTCCCGGCCTTTTCATCCTCTTTCAGTTTCTTCTTACTTTTCCCAGAGCGCTTACGACCCTCCAACAGCCGTAAAATGTCAATATACCGTCTCTTCCTTATTCTACGCCTCAACTTTCTCGGCACTCCTTCCCACAATTCCGACAAAGCCGTCACAGCCGCCGACCCCCCACTGGAGGCACCCTTCTCTACACTCTTCCCCTCCTGCGCTGACGATCCCGTGGACGAACTAGAGGACGTCGACATGGACGATTCAGATCTGCTCCTCTGCCGGCATGTATGCCTCCTCTTCCTGGTAGCTTTTCCCGACCTCTCTAATTGCTCCCCCCCCCGACCCCACCAGCCTGCTCCATTCGCAACTCACCCGTCTCTGCCGCATCTGTCGACTCCTGCGCTGCTCATTGCTGCCCCTCCCGAGATAGGTCATCGACCATCCGTGGCTCTCCCGCACCACATGCCGCCGTCCCATCAACACGACCTCCACGGGCATCCGTCGCCTGTGCTTCACTACTCGCCACCCTGCCTTGCTGCATTCCGCCGTGCATCGCTCCCGGAGATGCCAGCAACGGAACCTGTGGAGACAAAAAAGGCAACCGCAGGGGGGAACAACCGCGGGCCATGCCATCTGCCATGACCCTGACCAATTGGCCCTAGAAGAGCCCTGCCCACCCCCCATCCAATGCTCCCATCCTTGCTGGCCCAAAGCCCCTGCCCCCCCTGGACTCCCCAAGAACCTACCACCCCCCACCCCCACCGGAACCCCATACCCTGCCCAATCAGCCACACTCCATGTCCCCCTCTACCTAGACCAGCCCCTTCCCCCAGAGCCAGCACCCTGGCCTCCTCTCCCCCAGTCTGCCCCACCCCAGCTCCCCCATCAACATTCTGTCGCTCCTCAAAGCCCCAACTCTCCTACCCCCCAGCCCTTGCAGTTTTCTGAGCCTGCCCCACCCCAGCACTCTGCCCAGCTAGTGGTGGCCCTCCATGCCCCCCTTCCAGCAGGCCCTGCCGAGCCTGCCTCCCTTTCAGCCGCCACACACCCGTCCCGAACTCCCGGGCCCTTTTGATTCCCCTTGCCTCCACCTTTTCCTGACCGGCCCCTAGCACTCTGCCCTGCAGCCGCCTTGCCCCTTTCTGGCCCCCCTCTCATACTTCGTTTTCCACCCGGCATCCTACTTCCTAAGTCCCCCCCCCCTTAACTTCCCTTTCTTTTCAGCTATCCCTTAAAATTACTTTTTTTTTTGTTCCCGACACTTTATCTAATGATTTCTTTAATTATTTAATCCCTTGCGCTTCTTTCCACCTTCTTGCCTGTCCCCACTCCACCAGGCATCCCACAGGACCCCCACCCGATAACCTTTGTTTGCCCCCCTTGCCTGCACAAAACCCGCCGCAGAGGTCGACCGTTCTACCGACCCCCGAGGACTCATCCTCCTCTCCCTTCTGAATCCTCCGATTGCCGCCGATCGCCGCCGCCTCAGCACTGCAACTCCTGACACACACCGGCCGCTGCCTGCTCTTCACCATGTGCTCGGCGAGCATCCCTGCTGCCGTAGAACATAGCCCTCCACTGATTGGCTCTCGCCTCACGTGACCCTGCGGCAGAGCCAATCAGTTTAAAAAATGCAGCCCGCGTCTCCGCGCCTCCCACCCCCCCCACCGCGTCCCCCACGAGGGCAGGGACCCACGCCGGGCTGCGCCACCGGTTACCGGCGGCCGCCGTGACCCTGCCCGCGGCCTTCACAATGTCAAAATAGTTTGAAAACAATCATGAGACCCATCATCTTCCACAAGGTCTGTCAATGAAGCTAGAAGTATTGAATGATTGCATATTGATGTAGTATATACTGTAACATGAGGCTGAGAAATTGTTAATTCCAGAGTCAATGAACGTGTGGAGGACAAAGGCTGAGTTTAGTCAAGTAAAGCAATCTGAAAACTGAATGTGATACATATACTTCAAGAGGGTGCTATAAAACTAGAAAATCAGTCATTTCAAAATTGTAAATGCCACTGCCACCAAACTACGTAGACATGGCGGGTGTCCCAGAGTTACTGAGTCGAATCACTTTGAGAAATAGCCCACTGGCTTATGACCAATCAGGAAAGCCTGCAAAAGCACACAGGTAGCAGAGGAAGCAGGAATAGCTACATACAGTTTGAATGGCAATGAATAATTTGGCAAAGATAAACATGGGGCATTTTGCGGTGCAGTTGTTATACTCAAAAAGGTTTCCCACTGTGATAATGTAGGTACAATGAGATCTTCAGGTCTTTCTTTCCCAAGGAGAGCATAAAGCAGAGCAGTGAGGTCTGAAAAATTTGCTAACCGTTGTTTACAAAAGACTAAGAGTCCCAGGACTTTGCTTAGAAATGCTGGTGTTATTGGGAAAGTCAATGAAAGAATAGGTTTCAATCTAGCAGAGGTAACACAGGTCTGCGACTAAAAAGCTGTTTGATTATTTTCATCCAATTTCCATGTATTTTGGTGTGCTGAAAACAAATAAAATATTGAAAAAACTCCTAGACATCATGATTTGCCACAACATGCAAAATTGTCTTCAAATTTATCAAATTTTTTCAAATTACTATTAATTAATTCAAATTTCTATTAATTAATTCACATAAGTGCATTTAAGATATAAAATGCCAAAAAAACCTTAAAGGGGTTGTCCGAGTTATGTAAAAAAAAATATAGCACTGTAAATCTGATGGTCAGCAATATATACATAAGCTAAGCAAGTTTTAAGTCCGTGCTTCTAATGGTAGAAGGGGTTAATCTTTCCTGAAGAATCCAGTGGGAGGGAGACACAGGGAAGATAGCAGCAGCTCCGGTCAGTGCAGGGGGGCGTGGCCAGCACTGTGATGTCTCGTGTACAGACACAGAGCTGCTCTCTCCTGCATGCCACACTTGTGCATGAATCATCATCAAGTTCTTGGTTCTAGGCTGTTAACACTTTTTCATCGCAATTCGTGTTAGCTCGTCATTCTTCAACCATTATGTTATGGCTCCGCGAAAGTGTATTAATTCGCCAGACAGTTTCTGTTTCATCTGTGGTGAATATACATTGTTGAAGCAAAAGCAGAATATTATAGACTTTGTGAAAAAAGTATACTTTGCATACTTTGGACTAAAAATTGGAGATCAAGATAAAGTCTGGGCGCCTCATAAAGTGTGCAAACGGCGTGTTGAGGACCTCCGAAACTGGTTCAAGGGTAAGAAAAAATCTTTCCGTTATGGGATTCCTATGGTATGGCGAGAGCAAAAGAACCATAGTGATGACTGTTACTTTTGTTCATGCGATGTGAAAGGGTTTAATTCCAAATGGAAGCAATCCATTTCATACCCCAATCTTCACTCGGCAATTCGTCCCATCCCCCATGGCACAGATATACCAGTACCCAAGCCCCCTGCTACCTTGGAAGAGATACCTAGCTCCGATGAAGGTGAAGTCATACCTGAACCAGATGACGAATCAAGTTCTGACTTTGAAGATGATACAAGACCAAAATTGTTTTCTCAGGAGGAGATGAATGATTTGGTAAGAGACTTGAATCTTCCAAAGATGCCGCTGAGTTACTCGGATCAAGACTGAAAAGCAGGAATTTATTGTTGCCAGGAGTGTCATCTTCATGGTTCAGACATCGTGAAAAGGAGTTCGTTCCTTACTTCGCCCAGGAAGACAAGTTGGTTTATTGCATCAATGTCGAAGGTCTGATGGGTCAATTTAAAATCCAATATGATTCAGAGCAATGGTGTCTTTTTATAGATTCTTCAAAAAGAAGTCTCAAAGCAGTTTTACTCCACAACGGTTTTTTACGCTTCCATACCTGTAGGTCATTCCGTACACTTGAAGGAAACCTACGAGAACTTGGATTTGGTTCTTCATAAACTTAAATATGAAGACCATGGTTGGCAAGTGTGTGGGGACTTGAAGGTCTTGTGCATGCTGCTCGGGCAACAAGCTGGGTATACCAAATATCCTTGTTTTCTGTGTCTATGGAACAGTCGAGACCGACAAAATCACTGGACCAAGAAGAGTTGGCAGCCGAGGGTGCTAACAGTTGGTGAAAAAAATGTCCTCCGAGAAACTCTGGTACCTTCCCATAAAGTTCTTCTACCACCTCTCCACATAAAATTGGGATTGATGAAGCAATTCGTAAAATCACTTCCAAGAGATGGAGAATGCTTCAAATACTTGGTCACCAAGTTTCCAGGCCTGTCGGAGGCAAAATTGAAGGAAGGTGTGTTCGTCGGACCAGACATTAGAAGGCTTATAGTTGATCAAGAGTCTGTCAATACCATGACGGATCCTCAAAAAGAAGGGTGGATTGCATTTAAAGAAGTCGTACAGAAATGTTTAGGCAATAACAAAGATCCTCACTACAAAAAGATCGTCGGACAAATGCTGAAAGCATTTCAAGCTTTAGGTTGCCTGATGAGTTTGAAAGTGCATTTCCTTCAGTCCCACCTTGACTACTTTCCTGAAAATTTGGGAGCTGTGAGTGAGGAGCAAGGTGAACGATTCCACCAAGACATTAAAGAGATGGAAAGGAGATACCAGGGAAAATGGAGCATTACAATGATGGCAGACTACTGTTGGAAGCTTCAGAGAGACATTCCAGATGCTACTCACAAGCATAAATGCACCAAGAGGAGCCTCACAAGAAAGAAGAATCGAATTTAGTGTGTGTAGGTGAGCTCATTTCAGTTCAAAAAAGGATTTTCATGAAAATACTGTAATAAAACTTAAATTTTATGTCTATTTCCATTTATTTTGAGGTATTGCCTTATTTAACATAGTTACCTAAATTGTCAGGAACCGTGTTGTCCTATGACAAAATGGAGGTCATTTTCGGATTCAGCGCACCAAAAAACATAAAGATTACATGGAATAACCAAAACAGCTCTCGAAAAAAAATTTCTTAAAAAAAAATTATAATTGCACGATGAGATGGTGTTATGGCAATACCCAGGAAAGTTACCTTTTGAGATACAAACTGTAGTTCTGACAAATTGACTTTCAATCCTAAATCAGCAATATGAGACAACAAAGACAAGGAATCTGACAAACAAGCCTCATTACTTGGTGAACATAAAAGCAAACCATCAACATACTGAACAAAAGAGGAGTGGTTGAGCCTCACATCGCGCAGCATAGTTCTTAGGGCCTGATACGCAGGACTATTGGTCCAGGTATATTGTTTATTGTCAAATTGGAAAGCAAATAAAAATTGATTTTCTTTACTAATTCTCACTGAAAAATAAGCAGAACTCAATGCACAACAGTGAACCAGGTGGTCCCTGGGAGTCTCTGTATCCAGATATCATGTGGATTATGTATCAAGGGAAAAATCAGCAAAATCACATTTACTGCTCGCAGGTCTTGTACAAATCTGTACATTTTACCATCTGCCTTCAACACAGTGGAATGGAGGAGTGGCCTAGTGGTTGGGGCAAGGTACTTCAGGCCGGAAGGTCGGGGATTCAAATCCCACTAGAGGACAGCAACCTTGGGCCAGAAGGACTGGGGTTTCTAGTCCCACAGGTGCTCCTTGTGGTCTTGGGCAAGCCACTTAACCCTCCATAGCCCATGTTCCCTGTAAAATAGTTATCTCCAAGTTATAATGCCCTGTTCAATGTAATTTCAGTTTGTTCAATGTAAACCGCACTGATGCAGAATAGCACGGTATATAAGAGAATGTAAATAAGATAAATAAAATAAAACACAGGAAGAATAGGAGTATTACATGGTGAAGTTGTAGGATAGATGGCACCTTGTTTCTGGAGATCTTCAATCACAGAACAAATTCCATCAATGTCAACTGCTGGTATTGTGTATTGCTTGAGTCTAGGAAGCTGGGCTCCAGGTTTCACAGTGATCTTCTCAGGCGAAATGGAAAGGGATCCGACAATGGAGCCTGGCACTGCCCACAGGGTAGAGGGAAGTTCTGAAAGAGCAGGACGAAAGATGCTGGCATCTGCAGGAAAAGACATTTCAGAGAGAGAATGCAGTTGAAAAAGCAACTTTCCACTCATCCAGGACAAAGTAGCACAATGTGAAGCTAAAAAGTCTCGACCTAAAAGATTTACTAGTAAAGTTTTTCCCACAAGAAAGGTAGTAGGAAAACAGTCTCTCCAATCTGCAAAGGTAAAAATTCAAGCATGCGATGAGGAATTATTCTACCCTCAATGCCTTCACAGTGCACTATCAGTGCTTGCGCTAGCTGAGCGTGATAAATGGCAGGCAAATCTTGTAAACACAGTGCTGAATTAGTAGCTCCAGTATCATTAATTGTAAATAGTTTGAAAAGCTCTGTCATAGTTAATGTTCAAAATATGTTCCCTGTAAGTACACCTGTATATAGTTAAAGCATAATGTTCCTTGTAAATGTATACAGAAGTATACAATTGTTCTGTTTAATGTTCAATGTAAACCGCCCCTGATCTCTGGAAGGGGCGGTATAGAAAAGACTGTTAAATAAATAAATAAATAAATAAATAAAATTAATAAACCTCAGATTAGATTCTTCTAGCTTAGCTTCTAACTCACCCTGAGAGGTTAAGCTTAAGTGCAAAAATAGTCATGCATCCCATGTATCCCCTTCAAAATCTTCTGGGTTAGAATAACATTGGTATATGGGAGTGAATGCAGCTTTTGCTGGAGGGAAATCAGCTTTCTGGACATCAAGGTTCTGATTCTGGGGGCAGTAATGCTGCAAATGTCCAATCTCACCACAAGTATAACAAGCATGCATTCCTTTTGACTGTCCACATCCTCGCTGAAAATTCAAATAAACTCCTCTCCTTCTGACTTTACCTTTACCCCTACCCTTGCCATAGCTGGCTGCATAGAAGCAATCTGTAAATTAAGCAGTTTAGTCTTTTTTGCCTCTATCTTGGTTTGCTCTTCCTGCTGTTCCTTAGTAAATTTCAATTCACTGTATCAGGCACCTTCCAGAATTGCATCTGCTGTACTAGCTGGCCAGTCTATTATTGAGGTCTCCAAAATTTCTTTTATTCTCGGATGCAAGTCATTCACAAAAATACTAGTGAGTCCTGAAGGTGTTTCTTCTTCCTCCCCAGAATAGTCCTTAAAAGCTAGCATACACCTAGTGTGAAAATCTGTAACCTTTTCACCCCTATTCTGCCTTAGAGATGTCAGTCTCGACCAATCCTTTACAGGTTTTTACATACTACTTTAATAGATTCTAACAATGTTTCTCTACTCAAAACAATACTCTCTCTCTGAGTCTTCTCTTGAAAATCTGTCACAGGCTCTGTGAGTGGCCACAGCCAGTTATCCGCACGGACTGGATGAGTAACACGATGAAAATCAGCTGGATTAAAAAACACAGCTCTAAGAAAATTATCCAAATCTGCCCAAGTGGGATTATAACTATTAATTATAAAGACACAAATCTACTAGGGTTATCCCTGCAATCAGGAAACGTTTTAGCCAAATCAAACGAAGGCACAGTCATAGAACCTGTCAAACCCGCTGGGTACAAACGGAAAGGATAAGTAGACAAAATCTCACTTCCCTCAGCTGCTGTTTCAGATTTAACTGTGTTAGAACATAACTTATTCTGCTGGTGCATAGCTTCCTGAATAGATCCTAGAGCATGATATAATCTGTCCTGCTCCTCTTTATAAGTTTCACAATGTCTGTCCAAATTTCCTCAATTCTTTCAATAAGTTCACAGTAACCCCCCACACTCAGAGCAACAAGAAGGAAGCAATAACAATTAATAATACAACACACACAATTGTGGTATGCACAGGATTAAAGCACTTTGGGAGAGAACTCAAAGCTCGCAACTTCTCTCTCTAACCCCGCCTACTTTGGTCACCTTTTTTATTGGCTTAAAATCCCATCTCACACATAATTTTCACCTTATCATTGTACATAAATTTTCTACCTCAAGACATTACAGGATCACGATCCTACCCCCAAGACATTACAGAATCTCAATCCTAGCACGCCTCTCATACAGCCCCATTTTGTATATATGTATATAGTTCATTATGTAAATAGTTCACCGATATAATCTAACGCACTGCCCCACACACTACACTTCTCACACTGCATGCTACAAACCACACTTTATTATTGATTTTGATTGATTTGCCACATCGCCTTGATTTAACGATAAGGTGGTATACTAAATCCTTCTAAATAAATAAATAAATAAAATACATCAAACATCACGTTACATCTTTTACTAATGCATATTCATAATGTGCATCTCTATGTCATAGGTCAGATCTTATTAGTATAGGTCATCAAAAAGAGACATACCTGTATTCCCAGATATAACTTCTTAAACAATAATTCTAACACAAGCAGTTTTCACAGTGTGTTTGAAGACTGAACAGAAAGTTCTTCCCTGCACTTTCTGTACAACAAACTGGCCTAGTTTCTCTGTTATCTAAACTCTCAACAAAGTTTCTTTTGTAGAGTCTCTTCAAGATCATCAGCTTAGTAATAAGCTTTGGAATGTCTGAGCTACTGAATCTGTGGTGTTAACTCTTTCTGAGGGCTTTCAGTGATATATTATTATTGAGTACTCTCACAGTGTACACAACCCTGTATAGACATGCCTCCTTTCAATCAACACCAGAAAGTCCCATGCACAAGTTCCAAAAGCGTTGGGGGTGCCTACAGTTGGAAGTGAACAAATGAACAAGCAGAGCAGTCGGCTATGGAGGGACGGATCTCTGTTGCTCAGTCTGCAGGACTAAAGGTGAACATTGACAGCTATGGCACCCTTGAACATTGGTGCCCCCTACCATGCTTACCATGTTGTGCCAACCCTGGATTTGTGTTTACTCATTCCACTCTTCTCATGACTTTCTAGACTTTTACCGCATCTAAGCCAATACCTTAAATAAATTTGTAAGTAAAAGGGTTAATACCTAGGCTGGGACAGATGTTAAATTTTTAGGGGGGTTGGGGATTCAGCAGTGGTGGCTAGCTGATCTAACGTGGCTAGCCACTACCGCTGAACTCTAAATCCAGATACTCAATGCTGGGGCCAGATTGCCAGGAAGCTAACCAGGCAGTGGCGATATTCAGTCACTGCATGGTTAGCTTCTATGGTGAAAGTTAGACCTGCCTTTACTGCACTTGATTTTTGCTGTGTGTCGGTAGCTGGACAGAAGCTCAATATTACTGTGCCTGGTTATCAATTGGTGCCTCCTCGGAATGCCCCCGGCACACTATGAAGCTAACTGGTTAGCATTGTTGTGTGAGCCTAACTGTGTTAGTGCTGCTGAATATCCCACTGAGCAGCATTTACATAGTTTGCAGGTCTGCAAATTGTGGACAGTAAATGCCTTTAAATTCCCCCCCCCCCCCCTGAATTCTTAGTGAGCACATGCTAAACAGTATGTGGAGGACAGCATACCATGCTATTTCCAGATGCCATCTAAACCTTATTAGCATCTTTTGTGTCATCATTTAAATATGTATGTCTTAGTTCTAGTACATATTTGCTAACTTCTTAGCTTGGTTTAGTACCAGTGCCAGCCCGTCCACTAGGCAAGCTAGGCTGCCGACTAGGCGGCCGACCCGGTGGGCGGCTTTGTGCCACCGCATTGTTGCCTGTGGCACACCATGTGCTTTGGCACACAGGACGTGCTGCTTCTGATCTTCTTCCGACACAGCTTACTGTCAGAGTAGGATCTGTAGAGATTATAAGGTTTAGGTATATGTTCCTGGTTCATAATCACTCAATGGCTTCTATTCTGCTCTAATAAAAATATGTCAACCAAACTACTATACAGTGGGCAAGAAGAAACAGGCCAGCATAAAGAACCATATAAGGAAATATCATATATTATAAGCCTTAGCAAAGTGTATACTTGGATTGAAGGATCCATGCAGAGACTTTTTGCAGAAGGCACATACACAGGAAACCATGCAAAGCTGGGCCGTTAGCCCTGAAGACAGTAGACAGTTGACAGGTGGTGAGTATAACCAAGACAGAGGCCTTAGAAATGTTGAAACAGGAACAGAGGGGTCAGAGAGGTCAGCAGCAGGAAACGAAGGGAGGGGGGAGAAAAGTCACAGAGGGATGAATGTGGAGACTGCATACACGGAAGCAAAAAACGTATATATGTAACACGACTATTGTACTCAGTGGGAGGAGGGATTCTGAGGTCTGATGACTGACAGAAATTCTCCTCTCCCTTGCCTGTATTGTTCCATCAGTTATCTAATAAACAGAGATTCTGATTGCACCTGTACTGACTTTTGGATCTGGAATATACAGGAAATTAGTGATAATTAGTAATCGGTCTCTTGTAAGTAACAGGGCCTTACAATTGGTGCCGAACACCCGGGAAACAGCCCCTTATTTAGGGGTACGGGTGGGTCTTTATGACCAAGATACAAATTTAAAGATTTGGATTCCCCTCAAGAAAAAAGAGGGAGGTACGTTCCCGGTGTGTAGTATAGACCAGAGAAGAAGTGAGTGACAGATTCCCTAGGATGACGGCGGCCTGTAATGACGGCGTCGTGAGTATAAGTATTTTTAACCAAGCTTGGTAAGTGTTGTTTAATTTTTGTTTTTGTTATATGAATTTTTGTTTTTGTTATATGAATAAAGTGTAAGAATAATTTGCTGTTATAAACTGGGAGTGATAAGTGATTGAGACAGTATGTGTCGTCTGACACGAAGCGTGTGTGTGTTCTTGCTCACGGTTCCATACCTCCGCGAGGAGATTGGCTGGGCTTGAACGAAGCGAATTCTTGTTTGAAAGGTGTCCTGGACATTTCGTGCACTTCCTTCCTCTGTAAATAAAGAGGGTGGGTATTGAGACCCTTAAATAAAAGGTTGCACGTAGGAATCATGTCTCTGTTTAGGAGAAAGAAAGATGGCAATCAGGACATAATGGTAAATCAAGTTTCCCCAGTGACTCCGGTCGAACGGATGATGAGAGATAATCCCTTATTAGGAAAGGAAATAGAGAAAGTTTTGTCTATTTTCACCCCCACACAGTGAAAACACCAGGTTTACTGATTATAGGCTGAGGGACAGTGAAGGAGAATAAAAGATTGTTTTCTTTTTTTTGTTTTAGAACAATGAAAGAAATCTCCTTATCTGGGATGCTCACAGACCAGAGAGGGCGACAATTAGATCAATTGAAAAGAACTAGTCTAGTTACATAACAGTGTACACATCAATTGTAATTATGGAGTTCTGAACTTTGAGGTTTGTTCTTTGAACATTGCCAGTTACCTGGCCAGTGCCTGGCTGTTTTTAATGAATAATTGCTCCTATATGTTGCCTGATGAAAGATAGCTAATTGTCTGCAGCAGGATAAGTTGCCTGTTTCAGCTAGAGAGAGGGAGGGGGACTGCTAAGGGATTTGTTCTGGGAATGGACGCATTACCTAGAGGAAACTCTCGATTGAGCAGTCTTTCTTGTTTGTTTAAATAAAGGATTTATTCAGTGTGACAGGAGATGAAGTTCAGAACTCTTTCGGTGAAGTATTTTTTACTCTGTAATTAGCTTGCTAGCTTTCTAGGTACGGAAATGACGCTGAGAGAAAGAAAAAACTGTTTAGAAAACTTAGGGACCTGATTCTGTTTTATGTGTGATAGTTATAATTGTTGTGAATGAATGAGAAGATCTTCCATGCTTTGATATATGATTATTGTTTTGTGGTAATATATATTCTGGAAACAAAATTGGTAATAGAGGAACAACAACAGCTATGATATCTGCAGAGTGTGATTCAAAAGTTACTTTGCTTTTGAAGCAAAAATTACCAGTACAGCTGTTTCCCTTCTCCGTTTCCCTTCTGGAAGTGCCTGGTTTAGTATAACACTCACACAATCAACACCTTCTTAATTAGATTTTATGATCTCTGAAATTGAACTGCTTAGAATTCTTTGCTACTGGTACAACAGAAGAAAACTGTTTCCTTTTTTTATTTGACCTTCAAAGTAGAGGTTAAGATCCCTGCAGGATAATGTGGTATTCTGAGCAGACTGCAACTTGGGAATGATTTAAATCCTGAGTGAATAAGAAGTTAATCATGTTTGGATTTTGTTCTGATTGTATATGCTATTAAGCAAAATTAAAAGTTAAACAGGGATTTTATATATTATGGCAAGCACCTCATGGAGGTCGAGGTTAGCTGTAACTCTCAGTGATTTGCTCTGAAATAACTTAAAAAGGGAAGTGTTTGCATTCTAGATGTCCACCAGTCTTTTCATGAAAAAGTATCAGTTTTAAATGTCTGCTTCCCCGAACTGTAAGATTCAGGGTAAATTACTGTGTGTGTTGTTACAGGCCAGTGCCACCATGGGCGTTCCCTCATCTTCCCAGTTTTTATTTGCTACGATATTGGATTTTAGGATAAATTCACCTGTTATTTTATTTATTTATTTTACAATTCTTATATACCGCACTATTTGCAATCAGCGCGGTTTACATGTAACAAAAAACATCCGACAAAATGCATATGTCTGGTCATTACATTGAACAGGGAATGGGATTTGGAGAACAAGTATCAACTATGTTTTTAAAGTTATGTGTTAGTGTCCAGAGCAAAAGTGTAAGTCTTTTAAATTTCAGTTCCAGGAGTTCTGTTTAGAATGAGCACATATATCCATTCAAAACTACACCAATTAAGTTAGTGGGACTGGGACATTGTTTAAGAATCTAAATTTATATTTTCTGCCTCCCCTTTGTTTGCCACAATACTGACTTTTAACAATTGTTTTAGAAGCAGGATTAGCTGTTGTGTGTGAGCAGAAATCCCAGAACACAATCCAAGAGGAAGAAGGGGGAAGGGAAATAGCATTCTTTTGTTTGTACTTGTAGAATTTCAGGCAACTGAATTGGTGGAGCGAGTGAAGGACATTCTGATAAGAAGTTATTTCAGATCTGATGCAGCACACCTATGGACAACAGCGACCCCTACTGCAACTACATAATGCTGACTTTTGTGTGACCTTTTGAACTGGTTCAAGCTTGTTTGCATATAGAATGGTATAATGGTATAAACAGTATTGTGTGTTCTCTCTTTCTGCTCTCTCTCTGGAGAGTGACAAGTGTCTGCTGCATTATGTTTTAAATGCTATCATGTATCCAGGAATATATGCCTGGAAGCTGGTGTATCAGGCTGTATTTCTGCTCTTTTTCTAAGCCATGCTTTAAGCTTATCTCTTTAAGGCTACTTTTGAATAAGTGATTCCCACATTGTCTATTTGATTTGGCTAATTACATTAGAGAGGTTCGACCAGAG
This sequence comes from Ichthyophis bannanicus, assembly GCA_033557465.1. Lineage (NCBI taxonomy): Eukaryota > Metazoa > Chordata > Amphibia > Gymnophiona > Ichthyophiidae > Ichthyophis > Ichthyophis bannanicus. The sequence goes on along the minus strand of CM066036.1, from coordinate 683,313,244 downwards.
CCTTGGCTTCGGATCGCGTTTCAAGAAATTGCTGATCAGGTGGCTACTACACAGTCTGTATCCAGCCCACCATTGTCACCGTTGCTTCCCACTTTGCTGCCCACTTGAATAATACTGACACTTGGACTCATGTCAGTTGAAGGTTTCTCCAACGGTCACCTCTGTTTGATCTACTTCCTTCCTGTATGAACTGTTGTTGACCAAGATAATTGCTGCCAAACCTGCTCCTTGGGACACCATCTGTTTCCTTCATCCTGATGGACAATTGGTTTTGCTTCTGCGTGTTCGCGGTACAGCCCACGTCTCCAGAGGGGTTTTCAATCGGACCCTGCCTTGAACTGAATTCTTATTGGAACATTCTGCTGAACGTTTTGATGCCCTTGTGTTTTCCATTGCTATTACACGTAGGTTAGATGCTGGACTTCCTTGGTAACTTTCCAGACCCCTGCCATAACTGCTGAACTTGGTATGGCTATACGCCATCTGCAATGCTTACTGTATGTTCAAATGAAAGCTGTTATTGATTCTATTAATAAGCTGTCAGAGTCCCTAGAACAAAATACACAAATGACTCTGCAAAAATAGACAAGCCCTAGATTTGCTCCTTGCTTCTGAATGAGGCCTTTTGATCTTTTATTAATGCCACTATTTGTTGTATAGTCATAGCGAATCATTCAGTGTTTGTGCTTAATGCTATGGATAAAATACGTCACCTGTCAGATTTACATATTGATGACTTTAAGGGAAGACTGAATGTAGGTAATTGGTTAACATGCCATACACATGTGAATGCTTCCTATGCCACAGTCCCCACTTCTGAATTCTCTGACTTGGTCTTATCTCCTCCACAATAAAAAAAAAAGGGAGAATTGTAGGGATTATAAGGTTTAGGTATATGTTCCTGGTTCATAATCACTCAATGGCCTTTATTCTGTTCTGCTCTAATAAAAATATGTCAACCAAACTACTATACAGTGGGCAAGAAGAAACAGGCCAGCATAAAGAACCATATAAGGAAATATCATATATTATAAGCCTTAGCAAAGTGTATACTTGGATTGAAGGATCCATGCAGAGACTTTTTGCAGAAGGCACATACACAGGAAACCATGCAAAGCTGGGCCGTTAGCCCTGAAGACAGTAGACAGTTGACAGGTGGTGAGTATAACCAAGACAGAGGCCTTAGAGGTGTTGAAACAGGAACAGAGGGGTCAGAGAGGTCAGCAGCAGGAAACAAAGGGAGGGGGGAGAAAAGACACAGAGGGGGGCCTCACAGAGGGATTAATGTGGAGACTATGCATATACGGAAATAATACACGGAAGCAAAAAATGTATATATGTAACACGACTATTGTACTCAGTGGGAGGAGGGATTCTGAGGTCTGATGACTGACAGAAATTCTCCTCTCCCTTGCCTGTATTGTTCCATCAGTTATCTAATAAACAGAGATTCTGATTGCACCTGTACTGACTTTTGGATCTGGAATATACAGGAAATTAGTGATAATTAGTAATCGGTCTCTTGTAAGTAACAGGGCCTTACAGATCAGAAGCGGCAGGCCATGGGTGCTGAAGCATATGGCCTGCTGCAGACAACAAAGTGGTGACACAAAGTTGCCGTTTTTAAAATAGTACTGCTGTCACCGCTACCCCTACTTCCCCCCCCATTGAAACAAATGTATTGTATATTTATTTTCTGACATCAGCAAACAAAAATAGGATATGATTATGTGAAGATTAGATCTGAAGCTATTCTATCCATAGTACTTATATCTTGTACATTTGTATTAGATGAACCCCCTGTGGCATGACACTATACTAACTGACCCAGATTGCCTTTGTTTATAACCTTCGGTCAGGAATTGTATCCTTGGTTGATTCCTCCTCCTCTCACTGGATGGTCTCTGTGTCCATTTGCTGACTCAGGCAGGGGCAGTCAAGGACTGGAGGTGTCTTAGGTGGGCCCCTTCATCATGCTGCCCCTGCTGCTCCTCTACCCTTACTGCCACCACTGCTGCACATTTCTGGGACCTGCAGTGGTGACAATAGCTCAGAAACCAGGAGGAAGCACTTACTTTAACTCACTAGCGCTACCTCATGGTTTCTGCTCTCAATCATCGGCCTCTTCCGTCTTCTTCTGATGCACGAAGAATCTGAGCAGTGGCGGCAATAGGTGCTCCCAGAGGGTTGACACTCTAGTCCTCCTGATGGAAGTGCTGCCCTGGACTCAGGTGGACTCATTTGGAAACCCCTAGCTGCAGTGCATGTTGGAGAAGTTCTTTACTCTAAAAATAAGTCTCAGTTTTAGACAAAGGGCTCTGAGCAGACTCTGCGGCCACTGACTCCCTGAAATCCCAAGAATGCTTTATCCTTTCACACTGAATTTATCCAAAGTGTCCAGTGAGAGACTCATCATAATTTGACAAATCCAGGCTCTGTATTGCTACCTTTAATTCTATTGCATCTTACAATAACTTCTTGTTTATTCAGTTGTTCTATAAATAGATTATTTTCTGAAGTTTAGAAGTGAGTCATCCAGGGGAGTGTGAGAGGAGGAATTTCTGCCCGGTCTGTGCTCCGAGTGTTTTGTGGTCCTTCCAGGCACCTGTAGGACTTGCATTCACCCGGTGCCTTGCCCTGACTTCAGCTGCTGGGGATTTAAATTCTGAGTGGTTCCTGCTACAGACGGGCGTGTGAGAGGAGGAATTTCTACCCGGTCTGTGCTCCGAGTGTTTTGTGGTCCTTCCAGGCACCTGTAGGACTTGCATTCACCCGGTGCCTCGCCCCGACGTCAGCTGCTGGGGGTTTAAATTCTGAGCGGTTCCTGCTACAGACGGGAGTGTGAGAGGAGGAATTTCTGCCCGGTCTGTGCTCCGAGTGTTTTGTGGTCCTTCCAGGCACCTGTAGGACTTGCATTCACCCGGTGCCTCGCCCCGACGCCATCTACGGGGTATAAGATCTAGTCTGCTCCGCGGTCACGCGGTAGCGGTCGCGCTTCGAAGGGGTGCATTTAAAGGGGCATGTTTTGCTCCTTATGCGCTCCTTCGGCGCTCGAGGCGGTCTAGAGGTGGTGGCCTGGGTATGGGCAAACGTAGAAGACGTCATCTTAACGTAAGTACTGTGAATCCCTTCAAAGTTGTTAAAATCGTGGGGCCCATGGATAAGCATGTGGTCTCGGTAAACCTGGAGAAAGAAGGTTCTAGTGGTGCTACTAATTCTTCTCCCATCCTAGACCATTCCTCTTTGGGGTTTTCAAACTCTGCCCTGCTTACTGAATTGGATTGCATCAACCCTTCAACATCTTCTCTGACGGGGGATGCTCAGGTATGGGATGGAGGCTTTTTATCTTGTCCTGTCCCATTACAGAGTGACTGTGAGCCATTGGTAGTTCCGCTGCCGCAGGCTCTTCAGCTCCCGTTAGACTGTGTTATGGTGCATTCGAAAGGTCTTCCTGGTACTGTGAATATTCAAAATGTCTCATTGGCTGATGTTTGGTCTGTCCTCTCACGCATAGAGTCTTCTATTGCCTCCTTGGCATCTGTAGCCTCTCAATTCTCTGAGATTGAGAGGCTCTGTTGCCAAGTTAGCTCAACATGATTCTCAAATTGCAGCTTTGGATGTGAAATGTCAGAAACTGGAAGGCCAGTTTGTGTCTTTGCAAAAATCATCTGTTAACTTTATGAAAGATAGTATAACTTTGCATGCTGAGCAAGAATTGTTGGAGAATTCTCTAAGGGCAACGAATATTCGCTGTCTAAATTTTCCTTATACTCGTTTATTATCTCCCCAGATTTTATTTGATAAGTATTTGACTGAAGTGCTGGGGTATGCTGATAATGTGAAACCGGTTATAAAAAAGTTATACTATCTTCCTGTGTCTGGGGTATCTCCTGGACTTGATTCTTCTAAAGGACCAGAGGATTCCTTAAACGTTTCTGAATTTATAGAATCATCTCGTGATATTATTTCTTCTCGTGCTACGTTGCTTGTATCTTCTGTGTCTGAGGCTGACAAGCAAGCTGTTATTCGTTTATATTTTGCTAATAAGAATGCAGTATTTTGTGGGGGAAAGGTTAACATTTTCCCTGACGTATCTAGGCAAACGCAGCTTTGACGTAGGGCTTTTTTGTTGTTAAAGCCACGCGTCTTGGCACTTGGTGCAACCTTCTTTCTTAAATTTCCCTGTAAGTGTGTTGTTACATTTGGGGGCACCAAGTATGTTTTTTCTGAAACCTCCTCCCTAGAATCATTTATTACAAACCAGGTTCCTTCTCTTTAGTGTTTGATTGCCATGTATTTCAGTACGCAATGTAATTAGAATTTTTGTATATTGCGGGCATGCAGTTCCTTCCATTTTCTGGATTCAATATTTGTATCGTATTATTTTTATTATTTTTCCTTGTTTATAATGACCGCTCCCCTAGATGTGGACTATGTTATTTTCTTTAATGTTTATTAATTTGAAAAGTTGTACTTTCCTCTTTATTTTTTCAATAAAAAAGATTTAATGATAAAAAAAAAGAAGCGAGTCATCCAAAATTAAATCAAATGTTTTACTTTCCTCCATAACTGCATAAAATACATGGAGTAAGTGCAGCATGGTGAAAAGATATAATCGCTGGGACTCAGTGAAAAGATCTTGAAATCTGTGGGGTTAAGCAAAAGCCCAAACCACTAGAAGGGTCAGTAAAAAATGCATTAAGCACATGGATTTAAAGGAACAGATCTTGATTACAAGGGAGAACAGTAAAGCAACTTCAGCAGGACTAACCAGTCCAGATCTGTGATATTCTGTCACTACAGCAGGTATCAATATACGTCTAGTTTAGGACATAAAGCTAACAACAAATTAAAGACCCAAAGCATTCTCCTTGCCTCCATATTCCTGGCATCTTTAGCAACCCCATATTCCAAGGTCTAATGTCACTTACTGTGTATCAATAGAATTCTAAGCAATGTAACTTGAGACTTACCTGCCTCTAGTCTGTTGAGATATCATGAAGGTCTAGAAGTGCCTTCTCCGTGCAAGTACTACAGAACAATGGCAATGTTACTTCCACAAAGACTGACAGTCTTACTTCTGAAGCTGAAGTCCCAGCTCAAATGTGGCTAACACAAGAGGGCACCAGGCAGAAATCTAAACAAATTCTCATACTAAGTGAGAAGGCATCAGGACTGGCTTAAGAGCTGAGCTGGTGAGGAACTGGCTCAGGGTACATCAGAGTAGGAGTGCAGAAAGTCTGCTTCATAGGCTTACTCCCAGGCTGCCACCTGCCTCCTCTGCCATGGCTCTATTAATATCTAACACAACTGCAGGAGCATTTGCATTGGTTCCCAGTTATGTGATGTATTCAAGCTGCTGGCACTGTGGCATTTTATCATGTAAAAAGCAAGCATTTGCATGCAAGCATGCTTTCTGCATGATAAAAATGCCATGGTGCTGGTGGCTTGAGTACAGCACAGCCTCAGGAGCAAAAGCAAATGCTCCAGCGGTTGTGCTGAACATTTATACAGTACAGCTGTAGTCCAGGGGACATAGAGATGAAGATTGATGGCTGGCTGGGATTGGAAGGGGGTTGATTCAGGGTGAGGAAGGGAGGAACTGTAAATAAGCTGATAGTAGTGGAGAGGGCTAGGACTGGAAGAGGGCTAATATTGAGAGAGGGGCAGGGACTGGAAATTTGCTGATACTAGGGTGGAGTGTTGAAAAGGACTGGAAATTGGCTGATAGTGGGGCTGGTGGGACTAGCTGGGACTGGACAAGGGCTGATACTTGGGCTGGGGGAACTGGAAATGAGCTGATATTGGAAATGGCCTGATACTAGGCATGGTGGAGGTGCTGTGACTGGAAACGGGATGATGCTGGAAATGAGTTGATACTGGGGCTGGGGGGATGGGGCTGGAAAAGGGCTGGGAGTGAAAGGGGACTGGCAATGGCAGTGAGGGACTAGAAAGAAGCTAAGTCTAGGGGTGAGGGCCTAGGATTGAAAGGGGGCTGATGCTGGAAAATGCTGGGATCAGGATGAGAATAAGAGGGAGATGTTGGGAGAGTGAGAAGGGAGCAGAGGACAGATATTGTAGGGAGTGGGGAAGAAGTAAGGTTATAGCCAAAGGAAGGTTGAGAGGTAGGGGCATAAGAATGCCTGCTGGGAAAGGAGAAAGAAAGGCAAGGTTAATGAATATTGGAGAAGGAAGTAGATGGATGGGTGCTGGAGAAGATGCGTAGGAGGCAGGAGAGAAGTTACTGGGGACACAGAGATGTGGGAAAGCAGGCACTGTCAGAAGCAGGCACTGTCAGGGTGTGACTCTTAGAATAGGTGAGAAAACAAAAGAAAAACTCTAAGATAGGTTGGGTATTGGGATTTAGGACTTGGGTGGGGTTGGGAGTGGGGATGGGGTTTGCCTGGGAGGATAGCAGGAACTAAGAAGATGAGCAGAGATTAGGAGGACAGTGGGGACAAGGTGATTGGGTGAAGGGTATGAGTAGGGCTGTGAGACCAAGTGCAGAAATATGAGGAGGGGAGAAGGTTTGAAGGACTTGGAAGGTCTTGTGAGGATGTTGGAGGCAGTTCAAAAGGACAGAGTGCTATGGGAGTGAATGAGAGCCACAGGAAGGGACAGGGCTTCCTTGAAGGAGGTGACAGAAGGTAGACATGAGGGAAAGAAAAGTGGAAATGGAAGGCCTGGATAGGGGTTAATACCAAAGGGTCTGGATGGAGAGAAGGTGAGTGCTAGGGAATGAGCGTCAGAAGGTGGTAGATGAGGGTAGGGAGGAGATGAGGGAGGAAATGGGGTACTAGAAAGGATGCTGGTGCAGGAATGAGACATGTGGAATGAAAGGACTAGGGAAGTAAGGTAAAGAAATGGAAATGGAAAGCTGGTAAGTAGGTGAATGGTGGAAAGAGGGAGACTGAAGACTGAAGGAGGGAGAAAGAGGAATGGAATGAAGCTATAGTTGGGTATGTTTCTATGTTTATTACAATTTTCACCTTAGACATGGTTATGCATCAATTGCCCAACACAGTTCTACTTTTTCAGACCACATTAAACAAAGTCCTACATCAGGGGCTCCTTATCTACATATGCTTTAAGCAGTTCATTGAGACCACCTTGTGCTACCCGTTGCAAATTAAAAATCCAAAATTTTCACAGTAATTTAATTTCCTCTCACCATCATCACCCATAACCAATGAGGGTATCCCATCAATGATCCTCAATTTGAATTAATCAAAAGTGCATCCCTTTTCAATGCAATATTGGACAGTTGGGGCTGACAGCTTTCTAGTACTGATACAAGATTTATGTTCAGTTAATCTGACCTTGCAAGGCTGCATAGTGCAACCCACATAAATTAGATTACATGGGCAAATCAAAATATAAATTACAAAATAAGATTTACGCATGGGGTATGTTTACTAAGCTGGGCTAACGGTTAACCTAGGTTATCTGCAACTAGGTCCTATGTTATTCAATGGGACCTAGCTGCAGATAGCCTGGGTTAACTGTTAGCCTGGCTTAGTAAACATACCCCATAGTCCTATAAAAGGGACCAGAATTCCCATCCTGTACTTGCATGTACTCTATGTATTAAAAACCTTCCAATCTTTGCTCGCAAAAGCTGCAGAAGTCACATTGAGAATGACCTGTTGGGCCTTCATTCAGAGCCATCAAATTCATTCTTTTTACAATCATGTCCCCAATATTGCATCCGTTTATATGCCACAGTTGGTTAACTTTGAAAACACGGGGAACTTACAAAATTCCTCACCTCAAAATGCCTGGAGTAAACGCAGTGAACAATAATGAAAACCGCATACTCCACAATAGCACACCATAAGAACCTCACCATGCAAAGACTGAAGCACTAAGTATGTCTAATTTTTGCCAAATACATGGTTTATTGTGAGCTTGTCAATTCAGCTCTCACCTAGTTTGGTGACTGTCCCAAGAACTACAGTATAGGAAGAGTAAAGACATCATGTTTTTCAAGATAGAAGGTCAACGCAAAAGAAAAAGACAAGCAATGAGATGGATCGATACAATAATAGCAGCTACGGGTACCAGTCTGTCAACAATGAGCCGCCTGACTGAAGACCGAACACAATTTAGGACAACTATCCAGAGGGTCGCCATGAGTTGACACTGACTCGACGGTACTTAAAAACAACAACATATTTAAAAGTGCCATCAGAGACCTGAATGTCATTGCAAGTAAGGAGATTGATCTCTTGAGGATGTAGTTAGGAATGAATCCTCAGATGTTGTGAAGAGACTGAAGTTAGTATATATAAGTAGATAATCCCTTTTGCAAAGCTGGCAATTGTATGGAAAAGAGTTGAACAATGCTGTGGTAGTCCAAAAATAATCAAGGATTTGTTCCTTAAAAAATTGACAGCTTTCCAAATTTTAAGCAAGTTTGATTAAAAATGGCTGGAGAGGGGTGGAACCAGTGAGCTTAACCAACAATAGACACCTAAGAGGAGAACTCTGTGGACAGAGCATTCTTAAACACTCAACAGAGGTGACTTATAGTGGCCTCAAAGGTGTATTCTACTTGAAGAATGAGTAGGGTGATGAAGCTGAATTTTTCTGGGGCTGTGAACACTGTCAAGCATTCTAAGTACGACTCACCTTCACCTTGTAAGGTCTCAGGGCATGCAGCCACCGAATTCTCATTGCATTCGCTAATAGAAGAGATCCTGCAGGTTAAGAATGCCCTTAAAGAGAACCAGGACACCCTCAGTAAGAAGAAACAAGAGATGGAGTGCAGCTGATCTCTCAGATCAGTTGCACTCCTCGACTGTTTGGGTAGAGACTGTGGAGATAAAAGCCACAGCTAGCACAGAGGACATTAAGATTCTCAAGACCTGGGCCAGGGTGCTTTCTGTTGCTGAGCTCACTTTAGAAGAGTATAATAATTGTAGTCGATGAAAAAAATGAAAAAAATGTGAGGATCATTTGCTTACTTGAAAGTGCAAAAGTTAAAGACCTGATTGGATTTCTAGAGTGTCTCCTCCTGCAAATTTTGGCTTGCTGCTCCTGCCCCCTCTGACAGAAAGTTATGTCACAGGGGGACAGCAGCAGCAGGCAGGTTTTTGCATTGTTGGTGCTAAAGTGCATGGCCTGCCACCCAGCAGGGTCAGCTTTCCTAGGTGACTACCTAGTTCGCCTAGTGGACGGACCATCCCTGATTCTATGTTTATAAAATTGACTCTCAGTCCTTTCTGCTTCAAAGTAGGACTAGACAGAGCTGCTTCTAGTGTTGCCTTGGAGCTGTTGGTCATCCTCTGTCAAAAGGCTAGTATTATAGGGTTCTAGTCACACTCAATTGAATGTAAAATTTACCTATATGCCGTTGACATATTGGCTTTTGTCATTTCCTCTCTTTTGGAGGTGATCAACCACTGCTTTTTCTATCATTTTGGCTAGACACATCAAAGATGAAATGGGTCTGAGATGCTCACAAGACAAATCCTACCCCTTCTTAGAAATGGGAGTCACCATTGTCTCCGTCAACATACCTAGATATCTTCCTTGGGCCAACAATGCATTCACAATATCAATTAACCACCCTATTACCTCATCGCAGCAATCGCCCTGGAAGCGGGTCCAAATACATCCCAGTCAGATGCAGTCTGCAATACCCCTTACACTGTCTCCTGAGTTACCTCTATAATCTCCTCCAAATCCCCTTTCCCCTGCTCTTCCTTAACCCTTTCCTAACACTTCACCCTCCCACCATTCCATCCCCTTTCACCCTTAAACTTTTTCACATCCCCACCCAATCCCCTCTCCCACCCCCTGGCAATCTGATCCTAACAACTGCTGCACTACCCTAAAAAGCTCCCATGGCCTATACCCCACTGCTAGTACACCACAAAACAAGCAAACACCACGTCAAGCAAGGAAACCAATCCAAAACGTGGTTGAGAGGAAAGACAGGGCTCTTTAATATTAAAAAAAAACCAGGAAAGCCTGACACAGGCCGTGTTTCGATAACCTTCATCAGGGGTTATTCTGGCATACTAAAATCATAAATATACAAAACAAAGTTAAAACATGATAAAAAACAACAATAAAATGTTAAAATATAAAAACCATATTGAACAACAAACAAATTAATATAAGATTATTAAAAAATAAAAAAATGAAAGAGATAGGAAATGAACATATCTTATATAAATAATTAAAACCATCCAAACCCAAATGGCACCATGAATTGATCAGACCAGGAAACCTCAACACAGTCCTCTACTTCTATTTCTAAAATCCCCACCCCCTCCTCTGACCCAAAAATCAAATCTAACCTATTCCCTTTAACATGAGTAGCCTCCACCATTCATTATGCTCCATATCCTGCAGCACAGACTCAGAAAAAGACATATCCCTCTCTCACTCCTATATTAAAATACCCCAACACCAAGTGTCCCCCATAATCCAACCTGGATTTAAACCTTCTGAACATCTGGAATGACCTCACATCCAGGTAGGTGGGGCTCACCACAACTCTCCACTCATGGTGCCGATCTCACTGTTGTAACCACCAGGCTTCTGGTGCCGCAATTCTGTTCTCACTTGCTGAATGGCTCTATAATTCCCTATCATGTTGTTTTTTGTTAAAATCAAGGTAGTCTTTAGTTTTCTCCTGCAGAGGAAGGGGATGTTCCTATAAGGTTTATGGCAGAGTACAGTTTATTGCATTCCATTCATCTCTTTTTGGCTCCTAGTATGTCCATTCCAGGCTGTCTTTCTACCCACCTAGTTGTCGCATCTATCATGTATGCCTTCAGGAAACTGATAGACATGGTGGATGAAACCAGACTGAATTTGAAGAGGCTACCCATCTGGCATAATCCCAATCTCTGGATCCAGAATAGGATAATTATTTGGCCTTCTTGACTTTGGAGGGTGGGGCAGCTTGTGATGGATTGCTTTTATAAAATGAGCAATTTCAGGAGGAGGTTGGGCTCCCTAGGGGAGCTTTCTATCAGTGGGTGCTGCTGCGGCATTCCCTTTCTTTCAGCTCCTTTGGATTGACCTGAAGATTGGGATTTGAAACACTTCTGTAGGGGGAGGGATGGTCTTCCTGGGGTGGCTTCAATTTTTTATCCTGTCCTGCTGGGGAGCACTGTTTCTATACTAGTAGTGTATAAAGGTTCTGGGAGGTAGAGATGGGCGATTCCTTAAACATGTGCAAAAAGTTTAATTTAGAAAGCAATGATGAAGTTGCAAGTTGGGTATTTTCACCTCACTGTGAAGACTGATGAGCTCTCTTTGTAGACTTTTTTTGTAAGAGTGTGTATTAGTGTGAAAAAGTGCTTCAAAGAGAAACCTTGCCAATATTTTTGATTATTCCTTATTGGAACAGCACTGGGGAATCCTTTGGATGAAAATGGTTCAGGTCTCTCTCTCTCTCTTTTTCACTCACTCAGTTGCTTTTCCTTCTAGTGCATTGGGAGTTATGCACTCTGGCCCATCATTTTAAGTTAGATCAGGAAGTATCCATAAAATATTGGTCAAACTTCACCCAGGGCTTTTGGGCACATTTTCTATTCTTGCCCAAATCTTCAAGAATTTTGGTCCAGCATGTGGAGTCAGAAGCTATTTTTCAGATTAAAGAACCCTTAACTTACAAGATTGTAATATGGAAGGCATTGGTACTTCAGGCAGACCTTTCAAAATCTGACTCCCACCTTTTTTCCTTAATAATTTCTTTGTTGGTTAAGTTGATACTTTCCAGTAGGAAAAATTCTATGGTCATTGATGTAAACGGTTGGTGGAATCTTCTTTGCTTGATCCTCCGCTATGAAGTGACTGCTGTGGAAAAGCAGAACCATATGTTTCACTGTTTCAATATGTGGTCCTCTCTGGAGAAATACTTGATGAGTTAAGCCAGCATATTGTGTAGCTTGCTAAGAACTTGATGCAACTTGGTTACCGATTTTGTTTGTTTGCAGAAAGTTCAATAAAGATATTTGAATTAAAAAATATGGATGGAAAACTCAAAATTGTTTACTTGATCCAAACAAATGATCAAAATAGTTCAAAATCTGAAAAACAACTGAGATCGTGGTTGATCCAAAAATGAATAGAAATTATGATTATATATATTATTTACCTGTTGGTCTCAGAGAAACTCCAGTTTTAGATTCGGAGACAGGTGGTGGTGTTATGAGGGAAATAGATCATTTGTCTGCCCAGAGTTTGGATTTATCTGCTTTCTTAGAGACTTCAGTAGAGGAGATTCCTACTCAGGCCACATTGTTAGTTTCTTTTTCGTTGGAAAGAGATAAGGATATGATTTTTCGCTCCTATTTTAAATATAGGCATGAGAAGTTTTTTGGGCAAGCGATACAGGTTCTCCCCGATGTCTGTCATAGTATGCAAATGGAGAGGAAAGCTTTTCTTGCATTTCGTCCTCGGGTTGTAGCTCTTGGGGCTTCCTTTGTACTTAAATATCCCTGTAAAGTGTCGTCTTTTTTCAGGGTAAGTCATATATCTTTTTTGACTTATCTCATTTGGAGGTTTTTTTTACAAAGACCGGGGTGATAAAGTATTTACCTTAATTTGGTTGTTGGCTCCTGCTTAGTATAAGGGGTTTGTGTAATTTGACTCCACCTTTTGTTTGGGTTCTATTTTTACTTGTACAGCTCATACTCCATTTTGTGGGCTGGGTGTTACTTATGTATGTTCAATGATTAAGCTTTGTGTAATATTACCTTGTATTGCCTGTTTTCCTTAATAAAAGGATTTAAATTAAAAAAAAAAAAGAAATTATGATTAATCAAAAAATGAACCAAATTGATTTTTTTTCTTTTCTGTGAGCATCCCTTTGAGGCATAAATGCACTCTTTAAAGGCAACCATGAAGCAGATGTGGGCCCAAGATAGCTACCATGAAGAAGACAGGCTTGGCAGGTTTCTGAGTCCAGGATATGATGCATAAACAGAAGGGTAAAGCTGGCACTCACCCTGATGGAGCTGTTAAACAACCCATCTGTGGTCCAAAGGATGAATTTGCTAAACCTTCAACATCTTTTTCTAAGGTCAATTTGCTGGAGAGTAGAGGGAGTGAGGGAGAACTGTGTTCCCTCCTAGAATGAAGCTTGGAGCTATCCCCAGAGGAGCAGAAGTCCTCCCACTGACAGTAGGTCTGGAAGAACTGAGGAGACCAGGGTGCACACAGTATGTTGGCTGAAGGAAATCAAAATCTAATTTACAATGAACTGTTGTGTCTGAAAAATGATGGGAAGAAGAGCCTTGCTGCTCAATGGTGAATTCATGTCAGTGGAGCTGGGAGTAAACAAATTACAGGAGTAGGTGTGGACCTTTAAGCCTGAGAGACCTGCTTCCTTCTCATTGGAGGAGATATGGAAGGTTGTGCAAAGCCCACTTGGCTTGTATCAATAATAATTATAATGTTTTGGAGTTTTATCTGAGAAAGTTAAAGGTATGGAAGAAAAGATCATACAACTGGAAGGAACACAGGAGTTGTTTGTTTGTGACAGTACCTTGGTAAGACGGAAGATGGAGAATGGTTTTTGAAGGCTACATTAATTTTTCACAAGTCCAAGTGATTTCTCCCTCGGAGATACACAAAATTTAAAGTTCCTTCTAAATCTGTTCCTCTATTTTCTAAAGAGTATTACATATCTCCTTTCAAGTAGTCATTGGAGGCTAAAATGAACTATATCCGTTACCACAAGATTCATTAAGTCTGTCTATTTTCCCAGAAACTTCAGATACTGAGATGGCAGTGTCTGATACTTTGGTTATTTCTTTTGTCATGGACCTAGACAGGGGCTGGTTTATGAAGCTTCTCTTTTGCCCTCAAGAAGAGTTATTTCTTGGTTTAAAAATTTGTTTATTTCCTGATGTTGCTAAAGCAATTAAAAAATGTGGAGACAATTCCAGTTAATGTAGCTCAGGGTACTTCAAATAGGTGTTAAATTTTATCTGAAGTTTCTTTGCAGGTGTATTATTAAATATAAAGATGTGTCACCAATGCTTTTTTTTTTATTGACCACAGCTAACCTTGTTTCTCAGTGATAAGGTGGCAGAGCCAGGAATTGATTGATTTACTCCTGTTCTCAGTTAAGTGCTGACAGTAATTATCCCCATGATAAAGATTTAATTATGCTTTCAAAAGGAATATCTTTTCCTTTTGTCTCTTTTTCCTTTGTTTTAATTTCTCTTTTTTCTCTTGTAACTTGGGCCCTCATTATTGCTGGGCTGAGTTTCAGAAGCATTGAAATAGTGTTCATGTTGTCTATTTTTCTTGTTACATTTGTGTGACACATTGAGAATTTTCCATTTCACTGACTTTGTGAATGTAATTAGTTGGAAATTGATATAAAAATAAAGTTAAAAGGCAGCCATATAAAATATCTGAGTTTTAAAGATGTTTTTCATATGTTATTTATGACATAACGTAAGGACTTTAGTTGGTGAATAAAGACATACACGTTTCTCATTGAAATGAATTTAGAAAGAATAAAGAAAGATGAAATTCTGGGATTAATGAGGCCAGAAAAGGGAGAGAATCTCAAACATAGAATGAGAGATGTTAATGATGATGAAATAATGAAGAACAATAAATCCTTGGGACCTGTTGGGCATACACAGGTATTTCAAATGTGTGTAGACATCCATTAACACTGAATTATATACTTCTCGATGGAATGGAATGCACATGTGCCAGGCTATCATAGAAACATAGAGCATGATAGCAGATAAAGACCAAATGGCTGATCTAGTTTGCCCATCCATTCCAACCCTCTCTGCAAACCCTTCCTCTCCCTTGTGCTTGTCCCATGCTTTCTTGAATTTAGATATGGCCCTCATATCTACCACCTCTTCTGGGAGGTTATTCCATACATTCACCACTCTTTTTATAAGGAAATATTTTCTTAGATTACTCCTGAGTCTATCTCCTTTCACCTTCATCCTGTGACCCCTCATTTCAGAGCTTCATTTCATGTGAAAGAGGCCCGACTTCTGTGTATTTATACCATGCCCCTCACTCACCTTTCTTTCAAAATATACATATTGAGATCTTTAAGTCTATCACCATATGCTTTATGACTAATACCACTGATCATTTTAGTAGTCGCCTTCTGGACTGACTGTTTATATCTTTTTGAAGGTGAAGTCTCCAGAATTTCACACAATACTCCAAATGAGGTCTTGCCAGAGACTTGTATAGAGGCACTATCACCTCCTTTTTCCTACTAGTTATTCATCTCTCTATGTTTATTTTATGTTTATTTGCACATTTAATATACCATCTTTCTAAAAACCAAAGTGGTTTACAATAAAATAATATTAAAAGGAGAGAAGGGAAATCCATCATTGAGTCAGAACAGAGATAGAAAAGAGGAAACACATAAGCTAGAATTAAGAAAATTGGGGAAACATATACACCAAGTACCTCTTCGGCAGTCCTCCCATCAGCCCCCTCGTAAATTGTGTAGTTCAAATGCTTGCTGAAATAAATGGGTCTTCAATTGGGATTTGAATTTTGAATATGAAGTTTCCAGTCAAAGTTGAGGAGAAAGAATTTCAGAACATCAGGGCATGAAAGAAAAATGCTGAATGACACGTTGACTCCAGTCGAGCTCTTGAGGGTGCGGCAATGTATACTCTGTTGTCGTGAAGGGATTGCAGAATATGAGCAGGGATATGAAAAGTAAGCAAGGAATGAAGATAAGGTGATAAACCAGTGTACAGGGCTTTATGTACAAGTGCATGCAATAAAAAACTGGCAACCAATAATATTAATGTAGGAGTGGTGAAATGTGATCCGATTGTTTTGGAAAGGTCAAAATGTGAATGGCAGTATTTTGTCTATGCATTTCTATTATTCTGAATAAGTATTAATTTCCTCTCACAGCTCAAATGTGCCCCAGAGCAATGTAGTATCAGGATAGTAAGAGCAAAGTGAAAATTGTTTTCACTGCCCTAACAAGTGTGACCCAGGTGTCAACTAACAGCCCTGCCATCTAAAGTTGAAGTTTTCTTATTATGCCCTTACAGAGGTGGAACTGCCCTGGAAGCAGCATAAGGGAACACACACCTAGGATTGCTCTAGCTGGATACCCAATTGGGATATGCCTAGGGAAGGAACAAGGGAGACGCTAGGTAGGCTCCTTAGATTATTTAAAACACCCTCCTCCTTTTGGAGGGAAAGCAAAGTAAAATAGTTATCTCCAAGTTATAATGCCCTGTTCAATGTAATTTCAATTTGTTCAATGTAAACCGCCTTGATATCATAAAAGGCGGTATATAAGAAATGTTAAATAAATAAAATAAATTTTTGCCTTTTATGCAGCCTGGTACAGTGCAAACTTGTACTCCACAGTCCACGGCCTTTTTAGGGTTGGGCCCTGAGGAATCACCCAGATCTCAGGGTAACAGTAAAAGGAGGGCACTCTCGGGATATGAGATAATTTGTTCCCTAATTCCTGTCCAAGAAGCAGACTGAGCTCTGAACTACGGAGGGAAAGGGATAAAGAAAAAACAGGAACTATCCTGAGAAACTGATGGAATGGAACTGTTTAAACTACTCTTAAACTGTTTAAACTGTTGAGCCCATGTTCCCTGTAAAATAGATATCTCCAAGTTATAATACCCTGTTAAATGTAATTTCAGTTTGTTCAATGTAAACCGCACTGATGCAGAATAGCGTGGTATATAAGAGAATGTAAATAAATAAATAAATACTCTTGTGGAAACTGTAAATACAGTATAACCTGAAGCATCTTCCAAGAAGTCACTGTACCAAATTACATAGCTCCAAAGTTCTGTCGTAAAGATGGAGTTTCAGTTATATTTCACTGTTTATTGTGGACTTATTTCTTAACCACATCTTAACTAGAGAGTGGAGATTTGGGGAAGGGTGGACTTAAGCTGCTTCGTACGCCTTTCAGGGACTGGCTGCAAAAATGGCATGTGGTTGGGGGCATGTAGTGGACCATTAAGTGAGTAGTGGTGTAAGCTCTTTGAGGTGAATCTCCCCCCTGTGCCCTTGGGGTCCCTTCAAAATATAAAAATGGTTTATGTATCTCTAGAATCCACCTCATCCAATAGGAGCTCTTATACAGACCATACCATAGGGTATTTTCAACAGAAAATTCTCTGAAAAAGCACTGTTCGACAAGCTAACTACACAAATAGTAATAACACTGAAAAAAAATATTTTCAGCCGTATCATAATTAGTCTTATATACCACACACATCTTATTTCAAATCTATGCAAGTTGTCTGGCTTGCTTGACCTGATGCAGACTCTTCTCCATCCTCAGATTCTTCTACCATCACATTTACTACTTTCGTAGAGAATATAAAAATGGGCATGCATGTTGTGTAATATTGAAGTACTGACTGAACACCTTTCACTTTGTGGACTTTTATTGGTACAAGGGCAAAGAAGCTTCTGGTATGGTCTAAAACTGAATGCACTTTTGGTCTGCTGAGAAGTCAAAAACTTAGTTGAGTGATGGTCTTAGCAAGTATGGAGGCAAGGAGTTGGCAACTTGTTCAACAAGAGGTAACCCATTAGCTGCTACAAGCACAGAAATAAAAGTAGCATAATATGAAATTCTAACAGCTGTGAGCACATTTGTGGTAGGCTGTGCACATTAACCCTGAAGGAGTGATTGGGTTAGTAAAATAAAAGCTGTGAAATGCACAGAGAAATAGCAGCCTCTCAATGCTGAAGGCTAAACCTTCAGTACAGAAAACATAAACAATCAGTCTCACTTCTGACCTGCCCCCCACCTCCTGTTTCCCCTGGTTACCGTGACATTTCTGTGAATGACAGTGAGTCTATTAGCCTCTGACAGAGACACTGATGATGTTCTCAATAATAATTAACTCTAGGTTATATGTTTTCTGCACTGAAGATTTAGCCTTCAGCACTGAGGCTGCTATTTTCCTATTTCAATACTTTTATTCTGTTAACCCTATCATTCCTGTAGGTTTATGTGCACAGCAGCCACAATATCATTATTGCCAATGAAGACTACAATGGTTACAGCACCTTGACAGTAATACTGTCTTTTGAATTCTGATCATACATGTACCTATGAACACCATTAAAACATATAACAAATAATGGGTTCCAATGATATAAAAGAAAACAAAAAAAGGAACAAAGGGGTGATATCAAAAAATGTTGAGGGGTCCATATTCAGAACCCTTATCTGGATGGACAACAGGATACTATCTGGATAAGGATACTGAAGCTGGATGAGTGTGCTGGCTGGAAATCACACTAACTGAGTAAATGCTGACACTTAACCAGGGTATCGCCACTCAACCAATGTTCGGTGGCAGCTCTTATGCGGATACTGCTGCTAAATATCCCAAGGATATTTAAGCGTCATGGCTGCTTGTCATGGTGTTTAAATATGTGCCTTTTTAAAATGGGCTGGAGGTCCTAAATTTATGCTCCTAAGGTAGGCTCCTAAATTTGTGCCCTATTTGCAGCCAAAATTACAAGCCTAATTTTTCAGCTAAAATTTCATTTTAATTTAAGAGCTTAAGAGTTATGCTCCTAAATTTATTCCTGCCATTTATTTGCTTAGATTTGTGAGCTTTTTCCCCACCCTAAATCTATCCCTGTTGCCACCCACTTTTTGTGCTCCTAAATTTATGTGTTCAATGAAATTTTGAGTACAAATTTAGGCACTCAGCCCTAGTAAATATTCAAAGAGGCCAAATTAGAAGCATATGAATATCTGGCCCATATTGTATAAACATCAAAAAGGGAAGAAAATCAATAATAAACTCTTCACTTCTCAGTCATAAACCTGGTAATCAAAAAATCAAAATCCAAAGTGCTTATCTGAAAGCTTTTCTGAAAGCTGCCATTCACAGTTCACAGGAAGTCGACTCACTTCAGCCTTGGTTCACAGAACATATATATCATCATTCATCCAAACGTTCTCCTGGAATCAATTCCTGCCGCTTAGAACTTCCAGTGACCTCTAGTGAAATAGTCACATGGGGCGCTGAACCATAATGACACAGTGGGTGATTGTTTTATTATGAGGTCACTGGAATCTCTAAGCAGCAGGAACAGATGCTAGGAGAACATTCCTGTGGACTGTGAATGGCATCTTTCAGAAATGCTTTCAGGTATTTGGATTTGTTGATTATGACTTTTACGAGTGGGAGGTGAAGAACTTCTCTAATTGTTGTTTTTATGAACTAAGGGATTTTAAATTTTCACATTTCAACAACTGATGGATGTTGCTGTATACAAATATTCTATGAGAGTACATGATTATAAGACTAAGGTCGCATGTCTATAAATCTGCTGTAGTTCTCTAGATCCAGTTGATAGAACATTGTGCCATATGTTGGGCTGTTACAGTAGCTTTCTATATGGTGTAGCAGCAGAGCGCAGACAAACCAATGATACAAGGAGTCTGTTCAGAAGGTCCAAATCATTTATTTGTGCACAAGTCTCAAGCAAAGTCAAATTCAAAATGGCTGAGCAATGTTCTCTGGCAATACAACAACTTTTATAGACTTTTGCTCCATTCTAGGTATAGAAAAAACATTTCATTGGTCCCGGTAACCTCCCGTACCTCCCATACCCCTTCTATTGGTCCCGGTACTGATATGATTATCCAATTATGTTCTTTGAGTGGGCTCAGCACCTGCTCACCCCCCTTCTAGTCCCAATTACAATGGCTAGTTCACCAACTTGTTACTTTCCTTCTTTCAAGGCCATTGAGCTAGTTTGTACGTGTAGGGAAGCAGGGCTCTGTAATTTCTCTATCAGCAGTTTTAAATATATTTTTCTGTATTTTTCCATCTGTTCTGCTTGTCTAAGCTAAATTCAATACTTTTCTGTGTTCTAATTCTATAGCAGCATATTGGGGGATGTGCTTCCTATGGGCCTCTCCACAGACTTCATTTACAGGTCAAGCTAGTTAGGCCTGCTTGCTTATGTCAGACACTGTGGATCACAGGCCTTCACCTGCCACATTCCCCCCTTTGATTAATCTCACCCTATTACTTAATAAGGTGTGAGAATTAAATCACTTCAAATAGTTATACTATGGTCAGAGGATTCCGACTATATATAGGAGGTTTGATTTGGTATAAGGCCATAATCTTAGTTGTGGTCTTCCGCTCAACTGTATTTTCAATAACACTATGAATAGAACGCATACAACATGGGATTATGCATGGCAATAAGAAAATTACAGCAACAACTATTAGTATTAGTATAAGGAAAGTCTTAAGTCCTCCTATCCATGAGAAAAGATTATCAAACCAGTTAGGAAACTTTAGTGAATGCCAAGTCTGTACTGGCACATAAGCTTGTTTTCGCATAGTTTCAGCAATTTCTTCAACTACTTGACCTTTATCATCTATTTTTAAGCAACAATTGGTTAAATTCAGTTTACCACATACTCCTCCTTCAGCTGCTAACAAATAATCAAGTGCTAAACGATTCTGATATATAGCAGTGCGCATTTGGGTACTTTGTCTAGCTAAAAGTGTGAGAGCTTGGCTAGTTTCATTGGTTATTATTTCAACTACTGCTTGTAAGCGGATAATACGATTAATCATATAGACTGGGGTTCGATAACCCCACATACCATCATCATTCCAGGTGGCAGGCCCATAATAATCAATGATTCTTTCTGGTGGCCAATCATCACCCTTCCACTTCTCCCACTTGCCTATCTGGAGGGGTGCTCTCTTCTGTCTCAATGCTCTTTTATGTCTGTGATTAGTAGTGTACACTGGGTATCCTAACTGTTCTCCATGTTCTGTGTTTAGAAGGAAGAAGGAAGGTCTGATAGTTCCTAAGACACATGCTCCTCCCCAGTATGTAGGGAGTCGGGCATATGCTCGGTTTCCACAGATTCAATATAGGCCAGGTGGGGCTTGCCAGGCATGAGGTTTGGCAAGATTAGTCCATAAGTGAGCAAGTTCAGGGAATCTGGCTAATGGGTTAGGGGGTTCAGGTTCTTTAATTCCTGACCACCAAGACGTCTTTTTGGTGGTGTCATTATAGAACTTTTGGCTAAGACAGACCAGCTGTCCTATCTGTTGTTTGAACTGGGGTCCAGTTCTGGCATAGCAAAGACGTCCAACTATTGTGTGTGCTAACACCCATTCGCTGGTAGTCTTGTGTATTTCAGTCTGATTGTAAGTCATTGAGTAATTTAATTCTTGGGCTTCCCATGGCCATTGGTCACCCATTCGTGTCCCCCCACAAAAATAACAATCTGAGATGTTTAGACTGGATACTACTGCTCCAGCTAATTCCAAAAATAAATTCTGGGAAGGATGGGGCATGTCAAACTTATTTACATGCATGATTTCATAGAATGTGTCGTGGATTTGATGCTTGGATGATCTATGGGCTTGTGTATTTAATTTTATATATACTATGGTTCCTGGATCTGATCCAGTTCCATCAATTCGTAAACCAAATCGGAATCCTTGTTTCCAATTTTCAGGTCTTTGTATGACTAACTCTAAAAGATTGCAAGCATTTTTCTTACATTTGTCTAGGTCTTTGACATGCAATGGTTTCCGTAATGTAGCCATTCGATTATCTTTATTCCATACCATACCAATCCAAGTAGCATAAAAAACACATTCCCACTTTGGGCAGAAGTAATCTGATTCTGGAGCTTTACTATATACATTGGCTGAAACTTTCTTTCCTGTACATGCTTCCCATTCAGTGGACCCTTCCGGACACATATATTTGCCACTCTGCGAGTATGTTTTTCCCAATCACCACACTTAGAACGACTATCTCTGTTGATTACTTCACAAGCATCAAAATACAAAATAGCATCTTTACTAGGATCTGTTAGTTGACGTGTGGCGTTAATTAAGGGTCCATCTGCATTTTTCCATCGCATTTCTAAGGTATAATAGGATGGATTCTGATGTGGATTGAAGCATACTTTAGATTTACCCTTGGTACAGACATTCAGTTCAGTGGTGTTATAAATACACCGAGTTACTTTACCAGTGCAGGAATAGTAAGAGTGATAAATCAAAGTCTGAGTTACTTTTAGGCCAGTCCGAGTAGAAGTAATGCAAGCAGTGCATGGAGGCAAGGCATGAGTCAGTTCAAAGCCTCCAAAACAGGCAACCAGGGCAAAGCAAAGATAAAGATACATGTTGATTGGAGTTCTTCTGAATCCTCAGCTTGAAAATCTTGATCACGACGTTCTTTTCTTCGTCCCGTTTGCTAATGAAGCAATTCAACGGGTGCTGAGTGTTGATTGAAGATTCTCAAGTTGTCCATCACACATTAACCAACTTATCAATTTCAGTTGGCTTCTGAAATATGGTCAATCAATGTAGCATCAAAGTAGTGTGTAAAATCACACACATGAGGTTCGTTGAAACAAACTCTTGCTGTATGAAAAACAGCAATCCTCTTCGAAAGACTTGGCTACTGCAGGGCACTGTGACAAAGTGTCTAAGCTGCTGGTTGCCGTCTCAGAGTAACTCGCAAAGGTGCATCAGGATGCTGCTCTGCTGTCCACTGCTCAGGTTCTGGATCAGCTGCGGGCTTGACTCTGCTGTGGTGGATCCAGGAATCGATCTCTGCTACCTTTACTGCAGTTGGGGTAGACAGGATGACGGTGTATGGTCCCTTCCAATGGGGTTCCAGCGGTGTCTTCTTCCAATCTTTGATCCACACCGAGGTACCAGGCTGGTAGGGATGCAAGGGTTCCGTCAAGTTGATAGGCAACTGGTCTTGGATCCACGTATGGAGAGTCTGCAGAACAAAGCTAAGAGCTAGGAGTTCTTGCCTGGTTATTTCTGAACCAATTTGGGCTAGACTTCCTTTAACTCCCTGCACTATTGGTGGGGGTTTACCATACAGAACTTCAAAAGGGGAAAATCCTGTTGACTTTACAGGAGCTGAGCGTATTCTGAGTAAAGCTATTGGGAGCACTTGGGGCCACTTCAGGCGTGTCTCCTGACAAAGCTTAGACATTTGGGCTTTTAAAGTACGATTCATTCGCTCAACTTTCCCTGAACTCTGGGGTCTGTATGCAGTGTGAAGCTTCCATTGTATCTGCAAAGCTTTTGCTAACTGTTGAGTAATCTGAGAAACAAATGAGGGCCCATTGTCTGACCCTATTACTGCTGGAATTCCAAATCTAGGGACAATCTCTCTCAGTAAAACTTTGGTGACTTCTCGGGCTTTCTCAGTTCTGGTTGGGAAGGCTTCTACCCACCCAGAGAAAGTACAAACTAATACCAATAGGTAGTGATATCCATTGGCTTTTGGCATTTCAGTAAAATCAATTTGCAGGTGATGCATGGGGGTTACACCTCCTGACTGAACTCGGGGTGCTGGTGTGGGACCTTGCTTGGCATTATTTTTGGCACAGATTAGACACTGGCGTGCTACTGAAGCTGATAGGGCTGCTAACATGGTGATGCAGAAGTGCGGTCTGAGTGCTTTTTCCATAGCACTTTTTCCATAGTGGGTGGCTTCATGGAAGGCTTTGACAAAAGCTGGGCATAACAATTCAGGGATTACTATTCGTCCTGGGGGTTGACTGCCCTCTGTTGGTGGCAGCTCAATCCACCCATCTTTCAGTACTCCATCTTCCTTGTTACAGTAGTAATCTAATTCTTTGGTGGTATATCGTGGTGTCCATAAGTTCAAGGGTACTGGAAACAATGCTGCCTGCATTGGCATGGCTTGTGGTGTAATTTGTCCTGTCATGGCTGCTTGTTGTGCTGAGGCATCTGCAAACCTATTTCCTCGAGCAACTTCTCCTTTTCCTGCTTGATGTCCTCTACAGTGCATGACAGCTACACGAGTTGGGGCCCATACTGCATCAAGTAACATTAGTATCTCTGGGCCATACTTGACTGATTTTCCTCCGGACGTGATGAGCCCTCGTTCTTTATAGAGAGCTCCATGGGCATGTAGGGTGGTGAAGGCATACTTAGAGTCTGTATATATATTTAACACAAGTTTTGCACCTAGCAGTAATGCTCGAGTAAGTGCTATTAATTCTGCTTTCTGGGCTGATGTGCCTGATGCAAGGGCTGATGATTCAACGACTTCATGTTGAGTGACTACTGCATAACCGGCGCAGCGTCGTCCATCGATGATGAGACTGCTCCCATCTACGTAATAGATTTGATCAGGACTGTCTATGGGCACATCTGTCAGGTCAGGTCGGCTTGAGAATACATTTTCCATGACTTCTATACAGTCATGTTCTGGGAGTTCTTCACTAATGGGTATCAATGTGGCTGGGTTCAAGGCATGGCTCACTTCCAATTGGATCTGTGTGTTTTCACATAACATACTCTGATATTTCAACATTCGGGAATTGGTGAGCCAATGATTTGCTTTCTGTTCCATAAGGGCAAGGACTGCATGTGGCACAGTGACTCGTAGATTCTGTCCTAGTGTGAGCTTATCTGCTTCACTCACTAACAATGCTGTAGCTGCAACTGCTCTCAGGCAAGGTGGCCATCCTTTGGCCACAGTGTCCAATTGTTTCGATAGGTATGCTACAGGTCGTTCCCAATTTTTGAGTCAACATGCCTAAGGCATTTCCTTGTGCTTCATGTACAAACAAGTGGAAAGGCTTGTGAACATCTGGTAGTCCAAGTGCTGGTGATGACATCAATTCTTCCTTTAACGTCTTGAAGGCTGTATCCTGCTCAGGTCCGCACTCCAGTGGCGACTTTTCTTCCCCTTTTGTGGCTTCATACAGTGGTTTGGCGATTTGAGCAAAGTTGGGAATCCAAATTCGGCAATATCCTGCCGCTCCCAGAAAGGCTCTGACTTGCTTTCTGGTAGTTGGGGTTGGAATTCTGCATACTGCTTCTTTTCTCTCTCTGCCTAATCTTCGGCTTCCTTGGGTTATACGAAAGCCCAAGTATTTCACTTCTTTTTGGCATAGTTGTGCTTTTGCTCTGGAAACTTTGTATCCAGCTTCATCTAGTAACTGCAAGAGGTCTTTGGTGGCTTGTATACATTCACTTTCTGATACAGCAGCTATCAGCAGATCGTCCACATATTGGAGAAGCACTCTCTTCCCCGGGGCCACTGGATAGCTTGAAAGGTCTTTATTCAGTGCAGCACTAAAGATGGTAGGTGAATTCTTGAATCCTTGTGGTAATCGTGTCCAAGTAAGTTGGCCCCCTCTTCCAGAGATAGGGTCCTGCCATTCAAATGCAAATAATATCTGACTTACAGGGGCTAATCTTATGCAAAAGAACGCATCTTTTAAATCCAGAACAGTGAAGTGGGTAGCTTCAGCAGGTATCAGTCCTAGAAGAGTGTAAGGATTGGGTACAACTGGATGTATGGTTTCAACTGCTTCATTCACTCTTCTTAGATCTTGTACTGGGCGGTAGTCATCTGTTCCAGGCTTTTTCACTGGCAGAAGTGGAGTGTTCCATGGGGATTGACATACTTTTAGTAGGCCATGTTCTAGTAATCTTTGCAAGTGGCGGTGGATGCCTTCAATTGCAGCTCTTGGGAGAGGGCACCAGGCTTGAGAGTTACAATTACTGAAGCTATATGTTTGGCTAGGCCTGGAGGACTGCCTTCTGCCCATACTCCAGGTGGTGCATCAATGCTTTTCAAAGTTTGTTCAAAATAGGTATCTTGGGCAGATTCATCACTGTAATATCTCCATTCTTCTTCTCGGGGAACTGTAAGCAGCATTATTCCTGCTGGCTTGGCTTGAGAATTCACGGTCATTTGCATTTCTCCTCTTTCGGTAAAGGATATTTGGGCTTGTAGCTTGGCTAACATATCTCGTCCCAGTAATGGCACTGGACATTCAGGCATGTAAAGGAATTGATGAGTTATTTGCTGTCCTCCTAGACTGCATATGCGATTCTGAAGAAAAGGTTTTGTAGCTTTGGCACCAGTTGCTCCTACAATGGTGACTGCTTTTGTGGAGAATGGGGCTATTTTCTTGTCTACTACTGAATGTTCTGCTCCAATATCAACCATAAAGTTCATAACTTGGTCTCCTATTTGTATTCCGACCATAGGCTCCTGGAGACCTAAAGCAAATTCAGAGCCCGGTCTGTCCTAATCCACGTCATCTTCATCATGGGCTGTCGTGGCCAATGCTTGTACGGCTTCTCCTCTTTCTTGCTGGTATTGCTCTCGATTGGCTCCTCCGCGGTTTCGGGGACGGCCTCATCTTTCTTCTCTCCATTGATAATTGTTTTCGTCATCTTGGTGGGCGTCTTCAAGTTGTGGGCATGCATCTCTCCAATGTCCTTCCTCCCTACAGTAGGCACATTGGTTTACGCCTAGCTGGGGCCGGCTTCCACCTCGGCCCCGCCCCCTTCCTCTGCTCCGTCGACTAGGGATACCTCCCCTTTTCTGTTCAACTATGGCCGCAGCCAAAAAATCAGCTTTCTTCTTCATCTTTCGATCACATTCTCTCTGCCTTTCATTATCACGATTCACATACACTTTATGAGCGACTTCCAATAACTGAGTTGCATTTATGCCTGCAAACCCTTCTAATTTCTGTAATTTACGTCTAATATCTGGTTGTGATTGATTTACAAAAGCAGAATTTACCATGCACAAGCTTCCTGGTGCATCGGGATCATAGGGAGTATACATTCTATATGCTTCAGTTAATCTTTCATAAAACACTGCTGGGCTCTCATCTATGCCTTGGGTAACTTCAGTAACTTTGGAAAGATTCATAGCTTTCTGGCCCCCCCTTTTCAGACCTTGTATAAAGCCTTGGCGAAAACGAGCTAGGGCTCTAGATCCTCTTTCTGTATTTGGATCCCATCGGGGGTCTTCATTCGGGAATTCTCTCTGGGCCGCTTCCCGATTATCTATTCTTTCTGCCCCTTCCCCTGGCGCTACAGGGTTATCTGCCAACCAGTCAATAGCTGCTTTTCTAATTCATGTCCGCTCCTCTGTAGTAAATAAGGTGGACAGGAGCTGGCGGCAATCTGCCCATGTTGGTTGGTGAGTTTCCATAATAGTATTCACTAATTCTGTAAGTTCTTGGGGCTTATTGGTATAGGAGGCATAATGTGTCCTCCAATTCAACAAATCAGTAGTGGAGAAGGGGACATACACATAGTTTAGGGGCCCCGGTACCACCTCATTGTCCTCATTTCTTACGGGTATTCCCGGGACTTGCCGTAAAGGCATCATCTTGGCAGTAGATGTCTTTTGGGATCTAAGAGATATTTTCGTAACTTTCTTGTCAGGGGTTATTTTCTTCTTCTCTTCATGCTTTACTTTAGATTTACTTTTTGCTGGCAAGCTAACACTAGCAGCCGCTTTTACACTATCAGTATCACTTGGGGAATTTTCAGTTTCTTCCTTTTCTGTTTCTGTATCTGATTCTCCTTTTTCTGTCTCGGTAGAATCATCTTCTTCAATTAAAGGGAGCTCATCTACCTGCTCTTTGGGTAATGGCTCAGGGGTTGGGTCCCGTTCCTGCTGTCTCCGGGGCTCTGGGGCAGGACATGGGGCTACTCTCACTGGGCGCTGGGTTTGGGGCTGTCGGGTAATCATTTCTGGGGAATCAGGATCTACCAGGATGGGTTTCTTCCTGGATTTCTCACCTTTCCCTTTCTTTCTAGGCTGTTCTATTTTCTGACTATAATCTGTCTTTGCTAACATTATTCTGCACTGCTCTTCATAACAGCGCTTCGCCCATGGGGGCGGATCTTCACAAATACTTAACCAGGAATCTATATAGCGGTACTGATCGGGGTGCGCTATTCGCACTCTACGGTGCACTAACTGAATAATTCCTACATTAAAGGTTCCCTCTCGGGGCCAGGTAGGGTCTAGATTGGGCCACTCCCTAGTACACAAAATCTGTAAACGAGCTGCAGTCATTTTAATACCATAATCTCCGGAATATCCTTCTTTAAAATGTGCGATCATACATTCTAATGGAGTGTTCCTAGTAGACCCCGCCCCTCCCATTTCGATGTGTGCGCGCAACAACAGACAAAAGGGAAAAGGAGGACGGACCGTGGGTAAGGGGTCCTCACGGCCCTAGAAACATATAGGGAAAACAAATAACAAGACAAGACGACAATCGCTTCCCCCTTTTTATGACCTGAACGCGGTCGCCCGGTCAGGAACTGCGTTACTCAGGGGTCCGCCTTCGCTTGGTCCGTGCTGCCAGACCTCTCATTCACACTTCATTCACACAATCATGCTAGCAACGTATCCCAAGAATGTATTCATTTCTATCTATTCTGACTAGTCTTGTTCAAATTCCAAAATACAAGAAGACGGGGGTTTCGCCCTGCGAATACCCATGCGGGGTTAATCGGCCCGTCTTTGAGAGCTCTCTTACCAATTTCCAAGTTCCAAGTTCAATATTCAAATGGCAGCACTGCTCTTTCTTATCTGTCTAGACATAACAAATCAAAACTTTACTCATCGGATCCGGTCCTCAAAGTTCCCAAGCAAGCGCATGAGTTGGACCTCGGACTCCCCTCACTCGGGTTTGAGGTGTTGGCTCCAGCCGGGCCCGGCACCCGCCGAGGTCCGGCCAGCTCCCTCCGATGCAAGGGACCGGTGGCGCCAGGGAGCGAGCCCCCGTCGGAAGGGCACGATCCCGGCAGGACCAAACCTGTAGAGGCGGAAAGTCGTGGTATATTGCCCTATATACCCTCTATTACCACACATTCCCGGCCAACGCACCAAGAATATGTAGCAGCAGAGCGCAGACAAACCAATGATACCAGGAGTCTGTTCAGAAGGTCCAAATCATTTATTTGTGCACAAGTCTCAAGCAAAGTCAAATTCAAAATGGCTGAGCAATGTTCTCTGGCAATACAACAACTTTTATAGACTTTTGCTCCATTCTAGGTATAGAAAAAACATTTCATTGGTCCCGGTAACCTCCCGTACCTCCCGTACCCCTTCTATTGGTCCCGGTACTGATATGATTATCCAATTATGTTCTTTGAGTGGGCTCAGCACCTGCTCACCCCCCTTCTAGTCCCAATTACAATGGCTAGTTCACCAACTTGTTACTTTCCTTCTTTCAAGGCCATTGAGCTAGTTTGTACGTGTAGGGAAGCAGGGCTCTGTAATTTCTCTATCAGCAGTTTTAAATATATTTTTCTGTATTTTTCCATCTGTTCTGCTTGTCTAAGCTAAATTCAATACTTTTCTGAGTTCTAATTCTATAGCAGCATATTGGGGGATGTGCTTCCTATGGGCCTCTCCACAGACTTCATTTACAGGTCAAGCTAGTTAGGCCTGCTTGCTTATGTCAGACACTGTGGATCACAGGCCTTCACCTGCCACAATGGTACCTCAACATTTTTTCAATAATAAAAAAATAGCTTGACATAAGAGTTTATTATTGATATTCCTTTTTTGATGCTTCTACACTGTGTTCATTTTTTGGTTTTGACCCATGAACATCATGTCAGGAACCAGGAAATTTGCCCATCACATTTCTGATCAGTAAGTGCTGGTCATTACAGAACAGAATATCCGGACCAGTGGTTCCCAAACTGTGAGTCATGATCCAAATGGATCTCTTCATCGATAGATGGGGTCAGGGCAGTACTGAGGTTAAATCACGCCCTGTGCAGCTTGCACAATGGGCGCACGCCCCCCTCCCCCGTGGCGGGAGAGAAGAGGCACGCCCGCTGTGTAAGTTGCTGGCGCACTTAGCATATCTGTCCCTCCCTTCTCTGATGTCACGTCAGAGCAGGGAGGGACAGATGTGCTTAGCATGCCGCAAGAAGGCTTAAGGGGAGCATTTCAGATGTCTGCCGTTGCCTGTTGCCACTGAGTGAAGAAAAAGTGGCGGCGGCAGGCAACAGCCGAAATGCGCCCCTTAAGCCTTTGCGCCCTGTGCAGCCACACCGCTCGCACAGGGCTAGGTACAGTCCTAGATGGAGTCACAGAAATAGAGCTGCTCCCCTTTTCTCTGAACCTTCACTGTGATCTATGCTCAACAGTGGCAGGCAGCATGGGGCCTCTGTGTCAGTAAATGTTCACAGGCCCTGCCCCCTCCTCCTGTGCAGGCTTCCTGTTAGGCTGGAAACTCATGCAGAGTACTGGGGTTTGTTTGGCTGCTGCTACTGTGGCTGCCGCCTTCATGCTTTGGATAAGTGGGGCACGAAGAAGATGAGAGAGGGAATGGGAGTGGGGTGCAATCTGGTATTTTGTTTGCATATCATCTGGGGTCAGGTGCATTTTTAAGTGTTAAAATGGGGTAATTTTGAATAAAGGTTTGAAAACACTGGTCCAGACTGTAAGAGCGCTTATGGTTCCAGTAGATGAAAGCCAATAATTGCAGTCAGTAGTTCCTGCTCAATAGAGGGAGTCAGGCATAAAGGTTACATGACATCCGTAAAATAGGTGGTACTTCAGAACATGGAAGACTGACTGATTATAGGCATGTCTCCTGGAAGGAGGCAACAAAAAGAGAGAAATCCACACAGAAGGCATGAAGCGAACACAACACAGCAAGAATGAATAAAGAGTTGTAATAAGAGAATTTATTCAGCCCAACATGACCAGGATTAAGCATACGCATGCCTGCATCAGGTGTTCACAAAAACACACAGCATACAAAAGGATTCTAAATTTGACTCTCATTTCAAGTGCAGCTACATTTGCAGTCAGATATCCCTAAGGCTTTGCTCCAACTGCATCAAAATTGCTTTACTCTGAAGAGTCTTCAGCTCTTCCCCAGTAGCTGATTGGGTGCCTTCCAACCCAAGGGACTCATCTTCCAGCACTATATCACAATTTGTTTTGTTGTGACTATCCATTGGCTTTTCATGACAAGATATGAAAGTAGATAAGGCAAGCAGAGAGAAAATTTGAAAAAAAAGCTTGCCATGGCAGCAAAGACGCATAATAAAAACTTTTTCAAGTACATTCATAACAAAAAAACCTGTGAGAGAGTCAGTTGGATCATTAGATGATAAAGGGGTAAAAGGGGCACTAAGAGGGGACAAGGTTATAGCGGAGAGACTGAATGAATTCTTAGCTTCAGTCTTTACTAAAGAAGATGTAGGGAAGTTACCCATGACTGAAATAGTATTTAAAGGTGATGCATCAGAAGAATTGAAAGACATATCAATAAACTGGTAAGATGTATTACAACTAACTAAAGAGTAGCAAATCACCTGGACCAGATGGTATACATCCAGGGGTGTTGAAAGAACCGAAATATGAGATTGCAAACCTACTATTAGTAATTTGTGAACTATCATTAAAATCATCTGTAATACCTGAAGATTGGAGAATGGCCAATGTAATGCCAAATTTTAAAACGGGTTCCAGGGTGATTTGGAAACTACAGACCTATGAACCTAACGTCAGTACTGGGCAAAATGGTAAAAACCATTATAAAGAACAAAATAAGTGAACATGTAGATAGTCATAGTTTAATGGGAGAAAGCCAACTTGACTTTGGCCAATGAAGGTCTTGTCTTACTAATCTGTTATATCTTTTTAAAGGTGTGAATAAAAAAGGTAGACAAAGATGTATCTGGATTTTCAGAAAGCCTTTTACAAGGTCTCTCATAAGAGAGTCCTGGCAAAATTAAAAAGTCATGGGATAGGAGGCAGTGTGCTAATGTGGATCAGGAACTGGTTAAAAGATAGAGAGCAGAGGGTAAGGCTAAATGGCCAATTTATCCAATGGAGAAAGGTGAATAGTGGAGTACCCCAGGAATCTGTGCTGGGTCGGCTGCTTTTTAACATATTCATATATGACCTAGAGAAGGTTCAGGCCCACTCAAACCACTCAATTACTAAAAAAGAAATGTCTTTTTTATGTGTAAAATCATCTTCCATACCACAGTTTTATTTGCTTCCCAAAATTCACAAGGATCTGCGGCAGCCATCCGGGAGACCTATTGTGTCTACCTGAGGGTCGGTGTTAGAGCCACTTTCAATGTTGATTGATTCTTATTTACGGCCATTGTTGGAAACCGTCCCTTCCTATGTGCGAGATACAATGCATTTTTTACATCTTATGAAAGATGCCTCTGATTGGGCTAAAAAAAAAAAAAATCACTCGATATTATTGGTTACTTTGGATGTGAAAGCATTGTATACGAGCATTCCACAAGATGCTGCATTGGAAGTCATATTATTAGGGTTACAGCAGAGAGGTGATGTGAGTGAGGCACAACGAGATTTTTTAATGCTCTGTGCTCAGTTGGCTTTATGTAGAAACTACTTTAATTTTAATGAAGAATTTTTTCAGCAGAATATGGGAGTTGCGATGGGAGCTTCATTTGCCCCATCCATGGCGAATCTTTTCATGGGCCAATTTGAACAACGATGGTTAATGGGGTTTCCATATTCTCCCCAGATAAAGATGTGGCATCAGTATATAGATGACATATTTTTATTGTGGGAGGGCTCTGTTGACTCTTTGATGGGATTTTTTGAGTGGCTCAATAGTTTGAATTCCCACATACAGTTTACGATATCTTTTTTTAAATTTATTTATTTATTTATGCAATTTTTACAATACACCAAGAAAGGCAACAACGCACTCTCTTGAAGAAACAGGTTATTCATTTGAAAACAAAGCCATAGTAAAAAGAAAAAAAAAAAATTTCTCATTAGTAAGAAATAGGAAAAAAAAATAAAATGAATAGCCAAACTAGTCCACAAAAAGGGGGACAATCCAAGAATTAATACACAATACCAAACTTTAAGAAGAAAAAAAAAAAACAGCACTCCAGTTCAGAATCTATATAACAGAGTACATTTAGGAGGAAACAATAGAGGATACTGCTCGTCGAGCACTAATAAAGGCCAGCAGCTGGGAGGGCTCAAAAAACACATAAGAAACTGCCTGGTATTTCACCAAGCATTTACAAGGATGTTTGAGAAAAAAGAGTCCCCCCAGCTGCAAGACCCCAGAACGTAACAAAAGAAACTCTCTACGGCGTTTCTGCGTCTCCCTCGACAGGTCAGGATAAATACAGACCGCAAACCCATGAAAAAGCAATTTCCGTTTACAGAAAAAGAGCTTCAACAGCCATTCTCGGTCTGATAATAAGGCAAATGTTACCAAAAGAGTAGAAGGTTCAAAAGAGTCAGAACCAGTATTTTCCAAAATATCAGTAACATTCAATACATCCCCATGCAACAAGCCACCCTCTTGTACTTTTTCAGAAGTAACAGACTTTGATTTAGGTAAATAGAAAACTTTCACTAAAGGGGGCATCAAATCAGGTGTTACCCCTAAAACATCTAATAGATAATCTTTAAACATATCTTTTGCACAAATGGAGGGTGACCTGGGAAAATTAACTATTCTCAAGTTACTAGCTTTTGAAAGATTCTCTAACTGCTCCAACTTCATATGTAACGTCATAGAGTCTTTTTGAGAAATAGCAAATTGATCTTCCAAACTAGAAAGTCTATTCCGAGAGTCCTCTCCACTCACGCGAATATCAGACATCTTCTTCTCCAAAACAGAAACCGCTCCCATAGTAGTCGTAACCTTAGTAGCTAAAGAGGACATTCTGGGAAGTAAAGCTTCACCTAACGAGGCAATAGCAGACCAAATAGACTCTAACGTGAAATTTGCAGGACGCTGCAGAGAGAAAGTCGACTCCACATCCAACGCCGAATCAAGCAGTTCCATGTGCGACAATGAATCAACCCGCGGAGTAGAGGAGACCTGCTCCGCGCGCCCACCTCCTACTAGCACCGGTGTTAGCATACCCGGGAGCTTGCTCCTAGCTCCACTGTTCAATTCAAACGACACGCCACTTCCTGGCTCCTCCGAGGCTCCTGCTACCCCCGACACTGCAGAGGAGGGAACCTCCAGGAAGCCCTCAGGTAAGGCGTGTGTGCAAAGAACCTTCGGTGCCGGACTCATAGCCGGGGAAAGTGATGTCACCGAGGCAGTAGCCGAGCTATCCATCTCCGGCATAACCGCCAATCGGGCTTCTCTCCCGGTCGTGTCTGAACTCCGTGTAGGCCGCTGTAAGTAAAGGTCCAAAGGGCCAGAAACTGTAGAAACGAGCGTCGAGGCAGCAGAGGGCTGGGAGGGCAACGGCCCCGACTTGCCTTTTCGCTTCCTTCCCATCCGAGAAGCGAGCTCACACAGCAAGGAGTGTTGCAGCCATATTGGAAACGCCCCCTGGAGATGCAGTTTACGATATCTTACAATGCAAATAGTATTGAATTTTTGGATGTTAGAGTTTTTCGACAGGTGGCTGACGGGCACGACGGTTTACAAAAAAGTCACGGATAGAAACATTTTTTTGCATTTCTCTAGTGCTCACCTGTTAAGCTTATTGAAGGGTCTGCCCTTCTCACAATTTATATATTATCGTAGAAATTGTTCCTCTGTGGAAGATTATAAACTTCAGGCACAGTCCCTTAAAAAAGATTTCCTTGAATGGGGTTATCCTATCAAGGTAGTAGATAGGGCGTATAAAAGAGCATTATTTGATGATAGGAATTGGTTACTTTCGCCCAAGGTCCGTAATGTAGGGGATGATAGACATGTTAACTTTATCACTCGGGATTCTCCGCTGAGTATGAATATTCAACGTATTTTACGTAAACATGTGAATGTATTGGCCACTGTACCTGGGTTGGAGGCATATAATCTTCGATGTGTATGGTTAAGAAGTCCTAATTTAAAAGAAATTTTGAGCCATTCGCGGTTGCGTTCTATAGATATGTCACAGGTCGTTGTTTGGATTTCTGTGATAGGATCAGAGGTGCAGCTGGAATGTGGGTGGCTGTTCGAGTGTTTGAACGGATATTTATTGAGTTCTTTGAAGATTTTCACCTACATTATTGGTTGGGTAAGATAAACTTGTTTTGGAGATGGAAGTTAGGAGGTACTTATTATCATGGTATGTATGTTATAGCAATTTTTTTATTTTTGTTTTCTAGTCTATTCCCCCTGAAGCAGATGGCGAAATGCTCGGACATCTAGGCGGGCGTCGGGGTTGACTTTGGAAATTTGATCTCTGATTTAAATTTGGGCATTGGGTGTTTTGAAGATATAATGGTTATCACATTTCTATCCATGTACATTTGTTGAATTGTTTATGATAGATTTATGATAAGAAAAGCATTTGTTTTATATTGGATGGGGATGTGTGTTGTTACGCTTGACCCACGCTCTCTAGTTTAAAAGAAGATTGGAGACCTT
The DNA here is from genome assembly GCA_033557465.1 of Ichthyophis bannanicus. Taxonomy (NCBI): domain Eukaryota; kingdom Metazoa; phylum Chordata; class Amphibia; order Gymnophiona; family Ichthyophiidae; genus Ichthyophis; species Ichthyophis bannanicus. The sequence continues at coordinate 683,278,077 of CM066036.1, read as the reverse complement.
TAAGCGAACTGTTGATGTGTGAAACCTGGTAGGTGCTTAACCTCGATGGGGGTAGTTTAGCCCTGCGTAGGATTTTCTGAGGTTTGCTTTCTCCTCTCTTGTATTTGCTGTTTTAAATACTGTGATAAGGTGAGAAGTTGGAGCTGTATTTTTGTTCTAGAGAAGGGAACAACAAGTGAGGTAATCAAATTTGCAGATGACACAAAATTATTCAAAGTTGTTCAAACCCAAGAGGATTGTGAAAAATTGCAAGAGGACCTTGATAAAGTCAAAGACTGGACATTCAAATGGCAGATGAAATTTAATGTGGACAAGTGCAAAATTATGCACCTAGGAAAGAACAACCCAAACTACAGCTACACAATGCAAGGTTCCACATTAGGAACCACCACGAAGGAAAGAGATTTAGGTGTTATCGTGAATAACATGTGCAGCAGTGGCCAAGAAGGCAAATAGAATGCTAGGAATCATAAGTAAAGGAATGGAGAATAAAAGAAAGGATATTCTAATGCCTCTGTATTATTCTATGGTGCAACCACACCTTGAATATTGTGTGCAATTCTGGTCACTGTATCTTAAAAAGGATATAGCGAACAGGTACACAGAAGAGCAACCAAAATGGTAAAGCGGATGGAAGGATACCCCTATGAGGAGAGGCTTAAAAGGTTAGGTTTCTTCAACCTGGAAAAGAGATGGCTGAGGGGAGATATGATAGAGGTCTATAAATTAATGAATGGAGTGGAATGGGTAAACAGATCAATTGTTTATGCTATCAAAAAGTAGAAAGACTAGGGGACATTCAATGAAACTACAATGTAACCCATTTAGGACTAATATGAGAAAATATTTTTTTACGTAACATATAATCAAATCCTGGAATTCATTGCCAAAGGATGTATTAAAAGCTGTTAGTGTAGCTGTGGTTAAAAAAGGTCTGGACAAGTTCCTGGAGGAAAGATCCATAAACCATTATTAAAGGTGACCCGGGAAATCTACTGCTTGCCCCATTACAAGCATTGTGGAACCTGTGTATCTTTTTGGGAACCTGCTAGGTACTTGTGACCTGGATTAGCCACTGTCGGAAACAGGATACTAAGTTTGATGGAAACAGGATACTGGACTTGATGGACCTTGGTCTGATTCATGTCTTATGTTGTTATGTTCTTATAGTATGATCTTGAAAATATATCACTTGAATTTAAGGACTGCCTGTAAAATAGATTTGCTGCTTTGGATACAAATGACAGTAGCAGAAACGTTATGGGATATCATGAAAATTCTGCTCAAAGAAAGTGAAAATGTCTCTGCAAAAAGTGAAAAGCAAAAACGGACAAAATGGAGGATCAAAAAAAACCCTCTAAAAATTGCTCAGAAAAGCAGAGAAGTTAAAACTAGAGGAGTACTACACTTCCTCATGCAATGGCAATAGAAGTACTACAATTCGTGTGCTGTGAATTGGGACACCTGCAATCTTGTTGTGTTGAACTGGTCCTGGGATTGCTACATTTAAATCCATTAAAGCAGTGCTTCTCAGCCCTCTCCTAGCCAGTCAGCTACCACAATGCATATGCATGTGCATGAGAGAGAGTTGCATATACTAGGTTTGAAAACCTGACTGGTAAGGTGTGCCTCTAGGAAAGGACTGAGAAGAAGTGCATTAGAGCAGGTATGGCCAACTACCTGAGATCTATCTTGTACCTTATAAGTGTATCCTCTCTCAGATCCTCTAGAAAAACTATGCTCTGTACTCTTTTGCTCAAGTTGCTATACTTCTGTAGCTTCCTTTACAGGTCTTTCTCATCTATAGGCCCTATGTTTAAAAAACACACTCCCTTTACAGTTTCATGAAGTACCAAAATGATATGTTTTAATAGCAATATGAAGGCCTTCTATTTAATTCAAGCTTTTGACAAAGTTTGCCTTCACCTCACCCAAAGACAGAGCCAGGTGCCCCGAAGTATCCCATCCCATTCAGAAGACCCGACAAGCATTGCTTCCTGGGTTTACATTCAAGCAGCTCTGGAGGCAGTCCCGCAGGTCATGAATGTCCCCCAACCCAATTAGCATGCCTTTGCATTGTTGCTTTTAGGGCCTCTGTGCTGAGCTCTGTGCATTGTTACACAATAGGGAAGTGAAAAACAGATTCAAGGTGCTTTTTTTCCCTACTCAGTTCCCTACTCAATTCATGCAGACATGCATTACCCAATTTTTAAGTGGTTTGCTTCAGTGATGGAGACTTTAGGGTACAGAGTTGCTGAGCGAGTGGAAGACAGCTCTGTTCACAACAGACGTGATGTCTCACTCAGCCTGGAGTGATGCTCAGGCTGGCATTTTAGTGCTGGCCTACTGTTGTTTAAGGCAATGCAACCAACGCTTTCTACTCAGGATTCTGATGCAGGTGGGGAGAGCTCACCGGGAGGCCTAACAGCTGAATCCATATTAATACCAGAGACCTCCACCCCTTCTGTATCTAGTGCAGGGTCAGCGTGTCCATTGTGAGAGAATGTTATTTGCACAGGGCTCCACACTTCAGAGAGTCCTGCACCAACTCCATTCTTCACATGGCGTTTGGTTTGCATGGCTGGCCAGTTTCAGAGGGAGCCAGGGAGGCCCGACATGCTGGAGTGAAGAGCGTTGTCCAACAGCTGGGTTCTCCTGAAGCATGCTGAGTGCGGGAAATAGGAAATACCCTTTAACCTCCAGTGCTCCAGGAGAACACAGCTGCTGGAATGAAGGAACACACCACTCTTCACTACGGAGCTGTGCAGAGGTGAGCCAGGGCTTCAGCCTCCCCGGTTCTATCTCAAGCCATTCAGACAGTCGTGGGGCTCTTCGGGGGGGGGGGGGGGGGGGCGAGGCCGGGAAATGGGCTGGTGGGAGGCTAGCACTGGAAATGACTGATGGGGGGCTAGGACTTGAAATGGACTGATTGGGGGGTGGGGGCTTGGACTGGAAATGGGTTGATAGGAGGCTAGGATAAAACTGGAAATGGGATGATGGGGGGCTAGGATAGAATATGGGCTGATGGGGGAGTTAGGACTGGAAAGGGCTGCTGGGGGGCTAGGATAGGACTGAAAATGGCTGATGGGGCTAGGACAGGAATTGGGCTGATTGGGAGGTGGGGCTTGGACTGGAAATGGGCTGATGGGGGGGGGGCTAGGACAGGAATGGAGAGGACTCATGGGGGAGCTTGGACTGGAAATGGGCTGATGGGGGCTAGGACTGGAAATGAACTGATTGGGAGGGGCTTGGAATGGAAATGGGCTGATGGGGGGTCTAGGACTGGAAATGAACTGATTGGGAGGGGCTTGGACTGGAAATGGGCTGATGGGGGGTCTAGGACTGGAAATAGGTTAATGGGGAGCTACAATAGACTGGAAATGGCTGATGAGGGGGCTAGGATTTGAAATGGGCTGATGGGGGAACTTGGACTGGAAATGGGCTGATGGGGGGCTTGGACTGGAAATGGGCTGATGGGGGCTAGGATAGGACTGGAAATGGCTGATGAGGGGGGGCCTGGATTGGAAATGGGCTGACAGGGGTGGGGCTAGGACCTGGAAATGGGCTGATGCAGGGGGATGAGAGAATGAGACTACAAAGGAGCGGATGCTGGGTGGGGCTGGAACTAGAAGGGAGCTGATGTTGGGGGAGGACTAGAAGGGGATGGGGCTGGGGGAGTGAGAATAGAGAGAGGAAAAGATATTTTGTGTAGGACGGAAGAAAAATCTATGATTGGCTGGGTATTGAGACAGTACGTGGAGATTGACGATGGAAATTTGAGTGGATGAAAAAGGAATAAAGAAGGAAGTGGAGGAAAGAACAAAAAGGGGAAAGATCAATATGTTAAAGCAGATGTAGCGAGAAGAAAGGACAAATTGACAGCAGACAATGGAGAGTTAGCAGAAGACACGAAGAAACCAGAAGAAAGTGACTGGAGTAATTAATTGCAACTGAAAAATAAAATGCCCAAACAACAAAAGGCAGAAAAATACTTTTTTATTTTGAATTATTAACTGAAATATGTCAGCTCTGGGAAATGAAACAGTACAAAAAACGTAGGCAGGTAGGACCCACTCACGATTCTTAAATTAATCCATATATTCAGAAAAGAGATACATCTTTGTCCTTAACACACTTGCACCACATGGTTTGAATTCTGAGCGCGATTTCTCCGTTTTTTTGTAGCCCTTTTTTTGGACACACAAGGTTTTTTGGATACATAGGTTTTTATCCACTTCATTTTTTAATTATGTATTACATATAAACATCTAATGTCCCTTTATTTACATAGCTTTTATTTAGGGTCTCCTTTCTATTATCTAACCCCTGGTCCTTTTTTTAGTTTTCCATGCATTTTTGAATAAGCTGATTTTAGTCCTTTTATCTTATACATTATTATTGTTTCCATGTTAATTCGTAGTGCTTATGATATTAACAACAACAACTCAATTTGCACATTCCCTAAAAGATGTTTTTTATGTAATGATTTTTCAATTTTTACTTATTTATTTGTTTATTGATTAGATTAACTTTTTTAGCCTTCATATTAACACACATTTTAGTATTTATTGTCTTACGAGTTCATGATATTAACAATAGGTTTTTATTTTACATATTATGTGAGAGTGTTCTCCACATGGGGTATTTAAAATTCATTCTGATTTATTCATTCAACAAGCCGGTTTTTATCCTCTATAATTGATACACATTTTAGTATCTTACAGTTTATCTTTTTATGCATTTAAGATACAAATAACAACACTTCACATATCATTTAATACGTTTTTTTATATGATCGGCGCGGTCCCTTTAAGCTTCCGAGGCTCATCATTCTATGTTTATGGTATAAACAATAATGGTTTACTCCACATAATATTCATTAATTTGTTTTTATTACATGACTGGTGCGGTCCTTTTTAACCCCTGAGGTTTCCCGCTCTCATTTATATACGCATGCATCGGCGTTTTTTTTACAGAATGAGCAGATGCCGCCTTCAATAGCCCGCCGGTCTTTTCTTTATGGACAGTGAAATTCGGGATCTTGCAAAGTAGTAAGCAGCAATTTAACTTATATAGATTCAGTTTATTTGTGTACAATCGCGATTGTTGTAAATTTGATGGTCACCCTTGTGCCATGAGTTGCGGAGGATAACACCGGTTTTTGTTTCAATATGTATGGAAAAGTGATGCGATTCGCTCTTAGCTTCTTTCTTTTAACCTTTTCTCTTTTGAAGTTTCAGCGTACACTGAGGACAGCGCCTTCATACTTAATTTTGTACGTTCATTCCTGACGTATAATTATCCCCTATAAAGAGATATAGATTGGGTTATCTTATGGTACGCCTACATGTTCAGATCTTGGCCCCTCAGCGGTACAGCCCGTTTTTGCACATTATGATAAAATTCATAATAACCCATTTCTACCTATGTTTAGATCATTTGTACTCAATGGTTTTGAACACACTCAACATTCTTCTTTTTGTAATATTTCTAATTTTTTAATTTACCTGTTTCATATTGTTTTCACAACGTAGGAAGTATACTTTTATCCTCAGTGATATGCCACTACCGTCCACGTACGCCTAAGGTCCTAAGGTAATGTTTTTTTCACTCCTGCTCCTCCACACATTTTAGTTTTCATCTTCATTCTCTCTTGTTTTTCTCCTTTTTTCTCCTTTTTAAATACAATGTTCATTTACTATTTATCAATTATCATTTTTTATCTATGTTGAGGTATTATTTATTATTAATTGTTTTTTATTAATTCATAATTTGGTTTTAATTTATATAGATTTTGTATGCATTACTTTGTATAGTTTTACTTTTCATCAGCTTACATATTTATTCTCCAGGGTTGTTCATTTTGTTCGATTTGACATGTTCACATTTTTTTTATATGTTCATACCTCATTTACACACACATATATATATCTTTTATGTGATTTATGCATTTAGAGTGTTTATGATTTTACTTATGCCTTATTTATCTTTGGATTCTCTTGGATTTTAATCCTTCTATTGTTAATTTTATAATTATTTATTTATCTATGTATGCAGTTTTTATTACTTATTGTTTATTATAATGTGTTTTTAGAGTAAGGTGTGCCTAACCCCTGAAGAAGATTCTTTCGAAACACGGTCTGGCTTCCCTTATGATGTATGGATCAATAAAGGAATATATGGATTAATTTAAGAATCGTGAGTGGGTCCTACCTGCCTACGTTTTTTGTACTGTTTCTTCTGTCTACGTGGCAGTTTGCTGTTAGCTCTGGGAAATGTGCATCGCTAACGTCTTTGCGTTTTGTTTAATACAAGAGGAAATTAATTTATAGTTTTATTTCTCCAGTGTTATTATACATTCCAAGTTTGGTTTTGGGGTTCCCAGTTTAATTACTGTCTTCATATTTCTAAATTGTGATCCCTTACTCTTTGTTTGGTGACGGTCTATGTTCTGCATGTGTAACCAAGCTGAGGTAATCTGTTCATGTAGTTTCTATTTGACATTGCCACTTGTTCTCTTTCCCCAGTAGGAGATGTACTGGTATTCTCTGAGATGTATTGGTTTAATATTTGCATTGTTGCCTTTTGATAGGTAGGATTTGGTGCTTTGTGAGTCATGGTAGTGCTGTTATGATACAGCGGGTTTCCTATGGGTTCTAAATGGGCAGTATTTATAGTTCTTTCTAATGTGCCTAGCGGTTGGCACTGGAGTATAGTAATGTAGAAATTTGGTAGTCTTTCTTTATCCAGAGACTCATTAAGAGGCAAGTTTACTAAAAGTTAGCGCACGTTAATATTATGCAAATAGTTATGCAAATGAGGCCCCTCAGTGAGTCTCCGCACATGGCCGTGCATCCCCTTTGGGCCACCCCTGATCTAGTGCTATGGATGTTGGTGGAAGAATTTAAAATGCTTGGACACTTACATAGGATGGGAGAAGTGTGTCTTTATGGTTATTTCTAACCCAGCTTCTGAAAGTGCCATTTAAATCATTGGTTATGGTGGTGGAACATTTTCATATATGATTATGGCTTTCTTTGCTGCCCTGTTTCTTTTAATTTTTTTTGTGCATTAACATCTGCCTTTTATGTTTTTGTTTTATCCCCATTATTGTGGTCTTATATTACAATTCTGCTTCCTTTTTAGTGTGTTTCTTTAGGAATATATTCTAGACTCCAGGGCCGTACCAAGCCATAAATGTTCCCTGTGCAACTTGCAAATCTAGCATGACCCTCCCCCCCACATCACATGTTTGTCATTTTTTGAAAGAGTAATGATTTTATAGACCTCTATTTCATGTCTTTTTAGCCTTTTTTTCTTCTCATAAGAGAGTTGTTCCATCCTCTTTATCATTTTGGTTTCCCTTTTCTGTACCTTTTCTAATTCTGCTATATCCTTTGAGATGTGGCAAGCAATATGCATACTTTGGAAGATAGATGAGAGAAGGGAGATATGACAGAGGTGTTTAGATACCTTCATGGTATAAATGCATAGGAGGCAGCCCTTTTTCAATGAAAAAGGATGCTCTAGAATGAGGGGGAATAGGATGAAGGTGAAAGTGGATAGACTCAGGAGTAATCTAATGAAATATTTTAAGGAAAGAGTGCTGCTGTTCTTTGGCTGTCCAGTTTGACATAATGTTATTACCCCCTGGCGGTAGAGCCAGTCCCGAGTATTTTCCTTTTCCCAGAAGGCTTTAAAATCCTGAGATGATGGAGGGTTAAGTGACTTGCCCAAGATCATAAGGAGTTGCAGTAGGATTCAAATGTGGCTTCCCTGGTTCTCAGATCGCTACTTTAATCATTAGACTACTCCTCCACTTCCCCCATCTGGCTATCATTTCCCCTATGTGGCTGTCATCTGCTAACTTTTATTCATCCATACCCCACCACAGTCTAGATAAATCTCTACTTACATATTTGGAAATCTTCAGGCTGCTGGCCCTTCAGCTCTCTCCATTGCTGTCTCATTTTCTTTCTCAAGTACTATGTCATATGAAACTGGCGACAAGACAGTCTCTTCCTATAGCATTATCTTCTGTCTTGGATGCTCTTACTCCTCCCATTCCATGCCCTATGAGGTGTACTGTACCTCAGCCTTGGATGACCTCCAAAATCCGCTATTTACATTCCTCTTCCCACTCTGCTGAGTGCCTCCAGCTTAAATCCCATGCTCATGCTGACTTCATACATTTACAATTCATACAAACCTCCTTCCAGTCTGCTATAGTACTCTTGCTTGGCAAGTGCTGTGTCCATCTGACAAACTCTCTTGCCTCTGACCCTCACTTTCTCTTTGCAATACTTAACTTACTCCTCAAAATGCCTCTGCCCCCAACCCCTCCTATGCTTTCTGCTCAGACTTTGGCTGACTAACTCTATGACAAGGTGCACAAGATTATTGTTGAGTTCTCCTCTGGATCACTTCCATCTCCCCTTTCCCTTCTTCACTCATAGATCCTTCTTTCAATCCTTGTCACCTTTTCTTCTTTTACTAAAATCACCAAAAAGGAAAGTGCACATCTTCTGTCCTCCTCCAAACTTACTACCTGCTCCTCTGATCCCTTTCCCACTTACCTACTGAGCTCTATTTCTCCCACTATTGTCCCTTCCATATGCCATATCTTCAACCTATCATTTTCCACGGCAACTATTTCTGCCACCTTCAAACATGCTGTAGTTACACCACTCAAAAAACCTTCACTGGATCATATTTGCCCTTCCAATCATTAGCTCATCTCCTTCCTTACTATTGCATCCAAACTACTCAAATGTCTGATTCGCTGCTGCTCTCTCAACTTTCTTTTCTCTCAAGCCATTCTGGATCCACTACAGTCCGGCTTTCATCCTCTACATTCTACAAAGACAGCCCTTGCCAAAATCTTCAATGACCTGTTATTGGCCAAATCCAAGGGCCTTTACTGATCCTCATCCTTCTTGACTTATCTGTTATATTTTGGGGTGCTCTACTGTATTGGTTTTCTTCTTGTCTCTGTCATCAGACTTTTGATATATGCTCTGGTGGATCTTCCTCCACTGCTATCCTGTTTTCAATAGGCATACCTCTGTCTTTGGACCTCATATCTTCTCTCTCTACACTTCTTCCCTTAGTGCCCTGATCAGTACCGTCTTTATGTTGATGACTCTCAGATTTACCTCTCTACCTCAGAAATCTCTCCATGAATCCAGGCTCGATCTCAGCCTGCTTGTCTGACATTGCTGCCTGGATGTACTGCTGCCATCTGAAACTGAGCATATCCAAAATGGAGCTTTTCATGTTTTCCCCCTTCCTCCCTTCTCTATTTCTGTGGATAACATTGTCATCTTCCCTTTCTCCTCAGCTCTCAACTTTGGGATCATCCTTGATTGTTCTCTCTTAATCTACACATAACCAATACATAGCTAAAACCTGTCATTTCTTTCTCTATAACATAGCAAAATTTGTCTCTTCCTCTTATAACACACTACCAAGATCCTTATCCTTATCCACTCACCTCCTGTCTAGACTATTACAACTTTCACCTCACTGATCTCCCATTTAATCATCCATCTCCCCTTCAATCTCTTCAAAATTCGGTTGCACGGCTAATCTGCCAGTGTTGCTATGTTCACGTAACCCCTCCTCTAAAGTCACTTCATTGGCACCTTATCCATTTCCACATGCAATTTAGATTTCTCCTGCTGACCTTTGAATGCATACATTCTGTGGCTCCTCATTACCTCTCCTCTCTTCTCTCTCCCTATAACCCTTCTCAGCAACTCCACTCAAAGACAATCACTTTTATCTATGCCTTCTCTTCTACTGCTAATTCTAGACTCTGTTCTTTTCACCTTGCTGCACTGTATGCCAGGAATAGACTGCCTGAGATGGTACATCAGGTTCCATCAATGGTCCTCTTTAAATCCTTGCTCTAAATCTTTCCTTGTTGCCACACACTTTTTATGCTCCTGAATTTAGGATTTTTGTGAAATTTCTTTTTATTTTTTATTTATGCAATTTATCACATAATATCATTCAGGTAACATTAGAATTATCCCAGAATATCACATTAAACAAGAAAATACATAAAGGAGTTAACCATAAATAATTTTTAGTTCATAAATGGGGACAGAAAAGAAAAACTACATAACATACAGAAAAAATAAAGAAAACCAAGAAGATAGAAAAAGAGCTACAGCCAGCTGGGGGTTTCACAGTATCACTATCTCTTCCTTAGAACAGATGAATTCTTAAGAGTTGACTGGGTTAAAAAATATATATTGTGATGGTGAAAGCCTGGTGGAAAGCATGGACACAGAAGAGAATCCAGAAATCCCTATGGAAACGGATGATAATGCACTGCTACAAGGAAAACTCAGCCTACGTCAGAGAAAAAGGCAGTTCCCTGTAGGAAGCAGGAAGCCAGGATTAAAAAACACATGCAGAGGGAAGGAGGAGAGACCTGATTGGAGACCTGGAGAGAGACCCAAAGGGAGACCCGAAGAGAGACCCGATTGGGGACTCGAGGAGAGACCCGATTACAGACCTGGAGACAGAACCGATTGGAGAACCCACAAAGAAGCTGGTCAGGAAAATATCCAGAGAGCCAGGTGGAAGGCAAGAGAAAGCCAAGACCAGAGTCTGAGACCAGAGAGTTCAGGCAGAACAGCCTGTGTGAGAGAAGGTGCCAAGGAAAAGGCACGCACTCAGACAAAGCCAGCATTCAAAGGTAAAAGCACAGACAATTGGAGAAGCCGGGCAGGCCAGTCAAACAATTGCTACAGCTGGGAGGATTGGAGAGGTGGAAAGAGCACCAGTGCTGACACAGAGAAACAGCCTCAAGGTAAAACTGACCATTTTATATCTGATAAATTGGCAAAAGAGATAAAGGCTAGTTTTAATGAGCAGGAGCTGGAACCCTCCCCCTCTACTGTGAAACGTTGGATTGAAAGCCTAGTACCTGCTGCAAACTCCAGACCAGATAACTCTGACGTTTGTGAAGCCTCTAAATTAGGGGCCCTGCAGAGACTATTCTCTAGTGAGAGGATTCAAACCCTAGTACCAAAACACCTGAAAAGGCTGACTTGCTGTGGGATCACTTCCACCAGTTTCTAAAGAGAGAGAAGCTAAAAGAAGTCCCCACATATGAGAAAGACTTTGGTAATTCTAATGGCATTGAGGAAATGCAGATAGAAACCACTGTGCCTGAATGTGATGATTTCCCTATACCAATGGACTGTTGTTTAACTCACAAGAATACCACAGTAAGAAGGTGAAAGAGGAGAGTTTTAAAAGCCTTTTAATAAGGTAGCTTTTACCTGTGACTCAGAAGAAAGCAGTGCTGTGCTGTATTCATTGTTGAGAGTAACGGTGTTTGGGAAGATGTTGTTTGGTGAAAGTGAAACCAGCTGTGTTTAGTTCTGCTGTAGTATAGTGTGTGACCACACGGAGCAGTGCAGAGAACAGCAGAGAAGAAAAGTTTTGTTTTTCATTTCTCCTGGTTTTTCCTGTGTTCATCCTTTCATTTGGAGAAGTTATCCTAGTGCATTTGTTGTGTTTTGAACCTCTGCGTGCCTTTTGAAAATCCCCATTGTATAAATAATAAAAATCTTGCAAAAGCCTTACCACCTGCCTCAACTACAATTCATTCCTACAGAGTAAAGAACTTTTATTCTAAAGGACAGTAAGACCGCCTATCAGCCGTCAGCCTCTTGGCCCGGCCGATGGGTGTCACAATATATTACTTGTCTGAAAAAAACAACAACACATCTAGAAGGGAATATAAGGAAAAAATTAGCCTTAAGAGAAAGGACCCTGGGTAAACTTAGAAAATCAGGAAAAACCTCGCACTTTTGAACCCAAAAACTCTACATTAATACAATATCTCAGTTTGATTCTAGAGAAAAAGTCACAATCAGGGTGGTTCAGTCAGTGTTGATCTCCAATGAACTCTTGAGGAACTCAGTCATATCCAAGTCCCCAGGCTATCTTCCACCCTGGTCAACTCTGGGGGAATCATGAAGAAGCACTCTTTGATATATATTATGCTCTCGAGAGGCAAATTATCTGGAGAAATCTTTAACACCTTCTGAAAATACTTACTCGCCATGTCTATAGAAGAGAGTAAGGGAAATTTGGACAAGTTTAAAAGTCTCAAGTTGTTACGCGAACCACATTCTCCAAATACTCCAGTTTCTTAATTAAAATGATCTTATCATTAGCTTGCATTGCACTTATTGCCTGTAACTCTCCCACTTGACTTTCCAAATTAATCACTCTCCCAGACTCAGAACTTCTGCTCACTGGAGACTTCAGCAAATGAAGATTTAACAGAACATAAGAACATAAGATATGCCATACAGGGTCAGACCAAGGTCCATCAAGCCCAGTATTCTGTTTCCAACAGTGGCCAATCTAGGTCATATGTACCTAGCAGTTTCCCCAAGGGACACAGGTTCCACAATGCTTGTATTGGTTCAAGCATTGATATCCTGGGTCCCTTCTTAATAATGGTTTATGGACCTTTCCTCCAGGAACTGGTCCAAACCTTTTTTAAACCCAGCTACACTAACAGCCTTTACTACATCCTCCGGTAGCAAATTCCAGAGTTTGATTACACGTTGAGTGAAAAAATATTTTCTTTTATTAGTCTTAAATAGTTTACCCTGTAGCTTCATTGCATGTCCCCTAGTCTTTCTATATTCTGATAAGGTAAACAATTGATCTACGTTTACCCGTTCCACTCCGTTCATTAATTTATAGACTTCTATCATATCTCCCCCCAGCCGTCTCTTTTCCAGGTTAAAGAGCCCCAACCTTTTTAGCCTTTCTTCATAGGAGTATCCTTCCATCCCCTTTACAATTTTGGTGGCTCTTCTCTGAACCTTTTCTAAAATCGCTATATCCTTTTTAAGATACGGCTACCAGAATTGCACACAATATTCAAGGTGCGGTCTCACCATGGAACGATATAGAGGCATTATAATATCTTTTGTTTTATTTTCCATTCCTTTCCTTATCATACCTAGCATTCTATTTGCTCTCTTGGCCGCTGCTGCACACTGGGCCGAGGGTTTTAACATAATATCCACAATGACGCCTAAATCTTTTTCCTGGGGTGGTGGTTCCTAATGTGGAACCTTGCATCGTGTAACCATAGTTTGGGTTGTTCTTCCCTAGGTGCATAACCTTGCACTTGTCCACATTAAATTTCATCTGCCATTTTGATGCCCAGTCTTCCAATTTATCAAGATCATCTTGCAATTTTCCACAATCCTCTTGGGTTTTAACAACTTTAAATAGTTTTGTGTCATCTGCAAATTTGATAACCTCACTCGTTATTCCACTTTCCAGGTCATTTATGAATATGTCAAAAAGCAGCGGACCCAGCACAGATCCCTGGGGTACACCACTATTCACCTATCTCCATTGGGAAAATTGGCCATTTAGCCCTACCCTCTGCTTTCTATCTTTTAACCAGTTCCTGATCCACAATAGTACACTGCCTCCTATCCCATGACTCTTTAGTTTTGCCAAAAGTCTCTCATGAGGGACCTTGTCAAAGGCTTTCTGAAAGTCCAGATACACAATATCAACCGACTCACCTTTGTCCACCTGATTATTCACTCCTTCAAAAAAACATAACAGATTAGTAAGACAAGATCTTCCTTGTCTAAAGCCATGTTGGCTGTCTCCCATTAGGTCATGACTATCTACATGCTGAGTAATTTTATTCTTTATGATGGTTTCTACCATTTTTCCCGGTACTGATGTCAGGCTCACCGGTCTGTAGTTTCCCAGATCACCCCGGAACCCTTTTTAAAAATTGGTGTTACATTGGCGATCCTCCAGGTATTAGAGATTATTTTAATGATAGTTCACAGATTACTAATAGCAGGTCTGCAATCTCGTATTTCAGTTCTTTCAACACCCTTGGATGTATACCATCCGGCCCAGGTGATTTGCTACTCTTCAGTTTATCTAATAGTTGTAATACATCTTCCTGATGTATCGATATTTCCTTCAATTCTTCCGCACCTTTAAATACCACTTCAGTCATGGGTAACATCCCTACATCTTCCTCAGTAAAGACTGAAGCAAAGAATTCATTCAATCTCTCTGCTATCGCCTTGTCGCCTCTTAGTGCTCCTTTAACCCCTTTATCATCTAATGGACCAACTGACTCTCTCACAGGTTTTTTGCTACGAATGTACTTGAAAAGGTCTTTACTTCGCGTTTTTGCTTCCGCAGCAAGCTTCTTCTCAAATTCTCCCTTTGCCTGCCTTATGAATGCCTTGCATTTGACTTGCCAGTGCTTGTGCTGTTTCCAGGTTTTGTCGTTTGGCTCTTTTTTCCATTTCCTGAAAGATGCTTTTTTGGCAACAACAGCCTCTCTGACCTCACCTTTAAACCATGCTGTCAGTTTTTTGGACTTCCTTCCACTTTTCTTAAAGCGTGGAATACAGCTGGTCTGGGCTTCCAAGATAGTATTTTTCAACAACAGCCAAGCCTGATGTACGTCTTTAACCTTTGCAACTGCTCCTTTTAGTTTTTTCTTAACTGTTTTCCTCATTTTATCATAGTTTCCCTTTCGAAAGTTAAAAGGTAGTACTGTGGATTTCCTTACTATCCCTCCTCCACTAATTAAATCAAAGGCGATCATGCTATGATCACTATTGCCAAGTGGCCCCAACAACCTTATCTCTTGCACTAGATCTGGTGTTCCACTAAGGACTAGGTCTAATATGGCTTCCCCTCTGGTTGGTTCATGAACCAGCTGCTCCAAGAAGCAGTCATTTATTTCATCTAGGAACTTTATCTCCCTAGCATGTCCTGACGTGACACTGACCCAGTCGATACCGGGGTAGTTGAAATCACCCATTATTATTACTGCACTGTAACTTTTGTTAGCTTCCTTGATTTCTTTGAGCATTTCATCATCCATTTGGTCATTCTGGCAAGGCGCTCGATAGTACACCCCCACTGCCATTGCCTTCCCCCTTTTACATGGAATTTCAATCCATATAGATTCTACAGCAGATTTTGTTTCCTGCAAAACTTTAATCCTTTCTGACTCAATGCCCTCTCTAACATAGAGAGCAACCCCTCCACCAATTTGATCATTATGATATAGTTTGTACCCAGGTATCACAGTGTCCCACTGGTTGTCCTCCTTCCACCATGTCTCTGATATTCCAATCATATCTAACCTTTCATTTAGTGCTATATATTCTAACTCTCCCATCTTATTTTTTAGACTTCTAGCATTTGCATACAAGCATTTTAGAGAATGTATTTTACTCATATTAATTTGTCTATTGTTAGACATGGGTAATTTGGGATCTTTAAGCTCAGTCTGCTCCATACTTGTGGGCATTTGGGCTACTTTACTCTTTTGTGGAACCTCTCTGCTTTTGGTAGTATCCTTCAAAGATACATTCTTCCGAACCATCCGCTCTTGGGCGACTGTCGGCTTTCCCCTAATATCTAGTTTAAAAGCTGCTCTATCTCCTTTTTAAAGGTTAATGCCAGCAGCCTGGTTCCATCCTGGTTAAGGTGAAGCCCATCCCTTCGGAAGAGCCCCTCCTTTCCCCAGAATGTTCCCCAGTTCCTAACAAATCCAAAACCCTCATCTCTGCACCATTGTCTCATCCACGCATTGAGACTCCGGAGCTCTGCCTGCCTTTTGGGTCCTGCGCGTGGAACAGGAAGCATTTCGGAGAATGCTACCCTGGGAGTTCTGGATTTCAACTTCCTACCTAAAAGCCTAAATTTAGCCTCCAGAACCTCCCTACCACATTTTCCTATGTCATTGGTACCGACATGTACCAAGACAGCAGACTCCTCCCCAGCACTATCTAAGACCTTATCTAGGTGGCACGTGAGGTCTGCTACCTTCGCACCAGGCAGGCATGTTACCAGGCGATCCTCACGTCCACCAGCCACCCAGCTATCTACATGCCTAATGATCGAATCACCAACTATAACGGCTGTCCTAACCCTTCCCTCATGGGCACATGGCCCTGGAGAAACTTCCTCGGTGCGAGAGGGTTTTACATCACCTGGAGGACAGGTCCTAGTTCCAGGATCACTTCCTGCCACACCAGGGTGATGCTCTCCTGTCATGTGACCTCTCTCCTCCATGGCAACAGGATGCTGTCAGACTGGAGGTGGGACTTCAGGACTATATCCCTGTAGGTCTCGTCTACGTATCTCTCTGTCTGTCTTATGCTTTCCAAGTTTGCTAC
Organism: Ichthyophis bannanicus; assembly: GCA_033557465.1. NCBI lineage: Eukaryota > Metazoa > Chordata > Amphibia > Gymnophiona > Ichthyophiidae > Ichthyophis > Ichthyophis bannanicus. The sequence continues at coordinate 683,261,851 of CM066036.1, read as the reverse complement.
TTTAGCCTCTAGAGAATGGACTCGTTCCCTGAGAGCAAAGAGCTCCTTGCACATAGTGCACACGTAAGACCTCTCACCAACTTGGAGAAAATCATACATGTGACACTCAATGCAAAAGACTGGAAAGCCCCCATCCCGCTGCTGGACTGCTGTCTGCATCTTAGTTTTAAGTTTGTGTTGAGATCTAAGTTCTTTACTTACTAAGGGTTGCTATGGATATTTATACTAATAAAACTGTACCTAATACGTGTAATATACCTTGTTCACCTGAAGCTTAACTAATCTCAGGTCCTTAGTGTATGACTGATTTGGGTAATGAGCTTCACCTGAGAGCACCTCCTGTCTTTTAAGATGTGTAAGTACCTATAAAGCTACGATTATCCCAGGGGAGGGAGGGAAATAACACTTATTAAAAGAGGGCTGCTACACAGTACCCTGTCTTGTGCTGCTGAGGTAAGCTAAATTCCGATTTGATTTAAATTATAGCTCTTAGCTGCTGCTAGGCTCTAACTTCTTATGAAATTTAAACTACAAGCTCTCTGCTGGGTTCTAAATTTAACCAGAAAGCTCTCTTCTGTGTTTTAAATTTAAGCTGAAAGTACTTTGCTGATGCCAAGCCCTGAGTGACTATTTAGCCTACAAGCTCTCTGCTGGGTTCCAAATGTAACCAGAAAGCTCTCTTCTGTGTTTTAAATTTAAACTAAAAGTACTTTGCTGTTACTAGGCCCTGAGTGACTATTAAATTTAAACTACAGGCTCTCTGCTGGGTATGAAATGTAACCAGAAAGTTCTCCTCTGTGTTTTATATTTAAACTTTTTTTTTTTTTTTTAACTTTCTCAAAACTTTATTTTATTCATCGCAAAACTTACAAAGTTAAACAGCACACCATCTCCGGGGGGGGGGGGTGAACTCTTATCCCCACCCGGAGTATAACTCCATGCAATGAATACAATATTTTATGATAATAATGCCCCCCCCAACTCCCCCCCCCCTTTCCCCCCCCACCCCCTCCCCTCCAACCCCCCCCGCACACCCTTCCACCTCGACAGTGCTAGCGCTCTGTCAGATTGCCCTCTCACCCTCTGGGCTCCTTCCCTTAGTGGCCAATGTGTAGAAGCTCGTTCCGACACCTGGCGCCCAGGGTTCCAATATAAGTGCCCCATATCTGAATAAAGGTAGTCCATCGCTTGACACTGCCCCGTGCATGCCACCGCTCCATTAACATGACCTGGTGGAAACAGTTACGCCATTCCACAAACGTGGGAGGACGTTGCTCCCGCCATCGGCGCAGAATGGGGCCCTTCCCCACCAGACAAGCCTTCCGCAATAACAGCCGATCAGGACTCCGGGTTGGGCAGGGGGGGTCTAGCTTGTCCAGTATCACCAAAGCCCCCATCCAGCGGATCCGCAACTGCAATAATTCACTAATATAGGCCTGTATCCGAGCCCAGTACCGTTGGATATGGGGGCAAGCCCACCACATGTGCAGCAGATTGGCCAGAGGCGCTGAGCATCGGGGACACCGGCCATCCTCCGTCAGACAGCTACGTAAGGCTCGTCGTGGCGAGAAATAGGCTCTGGTAAGGCACTTAAATTGTATCTCTCGCCACTTCGCCCCAACCGCCAGAACCGCGATCCTGCACAAGGCTGCCCTAATAGTGCCCGGAGGGACCTCTCTTTCCAGCTCTGCTCCCCAAGCCGCCTCCACACCCCTGTAATCTACCGGGGCGCGAAGGCCGTCTAGACGGGCTCTCAGGCCCGCTATCGTGGGTGGAGCTTCCTCCCCTAGTGCAAAAAACTCCAGCAACTGTGCAGAGCGCTCCACCGCCAGCGCTTCCTGGGGCAGGGAAGAAATGTAATGAGAAGCCTGTAAAAACGCAAAGGTATGCTTGGAGGTCAAGTCATATTCCTGACTGAGATCCCGAAAAGATTTAAAGTGACCATTGGCCTCCACCAAATGTCCCACTAGACGGATGCCTTTCCGTCTCCAATCTCGAAACCCCCAAGACCCCGATCCGGGAGCAAACTGAACATTACCTTGCAAAGGCAACCAACAGGACGCCGTCCAGGGCGCCCTCCAGCAGGTATTAAGGTGGCGCCAGGTCCGCTGTACAGAACTAAATAAAACACTGTTCACCAATCGACTGGGCAGATGTTTGGGCCGTGTATGTAAGGCCCCTAATAATGAAAGAGGTGCTGCCAACTCCTCCTCAATAAGTATGGGTGTATATACTCCTGTTTGCCCAAGCCAGTCTCCCAAATGGCGTGCCTGACATGCCAGGGCATAGATACCCAAGTCCGGTAGCCCCATCCCCCCTTCGCGCCACTTCCCCACCAGCCGCGTCAGAGGAATACGAGCCCTAGCACCGCGCCAGAGAAATGCCCGGATCAGCCGTTCCACCTGCCGCAGATCTCGTCGATATAGCCAGACCGGCAGGGTTTGCAACCAGTACAACAACCTCGGCAGGATCACCATCTTGATGGCCGCCACCCGCCCGGACAAAGAAAGTGGCAGCGGTCCCCAGGCCCCCAACTGGGATCGTATACGATTCAACATCCAGTCCAAATTACTCCTGTAGAGGTCTCGCGGCTGCTTAGTCAGGCGAATACCTAAATAGGTAAAATGGGAGTGCGCCCATCTCAAAGGGAAAGGGCCCGCCCAGCTGTGTTGTAAAGACCCGGAAATATCCAAGGCCTCCGACTTTGCTCCATTGATCTTCAGGCCAGAGAAGCGGCCATAGGTCTGAAATTCCAGCATCAGTCGGGGTAGGGACTCCTCCGGTGACAAGAGGTGCACCAAGATGTCGTCCGCAAAAGCCGAAAGAGTAAAGGTTTGCGAGCCGATCTGTACTCCGTGGATCCCTGGTCTGGCCTCTATCGCCCGAATCAGCGGGTCTAAAGACAATACGAATAGTAGGGGAGAAAGCGGGCAACCCTGTCGCGTACCTCGTTCCAACGGGAAGTCCTCCGAAAGCACCCCGTTACAAAGTATTCCCGCTACTGGGGCGGCATACAAACAGTCTATCATGGCACAGAACGAGGCTCCAAGACCATACCAAGGCAACAACGTTTTCAGGTATCTCCAATCGACTCGGTCAAAGGCCTTCTCTGCGTCAAAACTTATCAATAGAGAGGGGAGGTGTTGCTCGTGTACCCACTCCATCGACGCTAGAATTTTCCGCATATTCCGTACAATATAGCGGCCTTTCACAAAACTGACCTGGGAGCCATGAATTAAAACGTCTAGGTACTCCGCCAATCTATTGGCCAGCACCTTAGCAAAGATCTTAGAATCAAAATTCAATAAGGAAATCGGACGGTATGAGGCAGGTAGCTCCGGGTCTTTGCCTGGCTTGGGAATCAAGGTGATGTGAGCTTTGTTCTGGCCCCATCGAAAGCCACCCTGTTCCACCCGTTGCGCGTATACCTCAACCAAAGCCGGGCTAACCAAGCCATGAAGCAGTTTATAAAACTCGGCTCCTAGGCCATCCGGTCCAGGGGCTTTGTAACAACTGGCCTTCGCAATGACCGACCCCACCTCCTCCAATGTCACGGGGCGCCCCAGATCCCGGCTTTGTTGCTCTGTTAAGGACGGGAGATTGAGCTGCCGGAGGTAGTCAGATGCTGCCGAGGATGGATCACCCTCCCTTGCGTATAACTTTTGGAAGAAACCCCGAAATACCCTGGAAATCTCAGTAGTATCACTTTGTAAGCGTCCGTTTTCGTCCCGCAGTGCCGCCACCGTATTGGAACCGCGTTGGCCTCGCAAACAGCTGGCCAACAGCCGCCCAGGTCTGTCCCCATGGCACTGAAGTTGGTGACGGTAATATAACAAGGACTTTTTAGCTCTCTGGTGAAGTAACTCGTCCAGACTCACCCGGGCTTCCCATAGTGCTTTTTGCAGCACCGGAGACGGAGCCTGTGCTGTCCGACGTCGTAAATAGGATACCCTCTTTTCCAATCTAAGAATCCGATCTACTAAGAGCCGTCTCCTACGGGCCGCATATCCGATAATTTCACCGCGCATTACCACTTTAGCCGTCTCCCAGATCAATTCCGGGTCACCTTGATGTACCCGATGGACCTCAGCGAATTCCTGCCAGCGCTGTTCCAAGAATTTATGGAACTGTGCATCTTTGTATAACTCTAATGGAAATCTCCAAAGTCGCGGACGGTCTGCTCGTCCACCCCAGCTCAGATCCGCCCAAACCGGCGCATGATCCGATATTTCAAAGGGCCCGATCTGCGCTTCCCCCACTTTCGCAAATACGCCTTTAGAAAGTAAGATATAATCTATACGGGAACTGGAGCCATGGGCCCTAGAGTGATGAGTAAAATCTTTATCAGAAGGATGCAGAACCCTCCAAGGGTCCACCAACCCCAAGCGAGCCTTAAAGCGCTGTAACACGCGAGTTACCGGCCCTCTTTCACGCGCCTCTCCGCCTCTGGTAGTATCCAGATCCACATCCAATACCCCATTAAAATCGCCGCCCAGCATCATGGGTATCTCAGGCATCTGTTCCACCTTGGAGGCCACATTAGCATAAAAGTAGGGGTCATGTGTGTTCGGGCCATACATCGTCCCCAGGATGACCGGCTGCCCTTCCAAGCGGCCCTGCAACAGCAAATAACGGCCCGCTTTATCGCGCACTTCTGCTTCCATCACCCAGCGAACCCGCTTGTGGACCAAAATAGCCACCCCTCCCTTCCTCCCCACCGCCGGTGACCCCCATACCTGCCCAACCCAGCCGCGGCGTAGTTTGGCATGTTCTTCGGCTGTCTGGTGTGTCTCCTGCAGGAAGGCTATATCACAATTGTGCCTGGCTAACGCTTGCAAGACTTTATATTTCTTGATAGGGTGGCCTAAACCGCACACATTCCACGTAATGATTTTCAGGACGGCAGGGCAGTGTCAAGCGTCCTTTGTCCGGTCTGCCACAGTACTCCGGATAGGGCCCCCCCAGCCTGGGACCCCCCTCCTCCCGCTCTCTGCATAATGTCGCAGTAGAAGCTTACAGGGTGTGCAGCCTAACCCTCCCCCTTCCCCATCCCCCTCCCCCTCCCCTCCCCCCCCTCCCCCCTTCCCTCCCCCCCCCCAAGCCCTGCCCTCCCCTCATTCCATACTGTCCTCTTCCACTCTTACCTCTCCTTCTACCCATGGAACTTTCGGTGATGCGCTCCACCGCCCCCCACTTCCCTAAACCTCACCCCCCCCCAGCCCTCCCCCACCCTCGTACTAATAGCCCCCCTCCACAGCCCGAGTACCCCCCTTCCCCCCATTGGCCCTCAGGCGCCGCAGGCGAAGCCATACCGGCGAATTGGGGAACCCCACGCTCCTTTGCTCGCATTCCCGGGGTGTTGCGGTTTTGCCAGCACGCTTGAGTGTAGGCTAGCCTCACGCCACCATGCCTCAACACCAACAGTCTCGGGCAGAGCCGCTATATAGCAGGTCCACCGGGCCTATTGTCGGAGGGGTAACATATCTCTATAAGGGGGAAAAGGAAACCAACCGACTGGGACCCAGGGAAGGAAGGAAAGAGAACAAACAAAGGACATCGGTAGCTCCCCGCCTTTGATCAGGTGGACCCCGGTACATACAAACCGATAGTTTCCCTCTATGCCTGAGTGCCTCTCCCTGGGAGTATTACAGAGCGCTTGGGTCATGCGCAGTGTTATTGTTAACTTGTTCTCCCCCCTCCCCCCCCCCACCCACGTGCAAAGTCCCCACTACTACCTGCCAGATAGAAACCCTCGCCCCCCCCTCCCATCTCGCTGGCATGTTCCGACACTGGTGTGGGCCTACCAGTGATTATCGCCCGTACCCAGCCCCTTATCAGGCACCCTCACTAGGTCTCCCCCCTAACCCCAGGGATCTACAGGGACACTCCAACACATGCCCCCTCCTGAATCAGAACCAGAACCCCCCCCACCCACCACACATTAGGAACCCCACACCAACCAGGTATCAAGCCCCTATCCTCAACTTTGTCAACCATTACATTAACTTTAAAACCACCCCCAACCAGATACAAAGTAGCCATCAAAACCATACAATTGAAACATTGTGTTAACTTACAGAATACCATGTATCCCCTCCAGTCCTCTCTCTCATTTTAAAGTTCACTAGCGCTAGGTCTAGGGGAGGGAGCCACTTTTAATGTCGGGGGAGAGAGAATCCCCCACTCCACGCCTCCTGGGGCGCCTCAACATGCCAGCTTCTCCCCTATCTCTCCTAGCCATTGCTGATGCGAATGGCAACAGGCCTTAAACAAGAAATTTCCTGCGACGACGTGATCTCAGCTCTCTCCGCCGGTGTTGACAATACTGTCCACGAAAGACTTCGCTGCTTCTGCCGACTCAAAAATCCGCCGTTGGCCCTCATAGAAGATGTGCAGACCTGCAGGATACTGCACCATGAATTTGATCCGGCGATCCACAAGTCTTTGACAGAGAGGGGCATAGGCTTTGCGGCGCTGACTCAGTGGCACAGAGTAATCTTGCGCTATGCGAATCCGCACGCTGTCCACCTCCAGACCGCCCTGGGCCCGCGCGGCCCGCAAGATCCGTTCCTTTTGAGGGAAGTGGAGGAGCTTCGCGAGGACTACGCGAGGTCGAGTGTCTCTCCCATTTCGGGCTCCTACCCGGTGGGCTCGCTCAATATAGATCGGGTTCCCAGCGCCCCCCTCCTGCAATAATGGCGAGAACAGCTCCAGCAGATACCGTTGCAGGTCCACATCAGCCACCGATTCCGGCACCCCCATCACCCTCAAATTGTTCCTTCTCGACCTGTTTTCCAGGTCGTCCAGTTTGGCCTCCTGGGCCCGTAGCTGGGTCTGTAGTGTGTCTACCGTTTGCTGTAACACGGTAGTAGTGTCCTCAATCTGCCCCACACGATCCTCCACCTCCTGCAGTCTTTGTCCATAAGATTCCACCGAATTTTGTACTGCATCTAGTTTCTCTCGGAGGGCAGTGAATTGCGTTGCCAGCGCCTCCGCTACCGCCGCTGAAATTTCTTCCACTCTGGCTTGGGAGGTTGGGGAACTCGGTATCGCCGTACCCTCCGCCATCTTGCTAGGACCAGGTCCCCGCTCCTTCTTTCCCGTCCGTAATGCTGCCGCCATCCTGGCTTCTTCAATTAGTCACTCAGAGTGAGTATCGGTATGTGGAGCACCCGTGGAGGTATTGTGGGGGGGGGGGGGGCCGGGGAGCTTCGAAACGGTTTAAATAGCCGGCTTAAGCAGGGGACGGCCGGAGGACGAGCAGCACCCGACTACTCGCTCTCACCGCATCACTGGAAGTCTTTATATTTAAACTTAAACTGCTGCTACTAGGCCCTGACTGATTTAACAAAAAATAGTGGGTTCACAGATTAATTAGCTTTAATACAAATAATTCCTTTTAGAAAATTACCAGAAGTATATGCTCACAGTTGCAGATCTCTCTTCAGAAGTAACAGTCCCTTTTTCTAGTCCTTCAAGACAGCAGTCAAACCAGAAGTCAAACCATCTCTCATAGACCACACACAAACTACAAAGAAATAATTTAAAACTGTAATAGCTTCCCATAGCGAGTCCATTGTAATTACTGAAGGCTTTTCAATCCTACTGCATTCCAGAGCACTCCAAACCCCTTCCATAGGGGCAACTTCAGGCATTTTGTCAGAAACAGCAGATGTAAAGGGAGAAGCCACACACTCCTGGGCTTTCCCTACCAGGCAGCGATCGAGGTGCTCTCTTCTCTCCCACTCCTGGATGTGCTAACTGCTACACCAGGGGGAGCACACCTTCAGCCGTTAAAAGACTTCTGGGATGCAGAGGAGGTCGGCATTGATTGAGGCTCAAACAAACCCCACTACCACTCAGATCACAACCCGAAGATGAGTGCCAGTCCACCAAAACCGCTGCCTCTCTCCCAGCAGAGTGGAGACTTCCAGCATTGCCTGCACCAATGTGTTGGATTGCATCGAGCCCGAGGGCAGACTCTTTTGCTTTTACTTCTGTGAAGGCATCCCAGAGGAAAACAAAAGGTCACAGGTACAACAAAACAGTGCCAAACGGTACTGTAGGAGCTCAGCTCAGCACAACTGCCTCGGATGCCATCTTGTCCCTCGGGGGTTTTGTGAAATTTAGGCACTCAGACCTAGTAAATTTTCAAAGAAGCCAGTTACAAAGTTACAAGCATAAATCCTTTGAATACTGGGCACATAAAAACTAAATTCATTGGGGAAAAATAAATACTAGGACTATATTTATTATTATCATTATTATTTGGTTACATTTGTATACCGCTTCTTCCAGCGATCAGTAGCGGTTTACAAAACATTAAAATTTTGGCACAGAAAACATTTTCTTACAATGATTAAAGAATCTACATCTGGATTTTGATGATTAGAAATTAAACAGTTTAGGGTATTTACAGTTGCATTTATGCATTTGGTTTGTACAGCTTGAGTCATTTACAGATTCATTTCTACATCGTGCGCTAGTTACAGTATGGATTATTTACAGTTTCATTTGGCTAAACACATCTTAGTCTATTTACAGTTTCATTTAAACTAATTACTGTTTGTTTACAGTCATAAGTTCTTTATGGCATTTTTGTGGTGCGCTGAGCAAATGGTTTCTTTCTGTTTTAAGTTATGTTGTATTATTCTTGGAAAAGGTAGGTTTTTCATTTTTTTCTGAAATCTTGCAGGTCGTTGTTTGCTCTTAGTGTGGCCGGTAACTTATTCCTTTGCATAGGCGCTATGTAGATGAAAACTCTGTTACTCGTGGAGGTCTTAGCTGTGCGGATGGAGGGTGGAACATGTAGGGTGTTTAGGTTGTGCGTTCTTCTGCTTCTGTAATGCGGTTGCATTGTGATAAGCGTGGAGAGGAAGGATGGTGCTATGTTGTGTATCAGTTTGAATGTGGTTACTATTATTTTGTATCTCATACGGGCAGCAATAGGAAGCCAGTGTTATTCTATTAGTATTGGCGTGATGTGGTCAGATAGTTGTTTCTTCATTATGATCCTGGCTGTGACATTTTGCGCCAGTTGTAGAATGTTGAGGGATTTTTTTGGTAGTCCTTGGAGGATGGCATTGCAGTAGTCTAGGTGAGGTGTAATTAGCGCTTGGGGTGCTGTCATTATTATCAGAGTGAAATATCACTTTGTATGTGATTACAGAAATTTGTGCTGTAAATGGCCATGATTGGAAGACTGGTAATGGCAGATAGAATCTAGAATAGAAGGAAATCTAAAATAAAAGGAACGGACTTGATCCAAACATGGATATGAATCTACTTGTGCAATGTACAGTGTTTTGCATGGATAATGCATGACTCAGTATATAAACAATAGCTCACTGGTCTTTCCTTTGGGTATAGCAGACATCTCTGGCAGCATTATCAACATTTTGATGTGAAAATGGAAATTATCACCTTCTTCACCTGATCCCCTTCTAGTACAAAGGACACCCAAGAGAAAAACCCATCTATGTGTCATCCCATCTCTGGAAATAGCTACTGAAAATTACTTGGAAATCTGTTATTATTGTCTACAGGGATGATTTTTTTCAGACCAGCAATTAGGTATGTTCACTCATGTTATCCAAAGGGACATTTGAAAATAAAGACAAATTAAAAATAAAGTGTTATTTTAACTGTCCCAACATGTGGTGCTCTCATTAGCAATTTGGATGGCTGACATTAGTAATATTTTATTTTACTGTAGTATAGCTAGTTTGCATGTTCTGTTTCTGCATAGTTTGATGTATTTTCTTCTTTTATCATAATTACTTTATTTTATTTTTTTTTTAGTGCATCAAGTCAGTGCTGACCCAGCTGCCTCTGGATTTTCTTGACAATGTACCACTGGAAGTATATTGCCAGTTTTTTTCTTCCAAGGCAATGGAGGGTAAAGTGACTTGCCCAAGGTCATAAGGAGAATTAGTGGGAAATAAACCCTTCATCTTCTAGGTACCAGTTGCCCTAACCACTAGGCTACTCCTCCACTAGGCACAGGTAAAAAAAATATGCATAATTCATTTCTGCTTTTATGAACCTGCTCTTTTTTATTATTATTATTATTATTAGCAGTAAAGAAGTAGCCTGATGGTTAGAGCACTGCCTTGGTACCCAAGAGACTAGGATTTGATTCCCACTAGCACTCCTTGTGGCCTTGGGCAAATCACTTAGCCCTCCTTTGTCTCAGAAGAAAGGCCTGGCAATCTACTTCCAGTCACACTGCCCAACAAACCCAGGAGCTGCTGGGTCATCAGGAGTCAGCATTGACTTGAAGACACACTTTTCTTTTTAAGTAGCAGCAAAACAAAGCTTGATTTGATGCCCATCAAGCTTGGGAGTCTATTTATCAGGCTGTATTAGTCTACATTAATCCACATTAGCATTAACATGAAATTAATGTAGACAAACTTGAAAACATACAAAAGGACCACTTAGCTCAAGAATTTGATAGTGCAAATTGCATGAAATAATATAATTTGCCGCAATTAGCTGTTCTAAAATATAACTACATTTCAGGAAGGTGAAGTTAACTTTTTCTGTTAGCTGACCACTGCTAACATCAGCCCCAGTTAGAGCCCTGGTCTTCCCCACATCACCTGATAAGAAAAAAGGACCCTTTATAATTTATCAACTCCCCCATCCTGTGCAGACAAAAATGGAGCTTTGGTGACCTGATCTAACCCTCACTAGTCTCCCTACACCTAACTCAAAGGGGCTTGAGGGTCACCAAAGACAAAAGGACTTGAGGGTCACAATTTATTCCCCCCCCCCCATGTCCCTATCAGGTGAACTCTCTATTAACCCTTCCAAGCTCTTCAATAAGGAATTCTGGACAGCAGGGAGAGTTCCTCCTCCTGTCCCACTGACACCAAATTCCAAATGGTGCCAGTTGATGTATTAAGATGCTTTTCACTGCAAATTGCTTGGGACCAGATGGGATACATCTGAGAGTATTGAAGGAACTTGGGGAGTTCTTGGGATTCCACTATCTGACCTTTTCAATGCCACTTTAGAATCTCCTGTTGTCTCAGAGGACTGGAGAAAGGTGCATGTGGTCTCTTTACACAAAAGCAGGATGAGGTTGGGAACTACAGGCCAGTTAGTCTGACCTCTCTGGCGAGTAAATTAATGAAAATGCTGCTAAAACAGAGGATAGTGAGGTTTCTGGAGTCCAATGGATTGCAAGATCCAAGGCAATATGGTTTTACTAGAGGCAGGTCTTGTCAGACAAATCTCATTAATTTCTCTGAGTGGGTGACCAGAGAGTTGGACCAAGGGAGAGCCCTAGATGTGGTGTACCTAGATTTCAGTAATGCCTTTGACACCATTCTGCACAGGAGATTTATAAATACATTGGACACCCTAGGGATGGACCCTAAAGTGTCTGACTGGGTTAGAAATTGGTTGTGTGGGAGGTGACAAAAGGTACAGGTAAATGGAGCTCATTCTGAGGAGATAGGGGCCTTGTACCAGACCCTGTGTTCCAAAAGAGCTTCCCCTCTTGTCAGTTCATGAACCAGCTGCTCCAAGAAGCAGTCATTTATTTCATCTAGAAACTTTATCTCCCTAGCATGTCCTGCCCAGTTGATACCAGTGTAATTGAAATCACCCATATATTATTATTGTGTTGTAACTTTTGATTAGCTTCCCCTGTTTTCTTTTAGCATTTCATCATCCATATGTTTATTCTGGCCAGGCAGTCAGTAGTATACCCCACTGTCAATGCCTTTCCCTTTTTACAAGTAATTTCTATCCTTAGAGATTCTACAGTGTATTTTGTTTCCTGCAATACTTTAATCCTGTATGACTCAATGCCCTCTCTAACAAAGAGTGTCACCCCTCCACCAATTTTATCTACTCTATGATTGTGATATAGTTGGTACCCAGGTATCAGTGTCCTATTGATTGTCCTTCTTCCACAAGGTCTCTGATTTAGCACTATATATGCTAATTCTCCCATCTTATTTTTTAGGCTTCTAGCATTTGCATACAGGCATTTTAGAGGCTGTATTTTATTCATATTAATCTGGTTATCAGTAGACATGGGTAATTTGGAAAATTTAAGCTCTGTCTGTTTTGTACTTAAGGGCATCTGTGTTACTTTTATCTTTATTGGAATCTCTCTGTCAGGATGTCCTAACTTCAATCTTTTGCTAAGATCCTTCAAGGATACAATCTTCCAAAACATGCATTCTTGGGTGACTGTCAGCTTTCCCCTATTAACTAGTTTAAAAGCTGCTCTATCTCCTTTTTAAAGGTTAATGCCAGCTGCCGGGTTCCATCCTGGTTAAGATGAAGCCCATCCCTTTAGAAAAGCCCCTGCTTTCCACAGAATGTTGCCCAGTTCCTAACAAATCCAAAACCCTCTTTCTTGCACCATCACCTCATCCATGCATTGGGACTCTGGAGCTCTGCCTGCCTTTTGGGTCCTGCACATGGAACGGGAAGCATTTCAGAGAAAGCACAGTTACTTACCTGTAACAGGTGATCTCTGGGAACAGCAGGAATAAGTCTTCACATATGGGTACGTCGGTACCGACGGAGCCTGCGCGGGAACGCTCCCCAGCGTCCAATCAGAAAGCTTTTGGGAGCATCCCTCAGCGCCTGCGTGCTGCCTTCCCGCCTTTCCAACTGTCTCTCCTCAGTTGAGTTTTATAGCTGAGACAAAGAGAGAGAAAGAGGAAAGGAAGATAGATAGAGAGATACAACTCCTAGGGGAGGTGGGTGGGTTGTGAAGACTTATTCCTGCTGTTCCCAGAGATCACCTGTTACAGGTAAGTAACTGTGCTATCTCCAGGAACAAGCAGGAATGAGTCTTCACATATGGGGACTCCCAAGCTAAGATGCCTGGAGCCCTGTATGGTGGGGATTGGAACATGCTACACCTCATATGGCCAGGCATCCTGAGGATGGAGGGTAGGAGTTGAAAAGAGAGGAGCTGTAGAAAAAACAGCTAACCTAAAAATAGGACTACAGGTAAGGAGTCCTTGTATGTATGAGAAGTATCATGAAAATATTGAAATGAACAATCACAATATGGACCTCACCTACTGGATTGCAGGAAGTAGAGAGGCTGATGGAGTCTACTGGGGATCCAGTAGAGGAATTTTCCAGATTTGGACCTTCACCTTCACTTCAGTGAGTCAAGGTGACCTCACTGAAGTGAAGGTGAAGGTCCAAATCTGGAAGTGACAGGTGACCCAGGTGTCAACCGGGGTAGTAGAAAAACGGTAGGTCTTTAGTGGAAAGCTTTATGGAAAAGCTGGGAACTCTTTTGGCTACAGAGTTACTCACAGGTAGGAGCAAAAGAGGAAGACTGACCGATTTGGACAAACTAACCCTGTCCTGGAGGGAAGAAGGGGTATGGGAAAAAAGGCCCGTATACCCAAGGACAGATGTCTGAAGGGTTGAAACCTCAGATCTACTGAAGATCCACCCTGTCTTTCCTAACTGGTGAGAGATAGGAAAGATATTGGAGCATGGAGCTTCAGGGATACCCAAACCTAGGGTTAAGGTAGGAGCTGTCAGTATCACAGCAGTGGTTGTGTGCATAATACCTCAGACATACTGTGGGACAGTATGAACATATGCAAGCTAACTGTCTGGAACCTATAGGAAGGTAAAAACCTCTATAAGCATAGAAAGATAGAGAGATAAGTATGTAAATACCTATCTACCTATAAGGAAGCATCTCGACAGATACACACACACATATATATATATATATATATATATGTATATATTGTCACCACCAAGGTCCCCAGAGGCCAAAAGGCTTGGGTATTTCAGTGGGGCAATCTTCTACTAGCTGTGGAATGTTCTTGGAAGGCTTTTGAAAGGCCTTCTGGGACCTGTAGTTTCTCAAACACCAGCCAAAGAAGTGTAGTTGTAGACCAAGTGTAAGGTTTATATACAGGCTTTATTCCCCGTCCGGGTTAGGATCCATAAACATTGGAACAAAAGGAATGCAGACCATTCGTCTGATAACAAAATTAAAGAAGTACTTAAACTAAACTTGGCTTACTTCAGCATAGGCAACAAAACATCAGAGAAAAAGAAACAGTCCTTTTACCTTGCAAACACTTTTCTTCCTGCTTTCTCTTGTATATAATTCTTCCTGCTCTTTACCGCAGAGCAGATATACAATCAGCCACAGTGTATGCACAGTTCGTATCACTCCCTTCTAGAGATTCTTCATATGCCCCAAACTGCCTTTCTTCACAGTTAGAATAAACTTCTCTTGGAGTCAAACTCCCGTTATACTTGCAACGTGCTTGCTGGTGAATCACAGCATTCCCCTCCTCCACTGAACTAGAGGCCCGTGGGTGATTACCATATTCAATGTAATCAAGCTCCTGAGAGCTACACAATTCTTGGTAAGTGCAAGGTCTTTCTGGGTATCTTAAACCTCTTCTACTAGGGTTAATACGCCTAGCTTCTGGCACCTCCACTTCCTGGTCTCTCGTCTGAGCAAAACTATGTTGGTAAAAACACTTTCTCCGGTTTTCCTCACCAAGCTTCTTTCCATTTATAAAACTTCCATCAGGGTAAAAACTATCCCTGGCTGAATACCTGGAGCTGGATACTTTGTACCTCCTGGACTTGGACCCTGGACTGCCACCTCTGCTTACTCCCCAGCAAGGTTCTTGGGGGATTTGGACGGCTGTGCACTGCTCCTCACAAGGGACTCTCTCACAGTCACCAGCCTCGTATGCCCCTGGCAATCTCTCTCTCTCCGTCCTCCCAGTCCTACTGGTTCTGCTTTCTCTCCTTGCAGCTCTCCCAGCTCCTTCCACGAGAGTCCTTCTCCTCTCTGTCTCTCTCTCTGTGTTCATGTCTGAGACAGCGTCTCTTCCTGAGTCTACCCTCCCCTCAGGTAAGTGAGTTTTAAATATGTTTGTCTTGGTGCTAATTTGGGCTCCACCCTTACGCAGCTGCCTCCCCTTTCCTAATGAGTTTTGAGCTGGTCTCGGGTTTGGGCGTTCCCTTACACCTCGTGACTCTGTTTGTATCGGTTGCTTATGGCAACCTTTCTCCACGTGTGAGCCTAAGCTGTCAGTTTCAGCCATATTCTGTTCACAGTTCCCTAGTTTCCTGGATTCTGACAGCACTACCTCATGACAGATCCCCCCCCCTTAAAATATTACGGGCTGCTGACGCTCTCAGACAGCACGTAATCATTCCTTGGGTTCTGTCCTGCTGCTCTACATAGGCCAAACTGGCAGTGGCCTCTCTATCTTTCCATGGTTTTAGGACGTTTACGTGAAACACCTGCTTACGCCCCTTTTCATTCACTACCTTGTATGTCACAGGGCCCACTTTCCTTATTACGGTGCCATGCCCCTTCCAATGGGCCTCAAACTTGGGTCCTGGGTCCGCTACCTGGACCAGCACTTTATCACCTATATTCAAGTGCCTTTCCCTTGTGCCCCTGTCATAATACCGTTTTTGTTTTTCCTTGCTGGACTGCAAGTCCTCCATTGAGGCCTTTGCTGTCCTTTCTAAGCGTTCCCTCAACTTCTTTAAGAATTGAGGTACCCCAACTTCCTGTGGGTCTGGCTCCACCCATTGCTCATGAAGAATATCTAAAATTCCCCTAGGGGTTCTGCCAAACATTAGTTCATAGGGTGATGCTTTCAAGGATGTCTGTATACGCTCTCTACAGGCATATACTACAAATGGGAGTAGGGTATCCCAGTCGCCCATCTCTCCCTTCTTTAAGCCTCTCCTGAGCATTTGTTTCACGGACTGGTTCATCCGCTCTACAAGCCCGTTTGTTTGGGGATGATATGCCGCAGTCCGTATATGTTTTATCCCAAATGCTTCCCACACTGTGGCCAAATGCCTAGATAAGAAATTACTACCCTGGTCGGTAATCACTTCCCTTAGAAAGCCTACCTCACAAAATAGTTTTACCAGTTCTTGGGCTATTATTCTCGCGGAGGTGTTCCTTAAAGGAATAGCCCAGGGGAACTGGGTTGCGTGGTCCACTACCACCAACAGATACTGGAACCCTCTAGGTGTCCTAATCAAAGGTCCTACAATGTCCGTCCCTATGCGCTCCATAGGCACCGCTATGGTAGGTGTGGGCACCATCGGAACAGCTTTTGGTTTTAAAGCTGTGACCCTTTGACAGGTTGGACAAGACTCACAGTATTGTCTGGTTTCTTTATATACCCCTGGCCAATAGAAGCGAACCAATATTTGGTCCAGGGTGCCTTGGACTCCCTTATGGCTGCCTATGGGGTGGTCATGTGCCAGACGCAGCACCGTAGCTTTAAACGTCGTTGGCATGACCAATTGCTTCCTTACAGCCCCGGAGTATGGGTCAATACTTTCCCTATATAGGATCTCCTTTTCTAGGAAAAACCTAGGCAGGGTAGGCCGGACTTCTCTGGCCCATTCGAAAGCCCTCTTAAGAGCCAGGTCAGCCCTCTGTTCTGCTGGGAACGATGGGAACTTGCTCACTACTTCTGCAGGCACCCAAGGTAACTCTGCCCCGGCCTCCAATTCGGCCCTCCCGCGGGTCCTATGACGCCTCTCTTTGTGCCCCTCGGCCTTTGCCTTCCTGCCCTCCTTACTTGGTTCTTGGATTAAGTCGTCATGTGTAGGAAGAATGTTTAAAGCCTCCTCATCCAATTCTTCCTCTTGGGGCTCCTCCTCCCCCCCCAGGCTTCTCTGGGTCCTCAGATATCTTTCCCTCCCCTGAGGTTCCTGCCTGTGATCGGGTAGTCACTAGGCCTGCCCGGGTACTCAAGCCTACTGCCAGCCCCTGGAGAAAGGGTGGCCAGTCTCTGCCCAAAATGACATCCCGGGGCAACCTGGGGATTACGGCTACCTGTACTGTGTGTTCCACACCTAATGCACCTATAGACACCTTCTGCAAAGAGTAACAGGCAAATGCCCCGTGTATGCATTTTAACCGCATCTGGCTTTCTGCTTGCCTCGGGGCTGACTGACGTTGCCTCTCAATGGCTTCCCAGAGCCTGGACGTAATCATGCTCTGGTCAGCCCCCGAGTCAAACAGTGTCAATGCTTTTACCCCCTCTACCTGAACAGGTATAAGGAATCCGTCTTGCGCTGGCTTGCCCGTTCCAGCCACAAGGACGGTCCGCTCAGTGCAGTCCTTTTAGAAGTGGCCTGCTCTTCCGCACACATAACATTTCCCTTTATGTGTAAGTAAAAGGTCATCATTATTATCTTTACCATTTGCATTAAACATTTTTCCTTTAAAACATTTTTCCTTTGCAAACCCTGCCATGCCTGCTGCTCTCATCAGCCCAAGCTCTGATGTGCCAGCCATCTGTGCCTCAAAATAACGCTCCGCCAGACTGGCTGCATCATCAGACAGTGCATGACAAGCATTGAGTCCTACCCCTGACACGACATAGGGGTTTCCAGTCCCATGTTCCTGCGATTTCTCCAAAAACGCCTTCATGGTATCTAGGAGTGGCCTCTGCTGCTCCCTAATCATGGTTGCCATCTGCTTTTGCATATGCCTGGCTAACTCCAGCTGCTTGTCCCACTGGTGTTGCATCCAGCTCATTACATCTTGGACCTCCATCCTTCTGCCTGTGACCTGTGGAGAAAACAGAAGAAAACACCCACGAAGTGCGGTACTTTACTTCCCTGCACCCCCTTCCCGCAACACAGCAGCGCCCTCTTTCTTGCACGGATCCAACTACGCCTGTGCCCCAGGTACCCGTTACCTCAGCCTCTGCGTAGATTCCAGCATTGCAAGAAAGAGCCCTTGTGCTTCCAGCGTCTGGTCCGTCCAGCTCACTTGCTTCTCAGGGGTCTCCTGGCACAGCAGTCCTTCTTTAAAAGTGTCCTTTTTTCCAAAATGTAAAAAAAAAATCCTCTAGACGACGCCAATACGTCACCACCAAGGTCCCCAGAGGCCAAAAGGCTTGGGTATTTCAGTGGGGCAATCTTCTACTAGCTGTGGAATGTTCTTGGAAGGCTTTTGAAAGGCCTTCTGGGACCTGTAGTTTCTCAAACACCAGCCAAAGAAGTGTAGTTGTAGACCAAGTGTAAGGTTTATATACAGGCTTTATTCCCCGTCCGGGTTAGGATCCATAAACATTGGAACAAAAGGAATGCATACCATTCGTCTGATAACAAAATTAAGGAAGTACTTAAACTAAACTTGGCTTACTTCAGCATAGGCAACAAAACATCAGAGAAAAAGAAACAGTCCTTTTACCTTGCAAACACTTTTCTTCCTGCTTTCTCTTGTATATAATTCTTCCTGCTCTCTACCGCAGAGCAGATATACAATCAGCCACAGTGTATGCACAGTTCGTATCACTCCCTTCTAGAGATTCTTCATATGCCCCAAACTGCCTTTCTTCACAGTTAGAATAAACTTCTCTTGGAGTCAAACTCCCGTTATACTTGCAACGTGCTTGCTGGTGAATCACAGCATTCCCCTCCTCCACTGAACTAGAGGCCCGTGGGTGATTACCGTATTCAATGTAATCAGGCTCCTGAGAGCTACACAATTCTTGGTAAGTGCAAGGTCTTTCTGGGTATCTTAAACCTCTTCTACTAGGGTTAATACGCCTACCTTCTGGCACCTCCACTTCCTGGTCTCTCGTCTGAGCAAAACTATGTTGGTAAAAACACTTTCTCCGGTTTTCCTCACCAAGCTTCTTTCCATTTATAAAACTTCCATCAGGGTAAAAACTATCCCTGGCTGAATACCTGGAGCTGGATACTTTGTACCTCCTGGACTTGGACCCTGGACTGCCACCTCTGCTTACTCCCCAGCAAGGTGCTTGGGGGATTTGGATGGCTGTGCACTGCTCCTCACAAGGGACTCTCTCACAGTCACCAGCCTCGTATGCCCCTGGCAATCTCTCTTTCTCCGTCCTCCCAGTCCTACTGGTTCTGCTTTCTCTCCTTGCAGCTCTCCCAGCTCCTTCCACGAGAGTCCTTCTCCTCTCTGTCTCTCTCTCTGTGTTCATGTCTGAGACAGCGTCTCTTCCTGAGTCTACCCTCCCCTCAGGTAAGTGAGTTTTAAATATGTTTGTCTTGGTGCTAATTTGGGCTCCACCCTTACGCAGCTGCCTCCCCTTTCCTAATGAGTTTTGAGCTGGTCTCGGGTTTGGGCGTTCCCTTACACCTCGTGACTCTGTTTGTATCGGTTGCTTATGGCAACCTTTCTCCACGTGTGAGCCTAAGCTGTCAGTTTCAGCCATATTCTGCTCACAGTTCCCTAGTTTCCTGGATTCTGACAGCACTACCTCATGACAATATATATATATATATATCTAAAGTGAGATCTGGAGGGGCATAACATATGCACACGCAGCTTATAGACATATGTATCTATAGAGAAGTATATAGGGATATATACATACATGAATATATATATGTCTAAAGATAAATGTCTGCAATTAAGCAGATAGAGATATGCCCATAAGAACATTCACATGGGAGATATGAAGAGGAAAGATTCATCTAATAACAAGAAGGTGGAACCTACTTGAGAAGATATATAGAGAATCTATTCCCCCTGGCTAAGATGGTGCAGGAATGCTATTCAGTGAAATAACCAGGATGGTTGCATGAAGAAACAGAGGATAATATCAGTCTGTAAACAGCAAGTCCTGAGTCCTGTAGAACTCTCGCATGGTAAATGGACAGAAAACGCATAGGATGAGATACCAGGTTGACCCACTGGAGGGACACAAGGGGTATCATGCGTTATTAGTTAAATATGTGCTGTCCATGAAGGAGTAGGATACCATGAGGACAAGCTGCAAGGAAAAAAGAGCATATTCCTTGTAGGAATTGGAGAACTCTTTAGACGTTCACGTAGAAAAGGCTTATGTCCTGTATTATAAAAGGAGATAGTAGGGTGTGGGGAACCCTCACAGTCATGGAAAATGACTGAGAAAGCCTTTTTCAACCATATAGAATAGTCATTAGAGACAAAACCCCATGCTCTCTAGCAAGGGCCCATAGTAGAAAGCTTCTCTGAAAGATTGCAGAGAGCATTATGCAGGAGAATTGGGAAATAAAACTGGCTGTTGGAAAAAACCAGCTGCATGTCAACTATGCTGCCAAATGCAAAGGAATTGGAGATGGCAAGAAAAGAAGATAGTGTGATAAGCCTGAAGTGATTAGGATTATCCAAGGCAGATGAAAGCACTATCTTGGAATCACTACTAAGGCCAGACAGAAAGTAGTGGAAGACAAGACTGGAAACTTGTGGAAAAGTACCAGTAGTCCAATCATTGGAACTCCTGCATGGGCAGCTGCTGAATAAGACAGCAGATAGAATGTTTCTGTGTAAAACAGAGAGAACAGACAGAATAAGAGGAGAAATTCCTGTCTCTGTCTGATGAGCTGCCCAGACAAAAGAAGGGAGTTTATTCAAGAGAAAAAACTCCACACTGGAATGAAAGAAATGAATAGAAGGGCTAAAGAAGCCCTGCAGTGGCATGGTACCACTCTTTCAGGGGAAACCCTGGATAAGACGGTAGAGAAAACAGGAGCTGAAGGGTGACTTACCATATGGTAAGTCTGTAGAAGGAGAAAATTCATGTTGGAACAGAAAACTATCATGGGATAGTTGTTAAACCTCTCTTCTTGGTAGGAAGAAGAGGAGAAACCTGTGACCCATAGACATGAATATCCTGACAGTTCAGCATGCCTAGGAGCAACTGAATGTCCTGAGAAAAGGAATCCCTGTGTAGAGTTTTGAAAGAAAAACAGTGAAAAAACTTCTACTGATAAGAAGTCAACTGTAGGTTGTAAACTTCAGGACCCTATGGTTGCTGTGTTTATTCAGCCTGGCTAGAGTTTGGATTCTTCAGACCAGGACGAGTCTTCCCATGCTTGGGGACATTTGAATGATGGGCAGGAAAAGAGTAAAATCTCTTTCTCCTGGGGAAAGAGGGTTTGGTAGGGCATTTCCTACCTATTGGGGAAGGAGAAGGCTTAGGATCGCCTTCAGAAACAGGGAAGTCAGTGGAGCACTGAGCAACCTGATGTAAAGACTCCTTATTGAAGAGATTTTCTCCAGTGCAAGGAGTATTACCCAGTCTTTGCTGTGCCCATTTGTTCAAGTCTGAAGCTTGGAGCCAGGCTCTACGTCGTGCCCCTATGGCTATAGCAGAGGTTCTGCAAACAGACTCAAAAGAGCCTATGGAAGCACGAGAAAGAAACCAAGAGATATTTTGGCTATGACTAAGAAGTAAGGAATAGTCTGCAGCCTTGGGCTCTGATAGAAAAGGAGTCAAAAGAGATAATTTCTTTGTGACCTCCTGAAGGGATAGACACATATAAAAAATATATGAGAGAATCCTTGTTGCCAGCATAGATGTTTGGAAGGTTTGACGTCCAAAGGCATCCAGTGTTCTAGATGCACGACCTGGCGGGTAAGAAGAATGCTTCTTCTTGCTTTTTACCTTCCTCATTGCTGATTCCACTACAATGGAATGATGGGGAAGTTGAGTTTTTTGAAATCCTGGAGAGGGAGGCACCTGATATAGAAGATCAGTTGCTCTAGAAGGTGAGGAAACCCTCAGAGGTGCTTCCCACATTCTTAGAAGATCCTGCAAGGAATGATGTAAAGGAAGCATTATATTTTCCTTTTCTCCAGAACAAGGAGAGCCTTGAGCAGGATCATAGCCAGGGGTAGGAATAGCAAGGGATGTTGCTATGTCCAGGAGAAAATTCTGAAAAGAAGGATCTCCAACAGAAATCATCCCTGGACAGGCTAGATCTAAAGAACTAGCCTGGGCACCGGAGTAAGATCTTGCCCGGTGCAGAAAAGGATCCCTAAGGGATGGATGCTGGTACTGGAGGTCATGACGTGAGACAGTCAGTACTGCATCGTCCATGCCAGGTATCGACTCCAAACTAGGTATAGAAAGGTGTGACTCTGATGAAAGAAGCATGGAAGGAGCTGACCCCGATGGTACTGCAGGTATCGGCACCGATACCGATACCGGTAGCTGTGCCGGAATCGAAGACGACACCGACAGCGAAGCAGTCATCGGAGGCTGCTCAAGTGGTACCGAGGAAACCGAAGGTCCTTGGTAATTACCCTCGGTACCGAGCATCCAGAACCGGAAAGCATCGGATCCGAGACGCGTTGGTACCCAGTCTTCCAGACTGGAAAACGATTCCAGACTCGGCATCGAAGGAAGCGAGTCTATCGATGCATGTCTAGAAGGTACCGACGTCGGTGGTAGTATCGGCGGTGATACCGATACTGGAAAGTCAATCTGGGATGTATCGACCGGTTCCGAAGGTACCGAGAAAACCAGATGACGATCCCTGGTGAAGAGTGGATTGCTCAACACCAGTGCCGATGCCGGGGTATCGGTACCGCTCGAAGTGGATGCCACCACCGAGCATGGCTCAGGTATGTTCTGTGAGGGGTGAGCCTCAGGAACAACCTGAAACCCCTGAAAGGCTTTGGAGACCGAAGACTCTGCCGGGGTTTTGGAGCCAATGGATCCTTGAGGGCAAGGCCGGAGCCGTCATCATGCTGAGCATGAGACCTACCACTCAAGGATTGGCTAGTCTTAACAGACTGTTTGTGGGTTACCTGATCCTGTAGAGAAGGAGAAATGGCCGGTGCCCTGCCATTGGAAGGGAACTCGGTATCGAGGAAAACTCAAAAAGGGAAATCTCTTCTCATAATATTGTAGCCTAATGGCTCCGGATGGTCAGGACCCAAACAGTTGAGACACCAGGACTTGGAGTCTAAAAATAATACTGCACTGCCACAGTTAAGGCACTTCTTAGGAAAAGAAGGAGGCGGCTCCATGATGGAGAGGCCTGAAGGCTCAAAAATTTAAACCGAAACTGAGGGAAAAAAATTTCCTGGATTAAATTGAAAAGAGAAGAAAAAAACACTGGCGATATCGGTGGAGTCGGGGAGACAGCCGCGACCACAGAAAAACAAGAATTAAAGAATTAAAGAAAAAATTTTCTGCGGTGACAGGAGGACGTCCTGCCGGCTCCGCGGAAAAACGAAAACTGAGGAGAGACAGTTGGAAAGGCGCGAAGGCAGTACGCAGGCGCTGAGGGATGCTCCCAAAAGCTTTCTGATTGGACGCTGGGGAGCGTTCCCGCGCAGGCTCCGTCGGTACCGACGTACCCATATGTGAGGACTCATTCCTGCTTGTTCCTGGAGATTGCTACCCTAGAAGTTCTGGATTTCAACTCCCTACCTAAAAGTTTAAATTTGATCTCCGAAACCTCCCTCCAACACTTTCCTAAGTCATTGGCACAAACATGTACCAAGACAACAGACTCCTCCCCAGCGCTATTTAAAATCTTGTCTAGGTGGCACGATCATTTCCTGCCACAACAGGGTGATGCTGTCCTGGCCTCCTCCTCCTGAGATCTCTCCAGCAATCCAGGCCTGAATCTCTGCCTGCCTTTCTGACACTGCTGCTTGGATGTCTCACCACCACTTTTAATTGAACATGGCCAAAACTGAGCTTCTAATTTTTCCTCCTAAACCCTCCTCACCCCTTCCTCCTTTCTCATTCTCTGTGGATAACTCTTTTCTCCTCCATGTTTCCTCAGCTCGCAATCTTGGGGTCATTTTTGACTCCTCTCTCTCCTTCTCCACACACATCCAGCTGATAGCTAAAACCTGCCATTTATCTCTCTGTAATATCAACAAAATCCGCCCATTCCTTTCTTAACACACTAATAAGATGCTTAGCCACTCTTTAGTCACCTCCTTTCTAGACTATTGTAACCTACTCCTTGCTGGTCTCCCTCTGAATTCTCTCTTTCCCCTTCAATCTGTTCAACACTCTGCTGCATGGCTAATCTTCCACCAGCCTTATCATGCCCATATCACCCCTTTTCTCAAGTCACTTCATTGGCTCCCTATCTGTTTCCACATCCAGTTCAAACTTCTCCTGCTGACCTATAAGTGCATTCACTCTGCCGCTCTTCACTACCTTTCCTCTTTTATTTCTCCCTACACGCTTCCTCGGGAACTCCACTCTTCTGGCAAATCATTTCTATCTGTGCCCTTCTCTTCTATTGCTAACTCCAGACTTTGCTCCTTTTACCTTGCTGCTCCTTATGCCTAGAACAAACTAACCGAGTCTGTACATCAGGGGCCTTCTCTGGCCCTTTTCAAATCCAGGCTGAAACTCACCTCTTTGTTGCCACTTTCGGATCTTGATTCACCTGGTCTCCTTTTTGTTTCCTTACCATTCCCCCTAGATGTACCCCATTGTCTACAGCTACAGTGTTGTCTGTCTTGACTAGATTCTAAGCTCTGATGAGCAGAGATCGTCTTTTACATCTGTCTGTGCAGCACTGTGTACATCTTGAAGCACTACACAAATGTTCAATAGTAGTAGTATTAGTGAGAGCAAAGAGTTCCTTGCACCTAGTGCCCACATAAGACCACTCACTAACTGGGAGAAAATCATACATCTGACACTCAATGCAAAAGACTGATAGCCTTCATCTTACAGCTGGACTGCTGTCTGCATCTTAGTATATCAACAAGTACTCTCCATTTCCACTTCGATATACAAAATTCTATAAACGTTGGCATTTACACCTTCTCCAAGTCAAGTATAAGTTCCTGCTTGAAAGGGCAGGTATAAAGACTGAGGCCAGCTCCCCTCATTACCCCTACATCCAATCTTCCCTCTCAATACCTCCCATCTTCTGATCTTCCCTCTCAACACCCAACCCCCAACATCCGTTCCTCTCTTCTGGTCATCTTCCCAACATCAATTACTTCAAATGATCTCCATGGTCTATCTAAAGCTGGCCTTAACATATATTATTCTGCTAAATGCACGATTGTATTGCAGTCATATATCATAGTAACATAGTAACATAGTAAATGACGGCAGATAAAGATCAGTATGGTCCATCTAGTCTGCCCAGTAAGATGGTAAGAGTATATGCATACATGTAATAACTGTTCCCCCTTATCTTTCTGTTTATATATGTTTTTACATGTGTATATATAAGCCATTATATTACATGCATCAACAATTACATGGGTATATACAGTATAATTTGATTACATATTCATAGGTAATAGTCTTACACACATATGACATTTTCATATGTAGATGTGTGCCTCAGCCATCCCTACTCCCCATCAATTAGCTAAAACCCCTTCACTATCCCTTCTGAGATGCCCAGTAAGGAAGTTGGGATAAGGAAAGAGTGTTCTTCATTTTTGCCATACTCACACCAAACTCAGTAGGGCACTGGCTGATCTCTCGTGGTACTTAGAAACATAGGGTCTGATATTGAATTATAATGGCTATTTGCCACTATGGTACATATCCATCTGTGTGGACCCTTAACCCCGGATATTCAATGCTGGGGTCATATGCAGCCCTGGCATTGAATATCTGGGTTTGTCGCACAGCCTCACAGCCACTGTAGCTAACCGGGCAGCGGTGATATATGCCCCCTCATTGCAGAGATTTCTTTCAATTGAAAGAGGTTCTCTCTCCAGCCTTTTCTCCAAAGTATACATACTGAGATCTTTAGGTCTATTCCCATATGACTTATGATGAAGTCCATAGACCATTTTGGTAGCCACCCTCTGCACTGACTCCATCCTGTTTATATCGTTATGAAGGTGTGGTCACCAGAATTGCAGACAATACTCCAGATGAGATCTCACCAAAGACTTATACAGAGCCACTATCACCTCCTTCTTCCTGCTAGTCATTCCTCTCCCTGTGCACTCAATGATCCTTCTGGCTTTCATTATCATATTTTATGTCTGCTTAGCCACCTTAAGATCATCAGAAACAATCATGCCCAGGTCCCGCTCTTCTTTTGTGGGTAGAAGTACTTTACCCCTGTTGTTTCTTACATGTCCCCTTAGCTATGTGGACTACAGGGATTTTCATTTGAGGTTTTCTTTGTCTATTAACTTCTTCTTTTTTATATGATTGTTGTGGATATTCCTTCTCTCTACAAGTCTGTCTTGTAAATATAATAAAATAAAATGAAGAAGGTAAAATTGCCATGTTCTTACCCAAGTAACCAATCTCAGCTTTACCAACATTCAAGCTCAACCCATTTGCAGACTAATATAAAGTCCTTTAAACTTATTAGGTATTGTATGATATTAATCTGTTTTTGCTTCAAGATGAACTAGAACTAATCTATTCCTACAGGCTAATAACTTCCCAATGAAGGTAACCAATTAAACCTGAAAAATCTCCCTGCTATCCTCTTAATTGACTTAACAGCCTATAAATTAAATATTGAGCCTGGGCTGGGTGGGAGTTGGGGTAGGATATAAATACTAACAGAAACTTTGCCTGTTAAGCTATGCTCAAAGTGCCTTTTAAGAAACAGAAACTTTGCTGTTAAGCTATGCGCTGACTATATCAATAAACACACAATTTTAAATATACATAGGTTTTGTCAGTTTAACCCAAAAGATTCTTTCCCCCAAGTTTTGTATCCATCTGTTGTCCCCCTTATTTCCTTCACCCCAGCTACTACCACTGCCACCGCATCTCCCAAAGTCTGCAGATGCAATAGCAATAAAATAAGCAATAAGTGTGGGGTCTTTGAGACTCTGGAACACTTAAAAGGCCCTGCTAGTCCTGACCCTTCTGACATGAAAAGTATGCATCAGATAGGGCTTCTATAGCAGGACCTTTGAAACACATGTGAGTCTCACAGACCCAGTGCTTATTGTTCATTTTATTGCTGCTGATCTCTACTGCAGATCTGGGAACTAAGGCAGTGGCTGTAGGTGAGAGGTCACAAGTGAGATGCTGCCACTGTCATTGCCATCTGCCTTTTAAAGGACCAAGCAGAAGTGAGGCAGTTGCCAATGGAATACCTGAGACAGCCACTTCATTTGGCCTAATTATAGAACTGCTCCTGCTATTATTTCCTTCTTGTGTCACCCCCTCCTTCTACTTTCTTTCCTCACATGCATTTCTTTCCCTTTTCTCAACTTCATGTCTCTTGTCTCCACCAGGCCCCCTTTTTTCATGTATAAGCAGTAATGAAGTCATCACATATGGAGACATCATCCGATGGAGCCCCGCATGGGAACGCTTCCCAGCTACTAGTGGAAGCTTTTGGGAAGTCCCACCATGCATGTGTACCATATTCATGGCTGCCTCTGTGGCACCATCTTGGATTAGTCTTCATTTTTCTGCAGACCCAATGGACGTGTTTCAACAGAACTCTGCCTTTGGTAACTATTTTTTCCCCTCTTGGGAAAATGCCACCTTTTACATCGGCATTAACGACACTGGTCTCAATGGCTACAAAGGCTCTAGTGGGCGCTGGCAGTGCATCAACATCGAAGAGTTTCTGAGTCCACTCAGAGCCAAGCACCCATAGTGCCCCAAAGCATCGACCATTGATTGATATCCACCCAAGGATGAGGAAGGATTCGACTTCATCTTTATTGACATTGAAGGGAGATGGCACCAAGCACTGGGTGAAGACTTTGATGCACTGGCATCAAAGTCCTTAGAGACATGGTGTTGAGAGCAATGAGAGTTCATGAAAGTGCTCCTTTAAGCTGACCCAAAGAGAGGAGAACTCATCCTCCAGAACATTGGAAGGGTAGCAACAGCTGAGACCAAGTCTACCCTTGGCTTAGAGTATTGGTGACAATACTAATTTAACCTGTAAATAGTTACCCTGTAAATAGTTACCCCGGTTATCCTATGTTTTTTTTCCCTGTTCTATGTAAAACTCAATGTTGCTTGTATGCATTGTAGTATGTTTTGTTCGATGTACACCGCGCTGATTGTAATAGCGCGGTATAGAAGAAATGTTAAATAAATAAATAAAATAAATACCCTGTTCAGATTCTGGGTACATTGGTCTAAGTTGCTTATACCCCATAGTATTCGGAGTTGGCAACCATGGAGAAATGCCTTCTGCAGGCTCTCAAGGAATGGATGTGCTTTTGACCATGCAGCAGGACGAGGCCTCGATTTTGGTTGCATCAACATTGGCAACAATACAACCAATCCTTGAGATGCATGCTTTGCCTGCAGGAAAGGCATCAACTTTGGGGCATTGAATGACCTTGATACCAGTGCATGCCTGGCCAATATAGCTCTCTAGCATTTCAGCGTCTGATGTGCCCCCAAAGTCTAGACGAGCATCAGTGCATCATTGCTCCTGGAGGAGCTCCCAATCCCCTTGGGTCAGGAGAGAGATCCAGGCAGAGACTCAGAAGTACTTTGATTTCCTCTCTGAGTCTGACTCAGAAGGCTGGGTCACTGATGTTGTCTCTGAAGATGTGTCGGAGCACTAGTCTCTTGAGCTTCCGTCAGACCCTTCTCCCCCTTATGGACGGTGCAAGACCCCTCCTGAGGACATGACTTTCCAAACTTTTGTCAGGTACATGCCATTTTTTTTTGGAGACTGAGGATGAGCCCAGGGCAGAAGAGTTGGAGATCCTTCAGTACTCCTCAGCCCCTAAGGATGCGGTGACAGTGCCCGTGCACTGCATCCTTCAGAGAGTACAGATGAGAATGTGGGAAAACCCCCTAACTGTGCATCCAGTCAGTAGAAGGCTTGACTCCATGCACAGAATTCAGAAGACTCCCGGATTTGAGAAGCTCCAGCTTCCGCACCATTTCTTGGTGGTTGAACCTGCCCTTAAGAGATCCAAGAGTTCCAAGACTCATTCCTTAGTGCCCCTAGGGAGGAAGGCTCAGACATTGGATTCTTTGGGGAGGAGGTATTTTCAGAGTTCCATGCTGATAGCCTGCATGGCCTCTTACCAGCTCTACATGGGTATGTTTTTGAAGAATATCATGTGACTTCGCTGATCTGTCCCAGTATCTCCCTCCAAAGAAATTGGAGCAGTATATTCCCTAGTGGCTCACGGCAAGGACTACTTGAAGCTCATGGTCTGTGCCTATGATATCTTTGAAATGGCATTGAGAGCTTCTGCCTTGCATATTTGCACCTGGAGACTCACATGGCTCTGGTCCTCAAACCTTGAACAATCAGTGCAGGACAAGCTTGCTGATGTCCTGTGCCATAAAATCTCTTCAGAGAACAGATTGAAGAGAAAACTGGCTTCACTGAAAAGCAGCATGCTGCCCTTCGCAATCTTTCAAGGTGCACGTCTGAGCCAACCTCCTATCGCAGGAGGTACCAAGGAGGGGGCCAGAAAAAGACCTATTACTCTCATAAGTGTAGGTACTTTCCTGGATATAAAACCTCCCAACCAAAACAGGTTCCTCGACCACAGTTGCAGTGAGAAAAGCCTCAGAAAGCCCAGCCCACTCCTTAGTCAAAGCAAGGGCCAAGGTTTTGACTAGTTCCTTCAGAGCATAGTCACTCTACCAGTAAGCACGGTTGAAAACCCTCTGGTCGGGGTAAGGCTTGCTCTTTTTGCCCAAAGGTGGCTCCTTATAACTTCAGACATATGGGTTCTGCAGATCATCCAAAGTGGTTACAAATTACATTTATTCGAACTACCTCCAAATTGCCCACCGAGGGTGCATCACTTCGATCCTCTGCATCAGGAACTGTTTTAGAGAGAAATCACTGCCCTCTTGACAGATCTGGTGATGAAGCTTGTGCCACCAGAGCAGAGAGGGCGATGTTTTTATTCCAGGTATTTCCTGAGCCCCAAGAAAACAGAGGAATACTGTCCCATTCTAGATCTAAGACATCTGAACACATACTTGGTAAGAGAAAATTTCAGAATGATTTCCCTAGGCACCCTGCTTTCTTATCTTCAGAGGAGATTGGCTATGCTCCCTAGATCTGAAGGTTGCATATACCCAAATACAGAAACATCCTGCTCACAGGAAGTATCTTAGATTCATCCTGGGGAGACATCACTTCCAGTACCGAGTGTTGCTGTTTGATCTAGACTTAACACCTCATATATTCATGAAATGCCTTGTGGTAGTAGTTGCTTACCTCTGGATGCTGGGAGTGTTTGTCTTCCCCTATCTGGATGATTGGCTGATCAAGAATACCACTTCAGAACAGGTTCAAGAATCTGCATAGTTCACCATTTGAGTGTTAGAACTACTAGGGTTTATCCTAAATGACCCAAAATCCCACCTACAGCCCATCCAACAATTGGAATTCATAGGAGCCCTGCTCATCATGACTCAGGCGAGAGCCTTCCTCCTGCAAGACAGAATCCTCAGATTGTCAATACTGGTGCAGGAGACTCAACTGAGTCAGCATGTAATGACTCGCAAGATGTTATCTGTGCTAGGCCATATGGCCTCTACTGTGCACATAACACCCTTGGCACACCGTCATAAGAGGCAGGCTCAGTGGACTCTGAGGATTTAGTATACTCGAGCCACAGGTTGACTCAGGGATTGTCTTGTTGTTGTTAAGTGCCGTCGAGTCGGAGTCGACTCATGGCGACCCTCTGGATAGCTATCCTAAACTGTGTTCGGTCTTCAGTCAGGCGGCTCATTGTTGACAGACTGGTACCCGTAGCTGCTGTTATTGTATAGATCCATCTCATTGCTGGCCTTCCTCTTTTGCGTTGACCTATCTTGCCAAGTATGATGTCTTTCTCTAATGATCTCTCTCTCCGCATGATGTGTCCAAAGTATGAAAGTCGAAGTCTTGTCATCTGAGCTTCTAAAGAAAGCTTAGGTTTGATCTCCTCTAGTACAGACTGGTTTGTTCTTCGGGCAGTCCATGGTATACACAGTATTCGCCGCCAGCACCATAATTCAAAGGCATCAATTTTCTTCCTGTCTATCTTTTTCATTGTCCAGCTTTCACATCCATATGATGTTATTGAAAATACCGTTGCTTGAACAAGTCGAATCTTTGTATGGAGAGAGACATCTCTGCTCTTGAGAATCTTATCTAGGGATTGTCTATGTGTCACCAATCCCCTTGTTCAGTCACTACAATGGTGGACAATCCACTACAATTTGCTCAAAGATCGACCCTTCTAAATTGCTCTGCCTCAAAATGTTTTGATGACAGATGCATCCAAACTGGGTTGGTGAGCTCATCTCTATGGGTTTCACACTCAGTGCAATTGGGCATTCCAAGAAAGTCTCCACCAGATCAACTTCTTGGAGTTAAGAACCATAGCAAATGCTCTTAGCTTTCCGAGATTAACTGGTCAACCAAATTGTTTTAATTCAGACTGACAATCAGGTCGCAATGTTCTACATCAACAACAGGAGGGCCTCAACAAAGAAGTCTTATTCCTGTAAATGGAGGAGATATGCTCTCTGGTGTGAGGGCCATGCTCTAGATCCTTTCATCTGTCCCACACAAAAATTGTTTTAATATCTTCTATACCTTTCCGAGTCTGGATTTATGTCCAACTCTGCCAGGGTTCACCTCAGTGTAACTGGAGCTTATCATAGAGGTGTAGAGGGAAGTCCATCTCCGTACAGCCTTTAGTTGTTTGCTTCATGTGTAGGTTGCTTCTCTTAAAGCCTCCCTAGAATTCTCCCACAGTATCATGGGACTTCAATGTGGTTCTTGCACAACTCATGAAAACCCCTTTAGAGCCACTCAACTCCTGCCTTTGATGTTCATGACCTGTAAGGTTTTGTTTTTGGTGGCGGTCACTTCAGCATGCAGAGTGAGCAAGCTTCAGGCTCTCAACGTTTATCCGCCTTACACCAAATGCCATCATAATAGAGTGGTCCTCTGTACTCATCCTAAATTCCTTGCAAAAGTGGTGTCAGATTTTTATCTTAATTAGTCAATTGTTCTACCAATATTTTTTCCAGAACCTCATGCCCAAAAAGGGGAAGCTGCAAACGAGCCCTAGCCTTCTAGTTGTAGCAGACAAAAGCCCATAGAAAGTCCATCCAGCTTTTTGTTTCTGTTCACACATTCACAACTTTCAAGATGGGGATTTTTGATGCGACAGCAACTTCAACCAATCTGTACTTAGGAATCTGTTTGGGGATTAGAATCCAACTCTATCCCTCCTAGGCCCATTCTACAATTCTGTATCTCGTTGCCATTAGATAGACAGAATTTTGCCCCTGTTGAGCTTGTCTGCTTTCCCATGGGTTTTTGGTAGCCTTTAGTTGGGAGTCCCATATGTGAGAACTTCATTCCTGCTTGTCCATGGAGGAGAACACCTGCTACAGGTGAATGCTACCTTTTTCTTTCAGTCCCCTCCTTTCTTAATGCCACATGTTTCCTCTCTCAATTTTTATTTCATATCCTTTCCTCTCTATTTCTTATGTCCCCTCTCCCAGCTTCCCTTCCTGCTATCTGTCTCTCTACCAAATCATGCTGTCTTCTCCCAGCTCCCTTCCCCATCACGGTCCACGTCTCCTCTATTTGTTCTGATTCTCACAGCCTATATCTACTTATCTCCCACAGCTTCTGTCCTCACTAACCAACCTCTCTTGCTCTTACAATTCTTGTCTATCTCTACCTGTTCTTCACAGCAACATTCTCTTTCTCAGGGAATTTTATTTATTTATTTATTTTAACAGTTGCTTATATACTGCAACCTTCCAAAGATCAGGTGCGGTTTACAATGAACAATTTAGGAAACAGTGAACAGAGCTGTTTTTACATGGAACTTCAGTGAACTATGTACAATATACTGTTAATTACATTAAACATTTGGTTATAGTAAGAACATTATAAAACTATTTACAAAGGTATGGTTCATATAGGTAACTATATACAATGGAAATGAATCCCGTAGGCAATTCTTAACTTGAGTTAGAGTGGGACAAGCAAGGTAGAAGAAACTGAATGGAGAAAGGGAATAGGAAGGAAGGTATTAGTGAGAGTGTAGGGTGAGATTGAACCGAAGGATGAGCCATTCATTTTGGGCTTAGGTCAATGATGGGACAATGTGAAAAAATTGAGCTCTTGTAAGTATTGGGTCGATATAACTTATATCCATCTAACATCTGTTATCCATTTTCTGTCTGAGATAATTGGTTTATGTTTGGTCCATAGTGAAGGCTGAACAGATGGGTTTTTACATTCTTGCGGAGCTCTTTAAGTTCAGTTAATGTTCTTATTGCTTCAGGGAGGGAGTTCCAGAGAATGGGAGCTGCATGGGAGAAAGCTTTTTTGTTAGTTAGCTTTTTGGCCTTTATGAAATCTTTAGAAATCCTTATTTTATTTGAGTTGCCACTCCTTTGTATAGTTTTATTTGATTCTTTAGTGATAAGCTTGTTTAGAGAAGCAGGTGCCATATTATTTAGTGCCTTAAATGTGGTTATTATCATTTTGTAGTTAATTCTGGATTGGATTGGAAGCCAGTGTAAGTTTGCTAATATGGGTGTTATATGCTCAAAAGGGTGCACTTTCATTATAGTTCTAGCTACTGCATTTTGAGCAAGTTGGAGTCTTTTTATGTTTTGTTTAGTTGCCCCAATAAGAGTTATGTTGGCAAAATCAAAGTGCGGAGTAATTATGGCCTGAATTATACTTATAAAGTCATGTAAATGTACAAGTGGGCGTAATTGTTTTAGGATTTTGAGCTTAAAATATACTTTTTTTGTTATGTTTCTAGTCTGGGTATTCATACTGAGGTGTGTATCTAGGATCACGCCTAGGTATTTCACTTCATTCTTTATATGGATGTCATGATTTTGAAGTGTAATGTGTGTTGGGGGAATGAAAGATTGGTTTTTTGTTACAATTAGTATGTCAGTTTTA
This sequence comes from Ichthyophis bannanicus, assembly GCA_033557465.1. Classification (NCBI taxonomy): domain Eukaryota; kingdom Metazoa; phylum Chordata; class Amphibia; order Gymnophiona; family Ichthyophiidae; genus Ichthyophis; species Ichthyophis bannanicus. Next base: position 683,228,221 of record CM066036.1, on the reverse strand, counting down.
GAATGGTTAATATGAAGATTGTGATCTTTTAGCCATGTAGCTAGTTCGTCGAAACAGTCAATAATTGGAGTGGGAGTATGGGGATTGTGAAAGGAATGTACATCATTATATCGTCTGCGTATATATGATAGAGTACATTGAATTTTTTAAAGATGTTGCAGATTGGTTGGATATAAATATTGAAGAGGAGGGCTGATAGGGCAGAGCCTTGCGGGAGGCCGAGTGTTTGATTGTATGTGTTCGAAGTTTGGGAGCCGATCCGGACTGTTTGTGTTCTGTTGCTCAGATAGGATGTGAACCACTTATGTACTGTTGAACTTACTCCTATTTGATTGAGCCTATTAAGCATTATAGAATGGTGGACGCTATCAAAGGCTGCACTGATATCCAGGAAGAGAAGGATGAACGCTTGTTTGGGGTTATCGATTCCTCTTACTAGTGAGTCTAGAAGTACTGTTAATAACGTATCTACTCCATGGCAGGGACGGAAGCCGTATTGTTGGTCATCGAGGGGGGCAGATGTGTCCAAATATTCTTGTGTTTGAGATTGAACAACCTTTTCGATGAGTTTAGCCATAAATGGTATACTTGAAATGGGTCTATATGAGTTTGGTGAAGTTTTGTCAATATTTCCGTTTTTGAGTATGGGGCGGATTTGTGCGTGTTTTAGTGTGGGTGGTAGATATCCTTGGCATAGCGATAGATTGATAATAGGGAGTATGAAGGAGGATAGAGTTGTAAGAGTATTCTTTATCCAGATTACAGGACAAGGATCTAAGAGGGAGGTGGTAGTATTCAGATTTGATATAATGTTTTTGAGGGATTCTTTGGTAACAGGGTGGAAGTCAGCCCAGTCGTCAGTTTGATGATGGTTGGTATTGGTAAGTGGCATTGGTGAGAATGTATTAAGTTTTGTTTTGTTTATATAGTGATTAGCTAAGTTCTTGGCCGTTATATCTGTGATGTCATTGCTAGAGTTATGTGTATTGTTAGTTAAGTTTTGGACTATTGAAAATAGTTCTCTTGGTCTGTTTATAGATTTAGTTAGGATGGTGGAGTGGAAGTTTTTCTTAGCACGGTCTGTAGCATCTTTATACTTTTTGAGGTGGTAATGATATTTCTCATAGTGTGTTGTGGATTTAGTTTTGCGCCATTTTACTTCTATTTTCCTTAGTTCTCTTTTCATTGATTTTAAAGTGCTGCTGAACCAAGGGGCGTCACTGTTTCTGGGGCGGTCATTCCTTTTAATATGTTGTTTATTAGCTGCTGCCTTGGAGATTGTTTTATGCCAGATTTCAACCGCTTCATCTAGGTCAGAGGGTGATAATGATAGATGGGGGATCGTTAGGTCGAGGAATTCTTCCTCATTGAATCTCTTGAATCTGGGTTTAGGAGACAGTAAAGATCTGTTTTTATTATTTGTTTCAGTGTATGTAAGACTAAATTTGATTAGGTGGTGGTCTGACCATGGGATTGGGGTACTTACCAATGAGGCTGAGTTGAAGAGTTTATGAAGTACTTCTGGGAGAATGATAAGGTCAAGTGTTCCTCCTTTAATATGGGTTTTTGTGTTAATAATTTGATGGAAATCCATATCTGCTATTGATTCAAGGAAGTGGGCTGAGTGTGAGGAGGGTAGTGATGGGAGGTTGAAATCTCCTAGAATTATCAATGGGTTTAGATCTGTGGATGAGCTAAGGAGTTCTATAAGTGTATCTAAATTTTCTGATTTTTGATCAGGTGGTCTGTATACTAGACATATTCTTAGGTGACCAATTTTCATGGTGAGGGTGTCAATGTTGTGGAGGTCTGAGGATTGTGGTTTTGCTTTTAAAACTTTTTTTGTCATCATGAGTACACCACCTCCTTTTTTATGGTTTCTGTGTGAATATGAGATATCGTATTCATTGTTTTTTAATTGGTTTAAGTAAACATTATCAGTGTCGGTTAACCAGGTTTCAGTTACGCATAATATATCAGGTTTTAGATCATTTAGTAAGTCTGTGAAGATAGTGAGTTTGTTCTTCATAGATCTTGCATTTATTAGGATACACGACAATGAGATTGTGTTCCTTGTGTTTTGTTGGATATCTTTTTGTGGTATTAGGGTGGGCTTAATATGAATTAGCCTGTAGTGGTTTGCTTTTGTGTTGAAAGCAGTATTTAAATGACCTAAGCTCTTTAATAAGCTCTTTAAATTCTCTTTACCCTGTTGTAGTTCCTCTATCCCTTTCCTCCTCTTAGCCTCTATCTTCTTCTCTTCCTCTCCCCAGTAGCAGCTGCAGGCAGGAAGTCTGTCTATCCTAGACTTCTGCAATTCCTGCCTCCCTTGCAGCCCACTAGTCAGATACAGACAACCAATTAGCTGCAGGGGGAGACCAGAGCAAAAGTTCAGGGACTGAAACCCCACAGCTTGAAGCTCTTAGCTCCCAGTCTAAGAAAGTGCAGAAAAGAATATTTGGGGTGCTCAAGCACTCACAGCATCCGCAGAGCTGGTGCCTGTTATTGCAATGGCAATCCCCAGCAAAATGACACATCCAACACATTCAACCAAAATGACACATCCAACACATTCAACCAAACACAAGGCCTCCCACAGGGATCCGCACTATCAGCACTTTTGTTTAACATTTACCTACAACCAGTCAGCAACATCTTTAAACGTCATGGCGTCCATTATCATATCTACGCCGACGATATAATGTTTTACCTACCATTTAAAATCCCACACCCTCCACTACAACAAATAACAGAATGTTTTAAAGAACTAACAATATGGCTCAGCGATCAGAACCTACACATTAACTTCTCAAAAACTGATGTACTATTTATTACTAAAAACCAAACATACACACCTCCAAGCACCATCACACTTGATAACCATGAGATCAACATAAAACAAGAAATAAAATACCTAGGTGTGATACTTGACAATAAGCTTAACATGGATTCACACATAAAATATCTAACAAAAAACATACACTACAAACTTAAGACCTTGAGACAACTAAGACCTTTAATTCACTTACAAGACTTCATAACCATAATTCAAGCTATCATAACCCCACATTTTGATTTTGCAAATTTAATCCTTAATGGCATCACAAAGCAAAACATTAAAAAGATACAACTAACTCAGAACATAGCAGCAAGGATAATAATGAATATAAGTTCAATCGAACATATCACACCGATCTTGGCTGAACTCCATTGGCTACCTATTCACAGCAGAATAAAATACAAGATTCTACTAACTACATTTAAACTAATAAATAACTTAGCGCCATCAGTACTCAATACACTCATCAATTTAGAAATAGATAAAAGATCACAAAGGAGTAGATACACAAACACTATTACAGTACCAAAAGACTACACAAAAGCTAGAAAACAAACCAACATGAGAGCCTTCTCTCATTCAGCACCTATCCTCTGGAATAACCTTCCTGACAACATTCGCCTACTATCAGACATAAAGGAATTTAGAAAAAAACTGAAAACCCATTTATTCTCATTACACTATAACAAAAGAGCAGAAACTAGCCAGACTACACAAAGAGACACAGGTTAACTAGCAAATACAACCATTATATAACTACGTGCCTTGAAGATTAAATTAATGTTTACACCTACAAGCGATATATGATAATTGTAAATATCTACTATGTACATATGTTCTAATAGTTTAACGTTCTAATAATTTACTGTTTAAATATTATACTGTTACCTGTACCTAGTTCACCTGTTCTATGTAAAATGACTTGGTATGATACTACCCATACCATATAACATAATGTTCATTGTAAACCGCACTTGATACTTGTGAAAGAGCGGTATAGAAATAATTGTTAAATAAATAAATAAATAAATAAAATTAATTACTCCTGCTGGAATTCTGCACACAAGGTTCAAATGTTGTCTATATCATAAGGTCTGAATTCTGCAAAATTCTGCATGCTTTGTCGAAATAAAGCATATTGTTTTTGAGTAATACTTAATTTAAAATACAATACAGAAATAAAATCACAAAAAAAGCTGAATTTTGAATTACTGTGTGCAGAATTCCAGCAGAAGATCATGGCTCCCTCTAGAACTTGATAAATGTGCTGTGCACTCTAATTCTGCTCAGTAGGGGCCCATTGCAGAGATGCTAATAACGGGGTTGGATGTCCTGGTAGGGTTGCCTCTGTTGCAGCATTTCTGTGCTCCTGCTGGACATCCCGGTGCCATGGCAATGGGACGCCCCAGCACCAGCGGGAGCATAGGGAGGACTGGACAGGCTGTAGGGAGGATGCCCTGTGCCACTGAATCGGGGCTACACCGGGCCGCCTCTGTGCCCGATCCTGCAACCACAGGACCATCTAGCCCCCGGAGTTGCAGAATTGGGTGCAATTTGGGGCCGTTCATTTTTTGGACGTCCGGACATACCCCTGTTGGAATCGAGTTCCAGGTATCACTGTTGTGTAATGGTTAAGACACCCTCACTCTAGGACTGTGAACGCTGCCTCTATATAATTTCTTCTTCTGGTCAGCCCATTTCTTCTGCATTGCAGAGCACATTACTGCCAGTTAGTCATCATGGGGCCTCTGATTGCATCATTCAGTTGATAGATATATTATTTTTATTGCAAAGTTTATTAACTTTCATAAATGAATACTGCACTTAGTGCCAGCTGCTGCATATAGTTTTACAAGACGTTCAATTATTGGAGGCGGCTCTTTGCTTCTCTCTAGTCAGACCTCTCTCTCCATCCCTCAGAGTATCCTCTCTTTCATTCCCCCTCCCTGTAATCTTCTCTTTTTCATATGATAGCACTCTGATTCTCTCTGACTGACAGGGGAAGAGTCGTAGTTCATGCACTTCTGCTCTCCTAGTTAGCTTTATTCTGATGGTATGAATGCATGATGCTGCGATACCATGTGGCACCATGCAATCAAACTGCCAAATGGAGAAGCCACAGAATGAAGGACCAATCTTTCTCCAGCTAGATGGATGAAGGGGAAGGATCTTGGGGGGGGGGGGGGGGAATTCAAAACTAGAGGAGCAATACCAACAGTACTCCCCTTGATGTCTGATCCTTTAATTTAAGGACTTCAAAAAGAATCCACAATTACTAACAAATAAAATATTACCAGACTTTCATGCCAAGATATTCAGTTATTTGAATGCACAGAAACACTGTGTACTGATTCAAGACGTAACAAAGCTACAGTATCTGCATTAGAAAACAACAGGACAAATTCTGAATAGTAATGAGGGAAAAAGAAACTGTTTTAGAAGAAATCAGGAGTTCATCTGCACATAGGGGCAATAGCAAAGCCAACACACTTTGTCTACTGGTTAAAGTAAATATGAGCCACTTGGACAATTTATGGCTGGTGCATTTGTGTGGCTGAACTGAAATTCTCAAATTTGTCTGCTTTGGATCTTTTGGAACCGATTCAGATGCTACTAATCTCATGAGTTATATTCACATTAGTAGAAGATTCACACTTTCTTTATAAGAACCTAAGAAACTGTCATACTGTGTCAGACCAAAGGTCCATCAAGCCCTGTATCCCTGTTTCCAGCAGTGGCCAATCCAGGTCACAAGTATCTGACAAATCTCAAAAGTAGCCAATTACATGCTACTTATCACCAGAGATAAGCAAGAGTTTTCTCTTGGACCTCATTAATAACTGTTTATGTACTTTTCCTCCAGGAATTTGTCCAAACCCTTTTTTTAATCCAGCTTGTGGTAGATGTGGCCAGCATGAGGCATGGCACAGGACTCCACAGCCAAGAGAGCTTTAAAGAAAATATACTTTATTTGGGGATAGGCATCCAGATAACTGCCCTGGCCCTCTGTTACCCTAGGCTTTTTCCCAGCTGTAACAAGTCCTTAATTGCTCTCAGTAGGACTACTCTGCTGAATAGCCGAACGCTGCTCCAGCACAGACTGGACTTCCAAAGCAAAACAAAACTGGCTCCTCAAAGTTTCTTCACTTTGGGCAACACAACTCAGCAACAGTCTCTCCAGCCAAGTAGAACTCCAGCAACAAGGCTGGGTAGACAGCAATAAATTCAAACACACTTCCTACCTTCACAGCAGGCTCTCTTTTAGAGGTAAGTAGTTTTCAGGTATGCGTCAGAACCCTGGGCTCCTCTCTCCCCCAGGTCTCCTGGTTCCCTTTTTAAGCCCCGGGACCTGGCCACACCCTCCCCAGGCATTCTCCATCCCAGGGATGGCAAACCCCAGTCCTGGAGTACCAAAGTCCAGCCTGGTTTTCAGGATGTCCCTAATGAATATTCATGAGATATATTTGCATACAATGAAAGGCATTCAGGAGCTGTGATGCCTGGCCAGCGACCAAGCTCTGTTTTCTTCACAGCCCAATCCCCGATCTGGCCTTCCAAGGCCTGGGTCCGGCTGCGGGGAACGCCCTGCACCCCCTCACCTTCGTCCTCGGGTCCCGTGCCATAATCCCCCCTCCGTCCAAGGGGACTTATTCCACCTTCTAGATTCAAGGCCCCAGACGAACAGGGCCGATCTCTGAATCGGCCCTGTATGTCCAGGGTCATGGCTAGCCCATGCCCCACCCTTGATCCACCTCCGGAACATCCACTCCCGCCACCATCTAGGCCTCCTCGTACAAACCCATTGTTCATACAGGGAGGCTTTTGCCAGGACTGGCAGGATAAAATGACCCCCAACGTGTATCTGGATTCTCAGAAAATCTTTGATAAGGTCTCTCATGAGAGATTTGGGGAAATTAAAAAGTCATGGATTAGGAACTGGTTAAAAGATAGAAAACAGGGAGTAGGGTTAAATGGCCAATTTTTTCAATGGAGAAAGGTGAATAGTGGAGTACCCCATGGTTTTGCTTTGGGCCCACTTCTTTTTAACATATTCATAATTGACCTGGAAATGCGAATAACAAGTGAGGTGATCAAATTTGCAGATGACACAAAATTATTCAAAGTTGTTAAAACACTAGAATTGTGAAAAATTGCAGTAGCAGGGGTCCATGCTTCCAAATAGCAAATTAAATTTAATGTGGACAAGTGCAAATTATGCACTTAGGGAAGGGCCACCCAAACTATGGTTATACAATGCAAGGTTCCACACTAGGAATCACAACCCAAGAAAATGATTTAGGTGTCATCGTGGATAATACATTGAAATCCTCTAACCAGTGTGCAGTGGCGGCCAAGAAAGCAAATAGGGAATTATACAAAAGGGAATTATACAAAAAGGGATGGAGAATAAAGCAAAAGATATTATAATGCCTCTGTATCCCTCCATAGTGCAACCGCACCTTGAATATTGTGTGCAATTCTAGTTGCCATTTCTTAAAAAGGATATAGCAGAATTAGAAAAAGTATAGAGAAGAGCCACCAAAATGATAAAAGGGATGGAAGGACACCCCTATGCAGAAAGGCTTAAAAGGCTCTTCATCTAGAAAAAAAAAACAATTGACGAGATATGATAGAGATATGATAGAGGTGGAGGAGTGGCCTAGTGGTTGGGGCAAGGTACTTCAGGCTGGAAGGTCACAGGTTCAAATCCCACTAGAGGACAGCAACCTTGGGCCAGAGGGACTGGGGTTTCTAGTCCCACAGGTGCTCCTTGTGGTCTTGGGCAAGCCACTTAACCCTCCATAGCCCATGTTCCCTGTAAAATAGTTATCTCCAAGTTATAATGCCCTGTTCAATGTAATTTCAGTTTGTTCAATGTAAACCACATTGATGCAGAATAGCACAGTATATAAGAGAATGTAAATAAAATAATGAATGGAGTGGAATGGATAAATGTAGATTGGTTGTTTACTTCTTCAAAATATAGAAAGACTAGGGGACAAGCAATAAAGCTACAATGTAGCACATTAAGACTAAGTGGAAAAATATTTTTTAACTTAACTGGAGGATGTAATAAAAGGTTTTAGTGTAGCTGGGTTTAAAAGAGGTTTGGCCAAGTTCCTGGAGGAAAAGTCCATCAACCATTATTAAAGAGGACCAGGGAAATCCACTGTTTACCTTTTTGAGAACCTGGCAGGTACTTGTGACCTGGTTTGGTCACGGTTGGAAACAGGATATTAGTCTTGATGGATCCTTGGTCTGACCCAGTTTGGCATATCTTATGTTCTTATTGACACGTGTTTCATTGACTAGCGCAAGATCTTTGATTGCATAAATCATGAAAAACCCTGGACTATATTAAGTAGCATATGTATATCAGAATGCCTGATTGTTCTCATGCAAAACCTTTACATTGACCAAGAAGTAACAGTTCAAAGGAAATAAGGAGAAACAGAATTGTTGAAAATCAGCATAAGGGTATGATAAGTCTGCATACTTTCTTTATATCTGTTCCATTTATATGCAGAACAAAACATCAGAGACCCATCAACAACCTTTGCTATGTTAATGATACCAAGTTACTGTCTGAAAGAGAAAACAAAAAAACAGTCTAAAAAATCAGCTTATCAAGATCAAGGAACATACTCTTAAAGTGAAGAAGACAAAGATCCTGACAAATGGCAAAATCAATCAATTTAATCCTTGACTGAGAAGGTTATTATGAGAAGAGCTTTCTAGATTATGGCTCCCTGTAACATATGAATAGAGCAAGAAACTAAAATTCCATCAAGTTTATAGTGAGAGTTGAATTCTTTTGAGGATGTAAGGTTTTTAGGGCCCGCTATTCAAAACAGAAACATAGAAACATGACGGCAGAAAAAGACCACATGGCCTATCTAGTCTGCTTTTCCATATCAACTACTACAATAGTCTCCTCTTTTCCCTTAGAGATCCTCTGTGTTTGTCCCAAGCTTTTTTGAATTCAGATACTGTCCTCATCTCTATAACCTCCACTGGGAGACTATTCCAAGCATCTACCACTCTTTCCATAAAGAAATATTACTGCGTATTATTTCTGAGTCTATCCCCTTCCACTCTCATCCTATGTCCCCTCATAGCAGAGCTTGCTCTCAATTGAAAGAGGCTCTCCTCCTGTACATTTATGTCCTGGCATGTGTGGCAATCCCCAGATATTCAATGCTGGGGCCACATGATCCCGGTATTGAATATCCGGGATTAAGGGTCAGCGAGCATGGCTGTGAGCCATAATGGTGGATAGCCTTCCCAAGTGAATATTGGACCGTTATTGTCTTATGTTTTTATGGTTTATGTTGATTGTTTGGAAATATTATGAATGCATGATATTGTAAAACATCTAGGAATTTGGATAGAAGGTCTATAAATAATAGATGAAATTTCCATTTGTTCTAAATAAAGCCTATTGCAATGCAATGCGTGCCATTGAGTCAGTGCCGATTCCTGGCAACATAGCTCCTGGATTTTCTTGGCAGCATGACCGGAAGTAGATTGCCAGACCTTTCTTCCAAGGCAGTGGAGGGTTAAGTGACTTGTCCAAGGCCACAAGGAGTGCTAGTGGGAATCAAACCACAGTCTCTTGGATACTAAGCCAGTGCTCTAACTGCTAGGTTACTCCAAATTTGAAAAAAGAAAAAAGATAGTATGACCCAGGTATAACCAAGCATTTTCAACAAACTGCTGGTTTAATGTCAGGGCTTAAGCAGAGGGCTGGTTTTGCTCTAGAACCAGCACAGGATTATAAGATACTAAATTTCCATGAGAACACTGAGGGAGCAATGAGGGAGGGGAGAGGGGGACTGGAAGGTGCCATGTGGGACTATAAATGCTCCAGTTTTTGAAGGGAAATATCTTTCCCTTCTTAGAAGGCATCATGTTCACCTTACCCAGGTGGCATATCTAAGAAGAGAGACCCTCTCTTTCCTAAAGTTTGAGTTGGTATGCAGTATGATGGTGGCACCTCATTCCAGGAAGCTGTCCTGGCAAATCTGCAATTATGCTCACAGCTTGTGAAATGTTGCAGCAGAGACAGAGTGGAGGTTATCATCATAAGAGGTTCATTTTTACCGAGCTGGCACATCTTGTTGACCTAGCTAGAGAAAGTGGGGTCTCCAGGCTAAGTGGACTGGAGGCAAATAAAATACTAAGGGAAAGGAGAGGAGATAATCGTCCCCACCAGATATGTATAGAGAGTGGGAAGAAGGAGTAAGAAACTGCAGTAGATACATCCCTGGCATATATTCCTGTCATCTATGGTTAAGAACCTGGAAAAAGCTAACACAACCAGGGCTCTTGGGATCTAGTCTGTAAGTGAGATTTCAGTCATCGCTGCCACTGTCTTGACTTTCTTTCCTCTCAAGACCACTGCAATCTTTATCTTTATTTAAAAAACTTAATATACCGCTAGAACCGTAGGTATATAGCAGTCTACAATAAAAAAACACACCAATGAGGTACTGCCAGAAGGAGAGGAAAGGAAAAAGAACGCCATTTGTAGACAGGAAAGAAATAGCCACTGAAAAGAGAGGGGGGGGGGGAGATAGCAAGGCAACAAGAAAAACATGTGGAAAATTAAATGTCAGCAATTATCAGTGGGGAGGAGGGGAGAGGGGGAAGGGGTGGGGGGAAGGAAGATCAAAAGTGGTGCAGAAAAGATGAGTCTTAAGTTTGGCTTTAAAAGCAGAAAAAGAGAGCTCCAGATGAAGTGCAGACAGCAGGGAGTTCCATAAGCGAGGGCCAAGAAAAAAGAAAGCAGAAGAAAGTGTGGACTCCAAGTGAGCCTGACTTTCGTTCTGGCTTTCCTTCTCTACGTTCCACGGAAACAGCTATTGCCAAAGCCTCTAATGACTTGTTCTCGCCAAATCCAAAGGCCTCTACTCGATTCTTATCATTCTTGACCTTTCTGCTATCTTTGACACTGTTGATCACCACCTTCTCCTTGATACCATGTCCTTGCTTGGGTTTAGGGGCTCTGTTCTGTCCTGGTTTTTTTCTTACTTCTCCCATCGTACTTTTAGTGTATGTTGTGGTGGTTCTTCCTCTACCGGCATCCTGCTTTCAGTTGGTATACCTCAGGGCTCTATCTTAGGACCTCTCCTTTTCTCTGTCTACACTCAGTCTCTTGTTGAACTTATTTCCTCCCATGGTTTTCAGTACCATTGTTATACTGATGACTCTCAGATCTACCTCTCTATGCCTGAAATCTCTCCAGAAATCCAGGCCCGGATCTCTGCCTGCTTATCTGACATTGCTGCCTGGATGTCTCACCACCATCTGTAACTGAACATGGCCAAAACTAAGCTCCTAATCTTTCTCCATAAACCCACCTCACCCCTTCCACCCTTCTCTATTTTTGTGGATAACACTATACTCCTCCCTGTTTCCTCAGCTCGTAACCATGGGGTCATCTTTGATTCTACTCTCTCTTTCTCTGCACACATCCAACAGATAGCTGAAACCTGTCGCTGCTTTTTCTATAACACTGGCAAAATTCTTCCCTTCCTTTCTATACATACTACTAAGACCTTCATCCACTCTTTAGTCCCGTCCCGTCTAGACTATTGCAACCTCCTCCCTGCTGGTCTCCCTCTGAATCATCTCTCTCCCCTTCAAAACTGTTCAAAGCTCTGCTGCACAGCTAATCTTCTGCCAGCCTTGATACGCTCATATAACCCCTCTTCTAAGAACATAAGAAATGCCATGCTGGGTCATACCAAAGTCCATCAAGCCTAGTATCCTGTTTCCAACAGTGGCCAATCCAGGTCACAAGTACCTAGCAGTTTCCAAAAAAGACAAACAGATTCCATAATGCTTATATTGGAGAAAGCAGTGGATTACCTGGGTCTTCTTTAATAATGGTTTATGGACTTTTCCTCCAGGAACTTGTCCAAATCTTTTTTTAAAACCATCTACACTAACAGTTTTTACTACAACCTCTGTTATCAAATTCTAGATTTTGATTAAGCATTGAGTGAAAAAATATTTTCTTATTAGTCTTAAATGGATTACACTGAGGCTTCATTGCATGTCCCCTAGCCTTTCTACTGTTTGATGGTGTAAACTATTGATCTACATTTACCCTACATCTACATTTACCCTGCATCACCTTTAAATACCATTTCAGTCATGGGTAACTTCCCTACATCTTCTTCAGTAAAGATCAAAGCAAATAATTCATTCAGTCTCTCCGCTATGGCCTTGTCTTCCCTTAGTGCCCCTTTTACCCCTCTATCATCTAATGATCCAATTGACATTCTCACATGCTTTTTGCTATGAATGTACTTGAAAAAGTCTTTATTATGCGTTTTCGCTTCCACAGCAAGCTTCTTCTCAAATTCTCTCTTTGCCTGCCTTATCAATGCCTTGCATCTAACTTGCCAGTGCTTATGTTGTTTCCAGTTTTCATCATTTGGTTCTTTTTTCCATTTCCTGAAAGATGCTTTTTTAACTACAACAGCCTCTCTGACCTCACCTTTAAACTGTCAGTTTTTTGGACTTCCTTCCACTATTTCTAAAGCATGGAATACAGCAGGTCTGGGCTTCCAATATAGTATTTTTAAACAACACCCATGCTTGATGTAAATCTTTAACCTTTGCAGTTGCTCAACCCAAGGTTATAGTGATGGCAAATTTTAGCAGCCTGCCCAGCTGCAATGCAAATAACTGTAATACAATGTATATAGTAAGGTCATAATTTGCTATGCATGCAGAGGCTTGAGATAACCTCAGAGGGGGGGGGGGGCGTGTGTGAGTTCACCCCTCGCTGTTAACACGTTGCAACCGTGCACTAATCAACATGTAGGTGTACTTAATGCCATCCACATTTATGAGTTTTCAAGAGCTAGTTTGGTGCAAACTGTAATTATTTTCTTGAAAACCAGTTTGCAACTTGGTACACATATTTCCCCTTCTGTAAACTGAATGTACAATGCTTCTTCCCCTTGAAGTTTCCAAGCCATTTGAGATGAGCTGCACAATGAGGCAGAAAACTTTACTTCCTCACTGTGCAGATGTCTTCAAAGAGCTGAGAAACTCCAATAGAAAGCCTTGCCAGATCAGCTCAGAAAAAGCAAAATAATACTCAAGGATCAATTACCAAATTATTATTGTGTTGACATTTTGGATAGCATGACAGTAGTTTCCTTAGTTTAGAACCACAATCAATTAATGGGGATATGTGTCTTCTCTAAATTTTTCTTTTTCTTTTCTTTTTAAATTTAGACTGTGTGCAAAGTACATCTAACAAACATTTTCAAAGCATTTCATTTCATGTTGTTATTTATCCCCAGTTATCCTATGACTTCACAAAAATATATGCATATTTAAAATATATATACAAACAGGAATGACATAATGCCAGCATTCTCACCCCAAAGAAATAATTACAAAATGAACATCTGTGGGAAATCAGGGCTGCAGCTTTATTAAACATCCAAATAAAACATTACAGGCACAAATATGAATCATATACAAAATCATTGACAGCCAGGCTGTAGAGCTCCAGCCAGACTTAACAATCAAGTACTACGTGTCTGATCCTGCAATCAAACTAGCCCTCGGTTAGACAGTAGCAATCTAGCCCAGCTAAATATTCAATTGCACAGCATTTCTCGGGCCAATGAAGCTCTTGTGGTGATACTAGGTTGCTCCAGTCTCTGGTCCCCATAGAGTCACAAAATATAAGTCCCCAGCTACCCAGCAGTATTGCTAGAGTTGTCAATCCCCACTGCACAAAGCTTGTTTATATCTTCCATGCCAGACTGGACTAACAGATGCTCACAGGTCATTATCTTCCAGAAGAGAAGACAGCGACTCGTTTGCCTTTCGCTCCCCCAAGCCAGCTGCGAACCTGATGTCCTGCCCTGCTACTTCCAAAAGATCTTGAAAAGAACTCAACAAAATGTCCAACCCAATATCAGAAATATAGACCCCACCAGGCCAATAAAAGCCCAGAAAATCAACTGTAAGCTTATGTTTCAGGACCAAGCTGCAAGTAACATGATGAACCTGGTCAATTCTAAATTGACCCTCTTAAGCAAATGCTCAGTTGACCTCACCTTGAGAGTCCCATGCCAAACCCTCCTGAGAATAATGTGCAAACAAATTAAACACACCTGAGGAAATTGACAATGAATTTTCAATATATCATTTTTCATCTTTCTAATGAGGCCTATCCCTTCTTCACAATATAAATCATTACTCCCCAAGTGAATTAACAACAATTGTGGGAAGAAAACCAATACCTAGTTTACAACAAAGAAGGTAGCAGCTCATTCCGTAATATTCCGCAAATGCCCAAACAATAAACCCAAAAACTAGAGGCAGCAAGATCAAAATGAATCCTCATATATGACTTCTCAGTCCAAAATATCTAGGAATGTCCACAGACCCAAACACAGATCTCTTTTATTCATGGAGCTGCAGGGGAAACTAAAAAGAAAAGTTACTCAACACCACTACATGAAGATCAAATTACTAGTGCACATAAGACTTAGGGGTATGTTTACTAAACTGCGCACTTGTGTGGGGCGCACTTGAGCGTGTGAAAATGATGCACTTAAGTGCTCTTAAGTGCCCCGCACGAGTGCGCGTCACACTAACGGGCCCCGCACACGTGCGACGAACACGCACACGTGTGCGGTGCGGTACTGTGCGATAGAGGCGGGGAAAGTCGAAAGGAGGGCGGAGGAAGGCTCCCGAGGGGCGGAGAGACGGGGTCAATGGGTGGAAAGTGGGAGGGGAGAGGCTCCCCGCACAGGAGCGGGGCCGAATTTACAAGTAAAAACTACCGCGAGTGAAACACTCGCGGTAGACTGCATTTAAAGGGAAGAGAAACCATTTCCGTCAGCAATGTACAGCAAAACCGGAGAAACCTAAACTACGTGAGCAGTGTGATACATGTGCACAGAACAAAATGTCAAATAAACAATGGAAATGACCACAACAAAAACATTACAAATTATAATCCAGCTGGGCAACATTGATATCAATGGCCAACAATAAAAAACACTCCCAGGAAAGCTCCAAAAAAAAGGAATGAGTTATGGAAGGGTCGACGGAGCGTAGACCCTTCCAAAACTCATTTCGTTTTTTGGAGCTTACCTGGGAGTGTTTTTAATGTTGCCCATTGATATTACTGGTGTCCAGCTTGGTTATGTTTCTTTTCCCCTGTTTTCGAGGTCATTTCTGAGGTTTATTTGCCCTTTTGTCACCATACAAGGTGAATGAGTGCACAGTAAAATTGTGCAGAGAAGGTTTTCTGAGCCGTTCGGTCAGGTTATCTATCTCCAGGGACTGCACTGTCTCTGTGGACACAGTGTGGTGTAGCAGACACAGCCAGTGCTTGTAGGACCAGAGGGTCACAGGTTCAAATCCCAGCTAGGGCTTATGATAACCCAATCCCCACAGTTTTACCCACCACAAAACAGTGATAGTCAGGACACCCCTGTATTGCAGAGCACATAAGCATGGTGCAATCACCCATATTTTACCCTACACCGCACACAAACCATACCAATGGCCATTACCTACAGTCAATTCCCCCAAATTCAATCCTGGAGTGCCACAACTCAATCCGGTCACATGCTTTTTCCAAGATAAGAACATGTCAGCATGTTGGCGGAAGGGTACAGGTGGCGGAGGGGCCAGTGGCTGCAAGCCACAGCACACAGTGGCCTAGGCCTGTGCAGGCTGGCACGGTCCACCGCAACAGACAGGCTCTGTCGCATGTACAGTCATGGCCTCCCCAGGGAATGCAGCACATCTGTGGCAATGCAGTGGTGCAGTGCACACAGACAGTGTGTGCAAGAACAGAAAGGCATAGGTTCAAAGCCCAGCTGTGGCTACTGCCAAACCTGTCCACATATTTTTCCCACAACTAAACCATGATAGTAAGGACAAAACTGTATAGCTGAGAACATATGCATTGTTAATACGCCTATATTTTACCACACCAATCACAGACACCATAAACAGGCGCATTACCTAGAGCAGAGTCTCCCAAATGCAGTCCTGGAGGGCACCACACCATTGAGGTCCCATGCTGCCTCTAATAATGATGCCTGTGCTGCATATCTATGCACCACCCCCATGGTATGCAGATGTAGCTCATGCATATTTATGAGGGACAGCATAAAAACCCGAACAGTGTTTGGAACACCAGGACTGGAGTCGGGAAACCCTGCCGTACAGCAGCAGCCAACAGGGCCAGACACACCCACACACCCCCCCCACAGGCCGCATTGGCCAATGCCTCCTGGAGAGGTAGTACATTGGGCCCTGCCTGTATCTCCCAATACTAGCAGTTGCAAACCTTAGCAATGCCACCCTACACCTGGGTATACGGTACACAGCTATCAAACGCTTCCTATGATATCTGGCATATATCAATGCCTACGTTAAGCACATTGTGGTCATTGAGCTCCACCATAACAATCATTCTGATGTTTGCGGTGTGAGCTGCAGGTCTGGTCCCTGACAGTGTCTACCACCCTGGGGGGTGACCCCCAACAGTATTGTGTACCATATCCATGCCTGTACTGTGCCCAGGACTGGTGTGGTGGTTATGGCTTCTGACCTCCTCTATAGTAGCACAATGCTGGCATAGGTGTGGGGGTGGCTGTCTGTCTATCCAGTGTGTGGTGGCTGCAAACACCTTCCACAGCCCACACTGCCAGCAATGTTGCCAGTATTGGGCTACCAATGTGCATAATGAGGAGCAAGGTACCATGGGTATAGGCCGGACAGGGTGGCCTGGCCAGGGTGCATCTGCACAGAGCATAGGGCATTGACTGGGACATTGTAGTGCCCGGCCACCACCTACACAGACAGGGTGACCTCAGTATGTCCTGCTGAGAGATCACTCTCACCCTAACTGTGCAGTGACCACAGCATGGCTAGGCACCCCCATAGTGCTATATAGTATTTTTCTTGTGTGATAGATATGGGTTTCCTTTTGGGGCCCAGTCACTGATATATCTGCTTGCTGTGTATGCTGACATCCCAGTTCTGGGTGCATGCACTATGGACTAGCTAGCAGACTGTTTGTAGCTGGTATGTGTCTTGCTGGAGTGGCTTGCAGGGTGCAGTGGCTGATGGCTTGCTGCTGGAGCATAACAGATGGTGGTGGGGTGCAGTTTACCATAACCTGGTCTAATGTCTGTCTGCTATTGTGTTATGGAGGTGTATAGAGCTGCATTGACTGCCCTGTGGGGTGTCTGTTCCTCAGCAGGACTGGGGTTGATGGTTCCCTCTACTGCCACCTTTGCAGGGAGGTAGAATGTGGATCTATTGACGGGAGACCATGTTTGCTGCCCTCAGCCCGGGGGGGGGGGGTGGTGGTGGTGGTGCGGAGCCCACCTGGGGGTCCATGGGGGCTACACCTGACTGAGACAGACAGAGATATCCAAGGTGTTTGTGCAGAAACTACCTATCTTACACATTAACACTGCTTTGGATCTCCGGCATGGCCTCTATCAGCCATGGATGGTGTTGTGGACCTGGTCCTGAGCGCCTCATCGCACACTCTGGGTGAGCACAGTACCCGCACAATGTGACAGTGTGTAGCTACTCTGTGCCAGTAAAACACCCGGTCCATACCGCCTACCAGGCCGAGGTGTTGTGTGGGTGCACCCGGTCACTTCCTCCTACCAGGCCGAGGTGCTGTGGGGGTGCATTCCCCATCTTGTGTTCATCTGTGGACAGCTGATTTGCATGTGCAGTGCATCATGGGTATGGGTGGGCTAACCCTATCCTGGAGACCACAGCAGACTGTCTGTGTGGTGACATGCAGGCTCTCTGCAGCCAGCCAGGGGCTTGCTAGCAGCTGTAGCCCAATGGTTACTTCACTGCCTGTGAAGCCAGAGGTCATGTGTTCAAACCTACAGTGGGGTTATTTGATAGGGTTGTCCAAAGCATTGTTTTTCTTTAATGTACATATTTTGATGCCAGCAAAAACACCCTCAGTGTACTGTACCCATAGGGTGCCTCTGAGGGCGCTTTATAGGGCACCCTATAGGGCACCTTATGGTTCCCATCCATATAAGGTGCACTATACATTATCCTGTGATGCAACTTATAGTGTGCCCTATAGGGGATATATTAGGGTGCCGTGGCGGTCAGTGCACTTCATAATGTGCCCTATGGAGTGCCATATAGGGTGCCTTTTATGGCACCTTCCATTAAGGCACGTGAGGGCGTGTTTGCTGGCAGCAATTAATAAAATAAACATACGGTGCTGCAGGAACAGATATGTACATTGCAAAGCTGATGCCACAGCCAGCCTTACGTATTAGGCACCCTGGGGAGCTACCTCATGACCCCTGTATCAGCAGTCAGTGCCTTAACCATTGTGCTCCACTGCTGCTCCTCCATGCATGTCAGCGCACCTACGTATGCTTTTCATTCCTTAAACTGCACAGTGCTGCCATGAAAAACAGTACTCTGACCTTACCTCATACGGCACCCTCTAAAGCGCTCTATAAGCAACATTCTAGGGTGCCTTGGTGAACAGTGCACTTTAAAATGTGCCTTATAGGGCGCCTTATGTTAACACGCTTTGAGGGTGCGTTTGCTAGTAATGATAATTAAACTAAAATTAACATGCCCCCTAAAGCACTCTTCCCCATAATATGCAATGCCTCAGCCAGCCTTGTTCATTGGGCACTGTGGGGGATCAAACCCCTGATCCCTGCATCATTGGTCAGTGTCCTAACCATTGTGCTGTAGCTCTGATCCTGTGCTTGCATATCTGTGTGCCACCTTATGCTTCCCAATAATGGAACAGCCTCCTATATCAATAGTGCACCACCTAATGCCCATCTGCATGCTGCCTATTATTTGTATGCCTCCTAAAGTATCACCTCAGCCAGCCATCATCATTGAGCACAGTGGGGGATTGAACCCCTGATCCCTGCACCATTGGTAAGTGCCTTCACCATTGTGCTGTGGCTCTGCTTTTCTGTTTGCACATCAGCGTGCCACTTATACCTCCCAGTATTAGAATGCTGCCAAAAACATCAGTGCACTGCTTTATGCCACCCAGTATTTCTCTGCCTCATAAATTGACACCTCTGCCAGCATCATTGAGCACTGTGGGGGATTGAACCCCTGCTCCCTGCACCATTGGTAACTACCTTAACCATTGTGCTGTGGCTCTGCTCTTCTGTTTGCACATCAGCGCGCCACATATGCCTCCCGCACAGCTATCCGATGCGCTAAGGTGCGGGGCGCACAAGGGCACCGCGCACCTTAGCGCATATGTCAATCATGGCTTTTCTTCTTCAGGACGGAACGCCCACTCCTTATATGGCACCCGCGCACTACCGCGGCACGCACATTACCGGATTTTAGTAAACATACCCCTTAGTGAGTCAATAGCCACTTGCCTAAGCACTGAGTACCTTGGACTGGCAAACCTGCAGCTGACGCAAAAGAAGCAATACCAGTCCTGAAAGAATGTATCCCAAACAGCATGGGATCATAACTTGCTTCAGACAGCACACCTTTCAGGACAGTGGCAAATCAAAACTGTGTTGAAGGACACAATGAGCACTGCCCCTAGCAACTCTTTAGCTCAAATTTGCAAGCAACTTTTATTGGACAAGAAGGAAGACCAGAAACATTCTTCAAGATAATCAGAGATCCTTTTCGAAATTGATGCATTTTTGACCTACAAATCAAAAGCCTGACCTTCAGTTTTCACACTCACCAACAAACCTGCTTCACTCAAAGCTGTTTTAGAAGCAGCCACCAATTCACTAATATAAAACACATCAAAAAAGGCAAAGGAGAATGCAAATCAAAAAAGAGCCACTTCATAATCAGATATACAAATCGTGGGCAGAACCAAAAATAACGCTAACAAAATATTATGACAGATAGAGTGACCAAAATAGGATGTGCCAATGCCTGATTAGAGCGAAAAAAAAAGTCCTGCAACAACTTCTACACCATAAGTGATCCTATTGGATCCAAAAAAATGTGCAGTTTAGAATAAAAAGCCAAACTTACCAAAGCCTCTACAACTATCAACTTTGACCAAACCCTCCCAGAAGCTATAAGGATACATTTCAGAATTTTTTCAGAAGAAATAGGGCCCTCCAATACACCCTGGGAGAAGCCAACAACTTCTCAGAATCTCCTCCAACCCCTACCTTGCCAAGTATTATGAGAAAAGGAAAAATATAACAACCACTGCATTACAAACTGAATGGCATTCTAAAACTCATCTGGCATCTTTGTTGGATGTCTGTACGCTTCTGGAAAAAGCAACCAAAAATGAGACCACTGAAATCAAGACAAAATTTCTGCAATATTATTATCCTTGCCTGGAATATATCAAGCTGTAAGCATTACATTTTAATTGCAGACTATTGAAAACAAGGATGTACAAAACCTCTACTGTCAACAGGCAATGCAATGCCCATTGATTAATCACAAGAACAACAGCCAAATTATCTGACCTAATGACCACCCTCCTATCCCTCAGCCTTCTCCCCACAAGATAAATGCCACCTAAATATGAAAAAACTTGAGCAACGCCAGTTCATTCATTCTCAAATTACTGAGCAGGCCAACCTCAGCACACCAAGTCCCAGCAAAATAAAGCACAAAACCCACACCACTAGGTGCATAAGTAAACAACTGCAAATTAGAAATGGAAATCAGCGAGACTTGCCAGACAGCAACACAATTGAAATGCAACAAGAAGCCCTTCCACAATATCAAAGCTGCTTTTACCCAAAAAGGAATGTGAATAAAAACATCAGGCAATATACATATACAGTCAAACCTCGGTTTTCATTTGCCCCGGTTTTCATACGCTTCGGTTTTCAACGTCTTTTTTGACTGAGATTTTGTCCCGGTTCTCGTACATCGCCTCGGTTTTCGTAAAGTACAGTACTGTAAATACATACACCCTCGCGCTGCACACCGGTCTGTATACACTGCCAGAACGCCCGCCCGGTCCCGGCAGCACTGCCCCCCGGACTCACCGATCGCCAGCGTGATGAGAAGCGAAAGCCAGCTGAGCACGTAAATGAAACACATCCTCGAGCCTGGTCAGAGTTAGAGAGGCAAGGATTGCGTGGAGAGGAAGGCCCCGATCTCGTCCACCGCCTGCCCGTTCTCTGGAGCGCCCCCTCAGGCTCGGAGGTAGCAGGGAAGAAAAGCTGTCAACGTAAGCAGGAGATGTTGCATGAATGTGGGAGGCAGTTCTTTCTCTTGCAGGGTACGTCTGAAGCTATATCATTAAGATTTTCTGCCATTCTGAAGCATTGAGCAGATAATGTAAAGGTATTTTAATGGGCTGAATCCAATGTGATTCCGAAGAGAGCTGGGCACAGCAGCTTGTCAGGGGTGGCTAAGGCCAGATGCTAACATACTGTACTGTACAGTACTGTACTTAGCTTGCTTTCAGTGATGTTAAATGTTCATTTATCCATTTCATTAGTCATTTATATTTATTTCTCATTGTTTTCTGTATGTAAAAATATAGCTATTCTCTATAAAATGTATTTTTTGTGAATATGTTTGGGTGTCTGGAACGGATTAATTGGATTTACATTATTTCTTATGGTAAATATTGCTTCAGTTTTCATACGTTTCGGTTTCAGTCAGACTTTTTCGAACGGATTAATCATGAAAACCGAGGTTTGACTGTACTTGAAAGATAAAAGGATAGCACAGTTGAAATTTTTCAAAAGGAAAATAAAGAACAAGTCACGTTAAAGGAAAAAAAATACCAACATGTGCTAACACTAATAGCCTCAATACAGGGGGGAGAGAACCAGTAAGAAGGCTTGATAACCTAAACAAATCCCAAATTAAAGGAAATAAGTTTCACAAAGTGAACAAGCAACCACACGGCCCCATGTAAACTTTATGCATTCTACAGAGAATCGATCTTTCAAGACTGCTCAACTGTAACTGAAGCTGTGCTTAAGAACTTTCAAGCATCCAGAAGTACACATAACTGCTTGGGATCATAGAAAGTATATCTACAGGATGAAGATTTCATCATACATTTACATGGAAACCTAAGCAGGAAGGAAAAACCCAAAGAGACAACTTCAGTCCGCATAAAAAGAAATGTACGTCTTTTCAGCTGAGTTATAAAGGAAACATCTGGGAAAACCCAGACCTTCTGTCCAAAAAAGAGTTTTTGAGAATTTTGAAAATATAGCCTGAGTCCAAGCACAGTCAGGTTCCAGAACATAGATGACCAATAATGTAGCTCTCTGCATACCCTCACCGGTTGAATCCTCAAATAATTGTGTTAGATTAAGGGTATCCAGGGATGCGACTCCTTGACCCTCATTCCCAGCTAAACTACTCAACTGCTCCTTAATAGGAAAATAATAAACTTTAGAAGTGGGTGGGAGCACGTTCTCTGGAATCCCCAAAATGTCCAACAGATACTTCTTAAAGAGATAAACAGGGAAAATAATAATCTTAGGAAAGTTCACAAAACGTAAATTCAGCCTTTTGGAGAAATTTTTCAACTTCTCCAGCTTTATCTGAGTAATTAAGCTATCCTGTATAAAGGAGACACTCTGAGTATGAAGCGATTCTACCTGTGTATTAAGATTTTCTACCACTGTTCCAGTACTTGAGACAGTTTGCTCTTGTAATATAATTCGTGTCTGCAGATCTCAACAACATTCAATTAACTGGATACTGACATCTCCAACAACATAATTGCAGTCCAGATAGCATCTAATGTGACTACCAGGAGTTTCACCAAAATGCTTGTACCCACTGGGAGATGGGAGATCCTCTCTAGCCATGGCGCCGATCGAACATCCGGGTAAGATGCCATTGCTGACGCACTAATACCCAGATTTGCACCGGTTTCAGTTAGAGGAGACTCTAACCACAATTCCCCAGATACCCCACAGGGTTTACCAAGGGCTTCAGGGACATTCTGCTCCTCCAAATCCAACACCAACTTCCCGGCTTCTATAGGGAAAAGGGGGGGGGGGGCCTGAGCAATACTGCAACACCCGGTTCTCCTGGAGTGAAGTGCTGCTCCAGGCTCAGAATGACATCTGAAACTGAATAGACCGCCTTCCCATCAACCCCAGCACTAACCCCAACAGCTCCTTCCATAGCTCCGATGGTCACAAACTTGCTTGCGGAAGCAGAATCATGACATGGTAGCTGGACATCCGGGACATGCCCCAGATATCCAGCCAACTACCCGGCTAGCCCAGCCAGGCTCCTGCATGGAGCCACAGTGACATGGCATCATGTCGCCATGACACTGCGGCTCCATGCAGGAGCCATGATCCTGTGGTCTCCCAAAACATGCTTTCCCCACAGCCTGACCCCCGATCGGTCCTGCCATGGCCAAGGCTGGGCTGCGGGGAACCCCCTGTACCCCTCATCTTTTTGGCGGGCCCAGGCTCTGGCACACCCCAACATCCAGGGGGACTCATTCCACCTCTGAGGTGGAATAAGTCCCCCGTCTACATTGCACACCCCAGAAGTACAAGGCCAACCTCAGAATTGGCCCAGTGTGTCCGGGGTTGTGTTCCCGCCAACTGCCTGCCTTTACTCCTCCCCCAGCCTACCCCCTCCAACCATGAACAGAGCTCCCTGCACAAATCGCTATACACGTGGGGAGCTCTGTGGTTGCCAGTGCGATCTGGACATTTAGCGGGTCTGGACATCTGGATTTGATGTCCAGACCCGCTAAATGAGGATTTTCATGACCCCATAATGAATAGTATTGCCAATCCCCACAACCTCTTTCACAATCCAATGCACAAAGGAAGAAAAAGCCTCAGAATGTGAACATACCATTGAACACTCTATTGGCATACACTTATTAAAGAAATAATGGGAATTGAACATAAACCCCCAACAAAAGGAAGAACTCAGGATAAATAGGCAGCAAATGAAAAGCTGACTCAATATCAGCCTTAGCCATAAATGCACCCTGCCCATAAGCCCGCAACAATAAAACTGCCTTATCCAACGACGCATAATTCACAGAACAAAATTCTGGATCAATAAATGAATTCACGCTTGCCTAATAGGATATAAATAAGGCAAAACTTGCCCAGTCTGCAGATATGAGATGGATCCTTGAAAAGACAAAAGAATACCAAAAGGATATCCATATGTGTTTTATTGACTACAGCAAGGCTTTTGACTGTGTAAACCATGAGAAACTGTGGACCACATTGAGAAGCATGGGTATACCAGAACACCCGATCGTTCTCCTGCACAACCTTTACATTGATCAAGAAGCAACAGTTCAAATGGAACAAGGACAAACAGAATGGTTTAAAATCAGAAAAGGTGGACGACAAGGCTGCATACTTTCCTCCTACCTATTTGATTTATATTCAGAATAAATCATCAGAGAAGCAGGACTGTATGAAGATAACTGAGTTGTGAAGATTCATGAAAGATTCATCAACAACCTTTGTTATGCTGATGATACCTGGCTGAAAGTGAAGATGATCTAAAACATTTGTTTCTCAAGATCAGGGAGCATAGTCTTAAAATAGGGCTGCATCAATGGCACTTAGCAACAACATTGAGAATGCTCACTTGACTGTTACTTGTTTTAAAGATTTTAACAATGGGATACTTGGTAATTGTAATTGTGCTCATTCGAACATAGCAATCAACCAGCTACATATGACTGCAGGGAAAACTGTAAACCCATACTATTCCATATATATGGCATCCAAAAAAAAAATCAGGTTATGGTTCCTTTCTAGATGCCTGATGAGGCCTCCATTTAATCCTTTATTATTATTTTTGTTCTAATTTTTGTATTATTTAACCCATTTAACCATTTAAGGTGCAGTTAAAGGCAGGTCAGCGTCAAACACATGGGTTACTTTTCATTTGGACCTTCACAGTGCAGTATGTATAATAGTAAATGAATGTTTGCAGTTTTATATTTTTTAGTTCTATTTAATTTCATTGTAGTTTTAGAACAGGCACCTCGCCAACACATATGGATTCTAAATTGTCAATGGCACACTATAGTTTGGCAGTGCTAGAGGTAGGTGAGATGTGCTAACATAAATTAGGAATTCAGCTCCATGCCAGCAGTATGTACCGCCCTTTTCTGGCTTTCTGGTTAATACAATTTGATAGCTGATAACTAAGGTGGCATTTTGAATTGCTCTTCTGACTTTTGTGCAGGATTCACTTTTTATATCTTTCTGGCAGTTTGAAATCATCATGCTGCATTTTGTGATTTTTTGAACTACGATGATCCCTTCAGGACAACTACCATATTATACATGTGTTTTAAGGTGGTTTAAATGCAGACATTACATCATACCCCACACACAGTTAAAATACGCTGGCGCTGTGCACTTAATTCTCCAATGACATTAGAAGTGCAGCAAGGTTTCAACTTCGGTTGCTTTAAACTCTGAATTTGATGGCCTCCGTTTTTCACTGCCTGTATCATTACCTTAGGAAAGGTTGTTACATTTTAATTAGATTAGGGTCTCGCACAGCTTAGATCCAACATATGACTGGTGATTTGCGGTACAGGTGTGGTTGCTAGCTCCTCCCCCTTTGAATATCCCTTGGAGTGTAATTGATCACAGTACCATTACCAACTGGGTTCACAGTTTATTCCCTCCCTTCTGCACGGATAAATCTGTGGATGACCTCAATTTCTTTGTCTTACTCTATCAATCATGTCTCTTCCATGGATCCCTAGTGATTGACTAGGCAACAATTGAGAGCATACAGTAGTGTCTCATCCTTAACCGTGGCAGGCCGCATCCAGTGCCCTAAGCCCATCATTTTCCAACCCCCCCCCCCCACCTCCTCCTTCTTACTCCCCCCTCCCCCCCCTTTGCCCCACCTTTACAAATTTCACAGACACAATTTTCTTATTGGAAGTACCAACCGGTCGCAGCTTTATTATATTTTCAAACAATTAACTTTACATACTAAAACAGTTCTGTAAACAATCTCCCACCAGCGGAGCGATGCCCCACCAGCCATAATTAGCAAAGTGGGGTCGCATCCGCTCCGGCCGTGTCCGACCACCGGCCAATTTCCTACCGCCCTTTCCCCGACCTCGCCATGTGACTAGCAAAGGCCAGCAGGGCTTATCCGGGTCAGGGGCACCCCGCCCCTGCCCAAGTATGACCTAAAGGCTCCGGGCCCCGGAAACCTCCGGGATCCCGCCTTGTACCCCACCCCCCAACTGCGACACCCCGAAAAACACCACCACCCACTCGTATCATACTGAGGGGAGGGAGGGCGGGAAGCCTTCACTCCAGCGCTGCCGCCGCCGAAAAGGGGGCAGAAATCGCAGCCCCCTCTACATAAAGAACAGCTCCCAACGCCGGCAGCTCTAATTGGCTCCGCTCTCGCCCTCTGATGAGCCACTCAATTTAAAGGACGCTGCCGGCGTCATCGCCTCCCTCAGCTTGTTCTCACTCCCTCCCCCCCCTGCCCCCGAAGCCGGAAGGATGGGCCGGGACCGGGCCGACCGCCCGGTTACCGGCGTCCTTCGCGACTCCGCGCTCGCACTTCAATTAACCGTGGCAGGCCGCATCCGGTGCCCTAAGCCCATCTTTTTCCAACCCCCCCCACCTCTTCCTTCTTACTCCCCCCTCCCCCCCCCTTTGCCCCACCTTTACAAATTTCACAGACACAATTTTCTTATTGGAAGTACCAACCGGTCGCAGCTTTATTATATTTTCAAACAATTAACTTTACATACCAAAACAGTTCTGTAAACAATCTCCCACCAGTGGAGCGATGCCCCACCAGCCATAATTAGCAAAGTGGGGTCGCATCCACTCCGGCCGTGTCCGACCACCAGCCAATTTCCTACCGCCCTTTCCCCGACCTCGCCATGTGACTAGCAAAGGCCAGCAGGGCTTATCCGGGTCAGGGGCACCCCGCCCCCGCCCAAGTATGCCCACCTTACGCTCGATCGCCCACTGTAGAAAAGTACTGAACTTCTCAAAGTATGAACAAGAGACTGCACAGCCCATGGGCATGCATTTAACAAAATAAATTCCATCTTCAAAGCGAAAACCCAATAAATAAAAAGAAGAAGGGTGCACTGGAAGCAGCCTGAATGCCGATTCAACATCTACCTTTGCCATCTGCGCCCTATGCCCGGCTGATCGAACCAAGCTCACTGCCTTATCGAATGACGCATATCTCACGGAACACAATTCCCGCGGGATATAGTCATTAACCGACGCTCCTATAGGACTGGACAAATTATGTATCAGGCGGAATTTCCCCAGCTCCTTTTTTGGTATTATTCCCAAAGGAGAAATTACCATTCTTGCAAACGGCTGTATCATAAATGGGCCCGCTACCCTACCCAGGAACAATTCACCTGCCAATTTTTCTTTTACTACAGACGCGAAGC
Organism: Ichthyophis bannanicus; assembly: GCA_033557465.1. Taxonomy (NCBI): domain Eukaryota; kingdom Metazoa; phylum Chordata; class Amphibia; order Gymnophiona; family Ichthyophiidae; genus Ichthyophis; species Ichthyophis bannanicus. The sequence continues at coordinate 683,200,964 of CM066036.1, read as the reverse complement.
GCCTAACCGACATGGAATTCCGTGCAGCCTCCCCCCCACCTGCCCACACACTGGGATTACAAAACCATAATTAAAACTGAAATACAAAACTTCCTTATCTTTACATCTAGGGTACTGGCCCAGCCACTCGTTCAACACCTCTACCTTAATAGGCGTGGGGGCGAGGCAAAATAGCCCTTCATTACTTTGCGCCAGGGGTAGGGAGCTGAGAGACCCCTTTTTTAAGACATTTGACGGCAGAATGGGCTCCCCCGCAAATGGAACAGACGTGCCTGAATTTGCAGTCTGGAAAAGGGCACGAGGTCTTGTTGTACCTCCAACAAACATCGCCTGCCACATTTCCCCCTGTACGCTGCTGCCCAAGACTCGCTCCCCCACGAAAGGACTGTCCAGCCCCAGCCAAGCTCCCGACTGCACCCTTTGCCTCTCCCCCTCCTCCCACACTCACTCTGGCCGACATCTGGGTCAACCACAAATTAATGTCCTGCATACCCCATGACACGAATCTATTCTCTTCCATCTTGTCTCTAAATTTTTCGTCATAGTTTAACCATGACCACCCTTCGTGCGTCTGTGACGTTTCCAAGATAGAATCCGCGTATGATAAAAGCATCTCGTATTGCCCCGGGTAATGCTGTCCCCAAACACTAGCCAAACGCAGAAACGCCCGGGTCCAATTGACCACATTCCGCGAAACTTTCTTAACGCGCCCAGCCTTTTCATCCTCTTTACGTTTTTTCTTACTTTCACCCGAGCGCTTGCGACCTTCTAGCAGCCGGAAAATATCTATATAACGCCGCTTTTTAATTTTATGCCGCAACTTCCTCGGCACTCCCACCCATAACTCCGAAATAACCACTGCTGAAGGCAAACCTCCCCCCTGACCCCTTCCTAATGCCCTTTTATCAACCTTCCTCTGATGACCCGTGCTATCTTCCGATGACGTCAGCGAAGAAGATGAAACCGAGGACGACATTGACGAAGAGCTGGACCTGCGACGCCTCCTACAGGAATGCTTCCTCTTCGTTGTCCTTTTTTCCCTTCTTTTTCCACCCTCCCTACTCTTCTCCCCCGAATCTGCCTGTAACTCACCCATAACACCTGTCGTAGCCGCCACCACCTCCTCAGGGCTAACGTCCGCAGGACTGAGCTCCACAACTTGCCCTTGTCCACCTTCTTCTCGTACAGCACCACCACTGGACATCCCCAGCTGCCTGACAGAAGTCGTGTCCACGCGCTCTACTTGCCGCTGACCACTGCTAGCTCCTCCTGGCAATGATGCAGGACCCTGTGAAGACAAAATAGGAAAAAGAGGGAGCGGGGGAACAGGAGAAGGCCACCCTGGCTGCCATGCCTCTAACCATTCAGCTCTAGAGGATCCCTGACCGCCCCCCAACCAGTGCCTCCATTGAGAAGGGCCATTCCAAGCCCCGTAGTTACCATGGCCCCATTGCACGCTCTCACAGGACGCCATTCCTCTAGGATGCCTGTTAGGTGTACCCGTAGGCATAACCATAGGGCCCCACCCTAAGTTCCCAGAGCCCCACCCTCCCTGAGCTACACTCCCTTGCTCCTGCTCGGTCCCGCCCCCCTCTAAATCACCCCTTCCCTATTATCTCCGTGCTCAGCGAACACCGCAGGCACCGGCCCAGAATTAGCCCCCACACCCCGTACTTGAGGCTGCCCCCACCTGATTTGCCCCCGTACTCTGGATCCTGAAGCCCCTTTTCCCCGTACTGATGGAAGCCCCTCCCCCCGCTCTCTCTGAGGCACCTTTGCTCGAGGCAGCCTCTGGTTGGAAGTTCCGCGCTGCCCCCGGCCCCCACCACTACTCCCCTTCTCTGAAGCCCTACCCCTATTGGTAGACTGAGCCCCCCGTGCATGAGAAGTCCTTGTCCACTTATCAGGGCCTACTGCACCAGCCTTCACTCCACGAGCCATCCTTAAGATAAAACAAGGCCCCTATCAAGAAAAGAATTCAAGTTAATATAAATTATTAAACGTTTGCTTGAGCCCCTCCCCCTAGGATCCACTCCTGCACCTACCCGCACAATGACCCCCCCGAGAGAGACCTCCCGCAGCTCACCGCCGATGAGAACGTTGAGCCGAAATCACCCACCCAGCACTCCAACTCCGGTCCTCGCAGGCCTGCTGAGCAGCCCGAAAACCCGCACCTCCGACGCTGTGGCTCCCCGACGACGTAGGCCTCAAAAGCTGTCCTTGGACCAAGCCTTCACTCCAGCGCTGCCGCCGCCGAAAAGGGGGCAGAAATCGCAGCCCCCTCTACATAAAGAACAGCTCCCAACGCCGGCAGCTCTAATTGGCTCCACTCTCGCCCTCTGCGGAGCCAATCAATTTAAAGGACGCTGCTGGCGTCATCGCCTCCCTCAGCTTGTTCTCACTCCCTCCCCCCCCCCCGAAGCTGGAAGGATGGGCCGGGACCGGGCCGACCGCCCGGTTACCGGCGTCCTTCGCGACTCCACGCTCGCACTTCAATATGTGGTGAGTTTTCAGCATGTGTCACTTAGGATTTCACAATGTTTTTATATTGGTTTATCTTTTACCACGTTATGATATGCTTTTTAGCACATTATTGCTGTGGTCTTAAGGTTTATATTTATTTAGTACAGCATGTTTTAATGTATGTTTTTATCATCTGTTTTTACATACTTTTATAATTATTTATTTATTTATAATTGATTTATCTGTATTTATTGTATTATTCTGGCTCTTTTCATCCATAACTCCAATCCCGGTCCTTTTTTAACAGAGATAGTATGAGCAACATAGTTTGATACTCTGTATTAGAACTAGAAAGTCCAATGTATCTTCTTTCTGACTAGGATCCAAATGACAATTCTATATTAAATTCAGAAATGTCATAGGTCTCAGAATCTCAGGCTGCCACTGACTTATTGAATATCGTCAAGCGGACTGATGCCACATCAACGACCTTCCTGTTTCTCCACTAATGTTGTCTATTGCATCCGTTGCCCTTGTGGTTTGATATATGTCGGTAAGACTAGTAGATCTTTTAAATTGCGTATTACTGAACATAAAAGTAAACTGAAGTGTTGCAGACGGGAGGCTCCTATAGTGGAACATTGCCTACAATTTAAACACCATTTTGAAGAACTGAAATGCTTCTGTATAGATCAAGTAACTGTTCCACAATTCAGTAAAACTAAGGACCAGACCCTGCTATATCAAGAACAACGATGCATTTATCGTTTGAGAACAGTAGCCCCTGATGGGTTGAATGCTAGAATAGAGTGGGAGGTCTGTCTGTGATTTACTCCCCCTTTTTTGAGTTGCATTACAAGATAGTCCGTATATAACTAGTCCGCATGCGCGGCGTTCTTCAACAGTTGGTGAAAGTGGAGCGTGTGAGCTACGCGAGGAAGTGTTCAAGATAGATCACAAGTATGTTTTGGATTCATCAGTTCAGTGTCTGTAAGAGAGTATTTTTGAAAGTCAGTACCTAATGAACTTGTTTCAATTTTACAGTGCTGCTTTATTGTTTTCCCCTGAAGAAACCTGTAAGGGTGAAACGCTACGAATAGCACGCCTGACAGCGTCGGGAATGAATTAGAAGCTGAAAGTTCACCATCTAAAGCTAAGCATTGCACTCTACTAAAAATTGTATTATAGTCATTTTTGAGAAGTGGATTGGAAGTTGAATGCTTTCTGAAGTTCAACACTATACCTTCCCATTTATTGAAATGGATATACACCGCAGCTATAGGAAATAGAAGCTGCTTTATGAATGATTCTATGAACAATTCTATGGATAATTCAAAAGCATAAGTAAAGGTCGTTGATGTAGTAGTGGCATCAATCCGCTTGACGATATTCAATAAGTCAGTGGCAGCCTGAGATTCTGAGACCTATGGCATTTCTGAATTTAATATAGAATTGTCATTTGGATCTAGTTCTAATACAGAGTATCAAACTATCTTGCTCTTTTCATCCATATACATATTATTAACTTTTAGAATTTTGTTGTTATTCTTTTATGATGTTGGTTTACTTTATTGTTTTATATGAGTTTGTTTTTTAGGTCAAAGTCCCCTGAAGAAGCCTGGATGGCCAAAACATGTGTAGGACAGACCTTGTGACATAAATAAAGCTTTGGTTCCTCCAGTGACGTTTCCTCCTGCTCCTTTATGCTTAGGTTTCCAAAAAGGTACACAGATTCCACATTGCTTATCCGAGAGTAAGCAGTGGATTTTCCTGGTCCTCTTTATTAATGGTTTATGGACTTCATATAGAACCACCTCTTTGCTGTCACTTTACTTACCTGGTCTCCTTTTTGTTTCCTTACCTTTCCCCCTAGATGTATCCCATTGTCTACAGCTATTGTGTTGTCTGTCTTGACAAGATTGTAAGCTCTGAAGAGTAAGGTACATCTTTTACGTGCATTTGTGCCTACATCTTGTAGTGGTGTACATATGCTCAGTAGTAGTACTTTTCCTCCAAGAACTTGTCCAAGCCTTTTTTAAACCCAGCTACACTAACAGTTTTCACTACATCCTCCAGTAATGAATTCCAGATTTTGATTGCATATTAAATGAAAAAATATTTTCTCCAATTAATCTTAAATGGGCTATTATAGTAGCTTCAATGCATGTCCCCTAGTCTTTCTAGGTTTACCCATTATTCTCCTTTCATGATTTTATAGACGTCTATTATATCCTTTCTTGTCTTCTAAACTAATCCTTTATAAATATTCATCTGTCCCATATAGGCCTCTATTGTTTACTGATTTATTGCTACTCCATTTCCATTCCCTCTTACACAGTAACTGCTTCAAAGAATGGAGTTCCTTCATAAACCACAGAGCACTATACTAACATCTATTCCCTTTTTCAACCAAGCTACATACAGGGCTGATGCTACTATTAGGAGAACTAGGTGATTGCCTAGAGCTCTGGGCCCTCTGTGGACATCTACTGCTGCCCATTGAAGCCACTGGTACACCTCTCCGGGGCCAACAGCAGTGGCAATTGCCCCTGAAACCATAATGCAGCACTTACCCTCCATCTCTGGGGCTGCATCGCAGTGCCATTCTGCCCAATCTGCCGCTTCTGCCCCAGACTTTAGGTTTTGTATAAACTGGAGACTGTGGTGGAGGGGTGGGGCCGAAGCAAGGGGGTATAAGTTGAGCATGACTAGGGTGGGTCAAAAATCTGTATTCCTTATGTCAGGATTTACATTTGCTTCCTAGCACGTTTAGATTTTTTTAAAGTGCTCCTTTCGGCAAGCCCTTTACAGGGGGGGTGGGGGTGAAGGAGGATTATCCTCCTTATTCTCCTGTTGTTTATTTCCACCTATATATTGAAATTTAAAAAAGGCAGAGATATCTATAGCTGTTGTTGTTGTTGTTGTTAAGTGCCGTTGAGTCGGTGTCGACTCATGGCGACCCTCTGGATAGTTGTCCTATATTGTGTTCGGTCTTCAATCAGGCGGCTCATTGTTGACAGACTGGTACCCGTAGCTGCTGTTATTGTATCAATCCATCTCATTGCTGGCCTTCCTCTTTTGCGTTGACTTTCTATCTTGCCAAGCATGATGTCTTTCTCTAATGATCTCTCTCTTCGCATGATGTGTGCAAAGTATGAAAGTCGAAGTCTTGTCATCTAAGCTTCTAAAAAAAGCTTAGGTTTGATCTCCTCTAGTACTGACTGGTTTGTTCTTTGGGCAGTCCATGGTATACACAGTATTCGCCACCAGCACCATAATTCAAAGGCATCAATTTTCTTCCTGTCTGTCTTTTTCACTGTCCAGCTTTCACATCCATATGATGTTATTGAAAATACCATGGCTTGAACAAGTTGAATCTTTGTATGGAGAGAGACATCTCTGCTCTTGAGAATCTTATCTAGGTCTTTCATAGCCATTCTGCCAAGAGCAATGCGTCGTTGGATTTCTTGACTGCTTGTTGCTTCTTTATTGATAGTAAATCCAAGTAGGTTAAAGTTGTTCAAGATTTCAATTTCTTCTCCTTCAACGATGAACCTGTTGATTTTGCCAGTTGTCATGATCTTTGTCTTCTTTACATTACGATGCAGGCCCATTTTGAGACTATGGGGTATGTTTACTAAACATTCCTAACGTGCGGGTCCGCGGTAGTGTGCGGGTGCCATATAAGGAGTGGGCGTTCCGGCCCGAAAAAGAAAAACCCGCGATTTACATATGCGCCAATGTGCGCGGCACCCATGTGCGCCCCGCACATTATCGCCATGAAAAGCTGCACGGGAGTTATAAGGCGGCGCGCTGACATGAATGCATACGAGCAGAGCCGCAGCACAATGGTGATGACGCCTACCATCGGAGCACAGATCGGGGGTTCAATCCCCCGCAGTGCGCAATGAAGGGGCTGGCTCAACCACCATTTTAGGAGGCACAGAAATAGTGCGCAGCAGAAGGCGGCGCGCTAATCATCTACGAGGCAGAGGAATGTTGTGAGGCATAAGGAGACGCGCTGACGTGAAAGCACACAAGCAGAGCCGCAGTACAATGGCGACGATGCCTACCATCGGAGCACGGATCGGGGGTTCAATCCCGCGCAATGAAGCGGCTGGCTCAACCACCATTTTAGGAGGCAAAGCAATAGTGCGCAGCAGAAGGCGGCGCGCTAATCATCTACGAGGCAGAGGAACGTTGTGAGGCATAAGGCGACGCGCTGACGTGAAAGCACACGAGCAGAGCCGCAGAACACTGGCAACGATGCCTACCGATGGAGCAGAGAGCGGGGGGTTCAAACCCCCGCAGTGCGCAATGAAGCGGCTGGCTCAACCACCATTTTAGGAGGCACATAAATAGTGCGCAGCAGAAGGCGGCGCGCTAATCATCTACGAGGCAGAGGAACGTTGTGAGGCATAAGGAGACGCGCTGACGTGAAAGCACACGAGCAGAGCCGCAGCACAATGGCGACGACGCCTACCATCGGAGCACGGATCGGGGGTTCAATCCCCCGCAGTGCACAATGAAGCGGCTGGCTCAACCACCATTTTAGGAGGCACAGAAATAGTGCGCAGCAGAAGGCGGCGCGCTAATCATCTACGAGGCAGAGGAACGTTGTGAGGCATAAGGCGGCGCGCTGATGTGAAAGCACACGAGCAGAGCCGCAGCACAATGGTAACGACGCCTACCATTGGAGCACGGATCGGGGGTTCAATCCCCCGCAGTGCCCCATGAAGATGGATGGATGAGGCATCACCTGTCATGAGCAAAATTGATCTAGGAGGCATTTTATATGTTATTGTTAGCACTCCACCCTGCAAATGCACTATGAAAGCATTGTAATACCAGGTAATGCATATGGTGCACTATAAGGTAACGCACCTGTCAAATTTTAAAATGCTATGTCCACCAATTAAATCACCGGGGAGGGTGCTCTACAGTCTGTAGTATGAGGCTGGGCATGGTCCAAACACAGTCAGTGCTGGGTCACTCTGCAGTCTAATACTGGGGAATCCTAGGTAGGTGAGCAGACATGCAGGAGGGAACAGCAGTGTAGCAGAATGGTCATGGTCCCAAATGAGCATTCACTAAGGTTGGCTGAGTGACATCTTTTGTCAGAATGCAACTGTACAACAAGTTGTGCTGGCATGTAGACACAAGCCTAGCCAGAGTATCGTTCCTCTAGGCTCCAACACAATGCACATCATAAACAACCACATCATCAAATGTGAGTGCACATGTATCCCAAATAATGCACAGAGCCGAAAGTAAAGGTAAACCATAAGTACAAGAACCACTGACACGACAGGTGCTGTAACACAAAGATCTCCACAAGGCTATGAGGCAGCAATAGAGATGGAGAAACAGAATGGCGGCAGCTGTACCTATGTACAGATTGATGGATAATGTACCATGTTATAATGCTGGTGTGCAACAGTGGATGGGAAGATGTGTCCAGCAGAGGAGGTTGAAATGGCAGGATCTGTGAATTATCATGATCACACTGGACTAGTGATGATATGTAGAGCAAACACAGGAGCGGCAAACATGGAGAGATGAGATGCAGGAAGGTGTAGGAGTGCAGGAAGGGTTGTAGCTGCATGCACATCAGGGCAGGATGACACAAGAGTTGGCAGACCGAAGATGGACAGATGCATGGCTCACAACCCAGATGGGTGTACAATGTGTCCACAGCACAAACCTGACAACATATGAGTGTCCGACAAATGGAAAACACACATGCAGGACACGCATACACATCCAAGAGAACACAGAGGAATCACACCTACGAACAACACCAGAAATGTTAATGCAGCAACAGGTAGGAAACAGCACCAATGTGTGTGTTTTAGCAACAGATGCAGTCAGAAATAGTACAGGCCCTCACACCACACGAATGCCGGTTGTAAGGACAGGCAAACCCCCAAGTGAAACCATGCACAAATGTCCCTGCAGAACCCCTGGGTACATATCACATCACAGTCTGTATTTGGGACCAGGGATGCATGCACAAACACGCAATGATTTGTCAGGCTGTAGATACAGCATGCAAAATATACAGTCCACATCACCTCAATAATGAAAGAAACACACATACAGGCACCTGAAGCAAGGAGACAATACAAAGCCCTCCCACTCACCAACAAAGTCATACATGAAGCACAGAACGCCCAAACTAACAACAGACTGTGTTGCCAAGGCCACGGCACAACTACCAGACAATCCCCCACCACCTCTGGTACTGTAAGCAACAAATGAACCAAATGCCCGCAAGGGACCTGCAATCGACACCCCAAACTGTATGCCCCATGTATCATGCACAGCCACCCAAGATGTCCTGGTAACAACACAGACCACAAATGCAATCCAAAATAGATGACAAACATACTGTCCCAGGAAACCCTTAATGCAACCCCGTAAACCATCCCATACAAATATGACAATGTGCACAATCTGTCAATGTCCATAGTATGTCCCATGTCCCATGTTTAAACTGTCACTGTAGCGCCCCCTGGTGATGGCCGTGACCAACATGTAACATTCCCCCCCACTCCCTTGTATGAAACGCTCCCCTGACCCTGTAAAACGTGTGAGACCAAAACAATTCCATAAATATATACAGACATAACAAGAGGAAAGCAACTAATCACCAAGGGCAGTGGAGGATGCGTGGTGAAGCAATGTAGTGATCATGGACAGGACAGCAGAGAAAACCACATGAAAAAGGGTGAACACACACCTGTTGAAAATCATCACATCACACCCCCAGGTGCACAGCAGTGTAAACAACATAATGAGAGAAAGCTATGTAACAGATGATATGTGCTGGCTAGGCAGCACACAGTGCACACCCTGCTGCACCCTGACCAGAGACAAGGGTGTGTGTAGAGGTGATGAACCTGCTGTGAAGTAATGGTCAAGTCATCATAACCTAAATCACAATGTAATAACACTGATGTTGTGGCCTAACCGGATAACCTAATTGGAAACATGTCCCAATAAACACACCCACAAAGAACACACAGAGCCCAAGGACGACCTAATATTCAAAATACAGGGTCTGTATGTTGAACCAGTAAGAACCATTGATGTGCAAAAGGACAGACACATGCCCAGCTGCCATTGTACACTGTTGTGAGCACAGGTGGACATGGACCTTGCAAGCAACTCAGTACACACAAGTGTAAATGTGCACGATGAGAGGAGGAGCAGCCTAGTTTTCACAAAAATGTCTTGCACACAAGGCAACCACGCCTCATTTCAAAAAACCAGATCATGTGGCCCTTGAAAACTAACCCGAGGAACATTGTCAAGGTAACCACGGAGTCCCAAAGTCAGAAGGAGTCAGGACTTACTAAAAGGTACACATTGTAGTGCATGTGTGTAAGCATGACCAAGTACCAAAATAAACCCATGTTTGTAAAATACATATCCCTACTTGGATCACCCCTCACAGTTACTGTACACAGTGTAATCAGAATTGCAAAGTAAGCACCTCCCTGTTCAACGATGGGAACACAATCAGCAAGGTACAAACACACATGCCACATAAAGGTCCTTGCCTGAGCACACTTGAGTGTCATGGAATCTAATGTGTACCAGGTGCATGATATGCACTGGGTACCAGGGCCACATACCCGAGCATCTGCTGCCTGGCCACAATGTGTGAGCAACATATGAGGGCATGTATAAGCTAGGCGTTGTAAGCCATGGACCCCAAACAAATCACCTGTCCCCCCCTCAACATAGCCCTCATGCAACACAGGTGACCCCCAAATGAGAACAACATATGCTGGCACAATGTTGTCATGTGACAAACACCCTCATAAAGATAGGTCTATCCTCCCACATAATGGCTGACTGGCACATCAGAAAGGACTCAGTGTTGTCCCCCGCAGCCCCGTCTGGTGGTGGCATAGTGTGTCCACCGGAGGCTGGCCGTCGCATACGATTAGGGGGATCAGGGTTGGCCAGTTGTGAGGGTCATAAGGTAGCGGACCTTTGGCCCACCCATGTTGCAAACTTCCGAATAAAGTAACGCCACAGCCAAGTGTAGGGAAAAAATAAGAGGTATTTATTTCAACTTTGCGCAATATGTTACAAATATGCGGCTCTGAAAGTTACAGGCCTGTAGTAATCCTTGCATAAGGATCCACTCATACAAAATGGTCAATGTAACAACTGTCAATCATCACCGTAACTTAAATCATAAGGCATCATGTTATCACGTCATACATTCATGAACATCAAACAGATTCTAGTACCCCACTGTACAATACATGCATGACATGGGTTCTCCTGCCATCTCACCCCCAGATTCCACTGGCAGCCATTCCATGTGTGAGAGCTCAGAATTAGAAGCATCAATGGGCCTGAGTTGCGGCTTTCTGAAGGTGTGCCAAACCGTGTTCCAATGCTTGCTTGTCAGCTTGGGGCAGTGGCTCATGGCTATAGGATAGAACCCTGGCTGTCCAGCTGCCCTGGTTTTAAAAGCTCCCCTGTCCCAACCTTTAGCCTACACCTTGGCCCACCCCTTGGCCCACTGTCCAAGTTGCTTCTTGGCCCCCTCTCTGGCCTGCTCCCCAAGTTGCTCCCTGGCCTGCTCACCAAGTGGCTCCTTGGTCTGCACTGCGGCCTGCTCATTTCCCTCAATGAGTCTGCTCTGTCACTACTGAAATTGTGACTGACTGATGCCAAGTCCTGCCCATAGAGGTGTGGTACCCCTGCATCCAGGCTGGCTCTCCTGCTTCCTCTATGTGGGCCCTCAGGATATAGCATCTGAAACTTGTTTTTCTCAATATCTAAAAATGTGTTTCACATTGTCCAGAGGGTCCGCTGCATCACAGTGTACATCACACATATCATCTAGAGCTGAATGACTGTATGCTAACAGGTAGCAGAGACATATTAACACACAGAGAATACAAAACACACAACTCTCCAAAAGATGCAGACAAAACACCGTGCAGTATGTCCCCTTGCATATTTTTGTTTGGTGGACAGTGTTTGCCTACCTATAGCATGGTCCATGACATGCTGAGGTGTAGGAGGCCGATGGATACCCACACTGGCACACACAAAATTTAATGGGCTAATGAGACTGTTGTCAATGCAGGGTGTAAAACTCGACCCTGGAAATGTGCAATGCAAGGCGGGGCCATACATGCAGAGTGTCACGTCAGTACAGTAAACATATACAATAACTAGCATGTCCACATGAAAATGATGGGCAGACAGCCTACAGTGAAACACAACGAGCCCATAGGTCCGCATGCAGTGTCTCACAAACATAGTCAGTGAGAAGCACAGGCACCAGCTGCAGACAAACATGTTATAGTGATGCCCCACATGAATCTAATCACCCCTGCCCTCTCCACACATCTACCAAGGATGTTGTTGGGCATGAAATGGTGTATGTGGCAGAACCTGCACCCTGTATAGGTGTGGGGCAGGTGGACATAGACAATTGGATCCCTCCATGTGTGACCCCATGCCACAAACATGGCTGTATGCTGATGTTGAAACCCACCAATTAACCTAACATGTGTGCCATGTCACACACATGGGACACACCTATACACTAACCAACTGTGTAGGCATGTCAGATATACATAGCTCATGTCAGTCCTTGATGCGCACAGTGTCCCAAAACCAAGGTGTCCCTGACATACAAAAGATCATTGAAAAACCAAACATGAAACCCTGGCCATGCACAGTAAAGTGCCACTATCCAATATGACACAGTCCATGAAAGTCCATCTGTGTCCCAGTAATCTGCAGGACACACAGCCACAGCATGCCACACACTGTGTGTTGTACAGGTCTCCCATGGGTAAACCAGAGGTCCAAAAGCAACAATGTCCATCACAGGCCTGTGTCCCACCAACATAGGTCAAACATCCAATGTCACATCTCCCCCGAAAAATGAAGATGAAGGTCAGTCCCACAACAGGCGTTGGATGTTGAGGTCAGATGCCCTGTAGGAAATGGTTCTGTCATGTCGTCTGCCCTGTGTCACGAGAGGATAAGTATGGTAGTGTTAGATACCTCGCAAAAACAGAACTGATTGCCAACATTAACAATGCACAATATACAGACTAAAGTGATGAAAGGTCACAAATTACATGAGATGTAAATTCAATAAAATGTAGATGACAGCCAACAGTACATGTAAATGCAGGCACGGCTGTCCCATGGACATGTTTATGTAAAATCCCATGTCACACCGGCATCTCACAGCTACACATCATATGCAGCTGTGTGTGTCTACAGAGATGCTACATAACATGTCCATGTGAAGATCACAAACCCCAGGACAGGAACAGCCAGATGTAAGACACAATTAGCAATGTTAAAACAAACCCAATGTGTGCATCGTGCATCCATCATCAATTCCCCAAAGTACTGCATAGCCACATCAGGTCACACCGAAGGGAGACAATGTCAGCATCACATGTCGATTTACCATGTACATCAACTGTTCATGCATGTCCACATCATGCCTACATATGAGATAAAGAAATGTTGCTCAACAGCTGTCACCCAAAATACAAGACACATTGCTGCACACAGCTCACAACACATGTGGACCATTATGACAAGATAAGCAGCACAACAGTAGAGGTAGCACACACCACGATGCCCCCCAGGTGCCTACACCCATGAAAGCACATGATAATGTACCATGCCTGGCCAATGCCGGAAGACATATTCAAAACATAAGTGCACACACACATACACAGTATAGGTTCGTCAGTGGCACATCTGAAATACATGGCATGTAAGTGCAAAAGTGCAAACCTGTGAACATCAGGGCCGAGTCACATGCACAGATATCTTGTTAATGTCTGCTCAAACTATGATGGTGAGGATAGCTAAGTCAGTATCCGCACAACACGACAAACAAATACATATATAACTCTGCTGCACAGCTGACTGAAAAGGTGCACCTGCAAACATACTGTACACAAACACATGGGGAGATGGGTCACAACACCAACACATGGGTGAGGGAGGCTGTCAGGAGAGAGGTGTACAACATCAGCTGCCTAAATGACACATAACAGGCGACATATTGTCCCCATGAACCCATATACACACAATGTAGCTGTAGATCCACCTACCCTGGACCACAGCCTCCTGGACGATGGGCCCTCATGTGCGAATGGTACCTTGGAACATCATCCTCATGAAGCGGGACCTGTGGAGAGGGAAACCAACAACCACAACATATATGTTAATTTCCATCTGTGAAAACCACAGTACAACGCAATGTCACCAGCTGGCAGACCCCACAACCTGACCCAATGACTGACTGTTCACCCTCACACTGTACTGATATACCACATGGGAGAGGCAGCATGTAGACATATGAAAACAATGAACAGTCCCTCCACAACACATTTGCCCCCACCACCCTCGGTTGTTCCACACACCTGTCTAAGGAGGTGTCTGCAACCACCATGTGTGAAACACATCACAAGGTCACACCATCAGTCTGTGTTGGCCAGGTTGACAACATAACCCCCTCTCTGTGTACATGACTGGCCAAATGTTGTTTGTTATGCAACAGTAAATACCTGAGATACCTGTTAATATGCTGTACCACCCCCTGTAACCATTGTGTGAAGGAATATTATGCATTGTAAATCCCGTACAGCAAGGATTACCTAGATCTGTGTGCAGATCATGTGCCTAAATACATGGCTATTGCAGCACCATGTGTGCTAGACAACACACCCATGTCTGTCTCTCATCAAACCATGATGGGGCCAGGTCATCCCACTGGTTATCAGGGAGAATGTTAATCCATGGTTAGGCGACATGTGCACCTGCACCACATATCCCCCACATAGGTCAGTGTGTGTATATGGACATAACATCCCTTCCCAGTGTACACAAGGCATATGTGGCTGTGTACTCCGCTAACAAAACAGACATACACCATGGACGAGAGCCATGAGGCAGATGTTGAGATAGTATCACCCACATATGCCACCCATCATATGCCAAAACGCTAAAATACAAAAATAATACAACACATGCCGCTCCACAGTAGTGCCCTGTAATGCACCCGTGGATGATCTGACCCGCTGCGCATCTGTATGTGTGTACATTGCAAATACTGCAATGAATGACAGCTCATTAGATAGGTGTACAACAATTAAATGGACCCCGGGCTGCACAATGCCCATGTCCATATGCCCAACCCTAGCCATGTATGTGCCACATTAATTGGTATACTGTATGTTACGTTTTGGTGTGCTACCAACACCTGTGACATGTAATCAATCCCATCATGGGCATGCAGTCATGCGCATGTGTACTTTGCTATGTTGGTCATGTAGCATTACACATAATAAACATACAGACATAGCCAGCCCATAATAGCATGACACACACACACAAGCAGACCCTGATTATAGTACATAAACAAGGTTTCCGCATGAGAGCTCTCCACATATGTTGCCCTCTACACCCCATTGAAACACCAATCATATGCATGACCCCGTGCCCCACACACACAATAGGATGACATCAGGGTGTTTGCACAGCAGTTGCTATCATACACAGACACTAACTAGTACTGTGACCCCCAAAAACACATAAAGGTGTCTCAACACATAAACCCCAAACAAACCAGAAACACTGTTGTGCCCTGTCCACATTGTCCATCGCACACCCCTGGCCATTTGTAACAGTAAAATGTTCAGCATAAGGACTATGCAGTCATGGAACAGGATGCTATCTGTTGAGACACATCACCCGTTATAAACCCCACATGCACACAACAGCACATATATGTGTGAGGATGTGCAATACATACCACTGAATATCTCAGCAATCAACCTCTGCCTGACTGCTGTGCCTGCCTGTGTGTCACCACTGGCACGTACAGGGGGGCACGGTGGATCCTCTGCCAGATCCTCATTAATCTCTGCAGTGATATCATGCCTGAGAGCAATGTTGTGCAGGATGCAACAGGCAACGATTATCTCTGCAACAGTCATTGGCTCATATTGTAAGGCCCCACCTGTCCTATCCAGACACCTGAAGCGACTTTTTAAAACGCCAAAGGTGCGCTCTATGACAGAGCGGCTGGAGGCGTGGGCCTCATTGTACCTCCGCTCTGCACGTGTCCGTGGTTGACGCACAGGGGTTAGCAGCCAGGGTCGACATCCATATCCTGCATCACCTGCAAAAAGAGAATGATGCATGTGAATGCATGAGCGCATACCACCACATATTCACACAGGTACCGACCTGAGAGACAAATGCATGACACATCCTGACAGAACCATATGACAGCACAAATATACATTTGACGGAAGACCTATGGTGATAGAAATGTCAGGTAGGGCCCCTGTATTCTGGACAGACACGTAAAATAACACCAATGTCCCAGTTTTGCAAACAAACATCTGCTATGTGTGGCACATTAGTTTTGGTCTGCAGTCAATGTCCGCATCTCGGAAACCACCTATGGCAGCCTAGACCACCAGCACACAGAATACATGTGATACGTAGATGTTAACAAGCTATATAGCACATTAAGGTTTTATGCGCTATGTAGGGGCACACCCAGAACACCTCTGACCAGGGGTTTTGACAACAACAAACAAATAACAAATCACAACACTGTGTCCACTAAGGACAACCTACCGACAGATAGCAGTCTAATGCCATATGCTGTGGAATGCTGACCACCAAACATCTCAGTGGACACCCTGTCCACTGTCACCATCCTGTTCACATCCCTGTTAGGCTGTGCTCTACAGATCTGCACACTGTAGCCCACATTAGCCCTGAACTATCACAACTAATGGAACTGGCAAGGTACCTGTGTATGGGGCACCCACACCTCTCTGCCTGCTCACACGTTGGCCCCTGGCCTTGCTGTCACATCCCTCAAAGGCAGAGACACAGCGGGTTAATGAGATACAATGGTGCTGAAGTCCCGCCCATCTGCAGTGTCCCAAAGTTATGCACACCACACGTGTGTATGCACACATGTTATGGGCCATGCCCGATGCATCACCCTACCTATGGTAATGTGTACCCAACGTTGCCAAGGTCATGAACAGCTATCATATGTGCCGAAAAACCAAACACAGCCAAACACATGTCAATCACCAAACAATGTTCAGGGAACCACAGTACAGTGTAGGGGTCTGTCCCCCACACACAGACATGATATGCGATAAGTGTCTGTATTGTGCCTCACAGTAATGTTACATGACATAACACAGTTACCTCAAAAGCCACGAATGCACAGGTGGGTGAGATGGGCGACACACTCAGCAGCCCACCTGTGGCCCAGTGAAATACACACACATGTTGATATGCACACCCATGTACATGCATCTGAACAGGTGCATATGTCCCCCAGAACATCAGCATGTCACCCCCAGGTATTGTGTTAAACCAGATGTCACATGTCACATCATGATGCATGCAAGTCAACATCTCCACCCCGTTCATAATGTCTGCTGAACGTTAGCTCAGCTGCCTAACACACAGAGAGTATATAGTTCATGATATACCAGATGTTAACTTAGAAAATGATCTATTCTACAGACAACATCATATATGTGGACATACTCACCCAGCAAGATGCAGTCCCCATACAGTCCCTCCTCAAACTGGCGAAAGAGTGCTGAGTGTTGCAGGATGTAGGAGTCATGGGTGGACCCTGGAAACCGTGGGACCACATTCAGAATATGAAGATTAGCATCACATACAACCTGAACATTCAGGGAATGGTAGTGTTTGCGGTTGCGGAACACCACCTCCCTGTCTCTAGGAGGGACCAGGGCAACATGTGTGCAATCAATAGCTCCCATCACGTGTGGTATCCCAGCTACAGCCGCAAAGGCCTGGTTCAGGGTCCCCCACTGTTGCCTAGTGTGGGGAAGGGCTATGTAATTCCCCACCCGGCTGACCATGGCACGCAGTACCTGGTGGAGACATCGTGAGAAGGAGGGGCGGCTCATGCCACCCACTGCGCCCACTGAATGTTGGAAACAGCCAGAGGCAAAGAAATGTAAAGCAGCAAGTAGCTTAACTAAACCCGGTATGGCATGTGACCGATTAGTTAGGGGCTCGAGGTCAGGTCTGAGATCCTCATAGAGCTCCCTAATAGCCCTTGTGCTCAGCCTGTACAGGGAGATGACCTGGTCCTCATGCATGTCCTGGAGCTGGGCCCTGGGCCTGTAGAGGCGAGGCTGCCGAGCCTGCACCTCGGCATGTCTCCTGCGCCGTGCACGTACACCAGCTGCTTGGCCCCCCTCCACAGCTGCAGGTCTGATTTGCTGCGGGACTACACCCATGCCCTGTGCCTCAGCCCCATGGACACCATCCCCCCTGTCCGGCAACCGCAGCATCTGCTCACCTTCCAGGGCACATGCAGGAACAGATATCCCAGACATCACCTCCCGCCGCTGGCCTACACAAGCACACTACAACACACACACACAAAGCACCCACAACAGTCACCAACTCACAAACACCAACTGACTAACGGAACACACGGATGAAATACACAAAACAGTACACACAATACAACTCAATACACACAGTACAACGCAATAGACAATTAACTACACAGATAATCTAGCACAGATCCAAATGTCAGCCTCTCCAAACGTATAACTCGCCTACAATACAACCCTCAATGTGTACGAGCGCTGCCTGACGATATGTAGATGGATTTCACGTATGGTGATGTGCGCCTGTGCCTTTGTGCGTCGGTGCGCGCCGCGGATGTGCGCCACGCCCATGTGCATCCCATAGAGCATTCCCTGGCATCCGTGGTTGCCGCGCTGGGGGCGTGTATGCGTGCTGCATGCGTCTGCATGCGTCGCACACAAGCACGCCCATGCACATCTCTGACGCAGCTCCGCGGCGCGCAAAAAAGACAGCCCATGTGCACATCTGTGGCGCAGCAAAAGAAGACGAACAGCAACAGCGCATGCGCAAAGGCAAATATGAGGTGTGTGTGCCCCCTAAAATGGTGGTTGAGCCAGCCGCTTCATTGCGCACTGCGGGGGATTGAACCCCCGATCCGTGCTCCGATGGTAGGCGTCGTTGCCATTGTGCTGCGGCTCTGCTCGTGTGCTTTCACGTCAGCGCGTCTCCTTATGCCTCACAACGTTCCTCTGCCTCGTAGATGATTAGCGCGCCGCCTCCTGCTGCGCACTATTGCTTTGCCTCCTAAAATGGTGGTTGAGCCAGCCGCTTCATTGCGCACTGCGGGGGATTGAACCCCCGATCCGTGCTCCGATGGTAGGCGTCGTTGCCATTGTGCTGCGGCTCTGCTCGTGTGCTTTCACGTCAGCGCGTCTCCTTATGCCTCACAACATTCCTCTGCCTCGTAGATGATTAGCACGCCGCCTCCTGCTGCGCACTATTGCTTTGCCTCCTAAAATGGTGGTTGAGCCAGCCGCTTCATTGCGCACTGCGGGGGATTGAACCCCCGATCCGTGCTCCGATGGTAGGCGTCGTTGCCATTGTGCTGCGGCTCTGCTCGTGTGCTTTCACGTCAGCCCGTCTCCTTATGCCTCACAACGTTCCTCTGCCTCGTAGATGATTAGCGCGCCGCCTCCTGCTGCGCACTATTGCTTTGCCTCCTAAAATGGTGGTTGAGCCAGCCGCTTCATTGCGCACTGCGGGGGATTGAACCCCCGATCCGTGCTCCGATGGTAGGCGTCGTTGCCATTGTGCTGCGGCTCTGCTCGTGTGCTTTCACGTCAGCGCGTCTCCTTATGCCTCACAACGTTCCTCTGCCGCGTAGAAGATTAGCGCGCCGCCCTCTGCTGCCCAACAATGGACGTGCGTGTCCGCCGCGCCGTGCTGCGTAAGCGTGATGCACGCATGTGCGTCTATGTGCGCCGCACCCATACACCGCCATGCACAGCTCTGACGCAGTTCCGCGGCACGCACGCACACATCCGCGCCGCGAAAAAAAGGACCAACAGCGCATGCGCAACGGAAAACAGCGACGGAACCATGGTATAAATAATACTGTATCACAGGTAAATGAAGAGGATGGTGCTATACGTACGGAGGGAGTGTGCAGAGACAGAGGCGGGTTATTGCAGAGGTGGAGAGGTAACGGGTGTTGCAGGGGGAGAGGAGTCTGTGTGTCTGTACGGCTTTGTACTGTATATGGTGTATCAGTGTGTCTGTGTCAGTTCTGTGTGCATTGTTGTGTAGTGTGCAGGGTAGGGTCGACTGTGTGTGGTGGGGTGGGCTGCTCTGCAGTGTGTAGGGTTGTGTGTGGCGTTCTGGCCTGGGTGTGGGGTGGTGAGCACAGAGGGTGATGGAGAGAGAGGGGGACGGCGAGAGGGAGAGAGAGGGTGTGCATGATGAGGAGACTGGTGTTGGGGAGGAACAGCAGGGTACTGCAGAGGCGGGTGGGCCGGTGCCATCGGTGCCTGAGGCCCGTGCAGGCCCATCGGGAGCAATTGATGTGGGTATGGAAAGACACACTGGCAAGAGGAAGCGCCCTCCTGTGCCAGCTACTCAGCGGAAGAGGGCGCTGAAATTCAGTGACCATGAAAACCACATCCTCCTGAGCATGGTCCTTGAAAAGTACGATGTCCTGTTTGGCTGCCTCAGCAGCAAAACAAGCGTGGGCAATCGGAATGCGGTGTGGGAGGATGTGAGGCTGGCAGTGGCTGGGGCGGGTGGGCCACCAAGGGACTATGACTGTCTGAAAAAACGTTACTACGACATAAAACGAGGTGTACGGCAGGTGATGGTGGCCGAACACCAGCATGCCATGGGGACAGGTGGCGGGGGCCCCCTCATCTGTGCACTATCGCCCCTTGAGCGGGAACTCGCAGCACGACTGGGGGATATTTACACCTGTGGCCTTCCTGAACTCCTGGACACTGCACACCCGCTGGCAGGTACGTCTGATAATTTGTTGTGTAACAATGTCCAGGCAACAGTCTATGCGTAGCACCGTCTGTAACTGACAATATGAAGCAGGTCTATCAGCTAGGCATGTGCACCTTACAACCCCTTAGTACGCTAGGGCTAATAGGTAGTCCCCACAGTGTATGCCTGTCAACCAAGGTTAGGTGTCAGGGTTGGCCAGGCCATGTAATGGACAAACCAACATGGCTCACTGTAACAACACCCAGGTGTGATCGAACCTGTGAGCTGACACGAACACAGCTCACAGCTGCAAACTGTAGGACTCTGCTGTACACAGTGTGTGGATAGGCATACCAGCATAAAATGTCCCCCAGGGATACACACAACATGCACTGGGCAGCACAGCTCACCCCTTCCATCCCCCAAGCATCACCTCAGATGTGACATGTTGGGAAGCCATGGGCCGGGCAAACACATGAGCAAACGACATACAGGTCAGAGCCCAGAGAGGGTGTCCACAGACCTGACATCGCACCCAACGGCAGCCCGACGATGTCATCAGCCCAGTCAGTAACATATGTATGGCATGACGCAATCACAGCATCACAGAGGTCCATCAGTCTCACACTGTCAGACAGGTTGCATGTCGGGGGGCTCTGTCCCTCCTGCAATAACCGTCACAGGGCACTGCAGTTAACTATGCACATACGCCTTCCCCGGCCCCATTGGCCATGACATTTCCCCCCCCCCCAAGCCCACAGCACACACATAACTGAGTGTGTGGGTCCCCACAATGCATCCAGAGCATGCCCCCCCACCTCATATTGACCTGAAAACCCCTGTGAGCCAGTACCTGTTGTGATCACTGCTGTGAGAGTCCCACTTACACGACCCTCCCATCTGTGCTGCTGAACCCTCTGTCAGGGCCCTTGAAAACCCAGCTGCGATGTCAGCGCCTGTTCTGGTGAACATGTCTGTATGGACACTGAACATACCTTCCCGTCCTGCAGTCCAATGTGCCACTGTGCACCCTGTCTATCTTGTGATGGCCCCCTTTGCACTCATCGTGTGTCACCACAAAGGACATACTGTGCAGAAAGATGGCTGACACCCATGTCTGTGATGTACGGTGCCCAGTATCCTGGCCCCACGGGTGTTGGCGTTGCATTGTGTCGCAGCACACAGCCTGGGTGAGGTCTGAGCACAGGCCGCACATGCATGTGGCACACATCACCCTGTTCTGACCAGTATGACTGTTGCTTGTCACAATATATGGGTTCCAAGCGCAGGGAGGTAGCAATGAGATATACAGACACATCCGACAGGAAATACATGGGTGACACACTAGATTAAGGTGTAGACCACCTCTACCTCTGATCACTACAGACCAGGTGCAGCATAGATGCAGGTCCCACACTCACACATGCAACGCCATGGATGATGATAAGGCAGAATGCCCTCATGCATCACTGACCTGTAGCATGTACCTCTCTATTGACAGGACAATATAGTGTTTCCCTGTCCAATGTCCTTGTCACCACAGTCTGTCCACGGAACATCACACCACTCATTAACCGATGTCAGATGACATGTGATATATCAGCACTGACAATGCTAACCTGACTGCTGCGACTGTGTAGGTGCATAGTAGCAGCAGGCAGATACACAATGTCCAACCTAGAAAATGACATGTTACACAACAGCGGTCAATGATAGGAGACCTGTGGAGGTGCAGCACCAATGGTAGAGGTCAATGGGGGGCTAGGAACATACCCAAACCCATTATGTGACCAGCAAATGATACAGGTCGTTGATGGGAGAAGGTAATCTGCATATGCCCCTGCAGATGCGTTGCATGTGTGAGTCATAGATAAGTAGGTCTGCCACACCACATGTCTACACCCTCCACAGGTGACCATCTCAATGTCCCACGGAGTGTACATCTTCGATATCTATGTAGTATGTCACATATCTATATCCCCTCATACACCGCACTATTTAGCAGCAACGTGTCTAACTGACACCCTAATCCATGTACAAGCAACATGCATGAGCTCATAGATGACAAGGTACGGAATGTGGATACCAATGCAAACAATGTACAGAACGTCCACAGATGTACCATAACTGATTAGGTACATGTTACCACAAAATGGTGCCACGTACATATTCCACCACCCGATATATATTATCCCCGCAAACAGGTCCCTGACATACCATGGATCCCTGTACATGGGTTGTCTCGCTGAGGTCGACAGGTATTGATGATGCCATGTCGAGGGGCCCTGAAGGATAGAATGTGAGGGCCTACCTGAGGTGCGATAAGCTGCTGATAGGCCAGATGCAAGGGGGTGCTGCATCCCAGCACCTAGGGGTACAAAGGTGAAGGGTCCTGTGGGCTGCAGGGGACGCACAGCCTGTGATGGCTGTGTGTAGCTCTGGGGAGGGGATAGTCGCCAATGCTGTCGCTCTCTCTGGTGTAGTATGGTGAGTGGGGGATGACAAGGATGCAGCATACAGATGATTAGTGTTGTTAAACGTGTAAGTTACATTAATAAAGGTAGTGCAGGTCTGAATAGCTAGCCAATGTATCTCATTCAGCATGGGAAAACATGGTTATCCACAGTGTCCACCAGACGTAACCTGGCTGTGTCAGTCATTGGCAGCTGTAACAGGTATAAGGTGCAATAGTGAGGAACCTGACGAATGATGGTCACGTCATTGACGTGTGGGATGATCAGTGCATGGTGTGTTGCCAGCAAACAGTCTGGTGCCAACATGGAGTGTAGGTGTGTCAAACAGTGGATCATGTAGTATACATGTCTGACTGGGTCTCATGGGTGTCATATGATATTGCAGCGTAGGTACAGAATGAAATACTGGTAACATGAGGAGGGAGCAGGTTGCAGCACATCTTCCCGAGTCTTGAGATGATGTGGTGGGAAGATGTTTGGATAGCGCATGAGCAAAGGTACCTGTGTTTTCGTAGGGTACATATGGGGGTGTCAGGTGAACACACCCCCGAAATATGCATTGGGGGAGGGTCTGGAGGGGGGAGAGAGATATGTGCATTGCAGATGGGTGTGTAGAGACCAATGTATTAGGCATAGGGCATGTAGACAACACTAAAGGGATGTATGATCCCACAGATAGTTTGCATGGACATATGCAATAGGGGGATAGAATGTGATGAGCAGTGGTCAATACCGTGATACAGGTGGAAGGGTTCATATGCCCTGAGCCCTGATCCGACATGCTGCCATGGTCGTCATAGATTGGACCTGCACCATCCAAGCAATGTTGCAGTGCTGCCCCTCACAATAATTCCTGCCACAAGGGGGTTGCCAGTCACTGATTCACACGCTGTGGGGATGTTCAGATCGGGGGGGGGGGCAACCCAGTCAGGGATCATCTATGCCAGATATCATGTAGCTGGGGAGTAGGGTGAGGAGGTTGTCGACTCCATGGAGCTCCCTGGGGCCATGTTGGCGGGGTACAGTGGTGCAGCACAGTCAATATGTCCCTGTAGCTGTCGTTGCTCCACGTCCACAATAATCCCAGCATGTATAGGTATGCCAGAGATGGGTGAGCAGGAAACCACCTTTGGAGGGCACAGATTGCAGTCTGTCAACAGGGGGATAGCTGAGGTATGTTGAAGGACTGCACGTAATGATGCTGTTGGACAGGATAGGGACATGATGTTGCTGATCACTGGGCCATTGTGACTGCAACGCCCCCGAATCAGGGGGCAGGGCATGGAGCAGCCTGGGGTGTGGAGATGTGTTGTGTTGCTATGGTGGCCTCATGTCCCTTGTCGGTAGTTAAACAGAATGGCAAGATAGCGCCAGGAACATCCTGCACAGGTGTCGTGGTTGTCACAGATGGACTGTTGATAAGGCCAAATTGAAATTGTAGGTGAGTTGCGCAGTCCTGAGGGTGTATCTCAGCACGGGGCACAGATGATGGCCCCCTGGACAGGGTCCAAACTAGCTACAAAGGTTGGTGTGGACCATTGTGCGTTCTCCGCATGGCATCAAAGTGTTACCAAGTCATTGACACTGGGAATGCCCTGCAGCTAGCAGATGGGTGGGTGATGTATGTTGTCCGGGCAACACATGCATGGTATTGGCACCAGTGTTTCCCGGGTTTCTGTAATGGGATGAGGGTATCCCCACGGTCTGCTGTGTACCATGGCGCATCTGCTCCATCCCGTGACTGCGTAACTGTTGATGGTCACACAGCTATAGGACTGGGACTGATGTGCCAATCTAGCAGAGTGATGTCATGCCCTGGGTATGTTGTGACGCATAGGATGACGTTTGCACACACTGCCATGTATATTGCTGTCATTGCCCCAAAACCACACAACACTACCAGGTAGCTCGCACAACATACCTGTGATCAGCAATGCACGCCACGCAGCCCCATGTGAGCACACACCCCTTATGTGTCACATGCGCCATACCCTGTACCTATCCCCTATAGGGCATATATGTATGCTGTCCAAACACAAACCCTGCTGTGGTCCCAGGTTGCAGGACACGGTTAGCACATGTTTCCCATACCACCCCTACCCCCACCTTCCCATATCTGGTAGTGCCAATCAGACACGCCCCCACCCACACAACAGTGTCTGATGTACCCTGTAGCAATGTGTGGACGTGCATGAAGGCATGTATAGGTAACATATGGGCTCCCCAGTCCTGCAGGTGTGTAGACAGACGCATGACGGTGGCAGAGGTGTCTACTGCACAGCATCACAGGCCACAGCCCTGTATGTCATTCACACCGCCAAAAGCTCTCCACCATGGGCGCATGCCCAATATACTGGCCCTGCACACTCTGAGAGGGGGTGGCAGAGGTGGGTGGTAGCACAGGGTAAACAAGGCTAAACGGTGACATGAGAGGCGCATAGGGCGAGAGACATGGGATGGGCCAGGTAGGGGTCTGTGTCCATGAGCACCGTACTGCCACTCAGGACACACAGACAGGGATACTGCACCCACATGTACCCCAGGTGAGACATGACTGTCATGTATGGGTTGGTGAGGGAAGCAGGGGAGTGTGTGAGCAGTATGCATGCCAACATACCTGCATGTATGTGGGAAACACAGCACTGGCGGATATACATGTGTTGCGTAGATACATATCTGAGCCCTCCTCTACTGCTCACATCACAGGTGACTACAGCAGCATGGGGGCGCCTGAGGACGAGCAGGGGGAGGATGCAGATGTGCCAAGAGACGATGTGCCTCAGGCCTGCGAGGACACAGAGGTGCAGGAAACATCTACTGGCACTGCTGCAACTGGACAACATCCCTCACCCCCCAGGACCAGCGGACCAGCAGCTGGGACGGACGGAGAGATGCAGCGGCCTGTTGGCAGCCAGGCTATGGGTCCCCTGCCACAACAGCTGCAGGCCCCTACCAGGCACACGCTGGACGTCCTGATGGCAGAGTTACCCAGCCAGGGCGCAGGTGGAGCCGGCAGTGATGAAGGTGGGTGCCGTAAGGTGGTCACATACACAGGGATTAAGTAACTGCTCACTGTGTGATGGCATTGTGTTGTTTGTCTCTTTGTACACCTACAGCTGCTACCGTTGTGTGTTATGTATGTGGCATATTGGCGGGAGACACACAGGGGTCTGGCATTGGGTGGCAGATGGTCAGGTGACAAACAGCACAGCAGGCGGGGGCCAATGGACAAAGTCATATGCGTACATAACTGCAGCCCTGTAGGGACCCGGTGACAAGCAGGCGTAGCAAAGGTCTGGGGTAGGCCCTGAAAGGGTTAGTGACCCAGGATAGGCAATATGTCAGTCCTGTATGGCATGTGACAGCATGTACCTGCGATGACACATCACCGCTCTACGAATGCACCAGGGTACCCAGAGACAGATGGGGAGCTGGTGTGTGGTAACGTGTGTCCATGCAAGAGGGCTATGAGATGTACCCCAGGTACACATCACAGAGGGCAGGGCGTGATTCACCACAGCTGTGCAGTGATGGGGTGGAGCACACACCAAGGCTGGGGCCACATGGTGTGCCATCAAGAGTGGACTATCATCTCAGGGAAGATGATCCTGATCCACAGCTACATCAGCAGATGCAACGTCCACAGTGCACAGACCGATTTGGCATGTGACTCTCCGAGGGATGAAGTGCAGATGCGTTGTGAGGTGCCACAAACACAGGGGATGTACGTGCAGTGTGACAGAGTCAGAGGGCAGGTCCACATCAGTGGAGTGGTGTGGGCCGGGGAGGTTGTGCTGCAGAGCTAGGGGGCCACAGATGGCACCACTGACAGCGGCATCAGCACGTCGTGGGGACCCTGGGACACGTGCCACATGGTATGTGCTGAGAGTCCCCGTATCCCTGGAACCATGTTGGCCAGCTGGACATGGGAACTGCTGAATATCATGGCCAGGCTATCTAGCGAGGATCCCTCACAGCAATGTGCGCACAAGTGGAAGCACTGACCTATGCCCTGCCTACGCCACTGGACGACAGCTGGGAACTACATATGTAGTATGATCTGCTCCATTGGGGACTCCCGCAGTGTCAGACCCTGATGTAGACACATGACTGTTGCTGGGGGGAGGAGCACCAGGGTGCTAGCTGCGGATACATGAATTACCCATGTCCACACCCCATATGTCACCAAATGTCGAAAAGTCTACCTACCAGCGCACAGACACACACACCTGTCCTCATATGCACCCATGGGTGTCCCTGGGTATGACCCAGAGCCACGCAGTGGGATGCGAGACAGGTGGATGATGAGCTGGGTGACAGCTATGAGGCCATACCTACATGAATGTGTGCCCTGATGCAATGACCCTGGAGTCCATGTGTGGGATTTGGGAGGCTGACATGCAGAGGTGGTTTCATCCATACGGTGTTGGCTATGTGTATGGTCATGTACCTGGTCATGGTCATGGGTATGGTTATGGATTCGTAACTGGGATCGGGGGTTATCTCGGAGTACACTTGCCAGGGGGACTGACGTCAGAACCGTGACATATGTTACAGCCCATCATAAGGTAAAACCGTACTCAGCAGGTAGATAGTCACGACCTGATGGTTGACAGCCAACATGTCCCTGGCCCATGGGGATGCTGTGCCACCCATCTGTTAGGTCATCTGGAGGGAATGACTAAGCAGGTGCACAAAGGTGTGTCGGTTGCTGCTGTGTAAGCGGATTGTCACGTAACCTCTGACAAGGTCCCTCATGAGAGACCCCCTGCAAGGCAGGAGAGTCATGGGATGGGGAGCAGTGTACTAATGTGGTTCAGGAGCTGTTTTGTGGATAAGAGCCAGGGGGGAGGCGTGCATGGCCAGGTCCCACAATGGGGAGAAGTGATTAGTGGTGCAGCACAGGGATCTGTGCTGTGTCCACTGGTGTCTATTAGACACCCAGATATGACCTGCTCGGTGTTGACATGGGTAAGGTTGGCAGCTATGCACATTGTCCAGGAGTATGCCACAGTGTGGAAACCCACAGGGATTGCGGACACATGCATGAGGACCCTGATCAAATGGAGGGATGGCCATCAGAATGACAGGCGCAATATAATGTGGGGAAGTGCACGGATATGCACCTAGGGAGGACATAACCACACTATGGTGTCATGATGCAGGGGTCAACCTTAGCCAACACCACACAGGGAGATGATATAGGCGTCATTGCAGATACAATGTTCATACCCTTGGCACAATGTGCTGCAGCGGCCAAGGGAACAGATAGAGTGGTAGGTATGATAAGGAAAGGAATGTGGGAAACAAATAGAGATGGTGTCATGCCTCTACATCGTACCATGGTGATGATGCCCCCTGTATATTGTGTGACACTCTGTTCTCTGCACCCTACAATGGGATCTAGCGAGTACAGATGAGGGTCAGATATGAGCCACCAATATGGCAAGGGGGATGTGAGTCGACTCCCAGGAGGAGAGGCCATTAAGCTTTGCGGCCGTCAAACAGGGATGGAGACAGCTGAGGGGAGATATGCTTGCGGTCTATAGATCCATGGATGGTGTGGAATGGGTAGACGTAAATAAATTGATTACCATATCGGAATATATCGGGACTGGGGGACATGCACCAGAGCGACAGGGAAAGCTCTGTACAAATCATGGCAGGTGTTGGTCTGACAGACAAGGTGTACCCAAGCTCTGTGATGTGTTAATGGAGGATGTAGTAAAGGATGTTAGTGTAGCTGTGTTTGTAACATGTTTGGACAGGTTCCTGGGGTATGGTCCGTAGACCATCAGTAGGAAGGCAACCAGGATATCAGTGATTGCTCCAAGACGAGTATTGTGTGACCTTTGTCACTTGGGGAAACTGGTAGGTAGGTGTGGCCGGGATTGGGCACTTTTGGGGTCAGGATACTGAGGCAGATGGTCCCTGGTCTGCCCCAGTATGGCAGATCTCATGTTCTTATGTTGCAATGTTTGTGTTGTCAGCGATTGGTATGGATAACCCTTGCCTAAGCATGCACAGACAAAACCATTCTGCGTACAGTCAGGTCTGCACACATCTCTACGGAGTCCAGGACAGGTCCAACTGTTGACACCCCTGCCCCGTGTTACGGCACATCTAACACTGACAGCAGGTATCCTGTTGTGTGTGCTACCAAGAATATCTTTGCTGGTGGAGGCCACAACACATATAAATATCCTGTTTGCGTCACACATCATGAGGCATAACAGATCAGTGTGTGCAGCATTGTCTGTCATACATGGGCTCCATCCCCCACATTCCCATGCACAACATATTGTTGTGTAACCCTGACAGGCCTGTCATGACCTCACACACAGGCATCTGTCTGACAACAGCCACACGCCAACAGAAAGGTGATGCATACATGTATTGACCTTGCTTCAGTCTGCCGCTTAGCACCCATGCAGCTGTGGCACACGCATCAGACTGGCATGTGCCACATTTCCCAGGGGCAACTGGGACAGACCCACCATGCCCTGAGCAGCCCTGTATCTGCTGGGCACACAGCCCCTGTCACACAATGCTATAGATGTCATTGCACCCCAGAATGTGACAGCCGTACAGCAAACACAGCCTGTCCAGACACCAAGATACCTGTCACCCACCAGATGTCCGGGTCACGGAGCATGTTGAGATGGGCCGGGTGAGGGACGGTTCGAACAGGGACTCCCAATTGCACACATATATGATATTTTGAATGACATATCACTGTTGGCAATAACATATGCCCCTCATGGGGATATGACAATATGCCCCACAATTGCACAGATGGGTCTGTCACCAACATGGACAGACTGGCCATGTGATGACGTCTGTTGCATGTTGTGTTGGACCCTACCCCGCATGTGCACACCCATCCGCAGGCTACTACCCTCCCCCCCCCTCATTCGGTGTTGTTGCGCAACACACCCCATGGGCAGCACCTGCCATGTGCATGACCAGACTTACAGTGCCTGTATGTCTGTGGGGCTGTCAGCCCCTGCTGCCCCATTTGTTGCCCAACCCTATTGGACCATGGGCACCGCCCGTATCACAACAGTTAGCACACACTGCTACCTTGCCCTCCCCACACACCACATGTCCCTGCCCTCACACAACATGGCCCATACCCTCACCTATCATCGGTGGCAACGGATTCTGGAACCGTACACATGCGCCAGGGAAGGCCTGCTGTACCGTTGCACACATCGCACCCCTGTGATCAGAGCACCCTCCAACAGGGACGTGTCCAAGGTATGTTTCCCTCACAACTGTAGCCCCACCCTGTCCCCCTGACCCCTACCCTGTCAGGAGCACCTGTGATGGTGTGCCTCTGTTGTCCCTGTCCCTGTGTCAGCCCACCAGCTCCCATGTCCGAGACACATGTGTTCAGTCCCCTGAGTGCACAGCCGTAGCTGGACATGCTAGGCATGTGTGTTCCATCCACAGCCACATGGGTCACGTGCATTCAGAACATCTCTGAGGGTGGACCGTGTGCTGTGTGTGGGGTCTCCCCACACTAGTGTGGCACAGACTTGCACATCACCACACACCTTTGTCTCCTGGAGTAGGACATACCTAGCACAGTAGTTTCCCTGGTGATGATGTGCAACCTGTCCCTTTGTTTGATGTATATCTCCAGTCCAATGTTCTTTTACTCATACAGCGCTCTGTCTCTTCCACAGGCCGGCGTCAATGTGCTGAGGGACATCAGGGACGTCCCTGTGATGTCTTCCAGCAACAGGTTGGAGCAGGGCGACGGTGCAACGCCAGGCCCACACACAGGTGATGAGTGCTGTACCCTATTATCGCATGTGTGTGGCCCTGGAGGGGATCCTGGCGGCAGCCCAGCAGTGGTCACAGGCACCAAGCACCCGCACCGGGACCCAGCACCAACCACCACCGCTGCCTCAGCCACCCAGCGCCGATCCATCAGCACAGGGGGGGGGTGTTGCGCCGCAGAGGGGGAGGGGACGGGTACAGGGTGGGGGTCGCAGTCGGACACCCCGTCAACGGAAACCATATGTAAATAAATATTTATCAAATGTGTATGCCAGGTCTGTAAGCATATTTTGTGGCACCTGTTGTCGCCTTATGTATTGCAAACATGCAATGGTTGGTCAATTACCATCTCCCCGTTAACCCCTAGCACCTTGCCAATGTGTGGCTATGCCCATGGCCATTTACACCTGCCCGCCCTGCCATAACACGACGTCTGTGACCGTCAGAGGGTGTGTCAGCTACCCTGGGACATTAGCTGGTTTTTGCCCACACGCACCCATGGACAGTGATGGTGGATCTTCACCGACCTCATGCCTACTTGTTGTGTTCCAGAGTGATGTTTCCCCCAACCTAAACTCGCCACTG